>OY728145.1:211925629-216925629 GCA_963277665.1 Viscum album
GTATTATCATCTCAATGGTTGGCACATTATATGGTTAAGAGTTCAACCAAGAATATCAGGTCACACACATTTATAATTATTATAAATTAATGATTATTTAAATAATGATTTTTAAAAACGTAGAATAATATCTTCTCTTACTCATAACTTAAACACCCTTGCATCCACACATGAAAACCAATAGGTCTCTTCAAGGGATGTACCACATATTCAATTTCATACTCCCTAAGTCAATTTCTCTTAGTGTCTTCAAGATCCGAAGTTGTATATCCATGTTTAGTGATCATATTCCTTTGTTATGTAATTTATACTTAATATTTTAGTCCCTATTTTAGCGTGATTCTATGTTGGACCATATTAATTCATATTGGACCAATTTTCAGGTTTTTCTTCTGGATAGGGTCTGTGATCCCATCAATGGGAGTCCATCATCCATTAATTAAAGTATTAGACCTATAACCATCAATTTAGGGTAGGTTTTTCCTTTCCCTAAATAATAATTTATATATACATTGATTCAATGGGTTTTAAATTTATTTTTTTAATTTATAAATTATTTTATGTGTTTATCTAATTTTTAAAATGATAACACAGATTTATATTGATTTCCATAAAATAAAACTGGGTTACATTTTTCAATGATTTCATCATATATGTTTTCATCTTATTCACACAAAAATTATTTTATAATTACATGTTTTATCATTAATTTTTTTATTTATGTTTCCAATTTCTTCCTTTTACTTCATGAAGAATTTATAAATGTTTTAATGGGATATTCACAGTGTTTTTGATTGAATATTTTGGGTTTTGAATTACCGAAAAAATAATTTTTATTTAGCCACATTATTTCAATTTAGGTTTCAATTCCATCTATTTAAATGGATTATTTCCCATAAATTCCCATTTGATTCCTTTATTTTATTAATGTTATTAATTAAGAATCTCTTTTTTTCCAACGAGCCTGTACCCCAGTGGTATAGGCTTCTTCTTGGCATCCAAAAGCCCCAGGATCAAATCTTAGTATGGGAGAATTTCCAAGTCACTATAGCCGCGGTGGTTGTACTATAGTAGGTACTGTAGCAGTGTGGGTACTATAGTAATACTGTTCACTGAGGGGTCCTTTGTGCCAAAAAATGGGATTTTAAGCCTCGTATTCAGGCCATTTGGCCTTGGACCTTCAGGATATGTAATGGGTCACCCTCTACCCAGTCTAAAGAGGTATTTTCTTTAAATAATAAATTGAGGCTTTGGTCCCATCCTTTAAAAAAAATCTCTTTTTAGCCCCACATATATAATTTCTTTTATTAGTGGTGATATATACATATTGAATATAGATTTTGAGTAAGACATGGATATCAATTGAGAGAGAGGTGTATGTGGGGTTGGTTAATGATAATTTATAATGATTCCCCATTATTCAATAATTCTTTTCTTTCTCACTTTCTATTTAATTTGGTCATGGTAACCTAGGTAGCATGAAGATGAACCACTATTTATATGAAACTTTTTCATACTACAAACCACCTAGTATCCCCATTGAGTAATTTTTCTAGGCTAGAATAATGCCCCCTAAAAATATTTTTTTCATAGGATGGTGTCTCTTATTTATCATTTGGGATGTGATATATTCTAACAGAGTATCCATTTTGGTTTTATAGTTTAGCTAGTGTAATCTAGCATTATTACCTAATATGTATTCTATGAAACAAATTTCATAAATGATGGTTTATTATTATAGATTCACACTTTATTGTTTTCACCTTTTAGTATAAATTTATTATAGAACATATTTCCTTTATTTAAAAGCACAATAACTCATAAAAATAGTACCCATTATGTTTAATGCTCTAAATGTTGTAATAGTTTTTTTATTACTTGATGTGGTATTCAATGATGTTTTGGATAAAATATTTTAAATATTGAATTTTTTATGGTTTTATATTTAATTCACAATGTAGATTTCATTTAAAATAATATTTGGTTTGGATAATTTCCTTTTCAAGTAAAAATTTTCATTTAAAAAATATTTATAAATAAATTTTAGTTGGTATTTGATGTATTTTTTGATTCATGTATATAATGGTTTATAGAAAACATATTTTATTAATTTACTCACACTAACTTAAAAATATTTTATAATAAAATGTTATGAAGATGAAAAATAAGATAGTTTAATATTAATTACATTTATAAGCATTCCTATTATTAAATTTGAATTTATGGTTTCACTTTATCTCTACACAATCCATGGGGCATGCATAAATTCTGTATTAGTTGGTCTGATTTATGAGGTTACACTGAGTATAGTGGGTTATATTTTTATTTAGTTTCCTTATCACACTATCCAAATAGTCAACCACTATCCCTTTTATTTTGTTTAATTTGGGGTTTATCATAAATATTGAGTTCCAATGTTGATGTTAATGTATTTTCTGTGTGATGGATTTGGAGGTGAGTTGAGTGAATTGCTTTGTTTTAAAAAAATTAAAAATTTTATATTTTTCTTCTCTACTATTGTATGGATCTATGATACATGGATTGTTCAAGAACATTTTATTAATTATTTTACATTAATTGAAGTGATAAATAATTCCCACTAGTTGTTTTAATTCCTTTTAACATGTCGCAAGCCCATGGGACTAGGAATCCCCCATGGGCCCTATCATTGGATAACATGGGTGTCTAACTGATGGATAGATTAGGCTAGTCCATGACATTGTTCCTCACTGTTGATCCTAATGAATGGATTTTATTCAAATTTCATTCCTATTATGTTCATATAATTAAAAATATATAGCCTTACATGTGAGGATATATATATATATATCACAGTTTAATAAAATGAATATTTAAAAACACAACATGAGATAGTTTGAGGCCCGTCACCCAAAAAGAGAAATTATAACTCATATAAGAAAACACCTTTTTTTTAGAAAATGATGTTTTGTAACAGTTTACATCTTATATGGTATTTAAGGGATATTATTATTCTTTTACCAATATATAATATTTCTTATTAAATATTAAATATCTCATAATTTCATCTACCTCATAATGTGACCAATATGTATGGTAGTGGTAAAATTCAAATTCTAGGTTTATTGGAACCTTCATAAAATTATTTTATGTTATAATATGTTCATAGATTTATCATTATACCACTATAAGAAACATGAGAGTTCAAAAATAAGAAAAAATTAAATTCATGAAAACAAATCTTAGTTGGAACATCTTTCCTAAATCTTAAAACTTTTCTCTATGAGATTTAAATGATCTATGTCCTTAAAAAATAATCTTTTTAAATTACCTCAAGTTGGAAATAACCAATTAGTATACAAATAGTATAATATGTTAAAGTAATAATATCATAGAAAAAATAGTATATGTCCTTATTAGAGAACATAATCCCCATTCAAACAAGCATCTTGATTATCTTCATTGGATTTAAAAACAAATATAGGGTCTTATTGAGACATGGCCATTATGATGATTACTTGATAATATAACGATAACAATTTATGAAGCTCCAAAAAACCATCTTTATCATATAAATCTCCCTCCCATGTCTCCCATCCTTAAATAAATAATGTGAAAACCCTAAATCATTTCCATTAACAACAAAAAGAAATCAATATCAAGGGAATATCATATAAGGGTATTTTTTTTAAAGATGGAGTGTTTGTAAAAGTTTTTAGAATCAAGAATACCATTGTGAGCAGGTTCCCAAACTAAGAAATCGTCAGTGTTTGAGAAGGGATAAGTATCAATGAAATTCATAATGTTAGTAGGAATATGATCATTACAATAATTAAGAACATCTCTAATAGAGAGGTTGGTGTTCCGAGGGCTTTGGTCAAGGGAAACCTTGGAAATTAAAGGAGCACCAGTCCAGTTATCTAACCAGAAGTTTAGGGAGGAGTTTCTGGAGGCCATCCACCTAGAGTTACTCATGACAGCATAAAAGGAATGCTTCAAGGATGGCCAAATAGAGGAGGCAATAAAGGAAGTATTGCCCTTTTTAAGTTTCTGAAGAAATATTTTTTAAGGGCATTAAAATCCCACATTAATAAGAAAATCTCAGAATCTATCTCACAAAAAAATTATCTGAAATCAGAACATTACTGAGTGTTATTTATTATATGGTTCACAGTAACTCTATAGGGGATCATGTGGTAAATGTCATGGATGTATTATTCAAATTCTCATCATCTATGGATATGGAACACAAAAAAATGTATCTAACACTATGCATAACCATATATGTAGATTCAAAAAAAACTTCTAATATATCTAGTACCACACAATCATTTTTGAACCTCAAAATAGGATCATATTCACCAATGAAAAAATTGTTTTTGATGTTTTCAATATTTATAAAATCAAAATGTGAGAACAGCCTGAAAAGTTACTAACATAATAAAACCCCCAATCTACTAAACCAATAATAATTATTGAATAATTCCATAATAAATTTAAGATTATGGACAGAACCCATTTATATAATCCTATTATATTGTAAATTGACTCCTGTATACAACTAATATAACAAAATAAATAAAAATTATAACCCTCTAAGAGACATCCATAAGTTCATATCTATAGACACCAATAATTGGGAATGAAGGATAATCCTAAAATATTTTTAAAATGCCTGACACCCTACTAGGAGTAATTATTCTAACTACAAATTTCATCACTCTATATATTTATTATAAAACCACCTCAATGCAATGCTGATGAAAAATATTTTACCACCCACCTTTTAAGGAAATCTTCTTGTAAACTACCTTCAAATGCCTAAGTGTGCAAAAAACAATTGATGTTGAAATATCAATCCCCCCATAGTTTGGGATTAGAAATACTAGATAGATATATACCACAAAATCCCCTTTTTTAAATATATATATAATCAAGAAAGTTTCTAATATATTATCTATATCCCCCCAAATATTTCATTTTAGGGGCATAAGTTTCCATGATATTGTTACCTAACTCTTCCCAAATGTTTTCCATGACCTCATGAATTACATTATCTATCAACTTATCAGAAATGAAAAATATCATCCAAAATGATTGAATCTTTCACTTATTAAAGACACCATTCAAAAACCAACTACAATTATAGTGTTTTTAAATAAACCAAATATAACAATCAATTATCGATATAGTCACTCATTAATTTAGATTATTAAGGGTGAAACTACTAAAATATCCACATTGACCCATAGTATTGCTAAAAAATCCTAGGAAAACATTTATCTAATAATAATCCCTAAAATTTCAAGATTTTAGTAGTTTTCAAGAATTCCTCCCACATATGTTATATTACAAAAATATGAAGATAATAAAAACTCCTTATATCTAGAATTTAATAGACCAATTTTCTATCCCCACATGTAAAATAGGTCAACATAATCTTAATGAAAATCATTCTTCTACCATTTTAATATCTATTCTCCAAGACACCATATAATATAAAATATTTCTGATAAAATTTAAAAGATATTACTACTTATTATTAAGAAATCTGGTAAGAAAATCAATCCAATAATAAGAAATATCCTATTTAAAATCATTATTCTAAAAAACTATATTTAAACAATTCACATAGTAATACCACATGAATTTATTTTACATTATTTTAATTTAATAATATCATCAATTTTTTTACCACATGCAATTAAAAGAATAACAAATAATCGATATAAACTATTGAATTATTAGTATTTATATATGATGATTTTGACATAGCTGTTAGGTTATAGGGTAATAATAGAAGTAAATTCATTATGAAATAAATTTATTAGATCATTAATTATTTAGAATATACTGATTACATCATAGTAAAAAGAAACTAAATTTTAAATAAGATAAAATAGGATTAAAAGATATATATTTCAAAAAACTAAATTTTCTGTTTAATATATTCTTATTATTGATAATTATGTTAATCACTATGGATGAATGATTTTAATTAAATTTATAGGTAACATAATTTTTAAAATAAATTCACATAAATAAAATTTTGGTTATTATACATTGAATGAGTATAAATTAATTTGATAATTCATAAACACATTTTAATTAAAAATAGATTTTCTTTAACTTTTTTCATGGACAGTGTTATTAGTTTATTCCAATTTTAGATAATTAATTTTAAAAAATAGAAATAATTTTTTTTAATGAAAATTTAAAAATAATATTATGATAAATTTTTGAGAATTTTTCTAAAAGTTTGTTTTTTGATTAAAATAGAAAAAAATACCGTTTTCTCAAAATATATAATTTTATTTCATTTAATAAAAATAATTTTATTGTTTGAAAGGGTGCTGTCGTGGGCGCCCTCAAATGATTAGTGTGATTTTGGGGTACTTAGGTGCAGCAGAGTGGCTGACCAAGGTCGTCTCTCAAAGGAGGAAGTATATTTAGAACAAATTTTTGAAGGTATTATAAAAATGAAATAAAAGAGTATAAAAACACTATTTGAAAGGATGGGGGTTTGTTATAGTTTATTAATCTAGAAGAAGTTTTCTAGAAGAAGACTGTATATATATTTTTATTTAGTTTTGAAATGAAGTTCGATTAAAATGACACAACAAAAAGATGTTTTTTTAGAAAATATTTTAAAATGAGTAATCGATCTAACTCTACCTCTTCATTCACTTATTAATAATTATAATTTAAATCAATATACACTTAATTTTGATCCCCTAATTTTTTATCCCTTGAACCCTACAAGAGTTAACTTAACCATAAAGATGAAATTACTTAAACCCTAGGCTAGCTTCGGAACACGCAATCGCAACACCCTGCTTTGATTGTTGTTCTAAGGTTAGTTTATGGTCAGTGGTTAATTAGAGAACATATCCATTATGTAAATGAGGATGAATTGTTTTTAGGGATTATATTTTAACTCTACAAATTTATCCCGTATGGTCTTGTATTACTGATTAAGATTGCGCTCTCACAATTTACACAATTCCCGACCTCACGTGTTTTGTGTTAATTGTTCAATTGCTTGATTAGTTTCTTAAAATTAAAAAACACAATTCATGGATCATATTATGTTAATTACAGTAGATCAATGATTCAAAATAATTAAATTAATAAGGATAGAGGTCGATCGATTACTAAAACGAAATACTCTTCCATGGGCGCTGTAGTCATCCTGGAGACGTTTTGCATAAGCAAAGGATTGAAAGGGTAGAACCCAATATTTCCTCCACTATTGATTCCAACACAATTAATAAGATTAAGAGAATAATAAGTGGGAAGAACACAAAAGATTATTTGAATAAAAATTCAAGAAATAAACATGAAATAAAAGAAATACAAGGAAGAGGTGGGAGATTAGAGCCTTTTTGGAAGAGAGGTTTGCACAAAGGCTTACTTCTTTCAAGAGTTGTTAGGGGCTCCTAAAAGACACCCATTCGTAAACACCTTCCAAATGCCTCGATCGGCCATCTCAAAGAGTTAAAACCCCCTTTAAATATAGTTTGTGAGGGATAGGGATTCATAACTTTTTAAGTGTGAAATGAAAAACTCGGCCAGATATTTTATTCCAAGTTACACCTCCTAGTTGACCTCAAAAATGCGTGAATTTATCGGCCTTCCAGAAGGATTATTTTTGCCACATCACATCCCGAGCTTTCCTAAAAATGTGGGCTCATTCCAAGCCCGGATGAAGATGATATGGCCCAAATACGAAACCCATGTCCATTCTGCCGAGTCCAGCCCACCATTGGATTAATGGACCATTTACTCCATTCAAATGAACTTTTTAGCTCTAGTGTCCTGAATGAAAGTTGTAGAAAATTAAGTTAGGAACACTTTTACAAAATATCAAATTAATATAATAAAGTTAAAAATATATATCTTCGAAATACTACAATTCACTATAAAGGGTAAAACTGCAATTTTCTCCAAATTTTCAAATGAATAATCAAATCCCAAATATTTTATAAATAAACATATTTAACACAATTTGGGGAAATTATATCATTTATTATCAATAAAATATTCACAAAATAGTGTTTTATCAACTCCCCCACACTTACCCCTTTGCACTCCTGAGAAAAATCTCATATTAAGTAAACATCAATATCAAATCAAAACCAATTTTAAAACACATATCATTGAGATTAATCAATTCCACACCAAGAATCAAAAGATATCATGCCTCATAAAAAACCATTATTTCAAGTTCTTCATTTATATAATTCAATATATTTCCACTTTATTTATCCTCCCATTCACAAAACACTTACCTCGCTTGAATTTTCTCTCATCACTCAAATATCAATTTTTTTGCAATGTCTTTCTCATCCAAACTCATACAAGGGTCACTATAGGCTTGATAGATTCCTACATCACTAACCGATATGAGTCAAGGACATATGTTTATCATGAGGACTTTTCAGGGTTGTTCTGTGTCTTTCGGTTGGTAGGATTTGGATATGAAAAATTCTGAGGCTAAATGAGGAGGGCTTGACTCTTTTTGAAGCAAAATTGCATTAATCTAATTTTCACTTAAATATGGTCTTCTCCTCAATCCCCATAGTATCAATTCAGCTCCATCATCATGAAAAGTTATGAAACGTTTACACCATTCATCATTTTAGCATCAAAAATGTCAATCTTCTCAAACATGATTTTCTTGAAAGCTCCAGATTGGCACAACTTTCCACCTCAATTAGAAGCTCCAGAAAAAGGCACAACATCACTTGTCATGAAAGCTCTAGAAAAGGCATATCTCTCAATATAATGGCTTTCTTCAGTAGAAAACACATCTCTTCAAAATTTAATTTTTCACCCAAATTATCATAGAATGTGGTGGCACAACACAAGATAGATTCCCCCACAATTAAGCTCAACTAGATTATGCAATTTCACTTCAAGAGTTGGTTGGATAGGGAAAATTGTCTTGTAATATGGCTAACCTAACAGGATGTGCATGGGCTCTAAGGGATACAAGGATTTAATATTCAAGGTAGGCCATTATAAAAAAGGATTCTTTGAAATAGGGGCTTTAATACCAAACAAATGCCATAATCATTTAAACAAAAGTACATCAAACCCTCAAGTTTTGACAGGAATAGATCAAATTCTGGTTAAATCAAGCATGGTTTGGTCCTCTCAAGAAGTGATGTGAATGTAAAGAATAAGAAAATAATGGTTTAGAAGCCTCACAGGAAAGTGATTTCAAATATAAAGATAGTGACATGTGGCATGGGATTCAAAATTCAGTGTACTTTTCATGAAATTACTAAATATTTGAACTTGAAACAAAGTCATTTCAGCATTCATTTAACCTTAGTTTCAAGGGATAAATCATTTCACTCATTGATATGCAATTCAAAATTTTTATGAGAATCATTTCAGCTCAAAAATTTCAAAAACTCAAAGAAAATTGAAAAATAAACACACAAAATTTGAAAAACACACAATTTTTTTGTTTTTTTAAATAGGAAAACAATTTAAATTACTAAACTAAAAGGTTCCCTCCCCCACACTTAGAATATTGCATTGTACTCAATGTGAACCCATGAGATTATATATGCACATCAAATGCATAATTTTTAAATAGGATAAATAATATAAAAGTGAAAGGGTTAGGAACAGCCTGATGTGATCAAGGGATGATGGGGTCGTGCAGTGTGATAAAATCCACTGCATTAGTAGGAAGTCCCTCAATGAATCTCTTAAAACGTTGCCCATTGACTGTAAATCTCCTTCCAGTGTCCTCTTGTGTGATCTCCACTACACCATAAGGAAAAACATTAGATACAATATAAGGACCTGACCATCTGGAATGCAACTTACCAGGCATCAGCTTCAGTCGTGAACTGTAGAGAAGGACTTTCTCTCCAACATGAAACTCCCTTTGTTGGATCATTTTGTCATGAGATACTTTTGATCTTTCATTGTAGATCCTTGAGTTCTCATATGATGACAGTCGAATCTCCTCAAGCTCATGAATTTGAAGCTTCCTTTGAATTCCAGCTTGGGCCAAATCCATGTTGCATTTCTTTATAGCCCAATAAGCCCGATGATTAAATTCCACTGGGAGATGACATTCTTTCCCAAAAACAATCCTAAATGGGGACATACCAATCGGTGTCTTGTATTCTATCCTATAAGACCACAATGCATCATCCAAGCGCTTTCTCCAATCCTTCCTATTTGGCTGCACGGTTTTCTCTAATATTTGTTTCAGCTCACGATTTGAAACCTCAGCCTGACCATTTGTTTGGGGGTGGTATGGTGTTGATGTTTTGTGTGTCACCCCATAATTTTGAAGGAGGGAAGAGAAATTCCTATTGCAAAAGTGTGTCCCTTGGTCACTGATGATGTCGTTTGGTACTCCAAACCTGCAAAAAATCTGTTCTTTGAAAAATTACACAACAACATGAGAATCATCAGTCCCAGTGGCCTTAGACTCCAACCATTTAATCACATAATCAACATCAACCAAAATGTACAAAAATCCAAATGAACTAGTAAAAGGACCCATAAAATCAATGCCCCATACATCAAAAATCTCACAGAATAGTATGGGTTGTTGGGGCATCTCATGTCTCCTAGAAATATTCCCAGTGTGTTGGCAATGAGAGCATGACTTACAAAACACATGGGCATCATGGAACAATCTAGGCCAATATAATCCAGAGTCCAAAACCTTCCTAGCTGTCCGTTGGGGTCCAAAGTGTCCACCACAAGCAAGTGTATGAAAAAAATGCAAAACAGACTCAAACTCATGATCAAGAACACACCTCCTAATGACTTGGACACTACACATGTGCCAAGGGTAAGGATCATCCCACACATAAAACCTAGACTCACTTTTTAATTTTTGGACTTGTTGTTTCTTTAAATTTGTAGGGATTTCAGCGGCAACAATGTAGTTCACTAAATCAGAATACCAAGGATGCGTACCTGAGATGGAATAAATATGCTCATCAGGAAAATTGTACCGAAGTGGTACCTTGTCCAAGGTTTCATCCTCTAGTGTGTGAGTAATCCTACTCATGTGGTCTGCCACCAAATTCTCTGAACCCTTCTTGTCCTTTATCTCAATATCAAATTCCTGAAGAAGGGGCATCCATCGAATCAGCCTGGGCTTTGCATCTGGCTTCTTTAAGAGGTACCGCAAAGCTGCATGGTCAGAAAAAAAAACTACTTTATATCCCAATAAATATGAACGGAATTTATCTAAAGCAAATATGACTGCATGAAACTCCGTTTCCGTGGTAGTGTAGTTTGATTGGGCTGAATCCAGTGTCCTCGATGCATAGGCGATCACATGTGAACGTCCCTCCACCCTCTAAGATAAGACCACTCCAACCGCGAAGTTGGAGGCGTCACACATAATCTCAAAAGGAATCTCCCACCGTGGGGGCTGTATGATAGGTGGAGTGGTCAGACACTTCTTTAGCTCATCAAAGGAAGTCCATGCATCTCTGGAAGTTACCTGGGGCATTGCAAAGTCCAAATGGAATCCTCCGGTAAGCAATGGTGTCGAATGGGCAGGTTAATGTCGTCTTCTCCTGGTCCTCTGGAGCTATAGGAACCTGAAAATATCCATAAAATCCATCCAAGAAACAATAGTGTGTCTTCCCATCTAGTCTCTCAAGCATCTGATCAATAAACGGGAGGGGTAAATGGTCCTTGCGATTGGAATGATATAGTTTCCTATAATCAATACACACACGCCAACTGTTTTGCACCCTCATTGGAATTAACTAATCTTTCTCATTTTTAACAACAGTAACACCACTTTTCTTAGGCACAACCTGAACAGGGCTAACCCTTTGTGAGTCAGAAATTGGGTAAATTATACCTGCCTCAAGAAATTTTTAAACCTCTTTTTTAACAACCTCCGAGAGGGTGGGATTGAGTCTCCTTTGTGGTTACCTCGCCGGTTTATCCCCATCCTCCAAGAGAATCCTATGCATGCAAATGTAGGGGCTAATACTTGATATGTCTTCCAATGTCCAACCAATTGCCCTAATGTTATCTCTTAATAGATTCAAAAGTTTTTATTCATGTTCATAAGAGATATTGTTAGCAATGATAACAAGTAATATATCACCGCTCATCAAGTATGAATATTTAAGATTTGGGGGAAATGGCTTGAGTTCCAATGTAGGGGGTTGATGTATGGATGGAGAAATTTATGCAACAGGCATATATGCACAATGAACATCAGTATCAGAACAAAAATCATCATAATCAGAGAATAAAGCACCAAATCCATCATCATACTCAATAGACATGTCATAATCAGAGTTCACATGATCAAGATCAGAATATGAATCCATTTCAAAATCAAATCTTAGAGAGTCTTATTGATTAGAAACAGGTGTAGAAGTTCTCTTAGACATTAAACCAGAACCAATACTCATAATCTCCCAAAGCATAGGACAATCAAAATCCATGGAGTTTTTACTTGGTGGTTCAAAATGGGAGATAACAAAAGAAGAATGGTCCTCTGAGGGATACTTCATGGAATCCATAACATTAAATATCAAAACTTCATCTCTAAACTCCATGGAAAGTGTACCCTCATTGACATTTTTGATAGTTTTTGCAGTTTTGAGGAAGGGTCTACCTAAGATTATGGGGGCATGAGAACTTACTGGATCATCCTCCATGTTAAGCACATAGAAGTCTGCTGGAAAGATCATTTCTCTTACCCGGACAAGTACATCCTCAAGGACTCCCACTGGATATGCCGTAGCTCTATTCGCCAATTGCACCACTACTCTTGTTGGATTCAACTCACCAACTTGCAAGGAAGAGAATACAGAGTGAGGCATCACATTTATTGAAGCTCCTAAATCACAAAGAGCATCATAGAAGTGAAACTCCCCTATGGTACATGGGATGGTGAATGTACCGGGATCCTTGCACTTTGTCGGCATTGATAGAGTTGGTGTAATGAGTGCTGACACATTCCTTCCAAGATTGATCCTCTCATTTACCTTGATCCCTATTTGATTGGTGTAGAGTTCTTTTAAGAATTTGGCATACCTTGGGATTTGATTAATGGATTCAAGTAGAAGAATGTTGATCTCCACATGCTTGAATGTGTCCAAAACCTCCTTTTTCATTGCTTCTTCAACCATCTTCTTGGTTTGAACAACCCTGTTTGGAAAAGGAAGGGGTTTAGGAGTAACATCATCAATCTTTTTCTTACCTTTATCTTTCTCCTTGGATTTCTCATCAGTTGGTATAGAATGCGGCTTCTCTGGAGTTGAGGTGAATCCCGGTGGAATGGTAGGTACAGATGTATCTTTAATTTTCTTCCCACTTCTCAATGTGATGGCACTAACATTCCCCTTTGTATTTTGAGTGGGTTGGGAAGGTAGATTTCCAGAATTCTTACTCACAAGTTCATGGAGGGCTGTGGCAATCTGGATCATTTGAGTCTTCAACTCCCTCAGCTCCGAACCATGACTCTTTAGCTCGTTCTGTTGATTAAGAACAATTTGTTTCAAAATATCATTAGTGTTAGAGTCTACCTTTTGTTGGAGATTCCCTTGTTGCGGACTCGTTGATGTTTGAGCTTCGAATCTCCTTTGGGGTTGTTGGAAACCCTGTTGGGAAGGTGGAGGCTGCTGGAAGTTTGGTTGAAAAGGGGGCCTTTGTTGTTTCCTAGAGCCATATCTCATGTCTGACTGATCCTTCCACCCTTGGTTGTATGCTGGATCAAACTTATTTTGGGGATATGGTTTTTTTTACTGCTGATATGGTCTCCCACGGAACACTACTGCACAATCTTATGTTTCTTGGAGTTGTGGGCAACAGTCAGTTGGGTGTCTTGTCTCAATGCAAATACCACAAGGACTTGAAGGAGGAAGTAGAGATGTATTTTGTGCTAAAGAAATTTGCCTCACTATAGTGGTCAATTCTTCCAACTTAGTATTAATCAAATGACTTTCAAGAGAAGAAGGACTTACCTGATGTACTCCCCTGACATGTGGTGTACCTCTATCACCAAATTGTTGGGAGTTTTGGGCCATCTTGTCGATCAACGCACGTGAAGCTACTGGTGTCTTGTCCACCAATGCTCCTCCAGCTGCAACATCAACCATACTACTCTCCATGGGTGTGATTCCTTCGTAGAAGTATTGGATGAGGAGTTTCTCACTGATTTGGTGATGCGGACAGCTTGCGCACAACTTCTTGAATCTCTCCCAATACTCATACATTGACTCCCCTTGTGCTTGATTGATCCCCAAGATCTCCTTATGAATGGATGTTGTCCTTGATGCTGGAAACAATCTCTGCAAGAAAAGATGTTTCAAATCGTTCCAACAAGTTATATCTTTAGGTTGTAAATAATACATCCAATCTTTCACAGCTCCATCAAGTGAGAATGGGAATGCACTTTATTTGATTTGGTCTTCAGATAAATTTCTTGGTTTCAAGGTTGAGAAAACCACATTAAATTATTTCAAATGTTTATTGGGATCCTCACCAGAGAGGCCATGAAACTTTGGAAGTAAGTGAATTAACCCAAATTTTAGTTCAAAGTCCGATTCGAGATTTGGGTATGCAATACAATTTGGTAGATAGTTAATATCAGGGGCAGCCAATTATCGAATGGTTCTATTAAGTTCATCTCCATTATTTCCATCCATTGGTTCCTCTTTTATGTTTGAATTTGAATTGCTTCCAATTTCTATGTTTCCAAAAGAGAGGAATTCACCAACTGGTTGAATATTGAAACTTCCCGTAGAATGAGAATGTCTGATTCGAACCCTAAGGCTACGTTCAATCTCAGGGTCAAGATCTAAGATATCTTTGGGATTAGTTCATGTCATAAATAAAATAAAAATGAAAAGAAAGAAAGCAGACCATAGAAAAATAAAAACGAGAAGTTTGAGTTGATGGTCCAAAAATAAGTAGAAGGAAATAAAAGAAGAAGGAAAAAAATCAGATTGGGTAAAGACGGGAGAAAGAAGAGAGGAAGAGAATAAAATGTAAAACAAAATAAATACCTCTAATTGGTCGAAATAGTTACTTGCCTCTATGGCAATGATGCCAATTTGAAAGGGCGCTGTCGTGGGCACCCTCAAATGATTAATGTGATTTTGGGGTACTTAGGTGCAACAGAGTGGCTGACCAAGGTCATCTCTCAATGGATGAAGTAGAATTAGAACAACCTTTTGAAGGTATTCTAAAAATAAAATAAAAGAGAATAAAAACAATATTTTAAAGGATGAGGGTTGGTTATAGTTTATTAATCTAGAAGAAGTTTGCTGGAAAAAGATTGTATATTTTTTTGTTTTTAGTTTTGAAATGATGTTTGATTAAAATGACACAACAAAAAGATGTTTTTTTAGAAAATATTTTAAAAGACGTAATCAATCTAACTATACCTCTTCATTAAATTATTAATCATTATAATTTAAATAAATATCCACTTAATTATGATCCCCTAATTTTTTATCCCTCGAACCCTACGAGAGTTAACTTAACCACAAAGATGAAATTACTTAAACCCTAGGCTAGCTTCAGAACACGCAATCGCAGCACCCTGCTTTGATTGTTGTTATAAGGTTAGCTTATGTTCAGTGGTTAATTAGAGCACATATACATTCTTGAAATGAGGATGAATTATGTTTAGGGATTATATTTTAACTCTACAAATTTATCCCGTATGGTCTTGTATTACCGATTAAGATTGTGCTCTCACAATTTACACAATTCCCGACCTCGCGTGTTTTGTGTTAATTGTTCAATTTCATGCTTAGTTTCTTAAAATTTAATAACGAAATTCATGGATCATATTAAGTGAATTAAAGTAGCTCAATGATTCAAAATAATTAAATGAATAAGGATAGAGTTCTATCGATTACTAAAAAGAACTACTCTTCCATGGGCGGTGTAGTCATCGTGGAGAAGTTTTGCATAAGCAATGGATTGAAAGGGTAGAACCGAATCTTGTCTCCACTCTTGATTCCAACCCAATTAAGAAGATTAAGATAATAATAAGAGGTATGAACACAGAAGATTATTTAAAGAAAAATTCAAGAAACAAACATGAAATAAATGAAATACAAGGAATAGGTGGGGGAGGAGAGCCTTTTTTGAAGAGATGTTTGCACAAAGTCTTACTTCTTCCAAGAGTTTTTAGGGGCTACCAAGAGACAAACTTTCTGCCACACCTTCCCAAAGCCTCTACCAGCCATCACAATGAGTTAAAATCCCCTTAAAATAGAGTTTGTGAGGGCTAGGTATACATAACCTTTTTCGTGTGAAATGAAAAACTTGACAAAACATTTTATTCCAAGTTTCACCTCCTAGTTGACCTCCAAAACGTGTGAAGTGACTGGCCTTCCAGAAGGATTATTTGTGACCAATCATGTCCTCGAGCTTTCTTCAACATTTGGGCTCAATACAAGCCTGGATGAAGATGATATGGCCCAAATACTGAACCCATGTCCATTCTGCCGAGTCCCGCCCACCAATGGATTAATGGACCATTTACTCCATCCAAATGGACTTTTTAGCTCTATTGTCCTGAATGAAAGTTCTAGATAATTAAGTTAGCAACACTATTAAAAAATTGAATATTCAAATAATAAATATAAAACTATTTATCGTTGAAATACTACAGTTCCCTATAAAGGGTAAAACTGGAATTTTCTCCAAATTTTCAAATGAATGATCAAATCCCAAATATTTTATAAATAAACATATTTAACACAATTTGGGGAAATTATATTTTGTATTATCAATAAAATATTCAACAAAATAGTGTTTTATCATTGTTCCTTTTTCTATTTAATTTGTTTTTAAATAAAATTATATTAATTTTTAAAAATTATAATTAATTCCATAAGAATATTAATTTTACTTTATTTTGGAATGAATTTTTTTTATAAAAATGGATATTTTTGGAAAAATAGAATTTTATTTCATTTTAGGAATGTATATTAAATTTATCTTCACTCTCTAGAAAATTTAACATTGAATAATAAATTTCATTTTTTGAATCATGTGGTTCACATTATTTATTATGGTCCATTAAATGTTTTTAATAAATAGTACCCATGGTAAATGTTTATCACCAATATAAAGGGTAAAATGGTTAAATTAAGGACAAGAATTTGGAATTGGAATTCCATGTGAAATGGTATTGTTTTTTTAGAGGGGGATATAAGTGGGGTGATTTATTGATTATATATCATTTTTATTTCTTAATCAATGTTTTTTTCATTCTCACAATCACTCTAATTTGGTCATGGAAATATATGTATCTTGATCAGAGACATATATTTATGTTATTATTGGTCATCCCTCACAACTCTTATTTCCCTGGGTAGTGACCTAGTTCTACATTTGGGTGTTAACCCATGTTAGTGGTTGTGACTATAATCTCGTATCATGTGCATGGTTTGGGATGTGACATTGTTTTACATTCATTATAGGGTAATCTCAATTTAGACCATAGTATGTGGCCCATGAAACCGGTTTTAGGAATGGAAGTTCATTATTACCAATTCAAGCATAATTGTTTTTTTATTTTTATATGTTTATCTTATGTAACATATTTCCTTGGTTCAGTGTTTTAAAAGCTCATAAAATGTGGTACCCATATCATTGCATTCTCTAACCCTTGATATAGTATGTATTATTTCTTCATGTGGTCTATAAATATGTATTAGAAAAATTATTTTCCAAATATATTTATTTTTATGGTTTATATATGTCGTAGAAATATTTAAATATTTTAAAAAATGGGTGTAGTTGGGAAATGGTTTCTTTTTAAATTGAAATTTTCATTTTTAAAAATTAATGAATAATTTTTTAACAAAAATATCTCTATTGGTTTATTTTTGTATATAAATTTCCATAAAAAATAATAATTATTTAATGTATTTAAAACATGATTAAAATGGTTATATAATTAAATTTGAAGAATGTATCAAGGTGGGTAGTATCATGATTCTAAAAATTATAATAAATCATATTAATAGGATTTTTTTTGTAGATATACTTAATCTCATGTTTTCCAATGGAGCACGTGCAGCATTGAGATTATGTTTTTGGGACTTGTGAAGTCACATAGATGTTATTTCATAATTTTTTTAGTTTGATTCCTTATAAGACTATAAGAATAGGCCTTTCCTTCCCCTTTCTATTTTATTTTTTCTTTGGTGCACTATATATGTGGAGTTTGGATATTAGAGATGATTTTATTTCTTTTAATGGGATTAGGAGTTGATTTGAGGGAAATAAATTGATTAAAGTTGTGAAACTTTATTATATTATTCTTCCTTATAGAAACATTGGCCTCTAATATATGGATTGGCATGTATGGTTTTCATATATCTAATAAACTCTAATTTGTTGTTGAACATTATTTTCACTGGTTTTCATAATTAATTGGGGTTTTTCACCAGACTGAATCTATTTGGAATACCCCTCAAGACCCATCAGATACCATATCTGGCTTTTGATGGTGGAAAGACCATTTTTATCTCTCAAAGAATGGTGTTAAATCTAATTTTACTCAATATGGGACTAGATTTTTAGTATCCCAAATGTTATTTTGTGTGTTTCATTTAGGTATGAATGTAGGTTGTCAGAACTCAAGAGGTACATATAGGGAATAGTTTTTCGCTCTATACTTAGTCTAGTGTCTTATGATTCCATGGATAGTCTGAGCTTTAGTCTGGTATATCAATTTACATTCATGATATATTATATAAGGTTTATATGGATGTGATATTTGAATTTTTAATGACTTTTAATTGATTTAGGGGATCTCTTAATATATTGAGAGATACTGAGAGAATAACCATAAAAACATAGATATTTCGCATGGTTTGGACAACTTTTTAGAGCTAGTGTGGGAGGTTCTAGTGATAATGAAAAATACAGAATCTATATTTATAATTATTTCAGATTTGGGTTTGGCCTCTCATACTGTATAAATTTCGGCAGAGGTGAAATATTTCACATTGGAGACTAATTAAAAAGGGGTTTGGTAATGTTTGTTTTTTTTTCAATTTTATTTGGAATTTTTATTACGAAATTTTGTTATTAGGAATTAGAAATTAATTTTTCAGTGAAAAATTTAGTTTTCCAAATTTATATGAAATATTTGGTTTTAATATATTTAGTTGATTATTTGAAATAAAATTTTATATTCTTAATTAATTTTTTATAATTTTGTTAATTTAACTATTTGATTATTGAAATAGGATTTTAATAAAATAGGGTATAATGGAATAGTATTTATTCTTTTCCAAAACATGTTCTAGAAATACATTATAATGTGAAAAAAGAAATACTGTGAAGAATTTTTTATTTTTGTGAATGGGGACTTTGAGTTTTGTTTAATGGTTTGTGAATTAAAAATATTTGAATATATAATTATGTTTATATGACATTATTTATTTGGTTTGAGGATTGCATAAAGATGAAATTTATGTTTTAAATATTTCTAATTTCCACATAGATTAAATTTTGAAAAATTTGTATAAATATTCATTTTTCTAATATTCAAGGAGAATTTTTTAATCATCTTAGAGTAATGATTTCACTTACATAATAAGAGAAAAATCAAAATAATGTACATGTCTAGAAATTATCATTTCATGATTCATTTACAATAGTTCTTGAATCATTCCCAACCTTCCCTTCATAGGGATCAATATACCCTTGGTTTAGTGCAGTTACAAGATGTAATAGAACCTGTTTCTCTCCAAAAATTGGATTCTTTAAAGGTAATAGTTGTCTTTGTCCTATTAAAAGGATCCTAATGAGTTTTATGGGAAATTGTTTTCCTAAATAAATTAATATATGATTTCCCTTAGAACTCATCATGATAGTGTTTATTAAATGGAACTATCCTATCAAAATGAAAATGGAGAAGTCTATTGAGTTCAGGGGTATTTATAAGGGTAATATATCAGTTAGGGAGTACACCAATAATTTATCATGATTTTATTTTATCTCACACAATCTTTTCAATTATAAACTCATAAAGGGACATATAATTTCAAGACTTCTATGCCATGTACAAGGAGATATTATCTCCAAATACACTTATTCTTCAAATCAAGATATTCTTTAAAGGGATATATTAGTATAAATAATGTACGAATGATGACCTAATTTAGATTATTCATCTATTGTGATTAGTTTAAATTGATATGTCACATGAGATGAAAATATATATTTGGTTAAGAATGTGATGAAAAAGAAAATTAAGTAAGAATAAAAATCATAGAGAAAAAGATGAACCTACTCTATATCCTTTGTGGAACCCCTGGGTATTCAAATTCTATTTTGCTGAATGATAATGAAATTTTTTATTGATTTTTCCACCTGACCATATTCAGACGATTGGTTATATCATATAGTAGAGATGGTAGATTCATGGGTGATACTCTTTTGGGATATTTATTTCAAATTGGTACATTAGTTTTCTTTTATTTGGATTATAGGGTTTATTGTTATATATAATAAAAGATATTAATTATGATTTTTCTTTAATGAAAGTTATATTTTCAAGGAATATAAAGGTTGTTTCTTTTGGATATGGGTGAAATTTGGTTTCGGAAGGCCTTCTTTTGATATTTGTGGGAATATATAATTATTAGTTATACTAGTATTATTTATTTCTGGTTAGACAAGGATAAGTCGTTGGGTGCAGATTTTGTTAACTAGGACCAATTACATTTTTTATGACCCCTAAGTGTGTCATCTTGATGTGCGATGAGTTCACTAAGAGTTGGTGTTTTCTATTAAAGTCCTACGTTACCCTCTAACTCATTTACCAAGGGATGAGACTAATGCCATTTCTTCTACCTAGATTTTACATTGGTTATGTCATAGTGACATTCATGTTTGTTTTATTTTTTGGTTTATTATATGCCTTGTTATTTTTATTTTCCTAAAAGGATGGATTCTTATTTATTATTTGATTATTGTACTTGATGGAAAATAATGTCAATAGTTTTTTATGAAAATTTTTAGGCATGTATCCATGAATTATAAAACTATTTTATAGGAATTATAAATAATAGGGGGACCATGATATGTCTCCCATTTCCCCCATGATGTCTAACGAGAGGTGATGTTGTTTACTTGTATTTTGAGAATTTTATCGATTTTGGAAAAATCTTTTTTGAAGAATCATTTGATTTACAAATAGATTTCGTGATTAATTTTTATTTATTGTAGTATTCTCAATCATCAATGACTTATATAGTATCCACTACCCACCCACCATTTAAATTGATATCGGGTAGGTCTTTCTTGTTTTCATTCCTTTTATGTTGATACATGGTTTTATGGGAAAATAAAGTGGAATAGTGGGGAGAATATTCCCTCCCAAATAAGATAGTTGATTATTATTTTTTATTATCTCTATATATTATTGATTATTTATATTGTTTCAATCTATATGTTTGGAATTTAAATATTTGGATTGTTTTTGAGTGTTTCCTAATTATCATTTATGATTTTCTAGATATCGGGGAAACCTTTTTTTCAGTCTAAAATAGGATAATGTATTTGTTTACTATCACATAATAGTTTGTTAACCGTGAAGTTAACTAAATTACTAACCATGAGACAATACTATATGAATATGTATATTCCAAACATTTTTTTAAAACTACTGTAAATAGTGAAATTAATCCTCTCAGATCACCTAAATTTATAAAATAATGAAAATTTTGGTTATTTCCTTAAATATTTTTAACACATAAATCTTCAATTTTCTATACCCCACACCTCAAACCCTTGATGTAACACAACACAACCAATTTTATCCCCCCTATATCATTCCCAATATTTAATTTCTCCTTCGACCTATAAATATTTCTTGGATTCATCAGGATTCTTGGTTGTATGTTTATTTTTAGGGATAATTTTTTATTCACCTATATTATTAACTCCTTTGTCTCATCCTCCCTATCTCTATGTTACTTTCATCTATATCCTTGGTGTTATGGTTTCACAAAAGTTTTATTTTCTTCTTATGAAAAAGTTTTATGATCCCATTTCAATATTTCCTTCGTCCTACAATCATTTTCTTAGACCTTCCAACATTGATTTTTGGTTGGTTTTCCCATTCCATAAAATTTAGTTTTTAGATCCATAGATATATTTGGTTTTAAATATATTTTATAATTTAATTATTATGGTATTACATACTTTTATCTAATTTTTAAAATGATTACTATGATTTTACTTCATTTTCATAAGGTATAATTTGTTTTGTATTTAAATGTTGGGATCTGATATCATTTAAAATCACCACACACCAATTTTTTATTATAAATCTTGGTTGGATATTTATTAATGTGTTGATAATGTTAAATCTTTCTTTAGAAATTTAATATAACAAATGAATACATTACCTAGACAATAATAGTGAAATTGATCTAAAATATGGTGTTTTAAATTACTTGAAAAATATTTTTTATTTAATATTTTTTGGAATATTAATTTAAAATTAAGTTTTAATTCCATATATTTTATGATTATATTATAATTAATTTCTCATTTCGCTCCTTTTAGTAATTAATTTTCTTAATAATAATTCTATTTTCTATCCCTACTTATATAATTTCCTTGATTAGTTTTTTTTTTATTTTCATGTGCAATTCATATATCGAGTTAAATAAGATTTCTGATTATGAGGGAGATGTTAGTGGGTGTGGGTCATTTATTATATATGATAATACCATCTATATCAATGCATGTGTTCATTCTCACCTTCAATTTAATTTTTTAATAATGATCTATGTAGGAAAAATATAATCCTATATTAATTTAAAACTTTTTTAGAATACACAATTTTTAGATTCACCTAAGAGTTTCATTGTCTAATCTAGGATCATTCCATTTAATAAGAATGTGTGAATTGAATTTGAAGATTTTTGTATTTTTTGGGATTCATTATATGCAAAAAATCAGTGCATATTAGGTTTATATTCCAAATAGGGTCATAAAACATTATAACCTAATATGCAGTCCAGGACACTAAATTTATTATAGATTCTTTTTTATGATGGTTTCACACTTGATAGTGACCTCATTTTTGTTTATATTTCTTGTGGAACATATCTATATATTCGAAAATATTAATATATAATGGAAAGTGGTGCCTAAATGTTTTTTATAATTTAACCCCCAGATAATTTTTTCATATTAATACATTTTTTCTTCAATGACATTTTATGAAACCTTTGTTAAAATACTGATTCTATTAAGGTATAATTGTTACTTTGTAAATTATATATGTTTTTAAAATATACCTTCGATCAAAATTATTTTTCATTTTAATCTTACTACTATTATTTAACAAAAATAAGGAAAAATAATTTAAAACATCATTGATGTGTTTTTTGATTCTATTATGTATTTTTTTTATTAAAAATAACTTTTTTTAATGTATTTAAAACTATCAAGAAATGGTTTTATAATTTAAATTTATTCATATTTTGGGGAATAAGGTGTATAATTGATCACAGTTATATTCACACCTATTTTTATATTTTAGTTTATAGGTTTTCTTAATTTCTTGACTTCTATAGGTTATGCACAAGATTTGGATAGGTTAGTGTAATATATGGGGTCATAAGAGGGTAGTTTTTATTTTATATTTTAATTTAGTTTCTTTATCCCACTTGAGAAATTGGGAAACACATTAAAATTTTGATTTATTTAAATAGTATTGAGTTATATATGCATATTTTGATCAGGAAATTGATGTCATTTCTATGTGATGGAGTCGGTGGTGAGTTGAGATAATTTATTTGTTTTATATTGTTTATTTTTTTTCAAATATTTTCATCTCTTTAGAGTATGGACCTCTAACATATGAAGTTTTCAAGGAAATTTTTTGGTTTCTTACAGACTTATAAAAGGGTAAAATAATACTCATTAGTTGTAATAATTACCTAAAACTTATAATATTTCATGGGGGAAAGGAATAACCCTTGACCCGTGTCACGATTAGAATACAGTGTCTAGATGATGGATGGATCAAGCCAGTTTGTGACATTGTTCATCATTGTTAATCCTAAAATTTGGATTCTAGTTAAATATATATCTTAGAAAGTTAATAAAATTGAAAATATAAATACCTACATGTGAGGTGAAACTATATAGTTATATCATAATGAATGGTTAATTAGGTATATATTTCCATACCAATCATTTCTTATTCTGGGGCCAATCACCCAAAGACTCAATATATACCTCAAAAAGGAATAATACAAAATTCAAGACATAAACACAGTGTCACATTATAAAATATAGTTCTTATTATTGAGATATTATTATTCTTATTCCAATAGTTAATATTTATTTATTTAGTAACAAATAAATATGCCATTAAATACAACTATCTCATAACGACACCAATTGTTTTCTTATTGGTAAAAAACCATTATGGGTTTATTAGAATAATTATAAAATTACTTTATTTTCTTTTATTTTGAAAAATTTAACAATTTATACCTTTATGTGTCATGATTATTCAGAAATATATTAAAAATTAATATCACCTAAGGAAAACTCTTGGTCATTAGATCCCCCAAAACTCTAAACCATTTTTCCTAATAAAATTAAAGTGCACTAGTGGTTGACCTAACAAGATTGTAAAATGAAATCATGTAGAAAAAAACAAATTCACACACAAAAACACACACATTATTATCAAATAAATAAATATGACCCTAGAAAACATATTATAAATCAATATTAAAGATCAGTATCTCATTTAGAAAACTTAACATGATTATATTCACTGTATTTCAATACTATAATAGGATTAAATTTTTTCATGAACATTATGATGAAGTATTGAAAAAACAATACAAAAAAAATTATAAAACATCTACAAAGATTCAATTCCATATACCTACACATCACATGACACTTATGCTAATAGAATAAAGTATAAATTCAAAATCATAGACACCAACCTCAAAAAAATGTCTTTGTAACCTATTGTGATAGAATTACAATTAAGAAATTTATAAGAGAATATATTAATCTAAAACCAAAAAATTAACATCCTACATAAAAGTATTTTGTTGGGTGATTCAATATATGTTTTCCAAATGAATCTACAAGGGTTCACATGGTAACAAAACTAGAGGTCTTATTTAAATTCTAATCATCTCTAGTCGCGGAACACATAAAAATGAATCTAAATGTATTCATAAAAACATCTCTAGAATCAAAAAATTAAACATGTTGTACCATATGTGAAACTATAAAACCATGTATAATTTTCATTATAAGAACAAATTCAATAATAGGGAACAAGTTTGGGCTTTGGTCATTATTTATGAATGTAAAAGATGATAACTTCCTAAAATAAAAATTACATCATAAATCCACCAATAAATGAACCCTATGAATATTGGTGAAAACCCCAGCTATATTTTAAATAAAATTTTCCATAACATTTATATAATACAATAATCTTTTACCACAACCCTATGATACAAATAATAAATCATATGAAAAAAAACCATTACCCTCTAAATGAAATGAATAAGTGAGTTTCATATAATCACAATATAATGGACACAAAAGAAAATCCTTTATTACATTAAAAGGGTATCAAAGACTACTAAAGTTAATTAATAAATTTACTATTTACATTACACAATATTTTTATTACAAACCCACTAATAACCAATTATGAAGAAAATGGTGTACAACACACCATTTAGTGAATTCATTTGGTGTACTATAGTACAATACCTAATCTGAAAATTACCAAAAAAATTATTGAAATATCAACCCTCCCAAACATATTAAGATGTTGGGTTATCATTTCTGAAAAAATATATTCCATTTATTTATCTTCATTAAAATCTATCCATAAAGTGTAATAATACTAAGATATCCTTAATATCCCCTGATGAAAATATTTATAGCTAAGGGAGTCAGTTACCATTATAGCATAGAAAAACTAAACCCATAAAAGCTGGAATGACCTAATGCATTACATTATATAACCACTTATCAAACATCTAAAATATCATTACTAATTTTTCAATCATTCACTTACAAAACATTCCCATTGTGATCCAACCACGCTACAGGTGTTATTGAAGTAATTCAAATACAACCCTCCATACTCTTGATTCTTACTCCATTATTTGTATTACCAATGTTGTAATCAATTAAAAAACCATAATGGACCAATGGAATAAAAAACAAAATATGGTATATCATTAATGTAACCCTCATCACTAAAATCCAAATAGTTATATAGTGATTTTGGAACTCCTCCCATATAAGTTCTATTAGAAAAATCAAAAGATAATACAAATACTGAATATTCTATACATTTTAGGGAAAATTTGATCCTCACCATAGGTCCTAACAGTCAAACTAATATCAAAAAAAGATATTACAGAACAATTTTTATTAGATATTCCATAAACTCCCTGGTCATGGCCACATTATCTCATAAAGTATTAAAGATATTACTATATCTTGTGAAGTTAGTTAATATGAAAAAAATCCGATAAAAAGAAATACCCGGATATATAAACTATGAAATCAATGATATCAATACATACCGTATTCCATACATCCCCTATGTGACACACAATGGTTTTGTTTTATATTATTTTAACTGAATACATTTTTTGATTGTCCATTCCACCCACAATACTGATCATAAAAACGATCATAGATATAATATAAAAATATTTTTATTTTAATATTGCCATTTAACTTAGTAAATGGATTAAAGGGATAGAATAATAGATACTGAATTATTAAATATAAATTTTTATATATAATCTTTTCTTATTAAAAATTTACTGATTAACACATATGAAATAAGAAATCAATTTTAAATTTGATCATATATTATTAAAATATATATTATTAAAGAAAACTAATTTGTGTGCGTAATGTATTTTTATCAATGGTTATTATATTAGTCACTATTTCTCAATGATATTTATTAAATTTATATATTATATATGATTTAAAATAACTTATCATTTATCTATTGTTGGCTATTAGATATGTAATGAGAAGAAATTAATTTTATACTTCAAAAATACATTTTCCTATAAAATTGATATTATTATAGTTTGTGTGTGGTTATTATGAATAATTTATATCATTGTTTTTAACATTATGTTATTAATTGTAAATAATTTTGACAATAATCATTTAAAATAATCTTAATATTATTTTTTAGTTTTTTTCTTCAAAAAAAAATAGATGAATTGTGAAAAAGTGTTGATTTGGAAAAAAATTCAATTCTTTTAATAAAAGAAATAAAAATTTTTTATTAGGTTTTTTTAATTTTTATTAAAATTATATTAGTTTTATAAATCATATCATAATTTATTATAAATGAATCATTATTAAACATAATTTTGGTAATAAATCATTTTTTTCTTAAAATGAGTATTTTTTTAAATATGGTTTTCCATTTTATTTTATTAACATATATTAATTGTATATTTTTCACATTTTCAAATTGTAACATTAATAAAGGAAATATTATTTGGCATTATGAGTATCCTATTAGGAAATAATTTCCATTTATTTTTTTGGAATAATGAATTCTAAATGCGGTAATAGTTTTCCCCATTATAATGGGTAAATTTAGTAAAACTTGGATAGGACTATGAGTTAAGGTCATAAAATAAACCCAAAAATTAGATTTATTTCATTGGATGTGTGTAATTAAACCATAAACATCCAATAATAGAAATTATTTCATATTGGTGCAACTTTACTATGATTAAAAATTTTATTCTATTTTATGTTATGAGTAGTTAATAAATGTTACTATCTCACACTTATTATGTGGTCAATATATTCATATAGAAAAAATTGTTATGTAAATTGATCTTGAAAATATTCTTTTTCATGAATAAAATATTTTAACTATAATAATTTATTTTAAATTTTTTGTGATTGTTTAATTACCTTGAATTCAAACACAACCCCAACACGATGCTTGTAAAAGTAGTATAAAAATCAAGTAAATGATTTTAAAAAACATTAACTGTAATATTATTTACATTAATTATTGATTTAAATGAATTTGAAGTATAATTGTAAACTATTTTATTTTGTGGAGTTATTTATATTTAAAATACATTGTTGTCTTGATTCCATGAAAGTAGAAATTTATATATTGTCTCAAATATCACCTCAACTGGTATTAAATGATTATTTTTCAAATCACTAATAAATCATAAAAATAAAATAATTAAAAAGTAGATGATAAATGGAATATCCTATAATTAATGGATTATTATATTCTATTTTTAATTTATTTGAATTTATTTCATGACTAATACATATTTTAAAAATTGTGTAAATTCTATCGATTATTTCCTATAAAAGGGATTCACTTCATCATTTTTTAAAAACAATTGATGTTTTTTATTATAAATAACTACCTAAGTACATCTATATCCATCCATTCCCACACTATAAAGTCCATGGAGTGACCATAAATCTCTCTTATAAATGAATTAAGATCAATCGAAAGGGGGATATCAAAATAGGTGGTATATGATTCAACCATTTTCTTTTAATTTTTTTCTTCTACATACATAAAAATTGTATTACTAATTATTAAATAAAACCATATAAATAGAAAATATACATCAATGTTATTATTGTTTTGGTAAAATCCTTTTAGATACCATGTAAAATGAACACTTTGCTCATGCGTACATGTGGACTGCCACCTCCACAAAGCATAGTTTTCCATTTCTCATCACCATATGACATGGAGTTTTACCAAGGTATATTTAATGAAAATATAAGATATTTATGACATAATTAATGATTTTTAATTATAATATATTTCATTATTTCATAAACATTCATTAGTTGAAAACTGATAACGTCATTCATGCGTACATGTGTGGTACCACATCCATGAAGCAATGCAATTAATTTTCCATTACCACATCATAGGGACAATAATAAGAATGGATATAATGAATAAATATGAAATTTATAACATAATTATAAACATTTAAAATTAATAATATGTAAATATTATTTAATATACCCTTACTATATAAATTAAAACATTGTTCACGCATACTTACATACTCCTGTCTCAGTGAAATGAAGTTCTTCATTTTTAAATAATGACATAAATGGTTGTTTTAAAATTTTAATTTAATTTATAAATATGAAAATTATAACATGTATAGGATTATAGAGAGTATGAAACCATGAAAATGTTGACCATGGTCAAATCACTTGAGTTCTAATAATTTCAAAGATTAAACAACCTCAAAACATTTGACTAAAACATAACTGATTTGCTACATAAATAATTAATAGTAATAATTGAAATTTAAAGATAAAAAATGAATTAATAAATATGAAAATTAATCTTATTAATTTAGAATATTTATAGAATTTAGTACCATGGAGTATAGATGAATGTATTTAATGAGTCATACTTGAGGAAAGGGATTTATTGTCTCAATTTCCATTTTTAGAGACATATGAAATTTTCATCAAATATTTTCCTTATGTGTCATATAAAATATAATATTGATTTATTTTAAAATTCCATTACCAAACTTTAGGTATTTTACAATTATATTTCATGATCTCCATTCATTGTAATTGTGATTCAGAAATTACTAAAGTTATATGGGATCATTAATTAAAACCACATTTTAAATGATTATATTATAATAATATTAAACGATGTCCATATTTCATTAAATTATTTCAAGAATTTTTATATTAATGATTAAAATATTTTCAAAGGAAATTGTTTACTACATTTTAATTGTTATATAATTTTTTTATAAAGGAATATTTTATATTTTTTTTGTACTGGTCACTCTTGACACTTTTTACCAATTTAAAAATGATCATTCGTAATGTATTTGGAAGGATCAAATGTTACCTTGGAAATTAAATTTATTAAGTATAAATATTCCTCTATAAGTTTCTATTTTTTCAAAGGAAAATATGTTTCTTCTTGTTTTTAGAAATTTTTTATAAATGTTTCAAAATAAAATACTAATTTATTTAATATTTATAAGATAATATAAATTTGGTTTTCTTATGATATGGAAAACTAATTTTATGTATTTTATTATTAAAAGTGAATTTTATCCAATATTGTTATTTCAAGTTATGATGAATGCTCATATCAAGAAATTTATTGACTTATAAACAAGAAAATCATTCATTATTGATGAATGTTGGAATGATAATAAACCCAAACCCATATGATATTATGAACATTATGTGATAGGTTGGATTATTAAATACAAAATAAATATTAGCTAAAAAATAAATTTTAACTAATGTAAATTACTCTTAAGATAATTAGGATGAAGTTAATTACTCCATTATAATGAACAAGTTATTTATATTAATTTTCTTTTAAGAAAATGTAAAAATAGTTAATTAATAATTTAAAGTGATGGAGTTAACTAATAATAGTTACACCACACAGAATAATGGAATTTCCATATTAAGTTATTCATTGAACAATGTATAATTATTATTATGTTTATAATTAATTACAGGGTTTCTCTAGGTGATTTCTCAAGCCAGGTGGCACACTCTGGTTCCTTGAGTCAGTCGGTCACATGACCTCAAGAACACCTCCATGTTTGTTAGAGGCTACCGATTAGTAGTGAGGGTCTAATAATGATCATGGGTAGACTATAAACTATTTTATTATGGTAATATACTAGTGGAACATAAGAAACAATAATTGAATAACCTATAACTAGAAATAGAATAGTACTGGTATCACATGATGATCAAACTGGGAATTCAAAATGAAACTGAATAATAAACATGTCATGCTAATGTATGTGCCAAGTGAAAAATGAAAAATCAAAATTAAGGACACTAATGACTCCAAAAAGGGTCTCGAACCATGTCTGGTTCCCTCGTCCGTGATCTATCTCGACTCATACACCTAAGATATATCCATTTCCATTATCATGTCCTATAACAATGAAATATATTCTCGTAACGATCAGGTAGCTTAAGAAGGGTGTGAGTACAACTCAATAGACCAACGCCAACAGTGTTCAAAATAATATCCAGTCAATAGAAAGTGTATGCATTTGTATAAATAAATAATTAAAATGTATAAGTAAACAATTACCACATTATCAATTAATATTTATTTAACTTCATAAATCCCAAGGTTCTTGTAGACACATGTACTTAAATATCTATTTTGGATCATGCTGGAACCTGAAGTATGTTCAGGCTACATCATATATCTGAATTCCATTATTACCATCATTTAATTCACCCAATATAATGACCATGTTCACATTATTTAATTCTTTCTTGAAGGCCCATGTTACCATTCAACTCACACAATATAATGACCATGTTACCATTCATTATTTCACAACTAAATGACCATGTCACCATTCCGAAATTCACATTTTAATAGCCATGTTACCATTTATCAACAGATAATTAATTATCCACCTCAATTTCATTACTAATTAAACAATTATCTTAACACCATTATTACATTAGTTAATTCAGAAATTAACTATTCACATCAATAATATTAATTAATTTTAAAATTAATTAACCATAACAAATACATTAATTAATTCAAAAACTTAATTAACCACATCAACTATATCTCTAAACTCAACAATTAACTGAGCACATCAATTTCATTACTAATTGAACAATAATTTTATCACATCATTCTCTTTATTTAATTCCCAAATTAATTAAGTACATCAAACAAATTAATTAATTCATCAATTATTTAAATCAATATACAAAACTTAAAAAATCATAATTAATTCTATAATTAATTATCTCAAACAAAAACTCAATATATTATTATTAATTCATCAGTTAATTATCTAAATTATTAACTCAATATATCATAATTAATTCATCAATTCATTATCAAAATCAATAACTCAGTATCACATAATTAATTAATTAATTAATTATCTAAATCAAAAAATAAATATCTCATAATTAATTCTACAATTAATTATCTCACATCAAATATCTCAAAATTTATTAATTAATTCAACAATTAATTATCTAAATTTATAACCTAGAAATCCCAAATTTAATATCAACTCAACTAATTAATTCACCAAAATAATTAACCCAATCATGAATTAAAGTTCTTAATATATGATATAAATTATATGATTATATATATGTAATTTAGATCATGACTAGAGGATTTTAATTATAAAACACCAACCTTAGGTTTGACGAAGAACATTTTACAATGAAATTCCCAAAATTTGAGCAGCACAACAATGTAGAATGAGATCCATATCTAAAAACCTAAATCAAGATCCTTTAAATTTAGATATATATCTATAATATTATGTTTATATATAATAAAAAAATTATAATAAATTCTTTCAAGGATGATATAAGAGAAGAGAAATAATGGAAAACCAATGGGATATAATCCACTTACTGGGAGGGGTGTAGATCCATGATCTGGGATTTTAATTATGAAGAATGAATGTTGGGAAGGCTTCGAACCCATACAGAGATCTCCAAAATCATGAAATATGGTATAGGGTCTAATGGGGTTTGAATTAGGATTAAAATAGGGGTTTGGGTAATTAAAAAAATATTTTTTGGGTTAAGTTAATTCTTGTGCATGGTTTGTTGGGTAGGGGCACACTTTTCCAAAAACCGTGTACCTAAATCAGGAAAGTAATATACAGGGGTGTGAAATTACTCCTATGAAGACATAGAGTTTGAAAAACCGCACACAAACTATGTAAAACCCCTCTATCTAGGGTTTCATGGTTTGCTGGGTTGGGGTGCACGGTTTTCCCTAACCGTACGCCAACCGTTCACAACCACTTTTTCTTCCATTTTTCTAAAATTTTACCCAAACACATCCCAAGGTGAAACCCAAACAAAAAGTACTAAACATGAGGAAATATATTACATAAAATCAAGCTTGGTTGATCTCCATAAAAGTCAAGGATCTTATAATCTCCTCCCGTTATAACAATTAAACCTCGAGCTGTAGTTCCAAGCATCTCTAAGATTCTGATTTAAAAAGATTAGTCTATTGAGCCTACATATCTTCTTCTCACCAACAATTTTCCTCTTGAACATGTCCATGTTTCCAAAATATAAATACTATTCACATGGTCTTTCCCTACAAAAATTTCCCACTTCGATCCAACACTCCTATCCGATTCTCCTCAAAGGATGTGTCAATCTCAAGCTCTACATCCCCCACAATGATGACATGATAATGGTCAAGGTGATACCATTATAGTTGTGATACATGGATAACATCATTCAGGAAAATTTATTTATTTTTAAGAGACAAACAGTACACCACTGACTAGATTCACTCCACAACCTCAAATAGTCCAACGAACATAAGCACCAACTTTCCCTGTCTCTGTATCCTGTAGTGACCTGACCTAGGCCACACCCAAAGGAATACATGATCACCCCTATAAACTATAAGGTTCATAGATTCTTGTCATAATATGAATTCATTCTACACTAATATGTATCTATATGTTTTCAAATTAGCTAAATCTGCTTCAACATCTCCTATTCAAGACTTAGTCCCAACAATTCTGACTCACCTGACTCAATCAAATATAGAGGTGATCTACATATCCTACCATAATGATCCCCATATAGTTTTATATGTATCATATTATGTAACTATTATTATAGTAAAACTAAACTAAATCTAAGTGCTTCTCCCAAGACCCACCAATGTCTAGGATAAACGTCTACAACATATCCTCAAGCACCTATATAGTACATTCCAACTGCCATATATCTATGGGTGGAAAGTTGTACTCAGTAAAAATTGTGTACCAAGCACCTTCAATAACCATTTCCAAAATCAAGAAGAAAAACATTATTCAATATATGAAACTATAGTCCATGTAACTGCATGTATATGTACTATCTCTTGGACTTACATTTCTCCCAACTATACCACTAAAAAAATTTCTCATATTTGAAAAAAATGTGCTACTTTCATCAGTCTATCTAGAAAAAACCAAAAAAATCATTCTTTCGAGGAATCCTCAAGATAACCGAAAACAATCCATGGTTATGTCATCCAACATCCACTCTGGAATGGGAAATGTTTGTAGAAAACCTCCAATTCATTGATTCCTGGCCTTCACCTGCTGACAGATGTAACATCATGTCACGAACCCTGTTGCCTCATTTTTCATGCTCGACCACTAAAACATTCATCATAGGTCATGATACATTTTGGTCACACCTGGATGAACCTCCCACTTTTTTTCATAAAACTCATGCATCATATCCTCCCAAATACTCATAGGCACAATAACTCGATTCATGACATAGATGATCTTTTCCTCATTTATTCTCCAATTTAGAGGTGACTCCTCACCTTTAAAGATTTTCCTCAAGGAAAAACACTATAGATTCTCATACTATCTATCTCTAATATCATTCAAAATTGCATATTCTACTAAAAATGATTCCAGAGTTATCTTCAATGGACTTTCTTGAACCACCACATGCATTTAGGCCAGCAGAAACATCATCTTCCACTTAGTACTAGTCTCATGAACTTCCTGAGTCATAGTTTTCCTACTCTAAGAATCAAAAACATTGTTCCCCATACCAGGCATATATACCATCTCCAAATCAAAAGAGTTCATATAATAAACACATCTCTACCAATGAAGATTCAAATATCACTGTGAAAAAATATTCTTCAATATCTTATGGTCTGTATACACAGTAAACTTTTCACCCAAAAAGAAATGTCACTAACAATTTAAAGAATAAACTGAAGATTCTAACTCTAGGTCATGTGTAGGGTATTTCCATTTATGATTCCTTAGCTAATGAGACCCATATCCCAAAACTCTATCTTATTACATCAACATAGCTCCCAAGACAATCCAAGAAGTGTCACAATACATCATATAATCCCCACTTGGATCAGGTAGGATCAAAATTCATGTCGATGTCAAGTGATTATTCGACTCTTAGAAGGTATTCTCACTATATTCTAACCGTTAAAACATTTTCCACTTCTTGGTCAAGCCTAGAAGTGACACTTGCAAATGAAAAAAATTCCTAAATGATACTCTAATAATATTCTTCCTACACCAGAAAGCTATGAATATCGAAAAATTTATTATAATTCTCCCAATAAACCAATTCCTAGACTTTATATGGGTCTACTAAAACATTTTACTAAGAGATGTTGTCATCCAATAATTGGACCCAGTCAATAAAAAACTTACACTTAGATCGATTGATGTATAATAGATGCTCTCTCAGTGTACCTAGGATGGTGTTACGATGTTGGGAATGATCATCATGAGTCTTGGAGTACACCATGATGTCATCCACAAACACTACCATAAAAGGATCCAGGTACAGATGTGTTGTATCCAAAAATCAGAATGGAGAAGGATAATCAGAAAGTCTCTGAAGCGGCCTCACAAAGACCTTTCATAGAGTGCCATGGCCCCTTGCCCACCACGAACTAAGTAGGAAGGATGCTCCGTGATCCAATTTGACATTCGCGAGCCCACCGCGAAGCAAGGATGTGGGATGCTCCATGAGCCGATTTGATGTTCGCGAGCCCACCGCGAAGCAAGGAGGTGGGATTCTCTTTGAGCCGATTTGACGTTTGTGAGCCCACCACAAAGCAAGGAGGTGGGATGCTCCATGATCTGATTTGACATTCATGAGCCCACTGCGAAGCTAAGAGGTGGGATGCTCCACGAGCCCCTTTGACGTTCACAAGCCCGCTACGGAGTGGAATCTATCTTCGCATCGAGCAAGCTCTACTTCACAGTGCCTTTGGCCTATAAATACTGGCCTCACCCAATCCCAATGAATCAATTATTTGACCTTTCACCTTCTCAGCTCTCAAATCACGAGTCACTTTCTGCTCTATGAACCATGAGCTGCTCAAGGTACTTTTGCTCTATGAAGTGCCTCCCCTTTGCCTTGTTTTCAACCCCTCTTTCGAGAGGGATGCCTTTCGCGAAGCCCACAGGCCTTCGCGAATCAAGGAGATCCCCAAGGGGACTCGGGTCATCTCAGAGCATTTATGCTTCATAAAGCACCCCATGCACAAGTGAATCAAATGCTATGCCAGAGTCAATGTTCCTCGTGAAGCATATTGCTTCACAGGACCTTTCTTCGCAAGGCACCCATGCTTCGTAGGGCTTTGCTTCACGAATGCCATTCCACTTCATGAATCACCTCTTAAAGGAACCTATGACCTATGCCTAGGCTAAGAAACTTCAATTTACAAAGCCCGCACCTTCCTGAAGCCCTTCCATTTCATGGAGCACCAGAGCTCTATGAGGCCTCTACTCATAAGCCCCTTTGCTCTGCAACTCCCTATCCTGTAAAATATCCTAGGTTCGCACGATGTAACTTCAAAGTCCCTTGGGTGACGTTTTACATTGTGTTGCCTCACCTCATGCTTCTTCACATAGGCATGCTAAAGGCTATTGCTTCTTCGCAAAGCCATGCTAACATGAACCTCCCAATGGTTCTCCCCATGACACCCCCTAGCCAAGACGTTGCATGTCCCTTCTCTTCCCCAAGGTGTAGAGGGTACTGGTTATGTAAGTCCTAGGGGTGTGGAGTGAACCCTCCCTTGTCCAAGCTATAGGATGTTAAACTTCCAAGAATCATTGTCCTCTGCATATGATGTTAAACTGCGACTTCCCCCCATGTATACTATGCGGGTAAAGGGAAACCACACTAGTGTAATTCCCCTAGATTTTCTTGTAGGAGGTAGCATCACTGCCCCTCCTTTCATCGCTGCCAAGTCCCTCTCCCAATGGGATTTTTCACCACCAGGCCTCCACCCTGGAGTAAGTCCAAGTCTCCATCTCCACCAGACTATTAACCATGTATAAGACCCTGTTTCCTCTTTGGGATGTGATCATTTTTAAGCCCCACTCCACTTCCCACGGACACACCTTTCACGACGTGATCATCAGGTCTTTGCAGTCTCTTATTTCTCACACTGAGTATGACCCACATGGGCTTAGATCAAGGACAAACCATGACATAATCCTTAAGAAGCCAAGAGTGTATGCCTGAAACACCACCTGAACTATGAGGACTTTGATCTTTTCCAAGGAAAGGTTTGTAGGAAGCCTCCACGAGGTTCAATCTCACCACCCATTGGTTTCTCTAACCCCCTTCACGTCGGTTCACCAACACCTTGGGCATCCTAGAGTGTAATCCCCAAACACCACCAAAACTACAAGGAATTTGATACTTTACAAGGCAGGGTATGTAGGAAGCCTCCACGTGGTTCAAGACCACCACCCATTGGTCGATCTGACCCCCTTCACATCGGTTCACCAATACCTTGGGAAGCCTAGAGTGTATGACCCGCCACCATATCCTGAACTATGAAGACATTGATCCTTTCCAAGACAGGGTATGTAGGAAGCCTCAATGAGGTTTATGACCCACCGTATATCTGGGTCCCGGGTCCCCATTCATGTCAGTTCGACCCCATCCAGTGGTAATCCATCTTGACTTCAATTAGTGGTAGACATTGTTACCCCATTCAGTGATAAGTCATTGACATCCCTACCCAGCAATAAGACCTTGTGACCTCAATCAGCAGTAAGCAATTGTGACCCTATTTAGTGGTAAGCTGTTGACATTCTTATCCAGCGGTAAGCCATTGTGAACCTATTCAGTAGTAAGGTATTGAAATTCTTATACAGCAGTAAGACGTTGCTACCCCATCTAGTGGTAATCTGTTGAAAACTCCAATCAGTGGTGAGCCATTGTTAGATGAACTATGTGGACTTTGATTTCCTTCCATAGGGATACGTATGAAGCCTATTCGAGGCTCAAGCCCAAAACCATCGTCATCCCCATGACAGTTCCATCCCATTCACCATCCACTTCATTCAACCGCTTCATCATCCACCCGGATTCTTATTCGGGGCACCACATCCCAGTGAAATCATGCCATCTCATTCCCTATTCCCCTTAACAGTAAACCTGAAGTCAACCACACATTGGCCCCAACATCAGTGTTCCCTCCAGGGGTTGCACCCATCTGATCCACTCTAATCGGTGTTCTGATCAGTCTAATCTATCTCAGCTAGATGTTAAACTAGTGGAAACCCCTGTATTAAACATGAGAAGCTGAGGGAAACCTCAAAAACAAGATTATGGAATATAATTCATCGCATTCTATGTGGGATTCCACGAGCTTCCATGCCCTTGATAAGCCCTATAATAAGGGAAAGAATCCCAGACTCCCCTGTGTCCCATCATCCATACACACCAGTGATGTCCAACACGACTACTCCCCTAATCGATGGTTGCTTCCCGGATTAGACCCCTTGGAGTGTCTTGATAGAATCAGTGTAATTAACTAGTTTCCATGAAGATATGGCACTAGGAAGAGTTTCATGAACAACGTCTTGAATCTAATAGGGAGACCCAGACTAGGTGACGAGTTCTGAGGAGGAATACAAGGAAGGAAGAACCAACATCCCATCATCCCGTTTTGATCAAGGAGAAATTGTCCCTGAACAAGGATTACATGTCGACAGCCATTGGAAAGTGGGAATGCAGGGAAACATATAGCACCACAATCCCGCCAAACGAGATGGACTCACATGCCCATCAAAAGTGTCAGAATCATAAATGGTGAACCCAATGTGAAATTATTCTCCTCAATATAGAGATTAGAAGCTCTCTAGGCATCAATGGATTAATGTGTCACCGAATCCAGTTATCTGGCATCGGGTCCCGCCAGGAAAATAGTGTTCTTGGCATGAAACTAACCAGAAGTTGGGGTAGTAGAACGTTGGATATCCCGTTCTACGACGTTTTCAGCGTGGATCCCTCTTACCGGTCATGGATGATGGAATGGCACTGGGTCATTGGTCGTCGATTCATTTTTCTTTCATCACTGATGAGTTAATCTCCCTGATCCTTAGGAATCAAGTTAATGCACTCGAAATGCGATCATCGCCTTCACACAGACACAAGGGTAGGAGTAGTGCTAACACGATAGTCCCATGACTTTATGTCTCTTCCGTGACTACCTCTAAACCGACAACCATGGGGCGCCCATGACCCATATCCCTATCCGAGGTCATCCAACGAATGGTGATCAATGACCTAGTACGCTGGTACGAGGAGGAGGGAATAATCATAACTCAGGATATGGCCTTCCTAGATCTCGAGGTGTCTATGCCTCGTTGTCAATGCCGCCCCTGAGGTCCACGCCGGAAGCCACTGCTCCACACGTCGACATATAACCATTTCAGGAGCCTCTCCCCAGAATGCTTTGACGACTACCAGCCTTACGCTGACTAGGTAGGTGACGTCTGGCCCAACGTGGTCAGAGTCCCATTCTTGGGGCTCCCAAAAAGGGCTCCCACCCAACCGCATTAGCACCACCACCTGGTCTTACTGGACGAGGAGCAGGTATGCCATGTACCTACACCACCGGCTTTGGTTCGTCCGACCCGACGCTAGTGTCAGACGCAAGATGAAGAGGACTCCCACCAAAGAGCATCAACATCGACAACTACTGTGGCCCGAGCCACCGCCGAGGATTATCATCAGTTCCCTATATACATTGAGAAGGGGAAATTATATGCTTGACCAGGATCGAGGCTCCAACCGCCCCACAGGTAGGCTGGGTCGACTCTCTTGGTCGCCGGCACGAGCAGTGGCCACCGCGAGCTAACCCGCAACAATGCCACCGAGTACATAGGTCCTCCACAAACCACTACCATGGTGAGCATGGGCCTTCCCCACTTCGAGGCTCGGCTTGGAGGTCTACCCCAGGCTACCCTCAATCCAAATGAGGGTCTTCCCCATGGCGGAGACACTTGGTATGAAAGTCTCTCCTGACCCCATTACACTGGGTGTGGAGTCATTCCTCTTGCCCCCGACCACTGGTGTAGGGACATTGCACATCCGGTCTCTCTTCAAGGTGGGGATCCTCCCTGTGTCTTCTTAGCAGCTGATGAATTTCCTACTCGCCTAAGCAAACAGAGAGGTAAATGTCAGCCTCACCTCACTAGCACCCAGCGCGGAGGTCCTACCCATGTTCAACTAGACCAGTACAATGACCCTCCTCATACTGAGGTCGCCAAGGGAAACAAGAATGGAGGTCCTCCCCATGTTCCTTCCAGTTCTAGCGGAGGTCTTTCCCACTCCAACGCTATCTATGGAGGTCCTCCCCATGTCCCCTTTGACATGTTTCCCGGTGATCCTCGCACCCTGGCTTACTCAGGTGGAAACCCTGTCTGCCTCAGCACAAGTACAGTCGAAGGACCTCATGTCAGAAACTAGCCCTATCCCGAGGAGCCACACAGGGGCAGGAAGGTGGGTTTTCGTCGCCATAAGAAGAATTCTGGGAAGGTCCGGACAGAGATTAAACTAGTCCACTTCTCAGAATCTGAAGCAGAGTATGACTTAGCACATGAACCCTCCTCTTGCTCATCCAAGTCAAGGGTTGGGGAATGAATGAGGTGCATCAGCCTAGTACTCCTGGAATAAAAGGTCCATAGGATTCCCACCTCCCTCCATAGGTATATCTACGAGGATGAAAATCTGACAACCCCATATGTCACTGTCGTGCAATCACCACCGTCGTCACCAGAAGCACTCTCTAAATCAACAAGAGATCACATAGATCTATTTTGGGGAGCAATGGAGGGCAAGCAGCATCGCGCCCAATATACAGTATCCCTAGCACCTGAGCCAGGAACTATGGCCATCGGCCCATCCTATTGTGATGTAGTGCCTAGGTCGATACACTCTTTTGAGGGCAACCTAAGATTCGGCGGCCAGTCAGCCCACTCGCCGTAGTCTCCATCGACCAACTAGTCGTCCCAGCAGTCTACCTCAGTACCACTACCAGTTCCACATCCACCCCCAGTTGATTAATGGGGAAATCAAGATCCAGACCTTGAATCCAAGCCAAGGAGCTTATGGAACATCCTCGCTACAGACCACTTCCCCGAGATGTTCTGGCACGTGGAAACACCGAATTTTCATGCACCAGAATCCCTCACCCAAGTGGAGGTTGAATGTTTCTGCCAAACCCTTTGGGAGACACAAATTTTCCTTCATCATCAGTTAGTGTTTTATCCTAGTAACCATGCGGATTTTGAAGACATTGGTGTGAAATACTGTCTAGTCGATCTGGCTATGCTCCATGGGGCTCAGCGCCCCGAGCCACCAGGCCGTCGTAAGGTCCTCCAAGAGTGATGCATTCAGAGATTCAACGTACTCTGCAAGATCATCAAGGAGGCTTCCCATCACGTGCAAATCTGTGGTTGGGGGTAGTATGCTGCCCTCCTCTTTAGTCTTATCCGGAGGCAGCCCGACTTGCTAGGCGATATCGAGGACATGCCCAGAGAAAGGGTCACAGTCAACATGGCTGACATAGTGGATGAGGAGGATGAGGTGGAGGTTCATGATGGGGACTAACCCCTCAAGGGTGTGCCAAAACTACTAGACCCATCGGGAAGGGTTAATCACCAGCAAAGGAATCTACTAGGTCTCCCTGCACCCCCTGAGGTATTATTACTCAACCGAAATTCCAGTAAGGGAAAAGAGCATGTTGGAGCTGCCAAGAACTCTGGGCTGTCTGCCTCAGTGTAGAAGATGGAGGAAGACCCTGAGAAGGCAACATTGCGCCATCAACTTTCTGAGCAGAAAAAGTTGGTCGATAACCTCTTGGATGAATGTGCTGCAAAGTGACTGCTGAACTACGGTGATCCTGGGCCTGAGAAGTAGGGGTAGGAACAAATTCCCCTTGGCGAGCATCCTCTAGGAGACCCTGACCATCCTGCCCCCACAAACAGGGTTGAGGTCGGAACATACGGCAAGAGGGAACGATATGTCTCACCAAAACCTCCCGAATGGAGCGAAAATCCAAGAGACTTAGCTTAGGCTCACCCAGCTGCCCTAAGGGTTGTCCCACCAGCTGTTCCACGAGAAATTGGTCCTACTTATCATGTTGAAGAACCCGCCAATGCGCTCATGGTTAGGGATCCCCGTCAAGATAGGGACCGCCGCACAGATGATCCAATGGAAACACTTATTGACCTCTTAGAGGCATTGAAGACATGATAGGTGGAAATACCACTTGATGGCAAGCCATATCCATAATGGGTGGATGATATTCCAACACCTCTAGGTTTCGGGAATCCCAATTTCTCCCCCTTTAATGGGACAGGGGACCCACCAAAACACCTGGCCCACTTCAACTCAAGGTGTGGGCCCATGTTAGAGACTCCAACGCAGTAAGAGGATGCCAAACTCTAAGCTATGCTTAGACATTGGAGGGGCCTAAATTCGTCTGGTACAACTAGCTTCTTATCAGATCTGTAACCAGCTGAGAGGACTTTCGTAGGAAATTCTTCTACCATTTCATCTTCACCACACAGAAAACGAGCATCGCAGACCTCTTCAAGTGTAAACAAAGGCCTGATGAGCATGTCGTGGACTTTATCTCCCAGTGGAAAGGGCTTACATATTCCCTTGACATGCCACTGAATCATTAGAAATTACTGACGATGTGTATAGGAAATATCAAGACAGAACTGGTTCCCTCTATGATAACCCATAAATACCCCAGGGGATTTTGAGACTTCTCCGATAAGGTCCAATGCCTAGAAGAATCCTTGTAACAGGCTAGCTAGTCATGTCTGTTGCCTCCTGTAATTACCTTGAAAAGGGATGTTAGAGCCGAGCCTTCCACGGTGACCCAAATAGAGCCCCCCATAAAGTTGGAATTATTACTGGTAGAGCCACCTCCCCAGCCTCCCAAAGGCCCGCTACCACATGCGCAATCTCCAGCCCAGCAGCAGCTTCCTTAGAATCGGCAGGTGCCCCCACGAAATGCACCGCCACCACCTAGGTGGGAAAACCAATATCTGACTCCTGGATAGGCTACTCTAGATCCACGTCAGGTCCTGGCTCTAAGACCCCCTTTCCAGACAAAAGAAATCAGACCTACTCGTTCAATGAGAATCAGGTCCCTGGCTATTTCTGAAGTGCCTTGGAATAAGGGATTGTACGTTTTCCTGAGTGCAGAAGGCAAAAAGAGGTAAAACTCAGTGATCTCCCCAATTACATCACTTATCATCGGATCCTGGGGAACAACCTCAAGTAGTGCTATGTGTTCAAGGAATGAATTCAAGACCGGGTTGATAAAAACATATTCAGGCTGGGCCCGACCCCGACACAAGTGGCATACGTCGTCGTAGGGCCAGACAGTAGCAACGATAGCGAGGGAGAGTAGCAGCAGGTTTCTAAACACGAGTCCCAGAATTATGATGACTGGATGGATCACAAAATATTTTCTCATGCCCATGGTATCATTCGTGCTTTCCTGAATCAGACGGATCCTTTAGAAGCTGCAACCGCTACTTCTGCATCATCATCTCAGCTGGCCTCTTCCCAAAAGAGAAAGCATCGACGACACAAGGTAAAGAAACATGCCCCCCCAATTCCTTCATCATCCCGCACTCTCGGTGAATTCATGCCTCTAGATATGGAGATTCCTCACAGAATCAAACCAATAATGGATGACTCTTCAAGTGATAGTCAAGGGTACACTTCGGTTAATACCATGGAGTTGGTAAATCCCTATATGACTATCGACGATGGGGAGTGACAGGAGAACCTCCCCAACGTCCCCAGCCGACGCCAACGTCGGTGGAGCCATGACCATATGGGTCATCGAGGAACATTAGTTAGCAGCATCACCCAAGCTGTGCATGCCACTGAGACTAAACAGTAGGCCCGGTGCAGATTTCAGCACGTGCAGCCTCCTAATCTGTTGTCATCAGGACCGCCTCTACTGCCGTTTGTGTTGCTGGATCAGGTAGAGCCACTTCGACCATGACGTGACCAGCCTCACCCTGTTATAGACTGTTCTCAGTCATCCTGTCCTCATCTGTTAGCTACTCTTTGAGCTTTGAAAAGTGAGCACCAGGATATGCCCAACACCAGTCAGCCGTCGGCCCAACCGCCAAGGCCCGCCATGGATCCTGTCATAGAGCAGCCTCCTGCAAGAAGAAGTTTTCACCTGGTGCAGAAGTATGATTTTCTCCAGCACCTATCCAACATCCCAGTGAGGCTTTACATCCTCAAGGACCTTTTCCCATCGTCAGATATGCGTGAGGCCCTCACTGAGGCTTTAAGGAGGCCCCTCCAGCTCGATATGGTGGTAGCAGCTGTAGAGGCCTTTCATGCAGAGGCTCTCGAGAATGTTGAATGCCTGGCCATCATCTTGTTTTCCAGATAATATTAAGGTTCTATTATAAAATGGCAAATTCCCCCATTTTATATCACTGGATGTTTCGACGACGTGGAGGTTCGCCGCTGTCTTGTTGACACAGGCTTCAAGATCAATCTAATCCCAGCTCGGACATTGAGGAAGCTAGGGTTATCCGAGGATGGCTTGACTCCCTCTGAACTGAAGATCCAAGTATATGACAGGATTGATCAGACCCTGGCCGACATGATCTGTTTGAATACCCAGTTCGGTTGCCTAGTTTCCAGCACCGAGTTTATGGTTGTCTCCCATGACACCATGAAAAATGAATTAATTGGAAGACCATGGATCCACCTACACACAACAGTCCCCTCATTATATCACTCGTGCCTCAAGTACTCCATTAATGGTCGAGTAGGCATACTCCAAGTTGACATGTCTCTTTTTTCCTCTTGTGAAGCCTGCTATCTGTATTATGACTATTACAAGAGAAAGGATAAACAGATTCAAGAAAGTGAGGTTGAGCTTGTCATGGTCCCAATCGACCCCTGGGCAGGTCTGGATGAAACCTACGTATTTTAGATCCATCTATTGGAGGCCATGACCCCTGATATAGGGAAATGTTTTGTTGTCTCTGGTATGGGGGGGGGGAGAATATTCCCAAGTCTAATCGATGGAGGAAGATCACCTCGTATTCTTACACAAATCAAGATCAGGTGATCCTAGAGCCTCCTACCCCTGAAAGGTATCAGGATGTCCACCCCATGGCAACGATATTACATCATACACTTCTGGTTCACTGGGCTGGAATTAACCAGCTCAAGCATACACGCCACTACTGCTTTGATATCATTAAGAGTGGCCCCTTGGTCCGAAGACCAGATGGGATCGGGTCGACAACCATCATCGCTATGGTTTTGGAAGTACTAGAATCTCCTGATGTAGTGACCACTACTGCTCAGGCTGGTACCAGCCTCCCGTCAAAATCTGCTCACCCAGAGGAAGATCCTTCCACTGGGGATCCATTCTCTACAAGTGAATAAGATGATTTAGAGGACGCTCCCACTGCCTTTGAAGAGGGAATTTCCGCCACAGTCGATGAGTTGGTACAGGTAAACCTCAGTGGCAAGGTAGACCCGAGACCCACATTAATCAGTGTCCCCATGCCTCTCGAGGAGTAGCTGTGGTACGTAGACTTATAGAAACAACATCGTGATGTATTCTCCTAGAGCTACGATGTGATTCCAGGGCTAGATCCTCAGGTATTCATACACTACCTTGGTCTCCCAACAAATCATCGCGAGTTCAAGCAACATACCATAAAGATGCACCCTTCTCATGGTGTCATGGTCGCGGCCAAAGTTGACAAGCTCATCAGAGCCAACATTGTCAAGGTGGTCCAGTACCCCAAGTGGGTAGCCAACACTGTGCTAGCCAGGAAGAAGAACGAATAGATCAGAGTCTGCATCGACTTCCATGATCTCAACCATCACTATTAGAAGGATGATTTTCCCATTCCTGTGACAGAATTGTTGATCGATGATACGACTAGGTTCCAAGACATTACCTTCATGGATTGGTACACTGGATATAATTAGATCTAGATGGCCCACGAGGATAAGGAATCTACAACTTTTAGGGTTCCACAAGGTACGTTTTGTTACCAGGTCATGCCCTTCATCTTAAAGAATGCAAGTGCCACCTATCAGCGGGCCATGAATCTCATATTCAAGCCAATATCGGGACATTGGTTGAATGCAATGTGGATGATCTGGTGGTCAAATCGTGCCTGTTCCAGGACCATCTCAAGGACCTCAAGAAAGTGTTCGGATTCTTCCATTCTTGCGACATGAAGATGAACCCATTGAAATGTGAATTTGGGGTCACCTTTGGGAAGTTTTTTTTCATTGTTTTCAGGTACTGGGGAATCATGATAGACCCATATAAGATCAATCCCATCAGTCAGATGCCTCCCTTGAGCAATATTCAGGAGCGTCGAGGTTTCCAAGGCCACGTATCCTACATACGCTGATTCATTGAAAATCTGGCCAGCAAGTGTAAGCCCTTTTTTCGGCTCATGAAGAAGGGATCCACCTACGAATGAGATGAAAAGTTCCATACCACATTTGAGTAAATCTAGAAGTATCTTCTCAAGACTTTGGTCACGATGCCACCCATCTCTGGAAAACCACTGATCTTGTACGTGAATGCCTTGGAATGATCTCTTGGCACACTTCTGTCCCGGAAGAACAATGATGGAATAGAAAAATGACTCTACTACCTTAGTACTATGCTCATTGATACGGAGACCAGATACTCCCCCATAAAAAAGATTTGCCTTGCGATGGTATTCACAGTATATAAATTGCAACACTACTTGTAGCACCACGAGGTACAGCTGGTGTCTCATGTAGACCCGCTGAAGTATATCCTGAGATGTCCCATACTGGCAGGATGACCAGCATGGTGGGCAGTAATCCTCCAGCAGTTTGACATCAGGTTCATGCCTTAGAATGCTCTCAAGGGATAGACATTCACAGATTTTATTACTTCCCATCTGGCTCCTGCCGAGCAGTCCTTGGATCTTGATTTTCCTGATAAAGCAATCCTCTTGGTAGATCATTCCATCGCATGTTGGCAGATTCACTTTGATGATGCTTCCTGAAGCCCCACCGGCAGGAGGCTCAATGATCCTAGACTCAAAAGAGTAGGCCTGGGTATTGTCTTTATTACCCTGGCACAAGCCGTTCTACCGTACTCATTCCGGTTGTCAGAAGGCTACACCAATAACGAGGCAGAGTATCAGGATCTTATCACTGGTCTTGAGCTGGCCCTCGAGATTGATGTGCCCCATTTTCATGTGAAAGGGGATTCCAAACTAGTCATCAAGAAGACCAATAGTGACTATGTTGTTAGAAAACCAGAGCTCGTACCATTGTTGGAGCTCACCCTCCATCTAATGGCCCAATTTCCACCTCGGCCGAAAGTTACTCATGTCCATCAATCTCCAAACGGTCGAGCTGATGCCCTGGCTAGCCTGCCTGCATCACTGGCAGAACCCAAGCAGGATGATTTGATTATACATGTGGCACATCAGAGAGTCATTTCTCCCATCACCCGAGATGATGATGATGGCCTACGGGTAAGCCATCTTACTATTGGAGCCTCCACGTCATGACCCCCAGGTCCCTCAAATACATTGGTTGAAGTGACTCTTGACTAGAGAACCCCCTTTATTAAGTATCTCCAAAATGGTTACCTCACAGCTGATCGGGAAAAGCGCAAGCGAATCTGATGCCCCACACTACTGTTTACCCTCCAGAGATGTCCCGAACTGGAGAAGATCCTCTATAAGCGTGGGTTCGATGGTGTTCTCTTCCGTTTCATCCAAGGAGTTGAGATTTTTTAGGTCACACAGGAGGTTCAGGCCTGTTCCTACAGCGGCCACCAGACTGGGTCGAAGATATCCCATTAGATCTAGAGACTAGGTTACTTCTGTACCTACATGATCCACGATGGCATCGAGTTGCAAAACAGTGTCACACGTGCCAAATTCATGCAAACTTTATGCATCGGCTTCCAGAAACTCTCCACTCCACCGACTAATCTTGTCCATTTGTGGTGTGGAGGATTAATGTCATAGGACCATATCCACTGGTGACTTCTCACCAGTGTAGATTCATCCTGACCGCTACATAATTCTTTTCCAAGTGGGCATAGGCAGTTCCACTCATGGAGGTCAAGGCCCGTTCTACAGTCAACTTCGTGAGCTCCAATATCATTTACCAGTTTGAGTCCCTCACACCGTCCTCACCGATAATGAAACCAACATCCGAGAAGTTCATTTGAAGAAGTTGTATGCCAAGTAAAACATCTGTTCGAACCATACCTCCTGCTATCGCACGTAGGAAAATGGATAGATCAAGGCATTAAGAAAACCCTCTAGAACATTCTGCAGAAAACGGTTGGTCAGAATAAGAAGATTTGGCCAGACAAACTCCCCAACACTCTCTGGGCTTACCGAAAAATGTCTCGTAATTCCACCCATGTGACCCCATACTCCATGGGGTATGGAACTGAGGCCATTATTCCCATCGAGATCTAGCAACCTTCGTTATGCACAACGGTTTATGACCAGAAGGTTCCAGATAAGGTAGTCGAAATTATTCTATTTGAATTGGAAGCACTTGATTAGAATAGGCTTCGTGCCCTGCACAATTTGAAAAGGCATCAGAATAAGATAGCTAGAGCCTTCACCAAGACGGTTTGCCTCTGCTCTTTCCTACAAGGATCCTTGGTATTGGCCCTCTAGACACTAATGATCCCTGGCAGAAAACCACCCAAGTTGGAGCCCAAGTGGGAAGGACCTTACATAATTCACAGGGTTTACCCCAAGGAAGCATACTCCCAGGTGACCATGGATGGTGAGCGTATAACTCCTCTCACCAATGCCAAGTTTCTCAAGCAATAATTTTCTTGATCCAGATGGTCCTATATGACCCTAAACTACTGGGTATGGAATGACACTATACTATCTGGTCCTACACAACCTTAAATAGTATCGGGTCTGGCCTCCAAGAACTACGTACGGCTTGATTCCCATCCTCATGGGATACATAGGAATGCACAGACATTTCATCTGTTAGCCTATCCCAAATGCCATAATCTTTATCGGGTCAAGAAATATGGTGTGGTGCAGGTTTTTTCCCCAATAGACTTTGATATCATATCGATTTTTCCATACGTCCCACTCCTAGGTGGTGTCTGCGTCTTTCACCGCCCTGATTGACTTTAAAATGTATGGGCACAACTATGCTTCACCCATTACCCTCATTGGGACTCCATCATCCCTTCCATCCAGAAGGGCCCCCGAATGGCCAAGATGCTAGGCCCAAGGGCTCTCCTACAAATTTGTGCCAACGCTCTTGAGGATGTTGAGCAATAAGTTGATACAAGTCCCACGTTGCGAATATGGTCAACAATTTATGCTCATTTTTTGTTCCAATTCCAGGCCACTATAAGGAAGATTTTTTTTCGAATATGGTCAACAACTATCCTTTGTCATTAGATCCACCCAAAGATGTCCCAAACCTTGAGTGATGTATTCCATTCTACCCTATTGTATCTCCAAGCGACAAACTCCCTTCGGGCGATGCCAGCTATCTGACACTTATATGAAAGGTAAAGAGAAATCTGGCACCTTGTTTCCCACAACGAGCACTGATCACGTGGGCTTAGGAGTTGTGATGAGGCGGTAACCACACAAGAGGTCATATGGCTACAATTGGTCATGACGCCTAGCCTCATGCCCCTTGGACTTTTTCGACCCCTTTGCCTCTTCTGGCCCCTAGCACAAGTTCTCATTTAGGATTGTGTGTGGTGGTGCAGAGTTATGTTCTTATTCAAGTCGGGATATTTTGGCACACCATAGATATCCCCTATCATACATTGTGAGCCCCATCATTTGGGTTTCCATCACACTCTATATCCAAAGGAGCCCCGAATGGCATGGATACTAGGCCCAAGGGCTCTCCTACCATTATTGGATAACATTCTCAAGGATTATGAGTGATAGGTTGATGCGAGTCCTGTGTTGCGAATATGGTCAACGATTAAATATCAATTTTTTTCCCTGAACTCTGGTCAAATAAGGGTGGGTACTGTGTTGCGAGCCTGGTCAATAGTTTTCTTCAATCATCATTGCTGATTTGTGGTCCTCCATAAGCATGATGGTTCTACCTTCTTGTTCCATGCATATGACATTAAAATAGGCATATATGGTATGATATCTCTGAACCTAAACTAAGATCACCTCATCCTCCCTACAAGGTGTTAAACTAAAAGTTGGTCAGGACTTTCTATCCAAGGCCCAGCCTCAGTCTTGTTGGCCTTTTTGAGCCCCTGTCCCAAGTTCCCTTTAGGGTATATGGTGTGGTATGGGATTATGTCCTCATTCACATTGGGTTACTCCCCATGCCATGCACACCCTATGTTTGGGGTACCTCACCCATTTGTGTCCTTACTTCATGAAAGTATATTGCACATTACTCTCTATAAGAACTAAGTGTGGCTTGATTCCCATTCTCATGGGATACGTAGGAGTACCTAGATGTCTAGTATTTGGGTCCAGTCTCATCTTCTCCTCTTGTCCTGCATTCCCCCAGAGAGAGGGGTATATGGTGTGGTATGAGATTATGTCCTCATTCACGCCAGTTTTTGAAACAACCACACTATTTACCTCCTCCTCCTGATAGTTTTCCATCCCCTTGTGCTATACTCATCTTTTCAAATCGGCTACTCTCAAGATGATCCCCTTGGTCCTCTTCAGCGATTCACTAATGTGACTGAGGGTACTCCGGTTTGGCACCTGGAATGTAGGATTCTACTCGGACATGCTTTCACCCATTTCTCAGGCTCCATGTCCCCCTTAATTAGGGCTTCCATCACCTTTCACACCCATAGGGACCCCCGAATGGAATGAATGCTAGGACCAAGGGCCCTACTACCATTATGGGCCAACATCCTCAAGGGATTCGAGTAAAAAATTGATACAAGTCTCGCGTTGCAAATTTGTTCAATGGTCGATGCTCATTTTTTGTTCCCACCTCAGGTCACATGATATGGATGCCGTGTTTTGAACACGGTCAACAGTTATCCTCCATCGTCACACCAACCCTATAAAGCCCAAAATGTTGGTTACATTACTCACATACTTCTCCACCTATCATGTCCAAGTAGAATTTTGAGACTCTTGGAACTATTTCTCAGTGTGCATCAACACATTAATAGGAAAAAATCCACGATAAGGAAATCATTTGGGGCTCCACCAATTTCCCCTTTTCATGTAATTCATATATTGAAAATACCTTCTTGGCCCTTGTTTCCAACACTGGGTCCAACTCACGTAGGCCTACGGATCAGATTAAGGTCCTCACTTACTTGGAATAGGCCTGCTTTTCCATGGTCCAAGTTATATGACCATAAACTAAGTTCTTTTTGTATTTCCCCTTTGTAGAACTACGTGCAGCTTGATTCCCATTCCATGGGTTACGTAGGAACACCCGATAACTACATCTACGAGTCCATCTCAATTGGAATCTAGTATCTTTTTCCCCTTATCCTTCAATATTTCTCATCCCTCAGTCCTAGGTTTATTTTACGGAATTGTGCACGTTATGATGTGAACCTCATCCTCACTCACGTCGAGTATGATTTACCATTCCATGCACATTCCCTTCTGAACCTCATTCTTATTATATATGTCTAATCCATACGGCTCTTGACTATGCTTCCTAGTCCCACATGACTCTAAACTGTTACATCTATACCATATGACATTAAAATGCATGGTTGGTCCAATCGTATGACCTTAAATTGAGACAATTTCATCTCGACCACATGATGAAAAACGAAACTGCATTGTGATTTCCTCGCTCAAGGGACATCAAGTTTGGTATCGGTAAAACACTATACCATTTTTCAATGCCTTAATTTGGAATGATTCTTGTTGTGATGCCTAGATTCTCTATTCTAGGCCCATCGCCTCATAAAAAAACACATCCATTCACCCTAAAGGACAACAAAGACCAATCAAATGCCATGTCATTTGGTGCGAGGGACAGACCCACACACCCCTTTTATCCCTGGCACTAGTACCATACCATGCCACCTCTTCGAACTATATTTGTCTTGATTCTCATTCTCATGAGATACGTAGGAATTCCCATGAACTTTCCCATGGGCCTAGCGTAACTTTCGTGTTCGGTCCCTTGGCCTAAACACTTCCCGAAGGAACACATAGTGATTCGAATTCCAGGTCCTCATCCACGTCGGGTTTCATGATTACCTCGCCATGTGTCCCCCCGCGTTCCTTAACAACCCTTGTTTTGAGCTCTATAACCATAAACTAAGACCACTCCACGTCCACGACGCAAGACCTTAAACTGCACGACAACTTCCTGAACTATGTTTGGCTTGATTCTCAACCTTATGGGAAACGTAGAGATGCCCAAGCATTTCGCTTGGGTCCCACCCCAGGAATCAGAAGACCTATTCCTCCTCATTTTTGGCCCCTTGGCCCGAACCCTTTTTAGGGGAACCATGTGACTGCAGTCTTACCCTGAACAAGTTCAGGATGCCCCACGATAATGTTGGGAAGCAATAGTTTATTCACTAGAGAAATCCTTCCTAAGATTAGGAATGGTCCATGATCAAGTCGATGAGTCCACCTAACATGTTTCCACCTAATGAAGTAATTACAAGAGTGTCAGATTCTGTTCGAACAAACCACCACTCCATATTCTATACCTTGCATGCCCTTTATTCGGACCCTCATCCTCTCTCAAATCTAAAGGAACCCCTAACAGTATGGATGCTTGGCCTATGGCTCGCCTACTGTCCTGGGACAACATTATAGAAGGCTAATTGATGACATTCTGAGTTAGGCCTCGTGTTCTGAACATGGCCAGCGGTCAGCCCTCTTTTGTCATCCCCATTTCAGGATAACACAATATAGATGTTGTGTTACGAATGTGATCAACAATTATCTTTTATTTTCGTTCCATCCCCACTGTGTTCCGAATTTGGGGTATTGTAATTCACACATTCCATTCCCTTAAGTTTGTATTGACTTCCAAGTCCCTTGGAGTAACCCCACACTTGCACTAGAGCGCATTGGGAACACGACATGTCGATTGTTCTAAGGTTTTCTTCCTCTGATCAGGCCTCTTCCTTCTCTTCTTGGAAATCCGAATTGGTTGTTCAAGCCCCGAATTCCTGAATCTTGTTATTCACTCCCACATTTGAACAGAATAACAAGGTGGTCATCCCTTGTTTCTCACATCGGGCTCGACCCATGTGAGATTAGGGATTGAACACTGGACACTCCACAAATGTCACATGAATGAAATTAACCAACACAAATAATGGAACTCATGCATGCAGTTGGAATAAATTAATCAAATCATGAATGTGCGTTCAAAGGTTATAGGCATTAAAAACCCATAGGATCGACCCCTCCCATGGATGGGTTTACCCCGTCAAAAGAGTGTTGCAGCTCTTCCACCCTCTGGCTTGTGGAATCCAGGGATTACTACCGCCTGTTCAGCTCCCACTCCTCCTCAGCAGTGATGGGGCATATCTTGTCAGCCATATCCCGGGTCCGCTCCACACCAGTCTGGATAACAACCATTTTTGCGGAGGATCGCTCCATAAAATCCTCAGCCTCTTCCATCTGGGCCTTTAATCGCAATATTAGCTCAGATTGCACGTTGAGGGAGGCCGAGTGCTCATCCTCCTGACTCTGTAGCTGCTGGACCTCATCTTTAGCCTCCTAGAGCCCCTTGATGTTCACCACTTTCCTCCGCTGCCAACCCACACAGAGGCCAAAGTCATGCTCCTGAATATTCTCCAGCATAATATCTTGAATGAGCATGTGAGGACGTTGGGAATCCACTCCCCCGACACATAGTTCATGTAGTTGCGAGCGAAGTCGGTCCATCACATCCATCCATAGTGCTTGGGGGGTGTCATCAATGAAGCGCTTGATCCACTTCCATGATCAGCGACATACTATTCTACTGTCCTCTTCATCAGAGGCCATTTCATCCCAGTCGACATGGTTGATAGGCTCATATATATGGAATGAACCCAGGAACTCATTAGCCGGGTCCACATCCTGTGGTTGATCAGGCATAGCGGGATGTGGGTTGTCTGACCGATCCTCATCGTCAGACCCCACCTCGATGATCTTAGGCTCAACCTCCCTGATGGTCCCACTGGTGATCAAGAGTGCCACTGTTCGATTAATCTAGACCTCCACCTCCATAGTTACTGACATTCCCCATGGAAAGGTGCTTCTAGGGGTACCGAACGACCTCGCCAAGGCAACCCATGCCATTTGGAGGACTATGCATACTAAAGAGGGAGCAGGCACATCAGTTAACATGGTCTGTGAATGAAAATCATTAAGTTGGTAGATGAGACTTATAGATATTGAATTATTGGTCTCGTTCTAGGGTTGATGTCGTCAGGACCCCGAAGCGTGGCACTCCATATATTGTTGGGAGATTTGAAGATTCGGGAGCCACTTCGGGCATTCCAGCCCTGCCAGACTTACTGATCTCTCTGGCAGCAGTCATGGACCCCGAAGGTACCGCATCTGTATCGATTGAAGGTAGAGAACAAGCTATGTGCATAGGGCCCTCCTTCATAATTTATATGTTAACAAGGAGTCCATAATGACTTGAAATTGGGCCCTGAAGAAGTGGTTTGGAATCTTTACCTCAAGGTCCTCAGTGAACTCTTCAAGATCCAAGTCTTGATCCCTGACTTCATCCTCCTCCAACGGGCTCCCTCTCCCGGCCTCGTCTCCCCAAGAGGATTCATATGATTCTTCTGAAAGAGGGAAACATTCCCTTAGGTTAGCAGCCGACAACTGCGGGTGAGTGGTGCGATCGAGAAACACCTTGACTCGACCCGTCATCGGATGTAGGGTACCCCGGGAGTGCACAATGTCCTCCAGCTCTACCAGGTATTTCTCCACCTCCACCTCAGATACCGCAGAGTCAGCCATGATAGGGCCTATCCCAGGAAAATCCATCCCAAAATTGTTTAGATGTTTCCACATCTCTGATGGGTCAAGGAATTTTCGGTTAACTTCCCAGATGTCTCATGCCTCTGGGAAGACAACATTCTATGGCATATCAATGTGGCGTAGCCGCTTCCCTAGAGCCTAGGTGGATATTCTACAGAACCCTATAGGTGGCCTCCCCTCAGGATAGCTCCGCTCTTCAAGAACCACATGGTCCGTTTCCACTCCCGCATCTTCCTCAACTTGTGTGGGCCTCACCGCTACAACAACCCTGCCACCGTGAGATTACCCGGCCACCTTCTGACCTCAGCCCTGAGTTTTGGGAGGCATGCCATAATCAAATCGAATGGTTTGTTGCTTTAGAATTTCCCCCGGGTAGGGAGCCTCCCAACTCTGAGTATATTACTTCACTAACCCAATGACAGAGGTCGGCAGAGCCAGCTGGTTCTGTATCTTCCCATATTCCCATGTGAACATGAGCCACATCTTCCTCATAACACATGAGTGTTGCTCGTATTTCACCCCCAGATAAACCTATGGGATTAGTCACTACATGCACTGGAATTTATGATAAAATTGGTGCGGGGTGTATGACTTGCAGAGAGGCTCACGATCCACTCTTTCTACCAAAACTCCACCTCGAAGGGCTAGGAGATAGGAACAATTATCCTCTATTTCCTGGCCATTATCAGTGAATACCCCCATCGGCAACAGAAACAGGTGGAAATTGAACTCCTCCACCTTCCACACTCGGTTCAGAACCAATAGTGTGGTCAGCTTGGCTGGAAATCTCTCAGCAGCATTTAGGATGGATGGGCTGAAGTTCGATTCTAGAGGGGAAATGGGGTTCGGGTATTCATAAACCCCACTGACGTGTGCCACTATCCATCCATACAAGAGGTGGAATGACCCAAATATTCTCTGCGGCCTCTTACCCTCGCTGATATGACACAACATCTTATACAGCTTGGCGAGCTTCAGGATCCCAAGGTTGACCTGCCCTCCTATCTCCAACACGGATGCCATAATAAATGTTCTTGGTCCCACTCCCATGTTGGTGTCCCTCACTAGTAGGATCCGACCACATATGAGTGCCGCGATGAATGCTGCCATCCTGACTATCATTTGTTGTTCATTGATGACACTAAATCCCCACTTTTTCCACTACTTATCCCCCAAAAGTCACCAGTATGAGTGCTCCTTATTCCGGGCCCCCATCGGGCAAGTCCGAGGCCCCTCTGGAAACTGTCTATCCTCCAGGAAGATCAGGAACCCTTTGAAACACTACCTAAAATGGACGTCCCTCACCGCATCCTTGTCCTCTCTCGGCACACGCTCCATCAAATCCATCGCCACCAATGACATTTTCAATGGTTCCTCCCACACACTCATGAAGGGGAGGAAATCATCATACGTAGTACCCCCGGGCATGGCTATCAGCCGCCCTAAACCATCGTCACTGGCATGAAGTGCTCCTAAACCACTAAGCTGATTCATTCTGACTTCCTTTTTGGATGAATACATCATCCCTCAGACCGAATCCATACAAAGGCAACCTCTTACATAATGTGTAGTTATTCTAGCTCTCTGATAGTATCTCCACCAAATAACCATGGATAGAGTGCCTTCAAATTATCTCTCCTAAACCCAGACTGTTCACCGTCTCATCCCTTCGGGAAGCATCCTCAAGGACCCACTGGGTAGCTTCTTGACGATCCATCCAGTCTTTTAGGTTGGGGTGATTTTTGGGTTCGTTTGCGATGGTCGTTCACGGAGCACGTTCTCAAATTCTGTTCATAGAGACCTTCCTTACCCTCTGTACGCGGAGTCGTGAAGCACATAGATGCAAATTCAAAGAACCTCTAGCACCGTGAAGCTGAAATCCTAATTCTTGGAGAGAAATTGTGGAGTACGCGGAGCATCACGAATCGAGAGCACTAAAATCCAAAATCGAGGATAGAAAGGACAAAATAGAATTCAGCCCCTTCATATTATAGGTGACGACCCTTGCAGCTTCAGGGAGAGTATTGACCTCGGTAAGCTTCACGGCGTGCCTAGCCGACCCGACACTTCCCGCTTGGAGATCCTCCTTTGTGAGCTAGCTTCGTGAAAGACTGAGGAATTTTTTCAATTTACCCTCAGAAATTGACCCTATATTTCACCTCATCTCCAAGTCTGAGGGTGGGGGGGGCATTTGTTGGCGCTAAAAATAGAAAGGGAGAAGCATAATAAGAAAGTCTCCGAAGTGTCCTTACGAAGACCATTCATGAGGTGCCATGGCCCTATGCCAACCGCGAACAAGGAGGCAGGATGCTCAATGAGCCGATTTGATGTTTGTGAGCTCGCCGCGAAGTAAGGAGGTGGGTTGTTCCATGAGATAATTTGACATGCGTGATCCTGCTGTGAAGCAAGGAGGAAGAATGCTCGGCGAGCCGATTTGACTTTCGCGAGCCCATCGCAAAGCAAGGAGGCGAGATGCTCCACGAGCTCCTTTGACGTTCGCGAGCCCACAGCCTAGTGAAATCCATCTTCGTTCCGAGCGAGCTCTGCTTCACGACGCTTCTATCCTATAAATACTGGTCTCCCCCCTAGGCCCAAAGGACATATTATCCGAACTTTCACCTTCTCAGCTCTCAAATCGTGAAGCACTTTCTACTCTGTTAACCATGAGCTGCTCAAGGCACTTTTTCTCTGCGAAGTGCCTCCCCTTTTCATTGTTTTCAACCCTCTTTTGAGAGGGATGCCTTTTGTGAAGCCCACGGGCCTTCGTGAAGGAAGGGGATCCCCAAGGGTACTCAGGTCATTGTGGATTGTTTTTTCTTTGTGCATCAACCCCATGAATAAGTGACTCAAATTATAAGGTAGAGTCATTGTGCCTCGCGAAGCACATTTCTTCACAGGACCTTGCTTCATGAGGCACCCATTATTCATTGGGATTTTCTATGAGAATGCCTTTCCACTTCGCGAAGCACCTCTTTTATGCACCTATGACCTATGCCTAGTATATGAAACTTTACACTGTGAAGCCTACACCTTCACGAAGCCCTTCCATTGCATGGAGCACTAGAGATCTACAAGGCCTCTACTCATAAACCCCTTTACTCTGCAACTCCCTATCCCATGCAACCTTCTCGGTTCTCAAGAAGTAACTTCAAAGTCCTTTGGGTGATGTTTCACATTGCGTTTCCTCACCTCATGCCTTTTCTCATAGGCATGCTAATGGTTATTGCTTCTTCACATAGCCATGCTAATGTGGACCCACTAATGGTTCGCTCCACGACACCCCCTATCCACGGTGTTGCCTATCCCTTATCTTCAACAAGGTGCTGTGGGTATAGGTTATGTATGTATTAGGGGTGCGGAGTGAACCCTCCCTCAACCGAGATGCACGACGTTAAACTACCAAGCATCATCATCCTCAGCACATGATAGTAAACTGTGACTTCCCCCCATGCATCCTACATGGGGAAAGGGAAACCACCCTGGTGTAAGCCCCTAGATTTTTTTGCAGGAGGCATCATCCTTGCCCCTCCTTTATTTGGTGCCAAGTCCCCCTCCCGTTGGGCTTGTTCACCACCCGGCCTCCACCTTGGAGCAAGTCCCAGTCTCCATCTCCCCTAGGCCTCCATCCTGGAGTAAGTCCCAACCTCTTCGGGCTGCTAACCAGGCATAAGTCCCTGTTCCCTCTCTGGGCTGCGATCATGTGTAAGCCCCACTCCACTTCCCAAGGACGTACCTTTCGTGACATGATCATCATGTCTTTGTTGTATCCTGTTTCTCACACAATGTATGACTCATGTGGGCTTAGACTAAGAACCAACCATGACATCCTCTTTAGGAATCCTCAAGTGGAAGCTCCAAACACCACCTGAAGTATGAGGACTTTGATCCTTGCCAAGGTAGAGTACGTAGGAAGCCTCCACGAGGTTCAAGACCACCACCCATTGGTCGCTCTGACTCCCTTCACGTCGGTTCACCAACACCTTGGGAAACCTAGAGTGTAACCCACAAACACCACCTAAACTATGAGTACTTTGATCCTTTCCAGGGCAGGGTATGCAGGAAGCATCCATGAGGTTCAAGCTCACAAACCATTGGTCACTATGACCCCCTTCACGTCGGTTCACCAACACCTTGGCCAGCCTAGAGTGTAAGCCACACCCCCATAACCTAAACTATGAGAACTTTGATCCATTCCAAGTTAGGGTACGTAGGAATCCTCCCTGAGGTTCAAGCCCCACCGTCTATTTGGGCCCCAGGTCCCCATTCACGTCGGTTCGAACCCATCCACTGGTAAGATGTTGTGACCTCAATCAACGGTAACCCGTTTTGACCCCATTCAGCGATATGTCATTGATATCCCTATCCAGTGGTAAGCTGTTGTGACCAAAATCATCGTTAAGCAATTTTGACCCTATTCAGTGGTAAACCGTTGAAATTCTTATCCAGCGGTAAACCATTGTGACCCTATTCAAAGGTAATCTGTTGACATTCTTATCCAGCGGCAAGCCGTTGAAACCCCCAATCGACGGTAATATGTCATCAGATAAACTACATGGACTCCTATTCACTTCCACAGGGATACATAGGAAGCCACATAGAGGATCATGCCCAAAACCATCATCATCCTCATGATGGTTCCATCCCATTCACCATCCACTTCATTCAACCGCTTCATCATCCATCCTGATTCTTATTCGGGCCACCACATCATAGTGAAATCATGCCATCTCATTCCCCATTCCCCTCAAAAGTAACCAGTAAGTCAACCACATGTTTTCCCCAACATCAGGGTTCCCTCCAGTGGTTTCACCCATCTGATCCACTCTAATCAGTCCAATCCATCTCTGTTGGACATTAAACTTGTGGCATATCCTGTTTTAAACATAAAAAGCTACGGTAAACCTCAGAAACATTCATATGGAATATAATTCCACTCATTTGACATGGGATTCCTTGAGATTCATCATCCTCGAGAGTCTCAATAATAAGGGGAAGAAACCCAGACGCGCCAGTGTCCTAGAGTCTAGACAAACTAGTGAAGTCCAACGTGACTACTCCCCTGACCGAAGGTTGATTCCCTGACTGGACCCATTGGAATGTTCAGACAGAAGCAGTGTAATTAACTGGTGTCCATGAAGATATGTCACCAGGAAGAGTTTCATGAACAACGTCTTAAATCAATAAGGGAGACCCGGACTAGGTGACCAGTTCTGAGGAGGAATCAATGGAAGGAAGAACCGACATCCCATTACCCCATTAATATCAAGGAGTAAACATCCCTAAACATGGATCGAGTACCGCCTACCTTTGGAAAGCGGGAATGCAGGGCAATAGATAGCACCTTCATCCCACCAAATGATACGGACACACACGCCCCATCGAAAGTGTCGAAAACAAGATGGAATATCTTGTTCTTCAAGTCCAAAAAAACCACATGTGCATTAGTCAACCCAAATGGCATTACGATGATCTCATATAGGCCATATATACTTCTCAAAGTAGTCCTCAGAATATTTGAATTATGAACTGCCAACTAATGATACTCTGATCTCAATTCTATCTTGGAAAAGACACGATCTACCATAAACTAGTCAAAAATATCGTCGATATATAGAAGAGGATACTAGTTTTTCGATGTTATCCGATTCAACTTCCAATAATCAACAAATAATTTTAAGGTCCCATCTACCTTCACAGAAAATTGAACCGACGAACCCCAAGGTGATATACTTGGATGGATAAATCCTTTATCCTCCAACTCCTCCAGCTAAGTCTTGAGCTCTTGAAGATCTATCGGTGCCATTCTGTATGGTGGAATTGATACCTGTTCAGCTCCAAGCATGAGTTTTGTGGTGAATTATACATATCTTTTCAGTGAAATCCCTGATAAGTCTTCAGGAAATAAAATCCTTGAATCATTACACTATTGGTGGAAAGAAACCTCATTTTACACCTTCATCATCAAATAATAGACTAGAAACCTGGGTTGTGAGCTCTCCCAATTGCTGAATAACTGGCTATGATCAACCCGCCTGGATATCCCACTGTAAATGATTGATATATTTTTCACTCTTAGGTGACATAAAAGTCACTCTCTTGTTGTAAAAATCAATGTGGGCTTAGTATGATACTAAGAAATCCATACCCATAATTTAGGTCGAATTTTGACATATCAAGAATAAAGAGATCTCATCATGGGGAAAGACTAGAACTCTACTGTGTTTAGGGTCACTGTCTTTTGAAGTGTCTTGGTATACCATACTAGTGACAGATCACTTGAGTAAGATCTTGAGAAACCAATCCCTCTGTCTTTGCACCCCACTTCCCACATCCCTAAATAACGTTGTCACTGTGACACTTCCTATTATCAGGATTCTCACTCCTAATCATCCAGCTAAAACTATATATCCTACACTGGAAGCCTCTTTGAGGCTCCCCACATCTATGAGAGCCTGATCCACCACCTCATCAAACTTATTTAACTGAAAAAGTTTAACCTGGTACTTGATCTCACATTTAATCTCATGCTGACAAAGACTCGCCATAGTTGTCTCATACCCGTTCAAATATAGATAAAATGTTTTCAAATATTTAAAGGGTTCAACATAGTCCATCATGAAAATATTCCCTTGATTCAATCTCATGAACTCAACATCTTTCTCACGTCTCATTATCTCTAGATAGAAGTAATCCAGGAACTTCTCCAAGAAGCCATTCCATAGCATTCCACCATCATGTCCAGTCCATGCCTAAATGTCCCACTACTGCTTTAAAATTCCATGTATCATTTAAGTAGAAAAATTGACCCTCCGATCAACTGGAGTCTCTAAATATTCAAGTATCTTCTTGATGGAATCAACTTATAATTCATCTCCCTTAGGTCCACCCTCTCCAATAAATGTTGGAGGGTGCCACAACCGAAACTCCCTCATCAGATCAAACATACTCTTCACAACCAACCTTAGGTATATTTCCATAAGATGCATTAAGTGAGAAAAATTCTATTATAACTACTCCCTGACTTCCTCACTTGGCATGATCAGTGCCTCAGGTTCCACCACCAGAGGGTCATCCATAGCCAGGTACTCTGACTGTCCTTTCAATAAGAATATTCATCAAGGAATACTCTTTAAAAATAAAAACATGCACCTTAAGACATAGTTCAAAACATTAACATGTTTACATTATAGGGAAACACAAAAAATAATAATTCATTTTCCCAAACCCCACCACATAGTCAAAATCAAGGCACTATCACTACCCTTAACCATCATAAACCTTGGTCCTGGTTAACATGGGTAAACACATTTTCGTTATTCAAGTTTCTCATTTAGACAACCATTTATTCTCATATTGCATAATTTTACAATTTTCTTCTCAATTTCATGTTAGGAACATTTTTAATTCAATTTCACAATCAAGGAAAACAGTTTAAGTTCAATAACTTACCCATAACCTATTTTCTCATGTGTGCCTAAGATGATGCATGTCACAATAACCCCGAGTTCATAGAATGATGCATGAAAACTCAACTCTCATGTTATACCTAGCCATAATTAAGTCTTAGAAAATCTCAACATCAATATTCATAGAACAGAAAAAGTGTGTCACCCAAGGTGAAATAATATTCAACTATAATAGGAAACAGTAATAACAATAATTACCACCCTAGGTACTTGGGTTTCCCACCATACATGGGTAAAATACTCCCATGTATGAGATCATAAACAAGGCCCAACTCTTCCTAGTCCCATTTCTACCTTTCTAAAATATTAATAAAAAAAATAAAAGAAAAAACCCTGTGATACTACTTTGTGTCATCCCGAATCAGGTGCCACACACCGGTTCCTCGAGCTAGTCGGTCACAAGAGCTCAAGTGAACCTCCCTGTATTCCACAGGATTCTGACTAACATAAAGGGTCTAATTATGATTATGGGGAGAATATATAATCTTTTATCAAAGTAATACAGCAATGGAACACAAGAAACATTAACTGAATAGCTTATAACTACGAATAGAATAGTACTAATACCACATGATGATCAAACTGGAAATAAAAAATCAAACTGAACAATAAATATGTTATATTAATGTATGTTCCATGTGTCAAATGAAAACCCACAAATAAGGACACTGGCATCTCCTAAATGGGTCCCAAACCACGTATAGTTCATTCTTCTAGGATCTATACCAAATCGACCACCGAACAGAAGGCCTTTTCCCTTATCCTGTCATACAACCATGAAATCTATTTATATACTGATCATGAATCCATAGTAAGGTGTGAGTACAGCTCAGTTGACTACCACAAATGGTGTCAAAAACATTATCAATTCAATAGAATGTGTATGAAGTTGCATAAAGTAATAATTATAATCCATAAGTAAACAATTATCACATTGTCAATTAATCTTTATTTAACTACATAAATCAATAAGTTCTCATAGACACCCATACTTTAGTATCTTCTCCGGCTCATGTTAGTTGCTGAGATATGACTTAGGGGTATCATATCTCATAATTCTATTATTACCGACATTTAATTCACACAATAGAATGACCATGTTCCTATAATTTAATTCATACCCGAATTCCCATGTTACCACTCCACTCACATGTTCCAATTCATTATATCACAACTAAATGATCATGTTACCATTCTTAACTTCATATTCAAATGACAATGTTACTATTCATCAACACATAATTAATTCAATAGTTAATTATCCACATCAATTCCATTACTAATTAAATAATTAGCTTAACACAACTATTCCCTTAGTTAATCTAGAAATTATCTATTCACATCAATTATATTAATTAATTAAATAATTAATTAACCATATCAAATACATTAATAAATTCAAAAATTAATTAATCACATCAATTTTATTAGTCAACTCAACAATTAACCGAGTACTTCAATTTCACTACAAATTCAACAATTAGTTTATCACATCATTCCACTAAATTAATTCCATAATTAATTAAGTATGTCAATCACATTTACTAAATGATTAATTAATTAAATCATTATAAACAAATTAAAATCTCATAATTAATTCTACAATTAATTATCTAAAAAAACTAAATATCTTGAAATCAATTCATCAATTAATTGTCTAAATCAACCACCCAATATCTGATAATTAATTCATCAATTAGTTATCTAAATCACTAACTCAATATCTCAAAATTAATTCTAAAATTAATTATCTCAAAATCTCATAATTGTTTCAAAAATTGATTATCTAAATATATAACCTTGAAATCCTTAATTTCATATCAGCCCAATTAATTAATTCACCATATTAATTTATCCAATCAAGAACTCAATTTCTAAAAATCCAATAGAAATTCTAAAATTACATACAAATTATTTAAATCATAGCTATGGGATTGGATTATAGACCACCTTCCTCATGTTTGATGAAGAATATTCTCCAACGGAATTCCAAAAATTTGAGCATCACAATGATGTAGAAAGATATCCAAATCTAAAACCCTAAATCAATATTAAATAAATCAAGATCCTTAAAATATATATATATATATATAATAATATCTCTTGATCTAATAAAAACCCAAGAAAAACTTCTTTCATGGATGGGAGGATAGAGGATAAAGAATAGAAAAACAACAGAATATAATTCACTTACTATGAGGGGAGCAGATCTGTGATCCAGGATTCGAATCATAAAGAATGGAGGTTAGGAAGGATTACAATCTATCAAGAGAGCTTTGAAATTGTGAAAGAGGTCCTAGGATCTAATGGGGGTAAAATTGGGATTAAAACAAGGATTCGAGTAATTAAAATATTAATATTCAAATTAAATTAATTATCGCACACAGTTTGTTGGGCAAGGGCACATTGTTTTCCCCAATCATTCACATAAATCATTCCCCTAATTTAAAGGGATCCATATCTACTCCTATGAGGGTTCATAGTTTTAAAAAATATGTCCCAAATGTTAAAAAACCCTATGTCTAGGATTGAATGGTTTGTTGGGCCGTGCACACAATTTTCCTTAATCTTGCTCCTACCATGCACTGCCCCCTTTTCTTCCATTTTTCTCAATTTTCTCCCAAACACATCCCAAGTTAAAACTAAAATAAAAATTACTAAACACAAGGAAAAAATAATACCTGAAATCAATCTCAATTCATCTCTAGAAAAGGTTTGCATCTTACACTATATCCATTAAAATGGTTTTAAGGAAAACATTATGATTTTCAAAGGTAAAAAAATGGTTTATGATTGAAATAATATTTAATGATATTATAAATGATAATAATTAGTTTCCTTGGTAATGAATTCATGAATTATTATTTTTTATTTATGGTTTAATAAAAACGGTTCTCTAATAACACTAATTTTATAGGTAAGAATGCAATTATTTTGAGATAAAATGGTTATTATGTAAAACAGGAAAATATCATTATGAGTTTTTACGAATTTCAATTTTTTTAACAAGTTACCATTGTATTTATATCCATTATTGAGATGTTATTTTTATCATTTCGTGTTTTAAAGTGTGTTTTAGTAGGGTTAAGTATTTTTTGGATTATTGAAAGATCAATGGTGACCTTTTGAGAATGAGAAAAATGTATCATTAATGAAATTAGGAGAACACATATGGAAAAAATATAAAATAATGTACAATGTGTTGAAATACCTACATTGTTATCTAATGTTTTAACTAGTTTTATGTAATACCAAACCTAAATGATACTAGATATGCAAGAAATTTCAAAACCTATAATAAAATATTTAATTATGGTTTTCTTATGTTAATAGGTGTTATATTTACAATTATGGGAATTTATTTGATAACTTTAGAGGATATAATGAATCATATGATGATATTTTATGATTTTTAAATATCATCATGTGTTCAAAAGCCTAAATATTTATTCAAAATGTTAAAATTAGAGGAAAAAATTTTCCTAATTTTTTTTAAAAAGGAAAATCAAAAATGAGATAAAATAATAAAAGGGAAATCCCACATACATAATGCAAGACTACAGGTCAAGAGCAAGATCATCATCATTTATAGTTTTCCATTCTGACTGTGAGTCATTTTTATTGAAGAGTTCCAAGTAATTCTCCTTAAGATTTTTTTGGTTTAAAGTGAGCTCTCGACCACATCCTCTACCATGGCCATGTCCACAACCTCTACTATAATATACATGATCTATACCCATTATATTTGTGTGTTACTTTTTTAAATCCTATAAAACAAGACCACATACTCTCCCACAACATTTTGTATGATGTCCTCATCTCCATGAATTTTCTTATTTTCAAGAACCTTATGGTTCATCATTTTCAGATATATCCACAAAACGCTCCTTTACCTTCTCAATTGACTTGTCGTTCTCAAAAAATTTGAAGCATCTACCTGATTGATCACCACCACTTATATGACATTATGAGTTCCTAATAATTGTTTCACAACTTGTGCTACATTTTCTAGAAGGTGTAATGTTAAAGAAATATGATCTTGAAACTCTTATAGAGATTTCCACTGAAAAATAATTAACAACAACATTATTTTAGTGAATAATAAATTCATCTATCATGATCTACACATCAGATTCCATAGGCATCATAAGGGTGTTTTCCATTCCTTTTTCATCATCAAATACAATGTCCCACTTATATGAGATTTATGAGGAGATATAAAGTTAATGGATCTCCACATAAAATTAAATTTTCTATGAATCAGAGTTGGAGTCCCCATTTGGGTCTTATATTTAGAAACCAGAACTAGAGGAAATGTGCAGGATATTCTTATTGGGGTTGCTTACGGTTCTCTTTCTTAAAGCTAACTTAGAGCCATCATTTTCATCTCTACCAAAGGGATACTCCTTAGTGGAATTTCCAGGAGCAGGACCACTCTCATCAAGAGTAATGAGAGAAAAATCATTTTTAGATGGAGGGAAAGTTGTGTATCCACCTATTTTTTGATGCAAAGGAATATCTAGATTGACTACATCCTCCTCTTGGGGTCCTTGAGATCCCACCATATGAGGCTTCAACCCGGCCTTCTTATCAATGACATGTCCTGGTCAGGAAAGTCTTTATAGATAGAATCAATGTGATTCATCTTTTGGCATGGGGGCATCATTTCCTTTCTTCAGTATGCATTTCCATTATTCCCAGAAAGAACACAGTTTGGAGAAATCATTATTTTTTTATAGTTTTCAATCATATGACCAATAATGAAAAAATTGGAACATTATTTAGGAACCTTCTCATTTTCAATAGCCAAATCCAATTTGTTGTTATCCATATATTAGAGAATCGAGAGAATAAGGGTAGAATTTAGATCAAATTCAATTCGAACCCAGTTTAAGTGACCATAACTTGTTCTTTTGATTTCCTTGAAAATCTTGATCGAGACACTATATGCAGAAGTGATTTCCCATAGGATTTGTGGGAGCAGAAGAATCAGATTAATCCTATTATCTATATCCAGACATGAGTGATCGATTTTATAACAGTTTGAGGTTTAAAATTTGTATCCCAATCGTAGATACAAAGCCCATTAGGAATAATATTGAAAAATATTCAACCCCAATCTTTAGATTTAATATCCTAAGATGGGAGGACAATGTGGTAAAATCCTTTCCCAATAGATGTTATACTCCAACCATCAAAGCCCCAAAAACCCAATTGTCACTTTCTGATGTCCCAAATACCTAGAATATTTTCCCTATTCAAAGACATATGAGAAATAATAGAGTTCCCACACTCTTGAAATCTTATCGATAAAAGGCCATGGTTATCTTTAATGAAGGAAGTCTTCCTTTCTTACTGATTTTTGGGTTGGAGGCGCAATACTCATCAATGTTCCTTCCACTTTGTATTTGGTTCCTAGGTCGGCCATCATGGTGGATGCCATACTCTACTCATACAGTTGAGTGTTGATGATGTCCAAAAACTTGAGCATATGAGGGATTGGAACAGATTTTATCTTCAATAGAAATATATGAGGTCAGACCCTTAGGGATTCCACGATTAAAAGAAGCATAAGGTGTTAAGGAAGGTTCAGTATCATCGGTCACAACCTCAACTCTCAGTATCTTAGATTGATCTAGTGATTCCATGATTGAGTAACCATGATGCATGTCTGTCATAGGGCGTGGCAAAACAATTATTTCCTAAGTTAAAATGTAGTAATGTGGTTGACCTAGGATGTCTCTCGAAGAGGAGTGCACACAAAATGGTTTGTCACTATAAAAAGAGGGTAAAAATGTTGTTTTTTTGGAATGAAATTTGAAATTGAAATGATTGAAAAACAATTATATTAAAAGGGTGATTAGGTTGGGGTAGGTTTCTTAATTGTAATGCTATACATGTTCAATTTAATTTAATCCTATTCTTCTTTGTTGATTAAAGTGAGTTTCCACAATCGTTTCCTCTCACTTCCTTAGTGAAATTAAGATGGTGTGAGAAAACCTTACCAAGATCTTGGTTCGGTCAACTCTCCTTCCATGTGTAAAATAGTTGCATTGAATACCCTTAATTGAAATGGGCAATACCCGATCAGTTTGTGATTATACCAAACAATCAAGAACATCCACTACAACTTTTACACGTACTGACGATCATTGAGTACTTCACCACTAATCCCTGGTCTATTCCATCGTATATAAACAAGAAATTAGTGGAGGGAGATTATGATTAATTTACCCAGGAAAAAATCAATAATGGAATTAATATTCAAGAACGATTGAACTTGATAATATAATCTTATATAAGAAATTGAAAACAACTTTGAAGAAGAAAGAAATTTATTCAATTGAATCCAAGAACTCAAGCATTACAATGTAGAAAACCACCCCTTCCCCAATCACTCCAAATGTTTACCCCACCATGGTAAGGGTAATTGAGATGAATGGGGAAGAATAAGGCATTAGAAAACAATGAAAAAGAAAAGAAATAAAAGATATAGCCAAAAATTTATCCTCCTTTGTGTCCCAGAAGGAATGGGATGGAATTTGAGATGTTTTGAGAGGGTGGGGATCTCCTCCTTTTATAGCCATAATTTTTCCCCCGAATGTTGATGCATTTTATCCCCATTAAATGATATCTTAACACATTGAGAACTTGTTGAATTTTGTTCAAATTTATCTTGGGCGTGTCCCCTAAAAACTCAGCATATTCGGACATGTATTCTGAGAGTTATGGCTGTTTTACTCTAAGAATTTATACTGTCTACTCAGACTCTCCAAATCACAAACCTCTGAATAAGGGTGATTTAATGACCCCTTAAACAGCCAATTCATGCAACCTTTACTTCATTAAAGATGTTCCAAAATTCCGTTCACGTCTCCCCACCAAATATAAAAACATTTGGGCCCACCATTAATGAGTTATGAACCCCACACCAAAATTCAGCAGAACTGTGAACATTTTTCATGCTTCCACTTGTGAGCTTCATTTGAGCTTCCATATGGACGATTAATCTTTTCTTCCAAAAATAGTAAATGAATCCCTAGATGTGTAGAATCTGAAAAATGAATAATTGTGCAATTTGGATCATTGTTGATAATGTTATAGCCAAAATACAGAAATAATTTAAAACTGTTAAAAATCCAAAATGGCCAATTTTAACTATTCAGCTCAAAATAAAACTAATATCATAAAACTGAAACAATTAATCATATATGAACACTTTTGTGGGTTTATAACAATGATATTCAATATATATTAATTGAAAATGTTTGCTCTATCAATTCCCCCAAACATAGCACTTGGACTCCTGGACAAGTAAACATCAAAATCAAATCAAATCAAATCCAAAACACATACCAATGAGATCTACCAAATCCATACTAAGAAACCAGAAGATATAATGCCTCATCAAAAAAATAATTTAAAGTTCTAAATTTTATATTTTAATATATTTCAACTTCATTTATTATCCCATGCACACAAAACACCTACCTCACATGAATTTTCTCTCATCTCACAAATGTAAATGCTGAGCAAGGCTTTTCTCATCCAAACTCACACAAGAGTCACCATAGGCTTGATAAATTTTTACTTCTCCACCTGATGTGATTCAAGGACATGTGTTTCTCATGAGGACTTTTTATGGTTGTTCTATGGGTTCTGGTTGGTAGGATTTATATGTTAAAAATTATGAGGCTGAAAAAGGAGGGCTTGTCTCTTTTTGAAGAAAAATTGAAAGATTCTAATTTTCACTCAAATATGGTCTTTTTATCTTCCCTTTTGTAGAAAATCATCTCCATAATCATTCAATCAGCTCAGGATTTCAGAAGCAAATATTTCAATTTTTTTCAAACATGATTTTTCTTGAAAGCTCCAGATAGGCATAACTTTTTTAAATCAAATGCTCTAGAAAGTCACAACTTCTCTCATAATGAAAGCTCTAGAAAGGCATAGATTTTAACAAAATGAAATATTCAGTAGGGACATCATCTCTTCAACATTTTATATTCCACGAAAAGTATCACCAAATGAGGTAGTAAACCACAAGACATCTTCCCCCACACTTAATTTCAACTAGATCATGAAATCTTACTTCAAGAGCAGGTAGGGTAGTGAAAATTGGCTTGTAAAGTGGTTGACCTAACAGGAGATTACTGGCTAATAGGGGCTACAATGAAGGATAAATGTAAAGGTGGTCCATAATGAAAGGGATTATTTTGAAAAGGGGGATTCAAACCAAATAAATTCCTTAATTATTGAAAACACATGTACCCGAAACCCTCATGTTTTGAAAGGAATAAATCAAATTATAGTTTAAGAAAGCATGGTCTGGTTCTATCATGAAATGAGGTGAATGAAAATAATATGAAAAAAATGGTTTAGAAGCCTCACATGAAAGTGATTTAAAAGATATAAATAGTGAAATATGTCATGGGTTTCAGAAATTAGTGTACTTTCCATGAAATTCCAAAAGATCTGAACTCGAAACAAAGTCATTTCAGCATTCATTTAAGCTCTGTTTCATGGAATAGATTAGTTAACTTATTGAAATGGGTTTCAAAAATGGTAATGATAATCATTTCAGCTCAAAAGATTCAAAAACACAACAAAAACACAAAAATTTAAAAACACACTATTTTTTTAAAGAAGAAACAAAAAATGAAAATCAAAAATTACAAAGGTTTCCTCCCCCACACTTAAATGATGCAGTGTAATTAATGAAATCAAGTTGATTTAACATGTAAGACAATTTTAAAATGAATCACAACATCAAGAAAGTGTGTAGGAGAGGTACAACCTGATTTATTCGCAGTGCAACATTGAGTTAACCTCCTAAGTGTTGCACTCTAAAAACCTAAAAATAAAAGAAAAAAAGAAAAAATCAGATATTTATTGAAAGAAATGAAAATAGAAATAGGAAGAGAATAGAAGGATAAAACTTGGTTTAATCCCCCAAGTGGGCCCTGGGTTTTGACTACCTTCAGTGGGGAAGTTCTAATCAGTTATCCCCAATATGATGGTGGGTGAGGTTTCTTGCTCATGAACCAACAAAATTTCTTCCTTCAAGGATGAGCTTATTCCTTTTTCTTGAGGGCTCCATCGATAAAATGCACAAATTCCACCCCAATTGAAATTAGATACAACATGCATGGTGGGGTTAGGACAATGAATGAGTCCTCCCCTTTCATGGGTTCTGCATGAACAATATCTTCAATATTTTCCAGTGGTTGCTGAAGGTATGATACATCTCTGAAAAAATAAAGGGCAATGTCAGAGTTTAATTCTATTTGAAAAAAATTAAAGCATGAAGAATCAATATCAAATTCTTCCCTTTCAAAGTAAGTATATTGTGTCTCATTTTCCTCCAGAAAAACCACTTTGATATTCTCACGTACTCCCTCCATTAAATGTTCAAGAGGTTTGGGGAGCTCCAGATTTTCCTCTTCAGATTCATATTCTCTCTCCAAGGAAATAGAAGTGTTGGATGAATCTGAAAAATTAAAAAAAAGGGTGGTAATACTCATTTCAGTTTCAACTAAATCAAAAGATAATGAGTTTATGAAAATATTAACTCCCTGAGCTTGTTTGGATTCAATTTCTTCTTCAATGGGAGGTGGCTCTTGGAGTTGAATTTCTGTAGATAGAGGTAGGTAGTCAGACTCCACTATCTTCTCTTCAAATTACACTTATTGGTTGGTTTATTCCTTCAATGTTGCTGAATCATCTACATTTTGAGGAATAGTTGGATCAAGAAGTTCCTCACACTCATTCCAGAAGTAATCCAGATCTTTTTGATCTCCCATATGTATTTCAATTTCTAAATCTTCTTCATCAACATCCTCCAATATTGATTGAGCTGGGCTCAATGGATCTTCTTTTAATTTCATCAAGGCTTCCATGGGTTCTTCAACTTGAAGAATTTGTGGGGCTACTTCTTCCATCAATTTTTCGAGTTCTGGTTCTTGTTTTGGCTCTATTTTTTGATCATGAGATGCATGTACTTATTTCAATATCCACTCTATTGAGGTCTCTAGGTTTTGAACTATTTGACTAATTCTTTCTAATTAGGATACAATATCCTTGTGAGATTTTTATTCTTGGTGTTGTACTTTGATAATTTCTTGATAAAATTCTAGAAAATACTCCTGAAGTTCAATTAATTCTCTGGACAATCCCTCTAAAACTGGGTATTTGAGGTTCTCTTTAAGGTTTTCAATGAGATCCTTGAATTCATCCTCTGTGATGATTTGGATTGGAGCTCCCCAAATTTGTATAGACAAGAAAGAAACCTTATAATCTATAGAACAAGGTGATTCAATAATTGGTTCTCTCACTGGTGGGTAATTGTTCCATGAATTAAAGAAATAATCATTTGAAAACAACATAGCAAAAACAATTTTTAATTTTTTCTATAATTGAAATAGTCAAATATTTATAATTAGTTTGTGGCACTACCTCCCCGGAAACGACGCCATGTATGATGCACGCTTGTCGTAGGGCATGAAAAAACAATTATTTCCTATGTTAAAATATAGTAATTTGTTTGACCTAGGTTGTCTCCTGAAGATGAGTGAAAAAAAACGGGTTGTCACTTTAAAACGAGGGTAAAAATGGTGTTTTTTAAAGAAATTTGAAATTGAAATGATTGAAAAACAATGATATTAAAAGGGTGATTAGGTCAGGGTCGGTTTCTTAATTTTAATGCTATCCTTGTTCAATTTAATTTAATCATATTCTTCTTTGTTGATTAAAGTGGGTTTCCACAATCGTTTCCTCTCACTTACTTGGTGAAATTAGGATGGTGAGAGAAAATCATACCAAGATATTTGTTTGGTGAAATCTCCTTCCATGTGTAAAATAGTTGTATTGAATATACTTAATTAAAATGGGCAGTACCTGATCAGGTTTTGATTATCCCAAACAATCAAGAACATTCACTACACCTTTTACACATACTGACGATTGTCGAGTACTTCACCATTAATCCCTGGTCTATTACATTGTATATAAACCAGAAATTAGTGGAGGGATATTATGATTATTTTACCAAGGAAAAAATTAATAACGGAATTAATATTCAAGAAGGATTTCACTTGATAATAAAATCTGCTATAATAAATTGAAAAAAACTTTGAAGAAGAAAGAAATTTATTCAATTGTGTCCAAGAACTCAAGCATTACAATGTAGAAAACCAACCCTTCCCCAATCACTCCTAATGCTTACCCCACCATGGTAAGGGTAATTGAGATGAATGGGGAAAAATAGGGAATTAAAAAATAATGAAAAAGAGAATACAAAAATATAAATCCTAAAAGTTTTCTTCCTTTGTGTCCCAGAAGGAATGGGATGGAATTAGAGATGTTTTGAGAGGGTGGAGCTCTCCTCCTTTTATAGCCAGAATTTTCCCCCAAATGTTGATGCATTTTATCCCAATTAGATTATATCTTCACATGTTTATACCTTCTTGAATGTTTTTCAAATTTATATTGGTCGTGTCCCCTAAAAATCTCATCAAAGTGGGACATGTATTCCGAGAGTTATGACCGTTTTACTCTGAGAATTTGTTCTGTCTAGTCAGACTCTCCAAATCGCAAACCTCCAGATTAGTGTGATTTAATGACAAATTAAACAACCAATTATCATGACATTTTCTTCATTAAAGATGTTCCAAAACTCCTTTTTCATCTCCACACTGAATAGAACAACATTTGTGCCCACCATTAATGAGTTATGGGCCCCACACCAAAATTTGGCAGAACTGTGAACAGTTTTCATGCTCCCACTTGTGAGCTTCATTTGAGCTTCCATATGTCCGATTCAGCTTTTAGTACAGAAATAGTAAATGAAGACCTGGATGTTTAGAATCTTAAAAAGGAATAATTTTTCAATTTGGATTAATGTAGATAATGTTATGGCTAATCTACAGAAATTATTTAAAACTGTTAAAAATCCAAAATGGCCAATTTTTACTATTCAGCTCAAAATAACACCAATATCATAAAAATGAAACAATACATCTTAGAAGAACAATTTTTTGGGTTTAAAACAATTATATTCAATATAAATTAATTTAAAATATTTTCTCTATCAATTCCCCTACACTTAGCACTTGGACTCCTGGACAAGTAAACATCAAAATCAAATTTAAAACACATCCCAATGAGATCTACCAAATACATACTAAGAAACCAAAATATATCATGCATCATCAAAAAAAATTATTTCAAGTTCTCCATTTTAGATTTTTATATATTTCCCCTTCATTTATTATCCCATGCACACAAAACACCTACCTCACATGAATTTTCTCTCATCTCACAAATGTAAATGCTGAACAAGGATTTTCTCATCCAAACTCACACAAGAGTCACCATAGGCTTGATAAATTCCTACTTCTCCACCTGATGTGAGTCAAGGACATGTGTTTCTCATGAGGACTTTTCAGGGTTGTTCTATGGCTTCCGTTTGGTAGGATTTAGATGTTAACAATTCTGAGGCCGAAAAAGGAGGGCTTGGCTCTTATTGAAGCAAAATTGCAAGATTCTAATTTTCACTCAAATATGGTCTCCTTATCTTACCTTTTGTAAAAACTCATCTCCATCATCATTAAATCAGCTCAAGATTTCAGCAGCAAATATTCCAATTTTTTCAAACATGGTTTTTCTTGAAAGCTCCAGATAGGGACAACTTTTTTTACATCGGAAGCTCCAGAAAGGCACAACTTCACTCATCATGAAAGCTCCAAAAAGGCACAACTTTTAACAAAATGAAATATTCAGTAGGAAAATCATCTCGTCAAAATTTTATATTCCACAAAAAGTATCACCAAATGATGTAGTACACCACAAGACATCTTCCCCCACACATAAGTTCAACTAGATCATACAATTTCACTTCAAGAGCAGGTAGGATAGGGAAAATTGGCTTGTAATGTGGCTAACCTAATAGGCAATTAATGGATACTAGGGGCTACAATGAAGGATAAATGTAAAGGTGGGCCATAATGAAATGGATTATTTTGAAAAGGGGGCTTCAAACCAAATAAATGACTCAATAATTTAAAACACACGTACCCCAAAACCTCATGTTTTGAAAGGAATAAATCAAATTCTGGTTTAATCAAGCATGGTTTGGTTCTCTCATAAAATGAGGAGAATGAAAATAATATGAAAAAAATGGTTTAGAAGCCTAAAAGGAAAGTGATTTCAATGATATAGACAGTGAAATATGGCATGGGTTTAAAAAATTAGTGTACTTTCCATGAAATTCCAAAAGATTTGAACTTGAAACAAAGTCATTTCATCATTCATTTATGATCAGTTTCATGGAATATATTAGTTCACTCATTGAAATGGGTTTCCAAAACGGTAATGATAATCTTTTCAGCTCAAAAGTTTCAAATACACACAAAAAACAAAAAAATTTGAAAACAGACCATTTATTTTTTTAAAGAAGAAACAAAAAATGAAAATCCAAAACTACAAAGGTTGCCAACCCCACACTTAAATGATGCATCGTCCTCACTGAATTCAAGTTGATTTAACATGTATAACAATTTTAAAATGAATCACAATGTCAAGAAAGTGTGAAGGAGAGGTACAACCTGATTTATTCGTAGTGTAACATTGAGTTAACCTCCTAAGTGTTCCACTCTGAAAACCAAAAAATAAAAGAACAAAAGAAAACATCAGATATTTATTGAAATAAATGAAATTAGAAATATGATGAGAATAGAAGGATAAAACTTGGTTTAATCCCCCAAGTGGTCCCTCGGTTTTGACTGCCTCCAGAGGTGCAGTTCTAATCGGTTATCCCCAATATCATGGTGGGTGAGGTTTCTTGATCATTAACCAACAAAAATTCTTCTTTCCAGGATGAACTTCTTCCTTTTTCTTGAGGTCTCCATCGATAAAATGCACAAAGTCCACCCCTTTGTAGTGAGATACAAAATGCATGGTGGGGTTAGGACAATGAATGAGTCCTTCTTTTTCTTGGGTTGCACATGAACAACATCTTCTATATTCTCCAGTGGTTGTTGAAGGTATGATACACATGTGGAAAAATCAAGGGCAATGTCAGAGTTTAATTCTATTTGAAAAAAAATAAAGCATGAAGAGTCAATATCAAATTCTTCCCTTTCAAAGTAAGTATATCATGTCTCATTTTCCTCCAGAAAAACCACTTTGATCTTCTCATGTACTCCCTCCATTAAATGTTTAACAGGTTTGGGGAGATCCATATTTTCCTCTTCAGATGCATATTCTCCCTCTAAGGAAATACAAGTGTTGGATGAATCTGAAATATTAAAACAAGGGGAGGTAATACTCAATTCAGGTTCAACTAAATAAAAAGATAATGAGTTTATGAAAAGATTAACTCCCTGAGCTTATTTGGATTCAATTTCTTCTTCAATGGGAAGTGGCTCTTGGAGTTGAATTTCAGTAGATAGAGGTAGGTAGTCAGACTCCACTATCTTCTCTTCAAATTCCAATGCTTGGTTGGTTTCTTCCTTCAATATTGCTGAATCATCTACATTTTGAGGAATAGTTGGATCAAGAAGTTCCTCACACTCATTCCAGACGTTATCCAGATCTTTTTGATCTCCTATATGTATTTAAATTGCTAAATCTTCTTCATAAATATCCTCCAACATTGATAGAGCCGAGCTTAATGGATCTTCTTTTAATTTCATCAAGGCTTCAATGGGTTCTTCCACTTGAAGGATTTGTGGGGCTACTTCTTCCATTAATTTTTCATGTTTTGGTTCTTGTTCTGGCTCCATTTATTGATCTTGAGATGCATGTACTTGTTTCAATATCCACTCTATTAAGGTCTCTAGGTTTTGAACTGTTTGACTAATTATTTCTAATTGGGCTTAAATATCCTTGTGAACTTCTTCTTCATGGTGTTTCACTTCGATCATTTCTTGATAAAATTCCAAATAATACTCCTGAAGTTCAATTAATTCCCTAGACAATCCCTCTAATACTGGGTATTCGAGGTTCTCTTTATGGTTTTCAATGAGATCCTTTAATTCATCCTCTGTGATGATTTGGATTCGAGCTCCTCAAATTTGTTTATCCAAGAAAAAAAACTTTATAATCTATAGAATAAGGTGATTCAATAATTGGTTCTCTCACTGGTGGGTAATTGTTCCATGAATTAATGAAATAATCATTTAAAAACAACATGGGAAAAAAAATTTAATTTTTTTTAAATTGAAAAAGTCAAATACTTACAATTAGTTTGTTGCACTACCTCCCCAGAAACGACACCAAGTTTGACGCATGCCTATCATTGTGTTTTGAAAAATAATTATTCCTAAGTTAAAATTTAGTATTTTGGTTGACCTAGGATATATCCCGAATAGGAGTACACACAAAACGGGTTGTTACTTTAAAATGAGGTTAAAAATGTTGTTTTTTGGAAAGAAATTTGAAACTAAAATTGTAACATCCCAGGTAATTAAAGAATAAATAATTTTCATATTTATTAATATTTGAGAATTAAATATGAATTTTAATTAAAAGGGGTTGCTATGTTCGATAGCGTACCCGATACACAACGATGAGTTTCTTTGAAACTTACGTAGCACACTAGTAATATAATAATATTATTTTAAATGTTAGTTAACAAGTAGCCGTTGTACTGGCGGGAATGAATAGAAATAACTAAAATATGAATAGATATGTTTTTAGATGTTTTTACATTTACCCAATAAAAGATAAAGGCTTAAAATACGGAAAGAGTTCAATTTTAGGCTTTTATACTCTAATTTTCACTAAAGGTTCACTTATCACCTTTTAATGGTGAACCGTCATTAAATATAGTTTTGATCACTCTTATACATTCTTTTGGACCAAATAAAACTTTTATTAAGAATTGGGATATCAAATTCTACTTTGTGTAATTTTTGGTACCTTTCTGATAAAGTTCATTTTTTTTATGAATAGTGTAAAATGTTGCATTTTAATTCAAAACCTCTTTTTAATCTAATTTATTTATATGATTAGATAATATTTTGAATTGGTTTTAAAGTGAAATTAGAAAATATTTTTACCATTAAATCCAATAGTGGTCATTGGAATTAATTTCACTTTGAAATCGGACTTAAACTAGTGTCAATCTTTTGATACTTATTGTTTTGTAAAAACACGCTATTTGCTCTGGCAGCGGGAATTAATTATTAAATTAATTAATGTGACTTATATGATTTGAATTTTGTAAAATAGACTTCATTTTTGAATTCGGAATATCAAATATAGCTTAGAGTAAATTTTTGGTAATTTTCTGAAAAACTTCAATTTTTGATGAATAGTGAAACCACTAAGTGGTAATCAAGCAAACTGATTTTTCAGTTAAATGAAAGTTTACCACTAATGTGTACTGAATTTTGAAAATCCGACATACATGGTTGTCATTAAGAAGTAAAATGTGGTTCAATGAGATTAAAATAATTTTTTGGTGAATAGTAACTTATTAAGTTTTTAATCGCGATTAGTGGTAATTAGTGTAGTTTAAGGAATAAATAATGCTTTAATAATATTAAATGACCTAGACACATGTCCCAACTTCATTGGTTGTGTCATGGCCGACCAAGACAAGCCATGGCCTAACTTGGGGACCCCATGGATCCACTTTTGTTGGGAAATAACTTAAATTACTTTTTATTTAATGTTAAAGTGAAAATGACACTAACATAAATTGTTTTACTAAAACAATTTTTAAGTGGGGTTATACAAGTCCAAATTTTGATTATAAATAGTCATTGGAAATCTAAAAAGATTTCCTACATCATAGTAATTTTTTTATAATTTTTAGACATTAAATAAAGTTAATTATTTATGACATAATAATGATGCAGCGATGACATCATTATTTGACGATTTAAATAAAATGGAAAGATAATGTAATATCTATGAACTACACATGGCCAAAACCAATTGGATGAGTGGATTTAGATGCCTTATCACCTTATCCACGAATTATATCAATGTGGGACCTTTTGAAACCGAAACACATTTTCAAATAATGTAATGTTTCTTAACTTTCCAAAAGTGCCCCTCCTCTCCTCTTATAAAAGGCCCCCACCTCTACCTCATTTCACACACTCTTCAAGCCTTTGGCTCGGCCAACCCCTGCCCATTTGCTCTCTCCACATCCCTCTCCTCATCCTAGAGGAATCCCTTTGGGCAGAATCCTTTCAAAGGAAGCCTTTAGGCTCAACTCAAAAGGAGTTACACTTTTTAAGGTAATTCATTCTCTCATGTTATTTTGTTTTATTTTGATTCTCCAACCCCCTAAACTCTTTTTATTTCCTTCTTTTATAACAACACCAGTATCTTAAATATACTAGGATGTTGTTATAAGATTTATTTGAGCTGCACTCTCACACAACTACATCAAATGGTTAAAGAACATACGTTTTCCGTGGATGGCGAAATTATGCCTCCCGAAACGATGATTGTTCAATACTCATTTAACACCTTCAAAGGTGGCCATTATGATGTCACTAATTTTATATATGATATGTAATATTTTTATGTTTTACTTATGCTTCTTTATTTTTCATTTGTGACTTACCTTTATGGCTTCCATTATGGGTATACGCGATATCTTCATTTAAGGAAGTGCGGACTACCGCCCCCTAAAAGTGATGTGATTCGTTAATGCCATATGTGGGATGTGTAAAGGATGGATTTAAAGTTATTATATATGATGATATACTGGAATTATAATATACCTATATATCATTATCATTTATTTCCATTAAAGTATGAGATAGAAATGAAAGTAGCGTTCATGCGTACGTACGGACTACCGTCTCCATGAACGGTGCATTTCATTTCTTATCCCCAAAATGTAATGTACTATTAAAAGTACATGTATATAATGGATATATATAATTAATGATATATATAAATGATGAATATAATTCTGGAATTAAAATATACATACCTCTCATTTAGTTTTAATTCCATTAATATGAAATAGAAATGGAAGTAGCGTTCATGCGTACGTACGGCTTACCGTCTCCATGAACGGTGCATTTCATTTCTTACCTCTAAATAATTATGTAATATTTTAAATACATGTATGTACTGGATATATATGACATATATGATATCTACATCATGAATACCATTCTGGATATAATGAAACATTGACCAAATTAACAACATGTAAGTGTAAGAAGTCTATTTTTGACTTAAGAACCAAATACCGACAAAATGAACATTATTAACTTAAATGATTACATGATGTTCATAACATGGTATAAAAGGAATAATGAACTTGGAAAAGATTCATAATCAAGTAGAGATTAACTAAAGTTTATTATTCAGGAGTTTAAAAAACGGTCGGGTCAAGTCAGATACGAGGTATGGGAACTTCTTAACCCAATTTCCATTCTTTGGGTTAATCTCCTACTTTCAAATTGTGTCATTATATTATTATGTCGTATCTTGTATTTATACTTTATTTATGTGTACTTATAGTGAATACACATATTATATCTATTTCATTTTTAAAAATTATCTTTGTATGGGAACTTCTTAACCCAATTTCTATTCTTTGGGTTAATCTCCTACTTCCAAATTATGTCATTATATTATTATGTCGTATCTTGTATTTGTACTTTATTTATGTGTACTTATAGTGAATACACATAATGTATCTATTTTATTTTAAAAATTATCTTTGTATGGGATTTCGTCTCAATCTCCTTTCGATGAGGCATATTTTGTTTTATACACAACCTTCTTTTATACGGTGTATAAACCCCTTTGACTTTTACGTTTATTCAAAAGGAATCTTTTTTATACGAAGCGTTTACCAAATGACAAAAGGGAATGTTTTTGTCGTACGTATGCGGCGACAACTACTTCTCCGCCGTCGTAACCGTTATTTGAGTTTCGGCTTCTTCTACAAGCCATTCCTTATTTTTAAAAGAAAAATAAATACCATGTTTTACTTTTCTTTTATTTTGGTATTGAAAATGGTTTTCATAATATTTTTATATCAATGTGTGGTATTGATATCTTGTGATTGAATGGTGGAAATTTTATGTTTCCTTTATGCATGTTTTATGTGATACGATTATGTTGAGGTTCTTGGGCATTATTATGAAGAACGGGTGGTTCCGTGATAAACTAAGGGCGGGTGAGCCCGTTATAGCTCTCCAATGCATTGGGTAACGCGAAGGAGTGAAACGTTAAGGTTTCTCCGAAGAGATTTAGGGAATATACTGTGATGGGTATTCCAAACGTAACCAAGAGGGTTACTCCCTACGTAAGAATGTTATGAATGCCTCAAGTTACCTTTATGTCTTATGGTTTCTATGATTTATTCATGATTTTATGAGGCGTGTTAAAGTGCCTATGTTTTATGGGTAAAGTATGATTTCATTCTTATGTACATATGAACTCATGTTTCCTTTCCATGTTTTTTATAACCCATACTGAGTTTTTATGCTCATCCCAAGTTTTTGAAATGTTTTTCACAGGTCAAGGGAAAGGTACATGATAAGATGATAGAGTCAAGGATGTGTCAAGAATTAATCCATGTTTTATTTTAAATGTGTGTTCCATTGATGGGAATGAAGAATACTATCTTTATGTAACCACTTTGTTTATATGTGGAATGTAATGCAAGTTTTATGATCTAATTCTCTAAAACTCTAAACCTGAAAAGATCCTCAACGTGTAATCTTGTAATAACTCAAGATTAAGTAAGGTTTAAGGCTGGGGCCTTATAGTTGGTATCAGAGGTCGGTTTAGATAACTTTAGGAGTTAGAATTCTATTAAAATGATTATCCAAAAATATTTTTTTTCAAAATGATATAGCATTTAAAGATTACCATGTTGCTTCATCTAAGACATGTTTGTTCAGAATGGTTTTCCGCAGAGGAAACAGGGAAGCTGTGCTAGGAAGGCATACAGAAGGAAATAACCTTCCGAATCAGCATCCAGAAATGGTCGGAATTGGAACTGAATAGTTTGTTGCAGTAATGGCGCAGTTGACTCAAGCGATAAATGGTGGAGGTATCCATGCACGAGATCAGCCAGACCAACCGCAGAGGAACATGTCAGTGGTGGAACATTTCATGAGGCAACATCCACCATCATTCAGAGGATCATCTGACCCTGTGCAAGCTGAAGGGTGGATTAAAGCACTGGAGAAGATTTTTGATGTCATGGGGTGTTCAGACAATCAAAAGGTTAGTCTTGCTATTTACCGTTTGGAGGGTGAAGCAGATCAGTGGTGGTCTATGGTTAAAAATATCAGGGATGCCGATGAGATTGATGCTCTTGACTGGGATGAATTCAAAGGTATGTTTCTTGAGAAGTATTTTCCTAAGGCTGTTCGACTTAGGATGGAAAAGCAATTCTTGGAATTGAGGCAAGAGGAGGACTCAGTGGCTGCCTATGAAGAAAGGTTCACTCGATTGGCAAGGTATGCTCCCAATTTTATCCGGGACCTTGATAGTAAAATCAATCGTTTTTACTCAGGATTAAAGCCAAAGTATCGAAGGGCATTAGCTTCTCGAGAGTTTAAAAGTTATGAAAAGCTTGTTCGATGTGCTGAGAAGGTGGAAATGGAGTTTGCCGATGACCAAGTGTCCTATAACAACCAGCAGAAGAAGAGACCGAGGTTGCAGGAGAATGGTAAGAATTCTTCAAAAAGGTCTGATGGTAAGATAACTAAGTTTCCAGTTTGTGATAAATGTGGAAAAAGGCATGCTGGGGAATGTCTTCTGAATTCTGGGAAGTGCTACCGATGTGGTAAGATGGGACATAAGGCTCGTGATTGCACTGAAAAGGATCAAGCTGAAGGTAAGAACAAATTTGATTTACAGTTAGTGAAGTGTTATAAGTGCAATGAGATGGGTCACTATGCAAACGAGTGTCCGACAAGAAGCTTGAGTGATGGGAAGCAGCTAGACTACAAGCAGAAAGGGGTGGTAAAATCATTTGCAACAACTTCAGCAGATGTTGGGCCATCGAATGAAGTGGTATCAGCTCCAGGGAGCTCAGTATTTTTCGAAGATTGACTAGAGGTCAGGGTACCATCAGTTGAAAGTAAAAGAAGCAGACGACTGCGTTCCGTACTAGATATGGCCATTATGAATTTGTAGTTATGCCTTTGGGGTTAACAAATGCACTTACTGTATTCATGGACCTTATGAATAAAATTTTCCATGAGTTCTTGGATAAGTTTGTGTTTGTGTTTTGAGGTTTGTGAAGAGGTTATGTGTGCCTTGTGATTCACAGTTGAAGAGAGAGTTGTTATGTGAAGCTCATAGTTCTCCGTTTTCAGTTCATCCGGGCAGTACTAAGATGTATAGAGATCTGCGGGAGTATTACTGGTGGGATGGAATGAAAAGAGATATTGCTGATTTTACTGTGAAGTGTTTGACATGTCAACAGGTTAAAGCAGAGTGGCAGTTACCAAAAGGGATGCTTCAGCCTTTACCAGTGCCAGAGTGGTAATGGGAGAATATATCCATGGACTTTGTTGTTGGATTACCAAAGACATCTCGAGGTAATAATGCAATTTGGGTTATTGTTGATCGCTTGACTAAATCTGCTCATTTCCTTTCTATACGAGATACTTTCTATCTAGATCAAATTTCCCGTTTGTATCTTAAGGAGATAGTCAGGTTACATGGAGTTCCTCTCTCCATTGTATCAGATCGTGATCCCAGGTTTACCTCTAACTTTTGGAAAGGCCTTCAGAAGTCGTTGGGTACTGAATTAAATTTTAGTACAGCTTTTCATCCTCAATCAGATGGGCAGTCAGAACGAACAATTCAGACATTGGAGGATATGCTACGAGCTTGTTCTATGGATTATCAGGGAAGTTGGGACCAACATCTTTCTTTGGTTGAGTTTTCATATAATAACAGTTTTCATTCTAGTATACAGATGGCACCATTTCAGGCATTATATGGGAAGCGGTGTCGAACTCCAGCTTTCTGGGATGAAGTGGGTGAAAGAAGGTTGATGGGACCAGAATTGGTAGAAGAGATGGCAGAAAAAGTTTAGCTGATTCAGAAACACATGAGAACAGCTCAGAGCAGGCAGAAGAGTTATGCGGATAATCGGAGGAAGGATCTATCTTTCGAGGTAGGTGATCATGTTTTTCTCAAGGTTTCTCCTTGGAAAAGTGTGATGAGATTTGGTAAGAAAGGAAAGTTGAGTCCAAGGTTCATTGGACCATACGAAGTTCTAGAGAGAGTTGGATCAGTTGCATACCGAGTGGCTTTACCTCCAAGTTTATCTCAGGTACACAATGTTTTTCACGTTTCGATGTTGAGAAAGTATATGCCAGATCCATCTCATGTTTTGAGTCCAGAGGTAGTTCAGCTGGAAGAGAACCTATCTTATGAGGAACAACCGGTCCAGATTCTTGACCACAGGGAGCAAGTGTTACGGAATAAGGTGATTCATCAGGTAAAGGCTTTTTGGAAAAACCATGTGATTGAAGAGGCAACATGGGAATCTGAAAATGCTATGAGGGATAAATACCCCCACTTATTTTGATAAGTGAATAAAATTGCGAGGACGCAATTCCCAAAAGGGGGGAAGGATGTAACATCCCAGGTAATTAAAGAATAAATAATTTTCATATTTATTAATATTTGAGAATTAAATATGAATTTTAATTAAAAGGGGTTTCTATGTTCGATAGCGTACCCGATACACAACGATGAGTTTCTTTGAAACTTACGTAGCACACTAGTAATATAATAATATTATTTTAAATGTTAGTTAACAAGTAGCCGTTGTACTGGCGGGAATGAATAGAAATAACTAAAATATGAATAGATATGTTTTTAGATGTTTTTACATTTACCCAATAAAAGATAAAGGCTTAAAATACGGAAAGAGTTCAATTTTAGGCTTTTATACTCTAATTTTCACTAAAGGTTCACTTATCACCTTTTAATGGTGAACCGTCATTAAATATAGTTTTGATCACTCTTATACATTCTTTTGGACCAAATAAAACTTTTATTAAGAATTGGGATATCAAATTCTACTTTGTGTAATTTTTGGTACCTTTCTGATAAAGTTCATTTTTTTTATGAATAGTGTAAAATGTTGCATTTTAATTCAAAACCTCTTTTTAATCTAATTTATTTATATGATTAGATAATATTTTGAATTGGTTTTAAAGTGAAATTAGAAAATATTTTTACCATTAAATCCAATAGTGGTCATTGGAATTAATTTCACTTTGAAATCGGACTTAAACTAGTGTCAATCTTTTGATACTTATTGTTTTGTAAAAACACGCTATTTGCTCTGGCAGCGGGAATTAATTATTAAATTAATTAATGTGACTTATATGATTTGAATTTTGTAAAATAGACTTCATTTTTGAATTCGGAATATCAAATATAGCTTAGAGTAAATTTTTGGTAATTTTCTGAAAAACTTCAATTTTTGATGAATAGTGAAACCACTAAGTGGTAATCAAGCAAACTGATTTTTCAGTTAAATGAAAGTTTACCACTAATGTGTACTGAATTTTGAAAATCCGACATACATGGTTGTCATTAAGAAGTAAAATGTGGTTCAATGAGATTAAAATAATTTTTTGGTGAATAGTAACTTATTAAGTTTTTAATCGCGATTAGTGGTAATTAGTGTAGTTTAAGGAATAAATAATGCTTTAATAATATTAAATGACCTAGACACATGTCCCAACTTCATTGGTTGTGTCATGGCCGACCCAGACAAGCCATGGCCTAACTTGGGGACCCCATGGATCCACTTTTGTTGGGAAATAACTTAAATTACTTTTTATTTAATGTTAAAGTGAAAATGACACTAACATAAATTGTTTTACTAAAACAATTTTTAAGTGGGGTTATACAAGTCCAAATTTTGATTATAAATAGTCATTGGAAATCTAAAAAGATTTCCTACATCATAGTAATTTTTTTATAATTTTTAGACATTAAATAAAGTTAATTATTTATGACATAATAATGATGCAGCGATGACATCATTATTTGACGATTTAAATAAAATGGAAAGATAATGTAATATCTATGAACTACACATGGCCAAAACCAATTGGATGAGTGGATTTAGATGCCTTATCACCTTATCCACGAATTATATCAATGTGGGACCTTTTGAAACCGAAACACATTTTCAAATAATGTAATGTTTCTTAACTTTCCAAAAGTGCCCCTCCTCTCCTCTTATAAAAGGCCCCCACCTCTACCTCATTTCACACACTCTTCAAGCCTTTGGCTCGGCCAACCCCTGCCCATTTGCTCTCTCCACATCCCTCTCCTCATCCTAGAGGAATCCCTTTGGGCAGAATCCTTTCAAAGGAAGCCTTTAGGCTCAACTCAAAAGGAGTTACACTTTTTAAGGTAATTCATTCTCTCATGTTATTTTGTTTTATTTTGATTCTCCAACCCCCTAAACTCTTTTTATTTCCTTCTTTTATAACAACACCAGTATCTTAAATATACTAGGATGTTGTTATAAGATTTATTTGAGCTGCACTCTCACACAACTACATCAAATGGTTAAAGAACATACGTTTTCCGTGGATGGCGAAATTATGCCTCCCGAAACGATGATTGTTCAATACTCATTTAACACCTTCAAAGGTGGCCATTATGATGTCACTAATTTTATATATGATATGTAATATTTTTATGTTTTACTTATGCTTCTTTATTTTTCATTTGTGACTTACCTTTATGGCTTCCATTATGGGTATACGCGATATCTTCATTTAAGGAAGTGCGGACTACCGCCCCCTAAAAGTGATGTGATTCGTTAATGCCATATGTGGGATGTGTAAAGGATGGATTTAAAGTTATTATATATGATGATATACTGGAATTATAATATACCTATATATCATTATCATTTATTTCCATTAAAGTATGAGATAGAAATGAAAGTAGCGTTCATGCGTACGTACGGACTACCGTCTCCATGAACGGTGCATTTCATTTCTTATCCCCAAAATGTAATGTACTATTAAAAGTACATGTATATAATGGATATATATAATTAATGATATATATAAATGATGAATATAATTCTGGAATTAAAATATACATACCTCTCATTTAGTTTTAATTCCATTAATATGAAATAGAAATGGAAGTAGCGTTCATGCGTACGTACGGCTTACCGTCTCCATGAACGGTGCATTTCATTTCTTACCTCTAAATAATTATGTAATATTTTAAATACATGTATGTACTGGATATATATGACATATATGATATCTACATCATGAATACCATTCTGGATATAATGAAACATTGACCAAATTAACAACATGTAAGTGTAAGAAGTCTATTTTTGACTTAAGAACCAAATACCGACAAAATGAACATTATTAACTTAAATGATTACATGATGTTCATAACATGGTATAAAAGGAATAATGAACTTGGAAAAGATTCATAATCAAGTAGAGATTAACTAAAGTTTATTATTCAGGAGTTTAAAGAACGGTCGGGTCAAGTCAGATACGAGGTATGGGAACTTCTTAACCCAATTTCCATTCTTTGGGTTAATCTCCTACTTTCAAATTGTGTCATTATATTATTATGTCGTATCTTGTATTTATACTTTATTTATGTGTACTTATAGTGAATACACATAATATATCTATTTCATTTTTAAAAATTATCTTTGTATGGGAACTTCTTAACCCAATTTCCATTCTTTGGGTTAATCTCCTACTTCCAAATTATGTCATTATATTATTATGTCGTATCTTGTATTTGTACTTTATTTATGTGTACTTATAGTGAATACACATAATGTATCTATTTTATTTTAAAAATTATCTTTGTATGGGATTTCGTCTCAATCTCCTTTCGATGAGGCATATTTTGTTTTATACACAACCTTCTTTTATACGGTGTATAAACCCCTTTGACTTTTACGTTTATTCAAAAGGAATCTTTTTTATACGAAGCGTTTACCAAACGACAAAAGGGAATGTTTTTGTCGTACGTATGCGGCGACAACGACTTCTCCGCCGTCGTAACCGTTATTTGAGTTTCGGCTTCTTCTACAAGCCATTCCTTCTTTTTAAAAGAAAAATAAATACCATGTTTTACTTTTCTTTTATTTTGGTATTGAAAATGGTTTTCATAATATTTTTATATCAATGTGTGGTATTGATATCTTGTGATTGAATGGTGGAAATTTTATGTTTCCTTTATGCATGTTTTATGTGATACGATTATGTTGAGGTTCTTGGGCATTATTATGAAGAACGGGTGGTTCCGTGATAAACTAAGGGCGGGTGAGCCCGTTATAGCTCTCCAATGCATTGGGTAACGCGAAGGAGTGAAACGTTAAGGTTTCTCCGAAGAGATTTAGGGAATATACTGTGATGGGTATTCCAAACGTAACCAAGAGGGTTACTCCCTACGTAAGAATGTTATGAATGCCTCAAGTTACCTTTATGTCTTATGGTTTCTATGATTTATTCATGATTTTATGAGGCGTGTTAAAGTGCCTATGTTTTATGGGTAAAGTATGATTTCATTCTTATGTACATATGAACTCATGTTTCCTTTCCATGTTTTTTATAACCCATACTGAGTTTTTATGCTCATCCCAAGTTTTTGAAATGTTTTTCACAGGTCAAGGGAAAGGTACATGATAAGATGATAGAGTCAAGGATGTGTCAAGAATTAATCCATGTTTTATTTTAAATGTGTGTTCCATTGATGGGAATGAAGAATACTATCTTTATGTAACCACTATGTTTATATGTGGAATGTAATGCAAGTTTTATGATCTAATTCTCTAAAACTCTAAACCTGAAAAGATCCTCAACGTGTAATCTTGTAATAACTCAAGATTAAGTAAGGTTTAAGGCTGGGGCCTTATAAAAATGATTGAAAAACAATGATATTAAAAGGGTGATTAGGTCGGGGTCGGTTTCTAAATTTTAATTCTATCCTTGTTCAATTTAATTTAATCCTCTTCTTCTTTGTTGATTAAATTTTGTTTCCACAATTGTTTCTTCTCACTTCCTTGGTGAAATTATAATGGTGAGAGAAAACCTTACCAATATTTTAGTTTGGTCAACTCTCCTTCCATGTGTAAAATGGCTGTATTGAATATCCTTAATTGAAATGGGAAATACCCAATCCGGTTTTGATTATCCCAAACAATCAAGAACATTCACTACACATTTTAGACGTACTGAAAATCATCAAGTATATCACCACTAATCCCTGGTCTATTCCATTGTAAATAAACCAGAAATTAGGGGAGGGAGATTATGATTATTTTACCAACGAAAAAAATAAATACTGGAATTAATATTCAATAAAGATCGCACTTGATAATAAAATCATCAATAAGAAATTGAGAAAAACATTGAAGAAGAAATAAATTTATTCAATTGTGTCCAAGAACTCTAGCATTACAATGTATAAAACCAACCCTTTCCCAATCACTCCAAATGTTTACCCCGCCATGGTAAGGGTAATTGAGATGAATGTGGAAGAATAAAGAATTACAAAACAATGAAAAATAAAATAAATAAAATATAAAGCCGAAAAGTTCTCCTCCTTTGTGTCCCAGAAGGAATGAGATGGAATGAGAGATTCTTTGAGAGGGTGGAGCTCTCCTCCGTTTATAGCCGGAATTTGTCCCTCAAATGTTGTCGTGTTTTATCCCAATTAAATGATATCTTAATGCATTGTGCCCTTCTTTAATGTTGTTCATAATTCTATTGGTCGTGTCCCCTAAACATCTTAGCAAATTGGGACATGTCTTCCGAGAGTTATGGCCGTTTTACTCTGAGCATTTATTTTTTCTAGTCAGACTCTCCAAATCACAAACCTCCGGATTAGGGTGATTTAATGAACCCTTAAATGGAAACTTAACACAAACTTTACTTCATTAAAGATGTTTCAAAACCCATTTCGTGTCTCCCAACTGAATATCACAACATTTGGCCCCACCATTAATGCGTTATGGACCCCACACCAAAATTCGGTAGAACTGTGAATAGTTTTCATGCTCCCAATTGTGACCTTACTTTGAGCTTCCATATGGCTGATTAAGCTTTTAGTACAAAATTAGTAAATGAAGCCCTGAATGTTTAGAATCTGAAAAAGAAATAATTTTTCAATTTCGATCAGCATAGATAATGTTATGTCCAAACTACAGATATAATTTAAAACTGTTAAAAATCCAAAATGGCTAATTTTTACTATTCAGCTCAAAATCAAACCAATATCATAAAAATGAAACAATTCATCTTAGAGGAACACTTTTGTGGATATATAAAAATTATATTTAATATAAATTAATTAAAAATATTTTCTCTATCAAAACATAATAAAAATTACCATGAATTTTGATGATAGAGATAATTAATAAATTTTAATATAAATTTTTTGTTATATTAAACCTATACATTTATAATATGAAAAGATCATTTTATAATGATTTTTGAAAATATTTTTGTTTTAATTTTAATTGAATTTATAACCATTAGGGTTAATATAAAATATTATATTGATGTAATTATTATTAATATGGATAATAGAGTTATTATATTTTTTGAACATATATTTTTTCACATAGACAACTATGAGATTGAAAATTGAATTGATTACTAAGTGAGTAAGATTATTTTTTATGTTGTTAATTATACTAGCAATTTTTTATTATAAAGGTAAATTTAAATATTAATTCCTAAGATGATATTTTGTTTGAGAAATAGTCATTGAATTATTTTTGGAATAATATACGATTTTATTGTGGATTTATAGTGATTCAAGTTATTTGTGGAAAAGGTTACCATAATATATTTTAAAGGAATATAAATTTATGGTATATGAAATTATGAGGGATTTTTTTGATTGGATATAAATATTATTTGGATCATATGACAATATGTGATAAAATATTTCATATTTATGGGTTTTAATTTTTCTTTAGTATATTTTTAATATTTTTGTGGTCAGTTATTTATTGAATGATTTATGTTCACCATTGGGTGCTATTGTTGAAGCTTCATAGATTAATGCACTATTTTTTGGATATTATTTTAACATTTTATAATCATTTACGGTATTGGTTATAGATAGAAATAGGAGGATTACCATTTCATCCTTTTTAAAGATTTTTTGATGAATTGATATTTAATTTTAGTGCTTTGGATATGAAAATTAATTGTGGTTATTTTTTCTATGATGTAAAGAATTGATGTAATAAAATTAAAACCATAATAAAAATATAAAAATTGTTCTTAAGGAATTGGATGAAACCCATTATGTATACATTGTCATATTTTCTATCTCGATGGTATACACATTTTATAACACAAGAAAGAGGAAGATAAATCTATCAACATTTATATGAAAATCATTACTCAACTATCAAGGTATCACATTGAATAATTATTCAAAATAAAAATCTTATAGAGGAATATAAATTATTGAAATAATATGTTTCGTTTTCTTGACCTAGAATGTAATGTTAATGATACAAATGAGTATGTTTCTATAAATGGGGTTTCATTTCATTTTTTAAAGAAACATTAATTTTAATTTTTGAAACATCTATAAATTTAATCCTAAAAAATATATTTTTTATTTGAAATTTTGTGGTTAAAAACAGGTAATATATTTCATTTCATTTTTTCTATATTGAATAGTAATGCTGGTAAAAGTTTATCATCACATTAATGGGTAAAATGAGTAAAATAAGGATAAAATTATGGGATAAGTTATTGAAATCAATACAACACATGACTTTATTTCATTTTATTAGTAAAATTTTACCATACCATATTATATTTAAAAATATTTAAATTTCGATCCACATTAATTTGACTACAACCCTTATATTATTTTAAGATAAAAGTAATAAAAAATGTCACTGTCTCCCTCACTTATTATGTTGAAATTATATGTTTACAGATCTAAATGATATACGAAATAATATATATATATATATTAAATAAAATGAATTATAATCAATACTAACTATACTAATTTATTTTATTATTATTTAGTTTTTTTTAATTTCCTAGAACATTTACACAACATTAATGTACTCCTAGTGCATGCAGTAAAAAAATTCAAGAAAATTAATCAAAAAACCTAAAAGGTGTTATAATAAAAATTAAATATAGTGTTACATGAATTTAATTTCTATGTATAAAGTTATAGTTATGGTGGAATTATTTACAATATAATTCCATTATTATCTTTAATAATTTAATATCAATTTTTGTTAATAGTCCCCATTTTTTTAAATCACAAATAAAGATTAAAAAAAATTCCGAAATTATTAGAAAATCATAAATAGAATTTCATTGCATATGTTCATGGAAATTTTTTTATCAACACGTTAATGGTCAATTAATGATCCACATAGAAACTTTAAAATTAATTGTGCATCCCTTAAAAATGATAATTTATGAAAATGTGTTTGATTTTTACCGATAAAAATGAACCCCATCATATTTTGGAAAATAGAACTCTTGTTTAGATGTATCTAACAAATATACACAAATACATATCTTTACATCCATTCCAATATCCTCATTCTTCTAGAGTGACAATAAACATCTCCTCCAATGGTGTTAATCATAATCGAAGGGGGGATATCAAAAGATGAGGTATAATTATTAACTATTTTCTAAATTGTTTTTATTATTATTCCTCAATAAAACAGATCATAACCATTATGGTATAATAACATCATTTTATAAAATATATTTAAATTTTATTATATTGATGATGAAAAAATTTTCTAATAACTACTCTATTTGATGTGAAATGATAACTTTGGTCATTTGTAAATGTGGACTACCACCTCTATGTAGAGATGTGTTTCTTATTTCATCATCACCTCACATTGATGGTTGTTATAAAAAACTGAACTATTATAAATGAAATTAAAATTTTTAATGAATAAATACTTCATTTATAAATGATGTTATAGATATAACATGCACAATTTATGATATTTGGGACAATTATATGGTCTGTCAAATTTAAAATACTATTAACCATCATAACTATTAATAGTATAACCAATATACACCAATCTTATCATTAGTATATATTAAGGGTTATTATAAATTTCAATTGACACACACAAAGGATTTTATATCCTTAAAAAGTATGATTATTCCCAATGAATCTCATTTATCAGAGCTTCTAAGGAAGATAGCATCACTGGGAGTTTCCCTTAATCAAGCAAAGGCTAATATTCAACAACCAAAGCAAGATCAAAACCATTTATGGGATAATTTCAAGATAATATATACCAAATACCTAACTATGTACTGTGAACCACTCCATGAATATCTCATCATCGCACACCTTACCCTTAGAACATGCACCAGTGTAAAAGGGGTGATGTATCTCGACCCCAACAATATGAATTTTTTTTATTTTTAATAAAATATGATTTCAATTATTTTTTTATGAATTTATAATTATTAAATAATACATTGAACAAACAATTTGATTTGATATAATGAATCAAAAATTTTATTATGTGGAAATATATATTTTCAATTTGGAAATTATTTTTATAGAATTCCTGGTTTTTTGAAATAATTTATATTTTAATAAAAAATTTGAAATAATAATATTTATTAAATATAAATGATAAAAAATTCTATGAAATCTAAAGTATGTTTTAAAAGGGATAACAAACTATTATTATTAAAAAACATTTATTTTTTACTAAATGTGGATTTTAATTGAAATGTGTACATAATTATATTTATAAAATTAGTCTGATATAATAAATAATATTTTTCATACAATCACATCAATATTATACAACAATTATTTTTTCATATTTTCTAGAGATAATCAATTTTTTGGGTAAAAATTAAAAATTATATAGATATATGATGTGTATTATGACATTATATAACCCCAAAAGTAATTTAATAAGTAATATAAAGTGTTTTAAAATCGAAATAATGTTTTCTATCTTAAATAATGTGTTTTTTATGTTAACTAGTTTAATTATTTAATCCTTAATGAATCCTCCAAAATCAATATTTTATTTTATGTCTCTAAAATCAATTATTTATAAAAATTTATCACTTACAAATCACCAATGGTATTAATTTAATGAATTCATTTCAGAGAAATATAAAATTATTTAGAGCATATATTTTATAGAAACAATGGGAATAAACCATGGGATGGTTTATAGTTTTGATTACTTATTCATATGTAGTCTAAAACCTATGTTTGTAAATTAATAAAAAATTATCCCCCCTTTTAAATATAAAACCAACCAAACTTCCATTCCACTTCACGAAAAACAACAGGATCATGATTTTACATATCTTTTACCTCTCTATATTCTTGAAATTCCCCCCCCCCCATGGTCTTAAGAAACTCATCCCACAATTTTAGAAGCACCCTGCCTAGGTAAGGGATCCTTTCCTACTCCTATTTATTCAAACACCTTTTTATTTAATGAATTTGTATTTCCAATTTATCATGATGGAATAATATTTTACATATACCTATTTCTTTCCCTTGGATATCCTGGTGGTGGGAGACCAAATTCAACCTTATTAAACCCTCTGATGAATCCTTATGTGCCCCATTATACTACCAAAACTATACTATGATTTTCTAATACAATTATATCTATTGTGAATACTCATTCCCATTTCCACTCAAGAGTGTTGAACTATATGTACCTATATTTAATTAATTGGGTAAAATTAATTTACTCAACCCACACTCCTTGATCATGGAGATAAAAGTGATAAACTTTATCCTTATGTTGTATGATCTATGCGGCACACTTATGTAAGTATGTGATATGAAAGTGGTGGGTGGGACTAAAATTATATATCCCTACAATGAAATGGGTGATATTTGTATCTTATGATAATGAATTTATAGTTAAGTGGAGGTTATCATAATCACATTATTTCATGTTTTCTCATATGTTTTTATATACTTATGTTTATGATGTCTTTTTTTATGATGTTCCCACAATCACTAGTTTCTTTTATGTTATCACATTAAATCATTATTCAATGATCATTTTTATGATTATAACCAAATTTATGCCACCTTGAAATACATATTGGATAACATGTTTCACTTTCATCATGCTATTCTTTAAACATCACTTTATTTAGATTTATATCTCACCCATTTCATAGATAAGTACCCAGGTTATCCCATGTTGTTTTTCATGATACATGAAATATGGGTGCATGGTATGGAGTTTCTAAATAATTCTGTTGTATTTATTTTTCTTATTTTTATGTTATGGTCAAAATTACCCAAATACACTAGGCCTCATGCTCTTTTGGGATTTTATTAATTTTATCTTTATGTAATAAATCATAAAATAACACTTGTAAAATAAGAGTTACCATGGTCGGAATAAATTCGAGGTATAGTTATTTTTTTTGTGGATTTGGAGTAAAAAAATATAGTGAAATCCTAAGCGATGTGACTTAATATAATAAGAAATACTAATATTTTGTTAAATTATAGAGTAATTTTTTTCTATGTAAATAAATCACTATATGTTACTATAGGTGGATTTAGATCTCATATAGTTGTACCTAGGGGTAATAACCATGAAATTCGTGCATTTTTTTGGACTCAGTCATAATATGGTGCATTAAAATAGGTCGTGATACACACTAGGGTTGAATTTAAAAAGGGATATGATTTGTTAAATTCATAATCATATTATGAACCATTATAAGGGGAAAAAACTCCCATCAGAATTTATATTAGGGAATAAATCATGAATAACATTGATTGAAACCTCAAATTTTATATATTAAAAAATATATGTTATTTATGAGATATACCTTTAATTTTCATAAGTTTCCCTTTTATGTCTGTCATAATTAATATATTTTGGATGAATAAAATTATCAGAACCAGAATAAAATATTGAAAGTTAGAATTATAATCCTTGGTTCTATGCATTCATTTATATCCCCCGTGTTTAGTAGAACTATTCAATAACCACTAAAAAAAATTGAAGTCGAGTTGTTGATGAAGAAATAAAATAGTTTAGTGGTTTTATCCCAATAATATAACTCATATCCTATAAAAATATTTTTCTGAATTTCCTAGAAAACACATTAACACTCCCCATAGAAGAATTAGATCTACAGTAGGCATGTACTTGATTTCCATGTATAATCCCAATATAAATTAGCAAAATAAATAAATCACCCTTTGTATCACTAATAGACCTCATATATATATAAGATAAAGGATTATGATGAATATTATTTTGTATCATCATATTGATAATGGATTTAATTTTATTTCTATTAGGATTATTTAGATCAAATGGTTGAGACTAATAGAAAGAAATTCCTTGATGAAATGCCCTTTGTGAGGGAATTTTTAAATTCATTTTTTGAATGATTTCCTCGCCTTCCTACCATATTAGAGGATGTGTTCTCAATCAAGATTATATACATATATTTTCCAATATCCAGTAATTTATATATAATATTCTTTGTTAAAATTTAAGAGATAATAAATAAATTATAAGAGAATATAGATAATTGAATTACATGAATAAATGATTCACCTTGGGCTGAACTAGTACTCCTAAAAAATAATAAGGATTGGTCAATTCACCTTTAAACATATTATTGTGAGCTCAAAAATATCACTCTAACATAGATTCATGGATTCATTTTTCATCTATGAGGTGCACAATAATTCTATATGGTGGATCTTCAGTCATGATATTTGTAAGTGAAGGTGAAGACATGGGATATCCCCATGACTTATTTTTTTTATAAATTTCAAGTAATATGAGTTCATATTTATTTCATTTAAACTAATTAATTCTCATGAAATATTCATGGAAATTATGAATAGGGTCATTTGGTATTACCTCATAAATGTTTTGGCATCATATATATATATATGATATTCTCATCAACTACAGATGAAAGAAGGAAAAGGATGAGTATTTAAATACCATACTGAAGAACTTATAGAAGTATAATATAGATGAAATGTACAATAACTATGAATTTTGGTTTCATAACATTACTTTTTTTGGGTATGTTATCACCAAAAAAGGGATATCTTTGGATCATTAAAACAATATGCAATCAAATAGTGGCCTATATAAACATCTATTATGGAAATCTATAGTTTCATTAGATTAACCAATTACAATCATCAATGTGTGGTAAATTTCACTTGATATCAAGTCCACTAAAAATATTAATGGTAGTGTTTTCATGTTCATATTTATTATTGAACATGATGATATATTTAAATAGATGAATGTGAGGCTTATCACTACACCTATACTCATATTACCCAGAAGTGGGGAAAGATTTATGATCTACAACAATGTATCGAAAAAATGATTGGGTTGGTTACTCCTGAAAGAATAAAACTTTAAAGCCTATATCTCCATCCAATTAATTATCTATGAGTAAAATTTGTTTATGAATGATTTATAATTGGATTCAGTGATCATTGTGTTCAATATTTGGTGACAATATCTCTATTGAGGGAAGTGTGACATATATAAGTCTATTAAAGGCCTCAATTATATATCCACATAAATGTATTTCAATATACACCAATGGAGGAGTTTATATATAATCATGGATTATGATTATATAATCCATTACCATCCTGTAAAAGAAAACAATTTCGTAGATACTCTAAATAGAAATGATCCCGCAACACTATCCTTATTGAGGATTGAAAGGGTTCAAATATTCTTAGAAATGAAAAGGATAGACATGGTAATATTAAAAGGATTTTCATTTTACCTTGCTCAAATATCATCCCAAACATGAATTCATGAGAGGATAAAGGAGTCCTAGAATGATGACGACTTGCTTTAAAAGAAGTTATTGAATATTCTGGAGTTCATCTTTGTTGAAGATGGAGTTATAATGTATGGAACATAGACATGTGTACAATACAAACCAGAATATTATATGAAGATTTTAGGTGATGTGAATATATCATATATCACTATTCATAGAGGGAGAACACAAATGTGTAGGTATTTGATAAAAAAATTATGTTGGGATAAATTTAAGAGGTATATTATAGGGTTTCTATCTCATTGTTTGGAATGAAAAAATGTTAACATTGAATGACCAAATAGAAAGGTTATGATGAATCCATTTCCAAAACAATTATATAAGTAGGAAAATGTAACCCAATATTTGGTCTTTGGACTCCCTAGGATACCTAATAGAAATAAAAACATCTTGGTTGTAGTTGATCTTCTTACAAAGTCGGTAAATTTCATTATTATCAAGGAATATTTAACACCTGACCAACACTACAAGATATGCATGAGGGTAGTTATAAGAATACTTTGATATCAAATATATATTATATCATATTGATATTGAAGTATCACCTTTAGGTTTTGAATAATCCTTTAGTAAGTGTTTTATTGGGAAATAAGTCTCATCACTATTAATAACCCTCAAATGGAAGGCCAATCTGAAAGGAAAATTCCAAATCTATAGGATTTGATAATATCATTTTCAATATATTTCCTAGGATGTTGGGATAAAAAAATTCTCCAAGTAGAGTTCTCATATAACAAAAATTTCCATTATTGCATCAAAATGGAACTTTTTGAGGATCTGTAGGGGAATGGGTGTCATAAAAAAATGTGATGGGATGAATTTATAAAGATTAAGTTTATGGGGAATGATCTCATTTATGTGATAGAAAAAAGGCCCAAAAAAATTAGTTCTATATGAAATCTGCACAATGTAGAAAAAAAATCTACGTAAAAAAGTCAACAATGGTAATGAGATTTGGATGTAGGAGATAATGTGTTTAATCATATATCACCATGGAAGAATTTCATGTGGTTTTAGAAGAATGGAAATAATATTCAAAGATATATCTTTCCCTTTTATATCCATGATTGTATTATATCTTTATCCCATTAATTAGGACTCCCACCTAACATATCTCAGTTGCATGATGTGTTCCATGTATCCATCTTGATGAAGCACTTATCATACCCCTCAGATATACTAAATCTTATAGTGGTAGCATTGGAAAATGATCATTCATACAAGTATTAGTACGCAAGGATCTTATATCATAGATACAGTGTTCTATGAATCTAGATAACTCACCTGGTTAATGTGTTTTCGGGGAACCACAAGTTTTAGAATATAACTTGGGAATAAGAAGAGGTCTTAAAATTGATGTTATCCCATATTTATTAGTTTATGAATGAAATATAGATAGATAAATTTCAAAATTGTGGAACAATGTAACAAACAGAACATTAATAAATAAAATTCCCTTATTGAATGAATAAATTCATTAACATGAAATGATGTAATTGAAATAACATACACTACTTTGGTTATTATGTACCGTTTTAAGGTCTGTAAAATTTAAAATATGGATACAAATAATAACCATTTATTTTATATCTATAATACAGTGATCTTATGAATAATATATATTAATGGTTACAATAAATTCTAATTGACACTGGTAAAGGATGTGATGGAGTAGACATGTAGGATCATACCCTATTAAGACCATTTATCAATATATCTAGGAGAGATAGAAGTAGGTGGATTTTCCCTTGACCAAGAATTAGTCGTGATTCAATAACTAATGCTAATTCAAAACCATTTATGGGATAAGTTCAAGCTCATCGAGACCACAATCCAATCTATACTCATCGAAACACCATAAGAAAATATCGCTATCACACATCTTAACATTAGAAAATATGATGGTTTAATAAGAGGTTATCCATCTACACACTAATAGTATAAATTTTAATATTTTAATATTTTAATAAATAAATGATTATATTTATCATTTTTACCTTATAACGATTAAATAATAAGTTTGATAAAAAACAACATTTTCATACAATGAAATACAAATGTTATTTTTGTGAAATAAATAATTTCAAAAATGAAAATCTATTTAAATAAATCAATAATTTTGTAAATAAATTTTATTTTAATAAATTTTTATTATTTAATAATATTAATTAAATATAAATGAATATATACTTTTATAAAGTGAAATGTAATTTTTATATAGGCAAAAAACTATTATTTTAAAACAATATGCATTTTTCAATAAATTGTGATATTAATTTAAATGTGTGAAAAATTATATTTAGAGAAATATTTTCGAAAAATAAATATTACTTTTTAAATCATCATTTTAAAATTATCTAGTGGTGTTTTTTTATAATTTATAAAGATAACCTAATTTTTGGATAAAATTTAAATACGATATATATATATACTAATTTTGTATTACAACATCATAAATTACTTAATGTGATCTAATAAATATTATAAATAGTTTCATAAGTAAAATTATTTTTTCCATATAAAATTTAAATTTAAATTTATATTTTATTAATTTTATAAACCCTTAATATATCCATTAAAACCTATATTATATTATAAGGTTTTAAAATAAATTCTTTATAATAATGACACAATTCTATATCACCATGTGTATTAACTTAATTAGTTTAGTTAACGGGATTATAAATAGTAAGAACCAATCCTATTTGGCAGAAAACATGGCCAAATATAATGGGATGGTTTTTGGTTTTATTACATTATCATAAAGTTTTAAAACCCAATGATTTGAAATTAATAATCTATTCACCTATGTTTTTCTATATAAACCCCCTATCTCCCATTTTTATTCTATAGTAACTCTTAGATAATTTTTTTTACTCTTCCTTTTCCACTATATATCCCACCAAATGTTTCCAAATATCTTAATAAGTACCACCCATGCTTTTAGAAGATCCCTATAAAGTTCAGGGATCCTCTATTTCGCCTCTTTAAGAAAGAAAATAATTTATTTCATGCATTTTTATTTCCAAATATTCATGTTTCAATATATTTTTACATTTATATATTAAATTCCTTACGATGTACAATTGATGGGAGTCTCCTTTCACTCTCATTAAACAATCACAAAAATAATTATTCTCCCCTATTATGTTGGTGAAATCATCCTATTATTTTTCTATGCTAAACATTTGTGTAGTAAATACCTATCCCTATTTCCACTCAATAGTATTCTTGTAGATATACTTATTATCCATTTATTGTGTACACCCATTTATATATCAAACAGTCCATGAATGTGGCGTTAAAATATCTGAATTTCATCCTTATATTATATGATATTTGTGAAAACTTATACATGTACATGATAAGAAAGTTATTGGAGGACCTAGAATTATATAGCCCTCCATTTCATTGGGTAAGGTTTTTATCTCATGAGATTCCATGTATGATTCAAGGAAGGTTATATGAAGAACATTATGTTATGTATTTTTGGTGGTTATCATTGACTTATGTTTATGATGTCTTGTTTTATTTTCATTCCAAATTCCCTTGTTATTTTTATGTTATCTCCATATATCATGCTTTTATGATCATTTTTATGATCCTTACACATTTTATATCACCATGATATTTCTACTTACTATCATGTATCACTTTTATCATGTAATGATTTTATTTTTACCTTATAGGGTTTAAAACTCATCCAAATCCTATATACTCCCATATTCTATCTTGTTTAGTTTTAGAAGATCCATATATTATAAGCACATGTTATCATGTTTTTAAATAATGTTGTTTTATATATTTTTCATGATGTTATGTTATATACATAATTACCCAAAGTCACTTGTACTCATGCACTTATTTTTTTATGTTAAGTGTATATTTATATAATAAATCTTGAATTAAGGTGTAATAAAATTAAGGTTTTCATAGTTATCCTAAAAAATATATGGAAAATATTTTTATTTTAATGAACTAATTACAGTTATATATATATATGATATTACTAAACATATTTCCCTCTAATAAATTATAAAATCTTATTTTTTTCCTCTATGTATATATAGACTATAACCTCCAAAAACTGATGTGACTCATTATTCATTCCCACCTCACATAAATAGTTATAATAATTGAAATGATGAATACATATGACCTGAATAACATAGATATAATTTTATAAAAATAAAATATTATATACTTTATTACTTTTCCACCTTGTAGAAATATAAAAATGTCTTTAATGTGTACATAAAGACTATCATCACCATGACACAATGTTATTAATTTTACCTGATGACAATTTATAGATGGTTTTACATTTTTATTTAATATATAAACCTTACAATGAACACATTTTAAATTTTATTGAGATAATTAAATTACAACATCTTTTACCATGGTCAATTCATTGATCTTACTTTGAGGTTATAAACCCAATGATGGGAAAAAATCAAACAAAAACTATACTGACTTAGAAAACATGTAAAATATGGTGAGAAATAAAATAATAAGAATAATAATAATGTATTGAAAGTTTAAAATGGTTAAAATTACATAAAATATTTAACAAAATTGTATTATTATGATGGTCTAATAACATATGGAATGAGTCTCGACTCTTAGTAAAGTGATTTCTAAACACAATTATAGTTCATTAAGGCTTATAACACTTTAAAAAATTACTTTTGGGGTGTATTAAGTATAATATAGATCAATTTAAAATTAATTTCATAAAATTAATTTGTTTTATAAATCCTCAAGTATGTTTTTATTCAAATATTAATAATGTCATAAGATATCTTTCATTAAAACCATATTTTGAAGTATTTTCTTCAAATAAATTTCTATATGTAAATTTATATTATCATGATTTTTAGAATTTTATAATCTATTGTTAAATTATTGTTAAATTTAAATTTATTTTAAATTTTATTTTTTATAAACATTTTATATAGGAATCTTTTACACATTTTCCATATGGGTCTCTTTTAAATATTTTTACCTAAGAGGAAAATATTTTTTTTAATAGATAAAACATGATATGATTTTCTAACTAACATTTCATTTTTTCCATTATACTGTATCCTCAATTATTTTTCATGTTTTTCAAGGTGATTTTTTCACTTCATTTTGGTAATTTTTATTATATTTATTTTCAAATGAAAATAATATTTCTTCTCATTTTAATGATATAAATGAATATTGTTTAATCTTATGTGTTTAAATTAAAATATTTTGGGTTCTATTAAAAATATTGAATGTTGAAAAATAAACTAACTTATTGTTATAATGAAAAATAAAATTAATTTATAAATTCATTTTAAAATAAGACACTTGTGAATTATTAATGATGGTGTGAATGGGTTGTGTACCCAAATCCTAATGGTAAAATGTTTATAATATGAGAGGTGGTTACTTTAAATCCACAAAATGTATTGGTTTAAGAAATAAAATTAACTGATATAAGATAATGTTAAGAGAATGTGGACAGTTATAATTACTCCTATAAATTGATTAGGATATCTATTGTGTGTTAATCCTAATATAATATTGTTGGAGATAATTTCTCTTATGAAATTATGAAGCTAACTAATAATAGTTACACCTATGTGAATATTCAAATTATAATAATAGGTGATCTCATAATTACTGTATGATGAATATTATGTCTCAATTTTCATTAATGCGATTAATATGAGATCAAATGGGCATTCATGGAAATATTTTTATTTCAAATAGAAAACAATTATTTGATTATTTTAATGAAATTTTATGACCTTATAAAGGGGAATGGTTTATCTCCCTGAAAAATTATTTATTAATTAGAATTATTTATTTTTGTATTGATAAAAAATGATTAATGAATTTTTTTTGATAGAGTTTAATTTTATGTGTATGTAAATGGTTATTTTTTACTAAAAAATATAACTATATAAAAAGGAAAACATCTATATGGTTTTCAAATATTTAAAAAATAAATAAATTGTTTTTTAAATTACTTAATATCCTATTCTTTGATGATCCCATATTTAAATGTTTTTTCATTTGGATTATGGATTTTATGTTTTATATAAATTTAAATTATCAAGACTTGAATAAATAAAAAATTTCATTGATTAAATGATGTTTTAAAAATTAGATTCTATTTTTGGGGAAAAATTTATACTTTGTGGAAATGCCTAATTGTTTTATGTCAGATTTCATAACTCTATTAAAATATAATATGAAAGGATACTAGTTATGTATGAAAGTTAATACCTTGTTATAAATCATGTAATTATGTGTTGTTTTTATATAAGAAATTATATGAACTATTTCAAATAGTAATTCAAACTACACTACCAAACCTGGGGATTATCGATGAAATTCTCAGAATCATAAGACTATATGCCTTACAATTACTTCTAGATATCATAAACCATACAATAATCATTAGGAGTAGTAATATAGGGTTTCATAATAATATTTTGTGATTCCATAAACTTTTTACTATACACAAGTAATAAACTAAGGAAATAAACAAATCTTTTAAAAGAATAGTCAGCATTGGTAGTAGTTTCTAGGAATAAGTAATGAATTGAAATAAAACTAGAATCTATAACTCTTAAAAAAATAAAATAGAAATTAATTTAACTTGTTAACTTTAATTAAAACCATATTTAATAGAAATTTATAAAATCATACAAGGATTTTTGTTAGATATGAGGTAATAACATCCATCCTGGATTTATAATCATTCACATCATGATTGTTAGAACTATGGATTTAAAAATAATTTCATTAATGTTTTATATATATATAGATGAAAGTGAAATTCATGTCTATATAATAAAGATTCCATAAATCATCTATAAATGATGCCTACACATATGGGTTGATAGTTTTTTATTTAGGATGAATTATTATTTCTGTTATCACTTCAATGTAGAGGTACTTAAATTTAATTACTCTAGATAACTACAAGGGATCTGTAACATGTCATGAGTTAGTATACCCACTCTATAAAAACTAATAACTAGAAACTGTTAAAAAAATATGTGGTATGTTTATAGAGTATGAAATAGAACAACCTAAAACCAAATTCTAACAATAATGGCCTTTCCCTTTGTCACATATTCATATATATTTGATACTAGACCATGTTTAAGGTATTCATAAATTTTAACCTCAATAAGAACATGGTAATAGTCATGCTACCTTATAGAGGGTCTAACTCCTTTAATTGTTATTTAATTTTAATTATTAATAAATGTTTTTAATTATTTAAAATTGTAGTGTTGTATCCTCATGTTTCTAGTGAATCATTGATAAATTACTCACAACATTTTGAGTGTTAAATCATTTTCATGTACCATTTTCAAGATAATGGGTGTCAAAACATAAATGGATGCATAATTCATGATCTCAAACCATTCCTCTACCAACAATGGAATCCTATAGATTTATTAACCAATAAAGAACCCATTAATTTAGTTCACACATATCATTAAAACTATAAAAATTCCAAACTATCTCAAAAAATTAACCATATAATAATAAATAATGTTTTAACATTATAGAATAGTGTAAAATATTTCATTTAAAAGTGTTTGAATGAAACCTTTAAATTATTATAAAAATAAATTACACATATAAGAAATCATTATTTTTAAGAAAATCAGTCATCTATATAAAAACATTATGACCCTATCTAGGAATATTTTTTAGTTGTATATAGTTCAAATCCAATTTATAAGAGATGATAAAATGGTTACTAGAATGTAATGGGTAATATGACTTAAGAAAAAACTATAAAAGTATAAATACAATTTTTATATGATGAAATGTCAATATTTAAACTAAAACCAATATCATAGTGTTTCATTTTTTATAACATGTTATTAATGTCTCGTGGAAAGGATATGTTAGTCTTCATACAAGAATTGGTTAACTATGTCATATAACTAATCAGCAGACCCCTATAGCGTCACAAAACAAAATATAAAATCAATACTAACATGAAAAAAGACTAAAAAATATAACCATAAGAATCAAAAAACTCTGTTTCCAATTGTAATTGTTCATATTACTATAAACAACCAATGCCTCTCATATCTATGACAATAGATATCACCACTGGCTTGGATTACATATGTAGGTGTTCATTAGGGACATTATCAAGGATGCTTCAGGTTACCCATTGGTTGATAGGATAGTAAATCTAGATCATCATGATATATAGTAGGAATTTATTCTTAAACCATGAATCTCTTTTATATTTATGTCATATTTGCGAGTACTTATCATACCCCAACAAAAAATATGATTCCCTTTTCCCACCGGATGGTCATTAACATGTATTGATGTGAAAATCAGTTTATATCATAGGTTCTTTATTAATGTAAACATCATTAGGTATCATAGGTTCTCCATTTATGATACCAGGTGTATGTATTAGAGTTTATCTATATTATTTTTTATTTCACAGTGATGATTATCTTTAAGGAGGCTATGACTTAAATCCTCATTAATAAAAACTATGTAGTTTATTTCTCACTTGTAATGATGTAGTTGTTCATGGTGATGGGATCCATAACACATAAGGGTACATATTTATCCTTTTAAATTGAATTAGAACTGAAATAATATGGTGCTGTATAATTGGGGAAATTAACACATTTTAACATCTTGTGGCATGGTCCAATTGATGTAGTTTATCTTTTTTCTCTAAGGGTGTCTATGAAAATGGTTCCTATAAATATTGGGAGTATGATTTCTTCATGTGAATCCAATTTAGTTTAACATATAATACAATATATCCCAATGACATGGGGATAGTTTCATAAGGAAATTGGACCTATTATTATTTTTATCTCATGGAATTTGATTCTATTAGGGGAATATTATAATAATTTGAGAAGATATAGACTTATGTGTTGGTGAATTATTTTCTTTGGAATATATAAACATAAATGATAGTACATGGGGAATATTTACCTAATGGATTAAAGTGATACCTGAAGGGTAATATAGTCTAATTAGAAAGTTTCCTAGGTTATGTAATCCCATAGAAAGAGTTACATTTGATCTCACAGGAATATGTCAATGTGAGCTAGAATGTAATTAATATTAAGTGGAATATAGAGCACATAATTTTTATTTGTAATATTGATGATGTAAGGTTTTTTCATTTAAAAGTTTCCTATATATTTTATAGAAAAATAATTCAATACCCATATTGTTTATGTGAAAAAGTTCATGGTTGTGTGAAATGTTCATGACACTGAGTTTTGCATCTTGAGAGAAAGAAATTATTGTTCTATTCGATGTTGTGTGAAAATGATATTCACTAATCAGATTAAAATCATATTGTGGGGATGTTCATATTATGAATGGGGAATCAATTGATGATTTAATTAGTCATATTCATATTTTGGTTCTAATAAGGGTAGAATTTTGGATTAAAGCTAGTAAGATGACAATTGAGGATGCATTTTAATCTTTTTAATGACATTATCTACTATGATCTATTAGTGCACATGAATCATGATCGGTTTAAAAAACAAGGTATAACGAAATATCATTAAAATTATATAATATTTTACAATTATATTTCAATGGGTCATATAAACTGAGGCTACCCATGGTATGTATAACACAATAAGTGTCCTAGGTGAATGCATTAAGAGGTGGTGCATAAACCTATTAAGAGGACTATCCTGCCATATTATAACTGAAGGATTATAAGGGTGAGATATAGAGATAAGGGTTTTAACACCGTTATAATTGTTTGGGTGTAACTCTAGGTGGGGTTCCCTTAATTCCATTGATCATTGAGTGGAGAATAAATCTATCATTTTTCGATGGTAGAATGCCCTAGGGTCATCGCTATAGGAAGCCTCATTTTTTGATGGAATACTTGATTCTAACAACCCTATTTATTTGACCTATCTGTAAGGATAATTCATCAACCATACTTTATAAATAGAATCCATCATAGGAGTGGTTCCTACAAATGTGAATTCCCCGATCATTTATGTCTAATGTTTTTAAGAAGAATTGATAATTAATGGAACATGTAGGAGGCATGGGGGTGTAATATTATATGATATAAGATGATGTTTTTATAGTTCATTATTTTTGTAGAAGAGTATGATATCATTCCTTAGTATATTATGTGAAAGAGGATTTTGGTAGATGATAATTGGGAATGTGATACAGTTTCCACGAAGTGAATCTATGGTGAGAAAAATGCATCATTTTATTGAGTAATACTATAATGGTTCTCCCAAGTTAGGGAAAACATGAGGCTTTTCCCAAGTATCACAGGGTTGATGTAGATCCTTAGTGATACAAGCATGAGATAATATTTGTGGCTATAAAACATTAGATAATTTTCAATATTGTAATTTGGGGAATCCTTAGATTTCTTTAGGGTAACAGTGCTTCATATTTTTGTTGTGGAAGGTTTATTGACCATATTATTTATGAACTAAGGGAGAAGTAGTTCCCCTCAATGGTTCATGATATTCTGAACACTTAGGTAACTCAAATACCCAATATTTTGGTTAATTTACCTAGGTATTAATATTAAAGAATATATAAGAAGGTATTCAATGACTTGGGTATAAAAATAGGTTATCTAAAGAATGAGGAAATACTTTATTGTTGGAAATGTTTCAAATTAGGGGTTGAAGGGTCCTTTTTATAATAAAATTCACTACAATGGGTGATGGTGGATTTCAACACAATATGTATTTGTAGGTGTAAAATTTATCAAATATCCTTCATGGATATGTATTGTATGTAAGATTGGCCAATGACTATGTGTTAGTTTATTATCATGTATTTCCATAAAACACAGACTAGCTTTCCCCAAAACATTCCTTTTATGTTCTTGTGGTGTTCCACCATTAATTTATTTTTCCATCCAAAAAATGAGAGAAACAAAAAAACCCCTTCCTCAAGATTGAACCAAAATAGAATAATGTTGATTAATTCATGTGGTAAATGAGACATTTTAATAATATATTTTTTTGAACAATTGAAATCATTTTCGTTAGGTTGGGATAATTTGTGCTAGTTGTTAGTAGAACCACGGTTCCCATGTATGGAATTAAAATATTGAGAAAAAGAATGAGGAAATATTCCATTAAAAATACTATAAATAGTGTTTTTTGGTTCCTCTATCCATACTGTATATAATACGAATGGGAAGAGATAAACATCTTTGTTCCCTTGTGTTGACATCATATAATGGTAAGTAAACATTAGTAGGTTTCTCCCTTCTATTAATCCATTAATAGTGGCCATGGTGGATGAACCAAAACCATTAATAATTCACTTACATGAAGGAAACCATATTATAAAACTATTCAAGTACCATCATGAATCTCATGGGACAAGTACATGGGTTAAGAATTTGAAAAAACCACTAGGGTGGAATAATATTTTCCTAACCAAATTTTTACCAAGTGGTTCTAGAATTTTCCATCATTTAACTGAAATATATTCCTCATATTTATATATTATCGGTTTACTTTTTTATAAAAATATTATATTTTTATTATAGGAAAAAAATTTATCATGTTGTGATCAATGTTTCTGATGTTTAAGCCACAATTAACATAAAAATATTCATGAGATTTTTGGACCCAACAATTATGGGATTTGTGACCTTCTCATGTCGTGGATTGAAATGATGATAAAGGAAAATATTTAAGAATATTTTTAATATGATCTAATTTTATTATATGAATATAGGATGGTGATTGGTGTGCTTATCATGAGGCTATAAACTTATAATTTTCACTCCTATTTAGCTGAGTTATCCAATGTGATAATGGTTAACATTTATATGAATGGTTCTTATGTCAATGAGAGCAGAACCCACCTAGTATGCATAATTCATTATAATAAAACTACCATATACACCTATCATCATATTATAGAGCCCTAAAAATATTATTTTCATCCATTTTATATTCCCCTTCCACCTTTCAAGAAAACTTATTGAATAAAAAATGTTATTGTTGTGTAGGGTAGATCTCTATACCAATGGATTTGGGGGTCTTTGTTCCACAATAAATGTTCTGAATTTAAGATTGAGCTCAATGAATTCAATATTTTAAAATACTATTTGAGTGTCTTAGACCAATATATTCCTAAATAGTGATTTAGTTATAGATTCTTCAATCCAATAGATCCCATAAACCAACTCCTTTCATCTAATACATAGTAAAGTGGGAATAAATTTTTTAAACATCTATATAGTTTTAGGGAACCCATCCTTTGGGATATGTACGATAGATTCATTCACATGAAGAAAGTTTGGGAATATGACGATAAAAACTATCGCCAACCCATGAATTACTGAATATAACTTTTTATGTTATATGGAAGGATCATTATCCTTATTCTTACATCCATTTTGATTTATGGATGGATTCCTTCTTAGATCCCCATATAAAATTTATAACATTCCAATACCTAATATCAATATCCATAATGAGAAATGACTAACCCTATGAAATTAATTGAAATTATTAGAATATGAATAATATGAATAGTGGTGGTAAAATTTTAACATCAAAATACATTCTCAAACCCAACTAGATGGATTTTTAGGGATGTGGATGAGCACTTACGTGCTTCTAGTATGTGAATCTGAAAATATTATTTTTTTCAAGTTCATTTTTTATGAAATCTCTGATGGCATAAGGAATTCTTGTGGGATTGTAAGTAACCATACTAAAAAATTTTCATTTTTAATGATTCATTATATATATATATAAGTCCCCATCCATATTTTTGGAATATTTTAGGTGTTTTTGGGATGCATGTTAGTAAAATTAAATGCATACACACTCCATATTGATTTAAAAAACCAAGGATTTTAGTTTCACAATTTTAACCATGAATTATATCGAATTAGAGATTTGTCTCTCATGTATAGATCCACTTAAAGATTATGATATTATGTTATGAAATAAACTTCTTCCCATAGGATGATCCCCATTACAAGATGATTTATTTTATAATGGAAATGTTGATTTAGTAACTTAGTCCTATAAGTTGGTTTTGATATACAATTTCCATGTGATATAGATGAGAGGGTAAATCATCAGTGAGGCATGTGTTCCATAAAAACGTCATTATAGCTTAGGTTCTTTTAATAACGTACTATATCCTTAACAATAATTGTTAGTCAATATAACCACATGATAGTGACATATTTGATTTGTGTGATGATCACCAATGTATCCCCTAGATTTTAAATGAAATTACATATTTTGAGTGAATTTTTAGTATTAAATACATGAAACACTAATTTTTTATCTGATTAAACTATAATGTAGTTATTACATCATGGGTTCACTGTGTTGATGTAGTCACTTAATGTTAATGAAAGTGAATAAATAGTTCTTACTAAGAGGGGGATAGTGAAGAAAACCTAGAGTAATTGAAAAACCTCTGAACAAGAATTATGTGGCCACTCAGGTTAGTGGAGAAGAAGAATCATGAAGTTGAAACGTTATTATATAGTCTTAAATAAAATACAAGACATGGGATCATAATATATAGAAATTAAATGAGGATAAATGTCAAAGAAAACTAGGGAAATCAATGAGTCCATAGTGTAGTCAAAACCATTTGAGGATTCCTCATATAATGTATAGTGTGTGGAATACCTATTTTTAAAAAACCAACCCTTGAACATTTATGGTTTATAGAATATTCTCTAGGATGGTGTGTACATTCTAAAACTCAAGGATATATGGAATCCCTGATACTAATTATGACACCAATTATAATAAATGGGAAAATTGAATCTATGAGTTATGGATATTCTTAAATTATATGGAAATCCATATGATGGAGCCTTGATGGGTAAATAAAATAATGGAAAATGGAATCAATGATGGGATGGTCATTTGATCAACTTGTGAGTGAGATGATTTTTTTGATCCTACAGATATACGTCTCTTAATTTGAATTCATCCTTTTTATGGGATGATATATTTTATTGTAACATCAACTCATATTGTAGATAGTGGAAACATAGATGTTTATGATGAGGGATCTATGGAACACTACAATAGACAATAAAATAGTTATAGAGAAGTTTCGACCTATAATGATAGGGGAATTATTCTCATGAAAGATATTCTGTTATGAAGTGATAGTGGGGTTGTAATCTATCTTGGACCCACTAATACTGGGTTTCAATGTGTTATAGACTTTTCATTTTCCATTTGAAACAAAATAATGGTTACGAGAATAGTGATTAGATAAATAATTCTCTTATAATGGTTAGTTTCAAACCCCATTAGTGATTTATCTAGAATACATATGATTATATGTAGAAAATGACATATACATCTATCTCTTCCCTTAAACAATCTAGATAATTTCTTGAAATCATCAAGAGGGGGTCCTCAAGAGAATTTCATATTATAGGAAACTCAAATAAATCAAGGGATCAAAAAATAAAATGGGTTAAAAATACACATTCTCATATACAATTTGTGTATGGAGGTGAAACATTTATGAAAACATATCATAGTTGTGATGTTAATAAATTACGATTAACTCTATTTTTATTAGAAGTTCCAATTTTTATTCTACAATACCTATATAGATTAGAGGATATCACCATTATCATAGATGTGAATGACTGGTTAACATTCCATGAAGGGGATGTCTAAGAATTTGGACAACTTGAATTAATGTCCATAGATCATATTGAACCTTGGACCATTTTAGAATGGGATGGTAAGGAATTAGGCTGGATGGAATCATTCCATAGACTTCCCTAAGTTTTCCTTCCCTTTTTTAGATCCCAACTAAATATATTTATTATGTTGTTAGTATATATGTTTTTGAAGTTTGTATTAATTATAACTCTATGACATAAAGTCTCAATGTTTCTACAATAGCAATGGTTGAGATTATGTCAAAATTTTAATCATCCATTTTTTCTAATGAATAGAAAAGTATTTGGGGGAATTATTGTGAGGTTTTTATAACTAGTGTAGAACATGTTATAACATCTAATTGATCAATAAAAATAGATAATAATTATTTTACCCACCTGGTAATATTTTCATTCCATGGATAATATAAAATATTATCATCAAAATATTTGTTTCATCCCATGAATAAATTTTTGGGAATAAATATGTTCACTGAAAATATTTTCATGTATTATATACTCATAAATACTTTTATTTGTTTTAATAATCAATTTAATTTATGTTTATTTGTTTTAATATTTAATTTAATAAATATTTAAATTTTTACTAGAATTTTGGAATTCATTTATTTGATCTTTATATTTAAGTGAAAAAATATCTGTATTTATGAATAAAATTTTAAGGAAGTCTTGATTAACAGTTTGAATGTGATTTTGTTTCCTAATATTTTTATATATATATCCATTTTTTGAATCCCATAATTTTACCGATCATTATGACCAGGTACTTAAATTTTTGTAAGGATCCCCACATTTGAGTACCCTGTATTTAGAATCTACAAATGTAAGAAACCTCACATTGTTATAAGAATCCAAGTTTTAGAGCTATATATTTATTTTCAGACTTATGTTTTCAACCAAACATTTGGAATCATCATCACACAAAGCAACTCCACTATGAACTAGTCTTATGTGGGTTTTGAATTTTTAATTATTCCATGATTTTGCTTATGATTTCCCTAGATTAAATCACTCATTAAGAATATTCATAGTTAATTTTAGGGTATCTTCATAAATAGATTAATTCATTCCATTTTGTAAGGGATGTTATATTATTCATTGACTGATAATATTAAAATTGCAAACATGATGTGCAAATTGAAATCATGATTTCTCTGGTGAAATTTTGGGATCACCTTGATTTGAATTAAATCAGAATTCATAATTAATTATAAAACGGATATATATATATATGTATATATATATATATATTATGGTTGATATTTTACATTAATGATCTATTTTTAAAAAATTTAAAAAAGTAAAAATATATTTATGAAAACATACATCAGATGTTTCTTTTTGTAGAATAGATTAACCTATCATCTATAAATTTTACATTTTATATTTGGCACATATACTATAATTTAATGAATAATTTCTCAAGTAAATAGTACAAGCATACATGTTTTGGAAACTAATTTATATAAGTCTTGAATTTATAATGATTCATTTATCTTCTGATACTTCCTAAACTAAAAATATTATATAGAAGTATTTTATGACTCTTTTGAGGATAGTTTTATGAAGATATTGATCTATTATATTGAATATTTATTTATTTTAATGTTCAAAATTTTCATCTAAATACTTTTAAATATAATTTAACCATCAAATAAAGTTTTTTAGTTTCTAAACACTTGGTTGTTGAATAATTTGGGGACTGTAGATTTTTATATGTTAAATAACTATAATATCCATTCTAATTTTTTTATTCCATTACCTTAACTATCAAGATCTTTTGGAAAAGGCTATGTAGGTGAAATTCAATGAACTCATAGAGAAAGTGTCGGTGTAGTGGAATAGGGGATCTTTGTGACCTGAGGCACTATAAAAATAAATTTTCTCCCCTTCAATAATTTTTTAAGCACTATTTCAACAAAAGATAATTGTATCCCTTCTTGGATCAAGGGGGGTTGATTTTGGATTAATAATTTTTTTAAAAGGGAAAATATCTCCCCCTCTTGTGTATTAGTAATCCTTCCAACACAATTGTTGGTATTAGTGGGGTATTCTCTTGATGGCCTATTTTATATATATTAAGACAAAATTTAAGATCCAATCAAAGACCAATGTCTCTGGATACTATTATTTATGGTATGCCAATGAATAAGGATCTATATTTAAATTGTTAAAATTATGGTTTCTAGAAATATTGAGTGGTTATAAAAATGAAAAATCATTGTTTGAAACATAATATAATGGCTATCAAGCCATATAAAATTTGAAAGAATGGACCAAAAAACCGGGTTGCTTCCTACAAATGTTATTGCATCAAAATTTTAAGATATTATAATTCTATTATTTTTAGAAATGGTTTAGATGAGTTAAATAATATTCCTCATTATATTAATTCTTATGAAATGGGGTAAACAATAGTGGTTTCCTATAAAAAATTTATATTGTTTGAAAATTGTGTTATAATATTGTTGAATTGATGTTTTGTTCATTGAGAATATATTAAGGCGAATGAATTAATCAAATGAATGAATGATTAACTAAGATATTTAATGGCATTGTTTCTCTCATAATACATGCGTGAACTCGATCTAGCGTTGAAAGTTTTTAGTGTTTTTCTAGCTAAGTGTAATGATATTTCTATTACAATTCTTAAATCCACACCTATTATACATATTAAAATTTTGAAATTTAATGGTACTATAAGGAAGAATAATGTTGATATGAAAGTATAGGATGATGATAAAAAAATTACCAAGAAAGAAAATAAAACTCATAAATTTTCTATTACCAAATCTAAAAATTATTTAAAGGACGATTTTATAATCTCAATTAATACATGTTGTTCAAATTTAGGTGAAGATCATGGAAAATTATAAAGATGATAAAACACATTATATAAAAGTAATAAACGTTTAAATATTTCATTTAATCACTAAAATATATGTAGTCACATTCGAAAAGTAGTTAAATGTGATGAATGAATGAATTCAAGACATATTAGAGATGATGTTTCTTAAATTAACGAAGGAAGGAAAATAGTGAAGAATTAAAACAAGATTAAAATGAAAGAAGATTGTGAGAAAAAGGTGAATAAACAATTTAATTCTATATGGAGTGTATTTGAAGATTACATTAGTTATTAATGTTCAAAATATTAAAAAGATGAATCAAATTAGAAAGAAAATATGTCCTTTTTCGATAATGAATATTATGTACCATATTATTACAATTCTACTTATAATTTTGATTCTGAAACCATCTAAAATCATGAATTAATTTAATATTATTCCAAGTTAAATGAAAAGTAAGAAATCATGAAGACAAACCATAAATATCCTAATAATATTTATAATTGTATCTTATATGAGAGTGATAATATGCTAAAAATCACATTGAACAGAAAGAAAAAGTAAACAAATTTCTCCAATTTTTATTTAGAATAATTTTTGAATTAGTGAGTGTTCTAATAAATAACAATTATTAAAATTTACTTATAATGTTCTTATGAAAGGATAAGAGTATTTAAATAATATTCTTGTAAATAATGTGTGTAAGAAAGAGAGATATGTAATTGTCAGTAATATTGAGAAACCTAATCTTTAGAGAAATTATTTTGTTCAAAAAAAATAAAATCCTAAAATGTACAATATTACTTACTTTCATTATTTCATTATGGGTAATTATGTTAACTATTATTTCTTAAAAAAACCTCACATTATTTGTGTAATTAATTTTTATATTTCTAGAAACTTAACTAATATTAGTATTGGAGTTTTTGGAAAAGTAAAACATATAAGGTTCCCCATATCCTTTCTTACTAACACATCAGGGACCAATAGAATTTCGGTACTAAAAAGTATTCTTATTTAATATTTTAATTTAAATATAAATAGGAATAAAAATTATATATGATGTATGGAAAATGTGTTTTCATGACCTGTAAGTGGATAACTTCCTAAAACTCGTACATTATTTATGGTTGATGGAGTCTTGGTTACCCTTAGTGAAGATTTATAATGTATAATCCTTATAATTAGGTAAATTGTGGATCTAAACTTATCTTGATCAATAAGGTTCTCTATGATAATGTGTTGATGCATAATTGAATAAGTATTCCCCCACTTTTTTAAGATGGTTTATCTATTTTTTTTGTCAAATATGGCATGTCATATATTTACAGATAAATTAATTTTTTTGGGAACTTATAATATAGAATGTTTTTACTTTGGAACATAGTTCCTTATTTAATCAAAATATGATCTATTTAAATACTGTAAAAAAATCTTGCTTATGACACAAAAATGTAGGTCATTTAAATATTATCTCCTATGTAAATTATATATGATATAATTATACATTAATATTCCTTGTCTTATATTTGATGATAAATGTATTTTTATTTGATTCTGAAAAGATACATGAATAAATATTAATTCAAATCAATTAATAATGTTTTTATATAGAAACCTATATTTCTAATCCATATTTTTTTGTTTGGACCACATCATGTAAAAATATTAGATGAAGAATTATTATTTTGGTTGATTATTTCTCTATATGTATATGGGATTTCTTTTTAATGTTCAAAAGTGAATTTATTTTAATTTTTATAGTTCTATAATTTGGTCAAAATGAATTGAAAATAATTACAATGAAAATTTATCATTTAGGATAATTTGATAATGAAGAACATAATTATTATTTCATAAATATGGTTATTAAAAATACTTTTTTAATCCCTAAACACCACAAATAAATGAAAAATATGAAATATGAAATAGAAATATTCATAAAAAGTATAGAAACATATTTATGGAGTATATTGTACATAATTATTTTTGGGTAGAATCTATTAATACAAATTGTCATATTATAAATAGGGTTTCAGTTATAACTCTTTTTTAAAAGACACCTTATAAATTATGGAACAATAGAAAACCTAATATTGTATACTTAAATGTTTTTGGATATAAGGTGTTTATCTTGAATAATATAGAAAATAATTGTATCTCTAACCCAAAAATAGATGTAGGAATCTATAATAGATATTTTACTACTTCTAAATTATTTATATTTCTTAATAAAATGTCATTGAAAGTTGAAGAATATTTTCTTTTGAAGTTTGAATAATTTACTCAATTTGAAAAAATTTAAATAAAAATAGTTGAAGTAATTTATTATTTAGATAAAATGAGTATTGATTATTTTAATCATATATTAGAATGTAAATTTGAACATGATATATAATAATCCTATTCCAATGGAAATAAAACTAGGGAATATTAATGTGTCTTAACTAGAAAAACTATGACATTGAAGGACCATTGCATATTGTCCGTTATTATAGATCTTGATTAGGGAGATAATAATAAGAGGAATCTTTGAAAACAAGTGTTATCTTGTTCCTTTTTATACTAGTTTGATCCCATGTTAGCGGAATAAGACTTGGATGATGAGATTTGGGATTTTTATTTGTACGAAGAACTACATTAATTTGAGAGAAACAATTTTTGGATTTAGTTAATAGTCCCTCACACCATAATGTAATGTGATGTAAATGGGGTTTTTTAATAACTAAGATAATCCAGGTATAGATAATAGGAATAAGGAAATTATCTTATCTAATGTTTAGAATCATGATGAATTTATAGATTACGATAAAATGTTTCCCATGTTTCTAGTTTTTAATACAATATAATCCTTTTATCCTATGCATCTCATATGAATAATAAATTACACAAGAATGATGTTAACTAAAAAAAAATTTATGGTGGAAATTTATGGTGAATAACCTTCAGGATTTTAAAATGATAATTTTCTAGATATTGTTACTAAGAATACATAAGCTCATTATAGACATAGATAAGAATAAAGTGCATTATATGATAGGATTAGTTCTTTTCTTTTGAATTTTTTTCCTATAGGACTACCTGATCATATGATTTATAATAATTTCTCTTTATTTTATATTTTTTTAGTTGGCCTTTATAAATATGATGTTATTTTTACTTATACAAAAAATAAATATAATTATTTTTCACAACACATTCAAAAAGTGTTTGAAATTAGTATGATATAATAATTGATTTTTTTCAATGATTTCAAATATTTCAAAAGTATTTTGGAAATGGTTTAAATCAAAGTTAACATATTATTGATTTATTGAAAATTATTTGTGTTGAAAATATTAATCCATTAATGAATATTAATTGTAGTAATACGAAACATGATTTAGATTAGTTAGGAAAACCCGTTGATAACAATTTATAGAGATCTACAATAGGTAGTTTTTATCATAAAACTAATAGAAAAAATATGATGATTTTTATATTTCATGTGAAATATTTCAATCGAATCCAAAAGAGTATAATTTAATTTGTTATATAGATTTTAATATATTTAAGATGAAATATTTATCTATGTTTTTTTCTTTAACAACCATGTAGTTTGAAAATAAAATCATATTTAGATGTGATTTTTGGATGCTTTAGATTACAAATAAAAAGAACCTCATGAACCCATGACATTTTATCTATGTACTTCATTTCATGGTCTAGTAAGAATCAATATTCAGTTACATTATTGAATATTGAGGTAAAATATATTTTGATTTGTTGTCTCTGTGAAAAACTATTGTGGATGAAACACATACTTTTTAACATTAAACAAAATTTTATCCATGATTAAATCTTATTATATAACAATATATCTATATATATTTCAAAAAATATTGGGATTCACTTGAGAACTAGGAATATGGATTTTCAACATCATTTTCTAATAGATCGTGTCTAAATGTGGGAAAAATCATTATTTTCATTAATACTAAATACCAATTTGATGATATTTTTACAACAAAACTTCTCAATGCAAGTTATTATTTAATTTATTGTTATTTTGGTTAAGTTAATTTTTTGTCAATCTTATTTATCTATTTGTTAAAAACATTTCAGTGTATTAATTTGTTTTAATTGTTTAGGAATTTTTTTAATAATTTTTTATTTAATTTTTATATTTTCTTATTTTAGTTTCATATTTTTAAAAATCCATCATCTGATTTTTGTAAATACCAAATGATTTCAGAACTAATAATCTTGAGAAACCAAACTATTACGTAAAACCATTAGAATTAATTCATTTATATTCCTCTAATATTAAAACTCTTGAACTTTTGATCTCCATAATTTATATCATTTTATCCTTGGACTATTTTAACCCTAATAATTTTACTTGCCATTGCGATGGTGAAGAAAATTTGAACTAAGAAGGATTCTCCGAACTATGTATAAAGTAAATAAACATTAATATTATATTGTAGGGTACTGTAGGTGAAGGATTTCAACTTTTTTTAGTTATTTAATATGATTCTTATTCTAAATATGGAATTAGTATTTCATAGAATAGAGTTTATGTTTTTCAGAATAAATTATAAACATTTCGTTGAAAAAAATGTAAAATAGTTTTATGAGAACACATAGTATGTATTTGATAATGATGAGGATTTTGCTTCTTTAACTGTGGATGATAAGGATTTTTCAATGCTGACAGTCATTATGACTCAAATTTTTCGGTTTCATCATGAAGGGAATTTTTATTTTAGTTTAGGATTTAAATGAGAAAGAATTAAAATTTATAACAATATCATGCACTTTAATTTTGGAACATCTCATGTTAAGAAGTAAATGGTAATGTAATTTGAAGATAATAAAAATGTGTAGTCAATTACATCCATACTATAGTCTTCCTATGGGATATCAAGTCAAATAAATTTCTTTTTCCGAACATTTATATCATTTGCTCATGATGAGTGAAATCATGTTCAACATGAGTTGGTATATTTCAAGGAACATGAAAAAATCATTTAATAAAATATAAAATGATTCCATTTTATGGTTATATTATGTTGTAATATCATGGTAATTATATGATAAGGTTGATTTTTAACATATGTGCTGGTTTAAGAATTCATCACAACAATTTTATTTATACTAGAACCCTAGGGATATTTGGTTTCATTTAGAGTTTAACAAAGGGTAATATTAAGCTAGTTCCGGATGAAGTGGAAGAGTTAAATTATGCTCATATTGAGGGGGATCACACATGTTTTATATTTTTAGGTTCTACAATGATTTTCGCAGAAGAAGTTGGTGAGTCTATAGAAGAAGGTGTTATTACTAGGAAATGTATTGCAGGAGTTTAGAGGCCTCAACTAATGGTGGATAGAATAACCCTTTACACTATAAGGGGAAGAAATTTCCGGATGAGATCATTCCTTCCAGAATTCTAGGAGTTGTTAAATTTCCCATATCTAATCAAGAATGTAATATTGTAGTAGATAATAATGTGTTATTGTTTATTTACCTCTTAGAAGAGGGGAGTCTATAATTATTTCTGAATAAATATATGATCATTCAGTTCATGGGGTTGAACAACTAGTTGAATAATTTTCTCATTCTTTAATTTTTCAAAGGATAAAAGATTATCATTCTCTTTAGGATTTGATGTTTTCTAATATCTAATTTATCAGTTGATCAAGGATTAATCAGTTTAAATTTTGGAAATTTCCTTCGAATTAATAATTGAGTAAAAGTTAGATATAACAAATGTGATTGGAGAGTTTTCCTCTCCAATATGTGAAATATTCTATGTCTAGTCACTTTAGTTGGTTGAATATTGGGAACCATTTTTATAGATTAATAAGGTGTCGTAGGAATATGAATATGAATAATATTTTTAGAATAATAATCAAACATTTCAAATTATAGGATTTATATGTTTAATATATTGATGGATGAAGTTATAAATCATCAAGGAGATATTAAAATACCTAGGAAGATATTTGAGGATATATGAAATGTTTCTTTTCCCTAAAGATAAAAGGATACTCTCCATATTTCATACCAAATTTTGAATATTTTTTCAATTTTTAAGAATGATTTTCATCTTTCAAAAAATATTTTACTAAAAATTTTAGAAAGGTTCAAGTAGAGATGGTATTTAAATCATAATTTTTTGATTTAAATAAGAATTTTTAAAATCAAGTTGATGCATTGAAAGATTTATATTAATGATAGATATTAGATTTTAAATATGGGGGAGATGGTTATAAAGATATATTATTAAGGATAGAGACGTTACCTTCTGATCTTTATACTATGGTTGAAGATATTTAGTGTTTGTTATGTGATAATGTGGCATTTCACAATCTTTTGGATAATCATAAAGAGTTGGTTGAAAGTATAAAATATGGAGAGATAATAGTCAATGTTTTTATTAACTAGCTTGGAATCATGATGGTAAAATATGTTTGATACTTTTATTAGGTTAAAGATTTTTTAATTGTGAATGTAGTTGAAGTCGTGATGATTTATCAAGATTTGAGGAATTTTTTGAGAGAGTGGGAATCACAAAATCTCAATAACTTGATGGTGGAGTTGTTGATTTTCCACAAAACAAATATCGATTCTACAAAAATTAAATATTCTTATAAAAAATATAAATTAATTTCCATTCATTCCTCTAATCCAAAACCTTATTCTATTGTTTCTACAGATCTAGGATTCATTGATATTTAGAATCATTTATCAGTGAAATACCATTGTTATTTTCTACTTTATCTTTTGTTTCCATGCCTATCGATTTTCAATTTTTTCATATTTCTCTCTTACCTATCATTTGTATATAGTTCTGTGTGAAGTAAAATTTGTTTTATTATATTTTAATGAATTCAATTTTATCTCACCAAAGGGGGATAATAATATTAAAATTTCTTTCTAACATCCCTAACGGAAATCCAATGTCGATTTTTTTTTTCATTTGACAATTTAAAACCCATTCTTTGTCATTTAGAAAAATCGTTGGGTTTTGTGATCATTTACAAATGGATGATTTATTTGTATGTTGATTTTTATCTAAAAATTTCATTAATATCGATGGCCACATGTACCCTCATTTTTTTAATATAGTATCACTAAATGGATGTTAGGTTTATTTTAAATTGAATAATCCTTAAAATGTTCCACTAATTCAGGAAGTATTTTATTTGATTTATATATTTATGTAAAATATAATAATTTTAGGTATTTTTTATGTATGGTAGAATTTAGGAATCGTATATCAAAATTTAATATTTTATTATAACATTGAAATTCAACCCTATAATTAGAACCTCATTCATGAGATGAATGTTATGATCATGAACCTAAAATATGACAAGGAACCTAATGTTTGACTATAAAACATTTGGAATATACCTAAAATAGGTAAAATAAAATTGCTACAATACTCCATTATATATATATATGTATAGTATCAACCATATATTATAAACTATAATTTTAGAGTCATACTCACATAAATAAACCCCATGTTGAACCAGTCATTTTCTGGTTTTGAATTTTTAATTATTCCATTATTTATGCAATACTTATTTTGATGTAAATCTATCACTAAAGAGATTAAAAGTATTTTTAATAGGATATTTATCAATAGATTAATTCATTATTTTTTTATCCATGGTTTATTAAATTCAAATATCAATCTCATTGTGTGTTTTGAAATAATTATTTATCTAGAGGTATTTTATAATATGTTAGACCAGAAATAGATTCAGTTGTTTATTTAATTTTTATGTGGAAATATATATTTTTTATAAAATTTTATGATAATTATATATTATCATTGATGTTTTAGAAGAAATTTAATATATTTCTAAATAAAAATTTCATATATTAAAAAAATTATATTATACTTTCTACTAAAACTAATATTTTTTTTCTCGGATACATGTCTAAATTGTTTTTCAGGATTTTCAAGACTAAACATTAGAGACATACATGTTTTCGTGTTTTCAATTATATGTATTGTTAAAATCAATATCCAATTATTTTCAACTATCTCTTTATTTAAAATATAATATATAAAATTTGATGATTATTTATTTGGATAGTGCTTTCCTGATAATAATCTATTCCTTTGATGATTTCATCATGTTTATTTTTTATCACACACATATATATACTTTTAAATATAAATTCTCATTCAGTTGGATTTTTTTATTTCTTACAACATGGGTATTTAGTGTTTCGAGGACTACTAATAGCCCTATCTTAAAGCCTAGTAAAATATTTCATAACAAGTTACAATTGATTATAACAAACATTATACATACCATATAAATAGATCAGATAATTAATGTCACTGAACTAGTGGAGATAGTGTTGGTGGATTTGATGTGTCGATATTTGTTCCTTGATCGACTATATATATTTACTTTCTCTAATTCTTTTATTTTATATTTCATACTCTATTTCAAGAAATGATAATAATATCATTTCTAGGATGAAGGGTGATTGAATTATAATTAATAATTTTGTAATAAGATATAATTAACCTCTCCCCCCTTCAATCATGATTATCATTTTGACTCAATAGGAATTCCATCCAAGGATTAATCTACTTTCTCATATAAGTAGTCTAATCATAGAGGGTTAGGATATATCCATGAACCACCAAACACTGAATGAAATAGATTTCACTTTCCTATCAATATATTTTCATTTATATATTTTTTACAAAAATATTTTCTTCATCATTACAATGAAACTAAATCGAATGAAGGATCACTAAAAATCTACCTTACTTCTTGTCAATATTCCTGGGTGAACATATGGATGATAAATTATGAAACACCAATATCCAATATATGTAGGTTTTTATAGTTTATGAATAATTAATTATTCTACCTATTAAGTGGGGTTTCCATTAATAAGAAAATTATCATTGAATAATGATTATTCATGTGGTGTGGGACCTTGATGATCACGTTATGCAACTTATCTGATGAATAAATAAAATTTATATTTTACCTAACTCTATGCAATAGTGAAATAATATAAATCCCACTATATGGATGTATCCTCAATTCAAAAACATCGGTATGATAAAAAATACACATACCTATTACACTTTGATTATAAGTTAGATTCTAATAGGATAGAACTATCATGATATTAGAATCTCTTAGTAAAATACTAATTTTTTGGGAGAATGGTATTTGTTGAGGTAGAAAGACATTGCAATGTGATAGAGATGAAAAATGAAAATTTTACCAACAATAACAATGAAAATAATGGACCATAGTAATGTATTTATGATCTCCTATATTTTAAAAAGGTTGTGATATGATCTAATAGTTCATTAAGAGATATCCCAATCCAAAGACACTCCTCCAATTTTTTTATTTATGAATTAAACATCATTTTCATTTTTATTTTCCATTTTACTTATTTGTATACCCATTTATAATAAAATGTTAAATAATGAATAGTAAGATCAATGTATACTAAAGGTATCTTAAAAATGAAATTAAAGTGAAAAATTCTAGTAATTGTTTTGAAATTCATGAGTCAATTTGATATCCTATGGGGAATAGATCATGAACATCCATTAGCATATATATTATCATAATAACACTAGAGTTGGAATATTTAGATGAATTATTTTCTTTTGATAATGGATCATGGAAATGTATAATAATAGATATCATAATTTTAATATTCTAGTTGGCCAATTATAATGTATGATTTTCTCCTTGGAATTGATCAAAACAATTTGTAAGGATAGATACCATCACTGTAAAAATTCTTTTAGTTATTTTGAATTAATGATTTCCACTTTGGAATGGAAGAATAATGTGTATAAGAATAGATTCAATTTTTTTAACCTTATATTTGGTCCATTCGGATGATTAGTATTCTCCTAGGCATGACATTCTAATGGGTATAAGCATATATACCATCATTTTAACACAAAAATGGTAAATTCTCATGAATGATTTTAATCAACTTAATGAGGATCATGAAGGGGGATGTGGAATGGGGATTATAATGTTTCACAGAGTTTAAGCACCCTGAAATAATTTCTTTATACATTTTAATAGGGATGTGGTGAAATATGAATGCTCTAGATTTTTCCTAGGATAAGGGTCCTAAAAAGATAAATTGACATTTTTGGGGGTAATACATGGACCAAAAAAGATTTATGGCCAAATATTTTCAATCTTTATTTTTTTCTATGTCTTGGATTGGGAGGTCGTAGTTTTACGGATTCATATTCTTCACTGGATTCCCTTTACAGGTTTTCAACCTAATATGTTGTGTGAATTTTCAAATTTTAAATAATCAATTTTCATCATTCACATTAGGTATGAATACTTCTAGATAAGACTCGACATTTACCAAGGTTTCTCTTTACATGATTTCTTCCTTGTGAGTTATATGTCTATTTTAATAAGAAGAACTTTTTTAGTCATGTTTGACAACTAAGGCCATAATTTTATGATGAACACCTTTGACACCATGTAGACATAATTTAAGGTCATATAGCTTTGAAAAAAATACAAGGTAGTCTATGAAACAATTTTAATGATAAAAAAATAAATTTAAATTAATAAATAAAAATTATTATGATAAAATAATCCTCACAAACAAGGGAAATAAATTTATATTTATAATATTGAACTATTGTTCCTTATAGATTGAGGTCACATGATTTGGACTAGTTAGAAGTTTTTGGGAGAGACAATAATATTTCACCCCAGAAAATGATCTTGGTAAAAAAATGTGTAACATTAATGGAATCACATCCACATCAGTAGTTTGATTTTTTATTTTTTAAAATCCTAACTCAAGAATTTTTTATCAGTTGTCATGATATGAGACCTGTATACATGGTATGAGCACATAAAAGTTTCAAAATATGGTTTCTATTATAATAGTGTCAGTGTGTACAATGAATAGATGACCTTCTAATTCAAAAAATAAACATCTAGTTACCATGACATATCAAGGGAATGTATTTAGATCTCTTTAAATGGATCATTGATTATATTCAAACAAATGTATCCTTTATTGTTGAATATGATAATTACCAATAACTATTAAATATTTGAGAGGATATAAATACATGATAAATTATGTAGTTTTAATAAGGAAGGGAAAATTCAAGGATGGCATGAGAACCCTAATGGTTACACCACAATGTATGGATATCATAAATGAGATGAAATGAATTCATTTATCAACACTATAACGTTTTTCCTAAAAACATGGGTCTAATATGCATGGATTGAATTTTTATTTTTCAATATGATTGTACCTATAGGATCTATGATTTCTCATTTGGATCCTTGTTTGTTTCTTATGTATTATGAGTGGAAGGATTTGTGAGTGATGACCACACTTTTTCTTAATTTTCTAATTTTAGGTTGTCACCCTGACAAGACTTGGGTATTTTACCTATATTTTATGGTGATTTGGTCTTGACCAATAAGGGATAATGATTATGGAAATATATCATTAAACAATAGTTTTAGAGGTAATGGTCATAAATAATTGAATAATATGTATATACTTTAATATTTTTCAACATTAATAAAAAAATTAGATTTTTACTCCACAAAACATTCATCAAAATGTCCAAAATATCAAAGGTCATTATGTGTAGACCCCAAAAGTTAAGACAATCCATATAATGTGAAGGTTGCATTTTACCTGATGTTAATAGAGATACCATTGATTCTATAGATCATCTCAATGGGGTTGACATAGTTTCAATTATTGATGGGTTGACCTATGTTTTGAGTATGGTGACCAGAATGGCACTCAGTGACTAAGAATGCCAAAATAATGTTCAAAAAGTGAGTGGTGATGTCGTAAATCATGAAAAAGTTTCATGGATCAAAAAAAAATTTTTTTGGAAGTTTTTATAAGAATAACTATATGACTTTTTAAAAATTTGGGTTCTATAGTGACTCATTATTTTTGTTTTAAAATTTGGTTCCCTAGACCCAACATAAATTGTAAATATTAATTACCGTATAATCTATAAAATATGTTATTCATAACTTACACATAACCAAATGGTGTTGATATTTTAGCACAAACTATTTAAATGGTAATGCCCAACAATTATTTTTCCTATTAAATGGTTATAGTTGTTCATAGTGTATAATTAGAACCACAAGATACTATCACATTAATGTTAAACAAATATATAATGGTCTTGGTAAATTAGTTTTAAAGGACAAGGATGATGTATCCTCTGATGGGTGCTTATAAGCAATTAGAAAAATTCACATGAGTATTGAGCTAGGTGATCTCATGTAAATTAGATCCTGAGGTTTGACCCACAAATAGGAACACCACAGGTTTTAGGTGTCGTTGATAGTTCTAATGGTTGAACACATGTAATTATATATTGACTTCATATTGTTATCTGTGTGTACCATTTGATCATTTACATAGATGAAGGAAAAAACAACCTAATTGAAGTATTAGTGAGGTAGCTTTCATTGGGTGCGTCATTTGTGGCATAAAATTGGATAAATAATCATGAAAGGATTTGTTACTTCTGAAAGGATGTGATATCTCTATCCTAATTGATTAGGATGGTAATACATTCACTAAATCCATGTCCATGGTAGAAAAATATAATTCCATATAGTTAGGTAAAAATAAATAATGAACCAAAGTACAATTCCACAAAGTGTGCGCCTTTCTTTATGATATATCGCAAGACAAATTGGTTATATTACAAAGCCTGTGTTTGTAGGAATGGTTGAAATTTCTATGAATTTTACTTATCTCTTTAGGGATTGTGATGGATTTATAGACTCTCATCCCACTCAATGAATATTATTCACTTATATCAAGATAAGGGTATAGAGGGTCACACACTTAGAGTATTTAAAAGTATGGCCAATTTTGTGGTATTTGTGTTTAAGATGTGGCGGGGCCCATCAAAATGTATGAAATATTTCCATGTATAAATGATCACCAAAGAATAAATATATTCATATTATTTAAGAATACAACAATTGGTATTGAATTTCTTTATAAAAAGTATTTACAAGTAATAAAATAAATACGTATAAAAATATTATATGGACAAATATTATATTAATATTCTATGTTTGTTTAATATTAATGGGAATTATGAGTCTAGTTAATGAATTTATTTTTAACATAATTTATTTATTATATTATGAGAAGTTGATAAAATATAGATGACTTCCATTTCATAGTTAGTTGGTTATAACAAATCGTTTATGGTTTATTTAATTGGTAATGAATATTTGGGGGATAAGATCCATTTATAGGTATTATATACCTAGATATACAAGGAGGAGGAGGCTCACAAGAGTAAAAAAAATTCATTTTGTGATTTTGAAAGCCAATATCTCATCTTCCCCACTTCATAGAGAGAGAATACGTTGATCCTTGAAAATTTATTGAGTCCCCCTTCATGGATAAAAATGATACTGATACAGTGATAGCCGGGATGTCGAAGAGTTTATTTGATCTCAATACTAGCAACTAGAATATAATGATCGATACTCTATAAGAATTTTGAATTTAATTTGGATGCTTTGGAGTGAATTGAATTTGGTTTCTCTGTGTAATGAATGCCAATGACGAGCTCCTGAAAAATGATTCTTTAGAACGAATAAGAAAATCTTTCATTTTATTTTTGTGCTTAAAGTTGATCATGTGAAACCCCCAGTCCTTATAACTGGGCATTGCTTCTCTGGAGACTATGTAGTTAGGTTAATCTGTATTGAAATGTTTTAAATTCCATATCCATCGTTATATGTTGAGTGCCACTATACCTTTAACTATTGTTATAGCGTTTATAGTAATTTTTAGATCATGAAAAATTATATTTTCCTTAAATCTATGAAGATGGTGTACATACGGTCCCATTTTCATTAGAAGAGATTCCGTCCGACCATGGAGGGGAAACTTGTAGCGATTTGAATATTTAAATCAGATTAAAATCAAAGGGTTTTCAGGGTTAAATTAATGAAAATGTATATATTTGTATTTATATAAATATAATATTGTTTACCCATATGTGAATTAAAAAATGGTTTACTGTGAAATTATTTGTTTAGATAGATGTTAGAAGACCAGAATAGCTTTTCCAATCAATCCCCTATTCTATATAAATGTGAATATTTTGAAATAAATCTTATTAGATATGATATTGACTATTTTTAATAACAAGAAATTTTTAAGAAAGGGGATGCACATTGTAGGGAAAAAATAAAGGTTATTAAAAAAGTTAGCAGTGGAAAAAATTTGTGTAGGGGGTTATTTTATTTTATTTTTAATTTAATGGGGAAAGGTTTAAATTATTTTGGGCTATGTGGAACACAACGCCAGATGGTTAGGTGTTTTTGGTTAAAATCCAAAAACTCCAAAGGGATAGGCATTTTGGTCCCACGCCCCACCCTCCCCATTTCCCCCTTTGCATCTATATATAATGATAAATAATTAAATAATCATTTTTATATAAATATATAATTTTATCTTTATAATCATAAATAATTATATGTAATTTAAATTTCTATAAATTTTTATAATTATATTATATATATTTATATATATATATATTAAATATATAATTATAAATATAATAAATATATAATTACAAATATAATAAATATATAATTGTAAATATAATAAATGTATACTTATAAATATAATAAATATATAGTTCAAAATATAATAATTATATAATTATAAATATAAAATAAATATTTATTATATTTATAATTATAAATATAATAAATATAAATGTAATAAATATATAATTATAAATATGACAAATATATAACTATAAATAAAATAAAAATAATTAAAACAAATATATGATTATAAATATAATAAATATATAAATATATATTATTATAAATATATAGTTATAAAAGTATATAAAATTAATTATAAATCAATATTTATATAAATTTATAAAAACATATTTACTTAAATAAATTTATATTTAAAAATATATAATTATAAATATATAATTATAAATATAATAAATATATTTATTATAAGTATTTTAGTAGTTATATTCATTGTAAATATATAATTATAAATATAATAAATATATAACTATAATGTATAATTACAAATATATATTTTATCAAAAAAGGTCTAGCCATAAGTGCATGATCTTGGCCATTTTTTAAAAATTAGAAAAATGAGAAGACTGGAAAAAAGAAAGGGGATGGGATCCGACAAAGAGATAAACCCTCATCCATAAAACATACTATAGATAAAGAAAATGGGTATCATTCCCATAGTCAGAATCAGAGTCATCATCATCCTCAGTAGTTTCCCATTCAGATTGTGGGTTTTTATTGGGGATCACATAGTATTTCTCCTTTATCCTTTCATGTTTCAGAGTGATCTGAATCACCTTCATATATGACCTAGTAGACATGCCTTTCCTACTTGGTATAGCCTCTTGACCATGCCCATATCCACAACCCTTTGGAAGAAGACCCCTTCTCCAGGATTTTGGTTTTTTCCATACCCCTTTCAGTTTTGCTAAAGTAGAATCTACATGAATTGGAACAATATGCATGTGATTTCCATCTTCTTGAATTATAGGAGGACCAAACACTTCAAACCTGTTTGAAGTGGTCACCTTGTTATCTAAACATTACACCGAAAGATGAATGGATTTATTATGAGAAACCTTTTGAAAACCTTTACTATCTACTAGATTATTCCATATAGATGTTTTCATTCAACCTATTGTATTTTTGTATAACAAAGGATAGTAAAAATCTAATTTACATTTTCAGTTTCATAAAGCATCTTTTTCTTGAGACAAATGTTCATCAGCCACATTTTTAATTTCAAAATCAACAACTTCTTGTTCATTTAATCTGAACCCTTCCATGCACCCCACCAATGGGATTGGAATATCAACATTAAGAGTAAGATCCTTCTCTTATTTATCATCAAGAGAAAAAGCCTCTGTCACAATATCAGACCAAGACTTAATAGGATATTTTGAAATCATTCCATTAAATTTTTTATCCTCCTTTGAGAATTCAATAGGCTGTAAATAGGTCTCTTTAATTAAATCAGATTTCTTCTTTGTTTGAATACCCATTGAACCAGCTGGATGTGAGCCCCTAGATGAGTCCCCACCCTAAAAGGAAGTCCCTTTTGAAGCATCCTAATACATATTACCATCACATAATTGAATATGATCTATATTCTTGGCACTATTTAGGAACTCAATCCTTTTTTTCTTATTACATGTAGTAATATCGTTCCCACAAGCTGAGCCAAAAACACAAGACATGGATTTTTTATAGTTTGATAATTCATTACCAGTAATCCTATAGTTAAAGAAAATGCGAGGCACCTGTGCATATTTTATTTTCAAAGGAAGTTCATCATAATCAATGGAGAGATATACTGTGTTAACCAGAGTGGAAATGAGATCCACTTCTTCCAGAAAGTGAGAATAATTCCCATATCTAGAAATCTTCATCTCTTTGTCCAGTTTTATCGGCACACCAAATTAAAGGGAAATATCATTTTAAATTTTTTATTCCACAAAATCAAATTTAACCCAAATACTTTGACCCACAATTTAATATAAGTGTTACTCACCACCAATTGATTGATGTTCTCATCCCATTAGAGAATATGGAAAACACCTCGATGGAGGGATATTGAGACAACCCCCCATGAATTTAGACATAGATCATTATAGGGCAAAATGTGCTAAAAACACATACCCATCTAGACACATTTATACTCATCGAATCCCTATATTTTAGAGAGGCGTGAAACCAACTCAACAATTTTCAGAGGCTTAGAAAATTTCAGTAAAATAACTCGAGCAATCAAAGAGTGCTTACCAATTTTCATATGTTAATAAATTCCTTAAACATTGGCTTTTACATGAGAAATACACCCTTTGAATCGAATTTCTATGACCTCGGATTTCTTAAAGAGAGATCATGTAGATCCATGATTACCGTTAGAAGACAAAAAGAATGGTTTTAATCCACCATGAGTCTTCACTGGATGATCTAAACTGATCAAAACATGTTTGTATAAGTTGAAGCACCCATGAAGAAGAAATCGTTCATCCATTGAAGGAATTGGTGAAATTGTGAGGAGAAAGATATAGGAGGGAGGATAGGCCACAATCAAGGAGGTCAGGATCTAGCTTCAGTTGTGGGCTGTAATTGGCCATAAGGAGATATGACCACTGTTGAGCGCTAGAAGAGACCACATGAAGATATGATGTCAGACCACCATAAATCCAAGAATCATATTCACCCATAGATCAGAGGAGAGGAACCACCGGTGGTAGCAATGTGTGATGGTAAACGAAGCAGCATGCATTTGGGATGCTCCGATGACAGCCAGTATGGGTTAAATATACATTTTTTTATATTTAAAATTATATATATATTTTATTTATTATATTTACAATTATATATTTATTTTAGTAATTATATTTATGATAAATATATAATTATAAATATAATAATTATATATAATTATATATATTTATTATAATTAAAATTAAAATTAGAATTAAAATTATATATTTATTATATTTACAATATTTATAATTATATATATTTATTATATTTATAATTATATATTTATTATATTTATAATTATATATTTATAATATTTATAATTATATATTTTTTATATTTATAATTATATATTTATAATAAATATAATTACTAAAATAAATATAATATACATAATAAATATATTTTTTATATTTATAATTAAAAATATAAATTTCTTTATGTAAATATGTATTTATAAATTTATATATTCACATTTATATTTATAATTACATATTTATTATATCTATAATTATAAATTTATTAAGTTTATATTTGTTATATCTATTATATTTATAATTATATTTTTATTTATTATATTTATAACCATATATTTAAATTTATATATTTATTTTATATATAGTTATATATTTATTTTATTTATAGTTATATATTTATTTTATTTTTATTTATTATATTTATATTTATAAACATAATAAATATTAATTTTATTTTTATAATTTTATATTTATTATATTTATAGTTTTATATTTATTATATTTATAATTATATAATAATTATATTTATAATCATAAATATAATAATTTTTTATTTTATATTTATAATTCTATATATATTATATTTATAATTATATATTTATCCCATGGGGTGTTAGCTGAGTGGTACCCACTGGTTGTACCCCTCACTCTTTGTGAGAACCTGCCCAGGCTTAAGTCCCGTTAGGCTTAGACACTATACATATTATGCATAGGGCAATTCAAATCCATTACCTAGCTAGGGAATGTGTGGAACACTCTAGGCGTGGAGGTCCCCCCCCCCCCAATGGGAGGTGAGTGTTATAATTATACACATTTTATAGTTTGGGGTCTACCCAAGTGGTAAAGGATCCCTGTAATCCTGCATCAAACCCGGGTTCAAATCTGCGAGGGATTGAATTTCCTCGGGTAGGTGGTGACACGTGCAGTGTGATACTGGAATGACGCTGGACTGATATATGGCCATGTAATGGGTTTTATGCTCATTGGGCCTTCGGTCCATGTTACAAATAAATAAGGCTTGATGGGTGGGCTATCCCTTTGGGGGGATATAGCCTGCCATTTCGGCTTGTGTGTGTGGTGTGTGTGTGTTTAATGTAATTGTACCCCCAAGAACATAATATATATAATTATATATTTATTATAATTATAATTAATTATTTATATTTATTATATTTATATTTATTATATTTATAATCATATGTTTATTATATGTTTATTATATATAAGTGATGACATCACCAACCGAGAGCTACGCTACTAAGGTTTTCTCACCCTTTTGAACACAATGGCATTTGGAAGCGATTCTTGTCATTTAAGCTTTGGTGGCATTGATTTATCACACTACTGGTGTCAACGATGGTGAATCTTGAGAGGACAAAGAAGATCTTCCTTGCCTCGGTGATCCAAGAAACTTGGCAACCCCCAGTTTAGATCTCACTTCAGTCAAGGAGATCTCCTTCACTTGGGTGGTACTCAATAACATCGAGTCTTCTGATCCTATTCACATCCATGATGAATCCCTATTATGGGATGCGATGAAGCTCGGTGCTAGATTTAAAGCTGGTTCTGTCTCCTTGATGGTTGATTAGAGATCTAAGTAAAACCGTGATCTAAAACCCACTCAGAATGCCTCCTCTAGTCGGGTGATGCATGGAACTCTTGAGTCACCTGATCCCATGACCAATAATGAGCCTTTTGTATGGGATATGATGAATCCTATTTCTAGATCATGCTCACTTTAGGATGGCCTCATCTTCCCAAAGCTTCATGATCGAAAATCTATTGAAGATCGTAAACTCGGTCTGTTGAGAATATCCAATTTTTCTCAGGTCCTCGACACGATTCAATGCTTGATTGCAATCATATTTTTAGTAATGGTGTGATCACTTAATTTTATGGAAATAAATTTTTTTTGAGGACCAGATAGAGGAATGAAAGCATTCTATCATTGTGAGGCTCACCACTTTCTAAAGGAATGATCAAAGATAGCTTCATGATCTTGGGAATCAGCTGCTAAAAATTTGGGGCTTCATTGGTTGGAAAATAATTTTGTTATGTATGGGTTATTTAAATATCACTGTCTCTTCACAAGTGCTTAAATTGTTTTCTTAGATAAGTAGTTTTGTGAACCTCAAATAAAGGGGACTTCTCTTTCAATACACATACCCCTGGTATGACCCGTCTTATGCTATAAACACCATAGCTCAATCATGGATTAGATTTAAATGGATGAACTAGTTTTCTTGGCATCTGTATAACCAATGGGATATTACATTGGAAGTGGGATCCCCAATTATGTTTGAAAAAGAAACTTAATTTGATTGATATGGTCATTATGCTAGGATTTTATAGAGTTTGATCTCAGTTCAACATTGGTTGAGACAATCTAATAGAATTATAGAGATTTTAAATTTGAAATGGGCACTGAGTATGAATCTGTTCTTAACTTTTTATATAAATTCATATCAATTGTCCAAGTTAGAGTCAACTATCGAAGGGGTTTGAGGTGTTACACTTTTAGGAATCATGGTCATAAAATTGAGGATTGTAAATCTAAGCTTCCCAATAATGATACAAGGCATGTTTTTATGAAGTATGGTGATGATAGGATCTATAGGCATGACAAAAGTGGTGATCCTACTACCGAGAATATCACAATTTAAAAAAAATCCATTGTTGGAGTGGTCTGAGATAAGGGTGGGGTCAATCCCTACCAGGTATTGATAACCAGTCTTCCAATGATCTGGAAGGAGTGAAACCTAGAGGTAGTGCTGAGCCTCATTTTCAGATGACCTTTCATGATATTGACGAGTTACTAATTATTACTGAGGTAAGAACTCTCAATGAAGCTGATATTAAAAACTCAATTGACCAAATGATCATTGAAGAGAAAAACATTGTTGCTAGAGATCGATAAGGTAAAAAAAACTAATTTTTGGATCTTTTAGTATGAAAAATCACAAGAAAAATATACAACCTATGTTGTATGATAATGGTGACTAAGTTAAGGGGTTTTAATTGGCTTCATTAGTGGAAGACGTTCTACAAGTGGATTGTATTCCTGGTCGGGAAGATGTGTGTGGAGTAATAGTTAATTAGTAAGGATCACCTCCCATTTACAAAAAAATAGTGTTTGACAATTATGGATTCCGAATGGTTATACTTCAGAATTTTAAAGTTCATGATGCAAAATTATAGGTTGTACAGGTCATGGACTCTACGTCTCAAATGGATTCAAAAGAGGAATTTTTTTAGAAATGTGCAAAAAAATCTAGTACTACTCCTCCTACTTAAGATTTATAGGAGGAACATCCAAATAGCGAGTGTTCAATGGACTTAATTGAGTTGTGATACCCACCCAACTTCTCTGGGCTGATGAAAATGGTGTACGAAATTTTCAGTAAGTCTTGGGATATTGAGTGTGCTACTACACAGGAGAGGAATTCTCTTATTACTATTCTTGATGATACTAAAGTTGAAATTCCCATTGCAACACAAGCAAGGAGGTGGCTGACTGGTCTTTTTAAAACATGAGGACATTTAATCCATTATATAAATTATTTTTTGGATCCAATGAGTACCTTATTGAGTTGAATTTTATGACAACCAACTTTGAAAATGGATTTTTTGATAACTCATAGATGGAATTTTGAGATATTTCTTGGAAGTTTAGTATATTTTCTTTGCATGAGGAGTCCTGTGATTCTTCATCAGAGTCTGATAATTTTCCACCTCAATAGGTGAAGACATAGCGGAGGGGATGACATCCAAATGGTAGTGGGAGATATTCCTAAAAATAATGGAAATAGAGGGAGCTCCAAGAAGTGATATTTGTTCTTGATATGGACATATGTGCATTGTTTTTATCGCACTCTCCTTTTTTTGATTTACTTTTTTATTAAAAAAATTGGAGTCCTGGATTTGGTTCCCAAATCCATGACTGAGTCATTATGAGTATTTATTATCTATATATTTATGATATTTACAATTATATAAGTTTATATATATTTAAATTATATGTAATTTTTAATATATAATTATATATTTATATATTTGTAATTATTTAATTATTTATCATTGTTTATATATATATACAAAGGGGGAGGGTGTGGTGTGGGACTAAAATTCCTAAACCTTTAGCATTTTGGGATTTTATTCCAAAACATCAAACTACCTGACGTTGTGTTTCCTTATATCCTAAAATAATTTAAACCTAACCCCCTTAAATTTTAAAAAATAACACCTACCAGAACATTGTTCAAGCCAGCCGATTGGTGGTGAAGCTGGTCAACCCAAATTGGTGCAAGGTAGGTCTGGCTATGTCAGACCATACTATCCCATTTTTGGGTCAGAATGGGCCCGTAACCAATTGTAGGGTTTTATGGACCGATCATGACTATAAAAAAAATTATAACATTAAAAAAATAAGTTATAATTTTTTGTAATAAACTTAAATTTATTTAGTACTGAATGAAAATTTATTTACTTGATTTTATATCAATTTATTTATTTTAATTCATTTTACCTCGACATTTATTTATCAAAAATATAATTTTTAATTCATTTTTATATTTTATTGCTAACTTATAATGAGCATTGACTAGAAAAGTTATATTTTGAATTAATTGTTTTATTTAACTATTTTTGTTGTATGAGATTAATGTAATTAATTAATGAATTAGTTAGTAAATGCATAATCTTCTTTCCACTCTTAATATGTATAAGGTCATGCATGCCAATGAGAGCTATGTTTCATGCAAATTACACAATCCTAATAGGACCTCAACTAAATGAAAGTATTTATATATTATAAAGAGTACTTTTCAAATGTAAACCACACTAAGTTGTGGTGTCATTATTGATGAGATGGTAATACATTGGATTTGGTTGCGTGCTTCTATATGAGTTAGAGATGACTGTAGTATTTTATCCCTTGGTTCATGGTTGATCTATTGAGAATAAATGGATAAAACTATATCGAATCCTCATGCATAGTCACGATTTTTATTAAAACTATGCAGCATTTTTCATTTTTTGAATACAAGAGTATATTTCAACACATAAAATAATAAAAAATTATTGCATTGATTAAAAAAATTTAAATCGATATGGATGTTCTCAATTTATGGTGTGGTAGTGTTATGAGTGACTTAGATAGTAGATGGATATCAAATTGAATACGAATTCATTAATCAAGTAGCAATAAAATCCCTAAAATACATAATATGTTATATTAACATCAATGTTTTGAATTAAAAAAAACTATGTGCATGGTGTGATTATTAACCCTAGATGAGAGCACATCTTACTACTGGGAATATCTGATGAAATTGATTTCTCACCTTAAAACATTATCGAAGAAATAAATTATCCAAAGCTATTTTGATTCATCTTTATAGGAAAAGTGTTGATTAAATCGTGTATACGATATCTATAATATGAGAATTAACTCACTAGTTCAAGGAGAAATTAATTAATGTAGTTGTCTATTTAAGCACCAACATTGAAAATCTCTAAGTACTGTTGTTTCTATAAAATACACTATGATGAGATGTTTTAGGGATCCTTACAGCTATAATAATCCAGTGAATATGTTTTCTAAATCATGTAGTGAGGCATACTAGAGTTTGATAAAATATTAAGACACATTTAATAATTTAATAAATTTTTAGTGTTTAATGGGAAATCAAGATAATGGTATTTATATGCTTATGATTTTTTTTTGAACAATGGAATATAATACAACATAATCACTTCTATTGATATTGTAAAAAGGGAACTTTCCCATTAGAATGAATTTCAATGATTTATAAAGAGGCATGTTATAATGCCCCAACCCCAAAATCCAGGAGCCGATGCATTATTTAATTAAATTGGCTTGATTTCAAGGAATCAAGTCCCTAAGAACCGATTATTTTAGTATTCTTGTAAACAAAATACATACTGATGTTCAACATTACAACTTGAAAAGAAAAACAACCCTAATTTATTTCATTTGAAACATCCATGATTCCAAGATTATTCCTTCAAGTTACTCATAACTAACATCATCATATCCTGGGAAAATGAAACATGATAAATTGGTGAGATCATATGCTTAGTAAGAGTATGAAATATAGCGGAAGATAACATAAACATTAGGCATGGTGAATAATTGAAAACACATGCCTTAACAAATAATAAACATGAGCAATATATGGAAGGAATATGAGATGAGTAAAAAATTACATAATAAAACATAGTAATGGGAGTTCTACTAGCCAAATAACCACATTAAATATCAATATCTAATCTCATAATGATGGAATGCATAACGCTGGAAATTCTGAAACATTTTTTCAAGGTCTCTGCCAAGACGTCTAAAAAATATTATGGTCTCGAACAAAACCATATATCAAAAATTAGGAAATGACTCAACCAATTCAATGTCTAATTGTCTCATTAGACCTACCAATACATCGAGGAGATATAGCTAGCACCACCCATCACTTACTAAGTCCAATGCATTTCTTATATGAAACGATTGAAACATAATCTAGACATTCGTACTGAAACTAGAAAACAAAATGTCAACAATTTAACCACAAACCATGAATGGTATTAAAATAGAAAATACATAGTGAAACATAACTCATTAAATAAAATATGGAATTTTTTTTATAATAAATTAACCTCAATCGAGAAAAATGATGGATATTGACATAGATGAAAATAATTATCAAAACTATTTGACAGAAATATCCCCCTTTTTCTTGAAAACATTTAAAAGTCTCACTATTTCTCAAGAAGCTGTTTAAAATGGATTTTTGAATCAAAGTTTCCCATACCACATTGATAAAATTTTAAATTAATTTTAATTTTAAAACATTAATGTCCATATAAATAAATCCTCAAAACCATTTTTAAAACATGGACATTAATGAGAAAGATTTAGAAGAATAAATATTTAAAACATTTAAAAAGATATTTTAGTTAGACTTACTAACCAAATGAGAGATGCTTGAATACAAATAATTGAGATAATAAAAACATTATAATATCATGAGAATAATAGATTTCATGATGTACTATGTCAAAGGACAGTATATACACCATATAAAAGTGAATTGGTGCATAACAACAAAGAAGTCTCAATGGAATGTAAATTGAGATAATGTCTCTTATAAAAACTATATCCCTAGGTTAAGGAAAAACCAATGACATAATTATGTATGAAAAATATAAATACACTAAATATTATTGGATATTCATTGTAAATAAATTAGATGAAATTAACACATATTCTTGTAAAAACAATACTAATTACTTGGATGTTTAACTCAATGAATGGAAATTGAGTTAAGATTACACTTATCAAGTTCATATCAATGAATTGAGAAATTATAAATGGAGTGATAATGTGTATAAAAAGTATATCTACAAAAAGGGGAGTGGAAATTAATAAATAAATAATAAATATTGATTCCTCACATAATCTTGGATTAAAATAATCAATGAAGTATGCGTAAATCTGAATGAGTGGAAATTGAACTTTGAAATTGCCTTACCGATTTGGTAATATAAAAAACATACACCCCATGAAAGAAGGACCATACATTCATTATTTAAATACACATAAATTGAAATATAATACACAATGAATACAATCATGGATTGTACCTAACCCACCCAAAAGGAAATAGTGGCCAATATAGCATGAATCTCACATGAATAAAAAGTGAGATGAAAAACCATTACTTCATTGTATTCAATTGATTCGTATGAACAAAAGTTAATAACCAATAAATGAATCATAGAATACCATGAATATAAATATAATCATGATAATATATATCAAATGTAAGTACACAACACACCACATGTAATAAATAAGTGCCGAGCAATGGAAATTTCACAGAATTAAAAGTGAGATAAGAAACCCCTTAACCCAAGTCCGACGTATCTTGTATATTCCTTGTTATTCCTAAATAATAAAATAAAGTTAATTTATCCTTGATTAATAAATTTTTTAAATTTTATTATTCTTTTTATATCACTTATTACCTTGATATAACAATTAGTTAATTATTTGAGTTTATATTGGGTATTTTATCGATGTTCGGAATTGGAGTAAAAAATAAACTTGTTATAATTACAATTTTTCCATGTGGTCAAAATATAATTATCTACATAATGATATAAATGATTTAGATATCATATATATATATATTTATTTATTATATCCAATATATATATTTATTTATAATAGTACATAATATTTGGAGATAATAAATGAAATGCACAGTTCATGGACACGGTAAGTCGTACGTACACATGAACACTAATTTCATTTCTATTTTTTATTTTAATGGAATTAAAACATAATGATACATAGGTATATTATAATTCCAGTATAATATCATATATAATATCATTAACTCCATACTCTATATTTCCCACATAAGTCATTAACGAGTCATACCACTTTGAGGGGGCGGTAGTCCGCACTTCCTCAAATGAAATTATAGCGTTTTACCCATAATGGAAACCATAAAGGTATGATATAAATGTAAAATACAGAAGATAAAAAAACATGAATATAATATTTATAACATATAAATACATTTCAATCTTAATGGCCACCATGAGTGGTGGTAGGAGAATCGAACAATCATCGTTTTGTGAGGCGTTAGTTTGCCACCATAGAAACAGTATTTTCATTACCCATTAGATGGAGGTGTTTGTAAGTGTGGTTCGAAACCATTCCATAATAACAACATATTATATTGAGGATACTAGTTTTTTTATATATTAAAGGAATAAAAAGAGTTTAGATGGGTTGGAGAAGTAAAATAAAACAAAATAAAAAAATATAATTTAAGAGAAACGGTTACCTTTAATTTGGGTAACTTATTTTGGATTGAACCAAAATGACTTCTTGAACCGACTTCTGCCAAAGGTAAGGCTTCTAGGTGTATGAGATGGATCTGGAGAGCTTATGTTTGTAGGGTTTGGATGAGAAAAGGGGCTTGAGTGGTGTGTTGAATGGGTTAGAAGTGGTGTCCTTTTATAAGTTGGAGGAGGGGCCCTTTAGGAAAGTGAGAAAATATTATTTTATTATATAGTGATATTCGGTGTCTAAAGGTCCAAAACTAATTAAATTGTATGTTAATATGACTCATTGTTGAAATAAAATTACCCATAAGAATTGAACAGGTTTTGTATATTGTTTTAACATTAATAATCTTATTTATTTAAATAATTTATTAATGAGGTAAATACTACATCATTATTGCGTCCTAAATATTTTAATTTTTATTATGTATAAAAATTATAAAAAAATACCATAATGTAGGAACTCTTTTTATCTATCCCATGAATATTTATAGTCTAAAAGATAACCTATATAACTCCATATAAAAATTTATTTACTAAAAGATATTTCTTTATGTCATTTTTTCCTTTACTTTAAGTTAATTAAAATAAAGTATCATTATCATTCATAAGTGGCTCTACGGGGTCCCAAAATCAACCCAAGGATGCCCATGGTTGGCCATGACTCATAAAATAAGGTTAAGATAAGTGTTAAGGTAATTTAGTATTATTATAAAAATTTTTTACCTTCAATTACCCTATTTACCTTTATTCGCGGTAAATAAAAGTCAAAAGTTACTATTCACTAATAATTATTGTCATCTTATTGAACAACATTTTACTTACTAATAAAAACCATGTATCTCGGATTTTCAAAATTCAATTCACAGAAGCTGTAATATTTCATTTAAATGAAAAAGTCGGATTTTTAACTACAATTTAGTGGTTTCACTATTAATCAAAAAGTGAAGATTTTTAGAAAAATACCAAACATTCAGCCTAAGGTATATTTGATATTAGGAATTCCAAAATGATGTCTATTTTATCGAATTAAAAACATTAAATTTGTATTAATTAATTTAAAATTAATTCTCGTTGTCAAAACAAATAGCGTGTTTTTAGAAAACAATAACAATCAAAATATTGACACTTGTTTATGTATAATATCAAAGTGAAATTAATTCCAATGACCGAATATGGATTAAAGGGTGAAAATATAATATAATTTCACTTCAATACCAATTAAAAATATAATATGACCTTATAAATAAATTAGATTAAAATGTAGTTTTGAATTAAAATACAGTATTTCTCACTATTCATAAAAAATGAAAATTATTATAAAAATAACAAAATTTCATCCAATGTAAATTTTGAGGTCCTGATTATAATGTAGAATTTTATTTTGTCAAATTTAATATGTAAAAGGGTCAAATATTTGATTTAAAAAGGGTTCACCATTAAAATGTGGTAAAATTTATTTTTTTGAAAAATACAATTTTTATCTGAAAAATTGGATTTGTTTTATAATATATATAAGAGACACATAATACAAAAGTTAAAATTATATGGAGTATATAAAATTCAAAATCCAGTAAATACTATTAATAACCGCTTTTGAATGGCTAGTTTGGTAAGTCATGGAGCAATCGAACTCGGTGTTGCGGGTAACACAAGCTATTGAATTTAAAGAAAATAACTTACTAGGAAATCTTGGGGTGTTACATTGTCCCATCATTCAATAAATTACATCCTCACAATTTTAAATAGTTCTTCGAAAATATAAGGTTAAAAATAGAAAAATACCTTTGTGGAAAACCCTCATCGGAAATTGGGTTAATAAAATTTAGTCTTAATAAGAGGGAAAGGGAGATGAAAAAGTCACAAACAAATTATGATCTTGATTAGGAGAACATTGGTGGAAATTAGACACAAATAATTGGAGGGAAAACATAAATATTTATAGGGAGTGATTGAGTTCATCAATCACAAATAAGTGTAAAAATGAGTCCCTCAATTCCATCAATCTATGACGATTTAAAATATCATCGGTTCAAAAAAACATAAAGCATTAGGATAACACATTTTTGGTTTTAAGATCCCTTCCCTAATGTTTAATAATTAATTTATTCATAGAATAAGAATAAAAAAATATACTTGAAAAGTAGAGTTTCACCCTTCATCTAATTTTTACCATAAACTCATCTTTCACTCCAAATAATTAGTATTAAAGATGACTTGGTCACATCTGAAGTGTTAGAATCATCTTATAGAGAATAACATAATCCACAATAGATGAACTATATATTTCCCTTTTCTTTAGATATTAACCAAAACCAAAATGGTTAGTAAAAGATCAGATGATCCCAAAAGGATAATACTTTGTAGAAATAAATTTTAATCTTAATTTCTAAAATTAAACCAACAATACCCAATGTTCTATAAATACTATTCAATAAACAATTGTCTATAAATTCTTTCAATATAATCCAAACTAATATTGAAACCCAAAACTCAGAAGAATTTGATTACATAGTCTTCCATGTTAAATTGTATCTCCAAATAATATCTACTACTCTTAAAGTCACATACTTAAAATTAATTAACCTAGTCCCATATTCTCTATGATGGGTTAATCATTTCCATAAATAAACCAAATTTCTATAAATCCACAATAAAAAAATAGGTAAATAAACACCATTACTCTTCAAATGAAATACTATAGTATTCTATTTTCCTTAGGCATATAGTATTCTCAATAGAGTGAACGCCTTCCAAAATAACATTTATCACATAATCACCTAATAATTTTCCTATACTAAGGATATTCATTTTATAAGACATAAGATCCCAAATCAACTTATTATTGATCAATAAAATCATTTAACTAAACATATTAGGCACACTAACCAGGGACTTCACGTAGTCCAGTGGTAGGTGATAAATCCTAATCACACTATGGTTGTGGGTTCGATTCCCGCAACATTGTCTGACGCGACAGGTTATCACACAGTCTGTGTGTTGTCCTTTTTCATAAACTATATAATTTTATAATATTCCAAAAAATGAGATAGATTCATTAAAGTAACTATAAAATAATTTCATCACAAATGTTATCTAATACCTCGCAATTTCATTCCAAAATTTAATAACTTGTAATTTCCTCAAACTCAATGATCATATAAAACCGAATGGTTATTTTTAACTATATCCACAAGAGAAAAGATAACTCTTCCTCACATATCATTTTCACATGAAATACTATAGGGTTTCAAATACATAAGAAAAGTCTTCCAAAGTAATCCCATAAACAAATATCACTAATACTTTTGAAACACTTTGAAATCCATTTATTTCCACATAGCTTCTTCGTTGACAATGAGGATATCCTATAGAATAGGTAATTTACTCGGGTAATGGCCAGGTCCCCTACATTTATGGAAAATGACTATAAATATATCCTTGGGACCATTTTTATTTCTTCTATAGTACTCTTCATTTCTTCTCGGTGATTCTTTAATTTATGTACTTCCTTCCCACACATAAATAATTTATTTTTTCTATTAAAACACTTTCCTAGGTATCTCCTTCCACATTTGCTGCATGATGTAAAATGAGATTTCTTTTCTCTATGGTCTTCACTGGTGGATCTTTTATCGTTCACCTCTTCTCTCTTCATTGTTCATTCTGGTAGTTGGTTAATATATATGTTATTGATCATATTTTTGGAAAACTAATTTCGCATGAACACGATATATTTTACACTTATCAATATTCAATTTCGTTTCTCATTTCCACCGCTGTTCTCACCTTATATGATCATCAATCTTACTATGAATTCCTTGGAATCCAACCATTGACTAACACAATAATGCATAGTGTGAGTCATAAAATCATTTATAGAATATCATAACACCATATTTTTAATCTAAAAAAACTTAGGATTAACAAAGGATATAAATTCTCATCTTATATTAAAATCCTTCAAATTGGTTTATAATAAAAATGTGGATTATCCTAACCATATCCCCCAAGAGTGTCGTAACCAAGAGTGCAGCAAGGCCCATTGTCGTGTACCCGGACACCCCGAGTCAAGCCCCAAAATCCTTGTCTGAGTTTTCACTCCTAGGTACATCTGGGCCATAGCCACCTCTACCTGCTCGTATCCAGACACAAATGTATTGCTTGGAAAATACAAAAAATCTCTATATTTCCAAAATTATAGGAAGTTATTCTATACTAATCCTAAAATTCTATCTTAGAATAATTGTCACTAATCAGAGTTTATCTAAATCTAGTTTCCAAGGTTTGTACTGAACTTCCTCTGATACCAACTATAATGCCCCGAACCCAGAATCCAAGAGCCGGTGCATTATTTTAAAAACTTGGCATGATAACAAGGAATCAAGTCTCTATGGACCAATTAGTTTAGTAGTCTTGGAAACAAGATACATACTTATGTTCAATATTAAAACATGAAAATAAAAACAACACTAATTTACTCCATTAGAAACATCTAAGCTTCCAGTAATATTCTTACAAGTCACTCATAACTAACTTCTTCATATCCTGGGAAAATAAAACATGAGAATTGGGTGATCTCAGATGCTCAGTAAGAGTAAGATATATAGAGGAAGATAACATAAAAATTAGGTCTGGTGAATAACTGAAAACACATGCCTTAATGAATAATAAACATGAGCACTTTATGCGAGGAATATAAGATGAGAAAATAATTCCATAACAAAACATAGTAAATGGTGTTCTACTTGTCAAATAACCACATGAAATATCAATAGTTAATCTCATAATGATGGAATACATAATACCAGACAATATGAAAAATTTTGTCAAGGCCTCGGTGAAAGCTTCTAAAAATGATTATGGCCTCGGCCAAACCCATATATCAAAAATTGGGAAAGGCCTCAGCCAATTCCACATCTAATTGTCTCATGAGACCTATATATGCATCAATGAGCTATAGCAGGCTCCACCTATCACTTACTATGTCCAATGCATTCCTCATATAAAAATATTGAAACATAATCTAGACATTCGTACTAAAATTAGCATACAAAATTTCAATAATTTAACCACAAACCAGGAATTGTATTAAAATAGCACATCCATAGTCAAACATAACTCATTAAATACAATATTTAAGATTTCATTATAATAAATTAACCTCAATTGAGAATAATGATGGATATTGAAATTGATGAAGCTAATCAACAAAACTATTTGAGAAAAAAATATCCCCCTTTTATTAAAAACATTTAAAAGTATCATTATTTATCAAGAAGCCTTTTTAAAATAGATTTTTGAATCAATGTGTACCATACCACATTGAAACTTTTAAAATGAATATAAATTTTAAAACATTAATTTTCATATAAATCAATCCTTAAAATCATTTTTAAAACATGGACATTAATGATAAAGATTTAGAAGAATAAATCTTTAAAACATTAAAAATGACATTTTAGTTAGAGTTCCTAACCAATTGAGAGACACATGAATACAAATAATTGAGATAATAAAAACTTTATAATATCATAAGAATAAAGGATTTAATGATATACAATGTCAAAGGACAATATATACACCATATAAAAGTCAATTGGTGCAGAACAACAAAGAAGTCTCAATAGAATGCAAATCGAGATAAAGTTCACTATAAAAAATGTATCCTTAGTTTAAGGATAAATCAGTGACATAATTATGTGATAAAAATATAAATACACTCAATATTATCGAATATTAAGTATAAATAAATCAGAGTACATTCACACATATTCTTGTAAAAAACACCAATGACTTGGATGTTTAACTCAATGAATGGAAATTGAGTTAAGATTACTCTTATCAAGTTCATATCAATGACTTGAGAAATTATAAATGGAGTGATTATGTATATCAAAGGTATATCCACACAAAGGGGAGTGTAAATTACTGTATAAATAATAAATAGTTATTCCTCACATAATCATGGAGTAAAATAATCAATGAAGTATGCATAAATCTGAATGAGTGGAAATTGAAATTTGTAATTCCGTTACCGATTTGTTAACTTAAGAAACATAAATCCCATGAAAGAATAATCATAAAATTATGATGTAAATACCCATAAATTAAAATATATTACACAATTAATACAATCAAAGAGAGTTCATATTCAACACAAAAGGAAATAGTGTCCAATATAGCTTGAATCTCACACGAATAAAAAGTGAGATGAAAACCCCTTACTTCGTTGTAATCAATCGAGTCGTATGACCAAATGTTAATAACCACCAAATGAATCATATAATACCTTGAATATAAATATAATCATGATAATATATATCAAATGTAATTACACAATACACCACATGCAATAAATAAGTGGCGAACAATGGAAATATCACAGAATTAAAAGTGAGATAGGAATCCCCTTACCTCAAGTCTGACTTTTCTCGTATGTTCCTTGTTATTCCTGAATAATAAAATTAAGTTAATTTGTACTTGATTGAGAATTTTTTTAAAGTTTATTACTATTTTTATATCACTTATTACCTTGATATAACAATTAGTTAATTATTTGAGTTCATATTGGATATTTTATCGATGTTTGGAACTTGAGTAAAAAATGAACTTGTTATAACTACAATATTTCCTTGTGGTCAAAATTCCATTATCTACAGAATAATATACATGAATTAGATATCATATATATATATATATTATATATAGTATATATATTTATTTATAGTAGTACATAATATTTGGAGATAAGAAATGAAATTCACCGTTCATGGGGACGGTAAGCCGTACGTACGCATGAACGCTACTTTCATTTATATTGTGTATTTTAATGGAATTAAAACATAATGATACATAGGTATATAATAAATCCAGTATATGATCATATATAATATCATTAAATCCATACTTTATACATCCCACACAAGTCATTAATGTGTCATATCAGTTTTAGGGGGCGGTAGTCCGCACATCCTCAAATGAAATTATCGTGTTTTACCCATAATTGAAACCATAAAGGTATGATATAAATGGGAAATACATTAGCACAAATAAAAAAATAAAGATAATATATATCATATTTAAATAAATTTCCATCTTAATGGACACCATGAGAGGTGGTAGAAGAATTGAACAATCATCGTTTCATGAGGCGTTTGTTTGCCAACCACAGAAACAGTATGTTCTTCACCCATTAGATGGAGGTGTGTGTAAGTGTGGTTCGAATACTTCTAATAACAACATCCTAGAATATTGAGGATACTGGTGTTGTTATAAAATAAAGGAATAAAATGTGTTTATGTGGTGTTGGAGAAGTAAAACAAAACAAAACAAAACAACAGAATTTAAGAGAAACTGTTACCTTTAATTTGGGTAACTTCCTTTTGTTTGAACCCAAACGACTTCTTGAAGTGAATTTTGCATAAGGTAAGACTTCTAGGTCTAATATTGGTATATTGGGAGCTTATTTGGGCAGGTTTTGGATGATCCAAGGGGCTTGAGAGGTGTGTGGAATGGGTTAGAAGTGGTGTCCTTTTATAAGGGGTGAGGGGCCCTTTAGGAAAGTGTGAAAATAATATTTTATTAAATAGTGATATTCAGTTTCTAAAGGTCCAAAACTAATTAAAGTAGAATATAAGATGACTCAAGGTCTAAATAAAATCATATAATAAGAATTGGATAGGTTTTGGATATTGTTTTAATATTAATAATTTTATTTATTTATATTATTTATTAGTGAGGTAAATACTACATCATTATTGTGTAATAAATAATTTAATTTATATGATGTATAAAAATTATAAAAAAATACCATAATGTTGGAAATAATTTTAGATATCCGATGAATATTTATAGACGAAAAATTGGACTTATAAAACCCCTTGTAAAAATTTATTTACTAAAATATATTTGTTTTTGTCATTTTTGGCTTTAATTTAAGTTAATTAAAATAAAGTAACATTATCATTTTGAAGTGGCACCATGGGGTCCCAAAATAGACCCAAGGGTAGAAAGGTTCTCCCATGAATCCTTAAATAGGTTTATAACAAGTTTTAAGGTAATTGTTTATTATTATAATATTATATTTACCTTGAATTTCCCTATTTACCATTAACCGCGGTAAATAAATGTCAAAAGTTACTATTCACCAAATATTATTTCATCTTATTGAACCCGATTTTACATACTAATAACAACCATGTATCTATGATTTTTTAAATTCAATTAACATAATAATTAAAATATCATTTAATTGAAAAAGTCGGATTTTTAACTACTACCTAGTGTTTTCAGTATTCATCAAAATTTGAAGTTTTTCAAAAAAATACCGAAACTTCAGCCCAAGATATATTTAATATTCCGAATTCAAAAATGATATCTATTTTTATAAATTCAAAAAATATAAGTTTTATTAATTAATTTAAAATTAATTCCCATTTTCAAAACAAATAGCGTGTTTTTAAGAAAAATTAACTATCAAAATATTGACTCTCGTTTATGTATAATTTCAAAGTGAAATTAATTCCAATGACCAATATTGAATTAATGGGTAAAAATATAATCTAATAAAACTTCAAAACAAATTTATAATATAATATAACCATATAAATAAATTATATTAAAATGTAGTTTTGAATTAAAATACCGTATTCCTTAATATTCATAAAAAAATGAATATAATTAGAAAAATACAAAAATTTCATCCAAAGTAAATTTTGATGTCTCGATTATAAAGAATATTTTTTTTATCAAATTGAATATTTAAAAGGGTCAAATATTGGATTTAAAAAGGTTTTTCCATTAAAATGCAAGAGAATTGATTTTTTTTTTGAAAAATACTTTTTTTATTTGAAAAATTGAATTTGTTCTTATAATATGTCTAAGAAACACAAACACCTAAGTTAAAATTATATGGAGTATATAAAATTCAAAATCCAGTTAATAATATTCATAAAATCTTTTTAACGGCTAGATTGATAATTCATGGTGCGCTCGAACTCAGTGTTGCGTGTTGCGCAAGCTATTGAATTTAAATAAAATAACTTATTATGAAATCTTGAGGTTTTACACCTGCAAATGGTAATATGATTTAGGAAATTCTATATGGTATTTTTTCCAATAGATGTTAAGAAATTTTAGGAATAAAATATGTGAATGTTTCTTACAGGAGACTCATGTATGATTCATTTGATCTTTACATAATAATTTTATCCTCAATTTCAAAGGATTTGTGGTAAATTATTGTGACATTATTGATTTCAAAGGTTGTCCCATCTCCAAAAAGATAGAGAGGATACAATTATGTGAGAAATAATATGAGATGATGATTACACTAAATATGTTTAAATTGAAAGATGTATCATGACCCATCATTATATAATTTTTTATATCTCCATCACCCACATTCTCATGATTCTTTTTATATTTTAAAATGAACATATATATAAGATTCTTAATTACATATAGTGTGTGTCTCTCTAAGAAAAAAATAATTTAAAGAAATTTAAAACTTTTGTTCCAATGCTAATATAGATGAAATTCAAGGTGAAATGGCCAATTGAAAGTGTGATTCTAAAGTCACATTCATAATATACATCAAAACAAAAGTGTATTATCCATTACTGGAGGTTATATTATTCTCATGTCATGAGTGATACACTGGATGTTTAATTTTTTTAACACAAATAAAGAAACATGTGGTCACTTATTCTTTAGGTGTATTAAAAACTTATAGGTGATCTATATATTTTACTTCATAGGTATTTAATATAATATTCTTATCACATATATTTATTTAAATATAAAATCCATGTAATAATATAAATGTAACAAGTAGTAAGGTGAATTATATGAGAGATTGAGAAAGTGTTATTCCTTAGTTAGTTGTGATATGTACAACAACTCAACTTTTTCATATATACTTCTTAATGTTTATCAATTATTGCGTATAAATTAAACATTTATCTCAAATTTCCATTTAAAACATGGAAAAATAATTCAATTTATTAATGAATGTTGTTTATATGGATTAACAATCTACGAATACTTCAGTAATGATTGAGTAATTTGAAATAATTCTTAATATAAAAAAAACTCAATTATAACCACTTGAAAAATGTAAATTATTTTTAAAATTATAATTAATTTTGAAGGGTATATCTGGAATGTCTTTAGAAACATTGGAGTAAATTAACATAGTTATTATATTGATATTTTGTTATTTATCTTCATAAAATGAAACCCTTATAAATATAGGTAAATGACAATGATTATAAATTATTTCAACTAGAGAGAAGAACTATTCCAAGGTATAACATGAGGTAAATTTATATACATCATATTATTTATTTAATAGTATTAATAAATTAAATAGTGATGTATGGTATACACATGGTATGGATAAATGGGATTCTTTAGACCCATGTGCTGAAGAATATCTTGACTAAGCATTCATTGATCCTGAAATTTAGAGTGGATTGTTTCCGAAACATTCCTTTCATTATAAAAATAAATGTTATGATGTTATTAATGATTATTAATTGTGAGTATTAAATTTAAAATATTTCAATAGCATATAGCATGGAGTAATTGTTAAACACACATTCCTAGATACACCTAAGTGTATTGATGAATGTAAAAGGGGAATTAATTTTAATATTCATTTTTATTATATATACATACATTATCTTTCAAGACATGATTCAAGTGGTATACCATAATCATAACCCAAATATAGTGAAAAAATGATGTCATATGTCTTATAGTATTACATAAATCCATCATGTCCTTATAATATGTGTTTATGTGCATAGTGATTGTTAGTGTATAAACAACATTTCATCATGAAAAAAACCATGTACATCTAAAGTAGTTAAAATAATATTCTTTAAGGATATTATAGGAATTCATAATATATAAATGTTATAGTTAGTTTCTAGACCATATTTAAATATAAGGGTGCACATATCTATTTTATATAGTGGGGGAAAGATTTACTAGGATTTAGTCAATTCCAAATATTTACAAGTGGTTGGAATTGTAACTACATTCACAAAAACCTGAGGAAATGGATGTTCCAAAGACACATACTGTGTATGATGGATGATTCCATAGTTGTGGTTCAATATTGACTACTGTCATTTATACATTATCCATTGAGATTAATGGATCCCATAAGTAAGTGGTAAATTGAAACAATATAATATTGAAAACTTAAATTTAAATTCAATATTGGCTTACATGTATCAATGTCATGGATCTTAGTTTATAAACTTTTCGGATTTTTAATATTGTAGTGGTATTCAAGAGAAACATCATATGGGTGGTACAAGAGAGGAAAATACATGAATCATTTGGTTATTCCAAGTATTCATACCGAAATAAACTATTACTTTATATTTTTCATCGATTCAATATAGAATCATTATATTGGGCGTTGGATGTAAATACCTCTAATAATGGAAGGTTCTTATATGATGCAACAAGAAAGCATTGGTGACACCATAGAATTAAAATAAGGCATTTATGTTAGTAAATACCACTTTTTATATAAATTGAGAACCACTTTAACTTAAAATTTATTTGGAATTAATTTTCACCATGTGTTTAAAAGACTTTAGTGGGGGCACCATAGTTTTCAAAGTAAAATATATTTGATTACATATAGAATATAGCTATCAACCCTATAGTTGGTTAAGAGGATAATGAAAGTATCTCCCCAAACATTTACATCAAGATGAATACTATGTTTTAGGTAACATGATCGACTGAGGTAATTATAATGGGTTTCTTAAAGAAAGTCAAAAGTATATAAACTGTAATAATATAAGTTTGAATAATTCAAGAGACAATTGTTACCAGAACCACATGGAATAAATATATTCATGATGAACTTTATGAGACATAAGATGATATTAATTTGTTCAGTATAATTCCTTATGGTTTTTAAATGGATTAATAATATTTTACATACCATTTACTATATATGATATTACCAACATATAGTTTATTTTAGAAAAATATTAGTTATATATAAGAGAACTATATGAGAAGCAGTCAGAAATATAAAATTTTACTTGAGAGTGTATTAGAGGAATGTTCATATTATTTGGAGAGGGAGAAACAAAAGTATTAGTTGGACACAAACTAGTATTCCATAAGATAAATATGATCAAATATCTAATTTTGAATAAGTTAAGGATTATGATAACATCATTTAAGCTAGTTGTATCCATATCTATAAGTACTAAGTGCATTGTAGCTTCTGATGCATCAGAAGAAGTGTATAATAAAAAATGATTTTTTTCTAGTTATTGGAATCACACCTAAATAGTAATGGTTTATCATAATATAAATTACGATAATATTACTAATGGATATATCCATCATTAAATGTTTTGATTGTATAAAAAAGAACTATACCTAGAAATATCATATCTTTTGGTGTCTTTCTGAAGGTAGTGATGTCACAAAATATATAATGACCACCCAATAGAAATGTGGAAGTCCCAATGACTAATTACACAACTCATCAGAAGAATGCTCTGATAATGTGTTAGCTAACATGGTTCATTAACATGTTCGATCTAGTAAAGGTGTGAGTTTTTTAAATGTGGGTTCTCTATATCAAACATAAATTGTACTTTTAGATTACTATATCATGTATATAATATGTTACACATAATGTAAACAAGACATGATAAGGATGAAATTTCTAAATCCACAATTCAAATGGTAATGTTAATATATATTTTTCATATCAAAATTTTATAGATGTTCCCAAGACATAATGATAACCTCTAGATACTATAAATATAACTATACAAAATGTCTTTTGCTCTAGATAAATTATTTTGACTAGACATAGATGAAGTCTAAATATCAGGTGTCAGAGGATCATAATCATCAATACTTCTTCTCTTGATTTTCAAACTTAGTGATCTTGATTAAATGAGATCATGAGGATTGATACTTAAATAGGAACACCACATGATATTAATTCTTATGGGAGTTATTCTCTATGAACACATGTAATAATAACTAGATTTAGATTATTATCAGTGTATACCATTTCTTCACATACATCAATGAATATCAAAAACTATTTCAGTGATTTCTTAGTGAGGTAACCTTTATTTAGTTTTTCATTGGAGGTATGGAATTAATTGAATATTCAAGAAATTATTTTATTTCTTTTCAAATGATGTAATATCTTAGTATTAGTTGATTAATATGTTAATACATTCCCTAAATCCATTTCCATTATATAAAAATATAATTATATCATGTTAGGACAAAAAATAATAATTCAAGAATGTATGATCTCAAAAAGTGTGTGTCATGCTTTATGATATATCATGATACAATGGGATTATATCACATGAAATGTGTTTCTAGGAAAGGTTAACGTTTTTATGAATTTTATATATATCTTTAGGGAATATTTTGGGTTGTAAGACTCCACTTCTAGTCAATGAATTGTGCTGAATACTATTTATTTAATAGAAAATATTATCACACACACAGTGCGTTAAAATTTTTAGTAAATTTTGATAAATACGATTTTAGGACATGATGACTCACACCATGGTGTCTAAGAGATGATCAAGTACAAAAGATCGTTAATGAATAAATGAATTCATATTATTCAAATATAGAGTAATTTTTATTGAATTTATTTATTAAAATCATTTATAACTATTAAATATAAAATAGAAAAATAATACATGGATGAATAATATTTTAATATTTCAGGTTTGTTTATGATAAATGTGAATTATAAGTTTAGTGAATGACTCATTTTTTTCATTTTATATAATTAATATTTTACATGAAGTTTATTAAATCTAAATTGAATTTATGAACCACTTATTGGGTTATAACACGTTGTTTATGGTTTATTTAGGATGTAATGTATATTTAGGTGACCAATGATCCATTTTTGGGTATAAATTACTTTAGAATGTAAATATGAGGAGTCTCTCATGAGAGGAAATTTTCATCACATGATTTTGGGAGCCTTCCTCTCCAATATTCCACTTCTTAGAGAGATACTATCTTGATCAAAGAAAGTATACCAAGCTTTACTTCATAGATCAAAGTAACATAGATGTAGTGACCATCATGATATTGAATGGTTCATTGTATCTCCACACTACCACCCAAATTTTGATGATAAAAGCTATATTATACATTCTATAAACTTGTATAAGATATAGAGGGATCTAAATTAAACTATAAATTGAAAAACCATCAATGATGATAATTTTAGCTATGAAACATCAGATTAAATGAGGAAATTATTCATTTTTTTCTTAAATATATTCTCATGAGATCCTCAAGACTTTATATAGGGAAATTAATCACCAAAGAAAATATATATACAATTATCATCCACAATAAATTTTAAAATCTCATCCCATATGCTTATTTTATACACCATGTTACCTTTAGTATCAAATATATTGATATTTATTTCATTATAAAAGAATATTCATTACATCCCACCAAAAAACATGAATAAGAACCATATGTGAGAATATGATTTTTATAAGGGTGTGATATCATGATCATGTTCATGTTCTCAACAGAAAATATTCATTCCAAGAAAAATATATTGTAGAATCCAAAATAATTTCATATCCAGATGAATGATTAATAATGGTGTAAAATTAGTAATCATCATTCAAGTGTCATGAAATTGACATGTGACTTCATAATAATTGAAAATAATAAGTTTCTGAAAACATTATTCACATTAATTTCCACAAATAATATTTTTAGATTTTATAGAAAGTGACCATACTCACACACAAAAATTTGATCAAATATGTTCATAATAATATATACATATAATATTACAAAAAACTACATAGTGATAATAAATAAAAATTAAATTATGAAAAAATATATTCAAAATCATATACACTATTATCATAATCATCTAATGAGAATGAATATCACATTTTACAATTCACTTGAGGGATAGAAGGGACCCAACCATGACAGAATAATTATAAAAACCCTTGTCTTTGTTACATATTAATTCATGATTTATTACATTAGGTTGAACATAATAAAACATATAATATTGATAATTATTGTGTATTTTTTATATAGGTACATTATATAACAACTTAAAACATGGAGAAAAATGTAATTATTTAAAACTTCCATAGCATGTTCATAATCTTCCAACGTTCTATAAACTGCATGAGATATCCTGTTGAACTACATAAGAAATGGGTGAGATACAAAGATGAGTAAGGGAATAACTAAAGAATAACATGAAAATAATATTACATGTTATACAATAGGAATTTCAATGTAACCCATATGGGATGAGAGTTATAAACAAGAATAATAAGGCATGATATAACATGATAACAAAAATTCAACATAAAAAATGTGGTGGCAACTTTAAACATGACATCATAAGCATAAGTCAAGGCTGACCGCCAAGACATTATGCCATAATATGCTTAGGATAAACATACATACACCATACATGAAATATTTTGAGACAAAAACATTTACCATTTCATTGGAATGAATTATTATTTCTGGTGCAACGGTCGCTTTTATATCATGTACATACATAAGTCTTCCAAATAGATCATAGAACATAAGATCATATTTCAACATATTTAATCACAAGATTATATATTTTTGGTTAAATATATTTAAGTTACTAATAACTGAATTATATCTACAACTCGGGGAATAACCTTGAGTGGAAATGGGTGTGGGTATAAATTTCAGAAAAATTTGTCATGGAATATCGTAGAGACATTTCAGCAACATAACAACAATACATGAAGAATCATAACATGGATCAGTGAGATAGAATGGGTTATATCATAACATGGAAGTAAAAAATAATAATTTATGAGGGATATATGAGAATATAATACAAAATTAAAACTTGTGAATTAATACACATAATACAAGTAAGGTTCTTGAACAAAACGTTTCTATGGTAGAATCATAGGATAATTTTGAAATCATAATGACAGTACATAAAAAATCATAAATTTTTTTAATAAGAATGAAATTGGTATCACATAATTTGGATATAAAAATTATTGTAATAGGGATATAAAAAAACATATACTATTATTAGAAATTGGAAAAAATGCACAACATAAATAAGGTACTTAAATAATGTTGAGAAGGAGAAGATCCCTTACTAACATTCAGCATAGTAATGTCTTTTTTAGGTGCTATAATGAGAGGGGATATATTACATCTAATCAATTGTATATAAATTATACATTATATAGAAATTTATAAAATAATTATAACATAACCTATTGAGATAATAAATTCTAAATACGAATAAGGTGTATCATTAGAAAAGAAGATATATATGTCCCTGACTACATTTTTTCATAGTGACAACATAGGTAAATAAAATAATGAGAGGGTATACATGATCTATGATTTTTAATATATAATTTGTAAATAATATTTAAATTTATAATTTCATGAAAAAAAAATAACAAAATGACATTCAAAAGACTAAATAGAATAAGGTTCTTGAATGTAAAAGAAGAGAAAGAGGCCCCTTAATAAATTTCGGCAAAGTAACAGATTATGTAAATGATATAATTAGAGTGGATAAATGACATATAATTACTAGGAAACTAATTTTAACACAAAATTATCATAATAAATTCTATAAAAAGTAACCAGTTGTGTTTCAAAAGTCTAAACACAAAAAAGGTTATTGAATGGAAAAGAAGAGGGAGATCCCCCTTACTAATTTTTATAGTATCAGTTTAGTAAAATTAGATAATGATATGTAATAAATGAAATATACATATTAGTAAAGTAGTTGGAAGTTTTTGGTATATTTATAAATTCATGAGTACATAAACAATTTTGATTCAAATGGCTAAATACAAAGAAGGCTATTTAATGGGAAAGAAGAGAGATATGTCCCTTATTAAATTTTAGTGTAGTAATGACTTAGATAAATTCTATAATGAGAAGAGATAAATGATATATAATTTTTAAGTCATAAATTGTATAGTATAATGATATTTATTCTATCATTAAAACATAAACATTTTATATTGAAAATGCTAAATGAAAAAAGGTGCTTGATTGGAAAAGAAGAGAAATAGGTCCCTTACCTTGAGAGGGTGACTCTAAAAGCATAGGATGAGCTTCATGAGATCATGTAGGAATCTTAGGATGGATATAATGATGGGAGAAAAGAGTAATTACGTTTTAATAGGTTTTTGAGTGAATAGGAATGGGATATTGGATTGGTTTATTGAGGATAAGATTCGAGAGTTCTTTATTTTTTTTCTAAACAGTGGTATTAGACACTACATAATAACATAATAAAAACCTCAATAATTATAATGATATTTCCCATGTATTCATAAAAATAGGAGAGGGATGAATTATTTTTTGAATCCAAGGGTCTAAATCATTAAAATATTACCCTTAGTGATGTGTAAGTGGGTCGTCTTTGTTAAGAATTCATTTTCAAACCATAAAATATAATGTTGAGGCATTATAAAAATAATAGAATTACCCAAAATATTATTATAATTGTAAAAAATGTATTTTTTATTTTATATCCTATATAACATTAATACATAATTTTTGGGTCAATTGTATGTCATAATACACATTGTGTATTTCTACCATATTTATTTTTTACCTGAAAATTCTATTATCTCATAAAATTTGGAAAATTTCACTATTGGATAATTTTGATGCGCTTATTCCAAAAAATATATTTATTTAATAAAAATAAATTTATAAATATGTTAATTTTATCTTTTAAAACTATAATTGTCATTTATTGAGAAATTCTAGGTTTTTATTAATAATAATTCTCGAACCCTTATAATAGTTACATATGACTACATAAAAATTAAATTATCATTTAAATTTAATAAATAATATTTAATGTAATTATTTTATTAAGATATAATTTATTTTTAAAATTCATAAATTCATCAAAATAGAATTCCTTAATTGAAATTTCTTATCAAACAAAAATAAAAGTTGTGTTTTATCATATCAAAATTTTATGTTTATCAAAATCAATTCTTAATTATTTATAAAGAGGCAATAAAAAATATAATATTTTTATATTGAAATGAAATTATAAATATTCATACAATTAGGGTTATATTATTTCTATTACTTTTTATATTATTTTTACCCTTAATTAACCTATTTTCCTTTTTCTATTGTAAAAATTATTTTCTACAGGTACTATAAATATTGCCCAAAAAATAAGTTGAAATAATTATATGATATTAATTAATAAAATTAAAAATATGGATTCGATTTTATAAAAATAAATTCCTAGAGGTGTAATAAATTAATTTAAAATAAAACCCACAAGAATGACGGAAAAAGTATTTTTTTTTAAATTCATTTTTGAAGTAAAAGATGATTTTGCATTAACTCTCTAACTACTGGTCATAAATATATGAATTCAATTCTTTATTTTAAATATATGATCCATATATTTAATTTAAATAATTACCCTTTAGGATTTTTTTAATTAATTAAAAATGAGATACATATTCCATTTTAGAATAGTTTTAAAAAAATGTGTTTTCAAGCTTAAAAACATATATTAAAATCTAAAATAAATATGATTTAAATATAATTAGTTTTAAGAAATATTACTAAATAATATTTATGTTACATTAAAATAAAATTAGAAAAATAATTTTTCTTTTAAATAACTAAATATTTCAAATGAAATGACAGTGTTACAAAACAAATTGGTATTTTCACTATTCACTAAAAAATTAATATTTTCCCAAAAATCAAAAACAATTCACCCAAAGATAATTTTGATATATTGATTTAATTTTTTTTAATTTTATAAAAGAAAATTTTTCATTATTCTAGAAAATAATTATAATATTTTTCACATAAGGAGAAGAATATCATCTTAGAAGAAAACATATTTTTGAAGAATAAAGTGACTTTAATAAAAATTCATTGGTTATTTCTAATGTATTTATAAAAATATTTATTTTGAGTAGGATATTATATATATATATATTTCATAATATATTTAATCCTATTCATATCATAAAATTAAATTTCTATGTTAAAATGTTCATATTTAAATAATCAATTTTTGGGATATGTGTTGTGTGTCACATATGCCATTGATTATATTTTACTCTTTTACAAACATGGGGTATTACATTCTTTCATATTTTTACAATTTTCATCCCTAAAATTTGAAATTTATATTGGTAAACATGAGTTTAACACATGAAAATATCTTAATTAAAAATCCCCAAGATAAAAAGGGTTAACAAAACATCCACTTGAAAAGAGATAATTGGAAGAATGAATATAATCACATATCTATGTTTCCAAATATGAGAACATTATTGGGAAGTGAAAATAATGACATAGATGGAAAAATATGCATGATAACTAATATATAGCGATAACGAACATGGTTAAGATAAAGTAAATGACCAAAAACCCAAAATCTTGATGGGTGAAAAGTCTATAAATTCAGAATATGACAATATTTTTGTTTCATGATTATTTTCCTAGAGTTAAGTAATTTCTCTACCTTATAGACATGTAATGTAAGATAATATACTTTCTTGACAAGTATAATTACATCCGTTAATCAATTTCCATTAAAATTTTATCTTTTTCTCCAAATGATGAGTACTAAATATTATATTTTATGTTTAAAGCACTTTTATAAGATTTGAATTGATCAAATAACCCACCAATGAATAAAACAATATTTCCAAAATCTTTAATATATACAAAATGGTTAGAAAAAAGTAATATAATACTGAAAATGAATAAAACATAATACATTAATCTCCAAAACTCATCAAAAAATCACAAAGGTTTAACATTGATAATTTGACAAATAAATACACTTACATCCCATATAACACAAATAACCAAAACATTAAATGTTTTAACCTAAAATATTTTCTAATAACCTTTATATTACACCTCCAAAAATAATATAATTATTCTCATGTAATCTTTTATATTAATCCTAATGGTTATATATTACCCAACTGAATATAACATCAAAAAAAATATCATAAATCACCTAAAAATCATAATGATTTGACCAGGTAATATGTTTCCAGAAATATCCTTAGTCATGCCTAACTTATATCACATAAATATTCAAAAGTGGTATTAATAATTTTAAACATAATAATAGGATTAGACATATAATCCATACTCACTTTTGGTTTATCCCAATAAAAAAAAAATTAAGGGTTATCAATCCCATATTCATGTGTTATTCAAAATATCATATAATCACTAGATCATAATTATTGGTTATTAATAATACTCAACATATGTTTTAAATCCTTAAATAAAACACTATTGTGGAAGAATAATTATATTTGGTATAATTATTATATCAATAATTTCATTTATATACTACTTATACAACATAATTATAAAATAATAATACATAAACACTTCAATCCATACACTTCAATGATTTACATACCATAGGTCCTTACATATTCTAGTATATAACCCTTGAATTAGGGTATTATCTCAGATAATTCCTATATTCTCCACATATAATACATTTAACAAAAAAGGTTTATGTATGAAATAATTTATTCCATTCCATAATACTCTTAAATTTTTTACAGAAACATGCTAATTTATGCTATATTTTTCAAAACGTAAAACACCTACAAGATGCTTTATGGAATTTCCTTTGGTGCCTTATTCCACATTTTCAACATGTTTGAAATTGAATATTCTCTCCATTATCACCTTTATTAGATAATATTATTAGAGATTCTATCCTCCTCTTATTTGACGTAATTTATCATTAAACTATGTTCTAGTTATTAATTGTGATTTTTGGTATATATTTTGGCATAATAAAAAATTTATTACTTGACCTCCCACCATGTAAGGTATCTCATTTTTTAATCCATCAAATTTCTCATCACATTGGTTTTTGACTCAATTTTTTTTATTTATAGCTATTGACTATAATAAATGGAAAATTTTGGATGGATAATTTTAATATATTATAACCAAAAATGAGAATACAATAAAATTAAAGGGATAACTTACAAATGATAATTATTCCTTAACATATTAATTCCTATGATGTAATGTAATTTATCTATGATCAATTTACTAACATTGAATATTATAGTTAAGTTTCCGAGTAATAATTATTAATAAAGACATTTAAAATTTAACAAAGAATATCCTATAGGAGTGTCAAACCAGGTGGGAAATAAGGCCCATTTTTGTGCACCTGTTACCAACTAAGTCATTCTTAAAAAGATTTTTGGGGTTTTTCAAAAATAGGTACATCTCTTCTAGATCCATATCCACTTGTATAATTATGATAGATATGTATTTTCTTTGAAAGAACATAAAATATACCATATCAAAACATAGGTATGTTTTCTTATACTTAGTATAATCCCTAAGTATTTCTCTATAGTTTTTAATTCTAATTCCTAACTAACTATACTTCCCTTTCATAAAAACAAAGTCCACCATAGTCATTATTACACATTAATTCAAAATTTATTACATCAAAATTCCAATAATAAAACCCATAATATTGGGAAGTCCAGTGTCTCATATTAATTAGGTATATTATATAATAACAGAAAACATTGGGTATGTTGGAATTATTTAAAACAACCTTATTATGCTAATAATTTTCCATTGTTCTTAAAACTGTATGGGATAACCTGGGGAAATACATAAGAAAGGGGTGATATATAAAGCCCATTAAGGGAATATAAAAATAATAACATGAAATATTATTATATTTTACATAATAGTAATTCCAATGTAACATAAAATAAGGGATAATGATAAACATGAACAATAAGTAATGATATTTCATTGTAAGATAAATAAAACATGGTAAATGTGGAAACTACATTAAACATTAAATTATAAACATAGTTCAAGTATAACCACCAAGAAATACAAAAACAATTTTCTTATCATAACCTCCCATACAACATAAATGGAATATAGTGAGGTAAAAACATTACTCAATTATTTTTAGAACTATATAATTTTTGTTTCACCCTTCTCTTTCATATCATGTACACACAAAAGTGTGCCACATAGATCTTATTACATAAGAACATATTTCATCACATTTAAACCCAAGATTAAGGAATTTGGGTTAAATATATTTATTTTCATAATAAATTATGGAATTGAATGACTTGGTGAATAAGCTAGTGTGTAAATGGGTGCTGGTATAAACTTCACAAATTTTCAGCATGGAAAATCACAATCACATTTCAGTAGCATAACTATAAAACATGAAAATTCGTAAAATTGTCCAATGAGGGAGATTAAGGTATCTCAAAACATAGTATTAAAAACCAAATAATTAGGGATATATAATGAAATAATATTTCATTAAAATTAATGAATTAATATGCAAAATACAAGGAGGGTTCTTTAATAAAAATAAGTCATGGAGAAATCACAAGATAATTTCAGCAACCTAACGACAGTATATAAAGATGCATAAAATGAATTAATGGGAGTGAAACGGGTCTATAATAATTTGATTATATAAATGGAAGTAATATGGATATGTAAAAACTAAAATACCAATGTTTATATTATTAAAATTAGAATACACTCTATAAATGATATGTATGAATAAAGGGGGGAATGAGAGAATTCCTTACTAAACTTTGGCATAGTAATGAATTAGGTAGATTCTATAATGATAGAGGATAAATGATCTGTCATTATTAGGATATTAATTTAACAATATAGAGATATTTATAAATCTATTTAAACATAATAAATCGATATTCAAAAGGATAAATACAAAGAAGGTGTTTGAATGGAAAACAAAATAGAGAGGTTCCATACTAAATTTAGATATTGTTTCAACTTAGGTAAATAAAATAATGAGAGTGTATATATTATATCTTATTATATTACAAAAATTATAATGTAAATCTATCTTTATAAATTCATGAAAAAAATTACCAATTGAGATTCAAAATTCTGAATAAAAACAATGTGATTGAATGAAAAAGAAAAGAGAGGTTTGTTACTAAATTTAGACTTTGTAACGTCTTAGGTAAATGATATAACGATAGGGGATAAATGATGTATAATTATTATTAAATAAATTAAATATTATATTAATATATATAAAGTCCTGAAAACATAACCAATTTATATTGAAATGGCTAAATACAAATAAGGTTCTTGAGTGGAAAAGAAGAGAGAGAGAGATGTCCCATACCAAATTTTCGCACAGTAACAAATTAAGTAAATGCTATAATGAGAGAGGATAAATGATATATTATTAGTAATACATCATTTTAAAGTATAGGGATATTTATAAAGTCTTAAAAAATAACTAATTAATATTTAAATGGCTTTATATAAAGAAGGTTTACGAATAGAAAAGAAGAGTGAGAAGTCCCTTACTAAATATTGACATTGTAGTGGCTTAGGTAAATGATATAATGGGAGGGGATAAATGATATATAATTATTATTGCATCAATTTTATAGTAGATATATCATTATAATTTCATGAAAACATTACCAAATATGATTCAAAAGGCTAAATACAAAGAAGTTGTTTGAATGGAAAAGAAGATAGAGTGTCCCCTTACCCCGAGAGGGTGATTCCAAAAGATTAGGAGGAGCTTCATTTGAGCCTTTAGGAAAATAAATGGGATTATATAGAGTATAAGGAAGAGTAATAATGTTCTATAAGGTTTTTAAGTGAATTGTAATGGGTTATAGGGTGGTTTTATATAGTAAATGTGAGGGGAGTTCTTGATTTTTTCCCAAACATAGGTTTTGGACTCAATTCCGTAAAATAATCAAAATAAAAAACCATATCATGGTGTTTGCCTAAATTTTCTACCAAATATAAGTGGTTATAATTATTTTATTTGTAAACTCTCATATATCATTAAAATATTACCTTTATTAACGTGGAAGCGAGTCATGTTTTTAATGAATTGATTTTAAAACCATAAAATATAATATAGGTTTTGGATGATTCCTAAAGGATTTATAACGTTAAAAAAATACCTAAAAAATATTTTTTAAATGGGATTCGTGTATTTTGGTCTTTTATATCCATTTTATCTTTTATTGCATCATTTGTTTCATTATAATGTCATAATACACATCACATATGTATTCCATATTTATTTATTTTTAAAAAAATTGAATGTCTCCAAAGATTATGAAAAATTAACTTTTGGATAATTTCATCTTTTCTATTCCAAAAATAATTTTTTTTATCAATATAATTTTCTAAATATGTTAATTTAAATTAATAACATGAGAATAAATATTTATTTTAAATTGATGTTTTTTTGTCAATAATAGTTTTCAAACCACTATAACAATTATATTTCACTTCATAATAATTAAATTATCATTTTGATTTAATAAAAATTATGTGAGAATAATATTTTATTCAAATATAATTTATATTTAAAATACATAAATTCAAAAAAAGGAATTTCTAAATTTAAATAGTTTTTTAATCAAAAATGCAATATGTGTTTCATAATATCATAATTCAATTTTTCAAAATTTTAATTTATTAATTATTTATAAAGAGACAAAATAAGATAGTAATTATTATTTTGAAATAAATATATACATACTCATAATATTATGGTTATTTTTTAAAAGTCTTTTTTAAATTATTTTTTCCCTTATGTAACCTATTATTCTTTTATTATGGCAATAAATATTTGCTACAATTTCTTAACATATTTTCTAAAAATTAAGTTAAAATTATTACCTAATATTAATTATGATTATTAAAATTATGTAATGTGTTTTATAAAAATAATTTTATAGAGGTGGAATATTATAATTTAAAATAAAACTCACATGTATGATAGAAAGATTTTTTTAAAAAAATTGTTTTTTCAAGGAAAAGAGGATTTTACATTAACTCTCTAATTACTAATATTCACTATATGAATTTCGATTCAAAATTTTAGATATTTGATCAATAAATTTAATTTAATTTTTTTAATTGTTATATTCAATTAAATAGGAGAAATATTATTAATTTTAAAAAAATATTTCAAAAAATACTTTTTCAAGTCTAAATAAACTTATGCGATAATTTTGTAGAAAGATTATTTAAATTTATTTGATTGTATTAAATATATATAAATAATACATATTTCAAAATAAATTAACATTTAAATAATAATGAGACATTATAATTACTAAATTTATCCTTAAAAATGATAATTTCACAAAAATGGTATTCTTCAATATTCACTAAAAAATAATTATTTTATAAAAAATCAAAAAATTCCACCATAAGTTATTTTTAATATTAATATTTCAAAAATTATTTTAATTCTCTAAAATACATTTTCTAATTTTTTTTCAAATTAATTTTTCACAAAATGGAATTAAAATAATTTTTGAATGAAGCATAATTTTGAAGAATAAAATGACATTACTAAAAATTGAGTGATTATTTAATAAGAATATAGAAATATATTTATGTTGAGTAGGAAATTTATATATATATTTCATAATATTTTTTTAAACGTATTCATATTATCATGTTAATGTCTAGGTTAAAATGGTCATATTTAAATAATCGTTGTTTGTTTGGGATCGATGTTTCATATCAAATACACTATCAAAAATAATTTTTAATTTTTTTAAAAGGGAGTTACAATCATAATCCATTCATATAAAATTCAAATTATTATAAAACATCAATATTATCATCATATAATGACATTTGGAAAATAAATGGGTTTCATAAATAGCTTATCAACATATTAATATACCATCAATATAAAGAGTAATGATAAGATAATTTAATAATTTCCCCTTAAAATAATGATTAATATCTAAAGATGTTATTATAGATGATAAATTTCATTAATAGACCACATAAACATTATTTTAAGAGAATAAAATTTTTATTTGGAAATCACATATATAAAATCAAACTATTTCAAAAATATTAAGAATTTTTTTTCTTTCAATAAATCTAAGGAATTTTATTAGTGAAGGTTCAGTGAAATGAGTGGTTATATCAATGTTAAATTCTATTCATTCCATAATTTTTAAAATAAATTTTTTTTATCAAATTCATTAAAAATTTCTTTGTTAAAAAATTTTCAATAAGATTTATTCCATTCTTTTTTAAAACATTTATCATGGATAAAAATTAGTTTAAAACCCATTTTAAAATAGTCAAAATATTCTTGAAAACATTTTTAAAGCATATATATTGATGAAAAATGGGTTTGTAAAAGAAAAAGTTTAAATGCGTTCCCTTTCAATAATTTTTTTTATAAACCATTATTTTCCCCCAATGAGATGGAAATTCTATTACAACATTTAAATTCCATAAATAACCAGTGGAGAATTAAAATACAATGGATTTATCTGATATTAATCATATATGTTTAATAATTGAAATTACAACATACACAGTTTTGATTAAAATAGGATTGAAGCTTAAATCATTTAAAAATTTCAATATCCAAATCAAAACATCACTAAATACATAAATGTGTAGTATATAGACAATAAAAATAAATAAGTGTTGAATATAGATTATGTCCCACATAAGTATTACTAAGATGAAAAACTCATACATTATTTTAGACATTTTTCTAAAGACCCATAAAATACTATTTAAAAAATGTAAATTCAATATACATATATTGTAGAATAATTTAGAAAATTATAATATCATATATGACCAACATATAACATTCCAAAACCATTTATTAATAATTTCATATTAAAATCATCATTTTTTGGTGTTACCTTTTTCATTTCACATGAATGATTTGGTTTGGTAGTTCAAGTCCTTGCATAGTGTTCATGGTTCAACCATATCTATAATATATATCTTATAGTAGTTTTAATATGTACTTAGTGTATATTGTTTTATAATCATCCATATAAATGAGTGATGAAAAGTTAATTACATCACTTCATTGCAATGGTAGTCTGTTTATATGTATAAGTTATGTTTTATCTTTTCGATGGATGTAATAAAGGAAAAGTAAATAATAATTCACTATTAATAAATCCCTATAATATCATAAATATAATTAATTTTCATTAAATAATTCCTTATTACTATCCTTGTAAAGTGAAAATAAAATATGGAACAATTCACTTAGTGGTTTTAGTAGTTCACACTTACACACGAGCAGCGTTGTAATTTTAAAATGGATGAAGAGTTAAGAAGGTATATTATATCATATAATAAAAAATAAAAATTATGTAATAAAATAAATATATATATCATAAATATATCATAACATAAAAACATGATTTGTGCTGATAAAAAATCAATCATATCATTGTTTGGAGGTGGTATTCCAAACACATGCACTAGAGATACATTTAATTTCCCATCTCATTGAAAATTTTTGAATAATGGATGATCCATCATCACACTAAAAAATAATTATATTTAAGATATTTAAGACAACATTTTATAATGAAGACAATTTACATAGTGGATACAAAATAATAAATATAATAGAAATTACTCAGTTAAGAGTTATATCTATTCATTAAGAAACCACCATGTGTTTGTAGCATCAACATTGAAAGGATGGTTTTATGATATAAAAATACCTCTATACATGGGTTTAGATGTAATTGAGGGATTTGGAAAAAATAGTCGGTGAGATAATAGGATATTGAATTGTGGATAATTGAGGAGAGGTGGTTTCATTCTATAGTTAAGGACAAGAAACAGAAGAAACTAATTAAAATGGGGAAATATAATTAATGTCTTTTTCATGTATAATTCATCCAAATGGAAATTAATTGAAAAAAGAAGATATGGTCGAAATATCATCATCCAATGATATTTACACCAGTTTGAGAGACATTTTAAACCTTATCATTTGTTTTACCGCTTTGTTAACCAACATTAACATTAACTGTGGTGAAAATTTTTTCCATACTAAATGTTTATAAATTTAAATTTAAATAAAAAATTAGCATCTGATTGGATAATGGAAGACAATTTTGACCATATCACACCCACTTTATCCTTGTTCAAAAATTTAATGATTTTTAAATCATTTAATTGTTATGTCGAAAAATAAAAAATAACACAAGAGGGGTCGAATTGTGTCTTTTCAAAAATCTTCCAAAATTATGGATTTTAACACCCACTATGATTTATATAGATTTGTAGTGTTTACTTCCTTAAAAAGAATATGCAGAAAATAAACAAAAATAAAAAACAAATCTTTTTATAGTTGTTCAGGGCACAAAGATCCCCTAGTCCACTCTACCAATCACTATCTCTATGAGCTTGGTAAATTTCACTAGAATGATCCAATTATCACCAGACCATGAATTCACAATTGGGTGTAGCAGTTGAAACCTTTACAATAAGACTAATAACATATCCTTCTAGTTGTTTAATAGATAACCAGTTATTCAAATCTTTGAGTGAGAAACTGATACTCCACCAGAACTGAGTACAAAGAGTTAAAACTGTAATAAATCAAAATATTTAGATTTGAAAGGTTCAGGTTTTTCAACACAGTAGTTGAAGAAACAAACGAAAAATAATGGATCTTCTTTTTTATAAAAGAATATATTCAACAATGAAATATTCTAAAGTGATCTTTTCTGCAAAAATAATCTTCAATAAGGTAGCAACTATACTATAGTAGTAATCTTACAGTAGTAAAACATTGAACATGTATATCTCTAAAGTGTATCTTATTTCAGCATAGATCATTCATTATAGAAACACTGTAAAAGATAATTTCAATAATATATTCTCATATGTTAATCCCTTATCACACACATATATTTTAAGATATACTGTGAAAATATATATAGAATATATAACTTGATTAGGTATTCCAGATCTTAAGGAATAACCTGATTGATCATGGGAATTCAAATTCCAATTGACCACGGGAGTCATAACATCCCTTTATAATATGAGTGATTTTCATTGATGAATACTGTTCTTTGAAATCAATCATAACAATCCTTGAATAATTCTTTAATTATGACTTTATTGTTACAACAATCATGGATTTAAAACACAGCTTAAAATCTTCATCGTTGTAAACATAACGTAGGGATAAACTGCGTAGTGTTGGGTTAATTAGCATAGAGTAGGGTTACTTCACAAAGAATAGGATTCCTTCACATAGCATAGGGTTCCTTCACATAGCATAGAGTTACTACCAACATTTTGTTTTTTAACCATAGCTTCATCTTCACTTAACATAGGGAACAATTGTTGTAACGCCCCGACCCCAGCTACCCAGAGTCGGTGCATTACTTCGTAACATTGGCATGATCACAAAAGATCAAGTCTCGAAAGGCCGATTAGTTTAGTAGCCTTGGAAACACTAGATACATTCGTAAACGATACATTACATCATAAAGTGAAAAACTACAATAACAAAGTCTCCATAGTCCACACTCATATCCTCTTCTGACTATCCCTGCAGGTCATTCATAAAATACTTCTTCACATCCTGGAAAATATTAAAACATTGAAAGGGGTGAGCTCAGATGCTCAGTAAGGTTAACAATATAGCGGAAGCTTTCATAAATAAACATTAACATTTAAGGCAATGTATAACTAAAACAAAATCCTTTTAAACTTGAACTTCAACATAATATGGCAAAAGTAAAATGAGATAATTCTATTTACTTCTTCACATGGATATTCTACTGGTCAAATAATCACATGCAATATCAATAACCACTTTCATAATGATGGAATGCATAATGCCAGACTTTCATAACCACGTAGTCAAGGCCTCGTGCCAAGACCATAAATAAGATTTTTTCAAGGCCTCGTGCCAAGACACTAGTTTGTCTCATGAGACCTACCGATGCATCGAGGAGCTATAGCGGGCTCCACCCGTCACTTATTAAGTCCAATGCATTCCTCATATGAATAGGTTTAAACATATCATAAACCATAACATAATAGTATCACATAAAACATTCATAAAGGAAACATAAAATTTTCACATTTCAATCAAAAGATATCAATACAACACATTGATATAATAAAAACGCTTTCAAAACCATTTTCAATACCAAAATAAAAGAAAGTTAAAACTTTGTATTTATTTTTCTTTTTAAAAAAATGATGGCTTGTAGAGGAAGCCGAAACTCAAATAATGGTCACGGCGGCGGAGAATTTGTTGTCGCCGCATATGTATGACAAAAACATTCCCTTTTTTCGTTTAGTAAACTCTTCGTATAAAAAAGATTCCTTTTGAATAAACGTAAAAGTCAAAGTGGTTTATACACCGTATAAAAGAAATTTGTGTATAAAACCAAATATGCCTCAATGAAAGGAGATTGAGACGAAGTCCTTAAAAAGATCATTTTTTTTAAATAAAGTACATCTATAATGTGTATTCAATATAAGTACACATAAATAAAGTACAAATACAAGATAGTACATAATAATATCATGACATAATTTGAAAGTAGGAGATTAACCCAAAGAATGGAAATTGGGTTAAGAAATTCCCTTACCTTGCGTCTTGTCCTGACTCGACCGTTCTTTAACCTCCTAAATAATAAACTAGAGTTAATTTCTATTTACTTAAGAACATTTTTCATGTTCATTATTCCTTTTATATCCCTTATTACCATGTTATGAACATTATTTAATTATTTAAGTTAATAACGGTCGTTTTTTCGATCTTTGGTACTTGAGTCAAAAATAAACTTCTTATAATTAAAAGTTGTTCGTGTGGTGAAATATCCATTATATCCAGAATTATATTCATGATGTAGATATCATATATATAATATATACAGTATATACATTCATTCATAATTTCACGTAACATTTAGAGGTAAGAAATGAAATGCACTGTTCATGGAGACGGTAAGCCGTACGTACGCATGAACGCTACTTTCATTTCAATTTCATATTTAATGGAATGAAATAATAATGATATAAATGTATAATATAATTCCAGTATAATATAGTGTATAATACCATTTACTCAATCCTTTATACATCCCACATATGGCATTAACGATTCAAATCACTTTGAGAGGGCGGTAGTCCGCACTTCCTAAAATGAAATTATCGCGTTTTACCCATAATGGAAATCATAAAGTATGCCATAAATGAGAAATACAGAAGCATAAGTTAAACATAAACATATTATATATCATATATAAAAATAGTGACATCTTAATGTCCCCCTTTGATGGTGTTATATGAGTGTTGAACAATCATCGTTTCGTGAGGCAGAAATTCGCCATCCACAGAAACCGTATGTTATTTAACCTTAGATGTAGGTGTGTGTAAGTGTAGCTCGAATCCATCTTATAACAACATCATAGTATATTGAGGATACTGGTTTTGTTACAAAGGAAATGAATAAAAAGAGTTTAGGGGGTTGGAGAATAAAAACAAAACAAAACAACATTAGAGAGGACATTACCTCAAAATCGGGTAACTCTTTTTGATTTGAGCCAAAGGCTTCCTTGGGAAGAGTTCTGCCCAAAGTGAGGCTTCTAGGAGTAATAGGGGGAAGTTGGGAGAGTATTTGGGTAGAGGTTGGCCGAGCCAAATGGTTTGAAGGTGTAAATGAGGTGGGAGAGGTGGGGGCCTTTTATAAGTGGAGAGGAGGGGCACTTTTGGAAAGATTGAAATGTTACATTATTTCACAATGCTTTTCGGATTCTAAAGGTCCCACAATTATATAATTCGAGGCTAAGGTGATAAGGTTTCGAAATCTCATCATCCAATAGGCTTTGGACAAGTGTAAGCCTTGGATTTTGCATTATCTTCTCATTTTATTTAAATCGTTAAATAATGAGGTCATCGCAGCACCATAATGATGTCATAAATAATTTAATTTATTTAATGTCTAAAAATTATAAAAAAATACTATGATGTAGGAAATCTCTTTAGATTTCTAATGAATATTTATAGTCAAAATTTGGACTTGTGTAACCCCACTTAAAAATTGTTTTAGTAAAACAACTCATTTTTGTGTCAATTTAATTTTAACATTAAATAAATATATATTAATGTCATTTTCCAACTAAAGTGGCTCCATGGGGTCCCCAAGTTGACCCATGGGTTGTATTGGTCGGACATGACTCATCCAATAGGAGTAGAACAAGTGTCATGCTCATCTCATATTATTAGAAAATTATTTGTACCTTAAACTACACTAATTACCTCTAATCGCGATTAAGAACTTAAAAGTTACTATTCACCAAAAAATTATTTTGATCTCATTGAACCACATTTTACTTCTTAATGACAACCATGTATGTCGGATTTTTGAAAATCAAATCACAGAAGTGGTAATATTTCATTTAAACGAAAAATCAGTTATTTAACTACCACTTAGTGGTTTCACTATTCATCAAAAATTGAAGTTTTTCAGAACAATGCCAAAATTTCACCCTAAGCTATAATTGATATTCCAAATTCAAAAATTATGTCTATTTTACAAAATTCCAAACATATAAGTTGCATTAATTAATTTTATAATTAATTCCCGCTGTCACAACAAATAGCGTGTTTTAAGAAACATTTTATATCAAAAGATTGGCAATTGTTTATGTCCAATTTCAATGTTAAATTAATTCTAATGACCACCATTGGATAAAATGGTAAAAATATATTCTAATTATACTTTAAAACCACTAAATAGTATAATTTATCACCATAAATTATTTTGATTAAAAAAGTTGTTTTTAAGTATTTTTCACTATTCATAAAAAAATAGAAGTTCTCAGAAAAATACCAAAAATTCAGCATAGGCTAATTTCGATATTCCGAATCCAAAAATGAAGTCCATTTTGATAAATAAAATTTGTAAAATTTCAAAAATTAGGTATTACTATTCACAACGGCTAGTTTAATTCGTTGTGGTGTGTGTTAGAGCTCGAGGTTGCGTACAACACACGCTATTTCATTATTCGAAGTGAAACGTACCGTGGAAGCTTGGGGTGTTACATTTTCCCCTCCTTCAATAAATTGCGTTCTCACAATTTGAAATTTTTCTTTGAAAATAAAATGTTGAAAAGAGAAAATACCTTTGAGGAAAACCCACATCGGAAATAAGGTTAATAAAATTTTGTCTTAATAAGAGGGAAATGGAAATAAGAAAGTCACCACCAAATTATGATCTCGATAAGGAGAACATTGGTGGAAATTAGAGACATATAATTGGAGGAAAAATGTAAATATTTGTAGGGAGTGATTGAGGTCATCATTCACAATCAATTGTCAAATTGAGGGCCTCAAAGCCTTCAATCTATTTTGATTTAAAATATCATCAGTTCAACAAGACATAAGGTATTAGGATAACACATTTTTTTGATTTAATATACCTTTACTAAAGTTTAAGAATTAATTTATTCATTGAATAAGAGATAGGTATATATATACTTATGCATGACAATTAGAGTTTCAACCTTCAACTCATCTTTCACTCAAAAAGATAATAGAACTCAAAAATGTTATACTTATACTAATTGTATAAGGTTCCAAATTTTAACACAAACCATTTAGATTAGAAAAACTATTTTTTAAAAACCAGGGACTTCACGTAGTCCAGTGGTAGGCGATTAATCCCAATCGCACTATGGTTGTGGGTTCGATTCCACAGCTTTGTCTGACGCGATGGGTTGTCACTCGGTCTGCGTGTTTTCCTTTTTATAAATATCCAAAAATAACCTTAACAATAGTATCCAATGTAAAATATAATCCATTCCAACCTTCATAGTTATCCAAAATACTTTTGTCCAACTCAAAGTCCAGATTTTACGAGGAAGGTAAACATAATGAAGCTCCTTTTTTTCTACGTAACAACATGTGAACACCTTCATCATGTATTCTTTTAAAACACTACAACATACTGTATTACCATAAATCCTTATTGATTACATTCATGATCCCTTATTCCTTATAGAAAACTAGATATACTCCTTCTATCCAAAAATGTATACAAATCATTAATCAGTTTCAAGGATGTTAAGAATATCCAACATAATTTATCCGAATCAATCATGTCTTATTCCAAAATCACTATCTTGGTATCAGAACCATATTATGGTTTATCTTTCTATCAACCATATATTTTCCAAAAATTTATCCTACTGTGGAGTCACTTTTATTGGTTCCACACAATCTCAAGTCCTAGATGAAATAGTACTGTAGTACAATCCTTATATACTCCATAATTATTATAACAAGTACATCATTGATACAACACTCAAATTACAAAATTTTTTAATAATAACATAAGAACTCTAATCATTCCTCCTCATCTGTGGTAGTATCATAACTTGATTATTATCCAATAACATCACTTGGGGCATACTCTGATGATTTGAATATTGGTTTGCGTAGTGTCCCTACTCCTTGCAGATGAAGCATTGTACATTTGAAACCTTTTTATTACCCTTGCAGTCACACACTCGGTGTCCTTTTTCTCCACACTTATAACAAACTCCCATTCCCTTCAGGAAATTCCAAGGTGTTTCTTCCCACAGTTATCACATATTGGAAAATTCTTCTTTTCCCTCGTCCCTTTATCCATCATTCTCTCTTCCATCCTTTTCTTCTCTTTAATCCCTTCAAATCCATAAGACTCCGAGAATTCTCTAATTATCTTATTAACACGTGATACTATTTCTTCATATGTTGATAACACATGGGAGAATATTTCCCTTCTAAATGTTGGCTTAATACCATGAAAGATATGATCCTTCTTACTCGTTGGTTCATACGTATTGATGGAGTTCACATTCCTTCTAATGGGCGCCATTTCTATACAATGCCATAAACTAGATTAGTTTATGAATCAAAATACATAATTCCATACTTATAAAATACTTAACATAAATTGAACTATTTATGGATATAATCCATAATAATAAAAAGGTTTTCTTTGAGGAAGTATATACTTATAACCGTTCATAGTGGTTTGTAAAGAAAACGAGAATTATCCTAAGCATATCCCCCAGGAGTGTCGTAACCAAGAGTGCAGCAAGGCCCGTTGTCGTGCACCAGTTCCCGTTAAAGTCTAGCTCAAAGCGGTGTTTTCGGGTTTTACCCCTAGGTACATCTGTGCCAGAGCCGCCTCTACCTGCTCGTATCCAGACAGGGATGTATTGCTCGGAAAACTCACAACATCTCTTCAATACCAAAATTTAGGAAGTTCTTCTATACTAATCCTCAAAGTCTATCTTCGGGCTATGTGCTCTAATCATAGTTTATCTATATCTAGCTTCCAAGGTTAGTACTAAACTGCCTCTGATACCAACTGTAACTCCCCGACCCCAGCTACCCAGAGTCGGTGCATTACTTCGTAACATTGGCATGATCACAAAAGATCAAGTCTCGAAAGACCGATTAGTTTAGTAGCCTTGGAAACACTAGATACATTCGTAAACGTTACATTACATCATAAAGTGAAAAACTACAATAACAAAGTCTCCATAGTCCACACTCATATCCTCTTCTGACTATCCCTGCAGGTCATTCATCAAATACTTCTTCACATCCTGGAAAATATTAAAACATTAAAAGTGGTGAGCTCAGATGCTCAGTAAGGTTAACAATATAGTGGAAGATTTCATAAATAAACATTATCATTTAAGGCAATGTATAACTAAAACAAAAGCCTTTTAAACTTGAACTTCAACATAATATGGCAAAAGTAAAATGAGATAATGCCATTTACTTCTTCACATTGATATTCTCCTGGTCGAATAATCACATGCAATATCAATAACCACTTTCATAATGATGGAATGCATAATGCCAGACTATCATAACCACGTAGTCAAGGCCTCATGCCAAGACCACAAATAAGATTTTGTCAAGGCCTCATGCCAAGACAGTAGTTTGTCTAATGAGACCTACCGATGCATCGAGGAGCTATAGCGGGCTCCACCCGTCACTTATTAAGTCCAATGCATTCCTCATATGAATAGGTTTAAACATATCATAAACCATAACATAATAGTATCACATAAAACATGCATAAAGGAAACATAACATTTCCACATTTCAATCAAAAGATATCAATACAACACATTGATATAATAAAAACGCTTTCAAAACCATTTTCAATACAAAAATAAAAGAAAGTTAAAACTTTGTATTTATTTTTCTTTTTAAAAAAAATGATGGCTTGTAGAGGAAGCCGAAACTCAAATAATGGTCACGGCGGCGGAGAAGTCGTTGTTGCCGCATACGTACGACAAAAACATTCCCTTTTGTCGTTTAGTAAATGCTTCGTATAAAAAAGATTCCTTTTTAATAAACGTAAAAGTCAAAGTTGTTTATACACCGTATAAAAGAAATATGTGTATAAAACCAAATATGCCTCAATGAAAGGAGATTGAGACGAAGTCCTTAAAAAGATCATTTTTTTAAATAAAGTACATCTATAATGTGTATTCACTATATGTACACATAAATAAAGTACAAATACAAGATAGTACATAATAATATCATGACATAATTTGAAAGTAGGAGATTAACCCAAAGAATGGAAATTGGGTTAAGAAATTCCCTTACCTTGCGTCTTGTCCTGACTCAACCGTTCTTTAACCTCCTGAATAATAAACTAGAGTTAATTTATATTTACTTAAGAACCTTTTTCATGTTCATTATTCCTTTTATATCCCTTATTACCATGTTATGAACATTATTTAATTATTTAAGTTAATAACGGTCGTTTTGTCGATCTTTGGTACTTGAGTCAAAAATAAACTTCTTATAATTACAAGTTGTTCGTGTGGTGAAATATCCATTATATCCAGAATTATATTCATGATGTAGATATCATATATATCATATATACAGTATATACATTCATTCATAATGTCACGTAACATTTAGATGTAAGAAATGAAATGCACCGTTCATGGAGACGGTAAGCCGTACGTACGCATGAACGCTACTTTCATTTCAATTTCATATTTAATGGAACGAAATCATAATGATATAAATGTATAATATAATTCCAGTATAATATAGTGTATAATACCATTTACTCCATCCTTTATACATCCCACATATGGCATTAACGATTCAAATCACTTTGAGGGGGCGGTAGTCCGCACTTCCTAAAATGAAATTATCGCGTTTTACCCATAATGGAAATCATAAAGTATGACATAAATGAGAAATACAGAAGCATAAGTAAAACATAAACATATTATATATCATATATAAAAATAGTGACATCTTAATGTCCCCCTTTGAAGGTGTTATATGAGTGTTGAACAATCATCGTTTCGTGAGGCAGAAATTCGCCATCCACAGAAACCATATGTTCTTTAACCATTAGATGTAGGTGTGTGTAAGTGTAGCTCGAATCAATCTTATAACAACATCCTAGTATATTTAGGATACTGGTTTTGTTACAAAAGAAATGAATAAAAAGAGTTTATGGGGTTGGAGAAGAAAAACAAAACAAAACAACATTAGAGAGGACATTACCTCAAAATCGGGTAACTCTTTTTGATTTTAGCCAAAGGCTCCCTTGGGAAGAGTTCTTCCCAAAGTGAGGCTTCTAGGAGTAATAGGGGGAAGTTGGGAGAGTATTTGGGAAGAGGTTGGCCGAGACAAATGGCTTGAAGGTGTAAATGAGGTGGGAGAGGTGGGGGCCTTTTATAAGTGGAGAGGAGGGGCACTTTTGGAAAGATTGAAATGTTACATTATTTCACAATGCTTTTCGGATTATAAAGGTCCCCCACTTATATAATTCGAGGATAAGGTGATAAGGTTTCGAAATCTTCTCATCCAATAGGCTTTGGACAAGTGTAAGCCTTGGATTTTGCATTATCTTCTCATTTTATTTAAATCGTTAAATAATGAGGTCATCGCTGCATCATAATGATGTCATAAATAATTTAATTTATTTAATGTCTAAAAATTATAAAAAAATACTATGATGTAGGAAATCTCTTTATATTTCTAATGAATATTTATATTCAAAATTTGGACTTGTTTAACCCCACTTAAAAATTGTTTTAGTAAAACAACTCATGTTTGTGTCAATTTAATTTTAACATTAAATAAATATATATTAATGTCATTTTCCAACTAAAGTGGCTCCATGGGGTCCCCAAGTTGACCCATGGGTTGTCTTGGTCGGACATGACTCATCCAATAGTAGTAGGACAAGTGTCATTCTCATCTCATATTATTAAAACATTATTTGTACCTTAAACTACACTAATTACCTCTAATCGCGATTAAGAACTTAAAAGTTACTATTCACCAAAAAATTATTTTCATCTCATTGAACCACATTTTACTTCTTAATGACAACCATGTATGTCTGATTTTTGAAAATAAAATCACAGAAGTGGTAATATTTCATTTAAACGAAAAATCAGTTATTTAACTACCACTTAGTGGTTTCACTATTCATCAAAAATTGAAGTTTTTCAGAACAATGCCAAAATTTCACCCTAATCTATAATTGATATTCCGAATTCAAAAATTATGTCTATTTTACAAAATTACAAACATATAAGTTTCATTAATTAATTTTATAATTAATTTCCGCTGTCACAACAAATAGCGTGTTTTAAGAAACATTTTATATCAAAAGATTGACAATTGTTTATGTCCAATTTCAATGTTAAATTAATTCTTATGACCACCATTGGATAAAATGGTAAAAATATATTCTTATTATACTTTAAAACCACTAAATAGTATAATTTATCACTATAAATTATTTTGATTAAAAAAGTTGTTTTTAAGTATTTTTCACTATTCATAAAAAATAGAAGTTCTCAGAAAAATACCAAAAATTCAGCATAGGCTAATTTCGATATTCCAAATCCAAAAATGAAGTCCATTTTGATAAATAAAATTTATAAAATTTCAAAAATTAGGTATTACTATTCACAACGGCTAGTTTAATTCGTTGTGGTATGTGTTAGAGCTCGAGGTTGCGTACAACACACGCTATTTCATTATTCGAAGTGAAACGTACCGTGGAAGCTTGGGGTGTTACAATTGTAGTGTAGGGATGATAATCCATAATTTCCCCTTTTTAGAATAATATCCCAAATATAGCATTGATTAATCAAACATTCAAAATCCTGAATGTAGGGTTGAAAAACAGTAATACCAAATTCCAACAAAGGGTTTTTGATCCATAAGTTTGATGATTATCTGAATGTAAGGATGATGATCCAAATGTAAACTATTTAGCATAATGTAGGGTTGATACCATACTCAAGAATTTCACTTTTCCAGTGTAACTTATGGTTGATACCATACACAAGAGATTCCATTTTCTAGCATAACATAGGTTTGATACCATACAATCATTTACCAATTATAGGGTTTTGAAATAATGTTTCCAGAGTGACTCCCATAACATTATATTATTTTAACCTGGATATAAATTCTTGAAAACATAATCAAGAAAACTTCATTAGAAACAAACAAGGGAATTTGTGAGCATTGAAATCATCATAATTTATATATTATTGTCGAGAAAATACATTCCCAACAATCTCCCCCTTTTTTATGATAAAAACACTCCTAACATAATCCAAAATAAAACATAAAGAAAATTTAATATTTGTAAACATATAAAAATAGATATAGAAAATATTTTGATATTTCGATTATTCAATATTATTTCAATATAGAAAATAGATTCTTATAAATTAAATATTTTCTCTGATGAAATTTTGTGGTTTTCCAATATTATATTCTCCCATCCACCAATAGTCTTCATGAAAATTCACTATAGATTTTATTAAAAATATTCACCCCTTCCTTAAATATTCTCCCCCATTTTGCAATATCAAAAAAGTGGTTTTAATAAACAAATGAGATAAACCATAGTTAATGTAGCACTGAACTATAAATGAATAGTTTATAAAAACTGATAAGAGAAATAAATTTGAGTATTGGTAGATAATTATTGAACATAAATAAAAAAGATTAAACCTAAAAAAGAATAAATTAAATTGAATTTAAAATAAATAAAAATGTTTTAAAAATATAATAAAGTGAAATACACAACCAACGAAGGTTCTTCAAAATGAAGGAATTTGATTGGAATCGGTAGGGGAAGAAGGTGCATCAGGATGAGGAATGTCTTGGACAAAACCATTGATATCAATGAGCTTCAATAGAAGGCACTAAAAATGATTGTTGAAGACTGCTGACCATAACTAAAGTAGATTCTTTGAATCTTGTCCAATCTTTAGATTCTCAACCAAATTAACCTTTATAAACTCATTTAAATGTTCCTCTAAATGAATGATTTTTTCCCTCTGGAATTGGGGATGACCTTTTTGATTTAAGGTTAAAACATTCCAATCGGTTTCTAACGGGTTTGTTCATAGAACCATAAACAACCAATGATTCCATATCCATTTGGACATAATTTTTAAAGGTAGGCACACATTAGTTGTGGACCGATGATGCTTATGAATTTTCATTAGTCGAGAGGATGGGAGTTCGGACTCATCACACCTTTTTGAGGGTAATTATGGTCTACTCTGGGACTCTATTTATTGATTTAAGTTATGCTCGTGAATCCTTATTACATTACCAGTATAAAATGAGATTTCCTTTAGATCTAAAAATCAATGATTGATATGTTGTAAATTTAGAGAATCTTTTATATGTATTCTAGGTTCTTCATCTATAGAGATTCATTTGTATTTGTTAGAGATTCATAGTCAAAGGTATCCTTTAGTATATTATATAAAATTCCCTTGGTCATTATGATGAGCACACTGGTTTAAAATCCACTCAGTGGGGCACTTGATGTTTATTTTCATTCATAAGGACATAGATTATTTCAGAGTTGGGATTGTACCCGCAGAGGTGCTACTTACGTATCCTTTATTTAGAAAAGGAATTAGAACCCACGTAGTTCGAGTATGGGATTATGATGTTTATGATTGATGGCTCAAAGAAATATGTCATAATTACTTTTACACTCTAAGCTCACATGAGTCAGGCACAATGTGAGAAACAAGAGATATTGGTAAAACCAGACAATTGTTCCATGAAAGATGCAATCATAATAAATTATGCAGGGCTTATGTATGTATGAATGCCCAAACAGATGAAGATTAAGATTTACTTCAGGGAGGAAATCCAGGAACATGGTCCATAATGGTATATTTACATTATGGAGATTTGAATACTATAATCTTGGAGCTTACTCCTAAGGAAGATGCCCAAGTGTAGAGGGGACTTATGATTGGGTTTTACTACTGAAAAGGAAGGCCAGATCAAAAGTAAATTAGGACTGGTTAAGATCAATTAAGACTAGGGCTTACTCCTAAGGAGGATGCCCATATTTGTATACTTTGAGACTGGGGCAGATTCCTGAAGAGGAAGCCCAGGATAAGAGAACTATGGTTGGGGATTACTCCTGAGGAGGATGGCCATATATGGGAACTTGGAGAGTGGGGATTACTCCTAAAAAGGAAGCCCAGGTTAAAGGAATTATGACTGGGGATTACTCCTTAAAAGGAAGGCCAAACTAATGAGGACATGGGGATTACTCTTAAGGAGGATTCCCAAATTAATGAGGACTTTGAGACTGGGGATTACTCCTAAAAAGGAAACCCAGGTTAATTATTCTCTCACCTTAAAGGATGAGGTTGAATGAATGAATTCTCTAACATTAGTGATGTAAATATGTGTAAATCACTATGTTTTCAGAGATGTTCGATGGAATTCCTTTCAGATAAGGAAGTCAATCAAGAAAAATTTCCATTAATGGCTTTGGAGAATGTCTTGAAGACGGAATCTTGAATAGGAGAGGTGGAATGGCATAAGAGAGGTGAAATGGGAAGGAAGGGCACCCAAAAATATAAGGGCACACTAGTTCTAGGGGTTCGCGCAGGTACTGAATCGGCGCGCAAGTCTTGGTCACGCAGGTATACTTGCATGACACCGATATACTTGGGTGACGGTTAACCACTAGGGTAATACTTGGGAGATCCTTGACCAAAGCCTTTAGAATTATCCCAAGGTACTTCCAGGAGAGCGGGGCACAAGGTTCAATGAGTAGGTATGGAGGTGCGCAAGTGTTTCCATTTCTCTTAAGGGTAAAACAATTAGGCGTGCAAGTGTTAGTGAATTCTAATAGTTATAACTTATTCATCTTGTTTAAACCTTACATTCTAGGTAAATAATTACCTTAGAAGTGTTCGGAAGATTTGAAGAGGAGACTTGGGCGTTCAGAGCTCTGTATGTGAATTATGGAAAAAACCATCTTCAAATGGGGGGCCCACCGGGTGTATTTATAGGTTAGAGAAGACCCTGGGTGATTTTCAAATAGGGCGCGCAAGTCACCTGCACGACCACTAGGCGACGCGCACGTGTACTTGCGAGACCATGCTGGAACTTGCGTGACCTATGGGCAATGTTCTCCATGTTCATCCATTTCTCATTTTTTGAAGTTTATTCAAAGGATGAATCTTCTTTTTTGTGGTATTTCCCTTTTCATTTTATTTAGACTCTGTGATGAAAAATGAGCATCAACAAAATTCCCCCCTCAAAGTTGGATCCCAAAAGGAATGAGGATTTGAATCTAAAGAAAACGAGAAACACAATGAAATTAAGGTGCGTAGGGTATGGCGCGCAAATGGGCTCCGGGCGCGCAGGGTCCAGCGTACAGGGGTATGGCCTCTTCTATAAATAGATGGCCTCAATTTTCTCAAAGCACCTGACTCTCACTTGTTTTTTGCTCTCGGTGCGCAAGTGGAGTCCCAGCTGTCGCTCTTCCATGCTTCTTGTGTTGCACTTCTGTTAAGGTATTTGGACTTGCGCGATGATACATGCGTGAACAATACTTGTGCGACTGAAGGAGACTTGCGCGCCAACTATGGGACTTTTGCACCTAAATGACTTAGCCATGTTTTCAAATTCCTTCACAAATTTTATGAAAAATTAACTTACTTTAAGAGTTAATTATTCATCTTTTGAGCAAATCCAATGGCTCGCAAGAGAATCGGAATGACTGATGAACTGGTAAGAAAAAAAATTAATGACATGATGGACATCGTTGTCCATGATTACTATTCCATCTACGAAAGTACTCTCCCAGAATTAGCCAAGTACATGAAGAAGCATCATATTAATTTCCCGCACAACATCTATCTGCCTCTATATGGCCATGGTCATCTGCAAGATGTCAATATTCCAAAGGAAAAGAACTATCTCCCATATTCCTGGTTTCAGTCATATACCAACTTTTCTTCATCAATTGTATCAATCGCAGGAACATTTTCTAATGCTGTAATAGTAAAGAAATCCTATATAATGCATCATAGCCCATGTTCCCCAGATCGGAAACCTCACAAACCTGAGCTACAACCACATTTTTATCCTTCAATCTGTCAAAATTCTCAGGTGGATCAATCCAAAGGCTGGAAGGAGAAGTTGGAATTCTGTTCTGAAGGAGGGGTGAATCCAACAAGATTGTGGGCTTACCGAGTGCGATAAAATTGTGAAGAGTTTTTCGGGGATCTGAAGGTAGCTGCAATTTATGAAGCTGTCTGGGATGGGCATACATATGTTTATAGGAATGATAATTTTGGACCAGATTTGCTTAATCGCCGGATCCTAGAAACTAATTCTTTCCATCCGACCCATGGAGAAGTAGGAATTAGTTTGTGGGATGTTTATAAGATATCAGTGGTTCTAATTTTTGGTGATATGTATGATGAATTCATCCCTGCAAAGGCAACCTTGAATGATCCGGAGAAGACTCCGGATTTGGTTCGAGAGTTATTGAAGATTTATCATAAGTTCAAAATCTCAAAGACTTCAAAGACTCATTCTAGAAGAGATATTCATCCAGAGGAATGGATGGATGTGTTTCTCAAGAAGAAGAGGGAAAAAGGGCCCACCTATACTCATCCTACTAGCTGCCCTATAGCGGATAAGAGAGGTGATCCTGACACATTCTGGCCGAATCTGGAAGTAGGAGAGTTTGAAAAATGGGGGTATGAAGTGAATCATAAAATCCCGAAGAAGACCCGGCTGGCAGGATTTTTATCCTTATGGATCAGTGTCTATCATTTTCCAGTCATAGATTCAAAGGGTGGCTTCAGGCCAAGGACCTTCGTTATTGCAGCCAAGTTGGCTGAGAGGAAGATGGTGGGGTTGGCTACCCTAGTTTTGGCAAAGATTCACAGGAGCTTACTCCATGTCTATATGGGTAAGTCTCCTTTGAGATTAGTGGGACCATTCCATGTTTTATGGGGATTGATTTCCACTCACATCCAGACATATGCTGTTCAGAACGGAATACAGATTCCTAGAAGTTCTTTCAGGATGTCTGTTCATGCCTTCTCTGAAGTTTTCCCTTTTCCCCTCAATGCCTATGATATTCGGCCAAGGCTGGTTATGCATAAGGAATTCCACTTCTTTCCCTATGGAAATCTGCTGAAAAGGCGATTTGTTGATGATGGATCAGCCAGATTGGAACAGAGGTCATACATGCTGGCCTGCAGAAATGGTGTACTGGTAATAAGAATTGATGGGGAAATTATATGTGAGGCCTATGCTCCATATATATTTTCACACCAATTCAGGTGTCTGCGGAAAACTGTTGTATCTCCTCCAGTGCACGTCAGGTCAGAGCAGCATCCAGTGGTTACTCGAAAACTATGGTTTCTAATGGCTATGGAAAGGACTGGGGAAGTTTTTGACTTACCAGATGTTGAAACAGTAAGAAATTTGGCCATATTGTATGCTAAAAACTGGATAGCGTCATATCCTGAGGTAATATTGAATAAACCTAATTATCGAGTGGGGAAGAAGAAGAGAACCAATGAGAATGAAACAATTTAGGTGGCAGATGATTCTTCCAATCCTAAAGCTGGTTCACTGAGTTCTTCAACCGAGGCTGATTCATCAGATTCTCAAGAGGTACAACATGATTCAAAGCGGCCATCTTCCGTATATAATCCTCATGTCAGAATCAATAGAGCCACTCCATCAACTCCCGGTGAGTTACTTTATTGAGGCAATTTAATTACTAGTAACTTTATAGAGTAACAAGTTTTCATTATCTTTTTATATTTGCAAGAGCTAGAAAGAAATTAAAATCCAAGGTTGTAGGACCCTCTTCACAGCCTTCTAATACACATGTATATCTACAACCAGAGGCTATCCAGACATGGAGGGATGTATACTACGATACTGAAACTATCTGGATGGATCTTTGTGAAAGGATACATCTTCCTAGAATAGGGACTCTTCAGGCTCCTGCAAATATTTATTTAAAGGATAACCCTGATGAAGTAAGAACCTATATCAAAGAGTTTAGGACCAATATACATGCCACCGATGATTCTATCCATATCACCAAGCGGTTGAAGGAAATGATGGATCACGACGCCACTGATGAGGAGTGGCATGAGTATGTGGATCCTAAAGATGTAAGTTTTCTTTACTTATTTACTTTGAAACTCGATTTCATTCAAATCTTTGTTACTCAAAGAAATTACTTTCTTTATCCTACATCTTTCAAGGAAAGTAACTACTGATGTTCCTTCACCACAGTATAGCCCTAGTGGTACTGCCATCAGGGCTGCTACTAAATCTCCTCGTGAGTCGGGTGAGGTATCTCCAGGCCAACAGGCCATGGATGAGGAGTTGGACATGGATTTCCATTCTCCCATTCAGGTACCTATAATGGAGACTGCTAACACTCCCAAAAATCCAAAGAAACAAAGGGAATGCAGGATGAAGTCCACAACTAAACACTTCATCAGTAGTGGTATGTCCTTCAGATAATCCTGAGTCTTAAACCATGAGAATATTACTCATTTTCCATGGGATTTTAGGGGCTTCTTCAATTTCCCCTCTGAGGGAGAGGACTGCTCCTTCTTTGAGGACCATGGAGGGTGCTGTGGAAAAAATAAAAATTCAGGCTGACTTGGCTACTTCTGAAAAAGAGCCAACATTTATTCCCAGTACTGCTTTTGCTGCTGCTACAAGTAGAGAAGAACCTGCATCTGGTAATTTAACAATTATTTATACAATTCTTCATTAAATATTGAATGAAAACATCAACTAACTTCTGTTCTGTGATATTTTAGGTATAAAACCTTCATGAGAATCATTGGAGGTTGCGGCAACTGAATCTTCCATCCTTCTTGAAGAAGCTTTCCAGGGTTTGGGGCCGCAGAATGAGGGTCACCAAGAAGTCACATCAAATGCTCCAATTGGAGAGACTAACCAGGATAATGAAATATTATTGGATGAAATGATGAATCTTGGCATGTCTTTCGAATAATTTTTTGATCATCCTATGTTATCATGTGATTTAAAAGATCTTGGGTGTGAGTGTTATCTTTTTTCTGGAAAATTTTCTTATAATTTATACATCTAATCATGACTAAAAATAATATGCAGTTCCATCCAAAGAAGCTACTGAACTGCCGATGCCTGAAGAGGGTGTGGACATTGATGTCAAATCTACCATTGCAGAAGCATTAGCTCAAGTGGAGCTAAATCCAGTAAACCCTCCTGTGACCTATCATGAATATCCTGTTTAAACTGGGAAAATGGGGAAGAGTCTTCTCATGTTGTTGATCTACTATTAGGTAATGATTGTACTGAGTTTTTGAGATAGAAACCCACTGTTCTATGAAACTAACCATAATTTTAATTGATCAAACAGGTCTATCAACATAAATGGCTAGATCTAGAGGTAAAGTCTCAACTTCCTCCCAAATAGTAGTAGAAGGCAAAGCAACCAGGGCAGGGGGAAGGAGAAGAACAAGGAACTTCCTTAAGTGCATTAATCCCGGATTACATGCCCCCCTGTGATGATGATGTTGAATAGGACCCGGAGGTGCTTAAGGTTCTCAGCTTTTCACAACGCAAGGCATGGAACAACATATGGAAAATCATATCTGAAGTGACTTTTGAAGAGCTATCATTCGAGATTTTCTAATTGTCGTCCCTATTCTTCATGGTAGGACTTGGCGGTTTTGGATATCAATAGATCCATACCGCGGTGAAACAGGTCATCCTAAGAAGGGAGCAGGAGAAAAATTTCCATGAAGATCTGACCAGGGTAAATATGTTAGTCAATATCAGTGAATTTGAGGCTGCGGTATCCCGAGATGAGGCTGATTATGCTGCCAAGATGAAGGACCTGAAGCACAAGATCAAAGAAAAAGTCGTCCTACAAATGAAACTCCAGCAACAGTTAGATGTTGTTACTCGGGAACTTGAAAAACTCAATAATTCACTGGAGGGAGCTCAAACGAATGCTATGAAAGCCTTTATGGATGACAAGAAAGCTCTACATCAAGCTAAAAATTGTGAAGTTGGTTGAGTGCATGAGCGTCAAGTGGCTGCTGATGAAGCTCGAGATGTTGTACATCAAATGAAGACTTATGTTGACAGTCTTTTTTAATTTCTTGGAAATGAGAAGTGACTCCAATCTGTGGGTGTCCTTCTAATTCTTGTGCATCAGATGGAAAGAACACTTTCATTTTCAATCATCTGTGCACGCATTTTCCTTTGCTACCTGCTTTAGATTTTTACCTAAGCCAATAGGCCTAGTAAGCATAGTTTGATTTTTACTAGTATTATTATAAAATAAATAACCCTACAAACATTGAATCTTTTAACTCCTCAATATTACCTAAATCATACAAAATTTATGTTTAGTGAGCTGGAACTTTACTTTTATTCAGAGTTCCCTTGTCTTTTGTGGGTAGTTTAAAGTCATGCACGTTGGACATAAAAAGGCTAATGTTTAAGGTCGAAATAGATTTGACCGAAATGGATTAAAGTTGACTCAATTCATTAACAATTTATCTGAAAACATATTACCACACTCAAGTATGAAGGAAATATGTAAACTATGACTTAAGAAATTTTTAATCTGATGATTGATACGAAAAAGAGCTAAAAGGCATTAGAATAAGTAGTTCCCAAGAATGAAGTTACCATTTTTTAACAAACCCGTTAGGGGGTTGAATTATGCAGGGCCGCCTAAGGGCATTGGATACATAGTCAAATAATAGTATCTTTTGGCTGATAAGTCTATTACGTTGACTATTTATCCAAGGCCTCCTAAGGTCACGTGCTGCATAGTCAGACAAAAGAACTCTCAGAAAGTTACTTTTCTACTGCTAAAAAGCCAGTGGAAGTTTATGAGGATTCAAATTTTCCAAAGAATATAGTTTTCTGTATAAAGAGAGGTACTTGAATATGGAGAAGATATTTCCAAACAAGATTGTTTAAGAACTAGATGAGTGCCATTCCTATGAAGGTCTGACCCAAACTTAGGGAAGGGAAAATATAAACCATATACTTGAATATTTTTAGATCATGAAAAAGAGTATGAGACAAATACGTAAAGAATGGATATTTTTTCGGATCCCTACATATTGTTGTTAAGACAACTAAGGAAAAAAAGAGGTTTTCGTCCTAATAATGAAGTTACCATTATTTAACAAACCCGTTAGGGGGTTTAATTATGCCGTTCCACCTAAGGGCATTGGCTGCACAGTCAAATAATAGCATCTTTTGGATGATAGGTCTGTTATGTAGACTGTTTATGCAAGGCCGCCTAAGGGCACATGCTGCATGGTCAGGTAAAAGAATTATCATAATTTGAACATTTTGTGATTAGAAGTCAGGAAAAAGGGTTATGAAGATCTGAAAATGATTAAGGTTAGGTTTATGACACATAAAAAAGGGTTATTTTTCAATGTATGTAAAGATACATAAATCAACGCTAACCATAATCATACTGTGACTGAGTCCTGAATTGAAATATTAGAATTCACTACGTATCCCATAAGGATGTGGATCAAGACATACATAGTTCATTAAATATAGTTTAATGTCATGTGGGACTAAAGTATGGGAGATCTTAGTTTAGGGTCATAGAGCTCAGACAATTATAAGAAATACACAATGTGTGTTTTCATGGGCACTTTTTAGCCAAGGGACCGAAAGTGGAATTTGGGGTTAGGCCTAAAAGGCTTGGGGCTGGATTTGAGGGACACTCGAACGTTCCTACGTATACCATAAGTATGGGAAATCAAGCCCATGTAGTTCTAGAAATACCCTCTGTACAGATTTGGTTCGTACATATGAAGGGTGAAAGGGGACTTTAGTGCAATGATTGTTTGACCCAAAATAAAAGGTTCAGGCATTGCCATGTATGCACGTAGTCTTTGGAATAAAACATGACTAGATAAATAATAATTTCCTCTTAGGTGAGGGTATCAAAGAATGTTTTAGTTTATTTTCATTATGAAAAAAAATGTTGTACAGTTTAACGTCATATAGCAAGGACGAAGTTGAACCAATGTAAAGATATTGATTCTGGGGGTGGTTTCACAAATCAACATCTTACAAGATGGAAGTAAACCAATGTGAAGATATTGGTTTTGGGATTGAATCTCTGGAGTTTTCCTACGTACCCATCCTAGAAGGAAAGGATCAAAGTCCACGTAGTTAAATTAAAGAATGAATTAGTGATCATGTTGTTCTTGGGGACAACGACCTAAAAAATGGTGTTGGGACTTAATCATGGTTAGCAGCCCAAAGAGGATGTTATAGTTGAAGTTTTCTCTAAGATCACATGAGCCATACTCGTTGTGAGAATCAAGAGGTAGCAAAAACCTTAACGATGCAAAACTTAATGTCAAGTAGGACATATGAAGGGACTATGAAGTTTAAAGTCTTGCAGTTAGGAATGTTGGTGTTGCACAATTTAGTGTCATGTATCAGGGAAAAAATACAGTTTAATGTCATGTAGAACATATTAAGGGATTTCTATACAGTTTAGTGTCATGTATTTAGGATGATGGGGACAATACAGTTTAATGTCATGTTGGAAAAATAGAGGTCTATGTAGTTTAATGTCATGTAGTAAGGACAAAAGAGAACACATTTTAATGTCATGTTGGACGTATTAGGGACTTTTTCACAGTTTAACGTCATGTTGGATGAAAAAAAAAGACTATACAGTTTAACATCATATTGGACATAAGTGCCAATAGTTTAAAGTCATATGAATGGACCCTCGATGGTGCAGTTTAACATTGTGCTGGATGTAAGGGACATGCAAATAGTTTAAGATGATATGCTTGGACCGCAGATGGTGCAGTTTAATGTCTTGCTGGACATAAGAGACTTATGTACAGTTTAGCGTCATGTAGTTAGGACATCACAGTTTAACGTCTTGTGGGACGAGATTAATACAAATAGTTTAAGGTCATATGTATGGACCGTAACAATGTATTTTGTGTTTATACAAAATACTTCTTCAAAAATCATGCATTGGTTGGAGTAGTGATGAGTTCTCCATCCATTGATATTAATGAATATGCTCCATTGGAGTAGACCTTATGTATTGAATAAGGTCCTTCCCAATTTGGCTCAAGCTTGGGAGGTTTCATTCCTGGTATCATTGGAGTTTTGAGAACCAATACCAGTTCTCCCTGAATGAATGAATGAAAAAGAACTTTTTTTTGAAAGCTCGTGCTATTCGATTCTGATAAACTTCCAAGTGGTGAAGTGTGCACAATATTTTCTCATCTAACTGTTCCAATTCATCCAATTGATTTTGAGATTGTTCATCTGTAGATTACTGATCACAAATAGCTACTCTGAGTGAGGGTAGTTGAACTTAAATAGGCAAGACTACTTTTGTTCTATATACCAATGAATATGGAGTTGATCGCGTTGCAGTGTGGGTGGTGGTCCGATAAGCCCATAAAGAATTAATGATTTTATCAGGCCATTACTTCTTATCTTTATCCCCCATTTTTGCAGTATGTTTGAAAGATTCTTGTTGAAGGATTCTATCTGGCCATTGGCCACTGCATGATACCGAGATGAATGATTGGATTTGATGTTGTATTCTTGATACAACTTATTCATCTTGAATGAACAGAAGTTGGTGCTATTGTCTATCAATATGGTATGAGGGACACGAAATCTGGTAATGATGTTAGACTTGATGAATCTAACAATTATTTTAGAACTAACTTCTTTGAGAGGCATTTCCTCTTCCCATTTGGAAATGAAGTCAGTAGCAGTATTAATATACTTAAACTGCTTGGCTGTAGCTGAAGGGTAAGGTCCCACCACATCCATTCCCCAAGTGGAAAATGGCCACAAGTACATAGGTGTATGAATCAACTCTGGAGGTTGTTGAATGAAATTTGAATGTACATGATATGAATGCCACTTATTTGTGAAATCAACACAATATTGTATCATTGAAGACCAAAATTATCCAAGACTTAGAATCTGATCAGACAGTCTATGCCCAGACTGGTGGGCACCATAGACTCATGCAAGCACTTCTTTCATGACAGCCATTGTCTCTTCACCATCAATGCATCTGAAGAAAAATCCATCAAAACCACGCTTGTAGAGAATTTTCTCTACGTGATCTGGGCTATCATAAAGAGTAAAATTGACCACACGTCATCGAATTTGTTCCTTCCCAACTCTATCAGGAGGAAGTGTTCCATTTTGAAGGTATTCCTTGATAGGAGTCATCTATCCTGTAGTATGACCACACAGTTCAGGAATGGGACTAATTTCATCGATCTCCTATGTTCTGGTTCGAACATAAAGTGAAATTGTATGACAATGGGCAATACTGATGGATGTCTTGTCCTAATTTGGATCTTACAGAGCTGTGGCTATATTAGCCAGTGCATCATCTTGAGAATTTTGTGATCGCATGACATATGAAAATGCTAGTTCAGTAGGAAATTCTGCCATTAACTCTCTGACTTAATCATACAAAGGGATCAATTCTTCTTTTCTAATTGCATAATACCCATTGACTTTTTTGATTACCACGTCTGAATCACCTTTCACCCTTATGTGATTCACTTGTTCTTGAAGCGCCAACTCTAATCCTGCGATGAGGCCCTGGTATTCTTCTTCATTATTGGTACCACCTTCCCACAATATGAAGGAATAAGGTAGCACTTCCTTTTCCGGGGAAATAAGAATAACTCCTAGTCCAACCTTTTTTAATTTAGGATATTCCATTTTCTTCCCTTTTGGACTTCTAAAAGCACTGTCAAAATACATTTCCCATACTTGAGGACTATCCTGAAAAGAGAAGACTTCCTCATCAGGGAGTTCAATATCTAAATATGTATCTTCCACTGATGGATGTTCAACAAGGAAATCAGACAGAGCTGGGCCCTTTATTGCCTTTTGAGACACATACTTAATGTCAAATTGCTGCAAAATAACTACCAAATTTTCCAGACATCCTATAAGCATTGGACAACTAAGGATGAATTTGAGCAGGTTATTGCGAGATACCAATTGGACCTCGTGATGTTGCAGGTAGTGTCTCAACTTCTGAACTGCAAAGATTAATGCAAGGCAGCACTTCTCAATATTTGAATAACAGGTTTCTGCTTCGAGAATAGTCTGACTGAGATAGTCGAGGTTGTTTTCATTCCCAACATCATTCATCCGAGCAAGAAAGGCACCCAATGATCGCTCTAAGTCTATCATGTAGAGGATAAGTGTCCTTCCTTACACAGGTGGCATAAGTACTGGTGGACTCAAGAGGTATTTCATGAGAATATCGAATACATCTTGACATTCTTTAGTCCACTGGTAAGTGACTCCCTTCTTCATCAATTTGGTGAAGGGAAAACTTTTGCCTTCCAAATTGGCGATGAAACGCCGAATATAGGCTATGTGTCCTTGAAGTCCTCTTAATTATTTCAAATTTCGAGGAGGTGACATACCAAGGATTGACTTGGTCATATCAGGATTGACTGCAATACCAAGATGGCGTACAAAAAAGCTGAGAAATGTTCCCGAGTTTTCCCCAAAAGCACATTTTAAGGGGTTCATCTTCAAATTATGTTGTCGAAGATTGTGGAATATGACTTCTAAATAATCCAAGTGATTAGAACGTTGTTTGGATTTGACCACCAAATCATCTATATAACATTCAACAAACTTCCCTAAAAAGGGTTTGAATATACGATGCATTCCATGCTGATATGTTTCACCTGCATTATTTAAGCCAAAGGGAATTAACCGATAGCAAAACACACCCTGAGTGGCTCTGAAGGCTTTGGATTCCTCATCTTCTAGAGCCATTCAGATTTGATTATATCTGGAATATCCATCCATGAAGGAAAGTGCTTCAGAGCCAACTGTTGCATCGATTAATAGTTCTGTCATCGGAATTGGAAAAGCATCCTTAGGACAATGCCGATTAAGATATCTGAAATCGATGAAAACTCTGATTTGTCCATTATTCTTCTTCATAGGAACAATATTAGCCAACCACTTCAAATATTTAACTTCTATAAAGAAGTTATCTTTGATAAGCTTATCCACTTCAGCTTCAATTTTAGAAGCATAAGTTGGGTGTGTTCTTCTTGAGGCTTGCTTAAATCCTCGATGTTCTTTTGGTAAACCCAAATTATGAGTTGCAACATCAGGATCAAGCCCAGGAATCTCTGTATATTTCCAAGAAAATATTTCTCGATTTTGCTTTAAAAAATAAATATACATCTCTTGTTCTTCAAGAGTCATGGTCGCACAGATTAAAGTGTGGCATGGATCTTCTTTTGTGCTCAGATTTATTTCTCTGAGTTCATCCACAGTGGTAGAGATACCATCATAAAATGCTGGAGGAGAATCTCTGAGATCCTCCTCTTATTCTTTAACATGTGTTATTTCTTCCATTTCTACTTGCATAGTAGATGATGAAGCAGAATTTACATGATCAGAAGAGATGTTAAAATTCGAACATCTTGAAGAAGAAGCTTCCATTTCTGACCCAATTGATGATAAAGGGTCTTCCATGGGCAATAAAGAGGAGACGATGGATTGAAAATCGATATCATTGTTTACCTATGATGTTTCTATTACTTCTTCTGGCCTAGTTGGCTAAGTATAGACTTTCTAGATTTCAGCATATGAAATGAAGACATCTCCATTTGATCTTTCATCATTGCTTAGTGGATCACCACTTTCTTCCATACTACCTGACTTGATTGCCGTAATTGACATTATGGATCTTTCAATAAAAGTATTTTGATTTGGGTCTATACTGTCAATTTGACAAATATGAAACACATAGTCTATACTCACATGCGTAAATGGATTTACTGGAATCTTTTCCAAACCATATGGAGCATTAACTTTGGTAATCTCCCTTGTGGTGGATTTCTCCTTTCCCTTCATGTGATAGAATTCCACCTCAATGTATTGAGATTCACATGTCTATAATGGGGCCTTATCAGCATACAATGTCTCAACTTGAACATCGAAACAATATTTGAGACATTGATGGTATGATGAAGGGATAACGACATGTTGATGTAGCCAGGGTCTTCCAAGAAAGATGTTAAAGGCTGAGTCTTGATTAACAACCATGAAATCTGAATTGGATACAAGATCCCCAAACTGAGTTCTGAGTGTATCTTCGCCCGTGGTTCTTGTTCATTTTTATCATATCCTTTTAACATCATAGTAGAAAGAGATAAATCAGATTCTGTTAGGCCCAATCGACGAAGTCTAAGAATGGGCAAGGGGTTGACTCCTGAACCATTATCAATGAAATCTCATCGGATGTCTACACCATTAACTTTTACAGATAAGTACAAAGGTATAATTTGCCTATATACAAGATCATCTTCATCTTCATCTGTGAAGGATATCACTGTATGGAATTTTGCAGGATTATTCTCTACGTGATAGACTTCAGCTGCATCAACTCCAATTTCAAACTCCCGAGGACTTGAAAAACCCTCGATTAGTGCCTCTTGAAGATATTTTGACATATTAAAAGCATCTATAATTGATAACATGGCCGGTACAAGGGCCTGGTGTTTCAATACATCAAACTTTTGATCCAGAGGTCGGTGTTTCCCAACAGGAACATGTGGTTTAGAAGGTGCATTGGAAGATGATGCTTTGGAAGTTGATGCATCTTGTATCGGGATAGAAGTTGGAAATATTCCTGGATTTGGAAGATTAGACTGATTAGATCCATTTACTAGTTGAGATGATGACGATGGAACCCCCAACCGATCCTCTAGAATAACTGTGCCAGGACTGAACTTACTATTGGTGGAAGAACCTGTGTGTTCTTGTTGAGCTCGCTGAAGGGCTCTTCCACGAGTTTCTGCTGCATACACAGTTCTACTAGGGGTAGAATTGGAATAGTGTATTTTGGGACATTCACGTCTTCCTCTGTATCCCAGACCGCTAGAACTCCCTATAATTCCTCTGTTTGATATAGGGAATTCAGGATCATCAAAATTGAAACTACGACTGGCATAAAGATCTGTTAAGTGAATCATGTTAACAGAACCAAAGATTAACTCTTCATCCGAGGAAGACTCTGCCGGATTAGCCAATTTAGGCTGTGCCATTTGGTGGGGCAGTGCCCATGGCTTCGAAGTAGATGGCATGTAATTTTCCAGAGTCAAAGACTGCTTAGGATTTGACACAATTTACTCTTCCTCTGATTTCTTTTCTTTCTTCGAAATATGCCGCCCTTTTGAGGATTTTCTCTCTGAAGATGATTTTGTTGTGGCATCCATAGTAGAAGATAAAATTGGTTTCTTCAATTGCGTTCAAAAAATGGCATGAGTTCGGTTGATCGTTTTCCTGACCATCCAATCATCATATTTCTGCGCATTTTTGCTTTTGAATTCTTGCCATTTTCCTTCTTCCTCATGAACTGTAGCAGTAACACATCCACCTTGGCTGAAGAGCCTTTTAGTTTGACTTGTCCCGAGTCGACCATCTTTTGTAGGAGGTATTTGAATACAAAACACTCCTGGATGGGATTCCCTAACATCTGATGAAATGGGCAATAATTGGGACGGTCTTCATCTCCTTCCTTGTCTAGCCTCATGGGCCTCGGCAGCTGAACCAAATTATTCTCCAGGGATGAAATGAAGTAACCAGGAACTTGTTCATTTTAGAAAGAATAAACTTTACTCTTCAACTCAAAAAACTGTTTCTGTCATAGATATTTGTGATCGTCTTGACTAAACGGCCTCTGTTGTTGATGCTTAGAAGTTGGAGCCCTTCGGGAAGATGAAGGTTTTGAAGTAGAAGAAGGTACATGTGCCTGTTTAATCATGACAGTAGCAGTCTCTGCTCTACCCATTCTCCTTCCTGGAGACAATGGAATTACACAAGTTTTATCCTTAGTGTTCGTAAGAGATTCTTCAATCTGTTGAGCGATTAAAGTAAGGTCTCGAAACCCTCCTGTGTATTTTATAGGGATCAACGACATGCATAATTTGTCACGCAGATTTGCCATACAGATTGGAAATAGTTATTTTTGAGGGAGTGCTAATCTTAGAGAATATGTTAATCCCTTCCAGCGAGCAATGAAATCATAAACCCATTCATTCTACCTTTTCTTACAGTTTGTAAGATCAAAAACTGTTGTCTATGGCCAATTTGAGCTGAACTGAAGAAGGAATTGTTGACGGAGATCTTCCCATCTGGTAATTGACCGGGATTTCAACCATGTATACCAAACATAAGCTTGTACCTATATGGTTTGCACGAAGCATCTGAGTTTCACTGCTTCTTTATGTTCCAGAGTTCCCATCATAGGATCGCAACAAGACACGTAATACTTCCAATGCTGTTCAGGATCGCCTGATCCATTGAAAATAGGAAATACAGGGTTCCCAAAACTTGATGGGGGAGGGATTGAGTCTACCCATTCAGGGTAAGCTTTCTTTTTTGGTTGAACCTACGCAATTTTCCCTTCCATAGTCTCTAACTGATCTGTTAATGACTCAATGGTAGTTATTAACTTTTGAGAAACATCTGGTTGAACTTGTACTTGGGAAGGTGCAATAATTGGAGTCTGGACAGGTATGGTGGCTGGTACTGTAACTGATGGTAGCACCACCGATTGTTGTTGCACTTGACCCATAGGATTAGACATGGGAGGGTGTACTAATAGAGGATGATATTCTTGATCCATCTCAGTACCTACAACAAACTCCCTTGGCTGACTCACTCCGGCACATTTAAGAAGAAGACTACCCTGAAGTAGTTCTGCATTCATCTTCCTTAATCCCTTCATTTCTTCCACTTGTTTCACGAATCTTTGATCTAATGAGAGTTATTGGCCTTCTACAGAAGAAGGAAATGTAACCTGTTTCTTTCCCCTCCCTTTGTTGGATCTCTTTTGGAGAGGGGGAAGTGGGTTATTTGAAGGAACACCCAGATTATGGGTAAAACTTCGATTTCTTGTACGCACACGTTCTTCATTTGTGTCTCTACATACAACTTCTTGAGTAGGAACCTCTTCATCTGAGTCCCCTGCGAGAGCCTCATGTTTTGGAGGATTAGCAACAATGGAATTGATGACATTAATTGATGCATAACACATTGCATCCCTTATATCAGCATTTCTGTGATATTGTCTTCTTATATGTCCCTGGAGAGACATTTCCTTTTGTTGATTTGATCCTTCAAGAACTACATGGTGAACCGTAATTTGGAGGGAATCTCCTGATAATTTGGCTCTTCATTCCTCCTGTGGTTTCTTCTCCAATCGAGAGAAGACTGAATTTCGTTGAGGAGGGGATTGATGATTTGAAAAAGTCCACAGTCCGGTGGACTGAGGATATTCCTGCTGTCTTTTCTCAACTCCTAGAATACTATTTGTTGATTCTGAGGGTTGATTTAAAAGATTTCCCAGTCTGGCAAGCTGGGGTGGCTCTTGAAATGCTATATCTGATAAATTCTTGAAAGCTCTCCTGATTTTTCGGACTTTAGTCCAGAAATTAGCTGGATGTATCAATCGACATCCACTTTTATCACCCATCTCAAAAGACCATTGGCTGATTTCTGAAACTTCTATCACATGATGATGTGCTTGCTCCATACAAGTGGCCTATTCAATATTCCCGTTTTTTAATGTAGGAGTAATTCAACAACTCGTTCTCTGTATTCTTGACTTTGAGAAGAACTATTTGAGTCTCGTTCTTGGAAAAGCCTTTGATTTCGCACAAAACCATCCAAATGTGGCCAATTCTGGGAGATAACATTTCCTGAATCCACCTTTTGTGGGATTTGTTGATTGGAGAGTATAGTGAAATTTAGTGCTCCATGAACACCCCATCCTATGACATGAATACCAGATAGGGAATTGGAAATTAACTGGTGCAATCTTCTTAGTTCTCCAGGGCATGAACATTGATGGTCTCTCTGCAACTTTTCAACCATCAGATTTTGAGAGACTGATAGAGATGCCAAGTCAATTTGATGTTGTAACCCTTCTAATGTTTTAACATGATTTTCATATTTATCATAAGATAATATTTCAACGGACAAAGAGTTTTCCATATGTTGAGACGAATGTCATCAATCCCATCTTCCATCAACATCTCTGGAATTTCATACTGAGAGTCAGCCAAAGGCCAAAGCATGGATGTCAATTCACCTTTCGCCATTTGTTTTCTCATATTCAGCACTTCCTATTTATCATTCAATGAAGATTCTTCTCCCTGATTTGACCAGAGCTGGTGATTCCTTGTTTCTTCATCCGATTCAACAGGATTGGTAGAGAATTCACTGATCACACTAGAAGATGAATGACCCAGGGGTGGTTGGGAGAATGACTTACACCCTGGGAGATCTTATGATCAAGAATGTATTTCACCTGCTAGCGATGAAGCATCAGACATGACTGGTTTCACATTTTCATGTGCCTCAAGATAAGAGGGATTTCTCAGCACTACATTGTCCACTGGAGTATTTTCCGGGCAATGTGCATCACTACAATAGAGAGGAGTTTCTTAGTTAAATTCATCATCATGGGGAGGACAACCATGGTGGGTTACAGAAAAATATGAGATCTCTTGCTCCGTGATCTTTTGGCCACATAGAGGGTTATTGTAGCTCTCATCTGAAGATGAATCTTCACGATTGACCGAACCGTCATGAAGCAAGCCTTCATGAGGAAATGTCTGTTGAAGACCTTCATAATTAATGTTCCCACTATTTGGAAATGAGGAATATAATCTTGGTTTCAACAGATAACTATCTGAGGGATTCAAGAACTCCAGTATCGAGCAAGGCCTTGTTACAAATTGTCTCTTTAATTCTTGACTGTGTTGGGGAGGTTTTCTTCTTAGACGCCTTCTTACTCCCCTTGGAAACCACTTGTTGAAAAAAGTGTCTACTCTGAGCAGGTGTATGTCCTTGATATGGAGAGATAGCTAGGTTAGGCTGATTATCTCCACTCAAATCAAGTGTCTTTGCCTGACTTGGTTGTCCGTATGATATGGGGGAGTAGGTCTGGAAACCCTCTTGGACTGGAACAGAGGTGTATATCTGCTTCGGAGTGATCTGTTGATGAGTCACTACACTAGCAGGGATAGATTTTCACTTCTTTCCCTGTGATGCTGCTGAAGCTGTTATAATATCCTTGCAGGCATCCAGAATATGAGAAGGGATTTTCTTATGCTCTTTCACCATTGATAGAATATGCTCGGTGACTTCAGCTGCCAGAATGGGGATATGCCTCTATTCCATGCTTGGAGTAGGTGTGTGTTCCTTCTCCTATCCTTCTTTTCCAGTCAGTGAATCCTGATAGTACTCATGTGTAGGGGTAGAGAGTTGAGTCTGCCTCCTGTTTGTCGGCGGAGCTTGCCGACTGACTTTTCTGAGTGCTACCAAGCGAGACTGTTGGTAGGCTTGATCAATACTAGCAGGTGTATGTGCCTGCTGATTGTTCTTCACCGAACGTGGCTAACGAGATCCATCATATGTAGTCAGACGAGCCTGCTAACTAGCTGATGACGTATAAACTGGTGTATGTTCCTACCTATAGTACTCCACCGGAATTGCCTGGCGGGATTGGCATGCTGCTTCCAGACGTGTCAGCTGGACAGCGGGATTAAAACAGATGGGTGTATGTGCCCGCTCATTGCTTGCCACCAAGTTAGGTTGGTGGACTTCTCCAGAGATGGAAGGGATGAGAACCTGTTCACTGTTGACCAGATTTCACCTCTGGCGATTTGTCTTGCCTGCTCGGGTTTGAGGAACCTGAGCCGAACGCCTGGAGATGATACCCTCATCATGTTGAGGGCGCACTGTCGCACAAGTCTGGTGGCGATTGTTGATGATAGCCCTCAGGAAGGACTCCTATCTCCTTCAATTAAGGCCTTGAGGGGCCGGATCATTCACCTCCCCAGAATATGAGAGGGACTGGTGATTTTGCTCCGGGGATAACAACCTGAAACGGTTGGAGACAATGGTTGGCACCACATGCTTTTTAATCATTGGTCATCATTTTTCGGATGATTTCTGTGAGTTGTTCACTTGGAGGGACTGTTGGGCAGCCTCCAGAGTTGGAATGGTACTATGTTGACGGTACTCCCTAACCAGCGCGTTTGATACCCAACACTGTAGACGCCGATTAGGTGATGTCTTCATCAGAGCGGACGACTATCCAGCAGTAGTAGCAGCAGTGGCATTTGCAGTAGTGGTATTCACAGGTGTGAATTTGAGAGAATCCATTTTGGTAATGCAGAATGTCTTGGAAAAGAGTGACTGTTTGATATAATAGACTTAATCAAGATAAGTTCGGCCACTACATATTTTGGATAAACACATATGTTATTGATTTTATTGTTGGACCTCTCATTGAGTTTTAAATAGGGGCCTAACAAGTTGGTAAACTATCCTTTTAACTTGGTTAAGGATTCAAGTTGGGTTCACCATTTGTTGTTTTCCTCTGGAATTGGGGATGACCTCATTGATTTAATGTTCAAACATTCGAATATGTTTCTAATGGGTTTGTTCATAGAACCGGAAACATCCATTGATTCCATATCCATTTGGACATACTTTTCAAAGGTAGGCACTCATTAGTTGTGGACCGATGAGGCTTAGGAATTTGCATTGGTTGAGAGGATGGGAGGTCGGACTCATCACACCTCTTTGAGGGGAATTATTGTCTAACCTAGGACACTCTTTATATATTTATGTTATGTTCGTGAATTCTTATTAAATTACCAAGTATAAAATGATATTTCCTTTAGATATGACAATCAATGATTAATATGTTTGAAATTTAGAGAATCTTTTATATTTATTCGAGGTTCTTCATCGATAGAGAATCATCTGTATTTGTTAAAGATTCGTATTTAATGGTATCCTTTAATGCATTATATAAAAGTCCATTGGTCATTATGATGACCATACTGGTTTTAAAGCCACTTAGTGGGGCACTTGAAGTTTATTTTCATTCATAAGGACATAGAATATTTCAGAGTTGGGATCGTACCCGTAGAGGGGCTACCCGTGTATCCCTTATTTAGAAAAGGAATCAAAACCCACGTAGTTCGAGTAAGGGAGTATGATTTTTATGATTGATGGCTCAAAGAAATATGTCATAATTATTTTACACTCTAAGGTCACGTGAGTTATACTCGATGTGAGAAACTAGAGGTATTGGTAAAACCAGAAAATTGTGCCATTAATGATGCAATCCTAAGAAATGATGTGGGGCTTATGTATGTATGACGACCCAAACAGATGAAGATTAATATTTACTTCAGGGAGGAAATCTTGGAACGAGGTCCATAAAGGTATTTGTACTTTATGGAGATTTGAATACTCTAATCTTGGGGATTACTCGTAAGGAAGATTCCCAAGTCAGGAGGGGACTTATGATTGGGTTTTACTCCTGAGAAGGAAGCCATGATCAAAAGTAAATGAGGACTGGTTAAGAGAAATTAAGACTGGGGATTACTCCTAAAGAGGATGCCCATATTTGTATACTTTGATACTGGGGCTTAGTTCTGAAGTGGAAGCCTAGGTTATGAGAACCATGGTTGGGGATTACTACTGAGGAGGATGGCCATATATGGGAACTAGGAGACTGGGGCATACCCCTGAAAAGGAAGCCCATGTTAAAGGAATTATGACTGGGGATCACTCCTGAAAAGTAATCCCAAATTAATGAGGACTTTGGGTTTACTCCTAAGGATGATTCCAAAATTAATGAGGACTTTGAGACAGGGGCTTACTCCTGAAAAGAAATCCCATGTTAAGGATTCTCTCACATTAAAGGATGAGGTTGAATGAATGAATTCTATAACTTTAGTGATGTAAATATGTGTAAATCGCTATGTTTTGAGAGATGTTCCATGTAATTACTTTCAAATAAAGAAATCAATCATGAAAACATTCCATAAATGTCTTTGAAGAAGGTCTTGAAGACTGAATCTTGAATAAGAGAGGTGTAATGGCATAAGAGAGGTGAAATGGGCAGGAAGGGCACCCAAAAATAGAAGGGTGCACATGTCCTGGGGGATCATGCAAGTAATGCATGGGCGCACAAGTATACTTCCGCGACACCTACATACATGGGTGATGGTTAACCAGTAGGGTAATACTTGGGAGATCCTTGACCAAAGCCTTTAGAATTATCCTGAGGTACTTCCAGAAGAGCGGCGCGTAAGTTTCAATGAGTAGGTAAGGAGGCGCGCAAGTGTGTCCATTTACCTTATTGGTAAAACACTTAGACGCGCAAGTGTTAGTGAATTCTAACACTTATACCTTATTCCTCTTATTTAGACCTTCCATTCTTGGTAAAGAATTACCATTGAAGTGTTCAGAAGACTTGAAGAAGAGACTTGGGCTTTCAGAGCTCTGTATGTGAATTCCAGAAAAAATCCTCCTCAAATGGGGGGCCCACCGGGGGTATTTATAGGTTGGAGAAGACCCTGGGTGATTTTCAAAGAGGGCGCGCAAGTCACCTGCGCGACCACTAGGCGGCGCACAGGTGTACTTGCACGACCATGCTGGAAATTGCTCGACCTATGGGAAACATTCTCCTTGTTCATCCCTTATCTTTTTTGATGTTTATTCAAAGGATTAATCTTCTTTGTTTAAGGTATTTCCCTTTTCATTTCATTTAGACTCTGTGATGAAAGAGGAAAGTCAATAATTATTAAAGTCAACTTATACTTAACAAGATTAAACACTAATCCTAACTAGGATTCATTTGATGAAAGTTGACTAACCAAATGCCTTTGAATGTTTAGCAGAACTCATAATGGAATATTATCACACTTAAGAGTGTGAAAACTATCATTTAAATCATCCACCACTAAATTAATTTCATCAAACCTTATGATCAAGTATGGTGGTTTTGTTGATAGGATGTTGATGCCTGATTTATTTACTTGAGATATTGAAATTATCTCCCTATCATTATCTTAGACTCAACAAAATATGACTTCTTGACATATTCATCTCCAAATAGATGGAATTATCTAGACAATTTTCTGATCAACAATTTAAGGACTCCATCGGAAATAATGTTTTCCTTGAATTTTCTATGATGAAGTTTGTGAGCCTCAAACATTGATCCCAACACTATAGTAATTTTTAATTCTTCAAAAATATTTTTCTCAACATCCAATTGTTCTCTAAGAAACAAATTCCTAGCTTACAACTGATTTATCTTTATAACCAAGGCTCCCGCATGAGAATAAGAAGATTCAGGAGAATGATCTCTAGATTTTCCAACTCATACCAAATCCAAACTTGGATCACTATTTCCTTATAATTTTTCTCTTAAGAAAGATCCTCACATAACATCATAATCAAGGACAATAATTGATTGATTTCTTATATCAGTAATATCTTCTCTATGATGTTCTTGACTAAGATCCTCTTTCTCACAATTATGTTATACTAGATTCCCAAACGATGTTCTAATAACAGATTCATCTACAATCTCTGGAATGTCTACTATTATTCTTCTTCTTTGAAAAATACTTTCTTCTAGCCTAGATTTGGCCTATTCATCATGTCTCTATGTAATAGAGCCAACTAAAGGAATCATTATTCCCTCCCTTCTAAGGAACTATCATAATCATTTGTTATTGTTCCACACCAATTCAAAACGGACATTGGCAAGAATTACTCCCCACAAATACTAACTTCTTATTAGTCCCCGTAATTAATACATTATTATGATGACATGTTTTACCAAAAAAAATATTAACAATTTTTACTTTTCTTCATTGAAAAAGGAAAATAATCCTTCCATAGGGATAATATCTCATCTTGAAGTCCTTATGACAGCTGTGGTTTTTACACCTTATCAAAAATTGATAGAAATTGAACATGATGTTGTTCAAGAACAAAAACATGACATAAATATTATTATAAAGTACTTTATATAACTCACTAGTCCTTGTTAAAAATCTAGATTTAATAAATTTCATCATAACCCCATAGTCATAAGTAAGTTATTTTCTTATTATTTTAATGATTATTCTTGTTCAAAACAATGAAAACATAATGTCCTCTGAATTTTTTTTTCTATTACCTATATTCCTTAAACCAAACTGAAACACCACCTCATGAGGAAAGCAAAACAACTCCGCCATTTCAACATAATATATAGAAAATTCAAAATCGTTAATATTAGAGACAATTATATATTCATTGAATGCAAGACTAAACGAAGCATTTTTGAAAAATTCATTTACTTCAATGTCATAGACCATAGGCATGTTATCTTCTCTAAAAGCATAAATCAGGCCTTGAAATATTAATTCATCCTTGATCTAATTATTTGTAGAATCTAAATAATCCAAATTAATTTCCTTTCCTTGGATCACTTTTCGAGCATACCACAAAGCATAAGTAGATGCATCAAACTCAGCATCTTAAGATCTTAGAGTGGTTTCCATATCTGAAGGTTTTGATATTGAAGGTATTGAAGGTTTAGGGTTTTGATAAATGAGAATTGATAGAGTGAGAGAGATACTATGTAAACTGAAGGGACATGTATGAGTATTGAAAGAGAGTAGTAGAAGGTGAATGACTTTATGGAGATTGAAAATGTACTCTTTAATTTTTAATTTTCAAAATAAATAATATAATTTTTTTTTTAAATATAATTAAAATGTATTTAAATAAAATAAAGAATGATAAAAATTTGTATACAACATATACAGTACTTAAAATATAAACAGAGAGATTAAAATAAAATAAATTTAATGAATCATTCATTTTAAATTTAACAATCCTAAATCGCCCTTAATAAAATCAAAACATTCACTAGGAAGTGGATTAGTAAAAATATTAGCTAATTGATATTAAATTTTAACAAATTCTAAAGATATATCCTTTTTTAGGAAATTATCTCTTAGAAAATGATGCCTTATATCAATGTGCCTAGTCCTAGAATGACTTATTATAATTTTTGAAATATTTATTACAGTTGTATTATCACATAAAATATGTATACTATTAAAATTGGGTCCAAATTCTATTAGGGTGATTTTCATCAATAGTACTTGTGCAAATAAACTACTAGTAGATACATATTCTACTTTAGCAGTTGATAGGGCAACAGAGTGTTGTTTCTGACTAGACCGTGAAACTAAATATTTTCCTATAAAGTTATAGGTTATTGAGGTTCTTTTTCTTTATAATCTACAACCTCAAAAATCAACATCTGAATATAAAATTAAATTGAAATCATAAGTTTTGAGGTAAGAAATATATTGAAGAACAACTCCTTTTAAATATCTAAAGATTCTTTTAAATGTATTACTATAGAACTGTTTTGGATCTTATTTAAATATAGTTCATAAACATACATAAAACATAATTTATGGTCTGCTAGAAGTAAGATACAAAAAACTTCCAATCACACCTCTATAAAACTTGTTGTCTACTAAATTTCCATGTTCATCCAAATAGTGTTTTATATTGGTACATATGGGAGTTGTATATGTCATGCTATTTTCAAGCCCACATTATTTTAGTAAATCAATAATATATTTACTTTTATTTAAAATATTTCCATAATCTTTTTGATAAATCTGAAATCCTAAAAAGACACTTAATTCTCCCCTAATACCCATTTAAAATTATTTTTGCAGTAATTTTGAAAAATCATTACAAATCCTTTTATTAGTTGAACCAAAAATAACATCATCAACATATATTTAGACTAATAAAATATTATAATAAAAAATGTTCATAAAAAGTGTTGCATCTTGCAATCCAATATCCAACCAATTTTTCAAAAAGAAAATAACTTAATATTTATACCAAACTCTGGGTGCCTGTTTCAGTTCATAGAGAGATTTAGTATGTTTAAAAACTAAATTTTGTTTTTGAGGATTTTTAAAACCATGGGATTGTTCAAGATAATCATCCTTCATTAAATAACCATTTAAAAAGTAAGACTTGAAATCCATCTAATATAATTTAAAATTAATACAGTATTCATAGGATTAAAGGATTATTATATATTCTAGTTTAACTATAGGGGAAATAGTATCATCATAATCTATACCTTTTCAAAATTATATCTTTTAGATACTAATCTAGCTTTATTTCTATTTATGATCCCTTGATCATCCAATTTATTTCTAAAGACCAACTTAGTTCCTATAACTATAAAATTGGTTGGTCTTTATACTAGTTCCAAAACTTCATTATTTTTTAATTGGTTTAGCTCTTCTTTAATTTCTAGCATCCAACTATCATCTTCTAAGGCTTCTACAATATAATTTGGTTCTAAAAAATATAGAAAGGTAGAAAATTCAGTTAGGTTTCATGCATTTCTTACAGTTCTAATTCCTGTGTCTAGGTCTCCTATAATATTTTATAGAGAATGGTTCTTTAATGTTCTGGAATTTTTAGGCAAGATACATTCAGGATAATTAGTATCATGTTCTTCTAAAGTGAATTAAATTTTCTTAACATTATTTTCAAAATCCTTTTTAGGATTTTCAAGTCTCATGTTGTCAAAAGATTCAATGACTTTATCTGCTTGATATTTCTTTTTAATAAATGGGTTATTTTCAACAATATTTACATGAACCGATTATTCAACAATACTTGAATTTTTATTAAACAATATATAAGATTTAGAGGTAGTAAGATATACCAAAAATATCCCTTCATCATCTTTTGGATCAAACTTATGAATGTTGTCCTTAGTATTCAAGAAATAAACCTTGCATCTAAAAACATAAAGTACTTTACTTTAGGTTTTCTGTTATTCCAAAGTTCACAGGGTCTCTTTTTGTAATTTGGACTTATTAAACCTCTATTCCTGAAATAATAGGTTGTGATTATAGATTCTTCTCAAAGATATGTAGAAATATTTAATTCATTTAGTATTGTACCTGTCATTTATTGAATAGTTTTATTTCTCCTTTCAGTAATTCCACTTTGTTGAGGAGTTCTTGGTGCATAGAAGGTGTGTTTAACACCCATATTTTAGCAAAAAGAATTGAATTCTTGATTAAAAAATTATCCACCATGATCACTTAATTAATAAAATTATTTTAAAACCATTTCCATTTTTTAATATTTTCTAAAACTTTCAAAAATAGTGAAAACTTCACTTTTGAGTTTTTGAAAATAAACCGAAGTAAATGTAGAATAATCATCTTCTAAAAAATAAAAATAAAATTTACTAAATATTTTTTTCTAATCTTGGTAGTTCAAAAAAATCCATACAAATATGTTCTAAAGGTTCAGATGTAGAAATCCTGTTAAGGGATTTGAAATAAGATTTTTGAGGCTTTGCAATTAATCATGCATTGAAAATTTTTCATTACCAAACATAAGACTAGGAAAATCAGAAACTATATATTTGTTAAATAATTTATGTAAATCATATATTATAGTGTCTAAGTATTCTATGCCAAATCCATTATTCATTTGTATTAATAGTTAAAAAATTCACATTTTTTTTACACAAGAAATTTACATCCATATTATAAACATCATCAATTCTTGGTGATCTAAATTTAAACAAATACTATTTAATCATAGAGTAGGAATTGTAAGAAAAATAAACCCAAAATCTATCATCACAGAGTTGGAGATACTTATCATATTATGTTTTATCCCTTGTATATAGAGAACTACATTGATGGATATAGAATGTGGATCACCAATAGTTACAATTCCAACAATTTTTCCTTTGGCATTATCAAAAAAGTTACTAATCCTCCATCTATTTGAGTCAGTGTATGATAGATTGTTGAGTCCCCCCTCATATTATTAGAACAACAGATATATATATTCCATATGTATTTTCTCTTTCTATGAAATGTTTCTATAAAAATTAATTAAATGAATGTTTATTTTGGTACCCATATATTCTTGGGTCTAGCATTGTTAGCAAGAAATGATATGAGAGTCCATATATGCTTTGATTTTCCATGATTAGTATCCCTTGCTTCAAATAAAATTCTAGAAATAATTTCTCTTTTAATACAATTAATTTGATGCTTTTTAAAATAGAAAATATTTGTGACATGGCCTTTTGTTCGATAGTGATAACGTGTTTCATATTTAGAATTGGGCACAAATTTTTTTTATAAAATTTTTATTTCTCACCCTTACTTCCTATTCAAAATATTTCCCTTTTAATAATATTACTTACAAGTATTTCATTTAATTTATTTTCTCCTTTATTAAAAACAAGAGAAACATTTTTATAGGATTAAACTTCATCCTTCAGTTCCTTGATTTTCATTTCATGAATTATTGTTTGATGTAGCAGAATTGAATGTTTCAAGTACTTGTTGATATTGATTTATCCTGGTATCTCTTTCACATTAAACAATGTTATTAATGTTTTTCAAAGATTTGTATTTCTTTAGAAAACAATCATATTATTTTTCTAACATAGAATTGTTGGATGCAAATTTATCATTGGATAAACTACTAGAATCATAATCATAAGAGTAATATGTTTGTACCATTTCCTATTAATTCATAAAGTATATATTGAATTTTAGAATAGATTGTTATTTTTTTGATTCAAACATTGAATGGATGTTGGAGACTTCAGATAAACTCCATGTAGCTTTCATTAATCTTTTTATTTTTTGCTCAAAATCAACATTTTTCTGATATCTATTTTCTGGCCACTTTCATTTATCTTTAAGTTGAGGACAATCAGGTCTAATATGACAAGAACTATTTATTTCATAAAATTGAACTTCTCTTTGTTCCCTTTCATCCTTCTTAAAGGATTTTTTGAATCCTCTTTTATAATTGTAAAACTTGTGGAAAATTCTAGATATTTGATCCACTTACATTTTAGAATATGAGGAATCTAAATTTTTATCTTCTTTTACTTTTGTCTTTGAGATTATGCTATGATTATGTGATGTCACCTTCTGAGTAGTATCTTACTTATTTACTATAATCTCATGATCTTTATCATCAGTATATATTTATTCTTTATAAATCATCAGTTTTCTAATTAGTTATTTCATTGGAAGATCTTTAACAGGTGATGATTGGTGAACTGAAGTAGATATGACTTTCTATTTAATGGTTAGTAATCTCAGTACTCTCAAAGCTTGATCATACTTTTTGATGGGTTCACTAAAGACTATTATATTTTGGACAATTTATGTATGTCTTCTATTAATTTGTGTGATGATTTCACCATCAAACATTCTAAATGTGTCAAATTTTATTTTATATGTAGCATATCTCATTTATATGAGTTTATCTGTTCCTTAATAAAAAAAACTCCAATAGTTTTCTAAATCTCATAGGTAGTTGAACATTTTTATAAATGATTGAATTAATATGATCCAAGACCATAAATTATATCATTCGTTGTTTTAGAATTGATATCATATTTGGCTTCAATTTTAGCAGTCTGAGTTGCTGGTTTCTCAGGAATATTATAATGAGTAATGATTTGGTACTATACATTGACTCCAAGATTCTTCTTATAGATAATCATTCTATATTTCTAGCACACATAATTTTCACCATTAAAATATGCATCATTTTCCATTGATATTCCTTCTCTAGGATCAGCCATTGTCATCTTTTTTCATACCTTATACATCTAGCTTCCTATAGATTTATTTAAAAATATCTCATTGAATACAAATTGTTAGGTCAAAATATACCAAGTAACACAAGAGGGGGGGGGGGGTGAATTGTGCCCTTTCAAAAAATTTCCCCAATTCTAGATTTTGACACCCACTTTAATTTATATGGGTATGAAATGTTTAATTCTATAAAAATAATAAGCAATGGATAAATGAAAATAAATAACACGGGTTTTAATAGTGGTTAGGGGCACAAACATCCCTTAGACCGCTCTACTAATCACTAACTTTGTGAGCTTCATAAATTTCACTAGAATGGTCCACTTATCACAAGACCATGAATCCACATTTGAGTATATCAAGTTAACACCTTTTCAAAAATACTAAGAAAGAAACCTTTTGGTTTTATAATAGAGAACTGGTTATCCAAATCTTATATTGAGAAGGTAATAATCCTCTATAACTAATTACAAACAGTTGAAACTACAATAAATTAGGAGTGTTGGATTTGAAAGGTTCAGGTTTATCTTCAGTGTTAGAGAAACAAAAAATGATAGATGATGGATCTTCTTCTTCAAAAAATAATATCTTTATGAATGAAATAGTTTGAATTGATCTTTATTGAAAAACTATTATTCAATAAGGTATCAACTAAACAACAGTTGTAATCTTACAGTAGTAAATGATTGAACATTTATATCCCCAAAGTGTAGCTTATTTAATAATAAATCGTTCGTTGCTACATCACCATAAAATATAATTTCAATAATATATCAACATATTTGAATTGATTATCACACATATATTTGAAGAGATAATCTGAAGAAATATATATAATAGATAGCTTGCTTCAGTATTCCATATCCAATGGAATATCCCAATTGATCACAGAAATTTGAATTCATATTGAACATGGGAGTTATAACTTCCCATAATAACACGAGAGATTTTATCTAATGAATAAGGTTCTATGAAAATAGTCATAATAATAATTTAGTTGATATTTAATTTTGAATTGACCGTTACAGTGATCTCGGATTGAAAACACGGCTTAAAAACTTCTCAGTTGTAAAGATAACATAGGGTTGAACTGCGTATCGTGGGGTTCATTCGCATAGTGTAGTGTTCCTTTGTGTATAATAGGGTCCCGTTGCATAGCATAAGGTTCCTTCCCATAGTGTAGGGTTGATTTTTGATGCGTAGGGTTCCTTTAAGTAGCGTCAGGATCCTTTTCAAAGTGTAGGATTCTTACCAACATATAGTTTTTTAACCATTCTTTCATATTCACATAACATAAGGAAAAAAAGTATCATAGGGATAATTATCCATATGTTTACCTTTTTTGAAAAATATCTTGAACGTAGCATTGATTTACCATATATTCAAATGCTCAAATATAGGGTTGATGAATAGTAATCCCAACTTCCAACATATGGTTTCTAATCCATATGTTTAACTATTCTCCAAACATAGAGATTCTGAACCAAATGCTAACTATTAAGCATAACATAGGGTTGATACCATAAGAATGAATTTCACTTTTCTAGTGTAATGTAGAGTTGATACCATATGCAAGCGTTTCACTTTTCCAGCATAACATAGGGTTGATACCACATGTTCTTTTACCAAAAGTAGGGTTTAGAAACAATGTTTCTAGAGAAATTTCTATAATGTTATATTAATTTATCCAGGATATAAATTCCTAAAAACTCATTCAATTAATCTTCATTAGAAAAAAAAACAATTGTATTTGTGAGCATCAAAATCATCATAATTTATAGAGTATTTTTGAGACAATGCATGCCCTACAATATTCCCCTTTTTTATGATCACAAAACCCATAACATAATACATAACAGAATTTAAATAAAACGTAAGATTTGTAAAAATTCAAAAATAAATATAGAAAATATTTTGATATTTTGATTTCATAGTATTATTTCAATAAAGAAAATTGATACATGTAAATTAGATATTTTGTCTAATGAAATGTTTTGGTTTGAAAGTATTAAATTCTACAATCTTCCTATAGTCTTTATGGAAATTATCATTAGAATTTCTTACAAATATTCACCCCTTTATTAAATATTATCCCCCTTTGTGATATAAAAATATAGTTTTAAAGAATAGATGATATAAACCATAGTTAATGTAGCACTAAACTACAAATAAATAGATTATAAAAACTGATAATAAAAATAAATTTGTGGAATGAAACTTGAATATTGAACTTAAATAAAAGATAATAAACTTAAATAAGAATAATGTAAATTGAATTTATAATGAATACAATTTTTTTGAAAATATAATCGGGTACAATCCTTAACCAACGAAGTTCCTTCAAAATGAAGGACTTTGATAAGAATCAGTAGGGGAAGAAGGTGCATCAGGATGAGGAATGGATGGGATAGAACCATTGATATCAATGAGCTTCAAAACCAGGATCTAACAATTATTTTTGAAGACTTATAACCACCGATGAAGTATATTATTTGAAACCTATTGAATATTCAGCTTCTCAACCAAATTAACATTCATAAACTCATTCACAGCTTCATATATCTGAAATAATGAAGTCAACTTATCCTTAACTTGATTAAGCACTAATCCTAACCATGATTAATTTAAAGAAAGTTAACAAACCAATTTCCTTTTATAGTCTAACAGATCTCCTAAATAAATACCATCACATTGAAGATTGTGCATCCTATCCTTGAAATCAGCCATCACTGAAGTAATTTCTTCAAACCATATGACCAGGTTTGGCGGTGACTATTGAGAATAGGTTGATTATTAATTGGTTTCCCTAATAGATTGAAATTACCTCCCAATCATCAGATTAAACTCATAAAAATATGACTTCTTGATAGATTCATCTCTCATTAGATTGAATTGTCTAGACATTTTTATAATTAACTCCTTAAGGTCTCCAACAGAAGTAATATTTTCCTTGAATTGTCTGAGATGTAGATTTTGAGCCTCAAACTCTAATCTCAGAACTGTAGTACTTCTGAATTCTTCAAAAATCCTTTTCTTAGATTCCAATTGTTCTCTAGGAAACAAATTCTGATCCTCTAATAGATTTATATTTATAACCAAGGATTCTTCATGAGAATCAGAAGATTTAGGAGACTGAGATCTAGCTTGTCCAACTCCTACCAAATCCAAACATGGATCACCACTTCCTTATGATCTATCTCTTATGTTAGATCTTCCCATAAAATTAGAATCATGGAAAATAATAGATTGAGTTCCTGGATAAAGAACATATTCCCTATGATGTTCTCTACTATGAGCCTCTTGCTCAACATTCTCATCTACTGAATTCTCATGCTCAGTTCCAACATCAACTTCATCTATAGCCTCTACAATGTAGACTTTTATTCTTCTTCTTTGAACAGTACTTTCTTCTGTCCTAGATTCGACCTCTTAATCAGGTATTTTTCTGACATATCCAACAAAAGAAATCATTATTTTCTCCCCCTAAGTAGCTATAAAAATCCTTTGTTGTTGTTCCACACCAATTGGAAAAATACTGTTTCAAGAATTTTTCCACACAAAGACAAACTTATTAATTATCCTAGAATTTAAAACATTACTGTGATGACATGTTTTACCAAAAAACATATTAACAATTTTTCATTTTCTTTGTATAAAAAATAAAATAATCATTCCATATGGATAATATCTCATCTTGGCTTCCTTATGGTAGTATTGGTTTAGATACCTTATCATAAACTAAAAGAAACTGAAATTTATATGGTTCAAGAACAAAAACATGGCATATATGTTAGGATAAAGGAATTTCTCTAGCTCAATAGTCCTTGGTAAAATTCCAGATTGAATAAATTTCATCTTAACCCTACGGTTAGGAGTAATTTATTTTGACATTATGTTCTTGATTATTCTTGTTCCAAACAATGAAAACATAATTTCCTCTAAAAAATGTTTTCTATAAACTATATTCCCTAAATCAAACAAAAACTCCCAATCATGGGTAAATTTTAAAAACTCATCAATTTCAACTAAAGAGATAGAAAATTCAGAATCATTAATCATTGAAAAAATTGTATATTCATCGAATCCAGGAATAAATGAATCATTTCTAAAAAATTAATTTACTTTAATGTCATATACCATTGGCATGTTATATTCTCCAAAAACATAAAACAGTCCTTGAAATATTATTGTTTCCTTGAGTGAAAGATGTGTAGAATCTAAATAATCAAAATTGATTACCTTTACTTGGAGAAATTTCTGAGCATTCCCCAAAGCATAATTAGATGCATCCAACTAAACATCTTCGAATATTCGAGATGTTTCCATCTATAAGGGTTTCAATATTTAAGGGGGAGAAGTTTTAGAGTTTTGATGAACAAGAATCGAAAGAGTGATATAGATACTCTGTGAAATGAAGGGACGTGTAGGAGGGTAAAAAGAGAGTGGGAGATGGCAGCCAATTTTCATTACACCAATTGAAAATGTACTCATTAATTTTTAATTTTGAAAGTAAATAAAATAAAATTCTTTTAAAATATAATTAATGATTAAATAAATAAAATAATGATTGATAAATATCTATATAAAGCATATAAAATACTTAAAATATAAATAGTGAGATTAAAATAAAATAATTGAATGAATCATTTATTTAAAATCAAATAATCCAAACCCCCTTAATAAAATCAAAATATGGACTCAGATGTGGTTTAGTAAAAATATTAGCTAATTAATATTCAGTATTAACAAATTATAATGATATATCCTTTTTAAGTAAATGGTCTCTTAGAAAATGATGCCTTATATCAATGTGATTATCCATAGAATGACTTATAGGATTTTTTGAAATATTTATTTCTCTTGTATTATCAAATAAAAGATGTATACTATTAATTTTTTTTAAAGTCAAGTAGGGTGTTTTTCATCCACAATAATTGTGCACAGAAACTACCAACATATATATATTCTCCTTCTAGGGTTGACATGGAAACTTAGAATTGTTTCTTACTGGACCATGAAACTAAATATTTTCCTAAAAAGGATAGTTTCTTGAGGTACCTTTTCTATCTAATCTATAACCTCTAAAATCTTCTTTTGAATATTAAATTAAATTAAAATCAGATTCTTTATGGTAAAGAAGAGATTGAAAAATAGTTCCTTTTAAACATCTAAAGATTCTTTTAACAATAGCAATATGAGACTCTTTTGGATTTTATTTAAATATATCACATAAACATACATAAAACATAATTTCTAGTCTACTACTAGTATGATATAATAAAATTCCAATAATAACTCCATCTAACTTATTTTCAATTATATTTCTAGCTTCATCCAAATCATGTTTTATATTGGTACAAAAGGGAGATTTGTGTATTATTTTCTCAAGTCCAAATTTTTTTAGTAAATCAATAATATATTTACATTGATTTAAAACACTTCCATAATATTTTCGATAAATATGAAATCCTTAAAAGAAATTTATTTCACCTATCATACTCATTTAAAATTCTTTTTCCATTAATTTTGAAAAATTATTACAAATATTTTTATTATTTGAACCAAAAAATAAAACCATTGACATAGATTTTAAGTAATAAAATATTTGAACAAAACGTTTTCTTTAAAAGTGTTTGATCTTACAATATAATATTAAATTAATTTTTCAAAATAAAAAAATATAATCTTTTATACCATGCTCTAGGTGCCTGTTTAAGGCCATAGAGATCTTTAGTAATTTTAAAAACAGAATTTAGTTTTTGAGGATTTCCAAAACCAAGGGGTTCTTGATTATAATATTACACTATTAAATAAAAATTTAAAAATAAATACTTGACATCCATTTGATAAAATTTAAAGCTCATAAAGTATGAATAGGCTAAAAGGATTTGTAAGGATTCTTGTATATCCGTAGGGGAAATGGTCTCATCATAATCTATACCTTCTTTCTAATTATATCCTTTAGCTACTAATCTAGATTTATTTCTGGTTATGATCCCTTGGTCATATTTTTTATTTATAAATACCTACATAGTTCCTATAACTAGATAATTGGTTTGTCTTTCTACTAGTTCCAAAAATTCATTCCATTTGAATTGGATTAGCTCTTCTTGCATTTCTAGCATCCAACTCTCATCTTCTAAGGCTTCCTCGATAGTCTTAGGTTATGAATGAGATAGAAAGGTAAATAAATTTAGTATGTTTCCTATATTTCATCTAGTTATAATTACTATATATAGGTCTCCTATAATAGTCTCTAGAGGACAGTTATTTGATGTTCTAGAATGACTAGGAATGAAAAATTTAAGATCTTTAGTATCATGTTTTTCTGAACTGAACTGAATTTTATTAACAATATTTTCAAAATCACTTTTATAAGTTTCATGTCTCATGTTGTCAAAAGAGTTAGTGACTTCATCCACTTGATCTTTCTGTTTAATAAAAGGGTCAATTTCATCAATCTTCACATGAAATGATTCTTAAAAAATCCTTTAGTTTTTATTAAAAAATCAATATGATCTATAGGTATAATAATATCCCAAAAATATACCTTCATCAGATTTGGATCAAACTAACCAAGGTTGTCATTAGTATTCAAGATATGAACCTTGAATCCAAAAATATTAAAGTACATTTATTTAGGTTTTATGTTATTACAAAGTTCATATGTTACCATTTTGTAAATAGGACTTATTAAAACTCCATTCATTATATAGTCAGTTGTGCATAAAACTTATACAAAAATATATGTATAAGGACTGTATTCATTTAACAAACTCCTTTCCATTTCATAAATACTTCTATTTCTCCTTTCCAAAATTCCATTTTTTTGAGGTGTTGTTTGTGTCAATAATGTGTGTTTAATACCCAGATTTGAGCAAACAAATTTAATTTTTGATTCTCAAATTCTCCACCATTATTATAAGGAGATTAATTTAAAACAAATTTCATTTTGGAAATTTTTATAAATATATTCAATAATAGTGAAAACTTCAGTTTTGAGTTTTAGAAAACAAACCCAAGTAAATCATGAATAATTATATACTAAAACAAAAATATATAATTTACTATCCAACCTTTCAACAATTTATGGATCAAACAAATACATATTGGTAAGTTCTAAAGTTTTAGATATAGTAATTTTGTAAAATGGATTTGAAATATTATTTGTGTTGCTTACCAATTTGGCATGCATCACAGAATCTGTCATTGTCTAACTTATGACTAGGAAAATTGGAAACTAACTATTTATTAGATAATTTATGTAAATGATATATATTAAAGTTTCCAATCCTTCTATTCCAAATCCATGATTCATTTTTCTTTGTGGTTAAACAATTAAATATTTATTTACACAAGTAATTTAAATCCAAATTATAAACATTATCAGTAAAATATTCTTTAAATTTATGAAAATTATCTTTAATCACAGAGAAGGATGAATGGACCATAGGCCTTATTTTTTATTGATTTTCGGATAACCCACCTTTCAAGGGATGAGGGGGAACCCTTACAAGGACCACGGGATTAGGAATTACATTTCCCTTAGGCTTGGAGATATTAAAGTACTCCTAGGTCTTAAGGAAATCATATAGGCTACGACTACTTGAAACTGATCCTCCCAACATCTGCATCATGATCAGCTCTCCACCTTTGCAAGACTATTTGGCTAGAATTTCCATGTAAAGAGGTGCACAGGGGTGGTACCGATGGAAAATTCCATACCCTCTCATTATTCCAATGTCTGTTTAGCCCTGATCTGGTGAATATGCCCTGCTCTTTCCTCTTATGGAGCGGTTCCTTGTAGAATCTGTCTGTGCGACTACAAATCAGGTGGCCCTGAAGACCTTGAGGTGGCAAAAAGTCTATGAGGTGGCCCTAAATCCTTACTGAACCGAAGGACTGGATGACCTGATGTCCTTAAGGACTCCAATCCCAAACTGGTGGTCGAAGGTGAATAGTTTTGGCTGCTACAGTACCGAACAATACCTATTACATTTACTTCTACAGTGCTTGTTATAGCAACTGCTACAGTGCCTGCTATAGTAAATGATACAGTGTCTACTATAGTAGCTGCTATAATACTGAAATTATGCCTCCACCTGGATTTGAGCCCGGGTCATGTGGATCTGCGTAGAGAGACCTCACTAATGGGATTGAGGCTCATGTGCACAGAGAATGGACTGTTAAACAAAATCAACACAAAATACGTCATCATAAAGATGAGAGATACTTATCATATTGTGTTTTATCCCTTGTATATACAACACTTTATTGATTGAGATAGTTTACGTATCTCCAACATTTCCAAATCCAACAATTTTTTCCTTTGGTATTTTCAAAAAAAGTAACTAATCCTCCGTCCATTTAAGTCACGGAATGAAAGGTTATTGAGTACCCACTCATATTCCTAGAGAAGACACTATCCATGTACCATATGGAGTTTCTTTTTCTATGTCCAGTTTCATGCAAAATGAATTAAACAAATATTTTTTTGGTACCCCTATCTTCTTGGGTCCAATAGTGTTAGCAAGAAATGATCTGGGAATCCAGAAATGCTTTATTTTTCCATAATTTATGTCACTTGATTTAGATAAATTTTTATAAATAAATAATATTTTAATACCACTAATTTGATTATTTTTAAAATTGAAAATACTAACGACAAGGCCATTTGTTCCACAGTGATTATAGGTATCATTTTTAGAGTTGGGCAGAAAATAATTTTTTTTACAATTTTGATTTCTCTCCCTTACTTCCTATTCCAAATATTCCCCTTTTAATGACATTATTTTAAAGAATTTAATTTATAGTATTTATTACTTTGGTAAAAAAATGTGTGTCACTTTTATAGGATTCAACTTCATTCAATAGTTCCTTGATTTTATTTTCAGGATTGATATTGTTTGATGTAGAGATATTGAACTTTTCAAGTACCTATTGATGTGTTTTTAGCACGGTATCTCTTTTACCTAAAATAGAATTATGATTTTTTTAAAATATTTATGCTTCTTTAGAAAATAATCATATTTTTCTTTACAAATAGAACTGTAGACCTCCAATTTATTATTTGAGAAACTACCCGAATCAGAATCATATGAGTAAAAAGTTTGTACCTTTTTTTCTTCATCCTTAATGCACATATTATCTTTTAGATTAAATTGTTTTTTTAGAATCAGAATAAGAAGGGATGCAAGAGTTTGTAGATACACTCTATGTAGATTTCATTTCTCTTTTTCTTTTGTACTCATAATCAACATTGTTCTGATATCTCTTTTCTATCATTTTTCTTTCATATTTCTTTTGAGGACAATTAGGTCTTATATGACCCAATTTATTTCATTCATAGCATCAAAATTCTCTTAGTTTTTTGTCATCCTTTCTGAAGGATTTCTTGAATCCTCTTTTCTTCAAATATAACATTCTGAACATTCTGGCTAGTGGATTCAATTTCATTTCAGAATCTGAGGAATCAAAATTTTTCCCTTCTTTGACTTTTTTACTTTGATCTTCTGCTACACTTCTAAGATACCATCTTCAGAGTAGTATTTTACTTCTTTACTATAATTTTATGGTCTTCATCTTCATCCTACATTTATGCTTCATAAATCATCAGTGTTCTATTTAGTTATTTTATTATCATATCTTTGACAGGTGATGATTGGTAAATTGTAGCAGATATTCCATTCCATTTAGAAGTAATACTCTCAGTATTTTCAAATCTTGATCAGATTGTTTGAAGGGTTCACCAATGGATGTAATATTATTGAATGTTTTTGCATGAATTCCATTCATCTGTTTGATGATTTCACCATCAATCATTATAAATGTGTCAAATTTTATTTTATCTATTGTATATATCATATTTCTAACATTATCTATTCATTCATAAGCAACTCTAATAGTTTTCCACATCTCATAGGTAGTTGGAAATTTTGATACATGATTGAATTAATCTAGTCCAAGACCATAAATGATAGCATTCACTGCATTAGAATTTAAATCATACTCAACATCTATTTCAGTAGTCCAGGATTCTGGTTTCTTAGGAATCTTATAAGATGTAATGAATTTATAGTATACTTTGAATCCAATATTCATCAAATAGATAATCATTCAAGATTTCCAAAATCCATAATATTCACCATTAAAATATGAATCATGTACCATTGACATTCCTTCTCTAGGATCATCCATTTTCAAATTTGTATAGACCTTATACTTATATATTTCTATAGATTTATCCAAAAAACTATCCTTTGATACCAATTTTTAAGTCACAATATACAAACTAACACAAGAGGGGGTGAATTGTGTCTTTTCAAAAATCTGTCACAATTCCAGAATTTGAAACCTGGTATGATTTATATGGATATGAAAATTTTTACTTATATAAAAATAATATGCAGTGCATAAATAGAAATAAAGAACATAGGTTTTTGGAGTGCTTTAGGGAACAAAGATCCCCTGGTCCACTATACCAATCAATCTCTATCTATAAGCTTTCTAAATTTCACTAGAATGGTCCTCTTTCCACAAGACCATGAATTCAAAACTGAGTGAAGGTAGTTGAAACATTTCCAAAAAAAATTATAAAAAATCTTTCTGGTTCTATAATAGAGAACCAATTATCCACAGTTTAGATTGAGAAGCTAATAATCCACCAAAAATGAGTACGAACAGTTGATACTACAATAAATCAAAAGAGTTTGATTTGAAAGGTTTTGGTAGTTCTTCATAGTTATATTATAAGGAATGGACCAATGATGGATCTCCTTCTTCATAAAATAATATCTTCAATAATGAAACAATTTGAATTGATCCTTATTGAAAAAATAATCTTCAATAAGGTAGAAACAAAACTAGAGTAGTAATCTTACAACATTAAAATATTATCCATGTATATCTCCAAAGTGTAGATTATTTCATAATTGATCATTTTTTGCATCAGCACCATAAAAGATAATTTCAATAATTTATTTGCATATGTGAATCGCTTATCAGACACATATATTTGAAGAGATACTTTGAAGAAATATAAAAAATAGATAGCTTTCTTTAGTATTCCAGATCCAAAGGAACAACCTGATTGATCACATAAATTCAAATTCCAATTGACCAGGAGAGTCATAACATCAATTAAGAACAAGAGTTAATTTATCTGATGAATATTGTTCTTTGAAAATAATAATAATGATCCTTGAATCAATCATTAATTATGAATTGAATGCTATAATGATCTCAAATGGAAAACATGTATTAAAAACATCAATATTGTAAACATAACGTAGGGTTGAATTGTGTGGCATCAGGTTCCTTCGCGTAACATAGAATTCCTTCGCAAAGTGTATGGTTCCTTCATATAATGTAGGGTTCCTACCAATAAAAGGTTTCTTAACCATACTTTCAACTTCACATAACATAGGGAACAAACATAGCATATGGATGATAATCCATACGTTACCACTTTTAGAAAAATATCCAGAATATAACATTGATTAACCATACGTTCAAATTTTTCAACGTAGAGTTGATGAATATTAATCCAAACATCCAACATGGGGTTGATGATCCTTATGTTTATTGATTATCTGAATGTAAGGATACTGATCCAAATGCAAATTGTTTAGCATAACATATGGTTGATACCATACACTGGCATTTTACTATTATAGCTTAACGTAGGGTTGGTACCATATGAAATCATTTCAATTTTCAAGTATAACATAGGGTTGATACCATATGTTCATTTACCAAACATATGGTTTTGAAATAGCGTTTCCAGAGTAATTTTCATAATATTATATTACTTTAACCCAGATATAAATTCCTAAAATCCCATTCAAGTAAACTTCATTAAAAAACAAATAAGGGTATTTGTGAGATTCAAAATCATCATAATTTATATAGTATTGTTGATAAAATACACTCCCAACATTAATAACAATATATTTAATAAAAAATACTATATAATAAATTTTAAGAACTATTCACACATTTTGACTATAAATTCTTCAAGACCAGGATGAAATTAAAATATTAACACTTAAACAAAACCTTATACATTACTAGTGACCATAAATTTCCCATGGCATCATAAATCTTTGTAAAAATATTACTATTTATTGTTTTAAAATAATTTTGTTTTATTTTTATAATCCTTGCAAAGGAATTGTGTCAGCGTTGTGTATCCATTTAAGTTAATAATATCATCACTAAAAATTTAATGTTAATTAACATCATAAAAATAGAATAATCATGGTAAGAATAATCATTTATATTCATTCATAACATCATATTATCCCTATGAGAATATATATGATAAATCTAAAACAAAATGGTTACATTATATAGTATTTCATACTAAAATTATTATAAATTTCATTTTCAAAGGAAAATGGAATAAAAATAACATATATTAGATGTTAGGAAGTATATGTTTGAATTAAAATTATTAAATGGAATAATAAAAAGTGTTGTGTTGACTTTGACACCTTATCTCATTGTGTTAACCATGTTTTACAAATTTTACCCACACCAAGGAGATGAATATTTACCATGGTTAACATTCATAATGACCAAAAAAATTAAAGGTTCAAATATGAAAAATATGAAAACCTTGATTAACAATATGTAATTCCTTTTTGCAGGATATAATATATATATGGGGTTGAAATTAATTTCAATATAAATTCATAAAATTCAATAAAAACAGTTCTTAGAAACAAGTGTCCTTAAAGATTAAAATGATATTATATCTAAATCCTGAATATTAGGGATTAAAATTTAATTAATTAGATAATTATAAATAAAATGGATCAAATATTGCTTTATAGAAAAATAAAAAATAATATTGGACTTTTAATTACTTGATTTAGTGAAATGAAATGATAGTATATGAATAATTAGTATTTTCCACTATTCACAGAAAAGTTGATCATTTGGAAACAAATACCAAAATATCACCCAATATTAATTTAGATATTATAATCTCAAACAATATTTTCATTTTTAAAACAAAATTTCTAAAAATCAATTATAATTATAATAATATTTTCTCAAAAATAATACAATAATTATTTTAAAGTAAATAACATTTTGATGCATAAACTAACTTTACTAAAAATTGTGTTCTTATTTCCGAAGAATTAATCTATAAATTTGTATTGATTAGAAAATTTATAAAAATATTTTATAATGTGGATATTCCTTAATACCCACCAGATCAATGATTGGGTTTTAATAGTCATATTAAAATAATAATATTTTTATATTATATCACAATTATTTTGATCCTTAGTATTTTGTGTTAATAAGTCTATCAATCTTATTATTTTTTGGAAATAAATTTCTGAGTTCGATTGTGATATATTTTAATGTCATGAAGAGTTATGGATATTAAAGGATTATTTCCTCAGGATAAGGATTCCTCTGGTTGATATGGAATATCAAGGGATGTTGTAAAAGAATATATGATGGTCATTGTATGCATAGTTGATGTGACCTATTTGTTCTTACCCTTTTATTCATTTTATTATGAATAAAAACAAGTTTTTACCAGATAAATGATGTTTTGCAGATGAAATGATATATTTCATTATTTGGGGTGATTTTTTATGATATTCTAACAAAAGTCACAAATCCGGAGTGATCATAAAAAAAAGTTATATATATGCGGCATGTACTTTACAAACACATTCCATGTATCTTTTCTAAGACATTATTCGACTAGACCTAGTACACTCCCATTTAGATGACTATAGACTACACTCCATGTATTCATTGTTCCCATGCCATATATTCCCTTACATAAGTGGTTAGTGGATGAAACAGACACTGCCTTCCATGTGAGGCGAAAAAACATGCTTCATACCCCACAAACCAACCACTGAAGCGTTGAAATCAAATTGGGTCATAGTAGATCACCTACAGGTGGAGAAAATAAAAATAAAAATTTAGTTGACCCTAGTATGCATGTACTATTGGGTATGCCCAGTGTAGTTAAGTTTTCTATAAAGAGAGAGGCATCCTTCCAAGTTCAAGGCTAGAAACCCAAGGGGGATGGGTTTCCACTTCACTGATCAATCTTCCTAGAATCCAAAATTAAATTTTTTGTAGTTTTTAATTTTTTTTACTGTAATTCACATTTGATTCTTCTTTCCCCTCATATCCATGGTTATGGTTGAGCTTCTTCTCAACCCGATCACCATGACCATGGTCATAAGATGCTAGGTTTAATGGGTTTTGGTTGTAATATGGTTGTGTGTGATGTGTAATTTAAATCCAAAAATGTTGATTTTATTTTTAATTACACTTTATAATTAATTTAATGAATTAATTCTGTATTGAAAATTGATGTTGTATCAAAACAAGAATGACACCATCAATTAAAACTGAAGGAGTTACAATGGGTTAAACCATAACTGTTGGGGGAGATCATTGCCACTATTTTTGGAGTAATGTGTTAATGTGTATTTAAAAATTCAATAACATGACCAAGGAATTGACGTTTAAATACATAATTACTAGTTATCAAACCAAGAAATAATAATATAATGTAATTCAGATGGTAAATAATTTTCATAAATAATTTTACTACCAAAGAATTACTTTTTCAAAATAATCTAATCAAATTGAAACCCCAAAACATTCTTTTTTTATTGTTTTACCCATCTATTGTTTTAATTTAATTTTATCAAATGGTATCAATTTTTCATATCATTCCCTTAAATCAATTTAGTAAGGATAATTGACTAGGATTCATTGACTCATAATGATTATCGCTTCTCAATATTACTGATCTAATCAACCCTAGCTGCCGCTATCTACATAATTATTCTGTTTAGAAGGGAATAAAACATTCAATTTCCACACCTTATGATGGGAGTAGTCATATTATGTAACCGTTGTTGGGGATATGGAACACAGATGTGAAAGTCTCATTGAATGTTGGTTTACCAAGAGTTTGTGTTTTTAATCTATTGATTCTTTTCTTGGGTCACTAGAATCCACTTTCTTATAGATTTTTATTCAACTAGAAATTGGTACAATCCACCAGGATAATTTCTTTATTTGAATTATCCATGATTTTTATACTCATACCAAAAAAATTGTTATCCTTACAAAGATGATGGGTTAGAATATGAGGATGAATCATGTACATTATTCACCCCACTAATTTCTTATTCACATTCATAACCATCTTCAGGTAATACCAAATGATTAATATTGATGATTTAATATTTTACCACATGCTAATTGGACCAAAACAATATTGGGATGACTTGGTACCATGGTAGAGAAACTTTCAGAGATAATCTACAATATGGATATTCTAGTTGTGTTTTAGGTTGGGTGTTGTAACATTATTTCAACTAAGGATGCATGCTATGATGTGGGCCCCACTTGTAATTCAATAAAATTTATGAAATTAATTTTAAAAACTCAAAATTTGAATATGGTAACACATCATGTCATGCTAAAAAAGAAGTTGATCATTCCTTTATTTTATAACCCTTAGTTGATTATATACCTGCTCTGGAGGACGCTTGTGATTATTTTTAGGTTTTCAGTGTAAAAAAGTAGGAATCTAAGGAGGTAGAGGGGGAAGTACATGATCACACCAATGAACATGATCACCTTTGGAATTTATTGTCCTTAGAGAAGGCCTACTGCAAGCCTCCGCCCAGGCCACCTAAAGGTCAAGGGTCATGGCTAAAAGATGAGGGTGCTAGACATATGTGGTGGTTTTCATGGTGAAAGACACACTCACCTTCATATTACAAGTAAGTAAATGAAATCAATTTGAGCCAAAGACCTAAAATAAAGGCACATTCTTGGTGGAAACCAAGCCACTATCTATTATTTTCTCTATTTCTTTTCTATTTTCAATAAACACGTGACATGTACTCTTCTTCCACATGCCCTGTACCTCCCTTTCTCTCATCCACATGAGAAATGATAACAAAATGATGTTACACACTGTGTGTAGCTACATACATGGTGTATAATTTTATGATTACTGTATATTATATAATAAATCTTTTCATAAATAAATATTAATTATTTTAATAAATGGGAATGAATCCTATGCTGATGGAATGGTCGCCAATGTGTATCTGAGCCATCACCAATTCAAATCACTCTGAAACCACATTTGGTACATGATTCATTCTTTTTCATCCTGTGATTATATAAAAAACATTTGAGATATTTTCAAAATTAAATAAAACCATTTTCAAAATAAAAGAAAACTATTGGTGGGGGTGAATTTGTCAGTTGGGTTTTGGCCCTCAAATCCAAAAGACTTGGGTTCTAATCCCACATACCAGTTCAGTTCCACACCTTTTCACTAATATAAAACCACATATCATGAATTTTGGTAAAATTGCTATGTGTCATGTTTCACGATTAATTTAGGACATTTTCAAAAATAATAAAACACTCAAGGGTGATGTGGGTTGATTGGAAGGGTCATAGCCCTCGAATCCAAAAGTACAGGGTTTGAACACAGCTAATATCCCCTCATATTTCCAATATTTAATAATTATAACCACACATTGTGCATTCACCTTTTCACCGTTTAATAAGATAAAAAAACCTACAGTACTATGACATTCGCTCTAGTAGTTGAGGGTGTACATTTGGATCATCCTAGTCGTCAGTTTGAATCATTCCCCAATAATCAGACCAAAGGTTGTAGTTCTCTTTTTTAGGTTCTAGAAAAGATGGTGTGTATCTCTTTGATACACTAAGTGTGTAGGATTATTTCTATGTGTATATACATAATTTTTTTTTAAAATTATAGATAATAATTATTATATAGTTTATTATAATAACTATAAAATAAATATTATTTCCAACAAAAAGGGAAGTGTTATATAGTGTGTATCATCACCTAAATTCCACATATATCAGCTTTAAAAGCCGGGGAACCCTAATTGGGAATACCCTATGTCAAGCCCCCATCCCCTTCCATTTTATTCCTTTGTATAAATCCCAAACCCCTACCTTAAATCCAATATTCTAGTGAGTTTTATGATAAAATCTATACCTTATTTCATTCATTGATTAAGGTATGTCATTTTTTCCTCTATTTCATTTTTTTTGCAATCATTCTAGTTGATTTAGGGATTTGGTGGTTCATTTGGCTAAAAACTACAATACATGTGATCAATTGAATAACACACAACATTTACTATATGTCCATGGCCACACTCTCTCTAATATGAATTTGAAATGCACATGGTGTGTGTGTTTGACACACATCGTGTTCTATTTCTTCAACCCTGTTTCAAAGAAGATCTTATTTCCCACACACTGTATTGAGAGACATACCCTGTTCCACACATGGAGTGTATGTTTGATAGACATAATGTACACTATTCATTATGACATGTCCATGTCAAGGGTGTTAATGGATTGGATGGGCATGTTCTCATGCACATCGTCTATCAACTAAACATGGCATGCACATTGTTTTATGCCCCCTATGGGCCAAGTCTATGTCCTGGCACATACATGGAAAGAAATCCATTTACTCACACATGATGTTTCTGTCGTAGAAATTATGTTTATTAATTTTGGCCATTACACAAGCCAACTCAGAATATATTTCCATAGTACATGGTTAGGAAATTGGAACACATTATACATTGTGTACACTGGATCTACAGACTGCGTACTTTTATTTTTAGGTTTTATGACTTTTCTTCTTTCCTTTTTGTTTTCCTTTCATTTTTTCTCTACTATTATTTTAATTTTAGATCATGGTATATGACAGTCATGATATTGCGAAGTGGAACATTCCCACTACTAATAGTGAGAGACCCAATACCTATAGTATATGGGTCAAGGAACCTAGATGGAATTCCCTAAGAGATATCCCAATTTCCCATATTCCAGCATCGGTAATGTTTCTATTGATCCCACCAACACCCAAATCCTTGAAATCAACTTCTAGTCCAACCTAAAACTTAGCCCCTTCTATAGATGATCTTACTTCCAGCACAACACCATCAGATGTGAACACAACCCCCATGAATCCATCACTAGATTATGAGGGATCTAGTGAAGTAGATCACATTACTATGACACCACTACCCACATATTCTAGTACCTCAAAGACTTCAATGAAAACTTCTGATCCACCCGTTTCCTCGAAATCTAGGCCATATACATCAATAAAAGATTCCCCATCACAGCTATCTCTATCAAACATTTGACCACATCCACACCCCTTCTTGATATTTGATGACTGAAATCCTACATCAGCCATGCTACATCAGGTTTCACAGTGTCCGATCCAAATGAGTAGCCGATTCATGGAAATTACTATTCCTAAGAATCTAGGCATGTGGGAAGATATTGGGGAGCTCCTCGAGTACACAAACCAACTTGAAACACTTCAATTAATTACACCAATATTCATTGACTTATTTTGGTAGTTAATTTCTACTTTTTAGTAAGATGGGACCACCTACTGAACAATTCCCGATGATACAACGACTCGTGTCCGATTTAAGATGGGCGGAAGCCACTTCTCCCTTACCATGGAGGTTTTTAGCTGAGGGTTTGGTTTCTACCCCTATCCACCCCCTCACACATTGTTTCCTCGCTCACCCACCGTGAGTTTTCTAACCTTGTCTTTATGTATATGGAGATTGTTGGTCCTGACCACATGTACTCTCCCACCTCATAAAAGAGCACTATCATCATTTTCCCTTCCCTTTGTTTCATCCATCGTTGCTTTATTTTCATAATTTTACCTCACAATTAGGATATAAGTTTTATATACATACATGATATGGATCTCCCTAAATATATAATGTAGAATGATTACCCTAACCTCCCCTATTTCGTGTCCACCAACTTCCATTCCATCACCACTGGATGTCAGGAAAACCTGAATGGAAAATTCAATGCCACTCGGTTGGCACACTATCTAGGGGTGTTTGATTCATCACTCCCACACGACTACTCTCCCTAGTGGATGAAAGTTTTTATTATTATATGCATGGTGATGATAGAGAGGTGGGGAAATACCTTTGTTCTGGTGTAGGATTCCCCAACACTTACTAGGGTGAGAGGTGACCCACCTGCCCCCAATGGTATAGATGAACCAACACCACTCCATCCATCGGTGGATATCCCTTATCCACCCATCCACACTTATTCCCATATTAACTCCTATTACACAATTCCTTATTCTTTTGAACTATCCAAAACTCCATATCCACCCACACCATTAACTGATATCCCCATCTCCCTTCACCTGACCACCTTGGACCCCGTCTAAACATCATGGATAACTACCTGGACAACATGGATGAGTGACTCGACCAAATGGAGGGAATTATATGCCTCATTATTCATAAGTTGGTAATTATTCTACCACTAAAATCTTCTCATCGATCAAATCCTTAGCATTCAGCAGAACACCCTCAATTTAAAGCTCTGTCCACAAATATGTGGTATTATCTACCATTGTACTAGATGATTCTTCTTTTTCTGACACCATAGATGTACTGGTTGATCCAACGACATATAGTGAGGACCAAACACCTTCATCTTTCACTACCATTATACCTACCCTACCAAACCCCCTATTTTATATAGGGCCTCTTCAGATGCATCACAATGAATATTTTTGCACATTTATTTCACTATATATGTCACTTTTGTGATATGATTGTGATGTGATGGTTTATATTATTTCATAATTATTTTTCCATTTCATCAATAGTCATAGGTACTATTTCATGACATGGGAATCTCATTTTCAACTACTTTCTCCATTTTCGAGCTCACCATGAGGAGATTATTCTTTTTGCGTTTTCCCTCAATTATTATTTAGATTACTTCTTTCACTACTCCACCTATCCCCATCCAAGTTTTATTTTACCACATCCTCTTCTCTTCCTTGGTGTTTAACTTAGAGAATAATGTGAGATATATTTTTTGTGGTGGAGAGTCTCTCGACTACACATGTCTTTTCCCATAAACTAATTTTGGATACATGATTAGAAGATGATATATTTTAAAATGTGGATTTTTTTTTAATTATAATTATAAATAATAAATACCTATATGGTAATTTTAAAATTTACATGATTATTTTAATTTAAAAATAATTTAAAATGATTTTTGATGTAGTTTTATTATTTAGTTATTTTATTATCCATTTATATTTATTAGACTGGTCATTTTTATTCATGTCATAACTTGATTGGATAATTATTATCCTCATTTTGGAGAGGAATTTTGAGCAATTTTTTATATTATTTTTAATACCCTTTTTCTTTATAGATTATTAGGATATGCATGAATTCTAGAAATTCTGATTTTTTATCTTAAAAACATGAATATTTTGAGTCATATTAAAATGACTAAGGCATTTGATTGATATTTTCAGCTTCTTTGACCTTGAAACCTACTCTACATCTTTCCTCGATGAAACCCATAGAAACTATGAACTACCTTGATAGGAATCCACAATACAAGACAAATAATTTTTCCTTCCCAATTTCATTGATAATATATATTGATTTTTTATTTTATATTTAAAGAGGGAGTTTGTATTTTAATATTATTTTCAATTGAGAAACCCTGAAATTAAGTGTGGGGGAGAGTGCCTCTTTTCCATTTCGAAAGAAGGGGTCCAAAACCAATATTAATTAAATTCCTAGTGGTCACTCTTAAAAAAAATTATAAAACAAGTGCTGAATAAGAGGACCAAAGTAGTTCATTAAACTTATTACTCGATTAGGAACCCGTGTTGGAAAGGGAATATCATAGTGATGTAGACCTTTGAGATACCTTGTTGGGGATGAATATTCATTGATCTTTTTCATTGAATATCATGAAATATATTTTAGGAATTCAACCTCATTTTTCAAGCCTATGAGATTATGTTTTACATCATTACATACCTATATGACGCCTAAGAATCATTTGAACCATATTTAAAGACCTCATGTTTTTTTATTTGACTTCTATGTGGAGAATAAGAATAATTGGAAACCTATGGATAGTGTGAATATAATTAATATTGATAATAATTATGATTAAATGATCATGAGTGATGAGTATGTCATTTTCTGTTATGTTAAATCATCAAGTGGCATGATTATTTATGAAATGTTGAAAAAATGTGAATAAAATAGGTTAAAATAATTTAATTAAATTATATATGATTTATAATTAGAATATATTTGAAATGGAAATATGTTTTTTGAATTTTAAAATATTATAATATGGATATAGTATTTATAAGTATAATTTTTTTGATGCGTTCCTTTTTAGAGTATGAATTTTATTGATTAGACATAAAGGTTTTTCTTGGGGTGGTAAAATGAATATGTTTTGGTGAGTTTGATGTTACCTATTTGTGATTAACCATTCATACATTTTATTAAAGATGAAAACATGTTTTCACTTCAAAAATGTTTTTGTGTTTGGATAAAATTAATTATTTTTTTGTTCTTGGTGATTTTTCAAGAGATTCTTTCCAAAGACACAAATTGGGAGTGAACCAAATGAAAAGTTATATATACATTGTGTGTAATTTATAAACATAAAATTTGTACCTTTTCCCAAACAGAGTTCATCAAGACTGAGTACTCACATATGTAGCCGACCAGAGACTACACGCCATGTAGTTAATGGTTACACACTATGTACTCCCTTCTATAAACAATTGGTGGCTGAAACAGATGCTACATGTCATGTGTGGCGGCACAACATGCCATGTACCCCACCAATTGACCACCAACAAGTTGAAGTCAAATGGGGGAAGTTTAGATCGATCATCTACCAGTGAAAAAAACAAATCAAAAGATAATTGACCCTAGTTCCAAGAGTGTACTATTGGGTACACATTGTTTAGTTTAGTTTTCTATAAATAGAGAGGCAGGCCTCTACGTTTGAGGAGGGACATCCAAGGGAGAGGTGTTGTCGTTCTGCTGATCAATATCCTCTTAATCTAAAATTCACGTTTTCTTTTTTGCTTTAAAAATTTTCAGTGTAATTCCCCCTTCCTCATTCTTTCCTCTAATATCCATGGTCGGGGTTGAGCTTCTACACAACTGGATCACCGTTTCTATGTTTATACGAGTCTAGGTTTCTTGTGTTGGGGTTTTAATAAGGTTATGTGTGATTTGTAATTTAAATTTTGATGTTTCGATTTTATTATGAAATTTTCTTTATAATTCCTTTAAGAAATTATTTCTTTATTAACTGTTGGTGTTGTATCAGACCAAGAATAAAACCTGCATAAAAAAGGATTTATAATGTAAAAAAATAACTATTAGGGGTTCACATTTCCACTATTTTATGGGTGATGTATTAATATGTATTTTAATATTCAGTTATCTGACCAAGGAATTAAAATTTAAATATATAATTACCAATTATGGAACCATGAAATGGTATTAGAATTGAATCCCCATGGTAAATCATTTTCATAAATTACTTGAATTACAAATAATGACATTATTAAGGTACTCTAATCAAATTGAAACCATAAAACATTCATTTTTTGGATTATTCTACCCATTATTTTGCATTATTTGAATATTCCCAAATAGTTTCACTTTTTCATCTTGTTCCATTTAAATATTTTTGTTTAGAAAGTAGATAGAGATTCTCTGAAAGAAAATGATTATTACTTCTCCATTTTCCTTATGGGATCAACCCCAACAGAGGATATCTACCTAGTTAGTCAGTTTAGAATGGAAAACTACTTTCAATTATTCACACTTTTCAATGGGAGCGGTCAATAGTCAAAATTAAATTCCCTTTAGAGTTGAATATTATCATTATTTATAGCTATGGAGTAGTTATGATGATACAAGAAGAAAAATTCATGATATTTGATTTATGGAAAAGAACAGTGACCCATAGTTTTCAAACCTAAATATTACATCTATTTTAATGAATATTAAAAATATTTCACAAATACAGAACTAATGACTATAAAGGTTTAGTTTATTTAGAGATGGGATATATAGTATTATTATTTAATTATTGATATTTAACATCTCTTATGATTATCTACCCACATAGTATGCATTATAGAAATTCCATACATAAATCATTGTTTGTTACCTAGGGTAAAGTAACATATGTAAGGGTGTTATCAGATTCTTAATAAGGGTAAACATGAGAGATATAATTTGAGGATCGTATGAAATAAAAAGGTATGAATAAGGTTATGAGATCATGAATATAACATGAAAAGTATATACCTAATCTAGTATGGATCAATAACATGATTTGTGAAATAAAACATTATAATTTCAAAATACAAGATTCATAAGGCTACTAAATCTTCATAAATAAATCAAGAATCATAATTTAAGGTCATAAATTTGCAGAAAAATGAAAGGTAGATAAACCAATTCATATGTATAGGTTAGCTACCAAGTTCAACATATCATATTATATTATGATCAATCACCCTTTTCCCATAGTGGATTCGTGATACCTACAGATTTCTTACAGTGGATTAAGAACATTGAATTATTTCCATAATGGTCTGAGAACAAAAACATTTTCCCCATAATGTTTCATGAACACCGACATGTTTCCCATAGTAGATCAAGAACATAAAATTCTATCAAATAATTATCTCATGAGATATTAAATCTTATAAAATTCATTAATGGGATATAAATTTTCATTACCACTAAGAACATTTTAAAAATTATACATATGGGTTCCATATGATCATAAAGCAGTAATAATATCATCAAATCACTACCCTTACAATGAAAATGGTATTCATAAATAATTAATAATTTCCTCATAACACAATTAATTAAAAATAAATATGTTTTATTAACATTGAATAATCATAGTTATAAAGCATCCAGAGAAAGAATTTTTTTGGAATGATTGGATCATATCCCTGATAAAATATAATAATCCACAAAGGATGCGATACTAGATAATAATTACTTTAAATGATTCATAAGAATATTTCGTAAAATTCCTTTTCATATTGAAATTAATTATTCTAATTATAAAAATTTACCAAATATTATGGAAAATTTTTTCATTGAATAATTTTAAGGAATATTCAAACAATTTAGAGGTAATTATTATGTGAAATTATGTTCAATCTATATAATATAAAATAAAATATTCCCTTGACAACTTAGTAAGAAAATTTTAAAAATAACTCGGTTTGAAAATGGCTAGAATATGTTTTTGAAATTTTTTATAGAAATTAAATCTTATTTACAAATGGACATAAAAAATAATAGGTGAATATTAAATCTTTTTAAAAACAACTTATAAAAAACATGGATATAGAAGAGAAATATTATTTTCAATATAATAAAACATAGTTGATTTTCCTTAAAAATCATTTAATATCATCTGAATTTAAAGGGATGAAAAAGAAAGGAAAAAATTTATTATCCATAAATCATCAGATGAGATGAATATTAATGGGTTTAATTTGATAAGGATATTTTCATTTCATTATCAGATATTCATGAATAAAAAATCATGATTTAAATAGGATTTAAATATAAATCCATCACATCAAATATCACCATTCATTGTACATATTATATCTCCATTTATAATAGATATATATTTATTATACAATCATTATCACATATATCATACCATTTATGATTTTATTCTGATATCTTATCATCTGTTTATTAACAATTTGTTATTAAAATCACTATTCTGTGTGATAACTGCTTCGTTTTTCATACATTTTTGTGTTTGGAAGTCCTATTCATTGTACATTGATCACAATTCCTTTAATTCCATAATGTTAATTAAAAATTAAATATAATTTAAATTAATTATATATATATTCTTCCATAGATATTATAGATAAAAACAAAATTTCACCATTTATGGATACGGTATGTCAAACATACGCATAAAAACTATTTCTATTTATTTATTTATGGAATGAGAACAAATTAAATGTGTTTTATTATTTTTAAATAATATAATGAAATATTATTTAATAAAAATATAATTTTGGTCATTTTTTACACTATGTATATAATTTGACATTTAAGACATAATGAGAAAGAAGTAATTTGAATATAATCCCTTAACACGTAACTAATTTGTCAAAGTTATCTATTTTTTTAAAAGGTTGGGGCTGAAGCCTTAATTTGTTATTTAAAGAAAATACCTCTTTAGACTGGGTAGAGGGAGACCCATTACATCGCCTAAAGGCCCAAGGCCAAGTGGCCTGAATACAAGGCATGAAAGCCCATTTTTTTGGCCCAAAGGACCCCTCAGTGGACAGTACTGCTATAGTACCCGCGCTGATACATTACTTGCTATAATACAGCCGCCGCTACAGTACCTGCTACATTCCCCCGCTGCTATAGTGCCGCTGCTGCAATAGTTCCGCCGAAATTAGATTAAAATTTTCATGATTGAATAATTACTCAAAATATTTAGGAAATTATGATTAATTAAAATAAGCATTTATAAATAAGTATAACTATTTTTCACCATTTCAATAATGTATTAGAGATTTTAAAGTAAATAGAGTGAGATTTGGTGTTTATTTTTTTCATAAATTAATATAAAGGTCATGAAAATTAAATATAGAACCAATTAGACATATATTATAGACTTTTATATATTGGTTATAATACCAACTATGAAATTAGATAATGGAATGTATTAGAGAAATTTTTAATCCTTATTTTAATGTTTTAACCCTATTTCATTCATTTTACCCTTACCAATGTGACATAAATTTACTATAGTTATAATTCATATTGAAAAAATAGTAATATTTTCCAAATTTGATTCTATTTGTCACAAATAAGGAAACCCTTTTTCTAATATTCAATTTATATATGTGGGATAAATTAATTTTTAAATAACTACGAAAATGAAATGAAAACAATTTTTTTGAAAAATACATTTTGAAGCATTATAAAACATATATATTTATATAACAGGAACTAAATGACATTTATATTAATGTTAAAAAATTTCAAATAATTTGAAATTTATAAACTTCCTTAATATAATTCAGATATGATGATCAATTTATTTTATTGATATAAAAACACATTCCATGAAAAATTACATTTTAGGAAAACATCTCTTTAATTTAAAATAATTTTTATTTTCATTTATAATCATTTAATAACCACGGAGATAATTTTTCACATATATAAATATAAATGATTCATAAATTATTTAGTACTATACATACCCACCAATATAATTGCCACACAATAACTGTATACTTTACTATAGTTTTTTAGACACAGGGATTCAAGTATTATAAGCTATCGATGAAATTAGAATTATTTAAAGAGAAATATATCATAAAATCTTGATGTGTTACAATATAACCCCCTTAAAATTAATTTATACCATGAAATGACATCACTATGATAAATGAAATTGAGGATTCTATGTTTGATTACATCACCAGGTTCCCTCATAGCTTCCTCTAATTTATTATTTAGCCTCAAAACATTTAATAGATGAGTGAAAATGTTTTTTATAATTTTCAATCTATGATCCAGTATCTCCATGAATTTTTCCTTATAATAGATATATTTTATATGAATATAAACTATGAATTTAGTATATATGAATAATATGGTATGAACATCCTCATGTGTGATACATTGAATACACTGTAGACTTGAGAGATATTTAGTTGAAGTAAAAAAAATATAACCTACCATCCCAGTATTGTATATAATTTCAAAGGGACCAATAAAACATGGGTTCATATTCCCCTTATTTAAAAATCTATTATATTTCTTCCATGGTTATATTCATAGGAATATATTTTCACCATATTTATAATCCAGATCTTGATTATGATTTTCAGAATAAATTTTCTATCATTAATGAGATAATATTATGTGAATGTGTATGAATTTTAATTTATGTTCCATTTAATAGGATATTTTAGGTCCCAAAATCATTCATTCCCCAACTTTTTCCCACCATGTAGTTTTTCTCCACTTTCTACCCAATTGTGAATCTTAAGGATCCACCTAAATGATTGGTTGAAAGCAATTTTTGTAAGAAAAATCTACTAGGGGTAAGTGTTGATCACAAAAACCTATGAAATCAATAGAACAAGGTATCAACATATCCTATAGGTTTTTAATGGTTCTCTTATACTATCATTTTTTGAGTATGATATGCAGTGCTGATACTTAACATTATATCCAGATCCCTCTGAAGAGTTCACATGAACTTCAAGGTTAACCATAGAACTAGATAAGGTACAATATATTGTGGTACTCCATGTAATTTCAAAAATTCCTTAATTAATAACCTCGAAATATAGTCAATATTGGAGAATCATTTGATAGAAATGTTGTATGTTTACTTTATACAGTGATCGAAAAAACCCAAATATAATTTTCCCTTTAGATGATTTGGGGATCCTGATAATTAAATCAATGGAAATTATTTCCCATTTCAATTCAAGTATGGGAAATAGTTATGAAAACCACCTAAAATTATATCTTCTATCAATAAAATTATAACATACTACAAATAATGACACATAATTATAATATCTATATAAATGTTGGCCCAACTGAAATATTCTTTTATATCTCAATACATCGGTTTACTTCCTGGATGAATAATTAATGATTAACTATGATATTTACCAAAAAATTTTTTAATTAAATATTTTATGTATAGGAAACATTATCTATTCACAAACCTCATGATTCCATCATAATCATTATTGAACTATGGGGCATTTCTCACTTTATTCGGAAGTTTTACATCTTTCTTCTATACCTATTCTATAATCACATGGATGGATGGTTTAACACTCTTATAATGAGTATAGGATCTGTTCCCTTTCCTCATGATTTCATGTCCGTCTTATCTTGTAAGAAACTTTAATTGTATCTATTTCATTCATTATCATGGAATAACTAACTTAGTATTTTTGAATTAGAGCACCAACAACCTTGTTCTCTTTCATAGTGTGGTAATGTAATGAGTTTTCATATTCTTTAATAAAATCCAATAATCACCTCTAGGTCATATTACTCTAAATTTTTGTTAATAAATACATAAATTTTTTAGTAAATGAATATATATAACACATTTCCACATAAATATAATTCCTCCATATTTTCAATGAAAACATTACAAATTCCATCTCTAAATCATAAGTTAGGAAAATTTTATCGTGTATTTTATTTTGGTAGTGAGGCATATATTATCCCCATATCATTATTAAAGATAGTGAATCACATTCCTTTATTTAATACATCACTTTAGATCATAAACCCTTCTTTACTGAATAGTTGTGTAAAAATATTAATAAAAACCAACCTTATCTAAAACTATATGATTTTTTCTTCACAGTCATATTTACATAAGAGCCTAACACCCTTCAAAAAATATTTTATGAGTGGACTATAAAGTCATGTGAAATAGCTCAAATGGTCCCAGTAATATCCAACTAACCCATGAAAACTATTAATTTTTTGTTACTATGATTTTTATTTTCCATTACTCAGTAACTTTCATCCTTGAATGATCCACCGGTATACCATCACATGATAATATATTACCGATTAATGAAACTATATGAAACCAAAAATTAAACTTGGTAAATTCTCCATGAAACATCTCCTTCATCAGGGTCTTTAAAAAAATTATTAAATGATGTTAACTCCAATCCTTAATCATTAAATATATAATAATAATAATATCATTTTTAAATTCTACCACAAATTAATCAAGGTAATCTCTAAAGTCTCTATTCATTGAATCCATGAAATTTTTAGGGGAATTAGAAAGTTAAAATGAAAAATATATAAATTTATAATGACCATACCTTATATGACAGACTTTCATGGGTATATATTCCACATTAACCCTCATTTTTTGGATATCAATAATGAAGAAATGTATTAATTTTTTTTATTGAAATCCTTATAATTGATAATAAAATCAACAATATGTGGTATAAGATACTTTTTTATGATAAAAAAATGTTTTTTCCTGATAATCAATGAGGGGACTCATTTTACCACCATTATTCTTAACAAAAGGAATATTTCCATCTCTTGGTGATGTAATGTGGTGTGTGAATCACTTATAATGAGTCCCCTAAAGTTTTTTATTCCATTCTTTAAACATAACTGTGAATATTCTATAATTAATATTTGAATATGTGTATAAATATATATTATTTATATTAAAAACTCGACATGAAGATTAAATGGAAGACTATGTACTTTTAATGGAAAAATATCAACAATCTTTCATATAGTGGTAATATCCTCATTGGTTTGGTTTCTCCTAAACCACTTGAGATAAATACGATTCATGGAAAATAATTAAATCATAAATGATAGAATAAATTTCCATTGTGATATCCTATTCATCCACACACTAATAAATGTTCATAGGATCCCTTGGTATAGAAAATATGACATCCATTCATTAGAAATAGTTATGGTCTAAAAATAAATAAAGAAAATCCATGGCTAGGATACATCAAATTAAACTAATAGGAGAATCAAAATATTTATTAGAATCCCATTCCCACAATCTTCAATCATAGAGGAATTATAAACCTGAGAAAAAACTATCATACCATTATATATTTTCACCTCTAACTAAATATGTTATCATTGATATAGAAATTCAATACCATTTGAAAATTCCTTAGATATAAAAGAGTCAATAGATCCAAAATAAAATAAGAACATATCTATTCAAGAGTAGATGATAAGTGTACCATTCACCATGTCATTATCATAACCAACTTTAGAAGTTATGATCAAATTAAATTTCTATTTTTCATTATGAATAAGAGGTTGTTAGTTTTGATCATCACCATAAACCATTATATTCATACACTGGTAGGAATAATTCAAACACTCCTAGCATTTGAAATATTAGAGCATAGTTGGTTCATTAATTGGTGATATCTTTTCCACCATTTCATTAATAGTACTATTCATATCCTTTCACTATTCATGGGATTTATAAATCACCATTACAAATTTAAACAACATTCCAATTCCAGTAAATAAATTCTGTTAACTCTTCTTTCCAAATGTCTATCATGTTGATGGATGAATTATATTTACACCAAGTCATTTATTCAGGCTTCCATGAGCCTCAATCATTAATTTCTTATCAAAACCATGTGAATGGTGGGAATCTCCAATTTTCATTTCAAGATTTAGTGAACATAAAAATAATTCTTCATAATTACTAACATCTCTTATATCTAATTCATTATGGAGATTAGGTGTTAAGAAACCAATGAATTGATAAATATTTTCTTTTAGGGTGAATAATTTAATAATAAATATATTCTTCACGTGTTATAAAATTTACATAATAAGTAATAATGTATTATTCTTAATTTTTCTTTATGATTATTGAATTCTATCTATATCATTTTATGTATAATATAAGGTATTTACATATTTCAAAATATCCACTTAGATTCATCCAATTCCATTGAATTAATTCATTCATATTGAATCTTATTTATAATAATGTTCCACCATTGATATGCTTAACCACCCAAAAAATAAATTGATAGAAAATATATTCCATCATCCGAACAAAAAGAATAATAGAAAATATTTTATCAATAGTGTTGATTTATCCCTAAACTACATGTGGATTAGGTGATCTACTAACTAAAGGTAGATATTCCATCATGAATGACTCAATAGTACACTGTTCCATCTTTTGACGATTTGGATAGTCAATATGACTAATGGAATGATAATGTTCCAGGACCATAATAACAAGATTCTATATTTAGATATCATATAATTTCATTGCTTAGGTGGATAATCATTCCATTTTCGATCACATTCATTAGTACAATGATTTCCTCTAGTTCCATCAATTGACTAAAACCAAAAAGAGATGTGTAATATTCAATAAATAATAGTTACAATGATCTATCAAATAATCATGAAATATGATTCATAGGATATCTAAATCAAGTCACATTCTTTATAATCTATATAAATTTATGTTTATCTGAGGTTATCCATAGTCATTAACATTACATTTTTATGTTATCCTTTATATAGACTAATCCTCATGAATTTCAACAAATATTTATAATCCTAATGTCAAAATGTTATCTTAAATCTATCCCAAGAGACCAACTATATAGTCCAATACTTTACAGACATATATATTTCATCTATTTAAATAAATATTTAGTACATTACACAAATACAAGACCAAGTATTGTAAAGTATTATTGTATTTTGATATTAGATCCACATTATTTTTGATTCATTAATGATATTTAATATCTAAAATAAATATCTTCCCATATAGTAATCCTTATATACATAGACCACATTAATAATTTTCCTTAAATTTGGGAAAAAAATAAATGGTGATCTCATATGAGAAGTAAGGGTAAACATATGAGATATCAATCGATGAAAATATGAAATAATAAGTTAACTATAAGGGCATTTGATCATTATGATTAAATAAAAATCTCATACCTAGTATATATTGAATTTTAAACATGTGTCATGATATAAAACATTATAATTTCAAAATACATGAATCATAAAATTGATAAATCCTAAAAAATCAATCATGAACCATATGTTTATTTTATAATAGTGTGGAACCATAATTGATATAGAAAACATTTATTATTTTAAGTTTAACTACCATGACCATATAGACATTTCGGATCATACATCATCACATGTTTCACAGAGTGGCTTACTAATACATTCCATTTTACAATTTGGATCAAATAGAAAAAATTATTTCAAATTCTGTATTAATAAAATAAATTGTTTGCCATATTAGATCAAGGAAATTAAATTGTTTCCCATAGTGAAGTAAACACATCAAATTATTTCCCATATTTATCTCTAGAGGTAGAATACAATACTCAACTCATTATGAGTCCCTATAATTCAGGAATAACACATCCAAAAATTAATACCATAAATATGTGTGAAATAACATGACAAAAAAATTTAGTATATCATTATATCATAAACCATACAAAGAAAATGGGTTTCAAATATATTTCATTATTTAATAATATCATTAACCATAGAAAATAAATGAGTTTTTTAAACTTCTCAATATCCTCATTATAGGCCATATAGGGAAAGAATATGTAAAATATCATTGGATTATATACCCAGTAAAATATAATTTCCATATAAATATTTTATCATAGATGAGAATATAATTAAAAAAATTGAATATTTCATGATGAAAATAACTTTTTATTTTGAAGTCACTTATTTAAAATATATAAAAGTCCAAAATATTATATAAAACATATTCTTGGAAAATAAAAATGGAATCTTTTAAATGAATCTTTAAATAATTGAGTGTTCGTAATTCTGGGATGTTATATTCATGATATATCTATTAAAATAAATCATTCCTTTAATAGTTTAGAAAAATAATTCAAAAATATTATCATTTAAAAATTTGATGAAATATTCCTTCAAAAAAAATTTATAAATATTCCTGATTTAGTCAAATTAATTTAAATAATTATATGATAATATTAAAACATATTTTCGAAACAAATTAGGGAAAACATGAACATGGAAGAAAAAATATTTTTGACCAAATAATAAATCATTATCAGATATCCATGAAAACATATTATCAATCTCACAAGTAGTTAAAGTAAGTAAAATTAATTGAAAACCTATATTATCTATAAATAAACATATTACAAAAAATAAATGGGTTTTATTATATATAGATCTTTTAATTTCATCAATTTAAATTCCATCACAAGCAATATAGATTAAAAAAGTATTTAAACATAAATCATATACCTCAAGACTCTTCTTTTTAATCTGTGTCTGAACCTCCTATATAAAAAACTATATTTATTATAAATTTACTATATAAATAAAATCATATCTATCATACAATTTATTATTTACTTATGACATATTATCTCATATTTATTAAAATTCGTTTTATTAAAATAAATGTTATTGGTTATAATGACATTATTTTTTTCATCAACGTTTCATTTATGTAGTCCTGGTCCTTGTATATTGATCATGTTTCAATCATATATATAATTTTTATAATGATATTAATAATATATATATATATATATATTTAGCATCATCCATAAACGTTACAGATTAAAAAACAAATTACAACGTTCATGAAGACATTGGGTCGTACATATTCATGAATATTGCATCAGATTTTGGATGGATGAAATGAAGGAAAGGGAAATAAAAATTTAGAGTTACAGAATATATATAAAATAATATATATATATATATATATCGTATATCTTCATTAAATATATCTTTTTCATAACCTATTAAATAATAAAATGAAAATTAAATCACATTTCTTCATGGAAGTTGTGGTCTTCATGAATGTAGGAGCGACGTTATCATTTTCCATAAGATAAAAAAGTAAAAAGGTAGATAAGATATTATAATTAAAAAAGCCTAATTATTTCATAAATATCATACATAAATATTAAATTAATAACTACAACCATCCATTAAGGATGGTTATGGAAAATTAATTGTATCGCTACATGGAGAGATTATGTTTTATGTACAAATAATCGATCAATTCACATCCCATTTGATGAAAAAGAGTGTAAATAAAGGTGATTTCATAATAGTAATATAATTTATGTAATTTTATGATGTGTAACAAATTATTTCAAGAATAATATCAATGATTTAGGGTATTTATATGAACAATTAAATTGCAAGTTGTCAGGAAATATGATTAACTCTTATTCGATAGGACTCCATTATATATGTTCTTAAAGAACCATGGAATGATATATTAAGAATAAAAATACATAAATTTAGTATATAAGGGTGGTGATATAAGATTTTTTTAAAGCTTGGTTGAGATATATGGCTTATAGTGTTGTAATGAATAAATAGAAAGGGTTCCCTTATATAATTTATTGGAGGGGAACTCTTGAAATTTCATAAATGATTAAATTATAATAAATTCATTCCATTGAAAAATTCATCCAAATGGAAAATTATTTAAAGATAATATTGGTTTATTATGTAATCCATTAAGAAAATAATATTTTAATTATTTTCTGAATTTTTATAACCTTTTTCTTTTGGTATAAAGACTTAGTTAACATACATTAGCTGTACCCATTTAATAAATTTTTCACTATTAAATGTTTATATTTTTACTAATAAGGTATAAAGTGGATCATAAATGGAAAAGGGAATAAATATTAATACTATTATAATAGAAAATTTCACATTTAATTTTTTATGATTTTTAAATAATTTTATAAAATTATTTTTAATATAAAATATAATCAATTTCGTCATTTGACACTATTTATATAATTATAAATTCATGAAGCCGTGGGAACGATAGAATCAAAATTTAATTCTATAAAACATCCCTAATATGTAATATTTATCATAAATATTAGTTTAATATAATAATTATTCCATTTTTTTTAATTTTAATGTTTTAAAAATTATTTATTTTATTTTTATATTAACTGAATAAAAATTGTATCTTTCCTTAGTAATAATATGAGGTAAATTTCATTCACTAAATAGAATAAATAATTAAATCTGAAAAATGAAATTAATTTATAATTAAAATTGGAATTTATAACTGAACATAACTTATTTTTACACATATGATTAAATATTAGAGATATTAAACTCAAGAAAGCGACATTTTTTATTTATTATTATCTTAAATTAATATAATTGTCACAATAAAAGATATATGGATTGAAATGGGCATATATTAGAGACATGGATGGGAATGTTTTATCAAAACTTATCCAATAGGATAAAGTGATGTTTTAGAGAAATTTTAAATCCTTATCTCAATTCTTAAACCCTATTTTACCTATTTTACCCTTATCGAGGTGACAAACATTCACCATGATTAATATTGATATTTGAAAAAAATAGTGGGGACTAGTTTACAAAATTTTATCCTAATAATTGTAAACAATATTTACTTTTTTGAAGATAATATTTCTATAAATAGAAGAAATTTGTTTTATAATATGTTTTAAAAACACAATGAAACCCATTTTTTTAGAAGCATACATTTCAATCATAAAAAATATAGACTAATACATATTTTCTATAAAACAATATATGAATATTATAACATTTTATTGAATAGATAGTATATAAATTTAATTAAATTCATTCACCAATACAGATCAATTTAATTTATTATGATATAAACCCATTGTATGGAGAAAATCAGTTTAAAAAACATTTATTTTACATTTAAATTAATTTTATATTAATTTATAATCAATTAATAACCAATAAATTCTTTTTATACATGTGTATATGATAAATTTTTCATAATTTATTTAGTCATATTTATCTCCCCTAATATGATAGTAAGGAAATAACTATATAATGAATTAAAATTTATTTAGACTCAGGGTTGTGTGTATCATAAGATATAAATGTAATTTAGTTTTTTTAAATATAAATATATAATAAAATCTAAGGGAGTTCCAAAAAAATTTCTTGGGAAGAGTATTGGAATAATTTTAAACTCCGCTATTACCTTAAATTGATATTATGATTCTCTAGGGTGGAATATATATGTATGATGACTCATGGATCCATTTCCAAATAGACATTTCAGATGTAACTATATTTAGTAAGATAACACAAATATAGAAACATATAGTACATATACCATAAGTAGTTTTCAATACAATAAGATATTTTAGAGACCAAGGTATGTTTCAATGATTCTGTATGAATTTAATGAGAGATATTGGATTAGATGTGAATCTTTGTATTAAATTTTGTTTTCAATACATATGTAATGTTCAAAATCACATTACATGTGATTTTAAGGTATTCGGAAAATTTAATTAAATGATATATATATAGTTCAATTTTATTATATATCATAAGATTATTTCATGATTCACGTATAGTGAAAGGAGTAGTAAAAGGGGTTCCATGTAACGCCCCGACCCTAGAAGCTCAGAGATGGTGTATTATTTTATTACATTGGAATGATTAAAAGGAATAAAATCCTAAAGGACCAGTTAGTTTAGTATTTTTCTTAATTATAGATTACATAATCAAAACCCATAAAACATAGGGAAAAGAATATAAATCATAACATAAGTAAATAATCAGTATCCTTGAAACTCATTTAAAGGATTCCTCTTCATAAAACAAGGAATAGAAAAACAATAACAGTGAGATAAAATGCTCAGTAAGGGTCTGTAAAAAATAATGAACAAAAAATTGATGATATTAAATCAATATGGAAAGTTAAATAACAGATAACACATTCCACTCAAATAACTATATTAGGAATAATCAATATGGCAAGGTTAACAATTGAAATACATGAAATTTAACCAATAAGATTAGAATGACCACTGAATTTATAAAATGAAAATATCATGGATAATAATAATATTTAATGAAATACATATGAAGTAAATGATTAATTTTTGGATGACATGTTTGTGCCACATTAAAACCTATACCGTCAAGACATTTCACAATATAGTTTAAAGCTATGGATAGAAACCCTTTTAATTTGGCCAATATATTTGTCACATGATAACCTGTTGATTCATCAAGGGGATATATAAATTATGTTCAACACCCATCATTTCCTTTAAAAATAATTCTTGATATTTAATAATTTAAATAATATCCGTTATGAAATGGCTGTGTTGAATAATGAATATATATTTATCAATATTTACCAAAACAATCATATAACTCTCAATGCATACACTATATATAAAATTATTATAAAGTTTATGCGTGAATCATAAATAATGGTATTAAATGATAATTTGGGAGTATAGAATCAAAATTAAAGTTAATTGGAGTATAAGAACAAATAAGTATCAATGGAATGTAAATTAAGACGAAATCCCTTACCTTGTGTTTCTTTTTTTTCATGAACATCATTTAACCTCATGTATAATAGTTTTAAGAATTTTTATAATTTATATCATAACCTTATTCATATTTATGATATAATATATGATCTTTTTATATTATTTTATCATCTTCTTGTTAATAATCTTTCACTATATTCACTATTTCGAGTGGTAATTGTCTAGTTTCTCAACTATGTTCTGATTTATTATTGTTGTTCTAATTAAGTATATCATGATTTAATCATATAAAAAATGTAAAACATTATTTAAATATTTTATATATTCAGTATATATATATATATTTATAATATTCCATAAAAGACTGAGATAGTAAATGAAAAAGCACCGTTCATGGAGAATATAGGCTGCACGTAATGCATGAACACTACTTTCATTTCTATGTCATATTAAAAGAATAAAAAGTAAATGAAATATATATATATTTATAATATAATTACTGTATTATATTTATTTTATATGTGTCTCACAGGTTTAATAAAACCATCCTTTATATCTTCCATGTATAGCATGAACGAATCACATTTCTTTGAGGGGGCGGTAGTCCACACTTTCACAAAAGATGTTATCGTATTTACACAAAATGGAAAGTATAAGGGAATGTGTTATAAAATAATTAAAAAATTATAAAGACATAATAAATATCATATATAACATATATAAATAAATTTTCCATCATAATTTCCAACCATGAATGGTGGCCAAGGAAAAAATGAACAATCATCGTTTCGTGAAGTGGTAGTTCACCATACACATAAAAAGTATGTTTGTTACCCATTAAATGGAAGTGTGTGTCGGTGTAGGTCTAACACTTAATATAAAAAAAATCTCAGAATATTGAGGATACTTTTTTTATTATATAATAATGTAATAATAATTAATGAAGGAGTAGGAAAATAAATAAAAATAAAGTTTTCTTTGAAGAACGATACCTTTTATTAGGGTAACTTCTTTTGGTTTATACCAAAATCCTTCCTTAGTTTTCAATATGCCAAAAGTATAGATTATAAGATGAGGTAGGTAATGTTGGGAGATTATTTTTGTGGGGTTAGTTTGATCTATAAGGATCACTGTGGTGTGAGGAAGTGAGGGAGGAGGTTTCCTTTTATAATGAAGGTGAGGGGCAGTTTTGGAATTTTTCAAAAGATTAATTTATAATAAATTCAATTTCAAGTAAAATACCACAAGAAGGTCATTTATTTAAATATTAGAAGATATAAGGTCAAAATATCATCAAATATATATTTTATACTTATTTTGGTGTTATATTAATCCTTATCATTTTGAATAACCATTAATTAACCTATTTAAGTTTAACTATGTTAACAAATGTTTCTATACTAATAGGATGTACGTTTTTAATTATAAAGTGTAAATTGTTATATAAATAGACAATTTAGGATATTTTAGACCATATCTCATAATATTTTCCTTATTTCATATTTTTATATTTTTTAAATAATTTTATAAAATATTATTTTCATAAAATATAATAAGTGTCAATTTGGAACTATTCTTAATAATGACTTAATGAAAATCAATCCAGAATGATTACATAGAACCAGTTGACTTAATACACCATTGAAATTTCATATTCACCCATAATATTCATGAATCACCTTATTAAATTAAAATTATTTATTTTAATATTTCTAATTTGATTTAATTTATTGTTTCATTAATTGATGCATTATTTCATCATCATTGTGGAAGACTTTATGTTAATTATTTATTTTATAAAAATTAAAAATAAATACCATGATTTAGATAATAATTTTATCTTTCCAATTACTATTTATAGTATATTATATATCCCTAATAAATAAATATAATGAAATTTATTACTTATTAAAAATAATAGTGTGACGTATTGAAATTACCATAGAATAAAATTCTATAAAAGAATTAATGCTATCCAGGTAACTCTATGTGGATATAAAATAATAAAAAGGAACATTTATGTTGAAAATATATCATCCAATTAATTTTTTACAAGTGTTATGGTAATATTATAATACTTATAATATTGTTTTTAACCTTAATTACCTGATTTTCCTCTTAACTGTGGTTAGTAAAATATTAAAAAATGTTCTATTCATATGAAAAAAATAAAAGAAATATAATTACATATTTTGGACCCACTGATTCAAAATACGAAATCTATTTTTTAAAATTTAAAACACATAATTTTCATAAATTAATTTAAAAATAATATCTTTGACGGGGTAAGAAAATGTGTTATTAATGTTTAAAACACAGAAAAGATTAAATCATTTTTTTATCAAAATTCAATGTGAAATTTATTTAAATGAAATAAATTGTATTAAATTATAAGAAATAAATTCTAATTATACTTTAAAACCAATTAAAAATATAATTTAACATTATAAATAAGTTAAATGAAAAAGAAGTTTTGAATTAAAATTCAGTATTTTTCCCAATTCATTAAAAACTGAAACTTCACTGAAAAATAAAGAAATCCCCTAACCTAATTTTTATGTTTCTATTTTAAATATGAAGTTTATTTTGACATATAAAATCTATAAATCTTCCATAAATTGGATTTAAATTAGGTTCTCCACTAAAAGATGTTAAAAGTTCCTTCATAAAAGTATAGTATTTGATGACTAATATTGGGTTTGATCTTATCTTATTCCTATCAAATATATTGGATGAATTTCAAAATATTTGGTTGGATATGTAATATATAAATTTACTATATAAACTCTCTAAAGTTATTAAAATTTAATTGATTGTTCAAAACGTGACTAAATATTGTTTTGTTTAAGTCGGGTGTTGTATGCATTGTAAAACTATCAAAAAAATTAAATTTATGCTAAATGGAAAATATGGTAATGTCCTAGTGTTATGCATTATTACCTCCTACAAAAATTTAATCCTCAAAATTTAAAGGGTATTACCTTTAAAAAGATATGGGTAGATCCCTTTCATAGAATCCTTTGGTTCCCACGTTTCTTATTCCATTTTGTGATTTCTCTTGAGTACCTTTGCCAGATGAGTTTTCCAAATGATAAATACTTTATCTCTATTATAAAAAAATATATATGGGTTTTTCATAGTATGAAAGTTCAATATCCAACCCTATTTCATCTGATTTTGAGGCATGTGCTAGTTCATGCATGTACTTCATTTTTAGAGATATATGAAACACATTGTGTACTTTTGAGAGATTTGGTGACATTTCCAAACGATAAGAAACAAATCAAACCATAAAATGGTATGATGTACCTGGGGTTCATTTTACCTTTATTACCAAAACTTGTGACTCCATTTAATGGAGATAATTTCAATAAAACATGATCTCCCACTTGGAACTCTAAATATTTCCTCTGATTCTCAGCATAACTATTTTGTCAACTTTTAGATTCTTTAATATGATCATAGATATCCTTTACCTTTATTTTGTTATCTTATATGTGTTCCAATCTTATGAGATTCCTTTCACCAACTTCATATCAATAATTTTGATTATGTCATATCTTTCTATATAATGCTTTATACTATTCCATTTGAATACTTGAATGGAAACTATTTTTATAGGAAAACTCTACCAAAGGTAAGTACTAATCCAACATACCTTGAATGTTCATTGAGAATGACCTCAAAATTTATTCCATTATTTGTATATTAGTTTTGGACTGTCCATCATTTTGAGGATGGTAGGAAATTCTTAAATGAAGCTCAGTGTCAAGAGCCTTTAGAAGCATTTTCACGAATTTCAATGTAATGAGGGAATCTTGATCATAAATAATCGATTTAGGTGCACTATGAAGTCTTAAAACATCATTAATATTGAACCTTGCAAGTCATTCAAGAGTAATGAATTATCATAAAGAAAGTAAATGTGCATATTTTGTTAGGTGGTCAATGATAACCTGTATCACATCATTCTTCCTATAGGTATTTTGTAGTCCCTTGAAAAAGTTCATAGTAATTTCATCCAATTTCCTTATAATAATATGAAGAGCTTGTGGGGATCCTTTAGGATGCTGCCATAACAGTTTCCCTTGAGAAAACACTAAACATATGGAAACATAATCACCAATTTCCCACTTCATGTTATCCCACCAAAAATGTTCTTTCAAGTCTCTATACATCTTTTTTCTACTAGGGTGTATGTAGAAATTTTATCTATGAGAATCATCCAACAAGTCCCTTTTATCATAGGTATGGATGGAACACATAGCATCTTTCCAAATATTAGAACACCATGTCCACAAAAAAATATGCTCATTTTCCTTCATTTGCCCATTTAATTTTCCTCTAAAATTCCTCATCATAAGATAGGGAATTATTTATCTTTTCAAATAAACATGGTTTTAAATTCATTTTAAAAATTATTTATATTTCCCCTTCATTAAAAATTACCATATCTATTTTTACTAGGTCCATGAATATTGGATACCTCTCAATCCTCATTTGGGTCAGAACTCTATCATCCTTCATACTCAACTGACATGCTACCTTACTTTCTTTCCCTAGGTGGTAGTGTATTGAGAAATCATAATATTTCAGTAGCTTGATCCACCACCTTTGTCTCATATTGATTTATTTTTGTGAGATGATGTATTTTAGTCTCTTCTGACCCATGTATATTTCATATATATAACTATAAAGATAATGTATCCATATTTTGAATGTAAAGATTATAGCCGATAAAATAATATAATGGGTTGGATAGTTTTATTTGTGATTATTCAACTACCTTGATTAATAAGAAATAAATTTATCATTTTTCATTAGGAAACAACCATTTCCTTTATTTTATGCATTACAATATATGAAAAACCCATCACTTCCTAATGCTGGAGTCAAAATTAGATCATTGACTAAACTTCTATTTAGTTCATCAAATAGTTCTTTATATTTTTTGTCTTAAAAACATAACCCCTTTACGTGTAATATTGGTTAATGGGTTAGCCAATCATGAAAAATTCTGAATAAATTTCCAATATTAACCTACCAAACTAATGAAAATTTGTACCTCGGTTATGTTTGTTGGTGTAGTAAATTGTTTGAATACTTTTTCTCTGAAGGATCAACTCATATTCCATCCTTTGAGATTATATGACCAAAACAAGGAGCTTCGTGAAGCTAGAAATCATACTTACTGAATTTTCCATATAACTATTGCCTTCTATGTGTCTTCAGAATGGTCCAAAAGTTTTTCTCATGATCCTCATATATTTTATTATACACTAGAATATCATTAATTAATTCCAAAAAAAATCATAAAGTAATTTCTTGAATGCTCTGTTCATTAGGTTCATAAAAACATAGGGTTCATTAATCAATCTAGAGGGCATTACTATAAACTCGTAATGTCCATACCTCATCCATAAAACTATCTTTAAAATATCTTCTTTATTTACTCAAAATTGGTGATACCTATAAGAAATATCAATATATTAAAAATATTAGGCTTCATGAAGTTGATCAAAAAAGTCATCAATTCAACGTAGAGGGTACTTGTTATTTATTGTAATAGAATTTAATTACCTATAATTAATGCAAAACCTCATGGAACCAATTTTCTTCTGAACAAAGAGAATATGGGCTCCCCATGGTGAAGCACTTGGGTAGATAAATACCTTATTACCAAAATCCTCTAGTTGTTTCTTCAACTCTACAAATTATATAGGGTACATTATATAAGGACCCTTGGATACTATCCTTGCATTAGATATTAAATCAATGGAAAATTCAACTTCATTCTCTGTGGTTTGTCCAAGAGATTATTTTGGAAATAAATCAATGTATTCCTAAAAAATATGTACATCCTCAATATGAAGACTTCCTTCCCCATCAAATGATGTTGTTTTCACTTCTTCCCCAATAATTTCATTCATTAGAGCCATTGGGGGGTGGATCTAGATATGAATCAGGTGAGTAAGATTCTACTCTAAAGATGAGTAATTCTGAATCTTCTTCACAAATCATAATTTACATTATATTATAATATAATTTTGGATAATATTTTATGATTCAATTAATTATTAAGATTATATGAATTTAAATTATAGGTATGATAATGAGGTCGGAAAATAAATCACATTTATGTGTCATAATGGGGACTGCACAACACATATATGTTCAATGAGATTTCCCTTAAGAGTTTTGACTAAAAAATCTTTTACTAAATCAAAATGGAAATGAAAACTTTTCTTATAAAACTGCATAGATATACAAGAGTGTGATGATCCATAATCAAATAAATCATTGGATAAATTTTAATATAGGATTAATGTAACCTTCACCACCTTATTTTGTACTTATATCTCCACAGTTATGATTGCTTAAGCTTGGCCATCTCCCCTTGACCTCTTGTATGGTGGATTACCTTGATGATTTGGGAATTAATTTTCATAGTTCCCAATCTATTTACAACTATATAAATAGATAAAATTGATCTGTTTTATTTTTCAATTAATTAATGATCCTCACGAACTCTATCTCTAAACTTTCGACAAACTCCTAGTCCCTTCATACATTTCTCAGTGTGATTTTTTATATATTCTTCACAATATGAAAATTGTTTAAACTTATTTTTCTTATTTGATGCATTCCCATTTTTATGGTGCTCATATAGCCTCTTATTTTCTTGGTTTCCCTTGAATATATTGATTCTATATAATTTATTTCTCTATCTTGATGGAACATAGAACTATTTCATTGTATGATGAATAATTATGAGAAACTAGTTCCCTTTAGAGATTTGGATTTAGTCTTTCAAAGAAGTGATCAATAATTCACTCCATGATGTGTATGTAATCTATAGGAATCTTGGTTAACCTTATAAAGGTAGCTTCATAATCTACAAAAATCCATTCTTCCTTTTTCTTTAAGCCAAGTAACTTCCTATTCATCTCAATTTTTTGATCATGAGGGAAGTATTTATCAACGAATACATTCTTAAATGTTCTCGATTTCATAAGTTCTATTTCTTCTTCCTCCATATTATTTTATATCAAGTTCAACCATGGATCAAAATTTCTTTTTAGATAATAAACCTAAAGTTTAAACTTTTCCATTTCATTGTATCCCATGTCAATAAATATCTTTTCAAGATACTTAATCCACTGCTCAGCTATAATTGGATTTGCTTTCCCACTAAATTATGATGGTTTATCTCGCATAAAGAAATCCGACATAGGATATTTTGTCTAAGGAATAGGATTCTCTATTTGGGAAATGTTATTTTTCATAACTTGATTATGTCTCCCTAGTGTCACCATATTTATTCCATTCAAATACCAACTATATTGGCTTCTTCAAAAGGGATACCCCTATAATTTCCTTGAGTATTTTTACAATTATTCCTTCTAGGAACCATTTTTACATAATAGAATATGTTGTATTAACTCATAGAATCATGAATTTTAATTACAATATAACACTCATAATAAATTAAAAATTTATTCATCATAAGTCATAAACTTTGGCTACTTTTAAGAAATCACTATTTTTGAATCCTTTATAACGGGTATTAATGAAAATGGGAATTATCTTAAGAATATCCTCCAGGAGTTTCAAAATAGGTGCGTAGTAAGGCTTGTTCTCACGTACTAGTTTATACCGAGTCAGGTCCAATGCACCTTTTCATAGTGGTTACCCCTAGGTACATCTATTCCAGAACCACATCCACTTGTATTATCCAAATAAGGATGTATTTATAAGAATATAAAAATAATATCTACCATACCAAAATTATAGGATATTATTATATACATATTCTCAACGTCTATCTTCAGGTTATATTCCCTAATCTATGTTTTCTAACTCTAGTTTCCAAGGTTGCTTCTAAAATTCCTTTAATACCAACTATAATGCATCAACCCACGAAGGCCAGAGTTTGAGGATTATTTTATTAAATTGAAATGATTTAAAGGAATACAATACCAAATGACTAATAAATTTAGTATTTTTGGAATTCGAGATATTGTCATTGATACCCATAATACATTGTGAAAATAAAATAATGAAAACATAAGTAAAAAATCAGCATCCTTGAAACTCATTCAAAGGTTTCCTCTTCATAACCTCGAGAAAGGGAACCTAATAAGGATGAGCTCAAATGATCAGTAAGGGTATGTAAAATGGAATCAATAATAAATTTATGAGATTAAATCAACATGTAAAGGTAAATAATTTATAACACATGTGATTCAAATAACTAGATAAGTCATTATCAATATTGAATGGTAAACAACTGAAATACATGCCACTAAATCAATAAACATAGAATGATAATAGATTTTATAATATGAAAATCTCAGGGATAATAATAATAATAGTTAATGAATTACCTATTAATGAAATTCTTAATTATTGTATGTTGAGTTAGAGTCACTTGAAAACCATTACTGGAATGGCTTTCATATGACAGTTTAAAAATACAGATAGAAACCTGTTTAATTTGGACAACTTATTTTCCTCATGAGAACTTGTAGATGAAATGAGGGGATATATAAATTCTAGGTTCAACCCATCATTTCCAGTCCAAATCATTACTAATTTTTAATAATATAAATAATATTCTTTATCAGATAATCGTATTGAACATAGAATATGGATTTATCAATATTTTCCAAGATAATCATATAATTTTCAAATTATAAAAAGAATATAAAAATAATTATATGGTTTATGAGTGAATAATTAATCATGAATAATAATATTAAATTAAAAAATCGTAGTATATACTCATCATTAATGTGAATTGGTGTATAAGATCGAATAAGTCTCAATAGAATGTAAATTGAGACAAAATCAATTACATTGTGCTTTCTTTTTTTTGAACATCATTTAACCTCATGTATAATAGTTTTAATTATTTCAATAATTTATATCATAACCTTATTCATATTTTTTATAACATTTATAATCTTTTTATATTATTTTATCACATGTTTTTTAATAATATTTCATCATTTTCACTATTTTGGGTGTTAATTGGTTAGTTTCTTGAAAATGTTTTGACTTTTTAATTATTGTTCCTATTACTTATATAATGATTTCATCATCTCCATAATGTAAACCATGATGTAAATATAAAATATATTCATTATATATATTTATAATATTCCATAAAATTTTGATATATGAAATGAAATGCACCACTCATGGAGACGGTAGGTTGTACGTATGCATGAACGTTGTTTTCATTTCTCTATCATATTAAAAGAATAAAATGTCAATGATATATTTATATTATAATTATAATATTATATTTATTTCATATACTTCTCATATTTTTAACAAAACCATCCTTTGTATGTTCCATGTATAGTGTGAATGAATCATATCGCTTTGAGGGGACGATAGTCCACACTTCCACAAATGATGTTATCATATTTACACAAAAATGGAAAGCATAAGGGTATGTGTTATAAAAAAATTAAAAAATAAAAAATAAAAAATAAATATTGTATATTACACATATAAATATATATTCCTTCATAATTCACAAACACGGAAGTTTTTATTGGAAAAACTTACAATCATCATTTTGTGAGGCTGTAGTTCGCCATGCACATAAAAAATATGGTCACTACCCATTATAAGGATGTGTGTGTAGGTGCTGGTTAAACCAATAACATAAAACAATATCAGTATTTTTAGGATACTTGTTTATTATATAATCATGGAATAATAATAAATGGAGTTGGAAATGAAATAAAACTAAATTGATCGTTGAAGAATGTTACAACATATATGGGTAACTTCATTTGGTTTCTACCAAAATACTTCTTTAGTTTGATTAATTCCAAAGTTTGGTCTTTTATCATTATGGGAGGGGAGTTGGGAGATTATATTTTTAGGGTTTGTTTGATCTATAAGGCTCAATGTCGTGTGAGTAAGTGAGGGAGGAGGTGTCTTATAATAATGAAGGTGAGGGGTACTTTTGGAAAGTCTCAAACGATTAATTTATAATAAATTCAATTTCAATTAATTACATCCAAAAGTTCATGTATTATAATTTAACATGTGAAAAGGTTTTAATATCATAAAAAAATATTTTAGATAATTTTAGGTGTTATTTTAATCCATATCATTTTGATTAACCCTCAATTGACTTATTTAATTTTAACTATGAAAACTCTTTTTTCTATACTAATAGGATGTAATTTTTACATATAAAGTATAAATAGAACCATAAATTGATACTTTATGATATTTTAGACAATATATACCCCACTTTTCATTATTTAATATTTTTTTGATTTTTAAATAATTTGATAAAATTTAATTTTCATAAAATATCATAAGTGTCTGTATTGACACTATTCATAATATTGACATTAAGAAAATAAATAAAAAAATATTACTTCATACCAATTCACTTAATAGACCCTTAACATGTCTTATTAAGCCATAAAACTCTTGTATCACCTTAATTAGGTCAAATTATTTTTCTTTTAATATTTCTAATATCATTTAATTGGTTATTTAATTAATAGAATCATTACTGCATCATCATTGTGCAAGCCTATATATTAATTAATTATTTCCTAAAATTTTTAGAATTTTATAATCTATTGTTAAATTATTGTTAAATTTAAATTTATTTTAAATTTTATTTTTTATAAAAATTTTATATAGGAATCTTTTACACATTTTCCATATGGGTCTCTTTTAAATATTTTTACCTAAGAGGAAAATATTGTTTTTTAATAGATAAAACATGATATGATTTTCTAACTAACATTTCATTTTTTCCATTATACTGTATCCTCAATTATTTTTCATGTTTTTCAAGGTGATTTTTTCACTTCATTTTGGTAATTTTTATTATATTTATTTTCAAATGAAAATAATATTTCTTCTCATTTTAATGATATAACTGAATATTGTTTAATCTTATGTGTTGAAATTAAAATATTTTGGGTTCTATTAAAAATATTGAATGTTGAAAAATAAACTAACTTATTTTTATAATGAAAAATAAAATTAATTTATAAATTGTTTTTAAAATAAGACACTTGTGAATTATTAATGATGGTGTGAATGGGTTGTGTACCCAAATCCTAACGGTAAATTGTTTATAATATGAGAGGTGGTTACATTAAATCCACAAAATGTATTGGTTTAAGAAATAAAATTAACTGATATAAGATAATGTTAAGAGAATGTGGACAGTTATAATTACTCCTATAAATTGATTAGGATATCTATTGTATGTTAATCCTAGTATAATATTGTTGGAGAAAATTTCTCTTATGAAATTATGAAGCTAACTAATAATAGTTACACCTATGTGAATATTCAAATTATAATAATAGGTGATCTCATAATTACTGTATGATGAATATTATGTCTCAATTTTCATTAATGATATTAATATGAGATCAAATGGGCTTTCATGGAAATATTTTTATTTCAAATAGAAAACAATTAGTTGATTATTTTAATGAAATTTTATGACCTTATAAAGGTGAATGGTTTATCTCCCTGAAAAATTATTTATTAAATAGAATTATTTATTTTTGTATTGATACAAAATGATTAATGAATTTTTTTGGATAGAGTTTAATTTTATGTGTATGTAAATGGTTATTTTTTACTAAAAAATATAATTATATAAAAAGGAAAACACTTATATGGTTTTCAAATATTTAAAAAATAAATAAATTGTTTTTTAAATTACCTAATATCCTATTCTTTGATGATCCAATATTTAAATGTTTTTTCATTAGGATTATGGATTTTATGTTTTATATAAATTTAAATTATCAAGACTTGAATAAATAAAAAATTTCATTGATGAAATGATGTTTTAAAAATTAGATTCTATTTTTGGGGAAAAATTTATACTTTGTGGAAATGCCTAATTGTTTTATGTCAGATTTCATAACTCTATAAAACTATAATATGAAAGGATACTAGTTATGTATGAAAGTTAATACCTTGTTATAAATCATGTAATTATGTGTTGTTTTTATATAAGGAATTATATGAACTATTTCAAATAGTAATTCAAACTACACTACCAAACCTGGGGATTATCGATGAATTTCTCAGAATCATAACACTATATGCCTTACAATTCCTTCTAGATATCATAAACCATACAATAATCATTAGGAGTAGTAATATACGGTTTCATAATAATATTTTGTGATTCCATAAACTTTTTACTATACACAAGTAATAAACTAAGGAAATAAACAAATCTTTTAAAAGAATAGTCAGCATTGGTAGTAGTTTCTAGGAATAAGTAATGAATTGAAATAAAACTAGAATCTATAACTCGTAAAAAAATAAAATAGAAATTAATTTAACTTGTTAACATTAATTAAAACCATATTTAATAGAAATTTATAAAACCATACAAGGATTTGTGTTAGATATGAGGTAATAACATCGATCCTGGATTTAGAATCATTCACATCCTGATTGTTAGAACTATGGATTTAAAAATAATTTCATTAATGTTTTATATATAGATAGATGAAAGTGCAATTCATGTCTGTATAATAAATATTCCATAAATCATCTATAAATGATTCCTACACATATGGGTTGATAGTTTTTTCCTTAGGATGAATTATTATTTAAGTTATCACTTCAATGTAGAGGTACTTAAATTTAATTACTCTAGATAACTACAAGGGATTTGTAACATGTCATGAGTTAGTATACCCACTCTATAAAAACTAATAACTAGAAACTGTTAAAAAAATATGTGGTATGTTTATAGAGTATGAAAAAGAACAACCTAAAACCAAATTCTAAGAATAATGGCCTTTCCCATTGTCACATATTCATATATATTTTATACTAGACCATGTTTAAGGTATTCATAAATTTTAACCTCAATAAGAACATGGTAATAGTCATGCTACCTTATAGAGGGTCTAACTCCTTTAATTGTTATTTAATTTTAATTATTAATAAATGTTTTTAATTATTTAAAATGGTAGTGTTGTATCCTCATGTTTCTAGTGAATCATTGATAAATTACTCACAACATATTGAGTGTTAAATCATTTTCATGTACCATTTTCAAGATAATGGGTGTCAAAACCTAAATGGATGCATAATTCATGATCTCAAACCATTCCTCTACCAACAATGGAATCTTATAGATTTATTAACCAATAAAGAACCTATTAATTTAGTTCACACATATCATTAAAACTATATAAATTCCAAACTATCTCAAAAAATGAACCATATAATAATAAATAATGTTTTAACATTATAGAATAGATTAAAATATTTCATTTAAAAGTGTTTGAATGAAACCTTTAAATTATTATAAAAATAAATTACACATATAAGAAATCATTATTTTAACGAAAATCAGTCATCTATATAAAAACATTATGACCCTATCTAGGAATATTTTTTAGTTGTATATAGTTCAAATCCAATTTAGAAGAGATGATAACATGGTTACTAGAATGTAATGGGTAATATGACTTAAGAAAAAACTATAAAAGTAGAAATAAAATTGTTATATGATGAAATGTCAATATTTAAACTAAAACCAATATCATAGTGTTTCATTTTTTATAACATGTTATTAATGTCTCGTGGAAAGGATATGTTAGTCTTCTTACAAGAATTGGTTAACTATGTCATATAACTAATCAGAAGACCCTTATAGCGTCACAAAAAAAATATAAAATCAATACTAACATGAAGAAAAGACTAAAAAATATAACCATAAGAATCAAACAACTTTGTTTCCAATTGTAATTGTTCATATTACTATAAACAACCAATGCCTCTCATATCTATGACAATAGATATCACCACTGGCTTGGATTACATATGTAGGTTGTCATTAGGGCTATTATCAAGGATGCATCAGGTTACCCATTGGTTGATAGGTTAGTAAATCTAGATCATCATGATATATAGTAGGAATTTATTCTTAAACCATGACTCTCTTTTATATTTATGTCATATTTGCGAGTACTTATCATACCCCAACAAAAAAATATGATTCCCTTTTCCCACTGGATGGTCATTAACATGTATTGATGTGAAAATCAGTATATATCATAGGTTCTTTATTAATGTAAACATAATTAGGTATCATAGGTTCTCCATTTATGATACCAGGTGTATGTATTAGAGTTTATCTATATTATTTTTTATTTCACAGTGATGATTAACTTTAAGGAGGCTATGACTTAAATCCTCATTAATAAAAACTATGTAGTTTATTTCTCACTTGTAATGATGTAGTTGTTCATGGTGATGGGATCCATAACACATAAGGGTACATATTTATCCTTTTAAAATGAATTAGAACTGAAATAATATGGTGCTGTATAATTGGGGAAATTAACACATTTTAATATCTTGTGGCATGGTCCAATTGATGTAGTTTACCTTTTTTCTCTAAGGGTGTCTAGGAAAATGGTTCCTATAAATATTGGGAGTAGGATATCTTCATGAGAATCCAATTTAGTTTAACATATAATAGAATATATCCCAATGACATGGGGATAGTTTCATAAGGAAATTGGAACTATTATTATTTTTATCTCATGGAATTTGAATCTATTAGGGGAATATTATAATAATTTGAGTAGATATAGACTTATGTGTTGGTGAATTTTTTTCTTTGGAATATATAAAAATAAATGATAGTACATGGGGAATATTTACCTAATGGATGAAAGTGATACCTGAAGGGTAATATAGTCTAAATAGAAAGTTTCCTCGGTTATGTAATCCCATAGAAAGAGTTACATTTGATCTCACAGGAATATGTCAATGTGAGCTAGAATTTAATTAATATTAAGTGGAATATACACAACATAATATTTATTTGTAATATTGATGATGTAAGGGTTTTTCATTTAAAATTTTCTTATATATTTTATAGAAAAATAATTCAATACCCATATTGTTTATGTGAAAAAGTTCATGGTTGTGTGAAATGTTCATGACACTGAGTTTTGCATCTTGAGAGAAAGAAATTATTGTTCTATTTGATGTTGTGTGAAAATGATATTCACTAATAAGATTAAAATCATATTGTGGGGATGTGCATATTATGAATGGGGAATCAATTGATGATTTAACTAGTCATATTCATATTTTGGTTCTAATTAGGGTAGCATTTTGGATTAAAGCTAGTAAGATGACAATTGAGGATGAATTTTAATCTGTTTAATGACATTATATACTATGATCTATTAGTGAACATGAATCATGATTGGTTTAAAAAACTAGGTATAATGAAATATCATTAAAATTATATAATATTTTACAATTATATTTTAATGGGTCATATAAACTGAGGCTACCCATGGTATGTATAACACAATAAGTGTCCTAGGTGAATGCATTAAGAGGTGGTGCATAAACCTATTAAGAGGACTATCCTGTCATATTATAACTGAATGATTCTAAGGGTGAGATATAGAGATAAGGGTTTTAACACCGTTATAATTGTTTGGGTCTAACTCTAGGTGGGGTTCCCTTAATTCCATGGATCATTGGGTGGAGAATAAATCTATCATTTTTTTATGATAGAATGCCCTAGGGTCATCGCTATAGGAAGCCTCATTTTTGATGGAATACTTGATTCTAACAACCCTATTGATTTGACCAATCTGTAAGGATAATTCATCAACCATACATTATAAATAGAATCCATCATAGGAGTGGTTCCTGCAAATGTGAATTCCCCGATCATTTATGTCTAATGTTTTTAAGAAGAATTGATAATTAATGGAACATGTAGGAGGCATGGGGGTGTAATATTATATGATTTAAGATGATGTTTTTATAGTTCATTATTTTTGTAGAAGAGTATGATATCGTTCCTTAGTATATTATGTGGAAGAGGATTTTGGTAGATGATAGTTGGGAATGTGAGACAGTTTCCACGAAGTGATTCTAGGGTGAGAAAAATGCATCATTTTATTGAGTAATACTATAATGGTTCTCCCTAGTTAGGGAAAACATGAGGCTTTTCCCAAGTATCACTGGGTTGATGTAGATCCTTAGTGATACAAGCAAGAGATAATATTTGTGGCTATAAAACATTAGATAATTTTAAACATTGTAATTTTGGGAATCCTTAGATTTCATTAGGGTAATAGTGCTTAATATTTTTGTTGTGGAAGGTTTATTGACCATATTATTTATGAACTAAGGGAGAAGTAGTTCCCCTCAATGGTTCATGATATTCTAAACACTTAGGTAACTCAAATACCCAATATTTTGGTTAATTTACCTAGGTATTAATATTAAAGAAGATATAAGAAGGTATTCAATGACTTGGGTATAAAAATAGGTTATCTAAAGAATTAGGAAATACTTTATTGTTAGAAATGTTTCAAATTAGGGGTTGAAGGGTCCTTTTTATAATAAAATTCACTACAATGGGTGATGGTGGATTTGAACACAAGTTGTATTTGTAGGTGTAAAATTTATCAAATATCCTTCATGGATATGTATTGTATGTAAGATTGGCCAATGACTATGTGTTAGTTTATTATCATGTATTTCCATAAAACACAGACTAGATTTCCCCAAAAAATTCCTTTTATGTTCTTGTGGTGTTCCACCATTAATTTATTTTTCTATCCAAAAAATGAGAGAAACAAAAAAACCCCTTCCTCAAGATTGAACCCAAATAGAATAATGTGGATTAATTCATGTGGTAAATGAGACATTTTAATAATATATTTTTTTGAACAATTGAAATCATTTTCGTTAAGTTGGGATAATTTGTGCTAGTTGTTAGTAGAACCATGGTACCCATGTATGGAATTAAAATATTGAGAAAAAGAATGAGGAAAAATTCCATTAAAAATACTATAAATAGTGTTGTTTGGTTCCTCTATCCATACTGTATATAATACGAATGGGAAGAGATAAACATCTATGTTCCCTTGTATTGACATCATATAATGGTAAGTAAACATTAGTAGGTTTATCCCTTCCATTAATCCATTAATAGTGGCCATGGTGGATGAACCAAAAACATTAATAATTCACTTACATGAAGGAAACCATATTATTAAACTATTCGAGTACCATCATGAATCTCATGGGACAAGTACATGGGTTAAGAATTTGAAAAACCAATAGGGTGGAATAATATTTTCCTAACCAACTTTTTACCAAGTGGTTCTGGAATTTTCAATCATTTAACTGAAATATTTTCCTCATATTTATATATTATCGGTTTATTTTTTTATAAAAATATTATATTTTTATTATAGGAAAACAATTTATCTTGTTGTGATCAATGTTTCTGATGTTTAAGCCACAATTAACATAAAAATATTCATGAGATTTTTGGACCCAACAATTATGGGATTTGTGACCTTCTCATGTCATGGATTGAAATGATGATAAAGGAAAATATTTAAGAATATTTTTAATATGATAAAATTTTATTATATGAATATAGGATGGTGATTGGTGTGCTTATCATGAGGCTATAAACTTATAATTTTCACTCCTATTTAGCTGAGTTACCCAATGTGATAATGGTTAACATTTATATGAATGGTTCTTATGTCCATGAGAGCAGAACCCACCCAGTATGCATAATTCATTATAATAAAACCACCATATACACCTATCATCATATTATAGAGCCCTAAAAATATTATTTTCATCCATTTTATATTCCCCTTCCACCTTTCAAGAAAACTTATTGAATAAAAAAATTTATTATTGTGTAGGGTAGATCTCTTATACCAATGGATTTGGGGGGTCTTTGTTCCACAGTAAATGTTCTGAATTTAAGATTGATCTCAATGAATTCAATATTTTAAAATATTGTTTGAGTTTCTTAGACCAATATATTCCTAAATAGTGATTTAGTTATAGATTCTTCAAGCCAATAGATCCCATAAACCAACTCCTTTCATCTAATAAATAGTAAAGTGAGAATCAGTTTTTTAAACATATATATAGTTTTGGGGAACCCATCCTATGGGATATGTACGATAGATGCATTCACATGAAGGAAATTTGGGAATATTACGATAAAAACTATCGCCAACCCATGAATTACTGAATATGACTTTTTATGTTATATGGAAGGATCATTATCCTTATTCTTACATCCATTTTGATTTATGGATGGATTCCTTCTTAGATCCCCATATGAAATTTCTAACATTCCAATACCTAATATAAATATCCATAATGAGAAATGACCAACCCTATGAAATTAATTGAAATTATTAGAATATGAATAATATGAATAGTGGGTGTAAAATGATAACATCAAAATACATTCTCAAACCCAACTAGATGGATTTTTAGGGATGTGGATGAGCACTTACCTGCTTCTAGTATGTGAATCTGAAAATATGATTTTTTTCAAGTTCATTTTTTATGAAATCTCAGATGGAATAAGTAATTCTTGTGGGATTGTAAGTACCCATACTAAAAAAGTTTCATTTTTTAATGATTCATTATGTATATATATAAGTCCCCATCCATATTTTTGGAATATTTTAGGTGTTTTTGGGATGCATGTTAGTAAAATTAAATGCAGACACACTCCATATTGATTTAAAAAACCAAGGATTTTAGTTTCACAATTTTAACCATGAATTATATCGAATTAGAGATTTGTCTCTCCTGTATAGATCCACTTAAAGATTATGATATTATGTTATGAAATAAACTTATTCCCATAGGATGATCCCCATTACAAGATGATTTATTTTATAATGGAAATGTTGATTTAGTAACTTAGTCCTATAAGTTGGTTTTGATATACAATTTCCATGTGATACAGATGAGAGGGTAAATCATCAGTGAGGAATGTGTTCCATAAAAACTTCATTATAGCTTAGGTTCTTTTAATAACGTAATATATCCTTACCAATAATTGTTAGTCAATATAACCACATGATAGTGACATATTTGATTTGTGTGATGATCACCAATGTATCCCCTATATTTTAAATCAAATTACATATTTTGAGTGAATTTTTAGTATTAAATACATGAAACACTAATTTTTTTATCTGATTAAACTATAATATAGTTATTACATCATGGGTTCATTGTGTTGATGTAGTGACTTAATGTCAATGAAAGTGAATAAATAGTTCTTACTAAGAGGGGGATAATGAAGAAAACCTAGAGTAATTGAAAAACCTCTGAACAAGAATTATGTGGCCACTCAGGTTAGTGGAGATGAAGAATCATAAAGTTGAAACGTTATTATATAGTATTAAATAAAAGACAAGACATGGGATCATAATATATAGACATTAAATGAGGATAAATGTCAAAGAAAACTAGGGAAATCAATGAGTCCATAGTGTATTCAAAACCATTTGAGGAGTCCTCATATAATGTATAGTGTGTGGAATACCTATTTTTAAAAAACTAACCCTTGAACATTTAGGGTTTATAGAATATTCTCTAGGATGGTGTGTACATTATAAAACTCAAGGATATACGGAATCCTTGATACTAATTATGACACCAATTCTAATAAATGGGAAAATTGAATCTATGAGTTAAGGATATTCGTAAATTATATGGAAATCCATATGATGGAGCCTTGATGGGTAAATAAAATAATGGAAAATGGAATAAATGATGGGATGGTCATTTGATCAACTTGTGAGTGAGATGATTTTTTTGATCCTACTGATATACGTCTCTTAATTTGAATTCATCCTTTTTATGGGAAGATATATTTTATTGTAACATCAACTCATATTGTAGATAGTGGAAACATAGAAGTTTCTGATGAGGGATCTATAGAACACTACAATAGACAATAAAATAGATATAGAGAAGTTTCGACCTATAATGATAGGGGAATTATTCTCATGAAATATATTCCGTTATGAAGTGATAGAGGGGTTGTAATCTATCTTGGACCCACTAATACTGGGCTTCAATGTATTATAGACTTTTCATTTTCCATTTGAAACAAAATAATGGTTACGAGAATAGTGATTAGATAAATAATTCTCTTATCATGGTTAGTTTCAAACCCCATTAGTGATTTATCTAGAATACATATGATTATATGCAGAAAATGACATATACATCTATCTCTTCCCTTAAACAATCTAGATAGTTTCTTGAAATCATCAAGGGGGGGTCCTCAAGATAATTTCATATTATAGGAAACTCAAATAAATCAAGGGATAAAAAATTAAAATGGGTTAAAAATACACATTCTCATATACAATTTGTGTATGGAGGTGAAACATTTATGAAAACATATCATAGTTGTGATGTTAAGAAATTACGATTAACTCTATTTGTATTAGTAGTTCCAATTTTTATTCTACAATACCTATATAGATTAGAGGATATCACCATGATCATAGATGTGAATGACTGGTTAACACTCCATGAAGGGGATGTCTAAGAATTTGGACAACTTGAATTAATTTCCATAGATCATATTGAACCTTGGACCATTTTAGAATGGGATGGTAAGGAATTAGGCTGGATGGAATCATTCCACAGACTTCCCTAAGTTTTCCTACCCTTTTTTAGATCCCAACTAAATATCTTTATTATGTTTTTAGTATATATGTTTTTGAAGGTTGTATGAATGATCACTCTATGACATAAAGTCTCAATGTTTCTACAATAGCAATGGTTGAGATTATGTCAACATTTTAATCATCCATTTTTTCTAATGAAGAGAAAAGTATTTGGGGGAATTATTCTGAGGTTTTTATAACTAGTGTAGAACATGTTATAACATCTAATTGATCAATAAAAATAGATAATAATTATTTTATCGACCTGGTAATATTTTCATTCCAGGGATAACATAAAATATTATCATCAAAATAATTGTTTCATCCCATGAATAAAGTTTTGGGAATAAATATGTTCATCGAACAAATTTTCATGTATTATATACTCATAAATACTTTTATTTGTTTTAATAATCAATTTAATTTATGTTTATTTTTTTTATATTTAATTTAATAAATATTTAATTTTTTACTAGAATTTTGGAATTCATTTATTTGATCTTTATATTTCAGTGAAAAAATATCTGTATTTATGAATAAAATTTTAAGGAAGTCTTGATTAACTGTTTGAATGTGATTTTGTTTCATAATATTTATATATATATATATATATCCATTTTTTGAATCCCATAATTTTACCGATCATTATGACCAGGTACATAAATTTTTGTAAGGATCCCCACATTTGAGTACCCTGTATTTAGAATCTAAAAATGTAAGAAACCTCACATTGTTATGAGAATCCAAGTTTTAGAGCTCTATATTTACTTTCAGACTTATGTTTTCAACCAAACATTTGGAATCATCATCACACAAAGCAACTCCACTATGAACTAGTCTTATGTGGGTTTTGAATTTTTAATTATTCCATGATTTTGCTTATTATTTCACTAGATTAAATCACTCATTAAGAATATTCATAGTTAATTTTAGGGTATCTTCATAAATATATTAATTCATTCCATTTTGTAAGGGATGTTATATTATTCATTGACTGATAATATTAAAATTGCAATCATGATGTGCAAATTGAAATCATGATTTCTCTGGTGAAATTTTGGGATCACCTTGATTTGAATTAAATCAGAATTCATAATTAATTATAAAAAGGATATATATATATGTATATATATATATTTTATGGTTGATATTTTTAATTAATGATCTATTTTTAAAAAATTTAAAAAAGTAAAAATATATTTATGAAAACATACATCAGATGATTCTTTTTTTAGAATAGATTAAACTAACTTCTATAAATTTTACATTTTATATTGGGTACATCTACTATAATTTAATGAATAATTTCTCAAGTAAATAGTACAAGCATACATGTTTTAGAAACTAATTATTATAAGTCTTGAATTTATAATGATTCATTTATCTTATGATACTTCCTAAACTAAAAATATTATATAGAAGTATTTTATGACTCTTTTGAGGATAGTTTTATGAAGATATTGATCAATTATATTTAATATTTCTTTATTTTAATGTTCAAAATTTGCATATAAATAATTTTAAATATAATTTAACCATCAAATAAATTTTTTTAGTTTCTAAACACTTGGTTGTTGAATAATTTGGGGACTGTAGATTTTTATATCTTAAATAACTATAATATCCTTTCTAATTTTTTTATTCCATTACCTTAACTATCAAGATCTTTTGGAAAAGGCTGTGTCGGTGAAAATCACTGAACTCATAGAGAAAGTGTTGGTGTAGTGGAATAAGGGATCTTTGTGACCTGAGGCACTATAAAAATACATTTTCTCCCCTTCAATAATTTTTTAAGCACTATTTCAACAAAAGATAATTGGATCCCTTCTTGGGTCAAGGGGGGTTGATTTTGGATTAATAATTTTTTTAAAAGGGAAAATATCTCCCCCTCTTGTGTCTTAGTAATCCTTCCAACACAATTGTTGGTATTAGTGGGGTATTCTCTTGATGGCCTATTTTATATATATTAAGACAAAATTTAAGATCCAATCAAAGACCAATGTATCTGGATACTATTATTTATGGTATGTCAATAAATAAGGATATATATTTTAATTGTTAAAATTATGGTTTCTAGAAATATTGAGTGGTTATAAAAATGAAAAATAATTGTTTGAAGCATAATATAATGGCTATCAAGCCATATAAAATTTGAAAGAATCGACCAAAAAAACCGGGTTTCTTCCTAAGAATGTTATTGCATGAAAATTTTAAGATATTATAATTCTATTATTTTTAGAAATGGTTTAGATGAGTTAAATTATATTTCTCATTATATTAATTCTTATGAAATGGGGTAAACAATAGTGGTTTCCAATAAAAAAAATTATATTGTTTGAAAATTGTGTTATAATATTGTTGAATTGATGTTCTGTTCATTGAGAATATATTAAGGCAAACGAATTAATCAAATGAATGAATGATTAACTAAGATATTTAATGGCATTGTTTCTCTCATAATACATGCGTGAACTCGATCTAGCATTGAATGTTTTTAGTGTTTTTCTAGCTAAGTGTAATGATATTTCTTTTACAATTCTTAAATCCACACCTATTATACATATTAATTTTGAAATTTAATGGTACTATAAGGAAGAATAATGTTGATATGAAAGTATAGGATGAAGATCAAAAAATTACCAAGAAAGAAAATAAAACTCATAAATTTTCTATTACCAAATCTAAAAATTATTTAAAAGACAATTTTATAATCTCAATTAATACATGTTGTTCAAATTTAGGTAAAGATCATGGAAAATTATAAAGATGATAAAACACATTATATAAAAGTAATAAACGTTTAAATATTTCATTTAATCACTAAAATATATGTAGTCACATTCGAAAAGTAGTTAAATGTGATCAATGAATGAATTCGAGACATATTAGACATGATGTTTCTTAAATTAACGAAGGAAGGAAAATAGTTAAGAATTAAAACAAGATTAAAATGAATGAAGATTGTGAGAAAAAGGTGAATAAATAATTTAATTCTATATGGAGTTTATTTGAGGATTACATTAGTTATTAATGTTCAAAATATTAAAAATATGAATCAAATTAGAAAGAAAATATGTCCTTTTTCGATAATGAAGATTATGTACCATATTATTACAATTCTACTTATAATTTTGATTCTGAACCCATCTAAAATCATGAATTAATTTAATGTTATTCCAAGTTAGATGAAATGTACGAAATCATGAAGACAAACCATAAATATCCTAATAATATTTATAATTGTATCTTATATGAGAGTGATAATATGCTAAAAATCACATTGAACAGAAAGAAAAAGTAAACAAATTTCTCCAATTTTTATTTAAAATAATTTTTGAATTAGTGAGTGTTCTAATAAATAACAATTATTAAAATTTACTTACAATGCTCTTATGAAAGGATAAGAGTATTTAAATAATATTCTTGTAAATAATGTGTGTAAGAAAGAGAGATATGTAATTGTCAGTAATATTGAGAAACCTAATCTTTAGAGAAATTATTTTGTTCCAAAAAAATAAAATCCTAAAATGTACAATATTACTTACTTTCATTATTTCATTATGGGTAATTATGTTAACTATTATTTCTTAAAAAAACCTCACATTATTTGTGTAATTAATTTTTATATTTCTAGAAACTTAACTTATATTAGTATTGGAGTTTTTGGAAAAGTAAAACATATAAGGTTCCCCATATCCTTTCTTACTAACACATCAGGGACCAACAGAATTTCGGTACTAAAAACCATTCTTATTTAATCTTTTAATTTAAATATAAATAGGAATAAAAATTATATATGGTGTATGGAAAATGTGTTTTCATGACCTGTAAGTGGATAACTTCCTAAAACTCGTACATTATCTATGGTTGATGGAGTCTTGGTTACCCTTAGTGAAGATTTATAATGTATAATCCTTATAATTAGGTAAATTGTGGATCTAAACATATCTTGATCAACAAGGTTTCTCTATGATAATGTGTTGATGCATAATTTAATAAGTATTCCCCCACTTTTTTATGATGTTTTATCTATTTTTTGTCAAATATGGCATGTCATATATTTACAGATAAATTAATTTTTTTGGGAACTTATAATATAGAATGTTTTTACTTTGCAACATAGTTCCTTATTTAATAAAAATATGATCTATTTAAATACTGTAAAAAAATCTTGCTTATGACACAAAAATCTAGGTCATTTAAATATTATTTCCTATCTAAATTATATATGATATAATTATACATTGATATTCCTTGTCTTATATTTGATGATAAATGTATTTTTAAATGATTCTGAAAAGATACAAGAATAAATAATCATTCAAATAAATAAATAATGTTTTTATATAGAAACCTATATATCTAATCCATATTTTTTTGTTTGGACCACATCATGTAAAAATATTAGATGAAGAATTATTATTTTGGTTGATTATTTCTCTATATATACATGTGATTTCTTTTTAATGTTCAAAAGTGAATTTATTTTAATTTTTATAGTTCTATAAGTTGGTCAAAATGATTTGAAAATAATTTCAATGAAAATTTATCATTTAGGATAATTTGAGAATGAAGAACATAATTATTATTTCATAAATATGGTTATTAAAAATACTTTTTTAATCCCTAAACACCAAAAATAAATGAAAAATATGAAATTTGAAATAGAAATATTCATAAAAAGGATAGAAACATATTAATGGAGTGTATTGTACATAATTATTTTTGGGTTGAATCTATTAATACAAATTGTCATATTATAAATAGGGTTTCAGTTATAACTCTTTTTAAATAGACACCTTATAAATTATAGAACAATAGAAAACCTAATATTGTATACTTAAATGTTTTTGGATATAATATGTTTATCTTGAATAATATAGAAAATAATTGTATCTTTAACCCAAAAATAGATGTAGGAATCTATAATAGATATTTTACTACTTCTAAAATATTTATATTTCTTAATAAAATGTCATTGAAAGTTGAAGAATATTTTCTTTTGAAGTTTGAAGAATTTACTAAATTTGAAAAAATTTAATTAAAAATAGTTGAAGTAATTTATTATTTAGATAAAATGAGTATTGATTATTTTAATCATATATTAGAATGTAAATTTGATCATGATATATAATAATCCTATTCCTATGGAAATAAAACTAGGGAATATTAATGTGTCTTAACTAGAAAAACTATGACATTGAAGGACCATCGCATATTGTCCGTTATTATAGATCTTGATTAGGGAGATAATAATAAGAGGAATCTTTGAAACCAAGTGTTATCTTGTTCCTTTTTATACTATTTTGATCCCATGTTAGCGGAATAAGACTTGGATGATGAGAGTTGGGATTTTTATTTCTACGAAGAAATACATTAATTTGAGAGAAACAATTTTTGGATTTAGTTAATAGTCCCTCACACCATAATGTAATGTGATGTAAATGGGTTTTTTTAATAATTAAGACAATCCAGGTATAGATAATAGGAATAAAGAAATTATCTTATCTAATGTTTATAATCATGATGAATTTATAGATTACGATGAAATGTTTCCCATGTTTCTAGTTTTTAATACAATATAATCCTTTTATCCTATGCATCTCATATGAATAATAAATTACACAATAATGATGTTAACTAAAAAAATTTAATGGTGGAAATTTATGGTGAATAACCTTTAGGATTTTAAAATGATAATTTTCTAGATATTGTTACTAAGAATACATAAACTCATTATAGACATAGCTAAGAATAAAGTGCATTATATGATAGGCTTAGTTCTATTCTTTTGAATTTTTTTCCTATAGGACTACCTGATCATATGATTTATAATAATTTCTCTTTATTTTATATTTTTTTAGTTAACCTTTATAAATATGATGTTATTTTTACTTATACAAAAAATAAATATAATTATTTTTCACAACTAATTAAAAAAGTGTTTGAAATTAGTATGATATAATAATTGATTTTTTTCAATGATTTCAAATATTTCAAAAGTATTTTGGAAATGGTTTAAATCAAAGTTAACATATTATTGATTTATTGAAAATTATTTGTGTTGAAAATATTAATCTATTAAAGAATATTAATTGTAGTAATACAAAACATGATTTAGATTAGTTAGGAAAACCAGTTGATAACAATTTATAGAGATCTACAATAGGTAGTTTTTATCATAAAACTAATAGAAAAAATATGATGATTTCTATATTTCATGTGAAATATTTCAATCGAATCCAAAAGAGTATAATTTAATTTTTTATATATATTTTAATATATTTAAGATGAAATATTTATCTATGTTTTTTTCTTTAACAACCATGTAGTTTGAAAATAAAATCATATTTAGATGTGATTTTTGGATGCTTTAGATTACAAATAAAAATATCCTCATGAACCCGTGACATTTTATCAATGTACTTCATTTCATGGTCTAGTAAGAATCAATATTCAGTTACATAATTGAATATTGAGGTAAAATATATTTTGATTTGTTGTTGCTGTGAAAAACTATTGTAGATGAAACACATACTTTTTAACATTAAACAAAATTTTATCCATGATTAAATCTTATTATATAACAATATTTCTATATATATTTCAAAAAATATTGGGATTCACTTGAGAACTAGGAATATGGATTTTCAACATCATTTTCTAATAGATCGTGTCTAAATGTGGGAAAAATCATTATTTTCATTAATACTAAATACCAAATTGATGATATTTTTACAACACAACTTCTCAATGCAATTTATTATTTAATTTATTGTTATTTTGGTTAAGTTAATTTTTGGTAAATATTATTTATTTATTTGTTAAAAACATTCCAGTGTATTAATTTATTTTAATTGTTTATGAATTTTTTTAATATTTCTTTATTTAATTTTTATATTTTCTTATTTTAGTTTCATATTTTTAAAAATCCATCATATAAATTTTGTAAATACCAAATGATTTCAGAACTAATAATCTTGAGAAACCGAACTATTACATAAAACCATTAGAATTAATTCATTTATATTCCTCTAATATTAAAACTCTTGAACTTTTGATCTCCATAATTTATATCATTTTATCCTTTGACTATTTTAACCCTAATAATTTTACTTCCCATTGTGACGGTGAAGACAATTTGAACTAAGAAGGATTCTCCAAACTATGTATAAAGTAAATAAACATATATATTATATTGTAGGGTACTGTAGGTGAAGGATTTCAACTTTTTTTAGTTATTTAATATGATTATTATTCTAAATCTGGAATTAGTATTTCATAGAATAGAGTTTATTTTTTTCAGAATAAATTATGAACATTTCGTTGAAATAAATGTAAAATAGTTTTATGAGAACACATAGTATGTATTTCATAATGATGAGGATTTTGTTTCTTTAAATGTGGATGATAAGGAATTTTCAATGCTGACAGTCATTATGACTCAAATTTTTCGGTTTCATCATGAAGGGAATTTTTATTTTAGTTTAGGATTTAAATGAGAAAGAATTAAAATTTATAACAATATCATGCACTTTATTTTTGGAACATCTCATGTTAAGAAGTTAATGGTAATGTAATTTGAAGATAATAAAAACGTGTAGTCAATTACATCCATACTATAGTCTTCCTATGGGATATCAAGTCAAATAAATTTCTTTTTCCGAACATGTGTATCATTTTCTCATGATGAGTGAAATCATGTTCAACATGAGTTGGTATATTTCAAGGAACATGAAAAATCATTTAATAAAATATAAAATTATTCCATTTTATCAGTGTAGTATGTTGTAATATCATGGTCATTATATGATAAGGTTTATTTTTAACATATGTGCTGGTTTAAGAATTCATTACAACAATTTTATTTATACTAGAACCCTAGGGATATTTGGTTTCATTTAGAGTTTAACAAAGGGTAATCTTAAGCTAGTTCTGGATGAAGTGGAAGAGTTAAATTATGCTCATATTGAGGGGGATCACACATGTTTGATATTTTTAGGTTCTACAATGATTTTTGCAGAAGAAGTTGGTGAGTATATAGTAGAAGGTGTTATTACTAGGAACTGTATTGTAGGAGTTTAGCGGCCTCAACTAATGGTGGATAGAATAACCCTTTACACTATAAGGGGAAGAAATTTCCGGATGAGATCATTCCTTCCAGAATTCTAGGAGTTGTTAAATTTACCATATCTAATCAAGAATTTAATATTGTGGTAGATAATAATGTGTTATAGTTTATTTACCTCTTAGAAGAGGGGAGCCTATAATTATTTCTGAATAAAAATAAGATCATTCAGTTCATGGGGTTGAACAACTAGTTGAATAATTTTCTCATTCTTCAATTTTTCAAAGGATAAAAGATTATCATTCTCTTGAGGATTTTATGTATTCTAATATCTAATTTTTCAGTTGATCAAGGATTAATCTGTTTAAATTTTGGAAATTTCCTTCGAATTAATAATTGAGTAAAAGTTAGATATAACAAATGTGATTGGAGAGTTTTCCTCTCCAATATGTGAAATATTGTATGTCTAGTCACTTTAGTTGGTTGAATATTGGGAACCATTTTTATAGATTAATAAGGTGTCGTAGGAATATGAATATGAATAATATTTTGAGAATAATAATCAAACATTTCAATTTATAGGATTTATATGTTTAATATATTGATGGATGAAGTTATAAATCATCAAGGAGATATTAAAAGACCTAGGAAGATATTTGAGGATATAAGAAAGGTTTCTTTTCCCTGAAGATAAAAGGATACTCTCCATATTTCATACCAAATTTGGAATACTTTTTCAATTTTTATGAATGATTTTCATCTTTCAAAAAATATTTTACTAAAAATTTTAGAAAGGTTCAAGTAGAGATGGTATTTAAATCATAATTATGTGATTTAAATAAGAATTTCTAAAATCAAGTTGATGCATTGAAAGATTTATATTAATGATAGATATTAGATTGTAAATATGGGGGAGATGGTTATAAAGATATATTATTAAGGATAGAGACGTTACCTTCTGATCTTTATACTATGGTTGAAGATAATTAGTGTTTGTTATGTGATAATGTGGAAATTCACAATCTTTTGAATAATCATAAAGAGTTGGTTGAAAGTATAAAATATGGAGAGATAATAGTCAATGTTTTTATTAACTAGCTTGGAATCATGATGGTAAAATATGTTTGATACTTTTATTAGGTTAAAGATTTTTTAATTATGAATGTAGTTGAAGTCATGATGATTTATCAAGATTTGAGGAATTTTTTGAGAGAGTGGGAATCACAAAATCTCAATAACTTGATGGTGGAGTTGTTTATTTTCCACAAAACAAATATCGATTCTATAAAAATTAAATATTCTTATAAAAATATAAATTAATTTCCATTCATTCCTCTAATCCAAAACCTTATTCTATTGTTTCTCCAAATCTAGGATTCATTGATATTTGGAATCTTTTATCAGTGAAATTCCATTGTTATTTTCTACTTTATCTTTTGTTTCCATGCCTATCGATTTTCAATTTTTTCATATTTCTCTCTTACCTATCATTTGTATATAGTTCTGTGTGTAGTAAAATTTGTTTTATTATATTTTAATGAATTCAATTTTATCTCACCAAAGGGGGATAATAATATTAAAATTTCCTTCTAACATCCCTAACGGAAATCCAATGTCGATTTTTTTTCATTTGACAATTTAAAACCCATTCTTTGTCATTTAGAAAAATCGTTGGGTTTTGTGATCATTTAAAAATGGATGATTTATTTTTATGTTTATTTTTATCTAAAAATTTCATTAATATCGATGACCATAAGTACCCTCATTTTTTTAATAGAGTAACACTAAATGGATTTTAGGTTTATTTTAAATTGAATAATCCTTAAAATGTTCCTCTAATTCAGGAAGTATTTTATTTGATTTATATATTTATGTAAAATATAATAATTCTAGGTATTTTTTATGTATGGTAGAATTTAGGAATCGTATTTCAAAATTTAATATTTTATTATAACATTGAAATTGAACCCTATAATTAGAACCTCATTCATGAGATGAATGTTATGATCATGAACCTAAAATATGACAAGGAACCTAATGTTTGACTATAAAACATTTGGAATATACCTAAAATAGGTAAAATAAAATTGCTACAAAACTCCATTATATATATATCTCTGTATAGTATCAACCATATATTATAAACTATAATTTTAGAGTCATACTCACATAAATAAACCCCATGTTGAACCAGTCATTTTCTGGTTTTGAATTTTTAATTATTCCATTATTTATGCAATACTTATTTTGATGTAAATATATCACTAAAGAGATTAAAAGTATTTTTAATAGGATATTTATCAATAGATTAAATCATTATTTTTTCTATCCATGGTTTATTAAATTCAAATATCAATCTCATTGTGTGTCTTGAAATAATTATTTATCTAGAGGTATTTTATAATATGTTAGACCGGAAATAGATTCAGTTGTTTATTTAATTTTTAAGTTGAAATATATATATTTTATAAAATTTTATGATAATTATATATTATCATTGAAGTTTTAGAAGAAATTTAATATATTTATAAATCAAAATTTCATGTATTAAAAAAATTAAATTATACTTTCTACTAAAACTAATATTTTTTTCTCTGATACATGTCTTAATTGTTTTTCAGGATTTTCAAGACTAAACATTAGAGACATACATGTTTTCGTGTTTTCAATTGTATGTATTGTTAAAATCAAGATCCAATTATTTTCAACTATCTCTTTATTTAAAATATAATATATAAAATTTGATGATTATTTATTTGGATAGTGTTTTCCTGATAATAATCTATTCCTTTGATGATTTCATCATGTTTATTTTCTATCACACACATATATATACTTTTAAATATAAATTCTCATTCAGTTGGATTTTTTTATTTCGTACAACATGGGTATTTAGTGTTTCGAGGACTACTAATAGCCCTATCTTAAAACCTAGTAAAAGATTTCATAACAAGTTACAATTGATTATTACAAACATTATACATACCATATAAATAGATCAGATAATTAATGTCACTAAACTAGTGGAGATAGTGTTGGTGGATTTGATGTGTCGATATTTGTTCCTTGATCCACTATATATATTTATTTTCTCCACTTCTTTTATTTTATATTGCATACTCTATTTCAATAAATGATAATAATATAATTTCTAGGATGAAGGGTGATTGAATTAAAATTAATAATTTTGTAAAAGGATATAATTAACCTCTCCCCCCTTCAATCATGATTATCAGTTTGACTCAATATGAATTCCATCCAAGGATTAATCTACTTTCTCATATAAGTAGTTTAATAATATAGGTTTAGGATATATCCAAGAACCACCAAACACTGAATGAAATAGATTTCACTTTCCTATCAATATATTTTCCTTTATATATTTTTTACAAAAATATTTTCTTCATCATTACAATGAAACTAAATCGAATGAAGGATCACTAAAAATCTACCTTACTTCTTGTCAATATTCCTGGGTGAACATATGGATGATAAATTATTAAACACCAATAGCCAATATATATAGGTTTTTATAGTTTATGTATAATTAATTATTCTACCTATTATGTGGGTTTTCCATTAATAATAAAATTATCATTGGATAATGATTATTCATGTGGTGTGGGACCTTGATGATCGGGTTATGCGTCTTATCTGATGAATAAATAAAATTCATATTTTACCAAAGTCTATGCAATAGTGAAATAATATAAATCCCACTATATGGATGTATCCTCAATTCAAAAACATCAGTATGATAAAAAATACACATACCTATTACACTTTGATTATAAGTTAGATTCTAATATGATAGAACTATCATGATATTAGAATCTCTTAGTAAAATACTAATTTTATGGGAGAAGGGTATCTGTTGAGGTAGAAAGACATTGCAATGTGATAGAGATGAAAAATGAAACTTTTACCAACTATAACAATGAAAATAATGGAACATAGTAATGTATTTATGATCTCCTATATTTTAAAAAGGTTGTGATATGATCTAATAGTTCATTAAGATATATCCCAATCCAAAGACACTCCTCCAATTTTTTTATTTATGAATTAAACATCATTTTCATTTTTATTTTCCATTTTACTTATTTGTATACCCATTTATAATAAAATGTTAAATAATGAATAGTAAGATCAATATATACTAAAGGTATCTTAAAAATGAAATTAAAGTGAAAAATTCTAGTAATTGTTTTGAAATTCTTGAGTCAATTTGATATCCTATGGGGAATGGATCATGAACATCCATTAGCATATATATTATCATCATAACACTAGAGTTGGAATATTTAGATGAATTATTTTATTTTGATAATGGATCATGGAAATGTATAATAATAGATATCATAATTTTAATATTCTAGTTGGCCAATTATAATGTATGATTTTCCCCTTGGAATTGATCAAAACAATTTGTAAGGATAGATACCATCACTGTAAAAATTCTTTTAGTCAAATTGAATTAATGATTTCCACTTTGGAATGGAAGAATAATGTGTATAAGAATAGATTCAATTTTTTTAACCTTATATTTGGTCTATTCGGATGATTAGTATTCTCCTAGGCATGACAGTATAATGGGTATAAGAATATATACCATCATTTTAACACAAAAAATGGTAAATTCTCATGAATGATTTTAATCAACTTAATGAGGATCATGAAGGGGGATGTGGAATGGGGATTATAATTTTTCACAGAGTTTAAGCACCCTGAAATAACTTCTTTATACATTTTTATAGGGATGTGGTGAAATATGAATGCTCTAGATTTTTCCTAGGATAAGGGGCCTAAAAAGATAAATTGACATTTTTGGGGTTAATACATGGACAAAAAAATATTTATGGCCAAATATTGTCACTCTTTATTTTTTTCTATGTCTTGGATTGGGAGGTCGTAGTTTTACGGATTCATATTCTTCACTGGATTCCCTTTACAGGTTTTCAACCTAATATGTTGTGTGAATTTTCAAATTTTAAATGATCAATTTTCATGATTCACATTAGGTATGAATACTTCTAGATAAGACTCGACATTTACCAAGGTTTCACTTTACATGATTTCTTCCTTGTGAGTTATATGTCTATTTTAATAAGACGAACTTTTTTAATCATGTTTGACAACTAAGGCCATACTTTTATGATGAACACCTTTGACACCATGTAGACATAATTTAAGGTCATATAGCTTTGAAAAAAATACAAGGTAGTCTATGAAACAATTTTAATGATAAAAAAATAAATTTAAATTAATAAATAAAAATTATAATGATAAAATAATCCTCACAAACAAGGGAAATAAATTTATATTTATAATATTGAACTATTGTTCCTTATAGATTGAGGTCACATGATCTGGACTAGTTAGAAGTTGTTGGGAGAGACAATAATATTTCACCCCAGAAAATGATCTTGGTAAAAAAATGTGTAACATTAATGGAATCACATCCACATCAGTAGTTTGATTTTTTATTTTTTAAAATCCTAACTCAAGAATTTTTTATCCGTTGTCATGATATGAGACCTGTATACATGGTATGAGCACATAAAAGTTTCAAAATCTGGTTTCTATTATAATAGTGTCAGTGTGTACAATGAATAGATGACCTTCTAATTCAAAAAATAAACATCTAGTTACCATGACATATCATGGGAATGTATTTAGATCTCTATAAATGGATCAATGATTATATTCAAACAAATGTATCCTTTATTGTTGAATATGATAATTACCAATAACTATTAAATATTTGAGAGGATATAAATACTTGATAAATTAAGTAATTTTAATAAGGAAGGGAAAATTCAAGGATGTCATGAGAACCCTAATGGTTACACCACAATGTATGGATATCATAATTGAGATGAAATGAATTCATTTCTCAACACTCTAACTTTTTTCCTAAAAACATAGGTCTAATATGCATGGATTGACTTTTTAATTTTCAATATGATTGTACCTATAGGATCTATGATTTCTCATTTGGATCCTTGGTTGTTTTTTATGTATTATGAGTGGAAGGATTTGTGAGTTATGACCACACTTTTTCATAATTTTCTAATTTTAGGTTGTCACCCTGACAAGACTTGGGTATTTTACCTATATTTTATGGTGATTTGGTCTTTACCAATAAGGGATAATGATTATGGAAATATATCATTAAACAATAGTTGTAGAGGTTATGGTCATAAAAAATTGAATAATATGTATATACTTTAATATTTTTCAACATTAATAAAAAAATTTAGAGTTTTACTCCACAAAACATTCATCAAAATGTCCAAAATATCATAGGACATTATGTGTAGACCCCAAAAGTTAAGACAATCCATATAATGTGAAGGTTGAATTTTACCTGAGGTTAATAGAGATACCATTGATTCTATAGATCATCTCAATGGGGTTGACATAGTTTCAATTATTGATAGGTTGACCTATGTTTTAAGTATGGTGACCAGAATGGCACTCAATGACTAAGAATGCCAAAATAATGTTCAAAATGTGGGTGGTGATGTCGTAAATCATGAATAAGTTTCATGGATCAAAAACTTTTATTTTTGGAAGTTTTTATAAGAATAACTATATGACTTTTTAAAAATTTGGGTTCTATAGTGACTCAATATTTTTGTTTTAAAATTTGGTTCCCTAGACCCAACATAAATTGTAAATCTTAATTACCATATAATCTATAAAATATGTTATTCATAACTAACAAATACCCAAATGGTGTTGATATTTTAGCACAAACTATTTAAATGGTAATGCCCAACAATTATTTTTCCTATTAAATGGTTATAGTTGTTCATAGTCTATAATTAGAACCACAAGATACTGTCACATTAATATTAAACAAATATCTAATGGTCTTGTTAAATCAGTTTGAAAGGAAAAGGATGATGTCTCCTCTGATGGGTGCTTATAAGAATTTATAAAAATTCACATGAGTATTGAGCTAGGTGATCTCATGTAAATTAGATCCTGAGGTTTGACCCACAAATAGGAACACCACATGTTTTAGGTGTCGTTGATAGTTCTAATGCTTGAACACATGTAATTATCTATTGACTTGATATTTTTATCTGTGTGTACCATTTGATTATTTACATAGATGAAGGAAAAAACAACCTAATTGAAGTATTAGTGAGGTATATTTCATTGGGTGCGTCATTTGTGGCATCAAATTGGATAAATAATCATGAAAGGATTTGTTACTTCTGAAAGGATGTGATATCTCCATCCTAAGTGATTAGGATGGTAATACATTCAATAAATCCATGTCCATGGTAGAAAAATATAATTCCATATAGTTAGGTAAAAATAAATAATGAACCAAAGTACAATTCCACAAAGTGTGTGCCTTTCTTTATGATATATCGCAAGACAAATTGATTATATTACAAAGCCTGTGTTTGTAGGAATGGTTGAAATTTCTATGAATTTTACTTATCTCTTTAGGGATTGTGATGGATTTCTAGACTCCCATCCCACTCAATGAATATTATTCACTTATATCAAGATAAGGGTATAGAGGGTCACACACTTAGAGTATTTAAAAGTATGGCCAATTTTGTGGTATTTGTGTTTAAGAGGTGGTGGGACCCACCAAAATTTCTGAAATATTTCCATGTATATATGATCACCAAAGAATAAATATATTCATATTATTTAAGAATACAACAATTGGTATTGAATTTATTTATTAAAAGTATTTACAAGTAATAAAATAAATACGTATAAAAATATTATATGGACAAATATTATATTAATATTCTATGTTTGTTTAATATTAATTGGAATTATGAGTCTAGTTAATGAATTTATTTTTAACATAATTTATTTATTATATTATGAGAAGTCGATAAAATATAGATGACTTCCATTTCATAGTTAGTTGGTTATAACAAATCGTTTATGGTTTATTTAATTGGTAATTAATATTTGGGGGATAAGATCCATTTATAGGTATTATATACCTAGATATACAAGGAGGAGGAGGCTCACAAGAGTAAAAAAAATTCATTATGTGATTTTGAAAGCCAATATCTCATCTTCCCCACTTCATATAGAGAGAATATGTTGAACCCTAAAAATTTACTGAGTCCCCCTTCATGGATATAAATGATACTGATACAGTGATAGTCAGGATGTCGAAGAGTTTATTTGATCTCAAAACTAGCAACTAGAATATAATGATCGATACTCTATAAGAATTTTGAATTAAATTTCGATGCTTTGGAGTGAATTGAATTTGGTTTCTCTGTGTAATGAAGGCCAATGATGAGCTCCTGAAAAATGATTCTTTAGAACGAATAAGAAAATCTTTCATTTTATTTTTGTGCTTAAAGTTGATCATGTGAAACCCCCAGTCCTTATAACTGGGCATTGCTTCTCTGGAGACTATGTAGTTAGGTTAATCTGTATTGAAATTTTTTAAATTCCATATCCATCGTTATCTGTTGAATGCCACTATACCTTTAACTACTGTTATAGCGTTTATAGTAATTTTTAGATCACGAAAAATTATATTTACCTTAAATCCATGAAGATGGTGTACGTACGGTCCCATTTTCATTAGAAGAGATTCAGTCCGACCATGGAGGGGAAACTTTTAGCGATTTGAATATTTAAATCAGATTAAAATCAAAGGGTTTTCAGGGTTAAATTAATGAAAATGTATATATTTGTATTTATATAAATATAATATAATTTACCCATATGTGAATTAAAAAATGGTTTACTGTGAAATTATTTCTTTAGATAGATGTTAGAAGACCAGAATAGTTTTTCCAATCAATCCCCTATTCTATATAAATGTGAATATTTGGAAATAAATCTTATTAGATATGATATTGACTATTTTTAATAACAAGAAATTTTTATGAAAGGGGATGCACATTGTAGGGAAAAAATAAAGGTTATTAAAAAAGTTAGTGGTGGAAAAAATTTGTTTATGGGGTTATTTTATATTATTTTTAATTTAAGGGGGAAAGGTTTAAATTATTTTGGGATATGTGGAACACAATGCCAGATGGTTAGGTGTTTTTGGATAAAATCCAAAAACTCCAAAGGGATAGGCATTTTGGTCCCACGCCCCACCCTCCCCCTTTCCCCCTTTGCATCTATATATAATGATAAATAATTAAATAATCATTTTTATATAAATATATGATTTTATATTTATAATCATAAATAATTATATGTAATTTAAATTTCTATAAATTTCTATAATTATATTATATATATTTATATATATATATTAAATATATAATTATAAATATAATAAATATATAATTACAAATATAATAAATATATAATTATAAATATAATAAATGTATACTTATAAATATAATAAATATATAGTTCAAAATATAATAATTATATAATTATAATAATTATAAATATAATAAATAGAAATGTAATAAATATATAATTATAAATATGACAAATATATAACTATAAATAAAATAAAAATAATTAAGACAAATATATGATTATAAATATAATAAATATATAAATATATATTATTATAAATATATAGTTATAAAAGTGTATAAAATTAATTATAAATCAGTATTTATATAAATTTATAAAAACATATTTACTTAAATAAATTTATATTTAAAAATATATAATTATAAATATATATTTATAAATATAATAAATATATTTATTATATGTATTTTCGTAGTTATATTCATTGTAAATATATAATTATAAATATAATAAATATATAACTATAATATATAATTACAAATATATATTTTATCAAAAAAGGTCTAGCCATAAGTGCATGATCCTGGCCATTTTTTAAAAATAAGAAAAATGAGAAGACTGGAAAAAAGAAAGAGGATGGGATCCGACAAAGAGATAAACCCTCATCCATAAAACATACTATAGATAAAGAAAATGGGGATCATTCCCATAGTCAGACTTAGAGTCATCATCATCCTCAGTAGTTTCCCATTCGGATTGTGGTTTTTTTATTGGGGATCACATAGTATTTCTCCTTTATCCTATCATGTTTCAGAGTGAGCTGAATCACCTTCATATAGGACCTAGTAGACATGCCTTTCCCGCTTGGTATAGCCTCTTGACCTTGCCCATATCCATCACCCTTTGGAAGAAAACCCCTTCTCCAGGATTTAGGTTTTTTCCATGCCCCTTTCTATTTTGCTAAAGTAGAATCTACATGAATTGGAACAATATGCATGTGATTTCCATCTTCTTGAATTATAGGAGGACCAAACACTTCAAACCTGTTTGAATTGGTCACCTTGTTATCTAAACATTATGCCGAAAGAGGAATGGATTTATTTTGAGAAACCATTTGAAAACCTTTACTATCTACTAGATTATTCCATATAGATGTTTTCATTCAACCTATTTTATTTTTGTATAACAAAGGATAGTAAAAATATAATTTACCTTTTCAGTTTCATAAAGCATCTTTTTCTTGAGTCAAATGTTCATTAGCCACATTTTTAATTTCAAAATCAACAACTTCTTGTTCATTTAATCTGAACCCTTCCATGCACCCCACCAATGGGATTGGAATATCAACATTAAGAGTAAGATCCTTCTCTTATTTATCATCAAGAGAAAAATCCTCTGTCACAATATCAGACCAAGACTTAATAGAATATTTTGAAATCATTCCATTAAATTTTTTATCCTCCTTTGAGAATTCAATAGGCTGTAAATAGGTCTCTTTAATTAAATCAGATTTCTTCTTTGTTTGAATACCCATTGAACCAGCTGGATGTGAGCCCCTAGATGAGTCCCCACCCTAAAAAGAAGTCCCTTTTGAAGCATGCTAATACAAATTACCATCACATAATTGAATATGCTCTGTATTCTTGGCACTATTTAGGAACTCAATCCTTTTTTTCTTATTACATGTAGTAATATCGTTCCCACGAGCTGAGCCAAAAACACAAGACATGGATTTTTTATAGTTTGATAATTCATTACCAATAATCCTATAGTTAAAGAAAATGGGAGGCACCTGTGCATATTTGATTTTAAAAGGAAGTTCATCATAATCAATGGAGAGATATACTGTGTTAACCAGAGTGGAAATGATATCCACTTCTTCCAGAAAGTGATAATAATTCCCATATCTAGAAATCTTCATCGCTTTGCCCAGTTTTATCGGCACACCAAATTAAAGGGAAATATCATTTTAAATTTTTTATTCCACAAAATTCAATTTAACCCAAATACTTTGGCCCACAATAGAATATAAGGGTTACTCACCACCAATTGATTGATGTTCTCATCCCATTAGAGAATATGGAAAACACCTCGATGGAGGGATATTGAGACAACCCCCCATGAATTTAGCCATAGATCATTATAGGGAAAAATGTGCTAAAAACCCCTACCCATCTAGACACATTTATACTCATCGAATCACTATATTTTAGAGAGGCGTGAAACTAACGCAACAATTTTCAGAGGCTTAGAAACATTCAGTAAAATAAGTCGAGCAATCAAAGAGTGCTTAACAATTTTCATATGTTAATAAATGCCTTCAACATTGGCTTTTACATGAGAAATACACCCTTCGAATCGAATTTCTATGACCTCGGATTTCTTAAAGAGAGATCATGTAGATCCATGATTACCGTTATAAGACAAAAAGAAGGGTTTTAATCCACCATGAGTCTTCACTGGATGATCTAAACTGATCAAAACATGTTTGTATAAGTTGAAGCACCCATGAAGAAGAAATCAACCATCCATTGAAGGAATTGGTGAAATTGTGAGGAGAAAGATCTAGGAGGGAGGATAGGCCACAAACAAGGAGGTCAGGATCTAGCTTCAGTTGTGGGCTGTAATTGGCCATAAGGAGATATGACCACTGTTGAGCGCTAGAAGAGACCACATGAAGATATGATGTCAGACCACCATAAATCCAAGAATCATCTTCACCCATAGATCAGAGGAGAGGAACCACCGGTGGTAGCCATGTGTGATGGTAAACGAAGCAGCATGCATTTGGGATGCTCCGATGACAGGCAGTATGGGGTAAATATACATTTTTTTATATTTAAAATTATATATTTATTTTATTTATTATATTTACAATTATATATTTATTTTAGTAATTATATTTATTATAAATATATAATTATAAATATAATAATTATATATATTTATATATATTTATTATAATTAAAATTAAAATTAAAATTAAAATTATATATTTATTATATTTACAATATTTATAATTATATATATTTATTATATTTATAATTATATATTTATTATATTTATAATTATATATTTATAATATTTATAATTATATATTTTTATATTTATAATTATATATTTATAATAAATATAATTACTAAAATAAATATAATATACATAATAAATATATTTTTTATATTTATAATTAAAAATATAAATTTATTTATGTAAATGTGTATTTATAAATTTATATATTCATATTTATATTTATAATTACATATTTATTATATCTATAATTATAAATTTATTAAATTTATATTTGTTATATCTATTATATTTATAATTATATTTTTATTTATTATATTTATAACTATATATTTAAATTTATATATTTATTTTGTTTATAGTTATATATTTATTTTATTTATAGTTATATATTTATTTTATTTTTATTTATTATATTTATATTTATAAACATAATAAATATTAATTTTATTTTTATAATTTTTTATTTATTATATTTATAATTTTATAATTATTATATTTATCATTATATAATAATTATATTTATAATCATAAATATAATAATTTTTTATTTTATATTTATAATTGTATATATATTATATTTATAATTATATATTTATCCCATGGGGTGTTAGCTGAGTGGTACCCACTGGTTGTACCCCTCACTCTTTGTGAGAACCTGCCCAGGCTTAAGTCCCGTCCGGCTTAGACACCATACATATTATGCATAGGGCGATTCAAATCCATTACCTAGCTAGGGAATGTGTGGAACACTCTGGGCATGGAGGTCCCCCCCCAATGGGAGGTGAGTGTTATAATTATACACATTTTATAGTTTGGGGTCTACCCAAGTGGTAAAGGCTCCCTGTAATCCTGCATCAAACCAGGGTTCAAATCTGCGAGGGATTGAATTTCCTCGGGTAGGTGGTGACGCATGCAGTGTGATACTGGAATGACGCTGGACTGATATTTGGCCATGTAATGGGTTTTATTCTCATTGGGCCTTCGGTCCATGTTACAAATAAATAAGGCTTGATGGGAGGGCTATCCCTTTGGGGGGCTATAGCCTTCCATTTCGGCTTGTGTGTGTGGTGTGTGTGTGTTTAATGTAATTGTACCCCCAAGAACATAATATATGTAATTATATATTTATTATAACTATAATTATTTATTTATATTTATTATATTTATATTTATTATATTTATAATCATATGTTTATTATATGTTTATTATATATAAGTGATGACATCACCAACCGAGAGCTACGCTACTAAGGGTTTCTCACCCTTTTGAACGCAATGGCATTTGTAAGTGATTCTTGTCATTTAAGCTTTGGTGGAATTGATTTCTCCCACTACAGGTGTCAACGATGGTGAATCTTGAGAGGACAAAGAAGATCTTCCTTGCCTCGGTGATCCAAGAAACTTGGCAACCCCCAGTTTAGATCTCACTTCGGTCAAGGAGATCTCCTTCACTTGGGTGGTACTCAATAACATCGAGTCTCTTAATCCTATTCACTTCCATGATGAATCCCTATTATGGGATGCGATGAAGCTCGGTGCTAGATTTCAAGCTGGTTCTGTCTCCTTGCTGGTTGATTAGAGATCTAAGTAAAACTGTGATCTAAAACCCACTCAGAATGCCTCCTCTAGTCGTGTGATGCATGGAACTCTTGAGTCACCTGATCCCATGACCAATAATGAGCCTTTTGTATGGGATATGATGAATCCTATTTCTAGATCAAGCTCACTTTAAGATGGCCTCATCTTCCCAAAGCTTCATGATCGAAAATCTATTGAAGATCGTAAACTCGGTCTATTGAGAATATCCAATTTTTCTCAGGTCCTCGACACGATTCAATGCTTGATTGCAATCATATATTTAGTAATGGTGTGATCACCTAATTTTATGGAAATAAAAAAAATTGAGGACCAGATAGAGGAATGAAAGCATTCCATCATTGTGAGGCTCACCACTTTCTAAAGGAATGATCAAAGAGAGCTTCATGATCTTGGGAATCAGCTGCTAAAAATTTGGGGCTTCATTGGTTGGAAAATAATTTTGTTATGTATGGGTTATTTAAATATCACCGTCTCTTCACAAGTGCTTAAATTTTTTTCTTGGATAAGTAGTTTTGTGAACCTCAAATAAAGGGGCCTTCTCTTTCAATACTCATACCCCTGGTATGACCCCTCTTATGCTAGAAACACCATAGCTCAATCATGGATTAGAATTAAATGGATGAACTAGTTTTCTTGTCATCTGTATAACCAATGGGATATTAAATTGTAAGTGGGAACCCCAATTATGTTTGAAAAAGAAACTTAATTTGATTGATATGGTCATTATGCTAGTATTTTAGAGTTTGATCTCAGTTCAACATTGGTTGAGACAATCTATTAGAATTATAGAGAGTTTAAATTTGAAATGGGCACTGAGTATGAATTTGTTCCTAACATTTTATATAACTTAATATCAATTGTCCATGTTAGAGTCAACTATCGAAGGGGTTTGAGGTGTTACACTTTTAGGAATCATGGTCATAAAATTGAGGATTGTAAATCTAAGCTTCCCAATAATGATACAAGGCATGTTTTTATGATGGATGGTGATGATAGGCTCTATAGGAATGACGAAAGTGGTGATCCTACTACCGAGAATATCACAATTTAAAAAAAATCCATTGTTGGAGTGGTCTGATATAAGGGTGGGGTCAATCCCTACCAGGTATTGATAACTAGTCTTCCAATGATCTGGAAGGAGTGAAACCTAGAGGTAGTGCTGAGCCTCATTTTCAGATGACCTTTCATGATATTGACGAGTTACTAATTATTACCGAGGTAAGAACTCTCAATGAAGCTGATATTAAAAACTCAATTGACTAAATGATCATTGAAGAGAAAAACATTGTTGCTAGAGATCGATAAGGTAAACAAAAACTAATTGTTGGATCTTTTAGTATGAAAAATCATAAGAAAAATATACAACCTATGTTGTATGACACTGGTGACTATGTTAAGGGGTTTTAATTGGCTTCATTAGTGGAAGACGTTCTATAAGTGGATTATATTCCTGGTCGAGAAGATGTGTGTGGAGGCATAGTTAATTAGTAAGGATCACCTCCCATTTACAAAAAAATAGTGTTTGACAATGATGAATTCTGAATGGTTATACTTCAGAATTTTAAAGTTCATGATGCAAAATTATAGGTTGTACAGGTCATGGAATCTACGTCTCAAATGGATTCAAAAGAGGAATTTTTTGAGAAATGTGCAAAAAACTCTAGTACTACTCCTCCTAATTAATATTTATAGGAGGAACATCCAAATAGTGAGTGTTCAATGGACTTAATTGAGTGGTGCTACCCACCCAACTTCTCTGGGCTGATGAAAATGGTGTACAAATGTTTCAGTAAATCTTGAGATATTGAGTGTGCTACTACACAGGAGAGGAATTCTCTTATTACTATTCTTGATGATACTAAAGTTGAAATGCCCATTACAACACAAGCAAGGAGGTGCCTGACTGGTCTTTTTAAAACATGAGGACATTTAATCCATTATATAAATATTTTTTTTGGATCCAATGAGTACCTTATTGAGTAGAATTTTATGACAACCAACTTTGAAAATGGATTTTTTGATAACTCATAGATGGAATTTTGAGATATTTCTTGGAAGTTTAGTATATTTTCTTTGCATGAGGAGTCCTGTGATTCTTCATCAGAGTCTGATCATGTTCCACCTCAATAGATGAAGACATAGCGGATGGGATGACATCAAAATGGTAGTGGGAGATATTCCTAAAAATATTGGAAATAGAGGGAGCTCCAAGGAGTGATATTTGTTCTTGATATGGACATATGTGAATTGTTTTTATCGCACTCTCCTTTTTTTGATTTACTTTTTTATTAAAAAAATTGGAGTCATGGATTTGGTTCCCAAATCCAAGACCCAGTCATTATGAGTATTTATTATATATATATTTATGATATTTATAATTTTATAAGTTTATATATATTTAAATTATATGTAATTTTTAATATATAATTATATATTTATATATTTGTAATTATTTAATTATTTATCATTGTTTATATATATATACAAAGGGGGAGGGTGTGGTGTGGGACTAAAATGCCTAAACCTTTAGCATTTTGGGATTTTATTCCAAAACATCAAACTATCTGACGTTGTGTTTCCTTATATCCTAAAATAATTTAAACCTAACCCCCTTAAATTTTGAAAAATAACACCTACCAGAACATTGTTCAAGCTAGCCGATTGGTGGTGAAGCTGGTCAACCCAAATTGGTGCAAGGTAGGTCTGGCTATGTCAGACCATACTATCCCATTTTGGGGTCAGAATGGGCTTGTAACCAATTGTAGGGTTTTATGGACCTATCATGAGTATAAAAAAAATATAACATTAAAAAAATAAGTTATAATTTTTTGTAATAAACTTAAATTTATTTAGTACTGAATGAAAATTTATTTATTTGATTTTATATCAATTTATTTATTTTAATTCATTTTACCTCGACATTTATTTATCAAAAATATAATTTTTAATTCATTTTTATATTTTATTGCTAACTTATCATGAGCATTGACTAAAAAAGTTATATTTTGAATTTATTCTTTTATTTAACTATTTTTGATGTATGAGATTAATGTAATTAATTAATGAATTAGTTAGTAAATGCATAATCTTCTTTCCACTCTTAATATCTATAAGGTCATCCATGCCAATGAGAGCTATCTTTCATGCAAATTACACAATCCTAAGAGGCCCTCAGATATATGCAAGTATTTATATATTATAAAGAGTACTTTTCAAATGTAAACCACACTAAGTTGTGGTGTCATTATTGATGAGATGGTAATACATTGGATTTGTTTGCGTGCTTCTATATGAGTTATAGATGACTTTAGTATTTTATCCCTTGGTTCATTGTTGATCTATTGAGAATAAATGGATAAAACTATATCGAATCCTCATGCATAGTCATGATTTTTATTAAAACTATGCAGCATTTTTCATTTTTTGAATACAAGAGTATATTTCAACACATAAAATAATAAACAATTATTGCATTGATTAAAAAAATTTAAATCGAGATGGATGTTCTAAATTTATGGTATGGTAGTGTTATGAGTGACTCAGATAGTTGATGGATATCAAATTTAATATGAATTCATTAATCAAGTAGCAATAAAATCACTAAAATACATAATATGTTATATTTCCATCAATGTTTTGAATTAAAAAAAAACTATATGCATGGTGTGATTATTAACCCTAGATGAGAGAAAATATTACTACTGGGAATATCTGATGAAATTTATTTCTCATCTTAAAACATTATGGAAGAAATAAATTATCCAAAGCTATTTTGATTCATCTTTATAGGAAAAGATTTGATTAAATCGTGTATACGATATCTAGAATATAAGAATTAACTCACTAGTTCAAGGAGAAATTAGTTAATGTAGTTGTCTATTTAAGCACCAACCTTGAAAATCTCTAAGTAGTGTTGTTTCTATAAAATACACTATGATGAGATGTTTTAGGGATCCTTACAGCTATAATAATCCAGTGAATATGTATTCTAAATCATGTAGTGAGGCATACTAGAGTTTGATAAAATATTAAGACAGATTTAATAATTTAATAATTTTTTTTTGTTTAATGGGAAATCAATATAATGGTATTTATATGCTTGTGATTATTTTTTTTGAACAATGGAATATAATACAACATAATCACTTCTATTGATATTGTAAAAAGAGAACTTTCCCATTAGAATGAATTTCAATGATTTATAAAGAGGCATGTTATAATGCCCCAACCCCAAAATCCAGGAGCCGATGCATTGTTTAATTAAATTGGCTTGATTGCAAAGAATCAAGTCCCGAAGGACCGATTATTTTAGTATTCTTGTAAACAAAATACATACTAATGTTCAACATTACAACTTGAAAAGAAAAAGAACCCTAATTTATTCCATTTGAAACATCCATTATTCCAAGATTATTCTTTCAAGTCACTCATAACTAACATCATCATATCTTGGGAAAATGAAACATGATAAATGGGTGAGATCATATGCTTAGTAAGAGTATGAAATACAGCGGAAGATAACATAAACATTAGGCATGGTGAATAATTTAAAACACATGCCTTAACAAATAATAAACATGAGCACTCTATGGAAGGAATATGAGATGAGTAAAAAATTACATAATAAAACATAGTCATGGGAGTTCTACTAGCCAAATAACCACATTAAATATCAAATGCTAAACTCATAATGATGGAATGCATAATGCTGGAAATTCTGAAACATTTTTTCAAGGTCTCTGCCAAGACGTCTAAAAAATATTATGGTCTCGACCAAAACCATATATCAAAAATTAGGCAATAAATCAACCAATTCCATGTCTAATTATCTCATTAGACCTACCAATACATCGAGGAGATATAGCTGGAACCACCCATCACTTACTAAGTCCAATGCATTTCTTATATGAAACGATTGAAACATAATCTAGACATTCGTACTAAAACTAGAAAACAAAATGTCAACAATTTAACCACAAACCATGAATGGTATTAAAATAGCAAATACATTGTGAAATATAACTCATTAAATAAAATATGGAATATTTTATTATAATAAATTAACCTCAATCGAGAAAAATGATGGATATTGACATAGATGAAAATAATTATCAAAACTATTTGACAGAAATATCCCCTTTTTCTTGAAAACATTTAAAAGTCTCACTATTTCTCAAGAAGCCGTTTAAAATGGATTTTTGAATCAAAGTGTCCCATAACACATTCATAAAAATTTAACGGAATTTTAATTTTAAAACATTAATGTCCATATAAATAAATCCTTAAAACCATTTTTAAAACATGGACATTAATGAGAAAGATTTAGATGAATAAATATTTAAAACATTTAAAATGATATTTTAGTTAGAGTTCCTAACCAAATGAGAGATTCTTGAATTAAAATAATTGAGATAATAAAAACATTATAATATCATGAGAATAATATATTTCAGGATGTACTCTGTCAAAGGACAGTATATACACCATATAAAAGTGAATTGGTGCATAACAACAAAGAAGTCTCAATGGAATGTAAATCGAGATAAAGTCCCTTATAAAAAATATATCCCTAGGTTAAAGAAAAATAAATGACATAATTATGTATGAAAAATATAAATACACTCAATATTATTGGATATTCAGTGTAAATAAATTAGATGAAATTCACACATATTCTTGTAAAAACAACACTAATTACTTGGATGTTTAACTCAATGAATGGAAATTGAGTTAAGATTACACTTATCAAGTTCATATCAATGAATTGAGAAATTATAAATTGAGTGATTATGTGTATAAAAAGTATATCTACAAAAAGGGGAGTGGAAATTACTAAATAAATAATAAATATTGATTCCTCACATAATCTTGGATTAAAATAATCAATGAAGTATGCGTAAATCCGAATGAGTGGAAATTGAACTTTGAAATTCCCTTACCGATTTGGTAATATACAAAACATACTCCCCATGAAAGAAGGACCATACATTCACTATTTAAATACCCATAAATTGAAATATAATACACAATGAATACAATCATGGATTGTACCTAACCCACCCAAAAGGAAATAGTGGCCAATATAGCATGAATCTCACATGAATAAAAAGTGAGATGAAAAACCATTACTTCATTGTAATCAATTGATTCGTATGAAAAAAAGTTAATAACAAATAAATGAATCATAGAATACCATGAATATAAATATAATCATGATAATATATATCAAATGTAAGTACACAACACACCACATGTAATAAATAAGTGCCGAACAATGGAAATTTCACAGAATTAAAAGTGATATAAGAAACCCCTTAACCCAAGTCCGACGTATCTTGTATGTTCCTTGTTATTCCTAAATAATAAAATAAAGTTAATCTATCATTGATTAATAAATTTTTTAATGTTTATTATTCTTTTTATATCACTTATTACCATGATATAACAATTAGTTAATTATTGGAGTTTATATTGGATATTTTATCGATGTTCGGAATTGGAGTAAAAAATAAACTTGTTATAATTACAATTTTTCCATGTGGTCAAAATAGAATTATCTAAATATTGATATAAATGATTTAGATATCATATATATATATATTATATCCAGTATATATATTTATTTGTAATAGTACATAATATTTGGAGATAATAAATAAAATGCACGGTTCGTGGACACGGTAAGTGGTACGTACACATGAACACTAATTTCATTTCTATTTTTTATTTTAATGGAATTAAAACATAATGATACATAGGTATATTATAATTCCAGTATAATATCATATATAATATCATTAACTCCATAATCTATATTTCCCACATAAGTCATTAACGATTCATATCACTTTGAGGGGCGGTAGTCCGCACTTCCTCAAATGAAATTATCGCGTTTTACCCATAATGGAAACCATAAAGGTATGATATAAATGTAAAATACAGAAGAAAAAAAGAAAACATAAGTATAATATTTATAACATATAAATACATTTCAATCTTAATGGCCACCATGAGTGGTGGTATGAGAATCGAACAATCATCGTTTTGTGAGGCGTTAGTTTGCCACCATAGAAACAGTATTTTCATTACCCATTAGATGGAGGTGTTTGTAAGTGTGGTTCGAAACCATACAATAATAACATCATATTATATTGAGGATACTAGTTTTTTTATAAATTAAGGGAATAAAAAGAGTTTACAGGGGTTGGAGAAGTAAAATAAATAAAAATAAAAAAAATAATTTAAGAGAAACTGTTACCTTTAATTTGGGTAACTTATTTTGGTTTGAACCAAAATGACTTCTTGAACCGACTTCTGCCAAAGGTAAGGCTTCTAGGTGTAAGAGATGGATCTGTAGAGCTTATGTTTGTAGGTTTTGGATGAGACAAGGGGCTTGAGTGGTGTGTGGAATGGGTTAGAAGTGGTGTCCTTTTATAAGTGGGAGGAGGGGCCCTTTAGGAAAGTGCGAAAATATTATTTTATTATATAGTGATATTCGGTGTCTAAAGGTCCAAAACTAATTAAATTGTATGATAAGATGACTCATGGTAGAAATAAAATTATCCAATAAGAATTTAACAGGTTTTGTATATTGTTTTAATATTAATAATCTTATTTATTTAAATAATTTATTAATGAGGTAAATACTACATCATTATTGCGTCCTAAATATTTTAATTTTTATTATGTATAAAAATTATAAAAAAAATACCATAATATAGGAACTATTTTTATCCTTCCCATGAATATTTATAGTCTAAAAGATAACCTATATAACCCCATATAAAAATTTATTTACTAAAAGATATTTCTTTATGTCATTTTTTCCTTTACTTTAAGTTAATTAAAATAAAGTATCATTATCATTCATAAGTGGCTCTACGGGGTCCCAAAATCAACCCAAGGATGCCCATGGTCAGCCATGACTCATAAAATAAGTTTAAGATAAGTGTTAAGGTAATTTAGTATTATTATAATATTTGTTTACCTTCAATTACCCTATTTACCTTTATTCGCGGTAAATAAAAGTCAAAAGTTACTATTCACTAATAATTATTGTCATCTTATTGAACAACATTTTACTTACTAATAAAAACCATGTATCTCGGATTTTCAAAATTCAATTCACAGAAGCTGTAATATTTCTTTTAAATGAAAAAGTCGTATTTTTAACAACAATTTAGTGGTTTCACTATTCATCAAAAAATGAAGATTTTTAGAAAAATACCAAAAATTCAGCCTAAGGTATATTTGATATTAGGAATTCCAAAAAGATGTGTATTTTATCAAATTAAAAACATTGAATTTGTATTAATTAATTTAAAATTAATTCTCATTGTCAAAACAAATAGCATGTTTTTAGAAAAAAATAACAATCAAAAGATTGACACTTGTTTATGTATAATATCAAAGTGAAATTAATTCCAATGACCGAATTTGGATTAAAGGGTGAAAATATAATATAATTTCACTTCAATACCAGTTAAAAATATAATATGACCTTATAAATAAATTAGATTAAAATGTAGTTTTGAATTAAAATACAGTATTTCTCACTATTCATAAAAAATGAATATTATTATAAAAATACCAAAATTTCATCCAATGTAAATTTTGATGTCCTGATTATAATGTAGAATTTTATTTTGTCAAATTTAATATGTAAAAGGGTCAAATATTTCATTTAAGAAGGGTTCGCCATTAAAATGTGGTAAAATTTATTTTTTTGAAAAATACATTTTTTATCTGAAAAATTGGATTTGTTTTATAATATGTATAAGAGACACATAATACAAAAGTTAAAATTATATGGAGTAAATAAAATTCAAAATCCAGTAAATACTATTCATAACTGCTTTTGAATGGCTAGTTTGGTAAGTCATGGTGCAATCGAACTCGGTGTTGCGGGTAGCACAAGCTATTGAATTTAAAGAAAATAACTTACTAGGAAATCTTGGGGTGTTACATTCTCCCATCCTTCAATAAATTACATCCTCACAATTTTAAATATTTCTTCAAAAATAGAAGGTTAAAAATAGAAAAATACCTTTGTGAAAAACCCACATCGGAAATTGGGTTAATAAAATTTAGTCTTAAAAAGAGGGAAAGGGAGATGAAAAAGTCACCACCAAATTATGATCTCGATTAGGAGAACATTGGTGGAAATTAGACATAAATAATTGGAGGGAAAACATAAATATTTATAGGGAGTGATTGAGGTCATCAATCACAAATAAGTGTAAAACTGAGTCCCTCAATGCCATCAATCTATGACGATTTAAAATATCATCGGTTCAACAAAACATAAAGCATTAGGATAACGCATTTTTGGTTTTAAGATCCCTTCCCTAAAGTCTAATAATTAATTTATTCATAGAATAAGAATAAAAAAATATAGTTGAAAAGTAGAGTTTCACCCTTCATCTAATTTTTACCATAAACTCATCTTTCACTCCAAATGATTAGTATTAAAGATGACTTGGTCACACCTGAATTGTTAGAATCATCTTATAGAGAATAACTTAATCCACAATAGATGAACTATATATTTACCTTTTCTTTAGATATTAACCAAAACCAAAATGGTTAGTAAAAGATCAGATGTTCCCAAAAGGATAATACTTTGTAGAAATAAATTTTAATCTTAATTTCTAAAATTAAACCAACAATACCCAATGTTCAATAAATACTATTCAATAAAAAATTGTCTATAAATCCTTTCAATATAATCCAAACTAATATTGAAACCCATAACTCAAAAGAATTTGATTACATAGTATTCCATGTTAAATTGTATCTCCAAATAATATCTACTACTCTTAAAGTCACATACTTAAAATTAATTAACCTAATCCCATATTCTCTATGATGGGTTAATCATTTCCATAAATAAACCAAATTTCTATAAATCCACATTAAAAAAATAGGTAAATAAACACCATTACTCTTCAAATGAAATACTATAGTATTCTATTTTCCTTAGGCATATAGTATTCCCAATAGAGCGAACGCCTTCCAAAGTAACATTTATCACATAATCACATAATAATTTTCCTATACTAAGGATATCCAGTTTATAAGAAAAAGATCCCAAATCAACTTATTATTGATCAATAAAATCATTTAACTAAAAATATTAGGCACACTAACCAGGGACTTCACGTAGTCCAGTGGTAGGTGATAAATCCTAATCACACTATGGTTGTGGGTTCGATTCCCGCAACATTGTCTGACGCGACAGGTTGTCACACAGTCTGTGTGTTGTCCTTTTTCATAAACTATATAATTTTATAATATTCCCAAAAATGAGATAGATTCATTAAAGTAACTATAAAATAATTTCATCACAAATGTTATCTAATACCTCGCATTTTCATTCCAAAATTTAATAACTTGTAATTGCCTCAAACTCAATGATTATATAAAACCGAATGGTTATTTTTAACTATATCCACAAGAGAAAAGATAACTCTTCCTCACATATCATTTTCACATGACAAACAGTAGGGTTTCAAATACATAAGAAAAGTATTCCAAAGTAATCCCATAAAAAATATCACTAATAATTTTGAAACACTTCGAAATCCATTTATTTCCACATAGCTTCTTCCATGGCAATGAGGATATCCTATAGAATAGGTAATTCACTCGGGTAATGGCCAGGTCCCCTACATTTATGGAAAATGACTGTAAATATATTCTTGGGACCATTTTTATTTTCTTCTATAGTACTCTTCATTTCTTCTTGATGATTCTTTAATTTATGTACTTCCTTCCCACACATAAATAATTTATTTTTTCTATTAAAACACCTTCCTAGGTATCTCCTTCCACATTTGCTGCATGATGTAAAATGAGCTTTCTTTTCTCCATGGTCTTCACTGCTGGATCTTTTATCGTTCACCTCTTCTCTCTTCTTTGTTCATTCTGGTAGTTGGTTAATATATATGTTATTGATCATATTTTTGGAAAACTAATTTCGCATGAAAACGATATATTATACAATTATCAATATTCAATTTCGTTTCTCATTTCCAGCACTGTTCTCACCTTATACATGATCATCAATGTTACTATGACTTCCTTGGAATCCAACCATTGACTAACACAATAAAGCATAGTGTGAGTCATAAAATCATTTAGAGAATATCATAACACCATATTTTTAATCTAAAAAAACATAGGATTAACAAAGGATATTAATTCTCATCTTATATTAAAATCCTTCAAATTGGTTTATAATGAAAATGTGGATTATCCTAACCATATCCCCCAGGAGTGTCGTAACCAAGAGTGCATCAATGCCCATTGTCGTGTACCAGGACACCCCGGGTCAAGCCCCAAAATCCTTGTCTTAGTTTTCACTCCTAGGTACATCTGGGCCATAACCACCTCTACCTGCTCGTATCCAGACACAGCTGTATTTCTTGGAAAATACAAAAAATCTCTATATTTCCAAAATTATAGGAAGTTATTCTATACTAATCCTCAAATTATATCTTAGAATAATGGTCAATAATCAGAGTTTATCTAAATCTAGTTTCCAAGGTTTGTACTGAACTTCCTCTGATACCAACTATAACGCCCCGAACCCAGAATCCAAGAGCCGATGCATTATTTTAAAAACTTGGCATGATTATAATGAATCAAGTCCCTATGGACCAATTAGTTTAGTAGTCTTGGAAACAATATACATACTTATGTTCAATATTAAAACATGAAAATAAAAACAACACTAATTTAATCCATTAGAAACATCGAAGCTTCCAATATTATTCTTACAAGTCACTCATAACTAACTTCTTCATATCCTGGGAAAACAAAACATGAGAATTGGGTGAGCTCAGATTCTCAGTAAGAGTAAGATATATAGAGGAAGATAACATAAAAATTATGCCTGGTGAATAATTTAAAAACACATGCCTTAATGAATAATAAACATGAGCACTTTATGCCAGGAATATGAGATGAGAAAATAATGCCATAATAAAACATAGTAAATGGTGTTTTACTTGTCAAATAACCACATGAAATATCAATATTTAATCTCATAATGATGGAATACATAATACCAGACAATATGAAACATTTTTTCAAGGCCTCGGTGAAAGCATCTAAAAATGATTATGGCCTTGGCCAAACCCATATATCAAAAATTGGGAAAGGCCTCAGACAATTCCACATCTAATTGTCTCATGAGACCTATCTAGCATCACTGAGCTATAGCAGGCTCCACCTATCACATACTAAGTCCAATGCATTCCTCATATAAAAATATTGAAACATAATCTAGACATTCGTACTAAAACTAGCATACAAAATTTCAATAATTTAACCACAAACCAAGAATTGTATTAAAATAGCACATCCATAGTCAAACATAACTCATTAAATACAATATTTAAGATTTAATTATAATAAATTAACCTTAATTGAGAATAATGATGGATATTGACATTGATGAAACTAATCAACAAAACTATTTGAGAAAACAATATCCCCCTTTTATTGAAAACATTTAAAAGTATCATTATTTATCAAGAAGCCTTTTAAAATAGATTTTTCAATCAATGTGTACCATACCACATTGAAACTTTTAAAATGAATTTTAATTTTAAAACATTAATTTTCATATAAATTAATCCTTAAAACCATTTTTAAAACATGGACATTAATGATAATGATTTAGAAGAATAAATCATTAAAACATTAAAAATGACATTTTAGTTACAGTTCCTAACCAATTGAGAGATGCATGAATACAAATAATTGAGATAATAAAAACTTTATAATATCATAATAATAAAGGATTTCATGATATAAAATGTCAAAGGACAATATATACACCATATAAAAGTCAATTGGTGCAGAACAACAAAGAAGTCTCAATAGAATGTAAATCGAGATAAAGTTCATTATAAAAAATGTATCCTTAGTTTAAGGATAAATCAGTGACATAATTATGTGAGAAAAATATAAATACACTAAATATTATTGTATATTCAGTATAAATCAATCAGAGTAAATTCACACATATTCTTGTAAAAAACACCAATGACTTGGATGTTTAACTCAATGAATGGAAATTGAGTTATGATTACTCTTATCAAGTTCATATCAATGACTTGAGAAATTATCAATGGAGTGATTATGTGTATCAAAGGTATATCCACACAAAGGGGAGTGTAAATTACTATATAAATAATAAATAGTTATTCCTCACATAATCATGGAGTAAAATAATCAATGAAGTATGCATAAATCTGAATGAGGGGAAATTGAAATTTGTAATTCCGTTACCGATTTGGTAAATTAAGAAACATAAATCCCATGAAAGAATAATCATACAATTATGATGTAAATACCCATAAATTAAAATATATTACACAATTAATTCAATCACAGAGAGTACATATTCCACACAAAAGGAAATAGTGTCCAATATAGCTTGAATCTCACACGAATAAAAAGTGAGATGAAAAACCCTTACTTCGTTGTAATCAATCGAGTCGTATGACCAAATGTTAATAACCACCAAATGAATCATATAATACTTTGAATATAAATATAATCATGATAATATATATCAAATGTAATTACACAATACACCACATGCAATAAATATGTGGCGAACAATGGAAATCTCACAGAATTAAAAGTGAGATAGGAAACCCCTTACCTCAAGTCTGACTTTTCTCGTATGTTCCTTGTTATTCCTGAATAATAAAATTAAGTTAATTTGTACTTGATTAATAAATTTTTTAAAGTTTATTACTCTTTTTATATCACTTATTACCTTGATATAACAATTAGTTAATTATTTGAGTTCATATTGGATATTTTATCGATGTTTGGAACTTGAGTAAAAAATGAACTTGTTATAACTACAATAATTCCACATGGTCAAAATTTCATTATCTAAAGAATAATATACATGAATTAGATATCATATATATATATATTATATATATAGTATATTTATTTATTTATAGTAGTACATAATATTTGGAGATAAGAAATGAAATTCATCGTTCATGGTGACGCTAAGCCGTACGTACGCATGAACGCTACTTTCATTTATATTGTGTATTTTAATGGAATTAAAACATAATGGTACATAGGTATATAATAAATACAGTATATGATCATATATACTATCATTAAATCCATACTTTATACATCCCACACAAGTCATTAATTTGTCATATCACTTTTAGGGGGTGGTAGTCCGCACATCCTCAAATGAAATTATCGCGTTATACCCATAATTGAAACCATAAAGGTATGGTATAAATGGGAAATACATAAGAACAAAGAAAAAAATAAATATAATATATATCATATTTAAATAAATTTCCATCTTAATGGACACCATGAGAGGTGGTAGAAGAATTGAACGATCATCGTTTCATGAGGCGTTTGTTTGCCAACCATAGAAACAGTATGTTCTTCACCCATTAGATGGAGGTGTGTGTAAGTGTGGTTCGAATCCTTCTAATAACAACATCCTAGTATATTGAGGATACTGGTGTTGTTATAAAATAAAGGAATAAAATGAGTTTATGTGGGGTTGGAGAAGTAAAATAAAACAAAACAAAACAATAGAATTTAAGAGAAATTGTAACCTTTAATTTGGGTAACTTCCTTTTGTTTGAACCCAAACGACTTCTTGAAGTGAATTTTTCATAAGGTAAGACTTATAGGTCTAATATAGGTATATTGGGAGCTTATTTGGGATGTTTTTGGATGATACAAGGGGCTTGAGAGGTGTGTGGAATGGGTTAGATGTGGTGTCCTTTTATAAGGGGTGATGGGCCCTTTAGGAAAGTGTGAAAATATTATTTTATTAAATAGTGATATTCAGTTTCTAAAGGTCAAAAACTAATTAAAGTATAATATAAGATGAATCAAGGTCTAAATAAAATCATATAATAAGAATTGGATAGGTTTTGGATATTTTTTTAATATTAATAATTTTATTTATTTAAATTATTTATTAATGAGGTAAACACTACATCATTATTGTATCATAAATAATTTAATTTATTTGATGTATAAAAATTATAAAAAAATACCACAATGTTGGAAATAATTTTAGATATCCTATGAATATTTATAGTTGAAAAATTGGACTTATATAACCCCTTGTAAAAAATTATTTACTAAAATATATTTGTTTTTGTCATTTTTGGCTTTTGTTTAAGTTAATTAAAATAAAGTAACATTATCATTTTGAAGTGGCACCATGGGGTCCCAAAATGGACCCAAGGATAGAAATGTTCTCCCATGATTCCTTAAATAGGTTTATGACAAGTTGTAAGGTAATTTTGTATTATTATAATATTATTTTTACCTTGAATTTCCCTATTTACCATTAACCGCGGTAAATAAATGTCAAAAGTTACTATTCACCAAATATTATTTCATCTTATTGAACCAGATTTTACATAATAATAACAACCATGTATCTATGATTTTTTAAATTCAATTAACGTAAGAATTAAAATATCATTTAATTGAAAAAGTCGGATTTTTAACTACTACCTAGTGGTTTCACTATTCATCAAAATTTGAAGTTTTTCAAAAAAATACCAAAAATTCAGCCCAAGATATATTTAATATTCCGAATTCAAAAATCATATCTATTTTTATAAATTCAAAAAATATATGTTTTATTAATTAATTTAAAATTAATTCCCATTGTCAAAACAAATAGCATGTTTTTAAGAAAAATTAACTATCAAAATATTTACTCTCGTTTATGTATAATTTCAAAGTGAAATTAATTCCAATGACCAATATTGAATTGATGGGTAAAAATATAATCTAATAAAACTTCAAAACAAATTTATAATATAATATAACCATATAAATAAATTAGATTAAAATGTAGTTTTGAATTAAAATACAGTATTCCTTAATAATCATAAAAAATGAATATAATTAGAAAAATACCAAAATTTCATCCAAAGTAAATTTTGATGTCTCGATTATAAAGTAGATTTTTTTATCAAATTGAATATGTAAAAGGGTCAAATATTGGATTTAAAAAGGGTTTTCCATTAAAATGCACGAGAATTGATTTTTTTTGAAAAATACTTTTTTTATTTGAAAAATTGAATTTGTTCTTATAATATGTCTAAGAAACACAAACACCTAAGTTAAAATTATATGGAGTATATAAAATTCAAAATCCAGTTAATAATATTCATAAACTCTTTTGAACAGCTAGATTGATAAGTCATGGTGCGCTTGAACTCAGTGTTGCGTGTTGCGCAAGCTATTGAATTTAAATAAAATAACTTATTATGAAATCTTGAGGTTTTACACCTGCACATGGTAATATGATTTAGGAAATTCTATATGGTATTTTTTCCAATAGATGTTAAGAAATTTTAGGAATAAAATATGTGAATGTTGCTTACAGGAGACTCATGTATGATTCATTTGATCTTTACATAATAATTGTATCCTCAATTTCAAAGGATTTGTGGTAAATTATTGTGACATTATTGATTTCAAAGGTTGTCCCATCTCCAAAAAGATAGCGAGGATACAATTATGTGATAAATAATATGAGATGATGATTACACTAAATATGTTTAAATTGAAAGATGTATCATGATCCATCATTTTATAATTTTTTATATCTCCATCACCCACTTTCCCATGATTCTTTTTATATTTTAAAATGAACATATAGATAAGATGCTTAATTACATCTAGTGTGTGTCTTTCTAAGAAAAAAATAATTTAAAGAAATTTAAAACTTTTGTTCCAATGCTAATATAGATGAAATTCATGGTGAAATGGCTAATTGAAAGTGTGATTCTAAAGTCACATTCATAATATATATCAAAACAAAAGTGGATTATCCATTACTGAGGTTATATTATTCTCATCTCATGAGTGATACACTGGATGTTTAATTTTTTTTACATAAATAAAGAAACATGTGGTCACTTATTCTTTAGGTGTATTAAAAACTTATAGGTGATATATATATTTTACTTCATAGGTATTTAATATAATATTCTTATCACATATATTTATTTAAATATAAAATCCATGTAATAATATAAATGTTACAAGTAGTAAGGTGAATTATCTGAGAGATTGAGAAAGTGTTATTCCTTAGTTAGTTGTGATATGTACAACAACTCAACTTTTTCATATATACTTCTTAATGTTTATCAATTATTGCGTATAAATTAAACATTTATCTCAAATTTCCATTTAAAACATGGAACAATAATTCAATTTATTAATGAATGTTGTTTATATGGATTAACAATCTACGAATACTTCAGTAATGTTTGAGTAATTTGAAATAATGCTGAATATAAAATAAAAAACTCACTTATAACAACTTGAAAAATGTAAATTATTTATAAAACTATAATTAATTTTGAAGGGTATATCTGGAATGGCTTTAGAAACTTTGGAGTAAATTAGCATAGTTGTTATATTGATATTTTTTTTATTTATCTTCATAAAGTGAAACCCTTATACATATAGGTAAATGACAATGATTATAAATTATTTCAACTAGAGAGAAGAACTATTCCAAGGTATAACATGAGGTAAATATATATACATCATATTATTTATTTTATAGTATTAATTAATTAAATAGTGATGTATGGTATAGACATGGTATGGATAAATGGGATTATTTAGACCCATGTGCTGAAGAATATCTTGACTAAGCATTCATTGATCCTGAAATTTAGAGTCGATTGTTTCCTAAACATTCCTTTCATTATAAAAATAAATGTTATTATGTTATTAATGATGATTAATTGTGAATATTAAATTTAAAATATTTCAATAGCATATAGCATGGAGTAATTCTTAAACACACATTCCTAGATACACCTAAGTGTCTTGATGAATGTAAAAGGGGAATTAATTTTCATATTCATTTTTATTGTATATACATACATTATCATTCAAGACATGATTCAAGTGGTATACCATAATCATATCCCAAATATAGTGAAAAAATGATGTCATATGTCTTATAGTATGACATAAATCCATCATGTCTTTATAATATGTGTTTATGTGCATAGTGATTGTTAGTGTATAAACAACATTTCATCATGAAAAAAACCATGTACATCTAAATTAGTTAACATAATATTTTTTAAGGATATTATAGGAATTCATAATATAGAAATGTTATAGTTAGTTTCTAGACCATATTTAAATATAAGGGTGCACATATCTATTTTATATAGTGGGGGAAAGATTTACTAGGATTAGTCAATTCCAAATATTTACAAGTGGTTGGAATTGGAACTAATTTCACAAAAACCTGAGGAAATGGATGTTCCAAAGCCACATACTGTGTATGATGGATGACGCCATACTTGTGGTTCAATATTGACTACTGTCATTTATAAATTATCCATTGAGATTAATGGATCCTATAAGTAAGTGGTAAATTGAAACAATATAATATTGAAAACTTAAATTTAAATTCAATATTGGATTACATGTATCAATGTCATGGATCTTAGTTTATAAACTTTTCAGATTTTTAATATTGCAGTGGTATTCAAGAGAAACATCATATGGGTGGTACAAGAGAGGAAAATACATGAATCATTTGGTTATTCCAAGTATTCATACCGAAATAAACTATTACTTTATATTTTTCATCGATTCAATATAGAATCATTATATTGGGCGTTGGATGTAAATACCTCTAATAATGGAAGGTTCTTATATGATGCAACTAGAAAGCATTGGTGACACCATAGAATTAAAATAAGGCATTTATGTTAGTAAATACCACTTTTTATTTAAATTAAGAACCAAGTTAACTTAAAACTTATTTGGAATTAATTTTAACCATGTGTTTAAAAGACATTAGTGGGGGAACCATAGTTTTCAAAGTAAAATATATTTGATTACATATAGAATATAGATATCGACCCTATAGTTGGTTAAGAGGATAATGAAAGTAACTCCCCAAACATTTACATCAAGATGATTACTATGTTTTAGGTAACATGATCGACTGAGGTAATTATAATGGGTTTCTTAAAGAAAGTCAAAAGTACATACACTGTAATAATATAAGATTGAATAATTCAAGAGAGAATTGTTACCAGCACCACATGGAATAAATATATTCATGATGAACTTTATGAGACATAAGATGATATTAATTTGTTCAGTAGAATTCCTTATGGTTTTTAAATGTATTAATAATATTTTACATACCATTTACTATATATGATATTAACAACATATAGTTTATTTTAGAAAAATATTAGTTATATATAGGAGAACTATATGAGAAGCAGTCAGAAATATAAAATTTTACTTGAGAGTGTATTAGAGGAATGTTCATATTATTTGGAGAGGGAGATACAAGAGTATTAGTTGGACACAAACTAGTATTCCATAAGATAAATATGATCAAATATCTAATTTTGAATAAGTTAAGGATTATGATAACATCATTTAAGCTAGTTTTAGCCATATCCATAAGTACTAAGTTCATTGTAGCTTCTGATGCATCAGAAGAAGTGTATAATAAAAAATGATTTTTTTCTAGTTATTGGAATCACACCTAAATAGTAATGGTTTATCATAATATAAATTATGATAATATTACTAATGGATATATCCATCATTAAATGTTTTGATTGTCTAAAAAAGAACTATTCCTAGAAATATCATCTCTTTTGGTGTCTTACTAAAGGTAGTGATGTCACAAAATATATAATGACCACCCAATAGAGATGTGGAAGTCCCAATGACTAATTACACAACTCATCAGAAGAATGCTCTGATAATGTGTTAGCTAACATGGTTCATTAACATGTTCGATCTAGTGAAGGTGTGAGTTTTTTAAATGTGGGTTCTCTATATCCAACATAAATTGTACTTTTAGATTACTATATCATGTATATAATATGTTACACATAATGTAAACAAGACATGAAAGGGATGAAATTTCTAAATCCACTATTCAAATGGTAATGTTAATATATATTTTTCATATCAAAAGTTTATAGATGTTCCCAAGACATAATGATAACCTCTAGATACTATAAAAATAACTATACAAAATGTCTTTTGGTCTAGAAAAATTATTTTGACTAGACATAGATGACGTCTAAATATCTGGTGTCAGAGGATCATAATAATCGATACTTCTTCTCTTGATTTTCAAACTTAGTGATCTTGATTAAATGAGATCATGAGGATTGATACTTAAATAGGAACACCACATGATATTAATTCTTATGGGAGTTATTCTCTATGAACACATGTAATAATAACTAGATTTAGATTATTATCAGTGTATACCATTTCTTCACATACATCAATTAATATCAAAAACTATTTCAGTGATTTCTTAGTGATGTAACCATTATTTAGTTTTGCATTGGAGGTATGGAAGTAATTGAATATTCAAGAAATTATTTTATTTCTTTTCAAATGATGTAATATCTTAGTATTAGTTGATTAATATGTTAATACATTCACTAAATCCATTTCCATTATATAAAAATATAATTCTATCCTGTTAGGACAAAAAATAATAATTCAAGAATGTATGATCACAAAAAGTGTGTGTCATGCTTTATGATATATCATGATACAATGGGATTATATCACATGAAATGTGTTTCTAGGAAAGGTTAACGTTTTTATGAATTTTATATATATCTTTAAGGAATCTGTTGGGTTGTAAGACTCCACTTCTAGTCAATGAATTGTGCTGAATACTATTTATATAATAGAAAATATTATCACACACACACAGTGCGTTAAAATTTTTAGTAAATTTTGATAAATACGATTTTAGGACATGATAGCTCACACCATGGTGTCTTAGAGATGATCAAGTACAAAAGATCGTTAATGAATAAATGAATTCATATTATTCAAATATAGAGTAATTTTTATTGAATTTATTTATTAAAATCATTTATAACTATTAAATATAAAATAGAAAAATAATACATGGATGAATAATATTTTAATATTTCAGGTTTTTTTATGATAAATGTGAATTATAAGTTTAGTGAATGACTCATTTTTTTCATTTAATATAATTATTAGTTTACATGAAGTTTATTAAATCTAAATTGAATTTATGAACCACTTATTTGGTCATAACACGTTTTTTATGGTTTATTTAGGATGTAATGTATATTTAGGTGACCAATGATCCATTTTCGGGTATAAATTACTTTAGAATATAAATTGGAGGAGTCTCTCATGAGAGGAAATTTTCATCACATGATTTTGGGAGCCTTCCTCTCCAATATTCCACTTCTTAGAGAGATACTATCTTGATCAAAGAAAGTATACCAAGCCTTACTTCATAGATCAAAGTAACATAGATTTAGTGACCATCATGATATTGAATGGTTCATTGTATCTCCACACTACCACCCAAATTTTGATGATAAAAGCTCTATTATACATTCTATAAACCCGTATAAGATATAGAGGGATCTAAATTAAACTATAAAATGGAAAAACCACCAATGATGAGAATTTTAGCTATGAAAAATCAGATCAAATGAGGAAATTCTTCATTTTTTTTCTTAAATGTATTCTCATGAGATCCTCAAGTCTTTATATAGGGAAATTAATCACCAAAGAAAATATATATACAATTATCATCCACGATAAATTTTAAAATCTCATCCCATATGCTTATTTTATACACCATGTTACCTTTAGTATCAAATATATTGATATTTATTTCATTATAAAAGAATATTCATTACATCCCACCGAAATACATGAATAAGAACCATATGTGAGAATATGATAATTATAAGGGTGTGATATCATGATCATGTTCATGTTCTCAACATAAAATATTCATTCCAAGAAAAATATATTGTAGAATCCAAAATAATTTCATATCCAGATGAATGATTAATAATGGTGTTAAATTAGTAATCATCATTCAAGTGTCATGAAATTCACATGTGACTTCATAATCATTGAAAATAATAAGTTTCTGAAAACATTATTCACATTAATTTCCACAAATAATATTTTTAGATTTTATAGAAAGTGAACATACTCACACACAAAAATTTGATCAAATATGTTCATAATAATATATACTTATAATATTACAAAAAAACTAGATAGTGATAATAAATAAAAATTAAATTATGAAAAAATATATTCCAAATCATATACACTATTATCATAATCATCTAATGAGAATGAATATCACATTTTACAATTCACTTGAGGGATAGAAGGGACCCAACAATGACAGAATAATTATAAAAACCATTGTCTTTGTTACATATTAATTCATGATTTATTACATTAGGTTGAACATAATAAAACCCATAATATTGATAATTATTGTGTATTTTTGATATAGGTACATTATATAACAACTTAAAACATGGAGAAAAATGTAATTATTTAAAACTTCCATAGCATGTTCATAATCTTCCAACGTTCTCTAAACTGCACGAAATATCCTGGTGAACTACATAAGAAATGGGTGAGATACAAAGATGAGAAGGGAATAACTAAAGAATAACATGAAAATAATATTACATGTTGTACAATAAGAATTTCAATGGAACCCATATGGAATGAGAGTTATAAACATGAATAATAAGGCATTATATAACATGATAACATAAATTCAACATAAAAAATGTGGAGGAAACTTTAAACATGACATCATAAGCATAAGTCAAGGCTGACCGCCAAGACATCATGCCATAATATGCTTAGGATAAACATAAATACACCATACATGATAGATTTTGAGACAAAAACATTTACCATTTCGTTGGAATGAATTATTATTTCTGGTGCACCCGTCGCTTTTATATCATGTACAAACATAAGTGTGCCAAATAGATCATATAACATAAGATCATATTTCAACATATTTAATCACAAGATTCTATATTTGTGGTTAAATATATTTAAGTTACTAATAACTGAATTATATCTACAACTTGGTGAATAACCTTGAGTTGAAATGGGTGTGGGTATAAATTTCAGAAAAATTTGTCATGGAATATCGCAGAGACATTTCAGCAACATAACAACAATACATGAAGAATCATAACATGGATCAGTGAGATAGAATGGGTTATATCATAACATGGAAGTAAAAAATAATAATTTATGAGGGATATATGAGAATATAATACAAAATTAAAACTTGTGAATTAATACACATAATACAAGTAAGGTTCTTGAACAAAACGTTTCTATGGTAGAATCATAGGATAATTTTGAAATCATAATGACAGTACATAAAATTTCATAAATTGTTTTAATAAGAATGAAATTGGTATCACATAATTTGGATATAAAAATTATAGTAATAGGGATATAAAAAAACATATACTATTATTAGAAATTGGAAAAAATGTACAACATAAATAAGGTACTTGAATAATGTTGAGAAGGAGAAGATCCCTTACTAAATTTCAGCATAGTAATGTCTTTTTTAGGTTCTATAATGAGAGGGGATATATTACATCTAATCAATTGTATATAAATTATACATTATATAGAAATTTATAAAATAATTATAACATAACCTATTGAGATAATAAATTCTAAATACAAATAAGGTGTATCATTAGAAAAGAAGAGATATATGTCCCTGACTAAATTTTTTCATAGTGACAACATAGGTAAATAAAATAATGAGAGGGTATACATGATCTATGATTTTTAATATATAATTTGTAAAAAATATTTAAATTTATAATTTCATTAAAAAAATCACAAAATGACATTCAAAAGACTAAATAGAAATAAGGTTCTTGGATGTAAAAGAATAGAAAGAGGCCCCTTAATAAATTTCGGCAAAGTAACAGATTATGTAAGTGATATAATTAGAGTGGATAAATGACATATAATTACTAGGAAACTAATTTTAACACAAAATTATCATAATAAATTCTATAAAAAGTAACCAGTTGTGTTTCAAAAGTCTAAACACAAAAAAAGGTTATTGAATGGAAAAGAAGAGGGAGATCCCCCTTACTAATTTTTATAGTATCAGTTTAGTAAAATTCTATAATGATATGTAATAAATGAAATATACATATTAGTAAATTAGTTGGAAGTTTTTGGTATATTTATAAATTCATGAGTACATAAACAATTTTGATTCAAATGGCTAAATACAAAGAAGTCTATTTAATGGAAAAGAAGAGAGATATGTCCCTTATTAAATTTTAGTGTAGTAATGACTTAGATAAATTCTATAATGAGAAGAGATAAATGATATATAATTTTTAAGTCATAAATTGTATAGTATAATGATATTTATTCTATCATTAAAACATAAACATTTTATATTGAAAAGGCTAAATGAAAAAAGGTGCATGATTGGAAAAGAAGAGAAAGAGGTCCCTTACCTTGAGAGGGTGTCTCTAAAAGTATAGGATGAGCTTCATGAGATCATGTAGGAATCTTTGGATGGATATAAAGATGGGAGAAAAGAGTAAGTACGTTTTAATAGGGTTTTGAGTGAATAGGAATGGGATATTGGATTGGTTTATTGAGGATAAGATTCGAGAGTTCTTTATTTTTTTTCTAAACAGTGGTATTAGACACTACATAATAACATAATAAAAACCTCAATAATTCTAATGATTTTTCCCATGTATTCTTAAAAATAGGAGAGGGGTGAATTATTTTTTGAATCCAAGGGTTTAAATCATTAAAATATTACCCTTAGTGATGTGTAAGTGGGTCGTCTTTGTTAAGAATTCATTTTCAAACCATAAAATATAATGTTGAGGAATTATAAAAATAATAGAATTACCCAAAAAATTATTATAAATGTAAAAAATGTATTTTGTATTTTATATCCTATATAACATTTATTACATAATTTTTGGGTCAATTGTATGTCATAATACACATTGTGTATTTCTACCATATTTATTTTTTACCCGAAAATTCTATTATCTCATAAAATTATGAAAATTTCACTGTTGGATAATTTTGATGCGCTTATTCCAAAAAATATATTTATTTAATAAAAATACATTTATAAATATGTTAATTTTATCTTTTAAAACTATAATTGTCATTTATTGAGAAATTCTAGGTTTTTATTAATAATAATTCTCGAACCCTTATAATAGTTACATATGACTACAGAAAAATTAAATTATCATTTAAATTTAATAAATAATATTTAATGTAATTATTTTATTAAGATATAATTTATTTTTAAAATTCATAAATTCATCAAAATAGAATTCCTTAATTGAAATTTCTAATCAAACAAAAATAAAAGTTGTGTTTTATCATATCAAAATTTAATTTTTATCAAAATCAATTCTTAATTATTAATAAAGAGGCAACAAAAAATATAATATTTTTATATTGAAATGAAATTATAAATATTCATACAATTAGGGTTATATTATTTCTATTACTTTTTAAATTATTTTTACCCTTAATTAACCTATTTTCCATTTTCTATTGTAAAAAATATTTTCTACAGGTACTATAAATATTGCCCAAAAAATAAGTTGAAATAATTATATAATATTAATTAATAAAATTAAAAATATGGATTCGATTTTATAAAAATAAATTCCTAGAGGTGTAATAAATTAATTTATAATAAAACCCACAAGAATGATGGAAAAAGTATTTTTTTTAAAAATTCACTTTTCAAGTAAAAGATGATTTTGCATTAACTCTCTAACTACTAGTCATAAATATATGAATTCAATTCTTTATTTTAAATATATGATCCATATATTTAATTTAAATAATTACCCTTTAGGATTTTTTTAATTAATTAAAAATGAGATACATATTCCATTTTAGAATAGTTTAAAAAAAATGTGTTTTCAAGCTTAAAAACATATATTAAAATCTAAAATAAATATTATTTAAATATAATTAGTTTTAAGAAAAATTACTAAATAATATTTATGTTACATTAATATAAAATTAAAAAAATAATTTTTCTTTTAAATAACTTAATATTTCAAATGAAATGACAGTGTAACAAAACAAATTGGTATTTTCACTATTCACTAAAAAATTAATATTTTCCCAAAAATCAAAAAAAATTCACCCAAAGATAATTTTGATATATTGATTTAATTTTTTTTAATTTTATAAAAGAATAATTTTCATTATTCTAGAAAATAATTATAATATTTTTCACTTAAGGAGATGAATATCATCTTAGAAGAAAACATATTTCTGAAGAATAAAGTGACTTTAATAAAAATTCATTGGTTATTTCTATTGTATTTATAAAAATATTTATTTTGAGTAGGATATTATATATATATATATATTTCATAATATATATAATCCTATTCATATCATAAAATTAAATTTCTATGTTAAAATGATTATATTTAAATAATCAATTTTTGGGATATGTGTTGTGTATCACATATGCCATTGATTATATTTTAGCCTTTTAAAAACTTGGGGTATTACATTCTTTCATATTTTTACAATTTTCATCCCTAAAAATTGAAATTTATATCGGTAAACATGAGTTTAACACATGAAAATATCTTAATTAAAAATCCCCAAGAAAAAAAGTGTTAACAAAACATCCACTTGAAAAGAGATAATTGGAAGAATGAATATATTCACATATCTATGTTTCCAAATATGAGAACATTATTGGGAAGTGAAAATATTGACATAGATGGAAAAAAAATGCATGATAACTAATATATAGTGATAAAGAACATGGTTAAGATAAATTAAATGACCAAAAACCCAAAATCATGAGGGGTGAAAAGTCTATCAATTCATAATATGACAATATTTTTGTTTCATGATTATTTTCCTAGAGTTAAGGAATTTCTCTACCTTATAGACATGTAATGTAAGATAATATACTTTCTTGACAAGTATAATTACATCCTTTAATCAATTTCCAATAAAATGTTATCTTTTTCTCCAAATGATGAGTACTAAATATTATATTTTATGTCTAAAGCACTTTTATAAGATTTGAATTGATCAAATAATCCACCAATGAATAAAACAATATTGCCACAATCTTTCATAAATACAAAATGGTTAGAAAAAAGTAATATAATACTGAAAATTAATAAAACATAATACATTAATCTCTGAAACTCATTGTAACGCCCCGAACCTAGTTACCTAGAGTCGGTGCATTATTACATAACATTGGCATGATCACAAGAAAGATCAAATCTCGAAATACCGATTGGTTTAGTAGCCTTGGAAACACTAGATATATTCATAAGTTTTACATTACATCATAAAATGAAAAACTACTACAACAACATAATGTCTCCATAATCCACACTCATATCCCCACATAATATCTCTGCAGGTCATTCATAATTATTTCTTCACTTCCTAGGAAAAATAAAACATAGAAAAGGGGTGAGCTCAAATGCCCAGTAAGGATAATAATATAGCGGAAACTTTCATAAATAAGAATAAACATTTAAGGCAATGTATAACTAAAACAAAATCCTTTCAAACATGAACTTTCAACATGGTATGGCATAAATAAAATGAAATAATGCCATTTACTTATTCACATGGATATTCTACTAATCGAATAATCACATGCAAAAATCAATAACCACTTTCATAATGTTGGAATGCATAATGCCAGACTATCATAACCACATAGTCAAGGTCTCGTGCCAAGACTACAAATAAGATTTTGTCAAGGCCTTGTGCCAAGACACTAGTTTGTCTCATGAGACCTACCGATGCATCGAGGAGCTATAGCGGGCTCCACCCGTCACATATTAAGTCCAATGCATTCCCATATGAAAAGGGTTAAACATAACATAAAAACTAGCATATGAAATGTCAATACTTTCACCATAAACTATGAATGGTAAAAAAATAGCACATCCACAGTCAAACATATCACAAATACTTCAATAAAATATAGAAGTTTTGTATCATAATAAATCAACTTCAAATAATCTTAAAATCCATCAAAGGATGTTGACATAGATGAAATCAAAATTCTTTTTAAAGAAATATCTCCTTTTATTTTGAAATCATTTAAGATCCATATAAAATAAAACATTTTATTTGAAAATATTCTTATAAGCTTATAAGGGAAGCTTTGAAGATTTTATAATGGCGGAAAATAGCCGCACCCGCCGTATAAGTTAAAAAAACATTCTTACCTTAATTCTGTCGAAAAGGTTAAAAAGGACCTTGTTTTCAAAACGACGGAAATATTCCTTTATAAACCTCTTATAAAAAGTCAAACAAGGGTATAAATGACTTTAACCCATATTCTTGTAAATAATAAATATGTTTTGAAATACATTTTGAAGAAACATTGATGTGGATGATAAAGAAATCCCAGTAGATTATTACGTATAAACAATCTCGGATAATGAAGAGATTGTGAAATAACCCTTACCATGTACTTTTCCTTGGTTGGGGTAGGTTAACCTCCTGTATAATGGTGAAATAATTGCTATTAAATTATACAAGAATCATATACATTAATATGATAACATATATGATCTTTTAATATTGATTTGATAATAATATCTTAGTATTATCGTTGTTTCGGGTGTTAACTTACTTGTTTTCTTTTATATGTTTTGTTACGTAAAACATGTTTGTAAAGGATAGGTTTTATATTATTCATATCCAGAATGATATCAAGTCCTTAAACATCATTTTTAAATCATCAAATGATAATTATACTTGAATGGATACGATAGAGATTGAATCTCATCGCGTTCGTGGAGACAGTAGTCCGCACGTACGCACGAGCGACAATATCATTCTTTTGATATTAAAATAATATATAAATGGATGCTATATCATATATACAGAATCATTAACATGTTATATTTATTATTTACATGAGCTACACATCATTATTATACCCATCCAAATAATAATATATTGAATAACAATTACACCACGACGTTGAGACGGTAAGCCGTACGTACACACGTATGGTGACATGTTATTAAAAGGGTGGATAGAATACTAAATATGGTTGTACCATATTTATAATAACATCACAGTATATGTGAGATACTGGATTTATTATTTTATAATGGTAAGAACAAAAGAAGAAGAAGTGGAAGAAGAAATGAACTTGGAGAAGGGTGGTGAAATCATTACCTCTTCTTCGGGTTCTTCCTTTTGATTTGATCAAAAGGGATCTTTAGGATGGCTTTCGGATCAAACTAAGGCCCCTAGGTTGTAGTGAGTGAAGTTGGGAGTGTATTTGGGCAGAGTTTGGCCGAACCAAAAAGCTTTGAAGGTGTGAAGAAATGAGAAGGAGGAGTGCCCTTTTATAAGAGGGGTGAGGGGCACCTTTGGAAAAGCTAGAAATATTAATTTATAATTAATTCATATTCGGTTTCTAATGGATCCAAAGTTGATTATTCAAATGTTAAGGTGGGGATAGGTAGAAACCCACTCAACCAATAGAATTTAGACAGGTTTGGGTACTTATATTAACCTTATATTTAAGTATTAACTCTAAGTTAATTAGTTTCACTTTTACAATGTCTCTTTGTATTTTTATATAATATGGTTAATAAACTTACTACATACATCCAAGCGACCCCCAAGTGGTCCATTATGATGAACCTATCATGATATAAGTCTCTTGGCCGAACCTTAGATTTTTAAGAATTTAATATCAATTAATAATATAATATATGTTTTAAGAACTCTTTTATGTCAATTTTGACACTATTCAATAGTTGAATTTTGTGAAACTCATAACAGATTGATTACTTCGAACAAAGTCAATTAAATCAATCCTAATATATCATATTATCCTAGAAAATTAGTTTAATTTATTAAAAGTTTCATATTATATTTAATTGGGTATTTATAATATCAATTATTTTAATTTTTCACTATTATGGTAATTACTGCATCATCATTGTGTCATAAATAAAACAAATTATTTAATGTCAAAAAATTATAAATAAACTATCATTATGTAGGAAAGATTTTTATCTTTCTAATCAATATTTATAATCTAATATCAAACATATATAACCCTATGTGACAATTGTTTTGCTAAAAGATATATGCTTGTGTCATTTTTGTATTCATTTTAACTTAACTAAAATAAAGTGTCATTATCACTTACAAGTGGATCCATGGGGTCCCAAAATCGACCCAAAGATGCCCATGGTCGACCATGTATCAACCAATAGGGTTAAGACAAGTTTTAGGGTAATTTAGTATTATTATAATATTATTTTTTTAACCCTTATTTACCGGATTTACCCTTAACCATGGTAAATAAAATATTTACCGCAATAATTATTCAAAATGTCTAAAAATAAAAGTTACCTATTTACACAATTTGAACATCCTGATTCCAAATATGGAATCCATTTTCCTAAATTCAAAACTAATAAGTGGCAGAAATTAATTTAAAATTAATTCCCGCTGTCAAAACAAAAAGCGTGTTTTTAAGAGATAATAACTATCAAAAGATTGACACTTGTTTATGTTCGGTTTAATTGTAAAATTATGTCCAATGACCAACATTATATTAAATGGTAAAAATATATTCTAAATATACTTTAAAACTACTAAAATTCATAATTTATCACTATTAATTATTTTGATTAAAAAAGTTGTTTTTAATTAAAATTTAGTAATTTTCACTATTCATCAAAATATGAAAGTTATCCGAAAAGTACCAAAATTTCACCTTAGGCTAAAATAGATAATCAGAATCCAAAAATGAAGTCCATTTTGAAATATAAAATATATATAATTTTAAAAAGTAGGTATTACTATTCATAACGGCTAGTTTGATTGGTTGTTAGAACTCGGTGTTGCGTACAACACACGATATCGCATTATTCAAAGAGAAGCGTACAGTAGAAGCTTGGGGTGTTACATTCTCCCCTCCTTCAAATAATTTCATCCTCGAAATTTCTAGAATACTATCGCATGAAAAGACTCGGGTGGTTCTTCATCATAAGTTCCTCGGGTTCCCACGTTGCCTCTGCCATCTTATGGTTTCTCCACAAAACTTTTACCAGACGCGTCGTCCGGTTTCTCAGTACTTGTTCTCTCGTATCAAGAATCCTGACGGGCTCTTCACAATAGGAAAGATCGGGTTCTAGTTCTAATTCTTCATAGGTGAGTACATGCGTTGGATCCGGCATGTATTTCCTCAACAGAGATACGTGGAACACATCGTGAACTTTGGAGAGACTTGGCGGCATTGCCAATCGGTAAGCTACAACCCCATTTCGTTCTAGAATTTCAAAAGGTCTGATGTACCTGGGACTCAATTTACCTTTCTTACCAAAACGTATGACTCCCTTCCATGGAGATACCTTCAGGAAAACATGATCACCGACTTGAAATTCCAAATCCTTCCTTCGATTATCGGCATAGCTCTTCTTCCTACTTTGAGCTGCTTTGATGTGATTTTGGATTACTTTCACCTTTTCCACCGTTTCCACCACCAATTCTGGGCCTACAAGTTTTCTTTCACCAACGTCATCCCAACAGGTTGGTGTACGACATCTATTTCTGTATAACGCTTCATATGGTGCCATCTGAATACTCGAATGGAAGCTATTGTTATTGGAAAATTCTACCAGAGGTAAATATTGATCCCAACTACCCTGAAAGTCAAGTGAGAAAGATCTCAACATGTCTTCTAAGGTTTGAATAGTCCGTTCTGATTGTCTGTCTGTCTGAGGGTGGTATGCAGTGCTCAAATGAAGTTCAGTATCCAGGGATTTCTGAAGACTTTTCCAAAATCTTGAAGTAAAACGGGGATCACGATCAGAAACAATCGATAGGGGTACTCCATGAAGTCTCACAACTTCATTAATATATAGTCTTTCTAGACGTTCTAGGGGTAGATCTTCTCTTATAGAAAGAAAATGTGCTGACTTGGTAAGATGATCAATAATAACCCATATTGCATCGTTCCTTCTAGGAGTCTTTGGTGGCCCCATGACAAAGTCCTTTATAATATTGTCCCATTTCCACTCCGGTATGGGAAGAGGTTGCATGACTCCCCCAGGCTGTTGCCTTCCAGCTTTCACTTGTTGACAAACCATACATCTTGACAAAAAAATCAGCAATCTCCCTCTTCATGTTATCCCACCAAAAATGTTCCTTCAAATCTCTATACATTTTGGTGCTCCCAGGGTGTATAGAGAAATTGGAACTATGAGCATCATCTAGCAATTCCCTTTTTAGATCAGGTATATCGGGAACACAAAGTCTCTTCCCAAATTTCAAAATTCTATCTTCATACACAAAGTCTCTCAATATCCCATCATTCACAGCTTTAATCTTCTTTTCAAATTCTTCATCATCAGTCTGAGTACTCTTAATCCTTTCTATTAAAGATGGTTTGGCAACCATTTGAAAAAGAAATGATGTTTTGCCTTCCCTGGTTATTCCCATGTCTATCTTCACTAGATCCATGAAAATTGGATCCCTTTTAATTCTCATATTGTTCAAAACTCCATGGTCTTTTCTACTCAAATCATCTGCCACCTTGTTTGCTTTCCCCGGGTGGTAGTGTATCGTGCAATCATAATCCTTGAGTAATTCAAGCCATCTCCTTTGCCTCATGTTGAGTTCTTTTTGTGAGAAAATATACTTCAAACTCTTGTGATCAGTATAAATCTCACATTTTTCACCATAGAGGTAGTGCCTCCATATCTTCAAAGCAAAGATCACAGCTGCTAACTCGAGATCATGAGTAGGATAGTTTTGTTCATGAATTTTCAACTGTCATGATGCATAGGCAATAACTCTATCATTATGCATAAGGACACAGCCAAGTCCTTTCTTTGATGCGTCACTATAAATAACGAACCCATCATCCCCCGATGGTAGAGTCAATATAGGAGCATTGACTAATATTTTCTTCAGTTCTTCAAAACATTATTCACACTCTTTTGTCCAAACAAATTTATCCCCTTTACGTGTGAGCTTCATTAATGGGTTAGCCAATCGTGCAAAATTCTGGACAAAACGTCGATAATAACCTGCCAAACCAATAAAACTGCGTACCTCAGTTATACTCATAGGTGCTGGCCATTCTTGGATTGCCTTGGTCTTAGAAGGATCAACAGAGATTCCATCTTTAAGAAAATATGGCCAAGAAAAGAAATCTCCTGAAGCCAGAATTCACACTTGCTAAACTTCCCATATAATTCAAGCCTCCTCAGAGTCTTCAAGATAATGCGCAAGTGATTTTCATGATCTTTGTATTTTTTTGAGTATACCAAGATATCATCAATAAATACCACCACAAATTCATCGATATACTCCTTGAAAACTCTATTCATCAGATCCATGAATACAGAGGGTGCATTAGTCAATCCAAACGGCATTACGGTAAACTCGTAATGCCCGTACCTGGTTCGAAATGCTGTCTTCAGAATGTCTTCCTTCTTCACACACAACTGATGGTATCCAGATCGAAGGTCAATCTTTGAAAAGTATTGAGCTCCATGCAGTTGGTCAAATAAATCATCAATGCGAGGTAGGGGATACTTGTTCTTTATCGTTATAGCATTGATCTCCCTGTAGTCAATACATAACCTCATAGATCCATATTTCTTTTTAACAAAAAAAAGGGGGCTCCCCATGGAGAAACACTAGGGCGAATAAATCCTTTATTACTCAATTCCTCTAGTTGTTTCTTTAGTTTGACTGACTCTACAGTAGCCATTCTGTAAGGGGTCTTCGATATAGGCCTTGATCCAGGAATCAAATCAATGGAAAACTCAACTTCTCGTTCTGGAGGATGTCCAGGTAAATCTTCCGGAAATACATCTACAAATTCTTTCACAACAGGTACATCCTCTATTTGAACATTCCTTTCCACACCGACAATTATTTCATTCTCTTCCTCCCCAATAATTGAATTAAGTTGAGCTACTGGGGGTGGATCTAAATAAGAATTAGGTGGTGACGATTCTGCTCTATAGATAAGGTGTTCCTTATCATTATCATCAAGAATCGTAACCTCTTTCTTTTTACAATAAATCTTCGCATCATAGTCCGAAAGCCAGTCCATACTGAGGATTATATCAAACTCAATCATAGGTATGACGATGAGATCAGCAGATAAAGAAAATTTATGTGCTCTAATGGGAACTGATTCACAAAACTTTGTTGCAATGATATTTCCCTTAGGAGTTTTAACTGACAACTACCTTGTTAAATCAAATTGGAAATATCTAATTTTCTTAGCAAACTGGGAAGATATGAAAAAATTCGATGATCCAGAATCAAATAATGCATTTGCAAAACTTGAGGAAACCATTAAATTACCTGCCACCACGTCTTTCGGAGCTTCTACCTCAGAAGTAGTGATATCATAAGCTTGGCCTTGATCCCTTGGCCTTTTCTGAGGTAATTTCTTCTGACGCTTAGGACATTCATTCGCATAATGTCCCATCTCCCTACAATTGTAGCACTAAACATTGGTGGCTTCCTTCTTCCCTTTGCAATCACGAGCATGGTGGCCTTTTTCACCACAGTTGTAACAGACTCCCATTCCCTTCAAGCAAGTACCAGGATGTTTCTTCCCGCATTTACCACAAGATGGATATTCAACCATTCCCTTATTCCCCTTATTTCCATTCCCAGATTGATCAGCATGTCTCTTCTTCTCTTGCTTTGCTTTAAAGTCATAAGACTTAGAGAATTCTTTTTCGGTCTTGATAGCACATGAGACAATGTCTTCGTACGATGAAAAGGATTGTGAGACTAATGCTCGACGGAGAAATGGTTTTAACCCATCAAAGAAAAGATCAATCTTACTTCATTGGTTACGTATATAATCACCAGCGTACCTTGCTAACCTTGTAAAGTTAGCCTCATACTTTGTGACATTCTCATCCTCCTTCTGTCTCAGACTTAGAAATTGCATTTCCATATCTGCTCGATGGTCACGAGGAAAGTATTTTTATAAAAATAGATCTTTGAACTCCCTCCATTCCATATTTGATACTTCATCATATTCCTTCGTATTTTGAATCAATGACCACCATTGATCAGCATCTCCAGTGAGGCGGTAAACTTCCATGATAACTTTTTCCCTTTCACTGCTCCCCAAAGCCTGAAATATTTTCTCTAGGGAAAATATCCATTGCTCAGCTACTAAGGGATTTGTACTCCCATTGAACGTTGGTGGTTTTTTCCTCATGAATCGATCTAACATTGATCCTCTACGCTGCGGATTAGGGTGCTCCATACGGGTAAGGTTATTATTCATAACCTGAGTAAGTTGTCCCAGTATGGTGATTAGCTGATCGACTCCAGTTGCATCACCAACTCCACTATAATTATCTTGAGTAGGAGGGAAATCCCTATATGGAGTGCGTGCATTGATACGGTTTCCATTTCTTCCACTAGGCGCCATTTCTAAACAATGGCATAAACTAGATCAGTTTATGAATCAAAATACATAATCCCATACTTATAAAACACTGAACATAAATTGAACTATTTATGGATATAATCCTTAATCATAAGAATGTTTTCTTTGAGAAAGTATATACTCATAATCCCTTCAAAATGATTTGTAAAGAAAATGAGAGTTATCCTAAGCATATCCCTCGGGAGTGTCGTAACCAATAGTGCAGCAAGGCCCGTTGTCATGCACCAGTTCCCGTTCGAGTCTAGCTCAAAGTGGTGTTTTCGGGTTTTACCCCTAGGTACATCTGTGCCAGAGCCGCCTCTACCTGCTCGTATCCAGATAGGGATGTATTGCTTGGAAAACTCACAAAATCTCTACAATACCAAAATTATAGGAAGTTCTTCTATACTAATCCTCAAAGTTCATCTTAGGTCTACGTGCTCTAATCAGTGTTTATCTAAATCTAGTTTCCAAGGTTTGTACTAAACTTCCTCTGATACCAACTGTAACGCCCCGACCCTAGTTACCCAGAGTCGGTGAATTATTACATAACATTGGCATGATCACAAGAAAGATCAAATCTCGAAAGACCGATTGGTTCAGTAGCCTTGGAAACACTAGATATATTCATAAGTTTTACATTACATCATAAAATGAAAAACTACTACAACAACATAATGTCTCCATAATCCACACTCATATCCCCACATAATATCCATGCCGGTCATTCATAATTTACTTCTTCACTTCCTGGGAAAAATAAAACATAGAAAAGGGGTGAGCTCAAATGCCGAGTAAGGATAACAATATAGCGGAAACTTTCATAAATAAGAATAAACATTTAAGGCAATGTATAACTAAAACAAAAGCCTTTCAAACATGAACTTTCAACATGGTATGGCATAAATAAAATGAAATAATGCCATTTACTTATTCACATGGATATTCTACTAATCGAATAATCACATGCAAAAATCAATAACCACTTTCATAATGTTGGAATGAATAATGCCAGACTATCAAAACCACATAGTCAAGGTCTCGTGCCAAGACTACAAATAATATTTTGTCAAGGCCTTTTGCCAAGACACTAGTTTGTCTCATGAGACCTACCGATGCATCGAGGAGCTATAGCGGGCTCCAACCTTCACATATTAAGTCCAATGCATTCCCATATGAAAAGTTTTAAACATAACATAAACACTAGCATACGAAATGCCAATACATTCACCATAAATTATGAATGGTAAAAAAATAGCACATCCACAGTCAAACATATCACAAAACCTTCAATAAAATATAGAAGTTTTGTATCATAATAAATCAACTTCAAATAATCTTAAAATCCATCAAAGGATGTTGACATAGATGAAATCAAAATTCTTTTTAAAGAAATATCTCCTTTTATTTTGAAATCATTTAAGATCCATATAAAATAAAACATTTTATTTGAAAATATTCTTATAAGATTATAAGGGAAGCTTTGAAGAATTTATAACGGCGGAAAATAGCTGCACCCGCCGTATAAGTTAAAAAAACATTCTTACCTTAATTCTGTCGAAAAGGTTAAAAAGGACCTTGTTTTGAAAACGACGGAAAGATTCCTTTATAAACCTCTTATAAAAAGTCAAACAAGGGTATAAATGACTTTAACACATATTCTTGTAAATAATAAATATGTTTTGAAATACATTTCGAAGAAACATGGATGTGGATGATAAAGAAATCCCAGTAGATTATTACGTATAAACAACCTCGGATAATGAAGAGATTGTGAAATAACCCTTACCATGTACTTTTCCTTGGTTGGGGTAGGTTAACCTCCTTTATAATGGTGAAATAATTGTTATTAAATTATACTAGAATCATATACATTAATATGATAACATATATGATCTTTTAATATTGATTTGATACTAATATCTTAGTATTATCGTTGTTTCGGGTGTTAACTTACTTGTTTTCTTTTATATGTTTTGTTACGTAAGACATTTTTGTAAAGGATAGGTTTTATATTATTCATATCCAGAATGATATCAAGTCCTTAAACATCATTTTTAAATCATCAAATGATAATTATACTTGAATGGATACGATGGAGATTGAATCTCATCGCGTTCGTGGAGACGGTAGTCCGTACGTACGCACGAGCGACAATATCATTCTTTTGATATTAAAATAATATATAAATGGATGGTATATCATATATACAGAATAATTAACATGTTATATTTATTATTTACATGAGTTACACAACATTATTATACCCATCCAAATAATAATATATTGAATAACAATTACACCACGACGTTGAGACGGTAAGCCGTACGTACGAACGTATGGTGACATGTTATTCAAAGAGTGGATAGAATAATGAATATGGTTGTGCCATATTTATAATAACATCACAGTATATGTGAGATACTGGAGTTATTATTTTAGAATGGTAAGAACAAAGGAAGAAGAAGTGGAAGAAGAAATGAACTTGGAGAAGGGTGGTGAAATCATTACCTCTTCTTCGGGTTCTTCCTTTTGATTTGATCAAAAGGGCTCTTTAGGATGGCTTTCTGATCAAAATAAGGCCCCTAGGTTGTAGTGAGGGAAGTTTGGAGAGTATTTGGGCAGAGTTTGTCCGAACGAAAAGGCTTTGAAGGTGTGAAGAAATGATAAGGAGGAGTGCCCTTTTATAAGAGGGGTGAGGGGCACCTTTGGAAAAGCTAGAAATATTAATTTATAATAAATTCATATTCGGTTTCTAATGGCTCAAATGTTGATTTATCAAATTTTAAGGTTGGTATAGGTCGAAAACCACTCAACCAATAGAATTTAGACAGGTTTGGGTACTTATATTAACCTTATCTTTAAGTATTATCTCTAAGTTAATTAGTTTCACTTTTACAATATCTCTTTGTATTTTTATATAATATGGTTAATAATCTTACTACATACATCCAAGAAACCCCCAAGTGGTCCATTAATGATGAACCTATCATTATATAAGTCTCTCGGCCGAACCTTAGATTTTTAGGAATTTAATATCAATTAATAATATAATATTTGTTTTAAGAACTCTTTTATGTCAATTTTGACACTATTCAATAATTGATTTTTGTGAAACTCATAACAGATTGATTACGTCGAAAAAAGTCAATTAAATAAATCCTAATATATCATATTATCCTATAAAATTAGTTTAATTCATTAAAAGTTTCATATTATATTTATTTGGGTATTTATAATATCAATTATTTTAATTTTTCACTATTATAGTAATTACTGCATCATCATTGTGTCATAAATAAAATATATTATTTAATCTCTAAAAATTATAAATAAAATATCATTATGTAGGAAATATTTTTATCTTTCTAATGAATATTTATAATCTAAAATCCAACATATAAAACCCTATGTAACAATTGTTTTTCTAAAAGATATATGCTTGTGTCATTTTTGTATTCATTTTAACTTAACTAAAATAAAGTGTCATTATCACTTACAAGTGGATCCATGGGGTCCCAAAATAGACCCAAAGATGCCCATGGTCGCCATGTATCAAAAAATAGGGTTAAGACACTTTTTAGGGTAATTTAGTATTATTATAATATTATTTGTTTAACCCTTATTTACCGGATTTACTCTTAAGCATGGTAAATAAAATATTTACCGCAGTAATTATTCAAAATGTCTAAAAATAAAAGTTACCTATTTACACAATTTAAACATCCTGATTACAAATATGGAATCCATTTTCCTAAATTCAAAACACAAAAGTGGAAGAAATTAATTTAAAATTAATTCCCGCTGTCAAAACCAAAAGCGTGTTTTTAAGAGATAATAACTATCAAAAGATTGACACTTGTTTATGTTCGGTTTAATTGTAAAATTATGTCCAATGACCAACATTATATTAAATGGTAAAAATATATTCTAAATATACTTTAAAACTACTAAAATTCATAATTTATCACTATTAATTATTTTGATTAAAAAATTTGTTTTTAATTAAAATTTAATAATTTTCACTATTCATCAAAATATGAAAGTTATCCGAAAAGTACCAAAATTTCACTTTAGGCTAAATTAGATATTCCAAATCCAAAAATGAATTCCATTTTGAAATATAAAATATATATAATTTTAAAAAGTAGGTATTACTATTCATAACGGCTAGTTTGATTGGTTGTTAGAACTCGGTGTTGCGTACAACACACGCTATCGCATTATTCAAAGAGAAGCGTACCGTAGAAGCTTGGGGTGTTACATTCTCCCCTCCTTCAAATAATTTCGCCCTCAAAATTTCTAGAATACTATCGCATGAAAAGACTCGGGTGGTTCTTCATCATAAGTTCCTTGGGTTCCCACGTTGCCTCTTCCATCTTATGGTTTCTCCACAAAACTTTTACCAAACGCGTCATCCGGTTTCTCATTACTTGTTCTCTCGTATCAAGAATCCTGACGGGCTCTTCACAATAGGAAAGATCGGGTTCCAGTTCTAATTCATCATAGGTGAGTACATGCGTTGGATCAGGCATGTATTTCCTCAACAGAGATACGTGGAACACATCGTGAACTTTGGAGAGACTTGGCGGCATTGCCAATCGGTAAGCTACAACCCCAATTCGTTCTAGAATTTCGAAAGGTCCGATGTACCTGAGACTCAATTTACCTTTCTTAACAAAACGTATGACTCCCTTCCACGGAGATACCTTTAGGAAAACATGATCACCGACTTGAAATTCCAAATCCTTCCTTCGATTATCGGCATAGCTCTTCTGCCTACTTTGAGCTGCTTTGATGTGATTTTGGATTACTTTCACCTTTTCCACCGTTTCCTCCACCAGTTCTGGGCCTACAAGTTTTCTTTCACCAACGTCATCCCAATAGGTTGGTGTACGACATCTCTTTCCGTATAACGCTTCATATGGTGCCATCTGAATACTCGAATGGAAGCTATTGTTATAGGAAAATTCTACCAGACGTAAATATTGATCCCACAAACCCTGAAAGTCAAGTGAGCAAGATCTCAACATGTCTTTTAAGGTTTGAATAGTCCGTTCTGATTGTCCGTCTGTCTGAGGGTGGTATGCAGTGCTCAAATGAAGTTCAGTATCCAGGGATTTCTGAAGACTTTTCCAGAATCTTGATGTAAAATGGGGATCACGATCAGAAACAATCGATAGGGGTACTCCATGAAGTCTCACAACTTCATTAATATATAGTCTTGCTAGACGTTCTACGGGTAGATCTTCTCTTATAGCAAGAAAATGTGCTGACTTGGTAAGACGATCAACAATAACCCATATTGCATCGTTCCTTCTAGGAGTCTTTGGTAGCCCCATGACAAAGTCCTTCGTAATATTGTCTCATTTCCACTCCGGTATGGGAAGAGGTTGCGTGACTCCTCCAGGCTGTTGCCTTCCAGCTTTCACTTGTTGACAAACCATACATCTTGGCAAAAAATCAGCAATCTCCCTCTTCATGTTGTCCCACCAAAAATGTTCCTTCAAATCTCTATACATTTTGGTGCTCCCAGGGTGTATAGAGAAATTGGAACTATGAGCATCATCCAGCAATTCCCTTTTTAGATCAGGTATATCGGGAACACAAAGTCTCTTCCCAAATTTCAAAATTCCATATTCATACACAAAGTCTCTCAATCTCTCATCATCCACAGCTTTAATCTTCTTTTGAAATTCTTCATCATCGGTCTGAGTACTCTTAATCCTTTCTATTAAAGATGGTTTGGCAACCATTTGAAAAAAAATGATGTTTCGCCTTCCCTGGTTATTCCCATGTCCATCTTCACTAGATCCATGAAAATTGGATCCCTTTCAATTCTCATATTGTTCAAAACTCCATGGTATTTTCTACTCAAAGCATCTGCCACCTTGTTTGCTTTCCCCGGGTGGTAGTGTATCGTGCAATCATAATCCTTGAGTAATTAAAGCCATCTCCTTTGCCTAATGTTGAGTTCTTTTTGTGAGAAAATATACTTCAAACTCTTGTGACCAGTATAAATCTCACATTTTTCACCATAGAGGTAGTGCCTCCATATCTTCAAAGCAAAGATCACAGCTGCTAACTCAAGATCATGAGTAGGATAGTTTTGTTCATTAATTTTTAACTGTCGTGATGCAAAGGCAATAACTCTATCATTCTGCATAAGGACACAACCAAGTCCTTTCTTTTATGCATCACTATAAATAACGAACCCGTCATCCCCCGATGGTAGAGTCAATATAGGAGCATTGACTAATCTTTTCTTCAGTTCTTCAAAACATTCTTCACACTCTTTTGTCCAAACAAATTTAACCCCTTTACATGTGAGCTTCGTTAATGGGTTAGCCAATCGGGCAAAATTCTGGATGAAACATCGATAATAACCTGCCAAACCAATAAAACTGCGTACCTCAGTTATACTCGTAGGTGATGGCCATTCTTGGATTGCCTTGGTCTTAGAATGGTCAACAGATATTCCATCTTTAGAGACAATATGGCCAAGAAAAGAAATCTCCTGAAGCCATAATTCACACTTGCTAAACTTCCCATATAATTCATGCCTCCTCAGAGTCTTCAAGATAATGCGCAAGTGATTTTCATGATCTTCGTAGGTTTTGGAGTATACCAAGATATCATCAATAAATGCCACCACAAATTCATCGAGATACTCCTTGAAAACTCTATTCATCAGATCCATGAATACAGAGGGTGCATTAGTCAATCCAAACGGCATTACGGTAAACTCGTAATGCCCGTACATGGTTCGAAATGCTGTCTTCGGAATGTCTTCCTTCTTAACACACAACTGATGGTATCCAGATCGAAGGTCAATCTTTGAAAAGTATTGTGCTCCATGAAGTTGGTCAAATAAATCATCAATGTGAGGTAGGAGATACTTGTTCTTTATTGTTATAGCATTGATCTCCTTGTAGTCGATACATAACCTCATAGATCCATCTTTCTTTTTAACAAAAAGAACAGGGGCTCCCCATGGAGAAACACTAGGGCGAATAAATCCTTTATTACTCAATTCCTCTAGTTGTTTCATTAGTTCGACTAACTCTATAGTAGCCATTCTGTAAGGGGTCTTCGATATAGGCCTTGATATAGGAATCAAATCAATGGAAAACTCAACTTCTCGTTCTGGAGGATGTCCAGGTAAATCTTCCGGAAATACATCTACAAATTCTTTCACAATAGGTACATCCTCTATTTGAACATTCCTTTCCTCACCGACAGTTATTTCATTCTCTTCCTCCCCAATAATTGAATTAAGTTGAGCTACTGGGGGTGGATCTAAATAAGAATTAGGTGGTGATGATTCTACTCTAAAGATAAGGTGTTCCTTATCATTATCATCAAGAATCGCAACCTCTTTATTTTTACAATAAATCTTCGCATCATAGTCAGAAAGCCAGTCCATACCGAGGATTATATCAAACTCAATCATAGGTATAACGATGAGATCAGCAGATAAAGAAAATTTATATTCTCTAATGGGGACTGATTCACAAAACTTTGTTGCAATGATACTTCCCTTAGGAGTTTTAACTGACAACTCCCTTGTTAAATCAAATTGGAAATATCTAATTTTCTTAGTAAACTGGGAGGATATGAAACAATGCGATGATCCAGAATCAAATAATCCATTTTCTAAACTTGAGGAAACCATTAAATTACCTGCCACCACGTCTTTCGGAGCTTCTACCTCAGCAGTAGTGATAGCATAAGCTTGGCCTTGATCCCTTGGCCTTTTCAGAGGTAAGTTCCTCTAACGCTTAGGACATTCATTCGCATAATGTCCCATCTCCCTGCAATTGTAGCACTGAACGTTGGTGGCTTCCTTCTTCCCTTTGCAATCACGAGCTTGGTGGCCTTTTTCACCACACTTGTAACAGACTCCCATTCCCTTCAAGCAAGTACCAGGATGTTTCTTTCCGCATTTACCACAAGATGGATATTCAACCTTTCCATTCTTCCCCTTATTTCCATTCCCAGATTGATCAGCAGGTCTCTTCTTCTCTTGGTTTGCTTTAAAGTCATAAGACATATAGAATTCATTTTCGGTCTTGATATCACATGAGACAATGTCTTCGTACGATGAAAAGGATTGTGAGACTAATGCTCGACGGAGAAATGGTTTTAACCCATCAAAGAAACGATCAATCTTACTTCTTTGGTTACGTATATAATCACCAGCGTTCCTTTCTAACCTTGTAAAGTTAGCCTCATACTTTGTGACATTCTCATCCTCCTTCTGTCTCAGACTTAGAAATTGCCTTTCCATATCTGCTCGATGGTCACGAGGAAAGTATTTTTCTAAAAATAGATCTTTGAACTCCCTCTATTCCATATTTGATACTTCATCATCTTCCTTCGTATTTTGAATCAATGACCACCATTGATCAGCATCTCCAGTGAGGCGGTAAACTGCCATGATAACTTTTTTCTTTTCACTGCTCCCCAAAGCCTGAAATATTTTCTCTAGGGAAAATATCCATTGCCCAGCTACTAAGGTATTTGTACTCCCATTGAACGTTGGTGGTTGTTTCCTCGTGAATCGATCTAACATTGATCCTCCATGCTGCGGATCAGGGTGCTCCATACGGGTAAGGTTATTATTCATAACCTGAGTAAGTTGTCCCAGTATGGTGATTAGCTGATCGGCTCCAGTTGCATCACCAGCTCCACTATAATTATCTTGAGCAGGATGGAAATCCCTACATGGAGTGCGTACATTGATACGGTTTCCATTTCTTCCACTAGGCGCCATTTCTAAACAATGGCATAAACTAGATCAGTTTATGAATCAAAATACATAATCCCATACTTATAAAACACTTAACATAAATTGAACTATTTATGGATATAATCCATAATCATAAGAATTTTTTCTTTGAGGAAGTATATACTCATAATCCCTTCAAAATTATTTGTAAAGAAAATGAGATTTATCCTAAGCATATCCCCCGGGAGTGTCGTAACCAAGAGTGCAGCAAGGCCCGTTGTCGTGCACCAGTTCCCGTTCGAGTCTAGCTCAAAGTGGTGTTTTCGGGTTTTACCCCTAGGTACATCGGTACCAGAGCCGCCTTTACCTACTCGTATCCAGACAGGGATGTATTGCAAGGAAAACTCACAAAATCTCTACAATACCAAAATTCTAGGAAGTTCTTCTATACTAATCCTCAAAGTTCATCTTAGGTCTACGTGCTCTAATCAGAGTTTATCTAAATCTAGTTTCCAAGTTTTGTACTAAACTTCCTCTGATGCCAACTGTAACGCCCCGACCATAGTTACCCAGAGTCGGTGTATTATTACATAACATTGTCATGATCACAAGAAAGATCAAATCTCGAAAGACTGATTGGTTTAGTAGCCTTGGAAACACTAGATATATTCATAAGTTTTACATTACATCATAAAATGAAAAACTACTACAACAACATAATGTCTGCATAATCCACACTCATATCCCCACATAATATCCATGCAGGTCATTCATAATTTACTTCTTCACTTCCTGGGAAAAATAAAACATAGAAAAGGGGTGAGCTTAAATGCCCAGTAAGGATAACAATATAGCGGAAGCTTTCATAAATAAGAATAAACATTTAAGGCAATGTATAACTAAAACAAAATCCTTTCAAACATGAACTTTCAACATGGTATGGCATAAATAAAATGAAATAATTCCATTTACTTATTCACATGGATATTCTACTAATCGAATAATCACATGCAAAAATCAATAACCACTTTCATAATGTTGGAATGCATAATGCCAGACTATCATAACCACATAGTCAAGGTCTCGTGCCAAGACTACAAATAAGATTTTGTCAAGGCCTTATGCCAAGACACTAGTTTGTCTCATGGGACCTACCGATGCATCGAGGAGCTATAGCGGGCTCCACCCGTCACATATTAAGTCCAATGCATTCCCATATGAAAAGGTTTAAACATAACATAAACACTAGCATACGAAATGTCAATACTTTCACCATAAACTATGAATGGTATAAAAATAGCACATCCACAGTCAAACATATCACAAAACCTTCAATACAATATAGAAGTTTTGTATCATAATAAATCAACTTCAAATAATCTTAAAATCCATCAAAGGATGTTTACATAGATGAAATCAATATTCTTTTTAAAGAAATATCTCCTTTTATTTTGAAATCATTTAAGTTCCATATAAAATAAAACATTTTCTTTGAAAATATTCTTATAAGATTGTAAGGGAAGCTTTGAAGATTTTATAACGGTGGAAAATAGCCGCACCCTCCGTATAAGTTAAAAAAACATTCTTACCATAATTCTGTCGAAAAGGATAAAAAGGACCTTGTTTTGAAAACGACAGAAAGATTCCTTTATAAACCTCTTATAAAAATTCAAACAAGGGTATAAATGACTTTAACCCATATTCTTGTAAATAATAAATATGTTTTGAAATACATTTCGAAGAAACATGGATGTGGATGATAAAGAAATCCCAGTAGATTATTACGTATAAACAACCTCGGATAATGAAGAGATTGTGAAATAACCCTTACCTTGTACTTTTCCTTGGTTGGGGTAAGTTAACCTCCTGTATAATGGTGAAATAATTGTTATTAAATTATACAAGAATCATATACATTAATATGATATCATATATGATCTTTTAATATTGATTTGATAATAATATCTTAGTATTATCGTTGTTTCGGGTGTTAACTTACTTGTTTTCTTTTATATGTATTGTTACGTAAGACATGTTTGTAAAGTATAGGTTTTATATTATTCATATCCAGAATGATATCAAGTCCTTAAACATCATTTTTAAATCATCAAATGATAATTATACTTGAATGGATACGATGGAGAATGAATCTCATCGCGTTCCTAGAGACGGTAGTCCGTACGTACGCACGAGCGACAATATCATTCTTTTGATATTAAAATAATATATAAATGGATGGTATATCATATATAAAGAATCATTAACATGTTATATTTATTATTTACATGAGTTACACATCATTATTATACCCATCCAAATAATAATATATTGAATAACAATTACACCACGACGTGGAGAGGGTAAGCCGTACGTACGCATGTACGGTGACTCGTTATTCAAAGGGTGGATAGAATACTGAATATGGTTGTACCATATTTATAATAACATCACAGTATAAGTGAGATACTGGAGTTATTATTTTAGAATGGTAAGAACAATGGAAGAAGAAGTGGAAGAAGAAATGAACTTGGAGAAGGGTGGTGAAATCATTACCTCTTCTTCGGGTTCTTCCTTTTGATTTGATAAAAAGGGCTCTTTAGGTTGTATTTCTGATCAAACTAAGTCCCCTAGGTTGTAGTGAGGGAAGTTGGGAGAGTATTAGGGCAGATTTTGGCCGAACCAAAAGGCTTTGAAGGTGTGAAGAAATGAGAAGGAGGAGTGCCCTTTTATAAGAGGGGTGAGAGGCACCTTTGGAAAAGCTAGAAATATTAATTTATAATAAATTCATATTCGGTTTTTAATGGCTCCAAAGTTGATTATTAAAATTTTAAGGTGGGGATAGGTCGAAAACCACTCAACCAATTGAATTTAGACAGGTTTTGGTACTTATATTAACCTTATCTTTAAGTATTAACTCTAAGTTAATTAGTTTCACTTTTACAATGTCTCTTTGTATTTTTATATAATATGGTTAATAAACATACTAAATACATCCAAGAGACCCCCAAGTGGTCCATTAATGATTAAACTATCATTATATAAGTCTCTTGGCCGAACCTTAGATTTTTAAGAATTTAATATCAATTAATAATATAATATTTGTTTTAAGAACTATTTTATGTCAATTTTGACACTATTCAATAGTTGATTTTTGTGAAACTCATAACAGATTGATTACTTCGAACAAAGTCAATTAAATCAATCCTAATATATCATATTATCCTAGGAAATTAGTTTAATTCATTAAAAGTTTCATATTATATTTATTTGGGTATTTTTAATATCAATTATTTTAATTTTTCACTATTATAGTAATTACTGCATCATCATTGTGTCATAAATAAAATAAATTATTTAATGTCTAAAAATTATAAATAAAATATCATTATGTAGGAAATCGTTCTATTTTTCTATGTAATATTTATAATCTAAAATCCAACATATATAAACCTATGTAACAATTGTTTTGCTAAAAGATATATGCTTGTGTCATTTTTGTATTCATTTTAACTTAACTAAAATAAAGTGTCATTATCACTTACAAGTGGATCCATGGGGTCCCAAAATCGACCCAAAGATGCCCATGGTCGACCATGTATCAACCAATAGGTTTAAGACACGTTTTAGGGTAATTTAGTATTATTATAATATTATTGTTTTAACTCTTATTTACCGGATTTACCCTTAACCATGGTAAATAAAATATTTACCGCAGTAATTATTCAAAATGTCTAAAAATAAAAGTTACCTATTTACACAATTTGAACATCCTGATTCGAAATATGGAATCCATTTTCCTAAATTCAAAACACAGAAGTGGCAGAAATTAATTTAAAATTAATTCCCGCTGTCAAAACAAAAAGCGTGTTTTTAAGAGATAATAACTATCAAAAGATTGACACTTGTTTATGTTCGGTTTAATTGTAAAATTATGTCCAATGAACAAAATTATATTAAATGGTAAAAATATATTCTAAATATAATTTAAAACTACTAAAATTCATAATTTATCACTATTAATTATTTTGATTTAAAAAGTTGTTTTTAATTAAAATTTAGTAATTTTCACTATTCATCAAAATATGAAAGTTATCCGAAAATTACCAAAATTTCACCTTAGGCTAAATAAGATATTCCGAATCCAAAAAAGAATTCCATTTTGAAATATAAAATATATATAATTTTAAAAAGAAGGTATTACTATTCATAAAGGCTAGTTTGATTGGTTGTTAGAACTCTGTGTTGCGTACAACACACGCTATCGCATTATTCAAAGAGAAGCGTACCGTAGAAGCATGGGGTGTTACACTCATCAAAAAATCACAAAGGTTTAACATTGATAATTTGACAAATAAATACACTTACATCCCATATAACACAAATAAACAAAACATTAAATGTTTTAACCTAAAATATTTTCTCATAACCTTTATATTACACCTCCAAAAATAATATAATTATTCTCATGTAATCTTTTATATTAATCCTAATGGTTATATATTACCCAACTGAATATAACATCAAACAAAATATCATAAATCACCTAAAAATCATAATGATTTGATCAGGTAATATGTTTCCAGAAATATCCTTAGTCATGCCTAACTTATATCACATAAATTTTCAAAAGTGGTATTAATAATTTTAAACATAATAATAGGATTAGACATATAATCCATACTCGCTTTTGGTTTATCCCAATATCAAAAAAAATTAAGGGTTATCAATCCCATATTCATGTGTTATTAAAAATGTCATATAATCACTAGATCATAATTATTGGTTATTAATAATACTCAACATATGTTTTAAATCCTTAAATAAAACACTATTGTGGAAGAATAATTATATTTGGTATAATTATTATATCAATAATTTCATTTATATACTACTTATACAACATAATTATAAAATAATAATACATAAACACTTCAATCCATACACTTCAATGATTTACATACCATAAGTCCTTACTTATTCTAGTATATAACCCTTGCATTAGGGTATTCTCTCAGATAATTCCTATATTCTCCACACATAATACATTTAACAAAAAAGGGTTATGTATGAAATAATTTATTCCCTTCCATAATACTCTTAAATTTTTTACAGAAACATGCTAATTTATTCTATATTTTTCAAAACATAAAAAACCTACAAGATCCTTTATGGAATTTCCTTTGGTGCATTATTCCACATTTTCAACATGTATGAAATTGAATATTCTCTCCATTATCACCTTTATCAGATAAAATTATTAGAGATTCTATCCTCCTCTTATTTGATGTAATTTCTCATTAAACTATGTTCTAGTTATTAATTGTGATTTTTGGTATATATTTTGGCATAATAAAAAATGTATTACTTGACCTCCCACCATGTAAGGTATCTCATTTTATAATCCATCAAATTTCTCATCACATTGGTTTTTGACTCAATTTGTTTTATTTATAGCTATTGACCATAATAAATGGAAAATTATGGATGGATAATTTTAAAATATTATAACCAAAAATGAGAATACAATAACATTAAATGGATAACTTACAAATGATAATTATTCCTTAACATATTAATTCCTATGATGGAATGTAATTTATCGATGATCAATTTACTAACATTGAATATTATAGTAATGTTTCCGAGTAATAATTATTAATAATGAGATTTAAAATTTAACAAAGAATATCCTATAGGAGTGTCAAACCAGGTGGGAAATAAGGCCCATTTTTGTGCACCTGTTACCAACTAAGTCATTCTTAAAAAGATTTTTGGGGTTTTTCAAAAATAGGTACATCTCTTCTAGATCCATAACCACTTGTATAATTATGATAGATATGTATTTTCTTTGAAAGAACATAAAATATACCATATCAAAACATAGGTATGTTTTCTTATACTTAGTATAATCCCTAAGTATTTCTCTATAGTTTTTTAATCCTAATTCCTAACTAACTATACTTCCCTTTCATATGAACAAGGACCACCATAGTCATTATTACACATTAATTCAAAATTTATTACATCAAAATTCCAATAATAAAACCCATAATATTGGGAAGTCTAGTGTATCATATTAATTAGGTATATTATATAAAAACAGAAAACATTGGGTATGTTGGAATTATTTAAAACAACCTTATTATGCTAATAATTTTCCATTGTTCTTAAAACTGTATGGGATAACCTGGGGAAATACATAAGAAAGGGGTGATATATAAAGCCCATTAAGGGAATATAAAAATAATAACATGAAATATTATTATATTTTACATAATAGTAATTCCAATGTAACATAAAATGAGGGATAATGATAAACATGAACAATAAGTAATGATATAGCATGGTAAGATAAATAAAACATGGTAAATGTGGAAACTACATTAAACATTAAATTATAAAGATAGTTCAAGTATAACCACCAAGAAATACAAAAACAATTTTCTTATCATAACCTCCCATAAAACATAAATGGAATATAGTGAGGTAAAAACATTACTCAATTATTTTTAGAACTATATAATTTTTGTTTCACCCTTCTCTTTTATATCATGTACACACAAAAGTGTGCCACATAGATCTTATTACATAAGAACATATTTCATCACATTTAAACCCAAGATTAAGGAATTTGGGTTAAATATATTTATTTTCATAATAAATTATGTAATTGAATGACTTGGTGAATAAGCTAGAGTGAAAATGGGTGCTGGTATAAAATTCACAAATTTTCAGCATGGAAAATCACAATCACATTTCAGTAGCATAACTATAAAACATGAAAATTCGTAAAATTGTCCAATGAGGGAGATTAAGGTATCTCAAAACATAGTATTAAAAACCATAGAATTAGGGATATATAATTAATTAATATTTCATTAAAATTAATGAATTAATATGCATAATACATGGAGGGTTCTTTAATAAAAATAAGTCATGGAGAAATCACAAGATAATTTCAGCAACCTAACGACAGTATATAAAGATGCATAAAATGGATTAATGGGAGTGAAACGGGTCTATAATAATTTGAATATATAAACGGAAGTAATATGGATATGTAAAAACTAAAATACCAATGTTTAAATTTTTAAAATTAAAATACACTCTATAAATGATATGTATGAATAAAGGGGGGAATGAGAGAATTCCTTACTAAACTTTGGCATAGTAATGAATTAGGTAGATGCTATAATGATAGAGGATAAATGATCTGTAATTATTAGGATATTAATTTAACATTATAGAGATATTTATAAATCTATTTAAACATAATAAATAGATATTCAAAAGGATAAATACAAAGGAGGTGTTTGGATGGAAAACAAAATAGAGAGGTCCCATACTAAATTTAGATATAGTTTCAACTTAGGTAAATAAAATAATGAGAGTGTATATATTATATCTTATTATATTAAAAAAATTATAATGTATATCTATCTTTATAAATTCATGAAAAAATAACCAATTGAGATTCAAAATTCTGAATAAAAACAATGTGATTGAATGAAAAAGAAAAGAGAGGTTTGTTACTAAATTTAGACTTTGTAACGTCTTAGGTAAATGATATAACGATAGGGGATAAATGATTTATAATTATTATTAAATAAATTAAATATTATATTAATATATATAAAGTCCTGAAAACATAACAAATTTATATTGAAATGGCTAAATACAAACAAGGTTCTTGAGTGGAAAAGAAGAGAGAGAGAGATGTCCCATACCAAATTTTGGCACAGTAACAAATTAAGTAAATGCTATAATGAGCGAGGATAAATGATATATCATTATTAATACATCATTTTTAAAGTATAGGGATATTTATAAAGTCTTAAAAAATAACTAATTAATATTTAAATGGATTTATATAAATAAGGTTTACGAATAGAAAAGAAGAGTGAGAAGTCCCTTACTAAATATTGACATTGTAGTGGCTTGGGTAAATGATATAATGGGAGGGGATAAATGATATATAATTATTATTTCATCAATTTGATAGTAGATATATCATTATAATGTCATGAAAACATTACCAAATATGATTCAAAAGGCTAAATACAAAGAAGTTGTTTGAATGGAAAAGAAGATAGAGTGTCCCCTTACCCCGAGAGGGTGATTCCAAAAGATTAGGAGGAGCTTCATTTGAGCCTTTAGGAAAATAAATGGGATTGTATAGAGTATAGGGAAGACTAATTATGTTCTATAAGGTTTTTAAGTGAATTGTAATGGGTTATAGGGTGGGTTTATATATTAAATGTGAGGGGAGTTCTTGATTTTTTCCAAACATAGGTTTTGGACTCAATTCAGCAAAATAATCAAAATAAAAAACCATATCATGGTGTTTTCCAACATTTTCTACCAAATATAAGTGGTTATAATTATTTTATTTGTAAACTCTCATATATCATTAAAATATTACCTTTATTAACGTGGAAGCGAGTCATGTTTTTAAAGAATTGATTTTAAAACCATAAAATATAATATAGGTTTTGGATGTTTCCTAAAGGATTTATAACGTTAAAAAAATACCTAAATAAAATATTTTTTAAATGGGATTCGTGTATTTTGGTCTTTTATATCCATTTTATCTTTTATTACATCATTTGTTTCATTATAATGTCATAATACACATCACATATGTATTCCGTATTTATTTATTTTTTAAAAAATTGAATGTCTCCAAAGATTATGAAAAATTAACTTTTGGATAATTTCATCTTTTCTATTCCAAAAATAATTTTTATTTATCAATATAATTTTCTAAATATGTTTATTTCAATTAATAACATGACAATAAATATTTATTTTAAATTGATGTTTTTTTGTCAATAATGGTTTTCAAACCACTATAACAATTATATTTCACTTCATAAAAATTAAAATATCATTTTAATTTAATAAAAATCATGTAAGAATAATATTTTATTAAAATATAATTTATATTTAAAATACATAAATTCAAAAAAAGGAATTTCTAAATTTAAATAGTTTTTAATCAAAAATGCAATATGTGTTTCATAATATCAGAATTCAATTTTTCAAATTTTTAATTTAATAATTATTTATAAAGGGACAAAATATGATAGTAATTATTATTTTGAAATAAATATATACATATTGATAATATTATTGTTATTGTTTAAATGTCTTTTTTAATTTATTTTTTCCCTTAAGTAACCTATTATCCTTTTATTATGGCAATAAATATTTGCTACAATTACATAACATATTTTCTAAAAATTAAGTTAAAATTATTACCTAATATTAATTATGATTATTAAAATTATGTAATGTGTTTTATAAAAATAATTTTATAGAGGTGGAATATTATAATTTAGAATAAAACTCACATGTACGATAGAAAGATGTTTTTCAAAAAAAAATTTCAAGGAAAAGAGGATTTTACATGAACTCTGTAATTACTAATATTCACTATATGAATTTCGATTCAAAATTGTAGATATTTGATCAATAAATTTAATTTAATTTTTTTAATTGTTATATTCAATTAAATAGGTGAAATATTATTAATTTTTAAAAAATATTTCAAAAAATACTTTTTCAAGTCTAAATAAACTTATGCGATAATTTTGTAGAAAGATTATTTAAATTTATTTGATTGTATTAAATATATATAAATAATAAATATTTCAAAACAAATTAACATTTAAATACTAATGAGACATTATAATTACTGAATTTATCATTAAAAATGATAATTTCACAAAAATGGTATTCTTCAATATTCACTAAAAAATAATTATTTTATAAAAAATCAAAAAATTACACCATAATTTATTTTTAATATTAATATTTCAAAAATTATTTTAATTTTCTAAAATACATATTCTAATTTTTTTTCAAATTAATTTTTCACAAAATGGAATTAAAATATTTTTTGAATGAAGCATAATTTTGAAGAATAAAATGACATTACTAAAAATTGAGTGATTATTTAATAAGAATATAGAAATATATTTATGTTGAGTAGGAAATTTATATATATATTTCATAATATTTTTTAAACGTATTCATATTATCATGTTAATGTCTAGGTTAAAATGGTCATATTTAAATAATCGTTGTTTGTTTGGGATCGATGTTTCATATCAAATACACTATCAAACATAATTTTTACTTTTTTTAAAAGGGAGTTACAATCATAATACATTCATATAAAATCCAAATTATTATGAAACATCAATATTATCATCATATAATGACATTTGGAAAATAAATGGGTTTCATAAATAGCTTATCAACATATTAATATACCATCAATATAAAGAGTAATGATAGGATAATTTAATAATTTCCCCTTAAAATAATGATTAATATCTAAAGATGTTATTATAGATGATAAATTTCATTAATATACCACATAAACATTATTTTAAGAGAATAAAATTTTTATTTGGAAATCACATATATAAAATCAAACTATTTCCAAAATATTAAGAAATTTTTTTTCTTTCAATAAATCTAAGGTATTTTATTAGTGAAGGTTCAGTGAAATGAGTGGTTATATCAATGTTAAATTCTATTCATTCCATAATTTTTAAAATAACAATTTTTTATCAAATTCATTAAAAATTTCTTTGTTAAAAAATTTTCAATAAGATTTATTCCATTCTTTTTTAAAACATTTAACATGGCTAAAAATTAGTTTAAAACCCATTTAAAAATAGTCAAAATATTCTTGAAAACATTTTTAAAGCATATATATTGATGAAAAATGGGTTTGTAAAAGAAAAAATTTAAATGCGTTCCCTTTCAATAATTCTTTTATAAACCATTATTTTCCCCCAATGAGATGGAAATTCTATTACAACTTTTAAATTCCATAAATAACCAGAGGAGAATTAAAATACAATTGATTTATCTGATAAGAATCATATAAGTTTAATAATTGAAATTACAACATAAACAGTTTTGATTAAAATAGGATTGAAGCTTAAATCATTTAAAAATTTCAATATCCAAATCAAAACATCACTAAATACATAAATGTGTAGTATATAGACAATAAAAATAAATAAGTGTTGAATATAGATTATGTCCCACATAAGTAATACTAAGATGAAAAACTCATACATTATTTTAGACATTTTTCTAAAGACCCATAAAATACTATTTAAAAAATTTAAATTCAATATACATATATTGTAGAATAATTTAGAAATTTATAATATCATATATGACCAACATATAAAATTCCAAAACCATTTATTAATAATTTGATATTAAAATCATCATTTTTTGGTGTTACCTTTTTCATTTCACATGAATGATTTGGTTTGGTAGTTCAACTCCTTGCATAGTGTTCATGGTTCAACCATATCTATAATATATATCTTATAGTAGTTTTAATATGTACTTAGTGTATATTGTTTTATAAAAATCCATATAAATGAGTGATGAAAAGTTAATTACATCACTTCATTGCAATGGTAGTCTATTTATATGTATGAGTTATGTTTTAGCTTTTCGATGGATGTAATAAAGAAAAAGTAAATAATAATTCACCATTAATAAATCCCTATAATATCATAAATATCATTAATTTTCATTAAATAATTCCTTATTACTATCCTTGTAAAGTGAAAATAAAATATGGAACAATTCACTTAGTGGTTTTAGTAGTTCACACTTACACCCGAGCGGCGTTGTAATTTTAAAATGGATGAAGAGTTAAGAAGGAATATTATATCATATAACAAAAAATAAAAATTATGTAATAAAATAAATAAATATATCATAAATATATCATAACATACAAACTTTATTTGTGGTGATAAAAAATCAATCATATCATTGTTTGGAGGTGGTATTCCAAACACATGCACTAGAGATACATTTAATTTCCCATCTCATTGAAAATTGTTGAATAATGGATGATCCATCATTACACTAAAAAATAATTATATTTAAGATATTGAAGACAATATTTTATAATGGAGACAATTTACATAGTGGATACAAAATAATAAATATAATTGAAATTACTCAGTTAAGAGTTATATCTATTCATTAAGAAACCACCATGCGTTTGTAGCATCAACATTGAAAGGATGGTTTTATGATATAAAAATACCTCTATACATGGGTATAGATATAATGAGGGATTTGGAAAAAATAGTCGGTGAGATAATAGGATATTGAATTGTGGATAATTGAGGAGAGGTGGTTTCATTCTATAGTTAAGGACAAGAAACAGAAGAAACTAATTAAAATGGGGAAATATAATTAATGTCTGTTTCATGTATAATTCATCCAAATGGAAATTAATTGAAAAAAGAAGATATGGTCAAAATATCATCATCCAATGATATTTACACCAGTTTGAGAGACATTTTAAACCTTATCATTTATTTTACCGCTTTGTTAACCAACTTTAACATTAACTGTGGTGAAAATTTTTTCCATACTAAATGTTTATAAATTTAAATATAAATAAAAAATTAGCATCTGATTGGTTAATGGAAGAAACGTTTGACCATATCACACCCACTTTATCCTTGTTCTAAAATTTAATGATTTTTAAATCATTTAATTGTTATGTCGAAAAATAAAAAGTAACACAAGAGGGGTTGAATTGTGTATTTTCAAAAACCTTCCAAAATTATGGATTTTAACACCCACTATGATTTATATAGATTTTTAGTGTTTACTTCATTAAAAAGAATATGCAGAAAATAATCAAAAATAAAAAACAAATCTTTTTATAGTTGTTCAGGGCACAAAGATCCCCTAGTCCACTCTACCAATCACTATCTCTATGAGCTTGGTAAATTTCACTAGAATGATCCAATTATCACCAGACCATGAATTCACAATTGGGTGTAGCAGTTGAAACCTTTACAATAAGACTAATAACATATCCTTCTAATTCTTTAATAGATAACCAGTTATTCACATCTTAGAGTGAGAAACTGATACTCCACCAGAACTGAGTACAAAGAGTTAAAACTGTAATAAATCAAAATATTTTGATTTGAAAGGTTCAGGTTTTTCAACACAGTATTAGAAGAAACAAACGAAAAATAATGGATCTTCTTTTTTTATAAATGAATATATTCAACAATGAAATAGTCTAAAGTGATCTTTTCTGCAAAAATATTCTTCAATAAGGTATCAACTAAACTATATTAGTAATCTTACAGTAGTAAAACATTGAACTTGTATATCTCTAAAGTGTATCTTCTTTCAACATAGATCATTAATTACAGAAACACTATAAAAGAAAATTTCAATAATAGATTCTCATATGTTAATCCCTTATCACACACATATATTTTAAGATATACTGTGAAAATATATATAGAATATATAACTTGATTAGGTATTCCAGATCTTAAGGAATAACCTGATTGATCATGGGAATTCAAATTCCAATTGACCACGAGAGTCATAACATCCCTTAATAATATGAGTGATTTTCATTGATGAATACTTTTCTTTGAAAACAATCATAACAATCCTTGAATCATTCTTTAATTATGACTTTATTGTTACAACAATCTTGGATTTAAAACGCAGCTTAAAATCTTCATCGTTGTAAACATAACATAGGGATAAACTGCGTAGTGTTGGGTTAATTAGCATAGAGTAGGGTTAATTCACAAAGAATAGGGTTCCTTCACATAGCATAGGGTTCCTTCACATAGCATAGAGTTACTACCAACATTTGGTTTTTTAACCACAGTTTCATCTTCACTTAACATAGGGAACAATTGTAGTGTAGGGATGATAATCCATAATTTCCCATTTTTATAATAATATCCCAAATATAGCATTGATTAATCATACATTCAAAATCCCGAATGTAGGGTTGAAAAGCAGTAATACCAAATTCCAACAAAGGGTTTTTGATCCATAAGTTTGAGGATTATCTGAATGTAAGGATGCTGATCCAAATGTAAACTATTTAGCATAATGTAGGGTTTATACCATACTCAAGCATTTCACTTTTCCAGTGTAACTTATGGTTGATACCATACACAAGAGATTCAATTTTCTAGCATAACATAGGTTTGATACCATACAATCATTTACCAATTATAGGGTTTTGAAATAATGTTTCCAGAGTGACTCCCATAACATTATATTATTTTAACCTGGATATAAATTCTTGAAAACTTAATCAAGAAAACTTCATTAGAAAACAGACAAGGGAATTTGTGAGCATTGAAATCATCATAATTTATATATTATTGTCGAGAAAATACATGCCCAACAATCTCCCCCTTTTTTATGATAAAAACACTCATAACATAATCCAAAATAAAACATAAAGAAAATTTAATATTTCTAAACATATAAATATAGATATAGAAAATATTTTGATATTTCGATTATTCAGTATTGTTTCAATATAGAAAATAGATTCTTATAAATTAAATATTTTCTCTAATGAAATTTTGTGGTTTTCCAATATTATATTCTCCCATCAACCCATAGTCTTCATGAAAATTCACTATAGATTTTATTAAAAATATTCACCCGTTCCTTAAATATTCTCCCCCATTTTGAAATATCAAAAAAGTGGTTTTAATAAACAAATGAGATAAACCATAGTTAATGTAGCACTGAACTATAAATGAATAGTTTATAAAAACTGATAAGAGAAATAAATTTGAGTATTGGTAGATAATTATTGAACTTAAATAAAATAGATTAAACCTCAAAAAGAATAAATTGAATTGAATTTAAAATGAATTAAAATGTTTTAAAAATATAATAGAGTAAAATACACAACCAACGAAGGTTCTTCAAAATGAAGGAATTTGATTGGAATCGGTAGGGGAAAAAGGTGCATCAGGATGAGGAATGTCTTGGACAAAACCATTGATATCAATGAGCTTCAATAGAAGGCACTAAAAATGATTGTTGAAGACTTCTGACCATAACTAATGTAGATTATTTGAATCTTGTACAATCTTTAGATTCTCAACCAAATTAACCTTTATAAACTCATTTAAATGTTCCTCTAAATGAATGATTGTTTCCCTCTGGAATTGGGGATAACCTTGTTGATTTAAGATTCAAACATTCCAATCGGTTTCTAACGGGTTTGTTCATAGAACCATAAACATCCAATGATTCCATATCCATTTGGAAATACTTTTTAAAGGTAGGCACTCATTAGTTATGGACCGATGATGCTTATGAATTTTCATTAGTCGAGAGGATGGGAGTTCAGACTCATCACACCTTTTTGAGGGGAATTATGGTCTACTTTGGGACTCTATTTATTGATTTATGTGATGTTCGTGAATCCTTATTACATTACCAGTATAAAATGAGATTTCCTTTAGATCTGAAAATCAATGATTGATATGTTTGAAATTTAGATAATCTTTTATATGTATTCTAGGTTTTTCATCGATAGATATTCATTTGTATTTGTTAGAGATTCATAGTCAAAGGTATCCTTTAATACATTATATAAAATTCCATTGGTCATTATGATGAGCATACTGGTTTAAAATCCACTCAGTGGGGCACTTGATGTTTATTTTCATTCATAAGGAAATAGATTATTTCAGAGTTGGGATTGTACCCGGAGAGGTGCTACTTACGTATCCTTTATTTAGAAAAGGAATCAGAACCCACGTAGTTTGAGTATGGGATTATGATGTTTATGATTGATGGCTCAAAGAAATAGGTCATAATTAATTTTACACTCTAAGCTCACACGAGTCATGCACAGTGTGAGAAACAAGAGGTATTGGTAAAACCAGTCAATTGTGCCATGAAAGATGCAATCATAATAAATGATGCGGGGCTTATGTATGTATGAATTCCCAAACAGATGAAGATTAAGATTTACTTCAGGGAGGAAATCCAGGAACATGGTCCATAATGGTATATTTACTTTATGGAGATTTGAATACTATAATCTTGGGGCTTACTCCTAAGGAAGATGCCCAAGTGTAGAGGGGACTTATGATTGGGTTTTACTACTGAAAAGGAAGGCCAGATCAAAAGTAAATTAGGACTGGTTAAGAGCAATTAAGACTAGGGCTTACTCCTAAGGAGGATGCCCATATTTGTATACTTTGAGACTGGGGCAGATTCCTGAAGAGGAAGCCCAGGATAAGAGAACTATGGTTGGGGCTTACTCCTGAGGAGGATGGCCATATTTGGGAACTTGGAGACTGGGGCTTACTCCTAAAAAGGAAGCCCAGGTTAAGGGAATTATGACTGGTTATTACTCCTTAAAAGGAAGGCCAAATTAATGAGGACATGGGGCTTACTCTTAAAGAGGATCCCCAAATTAATGAGGACTTTGAGACTGGGGATTACTCTTAAAAAGGAAACCCAGGTTAATGATTCTCTCACCTTAAAGGATGAGGTTGAATAAATGAATTCTCTAACATTAGTGATGTAAATATGTGTAAATCACTATGTTTTCAGAGATGTTCGATGGAATTCCTTTCAGATAAGGAAGTCAATCAAGAAAACGTGCCATTAATGGCTTTGGAGAATGTCTTGAAGACTGAATCTTGAATAGGAGAGGTGGAATGGCATAAGAGAGGTGAAATGGGCAGGAAGGGCACCCAAAAATAGAAGGGCACACAAGTCCTAGGGGGTCGCGCAGGTACTGCATCGGCGTGCAAGTCTTGGTCACGCAGGTATACTTGCATGACACCGATATACTTGGGCGATGGTTAACCAGTAGGGTAATACTTGGGAGATCCTTGACCAAAGCCTTTAGAATTATCCCAAGGTACTTCCAGAAGAGCGGGGCACAAGGTTCAATGTGTAGGTAAGGAGGTGCGCAGGTGTTTCCATTTCTCTAAAGAGTAAAACACTTAGGTGTGCAAGTGTTAGTGAATTCTAATAGTTATACCTTATTCATCTTGTTTAAACCTTACATTCTAGGTAAATAATTACCTTAGAAGTGTTCGGAAGACTTGAAGAAGAGACTTGGGCGTTTAGAGCTCTGTATGTGAATTATGGGAAAAAATCATCTTCAAATGGGGGGGCCCACCGGGTGTATTTATAGGTTGGAGAAGACCCTGGGTGATTTTCAAAGAGGGCGCTCAAGTCACCTGCGCGACCACTAGGTCGCGCGCACATGTACTTGCGAGACCATGCTGGAACTTGCGTGACCTATGGGAAATGTTCTCCATGTTCATCCATTTCTCATTTTTTGAAGTTTATTCAAAGGATGAATCTTCTTTTTTGTGGTATTTCCCTTTTCATTTTATTTAGAATCTGTGATGAAAAATGAGCATCAACAAAATTCCCCCCTCAAAGTTGGATCCCAAAAGGAATGAGGATTTGAATCTAAGGAAAACGAGAAACACAAGGAAATTAAGGTGCGTAGGGTATGGCGCGCAAATGGGCTCCGGGCGCGCAGGGTCCAGCGCACAGGGGTATGGCCTCTTCTATAAATAGATGGCCTCAATTTTCTCAAAGCACCTGACTCTCACTTGTTTTTTGCTCTCGGTGCGCAAGTGGAGTCCCGGCTGTCGCTCGTCCACGCTTCTTGTGTTGCTCTTCTGTTAAGGTATTTGGACATGCGCGGTGATACATACGCGAACAATACTTGAGTGACTGAAGGAGACTTGTGCGCCAACTATGGGACTTTTGCGCCAAAATGACTTAGCCATGTTTTCAAATTCCATCACAAATTTTATGAAAAATTAACTTACTTTAAGAGTTAATTATTCATCTTTTGTGCAGATCCAATGGCTCCCAAGAGAATCGGAACGACTGATGAACTGGTAAGAAAAATAATTGATGACATGATGGACATCATTGGCCATGATTACTATTCCATCTGCGAAAGTAATCTCCCAGAATTATCCAAGTACTTGAAGAAGCATCATATTAATTTCCCGCACCGCATCTATCTGCCTATATATGGCCATGGTCATCTGCAAGATGTCAATATTCCAAAGGAAAAGAACTATCTCCCATATTCCTGGTTTCAGTCATATACCAACTTTTCTTCAGCAATTGTATCAATCGTAGGAACATTTTATAATGCTGTAATAGTAATGAAATCCTATATAATGCATCATAGCCCTTGTGCCCCAGATCGGAAACCTCACAAACCTGATCTGCAACCACATTGTTATCCTTCAATCTGTTGAAATTCTCATATGGATCAATCCAAAGGCTGGAAGGAGAAGTTGGAATTCCATTCTGAAGGAGGGGTGAAGCCAACATGGATGTGGGCTTACTGAGTGTGATAAAATTATGAAGAGTTTTTCAAGGATTTGAATGTAGCTGCAATTTATGAAGCCGTCTGGGAAGGGCATACGTATGTTTATAGGAATGATAATTTTGGACCAGATTTGCTTAGCCGCTGGATCCCAGAAACTAATTCTTTCCATCCGACCCATGGAGAAGTAGGAATTAGTTTGTGGGATGTCTATAAGATATCAGGGGTTCTAATTTTTTTTGATATGTATGACGAATTCATCCCTCCAAAGGCAACCTTGAATGATCCGGAGAAGACTCCGGATTTGGTTCGAGAGTTATTGAAGATTTATCATAAGCTCAAAATATCAAATACTTCAAAGACTCATTCTAGAAGGGATATTCATCCAAAGGAATGGATGGATGTGTTTCTCAAGAAGAAGAGGGAAAAGGGGCCCACCTGTACTCATCCTACTAGATTCCCTATAGCGGATAAGAGAGGTGATCCTGGCACATTCTGGCCGAATCTGGAAGCATGAGAGTTTGAGAAATGGGGGTGTGAAGTGAATCATAAAATCCCGAAGAAGACCCGTCTTGTAGGATTTTTATCCTTATGGATCAGTGTCTATCATTTTTCAGTCAGAGATTCGAAGGGTGGCTTCAGGCCAAGGACCTTCGTTATTGCAGCCAAGTTGGCTGAGAGGAAGATGGTGGGGTTGGCTACCCTAGTTTTGGCAAATATTCACAGGAGCTTACTCCATGTCTATATGGGTAAGCCTCCTTTGAGATTAGTGGGACCATTCCATGTTTTATGGGGATTGATTGCCACTCACATCCGGACATATGCTGTTCAGAACGGAATACAGATTCCTAGAAGATCTTTCAGGATGTATGTTCATTCCTTCTCCGATTTTTTCCCTTTTCCCCTCAATGCCTATGATATTAGGCCAAGGCTAGTTATGCATAATGAATTCCACTTCTTTCCCTATGGAAATCTGCTGAAAAGGCGATTTGTTGATGATGGATCAGCTAGATTGGAACAGAGGTCTTACATGCTGGCCTGCAAAAATGGTGTACTGGTAATAAGAATTGATGGGGAAATTATATGTGAGGCCTATGCTCCATATATATTTTCACACCAATTCAAGTGTCTGCGGAAAACTGTTGTATCTCCTCCAGTGCACGTCAGGTCAGAGCATCATCCAATGGTTACCCGAAAACTATGGTTTCTAATGGCTATGGAAAGGACTGGGGCAGTTTTTGACTTACCAGATGCTGAAGTAGTAAGCAATTTGGCCATATTGTATGCTAAAAACTGGAGAGCATCATATCCTGAGGTAATATTGAATAAACCTATTTATCGGGTGGGGAAGAAGAAGAGAACCATTGAGAATGAAACAATTTTGGTGGCAGATGATTCTTCCAATCCTGAAGCTGGTTCACTGAGTTCTTCAACTGAGGCTGATTCATCAGATTCTCAAGAGGTACAACATGTTTCAAAGAGTCCATGTTCTGTATATAATCCTCATGTCAGAATCAAGAGAGCCACTCCATCAACTCCTGGTGAGTTACTTTATTGACTAAATTTAATTACTAGTACCTTTATAGAGTAACAAGTTTTCATTATCTTTTTATAGTTGCAAGAGTTAGAAAGAAATTAAAATCCTAGGTTGTAGGACCCTCTTCGCAGCCTTCTAATACACATGTATATCTACAACCAGAGGCTATCCAGACCTGGCGGGATGTATACTACGATACTGAAACTATCTGGATGGAGCTTTGTGAAAGGATACATCTTCCTAGAATAGGGACTCTTCAGGCTCCTGCAAATATTTATTTAAAGGATAACCCTGATGAAGTAAGAGCCTATATCAAAGAGTTTAGGACCAATATACATGCCACCGATGATTCTATCCCTATCACCAAGCGGGTGAAGGAAAAGATGGATCACGACGTCACTGATGAGGAGTGGCATGAGTATTTGGATCCTAAAGATATAAGTTTTCTTTACTTATTTACTTTTAAACTCGATTTCATTCAAAGCTTTGTTACTCAAGGAAATTACTTTCTTTATCCTACATCTTTCAAGGAAAGTAACTACTGATGTTCCTTCACAACAGTATAGCCCTGGTGGTACTACCATCAGGGATGCTACTAAATCTCCTCGTGAGTCGGGTTAGGTATCTCCAGGACAACAGGCCATGGATGAGGAGTTAGACATGGATTTCCATTCTCCCATTCAGGTACCTATAATGGAGACTGCTAACACTCCCAAAAATCCAAAGAAACAAAGGGAATGCAGGATGAAGTCCACAACTAAACGCTTCATCAGTAGTGGTAAGTCATTAAGATAATCATGAGTCTTAAACCATGAAAATATTACCCATTTTCCTTGGTATTTTAGGGGCTTCTTCAATTTCCCCTCTGAGGGAGAGGACTGCTCCTTCTTTGATGACCATGGAGGGTGCTGTGGAACAAATAAAAATTCGGGCTGACTTGGCTACTTCTGAAAAAGAGCCAACATTTATTCCCAGTACTGCTTTTGCTGCTGCTACAATAGAGAAGAACCTGCATCTGGTAATTTAACAATTATTTATACAATGCTTCATTAAATATTGAATGAAAACATCAACTAACTTATGTTCTATGATATTTTAGGCATAAAACCTTCATGAGAATCATTGGAGGTCACAGCAACTGAATCTTCCATCCTTCCTGAAAAAGCTTTCCAGGTTCTGGGGCTGCAGAATGAGGGTCACCAAGAAGACACATCAAATGCTCCAACGGGAGAGACTAACCAGGATTCTGAAATATTGTTGGATGAAATGATGAATCTTGGCATGTCTTTCGAAGAATTTTTTGATCATCCTATGTTATCATGTGATATAAAAGATCTTGGGTGTGAGTGTTATCTTTTTTCTGGAAAATTTTCTTATAATTTACACTTCCAATCATGACTGAAAATAATATGCAGTTCCATCCAAAGAAGCTACTGAACTGCCGATGCCTGAAGAGGGTGTCGACATTGATGTCAAATCTACCATTGCAGAAGCATTAGCTCAAGTGGAGCTAAATCCAGTAAACCCTCATGTGACCTATCTTGAATATCCTGTTCAAACAGGGAAAAATGGGGAAGAGACTTCTCAAGTTGTTGATCTACTATTAGGTAATTATTGTACTGAGTTTTCGAGATAGAAACCCACTGTTCTATGAAACTAACCATAATTTTAATTGATCAAACAGGTCTATCAACTTAAATGGCTAGATCTAGAGGTAAAGTCTCAACTTCCTCCCAAATAGTAGTAGAAGGCAAAGCAACCAGGGTAGGGGGAAGGAGAAGAACAAGGAACTTCCTTAAGTGCATTAATCCCGGATTACATGCCCCCCTGTGATGATGATGTTGAATCAGACCCGGAGGTGCTTAAGGCGCTCAGCTTTTCACGACGCAAGGCATGGAACAACATTTGGAAAATCATATCTGAAGTTCCTTTTAAAGAGCTATCATTAAAGATTTTCTAATTGTCATACCTATTCTTCATGCTAGGACTTGGCGGTTTTGGATATCAATAGATCCATACTGCGGTGAAACAGGTCATCCTAAGAAGGGAGCAGGAGAAAAAGTTCCATGAACATCTGACCAGGGTAAATATGTTAGTCAATATCAGTGAATTTGAGGCTGCGGTATCCCGATATGAGGCTGATTATGCTGCCAAGAAGAAGGACCTGAAGCACAAGATCAAAGAAAAAGTCGTCCTGCAAATGAAACTCCAGCAACAGTTAGATTCTGTTACTGGGAAACTTGAAAAACTCAATAATTCACTAGAGGGAGCTCAAACGAATGCTATGAAAGCCTTTACGGATGATAAGAAAGCTCTACATCAGGCTAAAAATTGTGAAGTTGGTCGAGTGCATGAGCGTCAAGTGGCTGCTGATGAAGCTCGAGATGTTGTACATCAAATGAAGATTTATGTTGACAGTCTTTGGTAATTTCTTGGAAAAGAGAAGAGACTCAAATTTGTGGACATCCTTCTAATTCTTGTGCATCAGATGGAAAGAACACTTTCATTTTCAATCATCTGTCCACGCATTTTCCATTGATACCAGCTTTAGATTTTTACCTAAGCCAACGGGCCTAGTAAGCATAGTTTGATTTTTACATGGATTATTATAAAATAAATAACCCTACAAACATTGAATCTTTTAACTGCTCAATATTACCTAAATCATACAAAATTTATGTTTACTGATCTGGAACTTGACTTTTATTCAGATTTCCCTTGTCTTTTGTGGGCAGTTTAAAGTCATGCACGTTGGACATAAAAAGGCTAATGTTTATGGTCAAAATAGCTTTGACCGAAATGGATTAATGTTGACTCAATTCCTTAACAATTTATCGGAAAACATATTACCACACTCAAGTATGAAGGAAATATGTAAACTATGACTTAAGAAATTTTTAATCTGATGATTGATACGAAAAAGAGCTAAAAGGCATTAGAATAAGTAGTTCCCAAGAATTAAGTTACCATTTTTTAACAAACCCGTTAGGGGGTTGAATTATACAGGGCCGCCTAAGGGCATTGGCTACATAGTCAAATAATAGTATCTTTTGGCTGATAAGTCTATTATGTAGACTATTTATCCAAGGCCTCTTAAGGTCGCGTGCTGCATAGTGAGGCAAAAGAACTCTCAGAAAGTTACTTTTCTTCTGCTAAAAATCCAGTGGAAGTTTATGAGGATTCAAATTTTCCAAATAATATAGTTTTCTGTATAAAGAGAGGTACTTGAATATGGAGAAGATATTTCCAAAGAAGATTGTTTAAGAACTGGATGAGTGCCATTCCTATGAAGGTCTGACCCAAACTTAGGGAAGGGAAAATATAAACCATATACTTGAATATTTTCAGATCATGAAAAAGAGTATGAGACAAATATGTAAAGAATGGATATTTTTTCAGATCCCTACATATCGTTGTTAAGACAACTAAGGAAAAAAATAGGTTTTTTTCCTAATAATGAAGTTACCATTATTTAACAAACCCGTTAGGGGGTTTAATTACGCCGTTCCACCTTAGGGCATTGGCTGCATAGTCAAAAAATAGCATCTTTTGGCTGATAGGTCTGTTATGTAGACTGTTTATGCAAGGCCGCCTAAGGGCACATGCTGCATGGTCAGGTAAAAGAATTATCATAATTTGAACATTTTGTGATTAGAAGTCAGGAAAAAGGGTTATGAATATCTGAAAATGTTTAAGGTTAGGTTTATGACACATAAAAAATGGGTATTGTTCAATGTATGTAAAGATACATAAATCAACGCTAACCATAATCATATTGTGACTGAGTCCTGAATTGAAATATTAGAATTCACTACGTATCCCATAAGGATGGGGATCAAGACATACATAGTTCATTAAATATAGTTTAATGTCGTGTGGGACTAAAGTATGGGATATCTTATTTTAGGGTCATAGAGCTCAGACAATTATAAGAAATACACAATGTGTGTTTTCATGGGCACTTTTTAGCCAAGGGACTGAAAGTGGAATTTGGGGTTAGGCCTAAAAGGCTTGGGGCTGGATTTGAGGGACACTCGAACGTTCCTACGTATCTCACAAGGATGGGAAATCAAGCCCATGTAGTTCTAGAAATACCCTCTGTAAAGATTTGGTTCGTACATGTGAAGGGTGAAAGGGGACTTTAGTGCAATGATTGTTTGACCCAAAATAAAAGGTTCAGGCATTGCCATGTATGCACATAGTCTTTGGAATAAAACATGACTGGAGATCAATGTAAATAATAATTTCCTCTTAGGTGAGGGTATCAAAGAATGTTGTAGTTTATTTTCATTATGAAAAAAAATGTTGTACAGTTTAACGTCATATAGCAAGGACGAAGTTGAACCAATGTAAAGATATTTATTATGGGGGTGGTTTCACAAATCAACATCTTACAAGATGGAATTAAACCAATGTGAAGAGAATGGTTTTGGGATTGAATCTCGGGAGGTTGCCTACGTACCCATCCTAGAAGGCAAGGATCAAAGTCAGCGTAGTTAAATTAAATAATGAATTAGTGATCAAGTTGTTCTTGGGGACAATGACCTAAAAAACGGTGTTGGGACTTAATCATGGTTAGAGGCCCAAAGAGGGCGTTATAGTTGAAGTTTTCTCTAAGCTCACATGAGTCATACTCGGTGTGAGAAACAAGAGGTAGCAACAACCTTAACGATGCACAACTTAATGTCATGTAGGACATATGAAGGGACTGTGCAGTTTAAAGTCTTGCAGTTAGGAATGTTGGTGTTGCACAGTTTAGTGTCATGTAGCAGGGAAAAAATACGGTTTAATGTCATGTAAAACATATTAAGGGATTTCTATACAGTTTAGTGTCATGTATTTAGGATGATGGGGACAATACAGTTTAATGTCATGTTGGACAAAAAGAGGACTATGTAGTTTAATGTCATGTAGTAAGGACAAAAGAGAACACATTTTAACGTCATGTTGGACGTATTAGAGACTTTTTCACAGTTTAACGTCATGTTGGATGAAAAAAAAGACTAAACAGTTTAACATCATATTGGACATAAGTGCCAATAGTTTAAAGTCATATGAATGGACCCTGGATGGTGCAATTTAACATTGTGCTGGATGTAAGGGACATGCAAATAGTTTAAGATCATATTCTTGGACCGCAGATGGTGCAGTTTAATGTCTTTCTGTACATAAGAGACTTCTGTACAGTTTAGCGTCATGTAGTTAGGACGTCATAGTTTAACGTCCTGTGGGACGAGATTAATACAAATAGTTTAAGGTCATATGTATGGACCGTAACAATGTATTTTGTGTTTATACAAAATACTTCTTTAAAAATATGGCATTGGTTGGAGTAGTGATGAGTTCTCCATCCATTGATATTAATGAATATGCTCCATTGGAGTAGACTTTATGTATTGAATAAGGTCCTTCCCAATTTGTCTCAATCTTGGGAGTTTTCATTCCTGGTATCATTGGAGTTTTGAGAACCAATACCAGTTCTCCCTGAATGAATGAATGAAGACGAACTTTTTTTTGAAATCTCGTGCTATTCGATTCTGATAAACTTCCAAGTGGTGATGTGTGCACAATATTTTCTCATCTAACTATTCCAATTCATCCAATTTCTTTTGAGATTGTTCATCTGTAGATGACTGATCACAAATAGCTACTCTGAGTGAGGGTAGTTGAACTTCAATAGGCAAGACTACTTTCGTTCTATATACCAATGAATATGGAGTTGATCGCGTTACAGTGCGGGTGGTGGTCCGATAAGCCCATAAAGAATGAAAGCGTTTATCAGGCCATTACTTCTTATCTTTATCCCCCATCTTTTGCAGTATGTTTGAAAGATTCTTGTTGAAGGATTCTATCTGGCCATTGGCCACTGAATGATACCGAGATGAATGATTGTATTTGATGTTGTACTCTTGATACAACTTATTCATCTTGAATGAACAGAAGTTGGTGCTATTGTCCATCAATATGGTATGAGGGACACGAAATCTGGTAATGATGTTAGACTTGATGAATCTGACAATTATTTTAGAACTAACTTCTTTGAGAGGCATTTCCTCTTCCCATTTGGAAATGATGTCAGTAGCAGTAATAATATACAACTGCTTGGCTGTAGCTGAAGGGTAAGGTCCCACCACATCCATTCCCCATGTGGAAAATGGCCACGAGTACATAGGTGTATGAAGCAACTCTGGATGTTGATGAATGAAATTTGAATTTACATGATATGAAAGCCACTTATTTGTGAAATCAACACAATATTGTATCATTGAAGACCAAAAGTATCCAAGACTTAGAATCTGATCAGACAGTCTATGCACAGACTGGTGGGCACCATAGACTCCTGCAAGCACTTCTTTCATGACAGCCATTGTCTCTTAACCATCAATGCATCTGGAGAAAAATCCATCAAAACCACGCTTGTAGAGAATTTTCTCTACGTGATCTGGGCTATCATAAAGAGTAAAATTGACCACACGTCATTGAATTTTTTCTTTCCCAACTCTATCGGGAGGAATTGTTCCATTTTGAAGGTATTCCTTGATAGGTGTCATCTATCCTGTAGTATGACCACACAGTTCAGGAATGGGACTAATTTCATCGATCTCCTATGTTCTGGTTCGAACATAAAGTGAAATTGTATGATAATGGGCAATACTGATGGATGTTTTGTCCTAATTTGGATCTTACAGAGCTGTGGCTATATTAGCCAGTGCATCAGCTTGAGAATTTTGTGATCGCATGTCATAAGAAAATGCTAGTTCAGTAGGAAATTCTTCCATTAACTCTATGACTTAATCATACAAAGGGATCAATTCTTCTTTTCTAATTGCATAATCCCCATTGACTTTTTTGATTACCACGTCTGAATCACCTTTCACCCTTAAGTGATTCACTTGTGCTTGAAGCGCCAACTCTAATCCTGCGATGAGGCCCTGATATTCTTCTTCATTATTGGTACCACCTTCCCACAATATGAAGGAGTAAGGTAGCACTTCCTTTTCCGAGGAAATAAGAATGAATCCTAATCCAACCTTTTTTAATTTAGGATATTCCATTTTCTTCCCTTTTGGACTTCTAGAAGCACCGTCAAAATACATTTCCCATACTTGAGGACTATCCAGAAAAGAGAAGACTTCCTCATCAGGGAGTTCAATATCTAAATATGTATCTTCCATTGAAGGATGTTCAACAAGGAAATCAGACAGAGCTTGGCACTTTATTGCCTTTTGAGACACATACTTAATGTCAAATTGCTGCAAAATAACTACCAACATTTCCAGACATCCTATAATCATTGGACAACTAAGGATGAATTTGAGAAGGTTATTGCGAGATACCAATTGGACCTCGTGATGTTGCAGGTAGTGTCTCAACTTCTGAACTGCAAAGATTAATGCCAGGAAGCACTTCTCAATATTTGAATAATAGGTTTCTGCTTTGAGAATAGTCTGACTGAGATTGTAGAGGTTGTTTTCATTCCCAGCATCATTCATCCGAGCAAGAAAGGCACCCAATGATCGCTCTAAGTCTATCACGTAGAGGATAAGTGTCCTTCCTTACACAGGTGGCATAAGTACTGGTGGACTCAAGAGGTATTTCATGATAATATCGAATGCTTCTTGACATTCTTTAGTCCACTGGTAAGTGACTCCCTTCTTCATCAATTTGGTGAAGGGAAAACGTTTGCCTTCCAAATTGGCGATGAAACGCCGAATATAGGCTATGTGTCCTTGAAGTCCTCTTAATGATTTCAAATTTCTAGGAGGTGACATACCAAGGATTGACTTGGTCTTATCAGGATTGACTGCAATACCAAGATGGTGTACAACAAAGCCGAGAAATTTTCCCGAGTTTACCCCAAAAGAACATTTTAAGGGGTTCGTCTTCAAATTATGTTGTCGAAGATTGTGGAATATGACTTTCAAATAATACAAGTGATTAGAACGTTGTTTAGATTTTACCACCAAATCATCCATATAACATTAAACAAACTTCCCTAAAAAAGTGTTTGAATATACGATGCATTCCATGCTGATATGTTGCACCTGCATTATTTAAGCCAAAGGGAATTAACCGATAGCAAAACACACCCTGAGGGGATATGAAGGCTTTGGATTCCTCATCTTCTGGAGGCATTCAGATTTGATTATATCCGGAATATCCATCCATGAAGGAAAGTGCTTCAGATCCAACTGTTGCATCGATTAATAGTTCTGTCATCGGAATTGGAAAATCATCCTTAGGACAATGCCGATTAAGATCTCTAAAATCGATGAAAACTCTGATTTGTCCATTCTTCTTCTTCATAGGAACAATATTATCCAAACACTTCAAATATTTAACTTCTCTAAAGAAGTTAGCTTTGATAAGCTTATCCACTTCAGCTTCAATTTTTGAAGCATACGTTGGGTGGGTTCTTCTTGAGGCTTGCTTAAATCCTCGATGTTCTTTTGGTAAACCCAAATTATGAGTTGCAACATCAGGATCAAGCCCAGGAATCTCTGTATATTTCCAAGAAAATATTTCTCGATTTTTCTTTAAAAAAGAAATATACATCTCTTGTTCTTCAAGTGTCATGGTCGCACTGATTAAAGCGTGGCATGGATCTTCTTTTGTACTCAGATTTATTTCTCTGAGTTCATCCACGGTGGTAGAGATACCATCTTAAAATGCTGGAGGAGAATCTCTGAGATATTCCTCTTATTCTTTAACATGTGTTATTTCTTCCATTTCTACTTGCATTGTAGATGATGAAGCAGAATTTCCATGATCAGAAGAGATGTTAAAATTCGAACATCTTGAAGAAGAAGCTTCCATTTCTGACCCAATTGATGATAAAGGGTCTTCCATGGGCAATAAAGTGGAGACGATGGATTGAAAATCGATATCATTGTTTACCTATGATGTTGTTATTACTTCTTCTGGCCTAGTTGGCTAAGTATAGACTTGCTAGATTTCAGCAGATGAAATGAAGACATCTCCATTTGATCTTTCATCGTTGCTTAGTGGATCACCACTTTCTTCCATACTTCCTGGCATGATTGCCGTAATTGACATTATGGATCTTTCAATAAAAGTATTTTGATTTGGGTCTATACTATCAATTTGACAAATATAAAACACATAGTCTATACTCACATGCGTAAATGGATTTACTGGAATCTTTTCCAAACCATATGGAGCATTAACTTTGGTAATCTCCCTTGTGGTGGATTTCTCCTTTCCCTTCATGTGATAGAATTCCGCCTCAATGTATATAGATTCACATGTCTTTAACGGGGCCTTATCAGCATAAAATGTCTCAACTTGACCATCGAAACAATATTTGAGACATTGATGGTATGATGAAGGGATAACCACATGTTGATGTAGCCAGGTTCTTCCAAGAAAGATGTTGAATGCTGAGTCTTGATTAACAACCATGAAATCTGAATTAGATACAAGATCTCCAAACTGAGTTCTGAGTGTATCTTTTCCCGTGGTTATTTTTCATTTTTATCATATCCTTGTAACATCATAGTAGAAGGAGATAAATCAGATTTTGTGAGGCCCAATCGATGAAGTGTAAGAATGGGAATGGGGTTGACTCCTGAACCATTATCAATGAAATCTCATCGGATGTCTACACCATTAACTTTTACAGATAAGTACAAAGGTCTAATTTTCCTATATACAAGATCATCTTCATCTTCATCTGTGAAAGATATCACTGTATGGAATTCTGCAGGATTATTCTCTATGTGATAGACTTCAGCTGCATCAATTCCAATTTCAAACTCCTGAGGACTTAAAAAACCCTCGATTAGTGCCTCCTGAAGATATATTGACATATTAAAAGCATCCATAATTTGATAACATGGCCGGTACAAGGGCCATGTGTTTCAATACATCAAACTTTTGATCCAGAGGTCGGTGTTTCCCAACAGGAACATGTGGTTTAGAAGGTGCATTGGAAGTTGATGCTTTGGAAGTTGATGCATCTTGTATCGGGATAGAAATTGGAAATATTCCTGGATTTGGAAGATTAGACTGATTAGATACATTTACTAGTTGAGATAATGAAGATGGAACCCCCAATTGATCCTCCAGAATAAATGTGCCAGGACTGAACTTACTATTGGTGGAAGAACCTGTGTGTTCTTGTTGAGCTCGCTGAAGGGCTCTTCCACGAGTTTCTGCTGCATACACAGTTCTACCAGGGGTAGAATTGGAATAGTGTATTTTGGGACATTCACATCTTCCTCTGTATCCCAGACCCCTAGAACTCCCTATAATTCCTCTGTTTGATATAGGGAATTCAGGATCATCAAAATTGAAACTACGACTGGCATAAAGATCTGTTAAGTGAATCATGTTAACAGAACCAAAAATTAACTCTTCATCCGAGGAAGACTCTTCCTGATTAGCAAATTTAGGCTGTGCTGTTTGGTGGGGCGGTTCCCATGGCTTTGAAGTAGATGGCATGAAATTTTCCAGAGTCAAAGACTGCTTAGGATTTGACACAATTTCATCTTCCTCTGATTGCTTTTCTTTCTTCGAAATATGCCGCCCTTTTGAGGATTTTCTCTCCGAAGATGATTTTGTTGTGGCATCCATAGTAGAAGACACAATTGGTTTCTTCAATTTCGTTCGAAAAATGGCATGAGTTCGGTTGATCGTTTTCCTGACCATCCAATCATCATTTTTCTGCGCATTTTTGTTTTTGAATTCTTGCCATTTTCCTTCTTCCTCTGGAACTGTAGCAGTAACACATCCACCTTGGCTGAAGAGCCTTTTAGTTTGACTTGTCCCGAGTCGACCACCTTTTGTAGTATGTATTTGAATACAAAACACTCTTGTATGGGATTCCCCAACATCTGATGAAATGGGCAATAATTGGGACGGTCTTCATCTCCTTCCTTGTTTGGCCTCATGGGCCTCGGCAGCTGAACCAAATTATTCTCCAGGGGTGAAATGAAGTAACCAGGAACTTGTTCATTTTGGAAAGAATAAACTTTACTCTTCAACTCAAAAAATTGTTTCTGTCATTGATATCTATGATCATCTTGACTAAACGGCCTCTGTTGTTGATGCTTAGAAGGTGGAGCCCTTCGGGAAGATGAAGGTTTGAAGTAGAAGAAGTTACATGTGCCTGTTTAATCATGACTGTAACAGTCTCTGCTCTACCCATTCTCCTTCCTGGAGATAATGGAATTACATAAGTTTTATCCTTAGTGTTCGTAAGAGATTCTTAAATCTGTTGAGAAATTAAAGTAAGGTCTTGAAACCCTCCTGTGTATTTTATAGGGATCAACGACATGCATAATTTGTCACGCAGATTTTCCACACAGATTGGCAATAGTTATTTTTGAGGGAGTGTTAATCTTAGGGAATATGTTAATCCCTTCCAGCGAGCAATGAAATCAGAAACCCTTTCATTCTACCTTTTCTTACAGTTTTTAAGATCAAAAACTGTTGTCTTTGGCAAATTTGAGCTGAACTGAAGAAGGAATTGTTGACGGTGATCTTCCCATCTGGTAATTGACCGGGATTTCAACCATGTATACCAAACAAAAGCTGGTCCTTGTAAGGTTTGCACGAAGCATCTGAGTTTCACTGCTTCTTTCTATTCCAGAGTTCCCATCATAGGATCGCAACAAGACACGTAATACTTCAAATGCTGTTCAGGATCGCCTGATCCATTGAAAATAGGAAATACAGGGTTCCCAAAACGTGATGGGGGAGGGATTGAGTCTACCCATTCAGGGTAAGCTTTCTTTTTTGGTTGAACCTACACAATTTTCCCTTCCATAGTCTCTAACTGATTTGTTAATGACTCAATGGTAGTTGTTAACTTTTGAGAAACAACTAGTTGAACATGGACTTGGGAAGGTGCAATAATTGGAGTCTGGACAGGTATGGTGGCTGGTACTGCAACTGATGGTAGCACAACCGATTGTTGTTGCACTTGACCCATAGGATTAGACCTGGGAGGGTGTACTAATAGAGGAGGATATTCTTGATCCATCTCAGTACCTACAAGAAACTCCCTTGGCTGACTCACTCCAGCACATTTAAGAAGAAGACTACCCTAAAGTAGTTTTTCATTCATCTTCCTTAATCCCTTCATTTCTTTCAATTTTTGCACAAATCTTTGATCTAATGAGAGTGATTGGCCTTCTATAGAAGAAGTAAATGTAACCTGATTATTTCCCCTCCCTTTGTTGGATCTCTTTTGGAGTGGGGGAAGTGGGTTATTTGAAGGAACACCCAGATTCTGGGTAAAACTTCGATTTCGTGTACGCACAACTTCTTCATTTGTGTCTCTACATACAACTTCTTGATTAGGAACCTCTTCATCTGAGTCCCCTACGTGAGCCTCATGTTCTGGAGGATTAACAACAATGGAATTGGTGACATTAATTGATGCATAACACATCGCATCCCTTATATCAGCATTTCTGTGATATTGTCTTCTTATATGTCCCTGGAGAGACATTGCCTTTTGTTGATTTGATCCTTCAAGAACTACTTGGTGAACCGTAATTTGGAGGGATTCTCCTTATAATTTGTCTCTTCATTCTTCCTGTGTTTTCTTCTCCAATCGAGAGAAGACTGAATTTCATTGAGGAAGGGATTGATGATTTGAAAAAGTCCCCAGTCCGGTGGACTGGGGCTATTACTACTGTCTTTTCTGAACTCCTAGAATCTTATTTGTTGATTCTGAGGGTTGATTTAAAATATTTCCCAGTCTGGCAAGCTGGGGTGGCTCTTGAAATGCTATATCTGATACATTCTTGAAAGCTCTCCTGATTTTTCGGACAATAGTCCAGAAATTAGCTGGATGTATCAATCGACATACACTTTTATCACCTAGCTCAAAAGACCATTGGCTGATTTCTGAAACTTCTATCACATGATGATGTTCTTGCTCCATACGAGTGGCCTATTCAATATTCTCGTTTTTTTAATGTAGGAGTAATTCATCAACTCGTTCTCTATATTCTTGACTTTGAGAAGAACTATTTGAGTCTCGTTCTTGGAAAAGCCTTTGATTTCGCACAAAACCATCCAGATGTGGCCAATTCTGGGAGATAACATTGCCTGAAACCACCTTTTGTGGGATTTTTTTATTAGAGAGTACAGTGAAATGTAGTGATCCATGAACACCCCATCCTATGACATGAATACCAGATAGGGAATTGGAAATTAACTGGTGCAATCTTCTTAGTGCGCCAGGGCATGAACATTGAAGGTCTCTCTGCAACTTTCCAGCCATCAGATTTCGAGAGACTGATAGAGATGCCAAGTCAATTTGATGTTGTAACCCTTCTATTGTTTTAACATGATTTTCATATTTATCATAAGATAATATTTCAATGGACAAAGAGTTTTCCATATGTTGAGACGAATGTCATCAATCCCATCTTCCATCAACATCTCTGGAATTTCATACTGAGAGTCAGCCAAAGGCCAAAGCATGGATGTCAATTCACCTTTCGCCAGTTGTTTTCTCATATTCAGCACTTCCTCTTTATCATTCAATGAAGATTATTCTACCTGATTTGACCAGAGCTGGTGCTTCCTTGTTTGGTCATCCGATTCAACAATATTGGTAGAGAATTCATTGATCAAACTAGAAGATGAATGACCCAAGGGTGTTTGGGAGAATGACTTACACCCCGGGCGATCTTATGATCGAGAAAGTATTTCACCTGCTAGCGATGAAGCATCAGACATGACTGGTTTCACATTTTCATGTGCCTCAAGATAAGAGGGATTTGTCAGCACTACATTGTCCACTGGAGTATTTTCCGGGCAAAGTGCATCACTACTGTAGAGTGGAGTTTCTTAGTTAAATTCATCATCATGGGGAGGACCACCATGGTGGGTTACAACAAAATATGAGATCTCTTGCTCCATGGTCTTTTGGCCACATAGAGGGTTATTGTAGCTCTCATCTGAAGATGAATCTTCAAGATTGACCGAACTGTCATGAAGCAAGCCTTCATGAGGAAGTGTCTGTTGAAGACCTTCAGAATTAATGTTCCCACTATTTGGAAATGAGGAATATAATCTTGAATTCAATAGATAACTATCTGAGGGATTTAAGAACTCCAGTATCGAGCAAGGCCTTGTTACAAATTGGCTCTTTATTTCTTGACTTTGTTGGGCAGGTTTTCTTTTTAGACGCCTTCTTACTCCCCTTGGAAACCACTTGTTGACAAAAGTGGCTACTATGAGCAGGTGTATGTGCTTGATCTGGAGAGATAGCTAGGTTAGGCTGATTATCTCCACTCAAATCATGTGTCTTTGCCTAACTTGGTTGTCCGTATGATATGGGGGAGTAGGTCTGGAAACCCTCTTGGGCTGGAACAGAGGTGTATATCTGCTCCGGAGTGATCTGTTGATGAGTCACTCCACTAGTAGGGATAGATTTGCACTTCTTTCCCTATGATGTTGCTGAAGCTGTTATAATATCCTTGCAGGCATCTAGAATATGAGAAGGGTTTTGCTTCTGCTCTTTCACCATTGATAGAATATGCTTGGTGACTTCAGCTGCCAGAACGGGGATATGCCTCCATTCCATTCTTGGAGTAGGTGTTTGTTCATTCTCCTATCCTCCTTTTCCTGTCCGTGAATCCTGATAGTACTCATGTGTAGGGGTAGAGAGTTGAGTCTGCCTCCTGTTTGTCGGCGGAGCTTGCCGACTGACTTTTCCGAGTGCTACCAAGTGAGACTGTTGGTAGCCTTTATCAATACTAGCAGGTGTATGTGCCTGCTGATTGTTCTTCACCAAACGTGGCTAACGAGATCCATCATATGTAGTCAGACGAGCCTGCTAACTAGCTGATGACGTATAAACTGGTGTATGTTCCTACCTATAGTACTCCACCGGAATTGCCTGGCGGGATTGGCGTGCTGCTTCCAGATGAGTCAGCTGGATAGTGGGATTAAAACAGACGGGTGTATGTGCCCGCTCATTGCTTTCCACCAAGTTAGGTTGGTGGACTTCTACAGAGATGGAAGGGATGAGAACCTGTTCACTGTTGACCAGATTTCACCTCTGGCAATTCATCTTGCCTGCTCGGGTTCGAGGAACCTGAGCCGAACGCCTGGAGATGATACCCTCATCATGTTGAGGGCGCACTATCACACAAGTCTGGTGGCGATTGTTGATGAGAGCCCTCGGGAAGGACTCCTATCTCCTTCAATTAAGGCCTTGAGGGGCCGAATCATTCACCTCCCCAGAATATGAGCGGGACTGGTGATTTTGCTCCGGGGATAACAACCTGAAACGGTTGGAGACAATGGTTGGCACCATCTGCTTTTTAATCACTGGTCATCGTTTTTCGGATGATTTGTGTGAGTTGTTCACTTGGAGGGATTGTTGGGTAGCCTCCAGAGTTGGAATGGTACCGTGTTGACGGTACTCCCTAACCAGCGCGTTTGATACCCAACACTGTAGATGCTGATTTGGTGATGTCTTCATCAGAGCAGACGACGATCCAGCAGTATTAGCAGCAGTGGCATTTGCAGTAGTGGTATTTACAGGTGTGAATTTGAGAGAATCCATTTTGGTAATGCAGAAGGTCTTGGAAGAGAGTGACTGTTTGATATAATAGACTTAATCAAGATAAGTTTGGCCACTACATATTTTGGATAAACACATATGTTATTGATTGTATTGTTGGACCTCTCATTGAGTTTTAAATAGGGGCCTACCAAGTTGAAACTATCCTTTTAACTTGGTTAAGGATTCAAGTTCGGTTCACCATTTGTTGTTTCCCTCTAGAATTGGGGATGACCTCATTGATTTATTGTTCAAACATTCCAATCTGTTTATAATGGGTTTGTTCATAGAACCGGAAACATCCATTGATTCCATATCCATTTGGACCTACTTTTCAGAGGTAGGCACTCATTTGTTGTGGACCGATGAGGCTTAGGAATTTGCATTGGTTGATAGGATGGGAGGTCGGACTCATCACACCTTTTTGAGGGGAATTATTGTCTATCCTATGACACTCTTTATATATTTAAGTTATGTTCGTGAACTCTTATTAAATTACCAGGTATAAAATGATCTTTCCTTTAGATCTGACAATCAATGATTACTATGTTGGAAATTTAGAGAATCTTTTATATTTATTCGAGGTTCTTCATCGATAGAGAATCATCTGTATTTGTTAAAGATTCTAAGTCAATGGTATCCTTTAATGCATTATATAAAAGTCCCTTGGTCATTATGATGACCATACTGGTTTTAAAGCCACTCAGTGGGGCACTTGAAGTTCGTTTTCATTCATAAGGACATAGAATATTTCAGAGTTGGGATCGTACCCGTAGAGGGGATACCTTTGTATCCTTTATTTAGAAAAGGAATCAAAACCCACGTAGTTCGAGTAAGGGAGTATGATTTTTATGATTTATGGCTCAAAGAAAGATGTCATAATTATTTTACACTCTAAGGTCACGTGAGTTATACTCGGTGTGAGAAACTAGAGGTATTGGTAAAACCAGAAAATTGTGCCATTAATGATGCAATCCTAAGAAATGATGTGGGGCTTATGTATGTATGAAGGCCCAAACAGATGAAGATTAAGATTTACTTAAGGGAGGAAATATTGAAACGAGGTCCATAAAGGTATTTGTACTTTATGGAGATTTGAATACTCTAATCATGGGGATTACTCCTAAGGAAGATTCCCAAGTCAGGAGGGGACTTATGATTGGGTTTTACTCCTGAGAAGGAAGCCGTGATCAAAAGTAAATTAGGACTGGTTAAGAGAAATTAAGACCGGGGATTACTCCTAAAGAGGATGCCCATATTTGTATACTTTGATACTGGGGCTTAGTTCTGAAGAGGAAGCCTAGGTTAAGAGAACCATGTTTGGGGATTACTACGGAGGAGGAGGCCCATATTTGGGAACTTGGAGACTGGGGCGTACCCCTGAAAAGGAAGCCCATGTTAAAGGAATTATGACTGGGGATCACTCCTGAAAAGGAATCCCAAATTAATGAGGACTTGGGGTTTACTCCTAAGGATGATTCCAAAATTAATGAGGACTTTGAGACAGGGGCTTACTCCTGAAAAGGAATCCCATGTTAAGGATTCTCTCACCTTAAAGGATGAGGTTGAATGAATGAATTCTATAACTTTAGTGATGTAAATATGTGTAAATCACTATGTTTTGAGATATGTTCCATGTAATTACTTTCAAATAAGGAAATCAATCAAGAAAACATGCCATAAATGTCTTTGAAGAAGGTCTTGAAGACTGAATCTTGAATAAGAGAGGTGTAATGGCATAAGAGAGGTGAAATGGGCAGGAAGGGAACCCAAAAAAAGAAGGGTGCGCATGTCCTGGGGGATCATGCAAGTAATGCATGGGCGCACAAGTATAGTTGCACGACACCTACATACATGGGTGATGGTTAACCAGTAGGGTAACACTTGGGAGATCCTTGACCAAAGCCTTTAGAATTATCCTGAGGTACTTCCAGAAGAGTGGCGTGTAAGTTTCAATGAGTAGGTAAGGAGGTGCGCAAGTGTGTCCATTTACCTTAATGGTAAAACACTTAGACGCGCAAGTGTTAGTGAATTCTAACACTTAGACCTTATTCCCCTTATTTAGACCTTCCATTCTTGGTAAAGAATTACCTTTGAAGTGTTCAGAAGACTTGAAGAAGAGACTTGGGCTTTCAGAGCTCTATATGTGAATTCCAGAAAAACTCCTCCTCAAATGGGGGGCCCACCGGGGGTATTTATAGGTTGAAGAAGACCCTGGGTGATTTTCAAAGAGGGCGCAAGTCACCTGCGCGACCACTGGGCGGCGCACAGGTGTACTTGCACGACCAAGCTGGAACTTTCTCGACCTATGGGAAACATTCTCCTTGTTCATCCTTTTATATTTTTTGATGTTTATTCAAAGGATTAATCTTCTTTGTTTTAGGTATTTCCCTTTTCATTTCATTTAGACTCTGTGATGAAAAAGGAGCATCAATAATGATTAAAGTCAACTTATACATTACAAGATTAAACACTAATCCTAACTAGGATTAATTTGATGAAAGTTGACTAACCAAATGCCTTTGAATGTTTAGCAGAACACATAATGGAATATTATCACACTGAAGAGTGTGAAAACTATCATTTAAATCACCCACCACTAAATTAATTTCTTCAAACCTTATGATCAAGTATGGCGGTTTTGTTGATAGGATGTTGATGCTTGATTTATTTACTTGAGATATTGAAATTATCTCCCTATCATTAGCTTAGACTCAACAAAATATGACTTCTTGACATATTCATCTCCAAATTGATGGAATTATCTAGACATTTTTCTGATCAACAATTTAAGGTCTCCATCAGAAATAATAAATTCCTTGAATTTTCTATGATGGAGTTTGTGAGCCTCAAACATTGATCCCAACACTATAGTAATTTTTAATTCTTCAAAAATCTTTTTCTCAACATCCAATTGTTCTCTAAGAAACATATTCCTAGCTTCAAACTGATTTATCTTTATAACCAAGGCTCCTGCATGAGAATAAGAAGATTCAGGAGAATGATCTCTAGATTTTCCAACTCATACCAAATCCAAACTTGGATCACTATTTCCTTATAATTTTTCTCTTAAGAAAGATCCTCACATAACATCATAATCAAGGACAATAATTGATTGATTTCTTATATCAGTAACATCTTCTCTATGTTGTTCTTGACTAAGATCCTCTTTCTCACAATTATGTTATACTAGATTCCCAAACGATGTTCTAATAACAGATTCATCTACAATCTCTGGAATGTCTACTATTATTCTTCTTCTTTGAAAAATACTTTCTTCTAGCCTAGATTTGGCCTATTCATAATGTCTCTATGTAATAGAGCCAACTAAAAGAATCATTCTTCCCTCCCTTCTAAGGAACTATCATAAGCATTTGTTATTGTTCCACACCAATTCAAAAAGGACAGTGGCAAGAATTACTCCCCACAAATCCTAACTTCTTATTAGTCCCCGTAATTAATACATTATTATGATGACATGTTTTACCAAAAACAATATTAACAATTTTTACTTTTCTTCATAGAAAAAGGAAAATAATCCTTCCATAGGGATAATATCTCATCTTGAAGTCCTTATGACAGCTGTCGTATTTACACCTTATAAAAAATTGATAGAAATTGAACATGGTGTTGTTCAAGAACAAAAACATGACATACATATTATTATAAAGTACTTTATATAACTCACTAGTCCTTGTTAAAAATCTAGATTTAATAAATTTCATCATAACCCCATAGTCATAAGTAAGTTATTTTCTCATTATTTTAGTGATTATTCTTGTTCAAAACAATGAAAACATAATGTCCTCTGAAATTTTTTTTCTATTACCTATATTCCTTAAACCAAACTGAAACACCACCTCATGAGGAAAGCACAACAACTCTGCCATTTCAACATAATATATAGAAAATTCAGAATCGTTAATATTAGAGACAATTATATCTTCATTGAATGTAAGACTAAATGAAGCATTTTTGAAAAATTCCTTTACTTCAATGTCATAGACCATAGGCATGTTATCTTCTCTAAAAGCATAAATCAGGCCTTGAAATATTAATTCATCCTTGATCTAATGATTTGTAGAATCTAAATAATCCAAATTAATTTCCTTTCCTTGGAGCACTTTTCGAGCATACCACAAAGCATAAGTAGATGCATCAAACTCCGCATCTTAAGATCTTAGAGAGGTTTCCATATCTGAAGGTTTTGATATTGAAGGTATTGAAGGTTTAGGGTTTTGATAAATGAGAATTGATAGAGTGAGAGAGATACTATGTAAACAGAAGGGACATGTAGGAGTATTGAAAGAGAGTAGTAGAAGGTGAATGACTTTATGGAGATTGAAAATGTACTCCTTAATTTTTAATTTTCAAAATAAATAAAATAATTTTTTTTAAATATAATTAAAATGTATTTAAATAAAATAAAGAATGATAAAAATTTGTATACAACATATACAGTACATAAAATATAAATAGAGAGATTAAAATAAAATAAATTTAATGAATCATGCATTTTAAATTTAACAATCCTAAATCACCCTTAATAAAATCAAAACATTCACTAGGAAGTGGTTTAGTAAAAATATTAGCTAATTGATATTAAATATTAACAAATTCTAAAGATATATCCTTTTTTAGGAAATGATCTCTTAGAAAATGATGCCTTATATCAATGTGCCTAGTCCTAGAATGACTTATTATAATTTTTGAAATATTTATTGCAGTTTTATTATCACATAAAATATGTATACTATTAAAATTTGGTCCAAATTCTATTAGGGTGATTTTCATCAATAGTACTTGTGAAAATAAACTTCCAGTAGATACATATTCTACTTTAGTTGTTGATAGGGCAACTGAGTGTTGTTTCTGACTAGACCGTGAAACTAAATATTTTCCTATAAAGTTATAGGTTATTGAGGTTTTTTTCTTTATAATCTACAACCTCAAAAATCAACATCTGAATATAAAATTAAATTGAAATCATAAGTTTTGAGGTAAAAAATATATTGAAGAACAACTCCTTTTAAATATCTAAAGATTCTTTTTAAATGTAGTACTATAGAACTGTTTTGGATCTTATTTAAATATAGTTCATAAACATACATAAAACATAATTTATGGTCTGCTAGAAGTAAGATACAAAAAACTTCCAATCACACCTCTATAAAACTTGTTGTCTACTAAATTTCCATGTTCATCCAAATAGTATTTTATATTGGTACACATGGGAGTTGTATATGTCTTGCTATTTTCAATCCCAAATTCTTTTAGTAAATCAATAATATATTTACTTTGATTTAAAATATTTCTATAATCTTTTTGATAAATATGAAATCCTAAAAAGACACTTAATTCTCCCATAATACCCATTTAAAATTATTTTTGCAGTAATTTTGAAAAATCATTAAAAATACTTTTATTAGTTGAACCAAAAATAACATCATCGACATAGATTTAGACTAATAAAATATTATAATAAAAAATGTTCCTAAAAAGTGTTGTATCTTTCAATCCAATATCCAACCAATTTTTCAAAAAAAAAATAACTTAATATTTATACCAAACTCTGGGTGCCTGTTTCAGTTCATAGAGAGATTTAGTATGTTTAAAAACAAAATTTTGTTTTTGAGGATTTTTAAAACCAGGGGATTGTTCAAGATAAACTTCCTTCATTAAATAACCATTTAAAAAGTAAGACTTGAAATCCATCTAATATAATTTAAAATTAATACAGTATTCATAGGATTAAAGGATTATTATATATTCTAGTTTAACTATAGGGGAAAAGGTCTCATCATAATCTATACCTTTTCCGAATTATATCTTTTAGATACTAATCTAGCTTTATTTCTATTTATGATCCCTTGATCATCCAATTTATTTCTAAAGACCAACTTAGTTCCTATAACTATAAAATTGGTTGGTCTTTATACTAGTTCCAAAACTTCATTATTTTATAATTGGTTTAGCTCTTCTTTAATTTCTAGCATCCAACAATCATCTTCTAAGGCTTCTCCAATATAATTTGGTTCTAAAAAATATAGAAAGGTAGAAAATTCAGTTAGGTTTCATGCATTTCTTACAGTTCTAACTCCTGTGTCTAGGTCTCCTATAATATTTTATAAAGAATGGTTCTTTAATGTTCTGAAATTTTTAGGCAAGATACATTCAGGATAATTAGTATCATGTTCTTCTGAAGTGAATTAAATTTTCTTAACATTATTTTCAAAATCTGTTTTAGGATTTCCAAGTCTCATGTTGTCAAAAGATTCAATGACTCTATCTACTTGATATTTCTTTTTAATAAATGGTTTATTTTCAACAATATTTACATGAACCGATTATTCAACAATACTTGAATTTTTATTAAACAATATATAATATTTATAGGTAGTAAGATATACCAAAAATATCCCTTCATCATCTTTTGGATCAAACTTATGAATGTTGTCCTTAGTATTCAAGAAATAAACCTTACATCTAAAAACATAAAGTACTTTACTTTAGGTTTTCTGTTATTCCAAAGTTCATAGGGTCTCTTTTTGTAATTTGGACTTATTAAAACTCTATTCCTGAAATAATAGGTTGTGATTATAGATTCTTCCCAAAGATATGTAGAAATATTTAATTCATTTAGTATTGTACCTGTCATTTATTGAATAGTTTTATTTCTCCTTTCAATAATTCCACTTTCTTGAGGAGTTCTTGGTGCATAGAATGTGTGTTTAAGACCCATATTTTAGCAAAAATAATTGAATTCTTGATTAAAAAATTCTCCACCATGGTCACTTCATTAATAAAATTATTTTAAAACCATTTCAATTTTTTAATATTTTCTAAAACTTTCAAAAATAGTGAAAACTTCACTTTTGAGTTTTAGAAAATAAACCGAAGTAAATGTAGAATAATCATCTTCTAAAAAATAAAAATAAAAATTACTAAATATTTTTTTCTAATCTTGGTAGTTCAAAAAAATCCATATACATATGTTCTAAAGGTTCAGATGTAGAAATCTTGTTAAGGGATTTGAAATAAGATTTTTGAGGCTTTGCAATTAATCATGCATTGAAAATTTTTCATTACCAAACATAAGACTAGGAAAATCAGAAACTATATATTTCTTAAATAATTTATCTAAATCATATATTATAGTGTCTAAGTATTCTATGCCAAATCCATTATTCATTTGTATTAATAGTTAAAAAATTCACATTTTTTTACACAAGAAATTTAAATCCATATTATAAACTTCATCAGTTCTAGGTGATCTAAATTTAAACAAATAATATTTAATCATAGAGTAGGAATTTTAAGAAAAATCAACCCAAAATCTATCATCACAGAGTTGGAGAAACTTATCATATTATGTTTTATACCTTGTATATAGAGAACTACATTGATGGATATAGAATGTGGATCACCAATAGTTACAATTCCAACAATTTTTCCTTTGGCATTATCAAAAAAGTTACTAATCCTCCATCTATTTGAGTCAGTGTATGATAGATTGTTGAGTCCCCCCTCATATTACTAGAACAACCGCTATATATATACCATATGTATTTTCTCTTTCTATGACATGTTTCTATAAAAATTAATTAAATTAATGTTTATTTTGGTACCCATATATTCTTAGGTCTAGCATTGTTAGCAAGCAATGATATGAGAGTCCATATATGCTTTGATTTTCCATGATTCGTATCACTTGCTTCAAATAAAATTCTAGAAATAATTTCTCTTTTAATATAATTAATTTGATGATTTTTAAAATAGAAAATATTTGTGACATGGCCTTTTGTTCGATAGTGATAACATGTTTCATTTTTAGAATTGGGCACAAAAAAGTTTTATAACATTTTTATTTCTCACCCTTACTTCCTACTCAAAATATTTCCCTTTTAATAATATTCCTTACAAGTATTTCATTTAATTTATTTTCTCCTTTATTAAAAACAAGAGAAACATTTTTAAAGGATTAAACTTCATCCTTCAGTTCCTTGATTTTCATTTCATGAATTATTGTTTGATGTAGAAGAATTGAATGTTTCAAGTACCTATTGATATTGATTTATCATGGTATCTCTTTCACATTAAACAATGTTATTAATGTTTTTCAAAGATTTGTATTTCTTTAGAACAGAATCATATTATTCTTCTAACATAGAATTGTTGGCTGCAAATTTATCATTGGATAAACTACTAGAATCATAATCATAAGAGTAATATGTTTGTACCATTTCCTATTAATCCATAAAGTATATATTGACTTTTAGAATAGATTGTTATTTTTTTGATTCAAACATTGAATGGATGTTGGAGACTTCAGATAAACTCCATGTAGCTTTCATTAATCATTTTATTTTTTGTTCAAAATCAACATTTTTCTAATATCTATTTTCTGGACACTTTCTTTCATCTTTAAGTTGAGGACAATCAGGTCTAATATGACAAGAACTATTTATTTCCTAAAATTGAACTTCTCTTTGTTCCTTTTCATCCTTCGTAAAGGATTTTTTGAATCCTCTTTTATAATTGTAAAACTTGTGGAAAATTCTAGATATTTGATCCACTTACATTTTAGAATATGATGAATCTAAATTTTTATCTTCTTTTACCTTTTTCTTTGAGATTATTCTATGATTATGTGATGTCACCTTCAGAGTAGTATCTTCCTTATTTACAATAATCTCATGATCTTCATCATCAGTATATATTTATTCTTTATAAATCATCAGTTTTCTAATTAGTTATTTCATTGGAAGATCTTTAACATGTGATGATTGGTGAACTGCAGTAGATATGACATTCTATTTAATGGGTAGTAATCTCAGTACTCTCAAAGCTTGATCATACTTTTTGATGGGTTCACTAAAGACTATAATATTTTGGACAATTTATGTATGTCTTCTATTAATTTTTGTGATGATTTCACCATCAAACATTCTAAATGTGTCAAATTTTATTTTATATGTAGCATATCTCATTTATATGACTTTATCTGTTCCTTAATAAAAAAACTCCAATAGTTTTCTAAATCTCATAGGTAGTTGAACATTTTGATAAATGGTTAAATTAATATGATCCAAGACCATAAATTATAGAATTCGTTGTTTTAGAATTGATATCATATTTGGCTTCAATTTTAGCAGTCTGAGTTTCTGGTTTCTCAGGAATATTATAATGAGTAATGATTTGGTACTATACATTGACTCCAAGATTCTTTTAATAGATAATCATTCTATATTTCTATCACCCATAATTTTCACCATTAAAATATGGATCATTTTCCATTGATTGTCCTTATCTAGGATCATCCATTGTCATCTTTGTACATACCTTATACTTTTAGCTTCCTATAGATTTATTTAAAAATCTCTCATTGAATACAAATTGTTAGGTCAAAATATACAAAGTAACACAAGAGGGGGGGTGAATTTTCCCTTTCAAAAAATTTCTCCAATTCTAGATTTTGACACCCACTTTAATTTATATGGGTATGAAATGTTTAATTCTATAAAAAGAATATGCAATGGATAAATAAGAATAAATATAGCGGGTTTTAATAGTGGTTATGGGCACAAACATCCCTTAGACCACTCTACTAATCACTAACTTTGTGAGCTTCATAAATTTCACTAGAATGGTCCACTTATCACAAGACCATGAATCCACATTTGAGTATATCAAGTTAACACCTTTTCAAAAATACTAAGAAAGAAACATTTTGGTTTTATAATAGAGAACTGGTTATCCAAATCTTATATTGAGAAGGTAATAATCCACTATAACTAATTATAAACAGTTGAAACTACAATAAATCAGGAGTGTTTGATTTGAAAGGTTCAGGTTGATCTTCAGTGTTGGAGAAACAAAAAATGATAGATGATGGATCTTCTTCTTCAAAAAATAATATCTTCATGAATGAAATAGTTTGAATTGATCTTTATTGAAAAATTATTATTCAATAAGGTATGAACTAAACAACAGTTGTAATCTTATAGTAGTAAATGATTGAACATTTATATCCCCAAAGTGTAGCTTATTTAATAATAAATCGTTTGTTGCTACATCACCATAAAATATAATTTAAATAATATATCAACATATGTGAATTGATTATCACACATATATTTGAAGAGATAATGTGAATAAATATATATAATAGATATCTTGCTTCAGTATTCCATATCCAATGGAATATCCCAATTGATCACAGAAATTTGAATTCGAATTGAACATGGGAGTTATAACTTCCCATAATAACATGAGAGATTTTATCTAATGAATAAGGCTCTATGAAAATAGTCATAATAATAATTGAGTTGATATTTAATTTTGAATTGACCGTTATAGTGATCTCGAATTGAAAACACGGCTTAAAAACTTCTCAGTTGTAAAGATAGAATAGGGTTGAACTGCGTATCGTGGGGTTAATTCACATAGTGTAGTGTTCCTTTGTGTATAATAGGGTACCGTTGCATAGCATAAGGTTCCTTCCAATAGTGTAGGGTTGATTTGTGATGCGTAGGGTTCCTTTACGTAGCGTAGGGTTCCTTTTCAAAGTGTAGGATTCTTACCAACATATGGTTTTTTAACCATTCTTTCATATTCACATAACATAAGGAAAAAAAGTATCATAGGGATAATTATCCATATGTTTACCTTTTTTGAAAAATATCATGAAAGTAGCATTGATTTACCATATATTCAAATGCTCAAATATTGGGTTGATGAATAGTAATCCCAACTTCCAACATATGGTTGCTAATCCATATGTTTAACTACTCTCCAAACATAGAGATTCTGAACCAAATGCTAACTATTAAGCATAACATAGGGTTGATACCATAAGAATGCATTTCACTTTTCTAGTGTAACGTAGATTTGATACCACATGCAAGTGTTTCACTTTTCCAGCATAACATAGGGTTGATACCATATGTTCTTTTACCAAAAGTAGGGTTTAGAAACAATGTTTCTAGAGAAATTCCTATAATGTTATATTAATTTATCCAGGATATAAATTCCTAAAAACTCATTCAATTAATCTTCATTAGAAAAAAAACAATTGTATTTGTGAGCATCAAAATCATCATAATTTATAGAGTATTTTTGGGACAATGCATGCCCTACAATATTCCCCTTTTTTATGATCACAAAACCCATAACATAATACATAACAGAATTTAAATAAAATGTAAGATTTGTAAAAATTCAAAAATAAATATAGAAAATATTTTGATATTTTGATTTCATAGTATTACTTCAATAAAGAAAATTGATACATGTAAATTAGATATTTTGTCTAATGAAATGTTTTGGTTTGAAAGTATTAAATTCTACAATCTTCATATAGTATTTATAGAAATTATCCATAGAATTTCTTACAAATATTCACCCCTTTAATAAATATTATCCCCCCTTTTGTGATATAAAAATATAGTTTTAAAGAATAGATGATATAAACCATAGTTAATGTAGCACTAAACTACAAATAAATAGATTATAAAAACTGATAATAGAAATAAATTTGTGGAATTAAACTTGAATATTGAACTTAAATAAAAGATAATAAACTTAAATAAGAATAATGTAAATTGAATTTATAATGAATACAAATTTTTTGAAAATATAATCGGGTACAATCCTTAACCAACGAAGTTCCTTCAAAATGAAGGACTTTGATCAGAATCAGTAGGGGAAGAAGGTGCATCAGGATGAGGAATGGATGGGATAGAACCCCTGATATCAATGACCTTCAAAACCAGGATCTAAAAATTATTTTTGAAGACTTATAACCACCGATGAAGTATATTCTTTGAAACCTATTGAATATTCAGCTTCTCAACCAAATTAACATTCATAAACTCATTCACAGCTTCATATATATGAAATAATGAAGCCAACTTATCCTTAACTTGATTAAGCACTAATCCTAACCATGATTAATTTAAAGAAAGTTAACTAACCAATGTCCTTTTATTGTCTAACAGAACTCCTAAATAAATACCATCACATTGAATATTGTGCATCCTATCCTTGAAATCAGCCATCACTGAAGTAATTTCTTCAAACCATATGATCAGGTTTGGCGGTGTCTATTGAGAATAGGTTGATTATTTATTGGTTTCCCTAATAGATTGAAATTACCTCCCAATCATCAGATTAAACTCATAAAAATATGACTTCTTGATAGATTCATCTCTCATTAGATTGAATTCTCTAGACATTTTTATAATTAACTCCTTAAGGTCTCCAACAGAAGTAATATTTTCTTTGAATTGTCTGAGATGGATCTTTTGAGCCTCAAACTCTAATCTCAGAACTGTAGTACTTATGAAATCTTCAAAAATCCTTTTCTTAGATTCCAATTGTTCTCTAAGAAACAAATTCTGATCCTCCAATAGATTTATATTTATAACCAAGGATTCGTCATGAGAATCAGAAGATTTAGGAGACTGAGATCTAGCTTGTCCAACTCCTACCAAATCCAAACATGGATCACCACTTCCTTATGATCTATCTCTTATGTTAGATTTTCCCATAAAATTAGAATCATGGAAAATAATAGATTGAGTTCCTGGATAAAGAACATATTCCCTATGATGTTCTCTATTGTGAGCCTCTTACTCAACATTCTCATCTACTGAATTCTCATGCTCAGTTACAACATCAACTTCATCTATAGCCTCTACAATGTAGAATTTTATTCCTCTTCTTTGAACAGTACTTTCTTTTGTCCTAGATTCGACCTCTTAATCAGGTATTTTTCTGACATATCCAACAAATGAAATCTTTCTTTTCTCCCCCTAAGTAGCTATAAAAATCCTTTGTTGTTGTTCCACACCAATTGGAAAAATACTGTTTCAAGAATTTTTCCACACAAAGACAAACTTATTAATTATCCTAGCATTTAAAACATTACTGTGATGATTTGTTTTACCAAAAAACATATTAACAATTTTTCATTTTCTTTGCAGAAAAAATAAAATAATCATTCCATATTGATAATATCCCATCTTGGCTTCCTTATTGTAGTATTGGTTTAGATACCATATCATAAACTAAAAGAAACTGAAATTTATATGGTTCAAGAACAAAAACATGGCATACATGTTAGGATAAAGGAATTTCTCTAGCTCAATAGTCCTTGGTAAAATTCCAGATTGAATAAATTTCATCTTAACCCTACAGTTAGGAGTAATTTATTTTGACATTACGTTCTTGATTATTCTTATTCCAAACAATGAAAACATAATTTCCTCTGAAATTTTTCTTCCATAAACTATATTCCCTAAATCAAACAAAAACTCCCAATCAAGGGTAAATTTTAAAAGCACATCAATTTCAACTAAAGAGATAGAAAATTCAGAATCATTAATCATTGAAACAATTGTATATTCATCGAATCCCGGAATAAATGAATCATTTATAATAAATTAATTTACTTTAATGTCATATACCATTGGCATGTTATATTCTCCAAAAACATAAAACAGTCCTTGAAATCTTATTGCTTCCTTGAGTGAAAGATGTGTAGAATCTAAATAATCAAAATTGATTACCTTTACTTGGATAAATTGCTGAGCATTCCCCAAAGCATAATTAGATGCATCCAACTAAACATCTTCAAATATTCGAGATGTTTCCATCTATAAGGGTTTCGATATTTAAGGGGGAGAAGTTTTAGAGTTTTGATGAACAAGAATCGAAAGAGTGATATAGATACTCTGTAAAATGAAAGGATGTGTAGGAGGGTAAAAAGAGAGTGGGAGATGGCAGCCAATTTTCATTACACCAATTGAAAATGTACTCATTAATTTTTAATTTTGAAAGTAAAAAAATAAAATTATTTTAAAATATAATTAATGAGTAAATAAATAAAATAATGAGTGATAAATGTCTATATAAAGCATATAAAATACTTAAGATATAAATAGAGAGATTAAAATAAAATAATTGAATGAATCATTTATTTAAAATTAAATAATCCAAAACCCCTTAATAAAATAAAAATATGGACTCAGATGTGGTTTACTAAAAATATTAGCTATTTAATATTCAGTATTAACAAATTATAATGATATATCCTTTTTAAGTAAATGGTCTCTTAGAAAATGATGCCTTATATCAATGTGATTATCCATAGAATGACTTATAGGATTTTTTGAAATATTTATTTCTCTTGTATTATCACATAAAAGATGTATACTATTATTTTTTTTAAAGTCAAGTAGGGTGTTTTTCATCCACAATAATTGTGCACAGAAACTACCAACATATATATATTCTCCTTCTAGGGTTGACATGGAAACATAGAAATAATTATTACTGGACCATGAAACTAAATATTTTCCTAAAAATGATAGGTTCTTGAGTTACCTTTTCTATCTAATCTGTAACCTCTAAAATCTTCTTTTGAATATTAAATTAAATTAAAATCATATGCTTTATGGTAAAGAAGAGATTGAAAAATATTTCCTTTTAAACATCTAAATATTCTTTTAATAATAGCAATATGAGACTCTTTTGGATTTTATTTAAATATATCACATAAACATACATAAAACATAATGTCTAGTCTACTACTAGTATGATATATTAAAATTCCAATAATAACTCCATCTAACTTGTTTTCAATTAGATTTCTAGCTTCATCCAAATCATGTTTTATATTGGTACAAAAGGGAGTTTTGTGTATTATTTTCTCAAGTCCCAATTTTTTTAGTAAATCAATAATATATTTACATTGATTTAAAACACTTCCATAATATTTTCGATAAATATGAAATCCTTAAAAGAAATTTATTTCACCTATCATACTCATTTAAAATTATTTTTCCATTAATTTTGAAAAATTATTACAAATATATTTATTATTTGAACTAAAAAATAAAACCATTGACATAGATTTTAAGTAATAAAATATTTGAACTAAACATTTTCTTTAAAAGTGTTGGATCTTACAATATAATATTAAATTCATTTTTCAAAATAAAAAAATATAATCTTGTATACCATGCTTTAGGTGCCTGTTTAAGGCCATAGAGATTTTAGTAATTTTAAAAACAGAATTTAGTTTTTGAGGATTTCCAAAACCAAGGGGTTCCTCAATATAATATTCCTCTATTAAATAACAATTTAAAAATTCATACTTGACATCCATTTGATAAAATTTAAAGCTCATATAGTATGAATAGGATAAAAGGATTTGTAAGGATTCTTGAATATCTATAGGGGAAATGGTCTCATCATAATCTATACCTTCTTTCTAATTATATCCTTTAGCTACTAATCTAGATTTATTTCTAGTTATGATCCCTTGGTCATATTTTTTATTTATAAATACCTACATAGTTCCTATAACTAGATAATTGGTTTTTCTTTCTACTAGTTCCAAAAATTCATTCCATTTGAATTGGATTAGCTCTTCTTGCATTTCTAGCATCCAACTCTCATCTTCTAAGGCTTCCTCAATATTCTTAGGTTATGAATGAGATAGAAATTTAAATAAATTTAGTATGTTTCCTACATTTCATCTAGTTCTAATTATTATATATAGGTCTCCTATAATAGTCTCTATAGGACTGTTATTTGATGTTCTAGAATGACTAGGCATGAAAAATTTAAGATCTTTAGTATCATGTTTTTCTGAACTTCACTGAATTTTATTAACAATATTTTCAAAATCACTTTTATATGTTTCATGTCTCATGTTGTCAAAAGAGTTAGTGACTTCATCCACTTGATCTTTCTCTTTAATAAAAGGGTCAATTTCATAAAACTTCACATGAAATGATTCTTAAAAAATCCTTTAGTTTTTATTAAAAAATCAATATGATCTATAGGTATAATAATATCCCAAAAATATACCTTCATCAGCTTTGGATCAAACTAACCAAGTTTTTCATTAGTATTCAAGATATGAGCCTTGAATCCAAAAATATTAAAGTACATTTATTTAGGTTTTAGGTTATTACAAAGTTCATATGTTACCATTTTGAAAATAGGACTTATTAAAACTCCGTTCATTATATAGTCGGTTGTGAATACAACTTCTACAAAAAGATATGTATAAGGACTGTATTCATTTAATGAAATCCTTTCCATTTCATAAATATTTCTATTTCTCCTTTCCAAAATTCCATTTTTTTGAGGTGTTGTTTGTGTCAATAATGTGTGTTTAATACCCAAATTTGAGCAAACAAATTTAATTTTTTATTCTCAAATTCTCCACCATTATTATAAGGAGATTAATTTAAAACAAATTTTATTTCGGAAATTTTTATAAATATATTCAATAATATTGAAAACTTCAGTTTTGAGTTTTAGAAAACAAACCCAAGTAAATCATGAATAATTATATACTAAAACAAAAATATATAATTTTCTATCCAACCTTTCAACAATTTATGGATCAAAAAAATCCATATTGGTAAGTTCTAAAGTTTTAGATGTAGTAATTTTGTAAAATGGATTTGAAATATTATTTGTGTTGCTTCCCAATTTGGCATGCATCACAGAATCTGTCATTGTCTAACTTATGACTAGGAAAATTGGAAACTAACTATTTATTAGATAATTTATGTAAATGATATATATTACATTTTCCAATCCTTCTATTCCAAATCCATGATTCATTTGTCTTTGTGGTCAAACAATTAAATATTTATTTACACAAGTAATTTAAATCCAAATTATAAACATTATCAGTTAAATATTCTTTAAATTTATGAAAATTATCTTTAATCACAGAGAAGGATGAATGGACCATAGGCCTTCTTTTTTATTGATTTTTGGATAACCCACCTTTCAAGGGATGAGGGGGAACCCTTACAAGGACCACGGGCTTAGGAATTACATTTCACGTAGTCTTGGATATATTAAAGTACTCCTAGGTCTTTAGAAAATCATATAGGCTACGACTAATTGAAACTGCTCCTCCCCAACATCTGCATCATGATCAGCTATCCACCTTTGCAAGACTATTCAGCTAGAATTTCCATGTGAAGAGGTGCACAGGGGTGGTACCGATGGAAAATTCCATACCCTCTCATTATTCCAATGTCTGTTTAGCCCTGCTCTAGTGAATATGCCCTGCTCTTTCCTCTTATGGAGCGGTTCCTTATAGAATCTGTCTGTGCGACTACAAATCAGGTGGCCCTAAAGGCCTTGAGGTGGCACAAAGTCTATGAGGTGGCCCTAAATCCTTACTGAACCGAAGGCCTGGGTGACCTGATGTCCTTACGGACTCCAAGACCAAACTAGTGGTCGAAGGTGAATAGTTTTGGCTGCTATAGTACCGAACAATACCTATTACATTTACTGCTACAGTGCTTGTTATAGAAACTGCTACAGTGCCTGCTATAGTAAATGATACAGTGTCTGCTATAGTAGCTGCTATAATACTAAAATTATGCCTCCACCTGGATTTGAGCCTGGGTCATGTGGATCTGCCTAGAGAGACCTCACTAATGGTATTGAGGCTCATGTGCACAGAGAATGGATTGTTAAACAAAATCAACACAAAATACGTCATCATAAATATGAGAGATACTTATCATATTTTGTTTTATCCCTTGTATATACAACACTTTATTGATTGAGATAGTTTATGTATCTCCAACATTTCCAAATCCAACAATTTTTTACTTTGGTATTTTCAAAAAAAGTAACTAATCCTCCATCCATTTAAGTCACGGTATGAAAGGTTATTGAGTACCCACTCATATTCCTAGAGAAGACACTATCCATATACCATATGGAGTTTCTTTTTCTATGTCCAGGTTCATGCAAAATTAATTAAACAAATATTTGTTTTGGTACCCCTATCTTCTTGGGTCCAATAGTGTTAGCAAGAAATGATCTGGGAATCCAGAAATGCTTTATTTTTCCATAATTTATGTCACCTGATTTAGATAAATGTTTATAAATAAATAATCTTTTAATACCACTAATTTTATGATTTTTAAAATTGAAAATACTAACGATAAGGCCATTTGTTCCACAGTGATTATAGGTATCATTTTTAGAGTTGGGCATAAAATAATTTTTTTTACAATTTTGATTTCTCTCCCTTACTTCCTATTCCAAATATTCCCCTTTTAATGACATTATTTTAAAGAATTTAATTTATAGTATTTATTACTTTGGTAAAAAAAAATGTGTGTCACTTTTATAGGATTCAACATCATTCTATAGTTCCTTGATTTTATTTTAAGGATTGATATTTTTTGATGTAGAGATATTGAACTTTTCAAGTACCTATTGATGTGTTTTTAGCACGGTATCTCTTTTACCTAAAATAGAATTATGATTTTTTAAAAATATTTATGCTTCTTTATAAAATAATCATATTTTTCTTTAGAAATAGAATTGTAGACCTCCAATTTATTTTTTGAGAAACTACCCGAATCAGAATCAGATGAGTAAAAATTTTGTACCTTTTCTTCATCATCCTTAATTCACATATTATCTTTTCGATTAAATTGTTTTTTTAGAATCAGAATAATAAGGGATGCAAGAGTTTGTAGATACACTCTATGTAGATTTCATTTCCCTTTTTCTTTTGTACTCATAATCAACTTTGTTCTGATATCTCTTTTCTATCATTTTTCTTTCATATTTCTTTTGAGGACAATTAGGTCTTATATGACCCAATTTATTTCATTCAGAGCATCAAAATTCTCTTAGTTTTTTGTCATCCTTTCTGAAGGATTTCTTGAATCCTCTTTTCTTCAAATATAACATTCTGAACTTTCTGGCAAGTGGATTCAATTCCATTTCAAAATATGAGGAATCAAAATTTTTCCCTTCTTTGACTTTTTTACTTTGATCTTCTCCTACGCTTCTAAGATACCATCTTCAGAGTAGTATTTTACTTATTTACTATAATTTTATGGTCTTCAACTTCATACTACATTTATGCTTCATAAATCAACAGTGTTCTATTTAGTTATTTTATTATCATATCTTTGACAGGTGATGATTGGTAAATTACAGCAGATATTCCATTCCATTTAGAAGTAATACTCTCAGTATTTTCAAATCTTGATCATATTGTTTGATGGGTTAACCAATGGATGTAATATTATTGAATGTTTTTTCATGCATTCCATTCATCTGTTTGATGATTTCACCATCAATCATTATAAATGTGTCAAATTTTATTTTATCTATTGTATATATCATATTTCTAACATTATCTATTCATTCATAAGAAACTCTAATAGTTTTCCACATATCATAGGTAGTTGGAAATTTTGATACATGATTGAATTAATCTAGTCCAAGACCATAAATGATAGCATTCACTGCTTTAGAATTTAAATCATACTCAACTTCTATTTCAGTAGTCCAAGATTCTGGTTTCTGAGGAATCTTATAATATGTAATGAATTTATAGTATACTTTGAATCCAATATTCATCAAATAGATAATCATTCAAGATTTCCAAAATCCATAATATTCACCATTAAAATATGAATCATGTACCATTGACATTCCTTCTCTAGGATCATCCATTTTCAAATTTGTATAGACCTTATACTTATATATTTCTATAGATTTATCAAAAAATCTATCCTTTGATAACAATTTTTAAGTCACAATATACAAACTAACACAGGAGGGGGTGAATTGTGTCTTTTCAAAAATCTATCACAATTCCCGAATTTGAAACCCGCTATGATTTATATGGATATGAAATTTTTTACTTATATAAAAATAATATGCAGTGCATAAATAGAAATAAGGAACATAGGTTTTTAGAGTGCTTTAGGGAACAAAGATCCCCTGGTCCACTATACCAATCAATCTCTATCTATAAGCTTTCTAAATTTCACTAGAATGGTCCTCTTACCACAAGACCATGAATTCACAACTGAGTGAAGGTAGTTGACACATTTCCAAAAAAATTTATAAAAAATCCTTCTAGTTCTATAATAGAGAACCAATTATCCACAGTTTAGATTGAGAAGCTAATAATCCACCAAAAATGAGTACGAACAGTTGAAACTAAAATAAATCAAAAGAGTTTGATTTGAAAGGTTTTGGTAGTTCTTCATAGGTATATTATAAGTAATGGACCAATGATGGATCTCATTCTTCATAAAATAATATCTTTAACAATGAAACAATTTGAATTGATCCTTATTGAAAAAAACAATCTTCAATAAGGGAGAAACAAAACTAGAGTAGTAATCTTACAACATTAAAATATTATCCATGTATATCTCCAAAGTGTAGCTTATTTCATAATTGATCACTTTTTGAATCAGCACCATAAAAGATAATTTCAATAATTTATTTGCATATGTGAATCGCTTATCAGACACATATATTTGAAGAGACACTTTGAAGAAATATAAAAAATAGATAGCTTTCTTTAGTATTCCAGATCCAAAGGAACAACCTGATTGATCACATAAATTCAAATTCCAATTGACCAGGAGAGTCATAACATCCATTAAGAACAAGAGTTAATTTATCTGATGAATATTGTTCTTTGAAAATAATAATAATGATCCTTGAATACATCATTAATTATGAATTGAATGCTATAATGATCTCAAATGGAAAACATGTATTAAAAACTTCATTATTGTAAACATAACGTAGGGTTGAATTGTGTGGCGTCGGGTTCCTTCGCGTAGCATAGCATTCCTTCGCAAATTGTATGGTTCCTTCATATAATGTAGGGTTCCTACCAATAAAAGGTTCCTTAACCATACTTTCAACTTCACATAACATAGGCAACAAACATATCATATGGATGATAATCCATACGTTACCACTTTTAGAAAAATATCCAGAATATAACATTGATTAACCATACGTTCAAATTTTTCAACATAGGGTTGATGAATATTAATCCAAACATCCAACATAGGGTTGATGATCCTTATGTTTATTGATTCTCTGAATGTAAGGATACTGATCCAAATGAAAATTATTTAGCATAACATATGGTTGATACCATACACAGGCATTTTACTATTATAGCTTAACGTAGGGTTGGTACCATATGAAATCATTTCAATTTTCAAGTGTAACATAGGGTTGATACCATATGTTCATTTACCAAACATATGGTTTTGAAATAGCGTTTCCAGAGTAATTCTCATAATGTTATCTTACTTTAACCCAGATATAAATTCCTAAAATCCCATTCAAGTAAACTTCATTAAAAAACAAACAAGGGTATTTGTGAGATTCAAAATCATCATAATTTATATAGTATTGTTGATAAAATACACTCCCAACATTAATAACAATATATTTAATAAAAAATACTATATAATAAATTTTAAGAACTATTCACACATTTTGACTATAAATTCTTCAAGACCAGGATGAAATTAAAATATTAACACTTAAACCAAACCTTATATATTACTAGTGACCATAAATTTCCCATGGCATCATACATCTTCGTAAAAATATTACTATTTATTGTTTTAAAATAATTTCTTTTGATTTTTATAATCCTTGCACAGGAATTGTGTCAGCGTTGTGTAGCCATTTAAGTTAATAATATCATCACTAAAAATTTAATGTAAATTAACATCATAAAAATAGAATAATCATGGTAAGAATAATCATTTATATTCATTCATAACATCATATTATCCCTATGAGAATATATATGATAAATCTAAAACAAAATGGTTACATTATATAGTATTTCATAATAAAATTATTATAAATTCCATTTTCAAAAGAAAATGGAATCAAAATAACATATATTAGATGTTAGGAAGTATATGTTTGAATTAAAATTATTAAATGGAATAATAAAAAGTGTTGTGTTGACTTTGACACCTTATCTCATTGTGTTAACCATGTTTTACAAATTTTACCCACACCAAAGAGATGAATATTTACCATCGTTAATATTCATAATGACCAAAAAAAGTAAAGTTTCAAATATGAAAAATATGAAAACCTTGATTAACAATATGTAATTCCTTTTTTCAGGATATAATATATATATGGGGTTGAAATTAATTTCAATATAAATTCATAAAATTCAATAAAAAAAATTCTTAGAAACAAGTGTCCTTAAAGATTAAAATGATATTATATCTAAATCATGAATATTAGGGATTAAAATTTAATTAATTAGATAATTATAAATAAAATTGATAAAATATTACTTTATAGAAAAATAAAAAATAATATTTGACTTTTAATTACTTGATTTAGTGAAATGAAATGATAGTATATGAATAATTGGTATTTTCCACTATTCACAGAAAAGTTGATCATTTGGAAACAAATACCAAAATGTCACCCAATATTAATTTAGATATTATAATCTCAAACAATATTTTCATTTTTAAAACAAAATTTCTAAAAATCAAATATAATTATAATAATATTTTCTCAAAAATAATACAATAATTATTTTAAAGTAAATAGCATTTTGATGCATAATCTAACTTTACTAAAAATTGTGTTCTTATTTCCGAAGAATTAATCTATAAATTTGTATTGATTTAGAAAATTTATAAAAATATTTTATAATGTGGATATTCCTTAATACCCACCAGATCAATGATTGGGTTTTAATAGTCATATTAAAATAATAATATTTTTATATTATATCACAATTATTTTGATCCTTAGTATTTTGTGTTAATAAGTCTATCAATCTTATTATTTTTTGGAACTAAATTTCTGAATTCGATTGTGATATATTTTAATGTCATGAAGAATCATGGATATTAAAGGATTATTTCCTCTGGTTGATATGGCATATCAAGGGAAGTTGTAAAATAATATATGATGGTCATTGTATTCATAGTTGATGTGACCTATTTTTTCTTACCCTTTTATTCATTTTATTATGAATAAGAACAAGTTTTTACCAGGTAAATGATGTTTTGTAGATGAAATGATTTATTTCATTATTCGGGGTGATTTTTTAGGATATTCTAACAAAATTCACAAATCATGAGTGATCAGAATAAAAAGTTATATATATGCAGCATGTACTTTACAAACACATTCCATGTATCCTTTCTAAGACGTTATTCGACTAGACCTAGTACACTCCCATTTAGTCGACTATAGACTACACTCCATGTATTCATTGTTATCATGCCATATATTCCCTTACATAAGTGGTTAGTGGATGAAACAGACACTGCCTTCCAAGTGACGTGAAAAAACATGCTTCATAACCCACAAACCAACCACTGAAGCGTTGAAATCAAATTGGGTCATAGTAGATCACCTATAGGTGGAGAAAATAAAAATAAAAATTTAGTTGACCCTAGTATGCATGTACTATTGGGTATGCCCAGTGTAGTTATGTTTTCTATAAAGAAATAGGCATCCTTCCAAGTTCAAGGCTAGAAACCCAAGGGGGATGGGTTTCCACTTCACTGATCAATCTTCCTAGAATCCAAAATTAAATTTTTTGTAGTTTTTAATTTTGTTTTATTGTAATTCACATTTCATTCTTCTTTCCCCTCATATCCATGGTTGTGGTTGAGCTTCTTCTCAACCCGATCACCATGACCATGGTCATAAGAAGCTAGGTTTAATGGGTTTTGGTTGTAATAAGGTTATGTGTGATGTGTAATTTAAATCCAAAAATGTTGATTTTATTTTTAATTACACTTTATAATTAATTTAATGAATTAATTCTGTATTGAAAATTGATGTTGTATCAAAATAAGAATGACACCAACAATTAAAACTAAAGGAGTTACAATGGGTTAAACCATAACTGTTGGGGGAGATCATTGCCACTATTTTTGGAGTAATGTATTAATGTGTATTTAAAAATTCAATAACATGACCAAGGAATTGACGTTTAAATACATAATTACTAGTTATCAAACCAAGAAATAATAATATAATGTAATTCAGATGGTAAAAAATTTTCATAAATAATTTTAATACCAAATAATTACTTTTTCAAAATAATATAATCAAATTGAAACCCCAAAACATTATTTTTTTATTGTTTTACCCATCTATTGTTTTAATTTAATTTTCTCAAATGGTTTCACATTTTCATATCATTCCCTTAAGTATTTTTAGTAAGGATAATTGACTAGGATTCATTGACTCATAATGATTATCGCTTCTCAATATTACTGATCTAATCAACCCTAGCTGCCGCTATCTACATAATTATTCTGTTTAGAAGGGAATAAAACATTCAATTTCCACACCTTATGATGGGAGTAGTCAAATTATGTAACCGTTGTTGGGGATATGGAACACAGATGTGCGAATCTCATTGAATGTTGGTTTACCAAGAGTTTGTGATTTTAATTTATTGATTCTTTTCTTGGGTCACTAGAATCCACTTTCTTATAGATTTTTATTCAACTAGAAATTGGTACAATCCACCAGGATAATTTCTTTATTTGAATTATCCATCATTTTTATACTCATACCAAAGAAATTGTTATCCATACAAAGATGATGGGTTAGAATATGAGGATGAATCATGTACATTATTCACCCCACTCATTTATTATTCACATTCATAACAATCTTCAGGTAATACCAAATGATTAATATTGATGATTTAATATTTTACCACATGCTAATTGGACAAAAAAATATATTGGGATGACTTGGTACCATGTTAGAGAAAGTTTCAGAGATAATATACAATATGGATATTCTAGTTGAGTTTGAGGTTGGGTGTTGTAACATTATTCCAACTAAGGATGAATGCTATGATGTGGGCCCCACTTGTAATTCAATAAAATTTATGAAATTAATTTTAAAAACTCAAAATTTGAATATGGTAACACATCATGTCATGCTAAAAAAGAAGTTGATCATTCCTTTATTTTATAACCCTTAGTTGATTATATACCTGCTCCGGAGGATGCATGTGATTATTTTTAGGTTTTCAGTGTAAAAAAGTAGGAATCTAAGGAGGTAGAGGGGGATGTACATGATCACACCAATGAACATGATCACCTTTGGAATTTACTGTCCTTAGAGAAGGTCTACTGCAAGCCTCCGCCCAGGCCACCTAAAGGTCAAGAGTCGTGGCTAAAAGATGAGGGTGCTAGACATATGTGGTGGTTTTCATGGTGAAATACACACTCACCTTCATATTACAAGTAAGTAAATGAAATCAATTTGAGCCAAAGACCTAAAATAAAGGCACATTCTTGGTGGAAACCTAGAAACTATCTATTATTTTCTTTATTTCTTTTCTATTTTCAATAAACACGTGACATGTACTTTCCTTCCACATGCCCTGTACCTCCTTTTCTCTCATCCACATGAGAAATGATAATAAAATGATGCTACAAACTGTGTGTAGCTACATACATGGTGTATAATTTTATGATTACTGTATATTATATAATAAATCTTTGTATAAATAAATATTAATTATTTTAATAAATGGGAATGAATCCTATGCTGATGGAATCGTCGCCAATGTGTATCTGAGCCATCACCAATTCAAATCACTCTGAAACCACATTTGGTACATGATTCATTCTTTTTCATCCTGTGATTATATAAAAAACATTTGAGATATTTTCAAAATTAAATAAAACCATCTTCAAAATAAAAGAAAACTATTGGTGGGGGTGAATTTGTCAGTTGGGTTTTGGCCCTCAAATCCAAAAGACTTGGGTTCTAATCCCACTTACCAGTTCAGTTCCATCCCTTTTCACTAAAATAAAACCACATATCATTAATTTTGGTAAAATTGTTATGTGTCATGTTTCACGATTAATTTAGAACATTTTCAAAAATAATAAAACACTCAAGGGTGATGTGGGTTGATTGGAAGGGTCATAGCCCTCGAATCCAAAAGTACAGGGTTTGAACTCAGCTAATATCCCCTCATATTTCCAATATTTAATAATTAAAACCACACATTGTGCATTCAATTTTTCACTGTTTAATAAGATAACAAAACCTACAGTACTATGACCTTCGCTCTAGTAGTTGAGGGTGTACATTTGGATCATCCTAGTCGTCAGTTTTCATCATTCCCCAATAATCAGACCAAAGGTTGTAGTTCTCTTTTTTATGTTCTAGAAAAGATGGTGTGTATCTCTTTGATACACTATGTGTGTAGGATTATTTTTATGTGTATATACATCATTTTTTTTAAAAAATTATAGATAATAATTATTATATAGTTTATTATAATAACTATACAATAAATATTATTTCTAACAAAAAGGGAAGTATTACATAGTGTGTATCATCACCTAAATTCCACATATATCAGCTTTAATAGCCGGGGAACCCTAATTGGGAATACCCTATGTCAAGCCCCCATCCCCTTCCATTTTATTCCTTTGAATGAATCCCAAACCCCTACCTTAAATCCCAAATTCTAGTGAGTTTTATGATAAAATCTATACCTTATTTCATTCACTGATTAAGGTATGTCTTTTTTTCCTCTCTTTCAATTTTTTGCAATCATTCTAGTTGATTTAGGGATTTGGTGGTTCATTTGGCTAAAAACTACAATACATGTGATCAATTGAATAACACACAACATTTACTATATGTCCATGGCCACACTCTCTCTAATATGAATTTGAAATGCACATGGTGTGTGTGTTTGACACACATCGTGTTCTATTTCTTCAACCCTGTTTCAAAGAATATCTTATTTCCCACACACTACATTGAGAGACATACCATGTTCCACACATGGAGTGTATGTTTGATAGAAATAATGTAAACTATTCATTATGACATGTCCATGTCAAGGGTGTTAATGGATTGGATGGGCATGTTCTCATGCACATCGTCTATCAACTAAACATGGCATGCACATTGTTTTATGCCCTCTATGGGACAAGTATATGTCCTGGAACATACATGGAAAGAAATCCATTTACTCACACACGATGTTTCTGTCATAGAAATTATGTTTATTAATTTTGTCCATTACACAAGCCAACTCAGAATGTATTTCCATAGTACATGGGTAGGAAATTGGAACACATTATACATTGTGTACACTGGATCTACAGACTGCGTACTTTTATTTTTAGGTTTTATGACTTTTCTTCTTTCCTTTTTGTTTTCCTTTCATTTTTTCTCTACTATTATTTTAATTTTAGATCATGGTATATGACAATCATGATATTGCGAAGTGGAACATTCCCACTACTAATAGTGAGAGACCCAATACCTATAGTATATGGGTCAAGGAACCTAGAGAGAATTCCCTAAGAGATATCCCAATTTCACATATTCCAGCATCGGTAATGTTTCTATTGATCCCACCAACACCCAAATCCTTGAAATCAGCTTCTAGTGCAACATACAACTTAGCCCCTTCTATAAATGATCTTGCTTCCAGCACAACACCATCAGATGTGAACACAACCCCCATGAATCCTTCAATAGATTATGAGGGATCTAGTGAAGTAGATCACATTACTATGACACCACTACCCACATATTCTAGTACCTCAAAGACTTCAATGAAAACTTCTTATCCACCCGTTTCCTCGAAATCTAGGCCATATACATCAATAAAAGATTCCCCATCACAGCTATCTCTATCAACAATTTGACCACAACCACACCCCTTCTTGATCTTTGATGACTGAAATCCTACAGCAGCCATGCTACATCAGGTTTCACAGTGTCCGATCCAAATGAGTAGCCGATTCATGGACATTACTATTCCTAAAAATCTAGGCATGTGGGAAGATATTGGGGAGCTCCTCGAGTACACACACCAACTTGAAACACTTCAATTCATTACACCAATATTCATTGACTTATTTTGGTAGTTAATTTATACTTTTTAGTAAGATGGGACCACCTACTGAACAATTCCCGATGATACAACGACTCGTGTACGATTTAAGATGGGCGGAAGCCACTTCTCCCTTACCATGGAGGTTTTTAGCAGAGGGTTTGGTTTCTACCCCTATCCATCCCCTCACACATTGTTTCCTCGCTCACCCACAATGAGTTTTCTAACCTTGTCCTTATGTATATGGAGATTGCTGGTCCTGACCACATGTATGCTCCCACCTCATAAAAGAGCACTATCATCATTTTCCCTTCCCTTTGTTTCATCCATCGTTGCTTTATTTTCATAATTTTACCTCACAATTAGGATATCAGTTTTATATGCATACATGATATGGATCTCCCTAAATATATAATGTAGAATGATTACCCTAAACTCCCCTATTTCGTGGCCACCAACTTCCATTCCATCACCACTGGATGTCAGGAAAACCTGAATGGAAAATTCAATGCCACTCGGTTAGCACACTATCTAGGGGTGTTTGATTCATCACTCCCCCACGACTACTTTCCCTAGTGGATGAAAGTTTTTATGATTATATGCATGGTGATGATAGAGAGGGGGGGAAACACCTTTGTTCTCGTGTAGGATGCCCCAACACTTACTGGGGTGAGAGGTGACCCACCTGCCCCCAATGGTATAGATGACCCAACACCACTCCATCCATCGGTGGATCTCCCTTATCCACCCATCCACACTTATTCCCATATTAACTCCTATTACACAATTCCTTTTTTCTTTTGAACTATCCAAAACTCCACATCCACCCACACCATTAACTGATATCCCCATCTCCCTTCACCTGACCACATTGGACCCCGTCTAAACATCATGGATAACTACCTGGACAACATGGATCAGTGACTCGACCAAATGGAGGGAATTATATGCCTCATTATTCATCAGTTGGTAATTATTCTACCACTAAAATCTTCTCATCGATCAAATCCTTATCATTCAGCAGAACACCCTCAATTTAAATCTCTGTACACAAATATGTGGTATTATCTACCATTGTACTAGATGGTTCTTCTTTTTCTGACACCATAGATGTACTGGTTGATCCAACGACATATAGTGAGGACTAAACACATTCATCTTTCACTACCATTATAACTACCCTACCAAACCCCCTATTTTATATAGGGCCTCTTCGGATGCATCACAATGACTATTTTTGCACATTTATTTCACTATATATGTCACTTTTGTGCTATGATTGTGATGTGATGGTTTATATTATTTCATAATTATTTTTCCATTTCATCAATAGTCATAGGTACTATTTCATGACATGGGAATATCATTTTCAACTTCTTTCTCCATTTTCGAGATCACCATGAGGATATTATTCTTTTTGTGTTTTCCCTCAATTATTATTTAGATTAATTCTTTCACTACTCCACCTATCCCCATCCAAGTTTTATTTTACCACATCCTCTTCTCTTCCTTGGTTTTTAACTTAGAGAATAATGTGAGATATTTTTTTGTGGTGGAGAGTCTCTCGACTACACATGTCTTTTCCCATAAACTAATTTTGGATACATGATTAAAAGATGATATATTTTAAAATGTGGATTTTTTTATTAATTATAATTATAAATAATAAATACCTATATGGTGATTTTAAAATTTACATGATTATTTTAATTTAAAAATAATTTAAAATGATTTTTTATGTAGTTTTATTTTTTAGTTATTTTATTATCCATTTATATTTATTAGACTGGTCATTTTTATTCACGTCATAACTTGATTGGATAATTATTATCCTCATTTTGGAGAGGAATTTTGAGCAATTTTTTATATTATTTTTAATACCCTTTTTCTTTATAGATTATTAGGATATGCATGAATTCTAGAAATTCTGAATTTTTATCTTAAAAACATGAATATTTTGAGTCATATTAAAATGAATGAGGCATTTGATTGATATTTTCAGCTTCTTTGACCTTGAAACCTACCCTACATCTTTCCTCGGTGAAACCCATAGAAACTATGAACTACCTTGATAGTAATCCACAATACAAGCCAAATAATTCTTCCTTCCCAATTTCATTGATAATATATATTGATTTTTTATTTTATATTTAAAGAGGGAGTTTGTATTTTAATATTATTTTCAATTGAGAAACCATGAAATTAAGTGGGGGGGAGAGTGCATCTTTTCCATTTCGGAAGAAGGGGTCCAAAACCAATATTAATTAAACTCCTAGTGGTCACTCTTAAAAAAAATTATAAAACAAGTTCTGAAAAAGAGGACCAAAGTAGTTCATTAAACTTATTACTCGATTAGGAACCCATGTTGGAAAGGGAATATCATAGTGATGTAGACCTTTGAGATACCTTGTTGGGGATGAATATTCATTGATCTTTTTCATTGAATATCATGAAATATATTTTATGAATTCAACATCATTTTTCAAGCCTATGAGATTATGTTTTACATCATTACATACCTACATGTCACCTAAGAATCATTTGAACCATATTTAAAGACCTCATGTTTTTTTTATTTGACTTCTATGTGGAGAATAAGAATAATTGAAAACCTATGGATATTGTGAATATAATTAATATTGATAATAATTATGATTAAATGATCATGAGTGATGAGTATGTCATTTTCTGTTAAGTTAAATCATCAAGTGGCATGTTTATTTATGAAATGTTGAAAAAATGTGAATAAAATAGGTTAAAAGAATTTAATTAAATTATATATGATTTATAATTAGAATATATTTGAAATGGAAATATGTTTTTTGAATTTTAAATTATTATAATATGGATATAGTATTTATAAGTATAATTTTTTTGATGCGTTCCTTTTTAGAGTATGAATTTTATTGATTAGACATAAAGGTTTTTCTTGGGGTGGTAAAATGAATATGTTTTGGTGAGTTTGATGTTACCTATATGTGATTAACTATTCATACATTTTATTAAAGATGAAACCATGTTTTCACTTCAAAAATGTTTTTGTGTTTGGATAAAATTAATTATTTTTTTGTTCTTGGTGATTTTTCAAGATATTCTTTCCAAAGTCACAAATTGGGAGTGAACCAAATGAAAAGTTATATATACATTGTGTGTAATTTATAAACATAAAATTTGTACCTTTTCCCAAACAGAGTTCATCAAGACTGAGTACTCACATTTGTAGCCGACCAGAGACTACACGCCATGTACTTAATGGTTACACACTATGTATTACCTTCTATAAACAATTTGTGGCTGAAACAGATGCTACATGTCATGTGTGGCAGCACAACATGCCATGTACCCCACCAATTGTCCACCAACATGTTGAAGTCTAATGGGGGAAGTTTAGATCGATCATCTACCAGTGCAAAAAACAAATCAAAAGATAGTTGACCCTAGTTCCAAGAGTGTACTGTTGGGTACACATTGTTTAGTTTAGTTTTCTATAAATAGAGAGGCAGGACTCTACGTTTGAGGAGGGACATCCAAGGGAGAGGTGTTGTCGTTCTGCTGATCAATATCCTCTTAATCTAAAATTCACGTTTTCTTTTTGCTTTAAAAATTTTCAGTGTAATTCCCCCTTCCCCATTCTTTCCTCTAATATCCATGGTCGGGGTTGAGCTTCTACACAACTGGATCACCGTGTCTATGTTTATACGAGTCTAGGTTTCTTGTGTTGGGGTTTTGATAAGGTTATGTGTGATTTGTAATTTAAATTTTGATGTTTCGATTTTATTATGAAATTTTCTTTATAATTCCTTTAAGAAATTATTTGTTTATTAACTGTTGGTGTTGTATCAGACCAAGAATAAAACATGCATAAAAATGGATTTATAATGTAAAACAATAACTATTGGGGGTTCAAATTTCCACTATTTTAGGGGTGATGTATTAATATGTATTTTAACATTCAGTTATCTGACCAAGGAATTAAAATTTAAATACATAATTACCAATTATGGAACCATGAAATGGTATCAGAATTGAATCCCCATGGTAAATAATTTTCATAAATTATTTGAATTACAAATAATGACATTATTAAGGTACTCCAATCAAATTGAAACCATAAAACATTCATTTTTTGGATTATTCTACCCATTCTTTTGCATTATTTGAATATTCCCAAATAGTTTCACTTTTTCATCTTGTTCCATTTAAATATTTTTTTTTACAAAATAGATAGAGATTCTGTAAAATAAAATGATTATTACTTCTCCATTTTCCTTATGGGATCAACCCCAACAGAGGCTAGCTACCTATTTAGTCCGTTTAGAATGGAAAACTACTTTCAATTTTTCACACTTTTCAATGGGAGCGGTCAATAGTCAAAATTAAATTCCCTTTAGAGTTGAATATTATCATCCTTTATAGCTATGGAGTAGTTATGATGATACAAGAAGGAAAATTCATGATATTTTATTTATGGAAAAGAACAGTGACCCATAGTTTTAAAACCTAAATATTACATCTATTTTAATGAATATTAAAAATATTTCACAAATACAGAACCAATGACTATAAAGGTTTAGTTTATTTAGAGATGGGATATATAGTATTATTGTTTAATTATTGATATTTAACATCTCTTATGATTATCTACCCACATAGAATGCATTATAGAAATTCCATACATAAATCATTGTTTTTTACCTAGGGTAAAGTAACATATGTAAGGGTGTTATCAGATTCTTAATAAGGGTAAACATGAGAGATATAATTTGAGGATTGTATGAAATAAAAAGGTATGAATAAGGTTATGAGATCATGAATATAACATGAAAAGTATATACCTAATCTAGTATGGATCAATAACATGATTTGTGAAATAAAACATTATAATTTCAAAATACAAGATTCATAAGGCTACTATATCTTCATAAATAAATCAAGAATCATAATTTCATGTCATAAATTTGCAGAAAAATGAAAGGTAGATAAACCAATTCATATGTATAGGTTAGCTACCAAGTTCAAAATATCATATTATATTATGATCAATCGTCCTTTTCCCATAGTGGATTCGTGATACCTACATATTTCTTATAGTGGATTAAGAACATTGAATTATTTCAATAGTGGTCCGAGAACAAAAACATTTTCCCCATAATGTTTCATGAACACCGACATGTTTCCCATAGTAGATCAAGCACATCAAATTCTATCAAATAATTATCTCATGAGATATTAAATCTTATAAAATGCATTAATGGGATATAAATTTTCATTACCACCAAGAACATTTTAAAAATTATACATATGGGTGCCATAGGATCATAAAGTAGTAATCATATCATCAAATCACTACCCTTACAATGAAAATGGTATTCATAAATAATTAATAATTTCCTCATAACACAATTAATTAAAAATAAATATGTTTTATAACCATTGAATAATCATAGTTATAAAGCATCCAGAGAAAGAAATTTTTTGGAATGATTGGATCATATCCCTGATAAAATAAAATAATCAACAAAGGATGTGATACTAGATAATAATTACTTTAAATGATTCATAAGAATATTTCATAAAATTCCTTTTCATATTGAAATTAATTATTCTAATTATAAAAATTTACCAAATATTATGGAAAATTTGTTCATTGAATAATTTTAAGGAATATTCAAACAATTTAGAGGTAATTATGATGTGAAATTATGTTCAATATATATAATATAAAATAAAATATTCCCTTGACAACTTAGTAAGAAAATTTTAAAAATAACTCGGTTTGAAAATGGCTAGAATATGTTTTTGAAATTTTTTATAAAAATAAATCATATTTAAAAATGGATATAAAAAATAATAGGTGAATATTAAATCTTTTTAAAACCAACTTATAAAAAACATGGATATTGAAGAGAAATATTATTTTCAATATAATAAAACATAGTTGATTTTCCTTAAAAATTATTTAATATCTTCTGAATTTAAAGGGATGAAAAAGAAAATAAAAAATTTATTATCCATAAATCATCAGATGAGATGAATATTAATGGGTTTAATCTGATAAGGATATTTTAATTTCATTATCAGATATTCATGAATAAAAAATCATGATTAAAATAGGATATAAATATAAATCCATCACATCAAATATCACCATTCATTGTACATATTATATCTCCATTTATAATAGATATATATTTATTATAAAATCATAATCACATATATCATACCATTTATGATTTTATTCTGATATCTTATCATCTGTTTATTAACAATTTGTTATTAAAATCACTATTCTATGTGATAACTGCTTCGTTTTTCATACATTTTTGTGTTTGGAAGTCCTATTCATTGTACATTGATCACAATTTCATTAATTCCATAATGTTAATTAAAAATTAAATATCATTTAAATTAATTATATATATATTCTTCCGTAGACATTATAGATAAAAACAAAATTTCACCATTTATGGAGACGGTATTTCAAACATACGCATAAAAACTATTTCTATTTATTTATTTATGGAATGAAAACAAATTAAATGTGTTTTATTATTTTTAAATAATATAATGAAATATTATTTAATAAAAATATAATTTTGGTCATTTTTTAAACAATGTATATAATTTTACATTTAAGACATAATGAGAAAGAAGTAATTTGAATATAATCCTTTAACACGTAACTAATTTGTCAAAGTTATCTATTTTTTTAAAAGGTTGGGGCTGAAGCCTTAATTTATTATTTAAAGCAAAGACCTCTTTAGACTGGGTAGAGGGAGACCCATTACATCGCATAAAGGCCCAAGGCCAAGTGGCCTGAATACAAGGCATGAAAGCCCATTTTTTTGGCCCAAAGGACCCCTCGGTGGACAGTACTTCTATAGTACCCGCACTGCTACATTACTTGCTACAGTACAGCCACTGCTACAGTACCTGCTACAGTCCTCAGCTGCTATAGTGCCGCTGCTGCAATAGTTCCGCATAAATTAGATTAAAATTTTCATGATTGAATAATTACTCAAAATATTTAGGAAATTATGATTAATTAAAATAAGCATTTATAAATAAGTATAACTATTTTTCACCATTTCAATAAAGTATTAGAGATTTTGAAGTAAATAGAGTGAGATTTGGTGTTTATTTTTTTCATAAATTAATATAAAGGTCAGGAAAATGAAATATAGAACCAATTAGACATAAATTATAGAATTTTATATATTGGTTAGAATACCAACTATGAAATTAGATAAAGGAATGTATTAGAGAAATTTTTAATCATTATTTTAATTTTTTAACCCTATTTCATTCATTTTACCCTTACCAATGTGACATAAATTTACTATAGTTATAATTCATATTGAAAAAATAGTAATATTTTCCAAATTTGATTCTATTGATCACAAATAATGAAACCCTTTTTCCAATATTCAATTTATATATGTGGGATAAATTACTTTTTAAATAACTATGAAAATGAAATGAAAAATGTTTTTTAGAAAAATACATTTTGATGCATTATAAAACATATATATTTATATAACAGGAACTAAATGACATTTATATTAATGTTAAAAAATTTCAAATAATTTAAAATTTATAAAATTCCTTAATATAATTCAGATATGATGATCAATTTATTTTATTGATATAAAAACACATTCCATGAAAAATTACATTTTAGGAAAACATCCCTTTAATTTAAAATAATTTTTATTTTCATTTACAATCATTTAATAACCACGGAGATAATTTTTCACATATATAAATATTAAATGATTCATAAATTATTTATTACTATACATACCCACCAATATAATTGCCACACAATAACTGTATAACTTTACTATAGTTTTTTAGACACGGGGATTCAAGTATTATAAGCTATCGATGAAATTAGAATTATTTAAAGAGAAATATATCATAAAATCTTGATGTGTTACAATATAACCCCCTTAAAATTAATTTATACCATGAAATCACATCACTATGATAAATGAAATTGAGGATTCTATGTTTGATTACATCATCGGGTTCCCTCATAGCTTCCTCTAATTTATTATTTAGCCTCAAAACTTTTAATAGATGAGTGAAAAAGTTTTTTATAATTTTCAATCTATGATCCAGTATCTCCCTGAATTTTTCCTTATAATATATATATTTTATATGAATATAAACTATGAATTTAGTATATATGAAGAATATGGTATGAACATCCTCATATGTGATACATTGAATACACTGTAGACTTGAGAGATATTTAGTTGAAGTAAAAAAATGATAACCTACCATCCTAGTATTGTATATAATTTCAAAGGGACCAATAAAACATGGGTTCATATTCCCCTTATTTAAAAATCTATTATATTTCTTCCATGGTTATATTCATAGGAATATATTTTCAATATATTTATAATCTAGATCTTGATTATGATTTTCAGAATAACTTTTCTATCATTAATGAGATAATATTATGTGAATGTGTATGAATTTTAATTTATGTTCAATTTAATAGGATATTTTAGGTCCCAAAATCATTCATTCCCCAACTTTTTCCCACCATGTAGTTTTTCTCCACTTTCTACCCAATTGTGAATCTTAAGGATCCACCTAAATGATTGGTAGAAAGCAATTTTTGTAAGAAAAATCGACTAGGGGTAACTGTTGATCACAAAAACCTATGAAATCAATAGAACAAGGTATCAACATATCCTATAGGTTTTTAATGGTTCTCTTATACTATCATTTTTTGAGTATGATATGCAGTGCTGATACTTAACATTATATCCAGATCCCTCTGAAGAGTTCACATGAACTTCAAGGTTAATCATAGAACTAGATAGGGTACAATATATTGTGGTACTCCATGTAATTTCAAAAATTCCTTAATTAATAACCTTGAAATATAGTCAATAATGGAAAATTATTTGATCGAAATGTTGTATGTTTACTTCATACAGTGATCGAAAAAACCCAAATATAATTTTACCTTTAGATGATTTGGGGATCCTGATAATTAAATCAATGGAAATTATTTCCCATTTCAATTCATGTATTGGAAATAGTTATGAAAACCACCTAAAATTATATATTCTATCATTAAAATTATAACATACTACAAATCATGACACATAATTTATAATATCTATATAAATGTTGGCCCAAATGAAATATTATTTTATATATCAATACATCGGTTTACTTCCTGGATGAATAATTAATGATTAATTATAATATTTACCAAATTTTTTTTAATTAAATATATTATGTATAGGAAACATACTCTATTCACAAACCTCATGATTCCATCATAATCATTATTGAACTATGGGACATTTCTCACTTTATTCCGAAGTTCTACATCTTTCTTCTATACCTATTCTATAATCACATGGATGGATGGTTTAACACTCGTATAAGGAGTATAGGATCTGTTCCCTTTCCTCATGATTTCATGTCCGTCTTTTCTTGTAAGAAATATTAATTGTATCTATTTCATTCATTATCATGGAATAACTAACTTAGTATTTTTGAATTAGAGCACCAACAACCTTGTTCTCTTTCATAGTGTGGTAATGTAATGAGTTTTCATATTCTTTAATAAAATCCAATAATCACCTCTATGTCATATTACTCTAAATTTTTGTTAATAAATACATAAATTTTTTAGTAAATGTATATATATAACACATTTCCACATAAATATAATTCCTCCATATTTTCAATGAAAACATTACAAATTCCATCTCTAAATAATAAGTTAGGAAAATTTTATCATGTATTTTATTTTGGTAGTGAGGCATATATTATCCCCATATCATTATTAAAGAGGGTGAATCACATTCCTTTATTTAATACATCACTTTAGATCATAAACCCTTCTTTACTGAATAGTTGTGTAAAAATATTAATAAAAACCAACATTATCTAAAACTATATGAATTTTTCTTCACAGTCATATTTACATAAGAACCTAACACCCTTCTAAAAATATTTCATAAGTGGACTATAAAGTAATGTGAAATAGCTCAAATTTTCCCAGTAATATCCAACTAACCCATGAAAACTATTAATTTTTTGTTACTATGATTTTTATTTTCCATTACTCAATAACTTCCATCCTTGAATGATCCACCGATATACCCTCATATGATAATATATTACCGATTAATGAAACTATATGAAACCAAAAATTAAACTTGGTAAATTCTCCATGAAACGTCTCCTTCATCAGGGTCTTTAAAAAAATTATTAAATGATGTTAACTCCAATCCTTAATCATTAAATATATAATAATAATAATATCATTTTTAAATTCTACCACAAATTAATCAAGGTAATCTCTAAAGTCTCTATTCATTGAATCCATGAAATGTTTAGGGGAATTAGAATGTTAAAATGCAAAATATATAAACTTATAATGACCATACCTTATATGACAGACTTTCATGGGTATATATTCCATATTAACCCTCATTTTTAGATATCAATAATGAAGAAATGTTTTAATAAATTGTATTGAAATCCTTATAATTGATAAAAAATCAACAATATGTGGTATAAGATACTTGTTTATGATAAAAAATTGTTTTTCCCTGATAATCAATGAGGGGACTCATTTTACCACCATTATTCTTAAAAAAAGGAATAGTTCTATCTCTTGGTGATGTAATGTGGTGTGTGAATCACGTATAATGAGTCCCCTAATGTTTTTTATTCCATTCTTTAAACATAACTGTGAATATTTTATAATTAATATTTGAATATGTGTATAAATAGATATTATTTATGTTAATAACTCGACATGAAGATTAAATGGAAGACTATGTAGTTCTAATGGAAAGATATCAACAAACTTTTGTATAGTGGTAATATCCTCATTGGTTTGGTTTCTCCTAAACCACTTGAGATAAATACGATTCATGGAAAATAATTAAATCATAAAAGATAGAATAAATTTCCATTGTGATATCCTATTCATCCACACAATAATAAATGTTCATATGATCCCTTGGTTAAGAAAATATGACATCCATTCATTAGAAATAGTTATGGTCTAAAAATAAATAAAGACAATCCATGGCTAGGATACATCAAATTAAACTAATAGGAGAATCAAAATATTTATTAGAATCCCATTCCCACAATCTTCAATCATAGAGGAATTATAAACCTGAGAAGAAACTATCATACCATTATATATTTTCACCTCTAACTAAATATGTTATCCTTGATATAGTAATTCAATACCATTTGAAAATTCCTTAGATATAAAAGATTCAATAGATCCAAAATAAAATAAGAACATATCTATTCAAGAGTAGATGATAAGTGTACCATTCACCATGTCATTATCATAACCAACTTTAGAAGTTATGATCACATTAAATTTCTATTTTTCATTATGAATAAGAGGTTGTTAGTTTTGATCGTCACCATAAACCATTATATTCATACACTGGTAGGAATAATTCAAACACTCCTAGCATTTGAAATATTAGAGCATAGTTGGTTCATTAATTGGTGATATCTTTTCCACCATTTCATTAATAGTACTATTCATATCCTTTCACCATTCATGGGATTTATAAATCACCATTAAAAATTTAAACAACATTCCAATTCCGGTAAATAAATTCTGTTAACTCTTCTTCCCAAATGTCTATCATGTTGATGGATGAATTATATTTACACCAAGTCATTTATTCAGGATTCCATGAGCCTCAATAATTAATTTCTTATCAAAACCATGTGAATGGTTGGAATCTCCAATTTTCATTTCAAGATTTAGTGAACATAAAAATAATTCTTCATAGTTACTAACATCTCTTATATCTAATTCATTATGGAGATTAGGTGTTAAGAAACCAATGAATTGATAAATATTTTCTTTCAGGGTGAATGATTTAATAATAAATATATTCTTCACGTGTTATAAAATTTACATAATAAGTAATAATGTTTTATTCTTTATTTTTCTTTATGATTATTGAATTATATCTATATCATTTTATGTATAATATAAGGTAATTACATATTTCAAAATATCCACTTAGATTCATCCACTTCCATTGAATGAATTCATTCATATTGAATCTTATTTATAATAATGTTCCACCATTGATATGCTTAACCACCCAAAAAATAAATTGATAGAAAATATATTCCATCATCCGAACAAAAAGAATAATAGAAAATATTTTATCAATAGTGTTGATTTATCCCTAAACTACATGTGGATTAGGTGATCTACTAACTAAAGGTAGATATTCCCTCATGAATGACTCAATAGTAAACTGTTCCATCTTTTGACCATTTGGATAGTCAATATGACTAATGGAATGATAATGTTCCAGGACCATAATAACAAGATTCTATATTTAGATATCATATAATTTCATTGCTTAGGTGGATAATCATTCCATTTTCCATCACATTCATTAGTACAATGATTTCCTCTAGTTCCATCAATTGACTAAAACCAAAAAGAGAAGTGTAATAATCAATAAATAATAGTTACAATGATCTATCAAATAATCATGAAATATGATTCATAGGATATCTAAATCAAGTCACATTCTTTATAATCTATATAAATTTATGTTTATCTGAGGTTATCCATAGTCATTACCATTACATTTTTATGTTATCCTATATATAGACTAATCCTCATGAATTTCAACAAATATTTATAATCCTAATGTCAAAATGTTATCTTAAACCTATCCCCTGAGACCAAATATATACTCCAATACTTTACATACATGTATATTTTATCTATTTAAATACATATTTAGTACATTACACAAATACAAGACCAAGTATTGTAAAGGATTATTGTATTTTGATATTAGATCCACATTTTTTTTGATTCATTAATGATATTTAATATCTAAAATTAACATCTTCCAATATAGTAATCCTTATATACATATACCACATTAATAATTTTCCATAAATTTGGGGAAAAAATAAATGGTGATCTCATATGAGAAGTAAGGGTAAACATATGAGATGTCAATCGATGAAAATATGAAATAATAAGTTAACTATAAGGGCATTTGATCATTATGATTACATAAAAATCTCATACCTAGTCTATATTGAATTTTAAACATGTTTCATGATATTAAACATTATAATTTCAAAATACATGAATCATAAAATTGATAAATCCTAGAAAATCAATCATGAACCATATGTTTATTTTATAATAGTGTGGAACCATAATCGATATAGAAAACATTTATTATTTTACGTTTAACTACCATGACCATAAAGACATTTCAGATCATACATCATCACATGTTTCCCAGAGTGGCTTACTAATACATTCCATTTTACCATTTGGATCAAATAGAAAAAATTATTTCAAATTCTGTATTAATAAAATAAATTGTTTCCCATATTAGATCAAGGAAATTAAATTGTTTCCCATAGTGAAGTAAACACATCAAATTATTTCCCATATTTATCTCTATAGGTAGAATACAATACTCAACTCATTATGGGTCCCTATAATTCAGGAATAACACATCAAAAAATTAATACCATAAATATGTGTGAAATAACATCACAAAAAAATTTAGTATATCATTATATCATAAACCATACAAAGAAAATGGGTTTCAAATATATTTCATTATTTAATAATATCATTAACCATAGAAAATAAATGAGTTTTTTAAACTTCTCAATATCCTAATTATAGGCCATATAGAGAAACAATATGTAAAGTATCATTGGATTATATACCCAGTAAAATATAATTGCCATATAAATATTTTATCATAGATGAGAATGTAATTAAAAAATAAATTGAATATTTCATGAGGAAAATAACTTTTCATTTTGAAGTCACTTATTTAAAATATATAAAAGTCCAAAATATTATAGAAAACATATTCATGGAAAATAAAAATGGAATCTTTTAAATGAATCATTAAATAATTGAGTGTTCGTAATTCTGGGATGTTATATTCATGATGTATCTATTAAAATAAATCATTCCTTTAATAGTTTAGAAAAATTATTCAAAAATATTATCATTTAAAAAATTGATGAAATATTCCTTCAAAACAATTTTATAAATATTCCTGATTTAGTCAAATTAATTTAAATAATTATATGATAATATTAAAACATATTTTCGAAACAAATTAGGGAAAACATGAACATGGAAGAAAAAATATTTTTGACCAAATAATAAATCATTATCAGATATCCATGAAAACATATTATCAATCTCACAAGTAGTTAAAGTAAGTAAAATTAATTGAAAACCTATAATATCTATAAATAAACATATTACAAAAATAAATGGGTTTTATTATATATAGATCTTTTAATTTCATCAATTTAAATTCCATCACAAGCAATATATATTAAAAAAGTATTTAAACATAAATCATATACCTCAAGACTCTTCTTTTTAATATGTGTCTGAACCTCCTATATAAAAAACTATATTCTTTATAAATTTACTATATAAATAAAATCATATCTATCATACAATTTATTATTTACTTATGACATATTATCTCATATTTATTAAAATTCTTTTTATTATAATAAATGTTATTGGTTATAAAGACATTATTTTTTCATCAATGTTTCATTTATGTAGTCCTGGTCCTTGTATATTGATCATGTTTCCATCTTATATATAATTTTTATAATGATATTAATACTATATATATATATTTAGCATCATCCATAAACATTACGGATTAAAAAACAAATTACAGCGTTCATGAAGACATTGGGTCGTACATATTCATGAATATTGCTTAAGATTTTGGATGGATGAAATGAAGGAAAGGGAAATAAAAAATTAGAGTTACAGAATATATATAAAATAATATATATATATTGTATATCTTCATTAAATCTATCTTTTTCATAACCTATTAAATAATAAAATGAAAATTAAATCACATTTCTTCATGGAAGTCGTGGTCTTCATGAATGTAGGAGCGACGTTATCATTTTCCATAAGATAAAAAAGTAAAAATGTAGATAAGATATTATAATTAAAAAAGCCTAATTATTTCATAAATATCATACATAAATATTAAATTAATAACTACAACCATCCATTAAGGATGGTTCTGGAAAATTAATTGTATCGCTACATGGAGAGATTATGTTTTATGTACAAATAATCGATCAATTCACATCCCATTTGATGAAAAAGAGTGTAAATAAAGGTGATTTCATAATAGTAATATAATTTATGTAATTTTATGATGTGTAAAAAATTATTTCAAGAATAATATCAATGATTTAGTGTATTTATATGAACAATTAAATTGCAAGTTGTCAGGAAATATGATTAACTCTTATTCGATAGGACTCCATTATATATGTTCTTAAAGACCCATGGAATGATATATTAAGAATAAAAAGACATAAATTTAGTATATAAGGGTGGTGATATAAGATTTTTTAAGGCTTGGTTGAGATAGATGGATTATAGTGTCGTAATGAATAAATAGAAAGGGTTCCCTTATATAATTTATTGGAGGGGAACTCTTGAAATTTCATAAATGATTAAATTATAATAAAGTCATTCCATTGAAAAATTCATCCAAATGGAAAATTATTTAAAGATAATATTAGTTTATTATGTAATCCATTAATAAAATAATATTTTAATTATTTTCTGAATTTTTATAACCTTTTTCCTTTGTTATAAATACTTAGTTAACATACATTAGCTGTACCAATTTAATAAATTTTTCACTATTAAATGTTTATATTTTTACTAATAAGGTAAAAAGTGCATCATAAATGGAAAAGGGAATAAATATTGATACTATTATAATAGAAAATTTCACATTTAATTTTTTATGATTTTTAAATAATTTTATAAAATTATTTTTATCATAAAATATACTCAATTTCGTCATTTGACACTATTTATATAACTATAAATTCATGAAGCCATGTGAACGATAGAATCAAAATGTAATTCTATAAAACATCCCTAATATGTAATATTTATCATAAATATTAGTTTAATATAATAATTATTCCATTTTTTTTAATTTTAATGTTTTAAAAATTATTTATTTTATTTTTATATTAATTGAATAAAAAATGTATCTTTCCTTCGTAATAATCTGAGGTAAATTTTCATTCACTAAATAGAATAAATAATTAAATCTGAAAAATGAAATTAATTTATAATTAAAATTGGAATTTATAACTGAACATAACTTATTTTTACACAAATGATTAAATATTAGAGATATTAAAGTCAAGAAAGTGACATTTTTTATTTATTATTATCTTAAATTAATATAATTGTCATAATAAAAGATATGTGGAATGAAATGGGCATATATTAGAGACATGGATGGGAATGTTTTATCAAAACTTATCCAATAGGATAAAGTGATGTTTTAGAGAAATTTTAAATCCTTATCTCAATGCTTAAACCCTATTTTACCTATTTTACCCTTATCGAGGTGACAAACATTCACCATGATTAATATTGATATTTGAAAAAAATAGTGGGGACTAGTTACCAAAATTTTATCCTAATAATTGTAAAAAATATTTACTTTTTTGAAGATAATATTTCTATAAAGAGAAGAAATTTGTTTTATAATATGTTTTAAAAACACAATGAAACTCATTTTTTAGAAGCATACATTTCAATCATTAAAAATATAGACTAATACATATTTTCTATAAAACAATATATGAATATTATAAAATTTTATTGAATAGATAGTATATAAATTTAATTAAATTCATTCACCAATATAGATCAATTTAATTTATTATCATATAAACCCATTGTATGGAGAAAATCAGTTTAAAAAACATTTATTTTTTATTTAAATGAATTCTATATTAATTTATAATCAATTAATAACCAATAAATTATTTTTATACATGTGTATATGATAAATATTTCATAATTTATTTAGTCATATTTATCTCCCCTAATATGATTGTAAGAAAATAACTATATAATGAATTAAAATTTATTTAGACTCAGGGTTGTGTGTATCATAAGATATAAATGTAATTTAGTTTATTTAAATATAAATATATAATAAAATCTAAGGGAGTTCCAAAAATATTTCTTGGGAAGAGTATTGGAATAATTTTAAACTCCACTATTACCTTAAATTGATATTATGATTCTCTAGGGTGGAATATATATGTATGATGACTCATGGATCCATTTCCAAATAGACATTTCAGATGTAACTATATTTAGTAAGATAACACAAATCTAGAAACGTATAGTACATATACCATAAGTAGTGTTCAATACAATAAGATATTTTAGAGACCAAGGTATGTTTTAATGATTCTGTATGAATTTCATGAGAGATATTGGATTAGATGTGAATCTTTGTGTTGAATTTTGTTTTCAATACATATATAATGTTCAAAATCACATTACATGTGATTTTAAGGTATTCGGAAAATATAATTAAATGATATATATATAGTTCAATTTTATTATATATCATAAGATTATTTCATGATTCACGTATAGTGAAAGGAGTAGTAAAAGGGGTTCCATGTAACGCCCTGACCCTAGAAGCTCAGAGATGGTGGATTATTTTATTACATTGGAATGATTAAATGGAATAAAATCCTAAAGGACCAGTTAGTTTAGTATTTTTCTTAATTATATATTACATAATCAAAACCCATAAAACATAGGGAAAAGAATATAAATCATAACATAAGTAAATAATCAGTATCCTTGAAACTCATTTAAAGGATTCCTCTTCATAACACAAGGAATAGAAACACAATAACGGTGAGATAAAATGCTCAGTAAGGGTATGTAAAAAATAATGAACAAAAAATTGATGATATTAAATCAATATGGAAAGTTAAATAACAGATAACACATTCCACTCAAATAACTAGATTAAGAATAATCAATATGGCAAGGTTAACAATTGAAATACATGAAATTAACCAATAAGATTAGAATGACCACTGAATTTATAAAATGAAAATATCATGGATAATAATAATATTTAATGAAATACATATGAAGTAAATGATTAATTTTTGGATGACATGTTTGAGCCTCATTAAAACCTATACCGTCAAGACATTTCACAATATAGTTTAAATCTATGGATAGAAACCCGTTTAATTTGACCAATAAATTTGTCACATGATAACCTGTTGATTCATCAAGGGGATATATAAATTATGTTCAACACCCATCATTTCCTTTAAAAATAATTCTTGATATTTAATAATTTAAATAATATCCGTTATGAAATGACTGTGTTGAATAATGAATATATATTTATCAATATTTACCAAAACATTCATATAACTCTCAATGCATACACTATATATAAAATTATTATAAAGTTTATGCGTGAATCATAAATAATGGTATTAAATGATAATTAGGGATTATAGAATCAAAATTAATGTTAATTGGAGTATAATAACAAATAAGTATCAATGGAATGTAAATTAAGACGAAATCCCTTACCTTGTGTTTCTTTTTTTTCATGAACATCATTCAACCTCATGTATAATAGTTTTAAGAATTTTTATAATTTATATCATAACCTTATTCATATTTATGATATAATATATGAACCTTTTATATTATTTTATCATCTTCTTGTTAATAATCTTTCATTATTTTCACTATTTCGAGTGGTAATTGTCTAGTTTCTCAACTATGTTCTGATTTATTATTGGTGTTCTAATTAATTATATCATGATTTAATCATATAAAAAATGTAAAACATTATTTAAATATTTTATATATTCAGTATATATATATATATTTATAATATTCCATAAAAGACTGAGATAGTAAATGAAAAAGCACCGTTCATGGAGACTATAGGCTGCACGTAATGCATGAACACTACTTTCATTTCTATGTCATATTAAAAGAATAAAAAGTAAATGAAATATATATATATTTATATTATAATTCATGTATTATATTTTTTTTATATGTGTCTCATAGGTTTAATAAAACCATCCTTTATATCTTCCATGTATAGCATGAACGAATCACATTGCTTTGAGGGGGCGGTAGTCCACACTTTCACAAAAGATGTTATCGTATTTACACAAAATGGAAAGTATAAGGGTATGTGTTATAAAATAATTAAAAAATTATAAAGACATAATAAATATCATATATAACATATATAAATAAATTTTCCATCATAATTTCCAACCATGAATGGTGGCCAAGTAAAAAATGAACAATCATCATTTCGTGAAGTGGTAGTTCACCATACACATAAAAAGTATGTTTGTTACCCATTAAATGGAAGTGTGTGTCGGTGTAGGTCTAACACTTAATATAAAAAAATATCAGAATATTGAGGATACTTTTTTTATTATATAATAATGTAATAATAATTAATGAAGGAGTAGGAAAATAAATAAAAATAAAGTTTTCTTTGAAGAACGTTACCTTTTATTAGGGTAACTTCTTTTGGTTTATACCAAAATCCTTCCTTAGTTTTCAATATGCCAAAAGTATGGATTATATGATGAGGTAGGTAATGTTGGGAGATTATTTTTGTAGGGTTAGTTTGATCTATAAGGATCAATGTGGTGTGAGGAAGTGAGGGAGGAGGTTTCCTTTTATAATGAAGGTGAGGGGCAGTTTTGGAATTTTTCAAACGATTAATTTATAATAAATTCAATTTCAAGTAAAATACCACAAGAAGGTAATTTATTTAACGATTAGAATATATAAGGTTGAAATATCATCAAATATATATTTTATACTTATTTTGGTATTATATTAATCGTTATCATTTTGAATAACCATTAATTAACCTATTTAAGTTTAACTATGTTAACAAATGTTTCTATACTAATAGGATGTATGTTTTCACTTATAAAGTGTAAATTGTTATATAAATAGAAAATTTAGGATATTTATACCATATCTCATAATATTTTCCTTATTTCATATTTTTATAATTTTTAAATAATTTTATAAAATATTATTTTCATAAAATATAATAAGTGTCAATTTGGCACTATTCTTAATAATGACTTAATGAAAATCATTCCAGAAAGATTACATAGAACCAGTTGACTTAATACACCATTGAAATTTCATATTCACCCATAATATTCATGAATCACCTTATTAAATTAAAATTATTTATTTTAATATTTCTAATTTGATTTAATTTATTGTTTCATTAATTGATGCTTTATTTCATCATCATTATGGAAGACTTTATGTTAATTATTTATTTTATAAAAATTAAAAATAAATACCATGATTTAGATAATAATTTTATCTTTACAATTACTATTTATAGTATATTATATATCCCTAATAAATAAATATAATGAAATTTATTACTTATTAAAAATAATAGTGTGGCGTATTGAAATTCCCATAGAATAAAATACTATAAAAGAATTAATGCTATCCAAGTGAATCTATGTGGATATAAAATAATAAAAAGGAACTTTTCTGTTGAAAATATATCATCCAATTAATTTTTTACAAGTGTTATGGTAATATTATAATACTTATAATATTGTTTTTAACCTTAATTACCCGATTTACCTCTTAACTGTGGTAAGTAAAATATTACAAAATTTTCTATTCATATGACCAAAAATAAAAGAAATATAATTACATATTTTGGACCCACTGATTCAAAATACGAAATCTATTTTTTAAAATTTAAAACACAGAATTTTCATAAATTAATTTAAAAATAATATCTTTGACGGGGTAAGAAAATTCATTTTTAAAGTTTAAAACACGGAAAAGATTAAAACATTTTTATATCAAAATTCAATGTGAAATTGATTTAAATGAAATAAATTTTATTAAATTATAAGATATAAATTCTAATTATACTTTAAAATCAATTAAAAATATAATTTAACATTATAAATAAGTTAAATGAAAAGGAAGTTTTGATTTAAAATTCAGTATTTTTCACAATTCATTAAAAACTGAAACTTCACTAAAAAATAAAGAAATCCCCTAACCTAATTTTTATGTTTCTATTTTAAATATGAAGTTTATTTTGACATATAAAATCTATAAATCTTCTATAAATTGGATTTAAATTAGTTTCTCCACTAAAAGATGTTAAAAGTTCCTTCATAAAAGTATAGTATTTGATGACTAATATTGGGTTTGATCTTATCTTATTCCTATAAAATATATTGGATGAATTTCGAAATATTTGGTTGGATATGTAATATATAAATTTACTATATAAACTCTCTAAAGTTATTAAAATTTAATTGATTGTTCAAAACGTGACTAAATATTGTTTTGTTTAAGTCGGGTGTTGTCTGCATTGTAAAACTATCAAAAAAATTAAATTTATGCTAAATGGAAAATATGGTAATGTCCTAGTGTTATGGATTATTACCTCCTACAAAAATTTAATCCTCAATATTTAAAGGGTATTTCCTTTAAAAAGATATGGGTAGTTCCCTTTCATAGAATCCTTTGGTTCCCACGTTTCTTATTCCATTTTGTGATTTCTCTTGAGTACCTTTGCCAGATGAGTTTTCCAAATGATAAATACTTTATCTCTAGTATAAAAAATATATATGGGTTTTTCATAGTATGAAAGTTCAATATCCAACCCTATTTCATCTGATTTTGAGGCATGTGCTGGTTCATGCATGTACTTCATTTTTAGAGATATATGAAACACATTGTGTACTTTTGAGAGATTTGGTGACATTTCCAAACGATAAGAGACAAATAAAACCATAAAATGGTATGATATATCTGGGGTTCATTTTACCTTTATTACCAAAACTTGTGACTCCATTTAATGGAGATAATTTCAATAAAACATGATCTCCCACTTGGAACTCTAAATATTTCCTCCGATTCTCAGCATAATTATTTTGTCAACTTTTAGATTCTTTAATATGATCCTAGATATCCTTTACCTTTATTGTCTTATCTTAAATGTGTTCCAATATTATGAGATTCCTTTCACCAACTTCATATCAATAATTTTGATTATGTCATATCTTTCTATATAATTATTTATACTATTCCATTTGAATACTTGAATGGAAACTATTTTTATTGGAAAACTCTACCAAAGGGAAGTACTAATCCAACATACCTTGAATGTCCATTGAGAATGACCTCAAAATTTATTCCATTATTTGAATATTAGTTTTGGACTGTCCATCAGTTTGAGGATGGTGGGAAATTCTTAAATAAAGCTCAGTGTCAAGAGCCTTTAGAAAAATTTTCCATAATTTCAACGTAATGAGGGAATCTTGATCATAAATAATCGATTTAGGTGCACTATGAAGTCTTAAAACATCATTAATATTGAACCTTGCAAGTCATTCAAGAGTAATGAATTATCATAAATAAAGTAAATGTGCACATTTTTTTAGTTGTTCAATGATAACCCGTATCACATCATTCTTCCTATAAGTATTTTGTAGTCCCTTGAAAAAGTTCATAGTAATTTCATCCAATTTCATTATAATAATATGAAGAGCTTGTGGGGATCCTTTAGGATGCTGCCATAACACTTTCCCTTGAGAAAAAACTAAACATATGGAAACATAATCACCAATTTCCCACTTCATGTTATCCCACCAAAAATGTTCTTTCAAGTCTCTATACATCTTTTTTCTACTAGGGTCTATATAGAAATTTTATCTATGAGAATCATCCAACAAGTCCCTTTTATCATAGGTATAGATGGAACACATAGCATCTTTCCAAATATTAGAACACCATGTCCACAAAAAATATGCTCATTTTCCTTCATTTTCCCATTTAATTTTCTTCTAAAATTCCTCATCATAAGATAGGGATTTATTTATATTTTCAAATAAACACGGTTTTAAATTCATTTTAAAAATGATTTATGTTTCCCCTTTATTAAAAATTACCATATCTATTTTTACTAGGTCCATGAATATTGGATACCTCTTAATCCTCATTTGGGTCAGAACTCTATCATCCTTCATACTCAACTGACCTTCTACCTTCCTTGCTTTCCCTAGGTGGTAGTGTATTGAGAAATCATAATATTTCAGTAGCTTGATCCACCACCTTTGTCTCATATTGATTTATTTTTTGTGAGATGATGTATTTTAGGCTCTTCTGATCCATGTATATTTCATATATATAACTATATAGATAATGTATCCATATTTTGAATGTAAAGATTATAGCCGATAAAATAATATCATGGGTTGGATAGTTCTATTTGTGAGTATTCAACTACCTTGATTAATAAGAAATAAATTTATCATTTTTCATTAGGAAACAACCATTTCCCTTATTTTATGCATTAAAATATATGAAAAACCCATCACTTCCTAATGCTGGAGTCAAAATTAGATCATTGACTAAACTTCTATTTAGTTCATCAAATATTTCATTATATTTTTTGTCTTAAAAACATAACCCCTTTACGTGTAATATTGGTTAATGGGTTAGCCAATCATGAAAATTTCTGAATAAATTTCCAATAGTAACCTACCAAACTAATGAAAATTCATACCTCGGTTATGTTTGTTGGTGTAGGAAATTGATTGAATACTTTTTTCTCTGAAGGATCAACTGATATTCCATCCTTCGAGATTATATGACCAAAACAAGGAGCTTCGTGAAGCCAGAAATCATACATACTAAATTTTCCATATAACTATTCCCTTCTATGTGTCTTCAAAATGGTCCAAAAGTTTTTCTCATGATCCTAATATATTTTATTATACACTAGAATATCATTAATTAATTCCAAAAAAATCATAAAGTAATTTCTTGAATGCTCTATTCATTAGGTTCATAAAAACATAGGGTTCATTAATCAATTCAGAGGGCATTACTATAAACTCGTAATGTCCATACCTCATCCATAAAACTATCATTAAACTGTCTTCTTTATTTACTCCAAATTGGTGATACCTATAAGAAATATCAATATATTAAAAATATTAGGCTTCATGAAGTTGATCAAAAAAGTCATCAATTCAACATAGAGGGTACTTGTTATTTATTGTAATAGAATTTACTTTCCTATAATTAATGCACAACCTCATGGATCCAATTTTCTTCTAAATAAAGAGAATATGGTCTCCCCATGGTGAAGCATTTGGGTAGATAAATACCTTATTACCAAAATCATCTAGTTGTTTATTCAACTCTACAAATTATATAGGGTACATTATATAAGGACCCTTGGATACTATCCTTGCATTAGATATTAAATAAATGGAAAATTCAACTTCATTCTCTGTGGTTTGTCCAAGAGATTATTTTGGAAATAAATCAATGTATTCCTACAAAATAGGTACATCCTCAATTTTAAGACTTCCTTCCCCATCAAATGATGTTGTTTTCACTTCTTCCCCAATAATTTCATTCAGTAGAGCCATTGGGGGTGGATCTAGATATGAATCAGGTGAGTAAGATTCTACTCTAAAGATGAGTAATTCTAAATCTTCTTCACAAATCATAATTTACATTATATTATAATATAATTTTGGATAATATTTTATGATTCAATTAATTATTAATATTATATGAATTTAAATTATAGGTATGATAATGAGGTCGGAAAATAAATCACATTTATGTGTCATAATGGGGACTGCACAACACATATACGTTCAATGAGATTTCCCTTAAGAGTTTTGACTAAAAAATCTTTTACTAAATCATAATGGAAATGAAAACATTTCTTATAAAACTGCATAGATATAAAAGAGTGCGATGATCTATAATCAAATAAATCATTGGATAAATTTTAATATAGGATTAATGTACCCTTCACCGCCTTATTTTGTACTTCTATCTCCACTGTTATGATTGTTTAAGCTTGGCCATCTCCCCTCGACCTCTTGTATGGTGGATTACCTTGATGATTTGGGAATTAATTTTCATAGTGTCCAATCTATTTAGAACTATAGAAATAGATAAAATTGATCTCTTTTTTTTCAATTAATTAATGATCCTCATGAACTCTATCTCTAAACTTTCGACAAACTCCTAGTCCCTTCATACATTTCTTAGTGTGATTTTTTATATATTCTTCACAATATGAAAATTGTTTAAACTTATTTTTCTTATTTGATGCATTCTCATTTTCATAGTTCTCATATAGCCTCTTATTTTCTTGGTTACCCTTGAATATATTGATTCTATATAATTTCTTTCTCTATCTTGATGGAACATAGAACTATTTCATTGTTTGATGAATAATTATGAGAAACTAGTTCCCTTTAGAGATTTGGATTTAGTCTTTCAAAGAAGTGATCAATAATTCACTCCATGATGTGTATGTAATCTATAGGAATCTTGGTTAACCTTATAAAGGTATCTTCATAATATACAAAAATCCTTTCTTCCTTTTTCTTTAAGCCAAGTAACTTCCTATTCATCTCAATTTTTTGATCATGAGGGAAGTATTTATCAACGAATACATTCTTAAAAGTTCTCTATTTCATAAGTTCTATTTCTTCTTACTCCATATTATTTTATATCAAGTTCAACCATGGATCAAAATTTCTTTTTAGATAATAAACCTCGAGTTTACACTTTTCCATTTCATTGTATCCCATGTCAATAAATATCTTTCCAAGATACTTAATCCACTGCTCAGCTATAATTGGATTTTCTTTCCCAATAAATTATGATGGGTTATCTCGCATAAAGAAATCCGACATAGGATATTTTGTCTAAGGAATATGATTATCCATTTAGAAAATGTTATTTTTCATAACTTGATTATGTCTCCCTAGTGTCACCATATTTATTCCATTCAAATACCAACTATATTGGCTTCTTCAAAAGGGATACCCCTATAATTTCCTTGAGTATTTTTACAATTATTCCTTCTAGGAACCATTTTTACATAATAGAATATGTTGTATTAACTCATAGAATCATGAATTTTTATTACAATATAACACTCATAATAAATTAAAAAGTTATTCATCATAAGTCATAAACTTTGGCTACTTTTAAGAAATCACTATTTTTGAATCTTTTATAACGGGTTTTAAAGAAAATGGGAATTATCTTAAGAATATCCTCCAGGAGTTTCAAAATAGGTGCGTAGTAAGGATTCTTCTCACGTACTAGTTTATACCGAGTCAGGTCCAATGCACCTTTTCATAGTGGTTACCCCTAGGTACATCTATTCCAAAACCACATCCACTTGTATTGTCCAAATAAGGATGTATTTATAAGAATAAAAAAATAATATCTACCATACCAAAATTATAGGATATTATTATATACATATTCTCAAAGTCTATATTCAAGTTATATTCCCTAATCTATCTTTTCTAACTCTAGTTTCCAAGGTTGCTTCTAAAATTCCTTTAATACCAACTATAATGCATCAACCCACGAAGGCCAGAGTTTGAGAATTATTTTATTACATTGAAATGATTTAAAGGAATAAAATACCAAATGACTAATAAATTTAGTATTTTTGGAATTCGAGATAATGTCATTGAGACCCATAATACATTGTTAAAATAAAATAATGACAACATAAGTAAAAAATCAGCATCCTTGAAACTCGTTCAAAGGTTTCCTCTTCATAACCTCGAGAAAGGGAACCTAATAAGGATGAGCTCAAATGATCAGTAAGGGTATTTAAAATGGAATAAATAATAAATTTATGAGATTAAATCAACATATAAAGGTAAATAATTTATAACTCATGTGATTCAAATAACTAGATAAGTCATTATCAATATGGAATGGTAAACAACTGAAATACATGCCACTAAATCAATAAACATAGAATGATAATAGATTTTATAATATGAAAATCTCATGGATAATAATAATAATTGTTAATGAATTACCTATTAATGAAATTCTTAATTAGTGTATGTTGTGTTAGAGTCACTTGAAAACCTTTACTGGAATGGCTTTAATATGACAGTTTAAAAATACAGATAGAAACTTGTTTAATTTGGACAACTTATTTTCCTCATGAGAACTTGTAGATGAAATGAGGGGATATATAAATTCTAGGTTCCACCCATCATTTCCAGTCCAAATCATTACTAATTTTTATTAATATAAATAATATTCTTTATCAGATAATTGTATTGAACATAGAATATGGATTTATCAATATTTTCCAAGATAATCATATAATTTTCAAATTATAAAAAGAATATAAAAATAATTATATGGTTTATGAGTGAATAATTAATCATGAATAATAATATTAAATTAAAAATGGTATTATATACTCATCGTTAATGTGAATTGGTGTATAAGAACGAATAAGTCTCAATAGAATGTAAATTGTGACAAAATCTCTTACATTGTGCTTTCTTTTTTTTTGAACATCATTTAACCTCATGTATAATAGTTTTAATAATTTCAATAATTTATATCATAAAATTATTCATATTTTTTATATCATTTATAATCTTCTTATATTATTTTATCACAAGTTTGTTAATAATATTTCATCATTTTCACTATTTTGGGTGTTAATTGGTTAGTTTCTTGAAAATGTTTTGACTTTTCAATTATTGTTCCTATTACTTATATAATGATTTCATCATCTCCATAATGTAAACCATTATGTAAATATAAAATATATTCATTATATATATTTATAATATTCCATAAAATTTCGATATATGAAATGCAATGCACCACTCATGGAGACGGTAGGTTGTACGTATGCATGAACGTTGTTTTAATTTATCTATCATATTAAAAGAATAAAATGTAAATGATATATTTATATTATAATTATAATATTATATTTATTTCATATACTTCTCATATTTTTAACAAAACCATCCTTTATATGTTCCATGTATAGTGTGAATGAATCATATCGCTTTGAGGGGACGATAGTCCACACTTCAACAAATGATGTTATCATATTTACACAAAAATGGAAAGCATAAGGGTATGTGTTATAAAAGAATTACAAAATAAAAAATAAAAAATAAATATTGTATATTACACATATAAATATATATTCCTTCATAATTCACAAACACGAAAGTTTTTATTGGAAAAACTTACAATCATCGTTTTGTGAGGCTGTAGTTCGCCATACACATAAAAAATATGGTCACTACCCATTATAAGGATGTGTGTGTAAGTGCTGGTTATACCAATAACATAAAACAATATCAGTATTTTTAGGATAATTTTTTATTATATAATCATGGAATAATAATAAATGGAGTGGGAAATGAAATAAAACTAAAGTGATCGTTGAAGAATGTTACAACATATATGGGTAACTTCATTTGGTTTCTACCAAAATACTTCTTTAGTTTGATTAATTCCAAAGTTTAGTCTTTTATCATTATGGGAGGGGAGTTGGGAGATTATATTTGTAGGGCTTGTTTGACATATAAGGCTCAATGTCGTGTGAGGAAGTGAGGGACGAGGTGTCCTATAATAATGAAGGTGAGGGGTACTTTTGGAAAGTCTCAAATGATTAATTTATAATAAATTGAATTTAAATTAAATTACATCCAAAAGTTCATGTTTTAGAATTTAACATGTGAAAAGGTTTTAATATCATAAAAAAATATTTTAGATAATTTTAGGTGTTATTTTAATCCATATCATTTTGATTAACCCTCAATTGACTTATTTAATTTTAACTATGAAAACTCTTTTTTCTATACTAATAGGATGTAATTTTTACATATAAAGTATAAATAGAACCATAAATTGATACTTTATGATATTTTAGACAATATATACCTCACTTTTCATTATTTAATATTTTTATGATTTTTAAATAATTTGATAAAATTTTATTTTCATAAAATATCATATGTGTCTATATTGACACTATTCATAATATTGACATTAAGAAAATAAATAAAAAACTATTACTTCATACCAATTCACTTAATACACCCTTAACATGTCTTATTAAGCCATAAAACTCTTGTATCACCTTAATTAAGTCAAATTATTTTTCTTTTAATATTTCTAATATCATTTAATTGGTTATTTAATTAATAGAATCATTACTGCATCATCATTGTGCAAGCCTATATATTAATTAATTATTTCCTAAAATTTTAAAATAAATTATTGTGGTGTTTATAAAAATTTTATATTTTAAATTAATATTTATATTAGGACAAATCATTTTAATAAAAATATATAAAAAATTTAATACTTATTAAAAATAAGAGTGTGACATATTGGACTTACCAAAGAATAAAATACTACACAAGAATTAAAGATATCCAAGTGGTTACAAGTGGAAATAAAATATACCCAAAGAAGTTTTTTGTTTTAACTAACTTGTATAATGACTTTTTTAAAGTGTTAAGGTAATTTTGGGACACAGATACTATTTTTTACCCTTAATATTTTATTTAACCATTAACCTTAGTAAGTAAAACATTACTAAATATTTTATACATATGACCAAAAATAAAAGGAAAAAATTTATATAATTTGGACACAATGATTCTAAATAATGAACTTATGTTTCAAAATTTAAAAAACAATATGCTATATTTAATTTAAAATTAATACCATTGATGGTGTGAGAAAATGGGTTATTAATGTTTAAAACAAGCAAAAGATTGAAAAAAAATTATATCAAAATTCAATGTGGAAATTTTTTCAATGAAATAAATTGGATTAAATGATAAAAGATATTATAATTATACTTTAAAACCAATTAAAAATATAGTTTAACTCTATAAATAAATTGAACAAAAAAGTGGTTTTGAATTGAAATTCAATATTTGTCACTATTTATTAAAAAATGAAAGTTCATAGAAAAATAAAACAAATTCACCATATAATAATTTTTATGTTTATATTTCATATATTATGTTTATTTTGGATTATAAATCTATAAAGTTTCCAAAATTTTGATTAAAAATAGGTTTTGTATTAAAAGGTGGTAAAAGTACCTTTATAAAAATAAAGTATTTGATGTGTAATATTGGGTTTGTTCTTATATTATGCCTATAAAATATATTATATTAGTGTAAAAATATTTGGTTTGATATATAATATATAAATTTACTATATAAACTCTCTAAAATTGTTAAAAGTGAATTTATTGTTAAAAATGTGACTAAATAGTGTTTTGTTTAAGTTGGGTTTTGCGTGCATTGCAAAACTATCAAAAAAATTAAATTTATTCTAAAAGGAAAATATGGTAAAATCTTGGGGTGATACATTCAACACATAAAAATAGGTTTTTAAAAAAAATTAATTGTATTATCAAAAGTATTATACCATGTTATGGAAATGAAGAAGAAAGGAGGATCACATAATATATATATTAGATATTTCAAAATATGGATTGATCTGAAAAAATGACCTATAAGACCTCACACTTACATTTGAGTGTCATTCCATATATATGTATCAATCATAGGAATCCAGAAAATAATGAAAATAAGGGGATCCATTAGAATAATAAATCCTTGGATAATATAAGATCTCTATTCTATAATGAATGAACTTTATAGAATTTAAGGATATATTTCATATGTTCTTAGAGAATTTAGAACCACCATTACACAATTTATATTCCATTCTAAAATCAGGATTATATATGGAGGTGCCTACCATAGTTCATAGATCTCACTAAATATTATATGACACAACATAGTAAGGAGAAAATGTGGTGGATCTCGCTATATTGCATGTATCACACTCTAAGATAGTTTGATAGATTTTTTGGTTCTAACGGAAAATGGGTGTCATCCTCACCATAGAATCTATATCACACCATTATAAAAAGGAGATTTTAATAAAATTATTTTATAGAAGACCCACCTCATGTCACAAATAGATAAGGTTTATCCAATGACATGTATATCTAGGAATATTGAGTTGAGTTAGAGAATCAAGGCTTATCGGGATTCATGTTCAATATTTAGACATTATTTCTACAATTTATGACCAAAAATAATAATTTAGTGTTCATTATTAAGATAATAGATGCTCCAATGGTTGTCATTTTTTAATGGTATTTTTATATAAAATTAATATTCAATTTTGAATTAGTCGTTGAAGAATGGGTTTAGTGTAAAGATTCAAAGTGTGTGATTAATGAGAATTTAAAGTAAAGAAAACATTTATATAAGAATAATATTTTTTTAATATATAATATCTATTTAAAATTTTGGTATTATACAATTTCCATTAAATAAAGAAATATAATATGGTCAAAGTGGTTGTGTGAATGTGTTGTCTATACAATTTAAAGAAACAACATTTTAAAATGAAAGTTGTAAGAATAAATTCTTCTTGTTTCATGAAATGAATGTAGTGTGGATGTTCAAGATATCATCACACTCAAAAACATATAAGTTTTTTTATCTGGTTATTTACTTTTATATGGTTTTAAAAACATATATCTTAGTAATGTGTAGGATGTACCAATCCATTATAAGGAGACATGAAAACATGAGTTTCAAAGTTATACCTGGATATTTTAAACTCACATCATGAATATTCTGGGTTGTGTGATACTGGTGGAATCTATATCATATTAAAGACAAAATATAATACATTAAGTGTTAAACCATGTAAATTTGTTTTGATCCCTAGTGTTGGTATGTGTTTTGGTGTATTTGAAAAATTTTATATATATACTAGTAGAAAATGAAGGTTATTTCTTTTGAAGTATAATAATTTTTGATAAAAAATTCACCCCCATTAAATGATCAATCAGTCATCCAAAATTATTTATATATGTGGTATCTTAGGGAGGTTACCTTAATTTCTAATTGTGTATTTTATATTGTTTTAATTTAAATTCTCTATCTCTCTCAATTAGATGAATAAATAACTAATTATTATTATCTATAGTGGATAATTTAAATTTATTGAACTAAAATTGTATTTTTACATTTTATGGGATGATTTATGACATACGGAAATAAATTATGATTCCATACATGTTATCTATTTGTTATGAAATTATAAAAAATATAAATTATCTGATTATGTTAATTATTATGATGTAATTTCTATAGAATCAATTAAAAAGAGTAATTGAAAATATGATTGTCATGAAAAGAATTATATTTTTTAATTACTTTGAGAAATTTAGTTTTCAAATTTCAAAGGACTCAATAAAAAAATGTATTTGGGAGAGATATTAACATTCTAAGAAGTAATGATCAACATTTATCAAGAAACATTTCTATTTCAGGGGCTTATGTATGATTTTATTGTGATTCATGATGATGAAATTATGGATAGTTTCTTGAATATGATAAATGATGTTTTGATTATAATCGGAGTCTATTGTGAGAAGTTGGAATATTTTTATATAATCGAACATATTATATATAAATTACCATATAATTAGTATTCTAATTTCCCTATATTAGAGAAAAAGGATCCAAGTGATATTACTATTTATTATTTGAATTTTATTTTAATATATTATAAAATAAAGAAATATATTGCTATCAAGGGGAGGATGAAGGATAGTAATGAAATTTCATCTAAATACACATACCAATAGAAGTTGAAGTGGGAGGTCAATATTGAAGAAAATATTATTTTTCAAATTTAGATAATTATTTTGATGATATGATTCTTGATATTATGTATCTTTTCTCTTAAAACACGAGAAGGGGTAAAGGAATGTAAAATGGAATAAGTCAAAGAAAATGACTCAGGTGGGTGCTAATGGGAATAATGCTGAAATTTTCCCTAATCCCACTCCAATAAAAATAGTGATGAATTATATTCTATTCCTATAAAATTATCAATTAAAAATCACAAAAAAAATATTTCATACAATTGTAAGGTTAATAATTTATATATATTTTAGAGGATAATCATATTCTCTAAAGTAGTTATAGAAAATGTGAGTTGAAAAGAGGATTAGTTCTCATCTAGTGGTGATGTTTCTATAAAACCATTCCTTGATAAAATTATTAAAAAGGTATTACATGTGATGAAGGTAGATATAAAATTGAGTGGAGGAAGATACTGTGATAGAAATCACATTGAATAAAGAATTAAAATATTGTATCTTAATGATTTCTAAATAAGAGAAGGATATCAAAAAATTGATGAATGATGATAAAATATGCAATCATAATAAATAAGAATGTTTAGAATAAAATTAAATGATTCTTGATGATGTTAAAGGGTTATAGAATTCACACGATGAATATAATACTGTTAAAATCATTTTGGAAAAAATATTTATAAGGAAAGAAATTTAGTTTGATAATTTATAACAAAACCTGATCAAAATAGTAGGGGATTTGGAAAAGTACAGATCTAATGCTCTGGATTATATTTTTGCTGTTAGATAATGTTCAAAGAAGTGTGTTTTTCATGATTATCAACATTTTATATTCATTAAGTCTTAGACAAATGATAAAACATTTTGTTGAAAATCATTGAACAAGTAGTATTTCCAAAATAAATGGATTGTGTCAATATCTAGTGAGGATCTAGAATATGGATATTCTAGGATCACCAAAATGAATTAAAAATACATTATATTTGGGTTATTTAAAAATAGTAAATTAAGATCGATGTAAATTTAAAAATTATGGAGTTTAAAAAAATTATATTCATAAAAAGAAGATAGAATCGTATACTCTATGTAGGGTAAATTATAGTCAATAAAATCATGACAACATGTAACATTCTATGGTAAATTTGGTTTCTATTGATATTATTGGAATATTATAGGCATTGTGAATATAGAAATGATATGACTCTATAACTAGAAAAACAAAACATAATTATACTATATGTTTAGACTATCTAGGATTTATTGGATGTCTTTCCTCTCATAAAAAATGTTATGAATCTTTTTATGAAATATGGATAAAAATAATAGAAAATGATTGATATACTTCATGGAGTCTGTAGAATAATTTAACCAATGAGATATCATGAAAATTATTTCACTATCATTTTACCATACCAAAAAATATGTTTTTAATCACTCAAAAGCATTAAATGAATAAGAAAATAGGAATTGAGGAGGCCTTATTTATGTATACACCACATAAATAATTGAATGGGGAATATAAATGGATCACAGATAGATAATTCTCATTCTAAATAGTAAGAAATTTAAAACCCTTGAAATATGAGGATAAAGGTAAATATGGATCTATTTGTTTTCATAATCATCTGTATCTCAAGATTAAAGGACTTGTATTGATATTTATATTAAAAATAAATATGAAATCAAAAAACAAAAATTTTTTAGGTATTAAAACCGAGTCTCAAAGGCAGTTCAAATATTTGTAATGAATGAATTGATGTTGAATTAAAAAAGTATGGTTTCCATATTAATAATTAGGAAGATAAAACTTTTTTGATAGAAGTATAGTGATCTAAAAGAAACGTATTTCATGTTTGTGAGTATAGAAACTCATGTAATATAATTATGAAAGAATAAATTAAATTATGGCATTAACGTCTTAGTTATTTTGTCCAAAATAAGATAACTTTTTTCAATCTAAGAGTCAATTATTTTGATTTTCTTTTGTTGAGAAGAGAATTATATTTTATAATATAAACATTTAAAAATGGTAAGATTACTAACTCTTAAAACAATAATGTAGATATTAAATATACTCCTCACTTGTTTCTCATCTATTCATATGTGTGTGAGATGATGTGGAATAAATAATAAAATTGACATAAGTACTTTATAACTTAATTAATGATATCAGTTGTGTAGTATGTATATTTGTTGTGAAGCATGTGTATGATGGCTTAAAATAAATTAAATTTTCTCAAAGAAGTGTAGACAAATAAATTGGGTTTAATATCATGATAATCCTGATATAAAATGGAACTAATTTTAAAAATGGGAGGTTTAAATGTTTTTGAGGAATGAATAAAATAGAACATGAACATAGTTCACTATAAAAACATCAACATAATTTTATGTCTAAACAGAATAACTTATATATGTTGTATATGTCTTAGTCAATGTCAACTAAGAGTTATATTTATTTTAATTTTTAGATACAGTCCATTAATACAGAGGATCATTTCTAAAATAATTGTTTTATTAATCAAAATTCAGATATGTCGCATTATTATATATATATATATATATATATATATAATCTCCATGTATAGTATATCTTTATATTTTTGGATGCCCTTGTGTGATCAATGTAAAATTTTATAATCATGGAAACATTAAAAAACAAGGTACTGATGGTATATTTCTTTTATATCAACCAAATGATAGAGGATGTAATTTTTTTGACATAAAATGTGGAATGTTCATGATTCCTAATGATGTAAAATTACAGAAGAAATTAATGAAAATAGATACACTTGATAAATAATGTTCCTGAGTATTTTATGATTTTTTTGTTAAAAATATAAATGATCTTTTAGAAGAAGATAAAGTTGTTGAAGATGTAGAATTTGTTGAAGAAGATTCATCCATTTATTATGATGATGACCATATAAAATAATCCCATAGAAAGATAATAATGAAATATATGGATCAAAATATCATTGGATATATTAGATAGTAAGTGAAAACAATGAAAACAATGAGGTGTATAACTCATACCACATGGAACTCTCATGTAGAACATAGCTATGTTGAGGGAAAGAATAAGAAGCATTAATGGTTTTATTATTTGAATAAATAACTGAATTTGATTGAGATTATTGAAACCTGGGACTTATTACACTTTCTTAATGAAACAGATGTCATCATTTCAACATAGGTGTTCAGGAATAAATTGAATTAAATGGGATAAGTGATGAGATATAGTGAAAATATTTTTTGAAATGGTTACTTACTAGTTTCAGGATTAGAATTTGATGATACATTATCCCTAGTTTCCATTCTTGAAACAATTATAATATTTATTGATATTTTGTTCTCAAATGAAAAACAATATATTCCATATTTATGTTTAATTTGATGATTAGGTATATATTGGGAATGAATTTTTCTTCTTCCCTCGTAATAATGTTAATTATGTTTTTAGGTTAAATAAAAAAATTTATTGGTTTATATAATCTTATTGATCTAGGTATTCTATATTGGATATTTATTTTCTAATGTTGAATTTCAAAAAAGGAAGAGTTGGCATCAGCCTTTAAATCAAAAAAATACAATGAGGTACCCTTTATTGTTATTGTTTATATAGATGAAATCATATTTATTGGAAATAGTTATGAATTGTGTAAGAAGTTTTCAAATAGAATGAATGATTTTTTTGAAATGCCTATTGATTGAGAGATTGTATAATTTATTGTCTAAAAATATCTCAAAATAACAATTACATTTTCCTTTTTTCAAGAGTCTTATTCTACAAAACACTTAGAAAGGATTAGAATATAATCTTTGAGGCCAGTTTACACAGAAAATGTATTGGAAAAAATGTTATCAAAATATGATAAATAAATGTATGTTGATCCTAAATAATATTTAATGTTTATTATAAGTCGATTATCCAATAAATAATAAAGGTAATATATTTTATTGGATGATAAAAATTATTATAGGTATCAAATTGAAATAAAGGAGTCTATTTTGAATTCATGAGAGAGTATTCTAAAATATAACAATGGAAGAACATATTTTAGATTTATATATAAATGAAAATGTAATATTGTCAGTTTTTATATAATTTTTTATTGGGATGATTGTTTTTATGATTGTTGGTTAACATCTAGTGGAGTGTTCAATTATGGAAACAATTTTTTTGATAGAAATCTAAGATGATATTTAGATGAAATAATTCATGGATTAAGAAGAATATTTTTCTGTAACTCATTCCAAAAAGTAGCTGATATAGATGAAGTGATAGAAAAAAATTGATGTTTGGTGTAAAGTTTCCACTTCTCTTGGAATGTGATAATCAATTTGAAATAATTTTATTAATGAATTAGGTTCAACATTAAGGATGAAAGAACATTGAATAGAAATATTACTTTATCAAGGAACATTTGATGTGAAATTTAATAAATCTGTAATTTTCTACTAAAAATTAACAAATTGAGGATTTCTTTAACCATCCATTAGAAAGGGATGAATTTCATATTCTGATATTAATGGTGGGAATTCAACCACATCCTTCTCGAGGCTACGGTATAGTTATTCATTACCAAGTCACTCCATTTCATTGGATATTATTTTCAAAGTATGAGATAAATGAACAGATAAATCATGAATTTTAGTTATGTTATTGATGTCCTTGTATGCGGGAGAATATTTTTAAGGGGGGTATCTATTGACATGTGTTTCTCTCAAAGTGGTAGAATATGTTTTATGGATTTTGTGTATATAAACATAAGGTAAATTGATGTTTGTTTATTTCCATGGGACATTGAAAGACCTCTATGCCACATAATATCCATCATGTAGTAACATGTCTTAGAATTTAGAAAAATAATTGGTTTGAACTATAACATCCTGAATTAATGTAGAAAGTTTTACTATATATGTTTTTTTCTAGGTAAATTATAGGTAGTTCGAGCATCCATGTTGATCTAGAATCATATTATAATTCTGTAAGTAATTTCACTCAAATATAACTAGTAAGTAAACTTTATTTTTCATGATTAAGATGATAGATGATCCAATTGTTGTGATCAATTAAGGGGATTTTAATTTCAAATTCCAATTAAAATCTGAATTAAAATTTGAATATGGGTTTTACTATGAAGAATAAATGACTTTGAATTTTAGGATCATAAATTGAGAAAAAGAGTGAGAGAAGAATAAAATGTTCTATATATGTTATATATCTCGAATAATTCTATGATTAATTAATGTAGAAAAATGTTTACACAATAATATGTTTTAATTGGTTATGTGCATGTTTTGTGAAAATGAAGTGAAGATGAAACATTATACATATGAAGGTTGAAGAAGTATTTTTTTTCTTATTTTATGATGTGACGGTTGAGTGTAAATGAACATTTTGGCTCAATAAAAACATAGATGAATAATATTTTGTTAAATACATTTTTTTTTCAACCAAACAATAATCATTATAATTTTACTGATAAACTTATGTATAGTATGAATTGAATAATAGTATGGAGATGTGAAAACATCATTTTAAAATCTATACCATGTTTACCAGTACTCACATGATTATTATTGTTGGTAGTGTGATCATAGAGGAATATGTATCACTCAAAAATATATCCCTCTCACACTAAGAGGGGAACCTTATAAATCCTTTTTATTCCATTGTATTAGTGCACGATTAGGTGTGTAATAACAATCATCAGCGCATCATAATCGGGTATGAAGGTTATTTAAAAATAAACATACAAACAATATCGATAATTTATTGACCCCAACCCTCCCGCAATTAGTAATAATTATGATACACTAATGGTTATATATATATAATATTGAGAAATGGGAATTTTTCCCTATTACATAATTCATAGATGAATCATATATTTTTCATTATTAAATGGGTCTAACTATAATGTATAGAAATTTAGATGCATCAATTAGGTTGTATTGTTTTTTATAAAGGTTATTCAGGGTAGACCAAATTTCATATAGTTAAACATAATTTTACAAGTAAATCTATCATGAATGATGGATCCATACATTGGGATCAATTTGGGGTCCTGATTGGGAACTGCTATTGGTCCTAGGATAGTGGTCTCATGAGTTACAAAGTATATAACATGTACAAAAATCAATCCATTTATAGTTATAATATTATTCTATTATAAGAGGACATTCGGAGAGGCCTGATATGAATAAGAATACACTAACACTAAGATGTGGGATTTTATTTCAACTCCTTTCTCAGTTTATGTTCTAAAATAAATTTTTACATGAATCCCCTATGAAGATCTAATTCATTTTATGTAAATGAGGGGATTATTGTGAATATAATATATGAATGGGCCTCAATTGTTGGATTTAGGGATCACTATATATCTAAAATTAATTCTAATAATGTCACATGTAGTTCCATTTTTTTTGTGTTCCCAATATAGATCAACATTGTGCATAAAGAGACTAGAATTTAAATATAGGTTCACATATAAAGAAAAATATGATGAAGACTCCTATATATATTGATCCCATAAAAAAAGAAATTTTAATTTTTGGAATATATTTTTGGGCCTAGGTTAGAAAATTCAGGCATCACTACATATCCTGTAAGAATAATAATCAATCAATACATAGTTCATGAAAATGTATTCCCTAAAAAATATATCTCATATGTGAGGGAAGATGGATGATTTTTTCAATGAGTTAAGATGACCATGAAATCATGGTTAGATAATATAACCATGAAATTTTAGTTCCAACTAATAGAAGAAATATTATTACTATTGATTATAATCTGAAACATGGGAGTGTGATATTTTAGATATAGTTGGGATAAATAAAAATAATTTAGGAATCACTACATATCCTATAAAAATAGGATCCATGGAAGACAAATATCATTTGAACAATATCCTTGCATATATAGAGCTCATATGTAAGAAGAGGGTTATTAATATTCTTTTGGTTGAAAAATACCATACTCCTAGGATTCATATATAGATTTGGGAAATATATATAGGGATTCATTTCATGCAGTAATAACCAACTAACGATATTTAAGTCCATGCGGGATAGATTGTTTTAGTTACCTTCTATGGTCATGGTTTTCTAACTCTACTCAAATGGATTGATCATCAAAAACCACTAAGCTCATATGAGTAAAGATATATATGATAAATATTGGGTAATGTGTAACTATCATCATAATAGAGATAATTATTGGGTAATTTTTAAAACATGTCGTGATATTTGAAATGAAAAATATGGAATTTATCATAGTGAATAAAATATTAAATTTTTAGTTTAATGTACTTTACTGAGAAAGATAAGTAATAAGTTATGAATAAAATGGAAAATAAATTGTTCTTCCATTTTATGTTATTTTAATAGGACATTAAAAACATAATTTAACATCATGTTGTGATAAAATATCTATATTTTAGTTTATGGTCGAAGGATAATGACCATTTTGTTGTAATGTAATGTTTATCCAATGAAATTCATGAGAAATATTGAATTTTTTGTCTGTGTGATTCATTCACCATCTATTGTAATAATTAAATAAGATCTATTATGGTAAATTAGTTGAATGGAATAAGGTCCGTCCCCTATGGATCGATTTTCATAGGCTTTTCTCCTAGTATGATTATAGTTCTAATAAAAATTATTAGGTCTCAATGGGGAAACAAATAGAACATAATATTCATATAGAATGATCATGAAGACTTTTTTTGATAGAATTAGCAGATGCATAGGGTGAAATTACATCTAATTTAGTCTTTCCAAAATGACCATTATTTTTTGTGACTCTTCATATTTATGTTGTTGGATATAGATTTCAATTTGACTTGAATGCAGCTAGACCTCAATGGGTAGGACTTCATCTATCATATATACATACGATTCTGGGGAATATTGTATATCTATATAGGTTTTAGTGTAGTAATCCTAGAAATATTATTTAAATTGGATTGTAAAGTATTTATATTCTTTATCCACCACCCGATGAAGTATATATGATAGTTTATTATTGAAGGAATATATTTATATTTTGTTAAAAAAAATTGTAGAATGATTATTTATTGGATTAAATAAAATATTTATGATACAACTGTTATAATTAATAAGTTTAAATGAATTTTACATTTTCCATCAGTATTGTTTGAGGGAAATGAAATTTGGTTATAAAATCTATCATAGAAAAGTTAATGATATTCTACTTTCCTACTTCTTTTAGGGAAATTTTACATTCCATCTTGGAGAATAAGTTAGGTTCTATGAATATGTAATTTAACATTATATATATTGATAAGAGATATTAAACAATTATATCTATTCCATAGATGAAAAAACCATGAATATTCAGTTGTTTTCAGTAGCTCCTAGAGTTAATATATGAAATATGAAATTATTTTTAAAGTATGTCATTTCATGGTGATCTTCATGAAGTATTATTTTATCAAATGCCAAAATAGTATATTCCCTGTGAATTAGTTTGAAATAATTGTTCTAGAATCATGAGATTTGTAGGAATCTATAAGATATTCATGCATAGCAGTGAGTGACTCTGAACATTCAATTTAACAGAGGATGCCCACATCAATGAATCATTTTTATTGGATGTTCCCATAATTTAGACCATGAAAATGATTGAAGTTGATAGAAAATTATCTAATATGCTTTATTATTTCTTGATGTAATGTAATATATAACACCCCACATCTTTAGAATATATTTATTTGAAATTAATTTAATTTATTTAATATCTTAAGATGCACATAACATTGGGTTTAAACAATACATGAAAATCTATTAGAATATTATTTAAGCATTAACTTGCAAAAAAGAAGTTAAATTTATGTTCATGATTAGGGATAAATAAATTATGTAAAATATATATTTTATAGACATAAAATTTTTATCTATTGATGATAAATAAAAATAAGAATAATTTTGATGAATAATTTTTTTTTGAGAAACTAGTTTTTTATAAAATGTTGTTTAGTTGAACTTCGTGAACATAATTTAAAATAACTTTTTACCAAATTTAGAAAATTAATTTGATAAAAATAATTTATAAAAAAATTATAATATAAAAATTATCTTTGGGTTTATTTTTAGTATTTTTCTAAAATGTTTCTTTTTTTATAAATATTGAAAAATACTGAATTATAATAGAAAAATCCCATTTCAATTAAATTATTAAAAAGATATATAATATTTGAAATAATATTTAATGTACAATATGATCAATTATATATAAATTAACCCAATTTATTTTATTTAATCTTTTTCTTATTGAAGTATTATATGAAAACATTGGAAACTTTTGAACATTTTCTCTTTGAAAAATAACTTTATCTTTTTATCGTTGGGGTTAATTTTAAATTTCATTTTTTTCACTTATATTAATATAATATTGTAAGATATATTAAATATTCGGAATCATAATAATTTAAATTATCAAATATTTTAAGTTAATTATTTTACCAAAATTAACAGTGAAAAAAGAAAAACAAATTAATCATGTTTAAGTTAAAAATAGATTTATTGGGTATTAAACTAGAATAATGTAGTATAAATTGGAAAAAAACCTCTCTAAAATATATTTTATATAATTATTCTGATGTTTTAGTTTCTATGTCTCAATAATATTTCATTTATAACCCTTATGGCATGTGAAAAATGTTGTTACACATTTTTATTTCCAAATATTTCAAGTGTTCCACTCACCTTACTTATAATAGGTCACACCCTCTCCCTCTTCTTCACACCATTAAACCCTTCTTAATAAAATAACTAACAAAATAACATTAAAAACTCTATAACATGATACTATAATTCAATATTTTTTAGAGTGTTATTCTATGAAGTATTTTGGTTCAAACATAAGTAGGTTACCCATATAATATGTAACGCTTTTGAATGATCGCTTTTATTTTATTTATTCCTCCACATCCTTCAATTATTATTATACCATGATGATATAATAACATAGTTATCTTACATACAGTGTTATGTATTATTATTTTGGTAATTACCTACAACTATCTTCACTTTAATCAAATGGGTTATGAAATAATCATTCATGTGTTCAGAAGACTACTGCCTCACGAACCGATATCATACATTTTTTCCATAACCAATTCTCAGAGTATGGTATTATGATGGATATAAAATATATATAAGATATTTATAAAATAATTATACATATTTATTAATTATATAATATATAATTTATTTACATTCAATTCCATTAGGGATACAATTATATTACCGATGTGTACATCGAATTACCGCATCATAATGTGATGTGATTCTTCATTAACTAATTCATTACATGGAATGTGATAATATTAAATTTAATTATTATATGATTTATATATTGAATAATTTTTATATTAATTAAATATTTATCATTCTAAAAAGATAGTGTATCATTTTCTTTTCTTACCCTTTTACTCACTGAAAGATGAAAACATCGTTCGTGTATGTGTGGACTACCACCTTCAGGAAGTGATGTGACTCACATTTCATCCCCAAAACACATGGATATTATTTTAAAGTTTAATAAAATATATTATATGATATTATAATCCTTTTTAATATGTGTGAAATGACTTACCTTGTTTCTTTAATGATCATCAAAAAATGGAAATGTTACTTATGTGTAAGTACAACCTACCATCTTCATGATCGTAACATACTTAATTTATAAAAACCATCATTAATAATTGATAATAAAATAATAATAATTATTTAATTATTATAATTATTTAGTGATAATTATTTAGGATATTATTAAACTATATAATTTTCACAAACACTAGAACTTGCATGATAAAACACAAATAAGAAAACAAGGTAATTAACACCCAAGATAATGAAAAATAATTAAGGATTTTAATGAATGGCTGATAATATGTTATAAAATGTTCTTATATGATATTATAAATATTAATGTGTTTATTTTTTAATTTAATGAGATTTTTAAAACCTCTATACGGGAGGTTAAAGCATGTTCAATCAAAATGAATTGTGAGGTAAGGGTCTTCGTCTCAATTTCTCTTCATTGAGGAATATCGTAATGTTATGCACCTAATTTATTTTTTCTAGTGTATATAGTTACATTTACATATAATATAATTATTATTTAATAATTCATTGTATTTTATATTTTATTTTTAATTTTTTTATAAAAATGAATTTTTCTTGAAAATTACTTCATGGTAGAATTTAATTTACAATCACAATTTCTTTTTCTAATTTTTAAATTAACTTCAAATATAACTTTCTCGTAATAATATTTCATTATACAATAAATTTATAATAAATATGAATATTAATTTATAATGTATATGATTTTTTCCTATACCATATATCATTTTTACATATATTTTTTACATGGGAAATTATTTGATGAATTTGAAAAATATTGATGAATTTGTACCCTTTAATTAAAAGAGATATTCGATGATATGGAAAATTATTAATTAATTAAATAAATCATTTGATATATAATTTTTTTTTTGTAATTTCATATATAGGTTGGGCTCTCTTATATAATTCCACTTGATGCATCAATAGGTCTCATGATACAAAATAGCAGTACAAATTAAACAGGTTATTACTTTTAGTTTTAAACAATCATTTAAAATGTATTGACGGTAGAGGTATCATGTCCTTGAGAAATGTTTTAAAATAATTAATCATTTACATTATTGATAACTTAGTTATTATCAATATACATGAGGTATTCTCTAGGATATTATCTCTAGATTCATTTCATTATCACATTTTTGATTAAATGACATGAGTGTTTAGTTATTAACTATATCATATTGATCCTCCCATATATTTTCATGATGTTCAAGTTATTTAAATGGGATTTTTTAGTTATTCACCCTTCCATGTGGATTTCTCTTATTGATTCATTATATATCCCCTTTAAGTTTCTATTACAGAGCATTCAAGCTCACCCTAATTGTGATTCATTTCCCCAGGATATTAAGATGAATTCTTGAAATGAGTTTTTATAACAACCCTCGCTTAATGTACATTAACATTATATCTTTATTTCATAATACTTAATATATTACACAGACAGACTCCCATATACCATATTAGTTTAATTCCTTTGAAGACATAGAAACATAAACAAATGGTACATAAGTGATCTACATTATTTCCCACCAAGTTCTCCATAACTATCACCCTTCTTAGACATATCATACATAATACATATCATCATATCCTGGGAATGGAAACATAATAAAGGGTTCAGATAATATTTATATTAAGGGTAAAAAAAGAAGATATGTAAGCATAAACATGAACATAAGGGTATGAGAACATGATTATAACATTAGATTATACCTTTCATATCAAAGATCATAAACATGAATCATGGACTAAATAATGGTAGTTCATAAGACATGAATCATAAGTGAATAAATATTATAATACATTATATCATAACATAGAAATAATACATGGGATTGTTTATGACACATAAGCATGTAATATTATTCCCTATAAGTCAAGGCATATTGAAAAAACATATCAGGGAACTTCATGAGGACCACACCTCCAGGGCGGGACACACCACTATACCCAGTCAGAGTAATTTCCTATTAATGGATTGAGTTTCCCCATCTCCCCATAGTGGATAGGTTCTCCCCATATTTTTATATTGAATAGGGTTTTCCCATATTACAATAGTAGATCATGATTGTTGTAGAGACCCAAAGCTTGACATACATGGACATCACAATACATTTGCGGAATACTTAATACATAACAAAAACAGACACATAAGGATCGTAATAGTTTAGTGTCTTTGGAAACTCAAAAAATAATCTTTTAACCATGTTGAAGGATATTCAACATATCCCATAAGATCTTCCCCTTTTTTTCTTACCTAAAACCATTCTTTAAATCCTGGGGAAAAGAAAACAGATAAATGGTGAGCTTAAAATCTCAGTAAGGGTAAGCATGGATAAAATAAAACAAATCATATACATTTGAACTTCAAAACATGAACATAATATTTAAACTACAGAATCTTGAGCAATGACATAAATCATGGCATTATGTAAGGCATATATCATAAATAAACATTAATCATGATAAAATAGCATTAGAATTAAACATGTAATTGTGGAAAACCATTAAGAACATGTTATGATTTCTATAGTAGCCAAGGCATTTCTTCCAAGACCATCTTAGTGGACAAAGTCACTTTCTGAATCTATTTCACTCCTGATTTCAGTCCTATAAAACTGAACCAGATTAACTTACCGTTTCAGCCATGTCTATCTCATGAGATATAAATCATTAACCAATGCATTGGAGGGAGATATAGGTCGCACCCATCTCATAATGAAATCATTCTTACTTTTGGAACAAAATAAACATACATTATTCATAATATCCCAACGAATAAAATGGGTTTCATAAACATCATCCCATCATCACATAACCCATATAAAAGAAATGGATATCATTTCAAAATAAGAAAAGTGAAACCATGTAAATCATATAGACATGATACATGAATAATACACATATGAAATAATGTCATCTTAGATGAAAAGTGGTTTTGATAAAACACTTGAAATGAATTCTTGAGGAAAATATCCCTTCTTCTTCAAAATCATTCCCTTTTCACAAAATGTCATGAAATTTTAAAAGAAAATGATTTTTTTGAAAATAGTCATGAAATCATTTGGAGGAATCTTCATGAAAATAAGGATTTATAAAACCGTAAAAATCCTTTCATGCTCTGTATGTTAAAAAAACATTCTCCTCGTACTTTTGTCAGAAAATTCAAAAAGTACCTTGTAGGGTAAATAAAAGAAAGATTCCTTCCATACCATGGGGTAAATGTCAAATGGGTAAAAATGAAAATAAAAATACATGAATACACTTTTATAAAACATAGACATGGATGATAGCAATAACCCTAGTAAATATTTACGAATAAGCAATATCAGATAAAAATGAGATTTGCACAATTATCCCTTACCTTAGGTCCGATATGCTTCTTACGTATCCAAACCTCATGTATAATGATTTAAATAATGTCATTGACTTATTAAATAATCATATTCATTGTTATGATATCATATATGCTTCACTTATGACATTATATTACCCGTTCTTTTGTAAATTCCATGTTAAAGCAGCGTTTGGGGTAAAATTGTTTCATTTATCATACGTGATTCGACTTGTTGTTCTTAATATTATTACGTATATCATGATTTTATTAATTCCATAATGTAAAACATGATTTATATGTAATATATATTCAGAATATACATATATATATGATATATCGATAAATGGAATGAAATACACCATTCATGGAGATGGTAGGTCGTACGTACGCATGAACGCTGTTTTTGTTTCCTTATAGAATTGAATGAAACTAAATAGATGACATAAATATATACATACATAAATCTAGTAGCATTATTATTTAATATATTTCATTATTATTAATTATATAAACTTTATGATCATTCATGTATGGTTAACATGGAAGATGAATGTCATCGCGTCGTGGAGACGGTAGTCCGTACGTACGCACGAGCGATGATATCGTTCCCATAATTATTGAATAGAATTGGAGTGGATGGTAAAATATATCAGAATCAGTATGATGTTATAATATCCATATATAGTTATTCATTACACCATTATACCCACCCATGTAAGGTGTTGGTGGAAAAACAGATTTCACCACGGCGTGGAGACGGTATTCCGTACGTACGCACGCGTTGTGATTTTGTTTTCCGTAGGACGGATAGATGGTGAAATAGGGTTGTTTCATACTTATAATAACATATCAGTATATGAGTTATAATTATGTTATTATTTCATAATGAAACAACTAAAGAAGAAGAAGTTGAAGAAGAAATAAAGTTGAAAGAATCGGTAACGGACATTACCTCTTCTTTGACGCGCCTCTTTGAGACCTCCTCTTAGAGCACTAAAAATGGTATTTGAATAAGACCATAACCTCTAGGATGTTTCTATGGAAGTGGAGAAGAGAATTTGTCAGGGTTTTTCCGAGAATCAATGCTCAAAATGGTGTAAAGAGATGAGGGAAGGGGTGCCCTTTTATAAGGGAGGAGAGGGGCACTTTGGAATAACTAAAATTATTATTTTATTATAAAGTCATATTCGTTTTTTAATAGCTCCAAATTGATTTATTTATAAGATAAGATGGTGATGGGTCGAAATACTCTCATCCAATAGAATTTAGACAAGTTTATGTTTCTATTTTAACCTTATAATTTAGATTTAACTTTGAGTTAAATAATTTTACTTTTACCGTGTCTTCTTGTTTTCTTACACTATATGGTTAATAAACATACTATAACATGCCAAACGAACCCCAAGTGGTTCATTATTAATATATATATCCTTATATAATTCATTTGGCCTATCATTATATTTTAGGAATAAAATAACAATTAATAATATAATATATTTTTTAAAAACTATTTTATGTCAATTTTGACACTATTTGGTACTTGATTTTTGTGAAAATGATAAAAAAATGATTAGTTCGAAAAATGTTACTTAAATCAACAATAGCATGTCATAATAACCTATAAAATTAGTGTAATTCATAAAAAGACTCAAATTAAATTTATTTGGGTATTTATAATATCAATTATTTTAATATTTCATTATTTAGGTAATTACTGCACCACCATTGTGTCATAAATAACTTAAATTATTTAATGTCTAAAAATTATAAATAAAATACCATTAGGTATGAAATAGTTTTATCATTATAATGAATATTTATAGTCGAATTTATCTTATGTAGAACCCTATATTAAAAATGATTTTGTTATTAAACTTCGATTTTAACTATTTTAACCCTTCTTTAAATAAATTAATAATAAATTTCCTAATCTAATCCAAGTGGGCCTAAATCGTCATATTTTATTCCTAAGGTTGTTTTTGGTCTAATTACAAGTATTCAATATAATTAGGACATGTGTTAAGATAATAATAATATCATGTTAACCCATAATTACCCAATTTACTTTTAACTGTGGTAAAAAAAAGTAAAAAGTTACTATTCACCAAAAATTATTTTGATCTCATTGAACCAAATTTTAGTACTTGATATTAATGGTGTCTCTCGGATTTTTTAAATTAAATTCACAGAAGTGGTAAAAATTTATTTAAATGAAAAATTCAGTTTTTTAACTACCACTATTTTGTTTCACAATTCATCAAAAATTGATGTTTTTTAGAAAAATACCAAAAATTCCGCCGTATAATTATTTGATATTACGAATTTAAAATTGATTTCTATTTTTAAAAATTCAAAACATAGAAGTGTCATTAATTAATTTTAAAATTAATTCTCGTTATCAAAACAAATAGCGTGTTTTTAAGAAACAATAACTATCAAAACATTGACACTGGTTTATAACCAATTTCAAAGTGAAATTAATTCCAATTACCAACATTAGATTAAATGGTAAAAATATATTCTAATTGCACTTTAAAACCAATTAAAAAGATAATATAACCATATAAATTATTGCGATGAAAAAATTTGTTTTTTATTAAAATATAGCGTGTTTTTACTATTCATTAAAATATGAAAGATATCTGAATAATATGAAAAATTTATCCAAACTAAATTTTTATATCATGATTCCAAAGAATAATTTTATTTTGTCAAATTTAACTTATAGACATGTCAAAAACAATATTTAATGATGGCGCGCCATCAAAAGGTGGAAAAACTACATTTATTTAAAAATACATATTTTACTTGAAAATTTGATTTCTTTCTCATACCATGTTCTAGAAAATGCATAAGATGAATAATAATGTTATAAAATTAAAAATGTAGTTGATACTATTCATAACGGGTAGTTCATATAACATATCATTGTTTAGCGAAACTCAGTATTGCGTACAACACACACTATCATGGAAGGTCATGATTACGTGTAATGCAAGCCAAGTCAGGGATCCGTGTTGTGCAAGATCCTTTTGGTGTAGCATACAACACAAGACATTAATTAAATTAAAAAATTATTTTACATAAAATCTCGAGGTGTTACATTCTACCCCCATTAAATTGAATTTCTCCTCGAAATTCTTCAGGTTTATAAATCACTTACTATTTATAGAAACCCACATCGTAAAAAGGAATACTAAAACTTAATTTTAAAAACTATAGTATGAAATTTAACGATTACCCAAAGTAACTCATCACTGGGTTTCCATATAGGAGAACATAGGTGAAAATATGGATATGGAAGAAAAATCTAACCATCAAGTTCTGATGGAGAGTGGTAGAGAACATGTCTATGAAAAATCCATCAATCACAAAGCCATAGATTTGTGATGATCTAAGGAACCATCTGATTCATCAGATATAAAGGCACTAGGACAACATTTTTTGTTTTCAAGATCATTTCCCTAAAGCTGATGAAATTGGAATTAGAAGAAATACTTTCGTGATTTTGGTACAGTCTCACCGTTGGTCGTTCCTTGGACAATTTCCACTTCATCTCTTTAAGAAATGATGTTGAATTTGTCATTCATGATGTTTTAGTAGATCATGTGATAGAATGATGGTTCATTCCATCTGTCTCAAAAAAAAGGTTAGAAAAGTTATCAAAAATACATAATTCCATCTATAGTGACATTAATCATATATGGTTCTTAAAATGGACTTATACTTCATATATCATACTAATTAATATAATAAAACTATTTTCTACTAAATAGGGACTTCCTGTAGGCCAGTGGTTGGTGATAAAGACCTATCGCACTTCAGTTGTGGGTTTTATTCCCATAGCCATGTCTGACGCGATGGGTTGTCGTCCGTCCTGCAGGTTATCCTTTTAAAAAAAATACATTATTATAACTTTCCATCAATAATATCAAAAACGTTTTAGCCTTAAACAATACTAACTTATGTCCAACATAATCTATTCCAATATTTAGGCTTATCCAAAATACTATTGTCCAATCTCATATTATAGTGAAAACGATCACCAAAGAGTTCATATAACAAGCATGTTAATACCAACATTGATCCCCATATATCATTTGATATGTCTTGTTGGTCACATTCCAAACATTCGAAGGCCTTAATCATGTGTTCTCTTGAAAAAAATGAATACCCATTGAACCTTAGTGAAAAAATGAATGCAGTTAAAAGTTAACACTTTACACATACCAAAATCCTCAAAATTCTATATACGCAAACCATGATATCACTTAGTCCTTATATCAATCATGAGCTCATTAATACTTTAAAAAATTTTATTTTCCCCTTATCCCTTCATTATGCGCATATCATCTGCTTTCCAAAATATCTGAATCACTTTTCATGGTTACCGGTACCATAAAATTATTGAAAACCACAATATACTAATACAGAAATATTCTAATACACCATAAAAGTATCTCAACACAATTATTCTTGAATACCAATACATAAACACTTCAATCCATTCTCTTCAATGATTGTCCTGGAATAAGTCCTTCCTTGATTTAGAAGTAACTTTTTAGGTCAGTGCATTGAGTTGGGTAATGCCCATGTTCTCCAGAAATAAAAAATTGAACTCTATAGCGGTCTTTCACTCGATGATCCTTTTCTCCACATAGATAACATCTTCCCGACCATTTGAGGTATTCCTCAAGGTTCTTCATCCCTTCTTTATAAATCTCAATATTCCTTTATTTATTCCCCTCAACATGCGAACATGCATAAAAGTTTACCTTCCTCTTATTTGATGAATTAGGCATACAACTAAATTTCACCTTGTTAATCATATATCGCGATGACTGATTTGGCATAATCACAATATCTTTCTCTCTAGTAATTACACAATTGTTTTTCTCATAGACACCAATTTGTCCATTGGATTCAATGTTAACTGAATTTCTTCTGGTTCCCTCCATTGACTAAAACACAAAAATAATTCTATGAGAGGCAAAAATCATGATAGGGAAAACAACATAGTAAAGGGGGAGTAACCTCAATATCTAAAATCTTAGGATAAATTCTAATATCTTTACTATAGTTCTAGGACTATATCCTATACGTATACTTATCCTTAGGGACATCCCTAGACATACCTTAGAAATATCTCTAGGGATATCACTAATGTTTTCGCATCCTAGTTTCCAAAGGTTAACAAAACCTCCCACTGATACCAACTGTAGAGACCAGAATCTTGACATACGTGGACATTACATTACATTTGCGGAATACTTAATACATAACAAAAACAAACACACAGGGATCGTAATAGTTTAGTGTCTTTGGAAACTCAGAAAATAATCTTCTAAACATGTTGAAAGATCTTCAACATCTCCCATAAGATCTTCCCCTTTTTGTTTTCTTAAATAAAACCTTTCATTAAATCTTGGGGAAAATCAAATAGATAAAGGGTTTTCTCAAATGCTTAGTAAGGGTAAGCATGGATAAAATAAAACAAATCATATACATTTTAACTTCAAAACACGAACATAATATTTAAAAAACAGAATCTTGAGAAATGGCATAAATCATGGCAGTACATAAATCATTAATCATAAATAAACCTTAATCATGATAAAATAGCATGGGAATTAAACATGTAATTGTGTAAAACCATTAATAACATGTTCTGATTTCCATAGTATCCAAGTCATTGCTGCCAAGACCATCGTAGTGGACAAAGTCCCTTTCTGAATTGAGTTCACTCCTCGTTTCAGTCCGGTAAACTGAACCAGATTAACTTACCATTTCATCTATGTCTATCTCATGAGATATAAATCTTTACCCAATGCATTGGAGGGAGATATAGGTCCTACCCATCTCATAATTAAATCATTCTTACTTGTGCCAAAAAATAAACATACATTATTCATAATGACCCAACGAATAAAATGGGTTTCATAAACATCATCCTATCATCACATAACCCATATAAAAGAAATGGATATAATTTCATAATAATAAAAGTGAAACCATGTAAATCATAGAGACATGCTACTTGAAACATACACATATTAAATAATGTCATCTTAGATGAAAAACTATTTTGATAAAACACTTGAAATGAATTCTTTAGGAAAATATCCTTTCTTCTTCAAAATCATTCTCTTTTCACAAAATGTCATTAAATTTTAAAAGAAAATGATTTTTTTGAAAATAGTCTTGAAATATTTTGGAGGAAGCTTCATGAAAATAAGGCTTTATAAAATCGTAAAAATCATTTCATGTCATATACGCTAAAAAAATATTCTTCTCGTACTTTTGTCGGAAAAGTCAAAAAGAACCTTTTAGGGTAAATAAAAGAAAGATTCCTTCCATACCATGGGGTAAAAGTCAAATGGGTAAAAGGGAAATTAAACATATATGAATACACTTTTATAAAACATGGAAATGGATGATAGTAATAACCCCAGTATATACTTATGAATAAGTAATCTCGGATAAAAATGTGATTTTCACAATTATCCCTTACCTTAGGTCTGATATGCTTCGTACGTATCTGAAACTCCTGTATAATGATTTAAATAATGTCATTGACTTATTACAGAATCATATTCATTGTTATGATATCATATATGTTTCACTTATGACTTTATGTTACCCGTTCTTTTAAAAATTCCATGTTAAAGCAGCGTTTTGGGTAAAGTCGTTTCATTTATCGTACGTTTTTCGACTTTTTGTTCTTAATATTATTACTTATTTCCTGATTTACATAATTTTAGAATGTAAAACATGATCAATATGTAATATATATTCATCATATACATATATATATGATAGATCGATAAATGGAATGAAATACACCGTTCATGGAGACGGTAGGCCGTACGTACGCATGAATGTTGTTTTCGTTTCCTTATAGGATGGAATGAAACTAAATAGATGAAATAAATATATACATACATAAATATAGTAGAATTATTATTTCATATATTTCATTATTATTCATTATATAAACTTTATTATCATTCATGTATGGTTAACATGGAAGATTAATCTAATCGGGTCGTGGAGAGGGTAGTACGTACGTACGCACGAGCGATGATATCGTTCCCATAATTATTGAATAGAAATGGAGTGGATGGTATAATATACAAGAATAAGTATGATTTTATAATAACCATATATATTTATTCTTTACACCATTATACCAATCCATGTAAGGTGTTGGTGGAAAAACAGATTTCACCACGGCGTGGAGACGGTATTTCGTACGTACGCACACGTGGTGATTTAGTTTTCAATAGGATGGATAGATTGTGAAATAGGGTTGTTTAATAATTGTAATAACATATCAGTATATGAGTTATAATGATGTTATTACTTCATAATTAAACAACTAAAGAAGAAGAGTTGGAAGAAGAAATAAAGTTGAAAGAATCGGTAACGGACATTACCTCTTCTTTGAAGCGCCTCTTTGAGACCTCCTCTTAGGGAACTAAAATTGGTCTTGGAAGAAGACCAGAACCTATAAGATGTTTATATGGAAGTGTAGAAGAGATTTTTTCAGGGGTTGGGAGAGAATCAAGGCTCAAAATGGTGTGAAAAGAAGAGGGAAGGGGTGCCTTTTTATAAGGGAGGAGAGGGGCACCTTTGGAATTTCTAAAAATATTATTTTATTATAAAGAAATATTCGGTTTTTAATTGCTCCAAACTGATTTATTCATAAGCTAAGGTGGGTATGGGTCGAAATAATGAAATAAAATATAATTTGGAAAAGTTTAGGTTTATATTTTAACATTATCATTTAGATTTAACTTTAAGTTAAATTATTTAACTTTTACTGTGTCTTCTTGTTTTCTTACACTATAAGGTTAATAAACTTATCATAACAAGAAAAAAGAACCCCAAGTGGTTAATTATTAATATATATATCCTTATCTAAGTCATTTTTCCAAACCATAGATTTTTAGGAATAAAAGTACAATTAATAATATAATATTTGTTTTAATAACTATTTTATGTCAATTTTGACACTATTGGGTACTTGATTTTTGTGAAAATCATAACAGCATGATTAGTTAGAAAACAGTTACTTAAATCAATAATAACATGTCATATTAACCTAGAAAATTAGTGGAATTCATAAAAAGTCTCAAATTACATTTATTTGGGTATTTATGATATCAATTATTTTAATATTTCATTATTTAGGTAATTAATGCATCACCATTGTGTCATAAATAACTTAAATTTTTTAATGTCTAAAAATTATAAATAAAATACCATTAGGTAGGAAATATTTTTATATTTATAATGAATATTTATAGTCGAATTTATCTTATGTATAACCCAATATTAAAAAAGATTTAGTTATTAAACTTTGAATTTAACTAATTTAACTCTTCTTTAAATAAATTAATAATAAATGTCCTAATCTAATCCAAGTGGTCCTAAATGGTAATATATTATTATTAAGGTTTTTTTGGATCTAATTACACTTATACAAAAGAAATAGGACATGTTTTAGGGTAATAATAATATCATTTTTATCCTTAATTACCCTATTTACTTTTAACTGTGGTAAAAAAAGTAAAAGTTACTATTCACCAAAAATTATTTTCATCTCATTGAAGAAAATTATAGTCTTTTATATTAACCGTGTCTCTCAGATTTTCTAAATTCAATTCACAGAAGTGGTAAAATTTAATTTAAATGAAAAAGTCAGTTTTTTAACTACAACTAAGTGGTTTCACTATTCATCGAAAATTGAAGTTTTTTAGAAAAATACCAAAATTTGAGCCTAAGAATTATTTGATATTCCAAATTTAAAATTGACGTATATTTTTCCAAATTCAAAACATAGAAGTGTCATTAAATAATTTTAAAATTAATTCCCGTTATCAAAACAAATAGCGTGTTTTTAAGAAACAATAACTATCAAAAGATTGATACTTGTTTATATCTAATTTCAAAGTGAAATTAATTCCAATGAAAAACATTGGATTGAATGGTTAAAATATATTCTAATTACAATTTAAAACCAATTAAATAGATAATCTAACCATATAAATTATTGCGATGAAAAAAGTTGTTTTTAATTAAAATATAGCGTGTTTTTACTAGTCATTAAAATATGAAAGTTATCAAAATAATATGAAAATTTTATTCAAAGTAAATTTTTATATCTTGATTCCAAATAATAATTTTATTTTTCCAAATTGAACTTATAGACATGTCAAAAACAATATTTAATGTGGGTGCACCATCAAAAGGTGGCAAAACTAAATTTTTTGAAAAATATTCATTTTACTTGAAAAATTGATTTTGTTCTCATACCATGTTCTATAAAATGTGTAAGATGAATAATAATGTTATAAAATTCAAAATTTAGTTGATACTATTCATAACGGGTAGTTCATATAACATATCGTTGTTTAGCGAAACTCAGTATTGCGTACAAATCACGCCATCGCGGAAGGTCGTGATTGCGTGTAATGCAAGCCAAGTTAGGGTTGCGTGTTGTGCAAGCTCATTTTGGTGTAGCGTACAACACAAGACATTAATGAAATTAAAAAATTATTTTTCATAAAATCTTAGGGTGTTACAATCATCGACTTATTTCCCATCATTATCTTATGAGACATAAATCTTTACCCAACGCATTGGAGATAGATATATGTCCCACCCATCACATAATGAAAACCATACATAAGTGTGCCACAAAAACATAAATCATTCATCATATCAGAACCCATGAAATGAAATGGGTTTCATAAACATATTTCAATCATAACATAATGCATGGAAAAAATGGGTTTTAAAAATATCATCCCATCGTAATCATAAAATAAACATAGAAATAATAGGTATATTATTCTTGAAAAATATTAAAATAAAAAATGATATCAATTAATTTTATCATATATGGAAAATAATTTTGATATATTACTTGAAAATAATTCCTCATGAAAATATCCTTTCAGTTTTGAATACATTTTCTTTTCTTAAAATGTCATGAAATTTCAATAGAAAACATTTTATATGAAAATAACGTTGTAATATTTTTAATTAAACTTAAAATAATTATGTTATCATGATGAATTAACATTACATTCAAGTCGTATAAGTTAAAAAACATTCATTGCCGATTTGTTTTGGTAAAGTAACAAAGATCCTTGTTTATAAAATGACAGAAATATTATTTTCAAATAGTTTCAGAAAAAGTAAAAAATGTGTAAAAATAAAATTAAAAAGTTATAGGATAATATTAAAATATATTTTTGAATACATATTTATAAAAATTGGATGTGGAAGATAAATACTCCTTAATGGTTATTTAAAGTAGAACAATCTCAATATTGATGGGAATGTGAAATAATCAATTATCACTTTATAATTAGTAGTATCGTATGTACCATGAAAGAAATAAAATTATATGGATATGAAAATACCATAATATTTATAATAATACTCATAAAATACATTCATGGGAAGTAGATACACCACACAAAAGAAATAAGTAGCACATAAGGAATGTGTCCCACAGAATTAAAAGTAAGACAGAAATACCTTACCTTAAGTCATAAATTCTTTTGTATACATTAAAACCTCATTTATAATAAATATATTTTTATTATAAATCTAACATGTCAAAATATTCATATATATAATACCATATATAATTTACTCCTCTTACTCACTTTTTAACAATTCCATGTTTAATGTTATGTTTCGGGTAATAACCGCTTTGTTTCTCATAAATGTTTTGACATTTTATTCTTGATACTCATAAATGGATCATAATTTAATTATATTAATAATCATAAAGTTATATATATTTATTATATATTTCATTATAGTTATATATAAAATTTATGGCTAGAAAATAAAATACACCGTTCATGGAGATTGTAGGTCGTAGGTACGCATGAACACTGTTTTCATTTTATTTTCAGATTAAAATAAAGAAATATATATCATATATTATAATTCGATAATATTTTTATTTAATATACATGTAATATGTTTATTAAAACAATTATTAATACATTAATTGTAATGTGTGAATGAATCACATCTCTTCATGAGGTGATAGTTCGTGGTACAAACGAACAATGTTATCATATTCCCAAATAATGTAAAGCCTAAAGGTATGTGAGATAAAAACTTAAAAAAGTATATGTATGTCATAAATATCATATAAAAATATTATTCCCCTCATAATTCTCACCCATTAAATATGGTGATGGAAATGAATTGTATCGTTGTGTGGAGACGATAAATTGTATGTATGCACAAGTGAAACTTCCTTTGCTTGTTCGATATGAAAGGAGATTTATATTGGTGTGTTAATATTAATAATAAAATTTAATAAAATTTAGTATTATTAATTTATTATTATATTATATATACCAAATATTTATATAATTTGTATAATATTATAAAAAGAGAGTGATTGTTTAGAGAAATTGCCTATTCTTAGAAACATCTCTTTTAACTCTCCTTTAAAGAACACTAGAGATGGTCTATTGAAAAGACCCTAATATCTAGAATGTGGATATTGAAGTGTATAAGATAATTATTCATAGTATGGTCTATATATAATATTAAAAATGGTGAAATGAGATGAGGTAGGAGGTGTGATTTTATAATCAAGGTGAGGGAAACTTTTATAATTTCTCAAAATATTAATTTATAATTACTTAAATATCAATCCAAATACCTATAAATTAAAATTTATTCAATGATAATGTGGTATAATGTTTTATTCACATAAAAAAATAGATTTTAAACATGTTTTTTTTGTAATTTTAAACCATATCTTTTTTATTAACACTTAGTTAACCTATTTTAATTTTAATTACGGTAACAACATTTACAATAATAAAATGTAGATATTTTCACTTATAAGGTGTCAATTGAACCATAAATTGGGTATTTATGACAGTTTGAATAATAATGTTTCCATTTTTTCTTTATTTTATATTTTTCATATGATTTTAATTAATTTAATAAAATAATATTTTAATAAAATAACATTATTTTTAATTTTGACACTATTCTTTACATTTAAATTATGAAAATCAATACGAAAAGATAAATTAGAATGAATTAATTTAATACACTCTAATTATGTCATATTAACCTATAAATGTTTTTATCACCTTATGTACTTTTAAATATATTTATTTTAATATTTTTTATATCTCTTAATTGAGTTTTTTATTATTTGAATAATTAAATCATCATCATTGTGTAATTATTTATGATAATTATTTCTTCACTAAAAAATAAAATAAAAAGTATTGTTGTATATATAACATTTATTTTTAATAATAATATATATATCCAATAATATATTCTATTTAATAGCATAATAAAAATATTATACTTATTAAAAGTAATAGTGTGAAATTATGTCACTCTCTTTGATTTTAATAATATTCAAGTCAATTTAATGGCGTGTTTCCATTAAATTATTAAATTTATAACCTTAAATTTTATGTGTTGAATTAAAATCATCCAATAACATTTTGGAAAGTGTTAAGGTCATTTTATAATCCTTATCACTTTATTTGTTATCCTAAATTATCAAATTTTACCATTTACTGTGGTAAAAAATTAGCATTGTTACTATTCATATTGAAAATAATAAATGAGATCTATTTAACAATTTTTTATCTTCTGATTCTAAATATTTAATCTATTTCTCCAAATTCAATTCATATAATTTGAAGAAATTAATTAAAAATTAATCCGGCAAATGGGATGAAACAATGAGTATTTAAATTAAAAATGATTAAATATTTGGATTAATTTTATATCAAACTATGAAATGGATTAAAATTAAATACATTTAATTAAATTATATAAAAATTACCTAATTATAATTTAAAAGTAATAAAAAATATAAATTAACATAAAAAATTATATAGATGAAAAAAGAAGGTTTTAATTAAAATTCGGTATTTTCTATTGTTCATCAAAACATGAAACTTATTATAAAAATACAAAAAATTCAACAAAATTAAATTTTGATATTAAAATTTAAAATAAAAAGTATATTTTATCAAATATAATTTTTAAAAGGGTCAAAAATAAGTTTAAATTGGTACGCCATAAAAAGCGACACAAATATCTTTTTTAGAAAAATATATCTTTTATGTGTAAAATTTGATTTTTTATTATATAAAATTTAGAAAATGCATAAAATAAATGTTTAAAATTATATTTAGTATATATTATATTAATATTTTCCAATAAGATAGAATTTTTTATTTATTTTTATTAAAAATATTTGTGCGCAAGTAAAACGTTTTTCATAAAAAAATTGATCTTATTTAAAAAGTAGTTCAATTTTAATTTATAATAATTGTTCACAAAAAATAATAATTATATATAGATGAATAAAAAATATTTTCATAATTCAGTTATTCATTTTAATAGATTCTATTCTAATTTCTATGTTATAACATACTTCTTTTTAAAAATAAAATTATGTTTCATAACAAATCAGTGTTTTTTCTAACACAAGCTAAGTTAGTGTTGTGTGTTCTGGAAGATTACCATAGTGTAGTGTGCAATGAAAGCTATAAAATTATTCAAAAATCTATTTCATATAAATCATTGGGTGTTATAGTTTTTAATGATACATTCAATTTACTATTTTTATGTAAACTATTTTATTTTTATTCCAAAAGTAAAAACAGTATCATTTAAATATATGGTTTGCCACAACTACTAAATCGGCCAGTATTTTGGTATTTAAACCTTCATATCTATGTGATTGAAATAAAGAAGACACCAACACTAGATTACTATATTTGAGGTTATTACAGTTATTATCAGGGAAAATGACTAGTATAAACCTTGTTAACTAGATTAAGGAAAGCATATATTGTGGAACATAAACCTATGATATACATTGATAATAAGTATAAAAGGACATCCTAGGTTTTGGAGAGGAAGTTATTGTTTGATTTTTCCTTGAAATAAATCCCTTTATGGATAACACTAATAGATGTGGTTCTGGCATAGAGGTACCAATGAGTAATAACTCTCTAAAGGGTGGATTGGACTTGAAATAACCATCCCCTTGTGTATGACATTGGGTTTTACTGTGCACTTGGTTTGACTCTATGGGTGATATTATAAGGATAATTCAGAAAAAATTCAAACAATTACAAAGTTTTTCAAAATAATGATATCCCTGAAGAAACCAAGTTTATAATTATGCTATTTACAATGCATATATTTCAAATTAATGTTAGGTGTAAAAAAACATTAAATTATAAATTATGATTTTAAATTTTAAATTTTATGAGATAATACAGTATGTTCCATTTTCTAGAAATGGAGTTTTGAATGAAGAATGATATCAATACTCATGGCCAATGTAGTTATTTCCATACTGATGAATCTTATACAACTAGTATTGTAACTAATTAAACTATTTATCTACTATGCCTTATTTATTTACAAGGCCTTCTTATTTAGGTTATGAAAAATAACCTTTCCTATATGGAGAAACCTATTCTATAGTTAGATTATCTTATGTTGGATCACATTATGTGATAGAAGAAACCATAATTTAGTGGGTCTACTAATCTTAAGGAATTTGAGAAATAAACTATATCTTTGGAGAAAATATTTATGGAATTTTGATGTAGTGAAAAGTAAAATGATTCAATTTCAGTTTTTTATCTCAAAGTCGATGTTGATGAATGTTGGTCGTCAATCCACAATACACGGGAAGAAGTGGAAATATAGATCAAGGAATGGAATGATTTTATAGAGATATTATTAAAAAAATATTTCCCTTCAGATAAAAAACCTAAAATGAACATAATGTTCCTTATAATAAAAAATGAAGAAAAAAGTGTTGTTTGTTGAGTGGATACTTTTCAATGTCATATTGTTTTACTTTTGATAATTACTTCTACGCATCATTTTTTGTTTACTAATAAGTTTATTTAAGCAGTTTTATATTTATTAGTTATCATTATTTATTTTATATCTGATTAAATCTTGATTGGATTCAAACTACATCAATTCTATTGAAAAATAAGAGGATTATCTATATTTTATCTATTTCTATCAAAAGAAAAATTATTTGTTCTGATGGTGAAAAAATTAATGAAGTTATTATAATAATTTGGGGATAGTATAGTTTTTATCATAAATCCATGACATTATTTTGATTATATATCAGGATATAATGCTTAGATTCATGTTTTTATTATAGAGTTAGATACCAAATGGATTTTACTAAACATTAATAGTTTATGGGTAATTATGAAAATGTTTTTTCTATTCTCAGAAAATTCTAAAAAATTAGTGAAATAGTTTAGAAACTATGTAGTGTATAGTTTTAGAAATCTAATGAATATAATTTAATACATTTTCTAAAGATATCAGAATCACTTGAAACCTTATGAGAAGGAAATCCAATACTATTAAATTTATTTCATTAGTTTAGATAATGGGTAAAAATATTCGTTTGATTGTTAGTAAATTATCCGAACTTCTGTTATGATTATAAAAAATGAAAGTTCTTCTAGTGTATCGTTGCTTTATTTTTTCAAGGATTTTCATAGTAATGTATGTATAATTGATTCGATTATTTACCCATCAGACATATTATTAGATTTATTAAATATAAGTGTTCTAGAACAAAGTCTGAATTCAATGTTAAGAGCCTCAAAAATAGTATTGAGATCTATAATAGAAATTTCCTCAGTTTTTATGTGGTTTATTTGAACCTTATGTTTCTATCTATACATTCAGTGAACCAAAAATTTGTATAATTTATATTTAATTAAATAATGGTTTTAGAAAAATTTTTGTTATATGAACAATTTTTTGAGAATTATCAATACACTATGTTCGAAATGATGTATAAGTTATGTAGGAAAATTATCCATAACATTTCCTACCACATTGAAGTTATTCACACAGCTGATATTTCCAATTGGGATCATGCTTTTGAAGATGTTGTCATTTTTGAAGTATTATTCATATATATCAAAATGAAAACCGGACGATGTTCAAGAGAAGTTTCCTCTTGTTCTAAATATTCCAAGAATATCTACTCACACTAGTTCTCTAAAGCTTATACATGGAAGATGGTTTACACTATTTCATGATGGAAATAGATGGTGATTGTTCACTATTCATGTAATCCATCTTGTAATATGAATAATAACTAAATATACATTCCTTGAATAAAACTAGTAGGATGGATGTGTTTACCATGAATATCCGATTGTTAATATGTTGTAGGCTTGCTAAACAAAAACTCAAGCTGTATAAAAATATTGAAATGGAGTGTTTTTGAGTTGAGTAACCCTCATGTTTCATGACAAACATCATGACAAAGAGAAGAGAATTGTGATCTTCTTTATATAGAATACACATACACTATAAATGATGAAATCATGGACCATGAAACATAAACTATCTCTAAATTGAGATGGTTTACTTTATGAATTGGGACTCTAAATAGAGATGAAAAATGTTATCTTAGTTTAGTGGAATCCTTTCTGAATATGTTATTATGAAAGATATTATCATTACATAAATTGATGATTCAAAATGGAAACTAAATTTAAAGAACTCCTAATTATGAAATATAAAAGAAAATCATGTTGTTATATCAAGAGATTTATTTATTGATGTATTGTTACATCAATGATGAAAAAATATATTTCATTCGGTATGTCTAGATTTTTCAAAATAAACTAGAATTAGAGACCATTCCCAACACTAAATGTAATGGGTCATACAGGGAAATGATGATAATTTTCATTACAATAAAATATAGTTGAAATGGACACAAATGAATCATAATGATGGAATTTGTATTGACCTGAATTATTTGGATTTCATATAATCAAAATGTTAAGACCTGCCACATTAAGAATGTAGAGACTCATTTCGTGTGATATCACTATGAACAAGATAGAAAATAACATCTCCTGATGATTTTATATTTACTTACAAAAAATATTATTATAATAACTAAATATTTATTTATCTGAAATCATGTAATGATAGAAGACCAGCTTCTTGTATATTCTTATCATGTCATGGAACACTTTTTTATATGTTTAATGGTATTTCTATATTCTTATTTTTTATATGTAATAAATTCAATGACATATAAATTGGATAAATCCTTTAAAAATATATGTAATATAATAAAAGAGTTTATGATGGATGTTGGACTCACCTATTTTGATAATCCCAAATCATGTTTAAATATTGAATACGATATATTAAGCCATTTACTAATCTTTTTAATCTACGTTTATATTGTTTATCCTGAACAATTTATATTCTTAGTCTCATGACTTTGTTGCGTCAGCTCACAATTTATATTTATCTAAATATAATTTCACTGTTTAAGGCTACTGGTAAGGGCCTTCTATTCAAGGTCATCGCTACAACTCACTGTCATTCTGAATCACTGTTTCTAAAATGTCACTATTGAAGATCTACTATCACTGGTATAAGTTATCGGTACAAGTTCACTGTCACAATCCTATCATTGATCTACTTATCAAAGCTCACAGACAAAGAGTCACCATCACAAGGTAACTACTGTGACAAGGCTTCTGTTAGAATTTCAATGTCAGACTCTTTCTTAAGTCTTCTGTTGAGAGCTTCACTGTTCAAGTCTATAGTTGGACATATCTACCATTAGTAGAAGGCTACCACTAGACAACTCATACTATCAAGATAGTCGATTATTGTTCAAAGTCTACTGATGGACATATTCCACTGTTAATTAAATTACATATTGAGATAAGTCTACCAGTGGAAAGGTCACTATTGCAATAGTCTGATGTTACAGACCTACCAATGAATTCCACTGATGAGGATCTACTGTTACATATATTAACAGCTACCGTTACAAGACATCCACTAAAACAAAGTCCCCCATTACAAGCATATATACTGAGAGCCTATCGATGAAGATGAAGCTCATAGTTGAATAGCCTACCGATGAAGTTCACAGTTAGAGAGACTTCCGTTGAAGTCTACCGTGTGACATGCACCTACTACCAATCTAATGATTTTATATTGTTTATTTTACCAATTATATTTATACTATCATAACAGTCATATATGGACAAATTCATGCACCTGACATTATTTAATGTTATTTGCAGGCATATCAGTAAATAGTATGATGTACGAGTAAGACCACATGTGGTTGAAACATTTTAATTGTAGGACCCTGCTGAACCAAATGAGAAAAAGCTGAACTGAAACGTGTATTTATATGAGTAGAGAAAGACAACAATAGAATACATAGAATATATTGAATATACATAAGAGATACACATACAACACCCAAATATACAAGAAAGAAGAAGAACACTCGAGCACATATTCTGAAGAATAGAGATCTTCATGATGATATATTGAAAGAACCATTTTCAAGATGTAGGGGTGTGCTAAAAAGAGATTTAATTTCAAGAGTCTGATCATCTCTACATCTGGAAGTTAGAACCTGGAAGTTGCGAAACTCTGTTTTGGAGGAAACTTGTAGAGAAGGACCAAAACTACATTTCCTTCATTCCAACGTGTTCCGAGCTGATCTGCCAACTCAACAGAGCATTATAAACTTATCCCTACTATGTTTAGCTCTACTATGTTTAATTATTTTACATTTGTGAGTGGTGTGTCTGTGTTACACACACTGACTCTTGTGCATGAACTAAGGATACTGAAAATCCCCATACAAAACTCTCTTTACATTTGTTTCCCACGTATGACTGTGGAAGAAGCCTAGTGTGTCTTGGTAGTTTTTTTCCCACGTATAATTATGGTAGAGGTTGCAAAACCTGGAAAGTTTGTGAAACTATTGTAAAGCTTGATACAGGATGTGTATCACTTTTTAAAATAATTTCTTAGTGGCAGGTGATCACCAAGTGGAGAGGACTAGGCCTTGAATTAATACGGAACCTCTTGTTTAAGTTGTTGTGTTTATCTTTCACTTACTCTATGTTATAATTATCTGCTGTGCTTATATTAGCAAAGACATAAATCTGTTTTTACATTCACTCAGATAGTTAGTTCTGGTTAGTGTGTATATGTGATGCGTTAATAAACTTGTTTCAAAAGTGGAATTAGTTCTCATACTAATTCAACTGAGGAGTTATCAACCTTTGAGAAACTTTTTGAACAATAAGTCACTAATATCTCTACTACCTTAATTGAATGAGCCATTTTAATTTGGGGGATTTTAATCCTCAATGTTTTTAACAGAAATTTTAATTGGAACTCAATTCACCCCCTACTGAGTATCCACTCTGACCAACATTTGGTATCAGAGGTAACATTTTTATTTATAAAAAGTTTTCAAACCCTCTGCTTTTCAAACTGTGATTTTAGTTTTATCTTAATGTTCATAAATTTCTATTAGTTCTAAATTTTATCAATTAAATATATTTTCTAAAATCTAGTTATGGGAAAAAGACTAGAAGGTGCTGCTACTAACAATACACCTTTCATTAATGGTGTGAATTATGCTCAATGGAAAATTAAAATGAAAATTCATTTGGAAAGTATTGGTTTTGATATTTTGTCTTCTATAGAATAAGAATATGAGATCCCCAAAACTACTAGATCTACCTAGGATGATGCTACAAAGTCTGACTATAACAATAACTATAATGCTATGAATTCCCTTTACTGCTCTTTAAGAGATGATGAATTTATCCGAATTTCTACATGTAAAACAGCTCATGAAATCTGGGACACCTTGGATGTTTCTCATGAAGTAACAAAGAACATGAAGGAAATGAGATTAAATACATATACTATTAAATATGATAATTTTCAGATGAGAAATGATGAACCCATTTCAGAAATGTACCTTAGGTTTAATGAGATTGTAAACACCATGAGTTCACTGGGAAAAGTTGTTCCAGAAAAGGGGAAGATCAGGAGAATATTGAGAAGTTTTCCAGACAGATGGAGAGGCACTTCTGTGTCTATCTGAGAGTCATGTGACATCAGAAAGCTACATGTTAAGGAGTTGATTGGTAAACTAATGATGTATGAAGAAGAATTGAAGGTGAACAAAGAAGAAGATTATTAACCCAAGAGAAAATCCGTGGCATTCAAGTCTACTGCTTCAAAGAGAAAAGACAAGGAGAAAATACATTTAACTACTGAAAGTTATACCAGTGAAGATTCAGATTCAGAAAATAATGAAGAAATGTCTCAAATAACCAGGATATTTAATATGTTCTATAGGAAGAAGAAGTTTTTTAGAAAACCAAACTACAAGGGTAAGTATGATCAACAAGGTAAGTGGAAGAAGGATTGGAAGAAATCTGATAAGGGAGATGATATAGTCTGTTATGAATGCAAGAGGAAAGGACATATCAAGGCTGGCTGCCCAAATTTAAAATTCAAAAAGAAATATGATTATAAGGTTAAGAAGTACAAGAAATCCATTAATGAAACCTGGAGTGCTTCGGAAGACAGCACAAGTGAATCCGAAGCTACTGATTCTGAAAAGAATCATTCCAACATGTGCTTCATGACTAACATATCCGAGGTACCTGTTTCCCCTATTCTAAATGATTATTATTATATAAATAACAGTGATTCAGATAATGATGAAAATATGTCTAAGGATGAACTGTTTGAATATTGAAATATGCTGGAAGATACCTGCAATTATCTAAAAGATAAATATAAATCATTGAAGAAACAACATTCCTTGACTAGTAATGTTAAAACAGATCTATGTTTAGAAAAAGAAAAGAATGCTCAACTGTTGAAAGAAAACACTGAACTCAATTTATCTAATGAAAAATTAAGAAAGGTTATTGAGAAGTTCACTGCTGGTAGGTATACCTTGACACAGTTTCTAGGAAAACATATAGCTCATAAATATACAACTGGTCTAGGATATCATCCTGGACAAAGGCAAATTTTCAAAACCAATTTTTTTCCAAAATCTGGACAGTTAACTGCTAATTCTGGACTATATTTTGAGAAACAATTTTCTAGAGGACCTAAAAAAGTATTTATGTCTCAAAATATGTTTTTTTATTTTAGAAAACCTATAATGAAAATATGGGTTCTCAATGTTTTACTAGCTAACCTCTCTGGACCCTAGAAAATATGGGTACCAAAATTACCCCATGTTTAATCTGTTTTACAGGGTAATTTCGTAAAGAGTTCATGTAAGACCCTATGGTACTTGGAAAGTGGATGTTCAAGACATATTATAGGAGACTATTCTTTCTTCAAGAGTCTAATTAAAGTTGATGGTGGGAATGTCACCTTTGGTGACAATGCAAAACGAAAAATCGTCAGATTAGGACTGATTGGTAACCTTGATTCAATATTAATCTCTAAAGTACTTTTTGTTGATGGATTAAAGTATAATTTACATAGCATATATCAGTTATGTGATGATGTCTTTAATGTTAAATTTTAAAATGATTCATGCCATGTTTTTAATTCAAAAAATGATTTAGTTTTCACTGTATGTAGAAATGAAAATGTATATGCTGTTGATTTAAATTTCTTAGCCAAACAAAATGTTTCCTACTAAAATTCTTTTCATAAAGAGTCTTGGTTGTGGCATAGAAGGTTTGGACACTGTAATGTGCACGGACTTAGGAAGCTATCTAAGAAATTTTTAGTTAGAGACTTACCTAAATTAGAATTCAAAATTGATAAAGTGTGTAATCCCTATCAAAAGGGAAAACAACACAAATTTTCTTTCAAACTAACGAAAAAAGTTTCAACTTCTCAACCACTTGAGTTGGTTGACATGGATTTGTTTGGACCATCAATATTTTCCAGTTTATATTGGAAGCAATATGTTTATTTTCTTTTAGATGACTTTTCTAGGTATACTTGTGTATAATTTCTAGCTCACAAAAGTGAAGTTTGTTCCTATTTTGTCAAATATTCCATGTTTTTAGAAAACCCTAGTGGACTTAAGATTAATACCCTAAGAAGTGATCATGGTCGAGAGTCTGAGAATCATGAGTTTTAATCTTACTGCTCACACAATGTCTATAGTCACAATTTCTCTTCCCATAAGACACATCAACCAAATTGAGTTGTAGAAAGAAGAAATATGGCCCTTCAAGAAATTTCTAGAACAATTATTAATGAGTATGACTTACCTGTTTATTTTTGGGTTGAATCTGTAAATACAGCATATTATGTTATCAATAGAGTTTTAGTTAGACCTTTTCTAAAAAATACCCCTTATGGTCTTTAGAATAATAGGAATCCTAAGGTTAATTACTTTAGTGTTTTTGGTTGTAAAGTATTTATTCTTAATACAGAAGATAATATTGACAAATTTGCTTCCAAAAGTGATGAAGGAATTTTCCTGGGTTATTCTATCTCAAGTAAAGCCTATAGAGTGTTCAATAAGAAAACCAAATGTGTGGAAGAGTCAGTTCATGTCAAATTTGATGAGATTGATCTACATGAGCCTAAAACCATTCATGAAAATCTTGAAGAAGATTTGTCAAATCTGAACTTTAATGATTAGAATAGTGAATCCCTTGTAAAAGTATCCAGCTCTGGAAATTTTCCAGAATCTTCTCCTACCAATTCTGAACCAACAGACAACAATGAAGAATCTAGTTCAATCGTTTCTAGAGGTATTATGACAATTAAGAATCATCCTTTAGATGATGTTGTAGGTGATTTAAATAGAGGAAATCATATTTGAATTTCTCTAACAAACCAGGTTGAACATCATGCTTTTCTTTCACAGATTGAACCCAAAAATATTAATGATGCTATCAATGATGAATTTTGGGAATGGTTATGCAATAAGAACTAAATCAAGTCAAAAGAAACAAAGTTTGGGAATTAGTGTAAATACCTAACAACACTTTGACCATATGCACTAAATGGGTGTTTAGGAACAAAGTTGATGAGTCTATTAATATAGTTAGAAACAAATCTAGGTTGGTTGCACAAGGATATATTCAATAGGAAGGAATAAACTATGAGGAAAACTTTGCACCTATAGCTAGATTAGAAGCTATTAGGATACTACTGGCTTATTCATCTCATCTAAATTTCAAACTTCATCAAATGGATGTCAAATGTGATTTTCTAAATGGGTGTATAGCTGAGGATGTATTTGTTGAACAACCTCTTGGTTTTAAAAATCCCCATTTTTCCAATCATGTTTTTAAACAATCTAATGCTTTATATGGATTAAAACAAGCTCTAAGAGCATCGTATTATAGGCTCAGCTCCTTTCTTATTTCAAATGGTTTTACCAAAGGGATATCTGATCTTACTCTTTTCATTAAATGGATTTCTAATGATGTTCTGATAGTAAAAATTTATGTGGATGATATTATTTTTGGATCTTCTAAAAATTCATTATGTATTGATTTTTAAAAAATGATGCAAAATGAGTTTGAAATGAGTTTAGTGGGAGAACTAAAATTTTTCCTTGGATTTCAAATAATTCAAAATAAAAATGGCATTGTTTTGAATCAAAGTAAATATATTAAGGATCCCTTAAAAAAATTCATTGGATGGTAGTAAAGGTAGTGACACACATATGAGCACCACTTGTAAGTTGGATATTGATGAAGTTGGAGAACCGGTGGATCAAACCAACTACAAAGGTATGATAGGGAGTCTACTCTATCTTACAGCTAGCAGACCTGACATCATGCTTAGTTTATGTATGTGTGCTCGCATTCAAGACAATCCTAAAGAATCTCATTTAACTACTGTTAAAAGGTTTTTTAAATATCACAAACATACTCATAACTTAGGATTACTTTATCCAAAAGGGAAATCATTTGATCTGTTGAGTTATTCTAATGCTAATTTTGTCAGTTTCAAGTTAGATAGAAAAATCACCTCTGGGACATGTCACATTTTTGGAAATTCACTAGTATCTTGGTGTAGTAAGAAGCAGGAATCTGTTGCATTATCTACTGCCGAAGCTGAGTACATAGCTGCTGGTAGTTATTGTGCTCAAATTCTGTGGATGAAAAACACTTTACTGGACTATGGATATCAATTAAAACAGGTCTCTATAAAGTGTTACAATACAAGTGCTATTAACATTTCCAAAAATCCAATATCTCATACTAGGAAAAAGCATATTGATGAGAGACATCACTTTTTGAGGGATCATTATCAAAAGGGTGATATCACTCTTGAATTCATTGAAAATGAACATCAATTGTTTGATATATTCATAAAGACTTTGAATTCTAAGAGGTTAAACTACATCAAACATGAGTTAGGAATGATTAATTTCCTCATATGATACCTTACTGTTAGACCGCACTGTTAGAACTCACTGTTAGACCTCACTGTTAGACAACACTATTAGACCTCACTGTTGGACCTCACTGTTGGACCTCACTGTTCGACCTCACTATTGGACCTCACTATTAGACCTCACTATTAGACCTCACTATTAGACCTCACTGTTAGACCTCACTGTTAGACCTCACTGTTCGACCTCACTGTTCGACCTCACTGTTAGACCTCACTCTTAGTCCTCACTATTAGACCTCACTGTGAGACCTCACTATTAGACCTCACTATTGGACCTCAATGATAAACCTAACTGTTACACCTCACCATTTCACCTCACTAGTGTACCTCAATGGTAAATCACACTGCTAGATACCTCACTATTTGTCTTTATTTTTGCGGGAATTCGAACAGTTTTTATTCTTATTTATTATTTCTATTTTATTTCGCTTTAATCACTAAATGATAAAACCAAAGGCAATGAACATATCTCAATCCACCTTCCTCTCTCAATCTTGAACCTTGCTCTTGAAATTCTTAAACCCTAACTCTTCATTTGGGCCCTCAAACCTCTCTCAATCTCTATGGCTAGAACCAAGCGATCCCCGACTGTCAACGAGGATACGCCATGGTGAAAGAGAACTCGAGCAGAATCCACTGGCACCAGTAATACCCTAACGAGACCTATCAACCCGCATCTGACCAAGAGTGAAATCTATGCTGAGATGGAGTTCAGTGAAGAATGGCTGCTGTCAAGCAAGTCATTAGTGCTGGAAGCACTCGATGCCCAAGGATGGACCGAATGTTTTTCCAACAACAATGGACCGTACTACCCGAAGCTTGTGAAAGAATAATATGAATATATGATGTTCATAGAGGAAGATGATGTACATAAGCTAATATCCAAAGTTAATGGCAAAGAAGTCAGCTTCTCGTCTTCTAAGTGGGCTACCTGTTTGAGAGTTCCTCGTAAAGGAGTATATGATTACTACTCTGGAGTGGCTCCTCCAAACAGTAATGTTTTGGAGTTTTAAAAATCTCTAGAAGAACTGATAGGTAATGGAAAATCATAGAAGATCAGTGTAGCTAAGATGAATGGACAATATAGGCTTCTGTTCAAATTCATTCAGCATGTAATTAGTTCCAGGAGAGGAGATTTTGCAGTGCTGAAGTACCAGGACACATTCCCGATGTACTTAATGAATCATGGAATGAATATTAACCTATGTAGGTTACGGATGGAACAATTGGAGGATATGACTAAGGCATTCTCAAAATCCAATGCCCTATTCCATGCCAAGCTAATTTCAGTAATGATAAAGGTAAAGGGTGTGGCTGGAAATCAAGAAGAGATGTTAGTGGCCAAGAATAGTGTTTGTATTTCCAAGGTTATTTGAAAATTCATGAAAATTAGCTATAATCCCTGGAAGAAAGAATGGGTGAATGATGAAGGAAAGGTATATGGAAAGTTTGACCCTACTACTCACCCATCTAGGCCAAAAGACAAGAGAGATCCAGGACTGAAGCATGATAAGCTAGAAATGGATTATTCATATGAGGGGGAGGAAGCAAAAGAAGTTGTGGACCCTAAAAGAGTGAACAACCCCATTGATGATGGGAGTGATCCTGATTTTCCTAACAGTTCTATAAGGACAGTAGCTTTCGGAGTAGCTATCCCTCCAAAAGAACTACCAAGAAGAGAGACTGTTCTAAAGGACAGTGATACTGAGACCACTGAAGAAGAGGAAGCATCTCAAAATATTTTCAAGGAATCCTCTAAAGAGGATGAGACTACTGAGTCAGATCATTCTTCTCATGAGGCAAAGGAGGCATGTGATAAGGATGAAGGAAAGGAGGCTATTGATGAATCTGGTGATGAGGACATTGAAGAAGAGGAGCTCAGTTTGAGCCCTATGATAGTTAATATAGACAAGACAGTGTCTGGTCAGGAATCAGGAGTGTCATCTACTTCCATTGATCTGAAATTCATTGATAAATCAGTGGAGGATGAGACTCATCCCACTGGTAAACGAATAGAGAAAACTGTTGTTAAATCTGATGGAGTTTCATAGGAGGTTATGGAATTACCTAGAGAAAAACAGATAGAGGAGACTTCTCAGGAGAGAGCTCAAGTAAGGGTGAGCAACCTGTTTCCTTTGGTTCATTTTCTGTGCTGCATGACATAGAGGGTTGGTCATCAGATCTTGGGTACATGGTACATGGACTCAATTAATGAGATTTTGATGAGGAAGACCAGCCTCAAAGGGATTATGTTATCCTACCTAAAAGTATTCCACTAGTTGTGGCTGACAATTTGGAAACCAAGGAGGACCTTTAGACCATAATGGTTGAAATGAAAGAGGACCTGATAGAATCGATGGTAGATTTGAAGAATAGCCTTATTGAAGAGTTTAGGAGTGTGGAGAAATACTTGGAGCTATCTCTAGGATGTGATGTGTCCAATCCAGTGAAATAAATGCTGAATAAGATTAAAGTGTGCCATAATCAAATTGAAAGATGGACAGGAGATGTGGTTGCTCTGAGACAATCAGTTGCTTCATTGACCACCATGAGCAGTTCTCAAACCAAGTGAATGCTGAGATTTGATACATCAAAGAGGTAGTCAAGCAGTTTGGGGAAGTTTCTAAGTCTTTTAAGACATCAGTCAATGAACATATGAACAGTTAGGATACACTTATTCAGAAGGTGAATGGTAATTTGACTCAGTCTTTCTAAGAGACAGTAGCTTTCTCGGTAAAACCCCTTCCATCATCTATCACCTATGTGAGCATTGACCAGATCAGAAATATGATCCAGGAAGAGCATTATAAGGCCAGTACCATTGGCACCTCTGATTCTCAGGTAATTGCTACCACTAGGGAAGTCAACAATTATGTTCATGAACACTTGCGATCAGCTACTGCTACTCAGGAAGCCATTATGAATAAGGTAGATTCTTACTTTGAGAAGATCTATACCAAGAAAAAAATGACCAAACACTTCAAGATTTTTATAGAGAATATGATGCTGCCTCCAGTGAATTAGGAATTCAAGGAGAAGGTTATAAAACTGAGAGAATAGACCCCTACTTTGGATAAATTTTTGGAGAATAAAGATGATTATTTATCTGCTTTGGAAAGAGGAGGAATGATTATTATGGGCTTCGGAAACATTCTTCTTCCCTTTATCCATGTGTACTGCACCCCTATCATCATCCCTCCTGCCTTACCTATACCTCAACCTAGTGGTTCTTCCACGATGCCTCCTGCTGAAGCTATCATAAGCCTTACTCCACTGATACCTCAGCGAGCTACCCACTACAGACCCACAAGAGCTTCTATTTCGGCCCCTCCAGTCATTCCTTCAGCAATTCCTAAACCTCTTGATCCACCAACTCATCCTCCATCTTCTTCTTCCAAAGGGAAAGACCACTTACCTATGGATGAAGTGTATTTATTCTGTTTATGTATTTTGATAGGGACTACGTATTCTTTTTGGTTCATGTAATGTACTTTCATTAATAAATGATTTCTCTGTTCTCTCTATTTGTTTTTTTTTTCTAATCGCAAAGGGGGAGAAATACTGTGCTAATTCTAGACTAATAAAAATCATGTGATTCGGGAGAACTGTGATAATATTCTAAAATGATCCTATGTTGAATCATTTATGCCTTTATCTCTGATACCATGTACCAATATTTTATGGTTTTACACTCTTATTAATCATTGATACTTGAGAATTTTTTTGATCTCTGCTTATTAACTGTATTATATGTGATATCTATATTTAATATATACTTGCATAATTTGTGATTATCAAAAAGGGGGATATTTTTGGACTCACCTATTTTGATAATCCCAAATCATTTTTAAATATTGATCATGATATATTAAGACATTTACAAATATTTTTAATCTACATTTATATTGTTTATCCTGAACAATTTATATTCATAGTCTCATTACCTTGTTGCATCAGCTCATAGTTTATATTTATCTAAATAAAAGTTCACTATTTAAGGCTACAGGTAAGAGCCTTCTATTCAAGGTCACCGTTACAACTCACTATCACAAGCCTACCGTTGATCTGCTTATCAAAGCTCACAGACAAAGAGTCACCGTCACAAGGTTACTACTGTGATAAGGATTCTGTTAGAAGTTCACTGTCAGACTCTTTCTTAAGTCTTCTATTGAGAGCTGCACTGTTCAAGTCTACAGTTGGACATATCTTCCGTTAGTATAAGGCTACTGCTAGACAACTCCTACTGTTGAGATAGTCGACTGTTGTTCAAAGTCTACTGATGGAAATATTTCAATGTTAATGAAATTACCTGTTGAGATAAGTCTACCGGTGGAAAGGTCACTGTTTCAATAGTCTGATGTTACAGAACTACCGATGAAGTCCACTGATGAGGAGATAATGTTACATAGAGTAACAGATACCATTACAAGACATCCACTGACACAAATTCCAATGTTACAAGCATACAGACAAAGAGCCTACCGATGAAGATGAAACTCACAATTGAATAGCCTACCGATGAAGTTCATAGTTGGAGAGACTACCGTTGAATTCTACCGTGTGACATGCATCTTCTACCAATATATTGATATTCTATTATTTACTTTACCAATTCTCTTTATTCTATCATAAAGGTAATGTATGGAAAAATTCATGCACCAGACATTATTTAATGTTATTTGCAGGCATATCAGGAGACAATACGATTTACGCGGAAGACCACACGTGGTTGAAACATTTCTATTGTCGGCCCCTGCTGAACCAAATGAGAAAAATCTTAACTGGAAAGGGTATATATATATGAGTAGAGAAAGACATCAGTATAATACACAGAATATATTTAATATACATAAGAGAGACACATGAAGTACCCAAATATATAAAAAAGAAAAAGAACACTTGAGAAAATATTCTGATGAACAGAGTGATTCACGAATATCTATTGAAATAACCTTTTTGAAGCTGTAGTGGTGTGCTAAAAAGAGCTTTAAACCCAAGAAGCTGATCATCTCTACTTCTGGAATTCAGAACCTGGAAGTTGTGCCACTTTGTTTTGGAGGCAACTTGCAGAGAAGGACCAAAACTTCATTTCCTTCATTCCAACGAGTTCAAAGCTGATCTTCCGACACAACAGAGTATTCTATACTTATACCTACTATCTTTATCTCTACTATGTTTATGTATTTTACATTTGTGAGCAGTGTGTCTGTGTTACACACACTGACTCTTGTGCTTGAACCGAGGATACTAAAAATCTCCATACTAAACTCTCTTTACATTTGTTTCCCATGAATGACTATGGAAGAAGCCTATTGTGGCTTGGAAGTTTATTTTTCCCACGTATAACTGTGGTAGAAGTTTCAAAACCTGAACTGTTTGTGAAAACCATTGTAAAGCCCGATACAGGCTGTGTATAAATTTTTAATATAATTGCTTGGTGGCAGGTGATCACCAAGTGGGGAGGACTAGGTCATGACTTAAGACTGAACCTCTTGTTTAAGTGGTTGTGTTCATCATTCACTTACTATGTTTTATACTTATCTGATGTGCTTATATTAGCAAAGAAAAAACCTGTTTTTATATTCACACTGATATTTAGTTCTTTTTAGTGTGTATATGTGATTCATTTAGTAACCTTATTTCAAAAGTGGAATTAGTTCTCATACAGATTCAACTGATGAGTAATAAACCTTTAAGAAACATGTTGAATAATAAGTCACTTATATCTCTACTTCCTTAATTGACGGGGCTATTTTAATTTGGGGGATTTTAATCTTAAATGTTTTTAATAGAAATTTTAATTTGAACTCAATTCACCCCATCTTGAGTATCCACTCCGACCAATAATGGTTTTTGTACAGTATTGAATGATATGAATAACTGGTTTATTATAATTCCATTTTTCTAAGAAGCCAAAGGAAAACATGTTATTTAAATTCACATATCTGAATTCATATGATGATATTGCTGCAAACATTGAATGAAAATGTTTGCTATTTTGACTGATATTTGAATCTATTTTGGAGGATCATTCAATCGTTCTATTATTCTATATGTATTATTAGTAGATTTATTCAAATTATTTTTAATTATTTTATTAGATGTGTATTCTATAGGAAGAAGACAATGGTGTAACAATTTTTAATGACATATTTATGAATTATCCTTGATGGAATTATTTTAAATATTTTAATTAATAGGTGAAATAAATTTACTTTAATATATTATTCTATATCAATCCATCTATATTAAAGGTGAAAATAAAATATATGCTCAAGAGCGGAGATGTAAAAATTATTATGAAATTAATGTTCTAAACATTTTTAATACTTCTCCCCATCATTTTGAAGAGATAATTTAAATACATTATATATATATATATATATATTGTTCTCTCTCTATGTGAAGAACAAGAAGAATAATACATCCTATACCAATGAAGAAAATCATTGTTTACTTGATTTTAAAGAAGAATAAGCTTGCACATCATTGAAGATATTTTGATGTTGCTATGATTTATTGAAACCGTATACAATTGTTAGTTACTATTACAACTATAGACTGAAAAAGTATTCAAAAACCTTCATCTCAAATATTTTCTATTGATGTTTCCACTGATCATACTTAGTCTAAGTGGAGTTTCAACTTCTCATACAATATTTTGGATATTTTTGTTCAATATAAAAGAATCATAATGACTTATAAAACTCGTGTAAGACACCAACTACCTATACTCAGTTGTATGTCTCCAAATATTAGGACAACCTAGTCAAAGACACCAAACTCATAGAGTAGAGTGTCAGTGGAGTAAACTAGGATATTTCTATTCCCCCAAAAAATATACATTATCATTTTATTTTCACTATTAACTTTATTTTATATCTAATCATTAAGAGATAAAGAAATCATCTCTTTAGATAAGGATTAAAATTTTAATGTTTTCAAGCTTCGTCAAAGGACACAATCACCCCCCCCCCCTCTTGTGTCTTCATTCTATTCATTTCAAACTAACAAGTGGTATTAATGGTTAGTATATTTTGGAATATTAAAGATTTATTTTGGATATAATAAGGCTTAGTTAATGATTATGATGAATAAAAATATCAATGTATGATATTTGAGATGCAATGTTGAGTATTTGGGATACATATTTTAATACAAATAATTATGAATGATAGAAACCTCACTTGACTATCTATTTAGAGAATCTTGGTTTCAATGTTTTCGGGAATACTGTAAATCATAATAAAATTCCTTGAGAATAATAAATGTGAGATGATGTAATGAAAGATAAATTTGATGTTAATTAAAAATAAATTATTGTAATTATATGTGACCATGGTTGTGATTAATTTAACCACATTTCTGATTGTGCTACTTCCTATGAATTGTTGCAGACAATTGCAGTCTCTAATGAAGTAATGGATAAAAATTCAAAATATATAGTTAATACTACTAAGAATAAATTTGACACATTTAGGATGTATGAAGTTGGAATCCTCACTCGTATGAATGAGAGATTAAAATAAGCTGTAAATTGTGTTTTTTAATTTAGAACTCTAATTTTAGAACCAGGTCAAAAATTATATGATTTTATTGAGATGTACCTATCAAAGATTCAATAAAAAACTAAAAAATATATTTCTATCCTAAAATAAAACTCGTAAATAATTTTCTTAAGGATGAATTTTCTTATTATATTCATTTATATTCAACTAATGAACCTACTAAAATATTAGAAGATGAAAATACAAAAAGGTTAATCAATGACATATAGATCAAAATTATGAGGTCCAATAATCTTTCTCTTGATTTTCTATTTTAGATAACTTTTTTAACAGTGAACATAATAAATATAGTTTTTTTCTTCATGAAAAAATTAAATGATTAAATAATTATCATAGAAAATATTTAAATTCTTATGGTTTCATTTCAATAGATAAAGTGAGTTTGTAAAAATATATTATTGATTTAGGATCTGATTCTTCTATAATTTCATGTGATCTTCATGACACTAAAATTAAACAATTATTGGATGAAGTTGATACATTAAAACAATCCTCTAGTATACTTATTAATTTAGAAAAATATTTGATCAAATTATTGGTATAAATAAAATACACAAAGTCAATATTCTTATTGGTAGTAATGGAGAAAAACCAAAATTACATAAGAATTATATTATTCCTGGTTCTAAAAGAAAAAACATATCTACTATTAAATGATAGTATTGAGGAATAATGGAAATTTTTATAATAATAGTTATTTTATGATTCCACAATTTTGTGGTATCAAGTGATTTTTTTGGTCAAAATAATAGTCCAAAATTAAATATGAAATTATTTCTCAAAATTAAAATATTTGGTTACTTTTTTATTTAGTTGGTAACATTACCGGACAAAAACAATTATTACCAACAGTAACTTGTTTTTGATAATATTTTGGTGTGCACCACATTACTTCATCATTATATAATTAATTGATTTCATAAAAAAACACAGAGAATTATTTTAATTATTCAATAAAGGACCAACATCTCTAAAGTCATTCATGATTTGAAAAATGTTTTATAGTTGAAACTATTAAAATCCTAGAAGTAATTTGTTTTACATTTTTTTATTTATTTTAAATTAACTAATTAATTTATATATTGAACAAATACATTTTAATGTTTTCTCATTTATTCCTCTACAATTATTTATTTTTATGATTAAAAGGATAAGTCATTTTTCATTCTATTATTTTATTAATTAATTCTATGAACATTTTTATTAATTAATGAGAATGAAAAATACACATATCATTTTATATAAATTGTTTTGTTTCTTATAATATTTATTTATTTATCACAATTTAAATTAATTGTTTATGATAAATTAATATATTATTTTATGTAATAAATATATATATTATTAGATGAAAATGTTTTAGTCATCTATATCATGCTTGAATATTATATTTTAAAATCAATGAAAATGTGTTATTTTAAATTATTTGAAAAATATTATTTATAAATTATTTGAAAATATTTTACTCATTTATAATTATTCCATGTCTTTGGAGTGTTATTATATATCATTAAATTGTGTTAAAATATTTTTTTTTGGAATGAATTCATTTCTTTAATATTAATTCCTTGAAAATATCTTATAAATCCTTAAATAATAGTTTACACATTTTTTTGGATCCTTGAATATGTTATTTTACCCTTTTAAAGGAAGTATCAATTAATTGTGAGTATATATCATTGTATCTGTTGAGATTATATTTTTCATGCTCTTCTCATAAACTCCAATTTTTATATTTTAAAAAGGGGTAAGAAATATTTATTTTTCAAATTTCTAATATTTTTTATCCTAACTATTACATTTAAAATTATTAATCTTTATAAAAGTGGTAAATATATTATTTTATTTAATATTCTCATGATCTGATCTTTTTATCCTTTAAAATCTGTAGAGAAAATGTTTGTAGTAAAATAGGGTTTCTAATTACTAAAGAGGCGGAGAATGTTGAGTGGATCTTTTTCATTCTCATCTTCGTTTGTTTTTGGTAATTACTTAAACCCAACATTCTTTGATTACTAATAAATTTAGTTAAGTTGTTTGAAATTTATTTTGTCACTTTTTTATTTTATATCAATGTGAGTATATATTGGATTCTTACACCATGTATTCAATTTGAAAGATAATAAGATTATATTCATTTTTTCTATTTATGTTGAAATCCAAATTATTTGTTTCGATGGTGAAAAAATCACCGAAGTAGTTGTATGTGGTTTGGGAATAATATAGGTTTTCATCTTAATGCCACTTAATTATATTAATTATATCTCAAGATATAGTGCTATAATTAATTTTCTTATTTTGTGGTTGTGTGTAAAGTAGATTTATCTAAAATTCATTAGTTTATTAAAAACATTGGAATGGTTGTTTCGATGATAAAAAATTCATTTATGTTTCTACAACATTTTTGAAACTCTATAGTGTACATATTTTAAAATCTACTATATTTCATGTCACGAACCAACCTAGGTCAACCCTGAACTAATCACCCGCGTCGGCCCATGACATTTACCGAGGGGCGTTCTCGATCCCCATCGGCTGACAACTAGTGCTGGGCATGTAAACTAAACAAGTGGGAAAGATTTGGCCCATAAATGAAATAAAAATAAATAAACAAAAAGTAAATAATGTCAATGAAAACTAAGAGCAGTGAGAAAGAAAAGTTGTACATACCTCAATGTGACCCTAAGGGTCACCACCAACCTCAATCCAACGTCGCGCTATGGCGACTAAATCCAATCAAGGCGCAGCAACCAAAGCTAAAAAAACAAAGGTAAAACTATAAGCGTGGGTATTAAAACTCATTAGGCTAGCACGACATCTATTCACAATGAACTAAATTTAAAAATAAAAGAAAAAACTTTTCAAGTTTGAACTACAATTTAAAAAATTATGTTTTTCTATGTATTTTAATTAAAAACAATTACGAACCATTTCCCTTAACCATTTTCAAATCTCGATTCATTTAATTTGTGTTAATGGAATTTTAGAAAGGGAAAATGATATATATATATATATATATATATATATATATATATATATATATATATATATTCGTTTTTTAGATTTTTACAAATAGTATTAAACACCTTTATTTGAAACCACTTTTAGAAGCCTAATTAAATACTATTTTACCATTTTCCAAGGAAAACAATAAACAAAAAATGCACAAGAGTAAGTACACAACAAAGGAAATGTAGATGTACATATAAGTACCAAATTCATCACTGCACATAACTGAAATTCAATAGAAATGGGTGGACCTGGGAGATCAAGAATAATTTAGAAGACACCAATACATGAGACCTCATCCCCGTTGACATGTCACACACGATGAAATAAAAACGCCCAATATGCTCGACCATCATTTCTCAGGCAGGCCGAGGGAAAATCCCATCGTAATAAACACAATATATCCACCTACTATGGGCCACTAGCCATTAAAATAACCTACCTGTGCGGCACTCATTCTCAGAATATTATCTCAATATACCAGATTCCCATGACTCAAGTATTTAGAAATGGGGGGATCCAACCGATGCCAGCTGAGCATCCAATCATAGTATATATATATATATAATAATAATAACGAACAATATGCCTCACCATGAGTCTCCCCAAGGATTATTCTCATGCCTTAAAAATAAATAAATTATAAAGGGTTCCCACAAAAGAACCCTAACATTAGATTGTGGGAATCCCCAATAAAGACCTCTCATCCATTGCATGCAGTCGAGGAATAAGAATCACCCAACGAGGGTTTTCATAATTTATATTTTTCACAAATCTCACCAAGGTTCCAAACATGCCATATGTTCTCTCTACTAAACATAATTTTTAAGAGAAATGAAAAATAATTCCGAAAGAGTGTAAACAGACCATTTTTATTCCATAACTATTCATAAAATAGTCCATTTAAATCCCTTATATAGCGTCTAAAAACCAAATCCATTTTAATAAAAACACCAACAAAGCACAATCCATTATCCCATGTCAAATCACTTTATAATCCAAATACACACTTTCACAACCATTTAAGATATCCCATTTCCTCACAAAACCAAAATCAGTTTGAAAACATTTATGGAGCCTGAAAATACTACTTTGCAGGTTGCCAATATTTTTATAAAATAAACTGAATCATTTTCTATCCTAATTAAACCATAAGATCCAACTAATCAGTTCACCAATGACACATGCAACATTTACTAAAAATAGTTTCTAAATAAGACTCAACCAGGTGTAAAACTCATGAGACATTTAATTAAACAAACAGTGTGAGTAATTGTAATTAAACAACCTTATTTTTCACAAAATCAGAATTTAACGACCAATTTGGATCATAGATAAATTGACCAGACATTGAACAATAATAAATAGAATATATATATTGGGTGAAAAATCCAATAAGTAGATGCAACATAAATATTAAAAGGAAGTTCAATGGGAACCTACATGGAAGTCATGGCGCAACGATGACACACACCCGAAAACATGCGACAATGCTCATTGCACTACAAATAAAATTTATAGGATCCTTAAAACACCCAAATTATATAATATAAACTAAGTGGACTCATGTTGAAGGTTAAAAAACATAACTTGGAACCAAGGATAAAAGATGACGCAACCTGATACTGGTGTGAAGCTTCGTTCGTCCCATAATAGAACTTTTACGGGTCAAGAACAACTCTAATAATAGAAATTGAACGTAAAGGCACAAAATAAAATCTCCAAAACATGAACCCTAGATTCTGGTAATCTACCAAATGGGAGAAACAAACAATTGAAGTTTAATGAACCTATGGAGACGGTGCGAAAGGTTGGACGAGTGAGACAAGGGTAGGGTGGTGGTGGGACGGTCAGGCTGGGATTTGAGGGCACACCAGAGAGACAACCACAGCCACCATGAATGAGAGAGAGAGGGAGGGAGGGAGCAGTTCAGGCTATCACGCCACTGGGAGGTAGCTCGGGACCTGAAGGTGGGGGCTGGCTAGAGGTGGATTTTGCCTGGTCTGCGCCTCAGCGGCTTGGAGTTGGGAGAAGGGGTGAATGGAGGTGGCATGTCTGGTGGTGGGGAGTTGGCTAGGTCAGGCAGCCGGAGGTGAAACAAGGGGAGATGGTACTAGGTGACAGTCTGGGTGTGCTGAGGGGGCCAGAGGCACGGAGGCTAGTGTTAGGAAGCAGGATGGAGCGGCGAGGTCAGGACGACGGTGCGGAGGTCAGGACAACAGGGCCAGGGTGCAAGCGTTAGAAGGCAGGTCGCATGTGGGTCAAGGTGCTGGATGAGGAATAGTGGAGGCCATAAGCAGGATGGACGAACGCAGCATGGGAGGCGGGATCATGGAGTCGGCGCAGCCAGCGGGTAAGGTAAAAACTAGGACGAGTGCCAAGGTTTGCTTCTTTTTTTTCATTTTTTTATAACAACAACAACAACAATAATAATAATTATAATATTATTTTTATTAGTATAAATAATAATAATAATGATAATAACAATAGCCATAATAATAATCATATTAAAATTTGAATATAAATAATAATAATTAAAATTAAATTACAACTTATTAATAATTATATTAATAACAAGTTTTTTAAAAAATTAAAAAATTATTAACTATTATTAGTGGTAAAATTATTATCTACACCATAATTAATTATTATTATATAATTTTAAACATTTTACTATTTTATTTTCATAAAACATTATTTCTTTTCAGCAATAGACATCTGCACAGGACCTGAGCCGATTGTGCTGCTACCGCTCATCGTGTGATGACCGCGAATGGGTCTAAAATCCACTATATTTATTAAACATAAATATTTTTGACCCACGCTCAACCCACACATTGATGTGGTTGACCTAAGCAATGAAAAAAATAAAATAAAACAAAAATAAATTATTTAATTGAAAGTCGGGGTGTGACATTTCATTTATAGTATGTACTAAAGTTATTAGGATCACTTGAAACCTAGTGATATATAAATACAACACTATTATCATGATTTATTTAGTTTACATAGATGGATAAAAATATCATTTTGATGTTCATTAAATTATCAAATGTTTTGTGATGATTTTATAGAACTATAGTTTTTCCTGAATAGTGATTCCTCCTTTTTTCAAATATATCATAAGATATTGGTATTAGATTGATGCACATATTGATCTATTGTAAATACCCTAATATTTACTCAATATATGTCTTCGAGGATGAATTCTACATCTGATTTCCTGATCCAGAAAAAAATTGAATTTTGTATTAGTATTATGTTCATTTATTTAGGTGGTTTATTTAAACCTTATGTTTTATCAATAATTTTAGTGAAGCATATGTTTAGAGAAACATATGGTTAAGGAACTATATGTTTTTGTTATAATTATTGTCTATGAACAATAAATTGACAAAGATCCATAACATATTTGAGAAACAATACCTTTGTTTCATACAAGAATGATCCATATGTATTCATGTCACATTGAAGTTCTTTACACCGATGCTATAACAAAAGTAGAGCATGTTGATAAAGTTATTGCACCTTACTGATATATTATTCATTGATTCTAAAATTCATTATAGGTAACATACATGAGCTGTTTCATCAAGTCCTAAATAATATTATAATATCCTATCATACTAGTTTTGTCAGTCAGATATATGGAAGATGGTTTATGTTGTTATAAGCTTGAAATAGTGGGCAAGTTTCTATTATGCATGGAAGTCACCTTGCCTGATAGGTATTGAAATAAGTGTAATTACCTAATAAAAACCAATAGGATTTATGTTTATTCCATTAATTTATGGTCCTAGATTTTTTGGAGTCATTCGGGATGAAAACGTGATAGGGATAATAATAAAAAAATGATGGACTATTGTTGTATCGAACAAGAATAGGAATGCACACTGAACATCGAGATGAAATGATCCTTTTTTGTGATTTTTTTAGTTTTTATACATGTATTCTTTGAAGGTTCAAATCATGGATCTCAAAAAAATTAATTGTATATAGATTGAGATGGTTAACTAGATTAATTGGAACTCTTACAGGAGATAAAAAATGTGATCTTAGATTTTCAGAAACCTCAAAACATGTTTTATTCATTAATATATTGTTTCTACATGAGTTTATGTTTCAAACAATAAACATAAATTAAATAAAACCTTTTTATTTGCTATAGAAGAAACTATTTTTGAAATTTCACGAGATTAATATTGTGTAGTATTGCTACACTGATGGTGAAAAAACGCATGCCACTCTATATGGTGAATATTTTCATGATGAAATAGAACTAGTTCCTATGCGTCATGATTTTAGTAATTCACCATGTAGGGAAAAGATGATGATTTTCATACTGATACACCATTAATCCAATGGAGTTAAATGACTCACCATACTGGAATTTTTATTGATATTAAATATTTAGATATCTGATATTTGTATTTTATAAAACTATTCAATGGTATTTTAATAAATTAAATTCTGTATTTGAATGATAAATATTTCGAAATCATGTAATATATTATTTTATTTATTTTTTCTATAAGGATACAATAGGTATTTAGAAATGGAACAAAAATAGATGAATAAAGGATCTAAAAGACACATCAAATTGTGACTGAAGCGAAGCATCATGACAGCAGAAAATTAAGGATGTTGGAGAGTTTTAGAATATATAAAATGACATTTTCACTTCATGTTAACTTTAAATAATGTGAGTTTTTTGGAGTGGATATTTTGGAAGAATTAATCAAAATTCAAGATGATTTCTCACAGAGTAAAAATTATAAGATTACAAGATGTGTAAGGCTTACACATAGTGAACCCATTAGAAAAAAAATATTAAAGATGTGTGGTATGAGGGTTTGATGTGAACCATTATAAAAATATATCTTCTACCACTCCTTTATGAGGATATTATATGAGAGGGGATGAGTCGGGATGACCCAGACTGAGGTGTATCCATAGAGCACTAATTGTACTACTTCAATATAGATTTTTCTTTATTCTTTTTATGCACCATCTCATCGATATCCTGAGGGGTGATTTATTTTTTTCCTGGAATGAATATTGAACGGGGAATGATGATATACAGTATTTTATATTTTATTTAAATTTATTCTGGGATTTCATGTTGTTCTTTTCACTTTCTCTTACTTGATTTTTCTTGCATGTCCATTTTGAGCGGGGTTAGAAAAATGGTTTAATCTTAGTATTTATTTGATCATGAACATTACCTCAGTTGAATGGATACATTTTTTTGATGTGATACATAGTGTTTAAACTTATTTCATAACCAATAGGTTTTTATATTACATTTATTAAAATATGGTTTCAGGGTACCCATCATTTACAAGCTGATGCGTGTGACCACGATGAAAGGAGAGTTTGGGATGAAGATCATTTATCATGATTATTGGACTCTCTCAAACTTGATTCCAAGGACTTCATATTTGTGGATTAATTATTTCATAAATTTTTAATCCATGAAATGGGATTCATTACCGTCTGACACAGTTATCTTATTTTCTTCTCCCATTTTCATTACCAAAAAAATCGTGATATCTTAGATTAAATTTCTAAACATCACAAATAATTTAGGTTTATTTTAATAAAATAATATTTTCTCCAACCATATATTTGTGGGCAAGACCTCATACTTGAAATTCCTATAATACCTTATTATTTAGTTATTTTTTTGTTTCCTATAATAAATTTCTAAATTCTGTAATCTTACAATAATTAAAAACACCCCGTGGGATATCAATATCATATAACCATAATGTTAAGACTCACCATAAGAATAATGATGAGAATCTCGGAATGTGATATAACCATTAACAAGAAAGAAAATAATGTTTCTTAAAGATATTAGTTTTTACGAAAAGAAATATTTTCATATTAGGTATATATTTACACATCCAAAAATCAAGAAATGGTAGAATAACATCTACATGTATAATTTGAGTAGGTCATAATACTTTATTAAATATATATATATATATTAAATTATATTTTTATATTATATTTTTATCTATAATATATTTATTTATTTATTAGATAGATAAATACTTATTAAATATAATGAATATAATCAACGAGATTGAAGAAGATTTTGTGAAATATTGAAAGATATTAATTATTGGTTTGTTCTAATTTCATATTTCTAAATGACAGAGGACAAATAGTTCTTTAAATTCAAATATTTGAACTTACAAGTTGATGTTTCTTTTAAATTTCAGAGATTTTTTCTTCTATTTTAAAGGAAATTTTGAATGGTATTTAAACTTATTTGGGAGGATCATTGAACACTGATATTATTCTATAGATATTATTGCATTATTTATTCAAATTATTTTGAATGATTTTATTAGATATTTATTCAACATAAAGAATCCAATGGTGTGAGATTCTTATTTATATATTTGGTAATTATGTTTTATTTTTTAAATTTTTAAAATAAGTGGAGTTTTGAAACTACATGAATATGTTATTCTATAAGTATATCACTCTTTTTATGGTGGAATTAATATACACATAACTTCATATATGTGAAAAAACTTATAAAATTAATTTTCAAAAATATATTCATTTTACTTCTCCTCATTTTAAAGAGAGAATCGATATACATTTTATATTTATTATTCTCTAACCGTGAAATAAAAAAGAAGAAAAATATAATCTATGATATAGAAGAAAAATATTATTTTCTTATATTTAAATATGAATAAGAATGCACACCATTGAACATTATTTTTCTATTTTTTGCTTTAGTGAATATCATATATAACTGTCAGATTCTTATTCCACTATGAGATGAATAAGAATTAATAAAACCCCATCACATCACATTTATGTTTAAGTGTAAATTTATCCTAGTTTCTCATGATGGATTTTTAAATTCTCATATAATGTTATAGATATTTCGGTTCACTATAAAAGATCCATAATTCCAAGAAAAATCCTTCTATGGTGTCAAAAACCAATATATATTTGTATTGGTTCCTAGATATGAAGATATAATAGTGAAAATTACCATGATCATGGAGTACATAATTCATGGAGTGGACTATGAAATTTATATTCCCTAAACCACTATACATCATAAGGTTATTTTCATTATTTATTTATGCTGATAACTCATCTTTAAGAGAGAATAAAATAATTTATTCATTTTAGGAGGGATGTCTTCATTTTGTCAAGATTAATAAATAAAAAAATCACTTACCTCTTCTTCCTTTATCATAGTCATTACAAAAAAAAGTGGTGTATTAATATACCTTTAAAAGGTCATCTACTTATGATATGATTTATATAGGAATCCTAGAGTGCAAGAATGACTATTTTATTGAATAGATTAATCTATGTATCTGAATGGTGCGGGTCACAGAAACATTTACTTCATATAATGAAAAAAAATTATTTTCCATCAAATGGGTGATGTAAATCTCCAGATATTAGGTATTAAATGGAATTTAATAAAATAATAGGTCATACAAACACATGGAAAAATGGAATGCAATGAAAAATAAGAAGAGAATGAAGAAAGTTAAACCTTGTGAAAATTGTGTAAGGAACTATCCTATGAAAATCCTAAAGGGAATGGGAGTCTGTTTTATGTGTGGAGAAATGGGTCACCAGGATCCTGGCTGAAAGAGGATTAAATAAATCAATAATGTCCAGTGATTATGTATTAAAGATATGGAGAATTTTTAAAATTAATACCACATGCTTCAAGGGAGTCTACCATATAAGAGGCTAATGGGAGAAGGATAAGTTTATGAGATCAATACAGCTGAGGTGTAAGTGGCCAATGATGTGGTGGTTAAAAATTCAATCGTACATTCAAATTTATCTAATTATTTATTTTATTTTAAATCCTTAAAATATTTTATATCTACCTAGTTTTCTATGATAGTTATATATTTCCATTTTAATTTAAGAATGGAGTGATCATCCAAAACTCATATGAGAAGTACGAAAACAACAAATATATGGAATGAAGTCCTTGTTATTAAACATAAAAATGAATTATTTTCTGACCTTATTATCATATCTTTTATATAATTCGACATAGTATTTTCATGGTCTATATTTTAAAATATAATTCAAATTTGTTTATAAGAAGAATGAAATTATGATTTGTGAGTAATGTATAGAATTCAGTATCTTTAGATCAGATAATTCATCATCTAATTCATATATTTAAAAACCCCCGTGAAATATACTAAATAAGATTCCCATGGATGAAGAGAAAATATAATCTTGGGATAGAGAAGGTAATATTCAAATTGAGGATTTACCTATTGCACATGAATATGTTGATTTATTTCTTAAGTAATTTCATAGAAATACCCTATAGTGTAATATTTAGTTTGAAACTAATTAAATCCCTGATGTATGACCAATATTAAGAACTCTTAATTGAATGTCCCCTTTAGAACTACTGGAGTTGAAGATGCAACTAGTGGAGTTGGGTGATAATGGATTTATTCACCCTATTATTTCTCCAGGTGGTCCCCATGTTCTCTCTATTAAGAATAATTATGGATACATGATATTTTTAATTGATTATAGGGAAATCTATTTAATTATGATTAAGAAAAAGTATCATCTCCCTCTTATTGATGAATGTTTTAATAAAATTCTTGGATTCGAATATTTTCTAAATTTTTACCTTTGTTCTAGGTATAATCAATTTAATGTAAAGAAGAAATAAATTATGAATACACCTTATAAAACACGGCAAGGACAATACAAGGTTACAGTAATTCCATTTGTACTATGTGATGAACCATATATTGTATTGATATAATTAATAAAGTATTAAAATAATATATTAATGATTCTTTTTGTTATTCGTTGAAGATATTTTTGTTTATTCTAAAAGATAAGTGGATCTTGATAATTACTTTTTGGTATTTATTGAGACTCTTAAATGAGTAATGTTTTGTGGTAAATTTATTAAGTTTGACTTCACGCTTCAAAAAGTTTGTTTTCTTAGAAATATTTTCTCCATGGATTGAATCTCTATTGATCTAATAAAGACGAAGGAAATCAAATAATTTCTTATACCAAAAAAACATAAGGTACATAGTTTCATTGGTTTGTTAGGATAATATTTGTGATTTATTTATAATTTTTTCCAACTAGATAACCAATTAATAGTGATTACTTGTAAAATGTTCAACTTTGATTGGAAAAAGTAATGCGAAGAATGTTTGGATGAACTATATAGGATGTTGGTTAGTTTTATGATTTTGAATATACCATTTGGAAGTGATGGGTTTGTGATATATAGTGATCCATAGATTAAGGAATGTTGGTGTTTCCTAATGCACAATGATAAATTTATTGCATATTCTTCAAGGAAATTAAAGACTCATGAATTGAACTATCCAACCCATGATCTTGAGTTGGAAGGTGTAGACTTTAATTTAATGATATAGAGAAATTATCTCTATAGTGAATGATGTTAGATATACATAAGTAATAAAATCCTAAAATACATATTTTAACACAAATATTTCAATATTATTTAACGACTATGGCTTGATCTACTCAATAATTTTGATTTATCAATAAACTGCATCTCAGGTAAAGAAAATAAGGTAGCATATGGAGTATGAAGGATCATAGTATTATGACCCAAATGAGTATTTATTGAGATCATATGTACATGAATATAGTAAATTTGTATATTTGAATAAACTTGGAAGTGGAGACCCCGCTCATTTTTTAAATTATTTTGAAACTATCTTTATTAGAAAAAGATAAATAGTTCTCAACCTGATGATGATAAATTTTAAAAGCAAATATATGTTGTGAATGATAGTAAATTAGCATACTTCGTTTTATAGGAAGGTTTTCTATATTTTGGAATAATATTATGTGTTACATATATACTAGAGCAAAAAACGGGATTGTTTGATGATGCTCGTAGCTCAAATTTCTCTCATAAACCCTTGTAGCACAAAAATGTATATGGATTTGAGGAATTGTATCTATATTTTTTGTTTTTTATCATGTGAAATCTATGAAACATAATTCTATATTATTCATGAAACTTTTTCCTATTCCTATGTGAAAATGGGATGACATTTCTATGGAAATTATCACAGGACTACCCAAGACTTCAAGAAATAATGAAGAAATATGGGTTATTGTTAATAAAATAACCAAATATGCACATTTCCTCACTATAAATGAATATTTAAATATTGAGAGACTCATAATACTCTATATTAATTATTTTTTAAGACTTAATGGAACACATTTTTCAATTGTGTCTGATTGAGATCATTATTTTATATCGAAATTCAGGAAAAATTCGTCTAATGTCTCTTGATACTAAACTTCATTTGATAATTTCCAACCATCCAAAAACAGATTGATAGTTCTCATAGACTATTCCAAAGTTGTTTGACATGTCATTTTCATGATCACATGACTTTCAAGGTCTGTGTGATTTAGTGTTTACAATTGGTTGATTTTTTATATAACAAATGATTTCATCCAATTGTTCAAATGGTGTCATTTAAATAATTATATGAAAATAGATGCCATAATCCAATATTTTGGGATGAATTCGATGATAGGAAACTATTAGGAAAATATCTTGTACAATATTCCACAAATATGTAATTTTTATTTATTATTACATCACATTCGCTAATATTAATCAAAAGAGTTATTTTGATAATCAGAGAAAATATTTGTAATTCCAAGTGGGAGATCATGATATCTTGATATTAACAACTAAATGTGTTATAGGGTTTAAAAATAAATGGAAACTAGGCACTATGTATATCAAATGATTTGAAATTCTAAAAATAATTAGTGTTGTTTCATATCATTTGGAAATTCCACCATACATCTCAATGGTACATGATTTGATCCATATATTATTGTCATTAAAGTACATTTCAAACCCTATACATTTTATTACCTTTATTGAAAAAAAATTATAACTTGATATATTATACTATGAAGAACCCATACAGATTCATGATAGAATATAGAATGTATTAACGAATTAGATGACACTTCTGGTAAAGGTACTTTGTAAAATCACAAAATAGAATAATCAGCATGGTAACTGGAGGATTTTATGAATAACAAATCCCCTCATATATATAGAAGGTAATATCCATTAAAGTTTGGGGATAATTTTTTACGATGGAAAAATCTAACACCACATGACATAAAAATATATTTATTTTATAATAAATTTAAATTCTTATATAGTATGTGATGCACACATCACCGGGTTTAAATGAAATACAATACTCTATTAAAATATAATTTGAATATGATTATTCTATCCAAGATGTTAAACAGCCAGATAACAATAAGAATAACTAAAGTTTAAAAAATATATATATTAGACAAAAAAATAGATACTGATTATAAATTAAAATAATCATCATTTGAATGAAAAAAACATATTTTCATAAAAACTTTATTTTGTCTAAAAGGTTGTATTGTGGTGCCTCACAGACATAATATATAATTAAATTTTATCATATTTAGATATTTTATTTAATAAAATAAAAATTATTTATGAAATTATGATATCTAAACTAACATAGGGTGATTTGTTTTGTTTTTTAGAAACTATTTAATTTTTCAATTAATAATGAAAAATACTGAATCTTAATCGAAAATTTCCTTTTAATTTAAATTTTTTATAATGATAAATTAAATTTTTAATTGGTTTAAAATTAAAATTAGCTCATATATATATATATATATATAAATTGATAAAATTTATGTCATTTTATTCATTTTTATATTGAATTTTGATATAAAAACATTGTAATTTGATGAACATTTCAATATGAAAACCCGCTTTCTCGTCGTGTCTACAGGGTCAATTTTAAATTTAAATTTTCCAATTATGTGAATGGAATTTATTATAATGTATTAAATATTTGTAATAATAATAATATTTATTATATGATAAGTAAAACTTATATTTTTCCCAAATGGAGCGTAAAAATAGATAAAATTATTTACCGGGGTTAAGGTAAAAATATATAAGTTGTGGGTTAAAATAGAAATATAAAGGTTAAATTGAACTAATATCTTGTATAAAATATATTTTATGGCCATTATTAGACCTTATAATTCCTATTTCTCGTTAATAAACCATGTTATACCCTTATGGAATTTCAAAAACATGAGTACACCTTTTTCATTCCAAAAATTATTAATGTGCCACTTACCTCACTTATAAAATATCACCCACTATCCTTTATTATTAACACCATACAAGCCTTTTTAATTGGTAAATAATGATCCAAATAACTTAAAATCACCCGTACCCTTATCCTATAACACTTACTTTTGAAATAATCCCCACCAAGGAAGGATTTTGGAGCAAACCTGAGGAGCATACAAAAAGAAGATGTAACATTTTCCAATGAGTTTTTTTATTTTATCTCTTCCTCATCCTATTTGGATTAAAATTAAAACATTATTATATAATAACCACATTATAATAAATTTAAATAAATTTTATTATTAATGTAATATCGTACATCCATATCTTCTTCTATCAAATGGGTTTTGAAATCATCATTCTTATTTACGGCGGACTACTGCATCACAAACTGATATCATTCATTTTCCCATCACCACCTATCAGATTTGGTTATGAAGATGGATATATAGAATTTGTAGGATAATTATAACATAAATATACATTTGGATGCATAATATTAAATACACCTTTTTTACTTTCCATTCCACATGGGATATGATAACATCCCATAAGAGTTTAGAGGACTACCACATCGCGAAGTGATGTGATTCGTCTTTATCAATCTCTTTACATGGTAGGTAACAAGTATAATTTTAATGATTATAAGTTATATAAATTAAATAATTATTCTATTAATTACATATTTATCCTTATTAAAATATAATATATTATTTTCTTTCTTACCTTTTCACTCACTGATATATGATAACGTTATTTGTGTGGACTACTGCATTCCTGATGTGATTTGACTCTATTTTCCCTACAAAACCATGTGAATGATATGTATTATAATATTTAAATAAATAATATAATATTATGATAATTTTGTAATGGTAAAATATTAGTTACCTCATTTCCATAAAAATTATTAAAAAATTGGAAACATATAGTCTCCATGATCACGATGTTTATCTTTTCTCAAAAATATCATTAATGATTGGTATTAAATATAATATTTACATATAAATATTAAAATTATTTAATGATTATTTTTTAAGAGATAATGAAACTATATAATATTCAGAAGAACCAGAACATTAATGAAAAATAACCAATGGGAAAATAAGGAAATTAACACCTAAAAACGAAAATAATGAAAAATTATTAATGAATGGGTGATAATATGTCATAAAAGGATCATATATGATATTATCAATATTAATATGGTCATTTTTTTAATTTAATTACTTGTTTAAAACCACTAAATAGGTGTCTAAATCATGTTAAACCAAAAGTATGTTTTTTGGTAAGGGACTTCAGCTCAAATTCCCATTAATAAGGCATATTATAATATTAAGCATCGATTTTATTTTATTTCATTAAAATATCCCCCATCACATGTAATATCATTTATCTTAATAATTCATGGAGTCTTATTTTTAATTTTTTATTATTTTATCAAAGGGGGTCTGAATTTAAAATTACCTAGTTGTAAAAGTTATTGTAAAATCGCACTTTCTTTTGTGATTAATAAAATTCTATTGAAACAATCAATTTTATGTAATATTTTTTCAATGAAAATTAAATTTATATTAAATATAAATATTATTTTATAATGAATATTATTATTTCCTAAACCCTATATCATTTTTAAATCATCTGTTTACTTTGATATTTATTTTATTAACCAAGTAAACATTGATAAATTATTATCCTTTAATCAATATGGATATTTGATTATAAGGAACATTTTTCATGAATTAATTTTATTATTTGATTTATTAGAATTTTTTGGACATGTATATATGGGTGGTTCTTGGTTATATATATCCCTAAAGTTCATCAACGATTATCATGATTAAAAATAGTTGGAAAATTTAAATGTGTTTCTACCAGTAGTTTTAAATTGTCTTGTGAATTGTCTTGATAGTAGAGGTATCATGTTCCTTATACATTTTTTCCAATAATGAAGAATTTATTTATTGATAATTCATTTATTATCATTATCCATGAGATATTCACTTTGATATTATCTGTGGATGAAATTCATTCTCACATTATTGATTAAATGGAATATGTGCTCAGTTATTTACCTTTCCATATTGATTATACATTATCCATTCATGATAGTAATGTTAAAAAAATTGAAAGTGTGTTTATTTAATTTTCTATACATGTTGATTATACTTATTTATTCAAGATATATTCTATTTTACATAACCCTTACTGATCATTTTATCTCACCCTTATTTTTTTTCTTTCTACAGTGTAAGAAGAAGAATTCTTGGAATGTGTTTTCATCGATATGGATCCTTTTAATTTGGTCTGTATTATATTTTATTTTCTAATACAAATATAAAATGGGTATCATGTAAGTATATGGATCACCAAAACTTCTCAACTGATCAGAATATCGAGATTCAAACATTTTCATCTATTCTAATGTAATAACGTAAACATCAACTCAAGGATACTAGAGTCTATTTCATTACAAATTAATTCATCATTTAGGGTTTTATATTATATTGGACGTCCATCAAATTCCATTTTCTATTATTGAGTCGATTAAATCTAATTTTCCATGAGTATAGTTGATCACATCAATCTCAACCCCATATTTTTTTGGTGCATGCTGACACTGCCCATTTGTGTGCAATCTTAATATATATTGCATTCCAGTATGGTAATTTTGGGGCTATAACTGTAATTACAAATCCATCTACATGGAAATTATGTAAATAAGAGTAATGTGATATTTTTGTTTCAGATAGTATAACGACTCATACTTTACATACATTGTTATTACTTCAAAATTGAAGTACACATATTACAACATATAACAACACCAGGAAAGGACCGTATAGGTATAGTGTCTTTAGAAACTGGGAAACATAAACAACTGTTTCATAAATCATCTACATCGTCTCCCATTAATTTTATCATATCTAGAGTCCCTTTTGGCATATATTACTTAATAACCTTATTCCTTACCTGGGGAAAGAAAACATACAAAAGGGTGAGCTCAAATGCTCAGTAAGGGAAAACAAAAGAAATATCAATCACATCATATTCATAAGAACATAACATTTTGTAAATCTTAACTTGCAAAAGAAATCAAAATTTCATAACATGGGATAAATCATAGAAGTGACATGTAATCCAAATAATCATAACTTAAAACATGAAACATTGTGTCATACACACATAATAATAGAGAATCATTTCTTAGTAGTCAAGACTCATTTCCAAGACTATCTTAGCAGACACAGTCCATTTCTGAACTGAGTTCACTCCACGTTTCAGTCCTGTTTCACTGAACCGGTTTAACCTGCCATTCCAGCCATGTCTATCTAATGAGATATAAATCTTTACCCAATTAATTGGAGGGAGATATAGGTCCCACCCATCTCATGATGATACCATTATTATGTGTGCCACAAGATCATAAATCATACATCATAGCATAACCCATGTAATAAAAATGGGAATCTTAATCATCGTGCCATCATAACATAATCCATATAAGATAAATGGTCTTCATAAAAATAATTCCATCATAACATAATAAAATCAATGTAAAAATAGGTATAAAAATAGAACCCTATATTATCTTATATGGAAAATAATTTTGATAAAACACTTGATCTTCATTCTTGAGGAAAATATCCTTTCTACATAAAAAAACATTTTTCCTTTCTTAAAATGTCATCTAATTTTAAACTAAAAGAAGTTAATTAAAGATAAACTTGAAAACTTGTAATGGAAGCTTCATATAAATAATGTTCTCTGAAGTCATAAAAATCCATTCATGCCTTATAAGTTAAAAAAACATTCTTCTCGTACTTTGGCCGGAAAAGTCAAAAAGTACCTCGTATGAAAAACCACAAAAGATTCCTTTCATATATTTTCCTAAAAACTAACCTATGGGTAAAATTGGATTTAAAAAATTGTAGGAGGATAAAATTAAAATTATGTATTGAGTAAACATGGATGTGGATGATAACTATGCCCCAGTAAATTCTGAAGTATAAACAATCTCGGATAAAAATGAGATTGTGAGATTTTCCCTTACCTTAGGTCTGATTTGCTTCGTAAGTGTCCGAACATCCTATATAATGATTTAAATAATGTCATTGATTTATTCCAAAATCATACTCATTGTTATTATATCATATATGGTCATATTCTTAGCTTATTAGTAATATTTCATTGCTACTTGTTATTTGGGTGTTTATTACTTTTTGTTCTTATGCATGTTTTGTCGAATAAATTCTTATTATGCTTTTTAGGTAATAGATACCTAATTTACAGAATGGTGTTAGTGTAATATATATCATATTAATTCATTCAATTCATTTATATAATCATTATTCAATGAAGATTATGTAGAATGGGTCACATCACATCATGGAGACGGTATTCCGTACGCACGCACGAGCGATGATATCATTCCCATGATCGTGGAATTGTATTTAAGTGTATGTATAATATATCATAATCAATATCAATTTACATTAATCATTTATTGTTAATATTTACACCATTATACCCATCCAAGTAAGGTGGTGTTGGAAAATAGATTACACCATGACGTGGAGACGGTATTCTATACGTACGCACGTGCGGTGATTTCATTTTCCGTATGATGGATAGATGGTGAAATAGGGTTGTTTCATACTTAAAATAACATATCAGTATATGAGTGATACTGATGTTATAACTTCATAATGAAACAACTAAAGAAGAAGAATTGGAAGAAGAAATAAAGTTGAAAGAATCGGTAATGGACATTACCTCTCTTTTGAAGAGCCTCTTTGAGACCTCCTCTTAGGGCACTAAAATTGGTTTTTGATGAAAGCCAGGACCTATATAATGTTTCTGGGGAAGTGGATAGGAGAAATTGGCAGGGGTTGGCCGAGATTGAAGGCTCAAAGTGGTCTGAAGAAGAGAGGAAGGAGGTGCCCTTTTATAAGGGAGGAGAGGGGCACCTTAGGAAAAACTAAAAATATTATTTTATTATAAAGTTATATTCGGATTTTAATAGATACAAATTGATTTATTTAGAATCTAAGGTGGGAATGGGTATAAAGCCTCTCATCCAATAGAATTTATACAAGTTAAGTTTCTATTTTAACCTTATCAAATTATATTTAACTTTAAGTTAACTAATTTTACTTTTACTGTGTCTTCTTGTATTCTTAAACTATAAGGTTAATTAACATACCATGACAAGACAAATGAACCCCAAGTTGTTTATTATTAATATATATAACCTTATATAAGTCATTTTTCCGAACCATATATATTTTAGGAATAAAATAACAATTAATAATATAATATTTGTTTAAAAAACTATTTTATGTAAATTTTGACACTATTTATTAATTGATTTTTGTGAAAATTGTAACAGAATGATTACTTCGAAAAAAGATAAATAAATAAATAATAACATTTCATATTAACCTAAAAAATTAGTGGAATTCATAAAAAGTCTCAAATTACATTTATTTTGGTATTTATAACATCGATTATGTCAATATTTCATTAATAAGATAATTACTGCATCATCATTATGTCATAAATAAATTAAATTATTTAACGTCTAAAAATTATAAATAAAATACCATTATGTAGGAAATATTTTTATCTTTCTAATGAGTCTTTATAGTCTAATTTATCTTATATATAACTATATATTAAAAATGTTTTAGTTATTAAACTTTGATTTTAACTATTTTAACGATTCTTTAAATAAAATAATATTAAATGTCCTAATCTAATCCATGTGGGCCTAAATGGTCATATTTTATTCATAAGGATGTTTTTGGCAGAATTACACTTATACAATATAATTAGGACATGTTTTAGGGTAATAATAATATCATTTTACCCTTAATTACCCTATTTACTTTTAACCGTGGGAAACAAAGTAAAAAGTTACTATTTACCAAAATTATTTTTTTCTCATTGAACCACATTTTAGTCCTTGATATTAACCGTGTCTCTAGGATTTTAGAAATTCCACTCACAGAAGTGGTAAAATTAGGTTTTGGGTGAATTTTCAAATTCTCCTAGGAGGTGGGAAAAAGACGGTGACAAGTTCAATTAAATTTTTATATATCTAAAATTATTATACAATGAAATCAATGAATTGAATTGAACTTATATAGGTATTATGTATCAATTTTGACGTAAAATAAATTTATATAAAATAAATAATTATTTAAATAAAAATATGGTTTTTAAATAGTAACCCAGTGTTTTCACTATTCATCAAAAATTGAATATTTTCAGAAAAATACCGAAATTTCACCCTAGGCTAATTTCGATATTTCGAATCCAAAAATGAAGTCCATTTTAAAAAATTAAATTTACAAAATTTCAAAAAGTGGGTATTACTATTCCTAACGGCTAGTTTTAATAATATTTTAATTGTATATCGTTGTTTAGTGAAACTCGATATTGTGTACAACACATGCTATAGAGGAAGGTCGCGATTGTGTGTAAAGAAATCCAAGCTAGTGTTGTGTGTAGTGAAAGATTCCTTTGATGATTTATATAACATAGAAACAAAATATTTCTCATAAAAGTCTCGGGTGTTACATTCTACCCCCCTTAAAATGAATTTCTCCCTCGAAATTCATCACATTGTAACAAAAAGATGAGCATACATGTCCCTCATCATATACTCAAGCTCCCTTGTAGCTTCTTATAATTGGTGGTTCCTTCATAAAACTTTCACCAATCGTGGGGTCTTGTTCCGTAGGACTTTTTCGCTACGATCCAGAATCTCTATAGGCTGTTCTTCATAAGAAAGATCTTGTTCCAGCGGTATAACTTCTGAGCTAAGTACATGTCAAGGATCAGGTATGTACTTTCTCAGGAGAGATACATGGAACAAATCGTGAACTTGAGAGAGATTTGGTGGAAGCGCCAATCGGTAAGCTACCTTCCCAACATGATCCAGTATTTTGAAAGGACCGATATACCTAGGGCTCAGCTTTCCCTTCTTTCCAAATCTCATTACTCTCTTCCAAGGAGATATTCATAAGAACACTTTATCACCCACTTAAAACTCTAGGTCTTTTCTTCGGTTTTTGGCATAACTTTTTTTTTGACTCTGAGCTGCTCTTATTTGTTGTTGAATAGATCGGACCTTTTCTACCATCTCATCAACAAGATCAAGTCCTAATAGATTTCTTTAACCAACTTCATCCCAACAAGTTGGAGTCCTGCATTTCATTACATAGAGAGTTTCATAAGGATCCATCTGAATACTAGAGTGAAAGATATTATTATATGAAAATTCCACCAAAGGTAGGTGTTGATACCAACCACCTTTGAAATCCATAGAGAAACCTCTGAACATTCTTCTAGAGTTTGAATTGTCCTCTCAGACTGACCATCTGTCTGAGGATGATAAGCAGTGCTAAAACTCAACTCTGTATCCAGAGTATGCTGAAGACATCGCCAGAACTTTGAGGTAAACCTCGGATCCCGATCAGATATAATAGAAAGTGGTACTCCATGCAATCTTACCACTTCCTTTACATATATCCTGGCAAGCTAATCAAGAGAGAAATCTCCTCTAATAGCAATGAAGTGTGCAGAATTTGTAAGACGATCAAATATGACCCAAATAGCATTATTGCCTTTGGATTTTTAGGAAGTCTAGTGACAAAGTCCATAGTGATGTTTTCCCATTTCCATTCTGGTATGGGTAATGGTTGCAACATCCCCTTAGACTTCTATCTCTCAGCTTTAACTTGGTGACAAACCAACCATCGAGAGACATATTCAGAAACATCACTTTTCAGGCCATCCCACCAGAAGTAATCTTTTAGGTCCCTATACATCTTCGTGCTTCCCGAATGAAAAGAGAATGAAGAACTATGAGCCTCATCCATCATCTCCTTATTTAATTCTAGGATGGGAGGAACACAAACCTGATTCCTGAACCTTATTATTCCATCACAATCAAGGTTGAATTCAGGAACATTTACCACCTTCTTTTCTAACTCTACATCTTCTTTCTGTGCCTCTTTAATATTCACATGTATATATGGTTGAACATTCATTTGAGAAAGATACTATTTTTTCCCATCCATTATAATTTCAAGATCCATCCTTTGTAAATCCATAAATATTGGATCTTTTTTTATCCTCATCATGGATAAACTGGCATGGTCTTGTAAACTTAATGGGTCTTCCACCTTGTTTTCTTTCCCTGGGTGGTAATGAATTGAGCATTCGTAATCCTTAATCAGCTCCAACCATCTTCTTTGGCGCATATTCAGCTCCTTTTGTGTGAAAATATACTTTAAACTTTTATGATCAGTATAAATATCACACCTTTCTCCATAAAGATAATTCTTCCAAATATTTAATGCAAAGATTACCGTAGCTAACTCCAAATCATGATTTGGGTAATTTTGATCATGTATTTTCAACTGTCGTGAGGCATAATCTATCACCATATCATTTTGCATGATAACACACCCCTGTCCCTTCTTGGATGCATCACTGTAGATCGCAAACATTTCTCCACTACAAGGCAGTGTGAGCATAGGTGCACTGGATAACCTTCTTTTTAACTCCTTGAAATTCTCTTCACATTCCTCTATCCAAACAAACTTAACTCCTTTCCAAGTCAACCTGGTGAGTGGATTAGATAATCATGAAAAATATTTCACAAAACGTCCATAATATCGAGCCAAACTAAGAAAACTTTGGATCTCAGTTACTGTTGTTGGTCTCAACCATCTTTTGATAACCTCTGGTTTTGCTGGATCCATAGATATCCCCTATTTTGAGATTATGTGACCCAAAAATGCAACTTTTTGAAGCCAAAATTCACACTTGGTAAATTTGGCATAAAGCTTATCCTTTCTCAGGGTCTTAAATAAAATTCTCAAGTGATCTCCATGTTATTCCTTGCTCTTTGAATAGACAAGAATATCGTATATAAAGACTACCATAAACTGATCAAGATAGTCTCTAAAGACTCTATTCATCAGATCCATGAAGATAGCAGTGGAATTAGTAAGACCAAATGAAATTACTATAAAATCATAGTGTCCATACCTTGTACAGAAAGCCTTCTTTGGTATATCCTCTCTTTTGACCTTTAATTGATGATACCCTAAATGAAGATCAATCTTGGAAAAGTATTTAGCTCCGCGGAGTTGGTCGAATAAGTCATCAATGCACGAGAGAGATATTTTTTCTTGATAGTTATCTTGTTAAGTTCTCAATAATCAATGCAGAGTCTCATTGATCCATCTTTCTTATTAACTAACAGAACAGGTGCTCCCCAAGGTGACGCACTAGGGCATATGAATCCTTTATCAAGATTATCTTGGAGTTGCTTCTTCAATTCTTGCAACTCAATTGGGGCCATTCTATAAGGTGTCTTTGAAAAATGCAAAGCACCAGGTACAAGTTCTATTGAAAACTCAACTTCACGATTTGGTGGAAGACCCCGCAATTCCTCCAGAAAGACATCGTCAAACTCCCGTAAAATGGGCATATTCTTAATAGTTAGTTTCTCACCAACCATTTGCGATAAAAAACATTCATTTAGTGGAATCAAGACCCATAAGATGGATGAAATTTCCACTGGATGGTTATGTTCATACTTGCATCGATAGATGATCAATGATTGATCTGGAATATGGAATGTGACTTCCCTTATTTGGAAATTGTTATGAGATCCATATAAAGAAAGCCAATCCATGCCACAAATCACATAAAATTCAACTATAGGAAGGATCACAAGATTTGCAGGAAGTACTTTCCCACAAACTTCAATCGGAGAAGAATTATAAACTTTTGAAGCGACTATTATACCATTAGGGGTTGTCACAGCTATCTCAACATCTAATTGTTTAGGTAATATAGCTATACCCTTAGAAAATTCTTTATAAATATAGGAGTGGGTGGATCCAGAATCAAATAAAACATTTTCTACTTTAGAGTGGATGGTAAGTGTACCATTCACCACTTTGGTCTCATACTCCACATCATTGATAGAAATTGCATGTGAATTTCCTTTTTATTTAGCCTTAAGAGTTTGTTGACGTCGATCATCATAAAAAACCCTTGGATTAGGGAATTGATTAACATAATTCCCCATTTCCTTGCACATGTAACATTAAAGTGTAGGAGGTGCACCCTGTGTAGCCTTTTCTTTGTTCGCATCACTAGACATCTTCTTCCCATCATTGCAACATTCAAATACCCGATGACCTTATTTTCCACTTTTGAAACATTTACTCTCCCCTTTAAGAAAACTCCCTCGATGTTTTTTCCACACATTGAGCATAAGGGAAAACTCATCTTATCTTCAGTGTGCTCTTTAGATTTTCCTTTGAATTCCATTTTCCTCTTCTTATCAAACCCATATGACTGATGGGTTAATCCAATCTCCATCTCAACCTTGAGAGCCCATCGAACGATTTCCTCATAGCTATTGAAGTCCTTTAAGGCTAACGCCCTTCGAAGACTTGGTTTTAATCCACCAAAGAATCGATCGATCTTACTCTCGGGGTGGATAATAATAACAAAAGCATACCTTGCAAGTCTTGTAATATTTGCTTCATAGGTACCAACAGATTCATCATCCTTTTGCTTCAGTTCAATAAACTATTTCTCCATCTTTTTTCGAAGAATAAGAGGGAAGTACTTATTGAAAAATTAGTTCTTGAACTCGTCCCATTCCATGGACTCAATTTCATCTCTTGGCCTCATATTTTTGATAAGATTCCACCATTGATCAGCTTCACCTTCCAAATGATATACTGCTAAGATGTCTTTATCATGTTCAGAACATTGAAGAACTGAAAATATCTTTTCAGTGTACTGATCCACTGTTCATCCACTAATGGATCAGTACACCTGCTGAATGAGGGTGGATGCTGCCTCGTGAAGAATTCAACAGAAGTTTTCTCCTTCCTTTGCTCTTTTGGAAGTCCTTCATGATTCATAGCTTGAGAAAGTTGTGTGATCATGGCTACAAGATTTTTCATTCCAGCTCCCATAACGTTTGGTTGCTCAGGGGGACAATCATTGCACTACCCGTCACATTCCGCATTAACATGGTTCCTTCTGGTTCCATCCATTGACTGAAACCAACAATAATAGTGTGAGAAACACTAATTATAATAGGATTACCACATAATCAAGAATAAAATTTCACACTTAAGGTCTTATCATATGTTATTCATATACATTTCTAAAACACTAAGATTGTGTTCCATGCTTAGACATATCCTTAGGGTTCTTACTAAGGTTTTCACATCCTAGTTTCCAAAGGTTGACTATACCATAACTCTGATACCAACTATAACGACCCATAATTTACATACATTGTTATTACTTCATAATTGAAGTACACTTATTACAACATATAACAACACCAGGAAAGGACCGTATAGGTATAGTGTCTTTAGAAACTGGAAAACATAAAAAACTGGTTCATAAATCATCTACATTGTCTATCATTTATTTCATCATATCTAGAGTCCCTTTGGGCATATATTACTTAATAAGCTTATTACTAACCTGGGGAAAGAAAACATACAAAATGGTGAGCTCAAATGCTCAGTAAGGGTAAAAAAAGAAATATCAATCACATCATATTGATAAGAACATAACATTTTGGAAATCTTAACCTGTAAAAGAGATCATAATTTCATAACATGGGATAAATCTTAGAATTGAAATGCTATCTCAATAATCATAACTTAAAACATGAAACTTTGTGGCATACAAACATAATCATACAGAATAATTTCTTATTAGTCAAGACTCATTTCTAAGACAATCTTTGCGGACAAAGTCCATTTATGAACCGAGTTCACTCCTCATTTCAGCCCTGTTTCACAAAACCGGTTTAACCTTCCATTCCAGGAATGTCTATATCATGAGATATAAATCTTTAACGAATGAATTGGAGGGAGATATAGGTCCCACCCATCTCATAATGATACCATTATTATGTGTTCCACAAGATCAAAAATCATACATCATAGCATAACCTAGGTAATAAAAATGGGAATCTTAAACATCATGCCATCAAAATATAATCCATATAAGATAAAAGGACTTCATAGAAATAATTCCATTATAACATAATAAAATCAATTTAAAAATAGGGATAAAAATAGAACCCTATATTATCTTATATGGTAAATAATTTTGATAAAACACTTGATCTTCATTCTTGAGGAAAATATCCTTTCTACTTCAAAAAACATTTTTCCTTTATTAAAATGTCATCTAATTTTAAACTAAGAGAAGTTGATTAAAAATAAACTGGAAAACTTGTAAAGGAAGCTTCAGGGAAATAATGTTCTCTGAAATCATAAAAATCCATTCATGCCATATAAGTAAAAAAAACATTCTTCTCGTACTTTGGCCAGAAAAGTCAAAAAGTACCTCGTACGAAAAACGACAAAAGATTACTTTCGTATCTTTTAATAAAAACTCACCGAAGGGTAAAATTAGATTTAAAAAACTGTAGGAGGATAGAAATAATATTAATTATTGAGGAAACATGGATTTGGATGATAAATATTCCCCAGTAAATTCTGAAGTATAAAAAATCTCGGATAAAAATGAGATTGTGAGATTTTCCCTTACCTTATGTCTGATTTACTTCGTAAGTGTTTGAACGTCCTGTATAATGATTTAAATAATGTCATTTAATTATTCGAGAATCATATTCATTGTTATGATATCATATATGGTCATATTCTTATCTTCTTATTAGTAATATTTCATTGCTACTTGTTATTTGGGTGTTTATTACTTTTTGTTATTATGCGTGTTTTGTCGAATACATTCTTATTCTTCTTTTTAGGTTATAGATATCTCATTTATAGAATGTTATTAGTGTAATATATATCATATTTATTCATTAAATTAATTTATATAATAATTATGCAATTAAGATTATGTAGAACGAGTCGCATCACATCGTGGAGACGATATTCCATACGTACGCACAAGCGATGACATCGTTCCCATGATCGTGGAATTGTATTGGAGTGTATGTATACTATTTCAGAATCAATATCAATTTAAAATATTCATATATAATTATTATTTACACCATTATACCCATCCAAGTATGGTGGTGGTGGAAAATAGATTACACCACGACGTGGAGACGGCATTCCGTACGTACGCACGCGTGGTGATTTCATTTTCTGTAAGATGGATAGATGGTGAAATAGGGTTGTTTCATACATATAATAACATATCAATATATTAGTGATACTGATGTCATTACTTAATAATTAAACAACTAAAGAAGAATAAGTGTAAGAAGAAATAAAGTTGAAAGAATCGGTAACGGACATTACCTCTCCTTTGAAGCGCCTCTTTGAGACCTCCTATTAGGGCACTAAAATTGGTCATTGAAGAAGACCAGGACCTATAGGATGTTTCTAGGGAAGTGGATAAAGGAAAATGGCATGTTTTGGCGGAGCGTGAAGGCTCAAAGTTGTATGAGGAAGAGAGGAAGGAGGTGCACTTTTATAAGGGAGGAGAGGTGCACCTTTGGAAAAACTAAAAATATTATTTTATTATAAAGACATATTCAGTTATTAATAGCTCCAAATTGATTTATTTCTACTATAAGGTGGGTATGGGTCGAAATACCCTTAACCAATAGAATTTAGACAAGTTATGTTTCTATTTTAACCTTATCATTTAGATTTAACTTTAAGTTAAATAATTTTACTTTTATCGTTTCTTCTTGTTTTATTACACTATATTGTTAATAAACATACTATAACAAGAAAAACGAACCCCAACTTGTTTATTATTAATATATATAACCTTACCTAAGTCCTTTTTACGAACCTTATATTTTTAGGAAGAACATAACAATTAATAATATAATATTTGTTTTAAAAACTATTTTATGTCAATTTTGACACTATTTGGTAATTGATTTTTGTGAAAATCATAACAGAATTATTAGTTATAAATAAGTACATTCCATCACTACTAACATGTCATAGTGACCTAAAAAATTAGTGTAATTCATAAAAAGCCTCAAATTACATTTATTTGGGTATTTATAACATCAATTATGTCAATATTTCATTAATAAGTTAATTACTACGTCATCATAGTGTCATAAATAAATTAACTTATTTATTGTCTAGAAATTATAAATAAAATAACATTATGTAGGAAATCTTTTTAGCTTTCTAATGAGTTTTTATAGTCAAATTGTTTTTATGTATAACCCTATATTAAAAATGTTTTAGTTATTAAACATTGATTTTAACTATTTTAACTAATCTTTAAATAAAATAATATTAAATGTCCAAATCTAATCCATGTGGGCCTAAGTTTTCATATTTTATTACTAAGGTTTTTTTTGGTCGAATTACACTTATCCAATAGAATTGGGACATGTTTTAGCTTAATAATAATATCATTTTTACCCTTAATTACCCTATTTACTTTTAACCGTCGTAAAAAAAAGCAAAAAGTTACTACTCACCAAAAATTATTTTCATCTCATTGGAACACATTTTAGTCTTTGATATTAACCGTGTCTCTCGGATTTTCAAAATTACACTCACAGAAGTGGTAAAATTAAGTTTTATATGAATTTGCAAATTCTCCTAGGAGGTGGGTAAAGGACGGTGAAAAGTTCAATAAAATTTTTATATATCTAAAATTATTATAAAATGACTTCAATGAATTGAATTGAACATATATAGGTATTATGTATCAATTTTGACCTAAAATAAATTTAAATAAAATAAATAATTATTTAAATAAAAATTCGGTTTTTAAATAGTAACCCAGTGTTTTCACTATTCATCAAAAAATTGAATGTTGTCAGAAAAATACCAAAATTTCACCCTAGGATAATTTTGATATTCCGAATCCAAAAATGAAGTCCATTTTGAAAAATAAAATTTATAAATTTTCAAAAAGTGGGAATTACAATTCATAACGGCTAGTTTTAATAATATTTTAATAGTATATCATTGTTTAGTGAAACTCGATATTGCGTACAACACAAGCTATCGAGGAAGGTTGCGATTGTGTGTAAAGCAAGCCAAGCTAGTGTTTTGTGTAGGGAAAGATTCCTTTGATGATGCATATAACACAAAAACAAAATATTTCTCATAAAAGACTCGGGTGTTACAGATAGATATTTTTTTATCATACCTAAAAAATAATTCGGAAAATTATTTAATTTCTATATATTAACTTCATATTAACCATTAATTTTATTCAATAAGATCTTTTATTCACCCTTGATGTTTAATCATAAAACTTGTACCTTTAAATCATATTCCTGGCCTAAAATGAGTTCTTGATAATATTCTTTATTTTTAATAAATACTTTAAATAATAGGAATGAATATGGGAGAAATACCTTTTCAATATAAATGAGGATAATTCATTTTCTAACTCAATTGATGTAGAGACTCTGTTTTATCCTTGTAAGACATTGAAATATTTCTACATATATTTCCAGAGCTAGTTGCTGAGACGACGTACAATTATGAGGCCTGGTGTGCTCAGAATAAATTATAAATATATATTACGTTTTTTGTACTATTCACAAGATGGAAACAATATTTATCTTAAATGATTGATTAGATCAGAAATATGAGATCACAATTGGTTCTTGAACACAATTTCTACCCTATCCACAATATAAAATATGTCAGCATAGGACGTTTGGAACCCTCGCTCGTTGGCAGTACATTAAAGGATGAATTAATTTATTAATTAGTTCATTTAATATATCAAACCCGAATAAATCTCAAACATTAACTCGAATCAGAAATCTGAGGCAACGGATGAGTCTGAAGCGTGACATTTACCCTAAGAGGCGTATAACTATTGTCGGTGTAGGCCTTTTGTAGAAAAAGTGCTAGAGAGAAAAATCATAAATAAAATAATTAAATAAAATTGTATTATTTAAAATGCTACTTTGAATAACTTCTAAATGGGGACTCAGATTAGAAATCTGATACCATTGTTGAGTATTTAACATGGTGTTTTCCTTAGGGGTGACCTATGTTGAGAGGGCATGGGATATTTAGATTTCATAACAACTGAAAGTTTCTTATAAATAAGAGTTTAGTGATATGAGTCATAGTTAGGGCATTTCTCTCTTAGATGATAGAGCTCTGGTTGACCGTGATTCGACGTCCAAACATCACCAGATTGTGATTAAAATGAAGGCACTAGAAGATCAATGTGCAACGGACACAATGGTGGATCGAAAATTGATGTAGTATTTCACATTCAAATTCTAAATCCCCCATTTGAATGTTTTGTTGTCATTTTCAATTTCTGTTGGAGTTTGCTGCTTTAGAACCATTTTTTGATGGCTAAACTAACAATGGTAATTGTTTGTTTTCATTTGGGATCACCCATTATTCATGTTATTTGTCCTTCATTGAGGATAAACTTTTCTCCAGGCTTAAATGACTTTTGATCTTGGAGAAAGACCCATATATGTGAATCTATCAAACTGAGAAGTCACGATAAATTCTTGGATTCCAGTTTTGGGAACCGGAGGAAGCGCAACAGTGAGTTGAACTGGAATTTACTTTTCAACAAGATGAAATATTGATGGATCATCGAGTGGAGGCTGGATCTATGAAGGACTCAACCCCAAAAGTCTAGATCTGGTCTTAGATAAAAATTTGCATCACTAGAGTGATCGTAGTGGCTCACAGAAGCTTTTTTGAGGCGGGTTCTAGTGAGGGCCGCTCCGACAGGCAGTGGTGAAGTAGATAGGTATGGAATAAGGAAGCAGCATGACAGAAGGTAGTGGCACATCAGTCTGGTGCGGTGAAAGGTGGCGGTGCGGCGACTGGCCACGGCGAAAGGCTGCGGCGTGGAAACCAGGAATAGTCGAAAGTTGTAGCACAATGATCGGCATGGAGGAAGGAGGAAATGTGGGCTGGGGTGGCGGCGCGGGGTGCTGGCCAGCAGCGGGTTCCATCCAGGTTGGCTCTGGTAGGCGACAGAGTTGTGGAAGGTAGTGACACAACGGTTGGGCACGGCAGAAGGTGTAGGAGGAACGAAGGCTCGATGTGGTGGAACGTGACCATGCAGTGGTGGGTGCGTTAGAAGGCAGTGGGCCTGGTGAATGGCGGGGGTGTGGGATGGTGGCAGTAGCATGAGCTGGTGGTGGCAGGGCATGCCTGCTGGGTGAGCCGGACCGGCTGGTATAGACTAGGGTTTTTATAAAAAAACCGAGTATCTCTCAAACCAATGGTCTATTTCACATTCTGTCTACAGCCACACGACCCTTCCATTAAGGAAGATCTTTTGAGGCTACATTGGGAAGTTTTTGTTCTGGGCTCAATGTTTTGGGGCACGAAACACCTTTTTCAGTAATAATAATAATAATATATGAATCTTCTTGGATCGAATGTAACTTCCAGATCCGATGTCTGATTGATGTCTTGTTCGTGGCGGAGTGACCCAAGTCTTTGTGCGGAGTTTTCTAGATGTATTTCGGGTGTTTAAACTAAAATTAGGGTGCATGCCCCAGGAGGTCCGGTTCACACGTGTTGTGGTGCAATGCAACGTTTTTGAAAGTGATACATTTCGGATGAATGATGTGTCAATCCCATGTGGTTTTCCATGAGTATCACAATGGAATGATCATTGTAATGTGTTATGGGATTGACACGTGGGCCACATGGGGCACTATTTGTGGATAGCGTGGTGGAATGTAGTTTCTTCAACGGGAGTCCGTTTTGGATGAATGAATAGTTGATCTTGTATATTTTTTACAAGGATCGTGATGGTGTTATCAATTTGGGTATCTAGGGCCGTTTTCAATGGGCATGTTGGTAAAATTAAGTTTTTTCCCTTTAGATCAGTAACCAGCAGCATGCAATCGTCAGCCTTTTAGTTAGAGGTGTCATGTACATTGGGAGTACGCTGGAATACCTTGTGGGTACTAGTTCATGGTTTAGTACCTGAGTATGGCTAGGTACATGGGTAGGTGATGAGGCGGGGTCACACGTCATATGGACCCCACACGCACTGTGTACTATGCTACGAATCATCTACCTCTCATATCTCCTTCTGTTGGACTCATATTTTTGCATTCGAGTTACCTATCCAAAGTGTATTTTCATGTATAATGCAGTTGTGCCCTCCATAGTGGATTTTTGGATACTATGAGACATGTTCTTAGTTTGATGATTATCTTAGGTGATACTCATTGTTTCAGGTGTGACACCTATTTGATGTGATATTTGAAAATGGATGTGATCAGGCATACTCACCAAAGCAGTACCTGGATTACCCTCCAGTGGGACTGTGTTGTGGCATTCTTGATGATCATTCTGAGATGTACCATCCAGCAGGGATGACTAGTGTAGTTCCTTGATGACACTAGATTGGCACCCTCTAGCCGGGTTGGGAATGGGTCCTCGAGGATCTTTAGAGTGGTACCCTCCTGTCGGGCAGGGCATGGGTCCTCAGCGACACTAAAGTGGAACCCTCTAGCAGAATTGGGCATTGGTCTTCAAAGACACTAGAGTGGCACCCTCCAACTGGGTTGGGAATCGTTCCTTGATGACACTATTGTGGAACCCTCCATCCGGGATGGTCATGGGTCCTCGACGACACTAGAGTGTCACTATCTAGCTAGGTAGGGTATGGGTCCTCGACCTTGATATGACTTCTCGACTGTGGAGCACAGTGACGAGACATGTTTTGATGTACCTTTGAACTCACAAGAAATAGGGATGATTCTCACACCAAGACGCATCCTTGTAACATGACCTAACATTGTGAAAGAGAGACAGACCCACCAAAAGTAGGTTGTATCAAGGTGCGGTGATTGAACCCCTTTCACTTGCAGTTCAGGGATGATGTGTGGGATGCTGGGCAACGATGGTGGTTAATTCTAGAACTGGTGGAGAATCTTTTCCTGGGATGAGCTTGTGAGATGGAAATCCCCTAACTCCTTCATTCTGATTTATTTTACTGAGTATATATATATATATATATTATTTTTCTAGATCCCACTCCTTGTGTTTCAGATACTCTCCTTCCAGGATAGGAAAATATGTGTGGGGTATGCGACATGATTTCTGTGTCTAGCTTATCATGGTTAAACAAGTATACTCTCTTACTATAGGTAGTGAAGACTCGACAAGAAGTTCATCTTCTCACCATTTCAAGTCCCATGTATTTGGATGAACTTACTTCACTCTCTTACAGGTTTCAGTTGTACTCTCTTTTATTTCACCTTGTTATATCAGCTTCTACCCTCTCTAGTACATCTTTTGTTGCTTCCTTGAGCCTTCAGGTCATCCTAATAAGTATTTTTATACTCACCCCTTCTTGGGATTTTCCCTCACTCGGTGTGCCCTTGCAGATGACAGACATGTTGATCCTGATTTTAGAGGAGCATAGGGATACAGAGTGCTTGGACCACATGTGGTGGTCATAGCTTGCGATTCAGGAGAGGGGCTCTCTCAACTATTTTAATTTTCCACCAGTTGCTGGGTTGTGGCACTTTTCTTGTTGGGCGTATATTTTTTCCCCTTTCCCTTTTAGTTTACTTTTCGTTACTTGTACTGTTTGGAGGTCGATGCTTTTTTTGGTTTATTTATAGCTATGTTGTATCTTGTTTCCTTTTCCCTCTGTACTTTTGCATTGAGTTGGTTGTGTGTGTACAATTTATTTGGAAAAGTCCTCCTTGCATTTGTTATGACTTCAACACTAGTCTCCAGCCCCCAGCCAATGGAGGCAGGCATGGAGTAGTTGCAGCTCAAGCCCCAGGACGGGACAAGTCATGAAAATGTGGTAGTAGAGGTGGTTCGTTCCTTGGAACATAGTTCAAACGTTACTTAAAAATAAATCAGTTGAATTAGGTAAACAATGTCAATGTGTCTTGAGAGCGGCTTTCAAGCCAGTGAGTCCAGTGGTGGGGTGTCGACTGACGTAGCCATTCAACAGGATCCCGATTACCCGCTTGTCGGCTCGACATATTGAGACATTTTTTTCATGGAACTTTGGTACATGCATCATATATGATTGAGACTTTGACAGTACTTCTTGAATCAGCTCCCCATTATTTTTTATATGTATATATCATTGTGTGTGTGTGTGTGATCATTTGACCATAGCACTCCTTGATCGGATTCAGGATGCCTCCATGACAACATCCTACCAGGATACTATCTTCAGTTTGGGACGATGATTCTATGAGCGATGAGGCCTTAGTTCAGGATCCATCATATGAACCACCTTTATCCAGGATGGTAAGTATTAGAACCTCCAACTATGTATTAGCATTTAGTACTAGCAGCGTAGGCTGATGACGAGCATAGGCTGAACACGCTCCGCGAGTTTCAGTATCCGAGACCGATGTGGATCTGTGGTGAACCATACCCTCAGGTAGTCGAGGTTTTTCTAGAGTTGTTATTTCACCAATTCAGACTTGTTTGGAAAATGAAAAATCAGATGGTGGCTTTAGAAGCCAGTTTTTTCCATGAAGTATCATGGCGTTGGTAGAGCTGGGTTACTCAGATGAACGTTGAGTTGGTACTCTAATGGGATGACTTCCAATAGTTGTTTCATGAGGACTACTACCCCACATTCTTACCCTCCATCCAGTTTTTGGATCATCAAGAGATCATGTTGTTTCATAATAGAAGGATAATGGTGACTGATTATGTGACTAGGTTGAAAGACCTTTCAGGCTACTCTCTAGACATGATCCATGACGACAACTTATGAGAATGGAAAGTTGATTAGGGTCTCCATAGATGTGATTCATGCTAGCATAGTGACCTTGTACATCCCCAACTATCTCAGGGTTCTAGAGAATACACTAGTGATAGAGAGCTTTCTTTCATAGAGGGAGCTAGTTTTCTAGTTCTAGTAGTGGAAAAAATAGAGCTGAGACACCTATCGTGGCTTGCAGATGTCAGTTGGAGGGGCCTTGACGCAGGAGGCCTTCCCATGATAAGATTTAAGCATGTGGTAAGGTAGAATGTAGAGAACTGGGAAAATCTATAGAGGTTGTGTACTATGCTTGTGAAAGTCAAGGTCACATGGAACGAGAATACCTGACCAGATGTGCTGAGCTTTATAGGCAGTTGGTAGATGCACCACTATAGCAGATGCAACGTCCTGACCACGGATCTCCCAGGTGAGGACAGGGTGTTCCCCATGGAGGTGGTGTTGGTATAATATCAAGAATAACTATGGTGGGTTGATGATGTTGTGAAGTCCTTTAATAGCCACTAGGTGGCCCACGTCTGGCTTAGGGAGCTGGCGGCTTGGGCTATGGGCAGCTACATGCTATAGATGTCTACAATCCCGCAACACATGAGATTATAAGAGGTAAACTCTCTTCCTCTTCTACCTTTTTTAGTAGAACTTTTTATACAATGTGTGTGGTAATATTTTATCCCTACTTATTTCTTGAGGTTGTACCAGGGTGGCGTATGGCATCGGTGTTACCCTATGTCGGTGTGGTTCAACGTAGTTTCAAAAGCACGAGGAAGAGGGATACTTCCCCCACCGAGATGTGTTTTTTGTGATGCGAGTAAAACTGTGAGGGTGATTCAGGGCTGCCCAATGTGGATAATATCAAGGTGTGGTGGATTAATCCCTCATAATTGTGCATTGAAATAGGTTTTGTGTAGTGGAGTGTCGAAACAGGTCATGGATTTTCTAGTGGAGTTTATTCTTCTTGATCATTTTTACTTGGGTTATTGCTACTGGGTATGGAGGAGTGTCTCATTTGGGGATTAATCTCCTTCCAAGGGAAGCGAAAAACATGGCGTATTCCACGTGATTTATTTTTCTAGATTCATACACATGGATTAATTTACTCTCCTACCCTATTTTTTGGGTACCTTGCATGCTCAACATCAATCTTGATACCAGAGTTATCAAGTATATGTCAAGGTGATGGAAACACCATAAAAAGAACTACGTGACTCAGTATGTGGTGCTGGGAGTAGTAGTCCTCACCCTGATTATATAGAGGTAATATCATTTGGGAGAGTTCATTGTTGTTTTATCAAACCACCATAGTCTCAGGTATGTCTTCACTCAGAGATACCTAAACATGAGGTGGCGATGCTGGTTGAAATTCCTATAGGACTAAGACTTCGAGACAATATATACTTCAGGAAATGGGTAGCATTGTTGTAGATTCCCTTAGCAGGAAGTCCCAAGTTCACCTAGTGAGGGAATTTTCAGAGAAGTTAACTTCCTTGCAGCTGACCCTGGTGGAGTACGATGGTACAATTTTCCATCAGTCGATTGTGTTTACTCCTTCACGTCTCGAGCATGCAAGAGAGTCTCGGGTGTGATGCACCAACTTTAAAACCTTTTGTGACAAGAAATACTTGGGTGTTTCACCAGATGGATATTCTAAAGAAAGAAATCATGAGACCCATTTTAGGGACAATAGTGATTCTAGTCGAGTCGTAGGATGTAGAGGTTTGGTTGGGGAAGTAAACTATCCCACGAGGTTCTTCAGGCAGTTTGGGACCATGCAAAGACATGATTAGTTTTCCTACTTCCTTGATCTACCCCAATGGCTGGAGTGGGCACACGACGTCCCCCACGTGTCATAGCTTAGGAGATGCATGCATGTTTTCTTCACACATCATCAGCAGAAGAGAACCTTGTGAGGTAGGACCATTCCTTTAGTTTGTGTGCTGCACCAACAAGGAAACATTTAGGGTTTCCTTAGAGTAAGAGATCCAGGTGTGAGCTCAGTATCCCCATTTGTTTTACCTACTTTTGATTTTCAAGGATGAAAAACTTCAATGAGGGAATTATGTAGAGATATTGTTTTTTCCTTTTCAGACTTTTTAATATTCCTACATATATTTTCCATGCTAGGTGCTGAGATGGCATGAAATTATGAGGCCCATTGTTCTCAAAATAAATTATAAAAATAATATTTAGTGTTTTTTACTATTCAGATGATGAAAATAGGACATCTCTTAAATAGTTGAGTAGATCAGAAATCTTAAACCATAGTTGGGTACAAAATGTAGTGTTTACCCTAGGTGCAACATAAAATATATTACTATGGGAAATTCATATCTATCTCTCATTACTGGTACCCTAGATGGATGAATTAATTTATTATTTCATTCACTTAATATCTCAGACCCAAATAACTCTAAAATGGTAACTCAGATCAGAAATTTGAGACCATGATTGAGTCTAGAGTGTGTCATTTACCCTAAGATGGGTATAACTTTTATCAGTGAAAACCTTCTATATAAAAAGTACTAAAGGAAAAAACCTTAAATAAAATATTTAAATAATGTTATTTTATTTCAAATTCTAGTTATAATAACTTCTGAACGGAGAATCTGATTAGAAATCTGAGATCATTATCGAGTTCGTAGCATGGTGTTTGCCCTAGGGGAGACCACAGTTGAAAGGGAGACTGATAAAACACAATTTTATTGAATATTTTATTTATAATAAATGATATAATTTCCTCAAATTGTGGTAAATATTTTTATTTATTAAATATTTTGGATTAGATCATTCATTTGAAAATTTGAGGAAAATTCCAGTTTTACCCTTCTAAAATGCACTGTCATATTTTTCCCCTAAATATTTTAATGTGACTTATAGGAAGTTAATATTTTGTAAAATTGTTACTCACTTAATTTTATACTACTTTTATTCAGAATACTAGATCAACAGAGTTAAATTTAATATAGTAAATGTTCCATTAAGCCAATGGTGGCTGGACATGTGACATTGGATATCACTTTGCTGTTTGGGCCATATCTTCAACATCCATGCATGGAATAAGCCCATATTTTGAGATGTGATAAAAAACCAAATTTATCACATAGTATCTTTCTGGAAGGATAGATAATTAATGCGTTTTGGTGGTCAATAAGGTGGTGAAATTGGGATTAAAATATTTGGAAGAATCATCTCATTCACACTTGAAACCACATTTAACCTAACCTCCCCTCTACTCTATAAATATGTATTTTTATAATTTTTAAGATTTTTAACATTAATTAGGAATTTTAGGGTAGTGGGGAAGAGGTTCCAATCTAATTCTCCAAGAAATTCAATAAGGGTAGCTCTTGAAGCAAGGATCCCTTCATCAAAGCCCTCTTCTTCTTCCTCATGTTGTAACGTTTGTGTTTTCATAATAAATTTTTTTTCTTCTTTTATTTATTCTCTTGTATTTTATTTTGTTAAATTTTTTTATTATATTAGTCTTCATAATTGGTATGGAATCAAGAGTAGAAATGTTATTGGGTTCTACCGTTTCTAAACCTTTGCACATGCAAAACGTTTCTACGATGACTACACCGCCCATGGAAGAGTATTTCTTTTTGGTAATTGATCAACCTATAAACTTATTCATTAATTTATTTTTAATAAATGAGATAATTTAATTAAATTAATATTATATATTAATTTATTTTTTAATTTAAATTAAACTAATCAACCAATTAAACAATTTATACAAAAACACGCGATGTCAGAAGTTATGTAAATTGTGAGAGTGTGATATTAATCGGTAATAAAAGACCACATGTGGTAAATTTTTAGAGTTGAAATATAATACCTAAGCTCAATTAATCTTCATTTACAATGCAGATATGTGTTATAATAAACCACTGGCCCTAATATAACCTTAGAACATCAATCATAGTTGGGTGTTATGATTGCATGTTCCGAATCTAGCCTAGGGTTTAAGTAATTTCATCATTGTGGTTAAGTTAACTCCCATAGGGTTTGAGGGATAACAAATTAGAGAATTATAATTAAGTGGATGTTAATTTAAATTATAATGAATAATAATTGACTGAATAGGTAGAGTTAGATATATTACACCTTTTAAAATATTTTCTAAAAATACATCTTCTTGTTGCATCAAATTTCATTTCAAAATTAAAAACAAAAAAATGAAATCTTCTTCCAGAAAACTTATTCTAGTTTTATAGATGATAAAAATAACCCTCATCCTTTAAATTAGTGTTTTTATTCTCTTTTACATTGTTTTTAGAATACCTTTATGAAGTTGTTTTAATTTACTTCCTTCTTTGAGAGACGACCTTGGCTAGCCACTCTACTGCACCTAAGTAACCAATAATCACATATCATTTGAATGCACCCATGATAACACCTTTAAAATCGGAATCATTTATATGGAGGAAAGTAATTATTTCAACCATTTAGAGGTATTTATTTTATTTTACATTTTATTCTCTTTTTCTCTTGTTTCTTCCTTATTTACCCAATATAAATTTTATTCTTATTCTTTTTGGAATATCAACACAAACTTCTCATTTTATTATGGTCCACTTTCCTTATTTTTATTTTTTATGATTTATGATACGAACTAATCCCGAGGATCTTTTAGATTTTGATCTTGAGATTGAACATAGACTTCGGGATCGAATTAGACATTCTCAGTCTATGGGATGTTTCAACATTCATCCAATTGGAGAATTCCTCCACTCTCAGAACATTGAAATTGTAAGAAATTAAAATTAAAACATAAATCACAAAACAATGGCTGAAAATAATGGAAATGAACTTAATATAACCATTCAAAAATTGGCAGCACCTGATATTAAATGTCAACCAGATTTCATTGGAAACCCAAATCTCGAATCAGAATTTGAACTCAAATCTGGGATAATTAATTTTCATCCAAAGTTTCATGGATTATCTCGTGAGTATCCAAATAAACATTTGAAATAATTTACTGTTTTTTGATTAACCATAAAACCATGAAATTTTTATGAAGATCAAATCAAACTAAGAGCATTCCCATTTTCACTTGATGGAGTTGCAAAAAATTGGATGTATTATTTATAACCTGAAGATGTAACTTGTTGAAACGATTTGAAACATATTTTATTATAGATATTTTTTCCAGAATCAAGAACCAAATCAATTAGAAAAGAGATCTTAGGGATCAGGAAAGCCCAAGGGGAGTCAATATATGAGTACTTAGAGCAAATCAAGAAGTTGTGTGCAAGCTGCCCACATCACCAAATCAATGATAAAATCTTCATCCAATACTTCCAAGAGGGACTCACACCTATGGAGAGAATCATGGTGGATTCCACAGCAAGAGGAGCATTAGTGGACAAGACACTAGTAGTTTCATGTGCATTGATCGACAAGATGGCACAAAACTCCAACAATTTGGCAACCGAGGTAACCAAATGTTAGGGGAGTACATCAGGTAAGTCCTTCCTCTCTTGAAAATAATTTTATTGATATAAAGTTGAAATAATTGACCACTATGGTGAGGTATATTTCTTTTTCACAAAAGACATCCCAACCCCCTCCTTTAAGGCCTTGTGTAATTTTCACTAAGACAAGACAACCAACTGAGTATTTCCCCCAAATACAAGAAATATAAGATTGTGTAGCAGTGTTTCCTAGGAGACCATATTAGTAGAAACAAAAAAAAACAACAATATCCCCAGAATATGTTTGATTCAACAAAAAACCAATGGTGGAAGGATCGATCATACATGAGGTATGGCTTTGGACAATAAGAAAGGCCACCTTTTCAACAAAACTTACAGTAGCCTCCTCCTTAGAAACAAGATTTCCACAACCCCAAAGGCGATTTGAAGCTCAAGAATCATAAAACAAACCAAAAGGGGCTTCTAAATGAAAGTTAGATTCTAATACTGATGATATTTTGAAACAAATTGTTCTTAATCAATAGAATGAGTTGAATAGTCATGTTTCGGAGCTGAAGGAGTTGAAGAATCAAATGAGCCAGATTGTCACTGCCCTCCATGAACATGTAAGTAATAATTCTGGAAATATACCTTCCCAACCTACATGAAATCCAAAGGGGAATGTAAGTTTCATCACATTGAGAAGTGGGATGCAAATGAATGATACTTCTGCATCCACCATTCCACCGGGATTCACCTTAACTCCAGAAAATCATCATTCCACACTAGCTGATGAGAAACCCAAGGAGAAAGATAAAGGTAAGAAAAATACTAATGATGTTCCTCCTAAACCAATTACTTTTCAAAAAAGGTTGTTTAAACAAGAATATGGATGAAGAGGCAATGAAAAAGGATGTTTTGGACACATTCAAGCATGTAGAGATCAACATTCCACTACTTGAATCCATCAAGAAAATCCCAAGGTATGCAAAATTCTTAAAAGAACTTTGTACCAATTGAAGAGGAATCAAGGTAAATGAGAGGATCAATCTTGGAAGGAACTTGTTAGTTATAATAACACTAACTCTAGCAATTCCAAAAAATTGAAAGGATCCAACGACATTCACTATCTCATGCACCATAGGGAAGATACACTTTATTGATGCTCTTTGTGAGTTCGGAGCTTTCATAAATGTGATGCCTCACTCTTTATTATCTTCTTTACAGGTTCATCAGTTGAAGGTGATGATATTTGTGGTGTAGTTGGCAAATAGAGTTGTAGCATATCCAGCGGGAGTCCTTGATGATGCACTTGTCTGGGTAAGAGGCAATATCTTTCCAGCAGATTTTTATGTGCATAAATTGGAGGAAGATCAGGTAAGTTCTCATGATCCCATTATCATAGGTAGACCATTCCTCAATACTGCAAAACTGTAATAAATTTCATTGAGGGTACACTTTCCATGGAATTTGGAGTTGAAGTTGTGATATTAAATGTCATGGAATCCATGAAGTACCCCTTAGAGGACCATTCTGCATTTGTTATATCCCATTTTTAACAACCAAATAAAATCTCCATGGAATTTTATTGTCCAATGTTTAGGGAGATTTCGAGTATTGGTTCTTGTCAGATGTCTAAGAGAACTTCCATATATATTTCTAACGAACTAGACTCTCGTAGATTTTAGTTTGAAATGGATTCATATTCTGATTTTGATCATGTGAACTATGATTATGACATGGTTGATGAGTATTCTGATGGATTTGATGTTTTATTCTCGGATTGTGATGATTTCTATTTTGATAGTAATTCTCTTTGTGCACACATTTCAGTTCCTTCAATTTCTCCTTGTATACATCAACCAACTTCATTGGAACTCAAGTAATTTCCACCTAATATAAAATAATCATACTTCTTAAGTGGTAAGATATTACATGTTATAATTTCTAATAATATTCCTTTTGAACATAAAGAAAATATTTTTAATATTTTGAGGGTGAACATCAAGAAAATCGGGTGGACCTTGGCTAACATATCAGGTATTAACCCCTCCATTTTCATGAATATGATTCTTTTGGAGGATGGGGATAAACCGATTATGCATCCACAAAGGAGAATGAATCCAATTCTTCTACATTTCTTAAAATAATAAGTTTAGAAATTTCCTGAGGTAGGTATAATCTTTCCCGTTTCAGATTCTTAGTGGGTAAGTCCTATTCAGATTGGGCCTAAGAAAAGTGGTGTTACAGTTGTTAAAGATGAGAAAGATGAGTTAGTTTCAATGAGGGTACAGAACAATTGGCGTGTGTGTATTGATTATAGGAAACTGAATCAGTCCACCCATAAGGACAATTTTCCCCTCCCATTGATTGATCAAGTGCTTGAGAGACTAGTTAGGAAAACACATTATTGTTTCTTGTATTTATTTTTTGGATATTTTTAGGTTCCTATTGCTCTGTAGGATCAGATGAAGACAACATTCACTTGTATATTTAGTACATTTTCCTACCAAAGGATTCCATTTGGACTTTGCAACACCCCAGGAACCTTGTAGAGATGTGAGGACAATATTTTTTCTGATTTTATTGAGACCTGCATGGAGGTATTTATGGATGATTTTACAATATATGGATCCTCATTTGATTAATGTATAAGTAGTTTGGGGAAGGTGTTGAATCATTTTTTTGAGAAGAATCTGGTCTTGAACTTTGAAAAGTGTCATTTAATGGTAGAGTGTGACATTGTCTTAGGGAATGTAGTGTCAAAACATGGGATAGAGGTTGATAGATCTAATATAGAAATTATTTCATCCTTACCATATCCTTGATGTCACGTGTTGTTAGATCATTCCTAGGGTGTGAAAGATTTTATTGGCGCATCATCAAAGCTATTAGTAAGATTGATCTTCCTATGTCAAGATTACTTCAAACGGATTCTGATTTTTTGTTTGATGATTATTGCAGGACTTCCTTTGATGATCTGAAGAAGTGCCTAACCACTCCACTGATCATACAACCCCCATAGTGGGAGCTTCCTTTTGAGCTTATGTGTGATGCCTCCAACTTTGCTGTCAGACCTGTCTTATATCCAAGGGTGGAGGGCATTCACATGTGATTGAATATTCATCAAGGAAATTGGATTTTGCCCAATCATACTACAAAATCATAGAAAAAGAGTTTCTTGGTATCATATTTTCTTTAGATAAATTCCATTCATATTTATTGGGCATAATATAGTTTTTTTTTACCATGCATCTCTGAGGTACATACTGAAGAATATGGATGCAAAGCCTAGGCTAATTCGATGGATGCTCCTTCTTTGGGAATTTGAAATTGAGATAATGGACAAGAAGGTATCTAAAAACTTGGTGGTAGACCACATGAGTAGGCTTACTCCCACTATAGAGGATGACACCATGTTTTAGGTACCACTTCAGGACAGTTTCCCTGATGAGAATATATATTCCAACTCAAGTACGCATCCTTGGTATGCTGATTTAGTGAGATACCCTATTGCATATGAAATTCCTAAAAATTTAAAGAAACATCACGTCCAGAATTTAAAGAGTGGTTTGAGATTTTACGTATGGAATGATCCCTACTTATGGAACATGTTTAGTGAACAAGTTATTAGGAAGTGTATTCCTGATCATGAGTTTGAGTCTCTTCTGAATTTCTATCAGACACTTTATTGTGGTGGAAAATTTGGACCCCAATGGACATCTAGGAAAGTTTTGGACTTAAGATTATATTGGCCTATCTTATTCTATAATGCCCATGTTTTTTTCAAGTCCTAGTATCGTTGCCAACACACTGTGCACATTTATAAGAGACATGAGATGCCTCAACAACCCATACTATTCTGTGAGATTTGTTTACGTATAGGGCATCTATTTTATGGGTACTTTTCCTAGTTACTTAGGTTTTTTATATATTTTGTTTTTTATTGATTATGTGAGTAAATGGGTGGAGGATAAGCCCACAAGGACTAATTATTATCATGTTATTGTGGATTTTATCAAAGTGTAGATTTTTTGAAGGTTTGGAGTACCGAAGGCCATCATCAATGACTAAGGGACAAACTTCTACAGTCAGAATCTTTCATCCCTTATTCGGAAGTATGGGGTGACACACAAAACATCAACACCATACCACCCCCAAAAAAATGGCTGAGATGAGGTTTCAAATCGTGAGTTGAAACAAATTTTGGAGAAAACCGTGTAGCCAAATAGGAAAGATTAGATCAAGCGCTTGGATGATGCATTGTGGGTTTATAGGAAAACATAAAAGACACCCATTGCTATGTCCCCATTTAGGATTATTTTTGGGAAAGTGTGTCATCTCCCCGTGGAAGTTGAGCAACATGATTAATGGTCTATAAAGAAATGCATCATGTATTTTCCTCAAGACGGAATCAAAAAAAGCTGCAAATTGAAGAGATTGAGGAGATTAAATTGTCTTCATATGGGATCTCAAGGCTCTACAAGGAATGATCAAAATCATCTTATGAAAAAATGATACATAAAAGAGAATTTCAAGTTGGATAGAAAGTCTTGCTCTATAGTTTAGGACTGAAGCTGATGCCTGGTAAGTTGCGTTCAAGGTCATTAGGTCCTTATGTTGTGACTAATGTTTTTCCTTATGGTGTAGCGGAGATCACACAAGAGGACAAAATAATGAGCTTTATAGTCCACTAGAAATGTTTTAATAGATACATTGAGGGACTTTCTGCTAATGTAGTGGATTTCATCAAACGGGCTGACCCCATCACCACTTGAGCATATCAGGATATTCATAACCCTTTCACTTTTTTATTCTTTATCCTATATAAAATTATACATTTCATGTGCATATATCATCTTCTGGGTTCACATTGAGGATAATTTAATATTTTAAGTGTGGGGAGGGAACCTTTTAGTTTTTTAATTTCAATTGTTTTCCTGGTTTTCAATGATTTTTTAAAAAAAAAGTGGGGTTTTCATATTTTTTGTGTTTATTTTTAAAATTTTCGTTTTTTTTTGAAACTTTTGAGCTGAAATTATTCTAATAACCATTTTGAAATCCATATCAATAAGTGAAAAAATTTATCCCTTGAAACTGAGCTTAAATAAATCCTGAAAATGACTTTGTTTCAAGTTCAAATCATTAGTAATTTCCAGAAAATTACACTGAATTTTGAATCTCATACCACATCTCACTGTCTTTATATTTGAAATCACTTTATTATGAAGATTATAAACCATTATTTTCATATTATTCACATTTTCCACAATTCTTGACAGAACTAAACCATGTTTGATTTAACTATAATTTGATTTATTCCTATCAAAACCTAAGGTTTTGAGGTACTTATGTTTAAATTATTGTGGAATTTGTTTCGTATTGAAGCACCAATGTCAAAGAATACTTTTTATAATGGCCTAGAATGAACATTTAATCTTTATAGACCTTATAATCCATGAATATCCTGTTAGGTTTGCCACATTAAAATCCAATTTTCCCTATCCAACCAACTCTTGAAGTGAAATTTCTTAATCAAGTTGAACATAAGTGTGGGGGGGGGGAGTTGTCTTGTGTTGTTCTACCAAATTTTGTGATACTTTGGGTGGAAAATTAAATTATGAAGAGATGTGTTTGCTACTAAAAAAATAATTATGTTGGAAGCTATTAATTTTCTAGAGCATTTATGATAAGTGATGTTGTGCCTTTCTGGAGCTTCTAATATAGAGAAAAAGTTGTGCCTATCTAGAGCTTTCAAGAAAATCATGTTTGAGAAGAATGATATTTTTACTGATGAAATGTTGAATGTTGTGCAAATTCCTTTATTTTTCAGGTTTATGAACATGAATTGATTCTATGGGTATTGAGGAGGAGATGATATTTAAGTGAAAATTAGTTTAATTCAATTTTTCTTCAAAAAGATTCAAGCCCTCCTCATTCAGCCTAATAATGTTTCCCGTCTAAATCCTACCAACCGAGAGCCACAGAACAACCCTGAAAAGTCCTCATGATAATAATATTTCCTTGACTCACATCGAGTAGTGATGTAGAAATTTTTCGAGCCTATGGTGACCCTTGTATGAGTTTGGATGAGAAATACATTGATGAAAAACTGACATTTGTGTGATAAGAGGAAATTCAAGTGAGGTAAGTCTTTTGTGCGTGGGAGGATAAATGAAGTGGAAATATATTGAATGATATAAATAGAGAACCTGAAATAATAGTTTTTCTATGAGGCATGATATCTTTTGTTTCTTGGTGTGGAATTGTTAGATCACAAGGATATGTGTTTTAAAATTTGTTTTGATTTAATATTGATGTTTAATTGTCACAATTTTTCAGAATAAATGATAAGAGGTTTTTCGCGGGATTGCAAAAGGGTAAGGGTGGGGGAGTTGATAAAACCCTATTTTATTGAACATTTTATTGATAATAAATTATATAATTTCCTCAAATTATGGTAAATATGGTTATTTATGAAATATTTGGGATTAGATCATTCATTTGAAAATTTGATGAAAATTCCTGTTTTACCATTTTCAAATGCACTATTGCACATAAATATTTTAATATGACTTATTTGAAGTCACACTTTTGTAAAAAAAATTAATCACATATTGTTTCCGACGCTTTCGCCGGGGCACGCGCCCATCCGTCCGTCAGGGGGGATGCGCGGCTTTATTGCCCCGCATTCCCGCTTTCCAAAGGCGAGCGGCATTCGTTCATTGTTCAAGTACGTCTGCTCCTTGATCGAAATGGGATGATGGGATGTCGGTTCTTCCTCCTGTGGATTCCTCCTCAGAACTCGTCACCTAGTCCGGGTCTCCCTTATAGATTTAATACGTAGTTCGTGAAACTCTTCCCAGTGCCATGTTCCCATGGACGCCGGTTAATTACGATGCTCCTGTCGGGACATTCCAAAGGGTCCAGTCAGGGCAACAACCTTCGGTCAGGGGATTAGTCACGTTGAGGCATCAGTAGCGTGTCTAGATGCTGGGGGACCTGGCATGTCTGTCTGTTATCCTTGATCATAAGGCTTCTCGAGGGCGTGGAAGCCCGAGGCATCCCACATCGAGCGCGGGGAATTACATGTCATAGACACGTATCTGAGGTTTTCCTCAGCTTCCCGTGTTCAACACAGGGTATGCCGCGAGTTTAACATCTAGCGGAGACGGATGAGAGTGAAATGGGACCATCGCAGGGGGCGACAGTGAAGTTGGGCTTGAGCCTTGAAGAGGCTTCCTACGTATCCCTGTGGCAGGGAATCAAAGTCCGCGTAGTTCGGGATGGTGCCGGTAAACCGACGTGAAGCTGGACCTTGGTCCGACGGGCATCGTCAGCGTACCGACGTGAAAATGGACCTTGGTCCGAGGGGAGTTGGGCTTGAACCTCTGGGGGGATTCCTACGTACCATGCCTTGACATGGATCAAAGTCCTCGTAGTTCAAATGGTCACAACGGCTTACCGCTGGACTGGAATGGGACCCGACGTGAATGAGCAACGGGTGGGCTTGAACCTCGTGGAGGCTTCCTACGTACCATGCCTTGACATGGATCAAAGACCTCGTAGTTCAAATGGTGGGTCGCAATGGCTTACCACTGGACCGAAGTGTATTTTAACGTCGTGCTGGACGGGGGTGAGACCCGACGTGAAATAACGGGTGGGCTTGAACCACATGGAGGCTTCCTACGTACCATGCCTTGACATGGATCAAAGACCTCGTAGTTCAAATGGGTTTCACCGGTGAACCGACGTGAAAGCAGACCTTGGTCCACTGGGTGGTGGGCTTGAACCTCGTGGAGGCTTCCTACGTACCATGCCTTAACATGGATCAAAGACCTCGTAGTTCAAAAGGTGTTTCGCCGGTGAACCGACGTGAAAGTAGACCTTGGTCCACTGGGTGGTGGGCTTGAACCTCGTGGAGGCTTCCTACGTACAATGCCTTAACATGGATCAAAGACCTCATAGTTCAAAAGGGGTTTCGCCGGTGAACCGACGTGAAAGTAGACCTTGGTCCACTGTTGGTGGGCTTGAACCTCGTGGAGGCTTCCTACGTACCATGCCTTGACATGGATCAAAGACCTCGTAGTTCAAATGGGTTTCGCCGGTGAACCGACGTGAAAGTAGACCTTGGTCCACTGTTGGTGGGATTGAACCTCGTGGAGGATTCCTACGTACCATGCCTTGACATGGATCAAAGACCTCGTAGTTCAGGAGGGGTTTGTGTCAGAGTCGGTGCTCACTCTAAGCCCACGTGAGTCATGCTCGGTGTGGGAAACAAGAGGTTGCATGGACCCGACGATCACGTCGCGAAGGGTGAGTCCGTGGGAAGCGAAGAGGGGCTTACGCGTTGGGCGGCCCATGGTGTTTGGACTTACTCCAGGATGGAGGCCCATGAGGGGGGTACCTCGTTCCCTATAACGTCCTCCACCGACCTTGGTAGTGGGGAAGTACCGAGATGCACGGGTGCAATCATCCGTACCAAAGGTTAGGGGTTTACGCTCTGAGGCGACCATTCCCCTGCGAACATACGCCACTCCGATAAGGAGGATCTCATTCCATGTGTGGAAGAGTTCCATTCCCGTGGAGACGAGTGGTGTAATGAATGTTCGATCTAGGGGGACCTTTCGTGAGGGAGACGAGGTTGGGTCACAGTTTAACGTCATGTGTTGAGGACGTGGTGCTTGGAAGTTTAACGTCCTGCAGCTCGGACGCGGTGGGTTCACTCCACACCCCTAGGGCTTACATAACCGGTACCCTCTGGTCTTTGGGGAAGGGAAGGTGTCGGTAAGGCCATGGTAAAAGGGGGTCGTGGGAGGAACCATCGAGGGGTCCACGTTAGCGTGGCTATGCGAAGAAGCAATAGCCATTAGCGTGCCTATGAGAAGAAGCATTAGGCGAAGCAACGCTACGGGTGGTGTTGTCCATGGGACTTTGAAATCACATCGTGCAAACCTGGAGGGTCGCACGGAAAGAGGAATCGCTAAGAAGAGGAGTGTGCTCTGCGAAGTGGGGTGCCTTGGCCTTAGCATGGGGCATTGGTGGAAGTGGGGGGTGCTTCGCGAAGTGGAACAGTGTTCGCGGAGCACTGCCTCGCGAAGAAGGAGTGGTTCGCGAAGCAGGGTCCTGCCAAGCAATGTGCTTCGCGATGCATAGTTATCCTGCCTTGGCATAGGGATTACTAGCATGGGTTGGGTGTTTCGCGAAGCACAAGTGCTCCGCGGCTGCCCAGGTTCACTTGGGAATCCCCTTCCTTTGCGAACTCCCTTGAGCTTCGCGAAGGGCATCCCTCTCGGAAGAGGGGCTAAAAACGAAACAAATCAGAGTCGTCTCACGAAGTAGAAATACCTCGCGGAGCTCATGATTCCCGGGGCAAAGCGTGCTTCGCGATTCGGGACAGGAGAAGCCGAAAGGTCGGATTGTCCGTCCACGGGACTCAGGGGGAGTTGAGTATTTATAGGGAAGGGGCGCCGCGAAGCAGGGCTCGCGCGCCGCCTTCGGGGCTTCGCGGCGGCTCGCGAACGTCAAACCGGTTCGCGGAGGATTACCGCCTCCGGAGCTTCGCGGCGGCTCGCGAACGTCAAACCGGTTCGCGGAGGATTACCGCCTCCGGAGATTCGCGGGGCCGCCAAGGTGGGGACGCTTCGCGGCGGGTCTCCGCGGCTGTGCTTCGCGGCTGTGCTTCGCGAGGCAGCGCGCCGGCTGTCTTTTTCTTTCCATCCTTTCGGGCCATATTTTTGGCGCCAAAAAATGCCCCCCCTCAGACATGGAGCCGCGGAGGGCGAAGGGTCGAAGTCTGAGGGACAATCGCCAAAACCGTCGGTGATTCGCGATGTGTCATCGCGAAGGGGGACCCGCGCTGCTCGCTGGGGACGCGGATCCGGACGCGTCGCGATGCTTCGCGCGGGTGAGGCGCGCCGTGATGCTCCGGGGTCGTCGCCTATAAATAGGGGGTCCGCGTTCTTTTGTCTTTGCGCGCCTTCCCTGTCCTTTTGTGCTCTCGATTTCGCGACGCTCCGCGTACTCCGTGACAGCACTCCGCGAATCGAGCTTCGCGGCGAACCGCGAGTCTCCGACTCCGCGTTCGCGCTAAGAGAACCTCTGTCTGCCTTGGCCAGACTTCGCGGCTTGGTCTCGCGACCGATCTTCGGGATCCGACTTCGCGGTCGAGCTTCGCGGCCGAGCTTCGCGATCCGTCCGAAAGAATCCTTTTCTGAGGGCCAAAATTAAAATGGCCCATCAAGAAGCTGCCTTGGGGGTCCTTGCAGACGCTGCTCGTCGAGATGAGATGGCCAACCGTCCGGGTTTGGGGGAGATGATTCGGAGCCACTCGGACCCCACTTCCTTGACAGACCTGCTGTCGGAAGGTCAGAAGGATTACCCGCAGTGCAAGAAACTGCCGTTGTACGGCTTTAGGCTAAGGGATGACGTCTTCATCCCTGAGGCAAGAAGGGACGAACCAGCTTGCTGGTTCAGGAGCACACCATGCCAGCACCAATGGTTCAGGACGGCCGATGGTCATGAACGGGAGGATTTCACACCCCTTACCGCTGATTGCCTCTACAATCATGTGAATGACATTGACGGGAGGCCACTGCAACTGGATACGTCCCCTCCTCTCTACCGTACTATGATGAAGGCGGCTCTGCAGGATCCGAAGAAGGGATGGTCCGATGAGTGGGACCTGCGCCAGGGCGGAAATTTTACCGACGACTGGGCCTGGGCTTACTGGGTAGGCGCCTCGTGCGAGGAGTTTGAGGCTGAGCTGAGGAGAGTGGGATTGTATGATGCAGCATGGGCCTCCCAGTTCCACATTTACCAGCCAAAGCAGCTGATGCCGGAACTGCTGAGTAGATGGTCGTCCAGGACCAACACTTTTCACCTGCATCACGGGGAGGTGGGCATCAGCCTATGGGATGTCCACTAGATTTCCGGGGTCCCGATCTTGGGGGCCATGTATGACGAGTTCCTCCCCGTTGCCAGCGTGTGGGGAGATGCTGAGCAAATGCCACGGCTGGCGTCAGCGCTGATGGCACTTGTCCCTGGAGAGGACAAGGAGGCAGTGAGGGACGTCCACTTCAAGAGGTTGTTCAAATGTTTCCTGAACTTTCCAGAGAATCGAGAGTTCCCTCCAAGGCCTCGAACTTGTCTGAGGGCAGCCCAGCGGGGCAAGCGGTACTCGTATTGGCAGGTTTTGGAGAACAGCCAATGGAAGACTTGGGGTTTCAACGTCAGCACCGAACAACAGCCAATAGTCAGGCTGGCGGCGTTCATCGCGGCTCTCATCTGTGGGTGGATCCTACCAGTGAGAGATACAAGCATGGGGGTACGGCCCAGCTCGTTCATCATGGCATCGATGTTGGCCATGGGGCAGCGGATCAACCTGGGGATCCCGATGCTCGCCAAACTATACAGAATGCTGCGGCGCATTAGCGAGGGCAAGAAGCTGCCAAGAATATGCGGGCCCTTCCACCTCCTGTATGGGTGGATCGTGGCGCATATCAGGGGGATTTACGAGTATCCAAACCCCATTTCGCCGCCGGGATCAGACTTTCTCCCTTCCATTCTGAACGCAGTTGGGAGCTTCCCATTCAAACTAGCCGTTCCGATGGTGCTGAATAGGGTGTGGAGGGCGGACGAGTTCAAATTTTATCCCTTTCCACTGCCGACGGGGAGGCTTATTGATGATGGACGGGGAACGGAAGAGCATCAGGCTTACCTCCTGGCCTTCCGAGGTGGAGTTTTGGTGGCTCGGATAGATCGTGAGCCAATCTGTGAACCGTACACCCCGCACCGTTTTGCGAGGCAGTTCCGGTGCCTCCAGTAGCTGACCCCGCAGGTATACTGGGAGGTGCGTCACGAGGAGCACCCGTGTGTGATGAGGCAGTTGTGGCTCATGTTCACACGTGAGGATGGAAAGATGTAGATCACATTGCCTCCATCCACCGCCGCCTTCGGCTTAGTGAAGGAGTACGCCATCAGCTGGGAGGCCGCTTATCCCGGGGAGATGCTGAAGCAGCCAACGATCCGGGTTGGTGACGGTGGGCCTCCTTTATCTCGAGGTCAGGGTCGGAGGGCAGCTAGGGCCGCCCGCGGCAGCGGGGCGGCCATGGCAGAGAGACCCGCACCGGCCGAGGGTATGGCAGCAGCGGCGGATCCGGTGGTTCCGGGAGAGCAGGGTCATCCGGAGGGGCGGCCACCGAGGGGATTCTGTCGGATATCCGCTCAGGCTCCGGGGAAGCGGCTGCGTCACATCGACATGGAAGAAGATGCTGTCTTTCCAGAAGCTTGGGACATTTGGGATATCAACCGGCAATTCCTCAGCCCACATGAGATGTGGGCCCACCTGAATCGCCTCGGGATGGAACTGCCAGGCATAGGCCCAGTCCGGGCTGGATTCACGGTGTCTCCGGCGGAGGCGGAGCAATACTTGAACGAGCTGGAGGATTACATCCACTCCAGTGGTGTCCCTCGCCCAATGACAGACCGGGTGAGGGTACTGTTGAATCAGACGGTCCCTCCACAGCTATCGGCTGCCGATCTGAGGGAGCACTTCCCCTTGCCGGAGGAATCAGGGGACTCTTCTCGGGAGGATGAGGCTGGAGGAGGGAGCCCGCTGGAGGAGGGCGAGGTCGGAGACCGAAGCTCAGAATCCGACGACTTCGCGGAGGCTCTCGAGGTAGCATTCCGAACTTCTCTTCTTACGATCTGTTCTTGAATCCCTATGGACTTCTCACCAATGTTTGAGCCATGCAGGAGGAACTTGTTCGTAGGCCTCGTTCTCGCTCCTTGGCGGGTGACGATGCGGGACCTTCAGAACCCGCGCCTATGGCTGCGTCCAGTTCTGCGTCTGGAGGGACCCGGGGGTCTGAGGTGGCTCCTCGGAAATCTCCAGACCTTCCAACAGTATACGGGGGGCCTCGTCTCGGAGTCCCGTCAGTACCGGCCCAGGAGCAGCGCTCGTAAGTCGATCTTCGTAAGTCTCCTCCACCGGTCTCCTCGTGGCCACACGTGGGCCATGCCGACTAACGTTTATGTCTCTTTCTGTCATACAGTTCTCCGACTGGCGTGGGCTGCTGCAGCGAGGCTGGTTGGGATGTCTGGCGGCGTCCCTCCCAGGGGTATGCCGGTGATGGTGATGATAGTCCCTTCACCTCCTCAAGCTGCGGCGCACACCATCACTGGCGGGACCACCAGCAGGGTCATACCTGAAGTCATCGAGGTGGACTCCGAGGAAGAGGATCAACCGGTCAGTCCCAGTCCTGTCGTGCCTGCGCCGGCGTCAGGTGTCGTACCAGACTCAACACCAGATGCAGATCCCGCTGAGGAATTCCTGCAGGCATATCTTGTGTACGAGCCTGCCGACCGCGCGGATTGGGAAGAAACGGCCTCTGATGAGGAAGACAGCAGCATAGTCCACCGCCGATCGTGGAAGCTGATCACGCGCTTTATCAGGGACACTCCCCAAGCGCAATGGCCGGCCGAAATGGATAGGCTCCGCTCGCGGTTGCGCGAACTGTGTGCCGGGGGAGTGGATGCCCAACGCCCTCATGCGCTCATCCGAGACCTCATGGCTGAGAAGATCCGGGAGCATGATCGTGGGTTGAGCGTGGGATGGCAGCGGAGGAAGGCGACCAGCATTAGGAAGCTCCAGGAGGCTGAAGGCGAGGTCCAATAGATGCAGATCCGGGCCAACGAGCTTTCAGCCACTCTCGATGCACAGTCTGAGCTGGTCTTACGACTGAAGGCCCAGCTGGCAGAGGCTGAGGAGCATATGGAGAAGACCTCTGGAAGGATGGCTGTCGTCCAGGCCGAGGTGGAAAGGGCCAGGGCCAGGGTTGACGGATTACGCCCCGCCGCTGCTGAAGAGGAGCGGGAGTTGAATCAGCGGCAACAGGCTCTGGACGCCGCAAGTCAACGGGTGGCGGAGCTGCAACGCTCTTTTGACGGAGTCAACCCGTCCATGGGGGAAGTCAACCCCCGAGTATTGTAGTGAACCCGAAAGAAACTTTTATTAACACTTTTGTGCTCCAACTCTTTCTTTCTCCTTTGTTTTGAGTTCCGCAGCACGCACGATTTCCACTGTTGAATTGCCTTGTTGCATCCCTACAATGTTTGCGGGACGTTTGACGACAATTCCCTCAAACCAGTCCAGATTCCCGAAAGATGGGGAAGGCTTGATCGGAGGAGGAACTTCTGGGATAGCCGAATTACCGTTTCTCCAACGTGCTCTTATGCACGAACGGGGCAACATCAGGGGCGCTGAAATCGGTTCAAACAGATGAAAATGGGAAGTGTGAATCACGATTCCCAAATTCGGAACACTGTGGGGATGGCGTGACAATAAAGGACAACCGCTAACCGTGGCGGACAAACGGTATCCTGACTGCGTTAGCCTGAAATGGGGACAACAAATGAGCATCGACCGCTGACCATATTCGCAACACGGGATTTTATCAATTTGTTGTCGATCAATCTTTCAGGACGTTGGCCCAGGACAGTTGGTGGACCATAGGTCAGACATCAATACTGTTAGGGGGTCCTTCCAGACATGACCAGTCTTCCGGAACATTGGCCCAAGACGGTAGGTGAGCCGATGCGGCACAAGACCAGGCCGTTAGGGGGTTCCTTCAGACGTGAAAGAGGACGAGGGTCCGGATAAGGGACACGCAAAGTGTGGAACATGGAGTGGTGGTTTGTTCAAACAGAATCCAACACCTAGGTAGTTACACCACCGTGGTGGGAGTACGCAAAATGGGTCTGTTGACTTGGCCAGGGATCCTTCCTTCTTCGGGACAGGGCTTCTCTGGAGAAGGGGCCTGTCGCTTCCCAATGGGATCATGGGGCATCCTGAACTTGTTCAGGGCAGAATTGCAGCTACATAGTTCCCCCCTAGGGGTCAGGCCAGAGGGCCGGAAATGGGGAGGAACATGATTTTACGATTCATGGGGTTGGACCCTAGGTGAAATGCCTGGGTGTCTCTACGTATCTCATGATGATGGGAATCAAGCCATACGTAGTTCTGAAGGCGCAGTTTAACGTCATGCGGGACGGTGAGCAGCCTAACTGTGTTGGTACACATCCAGCCAAAACTACTAATCCCACGTGAGTGGTGCTCGGTGTGGGAAACAAGCAGTAGTGGTGGGAATTTCCCGACGCAGAGAGGGGCAGGTTGGGGCAAAGGGATGCTCGGTGACTACCGGCCCAATAACACTAACACGATCATTCAGCGCACCTAGATGCGCGAAGAGAAAGAGGCGAGTATGGTGGAGTTCCACTTGAACATGAGGGAGTGGAAATGTGTGAATCATGACGCTCGAGATTCGGATCACGATGGTGGCGGCGTGGCGATGGAGGACTACTACTGACCATATTCGCAACACAGCATCCTATCGCGTTAGCCTGAAATGGGGACAAACAAATGAGGGTCGACCGTTGACCATGTTCGAAACACGGGACAGTGTCACAAATGTTTTCAAATATCCATAGGGATGTTGGCCCGAAACGATTGAAGGGCCATTAGGTCCAGCATTCATGGAGATCCCTTAAGCTTAGTATCCACGTCGTCCGAGGGTCCTTTTGGGATGTGGAAGAGGATGAGGATCCAAATAGCGAGCTCACGAAGCTTGGTCATGAGATGAGGGGAATATCCCTGTGAAAATCCCATGCTTCGGGCTTTTTGTCAAAACACATCTGAATACGTCAACGAAACGTATTAGAGAGAGGGAGCAGATTCCTTTCCCTTGGGGATATCTTAGTTTATGGTCATAGAATTCGGACCATGGATCGGAAAAAGGGATCAGGGGACGCATGACATCACAACCTGACGTGAATGAGGACATAGTTCTGCTTACCATGCATTCTCTGGGGAAATTCTCGAGTAGAGGGACCGAACACCAGGGTTAGGCTGGGCCCGCGGCGAAGTACCCGGGCGCTCCTACGTATCTCATAAGGACGAGAATCAAGCCATACGTAGTTCTGGAAGGTGGCACGGTAAGGTACCAGTGCCAGGGGAAAAGGGAAGTGCGGGCATAGCCCTTGCACTAAAGAAGCGGAATTTGATGTATCTTGTTTGTTCTTTAAGGTGAATGGTTTTTTTTTGTGAAGCGACAGGCCTAGAACAGTAGGTCGTGATGTCGCCACAAGAATCAAGCTGTGATGGGCGTTGACAAACGGTATGGCACGTGACCAATACCCAACGTGATGTCCTCTACAGCGAGGTCACCACAATGCGGTGCCGTTTTTCGTCGTGCGGCCAGGACGATAATGTCACAGTTTAGGGTCATATGATGGGACCAAGCATGCATTTTATCGTCATGCAGCGCAGACGTAGCAGAGATGATGCTAGGTGAGAAATGTGCGCAGTGTTATAAAACACAATTGATAGAGACATAATCCCACATCAAATTATACGCCATCCAGAGAGGGGAACCTTAGGCTGAGGGGCCTACACGGAGGTGAAACAGGGAGAGAGACTGTCTTCCAGAATGGGTTGTACCCGGAGACAGGGCGTCTGGGTGGTCCTACGTGTCCCATGAGGATGGGAATCAAGTTGAACGTAGTCCCGAATGGATCTTAGTTTATGGTCTTAGAGCCCGGACCATGGGATCCCCAAAGGGCGCCAGATTGCAGCTTTGTCCCCCTAGCATGCAAAGGTGCACTGAGGGATAGCGCCAAAAGTGTCGAGATTCCACCTGGACATGATGGGGTGGAAAATGATGTGAATCATGCAACCAACATTCAAGGACTGAAGGGGCTGACGTGACGACAGGGGATTACTGCTGACCATGTTCGCAACACAGCATCCTGTCACGTTAGCCTGAAATGAGGACTAACAAAACGAGCATCGACCGCTGACCATATTCGCAACGCGAGATTTTATCGATTTGTTGTCCGTAACCCTGTAGGGAATTGGCCCGTATCAGTAGAAGAGCCCTTGGGCGTAGTATCCAGGCCGTTCTTGGGGGTCCCTCTGGGTGTGAAAGATGATGGAAGTCCGAATAGAGGGGAACACGAAGCTTGACAAGTGGAAGGAACTTGATCAAGTTGAATCTGACACTCTTGGTGCTAGACTAGAGTGCTCTTAATACATGGGTGAACCACTGCAGGGAGCCAAGGGACTCAACCTTGAGGGTGATCGAGAGATGGAAGATTCCCAGGGGAAGGGGGCATGGTGCCCAAAACCTTGTATCATACCTACACCCCCCCCCCTCTGGAGAGGGATGGACCAAGTGGCCTAGGTGACTGGGAAATCAGGAGATCTCCCAGAGGTGGGGCTGGACCCGAATCTTAGACATTCAGGTGGTCCTACGTATCCCATTAGGATGGGAATCAAGCCACACGTAGTTCTGAAGGGTGCCTTTTAACGTCATGCAGGACAGGAAATCAGGAGGATTGAACCTCAGAATGGGGCGTGCGTGGTGCAGCTATTGCAAACCCGAGGTGAATGAGGACGTAGTCCCACACTGCGCCACGCTGTCCTGTGATCAGGGTCCTGAAGGCAGGATTAGAGAGGTAAATTCGCTGAACTCAAGATGGGTTCGAAGACAAGGGGTCTTGGACGTAGTTCCAGATGAGAGTCTTAGTTTATGGTCTTAGAGCTCGGACCATGGATGGTGACAACTCCCGAGTAAGCACAGATGTCAACCCAATCCCTAAGCCCACGTGAGATAAACTCGGTGTGGGAAACAAGGGGGGTATCCTCATCGCAATACTTGGGGCATCCATCAAAGGGGAGTCATCAGAGAATTTCGAAGGACACCTTTGATGTAGCTTGTTCCTCGAACGCGCAAACGTGCACGGGGGAAAAATACCAAGATTCCCGAGACTCTACTTGGACATGATGAAGTGATGAAGGGTGTGAATTGTGTACCCAACATTTGGGCTTAATGGGTTGGCGTGACGACAGAGGAAAACTGTTATCCATGACGGAAACACAGCGTCTGTATCGTGTTAGCCTGAGGTGGGAACAACAAACGAGCATCGACCGCTGACCATATTCGCAACGCGGGATTTTATCGATTTGTTGTCCGAAACCCCCGGGGGCGTTGGCCCGTATCGGTAGGATAGCCCTTGGGCGTAGTATCCAGGCCGTTCTTGGGGGTCCCTCCGGGTGTGAAAGATGATGAAAGCCCTGATGCGGGGATATGAAAAGCCTGGAAAGCGGATGCGGACGTGTCCGAGTAAACCTTGGCATTCCAGGTAATAAACCAGAGTACTCTTAAGCACATTGGTGAACCGCCGAAGAAAAAGGATCGATGAAACAGCTCAGTAGGGGGGGGAGCATGGTGTAGTCATTACGAGATCGTCGTGAATGAGGACATGATCCCACACCGCACCATATGATCCCCTCATGGAGGAAGGATGGGCCAAGGGGCCAAGATGGGATGGGGATTCCCGAGAGATGGGGCTGGACCCGAAGCATAGACATTCAGGTGATCCTACGTATCCCATTAGGACGGGAATCAAGCCACACGTATTTCTTGAAATGCAGTTTAACGTCATGCAGGACGAGGAGGGGAGTAATATACCCCTAAACAAGGGAGGTTTATGGCATGGTAACGAAGCCGTCGTGAATGAGGACGTAGTCCTACATCACACCATACGATCCTATAAGATAGGTCCTTGGCCGCGGCCCGGAAAGGCCCATGGGCCTGGGGCTGAGCCTCGGTCAGGAAGGCATGACTAGTTTGTAGTTTAACGTCTTACATGAGGACGGGGGGTCGGGGACCCGAGGAGGCCAAGGGGCCTAAGGCTGGGCCTCGTAATGGGAGTTTCACGGCATGGTACATGATCCCGACATGAATGAGGACGTAGTCCCACACCACACCGTACACCCTTATGAGGAATCCTGGGCCGTGGCCCGGAGAAAAGGGGAAGTTATCAGTCAGAAAGGTCTGACTAGTTTGTAGTTTAACGTCTTACATGAGGACGAGGGGCCAGGGGCCCAAGGAGGCCAAAGGGCCTGAGGCTGAGCCTCATAAAGGGAGGACGTACGGCATGGTACATGATCCCGACATGAATGAGGACGTAGTCCCACATCACACCGTACACCCTTATGAGGAATCCTGGGCCGTGGCCCGGATCGCCAGCACCACCTGGGGGAAGTTTGTCACCTCGGGATGGGGCAGAGGGGATCACTGTTTTTGATGCCTGGGGCATCTCGGGGTGGACCCGAAGATCCAGGACACTGTTGACCATGTTCGAAACACAGCGTTCCTATGGTGACCCGCATGGGGGCAACAAATGAGCGTCGACCGCTGACCAAATTCGCAACGCGGGACTTGTGTTGACTTGTTGCTTAAGAAAACCCTCAGGGGCGTTGGCCCGTATCGGTAGGAGAGCCCTTGGGCATTGTATCCAGGCCATTATCGGGGGTCCCTCCGGGTGTGAAAAGGTGACAGAATCCCAGTCAAGGAGTGGGTGAAGCTCAGTTGTGTTCACCCACGAAAGGGGCAAACACCTCCAGGGGGAATGTGCAGCCGGGTCGAGGCTTGCTCGACGTGGGTCGGGGCAAAAGTGTGCACCCTTCCATGTCTTGACCCGAGGGGAAGATTTTGGCTTTTGGGCTGGGCCAACGGACGAAATGTCCGGGCGTTCCTACGTATCTCATAAGGATGAGAATCAAGCCATACGTAGTTCTTGAAGGCCATGCAGTTTAGCATCATGCGGTGAGGACGTGGGAGGGTTGAAGAACGGGAGTGGGCGCATGGTGCGACCTTTACAATCTTTGCGCGAGTGGGATTGCATGAGCGGGGCCAAGAAAGCCTACCCCCTGCTACACAAAGATCCTCCAAGGAGACTATCCCCAGGGGGAATAGCGGAAGAGAAAAGCTTGGGGCTTGGCTCAAGACGAGGCGTCCGAGCGTTCCTACGTATCCCATGATGATGGGAATCAAGCCATACGTAGTTCTTGGCATGAAGTTTAACGTCATGCGGGACGATGAGAAGCACCTCCTTTGGGGATATGTATGGTACGACACGTAATCCGACGTGAACGGGGACATAGTCCCACACCATGTCGTACAATCCCGCAAGAGGGTAAGTCGGGGAAAGACCAAGGGGGGGGCCTGAGGCCAAGCCGCGGTGGAGACGGGGCCAGGGGCCCAAGGAGGCCAAGAGGCCTGAGGCCGGGCCTCGGTCAGGAAGACCTGACTGGCTTGCAGTTTAATGTCTTGCAGTGAGGACGGAGAGGCAGTTTATGGTCATGCGGGACCAAGTCGCAGTTTAGAGTCATGCAGGACCCTCTCGCAGTTTAGGGTCGTGCAGGACCACTACAGTTTAATGTCGTGCGAGTCCCTCTCGCAGTTTAGGGTCGTGCAGGACCACTGCAGTTTAATGTCATGCGGGACCCTCTCGCAGTTTAGGGTCGTGCAGGACCACTTTTTTCCCTAGGAAAAGTATCACTTGAGGAATTTGGAATTGGTGGGAGGGGTTACACGCTCTCCATCCGTGGTCACCAAGGAGTATGCTCCGTTGGGGTAAACCTTATGGATGATGTAAGGCCCTTCCCATTTGGGTTCTAACTTGGGTGGTTTCCTACCGGGGATCATTGGCGCTCGAAGGGCCAGTACCAGGTCACCCTGTAGAAAAGAGCGGATACGAACCTTCTTGTCAAAAGCTCTCGCTATCTTGTCCTGATGCCTTTCCAGATTGTGCAGGGCACGGAGCCGGTTCTCGTCCAGTGCCTCTAATTCAGCTAGATGGATCTCGGCTACCTCATTTGGTGTCTGGTGATCATAAACTGCAGTGTGTAGCGACGGCAGCTGGATCTCAATGGGTATGACGGCCTCAGCTCCATACACCAGGGAATATGGGGTCACCTGGGTAGAGTTGCGAGTCGTCGTCCGGTAAGCCCAAAGGGCGTTGGGAAGCTTGTCCGGACAACTCTTCTTGTTCTGACCAACCATCTTCTGCAGAATGTTAGAGAGGGTCTTGTTGAACGCCTCGATCTGCCCATTCGCCTGCGCGTGGTAGCGGGAGGTATGGTTCGACCGGATGTCGTACTTAGCGTACAATTTCTTCAATTCAGCTGCTCGGAAGTTGGTGTCGTTATCGGTGAGGACAGCGTGAGGGACTCCAAACCGGTGGATAATGTTGGAGCTCACAAAGTCAACGATGGAACGAGCCTTGACCTCTTTGAGCGGAACTGCTTCTTCCCACTTGGAGAAGAAATCTGTAGCAGTCAGGATGAACCTACACTGGCGGGCTGTTGCCGGCGGATACGGTCCCACTACATCGAGTCCCCATACCGCAAATGGCCAAGAGTACTTGGTGGGATGGAGGGGTTCTGGCGGCCGATGCAAGAAGTTGGCGTGTACTTGGCACGCGTGGCACCTCTTGGCGTATCCAATAAAATCGTGGATCATGGAGGGCCAGAAGTATCCTAACCTCCGGATTTGCTGGGATAGCTTCGGCCCAGCTTGATGGGCGCCACAGGAACCGGCATGAACCTCTTGCATAACTTGAGGTATCTCTACTCCTTGGATGCAACGGAGGAGGACACCATCGAAGCTCCGCTTATAGAGGATCTGCTCAAGACTGGGGCCGCTCTGGAGGGTAAATTGCAGCGTGCGGCGTCATATTCGCTCGCGTTCAGCCCGGTCGTCCGGGAGCCGACCATTTTGGAGATACTCGAAAAAAGGTGCTCTCCAGTCGGGGGTGGTTTCAACCACTGCGCCTGACGAGCCCGGGACTCCCGATATGGAGGGTCCGGTGGTGAGATGACTTACCCGCAGGCTATCACGGTCCTCTTGGGTGACGGGAGCAATGACTCTCCGGTGGGCCACGTGTATGACCAAATCATCTAGCTCAGGTTTTGCGAGCGACGCGGCTAAGCCAGCCAGGGCGTCCGCTTGTCCGTTCTGCGATCTTGGGACATGGGTAACCTCTGGCCGAGGAGAGAACTGGGCCATTAGGAGGAGGGTGTACTCCAGTAACGGTGCAAGCTCCGGCTTCCTGACGACGTAGTCGCCATTAAACTGTTTAATTACCAGCTCGGAATCTCCCTTCACATGTAGATGGGGAACATGGATCTCAAGGGCCAACTCGAGGCCGGTGATGAGAGCCTGGTACTCTGCCTCGTTGTTCGTACAACCTTCTGACAGCAGGAACGAGTACGGCAGGACGGCTTGCGTCGGGGTAATGAAAACAATGCCCAGACCCACTCTATTGAGCTTGGGGTCGTTGAGCCTTCTACCTGTGGGGCTCTGGGAGGCACCGTCGAAATGCATTTGCCAACATGGGGCAGCATGATCGACTGAGAGGATCGTCTCGTCGGGAAAATCCAGGTCCAGGGATTGATCCGCGGAGGTTGGATGGGCAGCTAAAAAGTCTGCCAATGCTTGTCCCTTAACGGCCTTCTGAGGCACGAACCTGATATCAAATTGCTGGAGGATCACCGCCCACCGTGCTAGTCGGCCAGTCAGCATGGGGCGGTTCAGGATGTACTTCAGCGGATCTACCCGAGAGATCAATTGTACCTCGTGGTGTTGCAGGTAGTGTCGCAACTTCTGCACAGCGAAGACGAGCGCAAGGCAGCTCTTTTCGATGGGGGAGTATCTGACATCCGTATCGAGAAGCATGCGGCTGAGATAGTAGAGACTATTCTCAGTGCCCTTGTTATTCTTCTGGGCGAGCAGCGCACCGAGGGATCTCTCCAGGGCGGTCACATAAAGGACCAGCGGCTTTCCGGAGACGGGTGGCATCAAGACTGGAGGTTGGAGCAGATACTGCTTGATTTCCTCGAAGGCGGCCCGACACTCCTCATCCCATTCGTAGGCTGCGTCTTTCTTCATGAGCCGGGAAAAGGGCTTACACTTGCCGGCCAGATTCGCAATGAATCGGCGTATATAGGCTTAGTGGCCTTGCAGGCCTCATAGCTCTCGAATGTTGCTCGGGGGAGGCATTTGGCTGATGGCCTTGATCTTCTCCGGGTCGATCTCGATACCTCGGTATCTGACAACGAAGCCCAGAAACTTCCCGGAGGTGACTCCGAAGGCACACTTCAGTGGGTTCATCTTCAGGTGACGGGAACGGAGGAAATAGAACACTTTCTCAAGGTCTTTGAGATGGTCCTGGCGCTGGCGCGATTTGACTACAAGTTCATCCACGTAGCATTCCACCAATGTCCCGAGGATCGGTTTGAATATGCGATGCATGGCCCTCTGATAAGTGGCACCTGCATTTTTCAAACCGAATGGCATTACCCAGTAGCAAAAGGTACCCTAGGGAGCCCTGAAGGCAGTGGACTCCTCGTCTTCGGGGGCCATCTGGATCTGGTTATACCCGGAATACCCTTTCATGAAAGAGAGGGCTTGGAACCCGGTCGTGGCGTCAATCAACAGCTCTGTCACTGGGAGTGGGAAGTCATCCTTTGGGCAGTGGCGATTGAGATCGCGGAAGTCGATGCAGACTCTGATCTGCCCATTCTTCTTCCTGACCGGCACAATGTTGGCGATCCATTTGGGGTACTGGACCTCCTTAATGAATTTGGATTTGATAAGCTTGTCAACTTCGGCCTCGACCATAGCACCATGAGAAGGGTGCATTTTCCTAGGGAGGCTGCTTGAACCCACGGTGTTTTGCCGGGAGACCCAGACGGTGGACGGCCACTTGGGGATCCAGCCCTGGCATCTCATCGTAACTCCAGACAAACACATCGCGGTGCTGTTTGAGGAAGTCTACATACCGTTGCCGCTCCTCGAGGGACATGGCCACACTGATCAATGTGGGTCTTGGATCTGCCTCACTACCAAGGTTCACATGTACCAGTTCATCAACCGTGGTAGAGACGCCTTCTTCAAAGGCTGGGGGAGCATCCTCCGAGTCTTCCTCCCCAGCCTTGGGGGAACTTCCCGTGATGGAAGATACTTCTGGGTTCTCAAAACCCGGGGGGCAGCTGGTGCCGGCTTGGGCAGCAGAGGTCACCATATCAGGAGACTCACTTGTCGTTGAGACCATAGCAATGAATGCATTTGATCCGATCCCATCTGGCCTTCGGCCTAAGGGGCCATGCTTGATGATATCAAAGCAGTGGTGACATGTCGGCCTGAGTTGGTTAATTCCAGCCCGGCGAAAGAGACACGTATGGCGCACCGCCGTTGCCATTAGCTTGACGTCCCGGTACCGTACAGGGGTAGGAGGTTCCGGGATGACCCGAGCCTGGTTGATGTAGGAGTACGAGGTGATTTTCCGCCGTCGCTTGGACATGGGAACATGCCTTCCTTGCGTACCCGAAACAACAAAACATTGTCCCATGTCGGGGGTCATGGCCTCCAACCGGTGGATCGGGAGGATGTAGGCGTCGTCCATGATTGCCCAGGGATCACTTGTGATCGGGGCGGGCACATCCTCGCTTACCAGGATTTGTTTGTCCTTACTTTTGTAATAACCCGCATCCAGATAGCGGGCCTCACAAGAAGCGAAAGGGGACGCGTCTCCTTGGAGCACGCCTACTTGACCGTTGAGCGAGTACTTAAGGCACTGGTGATACGACGAGGGAACCGCTGCATGCAGATGGAGCCATGGCCTGCCCATCAATGCGTTGTAGGCGGTGTCCTGAGAAACAACCATGAACTCGGTGCTGGAAATTAAGCCACTGAACTGGGTCTTCAGACGGATCTTGCCGATCGGGGTTTGCTCTGTCCTGTCGTACCCCTGGATCCTGAGGTCATAGGGAGTCAAATCACCTTCGGACAGACCCAGCTTTCGCAGCGTCCGGGTCAGAATTAGATTGATTCCAAAACCCGTGTCAACGAGGCATCGGCGGACTTCCACACCATTGAAGTGGTCGGTGATATACAGTGGGCGAATGTGCCCCTGTATAGGCGGGTCCTCATATTCGCCGGAGAACGAGATAACCGCCTGACATTCGGCGTCTTCAATCGTCTCGGTATGGAAGGCTTCCGCAGCTGCCACTTCTGTCTCGAACTGGAGGGGGCTCCTTAGGGCCTCGGCAAGTGCCTCGCGCATTTCAGATGACAGGCGAAGGGCCTCGAGGATGGAAAGCCTCGCCGAGATGCCGGCCAGATGCTTCAGAACATCTTACTTTCGTGCCAAACGCGAACCTCTGCTTACAGGAGGTCGTTCGGCATTTGGATGCACAGCGGGTCTGGTTGGCTGAACTGGCGAGTAACTAGTACTGGGTGCATCTTTCTGCCTACCAATAGAAGCCTGAAGAGTAGTCTCCGGGCTAGGATCGGACAGCAGAGGTTGGCCTGTCGCCGGGAAAGACTGGCTGTGATATGAACGAGGCGGCTCTCCCTGATCCAGCAACACAAACGGCGGTGGAGGTAGAGTCGAGGGTGCCGGATGGGTCTGCACGTGCTGAGATTTGCGCTGAGCCTGCTGCCTGGTCTCGGTAGCGTGCACGGCTTGGCCGCAAATGCCGGCTGACGTACCTCGATGACCGGCGCGGTTGCGATTCCGCCGACGTTGACGTCGGCTGGAAACATTGGGGCGGTCTGCCTGGGGTTCCCCCACATCGGGGGTCATATAGGGCTTTACCAGCTCCACGGTGTTGACCGAAGCGTACCCTTGACTGTCGCTCGAAGAGTCATCCACCGCTGGGCAGATTCTGGGAGGAATACCCATTTCAGGAGGCATAAAGTCGCCGAGAATGCGGGATGACGAAGGCACTGGCGGTGCACGTTGCTTCTTCTTGTGTCGCCGCTGCTTGCCCTTTTGGGCAGAGGTCGACTGTGAAGACGATGCTGAGGCACCGGCTACTTCTTCTGAAGGTTCCGACTGCTTCAGGCATTCCCAGATTATACCCTGGGCACGGACGACGGTTTTTCGAGCCACCCAGTTGTCGTATTTCTGGGACCCGCGGCTAGGGACCTGCTGCCACTCACCTTCGTCGTCGCTGCCGATTTCTGATCCCGCAAAGACGCCTGCCACCTGCGCTGGCGCTGGGCCCAACTTAACTATGTTGTTGTTGACATGGTCCTGAAGCCAGTCTTTAAACACATAGCATCGCTTGAGGGTGTGCCCCGGGATTCGATGATAAGGGCAGTAGTTGGGGTGATCGATGAGATGCGCCTCTGCCGGCCTCCTGCACTCAGGCAGACGCACGATCCCTTGCTCTAGAGAACTTCGGAAGTAGCCAGGGACCTGATTTTCGTTGAACGAATAGGTATGGTACTTTTTTCCGGGTAAGGAGCACTGGGGGCCTGGTCCTGTCGAGGGACCGGAGGGGCCTGCCGAGGAGGCGGTGCCTGGTTGTCTCGCCTAGGTGGCGGTGGCGCATTGCGCGGGGGAACCTGTCGGTTCTGAGGCGGTCGCTGCTGGGCAGGAGCCTGCGCTTGAGGTGGAGGACCTCTACGGGGTTGCGGGGGTGGTGCCGCCGGTAGCAATTCCAGCTGCCTCGGGGCTTCTATTTGAGCCACCGCGGTGGGTTCAGCCCTGGCGGCCCTCCTGGCTGGGATCATAGGAGGCAGCAAACGTGCCTGACTAGCCTGTTGCAGGGCCTCCTCAAGGCGCTGGGCCTTATCCGAGAAATCTCTGAACCCTCCAGGGTAGTTCTGGGTAATCAAGGAGGGTACCAGCTCTGTCTTGACGTTCCCCACACACATCGTCAGTAATTGCTCCTGAGTCAGTGGCATATCAAGGGAATACGTAAGTCCTTTCCACCGGGCGATGAAGTCTGCAACCCGCTCATCAGGCCTCTGTTTGCACTTGAAGAGGTCCGCAATGCTGGTCTTTCGCGTGGTGGAGCTGAACTGGTATAAGAACTGCCGGCGAAGATCCTCCCAACCGGTCACTGATCCGATGGGGAGCTGGTTGTACCAGACGAATGTCGGACCTTCCAATGTCTGTACAAAACATCGGAGCTTAGCGGCTTCTTGCTGAGCCGGGGTCCCCAGCATGGGGCCACACCTGGAAGAGAAATGAGCCAAGTGCTGGGGTGGGTCCCCTGTCTCGTTAAACGGCGAGAAAGTGGGGTTCCCAAAACCCGGAGGCGCGGGCATATCATCCACCCACGCGGGATAAGGCTTGCCATCCAGTGGGACCGCCACCTGCCGTGTTTCCAATGCCTCGAGGCGGGCTGTGAGTGCCGAAATAAGGTCCTCCGGGTGGGGGTACCTGTCTTGACGGGGATCCCTAACCACAAGTGCATTGCCAGGTTCTTCAACACGGTAAATGGCTTCGGCCGCTCGCGGGTCAACTGGCTGGACGACCTGTTGGGCGACCGGGGGAACCCGGGTTGGATTCTTCAGATTGCCCCGTCACTCAGAGGGGTTTGGCGAGACGTATCGCGCCCTCTTTCCGTATGTTCCGGCTTCCGCCCTGTCCGCGACAGTAGCATGATCAGGGTTGCCCGGAGGCATCTCACCGGGGGGAAATTGTTCCTTCCCCTGCTGCCCCGGCCTGGGATTACCATAGTCGGGTCGCCGCTCTGCGGCGCGCTCAGCCAATAGTTCGTCAACCAGCCTCCTCTGCTCAGCAAGCTGCTGGCGCAACGTGGCCTTCTCAGGATCCTCGTCTGTTTTCTGCACAGAGGCGGACGGGTCGGAGTGCTTGACTATTCCGACATGCTCCTTACCCTTTCCAGTGCTTCGACCGAGTGCCAGTGACTCGGTGGGTACGGGGAGGCCTAGCAGGTTCCTCTGCTAACGGGTGACTCTCCCTGATGGTTTGAGTAGTGGCGGTACGCCCTCGGATGGTAAGTCCCCATCAAGGAACTCAAGCTCATCTTCCTTATCCACAACGTCGGCCATGTGGACTGTGACCCCTCTTGAGGGCATATCCTCGATGTCGCATAGCGAATCAGGCTGTCGTCGGATAGGGTCGAAGAGGAGAGCGGCATAGCGTCCCCAGCCACAGACTTGCACATGGGGGGTGGCTTCCCTGAAGATCTTGCGGAGTGCCTTGAAACTCTGAACGCATTTTCGTTGGAGGGAACTCTGGTGACCGGGCGACTCGGGGTGCTGGGCCACAAGGAGCGCCGCTGCGTCAATCAGGCGGCACTGTTTGCCAATCTCCTCGAAGTGCTCTCGACTCCTGGGGTATACTACCCGTTCCCAGCGGAGGCGGAAGTGCGTCGCCCACAGGGTTCGACAAAATCACCCCACTTCTTCAGGGGTAAGCGACTCGGGTACGCGGAAATTCAGTGCTGCCGTGGGCCAGAACTTCTCTGGGAAGTAGTCCGCTGCAAGAATACTCCAGAAGCTCCTGGGTTCGTCCTCGGGGTTCGGCCCTACATTTCCCCACTCATCAACCGGGGGCGGCTGAGGGACTGGTAGCGGTACCGAGGCGGACCTCTGGGATAGCAAACTCGGCGGTGGAGAATACGGTGCGCGAGCAGACTGGCCACCGAATTCTGGGCCTTCCTCTGAAGAGCGAGGTGACCTGACCACAATGTCACGATAGGACGGGCTAACAGCCACTGCTTCGGGTACGGGAATTGCCGTTACCGGTGTCCGGTCATGTCGTGGCTCTACCACCGTTGACCCCCAAAATAGATCCTTGTGATCCCGAGTAGAGGTAGAGGTCGCTTCGGGTGACGATGGCGGTGACTGCGCGGTCGAAACCTGCGAAGTTCTCAGAATCTCTTCCTCCTGAATGTACCTGCGGAGAGAGACGGGAATCCGGTGGACCTCAAATTCTGGGAGAACGAGGCTGACGCGTCTGGTTCCTACCCCAGTCCTTGATACGGAGGAGCTGGGAGAAGGTTCCATCGCTGAATCGCATCCCGCTTCCGAATCGGAGAAGCGGGCAGGTTTGATTTCCCCCTGGGCCTTCCCAGGATTCTTCTTGTGGCGGCGACGACCTGCTCTTCTGCCCCTGGGTGGATCTTCGGCATAGGGTTGACCCCTATCAGGCAGCCTTGGGGTGGCGCTAGTGCCGTGGCGGAGAGGGCCTCCACTTGAGACAGCCGGGGTGCGAGGGGCACCAGGGCAAATGTCGAAGGGTACATGGGGAGGACCTCCATGAACAGTACCCATGTGGGCGGGGCCTCTGTTGGAACTGGAAGGAGCATGGGGAAGACCTCCATGGTCGATGCGAGTGGAGCGAGGCTGACCTTCACTCCTTGAGTTGCTGGGCCGAGGAGGACCTTCGCCGGTCGTGGAGAGGACGTAGGGGGGACCCCCACGTTGAAGATGGACCGGATGGACGGTGCCTTCAGAAGGATGGACTCCATACCCTGTACAGCGGGCGCGGGAAATGTTTCCGCGCTGAGCATCAATGCCATGGGGCCGGTCTTCCTGTAGGATGGGGGCAGCACGAGGCATGCCTCCATGGAGAACCTCAGAGTGGGGAAGGCCCATGCTCTGTGGAGTAGTGGTACGGGGAGGACCTCCGTACGGGGTGGCATCACCGCGGGTTAGCTCGCGGCGATCACTACTTGGGCCTGCAACCCGGAGAGTCAACCCAGCATGCCCGCGGGGCGGTTGGGGTCTCGATCCTGGTTGGGCGAAGGGGTTCCCCTGCTCAATGTAAGCGGGGGCTTCATAATGTACGTCGGCGGTGGCTCGGGCCACTGTAGCTGTCGACGTGGATGCGACTAGGCGAGCGTCCTCAGCCCGGGCCCGACGCTGACGTCGGGTCAGGCGGGCCGGTGCAGGTGGTGCGGGGACGTAGTCTGCCTTCTCTTCCTGCGGGGCCGGACGGCGGTGCTGACGTGGCCGGACGGGAGCTCTCGCCTGGGGGCCCTAGGTCGGGGCCCTGAGCGGGCTGAGCCGGACCACACCTGCCTCTTCGGCGTAAGGCGAAGAGTCGTCAAGGCGTTCTGGGGATAGGCTCCCGAAACGGTTGAATGTCGAGGTGGGGAGCAGGGGCTCCCTGCGCGGCCTATTAGGGCGGCGTTGACGGCGGCGCCTGGAGGCCTCCAGGTCCAAGCGGGCCATATCCCTAGTCGGGATGACCCCTTCCTCCTCGTACCTGCGCACGAGGCTGTTGATCACCCTTCGTTGGATGTCCTCTGATAGGGAAAGGGGACGTGGACGTCCTGTATTCTGTGATGTGGCAGCCGTCGTGGCGGTGGTGGTGCCATGTGGAGTGGTCGTCGTGGTGTTGCCCCTGCCCCTGCGCGAGCGAGGAGCGGATGGTGACCGCATCTATGAAATAGCAACCTGGTTCCTGGCAAGCGAAGGGATCAATTCATCAGTACTGAGAGGAAAAGGGATTGACGGCCAGTGCCCCAGCGCTCTTCCATCCCCCATGTCTGTGAGAAGGATCCACGCCAACACGCTGCAAAGCGGAGTGCCCCACGTTCTACTACCCCGACCGCCGGTGAGTTTCACGACAGGCCCGCCATTTGCTTGGCGGGACCAGGCAACGGATATCTGAATCCGGTGACACGGCAATCCACTGGTGTCTCGAATGCTACTAATCTCCATGCTGAGGAGAAGAACTTCACGTCGGGTTCACCATTTCTGTTTCCGCCACTTTTGACGGGGCGCGCGCGCATCCGTCCGTCAGGGGGGGACGCGCGGCTTTGTTGCCCCGCATTCCCGCTTTCCAAAGGCGGGCGGCATTCGTTCCTTGTTCAGGTACGTCTGCTCCTTGATCGAAACAGGATTATGGGATGTCGTTTCTTCCTCCTGTGGATTCCTCCTCAGAACTCGTCACCTAGTCCGGGTCTCCCTTATAGATTTAATACGTAGTTCGTGAAACTCTTCCCAGTGCCATGTTCCCATGGACGCCGGTTAATTACGTTGCTCCTGTCGGGACATTCCAAAGGGTCCAGTCAGGGCAACAACCTTCGGTCAGGGGAGTAGTCACGTTGAGGCATCAGTAGCGTGTTTAGATGCTGGGGGACCTGGCATGTCTGTCTGTTATCCTTGATCACAAGGCTTCTCGAGGGCGTGGAAGCCCGAGGCATCCCACATCGAGCGCGGGGAATTACATGTCATAGACACGTATCTGAGGTTTTCCTCAGCTTCCCGTGTTCAACACAGGGTATGCCGCGAGTTTAACATCCAACGGAGACGGATGAGAGTGAAATGGGACCATCACAGGGGGCGACAGTGAAGTTGGGCTTTAGCCTTGAAGAGGCTTCCTACGTATCCCTGTGGCAGGGAATCAAAGTCCGCGTAGTTCGGGATGGTGCCGGTAAACCGACGTGAAGCTGGACCTTGGTCCGACGGGCATCGTCAGCGTACCGACGTGAAAATGGACCTTGGTCCGAGGGGAGTTGGGCTTGAACCTCTGAGGGGATTCCTACGTACCATGCCTTGACATGGATCAAAGTCCTCGTAGTTCAAATGGTCACAACGGCTTACCGCTGGACTGGAATGGGACCCGACGTGAATGAGCGACGGGTGGGCTTGAACCTCGTGGAGGCTTCCTACGTACCATGCCTTGACATGGATCAAAGACCTCGTAGTTCAAATGGTGGGTCGCAATGGCTTACCACTGGATTGAAGTGTAGTTTAACGTCATGCTGGACGGGGGTGAGACCCGACGTGAAATGACGGGTGGGCTTGAACCTCATGGAGGCTTCCTACGTACCATGCCTTGACATGGATCAAAGACCTCGTAGTTCAAATGGGTTTCGCCGGTGAACCGACGTGAAAGCAGACCTTGGTCCACTGGGTGGTGGGCTTGAACCTCGTGGAGGCTTCCTACGTACCATGCCTTAACATGGATCAAAGACCTCGTAGTTCAAAAGGGGTTTCGCCAGTGAACCGACGTGAAAGTAGACCTTGGTCCACTGGGTGGTGGGCTTGAACCTCATGGAGGCTTCCTACGTACCATGCCTTAACATGGATCAAAGACCTCGTAGTTCAAAAGGGGTTTCGCCGGTGAACCGACGTGAAATTAGACCTTGGTCCACTGTTGGTGGGATTGAACCTCGTGGAGGCTTCCTACGTACCATGCCTTGACATGGATCAAAGACCTCGTAGTTCAAATGGGTTTCGCCGGTGAACCGACGTGAAAGTAGACCTTGGTCCACTGTTGGTGGGCTTGAACCTCGTGGAGGCTTCCTAAGTACCATGCCTTGACATGGATCAAAGACCTCATAGTTCAGGAGGGTTTTGTGTCAGAGTCGGTGCTCACTCTAATCCCACGTGAGTCATGCTCGGTGTGGGAAACAAGAGGTTGCATGGACCCGACGATCACGTCGCGAAGGGTGCGTCCGTGAGAAGCGAAGAGGGGCTTACGCGTTGGGCGGCCCATGGTGTTGGGACTTACTCCAGGATGGAGGCCCATGAGGGGGGTACCTCGTTCCCTATCACGTCCTCCACCGACCTTGGTAGTGGGGAAGTACTGAGATGCACGGGTGCAATCATCCGTACCAAAGGTTAGGGGTTTACGCTCTGAGGCGACCCTTCCCCTGCGAACATACGCCACTCCGACAAGGAGGATCTCATTCCATGTGTGGAAGAGTTCCATTCCCCTGGAGACGAGTGGTGTAATGAATGTTCGGGCTGGGGGGACCTTTCGTGAGGGAGACGAGGTTGGGTCACAGTTTAACGTCATGTGTTGAGGACGTGGTGCTTGGCATTTTAACGTCCTGCAGCTCGGACGCGGTGGGTTCACTCCACACCCCTAGGGCTTACATAACCGGTACCCTCTGGTCCTTGGGGAAGGGAAGGTGTCGGTAAGGCCATGGTAAAGGGGGGTCGTGGGAGGAACCATCGAGGGGTCCACGTTAGCGTGGCTATGCGAAGAATCAATAGCCGTTAGCGTGCCTATGCGAAGAAGCATTAGGCGAAGCAACGCTACGGGTGGTGTTGTCCATGGGACTTTGAAATCACATCGTGCAAACCTGGAGGGTCGCACGGAAAGAGGAATCGCTAAGCAGAGGAGTGTGCTCTGCGAATTGGGGTGCCTTGGCCTTAGCATGGGGCATTGGTGGAAGTGGGGGGTGCTTCGCGAAGTGGAACAGTGTTCGCGGAGCACTGCCTCGCGAAGAAGGAGTGGTTCGCGAAGCAGGGTCCTGCCAAGCAATGTGCTTCGCGATGCATAGTTATCCTGCCTTGTCATAGGGATTACTAGCATGGGTTGGGTGTTTCGCGAAGCACAAGTGTTCCGTGGCTGCCCGGGTTCCCTTGGGAATCCCCTTCCTTTGCGAACGCCCTTGAGCTTCGCGAAGGGCATCCCTCTCGGAAGAGGGGCTCAAAACGAAACAAATCAGAGTCGTCTCGCAAAGTAGAAATACATCGCGGAGCTCATGATTCCCGGGGCAAAGCGTTCTTCGCGATTCGGGAGAGGAGAAGCCGAAAGGTCGGATTGTCCGTCCACGGGACTCAGGGGGAGTTGAGTATTTATAGGGAAGGGGCGCCGTGAAGCAGGGCTCGCGCGCCGCCTTCGGGGCTTCGCGGCGGCTCGCGAACGTCAAACCGGTTCGCGGAGGATTACCGCCTCTGGAGCTTCGCGGCGGCTCGCGAACGTCAAACCGGTTTGCGGAGGATTACTGCCTCCGGAGCTTCGCGGGGCCGCCAAGGTGGGGACGCTTCGCAGCGGGGCTATGCGGTTGTGCTTCGCTGCTGTGCTTCGCGGTTGTGCTTCGCGAGGCAGCGCACCGGCTGTCTTTTTCGTTCCTTCATTTCGGGCCATATTTTTGGCACCAACACATACTATCATACACCTTTTATTCAGGACACAAGTGCTAAAGAGTGCATTTGGATGGAGTAAATAGTCCATCAAATCAATGGTGGGCTGGACATGCGAGATTGGACATCACTTTAGTGTTTGAGCCATATCTTCTACATCAGTACATGGATTGAGCCCACAAGTTGAGAGGGGATATAAAACCCAATATCTCTCATATTATCCTGCTAGAAGGACAGGTAATTCACGTGTTTTTTGGTCAAGAAAGTGGTACAAGTGGGATTAAAAAATTTGGCAGAATCTTCTCATTCACACATGAAACCACTTTTAAACTAGCCTCCCATACACTCTATAAATATTTAATTTTATCCTTTTTAAGGGTTGGGACATCAATTAGGAAGTTTAGGGCAGAGGATAAGAGGTTCCACTCTAATTATCCAAGCAATTCAATAAGGGTAGCTCTTGAAGCAAGGATCCCTTCTTGGAAGCCCTCTTCTTCTTCCTCATGTTGTAATGTTTGTGTTTTCATAATAAACTACTTTTTTCTTATTTTACTTCTTCTCTTTTATTCTGTTTTGTTCAAATTTATTCTTATATTAATCTTTATAATTGTTATATAATCATTATTAGAAACTTGATTGGGTTCTACACTTTCTAAACCTTTGCACATGAAAAACGTTTCTACGATGACTACACTACCCATGGAAGAGTTGTTATTTTTAGTTATCGATCTACCTCTAAACATATTTATTCATTTATTTTCAGTCAATGAGATACTGTAATCCCCTTAATATGATATATTAATTGTATTTTTAATTTAAATAAAACTAAGAAATCAACAAAATAATTGATAGAAAAACACTTGAGGTCGGAAGTTGTGTAAATTGCGAGAGTGAAATCTTTATCGGTAAAAAAAGACCACATGGGATAAATTTGTAGAGTTAAAATATAATCTCAAAACTCAGTTAATTATCATTTCTAGAAATCATGTGTGATATAATTAACCACTGACCATAATCTAACCATAGAACATCAATCAAAGCAGGGTGTTGTGATTGCATGTTCCGAAGCTAGCTTAGGGTTTAAGTAATTGCCTCTTTGTTATTAAATTAACTCCCATAGGGTTCAAGGGTAAAAAAATCAGAGGATTATAATTAAGTGGATGTTAATTTAAATGATAATGACAAATAATTGAGTGAAGAGGTAGAGTTAGATTGATTACACCTTTTAAAATATTTTCTAATAAAGATCATCTTGTTGCGTGGAATTTCATTTCAAAATTAAAAACAAAACAAATGAAATCTTCGTCCAGCAAACTTTTTCTAGTTTTATAAATGAAAAATCCACCCCCATACTTTCTATTAGTGTTTTTATTCCCTTTTATTTTATTTTCATAGTAACTTTAAGAAATTGTTTTAATTTACTTTCTCCATTGAGAGACGACCTTGGTCTTCCACTCTTTTGCACCTAAGTAACCAACAATCACATATCATTTGAAAGAACCCACAACAGTGCCATTCAGCGATAGAGATTCAGATTTTGTGACTACTGATTGTTTCCTTTAAATAAGAGTTTAGATAAATGACCCAGAGTTAGTTTATTTATCTATCAGATGTTAGAGCTCTGGTAGATCGTGATTCGACATCCAAACTTCATCCGATAGAGATAAAAATGTACGCGCTAGTAGATCAGAGCGCAGCGGACACAACGGTGGATCCAAATTTATGGTATGATTTCTATTTCGGATTTAAAATCCCCTGGATTTAATCCATTGTTGTCATTTTAGATTTCTGTTGGAATTAACTACATTAGAACCCCTTACTGATGGTCGAAATAACAACGGTTATGGTATGTTTTGATTTAGGATCTCTCGTTCGTCGCATTCTTTGTAGTTCTTTGATAATAAAATTTTCTCCATGCCCAAATGACCTATGATCTTGGAGCAGGACCCATATCTGTGAATATCTTGACTCTAGGATTCTCGATTTAGGATCAAATTTGAGTTTTGGGAGCTGAAGGAAGCGTCGTGGAGAGAAGAAGTGGCAGTTAATTTTTTCCATTCCCAAACGTCGATGAATCGTCAAATTAAAGTTAACACTCTGAAGGTATTGTCCGAGGGAGTCCAGATCTGGTCTCAGATCGACATTTGGATCACCTGAGTGATCGTAGTGGCCCGTGGAAGTTTTTAGGTGTTGGTTTTGATGACGGAGGCTCTGGTAGGTAGTGGCGTGATGAAGACGATAGTGGCGCGGGCCAAGGGATGGTGACGTGGTGTGGGGGCTAGTGGTAGGTTTTAGTGAGGGCGGCTCTAGTAGTTGGTTGAGTTTGGTGGAAGCAAGAGGCATGGAATAACATGTAGGCATAGCGGTGGGTGAAAAGGTAGGTGCTGGGAACAACGGAAGGTGGCGGCGTGGTGCGCGGGCTGGCTAGGTGAGTCGGATAGACGGGTCAGGATGTTCCATTTTTGTTCAGATTGGGGTTTTTATAAAAAAACCCTATATCTCTCAAACCAATGGTCTATTTTGTATACCATCTATGGCCACTTGACCCTTTCTTTGAGGCATAATTTTTAAGAATACATTGGGATCTTTTTGTTTCAAGATCATAGTTTGGTGGCATGAAATGTCTTTTTTCAATAATAATAATAATAATAATTGAAGATTCTTGGATCAGAGGGAACTTATGCGTCTGATGTCCGATTGACATTCTATCAGCAGTAGTGAGACCCTGGTCATCATGTGTAGTTTTCAAAATGACTTTCATGTCTTTAAACTAATGTTGATGTGTGGGCCCTATGAGGGCTGGTTCACACAGGTTGCGGTGAAATGCAACTTTTTCACTGATGATCCATTTGGATGAATGACCAGTTCATCCTGTGTGTTTTTTCATAAAGATTACAATGGCACGATCTATGTAGTTTGTTTTGGGATTGAGGTGTGGGTTCCACGGGGCACTATTTTTGCACAGTGTTGTGGAATGCATTTTCTTCATCGAGAGTCCATTTGGGATGAATGAATAGTTTATCATGTTTGTTTTTTCATAAAGATCATGACGGTGTGATATGTTTGTGTATGTGGTGCCCTTTGCAAGAGTAATGTTCCTAGAATTACATGTTTACCCTTCGGATCTGTAACGAGTAGTGAGTGCTCGTCAGCCTTTTGGCTAAAGGGGCCACGTACTCTGAGAGTACACCGGCACGCCTTGTGGATACTAGTTCATAGTTTAGTACCTGAGTACATCTAGGTACACAACTGGGTGATGAGGTGGGGTCACACATTATGTGGAACCCACACAAACCATTTACTACTCTACAAATCTTTTACCTTTTGTATCTCCTTCTTTGGACTCAAGATTTTTTCATGTTTGTAGCGTATCCAGATTGTTTTCCTGCGTAGAATGAGAAGGTTTCCTCTATAGTGTATTTGGAGATATTATGTGAGATATTCTAAGTGTGACACCTATCTAAGGAAACACTCTATTTTTCAAGTGTGATTACTGTCCAAGGTGATTTTTTATGACGGTTGTGATCAGGCATAATTGCTATAGTATTACCAATATTACCCTCTAGTGGGATTGGGTTGTGGCTTTCCAAATGATCTTTCTAAGAGGTACCATCTAGTTGGGATGACCAGTGTTGTTCCTCGGTAACACTAGAGTGTCACCCTCCATCCAGGCTTGGAATGGGTCTTCTATGATCTTCAGAGTCTCACCCACCTGCTGGGAAGGGCATGGGTCCTTTCCGACACTGGAGTGGCACCCTCCAACTAGGATGGGCATGGTTCATCAATGAAATTAGAGTGTAACCCTCTATCCAGGTTGGGCATGGGTTCTCAATGACACTACAGTGTCACCCTTCAGCCGGGATGGGCATGGATCCTCAACGACACTAGAGTGGCACCCTCCAGCTAAGCTGGGTATGGGTCCTCAAACTTGAAATTACTTCTCGACTATAAATCATATTTGCAAGACAAGTTTTGATGTACCTTTGAACTCATGATAAATAGGGACTCTTTTCCCACCAAGATGCATCCTTGTGATGCGACCTAAAACCTTGCGGGTGAGACAGAGCAACCCAAAGAGTATAGTATCAAGGTGTAGTGGTTGATCCCATTTGACATGCAGTTGAGGGAAGACATATGGGATGTTGGGCATCGATAGTGGTTACTTCTAGAACTGGTGGAGAATCTTTTCCTATGATGGTATTTTTATATGGAGATCCCCTTACTCCCTCATTCCTATTTCATTGATTGGACATATATATATATATGCATGTATGTATATATATTCTGTTTCCAGATCCCACTACTTTGGTTTTTCATACTCTCATTCTCGGAGATGCGAAGATGAGTTGGGTATTAAACTTGATTTCTATGTCCATCTTCTCATGGTTAGATGAGTCTACTATCCTACTATAGGTAGAAGAGACTCGATGAGAAGTTGATATTCTCACTGTTTCTATTTCCTTGTGTTTGGATGAGTTTACTTCACCATGACCCTAAATACCCACTTTCCAACTAGGCATGTTGATACATTTGTTATAGGGAAATTTGGTACATGCATCATATAGGATTGAGTATTATATAGTCCTTATTGATTCATCTCCCACATTATTGTTGATATATATATATATATATATTCTCATTTTACTATGATAATACTAGATCGGATTTATGATACCTCTATGACACCAGCCATCCATGATACTAGATCCGATTCGTGATGAAAATTTCCAGAGAAATGAGGCTTCATTTCAGGATCGATCATATGATCCCCCTTTCTTCAGGAGGGTAGGTAGTATCACCTCCACCTATGGAGCATCAGTTAGTACTGACAGGGTAGGCTGATGAAGAGCACATGATGAATGTGCTCTGCGAGTTACAGTACTTGATACCACTGTGGTTCCATGGAGATCCATACCCTCAAGTAGTGGATGTTTTTCTAGAGGTAGTAGTTCACATCATTAGGCTTTTTTGGAGACCGATAGATAAGATTGTGGCTTTGGAAGCCAGTCTTTTTCCATAGAGTAGCTTGGCAATGGTAGAGCTGGGTTACTCAGATTCACACTGAGTCGGTACTCATGTGGGATGACTTACAATAGCTATTTTGTGAAGAGTACAGTCCCTACTTCTTATGCTCCGTCCAGTTTTAGGAGATTCCAGATCTCCTGTAGTTTTAGATGGGAAGGATGACAATTACAAAGTACGCGACTAGGCTCACAGACCTTTCACACTATTCACTGGACATGATCCATAAAGGTAACATCCAAGAATGGATGTTTGGCCAGGGTATCCACATAGTAGATTCATGAAAGATTAGTAACCTTATGCATCCCCGCCTATCTTGGTGTGAGAGAGTTGGCACTTGTGATAGAGATATTTTTGTCAGAGGGTTCCAGTTGGCTGGTTTTGACTTTGGGCACAATAGAGCTAAGACCTCTACCGTAACTAGAGAATTTTAGTTGGTGGGGCTCTGACATAGGATGCCTTCACATGATAAGACATAGGAATGTGTTCAGGGACAACTTAGAGAATCAATACATCCCAGAGAGGGCTAGTACTATTCTTGTGACAGGCGAGGTCACATGGCATGAGAATACCTGACCTGATGTGCTGAAATTTTTAGGCAGTTAGTTGATGCAACACCACTGAAGATGCAATGTCGTGACCAGGGATCTCCCAGGTGAGGAAAATGTGGTCCCCAGGGAAGCGGTGTTGGAATACAAGCAGGAAGATCTATGGTTGGTGGATGACATTGCAGGGTCCTTCCACCACCAATTGGTGGACCACGTCGGGCTAAGGGGGTTGGCAGACCGGCCCACGGGCAGCTGCATTCTATAGATGTCTACAATCATACATCACGTGACATGATAAGAGGTACACTCTATTTCTCATCTACCTTTTATAGTAGAACTTATTAAACACTGTGTGGGGTACTCTTTTCCCCCTTTTTATTGCTTGAGGTTTTACTAGGGTGCCGCAGGGCGTTGGTGTAACCCAATGTTGGTGTGGTTTGATGTAGCTTCAATTACATGAGGAGGAGGGGTACTTCCCCCACTGAGACACATTTTTTGTGACATGAGAAAAACTGTGAGGGTGAGTTAGTGCTACCAAAAATGGATAATATCGAGGTGTGTTGGATAAATCCATATGACTTGTGTTTTAATAGAGGAGTTGTGCAGTGGAGTGTTAGAACAGGTCATGGCTTTACCATTGTAGTTTATCCTGCGATTTATGTGTCTAGATTCATTTGGCTGGACGAGTTTACTTAGCTGCCCTATTCTTGGGTGCCATGCATGCTAAACGTCAATATTGATAGTACAGTTATCAAGTGTAGTTCGAGGTGATGAACACTGCATAAATAGAACCATTCAACTCACTATGTTGTTCTGGCAGTAGTATTCCTTGACCTAAGGATGTAGAGGTTCTATCTTCTGGGATAGCACTTTGTGGTTTACTCATACCACCAGAGTCTCAGGTATTTATTTGTTTAGAGATACCTGAACCTGAGGAGGCTATGCTGGTTGAACACCCTACAGGACTACGACATTGAGACCATCTATACTTCAGGAAAGGGGAAGTGTTGTAGTAGATTTGGCTCACCTAGTGTGGGATGTTTCAGAGCAGTTAACTTCCCTGCAGCTGGCCCTGGTGAAGCAGGATAGTATGATTTTCCTTTAGTCGATGGTGTTGACTCCTTCTCGTATCAAGCATGTAAGAGAGTCTCTGTTGTGATGCACCAACTATGTAATCTTGTGTGACCAGATATCCTTAGGAATTTCACTAGATTGATATTCTGAAGTAGGGAAACATGATACCCTATTTCAAGGACAACAGTAAATCCATTCATGGTGTGGGATGTAGAGGTTCGGTCAGGGAAGTAAATTATCCCTGGAGGTTCTTCGGGGTGTTCCGGACCACGCAAAGAGATGGAAAGGTTTCCTACCGCCTTTCCCTACCCCAATATATGTAGTGGGCACATGGCATCCCCCACGTGTCGTAGCTGAAGAGATGCGTGCACATTTTCTTCACACATCATCAAAAAAAAGAGAACCATGTGAGGGTGGAGCATTCTGTTGGTTCGCATGCGGCGCCAACATGGAAATGTGTAGGTTTTAATAGGAGTGGGGTAGCTTGGTGTGAGCTTAGTATCCCAAGTTGTTTTCCCTAGTTTCACTACCACAAATTCCGGTAAGGGAAGTGCTCAGGTTTTATCAGCACTAATCAGAAAGCGCTGATAAAAGTGGGACATTTATCAGTGATAGAAAAAAGCACCGGTAAATCTACCCTTTATGAGTTCAAATATTAGGGCTGATAAAGTGCCCCTTTATTAGTGCTAAAAAAACACGGATAAAAAGGAGACTTTATCAGCACTAATAATAGCATTGATAATAGTTTTTAATAGAAAATATTATTAACTTATATAAATATATTTTAATTATATTCAAAAATATTGTTTATATATATACATTAAATAAAAAACACATGTTTATTATGTTTATTATGTTTATTTTTTATTTTTGGTTATTACATTTATTATTTTTAGTTGTATCTTTATTATATATTTTTTACGCTATATGTTTATAATATTATATATAAATACTTTTTAATATATATATATATATATACAAATACTCATTAAATATATATATTTAAATAAATTTATGTTTCCAAATGAATGTGTAAATTGATAGGTACGTTCTTCTCATGAATATGTGTTCATTGTTTACCCTCATGTTGGCCATATATACTATAGTACTATATATACTTGGGGTATTCATTCATTCCCTATATATATAAAGCTTTATCTTCTCATAAATACTTAGAATAATGATAAATATATTTAAATAAATAATAAATGAATTTATTATATTAAATAATATAAAAATTTATAATATAAAATTATTTACTTTTTAAATATAATATATATAATTATAATTATATATAACTAATTAAATATAAATATGTTTAAATAATTATAAAATTACAAAAAACATTTTAAATGATAAATATATATTTATGATTTTTTTGAATATATTTATTTATAAATATATGTCTTTAATTAATATATACACAGACACATACATATATATATATATATATATATATATATATATATTTAAATACTTTTGAAATTCAAATTAAAAAAACTATGTAAATTTATATTTATATATATTTAATTATAATTTAAATTATAAAATTATATATATATTTAAATATAATTTATAGATAAACACAAACATATATATATATATATATAATTTAAATTATTAAATTATAAAAAATATATATATTATATATATTCAAAAAATTTCAAATGGAAAAAAATATATTGGCTATAATTTTATAATTGTGAATAAATGGTATGTTTTATCAGCGCTAATTAAAAAGCGCTAATAAAATATCCATTTATCAACACTTTTTTAGCATTGATAATGATCAACCTTTATCATCACTAAAAAAAGTGCTGATAAATGTATCTTTTATCGGTGCATTCAATTATAGCGATGATAAAACATTCTTTTATCAGCGGTTTTTAGCGCTGATAAAGATAGGTCGTTATCAACACTAAAAAAGCACTGATAAAGGCATGTTTAATCAGTGCGTTAAATTTTAGCACTTATAAAGCATAATTTTATCAGCGCTTTTTATCTAGTTCTGATAAAAGTGTTCCCGATTTTATAAATAAACTATAACTTTCTCCTCCATCCCTACACCCCTCAAGATCTCGTAGAAGAGCGTCTCTATCCCTTCCACCACCGCTGCTGCCTCCTCCTCTCCTCCCTCCTACCCTACCTCATCCTCCTCCTCCTCTGTCAATGACTCCTTCACCTCCATGAACTGAGATTCGCTACATGGTTCTCCTCTTCCATTCCTCCCCTCCATGAATATCTCTCCTTCGCTGCGCCACTCCTTCACCGCATCTCTCCCTCTCCATTGCCTCTCCTCCGGTGTGCCTCTTCTCTACAGCGTCTCTTCTACAAAGCGAATTCACCTCCACCACTTTCTTAACCACACATCTTCGGTTATTTTTTTACTCTTTCTCATTGGGTTCACTTATTTTATTTTTATATTGATGGTTATTTGTGAATTGTCCGGGCTAACCGCCCTGCTAAAAATCATGTCTGTTGGTCATCCTTTTTTGCGCACTAGTTACATTTGGTAAAATTCAACTTTCCAATACCATATTTTTAATTTTTTGATTTAAAAATATTCAATGCAATGTGGATTTTCATCATGGTAGAATATACATCTTGTTATTGCTTGAAACATATGAATTTAAGTGGGCGAAATGTATTATAGTGATGTTATTATACTAATATTTTCTTTCGTATATCAAATTGTGAGACAGTTGAATTTATTTTTTGATGGTATAATTCTATGGGGTAAGATTACTCGATAAAATTGTTTTAGGATTCAGTAATATATGAAAAATTTTCTTTAGCTTGAAACTCAAATTTAGAATTTTGTTAAATAAGTAGAGAATGAGCTTGAAGTTACAATATTCATGAAATATATTGTAAAGGGGGAGCCTATCAACTATAAACGTAATGAAAGGAATATTCCAATAATGTATGAAATGATTTATTGATGATTCCCCATGCTTATAGATATTATTATAGAATATTTCCATGAAAACAGTAATACTAAACCTTTTTGGCCACTTCGGGAATAATTGAAAGGAGAAATTAATATAATAAGTGTCATCATATCTCTAAGAACTATTAAAAGAGGAATTAAAGGAATTGAAGTCTATATTTTTTTACATAAATAATATTTTGGGAGAGTGATAATTTACTAGAAGGTGACAACCATATTTCATAAGGTAGAGGATTTATCAAATACTCTATATTTTTTCTTGATGATGACTATTTTCATTGGATTGTTTGTTAAATGGGTATTAGAAATCATGATCATTCCATGAATCTATTGGTACCTTAAATTTGGAGTAGGAAGAATTATGTGATGATGTTTTGGATTCATGATAGTGGTTCCGAATAATTAATAGAGGATATTTTTAGGATTTAATTGAGAATTGGTGTTGGTATTTAATTTATTAGAATTGTTTTAATATTAGATTAATTGGATATAGAGTAGTATTGGATTTATTGGTAACATGTTGGTGATGTATTTATTGGAAAAAATGTAATAAAACCATGTTTTATAGTCACAGATAGTGATAAATTAGTTTTCAACATATGTTGATGATTGGTGTTGGATTTATTATCAACACATGATTACTTATTGGATGTTGTTCTGGAAGTAGATGTTTGGAATAATATATGGTTGTTCTGAAATATATTCTAAAAGAAGTATTTGATATTTTTTGGAAGTTATTCTATAAGAGGGGATGAATATGTTCAAAAGAATAATTATAGAATTTTGATATTGCAGTTTAGTTGGATGGATTTCATTTGATAGATTTTAGAAGTTGTAGAAAACACCATGGAATGATTATAAGTGTATCCCCCTGAGTAGAGTTCCTATAAAAATAAAAAATGAAAAATAATCCTTGTATATATACAATTATGTATGACACATTTTAAATTATATAAAATAGTATGGATAACCTTATAGTGATACATGAAGGTCTCGTGTACCAATGTGTAAGGTACTTCCAAAAGAGAATATGATGTCATAGAGAAGGCTGATAGTGTTTTGGATGGTTTTGGGAATAAATTATAGAAATTATATTTAAAGGATATTAGTAACACCCTAACAACCTAATTCACTCTGATAAATGTGTGGAATTCTATGGTTGGTTTCATGAGCAATAATTCACACCATGTAAAGGTACCCATGATAATTAAGATTCAAGGTGTTTTAAAGGTGACTAGTTGATCACACTATGGGAGATGGAATATCAATATTTGTGAACTTTTTCATGGGAATATATATAATTCAATTTATATATAATAGGTGTTTGTTGGCGCCAAAATAAGGCCCGACAAAAAGGCACGAAAAAGAAGGCCGACACGCTGCCTCGCAAAGCCCCGTCGCGAAGCCCCGACGCGAAGCCCCGTCGCGAAGCCCCGACACGAAGCCCCGACGCGAAGCGCACCGGTCATCGCGGCCTCGCGAAGCTCAAGAGGTGGTAACTCTCCGCGAATGCATTTGACATTCACGAGACCGCCACAATGCTCCAGAGGTAGTAACTCTCCGCGTACGCATTTGTCGTTCGCGAGACCGCCGCGAAGCTCCAGAGGTGGTAACGCTCCACGAACGCATTTGATGTTCACGAACGCGCCGCGAAGCACCTGAGGCGGTGCGCGAGTTCTGCTTCGCAGCACCCCTTCCCTATAAATACCGGACTCCCTCTGAGTCCCAGAAGAGGACAATCCGACCTTTCGGCTTCTCCTCTCCCGAATCGCGAAGCACTCTTTGCCCTGGGAATCATGAGCTCCACAAGGTACTTCTACTTCGTGAGACGCCTTTTCTTTGTCTTGTTTTGAGCCCCTCTTCCGAGAGGGATGCCCTTCGTGAAGCTCAAGGGCATTCACGAAGGACGGGGATTCCCAAGGGAACCCGGGAAGCCGTGGAGCACTTATGCTTCGTGAAACGCCCAACCTGTACTAGTGATTCCTATGCTAAGGCAGGATCGCTACACATCGCGAAGCACACTGCTTCGCAGGACCCTGCTTCACGAGGTACCCCTTCTTCGCGATGCAGTGCTCCGCGAACACTGTTCCACTTCACGAAGCACCCTCCACTCACACCTATGCCCCATGCTAAGGCCATGTCACTCCACTTCGCGAAGCACACTCCTTTGCTTAGCAATTCCTCTTCTCGTGCGACCCTCCAGGTTTTCACGATGTGATTTCAAAGTCCCATGGACAACACCACCCGTAGCGTTGCTTCTCCTAATGCTTCTTCGCATATGCACGCTAACGGCTATTGCTTCTTCGCATAGTCACGCTAACGTGGACCCCTTGATGGTTCGTTCCACAACCCCCCTTGACCATGGCCTTACTGGTACCTTCCCTTCCCCAAGGACCAGAGGGTACCGGTTATGTAAGTCCTAGGGGTACGGAGTGAACCCACCTCATCCGAGCTGCAGGACATTAAACTGTCAAGCACCACATCCTCAACACATGACGTGAAACTATGACCCGACCTTGTGCCTCTCACGAAGGGTCCCCCCAGCCCAAAAGTTTTTACGCCACTCGTCTCCACGGGAGTGGAATCACCCATCCATAAGGGGTGATATCCTCCTTATTGGAGTGGCGTATGTTCTCAGGGGAAGGGTGACCCAAGTTTCCCAACGGATGGCTGCACCTCTTCATCTCCGTAATTCCCCACTACCAAGGTTAGTGGAGGGCGTGATAGGGAACGAGGCACCTCTCATCATTGGTCCTGAATCCCTCTTTCGCTATGCTTTGTTGAACTCTAGGAATCCATCCTGGAGTAAGTCCCAACACCATGGGCCGCCTAATACGTAAGCCCCTCTTCTCTTCTCACGGACGCACCCTTCGCGACGTGATTTTCAGGTCCTTGCAAACTCTTGTTTCTCACACTGAGCATAACTCACGTGGGCTTAGAGTGAGCACCGACCCTGACACCCATTCCTAGCGAACTACGAGGACTTTGATCCATGTCAAGGCATGGTATGTAGGAAGCCTCTATGAGGTTCAAGCCACATTGTTCGGTCGTTCATTCATGTCGAGTTTCGCCCTCGTCCAACATGACGTTAAACTGCATGCCCCGTCCCGCATGACGTTAAACTGCATGCCCTCGTCCAGCATGACGTTAAACTGTATGCCCCTTGTCCCGCATGACATTAAACTGCACACCCATTCCTAGCGAACTACAAAGAATTTGATCCACGTCAAGGCATGGTACGTAGGAAGCCTCCATGAGGTTCAAGCCACATTGCTCGGTCGTTTATTCACGTCGAGTTTCTCCCTCGTCCAGCATGACGTTAAACTGCACGCCCCGTCCCGCGTGACGTTAAACTGCATGCCCTCGTCCAGCATGACGTTAAACTGTATGCCCCTTGTGCCTCATGACATTAAACTGCACACCCATTCCCAACGAACTACGAGGTCTTTGATCCATGTCAAGGCATGGTACGTAGGAAACCTCCCCGAGGTTCAAGCCCACCACTCATTGGACCAAGGTCCGCCTTCACATCGGTTCGCCGAGAAAGCCCCATATGAACTACGAGGTCTTTGATCCATGTCAAGGCATGGTACGTAGGAAGCCTCCAAAAGGTTCAAGCCCACCCATCACTCATTCACGTCGGGTCCCATCCCCGTCCAGCATGACGTTAAACTGCATCCCGGTCCGACGGAAAGCCGTTGTGACTCATCCATTCCGAACTACGAGGACTTTGATTCATGTCAAGGCATGGTACGTAGGAAGCCTTCATGAGGTTCAAGCCCACCACAAGTGGGCCCCCAGGTCCACCTTCTTGTCGGTTCGCCGATGAAGCCCCTTCCGAACTACGTGGACTTTGATCCATGTCAAGGCATGGTACGTAGGAAGCCTCCCCGAGGTTCAAGCCCAACAATCATTGGCCCAAATAGTCTCCTTGTCGGTGTGGCAAGCCCCCATTTTCACCCGAACTACGTGGACATTGATCTATGTCAAGGCATGGTACGTAGGAATCCTCCCAGAGGATCAAGACCATCTCCCATCGGACCAAGGTCCCTCATTTACGTCGGTTCACTGACACCCACCGCCCGTCGTTTATTCACGTCAGGGTTCGCTATTGTCCTGCATGACGTTAAACTGTATTCCATCAATCCTTTGAACTACGAGGTCTTTTATCCATGTCAAGGCATGGTACGTAGGAAACCTCCCCGAGGTTCAAGATCATCTCTCATCGGACCAATGTCCACCTTCACGTCAGTACGCTGATGATGCCCATCGGACCAAGGTCCACCCTCACATTGGTTCGCTGACAACATTCATCGAGCCAAGGTCCACCTTCACGTCGGTTTACCGACACCATCCCAAACTACGCGGACTTTGATTCCCTGCCACGGGGATACGTACGAGGCCTCTTCAGGGCTCAAGCCCAACTTTGTCGTCGCCCCTGCGATGGTCCCATTCCACTCCCCCCCCCCACTCCATTCATCCACCTATCACCCATCTCGATTCTCGCCCGGACCATCATACCTCAGTGAGACCATGTCGGTATGCTCCTCTTCACAACCTCCCATGGATTGGCCTCGATATCGGCATCCCTTCAAGGGGAATCACTCAATCCGATCTATCATAGCTAATGCTCTGGTTGGGTTGATCCGTCTCCACTAGACGTTAAACTCGCGGCGTACCCTGTGTTAAACACGGGAAGCTGAGGAAAACCTCAGATATGTGTCTATGGCATATAATTTCCCACGATCGATGTGGGATGCCTCGGGCTTCCACGCTCTCGAGAAGCCCTGCGACCAGGGACAATAGACAGACATGCCAGGTTCCCCAGCATCCAGACACGCTACTGATGCCTCAACGTGACTACTCCCCTGACTGAAGGTTGCTGCCCTGACTGGACCCTTTGGAATGTCCCGACAGAAGCAGTGTAACTAACCGGCGTCCATGGAATCATGGCACTGGGAAGAGTTTCACGAACTACGTATTAAATCTATGAGGGAGACCCAGACTAGGTGACGAGTTCTGAGGAGGAGTCCCCAGAAGGAGGATCCGACATCCCATCATCCCATTTTGATCAAGGAGCAGACGTCCCTGAACAAGGAGCGAATGCCGCCCGCCTTTGGAAAGCGGGAATGCGGGGCAACAAGGGCTGTGCGTCCTCCTCCGCGGACGGACGGATGCGCGCGCCCCGGCGAAAGCATAGGAAATAGAAATGGTGAACCTGACGTGAAATTATTCTCCTCAGTATGGAGATTAGTAGTGTTCGAGACACCAGAAGATTGACATGTCACCGGATCCAGATATCTGGTGCCTGGTCCCACCAAGCAAATAGCGGGCCTGTCGTGAAACTCACCGAAAGTTGGGGCAGTAGAACGTGGGGCACTCCGTTCTTCAGCGTGTTGGCATGGATCCTTCTTACAGACGAGGATAATGGAAGGTCGCTGGGGCACTGGTTGTCAATCCTTTTCCTCTCAGTGCTGATGAGTTGATCCCTTCGTTTCTCAGGAACCGGGTTGTTGTTACAGAGATGCGATCACTGCCCGCTAGCATATGCAGGGGCAGGGGCAACATCACCATAGCCACCCCACATGGCGCCGCTACCGCCATGATGGCCGCCACATCGCGGAATAAGGGGTGCCCACGTCCCCTTTCCCCATCAGAGGTCATCCAGAGAAGGGTGATCAACAACCTCGTGCGCAGGTACGAGGAGGAAGGGGTCATCCCAACTCGGGATATGGCCCGCCTGGACCTGGAGGCGTCTAGGCCCCGCCGTCAACGCCACCCTAATAGGCCGCGCAGGGAGCCCCTGCTCCCTACCCCAACGTTCAACCGTTTCGGGAGCCTATCCTCGGAACGCCTTGACGACTCCTCGCCTTACGCCGAAGAGGCGGGCGCCATCTGACTCAGCCCGCTCAGGGTCCCGACCCAAGGCCTCCAGGCGAGAGCTCCCGCCCGACCGCGCCAGCACCGCCATCCGACACCGCATGAAGAGCAGGCAGGCTACGTCCCTGCATCACCTGCACCAGCTCGCCTGACCCGACGTCAGCACCAGGCCCAGGATGAGGACGCTCGCCTAGGCGCGTCGACGTCGACAGCTACAGTGGCCCGAGCCACCGCCGACGTGCATCATGAATCCCCTGCATACACTGAGCAGGGGAACTCCTTTACCCAACCAGGATCGAGACCCCAACCGCCCCGCGGGCAGGCTGGGTTGGCTCTCCAGGTTGCAGGCGCAAGTGGTGATCGCCGCGAACTTACCCACGGTGATGTCACCCCGTACGGAGGTCCTCCCTGTACCACTACTCCACAGAGCGTGGGCCTTCCCCGCTCCGAAGTTCTCCATGGAGGCATGCCTCGTGCTACCCCCATTCTGAAGGAAGACCTACCCCGCGGCAGTGACGCTCAGCGCGGAAATCTTTCTCGCGCCCACTATACAGGGTATGGAGTCCGTCCTCCTGCCCCCAATCGCCGATCTGAAGGCACCATCCATCCGGTCCATCACCAACGTGGGGGCCCTCCCTACGTCATATCTGCAACCGGCGAAGGTCCTCGTCCTCCTCGCCCCAGCAACTCGAGGAGTGAACGTCAGCCTCGCTCCACCCGCAGTGACCATGGAGGTCCTCCCCATGCTCCTGCCAATTCCAACAGAGGCTCCACCTACATGGTTTCTGTTCATGGAGGTCCTCCCCATGTACCCTTCGACATTTTCCCCGGTGCCCCTCGCACCTCGGCCATGTCGAGTGGGGGCCCTCTCCGCCACGGCGCCAGGGCCGCCCCGAGACTGCCTGATATGGATCAACCCTGTCCCGAAAAGCCACCCCGGGGCAGGAGAGCAGGTCGTCACCGCCACAAGAAGAATCCTGGGAAGGCCCGGGTAGAGATCAAACCTGCCCGCTTCTCAGACTCTGAAGCAGAATGCGATTCAGCGATGGAACCTTCTCCCCGCTCCTCTGTATCAAGGACTGGGGCAGGAACCAGATGTGTTAGCCTCATTCTCCCAGAATTTGAGGTCCACCAGATTCCCATCTCTCTCCGCAGGTACATCCAGGAGGAATAAATCTTGGGAATTCCGAAGGTCTCGACTACGCAATCACCGCCATTGTCACCAGAGGCGCCCTCTACCTCTACTAGAGATCACGGAGAGCTATTCTGGGGGCCAACAGTGGTAGAGTGATGACACGACCTGTCGCCGGTAGCCGCGATTCCTGGGCCGGAAGCTGTGGCTATCAGCCCGTCGTATCGTGACATCGTGGCCAGGTCACCTCACTCTTCGGAGGATGGCCCGGAGTTCGGCGGCCAGTCAGATCGTTCGTCGTATTCCCCACCACCGAGCTTGCTATCCCAGAGGTCTGCCTCGGAACTGCAACCGGTCCCTCAGCCACCCCCGGTTGATGAGTGGGGAAACACAGGGCCAGACCCTTAGTCCGAGCCCAGGAGCTTCTGGAGTATTCTCGAAGCGGACTACTTCCTGGAGATGTTCTGGCTGACGGCAGCACTGAATTTTCGTGTACCGGAGTCTCTTACCCCTGAGGAAGTGGGGTGCTTTTGTCGAACCCTATGGGCGACACACTTCCGCCTTTGTTACGAATGGGTGGTGTATCCCAGAAGTCGAGAGCACTTTGAAGAAATCGGCGAGCAGTGACACTTGATCGATGTGGCCGCACTTCTTGTGGCCCAGCACCCTGAGTCACCAGGCCACCAGAGCGCCCTTCAACGGAAATGCATTCAGAGTTTTAAAGTACTCCGCAGAATCGTCATGGAAGCCACCCCCATGTGCAAGTCCGTGGTTGGGGACACTATTCCGCTCCCCTCTTCGACCCTATCCGACGGCAGCCTGATTTGCTATGCGACATCGAGGACATGACCTCGAGAGGGGTCGCAGTCCACATGGCTGACATTGTAGACAAGGAAGATGAGCTCAAATTCCGTGATGGAGACTTACCCCCCGATGGCGTACCGCCACTGCTGGACCCATCAGGGAGGGTTACCCATCAGCAGAGGAACCTGCTAGGGCTCCCCGTACCCACCGAGTCGCTGGTACTCGGTCGAAATACCGGCAAGGGTAAGGAGCTCGTTGGAACTATCAAGCACTCCGACCCATCCGCCTCTGTGCAGAAAACGGATGAAGATCCCGAGAAGTCCACGCTACTCCAGCAGCTTGCTGAGCAGAAGAGGCCGGTTGACGAACTCTTGGCTGAGCGCGCTGCAGAGCGACGACCCGACTATGGTGATCCCAGGCCGGGGCAGCACGGGCAGGAACAATTTCCCCCTGTGAGATGCCTCTAGGAAACCCTGATCATGCTACTGCCACAGACAGGGTGGAAGCTAGAACGTATGGAAAGAGGGCACGATACGTCTTGCCAAACCCCCCCGAGCGATGGGGCAATCTGAAGAACCCAGTCCGGGTTCCCCCAGTCGCCCCACAGGTCGTTCTGCCAGTTGATCCACGAGCTACCGAAGCCATCTACCGTGTTGAAGAACCTGGAAATGCACTTGTGGCTAGGGATCCCCGTCAAGATAGGGCCCCCCACCCGGATGATCTTATTGCGGCACTCACAGCCCACCTCGAAGTGTTGGAAATGCGGAAGGTGGCGGTCCCACCGGATGGCAAGCCATATCCCTCGTGGGTAGATGATATGACCGCACCTCTGGGTTTTGGGAACCCCACTTTCTCGCCCTTCAATGGGACAGGGGACCCGCCCCAGCACTTGGCACATTTTTCTTCCAGGTGTGGTCCCATGCTGGGGACCCCAGCTCAGCAAGAAGCCGCCAAACTCCGATGTTTTTTATAGACATTGGAAGGTCCAACATTCGTCTGGTACAGCCAGCTCCCTATCGGATCGGTGACCGGTTGGGAGGATCTTCACCGGAATTTCTTATACCAGTTCAGCTCCACCACGCGGACGACCAGCATTGCGGACCTCTTCAAGTGCAAGCAAAGTCCTGATGAGCGAGTCGCAGATTTCATCGCCCGGTGGAAGGGACTTACGTATTCCCTCGATATGCCACTAACTTAGGAGAAATTACTGATGATGTGTGTGGGGAACGTCAAGACAGAGCCGGTACCCTCCCTGATTACCTAGAACTACCCTGGAGGGTTTAAATATTTCTCGGATAAGGCTCATCACCTAGAGGAAGCCCTGCAACAGGCTAGTCAGGCATGTTTGTTGCCCCCTATGATCCCAGCCAGGAGGACCGCCAGGGCTGAACCCGCCGCGGTGACCCAAATAGAAGCCCCAAGGCAGCTGGAGTTACTGTCGGCGGTACCACCCCCGCAACCTCGCAGAGGTCCTCCACCTCAAGCACAGGCTCCTACCCAGCAGTGACCGCCTCAGAACCGACAGGTTCCCCCGCGCAATGCGCCACCGCCACCTAGGCGAGACAATCAGGCGCCACCTCCTCGGTAGGCCCCTCTGGCCCCTCGTCAGGGCCAGGCCCCCAGGCCCCCTATCCAGAAAGAAGGAACCAAAATTATTCGTTCAACGAAAATCAGGTCCCTGGCTACTTCCGAAGTGCTCTAGAGCAAGGGATTGTGCGTCTGCCCGAGTGCAGAAGGCCGTCAGAGGCGAATCTCACCGATCACCCCAACTACTGCCCTTATCATCGGATTCTGGGGCACACCCTCAAGCAATTCTATGTTTTTAAAGACTGGCTTCAAGACCAGGTCAACAACAGCATAGTTAAGTTGGGCCCAACACCAGCTCAAGTGGCGGGTGTCTCTACAGGATCAGAGATCAGCAGCGACAGCGAAGGCGAGTGGCAGCAGGTCCCCAGCCGCGGATCCCAGAAATAAGATGACTGGATGTATCGAAAAACCGTTTTCCGTGCCCAAGGTATCATCCAGGCGTGCCTGATGCAGTCGGAACCTTCAGAAGAAGTAGTCGATGCCTATGCATCGTCTTCAGAGTCGACCTCTTCCCGAAAGGGCAAGCAGTGGCGACGCAAGAAGAAGCAACGCGCACCACCAGTGTCATCGTCATCCCGCACTCTCGGCGACTTTATGCCCCCTGAAATGGGGATTCCTCCCAGAATCCACCCAGCAGTGGATGACTCCTCGAGTGACAGCCAGGGGTATGCTTCGGTTAACACCGTGGAGTTGGTAAAGCCCTATATGACTCCCGATGAGGGGGAACTCCAGGAAAACCTCCCCAACGTTTCCAGCTGACGTTAACGTCATCGGAATCGTAACCACGCCGGTCATCAAGGTACGTTAGCAGGCACTTTCACCCAAGTCGTGCATGCTAATGAGACCAGACTGCAGGCTCAGCATAGTGCTCAGCACGCGCAACCCCATCTAACGCCCTCGGCTCTACCTCCGATGCCGTTTGTGCTACTGGATCAGGTAGAGCTGCCTCGTTCGTATCACAGTCAGTCTTGCCTGGCTACAGGCCAGCCTCCACTGCCCAATCCTAGTCCGACGACTAATCTCCAGACTTCTACTAGTAGGCAGCAAGATGTACCCAGTACTAGCTGATCGTCGGTTCAACCAGCAGGACCCGCTATGTCTCCAAATGTCGAACGACCTCCTGTAAGCAGAGGTTCGTGTTTGGCATGAAAGTATGATGTTATGAAGCACTTGGCCGACATTCCGACGAGGCTCTCCATCCTTGAGGCCCTTCGCCTGTCATCCGAAATGCGTGAGGCACTTGCCGAGGCCCTAAGGAGCCCCCTCCAGTTTGAGACGGAGGTAGAAGCTGTAGAAGCCTTCCATACCGAGATGATTGAAAATGCCGAATGTCAGGCATTTATCTCGTTCTCCAGTGAAGATGCGGACCCTCCTATACAGGGGAACATTCATCCGCTGTACATCACTGGCCACTTCAATGGCGTGGAAGTCCGCCGCTGCCTCGTTGACACGGGTTCCGGAATCAATCTAATTCCGACCCGGACGTTGCGAAAGCTGGGTCTGTCTGAAGGTGATTTAACTCCCTCTGACCTCAGGATCCAGGGGTACGACAGGACTGAGCAAACCCCAGTCGGCAAGATCCGCCTGAAGAATCAGTTTGGTGGCTTAATTTCCAACACCGAGTTTATGGTTGTCTCATAGGACACAGCCTACAACGCATTGATGGGTAGGTCGTGGCTCTATATGCATGCAGCGGTCCCTTCGTCGTATCACCAGTGTCTCAAGTACTCGCTCAACGGTCGAGTAGGCGTGCTCTAGGGAGATGCGTCCCCTTTCGCTTCTTGTGAGGCCCGCTATCTGGGTGCGGGATATTACAATAGCAAGGATAAACATGTCCTAGTAAGTGAGAATGAACACACCCTGGTCACAAGTGATCCCTGGGAAAGCATGGATGACGCCTAAATCCTCTCGATCCACCGGTTAGAGGCCACGACCCCCGACATGGGGCAATGTTTTGTTGTTTCAGATACGCAAGGAAGGAATGTTCTCGTGTCCAAGCGACGACGGAAAATCACCTCGTACTCCTACATCAACTAAGCTCAGGTTATCCCAGAACTTCCTACCCCTGTACGGTACCGGGACGTCAAGCTTATGACAACGGCGGTGGGCCATACGTGTCTCTTCCGCCGGGCTGGAATTAACCGACTCAGGCCGACACATCACCACTGCTTTGATATCATCAAACGGGTCCCTTTAGGCCGACGGCCAGATGGGATAGGGTCGACTGCATTCATTGCTATGGTCTCAATGGAGAGTGAATCTTCTGATATGATGACCGCTGCTGCCCGAGCCGGTACCAGCTTCCACTCGGATCTTGATAGCCCACAAGTATCTTCTGTCACGGGAAGTCCCCCTACGGGTGGGGAGGAAGACCTGGAGGATGCTCCCCCCTCCTTTGAAGAAGGCGTCTCTACCACGGTTGATGAACTGGTACAGGTGAACCTTGGTAGCGAGGCAGATCCGAAACCCACATTGATCAGTGCAGCCATGTCCCCCGAGGAGCGGAATCAGTACGTAGACTTCCTCAAAAAACACAGTGATGTGTTTGTTTGGAGTTACAACGTGATGCCAGGGCTAGACCCCCAGGTAGCCGTTCACCGTCTGGGCCTCCCGGCAAAGCATCGTGGGTTTAATCAGCCCCCCAGGAAAATGCACCCTTCTCATGGTGCTATGTTTGATGCTGAAGTTGACAAGCTTATCAGAGCCAACTTCGTTAAAGAAGTCCAGTACCCCAAATGGCTTGCCAAGATTGTGCCAGTTAGGAAGAAGAATGGGCAGATCAGAGTCTGCATCGACTTCCGTGATCTTAATCGTCACTGCCCAAAGGATGACTTCCCACTCCCGGTGACGGAGTTATTGATTGACGCCACGGCTGGGTTCCAAGCCCTCTCTTTCATGGATGGATATTCCGGGTACAACCAGATCCGGATGGCCCCCGAAGACGAGGAGTCCACTACCTTTTGGGCTCCCCAAGGTACCTTTTTCTACCATGTTATGCCATTCGGTTTGAAAAATGCAGGTGCCACTTATCCGAGGTCCATGCGTCTCATATTAAAACCGATCCTCGTGATATTAGTGTAATGCTACGTGGATGACCTCGTAGTCAAATCATGTCAGCGCAGGACCATTTCAAAGACCTTGAGAAAGTGTTCGGTTTCCTCCGTTCCCATCACCTGAAGATGAACCCGTTGAAGTGTGCCTTCGGGGTCACCTCTGGGAAGTTTCTGGGATTTGTTGTCAGATACCGAGGTATCGAGATCGACCCAGAGAAGATCAAGGCCATCAGCCAAATGCCTCCCCCGAGCAACATTCGGGAGCTTCGAGGCCTTCAAGGCCACTTAGCCTATATACGCCGATTCATCGCGAATCTGGCCGGCAAGTGTAAGCCCTTTTTGCGGCTCATGAAGAAGGTCGCCGACTATGAATGGGATGAGGAGTGTCAGACCGCCTTCGAGGAAATCAAGTAGTATCTTCTCCAACCTCCGGTCTTGATGCCGCCCGTCTCTGGAAAGCCGCTGGTCCTTTATGTGACCTCCCTGGAGAGAGCCCTCGGTGCGCTGCTCACCCAAAAGAATAACGAGGGTACTGAGAACAGTCTCAACTATCTCATCCGCATGCTTCTCGATACGGAGATAAGATACTCCCCTATCGAAAAGAGCTACCTTGCGCTCGTATTCGCCGTTCAGAAGTTGCGACATTACCTGCAACACCATGAGGTGAAATTGGTCTCCTGGGTAGACCCACTGAAGTACATCCTAAACCGTCCCATGCTGACTGGCCGACTAGCACGGTGGGCAGTGATTCTCCAGTAGTTTGATATCAGGTTTGTACCTCAGAAGTCCATTAAGGGACAGGCGTTGGCAGACTTTTTAGCTGCCCATCCAACCCCCGCGGATCAATCCCTGGACATGGATTTCCCTGATGAGACGATCCTCTCAGTCGATCATGTTGTCCCGTGTTGGAAAATGCATTTCGACGGCGCCTCCCGGAGCCCCACCGGTAGGAGGCTCAATGATCCCATGCTCAATAGAGTGGGCCTGGGTATTGTCTTCATTACCCTGGCGCAGGCCATCCTACCATACTCATTCCTATTTTCAGAAGGCTGTACGAACAATGAGGAAGAGTACCAGGCTCTCATCACCGGCCTCGAGCTGGCCCTTGAGATCCGTGTGCCCCATCTACATGTGAAGGGAGATTCCGAGCAGGTAATCAAATAGTTTAATGGCTACTATGTCATCAGGAAGCCGGAGCTTGCACCGTTGATGGAGTACACCCTCCGCCTAATGGCCCAGTTCTCTTCTCGACCAAAGGTTACCCATGTCCCACGGTCACAGAACGGTCAAGCATACACCTTGGCCGGCTTGGCTGCATCGCTCGCAGAACCCGAGAAAGATGATTTGATCATACATGTGGCACACCGGAGATTCATTTCCCCCATCACCCAAGAGGACAATGATGGCCTGCGGGTAAGTCATCTCACTACCGGACCCTCTACGTCAGGGGTCCCGGGTTCGTCAGATGTAGTGATTGAAGCCACTCCCGACTGGAGGGCACCTTTTGTCGAGTACCTCCAAAATGGTCGCCTCCCAGACGGCCGAGCCAAGCGCAAGCGAATCTGATGCCGCGCACTGCAATTCACCCTCCAGAGTAGCCCCAGTCTTGAACAGATCCTTTATAAGCGGAGTTTCGATGGTGTCCTCCTCCGTTGCATCCAAGGAGTAGAGATACCTCAAGTTATGCAAGAGGTTCACACAGGTTCCTGTGGTGCCCATCTAGCTGGGCCGAAGCTGTCCCATCAAATCCGGAGGTTAGGGTACTTTTGGCCCTCTATGATCCACGATTGTATTGGGTATGCCAAGAGATGCCGCGCAAGCCAAGTTCACGCCAACTTCCTGCATCGGCCGCCAGAGCCCCTCCACCCCACCAAGTACTCTTAGCCATTTGCGGTATGGGGACTTGATGTAGTGGGACCGTATCCACCGGCAACAGCCCGCTAGGGTAGGTTCATCCTGACTGCTACAGATTTCTTCTCCAAGTGGGAAGAAGCAGTTCTGCTCAAAGAAGTCAAGGCCCGTTCCATCGTTGACTTTGTGAGCTCCAATATTATCCAACGGTTTGGAGTCCCTCACGCCGTCCTCGCCGATAACGGCACCAACTTCTGAGCGGCTGAACTGAAGAAATTGTACGCCAAGTACGACATCCTGTCAAACCATACCTCCCGCAACTACGTGCAGGAAAATGGACAGATCGAGGAGTTCAACAAGACCCTCTCTAACATTCTGCAGAAGATGGTTGGTCAGAACAAGAAAAGCTGGCCGGAAAAGCTCCCCAACTCCCTCTGCGCTTACCGGACGACGACTCACAACTCTACCCAGGTGACCCCATATTCTCTGGTGTATGGAGCTGAGGCCATCCTACCCATTGAGATCTAGCTGCCTTCGTTACGCACTGCAGTTTATGATCACCAGACATCAGATGAGGTAGCCGAGGTCCGTCTAGCTGAATTGGAAGCACTGGACGATAACCGGCTTCATGCCCTGCACAATCTGGAAAGGTATCAGGATAAGATAGCGAGGGCCTTCAACAAGAAGGTTCGTCTCAGTTATTTTCTACAGGGCGACCTGGTACTGGCCCTTCGAGTGTCAATGATTCCTGGTAGGAAACCACCCAAATTAGAACCCAAATGGGAAGGGACTTATATCATCCATAAGGTTTACCCCCAATGGATCATACTCCTTGGTGACCACGGATGGAGAGCGTATAACCCCTCCCACCAATGCTAAGTTCCTCAAGCGATACTTTGCCTAGGGCAAAAGGGTCCTGCACGACCCTAAACTGCGATTTGGTCCCGCACGACCCTAAACTGCATCCTCGTCCATACTGCAAGACATTAAACTGCAAGCCATTCAGGCCTTCCTGACCGAGGCTCAGCCTCAGGCCCCTTGGCCAGCTCGGGCCCCAAGGCCCCCCGTCCTAACTGCAAGACGTTAAACTGAAAGCCAATCAGGCCTTCCTGACCGAGGCTCAGCCTCAGGCCCCTTGGCCTCCTCGGGCCCCAAGGCCCCCCGTCCTAACTGCATGACGTTAAACTGCAAGCCAATCAGGCCTTCCTGACCGAGGCTCAGCCTCAGGCCCCTTGGCCTCCTCGGGCCCCAAGGCCCCCCGTCCTTACTGCAAGATGTTAAACTGCAAGCCAGTCATGCCTTCCTGACCGAGGCTTAGCCTTAGACCCATTGGCCTCCACGGGCCCCTAGACCCCCGTCTTCACCGCGAGACATTAAACCACAAGCTAGTCAGGTCTCCCTGACCGCGGTCTGGCCCCAGGCCCCTTGTTTTTTTCCCCGACTTACCCTCTTATGGGATTGTACGGTATGGTGTGGGACTATGTCCTCATTCACGCCGGATTACTTGCCGTGCCATACATATCCCTAAATGAGATGCTCCTCGTCTCGCACGACGTTAAACTGCATTTCAAGAACTACGTGTGGCTTGATTCCCGTCTTCATGGGATACGTAGGAATGCTCGGATGCCTCGTCTTGAGCCTAGCCCCAAGCTTTTCTCTTCCACTATCCCCACTGGGAATAGTTTCCTTGGAGGATCTTAGTGTAGCAGGGAGTTGGATTTCTTAGCCCCGATCATACAACCCCACTCACACAAGGATTGTAAGGGTCGCACCATGTTCCCACTCCCGTTCTTATATCCTCCCACGTCCTCACCGCACGACGCTAAACTGTATGTCCTTCAAGAACTATGTATGGCTTAACTCTTATCTTCATGAGATACGTAGGAACACCTGGGAATTTCGTCCGTTGGCCCAGTCCAAATGCCAAAATCTGCCCCTCGGGTCAAGACATGGCAGGGTGCACACTTTTTCCCCAACTCACATCGAGCAAGCCTCGACCCGGCTGCACATCCCCCTAGGAGATGCATTCCTCTTTCATGGATGGATACAAATATGCTTCACCCACTCCTTGACGGGGATTCCATCGTTTTTTCACACTCAGAGGGACCCCCAAGAACGGCCCGGATACTACGCCCAAGGGCTCTCCTACCGTTACGGGCCAACGCCCCCGAGGGTTTTCAAGAAACAAGCCGATACAAGTCCCGCGTTGCGAATTTGGTCAACGGTCGACGCTCATTTGTTGCTCCCATATCGGGTTACCATAGGAACACTGCGTTTCGAACATAGTCAACAGTGTCCTGGATCTTCGGGTCCACCCCGAGATGTCCCAGACATCGAGTGCATTGATTTGTTTTGCCCCATCCCGAAGTGAAAAACTTCCCCCCGGGTGGTGCTAGCGATCGGGCCCACGGCCCCGATTCTCTTATAGGGGTGTATGGTGTGGTGAAGGACTACGTCCTCATTCACATCGGGATCATGTACCATGCCGTACGCCTTCCCATACGAGGCCCAGCCTCATGCCCCTTGGCCTCCTCGGGTCCCCGACCCCCGTCCTCATGTAAGACGCTAAACTACAAACCAGTCAGGCCTTCCTGACTGATGCCTGACCTTAGGTATTTTGGCCTTCTCAGGCCCCCGGCTCAGGTCCCCTCTTACCCAGGGTGTACGGGGTGGTGAAGGACTACGTCCTCATTCACGTCGGGATCATGTACCATACCGTATGCCCTCCCTTTACGAGGCCCAGCCTCAGGCCCCTTGGCCTTCTTGGGTCCCCAACCCTCGTCCTCATTGCAAGACGTTAAACTACAAGAAGATCAGGCCTTACTGACCAATTCCAAACCATCAGGCCCCTTGGCCTTTCCGGGCCACGACCAAGGTCCTCTCTTATAGGATTGTATGGTGTGGTGTAGGACTACGTCCTCATTCGCGTCGGCTTCTTCGCCATAATGTACACCTCCCTTGTTTAGGGGTATATTACTCCCCTCCTCGTCCCGTATGACGTTAAACTACATTTTGAGAACTATGTGTGGCTTTATTCCCATCATCATGGGATACATAGGACCACCTGAATGTCTATGATTCGGGTCCAGTCCCATCCCTCAGGAATCTTCATCCCATCTTGGCCCCTTGTCCTACCCTTCCTCCATGAGGGGATTATATGGTGTGGTGTGGGATTCTGTCCTCATTTGCGTCGGTCTCGTAATTACCACGCCATATATCTCTCCCTAATGAGCTGTTCTGTCGATCGCTTTTCGACGGTTCACCAATGTGCCTAAGAGTACTCTGGTTTATTACCTGGAATGCCAAGCTTTACTCGGACACGTCTGCATCTGCTTTCCAGGCTTTGTGTATCCCTGCATCAGGGCTTCCATCACCTTTCACACCCAGAGGGACCCCCAAGAACGGCCTGGACACTACGCCCAAGGGCTCTCCTACCGTTACAGGCCAACGCCCCCGAGGGTTTTGAACAACAAATTGATAAAATCTCACATTGCGAATATGGTCAGCGGTCAATGCTCGTTTGTTGTTCCCACCTCAGGCTAACGCGATATGGATGCTGTGTTGCGAACACGGTCAGCAGTTTTCCTCTATCTCCACGCCAACCCATTAGGCCCAAAATGTCGGGTGCACAATTCACGCCCCTCATCACTTCACCGTGTCCGAATGGAGTCTCATAACTTTTGGTACTTTTCCTCCGTGGACGTCTGCACGTTGGGGGAACAAGACCTGTCAAAGGTGTCCTTCGGGGCTCTACCAACTCCCATTTGACACACCCCAAAGTATTGCAATGAGGATACCCCCCTTGTTTCCCACACCGAGTTTAACTCACATGGGATTAGGAATCGGTTTGACATCTGTGCTTACTCAGGAAATTGTGACCATTCACGGTCCGAACTCTAAGACCTTAAACTAAGATTCTCATCTGGAACTACGTTCATCTTGATTCCTATCTTGATAGGATACGTAGGAATGCCTAAACCCCTTGTCTTTGGGTCCAGCTTGGGTTCAAAAAATTCACCTCTCTGGTCCTGCCTCCAGGACCCCGAATACGGGACCGCGTGGCGTAGTGAGGGATTATGTCCTCATTCACGTCGGGTTTGCAATGTCTGCACCACGTACACCCCCGTTCTGCCCTCCTATTCCTTGTCTAGCACGACATTAAAAGGCACCCTTTAGAACTACGTGTGGTTTGATTCCCATCTTCATGGGATACGTAGGACCGCCCGGAAGCCCTGTCATCAGGTACATCCCATTTGGGGAACCAGTCTCCCCCCCTGTTTCACCTCTTACCTCTATATAGGCCCCTCGGCCTAAGGTATCCCTCTTCGATTGGTGTACAATTTGATGTGGGATCATGTCTTCGTCAATTGTGTTTTATAACACTACACATGTTCCCCTCCTAGAATCGTCTCTGCTACATCTGCGCTGCATGACGATAAAATGCATGCTTGGTCCTATCATATGACCATAAACTGTGACATTATCGTCCTGGCCGCACGACGAAAAATAGCACTGCATTGTGGTGACATCGTTGTAGAGGAAATCACGTTGGGTATTGGTCACATTCCATGCCATTTTTCAACGCCCATTAAGGCTTGATCCTTGTGGCGACACCACGGCCTACTACTCTAGGCCTGTTGCTTCACAAAAAACCCATTCACCTTAAAGAACAAACAAGACTTATCAAATTCCGCTTCTTTAGTTCAAGGCCCACGGCCGCACTCCCCCTTTTCCCCTGGCACTGGTACCTTACCATTCCACCCTTTAGAACTACGTATGGGTTGATTCTCATCCTTATGAGATACGTAGGAGCGCCTGGGCACTTCCCCGCGGGCCCAGCCTAACCTTCATGTTCGGTCCCTCGACTCGAGCATTTCCCCAAAGAATGCATGGTAAGTAGGGATTAGGTCCTCATTCACATCGGGTTTTGTAACCACCTTGCCATGCATCCCCTGCTCCCCTTACCCATCCATGGTCTGAATTATACAACCCTAAACTAAGATCTCCCCATGGGAAAGGAATCTGCTTCCTCTCTCTAATACGTCTCGTTGTCGTATTCAGATGTGTTTCGACAAAGAGCCCAAAGTGTGGGATTTTCATGGGGACATTCCCTTCGTCCCATGACCAAGCTTCGTGAGCTTTCTATTTGGATCCTCATCCTCTTCCACATCCAAAAGGACCCTCGGACGACATGGATACTAGGCTTAGGGGCTCTCCATGAATGCTGGACCTAAGGGCCCTCCAATCATCTCGGGCCAACGTCCCTACGGATATTTGACAACATTTGTGACATGGTCCCGTGTTTCGAACATGGTCAACGGTCAACCCTAATTTGTCTGTCCCCATTCTAGGATAACGCGACAGGATACTGCGTTGTGAACACGGTCAGCAGTTATCCTCCATCACCACGCCGCCATCATCGTGATCTGAATCTCGAGTTCCATGATTCACACATTTCCACTTCCTCATGTTCAAGTGGAATTCCATCATACTCGGCTCTTTCTATTCGCGCATCTAGGTGCGCTAAATGATTGTGTTAGTGTCATTGGGCTGGTATCCACCAAGCGTCCCTTTTCCCTAACCTGGCCCTTTCTGTGTCGGGAAATTCCCACCACTACTGCCTGTTTCCCACACCGAGCACGACTCACGTGGGCTTAGTAGTTTTGGCAGGATGTGTACCAACACGGCCAGGCTTCTCATCGTCTTGCATGACATTAAACTGCACTTACAGAACTACGTATGGCTTGATTCCCATTCTCATGGGGTACGTACGAATGCCTGACCACTCTGCTTCGGGCCCATCCCAATCCTCACTCTTGGTCCCTCGACCTGAATGGTTTCCTCCGGGGGTATGTGGTATGATTTGGACTCCAAGTCCTCATTCATGTCGGTTTCATATCTACCGCGCCACATGCTCTATGGGATCTTAACTTTTATTCCGCGTCCTATCGTATGATGTTAAACTATAGGAGTCCATGTGTCCTCAACGCCTGACACTAAACTGTGGTTCTACCCTGAACAAGTTCAGGATGCCCCGTGTTAATCATGGGATGCACGAGAGCCTCTATCAGAGAGGATTTCACCTGCCCATGTTTGTCTATGACTACACTGTGCTTCTAGAACTACGTACGGCTTGATTCCCATCATCATGGGATACGTAGAGACACCCAGCCATTCCACATGGGGTCCAGCCCCAGGAATCTCAAAATCATGTTCCTCCCCATTTCCGGCCCTCTGGACTGACCCCTCGGGGGGAACTATGTAGCTGCAATTTTTCCTTGAATAAGTTCAGGATGCCCCAAGATCCCATTGGGAAGTGATATACCCCCTTGCCAGAGAGTCTCTATCCCAAAGAAGGAATGATCCATGATCAAACCAATGCGCCCATATGGTGTACTCCCACCACGGTGGTGTAGTTACATGAGTGTTGGATTCTGTTTAGACAAACCATCACTCCATATTCCACGCTTTGCGTGCCCCTTATTCAGACCCTTGTCCCCTTTCATGTCTCACGGGACACCCTAACGGTCTGGTCTCATGATGCATCGGCTCACCTACCATCCTAGGCCAACGTTTCGGAAGACCGGTCATGTCTGGAAGGACCCCCTAACAGTATGGATGTCTGACCTATGGTCCGCCAACTGTCCTGGGCCAATGTCCTGAAGGATTGATCGACGAAATTTGTGACATGGTCCCGTGTTTCAAACATGGTCAGCGGTCGACACTCATTTGTTGTCCCCATTAACAGGCTAATGCAGTAAGGATACCGTTTCTCCTCCAAAGGTTAACAGTTGTCCCTTATTGTCACGCCACCCCCACAGTGTTCCGAATCTTGGGTATCATGATTCACACTTCCCATTTTCATCTGTTTGTACCGATTTCAGTGCCCCTGTCATTGCCACGTTCGTGCATAAGAGCACGCTGAAGAAAAAGTAATTCGGTTATCCTGAAAGTTCCTTCTCTGATCAAGCCTCCCCCGTCTTTCAGAAATCCGGACTGGTAATCCGAATCTCGGATGTTTGGAGCCTGGTCCCCACTCCTATGTTAGGTGGGATGAGAGGGCAACTATCTCCTGTTTCTCACATCAGGCTCGACCCACGTGGGCTTGGGGAATTGTCGCCAAACGTCCTGCAAACATTGTAGGGATGTAACAAGGTGATTCAAACAGTGGATATCATGCTCGCTACGACATTCAAAATAAATAAAGGAACAAAATTGAAGCACGAAAGTACCAATAAAAGGGTTTTGGGTTTGTTACAATACCTGGGGGTCGATTACCCCCATGGACGGGTTGACCCCGTCAAAAGATCGTTGTAGCTCCGCCACCCGTTGGCTTGTGGAATCCAAGGATTGCTGCCGCTTTCTTAGATCCCGCTCCTCCTCAGCATCGGTGGGGCGCAGTTCGTCAGTCCTGGCTTTGGCCCTCTCTACATCAGCTTGAACGACAACCATCTTTCCCAAGGTCTGCCTCATATGCTCTTCTGCCTCTGCCAGCTGGGCCTTCAACCGTGAGACCAACTCAGATTGTGCATCAAGAGAGGCTGAAAGCTCGTCTGCCCGGGTCTGCATCTGTTGGACCTCGCCTTCAGCCTCCTGGAGCTTCTTGATGCTAGTCGCCTTCCTCCGCTGCCAGCCCACGATGAGCCCACGATCATACTCCCAGATTTTCTCAGCCATTAGATCTCGAATGAGTGCGTGAGGACGTTGAGCGTCCACTCCCCCAGCACACAGTTCACGCAACCGCGAGCAGATTCTATCCATTTCGGCCAGCCATTGCGCTTAGGGATTGTCCTTGATAAATCGCGTGATCAGCTTCCATGACCGGCGGCGGGCTATGCTGATATCTTCCTCGTCAGAGGCCGTTTCGTCCCAGTCCGCGCGATTAGTAGGCTCGTACGCAGGATACGCCCGCAAGAAATCCTCGGCAGGATCTACATCTGGTGTTGAATCCAGTACGACACCTGGAGCTGAAGCAGGCGCAAGAGGACTGGGACCGACTGGTTGATCCTCTTCATCAGAATCCACCTCAATGACTTCGGGTACGGCCCTGCTGGTGGTCCCGCCAGTGAGGGTGTGCGTCGCATCTTGAGGAGATGGCGGGACTATCGCCACCATCACCGGCATGCCCCTAGGAGGGACGCCACCAGACATCCCGACCACCTTGCCGCAGCAGCCCATGCCAGTCGAAGAACTGTATGACAGAGAGGGACATAAACGTTAGTTGGCATGGTCTACATGCAACAACGAGGAGACCAGTAGAGGATAGTTACGGAGATCGACTTCCTGGCGCTGCTCTTGAGCCGGTACTGATGGGACCCCGAGGCGAGGCCCTCCGTATACTGTTGGAAGGTCTGAAGATTCCGGAGGAGCCACCGCGGGTGCTTTGGTCCCACCAGACGCTGAACTGGGCACAGCCATAGGCGTGGGTTCTGGAGGTCCCTCATCATCACCCGCCAAGGGGCGAGAACTAGGCCTGCGAACAAGATCCTCCTGCATGGCTCAAACATCGGTGAGAAGTCCATAGTGACCCAAGAACGGATCGTAAGGAAAGAAGTTCGGAATGCTACCTCGAGAGCCTCCGCAAAATCGTTGGATTTTGAGCCTCGGTCTCCGACCTCACCCTCCTCCAACGGGCTCCCTCCTCCAACCTCATCCTCCCGAGAGGAGTCCTCTGATTCTTCCGGCAAGGGGAACCGCTCCCTCAGATCGGCGGCCGGTAACTGTGGGGGGACCATCTGATTCAACAGTACCATCACCCGGTCTGTCATTGGGCGAGGGACAACATTGGAGTGGACGTAATCCTCCAGCTCATCCAGGTATTGATCCCCCTCTGCCGGAGACGCCATGAATCTAGCCTGAACTGGGCCTATACCCATCAATTCCATCCCAAGGCGATTCAAGTGTGCACATATCTCGTGTGGGCTGAGGAACTGCCGGTTGACATCCCAAATGTCCCAGGCTTCCGGGAAGACAGCATCCTCTGCCATGTCGATATGACGCGACCGCTTCCCTGGAGCCTGAGTGGATATCCTACGAAATCCCCTCGGTGGGCGCCCCTCCAGATGTCCCTGCTCTTCCGAAATCACTGGATCCACTGCTGCTGCCATACCCTCAGCCGGTGCGGGTCTCGCCGCCATGGAAGCCCCACTACGGCGATCGGCCTTAGCTGCACTCCGACCCCGACCTCGGGATAGGGGAGTCCCACCTTCACCGACCCGGATAGTTGGTTTCTTCATCATCTCCCCTGGGTAAGCAGCCTCCCAACTGATGGCATACTCCCTCACCAATCCGAAAGCGGCGGTGGATGGAGGCAATGTAATCCGTATCTTCCCATCTTCCTGTGTGAACATGAGCCATAGCTGCCTCATCACACACGGATGCTCCTCGTAACGCACCTCCCAGTAGACCTGTGGGGTCAGCCGTTGGAGGCACTGAAACTGCCTCGCAAACCGATGCGGGGTGTACGGTTTGCAGAGTGGCTCACGATCTATCCGTGCCACCAAAACTCCACCTCGAAAGGCCAAGAGGTAAGCCTGATGTTCTTCCGTTCCCCGCCCGTCATCAGTAAGTACCCCCGTCGGCAATTGGAAGTGGTGGAAGATAAACTCATCCGCCCTCCACGCCCGATTCAGCACCATCGGAATGGCTAGTTTGAACGGGAAGCTCCCGACCGCGTTCAGGATGGAGGGGTGGAAGTTCGATCTCGACGGCGAAATGGGGTTTGGATACTCATAAATCCCCCTGATATGCGCTGCGATCTACCCATATAGGAGGTGGAATGGCCCGCATATCCTCGGCGGCTTCTTTCCCTCGCTAATATGCCGCAGCATTCTGTACAGTTTGGTGAGCATCGGAATCCCTAGATTGATCCGCTGCCTCATGGCCAACATCGATGCCATGATAAACGAGCTGGGCCGTACCCCCATGCTTGTATCTCTCACCGGTAGGATCCTGCAACAGATGAGAGCCGCGATGAACGCCGCCAACCTGACTATCATCTGTTGTTCAGTGCTGACACTGAAACCCCAAGTCTTCCATTGGCTGTCCTCCAAGACCCACCAATATGAGTGCCCCTTACCCCGTTGGACCGCCCTTGGACAAGTTCGAGGCATCGGAGGGAACTCTCGATTCTCTGGGAAATTCAGGAAGCATTTGAACCATCTCCTAAAGTGGATATCCCTCACTGCCTCCTTGTCCTCTCTAGGGACAAGTGCCATCAGCACTGACGCCAGTCGCAGCATTTGCTCCATATCCACCCACGCGCTGATGACAGGGAGGAACTCGTCATACATGGCCCCCAAGATCAGGACCCCAGAAATTTGGTGGACATCCCACAGGCTGATGCCCACCTCCCCGTGATGTAGGTGAAAGGTATTGGTCCTAGAAGACCATCTGCTCAGTAGTTCCATCATCAGTTGCTTTGGTTGGTAAATGTAGAATTGGGAGGCCCATGTTGCCTCATACAACCCCACTCTTCTCAGCTCGGCCCCAAACTCCTCGCATGAGGCACCTACCCAGTAGGCCCAGGCCCAGTCATCAGTAAAGTTGCCGCCCTGGTGCAGGTCCCACTCATCGGACCATCCCTTCTTCGAATCCTGCAAAGCCGCCTTCAACATGGTGTGGTAGAGGGGAGGGGAAATCTCCGGTTGCAGTGGACTCCCATTAATATCATTCACATGGTTGTAAAGACAGTCAGTGGTGACGGGTGTGAAGTCCTCCCGCGCATGACCATCGGCCACCCTGAACCATTGGTGCTGGCACGGTGTGTTCCTGAACCAGCAAGCTGGTTCGTCCCTACTCGCCTCCAGGACGAAGACGTCATCCCTCAACCCGAAGTCGTACAATGGCAGTTTCTTGCACTGTGGGTAATTCTTATGACCCTCCGACTGCAGATCTGTCAAATAAGTGTGGTCCGAGTGGCTTTAGACCATCTCCCAAGGCCTGGACAGTTGGCCATCTCATCCAGACGAGCAGCATCTGCAAGGACCCCCAATACAGCCTCTGGATGGGCCATTTCGTTTCCAGCCCTCAGAAAAGAATTTTTTCAGATGGATCGCGAAGCCGGATCGCGAAGATCGGTCGCGAGACCAAGCCGCGAAGTCTGGCCAAGGCCGACAAGCAGTGGTTCGCTTGGTGCGGACACGGAGTCGGAGACCCGCGGTTTTCCGCGAAGCTCGATTCGCAGAGGGCTGTCACGGAATAGGCGGAGCTTCGCGAAGTCGAGAGCACAAAAAGACAAGGAAGTCACATGAAGAGAAAAGAGGTCAACCTCCCTACTTATAGGCGGAGGCCCCGGAGCATCGCGGCGCGCCTCACCAGCACGGAGCATCGCGGCGCGTACGGATCCGTGGCCCCAGTCAACACCCCCCCCCCCCTTCGCGAAGCCGCATTGCGAACCACTGACAATTTTGGCGATTTTCCGTCAGACTTCGACCCTTCGCCCTCCGCGGATCCAAGTCTGAGGGGGGGAATTTGTTGGCGCCAAAATAAGGCCAGAGAGAAAGGCACGAAAAAGAAGGCCGACGCGCTGCCTCGCGAAGCCTCGTCGCGAAGCCCCGACGCGAAGCCCCGACGTGAAGCCCCGACGCGAAGCGCACCGGTCATCGTGGCCTCACGAAGCTCCAGAGGCGGTAACTCTCCGTGAACGCATTTGACGTTCGCGAGACCGCCACGAAACTCCAGAGGCGATAACTCTCTGCGGACGCATTTGACGTTCGCGAGACCACCGCGAAGCTCCAGAGGCGGTAACGCTCCGCAAACGCATTTGACGTTCGCGAACGCGCTGCGAAGCACCTGAGGCGGCGCGTGAGTTCTGCTTCGTGGCACCCCTTCCCTATAAATACTGGACACCCTCTGAGTCCCAGAAGAGGACAATCTGACCTTTCAGCTTCTCCACTCCCGAATCGCAAAGCACTCTTTTCCCCAGGAATCATGAGCTCTGTGAGGTACTTCTACTTCGCGAGACGCCTTTGCTTTGTCTCATTTTGAACCCCTCTTCCGAGAGGGATGCCCTTCGTGAAGCTCAAGGGCATTCGCGAAGGAAGGGGATTCCCAAGGGAACCCGGGCAGCCGCGGACCACTTATGCTTCGCGAAACGCCCAACCTGTACTAGTGATTCCTATGCTAAGGCAGGATCGCTACACATCGCGAAGCACACTGCTTCACAGCACCCTGCTTCGCGAGGTACCCCTTCTTCGCGAGGCAGTGCTCCGTGAACACTGTTCCACTTCAATAAGCACCCTCCACTCACACCTATTCCCCATGCTAAGGCCAAGGAACTCCACTTCGTTAAGCACACTCCTTTTCTTAGAAATTCCTCTTCCCGTGCGACCCTCCAGGTTTGCACGATGTGATTTCAAAGTCCCATGGACAATACCACCCGTCGCGTTGCTTCGCCTAATGAATTTTCACATAGGCACGCTAACGGCTATTGCTTCTTCGCATAGCCACGCTAACGTGGACCCCTTGATGGTTCGTTCCACAACCCCCCTTGACCATGGCCTTACTGGTACCTTCCCTTCCCCAAGGACCAGAGGGTACCGGTTATGTAAGTCCTAGGGGTGCGGAGTGAACCCACCTCGTCCGAGCTGCAGGACGTTAAACTGCCAAGCACCACGTCCTCAACACATGACGTTAAACTGTGACCCGACCTCGTGCCTCTCACGAAGCATCCCCCTAGCTCAAACATTTTTTACGCCACACGTCTCCACAGGAGTGGAATCACCCATCCATAAGGGTTGATATCCTCCTTATTGGAGTGGCGTATGTTCTCAGGGGAAGGGTGACCCATGTTCCCCAACGGATGGCTGCACCTCTGCATCTCCGTACTTCCCCACTACCAAGGTCAGTGGAGGGCATGATAGGGAACGAGGCACCTCCCATCATTGGTCCTGAATCCCTCTTTCGCTGTGCTTTGTCGCACTCTGGGACTCTATCCTGGAGTAAGTCTCAACACCATGGGATGCCAAACGCGTAAGCCCGTCTTCACTTCTCACGGATGCACCCTTCACGACTTGATTGTCAGGTCCTTGCAACCTCTTGTTTCTCACACAGAGCATGACTCACATGGGCTTAGAGTGATCACCGACCCTGACACCCATTCCTAGCGAACTATGAGGTCTTTGATCCATGTCAAGGCATGGTACGTAGGAATCCTCCATGAGGTTCAAGCCACATTGCTCTGTCGTTCACTCACGTCGAGTTTCACCCTCGTCCAACATGACGTTAAACTACACGCCATGTCCCGCATTACGTTAAACTGCATGCCCTCGTCCAGCATGATGTTAAACTGTATGCCCCTTGTCCCGCATGACATTAAACTGCATACCCATTCCTAGCGAACTACGAGGACTTTGATCCATGTCAAGGCATGGTACGTAGGAAGCCTCCATGAGGTTCAAGCCACATTGCTCGGTTGTTCATTCACGTCGAGTTTCTCCCTTGTCCAGCATGACGTTAAACTGCACGCCCCGTCCCGCATGATGTTAAACTACATGCCCTCGTCCAGAATGACGTTAAATTGTATGCCCCTTGTCCCGCATGACATTAAACTACACACCCATTCCCAGCGAACTACGAGGTCTTTGATCCATGTCAAGGCATGGTACGTAGGAAACCTCCCCGAAGTTCAAGCCCACCACTCATTGGACCAAGGTCCGCCTTCACGGCGGTTCCCCGACAAAGCCCCATATGAACTACGAGGTCTTCGATCCATGTCAAGGCATGGTACATAGGAATCCTCCAAAAGGTTCAAGCCCACCCATCACTCATTCACGTCGGGTCCCATCCCCATCCAGCATGACGTTAAACTGCATCCCGGTCCGACGGCAATCCATTGTGACTCATCCATTCCGAACTACGAGGACTTTGATTCATGTCAAGGCATGGTACGTAAGAAGCCTTCATGAGGTTCAAGCCCACCACAAGTGGACCCCCGGGTCCACCTTCATGTCGGTTCGCCGACGAAGCCCCTTCCGAACTACGTGGACTTTGATCCATGTCAAGGCATGGTATGTAGGAAGCCTCCCCGAGGTTCAAGCCCAACAATCATTGGCCCAAATCGTCTCCTTGTCGGTGTGCCAAGCCCCCATTTTCACCCGAACTACGAGGAATTTGATCTATGTCAAGGCATGGTACGTAGGAATCCTCCCAGAGGTTCAAGCCCATCTCCGATCGGACAAAGGTCCCTCACTTACGTCGGTTCACCAACACCCACCACCCGTCGTTTATTCACATCAGGGTTCGCTATTGTCCCGCATGACGTTAAACTGTATTCCGTCAATCCTTTGAACTACGAGGTCTTTGATCCATGTCAAGGCATGGTACATAGGAAACCTCCCCAAGGTTCAAGCTCATCTCTCATCGGACCAAGGTCCACCTTCACGTCAGTACGCTGAAGATGCCCATCGGACCAAGGTCCACCCTCACGTTGGTTCGCTGACGACATTCATCGGGCCAAGGTCCACCTTCACGTCGGTTTACCGACACCATCCCGAACTACGCTGACTTTGATTCCCTGCCACGGGGATACGTAGGAGGCCTCTTCAAGGCTCAAGCCCAACTTCGGCATCACCCCTACGATGGTCCCATTCCACTCCCCCTCCACTCCATTCATCCACCTATCACCCATCCCGATTCTTGCCCGGACCGTCATACCTCGGTGAGACCATGTCGGTATGATCCTCTTCACAGCCGCCCATGGACTGGCCTCGATATCGTCATCCCTTCAAGGGGAATCACTCAATCCGATCTATCCTAGCTAATGCTCTGGTTGGTTTGATCCGTCTCCACTAGACATTAAACTCGCAGCGTACCCTGTGTTAAACACGGGAAGCTGAGGAAAACCTCAGATACGTGTCTATGGCATATAATTCCCCGCATTCGATGTGGGATGCCTCGGGCTTCCACTCCCTCGATAAGCCCTACGACCAGGGATAATAGACAGACATTCCAGGTTCCCCAGCATCCAGACACGCTACTGATGCCTCAACGTGACTACTCCCATGACTGAAGGTTGCTGCCCTGACTGGACCCTTTGGAATGTCCCGACATAAGCAGCGTAATTAACCGGCGTCCATGGAAACATGGCACTGGGAAGAGTTTCACGAACTACGTATTAAATCTATGAGGGAGACCCGGACTAGGTGACGATTTCTGAGGAGCTGACATCCCATCATCCCGTTTCGATCAAGGAGCAGACGTACCTGAACAAGGAACGAATGCCGCCTGCCTTTGGAAAGCGGGAATGCGGGGAAAAAGCGCCGCGCGTCCTCCTCTGCGGACGGACAGATGCGCGCGTCCCGGCGAAAGTGTCGGAAACAGTGTTCATGTAATGTTAATAATGGCCACACTATGAGGGGGATTTGTAAGAGTTATTCATGTCATGGAGAGTTTATACATTTCGTGAAGTGTCTTAGGAAGACCTTGGTGGTTCTACACAGTTTTTGATTTCCATTCCATATAGGACATTTCAGTATGAATGATTATATATACTTAGAGTCCATGAAAATTCACTATTGTGGATTATTTCGTGTTTTCATGTTCTAATAAAAGTATAATTATGTGATATTCTACAAAACAGGTTTTTCTTGTGTGAGATATGAAATTTTGGGGTTAACAATTGCAATCTATAATAAAGAGTATCATACCATGTAGTAGATAAAGCTTGAGCCTCTAGTTTTAGAAGAGAACAAGATTCATATGGTGATGAAAATTTTCATTCCCAGAAGTATTAAAGTGAATAAATCAACAACCTAACATGGGTCTACATGACATGTCACCAAGATGGCTCGGTACAAGGCATGAGGCCCATTACATATCACCATGGGTTGGCGATTCCCAAATGGATATCAACATACATAAATATGGGAATGATTTCACCCTATGAATAATAACTAAAATAAAATAAAATAAATGATGAAAATAATGAATAACACACCTCGAAAATATGAGTCCATTATAATATCCCCCTATAAGGACTTATCATCCCTCAGAAGCATCTCTAGATGTATTTCTCGACCATCTTGGGCCATTGAGCCAGCGCATCAGACTCCTGAATCCAATATTCTTCTTCAATATGACCATGATTCAAAAAACTCAAATGTTAGGTACCATATTCCTTCTCAAAAACCTTTCAATCCAATAAATATTTCATAGTATATGTTTCTCAAACAATATCTAAATTATACCAAGTTTTCTTACATTCCAAAGTGTAGATGTCTAAATAAAATTTCATTATGATTTGTCACATGATTCTACCCATGAACTAAGTGAAATACTATACTAGCTCCCATCACTATATTCCACTAACAACCTAATCTCCTCTCTATAGGTTGGCATAATTAAATCATCCTTGATCTCCTTTAATCGACACCCTTACATGAGTATCTATAATCTATCAGTGCAACTCATCCACTTATGTGCACAGACAAAACCCGCCTCCTCTACCTATGGGTTAGGTTCACCTACACACCATTCCCAAAGTACACTAAGAAATTCCATCATTACCAAAATATAAGAATCAACATATCTCATTGTCTGCTGAATATTGACACTCACAATCATTGCCAACAACTCCCACACATGCTCACATCACTAAACTCAATGGAATAACTCAAATACCCATCCAATTATCCAAACATTACTTTTATTGTTTGTCTTTCGACACCCTCCCATGGGTTTGTTAGTGACCAAAAATATTATAGGCTTTTCATGAACCAAAACTAATCATTACTGAAATTACAAAATATCATGATGATCAAACACCTACAATGAATTTACAAACATGGATTTCATCACCACACTACTCAGCCCTTGATAGGTTATATATTTCCCCCCAAATGAACTTATTGTCTCACACACCAACAACACCATGACTTAGGGGTCTCTTATTTACCACATTACAAATTCATTTCCCCATGAATACATTATGCCTTTTTTAAGTTTTAATTATTAAAGATTATATTAAAAGTAAACATTTTTAAAGTATTTTTACTACTCATTTTTAAAAAATTATGTCTTTTTAATAATTTTTTATAAGGAAATATTTATAATAACATTTTCAATAGTAATCTATTTCCCTTCAAAAAAGTTTTAAATACAATTTTCACTTCGATGCCTTAAAAAATTGTTGTGAAATGGTTTCACTTATATTTATCATATTAGTATTATTTTCCATGTAGTGATATTTTAGACACAATTTATATATTAATATTATATGATTTATTTTTAAAAATGATAATTTTAATATTCTATGATTTCTTAGGTTCGTGTTTTGTTATTTTTTTTAATTATTTAAGAAAACAAATATTTTTTCATTTCAAGAATTCTTCCCACTCTTTCAACTTTATCTCCCACATCCCTCTTCTCTTCACTATATCCCATAGTTTTCTCCTTCTCCCATGAAATAAAATTCATTTTTCATTAAGATTTAGGTATTTAGGTTTTTTTGAGTGTTTTCCATAGAAGGTGAAATGTTGTGTGTTGGTAACCATTCAGTTTAATGTATGTGTTTCTTTTCTCTGTATTTTATAATTCATGAAATGTGTATACTTTATAAATTTATTTTCAATTAAAGTATAGAAATTTATGGGTTCTTGGATGAAATTATAAATTTCATTCTTAAATTCTAGGCATAGAATAGGGGTTTTTTCATAAGAATTTTATGTCCTATTTCTAAATTAGATTAATTATTATAAAAATAATATTTTAAAAGGTTCATAGGGTCTTTCAAAAAAAATTTATAGAAAATTTAAGTCTTATTCCTTTTGTATTTCTTTATAGGATTTTCCATGTTCTTGGAGAATGTTTTGGAAAGAAAAGGGGATTTTGTTTCAATTGTTTCCAAAATCATTGAAATGAAGGGACTTTGTAGAAGGGGAGTGAGACTCTAAATACTAAGTTGGTTTTCATGTGAAGACTCGTTTTGCACTTTAAAAAGTAAATGGTCTATTTATCATTTTACCCCTAATGATTTCTCCTATACATGTTTCACCAGTTATGGGTTATTGATTATTTTTATGATGGATTTATGATGTGAAAAAGGGATGATATATGTGATGGTGTTGGAGGTGAGGTGTGAGAAATTTTATTAGGTAATTATTTTATTTATTTCTCACTTCCATGGTTTTTAGTTTATGGTAACTTGGGTGTCTAGGTTGGTGGTCTTGATTCATTCTACCTTAGTAGGTACACACGCTTCTATTGTCCCCTAGATGTATTTAAGACAAGGCTAGTGGGAAGGTTCCATTATGATGAGTTATGTATGGTTTAATTGGGTGGATTGGGTTATTGTTGGATGAAACATATTTCAGATGTTGGTCCATGTAATTATAGTGTCTTTTTAGATCATCACACACTAGTACCTAGGGTATATCCCATGATATTAGGTTCCTTGATCGATGTTTCTATATATAGGATTAAATTATTATATTGATTACATCCCACTTATGCTTGATCGGGATTTGGCCAATCCCTAAGGTTGATGGGAGGATCACTAAAAACTGGTGATCAAAGATAGATAAGGGGTGTCATGAGATATATAAGGCATGTGGCCATCAATTATTTTCATTGGATAGATAGAGGGAAGTGAAAATGACATCTAGTTATTTTTAGGGGTTCATTTTTAAAATTATTCAACTGTTTTAACATGTTTTTGAAAAAATCATATGTGTTCAACATACCCTTTTTGGTTTTAAATTTCTTTAAATTGGTTAAAAATCATTTTTTGAGAAAGGATGTATGGAACTAATTGGTTTATTTAAAAAAGGGTTTGTTATATTAAAGATTAATTTATGTAAATGGATGGTTTTTTAAAAATATTTGATATTTTAAAGGGAAATTTTTGTAAATGGTTAGTTTTATAAAGAATTATTTTTAATTTTCATTGGTTAGACATGAGGTATGTTTTCATGATTTGATTTTACAAAATATGATATAATATGATAATTATGACTAAATACATTTCTTATTTTTTTGCAGGCGTATATATGAAAAAAATTTGAAGGGATTTCCCAATGAAAAGAAATTAGACTCGTTAGTCCTCACATCACCTCTACAGAATAAGAATGCATAACTTCAATGAAACAAAGTGAAATAGTGGAAAGACTGCTCAAATTGTTTAACAGAAAAATTACAAATGATTGAAACTTTTTAATACCAACGATATAGGGGTAAAACTCTAAAACTTAATAATATCAAATATATTTTAATTTATTTTATTATTTATTCGTTTTTGTTTTTTAGGAATTATTGGATCATCATTGAGGTCAATTTGGATACTCTAAGGATTAATTTTTTAAATTCAATTCATGTATATCCAACAAACGGACCACAAATTTTAATGTTTGTCAATTCTTAATACACTACATCAAAATTTTAGAAAGAAACATCATGTTATATAATTTATATTATCTATAACTGAGGATTCTATTATGATGGGGCAGCGCATGAATATCGTCTACATTAAAGAATGAGGTCTGGAAAAAATACAAGAATCCTAACAAGTACTGCAACTAGATACAAATCAAGGTATATATAATAAGATTTTGCTATCCAAATACATATAAAAATTACTTTTTTTTCTCAATGTTACTGCAGTGCTTGATACAAACAAACGATAAAGACTGAGGTTATTATATTTGTAAATTTATGAAATAGATCATATACCCTGAACAAACAAGCATCTTTGACGAGGTTTATTTGAAGATAATTTATTTTTCATTTAAAATAATTATTAATCCTTTGTGTATTTCTATATTTTCAATAATAACATGACTGCCAAAAATAGTCATATTCACAAGACCATATATATATTCTTTGAATTGAATGGGAAGCATACCTGATGGATGAATGTACAAATATAGAATGAAGATGGTAAACTTCTCAAATAATTTCAAAATTAATAATATTGTCTTCCTTATCTTTCTCTTTTTCTAATGGTAATGTTGTGATTTGTATGGGCTAAACACCCTGCTAAAAATCATGGATGGTGGTGGTCCGTTTTTGTGAACTAAATGAATTTCATGTTGATTGGTTCTTTAAAAGAAATTGGTGGTACTCATTTATAAGGTATGTGTGTTTTTGATAGACCAAAAAAGATAAAAAGCATCCAGAAGGGTTTTCCCCATCCCTTTTGTTTGTTGTGACATCTTGAGAAATAACGATCACATTATATTACTCCACTATTATCGTTTTCAACAATGAGAAGGGGTTTTCACCAAAAAAACATCGATTCAATCTGCAACATTGGAAGTTCACCTCTTTAGTCGAACCAATGAAGAACCAACTATCATATATTTATTTGGAGGTCCTGAATATATGAATATTAGTTCTTCACTGGGATGAATAAAGATATGATAGAGAAGGAGGATGTTATTCTATGTCAACCATACAGGGGTCAAAGGTTTTTCCATAATCCTTCTAAACTGGGTAGATTGAGCATATTGAGCAGGTCAGGTCGATTTTTTAGGTTTCAGGGGAAAGGTGAAATGATTTTTTGGAATAAAAATGAACTTAAAATTTGTTCTGATATTTTAGTAAATTGATCCATGAGTCATTTGTGAAGTGTAGGAATCAACCGATCCTCAATCTAATGAAAAATGTCATCGGTATAACTCCAAATGTGTCTATTTAATATTTTCACTAATTATATTAAAAAAAACACAACTGGCATACTGAAAATTGAGGAAATGCATTCAGATTATTTTGATACTTTAGGACAATGATCTATTAGTCATTTTTTTACATGTAGGAATCAAACACACCTCAATCTGACACAGAGTGTCACCAGTATGACTCTAAATGTGTCTTGTTATTTGAAATTGACATTAATTCAAGTAAAAAAACACAACTAACATACTGAAAACTAAGAAAACAAATTTTCATTATTTTGATACATTAGGGTAATGGTCCATGATTCAGTTTTAATTTTTAAGAATCAACCTCACCTTAATCCGATGAACGGTGTGACTAGTATGTCTAAAAGTGTCTGTTACGAGTTTAAAATTGATATTTTATTTCAAAACGTTTCACTCACTGAAAACAAAGAATACACACTCAGATTCTATTCAAAATTAATATAAATGATTTGTAAGTCCTTTTTAATGTGTATCAAGTAGTCTCACATCAAACTGATTCACGATGAGACTAGTATGACCCAAATTTCATGTTTTCGGTTTGAAATGTCATTTTAGTAAAAAAACACAACTGACATAATAAAAATTGATGAAATTCATTTCGATTGTTTTGATACTTTATGAAAATGATCTATCAGTCATTTTTTGATGTTTAGGAATCAACCTCACCTCAATATGATACATGATGTGACCGGTATGACTCCAAATGTGTCTTGTTATTTAAAATTGACATTAATTCAAGTAAAAAACACAACTGACATACTAAAAACCGAGAAAACACATTCATATTGTTTTTATACTTTAAAGAAAAAATATATGAATCTGTTTTGATGTGTAGGAATAAACCCAACTTCAATATGATGCATTTTGCCATCAATATGACTAAAAGTGTCTGTTACAATTATAAAATTGACATTTTAGTTCAAAACATGTCACTCACTGAAAAAAAAACAAACAACCTTCAATTGTCTTACAAAATAAGGACAGAGATTCATATGTCCTATATGACTTGTATCAAGTAGTATCACAGAAAATTGATTCACTATGTGACTTGTGTGATTCAATTTACATTTTTTCAGTTTGAAATGACATTTTAGTAAAAAAACATAACTGACATACTGAAAAACGAGAAAATTAATTCAGATTATTTTGATACTTTTGGAAAATGATCTATAAGTCATTTTTGATGTGTAAGAATCAACTGCTCCTCAATGAGATGCATGGTGTCACTTGTATGAATCCAAATGTGTCTTGTTATTTAAAATTGACATTAATTTATGAAAAAAAACACAACTGGCATACTGAAAAACTAAGAAAATGATTTTCAATTGTTTTGATAATTTATTACAATGATCCATGATTCATTTGTGACATGTAGGATTAAAACCGACCTCAATCTGAAACATCGTGTCATCAGTATGACTAAAAGTGTCAGTTAGGAGTTTAAAATTGTCATTTTAGTTCAAAACGTTTCAATCAGTGAAAACAAATCAAACGTGCTCCGATTGTCTTCCAAATTAAGGAAATTTATTTTTATGACTTTTGTTACGTTTATCAAGTAGTCTCACGTCAAACTGATGTACGGTGTGACCAGTATGACTCAAATTTCATGTTTTTTATTTGAAATAATGTTTTAGTAAAAAATCACAACTGACATCCTGAAAACTAAGGAAATTCATTCTAATTGTTTCAATACATTAGTAAAACAATCTACCGGTCATTTTTTATGTGTAGGAATAAACCGCACCTGAATATGACGCACAATGTCATTGGTATTCCTCCAAATGTGTCATGTTATTTAACATTGACATTAATTCAAGTAAAAAAACACAACTGACATACTGAAAACTGAAACAAAATAATTTGGATTGTTTTGATACTTTAGGAAAAAATATCTACAACTCATTTGTGATGTGTATGAATCAACCCCACCTCAAACCGATGCACCGTGTTATTAGTATGACTAAAAGTGTCCGTTACGAGTTTAACATTGATATTTTAGTTCAAAAAATGGTAGCCACTAAAAATGAAGAAAACATGCTCCAATTGTCTTCCAAATTATGGAAATAGATTTATAAGTCCATTGTGACATTAATCATGCAGTCTCATGTCAAACCGACACATGATGCAACCGGTATGACTGAAATTGCATGTTTTCAATTTAAAATGATATTTTAGTAAAAAAACACAACTATCATACTCAAAACTAAGAAAATGCATTCTTATTGTTTTTATACTTTAAGAAAATTATCTATCAATCCTTTTTTATGTGTAGGAATCAACCACACCCCAATCCAACACACAGTGTCACCGGTATGACTCCAAATGTGTCTTGTTATTTCAAATTGACATTAATTCAAGTAAAAAAACAAAAATGACATACTAAAAACATAACAAATGGATTAGGAATTTTTTGATATTTTCAATCAATAATCTATGAGTCAGTTGTGATGTGTAGAAATCAACCCCACCTCAATCCGATGAACGGTGTGATCTATATGACTAAAAGTGTCTATTATCAGTTAAAAATTGACATTTTAACTCAAAATGTGTCAGTCACTAAAAAATAAGAAAACACACTCCGATTGTATTCCAAATTAAGGAAATAAATTTTTAAGTCTTATTTGACTTGTATGAAGTTTTATCACATCAAAATGGCACTCAATGCGACCAGTATGACTCAAATTTCATGTTTTCGGTTTGAAATGATAATTTAGTAAAAAACACAACTGACATTTTGAAAACTGAATAAATTCATTATGATTGTTTTGATTCTTTAATAAAATGATCCATCAGTCATTTTTGATGAGTATTAATCATCCCCACCGCAATACGATGCATGGTGTGACCAATATAACTCTAAATGTGTCATTTTTATTAAAAATTGACATTTTTAATGTCTTCTTCATATTAATGCTTACTTTATTTTTTATAGTATTACTAACATTACATTTATTTTTTATATAGGTTTGTTTCCGATGCTTTTGTCGGGGAACTCATCTGTCTGTTTGAGGAAGATGCGCTGATTGTTTCCATGCATTCCCTCTTTCCAAAGATGGGCGGCATCTGTCGCTTATCCTGGGACGTTTGCTCCTTGATCGAAATGGGATGATGGAATGTCAGTTCCTCCTTCCATGGATTCCTCCTCAAAACTCATTCCCTTGTCTAGGTATCCCTTAAATATTAAGAAGTTGTTCGTGAAACTCTTATCAGTGCCATGTCTTTATAGACGCTGGTTAATTACACAACTTTTGTAAGGACATTCCAAGGGGTCCAGTTAGGGCAGCAACCTTCTGTTGGAGGAGTAGTCTCATTGGATATCATTGGTGTGTCTGGACAGTAGAACATTTGTGCGTCTGGGTTTCTTCCCCTTATGATCAGGATTTTTTAGGGTGCATAATCCCGAGGTATCCCGCATCGAATGTGGTGAATTTTATGCCACATGCATGTCTCTAATGTTTTCCTCAGATTCCCATGTTTAACACATGGTATGTCACGAGTTTATTGTCTATCAGAGATTGATCGAACTAACTATAACACGGATAGGAGTGGATCCTATGGGTTCAACCCTCAGAGGATTTATTGATGCTGGGGATAACATGTGGTTAGTTACTCCAGCGCTGTTAGGGGCAGTGAAGAGTTGAAGGGAATGATCTCCCTAAGATGTGGCGGCTCAGGTAATAATCAGGATGGATGATAGAGAGTTGAATTAATTTGTGGGGGAATAAGATGGAGCCTATATGAGGGTGATAGTGATGCTTGGCTTGAGCCTCAAAGATACTTCCTATGTATCCCTGTGGCAGGGAATCAATGTATGTGTAGTTCAGAAATGGTGTTGGTGAACTGTTATGAAGGGGGTCGAGACCAATAGGTGTAAGGATTAAACCTCATAGAGGAGTCCTACATACCATTCCATGGAAAGGATCAAAGTCCACATAGTTCGGAAAGGGTGGATGCAGTTTAACGTCATGCAAGATGAGTATGAACTGACGTGAAGGTGGTGGGTCAAGTAGGTGTTGCGCTTGAACCTCTGGGAGGCGTCCTACGTACCATACATTGGAAAAGATCAATGTACACGTAGTTAGGGATGGTGTTGGTGAATCGACGTGAAGGGGTGTCGGGACCAATGGTTGTAGGGATTTAACCTCAGGGAGGCTTCCTATGTACCTTGCCTTGGCAAGGATCAAAGTCTACATACTACAGAATGGTCTTGGGGATTACATGCTAAGGCGGCCCAGAGAGGATGTCATGGTTGATGCCTACTCTAAGTCCACATGACTCATGCTTGGTGTGAGAAACAAGAGGCAACAAAGACCTTACGATCCGGTCACGAAAGGTGCATCTATGGGAAATGGAATGGGGCTTACACATGTTTATCGACCCAAAGAGTAAATATGGGATTACACACATTTAGCGGCCCAAGGAGATGAAGATTGGGACACACTCCAGGATGGAGACCTTAGTGGAGACAAATCCCAAAGGGATAGAGACGGAAGAATGAAGGTCTTGGAGCCCATAACCCCTCTAGTATTTGTCTTGGAAGAAGAAAGGAGGAGTAATTGTACTACCTCATATAAGAAAGGCTATGGGATTACACCAAGATGGATTACCTTAGGCACGGACTGACATCGCTCCAGGAAAGAGAATCTCATTCCATGTGAGGAAGATTTCACTCTCATGGAGACCAGTGGGCATAGAGAATGTCTGAACTGGGGAGCCCCACGAGAAGGAATAGGTTGAGGCCAGAGTTTAGTGTCATGAGATAAGGATGATGGTTCTTGGTAGTTTAATTCCCTGTAGCCAGGACGTGGAGGGTTCATCCCATACCCCTAGGACACACATAACTGATACCCGCCCTCCCATAGGAAGATAAGGAATCAAAAATGCCATAATGAGGGGGTGTCATGGATTGATCCACTGAGGGGACCAAATTATCATGGCTATGTAGAAAAGAAAAAGTCGTTATCATGCCTATGCGAGGAAGAATAAGGCGAAGCAACTCAACATAAAGCACCACCCAAGGGAACTTGAAATTACTTCGTACAAGACTAGAGGGCCGTATGGGATAAGGGTGTGTAACATATGTGTTTAGTGTGTAAGAAGTGCCCGATGATGGTTCCTGGTAGAGTGACATCGAATACATGATAAAAGGCGCACACAAGAGGAAGGGATTGCAAGAAAAAGGGGTGGTTTGTGGGCAATAAGCACTCAAAGAGGGACTGCTACACGCAAATGGCTGGGTTATGCAGAAAATAAGGCATGAGTTCAAATGGAAGAGGTTTTTTGTGAAAATAGGGGAAAAGGTTTTTCACACAAGTGGAAGGGTTTGTTGTAAGGGCCCAACACTTAAAGTCTTGGGCAAGGGTCAATTCGTAGTCAGACCGTGCGAAGGAGGACTTCTAGGAGACCTACCACAGAAAATCTATTACCTGGAAGGCATCTTTTGCGTGTGGAAGAGGTGAATTACACATGAGGGAGACGTCTTGTATTCTTTATCCCTGAAAGAAAGGGTTTCCCTTCTATTTATAGGATAGCGGGAGCTGTGGAGGGTGCGTGGAACTTGGCTAACACGAAAAACCATTTTTTTCAGTCAGTTGTGTGCAACATTCCACGTAGTGTGTAGAAAAGATTATTTCGCATGGAATTTTATGTGTCGTAGGACGGTTTTACGCGCTACATAGATATTTCGTGTGGTCTTTCAGGCAATCCCGAACCAATGCCTTCAGTCAAAAATTCTCATTCGATTTTCCTCAAATTTCAGTCAGAGGCCTTCAGTGGATTCCAACATCTACAAATTCCCCCCTCAGAATCTAAGCTATGAGGGGGCGCAAAGGTCTGATTCTGAGGGAAACGCTGAGACAAATTCCCCTTCCGGTGGCGGTGTGCGTAAAACACTTCAGGTGCGCATAAAGAATTTTCGCACGTGCAAAAACCTACCCTATGCCTTTAAACACCCTCAGGGGTCCCATGGTCCGTACATATTACCCCATGCGATATTCTCTGGTTCTCTCATGTGCAGAAAATCTCACCTGCCTTCTCACCTGCCTTTTGCATGCAATCTGACCTCCGTTGTGTGGAATCCCCCGACTTTGGTTGTGATTTTTCATGAAACATCAATTTTCGGTGCCATTTCCTGGGTTGTTACACCATCTTATGATATTTCGCACATCATTTCGGTTTTTTTGCGCTTGGCTTCATCATGATATACTGAAGGAAGATGGATGCTGATCAGGGTGATGCTAAAAGAGAAGCTGTGTACACCGCTCAGAGGGCCAAGATGGTCATGAACCCGGAGGTCTATGGTGCCCATAAAGTTATATCTGTCAATCAGACTCTCTTCAACATGCTGATGCAATCCCAGAAGGAATATATTCTATCTAAAAACCTATTGATATGGGGATTTGGTATTTTGGAGGAGGTACTGGTGTCGGGATTCGATGTCGACACACCGCGGTCTTCGGTGACTCACAAGGATGATCATCCCCGATACAATATCACAAACAATGACCATCATGCTAGAGAAACTAGGAACATGGTTGTCTATGTTCTGAATCCATGGACCAGAACCATATTGGGAGTTAAACCGGTCACCAAGGATTCTCCATCCCATTATGCAAGTACCATTCGACAGAGCATCACTGATGGGACTAAGGGCTAGTTAGAGGATTGGGACCTGAGGTATGGACTCAATTTCAAAAGTGAGTGGGCTTGGGGATATTGGGTACTCTAATCACGTGATCAGTTTGGGGAAGAATTGTGGCACATCGGGTTGTTTGAGGCGATGTGGACGTTTTAGCTCCATTTATACCACCGGTAATAACTTGGATCGAAGCTATTTACCTGGTGGTCCCTAATACCAACACATTCCATCTCCAGTATGGGGAGGTTAGTATTAGTTTTTGGGATGTTAATTGCATCGGGGGAATCCCTTTGGATGGGCACTAATACAATGAATTTCTTCCAACAAAGAAAATCTGCGGAGACAGGTCACAGACTACCATCCTAACATGGAACCTGTTGGAGCTGGCCAAGGATAGGCTGGGGGTCATGGACATTCTAAAGTACATTGCCTACTCAAATTGGTTCACCCTATTTCTAAAGAAAGACTCAAATATCAAGAATTCAGGGAGAGGAAGACGATGTCTGACTACGACACAGAGGAGAAAAATCGAATCATACTAGACGATCTTGGAGGTAGGGGAATATCAATTCTAGGGCTTTATTATGGATGATAGTTGGGAGTCGAAAATCCGATACACTTTATTTATTACAATGTTCTTAAGCAGGTGGATATTTCTAGTAATGGACATAAGGAATGTAGTCTACCCCACAACATTGGTGATGGTGGGCATTTTGGAATCCAATCAGAGGATCAACACGGGGGTCTATGTACTAGCCCGACTGTATGCCATCCTGTGAAATATTTCAAGAGGGGAATCACCGAGGAGGATATGTGGCCCTTTACAGATTTTTCATGGATGGATCGCGGCTTAGTATGGTGGGTACACCTTCCCAAATGTCATTTTTCCCCAAGTAACGGCATGCGACTTTCTTTGTTGAACATTGTCGGGGTCATGCTGATGATGCTCAACAAAGAGGGGATGCAGATCATGTTTTTAAATCACACCAATTTTACCTTAACTCTGTTCCCCACCCCGGCTAGCCAGATGATAAATGATGGGAAAGGCTCATTGGAGAAAAGTGAATACTTGTAGATCATCATAGGTTGGGTTCTTATGGCCCGGATTGATGGAAAGATTCTTTGTGAGCCTTATGTGCGGTCAAGATTTTTCAGGAAGTTCAGATGCCTCTATCAAATTCCGAAGAGGGTGTATACATATGTTTGATAGGAGAAAAGTCCTTACGTTCTACGTCAAATGTGGATAATGTTCACAAACTATGACTCTCGTGAGGTATTTACCTTTCCCCTACTACAGTTGACACTGGCCTCTCAACAAAATATGTTGAACATTGGGTGGAGGCATACCCCAAAGGGCTCCTATGGAAGTGATTCTGGTAGCTCAAGGCGACCAGTGTGGAGCCTAGGTAGCGAGTGAGTAGACAAAGCATCATTGGGGAGGAAATTCTGAGGAGAAGTCTGGTAGCTATGTTGGTACAGGCCAAGACTTCAAAAGTGGGAACATTACAAGGTGCAGTCGTACCCTCGTCGTCCGACGGGAAAGGGCTCATCAACAACCTCGCGGAATGTCCAGGGACCTTCCTAGGAAGTAGATACGGTATATGCTTCAACCTTCTTAGGATGCAATCTTCCTTGCATTGTGTTCAACCTGGTTGACCCTACGACAGTCAATGGGCATCAAAGCCCTTTGGTAAAAGATAGTGCAAGAAGGAATCCATCTTCTAAAAGTTGGAATCATCCAGATTGACGATGGGGTTAACTTCTATCATCATCACACATATTTTATGGCCATGGATGCATATGCATTCTAGTGGGCTTGGCATGAGGAACCACCCCTCCTGTTGAAGGTAATGCTTGACCAGGAGCATGATCCAGAAAGAATGGCATCTGAAGATGATGATGAACATGAGGAGTTAGAGGGAAATTTGTCAAAAGAAGAGGAGGGAGAAGGAGGAGATGAAGAAGTAGGGGAAGCTGAAGAGGATCTTGGAGGTGGAGGGTCTTAGGGGATAGCGCACCAAGGTAATCTTCAAGAGAGAAAAACAATTATTGGCTCTGATATAGAAATTGTGGATCTACTTGAGGTATGCCTCGATACTTATCCTAACCTTTCATCTTTTCAATGCTCGTAATCATAAATTAGATTTTTTATCCTATTCAGACGCAAATTAGTGCTGGTCAAGAAGCTCTACCCAAAGGGGGGGATTCACCGATAGAACAAGGTGGGGATCTGACACCCATTATTGAACTGAATAACACTGACAGATCTCCTATAGTGAGAGATCTTGCCGAAACAGAAATCCCGGAGGCTGATACGCTGAGCTCTCATAAGTTTTATCACTCAGATGTTTTTATCTATCATTAAATATCTTAGATAATCAATGCATTCATTGTTTGTGTAGTAATAATAGAACCGGAGGCTTGACGGGCTACTGAATCCAAGCCATCTGCATATGATTCAATGGAGAATGTACCAACCAACTTAGGACATATTTCTCAATCTGATCTGGCCATATCTTTAGGTGAAGAAATGGTTGTGGATGTCTGCGATATTAACACTGGGGTGGGGTCTGAAGTCGGTGGGAGCGATGTTGCAGAGACTGAGGTGAGATAGGAAGGTCTCCCACATGTTGAAGAGACTAATCCCATGGGAGGAGTATTAGAAAAAGACCATTCTACTAATCTCTTTGCTGCTTTCCCCGACTATCAGCCTGAAGACACTAAGGATGTATATGAATCTAATTCGGAAGTAGCTGATGAGAGCTGTATGATGTGGTGCAAGGGGTGGAAGTGTATCAAGAACTTTCTCAGTCATCCAAAGGAAGAATGTAAAACATTTATGGGATCACTATGCACTTGTCTACACTTTCTCTACGTTGGATGGGTATATGCTCAACATCTTCAAGTAATGATCCGTGATTAAATTTTAGAGAAGATATGGGAGAATAACCAATGTTCTGAAATTTCCCGGTGCTAGAAAGAGTCAAATAATACTCAGGCATTATTTAAGGTTGAACAGGAGGTCTAAAACCTTGATGAGCAAGAAAATTAAAGGCAGTAATTCATATGGAAACCACTCTGAGCTCATCAAGCAGTTGAGGGCCCAGCTAGAGGATGATGATGAAAAGATAGTACAGGTGAATCGCCAAATTATTCAGATCGAAACTGAACAATCGAAGTCATAGTCCAAGGCTAATAAGTTACGCTCCACAACTTCTGATGAAGAGAATGATCTTAGGGGGTGGTAAGAAATGCTGGAGGCCACAAGTCAGAAGGTGGAAACACTGGATCAATGCATCCAAAACATCAATCCTTAAGGGCCCTATTTTGGCCGAACTCATAAACATATTCTTCTTTGATGTTGCTAATTTTGAACTATGTGTATGAATAGATTATTCATTTATTCATTCATTTTAATGCATTCGAACCACAATCAATAAATAATTAGCAATCCATCACTAATATCACGTGGGTCATTCCCAATGGGATAAACAAGGTATGTTCACATCATCACATTGTTTGAATGTGGGAGTGCCAACCAACCTTTGGGAATTCGGGGAATAAAAAACCCTTCCAGGCTTCTGAGATGAAAGAGGGGTGCCTGACTGGAGGGAGGAGTTCTCAGAATAGTCAAATTTATTTTTCCCAATGTGCTCTATGGCATGAGTGGGGTAACATCAGGGGTGTTAGAACCGATCCGAACACAGGGGATTCGAAAGTGTGAATCCTGATACCCAATATTCAGAACACCGTAGAGGTGGCTTGATAATGAAGGATATTCGTAGTACACATTTGAATCACAATATCCTTATTGTGCTAGCCTGATATGGGGATTAAAAATGAGGGTCGACCGCTGACCATGTTCGAAACACTGCACCTGAATCGAAGTGTCATCCTTCAGTTTTTTTAGAAAATCGGCACGAGACAATAGGCGAGCCATAGGCCGAGAAGTTGTACTATAATGGGATTCTATTAAACATGAACGCAGATGAGGATCCAAATAAATAGTATATAATGTGTGGATGGTGTAGTGATTGGTTGTTCAAATGGAGTACAAAACTCTTGAAATTACTCCACCGCAGTGGAAACATGTTAGGTGAGCGCATTGGTTTTGTCAAGAATCATTTCTATTTCTAGGTAAGACCTCTCTAGTGAGGAAACTGTCACATCCAATAATTATTGTGGGGAATCCCAAACTTTTTTAGGGTATGGTCATAGTTTAACATCATGCATTGAGGACACGGTAACTCGGAATGGGAATGTGTAGAACGGTACATATCCCGATGTTAATGGGGATATTAGGAGTCCATATCATTAGGTGTTACCGAATAGGTTCAGGCCAAGGGGCCAGAAAAGGGACTGAACATTAGATTCCTAGGGATGGACCCAAAGACGAGATGTTGTGGTGTTCCTACGTATCCCATGAGGATGAGAATGAAGCCATACATAGTTATAGAAAATTTCGTACAGTTTAACGTCTTGAGGTAAGGATGCTGAGTGGTCTTTTTTTATGGTCATAGAGCTCAGACTATAGATAAAAAAGAGTGAGGGAGACATGTGGTGTGGTACGTATAAAACCCAATGTGAATGAGGGTATAAGCCCTCTTCACAATGTGCTCTCCATGAAGCTTTTAGGTTGAGGGACCAAATGTGAAAGTTAGGTTGGGCCTAATGAAAACTGTGTGGGTGTTTCTACGTACACCATGATGATGGGGATCGAGCCATACATATTTTTGGAAATGGCATGGTAGGGTACCAGTGTCATGGATAATAATGTCATGAAGGTCTGGCTCCCATAACAAAAAGAAGCGAAAATTGATAGATCCTATTTGTCTTTTATGATGGATATGTGTGTTCATTGTTTTTGAAGAAACAAACTAGGACAGAGTACCCAGGTGATGCCACAAGAATAAATCCATAAATAGGTCTTGACAAGTGGTATAGTGGGTGAACAATACCAAACCTAACGTCCCCACAAGCGAGGCCATCAGAATCCAGTTCCATTTTTTCCGTGCGTCCAGGATGATAATGTAATATTTTAGGGTTGCATAGTGGGACTATCCATGAATTTTAACATCATGAAATAAAGATGAAATAGATTAAAGTCATGTGGGACCAGGAGGTATAGTTTAACGTCATATCGATTAGACACGTACAGGAGAAATGAGATCTTATGGGGAATGTTCATGACGTGATAAAGCATAACTGACGTGAATGAGGACAGGGTCCAAATCCCACCATGTGTAATTCTGGGGAATAAACCTTAGTCCAAGGGGCTAGAAAAGGTCAGATAATATGGGGATGGACCTTTGGACGAAGTGTCAAGGTGTTCTTATGTATCCCATGAGGATGGGAATCAAGCCATACATAGTTCTAAGGGTGAAGATTAACGTCATGTGGGATAAGAGGTAGGAGAGACTAGCTCCTAGAATGGGAGTACATGGTGTGGCTATTGCAAACCCGATGTGAATGAGGAAATAATCCCACACATTCCACCCCATGATATCCAATAAGATTCGGGTCCTACAAGGCTGAACAAGAGATATAATTAGTGGAACATGAGCTGGACCCAAAGACGAGGTCTCTGGGCGTTCCTACATATCCCATGGGCATGGGAATCAGTTATACGTAGTTCTTAGGGTTATGGTTCTTACGTCTTATGAAGAGGACGTAGAAGGGTATCTTAGTTTAAGGTCATAGAGCTTGGACTAGGGAGAAACAAAACTCTTCCCGATTGAACGTAGACCTTGATATGATCCCTAAGCCCAGATGAGTTAAACTCGGTGTGGGAAAAACGGGAAGAAAAGGTCTTTGAAAAAATTGGAATACATGCTAATGGGAAATCAGTGAGGATCCCCAAATTAATCCTTACAACAGCCTTATCCTCCCAACGTTCAAATGCGCACTGAGGGATAGAACCAAGAGTGTTGAAATTCCACTTGGACATGATGGGGTGGAAAGTGATATGAATAATGCCATCGACATTTAGGGATTGATGGGGTTTCCATGACGATTGAGGATAACTGTTGATCATGCTCGAAACACATTGAAATGAGAAAAACAAATGAGTGTTGACAACTGACTGTATTCGCAATGCGGGACTTGTATCAATTTTTCGTATGGGATCCTCAAGGACATTGGCCTGAAGTGGTAGGATAGCCCTTAAGCCAAGAATCCATGCCATTAGGGGGTCCTTTTGGATGTGAAAGATGATGAAAGACCCAATGAAGGGTAACATGTAGCCTGAAAAATGGGTGAGAGCATGTCTAGGTAGAGTCTGACACTCTAGGTCCTAAACCATAGTTATTCTGGGCACATTAATGAATTTCCAATGAGATTTGAGGGGCCCAAATTAAGAGAATTAGACTAAAAAAGATGAGTTTAGGACAAGGGAGAGAAGGTATCTCAAGAGAAAGAGGCATGTGGCATGATTTTTATGAACCCAATGTGAATGAGGACATAATCCCATACCACACTGTATAGCCCTCCCCTAGAAGGAATTCGGCCAAGAGGCCAGGATGAAAAGTGGATTTCTAATATATGGGGCTGGACATGAAGACTAAATGTTCTAGTGGTCCTACATATCCCATAATTATGGGAATCAAGACATGCGTTGTTCTGGAGTTGTTCAGTTTTAAGTCATGCGGCAAGGATGAAGATAGGGACAGGGTATCTCAACGAGAGATGTGCACGACACTTCAGGTTACCTGATGTGAATGAGAACATGAGCACGCACTACATCATACAATCCTGAATGATAACTTGGGATAGGGGTCAATAGGATTGAGGGATCTAAGGCTGGAAATCCTAACCAATTTTTAGTTTAACATATTGTGGTGAAGACGATGGTGATCTTAGTTTAAGGTCATAGGGCATAGACCGTATATGCTTAGTTTAATGTCATATACAAGGGATAGGTGAGTGGAGAGGGTGAATCATCGTGATTGTGGAAGAAAACAAAAAACAACAACAACGATAACAGATATCTTCTGATCATGTTGGGAACACAGTATTTGTATTTGTGTCCTTGGGGTTTGGGGGCAAACAACTGAGCATCAACTATTGACCGCATTTGCAACATGGGACATGTATCAACTTGTCGCTCTAAATACTTGGGGAAATTGACTCAAAATAGTAGGAGAGCCCTAGGGCCTAGCATCAATGTTGTTCAGGGGTCCTTTCAGATGTGAATAATGATGGAAGCCCAAATTACAGGACGCACGAAGCATGGATGGACTTGTGCTTGAGAAAGGACAATAAATGAAGGAGGGATGTCTCATGGGGATATGTGTGGTGTGGAAAAAATATCCTGATGTGAATGAGGATGTAAGTCCAAACCACACCACCCAATCCTAGATGCGAACTGGGCCATGGGGCCGAACGGGGGTGAGGGACCTGAGATAGGAAGTCCTGGACGGTTTTCAATTTAATGTATTGCAATGAGGATGATGTTCTATTACGTTAAGGTCATCAGGGATATACCATAGATGTGTAGTTTAATTTCATATGCATGGGATATGTGAGTGGATAGGGTGAATCATCGTTCCAATGGGAAAAACACAAAATGAAAAAAATGATAGTGAATAACTATTGACCACGTTCGCAACACAATATATGTATTTGTGTGACAAGGGTTTGGGGGAAAACAATTGAGTGTCAACCATGGACCAGATTTGAAACATAGGACTTGTATCAACATGTCTCTCAAAAAAATGGGGATGTTGGCCCGAAATGGTAGTAGAGCAATAGGTCCTAGAAACCATGTTGTTCGAGGGTCCTTTCGGATGTGAATAATGATGGAAGCCCAAATGACGGGACGCATGAAGCATGGCAGGACCTGCACTTGTGAAAGGACAATAGATAAAGGAGGTATGTATCAAGGGGATATGTGTGGCATGGAATAAAATAGCCCAATGTGAATTAAGACGTATGTCCATACCACACCGCACAATCCAAGATGAGAACTTTGGCCAGGGGGCTGAATAGGGGTGAGGGACCTGATACAAGAAGTCCTTGCTGGTTTGCAGTTTGACATCTTGCAATGAGGACAGTGGTGATCTTAGATTAAGGTCATAGGTCTTGGACCATAGATACATTCCCCCACTACTTGAAACATGATCTTTCCCAACACTTCTATACCAACGGTTTGTAAAAACCGTTGGTATAGCTACCATTTCCCAACGGTTCACCAAAACCGTTGGGAAAGGGCCTAAAAACACACCCTTTCCCAACGGTTCACCAAAACCGTTGGGAAAGGGTGTGTTTTTGAGGACCTTTCCCAACGGTTTTGGTGAACCGTTGGGAAAGAGTGACCTTTCCCAACGGTTCACCAAAACCGTTGGGAAAGGGTGTGTTTTTAGGCCCTTTCCAAACGGTTTTGGTGAACCGTTGGGAAAGGTTACTCTTTCCCAACAGTTCTCAAGAACTGTTGGGAAACAGCACCAAAAAAACCAGCATTCGACAAACTAAAAATACAACCACCCAGAACCTATCCCAACGGTTCTGAAAACCGTTGGGATAGGTCTATCCCAACGGTTTTGACAACCGTTGGGATATGTTCATTGATTTTTTTCCAGGTCTACTAACCGAGAACATTATATAAATCAAAATTTTAAATAATTATGATAATAAATATATATATTTATGAAATTATGTTTACAAAAGTGATGTTAGTTTAGTGGTTAAGTCGTTCTATTATAAACGAGGGGTTCTGGGATCAAATCCCAGCGGATGTTTTATTTTTGGAATTTATATACCAACGGTTCCATTACCGTTGGTATAGATTTCATATTACCTATACCAACGGTTTCCAAAAACGTTGGTATAGGTCTATACCAACGGTTTTTGGAAAACCGTTGGTATAGACCTATCCCAACGGCTTACTTGGCTACGGTTCTCCAAACCGTTGGTATAGGCTATAACAATGGTTTGGAGGCCTATACCAACGGTTCCAAACCGTTGGTAAAGGTTAGTTTTCTAGTAGTGCCCCCTTATGTAGGTATTTCCTTAAGAAATCTCCTAAACCCACGTGAGCAATTCTTGGTGTGGGAAACAAAAAGTAGGACCAAGCTCTCCCCAACATATAAGGGTATGACGACTAGACTCACACTCCTTCCAGAGGAAGAATTATATTTTAAGAGACAATGGTGCTGAATGAACCACTAGACCCAATATTTGGGACATATGGGGGTGGTGATAATGATAAAGGATATCTTTTGACCGTGTTTGAAACACATCATCCATATCATGTGACAAAATATGGGAAACAACAAATGAACATTGACCGGTGACCATATTCACAACACGGGACTTGTATCAACTTTTTGTTCGAGGTCCTTGAGGTAATTAGCCCGAAATGATAGGATATCCCTTAAGCTAAGTATTCGTACTACTCAGGGTTACTTATTGATGTGAAAGAGATAGATTCCCAAGTACAGGGAGTGTGTGAAACATAAACATTCCTGTGAAATTCAATACCAACAAGGAAGATGAAAGGGGTGGTGATATCCAAGGAAGGTGATGTATGGTGCGGTCATGATGAACCCAATGTAAATGAGATACTAAAATTTGGGGCTGGGCCAACAGAAGAAATTTTTAGGCATTCCTACGTATCCCATAAGGATGGGAATCAAGCCATACATAGTTATTGAAGGACATGCAGTTTTGTGTCCTGTAGTGAGGACGTGAGGGAATTGAAGAACAAGGAAGGGAACATGGTTCTATCATTGCAACCTCGACATGACCGGGGGCCCAAAGAAGCCTACACTTAACCATTCGGGATCACCCAAGAGAACTCCACCTAGGAGGGGGAGTCTAAGAAATGATTTTCGGGGATAGACTCAAGATGAGGCATCTGAGAATTCCTATGTATCCCATGAGGAAGGTAATAAAGACATACATAGTTCATGGAGGTGTTATGTAGTTTAACGTAATGAAAAAAAGACGTTGGATGGTTTAAGGTCATGCTTGAACCTCTACAGTTTAACATCATGTGGGAAGATATACAGTTTAATGTTATGTAGGGCCGGAGACAGTTTAACGTCATGTGGGATTGCATGCAATTTAATGTCATGTGGGACATGATAGTTTAAGGTCATGTAGGACCTCATTTACTTAGGCGAAGTATTTCTTGAGGAACGTGTCATTGGTGGGAGGAGTTATACGCTCTCCATCCATAGTAACTAGGGAGTATGTGCCATTGGGGTGAACCTTGTGAATGATGTAAGGTATTTCCCATTTGGGACCTATCGTAGGTGGTTTCCTACCAGGTATCAATGGTGTTCTCAGTGCCAACACCAAGTCAACTTGCAAGAAAGAGGGGAGGAGAACATTCTTGTTACAACCTCTATCTATCTTGTTCTGATGCCTTTCCAGATTGTGTCGGGCATGAAGCCTATTCTCTTCAAGTGCTTCCAATTCATCCAGATGGATTTCACCTACTTTATCTTGTGCTTTATGATCATAAACAATTGTGTGTGATGAAGCTAACTGAATCTCGATAGCCAGAATGGACTCTGTTCTGTACACTAGGGAGTATTGGGTCACCTGTGTGGAATTTCAGGTCGTCATCCAATAATCACATAGAGTGTTGGGGAGCCCGTCCGACCAACTCGTCTTGTTCTGTCCAACCATTTTCTATAGAATGTTAGAGAGGGTTTTGTTGAATGCCTCTATTTTCCCATTTTATTGTGCATGATAGTGGCAGGTATGGTTTGAATAAATGATGTACTTGGCGTACAATTTCTTCAAATTGGCTGCCGGAAGTTGGTGTCATTATAGATGAGTATGATGCGAGGGACTAGGAATAGGTAAATGATATTGGATATCACAAAGTCAATGATATAATGGGCCTTGACCTCCTTGAGCTGAACCGCTTCTTCCCACTTGGAAAATAAATCTGTGGTGGCCAGGATAAACTGGCACTGGCGAGCTGTCGCTGGTGGATATGGCCCCATGACATCGAGTCCCCATACTACAATGGTCCATGAATACATGGTGTTGTGGAGAGGCTTCGACGACTGATGCACAAAATTCTCATTGATTTGGAATGAGTGGAACCTAATTTAAAACTCAGTAAAGTCACAGATCATGGAGGGAAAACAATTCCCCAAACTCTAGATCTGGTGAGATAGTTTCATCCCGGTCTGATGACCTCCACAGGAACTAGCGTGAACCTCCTACATGAATTGGGAAATCTCGACTCCTTGAATGAAACGGTGGGTAACCCAATCAAAACCATTCTTTTAGAGGATCTTCTCTAAACCTGAGCCACTCTGGAGAGTAGACTGTAACGTGAAATGTCAGATTCACTCACGCTCGGTTCGATCTACTGAGAGACATTTATGTTGGAGGTACTCTGTAAAGGGAATCCTCCAGTTGGGAGTGACCTCCAAATCTACAACTGGGGGAATCGAGGGTCCGGACATGGAAGCATCAACAGTAATGTGGATTAACTGTGGGCTATCATTTTTATCTAGAGTGATGGGAGTGATGACTCTCTAGTGTTCCATGTCGATAGTCAAATCATAATGTTCAGGCTATACAAGTGATGCATCTAAGCTTGAAACGGTGTCAGCTCAACTGTTCTGGGATCAAGGAATATGAGTAACCTCTGGCTGAGATGGAAGCTGGGTCATAAGTTGGAGGGTACGTTCCAACAGTGGTACGAGATCAATATTTCTATTGATAGAGTCACCATTGATTTTCTTGATGACTAGTTTAGAGTCCCCTTTCACATGTACGTGGGGAACTTCAATATCCAGTGCCAGATCGAGGCCAGTGATGAGAGCCTAGTTTTCTACCTCATTGTTGGTACAACCCTCTAAATGCAGTAATGAATACGGAAAAACATATTGTTCTTGAGTAATGAAGATGATACCCAAGCCCGCTCTATTGAGTCTAGTGCCATTGATCCTTTTACTGGTAGGACTCTAGGAAGCACCATCAAAGTTCATTTTCCAACATGAAATGGCTTGGTCCACCGAGAGGATTGCCTCATCATGAAAATCAAGGTCAGGGGACTTGTCCAGGGGAGCTAAATGGGTGGCCAAGTGGTCTGCCAATGCCTGCTCTTTAATAGCCTTTTTGGAAAAAAACTTGATATTGAACTGCTGAAGGATTATACCCAATGGGCTAGATGGCCTGTCAGCGTCGGGTGGTTCAAGATGTACTTCAGAAGATCCAAACCGGACACTAGCTGTACCTCATGGTGCTGTAAGTAATTTCACAATTTTTGTAAAGAGAATACCATCAAGGCTGCTTTTCTCTATAGGGGAGTATCTAGTATCTGTATCGAGGAGCATGTTGCTGAGATATTAGATACTATTCTCTTTTCCCTCACTGTTCTTCTTGGTGAGAAGGGAGCTGAGAGATCGTTCTAGGGCGGTCACATAAAGGACTAGCGGCTTTCCGGAGATAGGTGGAATTAAGACTAGAGGTTGGAGTAGATACTGCTTTATGTTTTCAAAATCAATCTTACATTATTCATCTCACTCATAGGAAATGCCTTTCTTCTTGATCCAAGAAAAGGGCTTACACTTTCCATCCAAATTTGTGATGAATTGGTTCATGTAGGATAAGTGGTCTAGAAAGCATTGATGCTCCCGAATGTTTCTTGAGAGAGGCATCTGGATGATGGCCTTGATCTTCTCTGGATCAATTTCGATGCCCCTGTATCTGACAATAAAGCCAAGAAACTTTCCATAGGTGACCCTGAAGGCACACTTCAATGGGTTCATTTTTAGGTGGTGAGAACGGAGGAAGTCAAACACTTTCTCAAGGTCATTGAGATGGTCATGATGCTAGAAATATTTGACCTCCATATCGTCCACATAGAATTCCACTAATTTCCAGAGGATCGACTTAAATATGTGATTCATGGAACGTCGATAGGTGCCATCGGAATTTTTTAAATCAGAGGGCATTACGTGGTAATATAAAGTACCTTGTGGTGCCCATAAATCCATATAATTATCATCCTCATGATCAATTCAGACATGGTTATACCTGGTGTACCCATCCTTGAAGGAGAGGGACTGGAACCTAGATGAGGCATCAATCAGCAATTCCGTCACAGGGAGGGGAAAATCATCCTTCAGACAGTGACAGTTGAGAACCCAGAAGTCGATACAGACCCTGATCTATGTTTTCTTCTTCTGAACAAGAACAATTTTAGCTAACCATATGGTGTAATAGTCCTCCTTGAAGAAATTGGCAATGATGAGATTATAACTTGCAGCCTCAACCATGGCACCGTGAGAAGGGTGTATCTTGATGGGAGGTTTCTTTAACCCGTAGTGATTTGCTGGGAGACTAAGGCGGTGGAAAACTACATGGGTATCTAGCCCTGGAATTTTGGTATATCTCTAGGAAAATACGTCACATTGTTGTTTAAGGAAGTCCATGTACTATTGTTGCTCTTCGACATGCATAGCGACCTTGATCAATGTCGGCTTTAGATTATCCTCGCTACCGAGGTTCACCTGTACCAATTCATCGACTGTGGTGGAGATGCCCTCTTCAAAGGCTGAAGAAGCATCCTTTAAATCCTCTTATTCACTTTTGGAGGAGGGATCCTCAGTGGGAGGAGTTTCCTCTGAGTCAACAAATACCAATGGGAGACTGGTACCGGCCTGAGCGGTGGTGGACACTGCATCAGGGGCTCCCGTGCTGCCAAAACTATAGCGATGAAATCTGTCGATCTAATCCCATCTGGTCTTCAGCCCAAGGGTCGATGATTGATTATATCAAAGAAATAGTGATGCATTAGATTGAGATGGTTTATCCAATTAGAGAAAAACAAGACAGTATGGCATATATCTATTACCATGGGGTGGACATCCTGATATCTTATTGGTGTAGGGGGCTCTGGGATCACCCGATCATGATTCATGTTGGAGTATGAGGTGATCGTCCAGCAACTCTTAGACTTGGGAATGTGCTTCCCCCTCATTATAGAAACAAATAATCATTGTCCCATATCTGGGGATCTATACTCCAATCAGAGGATTGGAAAGATGTAGGCATCATCCAAATCTGGCCACAGATCGGTCGTGGTCGTAGCATGTTCAATCTCATTAGCCTAAATCTGCTTTTCCTTTCTCTTGTAATTGTTGGAATCCAGATAGAGGGATTAACATGTGGAAAAGGTAGAACCATCTCCTTGAAGTACACCCACTCGACCATTAAGGGAGTACTTGAGGCACTGGTGATACAATGAAGGGACTGCCACATGCAGGTGGATCCATGGCCTTCCCATCAATACATTGTAAGCAGTTTCCTTCAAAACAACCATGAAATTGGTACTGGCTACCAGACCGTCAAAGTGGGTTTTTAAATGGATCTTTTCGACTGGTGTCTGTTCCTTATTTTCATAACCTTTGATTCCTAATTTTCGCAGTATCCGAGTTAGGATTAGTTTGATCCCAGAGCCTATGTCGACAAGACAGTGACGAACCTCCACATCATTAAAATGGCCAGTGATTTACAGTGGGTGGATATTCCCTTATATGGGAGAGCCTTAAGCTTCTCCTAAGAATGATATGATGTCAAGGCATTCTATATACTTTACTGCCTCACCATGGAAGGCTTTTGTGGCTGCTACATCCATCTTGAACTGGAGGGGGCTTCTTAAAGACTCATTGAGGGCTTCACGCATATCTGCTGATAGGTTAAGTGCCTGATTGGAATTATGGAAATATGGTTTATGAAATCATACTTATGTTTCATGCATGAGCTTCTGCTTATAAGAGGTCACTATGTAACAGTAGGTATATTGGGCCCCACTGGCTAGACCAGCAGTTGACTGGTGCTAGGAATGTCCCACTGCTAACTGATTGAAGCCTGTGGAGTGACTACTAGATGAGGTCCAGATGAGTTAGACTAGTCCTTATTATAGCGTGGATGATCATGACGTGTCCAGGGGGATTTTCTTGATCAAGGAGCACAAACAGCGGTAAAGGCGGGCCTGATGACATTAGATAAAAGGTCACGCATGATGAGCTCTATGTTAGGCCTACTATCTAGTATCGATGGCATGCCCAAACTAGATAGAAGTGCTAATTGAGGCACTTTGAAGACCCATATAGCTGTGGCTCCATCAATTATGGTGAAATCTAGGGACAATGGTAGGATCTTCCTAGCGCACCTCACCGTTAGAAATCATGCAGGGGTTTACCAACTCTTGGGTGTTAACCAAGGCATACCATTGACTGTCACTTGAAGAATACTCCACCACTATATATATTCTAGGGGGGATATAGATCCTTGGGGGCATGAATTTTCCAAGAGTATGGGATGGCAATCGAAATGGTGGGGGACATTGTTTCCCCTTGCGTCGTCGATGCTTGCTCTTCAGGGAAGAGGGAGGTTTAGCCATTGACGTAGAGGTACTGGTTGTGGGTGCCACGATGTCTTCTGAAGGTTCATATCGATTCAGACGTGAATCAATGATAAAATGGAAGTGGGCTACTATCTTATGAGACATTCAATCATCATACATCTAGGACCCACAGTTGGTTACCTGATTCCACTCACCTTCGTTGTCACTACTATTGTCTTGCTTCACGAAGACACGTTCCACCTATACCAGAGATGGGTCTAGCATTTATCATCCTCATCTTCAATTCAATTGTTAAATACATAGCACTATTTGAGGGTGTAACCCAGGATCCGGTGATAGGGGCAGTAGTTGGAGTGATCAGTATTATTCTCCTCATCTGGCCTCCTATATTCAGAAAAATGTAGAAGTCTCTACTCCAATGCACTACAGAAATAACTGGGGACCTGATCATAATTGAATGAGTAGGTATGGTTGCTTCTTTCTAGGAATGGGTCTCTATGAACCCGGCCTTTATGAGGGGTTGGAGGATCTTTTCGAGGAGGTGGAGCCTGGTTATATCTCCTGGGCGGTGGCGGCGCATTATGTGGGGGCGCCTGCCAGTTCTGAGGTGGGTACTAATGAGCCAGAGGCTACTCCTAAGGTAGAGGGCCTATGTGAGGCTGTTGAGGCGACTCCACTAGTAACAAATCCAGTTGCATGTGGTCTCTATCTATGACTCTATGGTGGGATCAGCCTTAATGGACCTTCTTGTGGGAATTGCAGGGGGCAATGAAAGTGCCTGCTTGGCCTACTACAAAGATTCCTCTAAATGTTTGGACTTATTAGAGAAGTCTTGAAATCCATTAGGGTAATTATGGGTGATCAGAGAGGGGACCAGTTCTACCTTGACATTCCCCACACACATCATCACTAGTTTTCCCTGAGTCAGTGGCATGTAACGGGAGTATGTGAGCCCCTTCCACCAGGCGACAAAGCCCGTGACATGCTCATTAGGCCACTTATTGCACTTTAAGAGGTCCTAAATACTTGTCTTTCGAGTTGTGGAACTGAACTGGTAAAGTCATTTCATAATAAGATCTTCCCATCTGGCCACTGATCAGATGGGTAGCTGGTTGTACCCAACAAACGCATGCCCTTCCAATGTATGTAGAAAACACTAGAGTTTGGCAGCCTCTTACTGCACTAGAGTTCCCAGCATGGGTCCACACCTTGATATGAAGTGGTCCAGATGCTACAGTTGATTGCCCGTCCCATTGAAGGGGGAAAATGTGGTATTTCCAAAACTCGGGGGTGTCGGCATATCATCCACCCAAATCAGATATGACTTTCCATCAGGCGGGATTTCCACCTGTTGAGTCTCTAGCGCCTCTAGGAAGGCAATAAGTGCTTCCACTAGATCATCTGTGTGGGGTTTCTTATCTTGATGGGGATCTCTGACTACAAGTGTGTTGGTGGGTTCTTCAACATGATAAGCGGGCCCAACAGCTTGTGAAGCAGCTGGTGAGACAGCCTGTGGAGTGGCTGGGTGAACATGAGCAGGGTCTCAGGGATTGTCATGCAACTCAGGTGGATTTGGTGACACATATCACACCCTCTTTCTGTAAGTTCCAGCCACTACCCTGTCTGTGTGGGCAGGATGGTTAGGATCACCTAGAGGCAATTCTCCGTGGGTGAATTTTTGTTTTCTCCTTCTTCTCCAATCATAGATCACCATAATCTGATCTCCACTCTGCAGCACGTTCCACAAGGAGGTCTCCGACCATCTTATTATGCTCTTCGAGCTGTTGGCGCAACAAAGATTTTTGGGATCATCCTCTGCCTTCTGCAGTAAACCATATGGGTCGGAGGGTTTGACAGCTCTGAGGTAATCCTTGCCCTTTTTTAGAATCCGGACGAGGGTTAATGACATAGTATGTACATTAAGACCCAATAAATTAATTTTCCAGTGAGTGATCCTTCTCAACATATCCAATAGGTGAGATACTCTCTTATAGGGTAGGTCTTCCTCAAGAATACCTAGCTCGTTCTCTCCCCCTGGTAGGTCAGCCATGTTAATCGCAACCCTACAGGGTGGCATATCCTTGATATCTCTTGGAAAGTTAGGATGGTTCTATATATAACTAAATTGGAGGGTAGCATACTGCCCCTAACCACAGATCTGCACGTGGGGGGAATATTCCATAATAATCCTATGGATCAATTTAAATCTCTAAATGCATCATTGTTGGCAGGTCCAATGGTGGCCTGGTGACTCAAGTCTCTAGGCCACGGGGAGTATGACAAAATCAACCAAACGACACTATTGACCTATGTCTTTGAAGTGTTATTGACTCTTGGGATAATACACACATTCATGGAGAAGACTAAAGGGAGTCGCCCAGAGGGTCCGACGAAAGAATCCAATCTCCTCCTGGGTGAGTGCCTCTAGTGCGCTGAAATTCGGCACTACAACTGGCCAAAAAATCTCTGGGAAATGGTCCTCCACAAGAATGTACCACAAGATCCTTAATCTAGGATCGGGTTCTAGCACTTGGTTTTCCCACTCGTCAATTGGAGGCAGCTGGGGAACCGGTATAAGTACTGAATTAGATCACTAAGACTATAGGTTGGCTGGTGGAGAATACGATGAGCGGGCTGACAAGCCACCACGTCTTGTGCTATCTCCGAAGAGTGCAGTGGCTTAGCCCCCACATCATGATAAGATGGGATGGCGACCACCATTTATGGTGCAGGGATTATGGCTACTGACAGTTGACAACTATGTTTCTCATTTTCCATTGGTCCCCAGAATAACTCTTTGTAATATTTGGTTGAGGTAGAGAGTGCTCCTGACGATGGTGGGGGCGATTGCGCGACCAGACCCTGAAGAGATGCCAAATCATCATCCTCATATATGTCTCTATTAAGGGAGGCAGGGATCCAATGGACCTTGCATTCTATAAGTATGAGGCTGATGCACCTCGTTCCTGCCCCGACCCATGATACAAATGATCTAGGTGAGGGTTCCATTACTAAATCATATTCCACCTCAGAATCTGAGAAGTAGACTGGTTTAATATCGGTTTGAATCTTCCCTACATTCTTTTTATAGTGGTGGCAACCCGCCCTCTTTCCTCGGGATGGCTCTTTGAGATAGAGTATATTTCTATCATGTGGAGGACCTTCAATCGAACCTATTCTAGGATGGAGATGGCTTCCGCCTGAGTGAGCCGAGGTGCGAGGAGCACCGGGACAGATGTCAAATGGATCATGGGGAGGGCCTCTGTGTTTGCTGGTTGATGTGTGGAGGGGATCTCTGTGGTAAGTGCTGGAGTGGGTAGGTCCTCCGCCGGAGCTAGTAGGAGTATGGGTAGGACCTACATGCTTATTTATCCTGACAGTGTTAGTGCGAGGAGGGTCCTCATTCTGGTCAAGAAGAACACAAGCAGGACCTCTGTTCTGGGTGCTGATAAAGCAAGGATGACCTGCACTCCTCTGATTTTTGGGGTGAGGAGGAACTTCACCAGATGTTTTAAGGACATGGGGAAGGCACCCACGCTGGAGATTGACAAGATGTGTAGAATACCTATGCTGGAAACATGTGGTGGGAAGAACGACTCCATACTCGATGTCATGAACACAGAAGAGGCTTCCGTACTTAGTGACACTACCATGGGGAGGACCCTCATTCGGAATATAGGTGTCTTGGGGTGAACCTTCATGCCAATCATAGAAGTGAAGAGGACCCGCGTACTCAATGGAGGTTGTTTTGGGAGGACCCCCATAGAGGGTGTCGTTGCTGTGGGTTAGCCCGCGATGGGCACTACCTACGCCGACAACCAGGAGAGTCAACACAGCCTGCTCGTGGGGCGGGTGGGGCCCTGATTCAGGTCAAGCGTTTGGATATCCCTACTCGGAGTAGATAGGGAAATAATGGTATACGTCGGTGGCGGAATGATCCATGATAGTCATTGAAGTTGAATCCCCATGGTGAGCATCCTCCTTGGTATACACCTGATGCTGATGTCGGGTCAACCAGACTACCGGTGCCGGTGTAGGTGCATAGCTTACATATTCCTCATCTCGTGGGCCTGAGTGGCGATGCTTGCATGATCTCATGGGGGACCTCTCTGAGAACCCCTAGAGTAGGATCCTGACCGGGATGGCCTGGACATCCGCCACCTCATCGGCCTAGGGTAGGAAGTCATCAAAGTGTTCCAGGAAGAGGATCCCGAAATGGTAGTGTGTCGGAGTGGGTTGTAGTGGCTCCCTGCATGGCCCTAGGCGGAGGCAGTGGAAACAAGGTGCAGATTCCTCTAGGTCCGGTCAGGCCCAATCCCTAGTTCAGATGATCCCCTCCTCCTCGTATCGTCAGCTGAGGTTGTTTATCACCCTTCACTGAACGAACTCAGATAGGGAGAAGAGGCGTAGGTGCCCAATAGCTGTGGATGCAGAAAATGCCATGGGGTAAATGAGGTCATGTAGGATTGTTGTGATGACGTTTACCCTACCCCTATGTTGGTAGGTGGGTGGTGATCAGTTTCTTGATATAGAAGCATGGGTCCTTGAAGGAAGGGGGATTAAACCATTAGTGCTGGAATAAGGAAATTCACCCCCAGTTCCCTAATGCGATTCTGTATTCTATGGATAATAAAAAGGATCCACACTAACAACGTCGTAGAGTAGTATGTACATCATTCCACATTACGAAATTCTGGTGAGTTTCATTCTAGGCCAACTATTTTCTTGGTAGGACCCGTCACTGGATACATGGATCCGGTGACACGCTAGTCCACTGATGTCTTGAACATTACTAATCACCACTTTAAAGAGAATAATTTCATAGCAGGTTCACCATTTTTGTTTCTGACACTTTCACTAGGGCGTGCATCCTTCTTTTTGAGGAGGACATGCTAATTGTTTCCCCACATTCCCGCATTCCCAAGGTGGGTGACATCTGTTTCTTATACAGTGGAATTTTCTCCTTGAACGAAATGGGATGATGGGATGTAGGTTCCTCCTTCCATGGATTCCTCCTCGGAACTCGTCGCCTAGTCTGGGTTTCCAATAAATATTAAGAAGTTGTTTGTGAAAATCTTCTTAGTTCCATGTCTTCATAGACGTTGGTTAATTACACTACTTCTATCAGGACATTCCAAGGGGTCTGATCTGGGTAGCAACTTTCAGTCGAGGGAGGAGTCATGTTGGACTTCACTGGCATGTCTGGATGCTCGAACACTAGTGTGTCTAGGTTTATTCTCCTTATTATAGGGCTTCTCGAGGGTGTGGAAGCTCGAGGAATCCGACATTGAATGTGGGGTATTATATTCCATAGGCATGTCTATGAGGTTTTCCTCATCTTCCCATGTTTATCATACGGTATTCAACGAGTTTAGAATCTAGTGGAGACATATCGGACTGATGAGACGACTAATGGGAGAGGATCAGATGGGTGCAACCCCTGAATAAATCACCGATGCTGGGGATAATACATGGTTAGTTACCCGAGCGCTTCTAGGGTAAGTGAAGAGGTAAATGGAATGATCTCACCGAGATGGGGTGGCATGAGTAATAATCATGATGGATGATGGTGAGTTGAATGAAGTGGTGGGGGAATGAGATGGAGCTGACGTGATGGTGATGATGATGTTGGGATTGATCCTCGAAGAGACTTCATAAGTATCCCTATGGAATAAATTCAAAGTCTACATAGTTCAGCAAGGTTGTTAGTAAACTTTTTTGAAGGAGTTCGGGACCAATAGGTGTTGGGCTTGAACCTAAGGGAGGCGTTCTACGTACCTTTCCTTGGCATGTAACAAAGTCCATGCAGTTCAGAAAGGGTGGATGTAGTTTAACATCATGCAGGACGAGTATGAACTGACGTGAAAGGGGTTGGTCCAAGTAGGTGTTGGGATTGAACCTTAGGGAGGCGTCCTACTCACCTTTCCTTGAAAAGTATCAATGTCCACGTAGTACGAGATGGTTTTGGTGAACCGTTGTGAAGGGGGTTAGGACCAATGGTTGTTGGACATGAACCTTAGGGATGCTTCATACGTACCTTTCCTTGGAATAGATCAATGTCCATGTAGTTTAGAATGGTTTTAGGGATTACACGCTAAGGCATCCCAGAGAGGATGTCATGGTCGATGTCTACTCTAATCCCATGTGCGTCATGCTCAGTGTGAAAAACAAGAGGCCGCAAAGACATGAAGATCATGTCACGAAAGGTGCATCCATGGGAAATGTAATGGGTCCTATACATAGTTAGTGGACCAAAAAGGAAACAGTGGCTTACACACGATTAGCGGCCTAGGGAGATGATGATTGGGACTTACTCAATGATGGAGGCCCGAGTGGCGACAAAGCCCATAGGGAGAGGGATAGGCGAACAAAGGTATTGGTTCCCATAACCCCTCTAGTCATTGGAATAGAAGTGGAAAGGAGGAGTAAGGGTACTATCTATTGTAATAAAGGCTAGGGGCTTACACCAATATGGTTTCCTTTCCCAATGGGCATGCACCACCCCAATAAAGAAGCTCTCATTCCATGTGAGGATGATTTCACTCCTATTGAGACAAGTAGGTGTAGGGAATGTTCTAGGTGGGGAACCCTGTGTAGAAGGAATGAGGTGAGTCCATAGTTTAACATCATGTGTTGAGGATGATGGTGCTTGTATGTTTAACGCCCGGCATCCCGGACGTGGCTGGTTTACCTCGTACTCCTAGGACTTATATAACTGATAACCAACCTCCCTTGGGGAAGGGAAGGCATTAGAAATTCCATAATGAGGGGGTGTCATGGAGTGATCCACAGATATTACCAAATTATCATATCTATGTGAATAAGAAATATCCTTTATCATTCCTATGCGAGGAAGCATAAGGCAAAGCAACGCAACATGAAGCACTGCCCAAGGGACTTTGAAATCACTTCGTACAAGCATGGAGGGCCGTACGGAAGAAGGGTGTGTGACATAAGTGTTTTTTTGTGTAATAAGTGCCTGAATATGGTTCCCAGGAGAGCTAAATCGAACACATGATAAAAGGCACCCACAAGAGGAAGGGATTTCACGCAAAAGGGGGGGATTGTGTGTAATAGGCGTGCAAAGAGGGACTGTTGCGAGCAAATGGACAGATTGAGCAGAAAATAAGGCATGTGCTCAAATAGAAGAGGTTTTTCACACAAAGAGGGGTATATGTTTAGTGCGTAAGTGGAAGTGTTTGTGTGCAAGGGGCCCAACACTTAAGGAATTGGGCGAGGGTAAAGCCCTAGTGATCCCGCGTGAAGGCGGACCCCTGGGAGACCTGTCATGGAAAATGCCGTACCTGGAAGGCATCTTTTATGTGCAGAAGAGGTGAATTCCGCATAGGGGAGAAATTTTGTATTCTTCATCCCTAGAATCAAGGGTGTGACCTTCTATTTATAAGAGAGAGGAAGTCATAGAGGGTGCACGGAACTCAGTAGATGCAGAAAACCCATTTCTTCAGTTGTTTGTTCGCAACTTTCCGCTCAGTGCACAACTTTCTGTGTGGCGTGTAAATTGTTTTTGGCATGGAATTTTACATGTCGTGGGATGGTTTTATGAGTGATACTTGGATATTTTGTGTGGCCTTTCGGGAAGTCCCTGACCAGTGCGTCCGGTCAAAATTCTCCTTCAGTTTTCCCTAAATTTCGGTCTGAGGACTTCGGTGGATTCCAGCGTCTACAAGGTGGAACCTTTTTCTCTAGTTGGGATGATCTGTTCAATGTCTATTACAATCGGAGGATATTTTTAGATGGTACCATAAACTTCAAAAGAGAAAACATTAGTGTATTTAAGTGTTTGTTAGATATTTGTAAAAGAAATTTTAGAAAACATTGTTCAAAATGTATATAGAAGTATTTTTTGGTATATACCATGAGTGAATATCTTTGTATTCATGATGTCAATAAAATGAATATAGAATCATTTTCCAAACTTTTTTGTGCGTTTCTTTTTTTCATAATTTTCAATGTGTATGTGGTTCTTTTTTATATACTATTAGTGGTTATTTTTTAGCAGGTTATTGCTGGTTTGTGGAAGATATTTTTTATGATTTGGTTATTTTGGTTTTCGGTTTATTTGTTGAAGGTTTTTGGGTGTGATGTTATATAAACATCACTCCCAGACAGGGATTCCTTTATCAGTGCTTCAATTAGAGCTAATAAAGGACCACCTTTATCATGAATAACTGAAGGGATGATAAATGGGGACTTTATGAGCACTTCAAATAGTTTTGATAAAGGGGGACTTTATCAGCACTTTTTGGAGCACTAATAAGAGGGGTCATTTATCAGCACTAAAAAGAGTGTTGATAAAGGGGACACCCATTTAATAGTGGCTCAATTAACAGTGTTTTTTTAGCACCAATAAAGGCATTTTTAGCAATGATAAAAGCATATTTTGTGGTAGTGCTTTTCTTTTCAAGGATGAAAATCTTTACGGAGGAAATGATGTAGAGACCTAGTTTTTTACTTTTAAGACATTGGAATATTTCTACATATATTTCCAAAGCTAGGAACTGATGTGGTATGTAATTATGAGGATCAGTGTTCCCAAAATAAATTATACACAAATATTAAGTGTTTTTGTACTACTCCTGTGATGGAAAAAGGATATCTCTTAATCGGTTGATCAAATCATAAATTTGAGACCACAATTGGGCTTGAAACATGGTTTTTACACAATATGAAACATAAAATATGTTGGCACAGGCTGTTTGGACCCCTCGCTCATTGACAGTACATTAAATGGATGAAATAATTTATTAATTCATTCATTCAATAGATAAAACCCAAATAACTCTCAAATGGAAACTCAGATCAGAAATATGAGGCCACAGTTGAGTCTAAAGCATTTTGTTTACCTGAGGAGGGGTATAACTTTTGTCGGAGAATACCTTCTATAGAAAAAGTCCTGGAGGAAAAAAACCATAAATAAAATAATTAAATATTTTTTTATTTTAAACTCGACTTCCAATAACTTTTGAATGGGGAGTTTGATTATAAATCTGAGAATGGCGTTGAGTTTGTAGCGTGGTGTTTACCCTAGGGGAGACCTCAGTTTATAGGGTGCTAGAGATTCAGATTTAGTGATCACTGATAGTATCTTATAAATAGGTGTTTAGATAAATGAGCCAAAGTTTGTTCATTTCTCAATCATATGGTGGAGCTCTGGTTGGCCGTGATTCAACATCCAAACTTCATTGGATTGGGAGAAAAATACAGGCGCTAGTAGATCAAAACATAGAGAACATAACGACGGATCCAAATTCAAGGTAGGATTTCTATTTCGGATTTTGTATCCCCCCTATTAAATCCCTTGTTGTAATTTTCGATTTCTATTGGAATCCGCTACATTAGAATCCTTTGTTGATGGTCGAACTAACAACAACTATTGGCCGTATTGATTTAGGATCACCCTTTCTTCATGTTCTTCGTGTTCTTCATAGTTATTCGACGATAAATTTTTTTCCATTCTCAAACAATCTATGATCTTGAAGAAAGACCCATATCTACGAAGCTCTCAACCCGATGATTCCCAATCTATGTTCGGATTCATGTTTTGGGTGCCGAAGGAAGTGTAGCAGCGAGCAGAAGTGGCTGTTACTTTCTTCCACACCGAAATGTCAAAAGATCATTGAACAGAGGTTGTTCTTCTAATGATCATGTCTAGGGGAGTCCGAAGCTGGTCTCAAATAAAAATTTGGATCATCGGAGTGATCATAGTGGTCCATGGAATCTTTTCCAATGTGGGTTCCGATGAGGGTGTCATCATTAGGTTATGTGGTGAAGGAGGAGTTGCGGTGGAAGGTGCGTTGGAATGTGGAAGCATAGGTAGGGGGTAGTGGCACAGTTTGCAGGTCAAGGGTGGCAATGCGGTGCGCGGGAGAGCGGTATGTTCCAGCGAGGGCGGCTCAGAAGGTAGCTGGGCACGGTTCGACCGAAGGTGGAAACATGGAAGAATGCTGTCAGACGATGGAGGGTGGTGCGGTAGGTGGCAGCGCAGTGGAAGGCATGAAGGAAGGTGTCAGTGCGGTGCGCGGGCCAGCATCAGGCTGGCTGGGTGAGCCGGACCAGCCAGTCCGAGCCGTTCTCGCTAGTTCAGACCGAGTTTTTTTTATAAAAATGCTCCTGTATCTCTCAAACCAATGGTCCATTTTTTTATGCTGTCTATGGCCACATGAACCTTGCTTCATGGTGGACCTTTTATGGCTACATTGAGAACTTTTTGTTTCAGGATCGATGTTCGGTGGCAAGAAACTTCCTTTTTCAATAATAATAATAATAATAATAATATTTTAAGCTTCTTGGAATAGAGGAAACTTCCACATCCGATTACCTGTTGATGTTCTGTCAGCGATGGTGAGACCCTAGTCTTTGTGTGGAGATTTAAATATGACTTTTGGGTGCTTAATCTAAAGTCAGGGTTTGGGACCCAGGAGGCTTGGTTCGCACTTGTTGTGGTGAAATGAAACTTTTTCATCAGTTACCAATTTTGGAAAAATGCACAGTCCATCCCATGTGTTGTTTATTGAAGATCACAATGGCGCCATCCATGTGATGTGTTTTAAGATCAAGGTGTGGTCCCCACTGAGCACTATTTGTACATAGCGCAGTGGAATGCAGTTTCTTCATCGAGAGTCCATTTGGGCTGAATGAATAGTTGATCTTGTGTGTTTTTTCGTTAGGATCTGGTGTTATCCATTTGGGTATTAGAGGCCCTTCTCAAGAGGAATGTCGGTAGAATTATGTTTTCACCCTTCAGATCTGTAACGAGCAGTGTGTGCTCGTCAGAATTTTGGCTAAAGGTGCCATGTACTTTGGGAATTGGTTGTCACACCTTGTGGATACTAGTTCACTATTTAGTACCCGAGTAGGGATATGTATATGTACGGGTGATGATGTGGGGTCACATGTCATGTAGAACCCACACGTGTCGTGCAGTAATCTGTTAATATTCTACCTATCGTATCTCCTTCTATTGGACTCGGATTTTGGCATGCAAGTAGCCTATCCTGAGTTTTTTCCTGTATAAAATGTTATGGTCCACTCTGTAGAGGATTTTGAGATACGATGTAAGATGTTATGAGTGTGACACATATTTAAGGAAACACTTGATGTTTCTGGTGTGATGCCTATCTGAGGTGACGTTCGATGATGGTTGTGATCAGACATAATCACCAATGTAGTACCAAGCTTAACCTCTAGTGGGACTGGGTTGTAGTATTCCCGATGATCTTTCTGATAGGTACCATCTAGCAGGAATGACCAGTGTAGTTCCTCAGTGACACTAGAGTGGCACCCTTTAGCTGGGCTGGGAATGGGTCATCGATGATCTTGAGCGTGGAACCCTTATACTGGTTAGGGCATGGGTCCTTGTAGATACTAGAGTGTCACCCTCCATCTAGGATTGGTATGGGTCATTGGCGACAGTAGAGTGGAACTCTCCAGCCTGGCTGGGCATGGTTCCTCGACGACACTAGAGTGGCACCCTCCAGTTGGGATGGGCATGGGTCCTCAATGACACTAGAGTGGCACCCTCCAACAAGGATGGGTATGGGTCCTCAACCATGATATCCGTTTTCGACTATAGAGCACAGTGAAAAGACATGTTTTGATGTACCATTGAAATCCCAGGATGTAGGGAAACATTTACTAACAAAACGTGCCCTTCTGATGCGACCTAAAACTATGCGGGCAAGAAAAACCAACCCAAAGTGGATAGTATCAAGGTGTGGTGATTGATCCCCTTTCACACGTAGTTTAGGGAAAATGTGTGGGATATCGGGCATCGATGGTGGTTACATATAGATCTGTTTGAGACTCTTTTCCTGGGATGAGCTTTTGAGATGGAGATCCCCTTACATCCTTGTTTCAGTTTCACTGACCAATCACACACACACATATATATATATACACTCTATTTCCAGATCCCACTCCTTGGGTTTTGGATACTCTTATTCCAGGAGAGGTGAAGACACACAAGGTATGAAACATGCTTTTTATGTCTAGATTTCCATGGTTGGATGAGTCTGCTCTCCTACTATAGGTACTAAAGACTCAATGAGAAGTTCATATTTTCATTGTTTCTAGTTCCTTGTGTTTGGATGAGCTTACTTAACTCTCTTGAGGGGTTGATTTGTACTCTCTTTTACTGTCCCTTGTTCTATCTACTTCTCCCCTATTAAGTACATCTTTTTCTGCTACCTTGAGCCTTCGGGGCATCCTACGGAGTATTTTTATACCCACCCCTACATGGTCTTTGCCCATAAATGGTGTGACCTTGCATATGATGGACAAGTTGAATGTGAATTCAAAGGAGAATAGGGATACATGGTGCTTGGACCACATGCAATAGTCATATCTTGGGATTTAGGAGTGGGGATCTCTCAACTATTTTAATTTTCCACATGTTGTTGGGTTATGACTCTTTTCTTGTTGGGAGTTTTTTCCCCTTTCCCTTTAAGTTTAATTTTCAGTACTTATACTATATAGTGGTCGATGTGTGTTTGTGGTTTATTTTTAATAGTGATGTATCTTGTTTCCTTTTCCTTCAACAATTTTTCATTGAGCTGGATGAGTGTGTGTGTGTACAGGTTCATAGGCAAAGGTCTCCCCAATATTGTCAGGCCTTTGGTGCAGGTCGCAAGCCCCCAAAGCTATAGAAGCAAGACTGGGGTAGTTACGGATCAATCCCTAGCATGGGTTGGGTTGTGACAAAGTGGCATCCGAGGTGGTTCATTACTTATGATGTTGTTCAGATGTTCCCTAAAAACGAATTGGTTGGTTTTAGGGAAATATGTCAACGTGTCTCGAGAGTGGATCTAAGGATAGGGAGTCCAGTGGTGGTGTAGTAGTCGACGTAGCCATTCACTAGGACCCAAATTACCCACTTGTCGACTTGGCATGCTAAGAAACTTATTATAGCGAACTTTGGTACATGCATCATATAGGATTGAGTCTTTGTTTGTCCTTATTGAGTCAGCTCCCCATCGTTGTGTATATATATATATATGCTGATTTTACTATGGTACTACTTGATCAGTTTCAGGATTCCTCTACAACGACAGCTAGCCTGGATACAACCTCCAGTTCATGATGACAATTATGTGAGCAATGAGGCCTTTGTACAAGATCCATCATACAATCCTCCTTTCTCCAGGAGGGTAGGTAGTACCACCTCCACCTGTGGAGCAGCAATTAGTACAGGCAGGGCAGGCTGATGAAGAGTGTATGATGAGCATGTTCCAAGTGTTCCAGCATATGAAAACGCTGAGGTTTTATGGTGAGACATACCCTCATGCAGTGCAGGTTTGGCTAGAGTCAGTAGTTCTCCTCTTCATGATTATTCAAATACTAATAGATCATATGGTGGCTTTGGTAGATACTCTATTTCCTTGGAGTGACTTGGCATTGCTAGAGCTGGATTACTCATATTCATGATGAGTTGGTACTCTCATGGGATGACTTCTAGCAGCTATTTTTTAGGAGTACTAACCCTCCTTCTTACACTCCGTCTAGTTTCAAGAGCATCAAGAGATCTTATAGTTTCAGTGGGGAAGGATGATAGTGACTGAGTACACAGCTAGGTTCAAAGAACTTGCACGATACTCTCTGTACATGATCTGTGATGGAAACTTCTGGGCATGGAAGTTTGAGCATGGTATCCGTATAGGATATTCGTGCCACCATAGTTCCCTTTTGGATACACACCTATATTGGGGTGCTAGATCAAGCACTGGTGATAGAGTGCTTTCTGTCATAGGGGCGCCAGTTGGCTGGTTTTGGTAGTGGGAATAACAGATATGAGATATCTACCGTGGCTAGCAGACGTCAGTTGGTGGGGACGTGACATAGGAGTCCTTCCCATGATAAGAATTAGGCATGTGGTCAGGGAAAACATAGAGCATAGGGACAATCCAAACAGGGATAGTACTTTGCTTGTTATGGGAGAGGTCACATGGCATGAGAATACCTAACCATATGTGATGAGATTTACAGGTTGTTGGTTGATGCACTTCCACGATAGAGTCAATGTCATGATCAAGGATCTCCCAGGTGAGGAGATTGTAGTTACTAGGGAGAAGGTGTTGGAAGAAGAGTAGGAAGAACCATGGTTAGTTGATGACATTACAAGGTCCTTCCACCATCACTAGGTGGACCATGTCATGCTCAAGGAGATGGAGGACTAAGCCGCATACAGCAACATGCTATAGATTTCTATAATCATATAGCACACGAGATGATAAGAGGTACACTCTATGTATCTTCTACCATTTTCATTATAAAATGTTAGACACTGCGTGCAGTAATATTTTCTCCCTATTTCATTCTTGAGGTTTTACTAAGGTGACCATGGGCATTGGTGTAACCCTATGTTGGTGTGGTTCGACGTAGCTTCAAATACATGAGTAATAGGGGTAATTCCCCCACTGTGACATATTTTTTTTGTGATGTCACCAATATCGTGAGGGAAAGTCAGTGCCACTGAAAGTGGATAATATCAAGGTTTGGTTTATAAATCCCTCTTACTTGTGCTTTTATAGTGGAGTTGTGAAGTGGAGTGTTGGAACATGTTCTCTCTTTACTGGTGGAGTTTATCCTTCTTCACTCTTTTTTTTGGGTTATCAGTAGTGGGTGTGGCAGAGTTCCTGGTTTGGGGATTACTCTCATTCTAAGGGAATTGAGGACACATGGGGTATTCCATGTGATTTTTGTGTCTAGATTCATGCGATTGGATAAGTTTACTCTTGTGACCTGTTTGTGGGTACCTTGCATGCTCAACATCTCTTGATACATCAGTTATCAAGTACAGGTTGAGGTGATGGACAACCCATAAATAGAATTACACAACTAACTATGTGGTGATCATGGTAGTAGTCCTCAACATGAGGATGTAGATGCACTATCTTCTAGGAGAGAACTTTTTGGTTAGGTCAGACCACCAAAGTCTCAGGTATGTATTCACTCAAAGAGACCTGAACCTGAGGTAGCCATGCTGTTTGAGCTTGCTATAGGGATATGACTTCAAGATCATCTATAATCTAGGAAAGCGGCTACATTGTAGCAGATTCCCTTATTAGGGAGTCCTATGATTGTCTATTGTGTAAAGTTTTGGAGTAGTTAACTTCCCTATAACTATGCCTAGTGTAACAGGAGGGTGAAATTTTCTTTCAGTCGATGGGGTTGACTCCTTCACTTCTCAAGCATGTAAGAGTGTATCAGTTGTAATGCACCGATTGCAAAATCTTGTGTGAACAGATATCCTTGGGCATTTCACAAGATGGATATTATGAAGGAGGGAATCATGAGACCGGATTTCAGGGACTACAACGATTCTAGTCGCGATGTGAGATGTAGAGGTTCAGTCTAGGAACTAAACTATCCACATAGTTTCTTCAGGCAGTTCAAGACCGTACAAAGAGATGATTAGTTTTCCTATCGTCTTTACCTACCCCAATGGATGGGGTGGGTGCACGAAATCCCCCATGTGTCGTATCTGAGGAGATGCATGCACTGTTTCCTCACACATCATCGAAAAAATATAACAATTTTATTGAGGACCATTCCTTTGGTTTTCCTGTTACGCCAGCATGGAAACGTTCATGTTTTCCTTGGAGTGGGATAGCTAGGTGTGAGCTCAATATCCCAAGTTTTTCCCCAAGTTTTTCTTTTTGGGGACCAAAATCATGAAGGAGGGAATGATGTAGAGACCTGATATTTTCCTTATAAGACTTTGTGAAATTTCTATATATATTTCTAGAGCTAGGCATGGAGACGACATGCAATTTCAAGGCTATGTGTGCCCAGAATAAATTATACAATAATATTAAGTGTTGTTGTAGTATTCACATGAGGGAAATAGGATATCTCTTAATGCGTGGATCAGATCAACAATATGAGACCACAGTTGGGTCCAAAATTCTGTGTTTACCCTTGGCGCAACATAAAATATGTCGATGTGGGACGTTTGGACCCCTCACTCATTGGCAGTACATTAAATGGATGAATTAATTTATTAATTCATTCATTTAATAGTTCAATCCCAAATAACTCTAAAACAGTGACTTCGATTGGAAATACGAGGCCACGATTGAGTCCGGTGCTTGTTGTTTATCCTAGGAGGGTTATGACTTTTATCAGTGTAGACCTTCTATAGAAAAATTGCCGAAAAGAAAAACCATAAATAAAATAATAAAATAATCTTATTTATTTGAAAAGATATTAAAAATAACTTTTGAATGGGGACTCTGATTAGAAATTTAAGAACGCTGTTGAGTTTGTTGTGTGGTATTTTCCCTAGGGGTGACGTCTGTTGAGAGGGCATGGGATATTCAGATTTCACAACAGTTGACAGTTTTCTATAAATATGCGTTTAGAAAAATGAGCCCTAGTTATCTCATTTATCTCTCAGGCAGAGGAGCTCTGGCTGACCATGATTCCACATCAGAACTTCATTAGATTACGATGAAAATATAGGTTCTAGAAGATCAAAGTGCAACCAACGCAACAACAGATCCAAATTCATGGTAGGATTTCTATTTTAGATTCTACAGCCCCCCCAATTAAATCATTTTTTGTCGTATTTTATTTCTATTTGAATTTCATGCTTTAGTACCCTTTTTTGATGTACAAACTAACAATGGTCATCTTTTTTTTTGATTCATGATCGCCCGTTGTTCACATTCTTCGCGTTCTTCGTCGTTCTATGATGATAAACTTTTCTCCATGCTCAAACTACCTCTGATCTTAGATCAAGACCCATATCTAGGAAGATCTCGACACGAGGAGTCCCGATAAAAACTCGAATTCATGTTTTGGGTGCTGGAGGATGTGCAGAGGCAAGTGGAAGCTACAATTACTCTTTTCCAGGCCGCAATGTCGATAGATTGTCGAGCGGAGGCTATCGCTGTGAAGGTCTCGTCCTAGGGAGTCCAGATCTTGTCTCGGAAATAAATTTTGATCACCAGAGTGATCGAAGCAGTCAACATAAGCATTTCCAACATGAGTTCTGGAGAGGGAGACTCTGGTAGGAGGTGGTGGGGATGCAGGGCATGACGGAAGGTAGAGGTGCGGTGGTGGGCATGGCGGATGGTGGTGGCGTGGGCTGGGGGCAGCGGTGCAGTGCACTGGCTGAGGGAGGGTTTCGGTGAGGGTGTCTCCAATATGTGGTGGCACGGAAGAAGGCGGCGGTATAGTGGCAGGCGTGAGGGAAGGTAGTGGCGTGGTGCATCGACCGTCTATGTGAGCTGGACTGGCCAATGTAGTTGGTTCAGAATGACATTTTTATAAAAAACATTGTATCACTCAAACCAAGGGTCTGTTTCACAGGATATCTGTGGTTACACGACTATTACTTCTACGAGAATCTGCTAAGGCTTATTTGGGAGATTTTTATTTTATGCTCAATTTTTGATGGCATGAAACATCCTTTTTTAATAATAATAATAATAATAATAATATAATTATTATTTAAAGCTTCTTGGATTGGACGTAACTTCCACGTCTGAGGTCCAATTGACATTCCTTCAGAGGTGGAAGAACCCTGGTCTTCATGAGGAGTTTTCTAGATTACTTTTGGGTGTTTATACTAATGTTAGGGTGTGGAACCCATGAGGTCCGGTTTTCATGTGTTGTGGTGAAATGAAAAATTTTCACCGGTGATCTATTTTGGATGAATGCGTAGGCCATATCATGTGGTTTTCTATGAGGATCACAATGCAACTATTTATGTAATGTGTTTTATGATCGTGGTGTGGGCCCCACATGGCACTATTTATTCACAGCATAGTGGAAACTGTTTCTTCATTGGGAGTCCATTTAGGATGAATGAATAGTAGATCCTATGTGTTTTTCCAAATGGATCATGATGGTGTGATCGGTTTGCGTATCTCGGGCCGTATGTGAGAGTAGTGTCAGTAGAATTATGGTTTTACCCTTCAGATAAGTAATGAGATGTGTACGCTCATAGGCCTTTTGTTTAAAGGTTCCATGTACTCTGGGAGTACGCTGGCACACCTTATGGGTACTCGTTCAAAGTTTAATACCTATGTACATCTATGTACAGAGCAGGGCGATGAGGTAGGGTCACACATTATATGGACCCCACTTGCACCATGTACTGCTATACGAATCTTCTAACTCTCATATATCATTCTGTTGGAATCAGATTATAGCATGAAAGTAGCTTATCTGGAGTGTTTTACCTAGTACAATGTGATGGTGCCCTCTATAGTGGATTTTGAGATATAATGAAAGATTTTCCAGGTGTGACGCCTATCCGAGGTGACACTCGATGTTCCAGGTGAGATGCCTAACTGAGGTGATATTCGATGATAGTTGTGATCAGGAATAATCACTAGAGAAATATCGAGCTTACCCTCCAGTGGGACTGGGTTGTGGTGTTCCTGAATATCTTTCTGAGAGGTACCATCCAATAGGGATGACAAGTGTAGTTCCTCAGTGAAACTATAGATGCACCCTCACATTAGGCTAGGAATGGGTCCTCAAAAATCTTAAGAGTGGCACCCTTCTGCTGGGTAGGGCATGGGTCCTTGGTGACACTAGAGTGGAACCCTCAATTGGGGTTGGGCATGGGTCCTTAATGACACTAGAGTGGAACCCTCCAGCCAGGTTGGGCATGGTTCCTCGAAGACACTAAAGTGGAACCCACTAGACGGGATGGGCATGCGTCCTCGATGACACTATAGTAGAACCATCCATTCAGGTTAGGTATGGGTCGTTGACCATGACATGACTTCTCGACGATGCAGCATAGTGATGAGACAGGTTTTGATGTGCCTTTTAACTCATGAGAAATATGGATGATTTTCCCTCCAAGATGCATCCTTGTGACGTACCCTAAAATTGTGTAGGCGAGATAGACCCTCCCAAAGTGGATAGTATCAAGGTACGCTGATTGATCCCCTTTGACAGGTAGTTCATGGCTGACGTGTGGGATGTTTTGAATCGATGGTGGTTACTTCTAGAACTGGTGGTGACTCTTTTCTTACGTGGATATTGTGATATGGAGATCCTATTACTCCCTCATTTGGGCTTCTTTTACTGATCATATATATATATTCTATTTCCGGATCCCACTCCTTGGGTTTTTTCTACTCTCATTCTAGGAGAGGTGAAGATGCGCAAGGTATTCCACGTGCTTTCCATGTCTAGAATCTCATGGTTGAATTAGTATTCTCTCATATTATAATTAGATAATTCTCGGTGAGAAGTTCATCTTATCACTATTTAGAGTTCATTCTGTTTATACGATCTTACTTCACTCTCTTGTGAGGTTAAGATGTTCTCCATTTTACTATACCTTGTTTCATCTACTTCTCCCCTCTTAAATACATCTTTTTCTACTCCCTTGAGACTTAGGGTAATTTAACTGAGTATTTTTATACTCAACCCTACTTGGGATTTTCCCGCGCTTGGTGTGACCTTGTAGACAAATAATAGGATGATCATGACGTTAGAGGAGCATAGGGATATGGGTTGCCTGGACAGTGTGTGGTGGTCATATCTTGGGATTATAGAGTGGGGCTCTCTCAATAGTTTTATATTTCCACCTGTTGTTGAGTTGTGGTAGTTTTTCAGGTTGAATGCGTATTTTTTCCCTTTTCTATTTCAGTTTACTTTTCTATAAATGTATTGTTTAGAGGTCGATGCATGTTTTTGGTTTATTTATAGTAGTATTTTCTCTTGTTTCCTTTTCCCTTTGCACTTTTTCATTGATTTGATTATGTGTGTCTGTGTATTGGTTCTTAGGAAAAGGCCTCCCCGAGTTTGTTATGCTTTAGCATTGGTCGGCAGCCCCTGACCTATGGAGGTAGGCTTAGGGTAGTTGCGGCTCGAGCCCCGGCCAGGGTTGGGTCCTAATAGTTGAGTATCAGGTTTTCAATCTTTATTCATATTGGACTCCAATAATGACATTTGAAATACATTTACATTATATAGTGGTGTCCCAAATTCAAAATACATATTCAATATGAATTTTATTATCCAGTTCTTTTCTTTCTGAAGTGGTATTTCATAAGAATTTCTACCAACGCAGAGCTTTGAATTTATATTATGGTTGAAATTTAATATCAAATTACTATAGAATAGATGCTCACTATGACAACCATCAATTAACTATTGGATGACTGAGGATATACTTTAGTGGGTAAATATAAAAGATCATGTGGAACTCATGGTCTTCGAGATAGTTTCTCAGTTTCATTCCCAAAATTATAACTATAATACATTTCTTCTTGATATCTATATATAACTTTTCAATTTCAATAATGGTCCTGTTGATGTGTTAAGATCTTTTTCTTTAAATAGTATCATTCATTTGTAAAAGGAGGAAACTAAATAATCACTCCAAAGTTAAAACATATATAATGAATGTCTTTCCATTAACATGAGGCATGAATATAGATGGGTTTGATAGACACTTCATGAGACTTTTTAATGTTTCTTGATAATCATTAACATGTTGATAAGTGTCTAACTTCAATATGAACATGGTAATATATAGGAACATGACTGTGGTGTTCTCCATAAAATGTAAAATATAGAGGATACATACATGAATCCCTCTTACTAATTTCTTATATCCATTTGGTGGAATATTAAGGATCACCTAGGTATTTTCATTTTTGAAACAGATATCCTATTAGTTCACCACAATGCCTTGACATTTACCCAACGTTTCATAGAAATTAGACATTTGAGAATTTTTTAGGTCATGATGACTCATTTTATTAAATAGTTTTTCAATATAGGGATGATGATCATATATTTTTTTGATTATTTACTTTAAAATTTTCATCATAACATTCAACATTATTCCACAAAAATGAATGAATATATTGTTCATGGAATATTTATATTTTTTCCATCATTCTTGAATCCAAAGGGAATCACCCAAATGAAATATAATCTAAGTGGGTCACTAATATTTGTAGACTCCCCATCTACATGGGCCAACTTAATATGGTAATAAAATGAAAATCTATTCAAGAAAGAAATTTTATGGAAACTTGTAGTTTAGTTTATCCAAATGTTCCTTAATCAGTACTAGAAATTCATCCTATAAGAAATGATGATCGAAATCTATGAATTTAATAAAATAATTAATATTATCAATGTATTTATTAATTAAAATTATTTTGGTATGTTATTCTTAGTCGTCTAAATCCTAAATGAATTCGATATTAAAGATCATATCAAACTTAGCTTTGTCTTTTGTATCTTCACCAAGATGCATTTTGTAACACTTTGAGTTTTTATGAATTATTATTTTTTCAAATAAATTAAATTTTATAGATATCCCATGTTACATTAATAAACATGTAAATATTTATATACATACAACAGTAGTTTATCTTTCATTATGCATGACACTGATTTTTAACAATACCATGATATATTATAAATATTGTTTTTCAAATGTGCCCATTATAACATAGTTGTTAAACATTGTAAGAAAAATTGTAAAAAATGAATTTAAAATATTATGCATAGTGGTTTAAAATGATGTAATCATATTTATAAAAGTATACCTACTTTTTTCTAATGTCTTTATTTCATTCTAAAATGCAATTTTCTAAAAAATATCTTTTTGAATATTTTTCTTAATATTAATAATTTTTTTACACTTTCTGAAAATTAATTTCACAAAATAATATTACTTTCTTAAATCATCATTTGAAAATTTTATTAGGGTGATGTTTCTTGATATTTCTAAAAAACTTTATTTTTTGGATGAATAGTGAAACACAGTAAATTTTAATTGAATTTTTTTAGCTGTATATAATTATAAAGTTAAATTATATAGTAAATTATGTATAATTTAATATTAGTTAAACTATTCATCCATTAATTTAATTAACATCATGATAATAAATCTCTTATGTAATTTTAATATAAAATCATTTTAATCTTCTGAATATATTTTCTCCATAAAAACCCTCTTTCTCATCACATTAACTAGATTAATATTAAAATAAAATTTTTCCTCATATGTGACATGAAATTTAGGAAAAATGATTTAATATATGGAATTAGAATAATTTCAATTATTTAATATTTTTCTCATAATTTTCGATAAAAATTAATAGTAAAAAATCTGAAAAATACTTACCATAGTTAAGGAAATGAAAGGTTTTCTAGTGGGTTAAACTAAAAGGTTAAGAATAAAAATAACCTACAATTTGTACAAGACCCATTTCAAAGAAATAGTTAGACATTATATCTTCTATTCTAGATATTGGAATATTATTTGAGCTTTTTGAATAGAAAAAATGTGGGTTTAATTCTTTATTTTAATAATAATTACAAGTGTGTCACTCACGTCCCTTATAAATGGCCACCACTTATACTCTTCTTTTTACACCTTAATATCATTTCTAATAATCCAATAAATACCCCAATAATCTCCTAGATTAAATAATTTTATCTTATAAGCCTTATTTCAGATAGAAATCCACCCATGGGAGGATTTCTTTGAAAACTACAAGAGGAAACCCAAAGTAGAGGTAACGTTCATCAATTTGTGTTTTTTTCTTTATTTTCTCATCCACCTCATTAAATTATTGTTTTTACATAATGATGTAATAGAATATGTAAATTAAATATAATGATATTTTTTATGTTATGTTCATGACCTAAAACTATCTTCACTTGCATCAAATGAGTTATGAACTCATCATTTGTGTGTACAGTGGACTACCACCTTGTGAACCGATGTCATTCGTTTTTCAATTAACAACTCTAATAGATGATAAAAATGGTTGATTAAATGATTATTTATGATATTATTATACAAATGGAATTATAATACCACACATAACTTCATAATTTTGATATCGTGGGAATGCAATAATGTAGTTCATGTGTATAGAGGACTACCGCCTCACAGAGTGATGTGATTCATTCATGTTTTACATAAAATGTAATAATGATGATTTTAATGAATATATTTTATATATATGAAATAAAAATTATTCTTTAATGAGAATATATCATTTTCATTTTATTTATTTGATTTAAAAAGTAAGTGTAAACAGTGTTCATGTGTATGTAAGACATATTGTCTCCATGAATGGTGTATTTCATTTTCCACCACTAAATTTTATTTCATACTATAAATACTTATACACTGAATATATATGATATCTATAACATTATTAAAATTATGTAATTGATTAAATAGTTATAAAATAATACCAAAAATAACAATTTAAAACATATATTAAAAACAATGCGGTTGATACTCGAAACATAACTATAACATGGAATTGATAATAAAAGGGTGATAAAAGGTATTATGAAAATAAAATTGTAAGATAAATATAAATATTATTCTTTAATAGATTTATTATATAATTATATTTTATTATAAAATAAGATTTAACATGTAAAATTAAATCAAAGACTAAAGGTAATGGATTTTTTGTCACAAATTTCCTTCTTTGAGATGCACGTTATGTTATGCACCTATATTCTTTCATGATGTGTATATAAAACCACTATAACATATAATATCATGAATTTATTTATCCTCATGATAATTTATGATCCATTTTATGTTATTCCAACTTTGGGATCATGATTAAAATTTACCAAATTGTTAATTATTTTTTGTTAAAATATCATCATTTATAATGATTATTTATGATTATGATTTTGAGGATATAATATTATGATCCATAACTCAATAAAATCAATGATTATATTATTCGAAGGATATAAATTATATTTTAAAGTAATATTACAATTTTACCATTCCTTTCTACTTAAAATAATTGATAATATATTTCTATGAAAATATGACATTATTTCCCTCTTCAGTTAGAAATATGTTTTCTTCCAATACCATTTTTTCTAAAAATGGTTTCAAAAATGATTTTATTCTCCTATGATTTCTTAAAAATATTACCAAAGTTTTAAATTTTTTGAAAAATATTTGTATGGAATATTCATGACATTTTCTAAAGAATTACCATTTGTATTTTACCAAAAATGAAAATTGAATATTTTTTCAATATTTATGACATGAATTAATATCCCCCTAGTTATGAAAATTATTTTTACTTAATATTAATTTATAAATTTTTGATGAAATTTTAAAACAAATGTATATTCAAAATTTTTACTGTTCTAAAAAAAAATTCAAATCATAAAAGATATTTTAGTCAAGAAATGTTTCTAATGATGAAATGTATTTTTTATATAAGTTGATATCTATTGATGATAAATATGACTTACTGGGAATATAATACAATTATTCCATTATTATTCATTTCTTTATGGTTTATGATTATGATGTCATTGTGATTATGAAACAAATTTCTCTTACATGGGTTATACCATGATAAAATTGTTATGAAATGTGTTCTTTTTTCTATAGGGTTTTTTATAATGAAATGATGAAATGATTATAATAAATATATTTTTTATATAGGTTATGATATAATTAAATGTTTTGGAAACCCATTTAATTTAATGTGTTAATATATGATGAATATTTTATGATATTGTGGAACATATAAATATGGATTTCATTATGAGATGGGTGGGACCTATATACACCTACCATGCATTGGGTAAGAATTTATATCTCATGATATAGACAATATTAGAATGGGGAGTGATTCCAATTTAGTATGAGACTTTTTATGAAATTATGGTCTTAAGAGAAAACCTTGAATACTATGATGGTTTGGGGAGTGAACCCATTCCACTATGATATACATGTATGAGATATATGACTAATATGGAAATAATTTTCTACGCTCATTCTTATTCTATTAATATATGTCTTATAACAATATTGTTCCCTAAGGGATAATTTTATTTTATTATCTTATGATTCGTGTCTTATTAACTTTTGAATTTTATTTCATGACTCAAGATTATGATCGTTGATATACAAGGTATGTTTTTCTAATGTTATGCTCATGTTGTTATACCCTTATGTTCATGTTATGCTTATGTATCTCCCTTGTTTACCCTTACTGATCATATGAGCTCACACATTATTATTCTTACATTCCAAATTTTAGGAATAAAATTATTATGTTTCATAGATTAAATATATAGAACCTATCCTTTGACACATATTATAACATGATCTTAAGAATAACTATCCATAAAACATAAACCCTAAATCCTAAAGTCTATTGTCTTTGGACGATTAGTTCAAAACATTAAAAACAAGTAACTAGAATAAAATATCTCTTTATAAATCTTCAATAATGAGATACTAACTTCCATTTATCTTCTATATCTGCATAGGATTACCCAGGGAAAATATAGACAAAATAGATGAGCTAAAAATCCCTATAAGGGAAAAAACATGGGAATGAATCATATAAAATAAATTATAAAGGCATAACATGATAACATAAAATGCATGTATCATGAGTAAACATAAAGAATAATAAAAAATTGAACATGGAATCATATTATCATGGAAATATTATAATTTTGAATCAATATATAGCATGACATTAACATGAGTCATGGTTAACTTCCATGACTATATCACATAGTGAAAAAGTTCCATAATGGATTAGGTTTAATACCTAATCCTACATAATTTATAATTATACTAATAATTACATAATTAATTAGAGTGATATCTAGTTGCAATCAAAATAACATGTCCATGCATTTGTTTTCCACATAAATAATCCAACATAATGAATAAACATAAGGGATACCCATGGAATGAAATGGGTATCATAATAATGTCATAAGGCATAACCAAAAGGTGTATCATAATGGTATCCATGAAAGAAGAAATTAAATAGTTTATAGAAAATAATAAAATAGAAATATTAACATACTATGAATAATTATGTCAAAATAAATTGAATAAATTAAAATATTTTTTTATGAAACTTTAGAAATGAGTGACTTTAGTGCAGTTTAAAGCAAATATTAATGACTATTTAAAGAGGAAAAAAGAATAATTTTTTTTATAAATCCAAAAATGAATAAAAATAAATTTTCATGGTAAAGTTATAGATATTAGAAAAACATTGGTGGATTATAAAATATTATAGGGAGTACTTGAAAATGTGTATAAAATAGAGAATTTCTCTTTAATAGGGCCTTCATTTTCAAGAGGAATTGAGAAGGGATCCTTTTAAAATATTTTACTTCCAATTAAAGAGTGTCAAATGGAACTAGGTACATATTTTTGGAACAAATAAACAGAATTTAGGAGAACTATATAAGAGTAATGATGAAATAAACATGGCTAAGGAAAGAGAAAGTGTAATCCAATGGAAAAATGGAGGTTTGGAGAGACCCCTTACCTTATATTCGAATGTGTTCTCCACTTGAAAATAATGTCATATATAATAAAATTAAATTCACTTATTGGGTAATTCTGAAGAAACTAAATATTTATTTTATTTATTATAATTTTATTAATTCTATTTATTTTTATTTTGATAACTTATAAAGTTCAATGTCATTATTCTAGAAGTGTTCATTTCATGATTTCATGGTCATACCACTTGCAAAAAATTGAAGAAGTTATTTTAAAATGGGAATAATTATACAGATGTTGAATCATATAATATAAATGAAATTACTTAATTTTATATATTCTCATATATAAATTTGTTTCCTGGTATTAGGATGATTAATTTTGTAAGACATTGATGATAATTTTTTGGTTTAATTTTGTGGTTGTTTTTCCAACCACCACGAACTAGTTTTGTTTTATTTAATATTATGTCTATATATTTGATATAAAAAATGAAAAAAGTTATAATATACCTATTAAAATATTTTTTAAAAAGAATAATTGTTTTATGAATAGACTTCAAGGTGGAAATGGAAAACGAAAACTCATCGTCCATGAAGCGAGTGAAATGACATATCATAGATGATGTTTTCAATTTTAGAATGAAAGAGGAGAAAATATATTTGATGATGGATATTACATTAAAATAATTAAATAATAGTATATATATATATATGATATTTTAGTTTTAATTATTATTTTTATAGTTAAGGTGAGGATAGGATAAGAAAACAAAATAAATTAAAAGAGAAGGATTGATAACTATACCTCTTGAATGGCGTCTCCCTGAAAATATAATAAAGGAACTAGGGTTTGGTCTTATATTGAGACCAGAAGATCAAGGATTAGGATAAGAGTATTGGTAATATAATTGTTCAGAATATTTATAAGCTACAAGTCTTAGAATGTGTGAGGAGAAAGGGTGGTGAGTGGTGGTATTTATAGGGTGATGAGAGTACTGTTTTTTATTATTATAATCATTAGTTTATTAAGATGTCTAAAGATTATCAATAGCCTTGATTACTATGAGTAAGTAAATTATATCGATCATAATAGTTCTAACGAATGGATTATTACATTACTCATACATCATCCATTACTCAAAAAGTCTTATAATGTTGAATACCAAAAATTACGGCATTTCACTATTCACCAAAAATTAAACTATATTTGAAAAATATCAAAAAATAAACCTAACTAGTTTTAAACATATAAATTTCAAAAATTTAATCCATTTTAGGAGAATAATTTTACAAATATGATATAATAAATTTTTAAATAAAAATATAATTTATTCAAAAAATATTTATTTTAGTATTATAATCAATTTTATAACCCTTGTAAAAATTAATCAACTTATCATAAAATTATATTATAATTATAATAAAAAATAATTTTAATTTATGAACCTATTTTATGAAAATAAAATATCTTTTGAATCATTATATTAATTATAAAATTTTAAAAAAACAATTACATTTTACAAAAATACCAATACTTAATTTATCATTTTTAAATCATTTATTTACCTATACCTTGATATGATTTTATCATATTTTCATATAAAAGATAACTAAACTTTATTTATACTTCTATAGATGAAGTTACTATTCTAATGCCTATATTATTAATCATAATTTTCAAATTAATATTCAAACGATCATATTTATAACTATCATACATGATCATTAATTTCTATAATACCTCTAACTTTATTAATTTATTATTCACTTCTATTTTTTATTAAGGTTACATATACTTTTATCTTAAAAATGGATATTTTATTATTAACATTATGTTTTATTTTTATATATTTTTCAATGAGTGGGGTTATTTAGTGGATTGAGTTAATCAAAACTTTCTTATTCTTGATATCTTATTTTCTATTTTTTGTCAAAATATAATATTTGGCATTATTATTACTTTATTTTTAGACTGATTTATCATTATTAATTTATAAGAACAATATTTTATTGGGTTTTATATGTGATGTATGTGTTTTATGACATAATATGGGAAAATAAATTGATAAAATTACAATTCGTTACATTAACCCCCCATATAAAATTTTGAGCTCAAAATATTGTTTTACATACTAATGTGTAAACAGGCGAGGGTATTTATCCTTCACCACTTCTTCAAGTTCCCATGTTTCCTCCTTGTATTTATTTTTCGACTATAGTAAGTTGACTAGGTGAGTAGTAATGTTGTGTAGAACATTATCTCTACGGTCTAGGATCTTCACTAGCTACTCCTCATAATAGAGATCATTTTACAGTTGCACCACCTCTAATTTTAGTACATGTGATAAATCTAGTATGTACTTTCTTAGGGGGGATACATGGAATAAATCATGTACTTTAGACATTATTGGTAGAAGTTTTAGTAGAAAACCCACATCTTTGTCTTTATCAAGAATATCAAAGGGGATGATGTACCTGGGACTTATCATTCATTTTTCCAAAATCTCATGACTCTCTTTAATGGAGATATGCAGATGAATACCTTGTCACCAATATTATAATCTATCTTTCAACAATGATTATTTTCATATCTCTTTTGTCGGTTTTGGGTAGCCGGAATATGTTATAGGATGGTCTTTACCTTTTCTTCTATTACCTTGACCATTTATGGTCTTAGTATCTTAAGCTCACCAACAACATCCCAAATTGAAGGTTTTTTTTTCATAATTTAATATAAAGGTCTTCATATGGAGATATTTTTTTTGTTTTAGTGGAAATAATTCTTGTAAGAGAACCCGCCTAGTAGAATATGTTGATCCAATCCTCTATTGAGGATCACAAAACATTGTCTAAAAATTTCTACCATTGTTTGAATAGTCCAATCATATTGAAAATCATTTCATCTATGATATTCCATACTGAAGTTTAAATATGTATTTAGAGTATGTTAGACAATTTTCTAGAAAATGAAGGTAAATCTAAAATGATGATTAGATATAATCTATAATGGTACTTCATGCATCTCTCCACTACTTTGATATATGTTTGTGCAAGCTGATTGAGTGAGAAGTCCTCTCAAAATGCAATAAAGTGAGAAGTCTTTGTAAGATGATCCACAATGACCCATAAATAATTATTTCCTCTACATGACTTTGGAAGTCCAATGAAAACGTCCATGGTTATGTTTTACCATTTTCATATAGGTATGGGTGATGGTTCCATCATTCCATAGGACTTTTATCTTTCATCCTTCACTTAATGACATACCATATACATTGATGTGTTTTTAGCGATCTCCTTATTCGTATTATCCAAAAAATAGTGCTCTAAAAGATCTCATAACATATTTTCACTCTCTAGGTGGATAAAGGAGTTTGAGTTATGTGCATTATTTAGAAGCTCTTTCTTTATTTCCATATTTGATGGTATACATAGTAGTGACCCAAATCTTATGATTCCTTCCACAGCAATTTTAAACTCTAAGGATTTAACCTTTCTTATATATTCCTCATAATAAATTTCCACATCATTTCTTTGAGCATCATTTATATTATTCATAAGTTATGGTTGATAAATTATTTCTAAAATAATGATGTTGTGCCTTCATTAATTATAACCATGTACATACTTTTCAAGTCTATGAAGATTAGATCCTTCTCAATTATCATCATTTCTAATGTTTCAGGGTCCTTTATATATAGATTATCAACCACTTTGATCACATTAATATGATGATAGTGGAATGAGAAGTCATAAACTTTTATGATATTTAACCATATTCACTGGTGAATATTATTATCTTTTTATGTGAATATATATTTAATGGTCTTATGATCAATTTATATCTCATAATTTTCTCCATAGAGATAAATACCCCATATTTTAAATGTGAATATCACAACCACAAACTCTAGATCATGTGTAGGATATTTTTCCTCATGAAGTTTCATCTTACTTGACTCATAAGCTATCACTTTATCATTTTTCTTTACTAAACAACCTAATAACATTTTGAAGAATCTCTGTATACCAAAAAGAGTTCCTCACTAGTCAATAGTGTAAGTATCTGTGCAATGATAATCCTATTTTTAATCTCATTAAAAAGTCTTCATATTAAATTAACTAAAAAAATATACTCCTATTGAAATTGGATTGGTTAGTTGGTTTGAAAATTGTGGTATTATCTTCACAAATAATTGGTAATACCCTTATAGACCAAGGAAACTATGAATATCTATTACATATGATGGTCTGGGAAACTCTTTGATTTTCTTTTTCATTGAAGGGTCCATAAATATTCTTTTTCTAGTGATAACGTGCCACAAGAATGATACATCTTCCATACAAAACTCACATTTAATATATGTTTCATATAGCTTCTCCCTTTTCAATGTCTTTAGTAGAGTATTCCAATTGACCTCGTGTTCCTCCTTGTTCTTAGAGTATATCATAATATCATCTATAATGAATACCATAAATTTTTTGAGATAAAATATAAAGACTCAATTCATTATTTTTATTAAAATATCAGATGTATTAGTGTGTTTGAATGGTATCACTATGATCTCATAGTGTCTATACCTCATTCAAAAGGTAGTATAGGTAAAATCTTCCCTCTTCCCCTTTAATTGGTGATATCCCAACTGACGGTCCACCATAGATAAATACTTGTCCCCACATGGTTTATCAAACCAGTCATATATCTATGTTAGGGGATTGTTTTTATTTGTCAAGATTTTTTTGATCTCATTATAATCAATGCAGAGGCTCATTAATCCATCCTTATTTTCGATGAAGAGGTACGAGACACCCCATGATAAAGAAATCAGGCATATAAATTTGTATCATAGATTATCTAGTGAATAATTCTTCAGTTTCTTTAACTCAATGGTGGCCATATTGTAATGATTCATTGATATACTTGAAGATTTAGATATAAGATCAATTAATAACTCAACCTATAATTTAGGCAGATGACTAGAGAATTCTTTCAGGAATATATCTATGTATTTCCTCACAATGGGAATGTCTTCAAGCATGATTCTATATTTTGTCTCAATAATTTTATCTAGATATGCTTTCTAATAAGGAAATATTATTGAAATTTTATAGGATGGATATAAAAACGATTCCTCCTCCTCCCCATTAAAACATGTACAAAATTGGGGGATTCTTCAAGATGTCAAGAGTGATCTCCCATTCTTGACAATTGATATTGGATTTTTGTAAAGATATCAAATACATGATGAATATAGAATAACACTCCACCAAATTAATTATTATTTATTTATGTGTGGTTTAGTCTGAAAAAAATATTAATGAGATATATACTTTAGATGAAATAATTTTCCCATTAACTATTCTCAATAATAACTCAACATTATTATTTTGAAGTTGTTTTAGAATAGTTATACTAAATACACAAGATATAAAATAATTCATAGAACCAAAATAAAATTGTATATTCCAAATTATTGAATGAGTAACCAGTGTACCTATCCCCACATAATTTTTAGGATCCACCTCATTAGTATTGATAGCATATTCCCTTCTTTTCTGCCTGGGATGTTGTTGTTGTTGATAACCTCTCACAAGTCTTGGATTAGATAATTGGCTTTCATAATGCCCATATTCTATGCAGTTGAAATGCTGCACTATTGGATGAGTTTTGGTATGAACCTTAAATTCTTATTTTGCATTAATTGAATTTTTTAAATCCCTTTGGTATTAATTATCCTGATACACCTCTATTCTACATTTGCAAAATATACTGTTTCCCTATTGAGAGTTCTTGATATTTTTATTCTCGAACTTTTTATATGTGGGATGTTGGGTTTCCTTTCCTTCATGGAATTTATATATTGGTCCTCCCATTTTAAACTATACTTTTAAGAATTTATCACTATGCCCACACCACCACTAATATTCTCTAATCTATATCTAAACCATTAATGAATATAATAAAATATCCTCATAGCTATCAATGTTTGGAATCACCAACTCAATTCACAGACTCAACAGTAATCTACTAAATAAGTGAGAAAAATTTCTTTTATTGTTCGTGAAAAATATATAGGTGTATTGTGAAATCATTTTGATTTTTCCACTTATATACCAATAGTCTCATCTTACTTTTTCTTTTGTCTGAGGAACTCCCTTTCCAGATTAATGCAACAAGTTATGGAAATATATTTATGAAAAAAATAATTTAATGAATCATTCCCAATCCATGGATTGAATTTCCTACTTAGACTTAATGGTTTTTTATCAGTGTACACCGCTGATCTGGTTCGACAAAAAATGATAGACTTCCAACACAACTTTCTCTTCATTTAAGTATTAGAGGATAGATAATATTATCTTAATGAAGTAAATCCATTATTCCACCTTGAGGGGGTCATGATATATACTAATTATAGGATGCCTTTGTCACACAAAATATTATTCCACAAATTTTTCCTTTTTAGGATAAATATAGAGTTTAAAATGATTCTTGTAATTATTCATTACATGATCTAGTTGATTCAATACTTTCCTGAATGTCTAGGCACCTGTTCCCCATCAGGTTTGGAATCTCATTAGGGAAATCATCACATTTACTATAGCATTGATTGTTGGAATGGGTTCTCTCATTTCCCACCATTAACAATGGAAATGAAATAAAATATAGTTAGAGAGATTTAATAATTAACTATTGAGGATATAAAAAGGAAACTATGAACATATAATGAATAAGATATAAATGAAAATTATATCCTAACTTATGATTCCCTATGTTTTAGTATAGGTTATCCATGGTGGTAGAATTATCCCTACGGTTCTTACTAAAGTTTTATAATACCCATACCCAAAAACATAAAAGAGTATGAATATGATGTTAGCTATAGAGACCTATTACTTTGAAAAATATTATTACAAGATTTTAATCAATATTATCAATAAAATATAAACTATTGATAATAAATTCTAGTGAATTTGGAAGATTATGTACGTAAAATTAAAAACAATGAACTAGACAAAAATATTTCTTTATAAATCTATCATAATGAACTCTTAACATTATTTTATATTCTACATCCGTATAGAATAACCTGGGGAGTTCATATACATAGGGGATGAGCTAAAAATCCCATTATGGGAATAGATATGAGAATAAAGAATATAATATGAATTATAAAGTCATAACATGATAATATAAAAGGCACATGTCATGAGTAAACATATGTAATAATAACATATAGAATATGGAGTTATATTATCATGGAAATATTGGAAAACTATAGAAACATATAATATGACATATGCATGAGTCAAGGATAACTTCCAAGACTACATCACATGGTGGGAAAGGTCCCATAATGGAATATGTTTACTCACTAATCCCATAAATAACATCTAATGAGACTAAAAATTACCCAATTAATTGGAGAACTATTTTGGTTCATCCATCATAACATTTTCATGAATATGTGTTCCACATGAAGGATAAAACAAAAGGAATAAGAATAAGAGTTATCCATGGAATGAAATTGGAATTGTAATCATGTCATAAGGCATAATAAAAGGGTGTATCATAATGGTATCAATGAAAGAATGGATTAAATAATTTCTATAAATTAATAAAATAATAATAATAATAATTCAAGAATAGTTATTTCAAATGGAAGAGAATAAATAAAAAATAATATTTAAGAATATTTATAATTGATCAACTTTAGTGCGGTTTAAGGGAAATTATTAATGAATATTTAAAGAGGACAAAAGAATAATTATTTTTATAAAACTAGAAATGAACTAAAAAAATATTTTCTTGGAAAAATAATAGAATTTAGGAAAAAATTGGTGGCTTATAACTGTATATGGATTATAATTGAAAATATTTATAGAACTGAGAAGTTCTCTTTAATCAGGCTTCAATTATCAAGAGGAATTGAGAAGAGATCTTTTTAAAACATTATTTCCCATAAAATAAGGATGAATTGATCTAGATAAATATTTTTGAAACACATAAAAATAATTTATGAGATTTATATAATGATAATTAATTAATACATTGGGGTAAAGAGATAGAAATTGTGACCCAAATGAATAATAGAGGATCAAAGAGATCCTATACCTTATGTCTGAATGTGTTCTTCACTTTCACTTAATTTCCAAGATAATAAAATTATATTCATTAATTAATGTATTCTTAACCACTTATATTTTTAATTTATTTATTATAATTTTATTATTTTCATTTATATACATTTTATGAGTTATAAATTTCGATTTTTTCATTTCAGGAGCGTTTGTTTCATGATTTCATGGTTGGTTCACCAATGTAAAATTATGGATTTTTTTTTCAAATTAGAATAAATATCTAAAAGTGAAATTATATAGTATTAATTAAATTATATAATTTTATATTGTCCCATATATCATTTTTTCTCTTGTATTTGGATGATTCATTTCATAAAATGTTACTTATTATTGTTCAATTTTTTTCTGTGGGTTTTTTGACCATTATGAAATAGTTTTGTTTTATTTAATATTTTGTATCTATATTAGTTAAAGAACATGAAAAAAGTAACAATATATATATATATATGTATATAAATGTTAGAAAATTGTTTAAAAATGATAATGTTTTTATAACAATCATTTAAGGCAGTAATGTAAAAAAGAAAACGCATCGTCTATGAAGGTGGTAAATTGACATATCACAGATAGCGTTTTCATTTTTTGAATAATAGGAGGATATATGATATTTGATTATGGATATTCCATTAACATAATAAAATTAATATATATATATATATATATATATATTTGATTTATCATTATTCCTTGGATATGGGAGGTGGGGATAGGATAAGAAATGAAAAGAAATTAAAATAGAAGGATTGATGGTTTTACCTCATGAATGTTGTATCCTTGAAAACCTCATTAAGGAACCTGGGTTTGGTTTTTTTTTGAGACCAATATCTATTGGAAGTGGGGAAGAGGACTGGGAAGGTAATTTAGGATAATATTGAAAATCTACAAGGATTATAAGGTGTGAGGATAAAGGCAGTGAGGGGTGATACTTATAAGAGGAGAGGGGTGTTTCTTATTATTATATTCATTAGTTTATTATTTTTTAACAAGAATATAAATAGTATTGATTCCTATGAATAAATATTGTAAATGTTTATAAATATTTTAAAACAATATGTTCTTAAAATAGTCATACATAATCCAAGACTCAAAAATTCATATAAAGTAAAATAATGAAAATTACTGCATTTCACTGTTCATAAAAAATCAACTATTTTAGAAATATATGAAAAACTCACCATCCCTAATTTTTAATGTGTAGATTTAAAAAATGTAATCCTTTTTATGAAATAAATTTTCTAAATTTGAGAAATTTAATTTTTAAATAAAATCATCATTTATTCAAAAAATACTGATTTTAATATTATAATCAATTTTATAACCATTTGAAAAATTAATCAATATATCATAAAATTATATTATATTTTTAATAAAATATAATATTAATTTATAAATATATTTTATGATTTTTGTTAATAATTATATTTTATGTAAAATTTTAAATAAACATTTACATTTCACAAAAAAAAACCAACACTTAATTTATCATTTTTTGAAAATCTATTTACTAATACCATGATATAAATATATAGTATATTCATTTATAAGATAACTGAATTTTATTTATACTTTCATATGAGAGTTTATTATTCTAAAAGCTAGATTACTATTCCAAATAATCATATTACTATTCCAATGGTCATATTTATAACGGTCATATAGGTTCATTAATTTCTATAAATACCACTTTATCTATTCATTCTTCATTTACTTATATTTTCACATGAGGTTATATATATAATTTCATCTATGAAGTGAATAGTTTATTATTAACCTTAGTTTTTATTTATATCAATTTTTTCATTAGTTTGGTTAATCTAGTGGATCAATCAGATCTAAAGTTTCTCATTATTACTATCTTATTTTCTATTTACTTTCCCACTATAATATTTCGAATTATTATTAGTTTATTTTCAAACTAATGTATAATTATTTATTTATTAGAATAATTTTTTTGTTGGGTTCCTTATGTGATTTAAGTGTTTTATGAAATATTAATGGAAATTCGATTAATAAAATTTTGGTTCATTACATCTATGAAGGGTGATAGTTATGACGATCATAGTGGGAGATGATGTAGTTTACCGATGAACTACTTGTTTGAATTTCCATGTTTCCAAATACTCTAAACTATTATTGTTATCATGTGTGTGTTTATGTAATGTAATGAATATTCATCATAAATTATGTTATATCTATGTTTTAAATGCCTGATTATCTATAGTTAGTATCATAAGATAGGTTCTGTTAAACTTTGGAATCTAGGATGAGAAAATATTGTTGAGACCCATAACAAAATATCGAAGGAAAAGTATATAGATGACTTTGAGTATAGTAAAATTTATTGGAATTTTTTTTAAGGATATATAGAGTGGTTTATAATCAATTATATCCCTCTCTAGATACTGAAAGTGGGTGTGGATTTGGCAGAGGGGTACCTAGGGGTAATAACTTAAAAACAGGTGCATGGAGTTGGACTCAATCATCACCGGGTGCACAACAATGGGGTTGGTTATGTAGATGGTTTGACATTCCTAGGGGATACACATTGAAAATTAATAAACTCATTATAGACCATCATGATGTATTTAAATAAATGATTACCATGAATGGCGTAGGATAAACCTAAGGAATCATAAATTAAATAAGTTGTCATGTTTTAGACATCATAAAAGTGATTTTTCAGGATTATGGTGTTGCCCATAATGATTTTTGTTTCTTACAAGATTTTTCCTGGTTTTAGTTAATGTATGGAATCCAAAGGAACCATGTTAATACTAAGTGTAATGGACAATGAAATGATTTTCATCCTGGGAATCCAAACGTTATGTGCAATAGAATGAAAATAACATTACTATGCTATAAAAATCTTCTAAAGATATGAATCATGATGGAATTCCAAATGACTAAAGGATAGAATAATATCCCATTAAGTCCTTCATGAGGAAATATCCACTTTTTCTCTATGGGTATTTTGATCCAGTAGTTTTAGAAAAATGGATTAGCATAAGTGGAAATATATTTTCCATTCTCCATTTTTCAGAATATGAAAAATTAATTTTCCCTCTCTACCATTGGGAAGGTTAAACAGATCAATCATGGACTCTTATCAAGAAAATTAGGTAACATGATTAAATTGAATTCATATATTGGGTTGATTTAAATGATATATATTTTCAATATATACATTCCTCATATTGTTCATTCCAAAATTGAAAAAGAGTTCATTGAGATAAAGAGAAATGATGATAAATCTATTAGTACGTATGAGAAAAATTCTAAAAAAAATCAAGTTACGATTTAGGTATTATCATACTACGTAAAAGTAAGGTTGATGAATTCTTTAATTCAATAAAACCAAGTCTTTAAACGGTGTTATCGATAAGAGAATTAAATAGCTATAGAGATATTTTTCGATGTTCTGTCATGGTGTAAATGGAGTTTAGGGTTATGTATCAACTTAATGGTTTTGATAAGAATAGAAAAATGAAATTCATAAGAAAATATATTAACCACCGAGAGAAGAATACAATCTTTTTTGTGCTCATTGTGTAGGATGAATCATGTTGGAAACTATCTTAAGGGTACTAGTAAATGTTTTACATCTAGAATATAAGGTCACCGAGTGATTGATTTATGAAGTGATGGGATGAATTTAGATAATGATATGAATAGATAGAATGTTTCATAGAATACACCACCCATACTCTATTTTTTCAAATTCAATGATTACAGGAAATATGCTATCCAATTCACAAATTATAAGGTCAATATCGGTGATCAACATCATCAATCCATAAATGTTAAAAGTGTGAAGAATGTTATACTTAACACCAACTCTATAAAGGATAATTTATTATCTAAATCTAGATCTACTGATCCATTAATTTGTAAAGAATTATTTAAGGGTACCAAGATTCCACCAAAATGATTAGATTAGGAAATAGAAGTGAAAAATCATAAAGGTATTTTGATTTCACATAAATTCAATGATTCATCTTTAGTTTAAATACTCTAGAATATAATTCATGGAAATCATTTCACTTTTCCCTAGGTTAAATTTGGTGTTATATTGGGAATGTATTGGATATCTCCACATAAATTATATATCAATTTTCATCTAATGGAGGTCAAATTTTATATTACAAACCAACACATGATCATCTATAAATGTGATGATAAGTATGCACTTCTTATGGAGATAAAATCCATTTTATGGGTCTTAGTTCCCTATCAAAAGTGAGGTTTATCCCAAATAGTTAGGTTTACAAATGACATTAAGGATATTATTATTGTGACTGAACTTTTTGATGTGTTTCTAGAATATTTGTTTAGATTTCCTCCAAAACATGAAGTTGATTTCCCATTAGAACTCATAGATGGTTTAATACCAATTTCAATGAGTCCCTATAGAATGGATCCAATAGATTTATATAAATTAAAGTGGAAACTCCCAAAAATCCTTGAAAATCATTTATTTGACCAAGTGTGTTACATTGGGGTTAACCTTTTTTTATTTTAAAAAGAAGATGGATCAATGTGACTCTTCATTGATTATTGGAAGATGAGAAAGATCATGATTAAGAAGAAGTATCCAATTCCATGTATTGATGACTTAGTTATCAATTTAAAAGAGTTTAATAATTTTTCTTTATTGAAATTTGTTTTGGATATCATTAATTGTGTCTCAAGAAGGTGTAAATACCCAAAAAAACATTCTATATAAGTTATGGATACTATGAATATATAGTTACATTATTCCGTCTTACTAATTCCCTTGTTATATTCATAGATTTAAGGAAACGTGTCTTTACATATTATCATGATATGTTGTTAGTAGTCTTTATTGATGATACTATTATATATTCAAAGAGAATGGATGATCATTAAGAAGACATGATGATTTTACTGAATATTCTAAAAAGGTGAAAATGTATGAAAATTTTTCAAAGAGTGCATTTTGGTTTCAAAAGGTTTTATTTTTTGGTTATATAATCTCAAGAGATGGTATATCAATAGATCCATCAAAGAAGGAGGATACATCATATTGGCCTAGAACAACCATGGTTACTGAGATCCATAGTTTTATTAGATTAGATTGATATTATCAACAGACCATGGAAGATTTATCATGACTATATAATCCTTAGACTATGTAAACTGGGAAGGGAACCAAGTTCATTTGGAGAGATGAAGGTGTGGAAAATGTCAAGGAACTGAAGAGATGGTTAGTTAGTTAACCTATGGTTACAGTACTCTATACTATAGAAGGGTTTGAAATCTACATTTATGCATAAAATATGGGATCGTTAGGGTTTCATATGGAGAATGACAAGGTAATATCTTATTCCATATAAAAATTAAAAATTCTTGAGAAGAATTACCCAACATAGGATTTGGATTTTGATCTGGTAATGTATTCATTAAATTCATGGAAGGATTATATTTTCTAAATAAATGTGATATATATAAATATAATAAAATTTTAAAGTATATATTCACACATATGGATCTAAATATGTTCTAATAAATATTGTTAGAGATGATTAATTATTATGATTATTGAATAACTAACCACACTATGAAAACAAAATAGGTGTCTGTTGATTTGATTCAGAAGTATCATACAATAATATCCATGGGGAGGATTACAAATGAATCAATATTACTATATTTTCAATGAATGCATATAGAAATCCTAAATTAAGTGAAAAATCACATCTTTCACACTTTAGTTTCCAACCATCCATCCAAGTGAAGATTAAAGATACATAGAAGTAAGATGTAGTGATAAAAAACATGGTTAGAAATGTTCTTGAGTTTAATCATGATCATGATGGAATTATAGAGTTCAATAACTCTATATATCTTTCATCTATACTAGATTTGAAGAATTTTGTTTTATAAAAATTTCATATTTCTCCATTCTATATTCATTAATGATGTATGAAGATGTATATATATTATGAAAAAGTTTTTATAGTGTGAAGGAATGAAGAGAGATATCATAGAGATTGTATATCGGTTCCTATTAAGTCATAATGTTAATGATGAAACATAAAATTTTAAGGTTATTTTCAATCCATTACCCTTACCATAATTTAAATGGGAAAATGTAACCATATATTTTTTCATTAGACTCCCAAAAATGTCTAAAGGCCATAATTATATATTGGTTGTAGTTGATATTTTAAGTAATTCATCACATTTCATTTCTACTTGATGAGACTTATATATGTACTATATTTGTAGGATATAAATTTAGAAAGTAGTAAGGTTTCTTAGAGTTTGAAATTACATTGTGTTTGATCAGGATCTGAGGTTAACCTCAATTTTTATGAAATTTAATCATCAATATTTTAAAAAGTAGTTATGGTTCTGCACTGCGTAACATCCTTAGATATATGGTCAGTATGAGAGAATAATTTAAACCCTAGAGGATATGTTGAGATCCTGTGATTTGGATTTTAATAGTAGTTGGGATCAAAAGCTTCTTCTAGTTGATTTTCCTTACAAAAATAGGTTTCAATAAATCATTAAGGTGGCTCTTTATGAATCCTTATATGAATTAAGATATAGAGATCCAATGTGATGGAATGAAGTTGTATAAAGAAATCTATTTGGACTAGAGATATTTTATGAAATTGAATAAAATTTTAAATAAATCAATCAAAAAATAACTATAGCATAGATTCAGTAGAAAATCTATGCTGATAATCGCCAACTTGAGATAGAATATGAAGATGATGAAAAGTTATTTATAGGAATTTCTACATTGAATATAATTATGAGATTTAGGAAGAAAGTGAAATAAAGACTTTTGTATATTGATCCCTTTGAAATTATTGGTAATATTAGGATGGTATCTTGTCATCTTATTCTTCCACCAATCCTCTCTCAGTTCAACAATGTATTTAATGATTCTCTGTTGAGGAAGTATATAAACTACCCTTCACATGTACTAAAATTGGAGGTCATGTCACTGGAGAAATGTATTTCTTATTTTGAAAAATTGATGGAGATTTTGGATCATACAAGGAAACATTTATGAAACAATACCACTCACCTGGTCAACATTTAGTGGTAAAACAATACTCATGAGGAAGCTACATGGGAACTTGATGATATAATGAGGAAGAAGTGTCATAATTTGTTTTTATCATGGTGATGTATTTTGAGGGGTAAATTCATTTTAAGGTTGTTAGATGCAACACCCTAAGTTTTTATGAATAATATTTTCCAAATAAATTCAATTTCATTGACATATTCTATTATACACAACACTATATAAAACATGTGCTACATAGAAAACTAGGTAAGCTTGAGTTACACACAACAATGGGTTTAAAAAAATCCACGATATATTATTAATATAATTCTCGAAATGTGACTGTTATAAACTATATGTTAAACATATAAATATTATAGTAATAACTAATTTTTAAATATTATGTATAATGATATTATATAAAAAAAAAATATTTATAAAAAGACCTTAATTTTCATTAAATCCTTTATATGTTTCAAAAAATTATATTTTCTAAAATAAATGCTTTTTTATCTTTGTGGAAATTAATAAAATTAATTTTTTACACATTTAAAATTTTAATTTGATAAATTAAACATAAATTTTTAATTCTTCATTTCAAAATTATATTTGGGTTCATTTGTGGGATTTTCAAAAAAATGTCATTTTTTGTATGAATAGTGAAAAATACAAAATTGTAATTGAAAAATACAATTTTGTCAAATTTATTTATATAGAAAAATTATATTTCGAACTGATTCTAAAGTTACATTAGTTCAATTATACCAACATTAGTCCAATTAAGTTAATTTTAATAAATTTAATTTTGAATTACAATTTGGAAGCTTTGTAAACCATATATTGTTTTTTCTCTATAAAACCCAACTTTCCCATCGCATCAGTAATTTTAATTTTAAATTCATTTTTTAAAATTTTATTAATGGAATATGGAAAAATATTATTCCATTTTTAGAATAAAAATAATTTATATTATATAATTTTTTCAAATAAATGTTTTTCCAAAATGAATACTAAAAATAGTAAAAAATTATTTTTATGGTAAAGATAACAATTGGTTTATGGTAGGGGTTAACATAAAAAGATAAGGGTAAAAAATTACCCAAAACATTTTAAAAACCAATTTTATAGAAATATTTCTTACTTATCTCTTTTATTATAAATAATTTTCTATTTTTGGATCATTTCTACATAAAATAAATATGGTTGGGATTCATTCACTCAGAAGAATTCAACGACACCCCTTACCTCACATATAAAATGCCAACCCTTATGCTCCCTTATTCACATTATAAAACCATTTTATGGAAAATATCTTCCCAAATCACATCCAATTTTATATACTCTCAATTTAAAAGCCTTATTTTGGATAGAAATTCAACTCTGGGTTTTGGTGCGAACCTATAGAGGATACCTGAACAATATGTAACATTCATCAACGAGCTTTTTTTTTATTTATTCATCAATATAAATTAATTATTATTATAAAATTATTATATAATAACCTCACTATAATACTTATATTTATATTTTTTATTTTAGGTATTACCGAAAATAGTCTCCGCATACAAAAATAGGTTACGAAATCATCATTTGTGGGTAAAGTAGAATACCTCCTCACGAATAGATGTCATTAATTTTTACATTAACACCTATAAAGGTTAGTTATAGTGATGTATTAAATGTTTATGTATGATATTTATTGTATAATTAAATTTATGGATTTGTAAAATAATACATACCCACATAATTTCTATTCTATGGGAATATAATAATATAATTCATGTGCATAACAGACTACCACTGAACAAAGAGATGTGATTCATTAATGCTTCTCATGAATGGTAATAAGGATAGGTCAAATGAAATAATGTGATATATTTGAAATAAAATTTATTCTATAATTATAATATATCGTTTACCTTTATCTCTTTCAATTCAATAGGAAAATTGTTACATCATTAATGCACACATACGACATACTATCTCCATGAATGGTGTTTATCATTTTATATATCTATAATTTATAGATTACTATAAACACATATACTACTAATATATATAATTTATATATGATGGTTAAAATTGTTTATATGATTAAATATTATAAAATAAATTTAATCTAAAATTAAAATTCAAATGATATATGAAAAACTAAGTGATTATTACTAGAAATGTAAATTTAACACAGGATTATTAATAAAAAGGTACTAAAAGGTCATTAAAATATATTATATGGTATTAAATTTATAAATAGTTTTCTTTAATATATTTAAAATGAACTTATATTTATTAAAAATGAGTTTTGAACATGTACGGTGAAATTCAAGACATAATGTAAGGTATTTTTCATCTCAATTTTCCTTGTGTGAGACTCACGTTATATTATTCACCTATATTATTTCACACGTTGTATATACAACCCCATTGAAATTTAATATCATGAGTTTATTTATCCTCATGGTATTTTTAATTTCCATTTTATTTTATTCATTCTTGGGTCTTATGATTCAAATTCACCAATATGGTAATGATTTTATAGTACAATCTCATTATTTATTAGGATTGTTTATGATTATGTTTTTGATCATAAAATTGTATGATGCATATCTCTAGAATCAAATGATTTTTTTCAACTCTAGTAAATCATTATATTTTAAATTAATTGTATTATTTTTATAATCTTTTTTAATTAAGATAATAGAGAAAATGTTTTCAAGAAAATATGACTTTATTTCTCTGTTCGGTCAGAAATTAGTTTTCTTCCAAAACCAAGTTTTCTAAATATTTTTTCAAGAAATATGTAATATTATTCTATTATTTTGAAAATAATTTTTTAATATTTCTTTTATTTTTAATTTTTTTTAAATGAATCATAATGTATTTTTTCAAATAATTCGCATTTGGATTTTACTAAAATGTGAAAAGGATCATTATTTTAACTTTTACGAAATGAAAACAACTTTTCATCATTATATACATTATTTTTTCAAAACATCCTTTATATGTTTTAAATTATATTTTCAATGAAAATAATTTTAAAAATGGTTTATTTTTAAAAAAATTTAATTCATATAAGATATTTTCATCAAGAAATGTTATAAGTGATCAACATCATTTTCCATATAATTTGACACCCATTGATGTTACTTAAACCTTATTAGGGATATTATCTAGGTATACCATTATTAATCATTATATTAATGGTTTATTATTATAGTGGCATGATGATTATGAAACCCATTTATCTTCCATGGGTTCTACAACGATAAAATTCATATGAAACCTGCTCCTTTTTCCACTGGTTATATTATGATGAAATGATTAAATTATTATTAATCAAATATCTTTTCTATAGGTTATGATATGATGATTTTTTTATGAAAACAATTTTATTTTTTGGATTATGATATGATTAATTCTTTATGATCTTGTGGAACACATATATATGCTTTTCATTTTGTAATGGGTTCGTCTTATATCAACCTTTAATGAATTGGGAAATGATTTATATCTCAAGAGATAAATATGAATGGAATGGGGAGTGAACCCGGTTTAGTAAGGTTCATTGTTTGCTATGATGGTTGTGTGATTGAACCTTGACTACTATGATGATTGGGGTTGTAAAACTATTCCACTATGATTGCCTTGGAAGTGATCATGGACTATTATAGAAGTTAATTTCTATGATTATGTGTATAAAAAAAATCTAGATCTTATGAAAATTTTGTGCTCTCACAGATAATGTTATTTGATTATCAAATGATATATGTTTTATGAAAAACCAGTGTTTATTCAATGAATCATGACTATGATATTTGATATGAAGGTTATGGTATTAAAATTTTATTCTCATTTTTTCATACCATTACATTCATGTTATTCTTACGCGTCTCCCTTATTTACACTTAGTGAAAATCTGACAAAACACTTTATTTTTATTACATTCCCTATGTTATGATGAAATGTCATGTCTAATAATGGCTATATTTATAAAGATCATAGTCAGAGATGATGTAATTTACCCATAAACTAGTTTCTTTGTGTTTCAAAATTTTTAATGACAGTAAATAATTACAGTCCCCAGGTGTGTATTCATCTAATATAATGAATATTAATAAACATTATATAATATATATGTATGATAATCCTAGATCACTATACATTTTTATATATACCTAACTGTATAAATGATGACCATTTATATCACTAAAATGATGAGTTCCCATACCAGGATCATGAGTAAGGATTTATCTATAATTCCAAAAAAAAAAATCAGTTCATCTTAATGAAAGATATATATATATATATATATATTAATCGTTAAATTAAATCACAATATTGATCAAGGATGTCTAAATGTCTTATTTTATAATAATATTCACCTATATGAATTTTCAATGGTGGTAATGATGCCTTCACCAGATTTTAGAGGGGTATATGTTATATTGTATTAACATTTATCCTTTTCCACCATTTCAATTGAAGTGGGTGATGAAGGTATAATTTCTAGTACTCGGTAACATTTTAGGGAATTTTGATTCCCTGTTAAAGATGGAGAGGAATTTATATGTCCTAATAGTGTTGATGGATGATCATCGTTGTTTGAGGAAATATGAATATAATGTCCCTCCTCTCTATTTACCTCAATTGAAATGGATATACATGCCTAAAGCACATTTTCAAGGATAAAAAAAATTAAAGGGAATTTATATCATCAATTAATATTGGGGATGAATCCCCTCACAACATAATTGATAATATATAGGAATTATTATCTGAAATATTCTGGATATTCCATCCTTATTCGTCACTATTATTGTAGAAAAATAGGTATCGACATCTTCAGACATAGGAAGTGAAATAGGGTGATATTCATTTTAATGGTGATTGAATTACATTATCGTGTATGGACTATGACTTAATAGTCTCCTTATATTCTAAATATATAGGAGGAGCATTCAAATCCTTATTAGAGTAATCCATTCTAGGATTAGATCCTCCCAAAAGGCATATGGATTCATTGAATGAAGCCAATATCATGAATAATTCATTATATGTAATGTAAAATATAGTAATCACCTTAATTTGGTTTATATTAAATATATAATCTTCCTTGAGATGAAGAAATTGTTTGACATGGGCCATTTTTAAACCACATGGGTTAGTTATTTATATTAAACAACCTATTGAAAACTCTTTCCTACTCTCTAATAGAATACCATGCCCATTTAAATATATTCCAGGTGATAAAAAGTCATATCATCTCTATCTTGAACAATGTCCGGTCTATTGATGAGGTATATGAGGCACTAGTAGTTTGATGAAGGAACTATCAGAAGGGAATGGAACTAGGGTAATCCCAATGAAGAATTAAATTATTCATCATGAAAAAAAACTATAGACTCAGAATCAGATAAAACAACTCCAAAATAAGGCATTTTTTTGTGTTGATTGAGTGAATTTTCTATTATTGTAAAATATAATTGGGTTTTTAGGGTTGTGGTAGATAAATCGGTATTATTGTAGCCTAATATTTAAAGAGTTAAAATCAGAATAATATTCATATATGAACAATACTCAATTGTTTCTATGGGAAAAACAACATCCTCCAACTTTTTATAAATATATAGTGGCCTTATATTTTCATGTATGGTAGTCTATATGTATTCTCTATAAATGAGATTAAAACATGAAATTCATCCTTGTATATCTCTACACAATATAACTTAGGGAATTAATATTTTTATTCAAACTCTAGAGGTATTTTAAGGTACTCAATAATTATTTCCCAGATATTCTATGAATAATTATGTGTATTGAGATTCAAGATCCTGCCTAAAAAAGTATGAAAATTCAGTATGATATCTTACATATGAGATAATGGACTATGTTTCCTTGAACGAGGTTACACTTTATTCCAAGGAATTTGAGTTGAGGTCATATGTATTGGTGAATACCTTCGTTGATTGGAGCTTGAGGTCATCCGAGTCATTTATTGGTAAATATTTGTTAAATATCCTATATTTCGATGTCAACCAAATAGTTGTTGATTAAATAATCAGTCTAATAGTATGATTGTATTAGTGCATACCATGTATGTTTAAATATTTTATGGGTTCTCCTATTAAGGTGGTTGGAGTCCATATTTCTAGATATTTATTGCATATATAGTTTCACAAGTGTTGTGACTTAATGTCATGGATCATATCATCCTTGTATTCCTCAATCAAATTGGTCTTAGTGGTCACTTCATCCTTTTACTCGATGAGGATATATAAAATCATATCATATATAAAATCATTTTCATAGAAATTATCCACCAAGTGAACTAAAATGATATATATATATAAGTATACTTCATATGATAATGATCCTATTTCATGGGTTAATAACCATTGAACCAATTTTTATGGTCATTCCAATTGTACCATTCGAAAGGGCAATTCCCATCCACCCCATTTTGGGGGAATGAAATATTATGGGGTTTGAACTTTCTTATTCATCGACATGAACTATTATTCTTATTGACTTTTTTAGTATTTTTGTTTCATTAGTTTATAGAGTACAATCTAATGAATGGTTTCAGTATATATAAATTTATATCAATAATCATAGAGTGATCTATTGTCAAATATTATTTATTCATTTTTTCCCTAAGGATGGAATATTATCAAAAACACATGACACGTTTTCTATTGACTTTTCTATATTATATAACAAAAAATATTACATTTTATGGATGATATCAGTAATGAAAAGGTATTCCTATATGGTAATTCCTGAAATTTAGTAGAATGGATTATAATTTTAGAGGTCTTTGAGATCAACTGGATATGGATTTAAAGGCTATAGAAACATCAATAGAAAATTCAATCACCACACATTAATTTTGATGAACCTATTAATTTTGGAAGATAATAATCCTTCTTCTTTGTATCCTTATAAAATTTTAATCTCCCATCTATTATCCCATTATTATAAGGGTTTTTTAAATTCCATTTTATAGGAGGTAATTCATGGAATTGTGTGGGATTTGATTTTTGAGACGATACTATATATATATTAAAGTAAATTGTTGATTTTTTTTCTTTATGACTCCCATTTCATTGAGATTTAGATACTAAAAAAACTTAAAGCTTTTTATAAAAAAATGTTCCATTATTTTTGAAATTGTTATAATAACATATAATCGTTTTAGTTAGTTGTTCATAATTTTTTTATTTTTCAAATAATCCAGTAGATTATCAATGAAAATTTCTATCAAATTTTATTTTGGATATTTTAATGATCATGGAAGAGGTGAAACCATTCAAACATAAAATATTTTATTAAACATTGAAATTCTCACCCTGTTTATATTTTGAGTGGTTTAAGAATGTTGTATTCCTTTGTGTTGAATAGAATAAGTAGAAGAATTCCTAACTACAACATTCTTATCAAATGATTGATAAAAATTGGGATTGTTCTATCAAACAAAATCTATCCCATCCAAAAATATATATGAATCAACTATTCTTAGCAATAACTTGTTTTTTGAGGGTATCTTTCATGTGACCACACAGAGATATGTAATGATTCAGATGTTACACAGGGTCCCTAATGGAATTGAAAATAAATAATGCTGGTGTTGATGGTCCTTTTTCATCAGAGAGTCTAAACGAATGGAAAGGGAAATTCCTTAGCATAAAGTGATTCATCCATTGAAGAAAACATAACAAATTGACAAAGGCTTGAACAAGGAGTCATTTACACTTGGGTCGCGCAAGTTCCACCATGGTCACAAACGTATACTTGCGCGACGCCCAGTGGTCATGCAGGTGACTTGCACGCCCTCTTTAAAATTTCACCCAGGGTCTCTCTATCCTATAAATACCCCTGTGGGCCCCCCATTTTGGAGACGAAATATTCCAGAACCTCAAATTTGAGCTCCCAGCGCCCTAGTATATTCTCAAAGCATCCGAACACTTCTAAGGTAATTTCTTACCTAGAACGGAAGATATTAAGAGCGGGGGGGGGGGGGGGGAGGCCTAAGTGTTGAAACTCATCAACACATGCGTGCCTAGGTGGCCAGCCCTTAAGGTAAAGGGCCACACTTGCACGCCGCCTTGCCCCTTCAACATAATTTGCATGCCTCTCTTATGAAAGTCTCTAGGGGTAGTATTAAAGGATTGAGCCAAGTCTCGCCCATGTTCTACCCTAAGGATTGACCGTCCCGCAGGTACCCATGTGTCATGCAGGTACACCTGCGCGACCAGAACATGCACTGTTACGTAGCACTTGCACGCCCATGCAGGACTTGCGCACCATCTTTTTTTGGGGTGCCACTCCTGCCTATTTCACCTCTGTTATGTTTATCCACCTATCCTCTTCAAGATTAAACCTTCATAACACACTCCAAAGTCATTTATGACTTGATTACCTTGTCGGCTTCCTTATATGAAAGGAATATTGTGGAATATCTCTGAAAACCTAGTGATTTTAACATATTTACATCACTAAAGTTAGAGAGTTCATTCATTCAACCACATCCTTCAAAATGAGAGAATTCTTAACATGGTCCTCCTTTTCAGGAATAATCCCCAAGTCCTCATCAATATGGGCATCCTCCTTAGGAGTAATCCCCAGTCATAATTTCCCAAATCTGGGATTCCTTTTCAGGAGTAAGCCCCAGTCTCAAAATTCCCAAATATGGGTATCCTCCTCAGAAGTAAGCCCCAACCTTAATTCCCTTAACATCTGTTTCCTTTTTCAGGAGTAAGCCCCAGTATCAAATATGGGCATCCTCCTTAGGAATAAGCCCCAAGTCTCTTAATTTTCCAAATCCCATTCACCTGGGACTCTTTCTCAGGACTAATCCACAGTATGAATTTCTCTTAACCAATATTAATTTACTTTTGATCTGGGTTTCATTCTCAGGAGTCAAAACCAATCATAAGTCCCTTCATAACATGGTCATTTTCCTTAGGATTAAGCCCCAAATTACAGTATCCAAATCTCCATAATGCACATATACCTTTATGGACCCTGTTCCTGGATTTCTTCCCTGAAGTAAATCTTAATCTTCATCTATTTGGGCAGTCATAAAAACATAATCCCCACATCATTTCTTATGATTGCATATTTCATGGTACAATTGTCTAGATTTACCAATACCTCTTGTTTCTCACACCGAGCATGACTCACGCGAGATTAGAGTTTAAAAGTAATTATGAAATATTTCTTTGAGCCATAAATCATACATAAACATCACAATCCGTTACTCAAACTATGTGGGTTATGATTCCTTTTCTAATCAAAGGATACGTAGGTAGCCCTTCTGCGGTTATGATCCCAACTCTGAAATAATCCATGTCCTTCTAAATGACAATAAACATCAAGTGCCCCACTGAGTGGCTTTAAAACCAGTATGGTCATCACAACGACTAAGAGACTTTTCTGTATTGAAGGATACCATTGACTAAGAATCTCTAACAAATACAGACGATTCCCTATCAATGAAGAACCTCGAATACATATAAAATATTCCCTAAATCTCTTACATATCAACCATTGATTATCAGATATAATGGAAAACTCATTTTATACTTGGTAATGTAATAAGTATTCAAGAACATAACATAAATCTATAAAGAGAGTCCTGGAGTAGATAATAATTCCCCTAAAAAAGGTGAGATGAGTCTGACCTCCCATTCTACTGACCAATGAAAATTCCTAAGCCTTATCATTCCACAACTAATGAGCGCCTACCTTTGGAAAGTAGGTCCAAATGGATATGAAATCATTGGATGTTTCCAGTTGTACAAAAAATCCCGTTAGAAACCAATTGGAATGTTTGAACCTTTAATCAACAAGGCCATCCCCAATTCTAAAGGAAATAGAAAATGGGGAACCCGACATGAATCCTTAACCAAGTTAAAATGATATTTTAATTATTTGTTAGGCCCGTATTTAAAATTCAATGAGAGGGACAAAAAAAATCAATAACATATGTGCTTATCGAAAAGATGTAGTGGCCGGACATATCATGATTAAGACTGTTATATCAAACAAGCACTCTTTTACCAGATCATCTGCATTACAAGAATGGATTCTCTTAAATTCACACCTCTGAACACCTCTACTGTGAATGCCTCTACTGTGAAGGCATCTGCTGCTACTCATCTTAGATCGTCATCCGCTCTAATGGCGACATCACATACTCAGCGTCTTAAATGCTGGGTATCGAATGCACTGGTTAAGGAGTACTGTCAACACGGTACCATTCCAACTCTGGATGCTGCTCAACAAGCCCTCCAAGTGAACAATTCACCTTGGTTGTCGGGACAACGACGACCAATGATCAAGAAGCAGGCAGTTTTAACCACCGTCTCCAACCATTTCGGGTCGTTATCCCTGGAATGCAACAACCATTCCCTCCCATATTCTGAAGAGATGAATGAAAAGGCTGCTCAAGGCCTTAATTCAAGGAAACAATGGTCCTTCTTGAGGGCTCCCACCAACAATCACAGCCAAAATCGTGCGGCAGTGCACCCTGAACATGATGAGGGTGTCGTCTCCAGGCGTTTGGCTCACGTTCCTCGAACCTGAGTAGGAAAGACGAACCACTAGAGGTGAAAAATGGTTAACTGTGAGTAGGTTTTATCTCTGCTGTTTCCAGAGAAGTCCACCAACCTAACATGGTGGCAAGCAATGAGCGGGCACACACACCCGTCTGTTTTAATTCCATTGTCCAGCAGACTCATCTGGCAGTAGCACACCAGTCCTGCTAGGTGATTTTGGCAGAGTACTATAGACAGGAACGTACACCTGTTTATAAATCATAGACTAGTCAGCAGGCTCGTCTGACTACATAAGATGAAGCCCGCAGACCCAATGTGTTGACAACTGGTAAACATGTACATACACCAGCTTACACTCATCAATCCTTCCAGCAGCCTCGTCTGTCAGTGTTGAAGGAATCTCGTCAACCACATTCGGCAGAGTGCAATCAATAGGCACAAAAACCTGCTTGTATTTATCAAGCATACCAACAGTCTCATTTGGTAGCATTCAGAGAAGTCAGTCAGAAAGATCTGGTGACAAACAAGAGGCAGACTCAATTTTCTACCCTCACACGTGAGTACTGTCAGAATTCACTGGCAGGAAAAGGATGATAGGAGCAGGCACATATACCTACTCCAAGCACATAATGGACATATATTCCCGTTCCGACTGCTGATGTCACCAAGCACATTCGGTCAATGGTGAAAGAGAAGAATAAAATCTCTTCTCATATCCTAGATGCCTGCCAGGATATTATAAAAACTTCACCAGCATCACAGGGAATGACAAATAAATCTATCCCTACCAGTGGAGTGACACATCAACAATTCACTTCGGAACAGACACACACTTCTATTCAAGTCCAAGAGGGTTGTGGGGTGTACTCCCCCATATCATATGGACAACCATGTCAGGCACAGACACCTGATTTGAGTGGAGATGATCAGCCTAACCTGATCATTTATCTTGAGCAGGCACATACACTTTCCCATAATGAGAACTTTCTTCAACATGTGGTACCAAAAATGAGTAAGAAGTCATCTAAAAAGAATACTCGTCCAACACAGTGACGAAATCAAGGGACAAACTCTAACAAGGCCTTACTCGATGCTGGAGTTCTTGATGCACTCAGACAGTTATCTATTGCAACTCAAGATTCTACTCCCTCAGTTCCCAACAGTGGGAAAATTAATTATGAAGGTCTGCATCAGATTGTTCCTCATGAAGTCTTGCTTTATGAAAATTTGGTTGATATTGAAATTTCATCTTCAGATGACAGCCATAGGAACCCTCTATGTGGTTAGAAGATAGAGGAGAAAAATGTTTCATCTTTTGCTGTAACCCACCATGGTGGTCCTCCCCATGATGATGAATTTAGCTTTGAAAGTCCTCTCTGCATTAGTTATTCAAATTTCTTGGAAAATTCTCCAACAGACAATGTATTGATGAGAAAACCCTCTTATCTTGAGGCACTTGAAAATGTGAAGCCCGTCATGTCTAATTCTTTACCACTATCAGGTGAAACACTTTCTCAATCAGAAGATAGCCTTGGGTGTATGTCAATTTTTGAACCACCATTGGGTCTATCATCTTCTAGTTTAATAAGTGAATAATCTACCAATCTTATTGAATCTGATGAACCAGCAAGGAAGTACCAAATCTGGTATAATAAGGAATAATAATCTTCATTTAATGATAAAGAGGACATACTGAATATGAGAAAACAACTGGCGAAAACTGAAGTGACAGTTATGTTTTGGCCTTTGGATGACTCTTAGTATGACATTCCTGAAATGTTGATGGAAGATGGAATTCATGATATTCATCAAAACATATGGATAACTCTTTGTTAGTTGAAAAATAAAATATTATCTTATGATGAATATGAAAATCATATCAAGATAATAGAAGGGTTACAACACCAAATTGACTTGGCATCTCTCTCAGTTTCTCGATATCTGAACGCTGAAAATAAGGAGAGAGCCCTTCGGTGTTCATGCCTTGGCGCACTAAGAAGATTTCTCTAGTTAATTGTCAATGCCACATTTTCTATTCATTTCATGGGATGGGGTGTTCATGGAGCACTACATTTCACTGTACTCTCCAGTCATCAAATCCCATCGAAAATGGTCTCATGCAATGTTATTGCCCATAGATGGCCACTGTCAATGGGTTTTGTTTGTAATAAAATGCTTTCCCAAGAAAAGGCTTCAACTAGTTCCTCTCAAAATAAAGCATCTAGAGAACAAGTTGTTTAATTACTCTTGAATCAAGAAAAAAATAATATTGAACAGGCCTCTCGTTTGGAGCAAGCACATCACCAAGTGACAGAAGTGTTATAAATCATGCAACAGTCTTTTGAGCCGGGTGATAAAAGTGGATGTAGGTTGATGCATCCAGCTTATTTCCGGACTAAGGTCCACATGATCAAGAGAGCTTTCAAGAAGGTCTCAGATATAGCAACTCAATATCCAACCTATCTTGCCAAACTGGGGACTATTTTAACTCATCCCTTGGAATCAACAAATAGGATTCGAGGAGTTGAGCAGGAACAACCCCAGTCCACCAGACAGGGGACGTTTTCAAATCACCAATCTCTTCCTCCAAGAAAGTCAATCTTCTCTCGATTAGGGAAGAAGCCTCAAGAGGAACGAAGAGCCAAATTATCAAGAGATTACCTCCAAATTATGGTTCATCAAGAAGTTCCTGAGGGATTGAATCAACAAAAGGCAATGTCTCATCAAAGTCATGGAAGAAGAAAATATCACAGAAATGCTGATAGAAGGGATGCAATGAATTATGTATCAATTAATGTCATCAATGCTATTTTTGATGATCCACCAGATGAGGTTAACTCAGATGGATCCGATGAAGAGGTTCCTGCTCAAGAAGTTGTATGCACAAATACAAATGAAGAAGGTGTGTGTACACGAAATCAAAGGATTACCCAGAACCTAGGTAATCCATCAAGTAACCCACTTCCCCTCACCAAAAGGGACCCAACAAGGGGAAAGGAAAGAATCACGTTACATAGAATTCCTCTGGAGAAGGTCAATCGCTCTCACTAGAGCAATGATTTTCACAACAAGAGGAAGAAATGATGGAATTGAGGAGGATGAATGCAGAACAAATTCAGGGTAGTCTTCCTCCTAAGCGTGCTGGAGTCAGTCAGTGAAAGGAATTTGTTGTGGCTACTGCGACAGATCAAGAATATCATCCTTTATCAGTACACCCCCACAGGTCTAATCCTATAGGTCAAGTACAACAACAATTGGTGGGGTTACCATCAATTGTAGTATCAGCCACCACATCTGTACCAGCTCCAGTCACTACACCTGTTCAGGTCCATGCTCAACTAGATGTTTCTCAAAAGTTAATAACTACTATTGAGTCATCAACAACTTGGTTGGAATCTATGGAGGGAAAGCATGCTCAAATTCAACCAGAAAAGAGAGCTTACCCTGAGTGGGTTGATGCAATTCCTCCCCCATCAAATTTTTCAAGTACCACATTCCCAGTCTTTAATGGTTTGGGATACGCAGAGAAACACTTAAAACATTTTGTTTCTCTTTGCAATTCTATGATGGGAACCCTTCAGAAATAAGAAGAAGTTAAGGTCATGTGTTTCGTACAGTCATTACAAGGACCCGCTTTTTTTTGGTACACAAGCTTGCAATATCGATCAATTACCCGATGGGAGGATCTTCGTCAAAAATTCCTTCTTCAGTTCAGCTCAACTTTTCCAAAGACAACTGCTTTTGATATTACAAATTTTAAGCAAAGGGTGAATGAAAGGGTCTCATATTTCATTGCTCGCTGGAAGGGATTAACATATTTCATAAGCTTAGCACTCCCTCAAGAGAAATTGTTGCCAATCTGTGTGGAAAATTTATGTGCTGAGTTGCGCACACCATTGATCCCTGTAAAATACATAAGAGGGTTTTGAGACCTTACTTCAATCGCTCAACAGATTGAAGATTCTCTTATAAAGACTAAGGATAAAACTCGTGTAATTCCATCAACTCCAGGAAGGAGAATGGGTAAAGCAGAGACTGCTACAGTTATGCTTAAACAAGGACCTGTACCTACTTCTACTTCAAAACCTTAATCTTCTCGAAGTGCTCAACCTCTTGAGCATCAGAAAAAGAGGTTGTTTCATCAAGATGATCAAAGAGATCAAAGATGAAAAAAATTTAAGGATTTGAAATTTTTTTTTTACTCTTTTTGAAATGAAAAATTTCATAGTTATTTCATTTCAGCTCTGGAAAATAATTTGGTTCAATTTCCAAGGACCAAGAGGCCAAATAAGGAAGGAGATAAAGACTGTCCCAACTATTTCCTATTTCATCAAATGTTGGGGAATCCCATTCAAGAGTGTTTTGATTTCAAGGACCTCCTCCAAAAAATTGTCAACTTGGGACAAGTCAAACTGAAAGGTTCTTCTGATCACGTAGCATGTGTTACTACTATAGATCTAGAGGAGGATGGCAAGTGGCAAGAAGTCAAGAGAAAAAATGCACAAAAATATGATGATTGGATGGTTAGAATGATGATCAACTAAACTCATGCTATTTTGCGAACACAATTGAAGAAACCAATTGTGTCTTCTTCCATGAATGCTACAGCAAAACCCTCTTCATCAGAGGGAAAATCCTCAATGAAACAACATAATTCCAAGAAAGAGGAACAATCAGAAGAAGTTGAGTTTGTGTCAAAGCCCATGTTATCTTTGACTATGGAAAATTTTATGACATCTACTTCTAAGGAACAGGAACTGCCCCACCAAACAGAACAACCTAGATAGGATAATTCGGATGATTCTTCATCAGATGAAGATTTGATCTTCAGTTCTGTTAATATGATTCAATTAACAAATCCATATGCCAGTCACAGTTTCGAACTCGATGAACCTGGGTTCCCTGTATCAAATAGAGGAATCAGAGGAAGTTCCAGAGGCTCAGGATATAGGAGAATACGTGGAACTTTCAGAGGCCAATATTCCAATTCTACCACTACTAGAACTGTGTATGCAGAAGAAACTTGTGGTTGAGCCCTTCAATGTGATCAATAAGAACATGCAAGTTCTTCCACACCAGGAAGATTCAGTCCTGGAACAGTTATTCTGGATGATTGGTTGGAGGTTCCACTTTCTTCTTCTCAGCAAGTAAATAGACCTAATCGGTCTAATATTCCAACTCCAGGAGTATTACCAACTCCTATCCTGGTATATGATGCATCAACTTCCAAAGCATCAACATCCAAGGTACCTACTAAACCACATGTTCCTGTTGGGAAAAGAAGACCTTTGGATCAAAATTCCGATGTATTGAAACACATGACCCAAATACCGGCCAAGTTATCAATTATGGATGTTTTGAATTTATCAAAAGATCTTCGGGAAGCACTCATCGAGGCTTTGTCATGTCATCGGGAGTTTGAGAATGAAATTGCTGCACCTGAAGTCTACCACGTAGAGAATAATCCTGCATAATTTCATGGAGTGATATGTTTTACTGATGAAGATGAAGATGGTTTCGTGCATGGACATATTAGACCATTCTACTTATCTGGAAAGGTCAATGGTATAGACGTCTGAAGAGCTTTTATTGACAATGGTTCAAGATTTAACCTCATTCCCCTTCAAACACATTATCGATTGGGCCTCATAGAATTTGATTTATCTCCTTCTACTATGATTTTAGAAGGATATGATAAAAATGAACAAGAACCATTGGGAAAAATTACACTCAGAACTCAGTTTGGAGATCCTGTATCCAATTCAGATTTCATGGTTGTTGATCAAGACTCAACTTTCGACATCTTTCGTGGTAGACCCTGGCAACATCAACATGCAGTTATCCCTTCTTCATACCATCAAGGTCTCAAATATTGTTTCGGTGGTCAAATTGGGACATTGTATGGTGATAAATCCATGTTCAAGACATGTGAATCTCAATATATTGAGGTGGAATTCTATCACATGAAGGGAAAGGAGGAATCCACAACAGAGGAGATTACCATATTTAATGATCCATATGGTTTGGAAAAGATTCCCAGTAAACCCATTTACACATGTGAGTACATATTATGTGTTGTCTATCAGTCAAATTGATAGGATAGACTGAAATCGAAATACTCTTATGGAAACCTCTATAATGTCAATCACGATAATCAAGCCAGACATCATAGGAGAATGTGGTGATTCACCAAGAAATGATGAAACTCAAATGGAGATGTCTTCATTTCATCCGCTGAAATCCAGCAATTCTATACTTCACCAACAAGGCCAGAAGAAGTTATAGGAATGTTAGAGGTGAACAGTGATGTTGATTCTCAATCCATTATCGCCTCTTTATTACCCAAAGAAGACCCTTCATCATCAATCAGGTCGGAAATGGAAGCTTCTTCTTCAAGATGTGCAAATTTTTTCAGTTCTTCTGATCATGAAAATTTTGCTTCATCATATACTATGCAAGTAGAAATAGAAGAAATAACACATGTTGAAGAAAAAGGGAAAGATCACAGGGATGCTCCTCCAGCATTTGAAGTGGGTATCTCTACCACCATGGATGAATTCAGAGAAATAAATTTGTGTACAAAAGAAGATCCACGACCCACTTTAATTAGTGTGACTATGACTCTTGAAGATCAAGAGATTTATATTTCATTTCTAAAGGAAAATCGACATATATTTTCTTGGAACTATACATAGATTCCAGGGCTTGATCCTGATGTTTCTAATCATCATTTGGGTTTTCCTGAAGAACATCGAGGATTCAACCAAGCTGCTAGAGGAACACACCCAACCTATGCTTCTAAAATTTTGGCTTAAGTGGATAAGATTATCAAATATAACATCGTCATAGATGTTCAATATCCCTAGTGATTGGATAATATTTTCCCATTGAAAAAGAAGAATGGGAAAATTAGAGTTTGTATTGATTTCAGAGATCATAATCGGTATTGTCCTAAGGATGATTTTCCAGTACCGATTACAGAACTATTAATTGATGCAACAACTGGCTATGAAGAACTTTCCTTCAGGGATGGATATTCCGGTTATTATCAAATCTGAATGGCTCTAGAAGGTGAATAATCTACAGCCTTCATATCCCCTCAGGGTGTGTTTCTCTATCGGGTAATGCACTTTGGCCTAAATAATGCAGGTGTAACATATCAGCGTGCCATGCATCGTATCTTCAAACCCTTTTTAGAGAAGTTTGTTGAATGTTATGTTTATGATTTGGTGGTCAAATCCAGGCAACGTTCTAATAACTTGGCTGATTTGGAAATCATATTCCACAAACTTCAGCAACATAATTTGAAGATGAACCCCTTGAAATGTGCTTTTGGTGTAACCTCATGGAAATTTCTCAGCTTTATTATACGACATCGTGGTATCGAAGCCGATCCTGAGAAGACAAAGTCAATCCTTGGTATGTCACCTCCTTGAAATTTGAATTAATTGAGAGGAATTCAAGGACACTTAGCCTATATTCGGCATTTCATCACCAATTTGGCAGGAAAAAGTTTAACTTTCTCCAAATTAATGAAGAAGGGAGTCACTTACCAGTGGAATGAAGAATGTCAAGAAGCATTTGATATTCTCAAGATGTATCTCTTGAGTCCACTACTGTTAATTCCACATATTGAAGGAAGACAACTTATCCTCTATGTGACAGCTTTAGAGTGATCATTGGGTTCCTTTCTTTCCCAGAAGAATGATACTGGGAATGAAAAAAACCTCTACTATCTCAGTCAGACTATGATTGAAGCCGAAACCTGATACTCAAGTATTGAGAAGTGCTTTCTAGCATTAATATTTTTAGTTCAGAAGTTGAGACACTACCTGCAACATCACAAGGTCTAATTGGTATCTCACAATAACCCGCTCAAATTCATTCTTTGTCGTCCAATGCTTACAGGATGTCCGGATAAGTGGGAAGTAATTTTGCAGCAATTTGATATTCATTATGTGTCTCAAAAGGTAATAAAGGGCCAAGATCTGGCTGATTTGCTTGCTAATCATCCTTCAGTAGAAGAAACATCTTCAGATACTGAACTCCCTAATGAGGAGGTCTTCTCTATTCAAGAAAGTCTTCAACCATGGGAAATGTATGTTGATGGTGCTTCCAGAAGTCTAACAGGGAGGAAAATGGAAAATCCTAAATTCAACAAATTTGGCTTCGGAATTGTGCTCATTTCTCCAGAAAAGGCAGTGTAACCTTATTCCTCTCATTTTTGGGAGGCGGTACAAAAACTGAAGCAGAATACCAAGCTCTTATTGCAGGATTGGAGTTGGCTCTTCAAGGACAAGTGAATCACTTAAAGGTGAATGGTGATTCAGACCTGGTAATCAAACAAGTCAATGGGGATTATTCTATCAGAAAAGAAGAACTAATCCTTTTGTATGATTACGTAAGAGAGTTAATGGTGGAGTTTCCTTCAGAACCAACATTTTCTTATGTCCCATGATCACAAAATGCCCAAGATGATGCATTGGCTAATATAGCCACAACTATGGTAGATCATAATCGGGAAGAGACAACCATCAGTATTGCCCACCATCGTACAATTTCACCTTATGTTCAAATCATAACAGAAGATATCAATGAAATTAGTCCCATCTCAGAACCATATGGTCATACTATATGATGGATGACATCTATCAGGTAATACCTAAAAAATGGAACACTTCCACCTGATAGAGCCAGGAATGAACAAGTCCGGAGATGTGTGGTCAATTTCACTCTTCTTGATAGCCCAGATCACCTAGAATTTTTTTTCTAAAAGCATGGTTTTGATGGAGTTATCTTCAGATGTATTGATGGTCAAGAGACAATGACTGTCATGAAAGAAGTGCATGCCAGAATCCGTGGTGCCCACCAGTCTGGACACAGACTATCTGATAAAATTCGAAGGCTTGGATACTTTTTTCCTTCAATGATAAAAGGTTGTATTGATTTCACTAATAAATTTCATTCCTTCCATGCACATGACAACTTCATTCATCAACCCCAGAGTCTCTTCATACAGCTAAATACTCATGACCAATCTCCACATGGGGAATGGATGTAGTGGGACCTAATCCGTCGGTTACATCCAAGCAGTTTAAGTACATTCTTACTGCTACTGACTTCTTTTCCAAATGGGCAGAGGCAATAACTCTCAATGAAGTCAGTTCTAAATGCATTGTTAGCTTCATCAAGTCTAACATCATTACCATATTTTGTGTCCCTCATACCATATTGACGGACAATGGCACAAACTTATGTTAATCTAAGGTGAGGAAGTTGTATCATGAATACAACATCAAATCCAACCATTCATCTTGGTATCATGCAGCAGACAAGGGAAAAATAGGGGATTTCAACAAGACTCTGTCAAATATACTGCAAAAGATGGTGGATAAAGATAAGAGGACATGGCCTGATAAACGCTTTCATGCTTTATGGGCTTATCGGACCACCACCCCCACTGCAACGTGGTCAACTCCATATTCATTGGTATATGGAACAGAAGTAGTTTTGCCCATTGATGTTCAACAACCCTCACTCAGAGTATCCATTTGTGATCAGTAAACTACAGATGAACAATCTCAAAAGAGATTGGATGAATCAGAATAGTTACATGAGAAAAGATTGTGCACCCTACACCACATGGAAGTCTATCAGAATCGAATAACACGAGATTTCAACAAAAAATTTCGTCTTTGTTCATTCATTCAGGGCGAATTGGTATTAGTTCTTAGAACTCCAATGATACCAGGAAAGAAACCTCCCATGCTTGAGGCAAAATGAGAAAGACCTTACTCAATACATAAGGTCTATTCCAATGGAGCTTATTCTTTAATCTCAATGGATGGAGAACTCATCACTACTCCAACCAATGCTATATTTCTGAATAAATATTTTGTATAACACAAAATAACCAACAGTCCATGCATATGAACTTAAACTGTTTGTATTAATTTCATCCAGCAAGACGTTAAACTGCATAACCAACGGTCTATGCATACGACCTTAAACAATTGGCATTTCATTCATCTAGCAAGACATTAAACTGCATAACCAACAGTCTATCCATATAACCTTAAACTATTTGTATTACATTGTCTAGAAAGACTTTAAACTACATAACCAACGTTCCATGCATACGACCTTAAAATATTGGCATTTCTTTCGTCCAGCAATACATTAAACAGCTTAACCAACGGTCCATGCAAATGACCTTAAACTATTGGCATTTCTCTTGTCCCACAAGACCTTAAACTGCACCATCTATGGTCCATGTATATGACCTTAAACTATTTTTACTTTCACCCAACATGATGGTAACTTTATTTTCCCTTTTTTGTACAACATGATGTTAAACTGTGTAAAAATCCTTAATACATCCAACATGACATTAAACTATGTCCCCTTTTGTCTTTTACTGCATGACATTAAACTGCATATTCCCCATTTTGTCCAACATGAAATTAAACTGTATTGTTTCCATCGTCCTAACTACATGACGCTAAACTGTACAGAAACCCCTTAATACGTTCTACATGACGTTAAACTGTATTTTGTCCCTGCTACATGACACTAAATTGTGCAGTACCAATATTCTTAACTGCAAGACTTTAAACTACATAGTCCCTTAATATGTCTTACATGACATTAAAATTTGCATCGTTAAGGTAATTTCTACCTCTTGTTTATCACACTATGTATGACTCATGTGAGCTTAGAGAAAACATCAACCATAACACCCTCTCTGGGATGCTAACCACGTGTAAGTCCCAACATCATTTTTTAGGTCGTTGTCTCCAAAAAACAACTTGATCACTAAATCATTCTTTAATTTAACTATGAAGACTTTGATCCTTGCTTTCCAGGATGGGTACATAGGCAACCTCCCAAGGTTCAGGCCCAAAACCAATCTCTTCACATTGGTTCACCTCCATCTCATACGATGTTGATTCATGAAACCGCCCCCATAATCAATATCTTTACATTGGTTCACCTTCGTCCTTGCTATACGACGTTAAAATGTACAACAATTTTGTCATGTATGACAATAAACTATATCATTCTTTGATATCCTCTACTGAGAGGAAATCATTATTTAATTTGATATCCAATCATGTCATATTTCAAAGACTATGTGCATACATGATAATGCCTAAACCTTTTATCTTGGGTCAAACCATCATTGCACTAAAGTCCCACTTTTCACCCATCACATGTATAATCCAAATCTGTATAGAGGGTATTTCTAGAACTACGTGGGATTGATTCCCATCCTTATGGGATACGTAGGAACGTTCGAGCATCCCTCGAATCCTGCCCCAAGTCTTTGGGCCTAACCCCAAATTCCAATTTTAGTCTCCTGACTGAAAAGTACCTATGAAAACACACTCGGTGTATTCATTATTATAGTCTGAGTTCTATGAACCTAAACTAAGATCTATCATACTTTCGTCCCACACCTCGTTAAAATGTATTTCATGAACTACGTACGACTTGATTCCAATCCCTATGGGATACGTAGTGAAGTCCAATATTTCAATTCAGAACCCAGCCACAACATGATTATGGTTAGCATTGATCGGTGTATATCTACATACATTTGACAATACCCATTTTTATTTGTCATAATCCAAGCCTTAAATATTTTTAGATCCCCATAACCCTTTTCTTTATTTCTAGTCACAAAATGTCCAATTTCTAAGAGTTCTTTTGCCTAACTATGCAGCATGTTCCCTTAGGCGGCCTTGCATAAACAAACCACATAACAGACTTGTCAGTCAAAAGATACTATTATGTGACTATGAATCCATTGACTTTAGGCAGCCCAGCATAATTCAACCCCCTAACAGGTTTGTTAAATAATGGTAACTTCATTCATGGGAAGAAAACCTCTTTTGTCCTTATTGGTCTTATCAACAATATGTAAAGGATCTGCAAAAAATATCAATCCTTAACATATTCTCCCCATGTTCTTTTTCATGATCTGAAAGTATCCAAGTCTATGGTTTATATTTCTCTTCCCTACGTTTGGGTCAGACCTTCGTATGAGTGACATTCATCGAGTTCATAGATGATCTTGCTTGGAAATATCTTCTCCATATTCAAGTACCTCTAAACATATATAAAACTATATGATTTGGAAAATTTGAATCCTCATAAACATCCACTGGATTTTTAGCAGTATAAAAGTAAATTTCTGGGAGTTCATTTGCCTGACTATACAGCATGTGCCCATAAGTGGCCATTTATAAGTAGTCTACATAACAGACCTGTCAGCCAAAAGACACCATTATTTAACTATGCATCTATTCCCTTAGGTGGCCCTGCATAATTCAACCCCCTAATGGGTTTGTTGAATAATGGTAACTTCATTCTTGGGAGATACTTTTTCTAATTCCTTTTATCCCCTTTTCATATCATTCTTCAGATTGAAAATTTCTTAAGTCATGGTTTGCATTTTTTCCCTCATGCTTTAGTGTGGTAATATGTTTTCAGATAAATTATAAAGGAATTGATTAAATTTTAACCCATTTGGTCAAAGCTATTTCGACCTTAAACATTAGCCTTTTTATGTCCGACATGCATGACTATCAACTTTCCACAACATACAAGGGAACTCTGAAAAAAAGTTGAGTCCCAGCTCACTAAACATACATTTTCATATGATTTATGTAATATTGAGCAAATAAATGATCCAAAGTTTGTAGGGTTATATATAATAATCCTAGTCAAAATCAAACTACGCTTACTAGGCCCATTGGATTATGTAAAAAACTGAAGCAGGTAGCAGGAAAATTCATGCATAGATGATTGAAAATGAAAGAGTTTTTCCATTTGATGCACAAGAATTAGAAGGACTTCCACAAACTGGATTCTCTTCTATTTTCTAGGAATTACAAGAGAAAGTAAACATAAGTCTTCACTTTATGTACAACATCCCAAGCCTCATAATGAGCCACTTGAATCTCATGCACTCAACCAACTTCACTCTTTTGAACCTTATAGAGTGCTTTCATGGCATCCGCGATGGATTTCATACCACTCGTTCGAGCTCCCTCTAATGAATTATTGAGTTGTTAAAGTTCCCCAGTAACATCGTCTAATTATTGCTGAAGGTGCATCAGCTGGATGACTTTATCTTAGATCTTATGATTCAGCTCCTTCATCTTGGCAACATAGTCAGCCTCAGCTCAGCATACCATAGCCTCAAATTCAATGATGTTGGCTGACAGCTTCACCCTAGTCATATCTTCATGGCACTTTTTCTCCTTCTCCCACCTTAAGATGACTTGCTTCACTGCGGCATGTATCTTTTGATATCCAAACCCTCCAAGTCCCAATGTGACAAATAGGGATGACAGTCGAGGGATCTTTGGTGGTAACTCTTCTAATGGCACTTCAAATATGATCTTCCATATGTTTTTCAATGACTTAAATCGTGAAAATTGGAACGTCTTTTGTACTTCTGGATCCTACTCAGCATCACTGCTACATGGGGGAATCTAATCTGGGATTAATGCACTTAAGGAAGTTCCCTTTTATGCTCCCTCCCCCCTGACCTATGCTTCTTCACTTTCAATTCCCATTGGGGAGGAGGATGAGGCTTCATCTACAGATCTAGCCACTGAAATTGATGGACCTGCATAATCAATTGAATACTTTGGTTATTTTCAAAGAATAAAAAAAGTTGATTGACTGTCTTGAAAATTAAGTACAGTCGCAAATATTGTTATCCCTTACCCAACGGTAGATTATTAATTTGAGAAGGCTCCTTCACATCTTTCCTAGACTCAACAGGATTTTCAGGGTGAGTTTGAGGAAGCTCTACGGGGTTCAGCTCCACTAGACTTAATGTCTCTGAAATAGTTGGGTTTTCTATACCGCCTTCAGGCATTTGTATTGCAACAGTTTGCTCAGATAGAGCTGCATATTTGAACCGATCATGATTAGACATGTAATAATAATTTGTTTTTTTATAGGACTAAGGATAACACTCATGTCCATAATCTTCTAAATTACATGGTAAGGTAACATGATCTATAAAATCATCAAAAGATGCACCAAGTCCCACCATTTCTTCCAATGTAATCTTAGAATATTGGTTAATCTCACCAGTGGGAGCATTTGGTATGTCTTCTTGGAGACCTTCATCCTGCAGTCCTTGACCATGGATAGAATCTTCAGATAAAATAGTTGCGTTAGTTGCAATGGACGCCAAAAGCTTGAGTGCAGGGGTTGAACCAATAATATTACATAATGGAAGTCAGTCTATGTTTCAGTCAACATTTTATGAAACATTGTAAATTTACCAGAAGTAGGTTCTTCTCTTCTTGCAATAGTAGCAAGAGGGATACTTGGAACAGATGTTGGCTCTTCTCCAGGAGCAGCCAAGTCAGCCTGAATTTGAGATTGTTCCACACCACCCTCCGTGTTCCTCAAAATAGGATCATTACTCTCCCTCAGAGGTGAAATTGAAGAAGCCCCTTCAATCCAAAGGAAAATGATTAATCTTTCTCATGGTTTAAGACTCATGATCACCCAAAGAACTTACCACTACTAATGAAGCATTAATCTATGGACTTCCTCCTTCATTGCCTTTGCTTCTTTGACTTTTTGGGAGTGTCGACAGTCTCCCTTACAGGCACTTGAATTGGAGAATGGAAGGCCATGTCCAAATCCGTATTCATGTCCTGCTGGCCTGGAATATCATGCCCAATTCACGAGGAGATTTAGCAGCAGCCCCAATGGCAGTACCACAAGGGCTATATTGTGGCGAAGGAACCTCAGTAGTTTCTTTCATTGCGAGCTGCAGGATGAAGAAAATAATTTCCTTGAGTAACAAAGTTATGATTGAAATCAAGTTGTGAAGAAAGTAAGGAAAGAAAACTTACATCTTCAAGAGCCACGTAATCTTCTCACTCCTCATCTCCGGAAAAACCAGTCCCCTCAGTGGTGCCACGATCTATCATTTCCTTCACCCGCTTGGTGATAGGAATGGAATCATCAGTGGCATATATGAGCATTTCTAGCTCTTTGATGTAAGCCCACACTTCATCGGGGTTATCCTCGTAATGGATATTTGTAGAAGCCACAAGATTCCCTATTCCAGGGAGTTGTAGCCCCTCGCACAAATCCAACCAGGCAGTTTTAGTACCACAATATAAAATCTACCATGTATGGACATCCTCTAGTTGTAGATATTCAGTATGTGTACCAGAAGGCTGCGAGGAAGGTTCTACAATCTTGGAATTCAGTTTCTTCCTAGCTCCTGCAACTACTGATAGAGAATAAGAAAATAAGACTTGTTTCTCAATAAAGTAATGGTGATTAAATTTCCAAAATGAAGTAACTTACCAGGAGTTGATGGAGTAGGTCTTGTGATTCTGACTGGAGGATTATATCGGGCACGAGGCCGCTTTTCTGCTTATTGTGCCACATCATCCCTATATTGATAATCTGGTGACTCAGTCCTAGATAATGAATCCGGAGAATCAGCTTCAGGTGGGGAAGAATCACCTTATTGAGGAAGGGTTTATTTCTCTATAGTCCTCTTCATTTTTCCCACCCGATAAACCAGGTGCTTCATCACCCCTCTAGGGTATGATACTATCTAGTTTTTGGCATACCACGTAGTTAAGTTATATGCCGCGTTTTCAACTGGTAGCTCAAACACTGCCCCAGTCTTCTCCCTAGAGGTCAACAACCATAGTTGTTGGGCAACCATCGGATGTTGCTCTGACCTGACATACACGGGGGGAGATACAGCAGTTTCCTGTAAACACTTGAATTGACATGCAAATATATATGGATCATAGGCCTCACATATAATCTATCCATCAATTCTAGAGACTAGCACACCATCTCTACAGGCCACCATGTATTCCCTCAAATCCAGGCTGGCTGTTCCATCATCAACAAACCGCTCGGTTGGCAGATTTCTATAAGGAAAGAAATTAAATTCCTTATACATGCTCAGCATGACCTTCATGTCATAAGCATTGAGAACTAATGGATCAATTCCAGTGAATGCCTACAATGATGGCCTGAAAGTACTTCCAGGAATCTGTACTCCATTCTGTATATTATACATCCTGAAGTGAGTGGTGATCCGTCCCCATAAAACATGGAATGGTCACACTATTCTCAATGGAGACTTACTCATGAAGACATGGAGTAAGCTGATGTGAAGACTTGCTAAAATAGGGGTATCCAACCCAACCATTCTTCCCTCATCCAACTTTGCCGCAATAACGAAGGTCCCTGGCCTGACGCCTCCCTTCGAGTCCCTGATTGGCAGAAGATAAATGCTGAGCCACAAGGCCAAAAATCCCGCCAGAAGAGTCTTCTTTGGGATCCTATGATTCACCTCATATCCCCACTTCTCAAATTCTCCTGCTTCCATAGTCGTCCATAATGTGACAGGAGCACCCCTCTTCTCTGTTTTGGGGTAGGTGATAGGACGAGTGGGCTTCTTCTTCTTCATAGACCCCGTCTCCTTTGATACCTTCTCCTTGAGCTCTTTCTCCTGCTTCTCAATAAGAAACATATTCATCCACTCCTATGGATTAATATCCTTTCTATAATGAGCTAAGGAGGTCTCTTAACTCTTGAGATTATGGAAGATTTTAAATAATTCCCGAGCTAAAGCCGGAGTCTTCTCCGAATCATTCCAAGTAACCATGGGGGGATGATTTCATTATACATATCACCCAAAATTGGATCCCCAATGTTTTTGTGGACATCCCAGAGACTGATTCATACTTTTACATTATTCAGATGGAAATAATTGGTTTATGGGATCCAATGGCTGTGTATCTCTGGCACGAAGTTATCATGCCTATAAACATATGTTTTCCCACCCCAGATGGCTTCGTATATCGTAATTACTTTCAAATCCTCAACAAACTCTGCACAGGTTTGTTGCACCCAGTATGTCCATATCCAGGTTGGCTTCAAACCTCCTCCAGGATGGAAGTCCAAACTTTTCATCCAACCTTTGGATTGGTGCATCTGAGAATTTCGGAAGATTGAAGGGTAACAATGTGGTTGTAGCTCAGGCTTATGAGGTTTCAGATCTGGTGTACAAGGGCTATGATGCATCATATGGTCCTTCTCCACTGTTCCAACATTTAGAAATACTCCTCAAAATGAGATATTTGTTGCAGCAATGTTGGTGTAACTCTAAAACCAAGAAAGATGGAGATAATTCTTTTCCTTTGGAATTGTAACTTCTCATAGATGACCATAGCCATACAAAGGCAGATAAATTCTCTAGGGGAAGTCACAATGATATTTCTTCAAATACTTATCCAAATGTGGGAGAGCACTATCGCAGACGGTATAGTAGTCATGGCCAATGATGCTCATCATATCATCATGTAGCTTTCTTTCCAGTTCATCAGCCATTCCAATTTTATTGGGAGCCATTAAATCTGCACAAAAGTCGAATAAATTAACTCTTAAGTAAGTTTATTTTTCATAAAATTTGTGAAGGAATTTGAAAAAAATGGCAAAGTCATTAAGGTTCTCAAGTATATTTTTGCGTTCAAGTATGGATGTGTTGCGCAAGTTTTTGGCATGAAAATATCACCGCGCAAGTCCTATTACCTCTTTAGAAGCGCGACAATAGTGAATCAGAAGAAAATAGAACAACTTGCGCAGAGAAAGTAACTTGCGCGGCGAGAGCTCAAAAATTCGAAATCCGGGTGCTTTGAGCGAGAATGGCCGCCTATATATAGGCCAGGCCGCACCCATGTGTGCCTAAATCTAGTGCACCTAAATCCAGCACGCTCAACACCTGCGCGCTGACCTCTGCGTGCTCAACACTGGCGCGCCGCATATCCCTTTGTTTTCTTCATTTCCTCAGAGTAACATCCTCATTTCTTTTGGATCCAACTCTGAGGGGGGACTTTTGTTGACACTCCTTTTTCGTCACAGAGTCTAAATGAATGGAAAGGGAAATGCCTTATCATAATGTGATTCATCCTTTGAAGAAAACATAAAAAATAGACAAAGGAATGAACAAGGAGTCATTTACACTTGGCTCGTGAAAGTTCCACCAAGTTTGCGCAAGTATACGTGCACGACGCCCAGTGGTCGTGCAGGTGACTAGCGCGCCCTATTTAAAATTTATCCCAGGGATTTTCTAGCCTATAAATACCCTTGTCCCCCCCATTTAGGAGATGAAAAATTCCAGAACCTCAAATTTGAGCTACCGACACCCTAGTCTCTTCTCCAAGCTTCAGAACACTTCTACGGTAATTTCTTACATAGAATGGAAGATCTTAAGAGGGGGGGGGGAAGCCTAAGTGTTGAAACTCATCAAAACTTGCGCGCCTAGGTGGCCAGCCCTTAAGTGAAATGGACACACATGCGCGCAGCCTTACCCCTTCAACATAATTTGTGGTCCCCTCTTCTGGAAGACTCTAGGGTTAGTATTAAAGGCTTGAGCCAAGTTTCACCCAAGTTCTACCCTAAGTATTGACTGTTGCTCAAGTACTCATGTGTCACGTAGGTACACCTGCATGACCAGGACTTGCGCGGTTACGCATCACTTGCGCGCCCATGCAGTACTTGAGCGTCACATTCTTTTTGGGTGCCCCTCCTGCCTATTTCACCTTTCATATGTTTATCCACCTATCCTCTTCAAGATTAGGCCTTCATAACTTTCTCCAATGTCATTTATGGTCTGATTTCCTTGTTGGATTCCTTGTCTGAAATAAATTCTGTGGAATATCTCTCCAAACCTAGTGATTTGCCCATCATTACATAACTAAAGTTAGAGAGTTAATTCATTCAACCCCATCCTTTAATACAAGAGAATCCTTAATATGGGCCTCCTTTCAGGAATAATCCCCAAGTCCTCATTAATATGGGCATCCTCCTCACGAGTAAGACCTAGTAATAATTTTTAAAATCTGGGATCCCTTTTCAGGAGTATTACCCAGTCTCAAAGTTCCCAAATATGGGCATCCTCCTCAGGAGTAATCCCCAACCATAATTCCCTTATCCTGGGTTTCCTTTTTCAGGAGTAATCCACAGTCTCAAATTTGGTCATCCTCTTTAGGAATAAGCCCCAAGTCCCTTAATTTTTCAAATCCCATTCACCTGGGCCTCCTTCTCAAGAGTAAGCCCCAGTCTTATATTCGCTTAACCTGTCATAATTTACTTTTGATCTGGGTTTCCTTCTCAGAAGTAAAACCCAATCATAAGTCCCTTCCAAACATGGGAATTTTACTTAGGAGTAAGCCCCAATATTAGAGTATCCAAATCTCCATAAAGCACATAGACCTTTATGGACCCTATTCCTGGATTTCTTCCCCAAAGTAAATCTTAATCTTCATCTATTTGGGTATTCATACGTACATAAGCCCCCCATCATTTCGTATGATTTCATATTTCATGGCACAATTGTCTAGTTTTACAAATATCTCTTGTTTATCACATCGATCAGGACTCACGTGAGTTAGAGTGTAAAAGTAATTATTACATCTTTCTTTCTGCCATCAATCATACATAAACATCACACTCCTTTACTTAAACTATGTGGGTTATGATTCCTTTTCTAAAAAAAGGATACATAGGTAGCCCATCTGTGGGTACGATCCCAACTCTGAAATAATCCATGTCCTTATGAATGACAATAAACTTCAAGTGCCCCACTGAGTGTCTTTAAGACCAGTATGGTCATCACAATGACCAATAGACTTTTATGTATTTAAGGATAACATTGAATAAGAATCTCTAAAAAATTCATATGATTCTCTATCAATGAAGAACCTCGAATACATATTAAAGATTCTCTAAATCTCCTACATATTAACCATTGATTGTCAGATCTAAAGGAAATCTCATTTTATACTTGGTAATGTAATAAGGATTCACGAACATAAATTAAATCTATAAAGAGAGTCCCATAGTAGAAAATAATTCCCCTGAAAAAGGTGTGATGAGTCTGAACTCCCATCCTCTCGACCAATGAAATTTCCTAAACCTCATCAGTCCACAACTAATGATCACCTACCTTTGGAAAGTAGGTCCAAATGGATATGGAATCATTGGATATTTCCCGTTCTACGAACAAACCCATTAGGAACCAATTGGAATGTTTTAACCTTCAATCAACAAGGTCATCCCCAATTCCATAGGAAACAACTGGAATTCTATAGTTTTATGGAGGAGGAGTAATATATACCCATTATTCATATGGAATCCACACTGGTATCACTAGTGTATTATGATCTTCCATATAATAGATTTTAGATACTAGATAATTAATGAACTCGATGCTCTCAAATGTAATGGTTGGTTACCTAGTTACAAGTGAAGAGGAATCAAGTATAGCATCACATTTTCAATATTTCTATGTCTATTACAGATAATAAATATGGTATATATTAGATTGGAACATCTATCATGGTTCAAACTAATGTCCCATTATAATAATGTTTTTATATTCCCCATCCTTCATATCTAGGTATACATAATATAGGATCCTTGAATCGATCGGATGGCTCGACTCTTCCCTTATGAAGAGAGTAGCCTCTATATTCCATGGGAGATTTTTTAATGAGAAACATGAATATATACTTGAATGTTACACTCAACCAAAATACAGCCCATGTGTAATAATTCATTGAGATAAATTAACTAAATTATCTCTACTTCATATTAAAAAAATCTCCCTTCAGTAGTGTGAGGCTCAGCTTCTTCAGGTAATGGGTGGGATTTAGATACACTTTTTTTCTTTACATTGTTTGCATCCTTATATATATGTGGTGTAAAACCTTTTTGGGGAGAAAAAAAATTTATGATCTACCTTTATTGACATGATTTAACACCCCCCTCAAATATATCAGCGTATACTATATTTAAGAAAATGAATTGAACATCATAATCTTTTTCATTGGTGGTATATTATAATTAATGTATATGTATAACACTAATTTAATTTTCATATATAGATTATTTTATAAGTACCATGTCCTCATCCAAAGTATATGGTTATTGATCATCTCTTCAATATTTTTCATTATGAAAATCACATATATTATTGTGATTTCCACTCATAGAAAACTATACGATATTTATGAAATTATGAGGACTCTCTTTATTGTTTCAATCATTTTATTGAATTGGTTTATATAGGGTAATCATGTTTAAATCTCTATAAACACTTAATCAAATTCTCCCAACGAAATAGATATATAATATAATGAAAGAATCTATGAATGTCTTCCTTGTGGTGTTCCTCATATCCTAGTGAAGAATGAATTTTATATAGCAATAGGAGGTTGTGATTAATTATCCACGCCCAGTTGGATATGTTTTTTTATTTCACCACTATGAAATCTTGAACCTTATATGGTTTTGATTATTTGAGGGTTGTATGAGGTGGTAGAAATTAACCCATCCCTTTAGGAATGGGTTTCTCCTCTATTGTTGTTTCTGAGGATGCTATTTTTTCCCTTTTTGGTTTGTTAACTAATTTAGATCATATGATAGATATATTTCATATTTTAAAAATGATATTCATTCCACTTGTGGTATCTCTTCAGTTAAATATTTGTATTATATTATATTTGAAGAATGATCATCCATTTAAATTGATTGATGCTTCATCATATCAATGGGTCCCTCTTATCTTGTTTTTCATTTCTATGTTTTGGACATGATGATGTTTATTATAATTGACAAAATAGATTGTGTATGTACTAAGGATGAAACTTGTTATAAATCAATAAGATTTCATGATATCTTTTTTGGTGATATATGATGAATATGGAGAAGTGTAAAATATAGGTAACCATGTTAACTCAAACTAATGATGTGTGTATCAGATGGATTTCAAATTATTAATAATCATACAGACCATAAATAATTATGTAATGTTTTTTATGATAAAAATAATACTTACCATGTTTTGGATGTCATGTCATAGAAACGTTATCTTAGTTAATCTGAATGAAAACATTAATAATTAATATAACATGAATTCTATATTGTGTGTGTGTTTTACTATTTTAATACCATGACAATGAATTTACATCTATAGATTGAAACAATGTTAATGTACATATACCTCATTCAAGAAATTTCAAATTTCACACCACAATGTATCCCTAATCTACAGTAGGATCAGATTATTTTCATTTTCTAGTTATTTCATCATTATCATGACATCCTTCCCATATTTAGTGAGAGTTTAATCTACCTAATCTGACCTGACTAGGAATTTCCCAACTTCCATACTATGGTGAATATTATTTGTTGAAATATTCTATAATGTATTAGAAGTTTTGAAATCCAATAGAAATAAAGAAAATAAAATCATAGATGGGATTTTATCTTGTTGATAAGGGTTATTTCTATTTAATGAAATGTCTCGTAGTATAGTTTTAATCAAAAATTCAATTACCTCAATATATGACATATTTCATAATGATGATTTGGTATATGATGGATTTTCACTTATAAATTAGATACCGTTATAGGGAGGAAATGTGAGATGAATTCTATGATGAGATGTACTTATATTATTTCATAATTTCAAACTATTGAGAGGATAACTACCTTAAATTATAAGAGGAATAAAATCTTGGTGGGGAGTCGTAAGGGGATAGAAATGTGTTTGTTTCAACATCTCGTAGGGATGATTATTTATATTAATCTAAACATAGGATGATTTCTCAATATCAATATAGATATCACCGTAAAGAGGACCTTAATGGAAGATTTTCTAGGGTTGAACTCGAGACATATTAGTAGTAATATTACAAGGGGGAACATTATTATGGATGTTGTATCACATTTCAGATAATTATTCGATAGAATCATGGGCCTCAATTTGAAATTTTTAATGGAAAACAATAGTACTAACATTTATTTTTCTATGAATATGGGTGTGATACAAAACATTGTATAACCCTAGTGATGGTTCTTATTAGATTCACTCTTTTGGTCATTTAGGATCATTAACTACATTCAACAACCTTCAAACATGGGACCCTTCCAACATTACTATCATGTTTCAATTAGAATATGATGATTAGATTTTTCAGTATTAATAGAATTGTGTTCCTTCTTTTTCATTTCCATCTCAATATAATGATGACAATCTATACATAAAGGGGTGAAAGAATATGTTCTATCTCCAAATCAACTCTTAAAATATTTTAAAGTGTCCTTTATGATTTTCCAGTATAATAAACCTTCACTTGTTTGTCCATTGAAATTTTCCATTGATCTCTACTGGGAAAGTAAATGTGTTCCCAATGTTATTGGCTATATTTTATTACGATGTTCTAAAAATCCTCACAAATTAAAGTATGAATGTGTTCATTCACATTAGTAGATCTTGATATATGTTGAGGACCATATTTTTTGGTGTTTTTGGAGATCCAAACCTACTTGTGATAGTCATAGGAATATGGGGACGACCATATATTATTAACACTTCTAGGATATTATAATAGTTTTTTGGTGATGAGATTAGGTATATATTCTTTCCCATCCATTATATATAAAATGTGAAGATTATTTTTTTAGTAGTGATAGGCATATATGTATATTACTTAGGGGGAATGATGATTTTGAACAATACTATCCTCCCATGACCATAGGGATATGCCAACAAGATACTTTTATAAGGGAGTAAAAATGTTCCTACCCCATGTTTATGTTTGGATGCAATAATGAGATCTATCTAGTACATTAAAATGGAATTGGTATGTTTACTATGTGAGAATATGAAAATGTCCCTCCTCACTACTTTTCACCAGTGTATACTAGTGTGAATCAATGGTGGCTATAGGGATTTTGTGTTATTCTTTGTGAATTTTTTCTCACTACCCCAAGTGATAAACCATGGGTAGTCAGGTTGGAGTTACTAGAGGAGGAACCCACAAGGATCCATCTTCAGCAGGTTATTAAGGAATCAATTTTACAAGATACTGTCATTAGAGTATGTTGAAAACATCATAACTATGAGACTCATTTGTTGAGGTGTGACCATTGTTAACCTTATATTTTTCCCCAAAATGATATCAGATAAAATTATAGGCATAACCCAGGGAAAGGCTACTAAAATATTTATAAATGGTTATAGGTGGTGCCTATTTCTTCATCACCGATAATCATTGAACGAAATGTTAGATAGGCTTCAAATTGTGGAGGGTTTCATGAATGGCCTCTAACATCAAGATATTAAAATAAGGAAGTACTATTAAATGAACACATTCATTACTTTTCTCTAAAGATTATTCCTCGGTGAAAAAAATTCATATTCAGTGAGGTCCCAGCATTGGTGGTGAGTGAGAATTATGTTTTCCTCTAAGGTGAAATTATTAATTTTTATTAAAGGTATCTCTATGTCATTTATGAAAATTTCAATAAAAATGATTAGAAAATCCATCCATGCATCATCAGATGAAAGGAACATATTAAACTAGTATACTTCACATTAAAATGTTCCTCATCATGTTAACCATGTATTTCTATATACTAAACATGAAAATAAATGTTCATATTATTGGTTTTAATAGTCTATCAATGATTATAGATTCATTTTGGGTTCATATGTAATGTTTTTATCAATTTCTAGAAGTCATTATTCATGAAACAAGAAAAACAATGTGACTATCATTAAATTAACAAGAAATTTCATTGTAAAACATCATTCCAAAGGTATGTGATTACTAGGGATATTATAAATTATTCATTACGATACGCATTGATCGTGGGGATGGGAGGTCATTCTCAACATAACCTTTAGGAATAATTGTTTCTTACAGTTAAATTATCTTATAGAATTATCCTATATTTATTAACACTTCCCATATCCTATTAATGAATAAGCTACCCCTATTCCTATATTTGTTCATAATTATTTTTTAATGTGAACATCCATGTGTTTTACATGTTCTTCATCAACATTAACATCATTATATACCATAAGTTATCCATTAATGGTAACATGTATAATTATTAAATGATCTTCATCTTGTTTTTTATTAAATAATGATTTTTAATATCAATAGATATATGACTTAATATTTGACAGTTGGGAACAATAGATTTAATATCTAGGAATGAGATATGTGTCCAGGTTGTTGGTATTAGTCATATAAAAAGGGATTCATATGTATCCTTGTGAAAGGAACAATAACCGATTAAGTTCTATGATTCTTAATGGATATCATTATACATTATAAGGATATGAGGAATGTACTGACACAATAATTTTATTATTATTTAGTAACGAATACGTGGGAAAAAGTTCCTAGAAATGGTTGTTGTGGGAGTTATGAAGATTTATCACTTTATGGTTACCATGTAATGAAATATGAATAAAAATATTAGAATGTTTCATGTTGAATATTGATCAATATAGCTTTGTTTCATAGGTAATATGTCTTTTTTGAGTGTAACAAAATAATTCCTAGTGTGGATAATCCCCTATGGGTGTGAGAATGATTTTATCAAGACTATTTCCCAAAAATGGATGACCTATGAGGAATATTTCCATCATTTATTAAATTAATGTATCAAATGGAATAAGTCCCAATGAGGAATGTGTCATATGGTATGTGTTAATGGGGAAAAAGTATATCTGATCTGAGAGTAATATTACATGGTGTGGGAGGATTTATGTGATCCTGTGAGGAATATTTCCTTAAAGAGATAAAAATATAGGATTTATGATAATGATTTTGAACCTCATGTATGCATTGTTTCTCACATTGAAACAAGAATCCAAGAACACATATTTGAAGTGAAATTGTATAAAATCTTTTAATAGAACTATAATACATAGTTTAACATCATATAGTAAGGATGCTTTCATGTAGTTTGAAGTCGTGATATAGTGGCCCTTACAAAATCTAACTTAAATGGTAAATTAATATCATTATTTAAAAAATAAATCTCAAAATTAGTCTCAATAATTAAAGATGGAATGGTTTACTATCGAAGAGATTATCTAAATAAATATCCTATTTTAAAACATTTACAAACATTTATGCATAATTTGATTCCTTATGACCTTTTCTATAAATATAACCTAATATAATAATATTAGTATTTTGGTTATTCGAAACATAAGAAAGGGATGATCTCAAATGTTTATTAATTGAAAATAAATAACATAAGTTATTAAATCCTTAAAATTAAGGAGAATATATGGAAGGAATAAATTTCATAAGAATTTATCATAAAACCATGTATAATTTTTCTAAAACCTAATGTAGAAATATAAGTTAAAAAATTAATGTTCCGGTTTTGGGTGCCAACAAAAGGTTCCCCATGCTCGATTGGTCACATGGAATCAACCGCATTTCCCCGAATGCCAGAGGCTTTCGACTAGCAGGGAGGGCCTTGGGTGTGAATTTGGTATAACTATGCACTCATTGGTAGAGTAACACACCAGAAATAAAAAGATAACAGTAGTGAAAGTAATAATAATACCATACAATAGTAAACAGCAGAAGACTGAGTAAATAAACAACTTTAGTATAAATATATATATCAATAATGATGCATGTCACAAGTATCTAGGAAAGCAGCCTAACAAGTAATAATGCTAGAATATAGTACCAAAACAAAGTAAAAAGGAAACAGTAGGTAAACAACTCTAACAACATCGCAAGCCTCAACTTGGTCCTATGTTCTCCAGCTTCACAATAGTCAAGTACCTAAAGTATAAGGGATCTTGCCGTTATCTATACCTGCAACAATATAATTTGTTTTGGCCTAAAATCATAACCCAAACTAGGTGTGAGACGAATCCAAGTAGGAAACCACCCAAAGATCAGTTCCTAGTAGTCAGTGAATATATATATGGCAGGAAATACAAAAAATGAAGTAGTATGCAAGGAAGTACTCAAAATTAAACAATTATACATTTTTAATTACATTCATTTACAGTCATCAAGTATTATACCAAGTGGAAAAAAGAAAACCTCTAGGATGTTCTCACAACATATCCACTCCGGTTCAACAAAACAATCTCATGTAACCCTATGGGTAAGTTATCACAGCCTAACCACATTAGTTCAACTTATAAAAGGATATAATGACCTTCTGGGTAGCTCACATAGCCTGACACCTTTGGTATCATGCAAACAAAGACTCTTTGAGGAATCACTCACCGTCAATTCCCCCTATATTCTTATAATGATAAACTAAAGACACTTTGCAGAAGCACTCAACATAAATTCCCCCTTTTGGTATCATAACGATTAATATAGACACTATGAGGGAGCACTCAGCCTCAATCCCCCCTATGGTCTCAAAGTGTGATAAATATAATAGACACTCGGGGAAAGCACTCAACGTCAATTCCCCCTATGATCTCACTACATCAGGTTCCCAAAAACCTATGTAAATCAATCATGAACAAATGATATTTATCAGCCAAAGTAATCCAAAAAGTGCTACTTGGATAATATCTAAAAATTATAACACAAGAAGTTCAGATAATATCACTCCATCCTAACAACCCTTGTCATGGAAAAAAATCAGCCTAACAGTAAATTCTAGAACCAATGTCCAATATCAAACCAAACATGGGAAAAAACATCCATAGCATGAAAAAATAACCCTATTCACAAAAAAGAGCCCTAACTCAAGAAAAAAAGCATAGAAATCATCAAAATGGTTAAAATACCTTAACACACAATACCCCAATCTAGGGTGTTGGAAACTTTTTCAAAAAAATTCAAGGACTAACAACAGAAAGGAAAAAACCACCACATTCAGTATTGTATGATCGATATACTCTCACATCAGCCTCTGAATCGGGGAAACATTATGTAGATATATAAAAAAATCAAAAACAATTAACCAGTGATATCTCATGAAAGAGGATAATTTTAAGAACTAATCTCTATAATAAGGAATAAATCACAGTGGTAATTACAATGCAATTGACGGTGGTTGATTCGAAGAACGAGTGGTCGATCAGGGGCTTAGAGAAGAATTGTGCCTTGCGGTCACACCTAGATGATATGAGTCAAGAATAAGTCATTTCATCCAATTAGATGTGACCGCAGTCTGATTTAAAAAATAATAAGAAAAGTACACAGAATATATTTTAAAAGTACATGTTGTGTAATTCCTTTATCGGGACCTTCTTTAAGTGGTCTCCATGTCACCCCACATGGCCATGTACTTGTCCGTTACATGGATAGTACATTGTAACCCATAGTGACCGGGTACACGACGTGTACTCATAAGTACAGGGTGTGTACTCCTTAAATTTCTAGAAACTCATCTTTTTGAAAAAATAACCGAAAACAAGATCCATACTTGAAAAGAAGATATGGGTTCTTCAGAATTTACCCAATTAAAGAAATTTGTCCATGAATTTCCCTAAAAAGGTGGAGAAGAAGATGAATCCTCGAACAGCTCCGGTCCCTGCGATCGTACAGTGGTCTCCCTCTCACAAGTCTCATCATATACTCTCTCATGCTACCATAGCACCCGTACAATAGGAACAGACCAGCCATGGGGAACATTCGTGCTTTGATTAACAATCTGGATAGGATGATCCCTGAATGATGTGTCCACCTCTAGATCAACCTCCTTGGGTTGAAAAACATGAGACGAGTCTAAGATGCAATGTCGTAGCTGAGAAATGTGGAAGACATCGTGCATAACCTGGTACTTCCGAGGTAACTACAAATGATAGGCAACTGGCCCGAATCTCTCCAAAACCTCAAATGGTCCAACATATATCAGTGAAATATTTCCATGCCTCATAATCCTCTTGTGTCCCAACCTGGGTGTGACACATAGAAAACTCCGATATTTGACCTCAAACTCTAGTGGTCATCTCTGTCAATCAATATAAGTCTTTTGTCGTGACTGTGCAGTAGCCATTCTCTTCCAAATCAACCCCACCAGGTGTGTTGTCTTCTGGACAAGATGAGGTCCCATCATAGCTATCTCCCCTACCACCGGCTACCATAAGGGTGATCAACATGGCTTACCATACAAAGCCTCGTAATATTCTATCTAAATAGTTTCTTTAACACTATTATTATAGGAAAATTCACAAGAGGTATGTTCTTCTCCTAAGAACCTCTAAAATATACGACGCATGATTGAAGCATGTCCCCTAGCACCTGAATCCTATGCTCGGACTGGACATCTATCTGGGGGTGGTAAGCTGTACTTAGAAGTACCTGTGTACCCAATTCCTTTTGTAATCACTATCAGACCCAAGAGGTAAAACATGCATCCATGTACAAAACTATGAAGTGAGAAACCCCATGTAAACGTACAATCTGCTAGTTGTAAAACCTTCCACGCTCATCTACACTGAAGGTCTCCTTGATCAGAAAGATGTGTACAACATTTATGAGTCTATCAAAGATAACCCAAACTGCATTGTTCACTCAAGGAAACCTCATAAATCCTATCATGATGCCCATCACGACATCATTCCACTTACACTTATGAAAATGTTACTACTGTAAAATCCATACTGGTTGCAAATTCTCCACCTTCACCTGCTGATAGGTGTAACACCTCATGAAAAACCCAACAAGAACTCTCATCATACATGGCCACCAATACTGATGGTGCAAATCTCGATACATCTTGGTGACACCAGGATGAACTACCAAAACTGAGGAATGAAATTCCCGCTTCAGCTCCATGCATATGTCTGTTGACACCCATACATACCTAGTAAAATAAAAGATCTCATCCTCACATACAGTCCATCCAAGAATAGGTTCCTCTCCTGAAGCACTCTCCCATAGAACTAGACCTTCATCATTTGATTGATACCTCATTCACACTTGATCAAGTATACTAGAGGTAACAACTACAGAAGATAGAAATGTATTCTTCTATCTATCATGCATCTCCAAATGCATCTCAGAGAATAAATCATAATCTACCACTCACTACTAGCCTCCTGAACTACCCATATATGAGTCCTCCAGCTCAACGCATCAGCTACCACGTTGCCTTTCCCAGGCATGTAGGAAATCTCAGAATAAAAGGACTGAAGGTATTCAACCCACCTTCATTGTCTCAAGATAAGATCGCGCTGAGTGGAGATATACATGAGGATTTTTTGGTCAGTGAAACCCACAAAATTCCCTCCCAATAGATAATGTCTCCAATAGCATAAAGCATTATCAACTATAGCATACTTAAGATCATGTGTCGGGAAATTCCTATTATGTGCATCAACTGCTAAGACTCGTACACAATGACCCCTTCCCCCTGAATAAGCACTTATCCCAGACTAATACCCAATGCATCATAGTAAACAATATATATCATTCCAGGATCTGGAAAAATTAGTATCAGTGCTGAAGTAAACCTCCCTTTCAGATCCTGAATGGCTGAATCGCAGGAATCTGTCCACATGTACATCACACTCTTCTTAGTCAGGTCCGTCAATGAAACTAATAAGTGTGAAAAGTCCTGTATAAAACGTTTTTAGTAACCATCCAGCCCTAGAATACTCCATACCTAAAAGAAGATCTTCAACCTCTACCAAACAAATACTCATATCACTTTCTCTGGGTCTACTGATACTTCTTTCTTTGAGATAACATGACCTAAGAAGTGAATCTGGTCTATCCAAAAGTGTAATTTTGAGATATTAACATATAAATGATGTTATCTCAATGTACATAAAATGATCTCAAGATGTGTGGCATGGTCGTGTCGAGTGTGAGAGTACACAAAATTATATTCCACAAAAAACACTACAAAGGAATCCAAGAATAGATGGAACACTCGGTTCATTAGTGCCATGAAAACTAAAGGCTCATTCGTGATACTGAACCGCATACCCACATAATGATATAGACTATACCTACTTTGAAAGGATGTAAGAGGTATATCTGATGGCCTAACACACAATTGATGATAACCGGATATCAATTCAATCATCGAGAACACCTGGGCTCCTTGAAGGCGATCAAAGATATAATCAATCCTCGGTAAGGGATATCGATTATTGACCATAAACCGGTTAAGATTCCAATAATCCACAAAAAGATTGAGGGTACCATCTGCCTTCATCGCAAACAGGATAGGTGAACCCCAAGGAGAATTGTTGGGTCTAATGAAACCCTTCACCTCTAACTCCTCTAACTGCTTCTTGAGCTCCTCTAACTCTAGTGTATTCATCCAATAAGTAAGAATGGACACTAGTGTCTCTCCTAGAACAAGATAAATAGAAACGTCCACCTCTCTCCAGAGGAAAACCTACACAGTCCTCTAGAATGACATCCCTAAAACAATCGACCATTGGAGGAATGTCCAACTATGAAGTCCCCTAGTTATCCAGATACAGACTAGAAATTTGGCTTTTAACTCCTCCTAACCCATGATGCTTGGGTCCTTCTATTCTCACCTAAACATCCCATTTTACCTTATGTAAAAAGGATCTGCCCTATGGTGATGTAAAACTCACCCTACAACAATAGAAATCAACAAAATCGTGGAAGGGAACTAAACACTCCATCCTAAGAATGACGTCATTGCCTGTCATCTCTAGGACCTAAAGGTCCCAAGAGATGTGATACCCCCAACATCAATAGGTTACACCTTTCACTAACTTACAGTAGTCTTTATTATACCCAATGGAGTGTCCAACTTCAAGACATCAGTAGATTTAATTATATTGATCTCAAGGCTCTCAACAACAGCAACATATATGAAACAATGGGAAGCCCCCATATCGAGAAGTGAATAAGTTAAAACTGAGGAATCTAGGATTGCACCACAAGATGTAAAGAGTTTGGGATCCTTCTCTTGTTGGGTCTACTCCACTGGAAACTTCTGTCATGTACCGCGACCATGTGATCCTACCTTACCACCTTGAGCAATCCACCCTATTGCTGTTGAAAGCCTGTCGACTGACTAGCAAGACCGTAACCTCAACCTTGGCCTGAATGTCCGGAAGAACTCCAGTCCTGAGACTAATGAAAAAATAGTGTATTTATATTTGAACGAGGAGGCATAGAGGAACCCATTTCAATAGCTACCAATGAGAAAAACTGACAGAACCACTGAAAATGTCCCATTTTACCGCATGATCGGCACTCAAGTGGGTCTTTTGGGAAACGTGGCCTTGTATGCTCGCCCTTTCCACACTGATAGAAAACCACCTTGATACCTAAAGGTGTATCATGCCTACTCATATCACTATAAGTAGACTCCCTATGATGCTTCCTACAATTAGCCAGAGAAGCACTACCTTTGGATGACGAACCTCCCGGGCCCACTACTCCAGAATCCCTCAGTTTGCACTTTGTGATCAGTTCTTAGTTTACTATGGAAGATATGGTCATCAACCAGAAGATGTCTACCTAAGATCTAGTTTCATTCTTGAGACCATCCTCATACTTCCTTGCTAGGAAGAGCTCATCACCCCCTAGAATGGGTGTGAAGCACTGAAACTCTATGAAGGGAGAAGAATACTCCATGACCGAGAGAGTACCCTACTCTAAACTCATGAACTCTCGGGCTCGATCGACCCTCAAAGTCTCCGAGTAGAAGTAACTATATATGGTATGCTGGAACTCATCCCAAACCATAACCTGCTGGTGTCCCGCCTATGAGATCACATCCTACCATATCATGGTGGAATCCTGAAGCATGTAGGTATCGAGCTTCACCCTCCTCGCTAGAGGAGTCTCCAGATGCCCGAAGACTGACATCATGGATTCTAACCATGACTATATATCCTAAGTTCCTCCATCCCTTGAGAAGGTGGGAGGATGTCGTCGCTAAAAAACTCATGTAAACTCTTCCATAGAAAGGGTAGGATGCGGTACTCTCTTGAAGGTTTTCATGAACCTTATTAAGCCTTATTAGAATTGTGCATTGGAACCTATATCCGGAAAGACAGATGGTGACAATATAGGAAAAATGGGAGGGTCTACTGGTAATCCCTGATCTACCATGTCCAATGTTTGATTGTTTCCCTATATCTGGTGTACAACTGGAGGACATCTTAGTGGCATGACATTGCAAGGTCAAGCACACACCTTAGTTCAAGAATATCAAGGAATGAAACTTAGAACTGTAAGAAAAGGAAAAAAAATGGATCGTATTTGTGTTTTTCAAAACTAGAATACACAACATGTATGACCCTTACACGGTGTGTTCCTTTAAGCCTTCACATGGGCATGTACTCCTACCAACCCTGGCCATGTGACACCCCAGACAAATGACATGTTCTACCAAGACACAATGTGCAATTGAATCGTTTTCCCTTGCCAATTTCTTTTACATGACTAACCAACATGGTTCTACAAGAATGAGACTACATGGTGTGTTCGTACCAGACATGACATGTGCTAGAATAATTACACCAACTCATGTTATTAGTCAAATTTCCCGATACATGGGTTACACTATATGTCATGTTCAAGCTTTACAAGACGTGTATAACCTAAGATTCATCCATATATTTTGTTAGTCACACGGGTGGACACATAGTCCCTATAACACAGAGTCTGCATCCACTACATGACAATTTACTCCAAGGATTTCCCAACCCCATGTCTCTGCCCACATAGCCAATGACACATTTAAAGACTACACAGAGTGTAAATACAATACACAACGTGTACTTAAGAAAAACAGTTCCTTCCCAAATAGAAGGATACATGGCCTGTATTCATCAATACAAACCGTGTATTCTGGGTTTTTTCAGGACATTAAGACTCAAAAACTAATTCAGAACCTAGAAGAAATATTGAAACAAACATTAAAGTTCCAAATTTCGATCTGTGAGGTCCCATACTCCTTGCGAATCATTGTTTGAAATCTTATACGTGTCATATACAAGTATAACAGCGCAATGATCCACCAAATTATGATCCATGAGGGCCCATAACACCCTAGGGACAAATGTTTGGCGCTCATTCATACAAAACCTTACACAATCCAATACCCTATCAAATAGTAGGTATTCTATCAAGTCATATATCACAACAACATGCATATCTAGAACAACATCTATCACAAAAACATGCAATCGATAATGAACCCTAGATGTCGTGACATGAATGCATGACTTGTGATCTAAAGAAAGTGATTATATGATGCATGAGACGACATACCCTCATCTCATTGTTTTAAAACCGAAATAGAACCTCAATAAAACCAACAATAATAGCACCAAACATTTCAATCACCCAACAGTTAAATAAAATCAACTATAATAATTGAAAAAACAGAAAAATTGAAATATTTGAGGTAAATTAGATTTTCCTTGTACACAGGTTAGCTACTCCTGGGATCAACTTATTACTAACTACCCATTCCTTCCAATCTCTAGCTAGAGGATCTAAATAGTAAGTCATGAAGAAAAGAATTCCTCTGATACCAGTTTGTAACATCCAAGTTCTGGGTGCCGCCTAGAGGTTCCCCATACCCAGTTGGTCACATGGCCTCAAGTGAATTCCCCCAAACTCTAGAGGCTGCTGACTAGAAGTTAGAGCCTTGGGTGTGATAATGGGAAAACAATCCTCTCATTGGCAGGGTAACACCATAGAAATAAATAGATAAAAGAAGAAATTATAATAATAAATATATAAAATAGTAAACATGAGAAGACTGAGTAAATAATCAACTACAACATAAATATATATATCAATAATGATGCATGTCATAAGTATCTAGGAAATCATCCAAACACGTCAAAATGTGGGAATATATTACTAAACCAAACCAAAAAGGAAAAAAATAGGTAATGAACTCCAGAAGCATCACAAGACTCATCTTGGTCCCATGCTCTCCAACTCTACAACAATCAATTACCTGAAGTGGAAGGGAACTTTTTCTTATCTACAAATTTAACAATATACTCTGTTTAGACCCAAAAGCATGACCCAAATAGGGTGTGGGACAAATCCAAGTAGGCAACCACCAAAAGATATGTGCCTAATATTCAATTAATATATATGGAAGGTAATAAGAAAAATGAAGCAATAAACAAGGAAGAACTAAAAAGTAAACATCCCTACAATTGAAATTATATTCATTTACATTCTTCAATTATTAATCCATGAAAAAACAAGAAACCCTTTAGGCTGTTCTCACAGCCTATCCCCTCTGGTTTAACAAAAAAATCTCAAGTATCCCTCTCGTTATGTTCTCATAGCCTAACCCATCTGGTTATATATATAAAAGTATATAACGACCTATTGGGTAGCTCACACGACCTAACCCCTTTGGTCTCATGAAAACAAAGACTCTCTGAGGAAGAACTCACCGTCAATTCCACCAATAGTATTTTAATGATAAAATAGAGAAACTCTGAGGAAGTACTCAATGTAAATTCCCTCCTGTGTTCTCATAATAGTAACTATAGACACTCTGAGGGAGCACTCAAAGTGAATCCCCCCATATGGTCTCATATGATGATAAATATAACACACACTGGGGAAGACCTCAACCTCAATTACCCCTATGGTCACACTACACCAGGTTCCCATAGCCCTGTGTAAATCAATTGTGCTCAAATGATGTTCAGTTTCCAAAGTAAACCCTAAATTATTACTTGGATAATAGCTACAAAGCATAACACAAGCATGTCAGATAATATCGCTACATCCTAACATCACTAGGCATGGAAAACAAAGTATCCTAATAGGACATTCTAGACCCAATGGACAATATCAAATCAAACAAGGGAAAACACATCTATAGCATGGAAAAATAACCCTATTCACAAAAAAGAGTCCTATCTCAAGAAAAAAAGTACAGCAGGCATCAACAGGGTTAAAATCCTTAACATGCAATACCCCAATATAGGGTATTGGGAAATTGTGCACATAAAATTCCAAGACTAACAATGGAAAGGCACAAACCACTAGCCTCAACGTTGTATGATAAATATACTCTAGCGTCAGCCCTTGAATCGGCCTAGAATTACATAGATCTACAAAAATATATACAACATTCAACCAAGGATATCTCACGAAAGAGGAGAAATCAAGGAACAATGCTCTTGAAGAAGGAAGAACTCACTCTGTAGATTCCATTGGAATCAACGGTAGTTAATTCAGAGAATGGATGGTCGATCGAGGGATCAGAGAAGAATCATGCCTTATGGTCGCTCATGGACAAGACGAGTCGAGAAGAAGGTGTTTCTACCAATTAGACGTGACCACCATCCGATTTAACAAATAAAAAGAAAATTACAGGGCGTGTCTTTTAAAAGTACATGGTAAGTATATGCCCTTGCGGGGCCCTGATTTAGGAGGTCTCTTTGTCACCCCCACAAGGCCATTTACTCGGACGTTACATGACTAGTACATGGTCACCCGCGACCACCAGGTACATAGTGTGTACTCCTATATACACAACTTGTATTCCTTAAGTTTCCAAAAAATCATCTTTTTCTTAAAAATACTAGAAAACAAGATCCATACATGATAAAAATATCTGGGTTCTTACAAACATCATCCCTTAATGAAATTCATCCATGAATTTCCCTAATAAGGTAGCGAAGAAGAAGAATACTTGAACCACTCTGGCCATTACGATCGTACATCAGTCTCCCTCGCCCAAGTCTCATCTTATACTCACCCATGCAGCCATAAAACCCGTACTAGAGAAACAGAATAGCCATGAAGAACCTTCATGCTTTGATCAACATTCTGAATAGGATGCTCCTCGAATGATGCATCCAACTCCAGCTCATCCTCCTCAGGTTGAAAACCATGAGACAGTTCTAAGAAGTAACGTTGAGAAAACATGGAAGATGTTGTGCATAGTCTGTTACCTCTGAGGTAACTGCAATCAATATGAAACCGGCCCGAATCTCTCTAAAACCTCAAAAGGTATAACATATCTCAAATAAATCTTTCCATGTCTCCTAATCCTCTTGTGTCCCAACCTCGATGTAGCATGTAGAAAATTATGATCTATGAACTCAAACTCTAGAGGTCATATTTTTCAATTAGCATAATACTTCTATCATGATTGTGATGTATCCATCCCCTTCCGATTCATCCTTACCTGCTATGTGGTCTCCTTGAGAAGATGAGGTCCCAGTATAGCAGCATCTCTTACCACCAGCCAACATAAGGGTGATCGTCATGGCCTACCATAAAAAGCCTCATAAGGTTCCATCTGAATAGTTGTTTGAAAACTATTATTGTAGGAAAAATCCACAAGAGGTATGTGCTTCTCCCAATAACCTCAAAAATATAGGACGCATGCTCGAAGAATGTCCTCTAGCACCTGAATCATACGCTCACACTGGCCATCTATCTGGGGGTGGTATGTTTTACTCAGAAGTACTTGTGTACCCAACTCCCCATATAATCCCTACCAGACCCGAGAAGTAAAACGAGATTCTCTGTCCGAAATGATGGAGTGAGTAACCCCATGTAAACATACAATCCCATGTACAACCTTCCCATCTCATCGAAACTGGAGGTCTCCTTGATCAGCAAGAACTGTGCAATCTTCGTGAGTCTGTCAATGACAACCCAAACGACATCATTCTCTAAAGGTGACCTTGATAATCCTTTTAAAAAGTTCATTTAAAGATCATTCCACTTCCACTCGAGAATGGGTAACTACTAAAAAATCCCTACTAGTAACTGATGCTCCACCTTCACCTGTTGACAGGTGGAACACCTCATGAAAAACCCAGCAACATATCTGTTTATACCTGGCCACCAACATTGATAGTGTTGGTCTCAATACATCTTGGTGACACCAGGATGAACTGTCTAAACTGAGGAATGAAATTCCCACATTATCTCCCCATGTATGATTGTTTTCACCCATCTGTTCCCATGAAAAAACAATATCTCATCCTCATCTACAATTCATTTAGTAATAGGGTTCTCTCCTGACACACTGTCCCATATAATTAGTCCTTCATAATCTGATTGTTTCCTCATTCCCACTCGATCAAGTCAAGTATAAGTAACAACAATAGAAGAAATAAACATCTGCCCCTATCTGTCTTGCATCTCCAAATGCATCTCAGAGAGCATATCCATAAGCTGTCACTCACTACTAGCCTACGAAACTGCTAGTATCTAAGTCCTCCTACTCAATGCATTAGCTATTGTGGTTTCTTTCCCAGGCATGTATGAAATCTCAAAATCAAAGGAAGGAAGGTATTCAACCCACCTTTATTGTCTAAATTTTAGATCACACTGAGTAAAGATATACATGAGGCTTTTTTGGTTAGTGAAAACCACAAAATGATCTCCCAACAGATAATGTATCCATTAGCATAAATCATGAAAAACTACAACCAACTCAAGATCGTGTGTTGGGTAATTCCTCTCATGTGGCCTCAAATACCGAGACCCATACGCAATGACTCCTTCCCACATCATAGGCAATGATCCAATCCCAATACCGAATGCATCATAGTAAACAGTATAACTCTTTCCTGGCTCTGAAAAAACTAGTATCAATGCTGTTGTCAACCTCCATTTTATCTACTGAAAGGCTAAATTGCAAGAATCTATCCATAGGAACTTCACAACCTTATTAGTCTAGCTTTTCAATAGTGCTTCTATGCATGAAAAGTCCTATATAAAATGTCTTTAGTAACCATCCATCCCCAGAAAAAAATTATAACTAAAAGATATTCTTCGGCTGCTCCCATGTAACTATTGTTCTCACTTTCTCTAGGTCTACTGATACTCATCTATCTGAGAGAACATGACCAAAGAAGTGAATTTGGTCCATCAAAAAGTGGAATTTTGAGATCTTAGTATATAACTAATGCACTCTCAGTTCACTCAAAATGATCTCAATATGGGTGGCATGGACATGTCGAGTGTGAGATTACACCAATATATCATCCACAAAAACAACTAAAAATTATTCCCAGAATGGATAGAACACTTATTTCATTAGTGCCATGAAAAATATAGGCGTGTTCGTGAGATTGAATGGAAGAGCCACATACTCGTATAGAACATGCCTTCTTAGAAAGGTTGTAGGAGGTATATATGATGGTCTAACATGCAACTGTTGATAACCAAATCTCTAGTCAATATTCAAGAACACCTGAGATCTTTGAATTTGATCAAAGAGATCCTCAATCCTCGGTAAGGGATATCAGTTTTTGTCCATAAACTGGTGAAGCTTCCTATAATATACACAATGTCTAAGAGTACCATCTACCTTCTTCACAAACAGGACAGGCGAACCCCAAGAAGAAGTGCTGGTTTGGATGAAACCCTTCACCTGTAACACCTCTAAATCCTTCTTGAGATCTTGTAACTCTAGTATAGCCATCCTATAAGGAGAAATGGTGCCTCTCATTGCACAAGATCAATAGAGAAGTCCACATCTCACTCTAGAAGAAAACTTGAAAAGTACATTGGAAATACATTCCTGAAATGATCAACCACTGGAAAAAACTCCAGCTCTGAAGTCCCCTAATCATTTAGATACAGACTAGAAATATGGGCTGTAAATCCTCCCAATCCATGATTGTTGGGTCCTGCTCTGCTCGCCTAAACATCCCATTCACCCTTATGTAAAAAGGATACACCCTATAGTGACATAAAAGTCACCCTATGGTGATAGAAATCAATAACATCCTGGAAGGGAACTAACCATTCCATCCCAGGAATGATGTCATTTCCCGTAATCTCTATGACATAAAGGTCCCATGAGAAGTGACACCCACCAACCACAAGAGGGAAATCCTTGCACTGACGTACACAATCCATTCATGTCCCCAACGGAGTTTCCAGTGTCAACAAATCAACAGAAGTAAAGATATAGATCCCAAGGCACTCCACAACAACAACAGATATGAATCTATAAGAATCTCCCTTATCGAAAAGTACAGAAGATAAAACCGAGGAAACTAGTATCGTACAAAGAAATATAACTGGTATGGGATCCTACTCTATCTGGGATAGCTCCACTGCAAAAGCCTATCCTGTACCACGGCCCCGTGACCCTGCCTGACCACCTTGAGCTGATCCACCCAATTTCCATTAAAAGAATTCCAAATGGTTACAACAAACACGACCTCCAATTTGGATTCAACGACTAGAATAACTCTAGTTCCTAGACTAATGAGAAGCTGGTGGTGCTGCTCCTGAATGAGGAGTCATAGAAGAACCCCTTTCACCAGCTTCGGGTGAAAAAAACTGATAGAACCACTGAATATGTGCCGTCATGATGCAAGATCAGCACCCAAATGGGTCTCTCAGGATGTGTGGCATGATATTCTTTCCCTTCCCACACTGTTAGCATACCACCTGGATACCTAAAGGTGTATCTCACCTACTCTAATCTCCACATGTAGACTCCATGCAGCACTTCCTACTATCAACTGGAGAAGCACGAACTCTGGATGCAGAACCACCCTGGCCCACTGCTCCATAATCCCTCAGGTTGCATTATGTGATCAGCACCTGGTTGCCTATGTAGGATATGGTCTTCAACCTAAATTTGTTCACCTGAGATTGGGTGTCATTCTTGAGACCATCCTCAAACATCCATTCTAGGAAGATCTCATCACCCCCTATAATGGGTGTGAAATGATAAAACTCTGTGAAGTAAGAATAATACTCCCCAACTGAGAGAGTACCCTTCTTAAAACTCATGAACTCTCAGGCTTGATCGACCCTCAAAGTTTCAATTTAGAAGTATCCTTAGAAGGTACACTAGAACTCATCCCAAACCATAACCTTCTAGCATCCTGCCTGTAAGATCACATCCCACCATTTCTTGGCGAAATCCCGAAACATGTAGGTAGTTAGCTTCACCCTCCTATATAGAGACGTCTCTAGATGCTTGAAGATCAAAAACAAGGTTTCTAACCACGAATCTGCAGCCTAAGGTCCTCCATCCCCTGAGAAGCTGGGAGGATGTTTTTGCTGAACAAGCCTTGTAAAATATTCCATAGATGGGTCAGGATGAGGTACTCTGCTGAAGGTCTGCATAAACCACATGAAGCCTTCTTGGAACTGTGCATCAACACCTGTATCCCGAATGACAGTTGGTACCAAGATAGGCATGATGGGAGGGTTTGCTGGTAATCCCTGATCTACCTTGTCTGGTGTTTAATCATTGCCCTATATTTGGCATAAAACTAGAGGATGTCTCGGTGGAATGACTCTGCAAGGTCAAGCGCACACCTTAGTTCAAGAATATCATGGACTGAAACATAGAAGTGCAAGAAAGGAAAAGGAGGAGGATAACATTCAAGTTTTTCAAAACAGGAATACATGACATGTATGACCCCGACACAGTGTGTTCCATTAATCCTTCACATGTGCGTGTACTGCTACAAACCTGGGTCGTGTAACACCCCATACACATAACGTGTTCTCCCAAGACACAGTGTGTACATGAATCCTCTCCCCTACCTATGGTCTTCTATACAACTAGCCCACCTGGTTCTCATAGAACGAGACTACATGGCGTGTTCGTGCCAGACATGATGTGTACTAGAAGTATTTCGCCGATCTGTGTTGTTAGTCACACAACCAGATTCATGGGTTATACTACACGACATGTTCATGCTTGACACAGATTGTATAACCTATGTTTCATCCATCTGTGTCATTTGTCACAGAGTTGGACACATGGTCCATATAACATGACAATTACATCTAATACATGGCGTGTTCCTTTAAAGGTTTCCCAACCTTGTGTCTCTGCCCAAAAAGCCAGTGACATGGTTAGAGGCTACACAACAAGTACATACATTACACATAGTTTATTTAAGAAAAAAATTTCCTTCCCAAATAGAAGGATATATGGCATGTATTCATCAATACACACAATGTATTCTAGATTTTTCTGGACAGTATGCCATAGAAACTACTCCAAAGCCCAGAAAAACACTAAAACGAATATTAAAGTGAGAAATTCCAATCCGTGAGGGCCCATACTCCCCGCTAATCAAAGTTTGGAATCTTATACGTGTCATATACAAGTATAATAGTCTAATGATCCAAAATATTCTGATCTGTGAGGGCCCATAACATCTCAAGTACTATAGTTTGATGCTTATTCAAACAAAACATTACAAAATCCAATACCCTATCAAATGGCAGGTATTCTATCAAGGCATCTATCACAATAGCATAAATATCTAGCACAATATCTATCACATCAACATGAAAATGATAATTCAACCTAGATGGCATGATAATAATGCATGACATGTGATATCTAGTGAATCCTTATATGATGCATGAGATGGAATACCCTCAACTCATTAGGTTGCAATAGAAATAGAACCTCAAGAATACCAACAATAACATCACAAACCATGTGAATCACCCAATACTGAATTCAAATCAACTGTAATAATTGAAAAACCCTAAAAATTGAAATATTAGAGGTAAATTAGCTTTTCCCTATACATGGGTAAGCTACTCCCTGGAACAACTTATTACCAACTACTTATTCCTTTCTATCCCTGGCTATAGTTTCTAAAAAATATGTCATGAAGAAGATAATTCCTCTGATACCACATTGTAACGTATTGATTTTGGGTGCCGCCTAGAGGTTCCCCATACCCAGTTTGTCACACGACCTCAAGTGCATTTCCCCAAACACCATAAGATTATGACTAGAAGCAAGGGCCTTGGGTGTGATCGTGGGGAATATATTCCCTCTGTTGAAGAGCAACACAGTGGAAATAAACAAATAATACTTGGGGAAGTAATAATAATACCATAATACAGTAAACTATGAAAGAATGAGTAAATAAACAACTGTAAAATAATGATATATATATCAATAATGATGAATATAAAAAGTATCTTGAAATATAACCAAACAAGTCACAATGCTAGAATACAGTACTGAACCAAAGTATAGAGGAAAAAATAGGCAAACAACTCCAGCATCATCACAATCCTTAGCTTGGTCCCATGCTATCCAGCTCCACAACAATCTAGTACCTGAAGTAAAAGGGAGCTTGCCCTTATCTATACCAACAATAATTTAATCTTTTTCGGCCCAAAAGCAAGACCCAAATAGGGTGCGAGATGAATACAAGTATGAAACCACCCAAATATTTGTCCCTGATAGTCAGTGAATATATATAGAAAAGAATAATAAAAATAAAGAAGTAAATGAGGAATTACTCAAAATTAAATAGTCTTACAGTCTCAATTACATTCATTTACATTCTTTAATTATTTAACTAAGAAAAAATAGGCAACCCTCTGGGATGTTCCCATAGCTTATCCCCTCTGGTTCAACCAAAAAATATCATGTAATGCTCAGGGTAAGTTCACACAGCCTAACCCATCTGGTTCAACTTATACAATGATATAACATACTTATGGGTAGCTCACATGGTCTAACCCCTTTGGTCTCATACAAAAAAAGACTCTTTGAGGAAGCAGTCATCAACAATCCCCCCTATAGTCTTTTAACAATAAACTACACACACTCTAAAGAAGCACTCTACATCAACTCCCCATGTGGTCTCATAACGGTATCTATAGACACTCTAAGGGATCACTCAATGTCAATCCCCCCTATGGTCTCACAGTGTGATAAATATAATAGACACTCTGGGGAATCCCTTAACGTCAATTCCCCTTATGGTATCACTACACTAGGTTCCCATAGCCCTATGTAAAGCAATCATGCACAAATGATATTCATCAGGCAAAGTAAACAACAAATTACTACTTGGATAATAGATACAAATCATAACACAAGTATGTCAGATAATATCACTCTATCCAAAGAACACTAGGCATAGAAAACGAATCAGCATAACAATAATTTCTAGACCCAAAGACTAATATCAAATCAAACACGGGAAAACACATCCATATCATGGAAAAATAACCCTCTTCAAAAACAAGATCCCTAACTCATGGAAACAAGCAAAACATACATCAAAATGATTAAAGTACGTAAACACTCAATACCTCAATCTAGGGTATTGGGAACGTTTTCACATAAATTTAAAATACTGACTACAGAAAGGCATAAACCACCTGTCTCGACATTGTATGATCAATATACTCTAGAATTGGCCCTTGAATCGTCCTATAATGATGTAGATCTACAAAAACGTCTAACATTTTCAACCAAAAATATCTCATGAAAAAGGATAAATCAAGGAATGAAGCTCTCGAAGAAGTAATAACTCACCGTGCTGATTCCAACACAATCGACGATGGTTGATTCAGAGAATGGATGGTCGATCAAGGACATGGAGAAGAATTTCTCCCTACAGTTTCTCCATGATTAGAAGAGTCGAGAAGAAAAGTTTCTACTAATTAGACGCGACCCATGTCCAATTTAACAAATAAAAATAAAAGTACATGGGGTGTCTTTTAAAAGTACACAGCGTGTATATGCCTTTACCAGGCCCTGCTTTAGGCAGTCTCTAGGCCACCCCACAGGTCCATGTAATTTGTCGTTACACGGATAGTACATGTTCACCTGCGGCAACTAGATACACAACATATACTTCTAAGTACATGGTCTGAAATCCTTAAATTTACAAAAACTCATCTTTTTATAAAAAAACACCAGAAAACAAGATCCATACCAGACAAGAATATCTAAGTATTTACAATAAAACTATTTTTAAACAATAAAGTATGATATTAAATGGCTAAAGAAACATATTAATAATCACAAACCATTTGATTATGAAATAAAATTGCATAATGAATTCAAAATATTGAATTATCATGAAAATTTGGAATTTAATAGAATCAATATTCACCATTTAAGATAGGAATAACATGATAAAAAAATAGTAATACAGAACAACCATAATCTTTGGGAATCCTCTGTGAGTAAACACATTATTCAAATGCTATGTGAATAAACTAATTATATCCATGCTTGAAAATTCGGTAAAACCCATCATGCCCATGTATGTGTGAATAAACTCATTATGTATAGTCCAGACCATCGCATGAGAAACAATCATAAAACAAGGATTTAAAGGGTGATATAATAACAAATCTGTCATCGTCTACACATATGTGAGACATTAAAAATAAATCATTCATTATTAAATAAAAATCACATTGAAAAAATGGGTTTCATAAACTTGTCACATAATTTGTACATAAGAAATCATAGGATATCAAAATATAATTTCTTTATAGGATTGGTAAAATGATATAATATAGATATTTATCAAAACATTACATTATGAGAGATAAACCTAGGAGGAATTAATGATGAAAAAAATACAAATTTCTTCACAAACCCATTTTAAACACTCTTATAAAGTTTAAATTACATAAAAAACATATTTTTGAGAAAGAAAAGAGAATTATTTTTTTAATACATATTTTAAAAGAGATAAAAATATAATATCTTTGAAAATACAACATTATTCAAAAATTGGAAGATAAAATACATTGAAAAGTTAATTTTTAATGAATCTATAATAATGAAGACTTCAAACGACATAATATTTTCCAAATTTATATGTCAAAATACTATAAATATGTTTTAAAATTAAATATAATAATAAATAATGGAATCGTGAAGATGAAAAAATGTTTTTTAAAATATAAATTTCAAATACATTAATAAAATTTACTTTCATGATGAGTTTTAAATAATGGATACGTGGAAGTAGATATACATTTTATCAAAACAAACGTGGAGTGAATAATTAACCCTTTTATTTTGAACACATAGAGAAACATTTTAATAATTTTTAATAACCTTTTTTTAAAACCATATAATTAGAAAGATTAATAAAAATTTATTTTAACCTTAAAAAAGGGTAATGAAATGAATAATGGAGATTACAAAATTTATTATCCACTAGGAGATCGAGAATACTTCTAAGAAGTAAAAGTATGGATATAGATGAAGAATACATTAAAAATTAGAAATTATTCTTTACAAAAATTCAATTAAATCAAAAAATATAATCATAAAAGAATAATAAGTTTTTATGGTTTATCATTTAACCATAAATTAATGTGTAAATAATATATAACATCTTTATAGGTTATAATAGATCAATATTGATATATTATGGTATAAAAAGAGTGATTGTGATCCAATGAAAGGATTTGAGTCATGAAATCCCCTTAAAACAATTATAAAATTTAAATCAAAACCCCATTTGATGTATATCAATATAAAGAACCTTGAATATGATGAAATATATGATAATAAAATTAAAAAATGACAATAAATATATATTCACACAATTGAAAAAGGAAAAAGGGTTAATATCCTAAACATATATCTAGGCGAATGGGGTTAAAGAATGTGTATATTAAATTTAATATATACATAGGATCAAATAATTCATCTTAGGAGAATAGGGTTAAAGAATAACCATTGGAACACAAATAGTGGAAAATTTGATATGAAAAACTCATTCATTGTTTCCCTTCTTACTCAGATGTAATATAAGATCTTATAAAATATATATATATAACTTAATATCTTATTTCATAACCATACACATAAGTATTACCCGTGTATAATCCTTACAATATTTTTTTCATCCTTACATTAATTAGTTATAACATATTATGATCATTGAGTGTTAATAACTATAATTTTTCCCATGTTTAATAATTTGGATATAATTAACAAACATTTGATACAAAGATTATTAATGATATATAATATAATATCCTATAATATTTATCATATATGTATATATATTTAAAAAAAATTTATTTAATTATATAATTGTTTCAGTTATGCTTTGTGAAAATGGAATCGGTGTTGGCTTTTTTGTGATTTTTGAGAATTAAAATGAAACCTTAATAATAACTTATATAATTAATATAATATTTAAAAAATAATATAAAAATAATTATATTATTATTCTATTATTTTTTATATCTACATACTCATCCATAATATAGTTTTATATAATCATTCATGTGAGTGGTTAAACTGAACCAAATATTTAGACGATTTAACTCTTTTGATGAGTATGGGAACAAAAGTGTTTATTTGACATTATATCATTATTATAGAATCATAATAATATTATTTTTATTTTTTAAGACTTTTAACCTTGTTTTATCATTTTAAATGTATTTATTAAAATTTATATAATAAGGTAATAATGTTTCCTCATGGAGGTGGTAATCCACACATATGTACGATTATTGTTTCTCCATCTCAACACATGAGAGGGGATAAAGGTGGTTGATAAATAAAAATTTAAAAATAATAATTATATTATAGTTATCATATTTATTTATCCATTATATTCTTTTTATCATCATTTCAATGGGTTGATGAATAATGGAAAATGTCTCTTTGTGGAGGTGATAGTCTGTGCTACACACTAAGCACACTTTTTTTCATAGAAAATGAGGATGAATAAATAATTTATTCTACATTATTTTAATTTCAAATTAGTATAATAATTATAAATATTTAATAATATTTTTATTTGTATTATATATTTGGAAGAGTATTTTTAATACAAAAAACATACGAAGGAGATAATATTTACTTTGAAGACTAGAACAAGCCTTAAAAATTAATTTTAATTGATGCGTTTAGTATAAAAATAAATTACCATTATTTTATGTTAATGGGATAGGGATATAGAGAGAGTATATGGGAAGTCTTTAAAATATTAGTCATATGTATTGGTTTCTTCTTGAATGGGTGTCAGTGACCCCCTTTTATAAGAGAGGAAAAGGGAACTTCTCGAAACACTATTTATATTTTCATTATTCCATGACTCTAATCAAAGGTTAATGGAAGCAATATTTTTAAATAATAAATTTTGGGGTTCCTTTTGGTTGTAATAAAACTTATGAAGTATTTAATCTCATTTTTTTAAACATGTGGAAGTGTTTTTACAATTTTTATTTACATTTTACTCTTTTACATTTAAACTAGATAACTACTTTTTAGTTTTGTGGTTTTAGGTTTTACAAAAAATATTGAATAAAAATAAAAAAGAGTTGGGTGTTCTAGGAATAAATTTTACCTATATTTAATCAAATATAAAATTTTTAATGTTATAAAATTAAATATTAATTAAAATAGATAGAGTGTTTAAAATTTGTTTTAGTTGAAAAAAACATGTCAAATAATATGGATTATTAATCTTATTTAGTTTTGATTATGAGATAAATTACTAAAAATAAATTTATTTATATGTTCATAAATTATAGTATATTTATTATTTTGATTATACTAGTTTATTATATTCAATAAAACTCTATAATATTAATAATAAAATAATTTTAAAACAGTTACTTTATTATTGTCTATGTATTTTGATATAATCCTAAAAATACAATATCATAAATAATATTTAAATTGGTCATAATAAATATTATTAAAAATATATTCTGATATATAAGAATAATTTTATCAAATAACTTCTTATGTATAGAGAAATTTAATTTAACAGAAGAGTATGTAACACACAAAAACACATTTTTTTTGAGAAGGTGTATTATTAAAAAAAATTATTTATTATAAAGATTGATTAATAAATTATATTTATTCCAGTGAATTTAAAATCATTAATAAAATTAAATTATTATTTATCTAAACGGAATTTAGACAAAAAATTCATTTGATAATGTAATTAATAATTAAATAAATGTTTTAATTTTTTTTTCTTTTTTAACAATACATAAAATTTCAAAAATATTGACCTTGAGTTTTTAAATTAAATATAGTATTTAGTAATAAATTATTATAATTTATAATATATAAATTAATAGTAACATATATTCTAAAAATTTTAATGTATTTATATAATATAATGAAATTCATAAAAGTGAATACATTAATAATATTGAAATTTTCTTTAATCAAATGAAAATCAAGTGTTTCTAATGAATCTCAAAAAATAATATTAAGTAAATATGATCATGATAAATCCAAAAGCAAAGTTAATTTTTTCAAATTCATATCCCAAAATATATAAATGTTATTAATAATTTTTAATATATTAAAAACTATTTTTTAATTGGATAATGGAAATTTTGTAATAAATACTTCTATTCTTCTTTCTTAGAAATTGCCAATTAATCTACGGTTAATCCTTTGTATACAGAAATACATTATGCATGAAAATAAGTGATGTTTTAAAAATATATTTCATTAATTTATTATATATAATAGTTGATTCAATATTTATAGTGAATGTTATTTATTTATTTATTTTGTCCCGTTACAATATTTTATACCATTCAATTGTATGGCTACCTTACAACATTCCATATCTGTGTGGTTTTAGTGTTGTATGTGGAGAAATTCATTAACCAAAATATTTTTTATGGAAAAATATATAGTGAAATGTTATTTATTTATATTCTACCAATTGTATATAAATTGTTTCATCTCAATTAATTAATTACTTACCTGTAAGATTAGCTAAAGATGGGGAAAATATTGATATGCCTCAAGACATTATTTATAATGGTATTTTATCCTTAACATCATATAGATGGCTAGAAAAAACATATCTTCATAAACCATTTCAATGAAATGAAACATATATCTTTTTATTTAGGCACATTTAGTAGATAATTCAAAGTTTACCTTTCACTAATAGATAGTAAAATTTTATATATAATGTGATTTTACATAATATAGAAATTAATTTTTATTCAAAGTAAAGATGTCGATTATATCTCATAGATTGAATTAATTTTTTGAGGATGATATAACTTTTTTCATAAGTCTCTTTTCCATAAACATACATATCATATAAATAATTATTTTCATCAAAATGTAATTCACTAAGGGTAATGACACGATGGTTTTAGAAATAATCCTATATACAACAGTGTTTATGTAACTAATATACATAAACTATAGGGATGGAGGGTAAATGAAACATAATTACCGCAATAATCGTAATTGATAGTCATTTCATTGGTTCTTACATAATTCATAGATCTATAATGTTGTAATATTATTCCATATATGAAATCCATGGATTATGTAATTAACATGGATAATTATCAATTTATCCAAATATAATACACTAAATTATTATTTGTTCTCTTATATGAGTTATATCTTCTTTCTACATGTTATCTAAAATCCCCATGCTTTTATGATAGTGTGATTCTCGATGAACTCATGTTCTTATATTATTTAGGAAATATTCCTGGTTTTTATTAAAACATTTTTGACATATTTGGAATTGAACCTTTTTTTTATCATCTTAATCACTCAATATTTAATTATACTCTTTATTTCCCTTGATTAGTGTGTTTGGGAATTATAATTTTGTCATATTGTAAATCATATTCCCTTATAGTTAGTTTATAATAATCATAATATTTCATATACAACCTCTATTTGTAATGTGTTTTTTGTTAATGTAATCAATGCAATATCCTTTTCACCCATCATTCCTTCATGTTCCATCTATTACTATAGAAAAAATGTTTTACATGACGTATAATTGATTTAAAACATGAATATTATCATAATACTAAAAGGAATATGAATCACAAAACATCTTGTTATTTTATATTACTAAATCGTCCAATATATCCTTCAGTTCAACATATATCAATCATAGTTTGTCTAATGAAACACTAATTTTTTATATCATATCATTCTAAAAATAATCCCTAAAAATAACAACAAAACTAATATTTTTTACTGGTTTTCAAAGATAAAACTATCATTCAAATCATATCCCCCATAAGATTCAAAGAATGTGTTTAGTTAGACAACTTTTTTGTGTACTAGGTGATGAGAAATTTATTACCCAATATTCCCTTTATGGTTTATTACACACAAGTACATCTATGAGAGGTATTTCATCCATATATAATTTTAAAAATTGGATTTATTTCTAGGAAAAGCTATATACATACAACTTTAATAATATTTTAAGATATTATTTTATACTTTGGCACATATCTAGAGTCATTAATAAGCTTATATAAACCAAATACTAAAGATAGTTATAAAAATGTATAACAATATATAAAAATAACTAAACTATTATCAGAAATAACAAACCCCTTTACTTATACAAACTAATGTGACTAATTATAAACATAACAAAATTTTTTCAATATTCTCGTGATCTAAATAATAAATCAAACAAATAGTCATATAGAAAAAATAAATAATGGATTCTTGAATTGGATATTAGATAAATAAAAAAATTATTTTACAATGTGTGATATTTTCTAAAAATTATATTTCCCATCTATAGCATTTATAGAAATATCACATGTCATAATAATAATAATTTTATGGATATTTGAAACATAGAAAGGGTGTGAGAAAAAATTTATATTAAGGGAAATGAAATATCATAATACATTATATCATAAGAATGAAGTTAAATATGTGTAAGGAATAAATATCACAATAAAATATTATAAGACTATGTAAGATAATCATAAAAAATGATGGGGGAATACAATATAATAAAAAGATCATTTAGTGGAAAAATATATGATATACCATAAGACACATATCAATAATCCACGATAATCTGAGCACAATAAAAAATTGTAGAATACAGTAAATATAATCATGTCATGAAAACATTGAATTTAAATGAAAATAAATACATTTTTTAAAATTGTAAATACTTGATAAAAAACTTTAAAATGTATCAAAACCATAATAATTGGAAAAGTAGTCTGAGAAAAAAAATTACACACATTCCTTGGTGAATAAACACTCTATATCAATGCCTAAAAATGTGAGCAAACTCATCACTTCCACACTTATGTGAATAAACACATTATGTACTCTCCTAAAATTATCAAGATATATAGACTTAAAAAAATGAATTAGATGGTGATATAGGACATGATATGTAATATTATATATAGTTTCCTGCCATATTAAATAAATTATCATAAAAAGTAATGCCTGAAAAAATAATGGGTTTATTAAATATATCACATAACATGAACTTATGAAATCATATGATATAAAAATATCATTCCCTAAAAATATTCATAAAAAAAGACATATATAAGATGATAAAAACATAATTTCATGAGAGATGGTATTTGGAGGAGAAATTTAAGTGAATATATAAAAGTCTTCACATTAAAATTTTTAATGTTTTTATAAAGTCAATTTGTTAATTACATTAAAAACACATTTCTAAAAAAGATAGTGAATAATTCTTAAAAGCATTATTATAAATAGTTTAGATAAAATTTCATTGAATGGTAAAAATTTTTCCAAATAGAGAAGTAAAAATATAAGAAAACATTACATTGAAAATAATCTATAATAACGAATACTTTAAAAGATATATATATATTTGGAAAAAGGGGATATAATTTTTTTTTGAAATAATTTACTTTTAAAAATAACAATTAACAATGGAAACATGAAAACAAAATAATGTTTTCAAAAGGGGGAACCAAGAATATTATGAAAATATATATTTTTAAAATTAATTTTTATTTATGGAAAAATTGAAAAATATATAAAAATTATGAAGAGAAAAATTGATGTATATTATAAAAAATATTTTTAGAAGGCTGGAAAACCTATTTTATCAATCATTAATTTAAATTTTGAAAACCCACACACTATAAAAATGGTGAAATAATTATTTTAAAATGAATATAGTTAAATAAAAGTATCATTGGTGATAAATTCGATTTACGAGTCCACTAGGGAGTGGAGAACATTGGTGGGAGTAAAGACATGGACATGCACAAAAATGAATTGTAACAAAAAAATAAAATCATAATGTAACATGAAATTTGTGTGGATAAAGATTTTTTATTAATAAATGGTAGATATATGATATAACAGTTTCATGGTTTATAATATTTCAATTAGGAAATATTATATTCAAATAAAAGTGATTATTACCCAATGAAAATATTTCACTCATGAATATGTGTAAAAACAATTGTAACTTTTGAATCAAAAACCCATGAGAGATATATTAATAAAAATATAATGAAATATAAGATAATAACACGTAAAATTTCTGTAATTTAGTATTTATACCACTTAAAAGGAATCGTGGTAGAAAACTTAACAATGTCTGAAGGGATTTCAATATGAGACAATGAAAAACTTAAAAGTATCATAGTCATTGAGGTAATGAATAATTAAAAAGTAATTCATATAAAATATTATTAAATAATAAGAAATAATTTTTTTAAAAAAATTATACATTTATAGGACAAAATAATTCATCATTGAATAATGTATTTCATTAATAACAATCATGACTCAATGAAAGGAAAATAAGTAATGAAAAATACTTTCCTTGTTTCCCATCTTAGTCTTATGAAATATAATATCATTTGTAAAAAATATAAATAAAATAATATGATATTTCATAAATTTAATCATAATATTAGAATGTTGTAATCCTTTTTAAATTTTATATTCTGCGTACATTAATTACTTATAGATCATTATGTTCATCGGGTGATTATAATTTAACAATTTGTAAATGAATAAAAAATTTGAAAATAGTTCCCAAAATTTGATAAAAGGATCATTATTGAATATCCTTTACCATCATATAGTATATAATTTATACTTATTTATAATTTTCTTATTTCATTACATTTTTTTAGTTACACTACTTTAAAATGGAATGAGTATTGACTAATTTTGGTGATTTTAGTAATTGAAAACTATACATCAATAAAATGTTATATACATAAAATGATATTTATAGAACCATATAGAAATAACTAATTTATTATTATACTAAAATAATATTATTTTTTCATGTTTACATATTCACCCATAATATATTTATATAGCATCATTTTTTTGGTGGTTCAACTTACCCAAACATGAACACATTTTTACTATATTGGTGAGTATGGTTAACGAGGTGTTTATTTTTACATTTTAAAATAAAAAAGATAATCATAATGATATTTTTTATATTTTTATTATGTTTACCATTATTTTAATATTTTTATATAATTTATTAAAATAATAATGAAAAATAAAAAATTATTCATCGTGGAGGAGGTTGTGTTCACATACATTTGATTAGAGCTCTTGTTTCTCAATGCGTGAGTAGAGAAAAAGGTAGTTATTGAGTTTAAATTTTAGGGAAATAATTATATTATATTTATAATTTTTAGTATTATGTTATTTAATTTTTATCACCCATTAATTATAATTATGAAAAACATGTGTCATCACTTTTTGGAGGCGGTAATCCGCACAACACACTAACAACACATTTGTTTTTCTTATTTAATTTAGCTAATTATATAGTGGTTAATAAAATAATATAATAACAAATAATGCTAATAATAATACTTAATTAATTATATTATTATTGATATAAGTGATTTAGAAGAGTAATATTAATAATAAAAGCATAAGATGGAGAGAATACATACATTGGTTACTAGATCATTCCTATGAAAATTTATCAGAATTGAAGGTCATGGTATGAATATTAGTGATAAAGTGTTTCTCTATATTCTCACATTCTGTTGATGTCATTTTCTTCTTTGTTTCACATTCAAGGATGATTTCATCATGCATCACAAGACTTTATTGACCTTTGATGATGACCTATGCTATTATGTCGTCCATCCTAGTCGTTTTTTTATCTCCGCGATTGTGTCTCACTGTCACACCCTTGTTCGTCTCAATCTCTGCTCTGACTCCTAGATCTGCAGCACTAGTCTCCCTCTTGCTCTGATGTAGTGGCTCTCATGGGGGTTTGGGATGTGTTGGTTGATAGGTCATCGGTTAACAGGAGTCAAGATTCCTGTTAGATCTCTTCTTCCTTAGGGTTTAAATTTTATTTTCTAGTTGCGGTTTGTGTCGGGTGGTCTTTTCTTGTCATGATTTATGTTTGACCTCATCAAGTTTCAGATATGTTCAAGGTTTTCATCCTCGACGACAATTGAAGTTCCCAGTTCTCATGTTCCATCTCAATGGCGTTCTCTACCACTCTGCTCTTGCTCCAGATTCCCACACTCTTCTCTAAGTTGGATTTGTGTGATGGTGTTCATGGTGTCTTGGGAGGTGAGTTTGAGTGGAAGTAGTAATTTTAGGAGGTCATAGTGCTTGGTGATGTTGTTTTTTCTTATTTCTAGTTTTTTTCATGGTTACTGGTTTGTTTTCGATCTACTGTGGTTATCGAAGATAGTGAATATGGCGTTGTTTTATGGATTTTTTGGTTGAAATGATATTGTTATGGTTGTGAATAATCTTTAGTTATAGCTTTGATGTTTTAAGGTGTTCAGTTTGGAGTATCTTTCATAGGAACATTAGATTCTGATGTGTGGATCTCACCGGTACTCTAGTGTGGCTATGATATATGATTGGGGTTAGAGTGCGAGACACAAGGTGACTTGTCAACTAAGGCTGTGATAATGGTTTCTATTTGTAATTTGAAATTTGAAACTTTTAATTTGTGCTCAATGGGCAGTTCCGTGATGTGGATGTGTCAATATTTGAAGTGGACAACTGGGATGTGGCTTTGGACGGGATAATAGTCTCTTGAGTTGGTGATTTAAAGCTCATCCTTACACCATTTTCTTATTTTATGTTTGAATTTGGAATTTTGTATGTTTTGAATTTTGAAATATTTGGTCATATGTGAGGTTACCACTAACCTAAAAGTGGCTTTTAAAATACAAAAAATTCATTTGATTCGAAACACCATTTATATTTTAATAATACCTTAATTATTTTAAATGTTCAATGGCTCCATCATTTTGAAATAATAGAGTTTAGGATATATTTTGGTCGATGATGACTCAAATATGCCTTTTTGAAAAAATATTTAAACATTTCGATTCTCTTTAAAAATTACATTCATACATTTTAGTCTTTTAATTTTAATCTAGGTTTCCAGTTTTTAACTATGTGATTTTATGTTTTCTTAAAATTATAACAAAAAATATACAAACAAAATTAGTTATATTCAACAAAATTTTTCATAAATTTAATCATATTCAATTTCAAAATATTATAATGTTAAATTTTAAATTAAATATGTATTTTGTGGAAAAATCGTTTTTATAGAAAAATGTAATTTTGACCATTATGGATTCTTAATCTTATTTTGTATCAGTTACCAACTATATTGGTATTTATATATTTTTTAATGTTTCTATAAATATTATTTGATAAATTATTTAATATATTTCAATTCAATTGATTTGATTTAAAATAATATATATTCATAAAGATGTAATTTAAATATAATTGTTTCACCATTGTCATTATTGTTATCATTAATGGAAACAATATAATTTCACACCAAAAAATAAGATATGTAATATTAGATAATTTTATTATTTTTTTGGAAATATAATAAGAAATTTTATAAAATCTTCATTCTATGTGTATAGAAGAATAATTTTAACACAAACACACGAAACATGAAAAAACCCAATTGTTGTAAAAGTTTATTTTCATAAAAATGTATTATTATTAGTATCAATTTCAGAATTCCATTAATCCCACTGAATCATAAATAATTATTATCATTTAAAAATTATTTATTTAATAAAAAATGATATAAAATTATTCATCACTCTGTTATAATTAATAAAAAAACAGTATAAATTTTTTTTTTCATTTAAACCAATACATAAATTTTAATAATTCTGACCATGGATTTATAAACTCCGATTAGTATTTTTAAAAAAATTATTATTCTTTATAGAATATAAGTACAATATAAAAATATTTCTAATACATTTAATATATTTTTATAATAAAATAATTTCATAAAAGATGCAAGACTAATTAAATAAGTATTTTCAATATTCATTAGAAAATCAAGGGTTCCAAAAAAATCCATAAAATAAATCTAATGTTAATATAATCATGATAATTTAAAATATTATGTTAATCATTCCGGATTTATATCCTAAAATATAAAAATATTATTTTTAAAAAAATATTTGAAAAACTATTTTTTTATTAGAAAATGAATCTTGGCATATTATGTATTCTTCTTTAAGATTTATATAAATTACTAACTATACCAGTGATAATAATTTATTCATAAAAATATATATCATTCTTTTAATAATGTAGATTTTAGAAATTTTATTTCATTATATTATTAAGTACACTTATTGAGATCAAATTTGAAGAGAAAATTGGTTTTTATATATAAATATATATTTATAATCTTGTTACCACAACTTATTCCATCCAATTATATTATTAACTTAAACCAAACAACATTTTATTGGATTATTTGTTTTGAGTATTGTGTTCCATTAAAAAATATACTTATTTAATGAAAAATATATATTTATATATTAGGATTTTAGATATGAAATTTGGACATTGGAAATAAATTTTATCTCCATGTTTTGGGGGTTGTCAAGGCCGTGACATGTGTGACAATAGAGGATTAGTTTATGATTATAAATATGGGGTTTTAATTTGGTGTAGATTTGGGGAGTACACAAAAAATTATTCCAATTGATGATTAATTTTAATGTCCCCACTAGATTCATCAACTCAATCCTCTAATCCCATGCAAGTGATGATCAATGTTAGAAACAAGCAATAAATAAATATCAAGAACATTTTATATGGATGGGTAATTAGATTTATATGTGAATTATTCACTGATGCTACCATGGTATTCCCAACATAGTAATTTACATATTTGAAGGAATAGAGTGTCGGGGATTAGATTTAGTAGGAGAACCATCCTTCCCTCATCATCCATACAGATAGGTAGGTAAGGGTATGGAGGCTGAGGGTATGACCCCTATAATAATATCTAAAGGATTATCTATAGTGGGATGACCTTAATTCCATTTCTTATCAATTATATATGAATTATGTCATTTTGATATGGGGAATCTTCTACTTCCATCCGAATATGGACAATCATTATCTATGGAATATATTTTTCTAATTTCTACTAGGGTTCCACATATTTTGGAGGATAATTTCTGAATATCCTTATATTATCATAATCCATGATCAATGTGGTAAATACTGATGTTCACGACTTGGTATTTATTATCCTTTGGATTTTAGGGAGGCCATTATAATTGGATACCCAAGTAAGAGAGAGTGGAAAATTAATTCTCTACCATTATCACCAAGGTATTCATATACCCTTGAAGTTAAAGGGGGAGATAATGAATTTTCACTATATAAGGCCCGAGATACGAATCAATGAAATTATATATTGTTGATAATGATAATTTCGTTCATATGATATTATGGACTTAAAAGTGGTTTCCCTTACTAAAGAAGACTATGTTGGTTTTTATAATTTAGGTTAAATAAGATGCTTGACCCATGTTATATATGGGAGATGTGGACCGCAAATGGTACTAAGGTGAGATATCATTTTGAATGATGGAACATAAGATAATATTACCATTTATAATAAGGGGTCTCATAGGGTTTCATTGGATGAAAAATATTCAAGTGATTTGGAAATAGACGGTCCTTTTCCCTAAAATTGGTGATGTAGTTTAGAATTTCTTCATTAGAATGTTTCCTAATACAGTAAAAACTAATGGACTCCAAATACTATATATTTTTGTTAATTTCTACATTTTTATTCTTAAATAATTTACATGAATGTATTTAAAAACATTTTCATGACACTAGGGTGATCCTAGACTTGATTTATCTCTCTATGTTCTAAACGTTTTAAATAAGGATACCAAGATTCCTCTTTAAGGTAAATAAAAAACCTTTAGTGAAGGCATATTAGCCTGAAAATTTATTACATCAATATAAATAATGTGTAATACCTTACATGAATTTTTTTCTGTGAGGTTTACTTGTAATGTTATATTAGGTGTGAATTATGCTTTTTTGAAGAAAATTGAGTTTATTTTCCAAGAATATTTCCTTCATGTGTTTGAGGTCATCCTTATTCATATTATTCATATTTTACCAAACATGAAGTTCCAATATTCTTTGATAAAATTTTGATACAACATAACCCATTGGGAACCACCTGGGTTAATATTAAATCATAATTTACACCCATGATGTCCTTTTATAATGAATTTTATTGTGACTATAACCAAGAAGTGATAAACACTCATTGAATACCATAGACTATTATAACATATAACATGTGTACATGACCCAAAAAAATATTAACAACATTAATAGATACATGTATATATATATATAATCAAACTATTTAAAATTCATTCTAGAAATATAAAATTTTATTTCGAAATCACAAAGAATAAAAATGAATGTAAAATAAAATTTTAGTTAAAAATCACATTGTCTATATAACTTCTTTTATATAAGGAATCCTCTTTAAAAGATGGTATCTTTAAAGAATATCCACCATCAACCATCCTACAACATATTACGATTTATGATACATTACATAAACTCAACTTGTTCCACTATCTTAACATCTACCATCGAAATAGAAAATTAGTGGAAATATCTTCCAAATTAGAACATTTAAGGATAAAAATCCTATACAATGATGAGTATCAAAGTGCATATTTTGATTCCTTAAAAAACAATGTAATAATGAAACAATACGTCTGTTGAAAACCCTTTACCAATATATAAAGGAGTACAATAAAGAGGAAATTAATATTTTATAATATTGAGACAACCATGGTAACTAAAAAATTCAAATATTCAATACACTAATTTATGAATGAATGTATATCCTAGATATTAGTTTTCACAGTGTCTCATGTCCTTATAATGATTTTATAATGATCACCCAAATATAAGTTATAACTCAATGGAAATAAAGAATAAATATCATCATATGAAAATAAATCAAATCTCATAACATAATATCTACCTATACCTCAAAAACATTCTATAACCACCACGTAACTATAAAAAGGGATTTTCACCTTGGTATTGTGTGGTTGTATTTCTTGGTTTTATGAAATAGTAATGTATGCTGACCATCCAAAAAATCACATAGTAACATATTTACATTAATATGTTATGGATTAATTCACCAATACATAGGGGGAAAATAACACAACTTACTGTATGGGTGAACCATACCTAATATGGATTTATAAGGAACTGACCTCTTGAATGGATATGGGACCAAAACCCTGAAATAAGCATTTATGATCCCCAAAAATTCGAGAGATTTTTTGAACCACAATAAATATGGTTGAATACTTCATTTTCTTATGAATTTATATAATGGGATTCCTAAGCATGTTTTGACACTAAATGACTCACCTATACAACAACATAATTGATATTATGTGTAAAACAATTGTCTACAATAAAAACCTCTAAAAAATATAATCTTGTAATGAAATATAAATCATAATGATCTATGTTGATAATTAGTGATAATCGAAAACTCAAGTGACCAATTATAACTATAAGGATATATGATTTGAGGAGTACTATAAAATATCTTGTACGTGGGAAGTATATGATGTGTTTGTATTCTTTAGTCTCTACGTATTCTCTAGTTGTGTTTATAATATTTAAAGAATTAATACATTAAACTTAAACTATATATCTAGCAGGGTAAATTGTGTGTGCGACTTACATATCTTTAATATTATGGATCTCTAGTATATAGTAAGTGATACTCAAGGTAACATAACTTGTACTTTTTAGAACTCACCATGTGGAATAACACTATAATGTCAATTTTATATTTTTTATGATGAGGGTTATATCTAGAATAACACAACATGTTTAGAGAGATTCGTGGCATGTACAACAACAGAAATATATTGAACACCCTCCCATGAAATTTCTAGATAAACTCTAACAAAACATATCACTTATACTAAGTGGAAAATCATATGGGTCTATTATGATTACTAAGAATGTACACAAATTACATTCATGATACTATATAAAAAAATAAATGGGTTTTGAGCTGAATCCACACTAATTTTTATATTTATGAAATCATGTAAACCCATATGTTTCACAATATATGATACACGTTGTGTGACATTGAGGAATACAGTTCTTGAAGTAATTTATTTCAAATATAGTTTTTCTATTTTATTATTTTTCATCTCACTAAACATGAAACTATTTCTACCTATATCTATCAATCCATCTTTAGTTACTCTAATTATAGCTTATTTAACCACCATACCTTACCATATATTTGAAAATATTCCCATCAAAAATCTATTTTTCTATTATCTATTCTTTTAACAATGATGCATCCAACACAAGTAAATATTCCAATGGGAACCCTATACCTTATATTTTCATTAAACTCAGGTAACCTCTCACTGTTTAGTGTATCATATATGAAAAAAACCAATTAAAATGATGAATGAGATTAAAATTGAAGAGCGATTTTCAGTTTTAGAATTTGACAATAGAAATTAATATTACCCATTTATTTTACCAAATAACATATAATGTAGAGATAAAGATTAATTATTTATTGATTGATCATGTTAAAATTTACAAACAATATCCTTGATGTCATTTTACATAGTGTCTATATATTAAATGAATAAATGAGGAATCCTGTAAAATAATCTCATTATCTAAAATATAAAAAAAGAAGGACAACCCATAGATTTAAAGTTAACCCACATAATGAAGATAATAGTTACATTTTAAAAAATTTAATATTTATAAAATATATATTCTTATATAATTTAATCTCTTTCCCTATTTTTGGAAATAATATTCTTTAAATAATCTTAAATATAGTTTTAAATAATTAGAATATGGGAATAATTTATTCTCCTACAATGATAAAGAAATCATATAGATAAATAAGATCATATTTTAAAATATTTTTCTTATAGAATTTTAATTTATTATCATTTTTAATCATACATAATTATCATGACTAGAATGTCTATTTTATTAGATAATTCTATAATGGGATTAATGACATGGATTTAAATTTCTGAATTTCATACCATGATTGTATAAACCTAGATTATTCATAATCCTCTAATTGATGTTTCTCAAATTCATATAGAATGATCCATATATAATCTCTATTATTCTACATGAATTTATTTATCTTACCATTCTATCATTTAGAGATTATATTATTGAAAATGGAAATATCTATGTGTGATGTGAAATGAAAAATTAATATTATAAAACATATTTAAGCATGTAAATATTTTAACACTAGATAATTAAATAGACTAGTGACCAACATTCAATCACACAACATATAACTCTCTAGAAAAAAATACCCATTATTGGAACATCCATGAAATTTTAATTTTCATCCAATCATTAATTTGGGATATAAAAAGTTTTTTATATATTGGGTAAATATATTATTATTTTTTAGAAACCAGAAAAATATTTCAATACAACTACCTTAAAAAATGAAAACAAATACGGTGAAGGGTAAACACTAAAATAAAAGATCATTAAATAAATATTATAGTTTTTTTGACTATAATTAAAATGGTACATTTATCATTTCATCCCTTTTCTGAATGGATGTCTTCAAAAATCAAAAAATAAAATTAAAGTCAAACTAAGGTAATATAAATTCTAATATATTTCATGTGAAACATATACTAATATAACATTTTACGCATTCTTAAATGTATAAATAATTAAAAATTAATAAATATTATAGATTATTCATATTAATGATCAAATGTTATGTTTAATGATCGTATCTGTACATTGAAATCTACACATGCAATAGAAATTTATTTCAATTTATACCTATCAAAAAATGGGTTCTTCCCATTATATATTTTAGATCACACCAATCATTGAGAATTTTTAATATAATAATTATACACTAGGATAATTACCTATTTAATTTATGGGATTAATATATATTATAGATTGCTCCGATATAAAATTGATTAATTTACATGAGATATAACAGTGGATTAAATTCCTAATAATGTATGAAAATGTAATCATTTTTTAATGTATCCAATTCATATGGTATCTATTGTATCTCAATAAAATTAACCTTATGATATACAAAATCTATAATTTATTTTTAATGAATTTTTTATGATCAGATAAGTTTATGTGTATTTAATATTATTCAGTGTTCATTCACCATTTTATTCTCTACTATATATATATATTTATAATAACCACATCTCCTAACTACATTCCCATATATTATCTCAATCTATCCATGAGATCCCATCTCTAATATAGATATTATTATATCACTAATCATTCATACGTGAAAAATTATTTTAATTTTATCTATTTTTCATAATGATTATTTATCTACTAAGTTGTCATTATTTTATTTATATTCATGATTACGCATAATTTTTGGTGAATGAGTCTATTTTTTAAGTGAGGAACCCAAATTGATAACCTATCATGGAACACATTAAAACTTTAAAAGAAGCTAGAAAAAATAATTTAATACTTATTTCCTTTATAAATTTATATTTCAATATATAGTAAACTCGTATATTTTCAATTTATTTCAAAATGTTTCAATATATATATTTATTTTCTATAACTGATTCATTTTTTTAACATTTTATTCAGAAAACATCTATTACAAACATTAATTGATAAATAATTACTATTATAAAGTACATGAATAATGATTAAATGTATAAATGGAAACCAATTGTTTATAATATGAATTATGTTTGATCCCTGGCATAGTAAAATCTATCATTAGTTTTTTTCCACCATAAGAAAATCATAAAAAAATGATATATCACATAGTTTGAAACATGATGTTAACTCCAATTATATGCCATTAAAACTAAATCTATCATCTAATATGTAATTAATTACTTGTGGCAAAATCTATAAAAAACATTATCTTCATACCACTACATGAAAAGTTAAAATGTTTATTGATATAAATATTTAATTAACTTTTATTTTATTAGTACATTTAAAAAATTCAAGTGATATAGCCTATTGATATATAATACTATTTATCGATAAAATATTCCCTTTTAATTAAAAAGAAGGTCTAGACAGAATAAAATCCCCTAACCTTTTATTAAAAGATAAAAGATAACAATAGAACAAGAGAACAAATGTAGTCAAATAAAGGGAAATGAAATCGTATGGAAAACTATATTAAGAGTCATAAAATGAAAGATCATTTTCATATCCCTAGTTGGAATCAATAGTAGTTTCCCAGTTTGGTTGTGAGTGAGACTAATTGGTAATCCTATTAATTGCTACCTTGGACCTTTCTTTCTTCAAAGTGGGAATGACCTTTAATGATTTGAAGGATGGTCCAGTACAAGCATTCCATATAAGAGTGGAATAATCCTTTCATGGAATTCTTTTTGGAGGATCCATATTTCTCCCTTTATTTCCGCTTGTGTTTCCCCTTAATTTATAATAAAATCATTGAAGGAAACAACTCCACCAATGCCTAAATGGTGAGTGTAATCCATTAAATTCATTCACACATCTTTATCACTTCTATCATTATAATTGTCACCCCATTTAACAATTACCAAGGAACTATATTTTTTTTTGGGAATCATGGATATCGTTGAGGAAGTATAGAACCTTAGGCTCATGCTGTAAGTTCTCATTATTCCAAACATGATGAGGATTCAAAGAATCATTAAAATCCATATCAACAGGATGAGTAGTAGAAACAATTCCCTACTCCAAAACAATTATATCCCCCATCAGTGTGGCCTCAACTATGATGAACAACATAGCAAAAGAAACATCAACCCTATCAGATGAATCATCCTTTGGAGATACATTAGAACTATTAAAAACCCCACCAAGTGAATTAGCGACATCAATAGCACTAAGACCACCAAGCTCAAAATATTCTCCATATTTAACATTAGAAGGAGTATCATGACCATAATTTGATGAGCCCACCTCTTAAAGATGTGCCTGATCATTGTGGGTCTACTATTAACACTATGAAGAAAATTTTCATTCAGAAGAAGCGTATTTCCCTTAAAAACAAGGCATCTAATAATTTCATATCACAGAGTCCTTTACAAAAACCCCATTGGAAATGGGCTATAAATGCCCATTTCCATCATAAAATAATGGATTTGGCATCACTTTTAGCATCCTAATATAATGAGTAGTTGAATTTCCCTTCATCCCAGACCTCTTATAGGATACCTTCCATTGACATAACTCCACCGAGTGACCGAAAACCATATAAGAATTATAAAAAATAGTTTTCCTTCCATATTCAATATCAATTTGGATGAAATGTGTGAAAGTGGATAATGTTACCTTGTAAATAATGTTGAAGTTGATATCAATCTCTAGTAACATCGTAAAAAAATGCCCAAACTGCACAATATGAGTTTCCTTATTAAGATGGATGGGATTCCCAGTTTTCAGGTTTATATCATAAAGAATCCCCATATGTCAAAGGACCCAATTGAGTCCATAAAGATGAACCCATAAGTGATAGGATAAATTTATTTCAAAAGAGTAATTAAAATACAAATACCATTCATGTAGATGAACCCATCCTAGATTAAAGAAAAATGAACCAATCTTCCCTGCCTGAAGCTTAGATTCGTCCAAATAGAAAAGACAACAAAAAAACCATGGATAATAGAGATTCCCCTCTAGTCTATGAAGCCCCAAAAAAATTAAATGTGACAGACTAAATCAAAAAAAATTTAGGGCTTCTAAAGATTAGGTGAAATAATCCACACAATTAGTTAGTGTTTCCCAATTTCATGTATACCAGCAAACACATCATAATTTACCACAAAATGTGTTGTAGAACCCTTATAAAGGATCATTATAGAGAAATATTCCTTGAATAATGCCACAACTAAGGGAAAACAATCATATTTCAGATCAATATACAGACCCAATCATCTATTTGGAATCACATCGAGTGGATCTGGCCTTCACGATTTATTAATCCCCACAATACCTATATATTAATGAAATTTTATCACTCTAACCAGCCTTGTAACATCACTCTAAGAACCAAGAAGATTTGAAAAATGTGTATCATCCACTTGATTCACCACCACAACATCTGGTGCCTCAAAATATCTACCACTCATTTCATTATCTCAAAAATAATTTGATATAAATTTTCTTGAATTTTTGATTTCATATACAGTGAAATATTATTATAGTAGAAATTTATTTTTTGTATTTGTATAATATTTTATTATATTAACTACTTAAATCAAGTTTTATATATTATAGATTTCATCAAATTTAATTAACTTGTTAGAAAATGTCTATAGATAATTTTTAAATCATCTCACACATATTATTAATAAAAATGTCTATAAAAATATCACACAACATGGTCTATCCAATACACATACTTTTTTTAATTAAAAATGTTTAAATGTTATAGAAAGTTAATTAAAGACTCATAATCCCTTTGGGTTTTATAAAACTTCACAAAACCAATTTACAAATGAATATGAATACCACTACTAAGGAATGTAATGGATTACATGTCTATGTAATTTATTCACCAAACATTAATAAAATATATAACATCTCATGTTTTTAAAAGGAAACACAATTTTCAATAACATACCTGATATGCCACATCGATCTTAAATTAAAAACTAAATATTATTATTTATTATGGTAGTTATATCCTAGTTACTCGAATGGAGGGAATGATCATTGTTAATTTAATTATGAAAATATGGTCTACATATGTTTATATAATGATTAATTGGTTACCAAATTAATTAAGAAAATAAATAAAAACCAATCGAATAAAAGGATGTGTTTTTATGAAAACAAAACTATTTAAATGAAAATAAGTGGGTTTATTAAGTAATAAGATCACTCTTGATAGATTTTATTAATGAAATATATATTAAATACAATAAATTTAATGTTTAAAATAAATATTATATGTTTTATAGACATGATATAAGAACAAATTCACTTTTTCTTAATTAAAGAAATATTTTTTAAAAAATGCACTTTTACCACCTTTTGATGGAGAACCGATTTTAAATCTTGTTTTTGTCCCATTAATATGTCATATTTGAGACAAAGAACTTATTATTTTCTATTGGTACATATAAATTTACTTTAGTTTAATTTTTTATATTTTTATGATTAAATTCATATTCTAATATATAGTGAAAAATACTTTATTTTTAATTCAAAAGTGTCTTTTCATCTTATTTATTTATATTTATAGATTATAATTATATATGGTTTTAAGGTATAATTATATTTATTTTATATCAGTTTATTTAATTTATTAATTTTTATTATTTTTCAAATTAAAATTAAATAGAAAAACTATGTTAACTTTCAAACATTTTACTTTAAAAACTCGTTTTCCCATTTTGTCAACAGGTTTAATTTTTAATTATTTTATACCAATTCAGTATTTTTAATTTATTAAAAATAGATTCCATATTAGGAATCATAATACCCAAATTATGTAAATAGTTCCCTTTTATTTTTGGACATTTTGAATAGTGACTTTAGCAATTATTTTTATTACCACGTTTAAAGGTAAATCAGGTAATTAAAGGTAAAAAATATATTATAATAATATAAAACTACCCTAACACTTGTAATAATTTAAATATAGGAGTTTACTCTAACCATGAACATCCCTGAGTCTATTTTAGGACCACTTGGAGCCACTTGGATGACTTTAATGCATTTATAATATTATATTCAATGAATAGTCATTTTTGTTACACTTTTGTTTTTAAAAAGTAATGTATTTTAATATAGAGTTATATAAGGGATCTCTTAAAGTATTAATAGTATTTAGATATCTAAAATGATTACCTATATTATGGTAATTTATTTATAATTTTTAGTAATTGAATAATTAAATTAAATTATTATGAAAAGATGATTCAATAATCGACTTATTAAGTAAGAATTCAAAAAAATGATATTAATAATATTAAAATAAATATAATTTTATGTATTTGATTACATAAACGGATTTATTGATGAATATTACATGTTATTACAGATTTAATTTAATTTCTTATAAGTATCAAAGTTGTTATGATATTTTAGAAAAGAAATGTAATGAATAGTGTCAAAATTGACATAATTCATATTTTGAAATATAAAATATTTAATTAAATGATATAAAATTTATAAAAAAATAATATTAAGAAAAACATTTATATAACTCTAACAAATTCATTAATTACTCATTCATTGGGTGTTTGGTATTATTTTTTAATTATTTTAACTCTTAGTGGTTAAATTACTTGATAAAACGGTAAGAGTAAAACTAGTTCAGTAAAAAAGATAAAGATTATAAATTATTAAAAACTTGTATAATTATGATTTTATGGATATATTTTGACCCATAATCACCAAATTTTTGAAATAAATGATTTTTTAACCCTTTGTAATATAAATGTAATTTATATTAATTTAATACTTTTAAAAATAACAATGGTGCCTCTCCCCTCTCCTATAAAAAGACACTGATTCCTCTATTTTACTCACACTTCAAAAATATGTTGGATTGGCCAATCTCTACCAAAAAACCTTCCTAGAATACCTTAAAACATTAGTGAGGCACTATATTAGGCATAATACCCTTCTTAGAGGTGTTATGGAGTTAAAAAAGGTGATCATTCGAATGAAAGGTAATGTTTTTATTTAATTATTTCTATTTTATTTCTTCTCCCACTACCTTCAAATCATCTTCACCCATGATGAAATAATAAATCTAGTATCCTTAATATACAAAGATTTTATTATGTTAATATCAACACCTAAATCCACCTCCACCTCCATTAAATATGAAAGTAATTAATCGTTCGTGCGTACATCTGAACTATCACCTCCACAAACAGACATAATTCGTTTTCTATAACTGTCTCTCAATACTGGTCATAATGATAGAATTAATGTTTTTATATTATTTTCATTACATATTTATATTTATAATATAATAATATAACAAATATTTTCTTACTTTCCATTCACATAATAATAATATTGTCGTTTGTGTGTACGTGTGAACTATCACCACAAAGAAGTGATGTGAATCATTTTTATTCACCAAATCACTTTTATGATATATATATAATTATATTTAAATGATTATTATGATGTTAAATATATTATTATAATTATTAAAAGATAAAGTAATAATTAAATTATTTCCATAATGATCAATGAAAATTGAAACGCTAATCCGACAAACATGTGGCTTGCAGTCTCCCTGATTATAACGTAGTTCGTTTTTCATTAAGTAAATAAACAGTTTCATTTAAATAGAGAAAATGATGTTTGAAAGTTATAATTATATCTGGAATTTTATTACGGAGATTATCGAATTATGTCCAGCTGTACTATTTACATTATACCAAGTTCGTTTTTGACACAAGTACCGAATAACGACAAAACGTCTGATATGAACTTAAATAAATATGTAATTATTATAACATGGTAATAAGTGAAATAAAAGGAATAATAAACATGAAAAATTTTCTCAATCAAGTAAAAAATAACCAAATTTTATTATTTAGGATTATAATGATTGTACATGAAGAGTTAGACTCAAGATAAGGGATTTCATCTCAATATCCTTTCATTAAGATGTTGTTTTGTTAATATGTGATTTTATTATTTGATAAAGTGTATATACAGACACTATTACATTTAATATCCATATTTCAGCTATACATATGTTACCTATTTTTTTTAAATGTATTAATTTTTAGATATTAATATTTAATTGTTCAAATTTGTATGGGACACCTTGAACTTTTAAAGATTTAATTATTGAATATTTTTCTTAATGATATTAATTTACATATTTTTCTATATTGATATAAAAGTATTACACATGAAATTTTATTTATATTTTGAATTTCATTCAATGTTTTTAAAATTAATCTCTTTATACTAAGGTTATACTATCATTAAAATGAATAATAGGAATGTTTTTAAATATATACTCCAGAACAAATTCTCTACCTCCATGACAATTATTTGATTTTTGGCTTCTTCTACTAGCCATAATTTTTTTAAAAGAAAAATATATCCATTATTACTCTTATGGGATTTTTTTACAGAAAATGTGTTTGAAAATGTATTGACTATTTCAATATCTTGAAATGACTTCTTGTAATTGAAAATGAAATTTTATGAGTGAGATGTTGATAATAGAAATCTATTATGTGTTATGGTTATATAATGGTACTTATATATTTGAAGGATGCTTACATGATAAAACAAAGATGATTGGTTACGTGATAAACCAAATATGGGTGGATCCATGATAAACCGAGGGTGGGTGACCTAGTGATAGCTCCCTAATGCATTAGTTAATGAGACATGGTTAACCAGTTGGGTTTCTCATAAGAGATTTAGGGAATATACTATGATGGGTATTCGAAATGTAACCATGAGGGTTTATCCCTCGAGAGCTGTGAAAACTGCAATGTAAGTATGATATGGATGCTAAAAGTTAACTACATGATTTATGATTTCAATTGGGTTTTCTCAAATCTTATGATGTCATGAGGTAAGATAAAGCGTTTATGTTTTATGGTTGAAAATTAGGATTTTGTGAAAATGTTTTCATTTTTTTAAAATATTCATAGACTAATGATTTCATTCCTTATTTGATATCCCTTACTGAGAGTTTTGTGATTATCCAAAGTTTTTGAAATGGTTTTCATAGGATTTAAGGGAGAATAGAGTCTTGTATGATATTAGGGAAAAGTAATGATGATTAAACATGAAAAGAAACCATATTTCATTAATAATTTTATTATTATTAAAGGAATGGATACCGTTGGAAGTTTCCACAATGTATTTATATGGTTTTTTATGAATCAGTTATGGAATAATTTTCTAGAGCTATAAACTTGAAAATATCATCAATATGAAATAAATTCCAATTATTGACATAAATATAGATTATATAATATTTAAGGTGGGGGCCTTACAGTCGGTATTAGAGGATGGTTTAGACAACTTTGTAGATTGGGATTTTTTCTAAAGTATTAGGGACATCATCATGAGATTTTAATTTTATGGGTTTTTATGAGTTTAATGTATTACAGTCCAATTTTAGGCAACATGTTATAAAACTTTTAGGTGACTAACGGTATTTTTAGAGATATTCACCTTTTAGGTAATTGAGGGATTTTAATTTTTGGGATGAAAAATGAGAGGTATGAAATAACATTTGAGGTTAAAACATGTTATTGTTATTTTTTAGTATTTTATATCATTTTTGGATAATAATATAAGAATAATACATTTTTATAAAAAGGACAACACAAAGGATTGGTGACAACCCAGCACGTCCAGCAAGGCCATGGGGATCGAACCCACAACCTAATGGCGATAAGGGTGAATCGCCTACCACTGGCCTATGTAAAGTCACTAGTTAGTATGAATTTTTTTCGTTTTAGTAAAAATGAGTTGGTGTAATACGAATAAGTTGATTTTGGGAACTTATTTTATATCAAATGGATGTCCTTGGTATTGGAAAATTATTTTGAGATTATGTGATAAATGTTATTTTTGAAACGTTCAATATTTCAGGAACCCTATATGATCAAGATAAATAGAATACTATAGAATTTTAATAGAAGAGTAATGATTGAAATATATTTTTGATGAATCTACTATTTCTTTTGTGGATTTATGGGGGATTAGGTTAGTTATGTAAATGATTAACCAATCATGGAGAACATGTGATTATATTAATTACCTTTTGGTATGAGACATTAATAGTGGTTGATGTAAATTGGAGTTAAATTTTATAACTTATCTTAAGAAGGTCATTTTATTAAATCCAAATGATTTTTTTGATTTATTCTTTGTTATAATTTATTTACAATAATTTTAAGGATAATTATTTGTTTAATGGTCTATTTTGAACATTACATTTTAATTTTTGAGATTATAAGTAGTTTTTCATTATCGAGTGGTTTATTATTTTTGGAGAATTATTTTATCTTATCCTAAGTATATTGGTTTTGGTTAATGTTTCAAGACATGAGAAATGGATAGTAAATCTTTGGTGTATTATGTGATTATATAAAAGTTGACTCATATTCAATAGTCATTGTTTGGATAAACAAAAAATGATTTTATAGTAGAATTTATTTAATGGATGATACTATACTTGTCAAGTAAGATTATTTCCTTAGGTTATTATTATAAGTAGTAAAATTTTTCCTCAACTTCATGAAAATTATTTTAGAATAAAAATGTTTTATTTTTAATTTTCTTACTATGAAATCAAATATTGTCTAACCCACCACAAATTTATAGCTTTGTGATTGTTACCTTTTTCCTGAAAATGTTTTCTATCACTCACCATCAGAACATGATGGTTAATTTTTCTTCCATATTCATGTTTTATTACATGGAATCCTAGAATCTGTTATCTCAGGTGACCTTTTCATTGTCCCTTCTTTCTTTTAAAGTGCATGTTTTGTTAATCATTTTTTGATGTAGAATTAAAATAACGATATTTCAAAAATTAATACCATAGTTAAAGACCCCAAATTAAAATTGTGAGGAAATAATTTCCAAAAAGTGGGATAATATAATATCCTATGTTTTTAAAAGGAAACACAATGTTTTATAGAGTACATGATACACCAAATCTACCTTAACGAATAACTAAATATTATCATTTAGTATTGTAGTTATTGCCTTGCAGTTATAATGAAAGAAACAAATTTTGTTAAATGAATTATCAAAATATGATTTTAATATGTTTATATAATGATTCATCGTCTAACAAAATAATTAGTAAATTAAATAAAAACTAATTGAAAATAAATGATGTGTTTTCTTCTGAAAACAAATACCTAAATGAAATTAAATGAGTTTATAAAATAATAAGATCACAATTTATTGATTTTATTAATGAAATATATATATTATATATTCAATTTAATGTTTAAAATTCACTTTATCTGTTTTATAGACATGATTTAATAACAAATTCAATTTTTTTGGGTAAAATATGTATTTCTAAAAAAATACAGTTTTAACCCCTTTTGATGGAGAACCATTTTAAATTTGGTGTTTGTGACTTTTATACCTTCTATTTGAAAACAAAATTTCTTATTTGAAATAAGTAAATCAAAATTTACTTTGGTTGAATATTTGATATTTTTCTCACTAAATTCATATTTTACTGAATAGTGAAAAATAATGTTTTTTTAATTCAAATTGAATTTTCGTCTAATTTATTTATATTTTTATATTATCATTTAAAATTGTTTAAATGTATAATTAGATGAAGTTTTTATCATTTAATCCAATTTAGTTTATTGGATTATTTTTCAAATTAAAATTAAATAGAAAAACCATGTTAACTTCTAATCGATTTACTTTAAAAACATGTTTTATTATTGCGTCAATGGAACTAATTTTTAATTAATTTATGACAATTATGTGATTTTAATTTTAAAAAATATAATCCATATTTAGAATCTTAATTTCCAAATTATGTAAATATTTCTCTTTTATTTTTGGAAATTATGAATAGTTACATTAGTAATTATTTTTATTACCATGGTTAAAGGTAAATCGGATAATTGAAGGTAAAAACAACATTATAATCATATAAAACTACCCTAACACTTGTAATAATTTAATTTTATCTTTTTATTTTAACCATTAACATCCTTGTGTTTATTTTATGACCACTTGGAGCAACTTGGATGACTTGAATGCATTTATAATATTATATTCAATGAATAGTCATTTTTGTTACACTTTTGTTTTTTAAATGTAATGTCTTTTAATATAGAGTTATATAAGCGATCTATACCACTGTAAATAGTATTTAGAAATATAAAATTATTAACTATAACATTATAATTTAACTATAATTTTTAGTAATTAAATAACTAAATTTAATTGTGAAACAAAGATGATGCAACAAAACATTTATTAAGGAATGAATCAAATAAATGATATTAATAATTTTAAAATAAATATAATTTGATATATTTTATTTCATAAATTAATTTAATACATGAATATGATATCTTATGTTTGATATAATGTAGTTTTTTTAAGTAATAATTTTTTTATGATATTTTAAAAAACTTATGTAATGAACAGTGTCAAAATTGACATAATTCATATTTAAAAATATAAAAAATTTAATAAAATGATATAAAATTTATAAAAATATATTATTCAGAAAAAAAATTATATAACTCTAAAAATTTCATTAATTACTCATTCATTATCCATTTTTCTTGATTTCGAAATTATTTTAACTCTCAAAGGTTAAATTACTTGATAAAACGGTAAGAGTTAAAAAGGTTAAATAAAATTTATAAGGATTAAAAATTATCGATAAGTTGTATAATTATCGTTGGATGAATATATTTCGATCCATATTCATCCTATATTCTATTTAAATGAGTTTGATCCCATTTTTAATCTAAATGTAATATATATTAATTTAATAATTTTAAAAATTTCAAGGGTGCTCCTCCCCTCTCCTATAAAAAGAAACTCATTCCAATCTATTAATAACACTTCTAAAACATTTTTGTTTAGAAAATATCTACAAAAAACCCTTACTATAATCCATCCACATATTATTTAGGCCTTATATTAGGCATAACACTATTCTTAGAGGTGTTAAGGTTTTAAGAAAGATCATCATCCGAAAGATAGGTAATATATTTATTTAAGTGATTCTATTTTATTTCTTCATACACTACCTTAAAATATTATTCACCCATGATGAAATAATAACTCATGTTTAATAAATATAATAATATTTTTTATGTTAATATAATCACATAAATATATCTCCACATCCATTAAATGGGGATGGAATTAATCATTCGTGTGTATATACGAACTATCACCTCCACGAACTGATATAATTATTTGTCCATAACCATCTCTCAATAATGGTAACAATGATTGAATTAATATTTCTATATGATTTTCATGACATATTTATCATTATAAAAGAATAATATATCAATTATGTTCTTAATTTCTATGAATATAAAAATGATATAGTCATTTATGTTTACATGTGAACAATCACATACTCGAAGCGATGTGAATAATTTTTATTCACCACAGAACTTGTATGATATATATAAGTATATTTAAATTATTATTATTATGATAACTATATTATTTTAATATTGGATATTTAAAATAGAAATTACCTTATTTCCATAATAATGAATGATAAATCGAAATATTACTAATGTGTACGTACAACCTACTGTCTCCATGATTATAACATTTTTCATTTTTCATACCATAAATAAATGATTTTATTTAAAATGTGTAATTTATGTATAAAATTGATTATTATGTCATGAATTTTATTCTGGGGATTATGTAATTATGACCACATAGACTATTGACATCATACCAATTTCATTTACGACACAAGTACCATATAATAAAAAAACATATTATATGAACATAAATAAATATATAATAGTTATAACATGGTAATAAGTGATATAAAAGGAATAAAAAACATGAAAAAAGTTTTCAAGAAAGTATAAATTAACCTAATTTTATTATTCCGGATTATAATGATTGTACATGATGAGTCGAACTCAAGTTAAGGGATTTCATCTCAATTTACTTTCATTGAGGCATTTCTTATTAATATACACCTTTATAGTTTTATAAAGTGTATATACAACCACAAAGACATTTTATATCCATATTTTATCAATAATAATTTTATTTATTGTTTTTTAAATGTACTAATTCATGGAGATTATGTTTTAAATGTTCAATGTGGTATGAGACACCTTGAAAATTTAAAGATTTAATTAGTGATTATTTTTCTTTAGGATATTAATTTATGTATTTATTTATATGGATATAAACGGATTATGCATGACATTTTATGTCTATTATATATATTTTTTTTCAATCTTATTATATGTAATGTCTTTATACTAACCATATACTTTCTTTAAAAATGAAAAAAATGAATATTTGTTTAATATATCTGGAGAAAACGACTTCTCTGTCGTCGTGACCATTATTTGATATCTGGCTTCCCCTATATGCCTTAATATTTTTAAAAGAACAAGAAATACATTATTCCTTTTATGGGTATTTTGGTATTGAAATGGTTTTGAAAATTAATTGACTATTTTAATATCATGAAATGATTTCTTGTGATTGAAAATGAATTTTTATGAGTGAGATGTTGATAATTGCAATCATGTATGTGTTATGATTATATAATGGCACTTAGACATTTGATGGGTGGTTACGGGATAAACCAAATATGGGTGGATACATGATAAACCAAATATGGGTGGTTCTGTAATAAACATAGGGTGAGTGAGTCCATGATATCTCTCCAATTAATTGGGCAATGATATGGGGTTAACTAGTTGGGTTTCTCATAAGAGATTTAGGGAATATATTATGATGGGTATTATAAATATAACCATGAATGTTACTCCCGATATATCTATGAAAGATAAAATGTAATTTTGATATGGATTCCATATGTTATATTTATGATTTAGGATTTCATTTAGATTTTTAGGAATATTATGATTTCATGAGGTAAGCTAAAGAGTTAATGTTTATGGGTGAAAATTATGATTTCGTGGAACTTTTTTCATGATTTTAAAAAATTCATGGACTAACATTTTCATAACATATTTTATATCCCTTACTCATCTTTTTCTGCTCATCCTAAATTTTTAAAATATTTTTCACCTGATTTAAGGGAGAATAGAGTCAACAATAGTGTTTGGGAAACGTTATGGTGATTAAAAATGAAAAGAAACCACATTTCATTTTAAAATATTTTGTTTTATATAATAAATGGATACTATTGGAAGTTTCCACTTTGTATTTCTATTGTTTTTATGTATGATTTATGTTCTAATTATATAGAGAACTAAACTTGAAAAGATACTTAATGTGAAATCAAAGTCAAATTATTGACTAACCTGAAGAATAAGTAATTTTTAAGGTTGGGGCCTTAAAATATATGAGACATTATTTTATATATATAATTCTTTAAGAAAAAATATTAAAATAATTAAATTAAATTTATCTTCATTGATAATTTCAATGAAATTTCCCCAAACATAACATTATTATAGAAAATATTGAAAAATATTTTAAGAATATGGAAATTAATTTGATAGAGGAAGGCTAGAATTACATCACACATATAATTATATATATGGTTTTGAAATAGATAATTTGACTTATCATTGGATAATATATTAGATAAATGATTTATGTCATCTACATTAATTACCATTATTATGTGTTAATGATCATCATAATGTCTGTATTATTTTTCACTTCCGATAACATTTTTCATTTCATCTCTATTTTTTATGATCATGATATATTTTTATATTTTTATTAAATCGTTTTGATTTTTTGAACTGTACTTTCATCTCTTCATTTCACATATTTACCAATTTACAAATAATATTAATATAAAAAAATTTAATGTATATAAAATTTCCAAAAATATCTTGGAATGCTGTTATTTTGGTTATATAATTACCTTTTTTTCTATAATTCGAATATTATAATTTAATGTAACAAATTTTTTTTCTAATTATTTAAATTGAACAAAAAATTAAAAATATAGTGTTCTAAAAAAATATTTTCAAAAAGTTGAATATTGTGTAATATAATGACATTTTTAAATATGGGACTATATATCATATAATGGTATATTTTACAATAAAAAAACTTATCACATAAATAAACATCCTCATATTGGATCTTATCAACACAATAAATATATATGCATATTATAGTGACTTCAAAAAATGTGAACATTTATTAATGGTGGTATAAAACCTATAAAAAATCCACATTAGCCTGATTGAATTTATTATCAAGGAAAAGTGAGATTAAATTTTGACAAATAAAAAAATGAAGAAAATGAAATAGTATAAGATGATTACTTTTTAATAGTTTTAAAAGACTACAAATTAATGATTTATTATTTAATAAAAAAGTGTAATGTTACTAGTATACTACTTCTAGATTTATTTATGTAATGTTCACCATTTTTATATGACTAATATTCTATTTTTATAATATCTCATCATATTCATCCCACCCATATAATAATATAAAAAATTTGTCAAATTAATTTCCATCACATATTTTTTTCTTTATGGGTGGCCATAATAGGTATGACAAGAAATGATAAGATATTTTATCCCTACATAGGTAGTAAATGATATATTTTTAATGAATTTTATATTTATGAATAATTTATTATGTTTATTGTATTATCCAATTTTTCATATTCTATATCAACTGCATGGGTTTTTGGGAAAATAAAATTATTTAAATAAGTAGTATTAATTGTATTTTAGAATTCATGGGATTTATCTCTCTATAATTGATTTATATTACGAAAAGAATTGTGTCATTTCAAATTATATATCAAGTAGGAATTTAAAATTAATAAAATTGGATGTTCTATATTATTTTCCGTTAATCGATGAAATAGAAACATTTGAAGAATATTCTATTTTAATATTAAGAAAAAATATTTCATATTCTCATCATTCTATAAAAAATCAATATATCTGAGTAAATGGTTTTACTGGAATGATTAAAAAAATCATGGGTATAGATTCAAGTACGATAAAGTAGTATAACTCCACTAAATCATTAAAAAATATGTTCTTCTAATGATGGGAGAGATAAGAAATACTTGATTATAGCCAAAGAATCCTTCCTGGTCTCATTTAGAATCTAAAAAGTCAGTTTTAATATATGTTTTATTAAATGTGTGTATAATCATTGTGGTTTCAATTACTATATTCAAAAACCTCCACATTAATTAGTTAATATTCTTAATAGAATGGGATTATTTAGAAAACATTTTATATAATGGTGGATGTAGTATCTATTATAATAAGGGTGAGGTTTTTTTTTGTTCATCACCTTGGTCTACGTAGAAGAGCATAATAATTTATTATTTGTTGATTTTGAATGTATTAATATGCACTAGATACTTTTAAATATATGAATCAAGTTACATTGATGATCTCAACAATGGGAATGATGTCATTTAAAAATGGTACATAAGTATTCCACATGAAACAACCATTATAGTGATCTACAATGTTTTCTTAACCACTCTCCAAATTCATTTATTTCATGTTATCCATAATTAGATTATTTAGTGATATGTATTATAATAGTCAATGTGACTTCTATCTTAAATAATACCTAATTATTGTTGACTTCAGATACCCAAAAGTGTTATGATATTCCAAGATTTTCTAGTTTCCATAAACATTTAGAGTTATATGTATCTATCATGAATATGATGGGAAATTGATACCTTAAAACCATACATACTGGAACTGGAAAATTGATGTGATATTGTAGATTATTTACAATAGGTTTCCATGGATATACCATATCAAATGGTCTTGATCACATATAATACAAATTATTTCCTCCATATCCATTGTTGGGATGGTGTATCAGAAGTATTTAGGGGCTAGGTGGATCCATATAAATTTTCACACATTACATATTTAGAGATATCAATAGTGGAGAAAAAAAATAAGAAAATTAATCTTGATTAGTATAATTTCATACCATAATTGTATAGACCATAATTGTATTCCTTATCATGCATTAAAAATTTTATGATAATATTTCAAAAATATATTTCTAAACACTACTCCAATAAAATCACTTATTTCACCTTCCACAAATAATTGTACTTTATTAAAAATGTCCATTTGATCCTCATCATGTACCATATTAATGAATTTGGTGTTTCCCAAAATATACATATAATTAATGTTAGTTTTTTGGTATATAAGGAGATGAAGGGTTCTCCTATCCAGGTATTCATTATAAAAGGAAATTTCATCCCTCCTAACAAATTTAATGAAATAATCTATATTATAATGAAATATTAATATGATTCTAAATAAATTAAAACATATACACTATACTACTATTATTGTTTATTTTATGTTATGGAATACCTTATACATTTCTAATAATTAAATATATTACATTTCAGAAACACCTCATGGATCACCATTTTTATTCCATATTAGGATAAATTCATATCCATATCGAATTTTATATAGCTTTAGTTTTTAAAATTTATAATTTCCTTATATAATTTAATTTTAGTTATTTTAATTATATATAGAATCATTAATTTTAAAAAATCCCATCATTTCCAATAATAAGTTTCATCCTTTGAGAACACTAGTTTGTAATTTATATAAATATAAAAACCCATTCTAGTAAAAAATTATATTGGGGAATTGATTATATAAACTAAATTTTAAATAATAAAATATATAGTTTGAGGGAATGGTAAAACAATTTACATCTATTTTTTAATTTCATATGTATTATATATAAAAATACATTTTAAAATGTTACTACAAAGTTATAATGAATAAATAATAAATTAAATCATCTAATAGAGTATTTTTTTAAAATGTTCTTAGGAACCTATAATATGGGTCAATATTTGGAACTCAAAAGAGGAGGCTTAATATGACAATTAATAATTTTATAAGAATAATCCTAAAATGGAAAATTGAAAACGGTGACAGGAAGATTGAAACACAAAATTATCATCACAAGGAAAACATAAGGAGAAATATATTTTATGATGGGGTTGATTAATTTTTTATTAGATTATCAGTCCTAAAAAAAGTACATGAATAAATAAATAACTACTTTTAATGAATCATTATTATTTAACACCCATATATCACTATTTAAATCATATAAATGAATATGGTAATATATGAGTTGTTAAATAATTCTAAACAACGATCATAAATCATAGTAATCATGTGTATGAATGCCACAACATAATAAATATTATAAGATTATCTACATGTACAATTGATGATGATTCATATTTGTATATTAATTTATTAATTATAATGAATTAAATTATAATAAAAACATGTTATTAGATTAAAATGATTTGGTTTACAACAAAAACATTTCTCAATATATATCCATAATTTACTAATATTGGGTAAATTTAATATATATTTATATATATACATATTTGAATAATATATTTGTTTGAATATATTCGATAACTATATAAGTGTAAAAATATATTCAAGTAATTTTATTAATTTTTTTAAGAATTATTTCATTATAAAAACTCAAAAATAATACCATTTTAGATCCTAGAAAAAATGTTTGAGTATATTTTAGAGAAAGGTTATATTAAAGGTTTATGTACTTTTTATCCATAGTTTTATTGTATATTGTTATTCAATTTTGAGAATATATAATTTCAAATTTTATACCAAATTATTTAAAAAAATAATTACGAATAATGTTGTCTATCTATGAGATTAGAGTCATCAATGAATTGAGATCGTACATATGTTTTGATGAATTTTTTTTTCATCCAAGGTGGTTTTTTTGTTCAAATTTACTTATATTTATTTATTTAATATAAATATAAATACACACACAAAAAGAGATAGAAACACTTATTTAAAATAATATAAGTAAATAATTTATTATTTGAAAAAATTTCTTGATTAAAAAAACCATTGAAGAAATATGATTTGTGTGTTTTGGATCATTTTGTGATCTTTCAAAAATCTATTCCAATCACGAAAAATTATATGTTTCATGAATTTTTTGAATGAAATTATGATTTATTTCCCAACTATAAAATGAAAAAAAACTGTAATGTGGATAAAATATTTATTTTTGTTTTAAGGCACCATATAAATATCCAGTTCTCTGATCCTCTAACACCAAATAACAATTTTTTAATAAAAAAATAAATAACTCCATTTAGTGAACTTTATTGATATGTTACATAAACCACCAATTTTTTTAAAATCCAGTAGACTTTTTCAAGTAATATTCTTATAATGACAACCCTTGGTATTAAAACTACATATATTACTCAAGAGTGAACATATTTTTTATCAGTAAATGATTATTTAATGAAACATATTACTTGAAATATTTATATTTAAATTAAATTTTATTTAAAACATTTCATGCATAAAAAAAATAACACATGATTTATTATCTATAATCAAGAAGTATTTTTCAATCCCATAGAATCCAACACCAAGATATGCAGACATGATAGGTAAATATTTTCTTATAAATAGTTTCATCGTTTGAGGAGGAGGATGCAATTTTATGTATTACAGTATAAAAGATTATATGGATCATTTTGAAACATCTTTTTACATTTAACTAAATTCAAAATAACACTTTAGTGATTAATTTTCTTAAGGACCCAATTATTATCATATTTGTTAAATTCCTTTCGAATTTCTATATTTTTACTTTTGTATCACATAAATCATGGTCAAGTTATTTAGAGCTTTTGAGAAGCTGAGGATTATATTATCTTTTGTGACTGAGGGTTCTAAATGATATTGAAACATATAATTATACCCATATTTTAATCGAGTGACTTTTTTATGTAGGAAAGAAATACATTATCGGTTATGTGAAAACATTATATACATAATGTCAGAGATATTAAATTTATTAATACTTAATGTTAATTTATAGAAAATTATATAAATTTTCTTTTATGTTTTATTTGGTGATTTTTATAATGTTTGTTTTAAATTATTTATACAAGTTGATTTTCAGGTAGATGTATATATCTTTGATTATATGATTTTCTAAATCTATAAAATAGAAAAAATTAATGTCCGATAATAATTCTTAATGAGGTTATTAAAAATTTTATTTTTTATTTTATAAAAAAAATTTACCCCCCCCATAATATTAAACAACCTAATGTTGCTATCAATCATTTGGTATCAGAGCAGCTTTATGATTTTATAAATTATTACAAACTGTTAAAGTAATGTGCTTGTTAGAAAATGGTATATATATTTTTTAAAATAATTTTGTCTAACTATTGAGACACATGAAAATCTAAATCCTAATAGGATAAAAAAATCATTTTGATGGATATGAATACTATAGATATAAAATAAATATTTTTTGATCAACACTATAGTTTATTAATTTTCAATGATGTCTAGAAATTAATTTATTGCAAAAAAATGTGCGTATACATTCACTAAAGATAATAAAACAATGTATTAAATGGATTATCATATAATAAATACTTTTCTATTTTCCATGAATAGAAATATATAATATCAAACTTGGTCTTGTGGATCATGCTATATTATTTTTAAAAATAATCTAAGTTACTCACTTTGGGACTTCCAATGCTATTTAAAGAAGAATAGTTATGTAAAGAAATGATTATCAACACTTTGATTTTTTACATGAACAATACATTTCTAAGATGAATCAGTGATTCATAACCATTGTGAATATCTTAAAATCTTTAGGATAAAATTATTTAACTGATGATTATTTAGTTGGAACAATTATTTATATAATTCCAAGCCAATTGGAATAAAAAATAACTATTATGGATGTTACTAAGAATCTTACTAACTATATCTTGAATAATATTATTGGAACTCTCACATTATACGAGGGTATATTAACAATGGATATTAAAAAATATAATAATAAAAATGGTGTAACATTTACTTCTACAGATATAATAGTGATTAAAAGAAGATTAATATGGATAGTTATAAAATATTTAATGAAGATGAATATAAAATACGAGAAAGAAAACAGTTCATCAAAATAGAGTGAGAATGAACTTTCTAGTATTGAAAATATAATGAAATATATTGTTGTGATGAAATATTTTCATTACAATTCAAGAAATGTTATAAAGAAATAAATGAGAAAAAAACATTTTTCTAAAATGAGTTTCTATTAATGCAAGAAGCATGGCCACATGAGGCTAGATTCTCCTCAGTTAAAAATTAATGATAAAAAAACATTTCTATGAGATTATACAAACTCATGATTAAGAAAAGTTGAAAATGAACTGGAACATGGATTCCAAGTTGTGGAAATAGTTATTCTGAAAAATATATTAAAAGTAGTAATGATAGTAAGAATATTATGGGGTATTATATTGGTATTACAAAGACAAATCAATGAAACGTGGATAATTTATCTATTGAATCCCTCACTAATTTAACATTAAAAGAAAATTATCCTGATTTTTATTATCAGTGTATTTCTACATCATGGGAAGAATAAAATGACACTCCATTTGGTGATAATGATTCATTACTGAGAAATGAATAAGATTATAGATTTCCAAATTTTTTAGAAAAATAAAAATAAAAAAACTATATAAATACTATTGAAATGATAAGGATTATCTTTCAAAATATAATTCATTTATTTCAAAACAGTCTAAATAAATTTAAGATCATAAAAAATAATTAAATAAGAAGCCTAGTTTTACATCAACTATTTAATATAAAGATATAGTTGTTAATGTAAATTTTAATATAATTCAGTTGAAAATTTACTATCAAAATATTACTTATAGGATAGAAAATTTCATTAATATAAATAGATAGATGATTACTATATTAAATAATTCTGGAATAAGTTTTAAAAATTCAAATCCTCATTTTCAAAATAATTATTCTGTCTTAGAAAATAATCTCTTATGCAATAAATGTCAGAGTTTTGGATGTTGGATGATTATGTTTTTTTAATACTATAAATATTTTGTTTTTCAAAAATTATATTTATATAATGAATTTATAGCTATTAATCAATGGAATGATGGATATATTTGGATTTCAAAAATTTTATTTTATACTATTGTTGGACCCAAGAAAGTATGGGTCATAAAAATATAACCTTTCTTATATTTATGGATACTAGAAAAGTTAAATCAGTAATTTTTTTTACATTTATAGTAGGAGTTTGCATCACATTTTTGGAAAAAAGAAATTATTTCAAAATATTATAATGCTAAAAGGTGGAAAAGTCACATTTAGTGATAATTCTCAAGGGGAAATATATGGTGAATTTAAAATAGTTTTTTCTTGTAAACCCATTAATTTCATAGGTTTTATTGTCTATATAAATTATGATAAGGTGATGGGGCATTCCGTAGAAGCTGATGTGCCGTGTATTTTAAAAAATTTCATTGTCGGGACAATGAGACTTTTCATCACCTGTGATCCAGGCCACAATACGGTCTAAGGATCTCGCGTAAATTAAATTGAGCACAATAATTAAGACAAACACATACCATGTTAAGAATCATAATTGTGCTTGATGTCAACTTGTCATCAGTGATCACTGCTTGAAAAATACATAGCATTATACCTTTATATTTTCCACATGCATTTCAAAAATCCATGGAAGCGTCGATCATCGAATTTCATGTTCTATCGTAGAGATCGGATGATGGCTTCAATGTCCCAATGCTCACCGCTTCGACGTACCTTCGATGCATTGAGAAAAAATTTATCCAAGCACCTGGATCAAGAATCTCTCTCTCTATAAAGTGGTATAATAGAGAGTGGTTATAGATATCTCTCATTTAATAGTCCATGGTGAGAGCCTCTCTCCTCATATTTATAGTGTATGTTCAAAATACCCGAAAGGGATCCCTGACCCCAGTTTGTTTAACGTCCTCTAAATAAATAAATATGATGAACTAAACTACATCATAATATTATATATTATTTTATCACATACCTATTACATATTTATATAAAATATTTTACATGATAAACCTGAGTCATTTAAATTGACTTGTCATTTCCACTTAATATTAAACAAACCTAGAATAAAATTTGTTCGATTAATAGATTCTCATACTTACATAACATGTAAATAAATTTAATAAATAAATTCAAAAATAATTATTATTTAATTGAATAATATGAATTTATTTAATTATTTTTGATCTATAATGTGTACAACAGTCGGAAATCATGGTTGGGGCCCACTATGTATATTATACCTATTCAACTGAATAGGGTTGATTCATGAATCTACTACTGTGTCTGACCCTCTAGGCCCTTATCTTGATAGTAGTGATGAAAATCCATAGACTAGGATTAGATTCTAGAAACCCATCAAGTCCCCTGAAGAAATAAGGATTTTCATAACAACAATTACCAACTTATAAACACTTATTGGGTACTATAATATCATTCCCTTTAAATATCTCATAAAGAAGGACACACACTTGTGTCATCGCCCTTTCCTTGATTTATTCATTATTGATCTAACTAGATGTATTTACCTTTTGAATACTTTATAAAAATACTTATAATGGTATTATCATCCTGATCAACCGATCTTGAGATATATTACTTCTTTAACTTTGATGCGGAAAATAATTTATTGACCATTAAACCAATGTTATACCACCAATGATGAACCCAACAAAATATACCTTGCAAGGATTTCATTAGAATGGTTTCCCCCCCCATAAAAGTGTGTGATCAAATGGAATAAGATAATAATTATCTCACAGCAGGAATGCAATACACATGTCCATAGATATAAACAACCAATGAATCCCAAAACATTTGGTTTTCATATTGGTGGGTATGTCCTCATGATCTCACTATTAGAGATTACTAAGTGAGGAATTCATGAGAATATGTATCAATACATATGATATCATTATTATATTCAGTAAATAAGATGTATATAAACCATAAAACTTAGGTGTAATAGTAATTTCATAGTATCCTGAGATTCTCATTATAGTTTTGTATTTTATATAAACTTTTGATACGATAATTAATCATTGTAAATTACCATTTAATAATGGATGTAGAAATGTATACACTAAATTGGCAGGTTTACATCATGTATATCTAACTATATATACAATATGAAAATAAAAAGTATAATTCAAGTTGGGACTAAGGTACCCACTATATAAAAACTACCAATTTCATTACATCCATCTTTCTAATGAACTTTGTAAGCACTCACATGATAAATATCAATTTTTTTGATTCATGGTATTAGTGTTTTTGTCCTCCATGTTTCTACCGCGTGGTTATTCTACTATAAGTGACCTCATCTCCTTGACTAAAACATCTAAAGAGATGGTATCCCTAAGTATATTCCTTGTTTCCAATATTATTACATGAAATATTTCCTAGTAATAGTATCATAATTTAAATTATTATAATCACTTACTTAGTAGGTGAGATTCGAAGAACTAGAACAAATCATTTTGTTTAACTGCTTCTTAGCTAGCTCAAAAATTACAACGTACTCAATTTTTTTATGTATGGGTACCACTAGATTTTGTGATCTTGTCTCACTAAAAAACATATATTAATTGTGATATTATATCAAACTTATCCAAAGGAAGACTATTTTGTGTCCAAAAAAAATAATTCATTCCTCTCCACATACCAGTTATATATCTTTTGTACTTTCCCATGTCCAATAAGATAGTTATGACTATTTTACTGGTCATTATTTTGGATATAGATGAAATTTTTCTTCTATAATGTATATGTTGGAAATATCATTTCATATACATATCATGACATACATGATTGATCCATCTCGGGAGAATATGAAACTCAACTCACCACTTAATCTTCTCCTATGAATTGCATGTATACTTGGAGGGATTTATTCCTTGTGACATTGGTGACAATTCTTCTCTTGAATTTTTGAAACTTGTATTTTGCAATACTATTTTAATATGTGTACGATTAACTTGGTCCAAAGAACCATTAAATATACCTAAATAGATCGTGTTCTATATAACATAGGTTTCTACTTTAAGTCAATCACAAGAAAATTACATTCATCTAGGTCTTAAATAACTATAAGACCAATATTTGTTTTCCATATGTTGTTGAAAATATTTCGCTTTTAAAAAAATCGCACTCCCATTAACCTTGCATAGACACATGGAAATCATTTATTCCAAATGAATATTCTATGATCATGTTTCTTAATTAAATCCTAAACTAGATTTGAGTGACTTTCACCCTAATCATCATTCAGTAATGTGAGAATCCCTTTCTAGTTGCGTCATATAGACTCTTTCCATTGAATTTTGTCTTGAAATTCATTTGTCAAGTTTAAATGATCATAGAAAGAATCTATTACAAATAAAATTCTAAATAATTTAGGAAAAATTACTTGGTATAACCAATGGATCTACATTGGAACCATGCTTGTACCAGTCATGTATCATATTACTAGAATACCCATCATAGTATTCAAAATAATAATCCCCTTTTTGACTTTGATACATGGAATCCATTATTGAATTTTAATTTTTCTTATCAGTCTTAGCTAATTACAATATACTACTCACTTATAGGAATTATTATTCACTATGAATAATTTATCACTGACCACAATGAAAATAAAACTGCCTCTATGATTTTCACCTTCCTATATAATATGTGTCTCTAGAACATTCTTCTTCTACATCCAATTGTGTAAATTTTTCATAATCCAACTACTTGGGCATCTCTATCATTTACTAAACCTAAGTCAATCTGGCTCACACTATCTCTAATAGATATGTTTACCATTTTATAGAAAATCATTCTGTCACTTGACTACCAATTTCTTATCTTAGTTATTTATGTTATATCCTAACCAACTGTTAGGGTAATTACAAAGATTCAAAATGTTTTTAGCTTGATGCAAGTTTGTTTATATCCTAACAAACTATTTTCTTCTAAAAACACGTAATATGACATAATTGATTTCCATCATACTCAGAATCGTATGATATCAATTTTTCATGATATTTGGCATATGGTTATGGGTTACCACAATTATTTTCAAATAAAATCTTGATATATAATGGATGTTTCTATGAGTTTCAACATTGAAACTACTTAAAATGAAACTCTAATGTTTAAAATGTGTGTTTAGGAATTTCTCCATGATACATGTTTTTTTATCAATTTTAACATGTTATAATTTCCATAGATCCTCCTTAGTAATGTCAAGGTCATAACTCATAGAATGTAATGTGCATTTATGAATTACTTCACGCTACATTATCATGATTGATGAATTCTTGGTCAAGATATCTATCGTATGTCGACCAAAAGCGTCTCATATCTTCTGACCATGCATATAACATACTTCACTTTCTCATCACTTAAATACTTAATGGAATCATAGTATGTACATTTACCACTATCATACCCTTGTAATTTTTTACACACTCTTATATAACTAATTATAAAATCTTTGTGTCATACCTTTATTTCTCTATTTTTTTCAAACTAAATACTTCAATAATACCAAAGGTGTTTAGATATACTAAGTCTAAATATGAAATTGGGTATATCCTTGATGCACAATTTTAGTTTTTATTGAAAAATAATTATATTTCCATGATTGGGTAATATTATTATATTTTATATTCATAAAATATTCCCTATGATTCAAGTATAATTTAACAATTGATTGAGTAAGAGATACCACAAAAGAAATTCATTCCTGAACCTATAACAACATATCCTAGCTTCCAATGGAAACATGAGATAAATGTTCTGGTTTTAATTAATTATAGTTATGAATTAAATAATTAACATGGAAATTATAAGATTAAGTGTTTCTCACCGATGACTTGTGAATCTCCCTTTCTCAATTACTTGGAAAATACACCCGACTTCTTGTAATGTTTCTATACTTACTTGGTAATTATATTCAATAAACCTATGTGATTGGAATATTGTATTTAATACACAATATTCATGTTATAAAAATTAATTAATGAATATAAAGTAAAGAAGAAGTGGGTACCTACTTCTTTAATTCAGTTTTTTCATTTAAATTTCCATAATCTAATTTCATGTTATGCGATGAAAATAACCAATCATTTAATAACCAGCATCATTTAATTTAAATACCATGACAATGTGCCTTTGGCATCTCAATTTCCATTGACCTTTCACCTTGCCATTAAACTTCTTCTCCAGAAGAACTAAATATTAACCATTTCTTAATATTATTATTGCTTGATAAACTTTACCTAAAAGGTAATGAAATGTTTACTCCATTTTTTTCAATTTTGTAACCTTAAAAATATTTAAGTAATTGGGTTAAAGAGTGGTATTCCTAGAAATATTATGATATGTTTCTAAAATTTACATAAATCCATTTTAATTGATCATCCATTCAAATCTTTCTTCACTTTCTCCTCGTGAACATCTCAGAGATGAGACTACATGTGTAATCTTCCATATCATGATGTTTTAACCGCAATAATCATCAGAAATTGGTGATGGAATTATGACATAACCATCATATGAATGATTCACGATTCTCCTATAGAATTTTAACTCCCCCACTTCTTGAGGTTGATTAATACGTATAAGGACATCAACACCATGAATTTCTGATATAGTAGTATTGTGTGCAAGCGCCTATAATGCTCTTGAAAATTAATGTCGGATATCACATTGAATTTTTCCAATTATTATCATAGTATTTTTTTAGTATATCTATTAATATTTTAAAAACTGAAATTATAATAGATTGTAATTTTTATCTTGATTACTGATTTATAAATTATTGAATAATTATATCATAATATATCTCCCACTATTTTATCGAATTCTATGAAACCCTCTATACTAGAATAATAATACTCCTTACCTTGAGTATTCTAGTGACAAGGATCACTGAACCTCGCTTCATAGTCTGCACTATTTTTCTACAACACTACTCGGAGGGTTCATAGTAGGTGTTTGGCTAGCCAACCACATTAACTCATGGTTCCTTGATCTGTTGAGTGAAGTCCTAGCTTCTAAAATCATAAACATGATTTTATCAACACTTACCTCTAAGATTACAACATGCTAGATTTGGATACTTCTTTGCAGAAACCTTATTTAATTAAACCAATCACTCTCATAAGAATTCCAAGGTATTAAGAGGCTCCCTCATATTTGACACGATGAGAACCCCAAAACCCAGTTTTGTGAAAATTTGAATGAAGGAAGGGAGAGATGACTTAATATTTCTTTATGGGTTTTTGTGTTTTCTATCTCAAAGAATGTAATCTATCTCTATTAATATTTATCATATATATTGTCATACTCACAACAGAATATTAACAGAAAAGAATATGTCACATATTTATGCATTTAATTATTTTGTATTTTTTGTATTTTACCAATGTTATAAAATGAATAAAATAATAAATAAATGCATAAAGGAAATATGTTACCCGACTGATCATGAGAATTTAAAAACCCAAAGGGGATCATACTAATGTCATCACTTGACTCATGATGCAGTTCACCCCCATATAGTATTTCTAGTGATCATCTAGATTTCGCCTCATCGTGGCAGGGTCCACATCATGTATCGTCTTCATCATGGTGTACCGCCTTATCTTGGCAGGGTCTATGCTGAACATTATCTTCATCAATTGTATAATAATACTCGCACATAGGCGAGAGGGACTAGGGTGAAATGTACATAAGATGATTTTGGACATGAATACCCTTATAAAATTTGACTGAAAATAAAGAGAATGCAAAGATAATCTAAAATAATTAATTAATTACAAATATCGCATGCATTTTAAATAATTAATTAAATAAAAGAAAACATACAATGGTCTGGTCAATGCTCCAGATCGATCAGTATAAATTTAAGTTTGAAAAAATTAAATTTTTATATATATAGTATGAGGGGTTTAATTAAATTAAATGAATTTAATTATTCATATAATTTAATTATAATATATCCATTAAATAATTTAATTTTAATACCAAAATTGTATTATTTTTTATCTAGAATATTAAAACTATTTTTAAACTAAAATTAATATATTAATTAATTTTATTTTATTCAGGAATTAAATTAATTAAATATATTAATTTAAATTAACTTGGGACATGAAACTCAGCTCAAGGCCTGTGCAGGTCAAGAGGAACATGCACAAGAAAATTCCAAGCCATAAAAAGCTAGTGCAGGGCCATTCTAGCCCAGACAGATCTGCCCAGACAAGTCCAGGTTGGCCAAACCCAACCGGACTTCTTCTAAAGTGATTCGGGTCTAGCAGAACCTGTTAGGGGCATGGAAGGGAGAAAAGAGGTAGCTCATGGCCAGATCCAGTCATGACTCAGTGGTCGGGGAATCCCGTGGGGTATGAATTTCGGCGGTTCTGCTACCGATGATGAGGTGAAAATATAAACTAGCATCAGTCAATTGAATTTAGAATTTATTTTCAAATTCCTTAAATATGAATTATATTAATAAAATAATATATAAAAAACAATTATAGTATGTAAATAAACCTAATTTATTGAAAATAATCAATTGGGTTGTGAGAAAGATTTATAGTCTCTTGAAGAATCAGTTATGAAAATATTATTTACCATTATAGAATTATAAATATTTATTTTATAATATTATTTATAAGGCATATGGTATTTGAATATTAAATGAATAAAAATATGTTCATGTGAAGAAAAATTATTATGTGGTACTACATTTTATACCTGTCCAACATGGTTTGGTATATAATAACCTTTATTAAATGATGAATATCTAGTTTGAATAAATAATTCTTCGGAAAATTATTTACCCAGTTGTGTACTTCATGTTTATTATATTTTCCTTGTACATATTTATGATTTTGTTTCGTGATTCAACTATAAAAGGGAATACATAAACGACATCATTATTATCATTAAGTATTGTAATAAATTTCCCAATAAAATATAATCTATAAATAATATCTATGTGATAAAATTTATATATGATCATACAATAACATCTAATATTGAAATAAAAAACACCGTTAAATTATATAATGTCAAACATTATTATATTATCATTATTGTAAGTATAAATAATAATCTACCATGTTCTATTAATTCTATAATATTTTTTAATATTACTGCTCCCTCATTTTCATTAATTTTTCATGAACTCTAGAGGAATAAATTTCTTAAATAAAATGTTTTAAAAAATAATACAATTCTATATTCATAAAAAATTAGTCTAAAAATATACATTAATGTAATGGAATGATGTTTATATAAAAATATTACATGATTTATGCCTCTAATATTTAGACATTGTTTCTAAATCTCTAAGAGATGATGAATAATACAATAAAAATAAAGGGATTATTGTGAAATTATTTTACTGATTTCAGTAATATATTATGTTATTGAATATATTAAAAAAAAATCAATTGGTATCCCATATTTTGGATGTTTTCAAAAATAAATAATCATTTTTTCATTGATGGATGTGTTGTACATTTTATGTTTCAACCAATAACATTGAAACATAAATATTACATAATTTTAAATGAAAATTCATTACATAACATTATGATCCATTCCAAAAGTGTGAATTCTTAGTGTATTTAAAGACATGGTAAAAAATATTATAGTTTCATGAATGTTTTCAATATCTCCCACAAATATGTTCCCAAATTGTACTCTTCATTGATATATTATACTTAAAAATCATTCATCATAAACTAGGGAAATTAAACATATAAAATGGAGAGATCAGATTCTTAATATGAGAAAATAAGGGAGATATCAATGATAACAATAATATAACTTGAGCAAAAGTCTATGAGAAAATCAGTTTAACATTTTAAAATGATTCCCATTATAGAATATAATCATATATCATGTCACATAAAATTATACATTATAAAACATAAATTATAAGGAAACTAAAGAACATAATCTAAGATATCATAACATTGGAATAAGACATAAGTATGTGAAACATAATTATATAAATAATATAATTAGTCAATCTTCGCTTCTATGAATATTATAGTGAATTGGGTTCAGTCCTCATTCCATCGTATCCATAGTCAAGGATCATTCCAAAGTCTATCATAATGGTCAATGTCCCTTACTGAACATGGATTTCTCCCCATTCTAGTCTACACTATCATTTGAGATATTTATATTTACCTAATGCATTGTAGGTATATAAAATTTGAGGACCAGTAGTAATGTAATAAAAATCATATATATGTGTGCTAAAACATCATAAATCACTAATCATATATGATATCTCATGTAAAGGAAACCGGGTTCACAAACATTTCAACATTTCATCATTTAATAATCCCTGTAAATTAAACGGATTCCATATATATCTCATCAACATAACTATAATCCATCATGATAAATAATAATTATGGTATTAGTGAATCTTATCCCTATTAAAGTATAGGTAACGTCAAATTATTTTATCATTTATAGAAAACTCCTCTTAAATGTTACATGGAATATTTCATGAGTAAAATATTCTTTTAATTCTGAAATTAATTCATTAAAATAAAAAAATCCATTTTTTTGAAAATCAAATTATTTTAAAATGATCATGGAAACCTATAAACCAATCTTTAAAGCATTGGGTGGTCGGGATGAAAGAAAATTAATATCATTCCTTCTATGTTTAAATAAATATTCCTTTCATGTTTTCAGAAAAATATCAGTAGTACCACATTTATAAAACAATAAGAAGATTCTTTATAAGAAATGTTTTAAAATGTAAATCAAAGTTATAAATGATATTAAAAAATAAAATATAGAATACTTAATGGAATATTAATTTTTTTAGAAAACATGGATTTGGATGAAAAATTATTTTTGACCGAACTGACCAATAAAATCTTGTTTCCTTTAAAATTATATTTGTCTATTGAGTACATAAAAACTGGAAAATGAATAGAATACATGTAATCTCAAAAAACAAAAAAGAGTATATGAATGGTTATATGATTATTTATAGTTAAATCACTACATTTCATCATTGGAAGCTTAATCATAATAAATCCAAATAAATAATGAGATTATATCATAAAACCCTTACCTGAAGTTTTACTTCATTTTAAAATTCTCTACATTTATCTTCTTTGGTTAACCACCTTTGGATTTAGTATTAATGACCCTTATAGTGATATTTTATGAATACCATAAGCTATATTAAATGGATATATATATATATATATCAAGAAGGTAATTGGTTTTATTTTTGTCAATATAGAAGGATAAAAAGGTATAAGGAAGAGAAGATAATAGGATCCCTTTTATAAGTGAGCTGTGGGGAACTCATGGAATTTATTAAAATATAATATAATTATAAACTAATTTTCATTAAAAATGGATCCAAATTTATATAATTAATTTATATGATGAGAATACTACTATATAATCTAACCGGATAAAATTTTGACATGTTTTGGTTATCTTTTTACCTGTGTCTAATTATTTTATCCTATTATTTACCCTTTTTACAATTACATCGATATCAATTTGTTTTTACTCTTTATGGTTATATAAATTTACTAAAAAGTAAAACTGGTCCATAAATGTATAATTCATGATATTATCAACCATATCCTAATAATGTGGTGGGTGATAATATTTTTTATGAATTTTAAATCATTTAATAAAATATTGATTATTATAAAATATCATAAATGTCATTGTTTTTGAAATACAAGAAATAATATAATATAATATGTGTATAACCCATGTGATATGATTATATAATGATATGGATATTAATGTAAGGAATAATTGGTATTAATATAACTATATAATCAAATATGTAGGTTTAGATATCATCTTAAACCTTTTCATTTTATTTAGACCCTTAATTAAACAGTTTTAACCATAATCATGGTAATGAATTTTCTAATATTAAAGTTATATTATTTTATATATTTGGTGAACTTTTTATCATAAATGGAAACGAGATGAAATTTTAGTCTATTTATAATCCTATATTTCTTCTTCTATGATCTTTTACAATTTTTAAATTATTTTAAAATATATATTAATTAATAAAAATTACTATTAATGTCATTTTATGATCTATTAACAAATTTTAATTTAAAAAAATTTAATTTCAATGTAATTTATATAAAATCTCTTCCTAAATTTTCAATATTCTTACTCACAAAAAAATAATTTTGTGATTCTAAAACCATTTACTCGATTTTCTACTACTACACACACATTGTGTTAGTGTTTGATGAGCATTAATTATAATTATTTCATCACTAAAGATTATAAATAAATTTCATGATAAAAAATTAATTGACATTTAAAATCTAAAATCTATACCAAGAATCTATTTTTTTTACCTCAGTTAGAAAATATTATATATATTAAAATAAAGAGTGTTCATTTTTTAAATTATATTTTAAATAACTATTATAAAGGAAAACATCTAACCTGAATAAAAAACTAAAGTCATATCATTGAATATTGGATGATTTATGGTTAAGATATACTCATTCAGTGAAATAAATGAAATAAATGATATTATTTTAATATTTTATACATTATAAAAATAATTTTAACACTTACTAACCCATTTATCCTTTACTACGGTAAAACAATTACTATTGTTGTTATTCATAATGAAAAAATTCACCCTTTTAAAAAAAATGGATCTCCTAATTAAAAATAAGGAATCCATTTTATGATATTAAATTTTTATAAGTGGTATAAATTAGTATACTATAAAAATGAAACATACAAGGGAACCAACTTTTAAATAAAACAAATTTTTAATTATAAAAATGATTTGGTACCAAACTCAAAATTAAAATTGATTCTAATAAATATATTTATATTATTAAAAATATAATTAAATTATATTACTTTTTTAACTTTTAAAAAAATCATATTATTTCAAATATTTTTAAAAAATTCAATTTTCTATAAAAAATTCAATTTTTTCACTATTCACTAGATAAATAATATTTTCATAAAAATCCAAAAAATTTACACTAAGATAAAATTGATTTTATAATTTTAAATATAAAATTCATTTTATAAAATACAGTTTTAAAATATTCTAAATTTTATTTATAATATTCTCTCACAAAAATAAATAAAATCCATTTTTGAATAATGTGTTATTTGAATAATAGAATGAAATTATTGAAAAAATATGATTCCTTATTACTTAATAATTTATCAAAAACAATTATTATATATAATATTTATATAAATTTCAATACATAATTAATTCAATACATACAATTTTTATCAAAAAATATGTTATGATTGTGATAAAATATAAATATATCCTACTTTATTTATACATGGTTTTTCATGATGTATACACTATAAATAATTATTTTCTTTTAAAGTAATGGGTTTTTACACTCTCCCCCTTTAATAAATTACATCCTTGAAATTTTAACATTATAATTAAAAATATTTGATAATTTATTTTTCAAAAACCCACATCATAAAATGGTTTATAAAACATCCTCTTGAAAATCAGGAAATATGGTGGTCATATAGAATAAAAAATAACCACATTCAAAAATAGGAGAAAATTAGTGGAATGGTAAAATATAGTCTTGGAGGAAATTTTAAAGTCCAAATAATGATTAAGTGTGATATATATCATTAATCAATAGAATGTCAATGGTCATGAAAATGTTAATTATCATAAAACCATAACTTAATCTGGTGTTAAAAAGATCATTGATTCATCATCAAAAAATATCTACGAATACATTTTTGTTTAAAGATTGATTTTCCCAGAGTATTGGAACTCCATTAAAATTAGGAATTTTTATCCTTTAATCAATTTCCACGTAAATCTACTATTTTTATCCAAATAATGAGTATCCGAGGTAAAGTTTTTTATCTGACTAAATCACTAAAATTAACATCAAATTGATCAAATTATCTACAAAAGTATAAAAATCTATTCTAACAATAATTATAATTAAAAAAGACCAAAATATTTTAAAAAATATAAGATAATATCTAAAATGTAAAAACCTTCATGTGAAAAAATATTAATTTTTACTCAAAATATCTATAATAACCCCAATGGTTCATCATATATTATTTAAAAAATAAATAATAATACATCCAAAATTATCTCAATATCCTCAATATTAAATAATGTTTTATCCTCAAGTTCATATCATACATTTCATCTTACATCCCAAAAATTTAATTATATTCTACCTAAATAATCATTCAGGTCAATTATAATTTTAAAACATAGCATTACATATTCCTAATAAAAATTAATAAACTCCCAAAATATATATAATTATCATGATAAATAATTTTATAATATTATAATTATGTGAAAGTTACCAAAATATCAAAATAAATCAAGATACTAACCTAACATGTAATCTTTTTCATAACCATACATATCTTCAGAAATACCTCTTTGTCAATGAATAACATTTCATCCATCCAGATTTTATATATCCCACTATTCAATAGAAAATATTTACTGTAAAATAAAATCTTATACTAACCCTATGGTTTATTTAAACCATAATAAAATATTTTTCTTAAAACATAGAAAAGATTCAAATTACCAAAAAATCCAAAAACTAAAAACCTAAAAACTTATATTGATCCTTTGATCTTATTATCAAACATGAACTTATAATACCATGATGGTAACCAAAACTCTAAATTTAAATTATCTTCTTATCAAAACTATACATTATCACCTTATGAAAAAATCTCTTTCATATGTAATTAATACCTTTAAATATATGATTTCAAATCCAAAATGAAAAATAATTGTTAAAAAGACCATTGATGTTTCATTATTATTATATCAATAATATCATTAGATAACACTTCCAATAACTTTCTACATTAATGGTTAGAATAATAGAGGACCTACCATGGACTAAGAGTTTTCCCATGTATTAAGTAATTGGCATGGAAAATTCCTACAATACCATTATATAAGACATTGAACTATAAATGGATCCTTATGATGAACTTCATTTATATCCAAAGTATATATAAATTCTCCACACTAAATACATGAACTATACCATTCTATTACACACCTAAAATAACTCTACGTTCCTTTGAGACATTTCCCCATGTGATTCTTCCCACACACTTCGCATATAGGAAGCTCGATCTTCTTCAATCCATGTTTTTATTGAAACTAAATTTTCCCTAATTATGTGTGTTAGGACACCCATGAATGTTTAGAAAGATAATTTTATAATTATTTAGAATATAATAAATAATTATAATGTTTATCCTTCCAACTATAATATAATTTGGTATTTTATAGTCATTATACATTCATTGGCTATCAAATTCCTTACTAACAAGAATACACCTAGTTATATCGATTTATTATAACCATAAAAAGTGTATCATGTGAAACAAAACTCATAGCAACAAATCATATAATCTAGAGAAATACTTTATAGGTCTTATAAATCATTACACCTATTTTCCAAATATAATACCTTTGGTTTATCCAATGACATATTTGGTTATCATATATTCAAATACATTATAAATATTTATATGTAAAAAATGTGTTTACCTCAGAATATATCTAAGGAGTGTTAAACTGGGTGTGATGTAAGGGAACATTCATCATACACCCAAATGATTGCTCAAATATAATCAACCAACACTTATTGGAAGTATTAATCATATTTGAAATTGTACCGAAACCAGATCAACTTACAGTATCTAGATGGGAAAGAAAATCTATTAAATGAACATAATTTCTACATTACAATAACATAAGGTGTTGTATAAAAAAAGACTTATCCCTTGGGATTTAACCAATGTTCTATAAAAAATCAGTAATGATCAACTAAAATCTAATATGATACTGTATGGTCCTGAAAAATCCGAAAAGGAAGAATGAGATTCCCCTTTAATTCAAGAGAGATCCTACCCAATTTCCCCCAAATAATTGGGGAAAAGTGTGTAGAATACTCAAAGGATGGCACATGCCAAACCGGTCTACAAATCGATCCAATGATAACGGTGCATGGCCGATTCCGTTAAGTACCCCCCTCCGCGGACCGTTTTCGTTCACGGAATGGAGGCGGAATCCCTCCGCAGATGCGAAGTAGGAAGAGCGCCAACCCGGTTCCCCATCATGAACCACCCCAGCCACAAACCTCGTTGACCGACCCTGACCGCATCTGTTGTCGTTTGTGGAATGAAGGAAGAACCCTGCGCGGCCGCGAAGCACTCCCCAGGCTAGTTTGGTTCGGGGGAGAGGTGTGTTCAATGCCCCCATGAGTTGCGGATTTACCAAGTCATCCGTAAACCGGGTTTCCAATCATGGGCCTATGAAAAAGGTGTTGCATGACCTTAGATACATCTCTTTCCCCACTCTATAAAAGGAGATCTAGGGGGAAGAGCGAGGAGTGGAAGTTAGAGATCGATCAGATTCGGTTGGAAGGATTTCGAAGGAAGGAGCATATGAATTCGCAAATAGAGAAGTTCCAGTTTGCGAACCAGAATAGGTATGAAGTTGGAAGTGAATTAATAAGGAACCAAAAACACATAAAAACTAGGTGAACTGCGAACCTAAAATTACAAAGAAAAGAAGACCGCGAACCAAGGGACCTCCGTGGATGCACCCCCCGCAGACTGGGGAGTTTATGCCTATTTTCCGATCCGTCGCACCACATTGCACCCTCCTATGTTAGCAAAGCCTTGACTGACGAACCCCAAACCAGGGTCGCCCTCGGCAGCCACTGCTCTCATAGACCCCTCCGCGTACCAACCTGCTATGAGGGCGAAAACCGAATCCGCGAACCACCCTGGTTCGCGGGATGCCCACCAAGCCGCGAACCACCCCATTTCGCTGAATTCCCATCAATTCGCAGACCACCCTGGTTCGTGGACCGCCTCTCTAGTAGCGTAGCACCTCCCTACGTGAAGGTAACTACCACTCATACACCTGTGTGGCCTGCCATATCCTTCAGAGATCTTATTCCTCAGGTAAGATAAAATTCTTTCAATCCGGTATGATCCCCCGCAACCCCCTCATTGGCCCATTCAATGACCCCGAGCCGAGGCCTCCACCATAGCCACCAGACCCGTGTGATGTAATATTCAGGCGCATCAGAATGCCATTTTGAGTTCACATACCCACGGTAAGCGAGGTCGAAGGGGTTTCTCCATCCCTTTAGTGGATTCCCAAAGCATTCTTGGGTTCAGATTCCCAAGGTAATGCGGAGTCCGAGCCCGAGAGCCCCCTTTCTTCCCCTCCACTTGTTAGGACTGGGGTACTTCTCCCCTCTCCGGGGCATGGCAGACCACACATCATAATGAAGCCCCCATGCACCTCCGTACTTTCCCATGGCCCTGGAAAAGGAAGGGCGTAGTGAGGAATGGTGTTGCTCCATCCTTCTTTGGAGACAAGTCCCTCTCCCGCTGCGCTTTGTCGCCATGGGAATCCAACTCAGAGTAAGCCCTCACTTTTTGGGCTACTCAATGCATAAGCCCCACTCCAATTTTTACAGATTCACCTTTCATGATGTGATCGTCTGGTCCCTACTGCCTCTTGTTTCTCACACTGAGCATGGCTCATGTGGCCTTAGAGTAAGCATCGACCATGAAATCGTCACCCTGGGCCTCCTCAGAGTGTAAGCCCCAATCCATTACCCTGGGCTGCCTCAGAGCATAAGACCCATTTTAATTCGAACTTTGTGGACTTTTATCCCTATCCCCTAGGTAGGGTACGTAGGAAGCCTCCCCGAGGTTCAAGCCCAATAGCCTGCCGATCCAACCATCTTCACGTCAGTTAACCGCACAAACCCTGGGCAGCCTAGAGTGTAAGCCCCATACCACACTAAACTACGTAGATCCCGATTCCTCTCATAAGGACACGTAGGAGGACTGTATCAGGGGTTCGATCCAAAAACTCAAGTTGTTATCTGTCTCCCCTAGATGATAATAAACTCCAGAGTTCCTGGTTACGAAGCTTTATATCAGTGTCGTCTCAGTGAGTGCAGACTCATCGGGGTCATTAATCCAATGAGGGATGGTAAACCATGAGCCTAAATGATTCCGAATCACTATGTTCAGATAACCATTTCCAACCATGAATAATCTGTGGATACTATTCTTCTGTATAAACCAATGATTCATGAACATATGAATACATATTAAATCTATAATAGAGTCCCAGAACATGGAATAATTCCCCCCAAAAGGGAGCGATGAGCCCGAATTCCCATCCTCTCGACCAATGTGAGTTCTTATGTGTCTATGGCCAAATCTTCCAGGAAACGCCTTCCATTGGAAAGCAGGTCCATGTATCATTGGATACGGAACCGTTGGGCATTTCCAACTGATCCGAAACAAAAATGGTGAACCCTATGTGAATCTTTAACCAAGGATGACAGATTTAACCTAATCCCACCCTTATCCCCCTTTATAATCACAAGGAGGGCCAAGAAAGGTCATTAATTAGGCATGGGGTCATGAGATGATGCTTTGACAGGTTTGCTGTTTGTATTTGTTAAAATATTTCTATAGGTACCACTCAGAACTTCCTTGGATCCAATGGCATCGTGAAGGAACTCACTGGGGCGTGCTTCCAACAACGCAATGACCGGACATCCTCAACAATGGAGGACCCCTTCACCTACCCAGTTTCTTCAACGTTGGGTCTCATATGCATTGATCTGAGAGTACCACATGAACGGTACTCTCCCGATGGTGGAGGTGGCCATGCATGCCCTCCAATCCCCCAGGACCCACCGGTCGCTCGCCCAACAGCGTCTGCGAAGGAAGATCCAGACGACCCATTTTTCCATCTTAAACTGTTTTGGGAGTCTATCCCCAGAACGGGACAACACTTACCTCCCATATCTTAGGGAGGCAGATGAGGTCGACACTGAGGACTTCATCCCCACTGAACGAGGTTCCTTTCCAAGGCCCCTGCCGGAAGACTTCATTGCGGTCACGTCGTGACTCAACATCCTCACAATAAGGAGGATGTCGCCTTGATGATCCACGCCCACGCTCCTTGAGCTATAGCCCCTCGGACTGCCCGACGAGGGAGGAAAGCATACAACCAAGGATTGGTCAACACCCTTGTCCCTGAGGAGGAGATCCACTGCCCAGTCACAGATACGTATCACGAACATAAACATACACCTATTCGCTCCTCCAAAGCCCGCGATCCAGACATGGAGGCATCATATGAGAAGGCGTGCATCCCCGCCATGCTCTATCAAGCCCGTCACTCACATAGGATGGCACCTACCCAGCAGGCACCTATCCCTGCCCAGGGTTGTAATGCCCACCAACCCGACGTGGTGGCGACCCAGCGCCGGCAAGACCACCTCTTAGAAGATTCCCTTGACGCCTACCATCCCGATGTGGTGGAGATCAACAAAGCCCACCATCTAGATGTAGTATCAATTAATATTCAGGCACATCTCTCTGCCAATAAAGTCCACCGACCCGATACGGGGGGAAACCAACATATGTAGGGCTAGATCCCTATAGATTCATGTAAAGTCTACCACCCCGATGTGGTGGAAAATGAAGAGATAAACTAGTATATTTCAGCCTAGGGGATGATTCATTTGCCTACCCCGAATGAGGAGAATTGTTAGTACCACTGACCACGGGAGGAATGGATCAGTAATTTCCTACTCTGATACTAGAATCGCCCTTCATACCCATTCCAGCCAAAGATATCTCTCTGCATATCCTGGAAATGATGAAGGAGCAGGTATTGATCCCAGGTCATATCTAGAAGACTTGCCAGAATGTTATTGTATCAGAGGCAACAACAAGGACTCGAGCCAGTGAGCCCGTCTCCCCAATTGAGGCAAATCATCTAAGAGATGAGATAGTCACCACGGAGAAGATCTGCGTCCCTACTTCTGCCCAAGAGTGTTGCCTGCTATATTCTGCGATGCAAGGGAAACCAGATCAAGCAGCTTCACTTGTTCAAACTAGGGGACACCCTTCCATCACGGTGGATGCTCCAGATTAGGCATATATCCCTGCTAAAATTCAAGATGTTCGTCGTCATATACCGAAAACATCACGATACCCAATTTGATAGGGACCCAATGGTGATGTCCGTTGTCAACAATAGACAGTCCCCACTGCCCGCAAGAAAGCGCTACGAATGTGATGAAGGAATCCAGAAAATAAAGAGCGGTTTCATGACTCCACTCTGCTGGAAGATGGGGTTCCTGATGCCGCTAAGTGCATAAAAAAGGATCAGAACCCTACCCACCCATTAACATATTATGGGAGTGGAAGTAGTATTTGCGAAGGTCCTCCCCGCAATGTCGCTACCAGCATATTTGAAGGTCCTCCCCAGAGCACCCGTAGGGGCCTCCCCCAGGGGAATATAAAGATCGATCATGAGAGGTCCTCTTTTTATGTGAGTCACAGAAACCCTCCACATGACCAGAAGATCGAGCAGCAATAAGGTCCTCCACTTTCTGCAGTCCACCCTGAAAGTCCTCCCCGGGGTATGCGCTGCAAACACTCTCCATGAAGGGGGACCATAGATTATGATAGTAGTACTCGCTATCATAGTCGCAACTGCAGAGGACCTCCCCACATTAATGTCTCATCACCACAAGAAGGCCCTCCTCTTGTCGTGGCCTGCCTTGAAGGTCCTCCCCAGGGGTTACGTTGCAATGGAACTCTGTATATCCGGGCATCAGATCACAGTTGTAGTCCTCGCCACCCTGTTGACAGAGGTCCTCCCCGTAGAGACGTCAATCAATGATAAGGCCCTCCCCTCATTGTGGTATATTCTGGAGGCCCTCCCTAGGGTGTACCCCATAGACATTCTCCCTGCGGCAGCTATAATGGTAGTGGTCGCCATTGCAGTAGCTGTGATGGTAGTCCTCGCCACCACAACCTCCATTGCAAAAGTCCTCCCTATAGTGGCCCAAGAAACAAGAAGGTCCTCCACTTGTCGTAGTGTATCTTGAAGGTCCTCCCCAGGATGCACATAAAACGTTAAACAATGATGGTCATCCTCAGCATTATGGCAGTTGCTATGAAGTCCCTCCCCGTCACAACGTTATGCAGCCAGACGGTCCTCCCCTTGTCGTGGCACGCCTTTGAGGTCCTCCCTAGGGTATGCACTGCGAAAGTCCTCTATGCAGTGAGGTGTTAAGCTATGATGGTAGTCCTAACCATTGTGGCTGCCATTGCAAAGGTCCTCCCCACAATGAAATATCATATCGATAGGAAGGTCCTCCCCATGCCGAATCAAGAACAGAAAATCCCTCGTATGTCGAAGCACTCAGAATGATGGGATCAAGCATGTCAGAATCCCAATTAGTCACCAATGACGCCCTTCTTCGATCAGGAGATGGTCCAGGGCCACGTTCATCTTCTGAACCACCTTGGAATCACCCATATGATAATTAAACACCTACCGGCCCCACTGCCTCGGAAAACACTATCAGTGAGCATCTCAGTTGGGCTGGCCAGGTAGAGGAATCACTAGCAGAGGAGTATACTGACATGCTGCACCTGAGGAAACGACTGGCCAGGGATGATATCATAGTTATGTCTTGGCCCACGTCCACCTCTCAATTCGACATACCCAGAGAGCTATCAAAAGAATGCGTGCATGACATCCGCTACAATATATGGACAAGCCTCCTCTGGATGAAATTAATCTTCCTCCTCTACCACGGGCATGTAGACCATGTAAAGAAAATAGGAGACCTCCTGCATCACATCGACCAGGAAGATATTCCTTCAGCACGGAAATAGTGTCCCATGAGGCATAAAGGAAACGTAGAGATAGCATACCTCCATGCGCTACACCAGGTGCGCCGCCACATTGATGACGCTCCAACGAGAGTCCATATTAGGGGATGGGGGGAACATGGAGCTCTGCATTTCACTCCGCTCCTGGCCTAGAAGAACCCGTTCGACATGGTGTCTTGCAACGTCATCACGTCAATACAACAATCGAGTGGTATCCCTATTCGCAAATGGAAACACACCCAACAGAGTCAGACCTTGAGTAAGTCCCAGAAGCGTTAGGCCCGATGGGAACAAGCCATTCAAGAACTACTGAATCAGGCCACCGAGAGCATACAACCGGCCTCTCACCTAAGAGAGGCCAATCATCTGTAATTTCCTGCTTCCATAGAGGGGATTGATTCAGAGGAGAAATCTGTACCAAATCCAGTTCACCCTCGAATGAAGGCATGCAAGATCAGGCAGGTAGCGATAGTAGCGGCCACTGCCGCAATCCAAGGTCAACCCCAGCCTGCAGGGCTGGGGGAATTTTTAATAACAAATGCCCTCGTAAGAACAATAAAAAACTGGAAGAGACTCAACATCCAAGGAACGGAGCCAACCCCAGCCCTCAGGGCTGGGGTCATTTTTACCTCCTCAACAAAAACCTCCCGCACTAGAATCAGTATTCTCTAATCTAGGGAGGACAGTTAAAAGAGGAGGTTCCTGCCCTATCTCATCCATTGAATCATCATCCCCTTCAAGAGGGAGACATACCTTAAGGTCGAATCAAAGAAATCTCCACGTCACCCTTAATCATGGAGCCCGAATGAAATCCTAGGATAAAATAGAGAAGAATAGTAAAGGATGCCGGATATCCTCTTCCAACATGGAGGATGACATCTTGTTCGCCCCGTGATATGCGTCCATCAACACCATAGAGGTTAACCCCATGGGTAACACCGAAGATGACGCAAATCCAGATGGATCAGGAGAAGATGGTTCCATTTAGGTTGTGACTCACAATGAACCACCAGGGGTGCACACCCGGAACTAGAGGGTTACCCTAAATATGGCCGCCCATTCAGCTAGCCTTTCTCCGCTGACCCTGCGAGCTTCCAATAAAGATAAGAATAAATGACCAGTTACCCTCAACCCGCCTCCTTCTCTCGATTAAAATGATCCTCTCACTCTCGAATAGAGATTCACTCGACAGGAAGAGAAAATGAAAGAATTGAGGCGGCATAACGCCGAGATACTCCATAGGAATCATCTTATTAAAGGTGCATCCCAAGAGGAGCCACATAATGCACTCCTAATAAGTGCAACTCAATGACCATGGTTTTCCCTGGAAAAAGAAGCACGGTCAGGGGACCTTCCCAATGAGGCATCCGGCCCATCTAACTACCAACACGTCGATCCGGATGAAAACCAAGACTTCCCTCCACTTAGGAAGCAATCATAGTAAGTACGTCTAAACCCTCCAAAGGTGTCACAAATGGCACATGCACCCCTGGTGCCAACCGGGAAGGATCCTCAAGTAATGCCTCGGGATACACATTTCCAGGATCAGGGCCAACATGATGTAAACCAGGGTCTCTCCAACACTATCATGGAACTAACAGCTCGATTGGAAGCAAGGGAAGGTCGATGCGCTCTGATAAAGCCAGAGCGGAAGCCCTACCCAGATTGGGTGAGCAACACGCCCCCACCGCCATATTTTGGGAGCCCAGTATTCCCAATATTCAATAGATCAAGCGATCCGAAATAGCATTTGATGCACAACGCGTCTTATTGCAACCCTATGATGGGAACTTAGAAACAAAAAGAAGCAGTGAAACTCAGATGCTTCATACATACCTTGCAAGGGTCTACCTTTGTCTAGTATATGATCCTGCCAGACCAGTCAATAAAAATATAGGAAGACCTTCGGCAGTATTTCATGTTCCACTTTAGCTCAACGTTGTCTAAAACAACGGTCGGTGACCTCATGAACTGCAAGAAAAGGGAGAATGAGAGGGTCTCATATTTCATCGCTAGATAGAAAGGTCTGACCTACTCCCTAAAAAGACCAATGCCTCAAGATGGTTTGCTTTCCATATGCATTGATAATCATTGATATTAGATGTGAATGCTGCTCATACCAGTAGAGTGCACCACTGGCTTCCTCCATCTCTCGGACATTGCCCAAAGAATTAAGGACTCCCTGCAGCAGACCAATATGAGGTCCTGAATAGTCTCACAGGATCCTGAAATGTGAACAATTAGAGCTGAATCAGCCTATGTCACGCTCAATCCATCCCCTGCGCCGACTCCATTACTTAGGCCTCAACCAAATCGTCAAGGGCCCCCTGTATGTTAGCGGCCAACTCTGCCCAAGCGGGACAATCAGAAAGGATAGAAGCGAAAACAGATTGAGGAATGAAGACAAAAAGTATACTCATTCCAAGAGGACTAAGTCTGCGGATACTTCATCACCACCATGAATTGGGACTTTCTATGCATCTCGGAGCCAAGGAAACTCGAAGAAGTCAGCCGCGAAGGTAATCCAGATTACAGTCTCTACCATCAAATGTTGGGGAACAATATTTGGGAATTATTCTTCTTCAAAGACCTCCTATAAAGGATGGTAGACTCCAGGAAGTTCGAGCTAAGACCACCCTCAGAACATGTAACATATATGTCTACCAATGACTCTGACAAAGGAGAGGGGTGGCTGGAATTCACCAGCAAAAGAGGCAGAAATTTGATAACTGGATGACTCTAAAGACGATCAATCAAGCCCATGGCATACTTCGAGCTCAACTGCAGCAGCCGGTGTTGCCGCGAATAACCCCTGATGTCGCACAACCAAAAATACCATCCTCATAACCCTCCACAATCCAGTCATCCAGGAGTAATCGAGAAGGGAAGAGATAAGTGCAAGAGGAGCAGTCTGCAATGAGGCCAAAGTTATCCACGTTGCTGTCGGATTTTATGCGCCCAAACATGGCACCACATGCACCGACCTAGCAAACAACACCATCAGGGACAACCGACTGGGTTGACCTATCAGAGGATGAAGATCCAATATTTTGTTCCATCAACGTCATCCTTCTTATGAAATCGTTCTATGACGAAGGGTATGGTTATGATCCCGAGTACCCAACACGAGGAGCTGGGACGAGGAATAGAAGAGGTAGGGGATATCAGGGAAGGTGCAGTCGCAGCTGAAACCAACCCTACGATTGGAACTCAGCCCAAACCGCCAATATCGTGGAAACCCATGGGAGAGACCTTCAACGGACTCTGCAGGAGAAAGAAAATACCACCACCTCCACAAGCCGCCACTCTAGCCCCGTCATTCTACGATACCCATTAGAGGAGGAACAAGCATCTATCCACTTAGTGCGAACAAACAGACCGGCCGGTTCGAGCCCCCAGAACGTGGGGACACCATCAACATCTGACCCTGCAACCGGTCCCTCCTCGTCACATATTCCAACTCCTAAGCCACCCTCTAAAACTCTCCCACCGACAGAGAAGCGTCGGCCACTGGAGCATAAATACTATATCTTTAAGCATCTGGCATTGTTACCAGCCAAACATTGGATCCTAGATGCCTTGAGTTTGTTATCCAACCTCAGGGAGGTTATTATAGAAGCCTTGCTCAGCCCCCAGGAGTTTCAAGCCGAGGTAGTTGCCGCTAAGATTTATCGATCAAAGACTAGCCCGAATGAATACAATGCAGTGATTTCCTTCACCGATCAGGATGAATATTCCATCGTGCAAGGATACATAAAACCACTATTAGTTTCCGACACACTAAATGACGTTGAGATCTGTAAAGCCTTTTTTGAAAATGACTCTGGTGTTATCCTCCTTCCCCTATGGACAATCCGTAAGCTGGGCTACAGTGAGGATGACCTGGTGCCCTCGGCCACAACTCTATTAAGTTATGACAAGAGTGAACAAAAGAAAATGGAAAAAATTAAGCTAAAGACCCATTTTGGAGACCTTGTGGCCCACTCAAAATTCCTGGTGGTCCAGCAGAACAGAACATTCAATGCCCTGATGGGAAGGCCATGGCTCCATAAGCACATGGTCATTCCTTCATCCTACCACTAGTGTATTAAGTACTGTGTAAATGGGAAAAGTGGGACATTGCATGCTAACAAGTCCCCTTGCGAGCTCTCCAAGTCACATTACATTGATGCTAGGTTTTATGAGAAAAAGAAGAAGAAGACCTTAGTCGATGGTGTCGAATGGATTCCAACTCCAAATGGGCTAGAAATGGTTCTCAGCGACCCCCTCAGGCAGCTTCACAGAGATTAGGTACTACCCATCAACCATATTGAGAACAGGGGTTCAATTCCGGAAACACACTCAGCTATCCTCATGACTTCAGCCATAACGGCCGAGCGTGAAAATGCGAGAACGTCCACTAACCCTCAATTTGGGGGAGAATACTTGAGCGAGGACACCCAAAATTCCTCGCCTCCGAACTCCTAGGAGCCTGAGTCAAGAGCTCTCCCCCCGTCAAATCAAGAAGATAAGGATTTGGGAGAAGAAGAGGAAGAAGATCTCAGGGATGCACCTCCTGCATTTGATGAAGGTATCTCCACCATGGTGGATGAGGTCAGGGAAATAAACCCGAGTACCGAGGAAGACCCAAGGCCCACTCTTGTTAGTGCACCCATGTCCCCCATGGAGCATGAGGTATATACCGCTTTCTTAAGGCAACATCGAGATGTTTTTGCATGGAATTACATAGAAATGCTGGGACTCGATCCTGAAGTGGAAAACCACCACCTAGGTCTTCCAAAAGACCACTAGGGATATAAACAAACAGCCAGAAGAACGCACCCCTCAAATACTGCCAAAATAGAGGCTGATGTTGATAATCTCATTAAAGAAGGCTTCATCTGGGTGGTCCAGTACCCCATATGGTTGGACAACATAGTCCCTATCAAGAAAAAGAATGGAAAAATCCGCGTCTTCATTGACTTAAGAGATCTCAATCAAAATTTTCCAAAAGATGATTTCCCGGTCCCAATCACTGAGTTATTAATTGATGCGACGACCGGGTATGAGGCTATATCCTTCATGGATGGATATTCAAGGTATTATCAAATTAGGATGGCCCAAGAAGGTGAAGAAGTCACGACCTTTAGGGCCCCTCAATGAATATTTTGTTACAGGGTTATGCTCTTTGGTCTCAAGAATGCTGGAGCCACATATCAGGGTTCCATTAATAATATCTTTAAACCATTCCTGGGGAGATTCGTTGAATGCCATGTAGAAGACTTGGTGGTTAAGTCTAGACAACAGTCAGATCACCAGTCAGACCTTGAGACCATCTTCAACAAACTTTGAAAACATTGTCTAAAGATGAACCCCTTGATGTGCGCCTTTGGGGGTTACCTCATGGAAATTCTTTGGCTTCGTTGTACGCCATCGTGGAATCAAATTCGACCCAAAAAAGACAAAGGATATTCTTGACTTCCCACCTCCCCGCAATCTCACTGATTTGAGGAGATTCCAAGGACACTTGGCCAACATCAGGAAATTCATAGCCAACCTGGTAGGCAAATGCTTTCCCTTTACCAGGTTAATGAAGAAGGGAGTCACGTACCAATGGATAGATGACTTCAAATAGGCGTTCGACTACCTAAAGAAGTATCTCTTAATCCCAATGGTGCTCATGCCCCAAGTTGAAGGAAGACCTTGCATCCAATACATGACAGCCCTAGAGCGGTCTCTAGGAGCCTTCCTCATGTAGAAAAATGACACTGGTAGTGAAAACAGTCTATATTACCTCAGTCGAACCATGATTAATGCTAAGACTTGATACTCAAAAATCGAGAAGAGTTGTTTCGACTTGGTATTCATAGATCAAAAGTTGAGGCATTATCTGCAGCATCATGAAGTCCAGCTGGTCTCATGTAGTAACCCGCTCAAGTACATTCTAAGCTGCCCAATGCTGACCGGGCGCCTGTCCTGACGGGTAGTCATCCTGAAACAGTTTGACATCTAGTTTGTGCCTGAGAAATATGTCATGTGCCAGAAAGTAGCATATTTTCTGGTGGAGAACCCTTCAATAGGGACCACTGCACCGAACGCCAAGGTACCTGATGAAGACATCTTCTCGGTTCATGGGGAGTTCCCAGTATGGAAAATATACTTCGACGGTGCCTCCTGAAGCCCAATCGGGAAGAGGATGGAAGATCCCAAATTTAACAAGGTTTGATTGGGGATACTAGTCATGTCCCCAGAAAAGGAAATCCTTCCATATTTCTTCCTCTTGTCAGAAGGATGTACGGACAATGTAGCGGAGTATCAAGCCCTCATTACAAGACTGGAACTCACACTCGAGGCACAAGTACAACACCTTAAGGTAAAAGGTGACTTGGAACTGGTCATCAAGAAAGTAAATGGTGACTATGACATCAAAAAGTAGGATCTGAATCCCCAGTTTGACCATGTCTAAGGGTTAATGGAAGAATTCTCCACAGAACAAAAATTGACCTATATTCCCCGATCTGAAAATTCCCAGGCCGATGCATTAGCCAATGCGGCCACAGCCCTGGCCGAACCAGACCATGATGAAACAGATATCAGCATTTCTCATCGTCTAATGGTCCTTCAATTTGTTCAGGACAAGGACAAAGAAATAAACGAAGTCAGTCCTGTCCCGGAACCTTATGCTCCCGCCACCGATTGGATGTCCCCCATTGCGAACTACATTCAACGTGGAGAACTCACACCAGACAAGGCTTAACGAGAGAAAATACGGAGAAGGGAAATCTACTTTGTCCTATATAGTGGTGCGGGTCAGCAAGAGGTCCTCTACAAATGAGTCCTCGACAGAATCCTCCTCAAATACATTTATGGCGAAGAAACTGATTCCATCATGACTGAAGTACATGCCTAGGTATGTGGGGCACATCAACCGGGGTCAATGATTTCCCAAAAGGTTAGAAGAATTGAGTACTATTGGACCACAGTGTCACGATATTATGAGAGCTTTACCGCAAAATGCCACTCATACCAAATTCATGGAAACTTTATACACCAACCCCCAGAGTTACTTCATCATGATATGTACTCCTGGCCATTTGTTGTCTAGGGAATGGACATCATGGGACCATATCCTCCCTCCATAGCCAAATAGCTGAAGTATATCCTCAGGGAAAGTGACTTCTTTTCCAAATGAGAAGAAGTTGTACCCCTTAAGGAAGTTGGGGAAAGAAGAATTATCAGCTTTGTGAAATCCAATATCATCACCAGATTTGGTGTCCCTTAAACCATACTGACATATAACGGCACAAAATTATGCTCTCCTGAATTAGAGAAACTATACCAAGAATACAGTATCAAGGCTAACCACTCATCCCGCTACCATGCAGAGGCCAACAGATAGATATAGGCTTTCAATAAGGCCCTATCAAACATTCTACAGAAAATTGTGGACAAAGACAAGAAGTCATGGCTGGATAAACTCATCTATGCATTGTGGGCTTACCGAACCACAATCCGCACCACTACTCGGGCTACTCCGTACTCATTAGTATACATAATAGAAGCGGTTCTGCCCATTGAGCTCCAATTTCCCTCGCTCCGTGTTGCCGTTTTTGATCAATTATCTGATGTTGAGCAATCGGAAAAGCGGCTAGGTGAATTGGAACAACTAGACGAGAAGCAGTTGCACACTTGGAATCATCTAGAAGTATATCATAACTAGAATGCACGAGCCTTCAATAAAAAGGTCCGTCTTCGGTCTCTCTTAGAAAGAGAATTGGTGTTGGTCCTCCAGACCCCAAGGATACCCGGAAAGAAACCTCCAAAGTTGGATCCCAAGTGGTATGGACTATATGTTATACACATGGTCTAATCCAACGGAGCATATGCCCTGATCTCTAAGGACGGGCAGTTCATCACCACTCCTACAAATACGAGATTCCTGAATAAGTATATCCCATATATAACTAAAAGTAGTTATCATCCGAGCTGCACAACGTTAAACTGCCAAACACCCAACAGTCCAAACTCTATGACCCTAAACTAAGAGTATTCTGTCCTCACCGGCATAACTAAAAGAAGTTATCATCTGAGCTGCAGAACGTTAAACTTCCAAGCACCCAATGGTCCAAACTCTATGACCCTAAACTAAGAGTATTTTGTACTCAATGCACAATGTTAAAACTCACGGATAAGAAGATTTAAAAAATGTCCCTCTCCCCAATGTATAGACCAGACCGGCACGAGGTTTACTTCTTTAAGATAACTACGTATGGCTTGATTACTGCCCACGTAGGATACGTAGTGACGCCGGGATCCCCTATCCTGGCCCAACCACTTCTGAACGAAATAAAGTTAAAAATTTCCCCTTTACCCCGTGTATGGACCAGACATGCATGGGGTGTGCTCCAAAGAGAACTATGTGAGGCTTGATTCCTACCCTCGCAGGATACGTAGCGCTGCTGGGATCCCCTATCCCAGCTCATCCACTCTAAAATGGAATACAATTAAAAAAGATGTCCCCTTCCCCCGTTTACAGACCAACCCTACACGGGGTGGTTTCCTCATCCTTACCAAACGACGTTAAACTGCACGAACAAGGGTAAAATACAAAAAAATGCCCCTTCTCTCCTAGTGAATGGACTAAACCTGCACCGGGTGTATTGTCTTTCAAAGAAATACGTGAGGCTTAATTTCTACCCTCGTGGGATACGTAGTGATGCTAGGGTTCCCCATCATGGCCCAACCATTCAAAAACAAATGCTCTCTCCCCTCGTGTACGGACCAGACCTGCACGTGGTGTATTTTTCTTCCTCACCGCATTACGTTAAACTGCACAGACATTAGAGAACAACATGAGGCTTGATTCCTGCCCTTGCAGGATACGAAGTGACGCCAGGGTCCCTCACCCAAGCCCAGCTGTCCCCAAATGAAAGTAAAAAATACTCTTTCCCCTCGTGTATGGACCAGAACTACATGGGGTGTCTTCCTCTTCTTTACTACATGATGTAAAACTGCAAGGAAAAGAAGGAATGAAAATTACCTCTTCTACTATGTATGGACCAAACCTGCACGGAGTGTATTCTTCATCCTCACCGCATGATCTTAAACTACACGGACATCTCCATTACCACACAACGTTAAAATTGAACGGACTTCATCCTCACCACAGGACGTTAAACTGCACAGACATCATCCTCACCGCATGACATTAAAACTGCACAAACTTCGTCCTCACCACACGATGTTAAAATTCACAAACTTCTTCTTCACCACATGACATTAAACTGCACGAACATCATTGTGACCCACCCAAGAAATATGTCAAAACGAGATGGAAATACTCCTTGTGTATTTGGATTCTTCCCCTCCATACATCAGACTCCACGAACCGCATAATTATGGATCTTCATAACCATTCATGGCCATCGGAAATGGAAAGTTATCGACCTGGGGATAAATTTTCCTAACTATGCATACCATTCCCTTCAACAGATCTGCATATTGATATCCCCTAGCCCATCTACTAAAGGCATGATTTCCTCCGGCGATACTCTTCCAAGCTCCGTATGCTTATCGGCCTCAGAGCCCCCACATCATATCTCCTGATCCAGATCTTTTTAGAGCAGTGGTTTACATGTTCTTCCCCATTTTCACATCCAAATGTTGTCAGGGTATCCTAATGTGGTTATCCTATGTATTTTCCCGGGGTTCACAAGACGACATGCATTTACGAACATCGAGCCAATACTAGTTAACTTTGGCTCAAGGGACAAAAGCTGTGAAGATGTTTCTTGTATGCTTGAACACCATTATCCCCGTATGCCGAACATTGTGCTGTGAGGAATCTTGGATTTTCATAATCATTCATGGCCATCGAAAGTGGAAGGTCATCAACCCGGAGACACATTTGCATGAATATGCATACCATTCCCTTAACGGCTCTTCATAATGATAGCCCATGGCCCGTCTACCAAAGTCATGATTTTCTCAGGAAATAATCTTCCAAGCTTCGTACGCTTATTGGCCTCAGAGCCCCCACACCACATCTCCTGATCCATGAAACCTCAGAGTTACAGTTTACAACCTTCATCCCACACCCTGTTCAGAGTATATTAGAGCATGGTAACTCAGTTATCCTTCAAGTGACTGCAGGAATATTCACCTAATGGTCTGAGCTCTATGATTGCTAAACTATGAGTACTTCGCCCTTAATGCACGAAGTTAAACTAGAATGGAGTGAAGGTACACCCTCACGTGTAAGATAAATTAGCGTAGGGAGCTCTCTAAGCTTTAACATCAACCAGGGATAAATATGCCCGACATGTCCAGATATTTTCTTACCAAATGACAAAATTCATAGCACGAACAATCGCAGATTTTTATAAACATCCATGGCCATCGGAAGTGGAATTTATCAACCCGTGGACACATTTTCATGAATATGCATACCATCCCCTCAACGGCTCTGCATATTGATATCCCCTGACCCATCTACCAAAGGCAAGATTTCCACAGGCGAAACTCTTCCTAGCTTCATACACTTACCGGCCTCAGAGCCCCCATATCATTTCTCCTAATCCAAGAATCCCCGGATCCATGATTTACACCAATAAACCCCTCTCTTTGTCTTGGGCATGCCAAGATGTTCAAGCCCAATTACACTCTGATCAAGAGCGGCCATTTCACCTACATCCTTACCACATGATGTTAAACTCCATAGAATATTTTTTTCCTGTCCTCACTGCACGACTTTAAAACTGCACAACATCATAAAAAATTCCCCCCTTCGTCACTGCATGATGTTAAACATTACAATAACCATTAACAATGCTACTCGTCCTTACCGCATAACGTTAAACTACACGGATGTCATCTTTTCTGCATGACGTTAAATTGCAAAGCGAAACATGTCATGGGTTCAGTAAGGAATGAAGGATTTTCTCTATCCCCCAGTGCACGAGTCAGACCTGCATAAACCACTGTCTCACACCAGTGTGAGAAGGAATGACTTCACCCATTCTCGGGAAATCTTTCCTAGATGTTTCTCCCGTATCTAGGCACCCTCTACTCATAAACAGTACTATGTACTCAGAAAGAGCTGAAGTCTCATAAACCACCCCCGGTGGTCCCAAATCACAAACATCCTTGAAGTTGCTCGGCTATCGGGAGAATGCAATCATTGACCCAATGACACCTATGAATGACTATGCATACCATTCCCTCAGTGGCTCTTCATATTGATAACCCATGGCTCGTCTACTAAAGGAAAGATTTATTTAGACAATGCTTTTTTACGTACGCCTTTTGGAGTTTGATCCCCTATGTCCATCCCTTGATTCGGAAACCCTATGAGCTATAGTATACCAGCCTCTTTCACAACCCAAACTAAATATGGTGGAACATCTCTAACGAGAAGACCAAGAACCAGTAGAAGTCGTTATATTCTAGATGAGGTCCTAGTTGCATGACTTTAAACTGCGCAAAGCTCCAACCATCCTTTACTCTAGAAAAATTCATAGGACAAGCACCTTTCTTGCACACTCCTAATCGATACAGATGTTATCAAAACCCTTTTTAGATTTCACATACCCTTTCCGAGCAACCCCCAGTGGTTTTCATAATTCTCCAAGCCACCCATGATGATTTACATAATCCGAACTTCCATTAATTCCTTAGACCATCGGAAATGGAGAGTCATTGACTTAAAGAAATCTTTTCACAACTATTCATAACATGCCCTCAGCGGCTCTAAATATTGATAGCCCCTGACCTATCTACGAAAGGCAATATTTCCTTAGGCGATGATCTTCCTATCTCTGCACGCCGATACAACTCCCATGCTTTGAGACATGCCCTGCATGTCATTAAAATCTACACATGATCCCCCCATATGCATCTAGAGGATATTGTGACATCTTTTAATCAACCAAACCTCATTAGGGACCTCTCCCTACCACACCTGGTCTGTAACACCCCGAGATTTTATGAAAAATATTCTTTTTAATTTCATTAATGTCTTGTGTTGTATGCTACACCAAAAGGAGCTTGCACAACACGCATCCTTGACTTGCTTTTCATTACACGCAATCCCGAACTTCCTTGATAGCGTGTGTAGTACGCAATACCGAGTTTCACTAAACAATGATATGTTATTAAAATATTATTAAAACTAGCCGTTATGAATACTAATTACCACTTTTTGAAATTTTGTAATTTTTATTTTTCAAAATGGACTTCATTTTTGGATTCGGAATATCCAAATTAGCTTATGGTGAAATTTTGGTACTTTTCGGATAACTTTCAATTTTTGATGAATAGTGAAAATTACTAAATTATAATTAAAAACAACTTTTTTAATAGAAATTATTAATAGTGATAAATTATTAATTTTATTGGTTTTAAAGTAAATTTAGAATATATTTTTACAATTTAATACAATGTTGGTTATTGGATGTAATTTCACATTTAAACCAGACATAAACAACTGTCAATCTTTTGATAGTTATTATCTTTTAAGAACACGCTATTTGTTTTGACAACGGGAATTATTTTTTTAAATTAATTAATGCAACTGATAAGTATTTAATTTGGTAAAATAGACATCATTTTTGAGTTCATAATATCAAATATAGCTTAGGCCTATGTTTTGGTATTTTTCTGAAAACTTTCAATTTTTGATGAATAGTGAAACCACTAAGTGTTAGTTAAAAAACTGAATTTCTCATAAAACATAATTTTACCGCTTCTGTGAGTGGAATTTCGAAAATCCTAGATACACGGTTGGTTTCATTAAGTAAAATGTGGCTCAATGAGATGAAAATAATTTTTTGGTGAATAGTAACTTTTTACTTTTTTTTACCACGGTTAAAAGTAAATAGGGTAATTAAGGGTAAAAATGATATTATTATTACCCTAACACATGTCCTAATTCTATTGGATAAGTGTAATTCGACCAAAAACAACCATAGGAATAAAATATGACCATTTAGGCCCACTTGGATTAGATTAGGACATTTATTATTAATTTCTTTAAAGAAGGGTTAAAATAGTTAAAATCAAAGTTTAATAAGTAAATCATTTTTAATATGGGGTAATACATAAGATAAATTCGACTATAAATATTAATTAGAAAGCTAAATAGATTTTCTACATAATGGTATTTTATTTATAATTTTTAGACATTAAATAATTTAATTTATTTATGATACAACGACGATGTAGTAATTAACTTATTAATGAAATATTGAAATAATTGATGTTATAAATGACCAAATAAATATAATTTGAGACTTTTTAAGGGTTCTAAATCCACTAATCCAATAGGTTTTGGACATGTGTAGGTCTTATATATTACATTATCTTTCCATTTTATTTAAATCGTTAAATAATGAGGTCATCGCTGCATCATTATGATTTCATAAATAATTTAATTTATTTAATGTCTAAAAATTATAAAACAAATACTATGATGTATGAAATCGTTTTATATTTCTAATGAATATTTATAGTCAAAAATCTGACTTGTATAACCCCATATAAAAATTGTTTTAGTAAAATAACTCATGTTTGTGTTATTTTTACTTTAACATTAAATAAAACGTTATTTATGTCATTTCCCAACCAAAGCGGCTCTATGGGGTCCCCAAGTTGACCCATGGCTTGTCTTGGTCGGCCATGACACATCCAATAAGGTTAGTACATGTTTCTAGGTCATTATATATTATTAAAGCATTATTTTTACCTTAAACTACACTAATTACCACTAATCGCGATTAAGAACTTAAAAGTCACTATTCACCAAAAAATTATTTTAATCTCATTGAACCACATTTTACTTCATAATGACAACCATGTATATCGGATTTTTGAAATTCAAAACACATAAGTGGTAAAATTTCATTTAAACGAAAAATCAGTTTTTATATGTACCACTTAGTGGTTTCACTATTCATCAAAAATTGATGTTTTTCAGAAAAATACCAAAACTTCACCCTAAGCTATATTTGATATTCTGAATTCAAATATGAAGTCTATTTTACAAAATTCAAAACATATAAATCACATTAATTAATTTAATAATTAATTCCCGCTGTCAGAGCAAATAGCGTGTTTTATGAAACAATATGTATCAAAAGATTGACACCAGTTTAAGACCAATTTCAAAGTGAACTTGATTCCAATGACCACCATTGGATTAAATCGTAAAAATATATTCTAATTTCACTTCAAAACAAATTAAAAACATAATCTAATCATATAAATAAATTTGATTAAAAAACAGTTTTGATGTAAAATGCAGTATTTTTCACTATTCATTAAAAAATGAACATTGTCAGAAAAATACCATAAATTCACACCAAGTAAATTTTGATGTCCCAATCATAAAGAATAAGTTTATTTTGACAAAAATAGCTTATAAAACTGTCAAAAGATAGATTTAAAAATGGTTTTCCATCAAAAGGCAGTAAAACAATCTTTTAAAAATATTAGTGTATTCCATGCTTAAGATTGGATTTATTTTCATTTTAAGCCTCTAAAACACTATCTAATTAATTAATAGACATAGATAAAAATATCTATTATTCATTACTTACTTGGGATGTTACATCCTTTGTAACTCCCCGACCCCAGCTACCCAGAGTCGGTGCATTACTTCGTAACAATGGCATGATCACAAAAGATCAAGTCTCGAAAGACCGATTAGTTTAGTAGCCTTGGAAACACTAGATACATTCATAAATGTTACATTACATCATAAAGTGAAAAACTAATAACAAAGTCTTCATAGTCCACACTCATATCCTCTTCTGACTATCCCTGAAGGTCATTCATAAAATACTTCTTCACATCCTGGAAAATATTAAAACATTGAAAGAGGTGAGCTCAGATGCTCAGTAAGGATAACAATATTGCGGAAGCTTTCATAAATAAACATAAACATTTAAGGCAATGTATAACTAAAACAAAATCCTTTAAAACTTGAACATCCACATAATATGTAAAAAGTAAAATTAGATAATGCCATTTACTTCTTCACATGGATATTCTACTGGTCGAATAATCACATGCAATATCAATAACCACTTTCATAATGATGGAATGCATAATGCCAGACTATCATAACCACGTAGCCAAGGCCTCGTGCCAAGAACAAAAATAAAATTTTGTCACGGCCTCGTGCCAAGACACTAGTTTGTCTCATGAGACCTTCCGATGAATCGAGGAGCTATAGCGGTCTCCACCCGTCACTTATTAATTCCAATGAATTCCTCATATGAATAGGTTTAAACATATCATAAACCATAACATAATCGTATCACATAAAACATGCATAAAGGAAACATAAAATTTCCACATTTCAATCACAAGATATAAATACAACACATTGATATAATAAAAATTCTTTCAAATCCATTTTCAATACCAAAATAAAAGAAAGTTAAAACTTTGTATTTATTTTTCATTAAAAAAATGATGGCTTGTAGAGGAAGCCGAATCTCAAATAATGGTCACGGCGGCGGAGAAGTCATTGTCGCCGCATAAGTACGGAAAGCAAAAACATTCCCTTTTGTCGTTTAGTAAAATGATTCGTATAAAAAAGATTTCTTTTGAATAAACGTAAAAGTCAAAGGGGTTTATACACCGTATAAAAGAAAGTTGTGTATAAAACCAAATATGCCTTAATGAAAGGAGATTGAGACGAAGTCCCTTAAAAGATCATTTTTTTAAATAAAGTACATCTATAATGTGTATTCACTATAAGTACACATAAATAATGTACAAATACAATATAGGACATAATAATATCATGACATAATTTGAATGTAAGAGATTAACCCAAAGAATGGAAATTGGGTTAAGAAATTCCCTTACCTTGCGTCCTGTCCTGACTCGACCGTTCTTTAACCTCCTGAATAATAAAATAGAGTTAATTCCTATTTACTTGAGAACCTTTTTCATGTTCATTATTCCTTTTATATCCCTTATTACCATGTTATTAACATTATGTAATTATTTAAGTTAATAGCGGTCGTTTTGTCGATCTTTGGTACTTGAGTCAAAAATAAACTTCCTATAATTTCAAGTTGTTCATGTGGTGAAATATCCATTATATCCATAATTATATTCATGATGTAGATATCATATATATGATATATATCCAGTATATAAATTCATTCATAATGTCACGTAACATTTGGATGTAAGAAATGAAATGCACCGTTCATGGAGACGGTAAGCCGTACATACACATGAATGCTACTTTCATTTCTATTTCGTATTTAATGGAACGGAATCATAATGATATAAATTTATAATATAATTACAGTATAATATATTGTATAATACCATTTAATCCATCCTTTATACATCCCACATATGGAATTAACGATTCAAATCATTTTGAGGGGGGCGGTAGTCCGAACTTTCTAAAATGAAATTATCGCATTTTACCCATAATGGAAATCATAAAGTATGCCATAAATGAGAAATACAGAAGAATAATTAAAACATAAACACATTATATATCATATATAAATATAGTGACATCTTAATGGCCACCTTTTAAGGTGTTATATGAGGGTTGAACAATCATCGTTTCGTGAGGCAAAAATTCGCCATCCACAGAAATCGTATGTTCTTTAACCATTAGATGTAGGTGTGTGTAAGTTTAGCTCGAATCCTTCTTATAACAACATACTAGTATATTGAGGATACTGGTGTTGTTAAAAAAGAAATTAATAAAAAGAGTTTAGGGGGTTGGAGAAGAAAAATAACACAAAACCACATTAGAGAAGACATTATCTCAAAATCGGGTAACTCTTTTTGATTTGAGCCAAAGGCTTCCTTGAGAAGAGTTCAGCCCAACGTGAGCCTTCTAGGAGTAAGAGGGGGAAGTTGGGAGAGTATTTGGGCAGAGGTTGGCCGAGCCAAATGGCTTTAAGGTGTGAATAAGGTGGGAGAGGTGGGGGCCTTTTATAAGTGGAGAGGAGGGGCACTCTTGGAAAGTAAAGAAAAGTCACTTTATTATAAACTGAGTTTCGGATTTTAGAGGTCCCACACTTATATAATTCGAGGCTAAGATGATATGGGTTCTAAATATACTCATCCAATAGGTTTTTGACAAGTGTACACTTTGGATTTTACATTATCTTTCCATTTTATTTAAATCGTTAAATAATGAGGTCATCACTACATCATCATGATGTCATAAATAATTTAATTTATTTAATGTATAAAAATTATAAACAAATACTATGATGTAGTAAATCTTTTTATCTTTCTAATGAATATTTATAATCAAAATTTGGACTTGTGTAACCCCACTTAAATACTGTTTTAGTAAAACAACTCATGTTTGTGTCAATTTAATTTTAACATTTAATAAATATATATTAATGTCATTTTCCAACAAAAGTGGCTCCATGGGGTCCCCAAGTTTACCCATGGGTTGTCTTGGTCGGCCATGACTCATCCAATATGAGTAGGACAAGTGTCAAGCTAATATCATATTATTAAACCATTGTTTTTACCTTAAACTACACTAATTACCTCTAATCGCGATTAAGAACTTAAAAGTCACTATTCTCCAAAAAATTATTTTAATCTCATTGAACCAACATTACTTCTTAATGACAACCATGTATGTAAGATTTTTGAAAATCAAATCACAGAAGTGGTAATATTTCATTTAAACGAAAAATCAGTTATTTAACTACCACTTAGTGGTTTCACTATTCATCAAAAATTGAAGTTTTTCAGAACAATGCCAAAATTTCACCCTAAGCTATAATTGATATTCCAAATTCAAAAATGATGTCTATTTTACAAAATTCCAAACATATAAGTCGCATTATTTAATTTTATTATTAATTCCCGCTGTCACAACAAATAGCGTGTTTTTAAGAAACAATTTATATCAAAAGATTGGCAATTGTTTATGTCCAATTTCAATGTTAAATTAATTCTAATGACCACCATTGGATAAAATGGTAAAAATATATTCTAATTATACTTTAAAACCACTAAATAGTATAATTTATCACAATAAATTATTTTTATTAAAAAAGTTGTTTTAAGTATTTTTCACTATTCATAAAAAAATTGGAAGCTCTCAGAAAGTTACAAAAAATTCAACTTAGGATAATTTAGATATTACGAATACAAAAATGAAGTCCATTTTGAAATATAAAATTTCTATAATTTTAAAAAGTGGTTATTACTATTCATAACGGCTACTTTGATTAGTCGCGGTGTTTTAGAACTCAAAGTTGCGTACAATGCAAGCTATTGCATTATTGAATGAGAAGCGTATCGTGGAAGCTCGGGGTGTTACATTCTCCCCTCCTTCAATAAATTGCGTCCTCGCAATTTGAAATTTTTCTTTGAAAGTAAAAGGTTGAAAAGAGAAAATACCTTTGAGGAAAACCCACATTGGAAATAAGATTAATAAAATTTATCCTTAATAAGAGGGAAAGGGAAATGAAAAAGTCACCACCCAATTATGATCTCGATTAGGATAACATTGGTGAAAATTAGAGACATATAATTGGAGGAAAAACGTAAATATTTGTATGGAGTGATTGAGGTCATCAATCACAATCAACTGTCAAATTGAGGGCCTCAAAGCCTTCAATCTATGTTGATTTAAAATATCATCAGTTCAACAAGACATAAGGTATTAGGATAAGACATTTTTTTTTGTTTTAATATCCCTTTACTAAAGTTTAAGAATTAATTTATTCTTTGAATAAGAGATAGGTATATATATATATTTATGCTTGACAATTAGAGTTTCAACCTTCAACTCATCTTTCACTCAAAAAGATAATAGAACTCAAAAATATTATACTTATCCTAATTGTATAAGGTTCCAAATATTAACACATACCATTTAGATTAGTAAAATTATTTTGTAATAACCAGGGAATTCCTGTAGGCTAGTGGTAGGAAATAAGGGCCTATCGCACTATGATTGTGGGTTCGATTCCTGCAGCTTTGTCCGACGCGATGGGTTATGCCCCACCCTGCAGGTTGTCCTTTTCCTAAAACTATAGTATCATAATATTCCAAAAATAATCTTCAGAAATGCTTTAGCCTTAAACAATACTATCCAAAGATCAACTTAATCCACTCCAACCTTTATAGTTATCTAAAATACCTCTGTCCAGACTTTCTCTAAAAGGTCTCTTAATTCCAAAATCAATTGTAACATCAGATTCCCCAAACAAAGAAAAGTTTTTCTTATTGTCACATACTAAAAATATGATTACCTTAATCATATTAAAACCTTACTGAAATCAAAAAGTATTTCAGTACAATCCATATATATATATTACATAATTCTTATAACCAGAATATAATCCTTGAGTCCAAAAGCACTAATACATTAATTATTTTTCTTCAACTATAGTAACAGCATAGATTGTCCTTGATCCCTTGGCCTTTTCTGAGGTAAGTTTCCTTGACTCTTAGGACATTCATTTTCATAATGACCCATTTCCCTACAATTGTAGCATTCAACATTGATAGCCTCTTTCTTTCCTTTGCAATCACGAGCCTGGTGACCCTTTTCTCCACATTTATAACAAACTCCCATTCCTTTTAGGCAAGTACCAGGGTGATTCTTCCCACAATTATCACATAATGGAAAATCCTTCTTTCCCTTTTTCCCTTTATCTGTATCTTGTTCCACCATTCTCTTCTTCTCTTGATATACTTTGTTGTCATAAGACTTAGAGAATTCCTTTTCTGTCTTCATAGCACACGAGACAATATCTTCGTATGATGAGAAGGATTGTGATACTAAATCTCGACGGAGAAATGGTTTTAACCCATCAAAGAAACGATCAATCTTACTCCTTGGGTTACATATATAATCGGCAGCATGCCTCACTAACCTTGTAAAGTTAGACTCATACTTTGCGACATTCTCATCCTCCTTCTGCCTCAAACTCAGAAATTGCCTTTCCATATCTGCTCGATGGTCGCGAGGAAAGTATTTTTCTAAAAACAGATCTTTGAACTCCCTCCATTCCATATTCGATACGTCATCATCTTCCTTTGTGTTTTGAATCAGCGACCACCACTGATCGGCATCTCCAGTGAGGCGGTAAACTGCCATGACAACCTTCTCCTGTTCGCTACTCCCCAAGGCATGGAATATTTTCTCTAAGGATTTTATCCATTGCTCAGCTACTAACGGATTTGTACCCCCATTGAAGGTTTGTGGTTGTTGCCTCATGAAACGGTCTAGAATTGATCCTCCACGTTGCGGATCAGGGTTCTCCATACGAGTAAGGTTATTATTCATAACCTGAGTAAGTTGTCCCAGTATGGTGATTAGCTGATCGGCACCAGTTGCATCACCAGCCCCACTATAATTATCTTGAGCAGGAGGGCAATCCCTACATGGAGTGCGTGCATTGATACGGTTTCCATTTCTTCCACTAGGCGCCATTTCTAAACAATTTCATAAACTAGATTAGTTTATGAAATAAAATACATAATTCCATATTTGTAAAATACTTTACATCAATTGAACTATTTATGGATATAATCCATAATCATAAAAAGAAATGTTTCCTTTGAGGAAGTATATACTCATAACCCTTCATAGTGGTTTGTAAAGAAAATGTGAATTATCCTAAGCATATCCCCCGGGAGTGTCGTAACCAAGAGTGCAGCAAGGACCGTTGTCGTGCACCAGTTCCCGTTCGAGTCTAGCTCAAAGCGGTGTTTTCGGGTTTTACCCCTAGGTACATCTGTGCCAGAGCCGCCTCTACCTGCTCGTATCCAGACAGGGATGTATTTCTCGGAAAACTCACAAAATCTCTACAATAACAAAATTCTAGGATGTTCTTCTATACTAATCCTCAAAGTCTATCTTTGTGCTATGTGCTCTAATCAGAGTTTATCTACATATACCTTCCAAGGATAGTACTAAACTGCCTCTGATACCAACTGTAACACCCCAACCCCAGCTACCCAGAGTCGGTGCATTACTTCGTAACATTGGCATGATCACAAAAGATCAAGTCTCGAAAGACCGATTAGTTTAGTAGCCTTGGAAACACTAGATACATTCATAAATGTTACATTACATCACAAATTGAAAAACTAATAACAAAGTCTTCATAGTCCACACTCATATCCTCTTCTGACTATCCCTGCAGGTCATTCATAAAATACTTCTTCACATCCTGGAAAATATTAAAACATTGAAAGGGGTGAGCTCAGATGCTCAGTAAGGATAACAATATTGCGGAATCTTTCATAAATAAACATAAACATTTAAGGCAATGTATAACTAAAACAAAAGCCTTTTAAACTTGAACATACACATAATATGGAAAAAGTAAAATGAGATAATGCCATTTACTTCTTCACATGGAAATTCTACTGGTCGAATAATCACATGCAATATCAATAACCACTTTCATAATGATGGGATGCATAATGCCAGACTATCATAACCACGTAGCCAAGGCCTCGTGCCAAGACCACAAATAGAATTTTGTCAAGGCCTCGTTCCAAGACAATAGTTTGTCTCATGAGACCTTCCTATGCATCGAGGAGCTATAGCGGGCTCCACCCGTCACTTATTAAGTCCAATGCATTCCTCATATGAATAGGTTTAAACATATCATAAACCATAACATAATCATATCACATAAAACAAGCATAAAGGAAACATAACATTTCCACATTTCAATCACAAGATATAAATACAACACATTGATATAATAAAAATGCTTTCAAAACCATTTTCAATACCAAAATAAAAGAAAGTTAAAACTTTGTATTTATTTTTCATTAAAAAAAATGATGGCTTGTAGAGGAAGCCGAATCTTAAATAATGGTCACGGCGGCGGAGAAGTCCTTGTTGCCGCATAAGTACGGAAAGCAAAAACATTCCCTTTTGTCATTTAGTAAAATGATTTGTATAAAAAAGATTCCTTTTGAATAAATGTAAAAGTCAAAGGGGTTTATACACCGTATAAAAGAAAGTTGTGTATAAAACCAAATATGCCTTAATGAAAGGAGATTGAGACGAAGTCCCCTAAAAGATCATTTTTTTAAGTAAAGTACATCTATAACGTGTATTCACTATATGTACACATAAATAATGTACAAATACAATATAGGACATAATAATATCATGACATAATTTGAAAGTAGGAGATTAACCCAAAGAATGGAAATTGGGTTAAGAAATTCCCTTACCTTGCGTCCTGTCCTGACTCGACCGTTCTTTAACCTCATGAATAATAAAATAGAGTTAATTCCTATTTAAATAATAACCTTTTTCATGTTCATTATTACTTTTATATCCCTTATTACCATGTTATGAACATTATGTAATTATTTAAGTTAATAACGGTCGTTTTGTTGATCTTTGGTACTTGAGTCAAAAATAAACTTCCTATAATTTCAAGTTTTTCATGTGGTGAAATATCCATTATATCAAGAATTATATTCATGATGTAGATATCATATATATGATATATATCCAGTATATACATTCATTCATAATGTCACGTAACATTTAGAGGTAAGAAATGAAATTCACCGTTCATGGAGACGGTAAGCCGTACGTACGCATGAACGCTACTTTCATTTCTATTTCGTATTTAATGGAACAGAATCATAATGATATAAATTTATAATATAATTACAATATAATATAGTGTATAATACCATTTAATCCATCCTTTATACATCCCACATATGGCATTAACGATTCAAATCATTTTGAGGGGGCGGTAGTCCGCACTTCCTAAAATGGAATTATCGCATTTTACCCATAATGGAAATCATAAAGTATGCCATAAATGAGAAATACAGAAGCATAAGTAAAACAGAAACAAATTATATATCATATATAAATATAGTGACATCTTAATGGCCACCTTTTAAGGTGTTATATGTGTGTTGAACAAACATCGTTTCGTGAGGCAGAAATTCTCCATCCACAGAAACCGTATGTTCTTTAACCATTAGATGTAGGTGTGTGTAAGTGTAGCTCAAATCCTTCTTATAAAAACATCCTAGTATATTGAGGATACTGGTTTTGTTACAAAAGAAATTAATAAAAAGAGTTTAGGGGGTTGGAGAAGAATAATAAAACAAAACAACATTAGAGAAGACATTACCTCAAAATCGGGTAACTCTTTTTGATTTGAGCCAAAGGCTTCCTTGAGAAGTGTTCTGCCCAAAGTGAGGCATCTAGGAGTAATAGGGGGAAGTTGGGAGAGTATTTGGGCAGAGGTTGTCCGAGCCAAATGGCTTGATGGTGTGAATAAGGTGGGAGAGGTGGGGGACTTTTATAAGTGGAGAGGAGGGGCACTCTTGGAAAGTAAAGAAAAGTCACTTTATTATAAACTGAGTTTCGGATTTTAGAGGTCCCACACTTATATAATTCAAGGATAAGATGATAAGGGTTCTAAATATACTCATCCAATAGGTTTTTGACAAGTGTACACTTTGGAGTTTACATTATCTTTCCATTTTATTTAAATCGTTAAATAATGAGGTCATCACTCCATCATCATGATGTCATATATAATTTAATTTATTTAATGTCTAAAAATTATAAAAAAATACTATGATGTAGGAAATCGTTTTAGCTTTCTAATGAATATTTATAATCAAAATTTGGACTTGTGTAACCCCTCTTAAAAACTGTTTTAGTAAAACAACTCTTATTTGTGTCAATTTAATTTTAACATTAAATAAATATATATTAATGTCATTTTCCAAATAAAGTGGCTCCATGAGGTCCCCAAGTTGACCCATGGGTTGTCTTGGTCGGCCATGACTCATCCAATAGGAGTAGGACATGTGTCAAGCTAATATCATATTATTAAAACATTGTTTTTACCTTAAACTACACTAATTACCTCTAATCGCGATTAAGAACATAAAAGTTACTATTCACCAAAAAATTATTTTAATCTCATTGAACCACATTTTACTTCTTAATGAAAACCATGTATGTCGGATTTTTGAAAATCAAATCACAGAAGTGGTAATATTTCATTTAAACGAAAAATCAGTTATTTAACTACCACTTAGTGGTTTCACTATTCATCAAAAATTGAAGTTTTTCAAAACAATGCGAACATTTCACCCTAAGCTATAATTGATATTCCAAATTCAAAAATGATGTCTATTTTAAAAAATTCCAAAAATATAAGTTTCATTATTTAATTTTATAATTAATTCCCGCTGTCACAACAAATAGCGTGTTTTTCAGAAACAATTTATATCAAAAGATTGGCAATTGTTTATGTCCAATTTCAATGTTAAATTAATTCTAATGACCACCATTGGATAAAATGGTAAAAATATATTCTAATTATACTTTAAAACCACTAAATAGTATAATTTATCACAATAAATTATTTTTATTAAAAAAGTTGTTTCAAGTATTTTTCACTATTCATAAAAAAATTGGAAGTTCTCAGAAAGTTACAAAAAATTCAACTTAGGATAATTTCGATATTACGAATACAAAAATGAAGTCCATTTTGAAATATAAAATTTCTATAATTTTAAAAAGTGGTTATTACTATTCATAACGGCTACTTTGATTAGTCACGGTGTTTTAGAACTCGAAGTTGCGTACAATGCAAGCTATTGCATTATTGAATGAGAAGCGTATCGTGGAAGCTCGGGGTGTTATATCCTTCCCCCCTTTAGAAAATTGCGTCCCTGCAATTTATTTACTTATAGAATAAATGGGGGTACTTATCCCTCATTTCATTTTCAGATTCTTATGTTGCCTCTTCAATGATGTGGTTTTTCCACAAAACCTTTACCAGGTGAATAACCTTATTTCGTAACACTTTCTCCCTGTGGTCAAGAATCTGGACCGGTTGTTCCTCATAAGATAGGTTCTCTTCTAGATGAACTACCTCTCTACTCAAAACATGAGATGGATCTGGAATGTACTTTCTCAACATCGAAACATGAAAAACATTGTGTACCTGAGATAAACTCGAAGGTAAAGCCACTCGGTAAGTAACTGATCTAACTATCTCCAGAACTTCATATGGTCTAATGAACCTTGGACTCAACTTTCCTTTCTTACCAAATTGAATCACACTTTTACATGGTGATACTTTGAGAAAAACATGATCACCTACCTCGAAAGATAGATCCTTCCTCCTGTTGTCTGCATAACACTTCTGCCTACTCTGAGCTGTTCTCATGTGCTTCTGAATTAGCAGAACTTTTTCTGCCAACTCTTCTACCAATTCTGGTCCCATCAACTTCCTTTCACCCACTTCATCCCAGAAAGCTGGAGTTCGACACTGCTTCCCATATAATGCCTCAAATGGTGCCATCTGTATACTGGAATGAAAACTGTTATTATATGAAAACTCATCCAAAGAAAGATGTTGGTCCCAACTTCCCTGATAATCCATCGAACAAGCTCGTAGCATATCCTCCAAGGTCTTAATTTTTCGTTCTGACTGCCCATCTGATTGAGGATGAAAATTTGTACTAAAATTTAATTCAGTACCCATTGACTTCTGAAGGCCTTTCTAAAAGTTAGAAGTGAACCTGTGATCACGATCAGATACAATGGAGAGAGGAACTCCATGTAACCTGACTATCTCTTTAAGATACAAATAGGAAAGTTGATCTAGGGAAAAATTATCTCGTTAAGCAAGGAAATGAGTAGATTTTGTCAAGCGATCAACAATAACCCAGATTTCATTATTACCTTGAGATGTCTTCGGTAATCCCACAACAAAGTCCATGGATATATTCTCCCATTTCCACTCTGGCACTGGTAATGGCTGAAGCATCCCTTTCGGTAACTGCCGCTCTGCCTTAACCTGTTGACAAGTCAAACACTTCATAGTAAAGTCAACAATATCTCTTTTCATTCTATCCCACCAGTAATACTCTCGAAGATCTCTATACATCTTAGTACTGCCTGGATGAACAGAAAACGGAGAACTATGAGCTTCACATAACAAATCTCTCTTAAACTGTGAATCACAAGGCACACACAATATCTTCCCAAATCTCAAAACACAATCATTATCAATGTTGAATTCAAGAAACTTACCTTTCTGAACCAGCTCTACCTTTTTCTGCAACTCACTGTCTTGCTTCTGTGCTTGCTTGATTCGATCTGATAGAGATGATCTCACTGATACCTGAAACAAAACAGACGAACTTCCTGCACCAACAAATTCTATGCCAAATTTCATCAAATCCATAACCAAAGGATCACGTTCCAAACGCAATATTGCTAAAGAAGCATTAATTTTTCGACTCAAAGCATCATCCACTTTATTTGCTTTTCCCTGATGGTAATGAATTGTACAATCATAATCCTTGATTAATTCCAGCCATCTCCTCTGTCTCATGTTTAACTCCTTCTGAGTGAATATATACTTTAAAATTTTGTGATCAGTATATATTTAACACTTTACTCCATACAAATGATGCCTCCAAATTTTTAAAGTGAAAACAACAGCAGCTAATTCCAAATCATGTGTAGGGTAATTTACCTCATGAGTTTTCAACTGTCGTGAAGCATAAGAAATTACCTGATCATTCTGCATTAGGACGCAACCAAGTCCTTTCAATGAAGCATCACTGTATATAACAAACTCACCATTCCTGGAAGGTAGTGCAAAAACTGGAGCATTCACCAATCTTCTTTTCAATTCCTAAAAATAATCATCACATTCTTTTGTCCAGATAAACTTAACACCCATCCGAGATAGCTTAGTAATTGGAATATATAATCGTGAAAAATTTCTAACAAACCTTCGGTAATAGCCTGCCAAACAAAGGAAGCTACGAATCTCGGTTACATTTTTGGGTCTTGGCCATTCTTCCACAACTTTTGTTTTTGCAGGATCAACAGTTATTCCATATTTAGAAACAATGTGACCAAGGAAAGAAATTTGTTGCAACCAAAACACACACTTGCTGAATTTTCCATACAGTTTATTTTCTTTTAAGGTTTGCAGGATAACCCTTAAATGTATTTATTTCTCCTCTTTACTTTTAGAAAACACCAAAATATCATCAATGAAAACCACCACAAACTTATCCAAGAACTCATGGAAAATTCTATTCATTAAGTCCATTAATACAGCAGGTGCATTGGTTAGCCCAAAAGGCATTACTACAAATTCATAATGGCCATATCTCGTACGGAACACGGTCTTCAGAATATCTACCTCCTTTACCTTCAACTGATGGTACCCCGATCTCAGGTCAATCTTTGAAAAAAACTGAGCTCCCTGGAGCTGATCAAACAAATCATCGATATGAGGAAAAGGATATTTGTTGTTAACAGTTATGTTATTCATGGCTCTATAATCAATGCAACGTCTTATATAACCTTCTTTCTTTTTAACAAATAAAACCGGAGCACCCCAATGTGATGTGCTAGGTCAAATGAAACCTTTCTCTAATAAATCTTGCAATTGCTCCTTCAACTCTAAAAGTTCAATTTGAGCCATTTGATAAGAGGGTTTTGAAATTGGCTTAGCATCAAGAACTAAGTCAACAGTAAACTCAACTTCCCGATCTGGTATTATTCCAGGGAACTCATCAGAAAAAACATCAGGATACTGATTTACCACTGGCACATCATTAATCTGAATAGTTCCTTTATTTTAAATGATGTGTGCAAGGTAACATTCATTTCCATATTTTACAAGTTTCTTAGCCTCTTGATAAGTTATCAACAGTAAGGGTTCATTCTTGTACACAAACTGAAAGTCTTTATGAAAAGAAACTTCATTAGCTCTACAGTCAATCTTAGCATGGTAAATAGAGAGCCAATCCATACCCAGGATAACATCAAACTCTTCTAGAGGTAGAACAATAAGGTTTGCAAGTAGGTTCATTCCATAGATAAGGATAGAAAGATTCTTATAAATTCTTTTTGCCTCAACATTTCCCCCAGGTGTTTTTACCACAAGTTCAGAAGTTATTTCTTGAGATGGTATTCCCATTTTACTAGAAAAGGTTTCAGAGATGAAATAATGTGTAGACCCTGAATCAAACAACACACTGGCATAATCTGAAAAAACAAACAAAGTACCTGATATAACTTCATTTGATGGACCGACGTCTTCCTAAGTAGTTGCAAAAGATTTCACCACCCCTTTCTGCTTGTAGTCTAACTGCTTCCCATCACTCAAGCTCTTTGTCGGACACTCATTTGCATAGTGACCCATCTCATTGCACTTATAACATTTCACTAACTGTAAATAAAATTTGGTCTTACCTTCACCTTGATCCTTTTCAGGGCAATCACGAGCCTTATGTCCCATCTTACCACATCGGTAGCACTTTCCAGAATTCAGAAGACATTTCACAGCATGACTTTTGCCACATTTATCACAAACTAGAAACTAAGTTTTCCTACCATCAGACTTTTTTGAATAATTCTTACCTTTCTCCTGCCACCTCGGTCTCTTCTTCTGTTGGTTGTTATAGAACACTTGATCATAGGAAAAATCCATTTCCACCTTCTCAGCACATCGAACAAGCTTTTCATAAATTTTAAACTCACGAGAAGCTAATGCCCTTCGATATTTTGGCTTTAATCCTGAATAAAACGATTGATTTTACTATCAAGGTCTCAGATAAAATTTGGAGCATACCTTGCCAATCGAGTGAACCTTTCTTCATAGGCAACCACTGAGTCTTACTCTTGCCTCAATTCCATGAATTGCTTTTCTATCCTAAGTCGAACAACCTTAGGAAAATACTTCTCAAGAAACATACCTTTGAATTCATCCCAGTCGAGAGCATCAATCTCATCGGCGTCCCAGATATTTTTAACCATCGACCACCACTGATCTGCCTCACCCTCCAAATGGTAAATATCAAGACTAACCTTTTGATTGTCTGAACACCCCATGACATCAAAAATCTTATGCAGTGCTTTAATCCACCCTTCATCTAGAACAGGGTCAGACGATCCTCTGAATGATGGGGGATGTTGCCTCATGAAATGTTCCACCACTGACATGTTCCTCTGCGGTTGATCTAGCTGATCTCGTGCATGGATACCACTACCATTTATAGCCTGAGTCGAATGCGCCATTACTGCAACAAACAGTTCAGTTCCAATTCCCACCATCTCAGGATGCTAATTCGGAAGGTTATTTCCTTCTGTATGCCTTCCTAGCACTGCTTCCCTATTTCTTCTGCGGAAAACCATTCTGAACCAACATGTCTTAGATGAAGCAACATGGTAATCTTCAAATAGTATATCACATTAATTTGACCATAAAAAAAGTATTTTAGGATAATCATTTAATAGAATTATAACTCCTAAAGTTATCTAAACTAACCTATGACACCAACTATAAGGCCCCAGCCTTAAACCTTACTTAATCTTGAGTTATTACAAGATTACACATTGAGGATCTTTTCGGGTTTAGAATTTTAGAGAATTAGATCATAAAACATGCATTACATTCCACATATAAAAAAAGTGATTACATAATGATACTATTCTTCATTCCCATCAATGGAAACATATTTAAAATAAAACATGGATTCTTTCTAGACACTTCCTTGACAATATCATCATATCATGTACCTTTCCCTTGACCTGTGAAAAACATTTCAAAAAACTTGGGATGAGCATAAAATGCTCAGTAAGGGTTATAAAAATATGGAAAGGAAAATGGGTACATATATACTTAAGTATGAGATCATACTTTACCCATAAAACATAATCACTTTAACATACCTCATCAAATCATGAATAAATCATAGAAACCATAAGACATAAAGGTAACTTGATGAATTCATAACATTCTTATGTAGGGAGTAACCATCTTGGTTACGTTTGGAATACCCATCACAGTATATTCCCTAAATCTCTTCGGAGAAACCTTAATGTTTCACTCCTTCGCGTTACCCAATGCATTGGAGATCTATATTGGGCTCACCCGCCATTAGTTTATCACGGAACCTCCCGTCTTCATAATAATTCCCAAGAACCATAACATAATCGTATCACATAAAACATGCATAAAGGAAACATAACATTTCCACATTTCAATCACAAGATATCAATACAACACATTGATATAATAAAAACATTATGAAAACCATTTTCAATACCAAAATAAAAGAAAAGTAAAACATGATATTTATTTTTCTTTTAAAAAGAAGGTATGGCTTGTAGAGGAAGCTGAAACTTCAAATAATAGTCACGGCGGCGGAGAAGTCATTGTCGCCGCATACGTACGACAAAAACATTCAGTTTTGTCATTTAGTAAAACAATTCGTATAAAAATATTCCTTTTGGATAAACATAAAAGTCAAAGGGGTTTATACACCATATAAAAGAAGGTTGTGTATAAAACAAAATATGCCTCAATGAAAGGAGATTGAGACGAAGTCCCATACCTCGGGTCTGAATTGACTCTGTCGTTCTTTAATCTCCTGAATAATAAACTTGAGTTAATTTCTACTTGTTTAAGAACCTTTTTAAAGTTCATTATTACTTTTATATCACTTATCGCCATGTCATGAACACTATGTAATTATTTAAGTTAATAATGGTCGTTTTAACGATCATTGGTACTTGAGTCAAAAATAAACCCTTTATAATTACAAGTTGTTAATGTATCCATTATATCTAGAATGGTATTCATGATGTAGATATTATATATGTCATATATATCCAGTATATTCATGCATTTATAATATTACATAATCATTTAGAGGTATGAAATGAAATGCACCGTTCATGGAGACGGTAAGCCGTACGTACGCATGAACGCTGCTTTCATTTCTATTTCGTATTTTATAGAATGGAATCATAATTATATAAAAGTATATTATAATTCCAGTATAATATCATATATAATATCATATCTCCATCCTTTATACGTCCCACATATGGTATTTAACGAATCAACTCACTTTGTGGGGGCGGTAGTCCGTACTTCCTTAAATGAAGATACCACGTTTACCCATAATGGAAACCATACTGGTATGCCCAAAATGAAAAATACAGAAGCTTAAGGAAAACATAAACATATTATATATCATACATAAATATAGTTTCATCATAATGACCACCTTTTAAGGTGTTAAAAGAATTTTGAACAATCATCGTTTCATGAGGCATAAATTCACCATCCACGGAAACCGTATGTTCTTTAACCATTAGATGTAGGTGTGTGTAAGTGTAGCTCTAATAATTATTATAAAAAAATCCTATTATATTGAAGATACTGGAGTTGTTACAAAATAAATAAATAAAAAGAGTTTAGGGGGTTGGATAAGCAAAATAAAACAAAAGGACTCAAGTAAAGACATTACCTTAAAATCAGGCAACTCTCTTAGATTTGAGCTCAAAGGCTTCCTTGGGAAGACTTAGTCCCAAATTTAGGCTTCACGGAGTAATATAGGGAAGTGGAGAGACAAAATGGGCAGGGTTTGGCCGAGCCAAAGGCTTTGGGAGTGTGGGTAAAGAGGTAGAGGTGGGGGCCTTTTATAAGAGGAGAGGAGGGGCACTCTTAGAAAGTAAAGATAAGTTACTTTATTTTAAAATGGGATTCGGATTCAAAAGGTCCCACATTGATATAATTCGAGGATAAGGTGATAAGGGTTCGAAATCCACTCATACAATAGGTTTTGGACATGTTTAGGTCTTAGATATTACATTATCTTTTCATTTTATTTAAATCGTTAAATAATGAGGTCATCGCTGCATCATCATGATGTCATAAATAATTTAATTTATTTAATGTCTAAAAATTATAAAAAACTCCTATGATGTAATAAATCGGTTTATCTTTCTAATGAATATTTATAGTCAAAAATCTGACTTTTATAACCCCATGTAAAAATTGTTTTAGTAAAATAACTTCTGTTTGTGTCATTTTTTACTTTAACATTAAATAAATCGTTATTTATGTCATTTCCCAACCAAAGTGGCTCTATGGGGACCCCAAGTTGACCCATGGCTTTTATTGGTCGTCCATGACACATCCAATAAGGTTAGGACATGTTTCTAGGTCATTTTATATTATTAAAGCATTATTTTTACCTTAAACTACACTAATTACCACTAATCGCGATTAAGAACTAAAAAGTTACTATTCAAAAAAAATTATTTTAATCTCATTGAACCACATTTAACTTCGTAATGACAACCATGTATGTCAGATTTATGAAATTCAAAACACAGAAGTGGTAAAATTTCATTTAAACAAAAAATCAGTTTTTATAAGTACCACTTAGTGGTTTCAATATTCATCAAAAATTGAAGTTTAAAAAAAAATACCAAAACATCCCCATAAGCGATATTTGATATTATGAATCCAAAAATTAAGTCTATTTTACAAAATTAAAAACATATAAGTCACATTAATTAATTTAATAATTAATTCCCGCTGTCAGAGAAAATAACGTGTTTTATGAATCAATAAGTATCAAAAGATTGACACTAGTTTAAGTCTAATTTCACAGTGAAATTGATTCCAATGACCAACATTGGATTAAATGGTAAAAATATATTCTAATTTCACTTAAAAACCAATTCAAAACATAATCTAATCATATAAATAAATTATATTGAAAAACAGTTTTGATGTAAAATGCAGTATTTTTCACTAGTCATTAAAAAATGAACATTGTCAGAAAAATACCAAAAATTCACACAAAGTAAATTTTGATGTCCCAATCATAATGAATAAGATTATTTTGACAAAAATAGCTTATAAAATTGTCAAAAGATAGATTTAAAAATGGTTTGCCATCAAAAGGCACTAAAACAATCTTTTAAAAATATTAGTGTATTCCATGCTTAAGATTGGATTTATTTTCATTTTAATCCTATAAAACACTATCTAATTCATTAATAGACATAGATAAAAATATCTATTATTCATTACTTACTTGGGATTTTACACGCGAACCACCCTGGTTCGCGGGATGCCCACCAAACCGAGAACCACCCCGGTTCACAGAATTCCCATATGTTTGCGGACCACCCTGGTTCGCTGACGGCCTCTCCACCCGCCTAGCACCTCCCTACATGAAGGGAGATACCACTCATAAAACTGTGTGTCCCACTAGATCCTTTGGAGTTCCCATTCATTGGGCTAGATAAAATCCTTCCAATCCGGTCTGATCCTCTGCAACCCCCTCATTGGCCCATTCATCGGCCTTAATCCAAGGCCTCCACCAAAGTCACTGGACCCGTGTGATGTAACCTTCAGGCACATCCGTGCGCTGTTTTGAGTTCACATACCAATGGTAAGAGAGGGCGAAGGGGTTGCTCCGGCCCTTGAGCAGATTCCCGAAGGATTTCTGGGTTCACATTCCCACAATAATGCGATGTTCGAGTCCGGGAGTCCTCTTTCTGCCCCTCCACATGTTAGGACTGGGGAATCTCTCCCCTCTCCGGGGCATGGCGAACTACCAATCAGAAGGAAGTCCCCATGAACCTCCATACTTCCCCACGACCATGGCCAATGAAGGGCGTAGTGGGTAAGGGTGCTGCTCTATAGGGGCAAAGTCCCTATCCCGCTACGCTTTGTCGCCATGGGAATCCATCTAAGAGTAAGCCCCGACTTTTTGGGCTACTCAATGTGTAAGCCCCACTCCACATCCTACCGATGCACCTTTCGTGATGTGATCATCTGGTCCATGCTGCCTCTTGTTTCTCAAACCGATCATGACTCACGTGGGCTTAGAGTAAACATCGACCATGAAATCCTCACCCTGGGCCTCCTCATAGTGTATGCCCCAATCCATTACCCAGGGCTGCCATAGAGCATAAGCCCGAATCCAATTCAAACTATGTGGACTTTTATCTCTATCCCCTAATAAGGGTACGTAGGAAGCCTCCCCTAGGTTTAAGCCCAATACTAGGCCAACCCAACCATCTTCACGTCGGTTCACCACACCAACCTGGGGCAGCCTGGAGTGTAAGCCCCATACCACACTGAACTATGTGGATCCAGATTCCTCTCATGAGGACACATAGGAGGCCCATATCACGGGTTCGATCCAAACACTCAAGTTTTTATCTGTCTCCCCTGGATTACAATAAACTCCAGAGTTCCTGGTTACGAGGCTTTAAATCAGTGCCGTCTCAGTGAGTCCAGAATCCCTGGGGTCATTAATCCAATGATGGATGGTAAACCTTGGTCCTAAATGATTCTGAATCCATGCGTTTAGCTTACTATTTCCAACCAGGAATAATACATGGATACTATTCTTGGGGATAAAACAAAGATTCACGAACATATGAATACGTCTTAAATCTATATGAGAGTCCCAGAACAAGAAATAATTCCACCCAAAAGGGTGCTATGAGCCTGAATTCCCATCCTCTCGACCAATGTGAGTTCTTAAGTTTCACTGGCCAGATCGCCCTACGAACGCCTGCCTTTGGAAAGCAGGTCCATGTATCGTCGGATACAGAACCATTGGGTGTTTTGAACCGATCCGAAATAGATTCCAACTATAGAAAAGCATACCTTTAATACATAAATAGTACATCATTTTAGGCAAAAATTTATTACGAAACATTAAGATCCACAAAAGAGACATCAACGGATAGTGTGTGTGTGGAGATAGGATAAAAAATCTTTGTATTTCATGAATGATCATTAACATATTCCATAGATATATTACCACATTGTAATCCTCTTAGAAATATTATATTTAATAACATTATTCATTACATGTTTAAGGGGAAAATGATAATGAGGGATCTCACATCCTCAATAAGTGTAAAAAATATTTATTTTATGGATATCTTAAGAATAATATTAGAATAAGGGTAGAAGAATGTGATAATAAAATTTTAAAAACATACACAACATATTAAATATCATTATATTAAATCATGGAATACATATTGGCATTTACTAAGACAAGAACAATAATGAAATCAAAGACCATGAGCTTTTAGAGCATAAAATTTCATTATGAAATAAGTTTCTAACATATATATAAGCACAAGAAATACTTTTTAGTTATGTAGTAATACCAAGACTATTATAGTTTATTGGGTACACTCCCCATTATTTAATATCCTTAGTCAAGGATATCTGTAATTACTAATATAGTTGAAAAAATCCCTTTCTGAACATGGTTCACTCCCTATTCATGTTCTGATTTTCTTACGAGATATACATCTTTACATGATACATTAAAGGGGTATATAATTACAATACCACTCATCAAATAATTAAAATCCTAATTTTGTGTTATATAAGAGTATAAATAATTCATCATATATAATAACCCTTGGAAAGAAAATGAGTTTCATGGACATTTTAAATTTTCATCATATCATAACCCATCTAAAATAAATAGGGTTTTTAAATACCTAATATTTATAATAATAAACCATATATATAAATAACAATGATGATATCATTGAATAATAACCCCAATAAATCACAATTAACATTTATGGATGTGTCATAGAATTAAATTTTAGTCAAAATATTACATGGATTATTTCTTGCGGAAAATGAAATTTTCACTCTAAAATAACTTCATTAAAATAAATAAAAAAGATTATATTGAAATAATAAAATGAAACATGTAACATGTGATGAAATAATTAACAGATTGTGTGGCCTTTATTGTGGAATATTAGGTTCATTATTTGAATTATTAAACAATGATACATTTCAAATTTCCAGTCATAAGTCAAAAGTATCTATTTCACAAAATTAAAAGATGATTAGTCTAATTTTTTTTAACATTAATCATGGGTAAAAATGATTTTAAAAAATAGTTTATTAAATACATTCTTGAAATCCTTGTTAGAAAAAATTAATATGGATGAAAAAATATTTTTGAAATAATATAGACATACAATTGATTTTACTTAACAGTCATTTTTAATCTATTTAGTACAAAATGAGCCGAAAATAAAGGGAAAATATGTAATCTCTAGATATAACAATGTGATAAGAAAATTCATAATAATATAAAGAGGTATATCAAAAAAATTCATCATTAGAAACTTATTCATAAAAACTCCTAATAAATAATTATATTGTAATATAAATCCTTATGTCATGCTTGACTTGATTCAAAAGTGCACTATATTCTTCTTCTGTAGAAGGAATCCTTTAGATTCATTATGAAGGACCCATGAAATTTTAATTTAAGATGAAAATAACCTATAATTAATGAATATTTTAGATGATAAGTAAATCCCAAAGGGGTTTGTCAAGTTATAAGGCTAAGAAAGACATAGGAAGGGAGGAGAAGAGTTTCCATTTTCTAATTTAGGGGAGGAGCACTCTTGGAATTACATATTGTATTAATTTAATATAAAATAATTATCATAGAAAAATGGATCAAAATTGATATAATTTTTAAATATGGTGGGGATGGATAGAAATCATCTCACCCAAATAAATTTTAACATGTTTTGGTTATCTTACAACATTTATGTCTTACTTTTGACCCCCCCATTATCCCTTTTGAAAAATACCATGATATAAATTATTTTTTAGTCTATATGGGATAAGTAGGATATTATTGAATGAAAAATGATGAATACATTGATAAAGGTTGATCTTATAAACTGTATACCACTTACATGGCTAAGGAAAATACTATTATGATTTTTAAATTATTTAGAAAAATATTATTTATTATAAAATATCATTAATGTAAATTTTAAAAATATAATAAATATTATAATATAATATAACAACCCATAATTTTCATACATAGATATTAAATATAAATATAGTAATATTAATTACATAATATAACAAAACCACTCGAGAACCGTGTAGGTTTATCTTCATTAGAAACATGTAAACATAAACAATTGGTTCATAAAAAATCTACATCATCTCCTTGTAATTCCTTCATTACTAGATCCCTTTTGGACACATATTACTTAGTAAATTTCTTCATACCCTATGGAAAATAAAAATAAAAAAGGGTGATATTATATTCCTAGTAATGTTAAACAAGGGACTTATCAATCATATCATAATCGTAAGACATGTTAACATAAAGCAACACTTGAATATTGTATCTATCATATCAAAGACCATAATATCATTTTATAAAAGTTCATAAAGAATCAAGGAACATATTCCATGGCATTATAACATAATACATGGAGTTTTGTCATAGTAAAAAACATAGAAAATCATTTCAATATTATTCAAGTCTCATTGCGAATACCATCATAGTGGACAAAGTCCTTTAGGGAATCGAGTTCACACTACATTCCAACCCTATTTTACTGATCTAAGTTCACTCCTCATTCCATTCTTGTTTATATCATGATATATAAATCTTTAACCAATGAATCAGATGGAGATATAGGTCCCACACTTCACATAATGAAAACCATACATATGTGTGACACAAGAACATAAATCATTCATTATATTAGATCCTATTGAATGTAATGGGTATCATAAACATTGTTAAATCATAACATGACCCATGGAAAAGAAATAGGTTTCATAAATATCATTCCATCACAACCGTAAATCAACTTTAGGTAGAATATGTACAATATCCTTAAAAAAATATCCCCGTTAAATCATAATAAACATTAAATATTATTATCATAGAATGAAAATAATTTTGAGAGATCACTTTAAAATAATTATTGAGAAAAATATCCATTCTACTTTGAAAACATTTCATTTTCTTAAATTGACATTAAATTTTTAAATAAAACATTTTATTTGAAAATAAACTTGTATTCTTGTGAGGTAATCTTCAAGGAATTATGGTTTCATGACTGTGGAAATATCCTTTCATTTTGTATAATTTAAAAAAACACCCATTCATTATTTTACTGAAAAATTCACCAAGAACCTCATTTGAGAAACGAAAAAAAAGATTCCATTCAAAAAAAAAATAAAAAATCCACACATGTACCAGAATAAATATAATAAAATGTATAAGAATAGTAAAACAATTTGGAATTCATTTTTATGAAATATGGAAATGGAAGATAAATATTCTCTAGCACATGTTTTAGGGTCCTGGAAATTCCTCAAGGAGGAAATCCAATTACCCCAAGACTTGGGAAAGGACCAAACTAGTCCTTATATCGGCTCACAGAAACAGTACGCGGCCGGTTCGGCAAATCGAAATTCTGAGGGCCAACGTCATCAGTGAAGCAAAGGCGGGGACCCTCCGTGGACGCAAAGCGGGATTGGTGCCAGGCCGGTCCACTACCGTGAGCCTCCCCCTCCGTGAACCTCGTTGTTCTCCAAATAGAGGCGGAATCCATATTCGGCTGTGAACCTTGTCCATCACATAATAAAGGCGGAGTGGTGCACGGCTGCGGAGCAATTCCACGGATCTCGGTTCCAAAAATAGCTGGTTGACCGAGTCATCCGTGCCTGGGGATTCCTTCATGGGATTCCGTAAAGGCCATGTGCTCATCCTATCCGCGGCTCTATAAATAATCCTCGAGGGGCACCAAAAAAAGGTGAGGAGAGGACGGGTGAAAACCAGTGGGGAGACGCTGGAGAAATCGTTCTCAGCGGTCCGCGACCATATTCGGACTCCATATCATCCATGGATGCGCTCTTCCGTGGATAGGAGAAACCAAACCATGAACCACAGGCGGTCGAATCCTTCATGGCCAGCCCTTAGTGTCCATTCCCTCTGCGGACCCGCGTCTCTTGAAAAATGGAGGCGGGAATCCACCGCGACCTGCTCCATAGCGACCAGCTTTTAGAGGCACATTCCTCCGTGGACTAGTCTTTTTCGTGAAATAGAGGCGGGTTTCCTCTGTGGCCAGTCCTCCGCAGACAGCTCCTTCACGGCCAGTCCTTCGTAGACATCTCCTTCGCGGCCAGCTCCCCAACGGCCATCTCCTTCACAGACACCCTTCACAGACATCCATCTCTACCACGAACAGCTCCTCTTTGGCCAATCCCTCGTGGCCGGCAACTCGCGGTCAGCTCCTTCGTGGCCAACCCAATGCGGAAAACCCCATGCACCCACTGGACCATACCGCGGGGGCTGCGCCCCCACCCCCTCCTCCGGATCACTACCGGGTTGCGGTCCCGACCCTCCGGCCCGGTCCCTTCGCTACAGTCACTGACCCCCGTGAAAAATAGAGAGTCGCACAACGAGCGATTCGGGCTGGGTCAACAATATATTCTATTGCACCGTTATGCTGCTCCAACATCCGTACTATAAATTCCATGAGTATCTCTACTTGTCATGAGACTCAAAAAACCCCATTGCCATGTTCATTTTTCTAGGTTCATCCAGAAAGGGCCGCCCTTGCGTAAGTCCCACACCAACCATTGCTAGGTATCTCCTACATAGTCATCCTGACCACATGACCTTAAACTGCATGGTCCACATCCTGACCACATGACGTTAAACTGTATGGTCCTCGTCCTGACCAGATGATGTTAAACTGTATGGCCCTCATCCTGACCACATGACGTTAAACTGTATGGCCCTCATCCTGAACACATGACGTTAAACATTAGGGCCCTCGTCGTATCCATATGATGCTAAACTATATGGAAATAGTCCTCTCTACATGACTATAAACTATAGCATTCTCTCTCATTCAATAGTTTTATGCCTTTTTCTCCATAAAAGATATACCTTATGCTCTAAGCATAAGATGCCTCATGCCATGTTTACAGTGGAATTATTTCACGAGCACTGGAATCCGTTCAAACATTCCATCACTACACCCCACGCATTGCCTTTCCTTTATTCGGATCTACATCCTCTTTCATGTCTAAAGGGACACCCTAGCGACCTGGCCTCATGCCTCATCGGCTCACCTACCGTCCTAGGACAACACCCCGGAAGACTTTGGAGAGCACTTCGAGAAAGGTCCTGGGTTTCGAACATGGTCAGCAGTCGACCCTCATTTGTTTGTCCCCATTTCAGGCTAACACGATATGGATGCTGTGTTTCGAACATGTTCAACAGTTATCCTACATTTTCATTCCACCTTCACCGTGTTCCAAATGTTGGGCATGTGATTCACACTTTTAATTTCCCATTGTTTGGACTGATTCCAATGTCCTTGGCATTATCCCTCTTTTGCGCTTGCGCATTGGCATTGGCCCCCATTATATTCGTCAACCTACCAATGGGTCGGGATAACCTCATGGCCAGACATGAGGAAGACACCACGGGCGTCCATCTCAGAGTAAGCCCCGATCTTATGGGCCTCCTCAGAGTGTAATCCCCAATTCATCGACCCATGGGCTACCTTCATGCGTAAGACCCACTCCGCTTCTCACGGACGCACCTTTCATGACATGATCCTCTGGTCCCTACTTCCTATTGTGTCTCACACCGTGCCTGACTCACGTGGGCTTAGAGTATGCATCGACCCTGAAACCCTCCTATGGTCCACCTCAGAGTGTAAGCCCCAAGCCAAAGATAACTATGGGTACTTTGATCCATGTCATGGCATGGTACATAGGAAGCATCCACGAGGTTCAAGCCCACCACTCGGTCATTTATTCACGTCGAGTTCCACCCTCATCCAACATGACATTAAACTGTATGCCCCCATCCAGCATGATGTTACACTGTATGAACAAACTACGTGGAATTTGATCCCTATCTCCAAGACAAGGTACGTAGGAATCCATCATGAGGTTCAATCCCACTACCCATTGGACCACATGGTCTCTCTTTACGTCGGTTCCCCGACACCTATACGAACTATGTGGACTTTGATCCCTATCTCCTAGATAGTTTACGTAGGAAGCCTCCCTGAGGTTCTATCCTGAGAGTCGGTTGATCTGATCATCTCCACATCGGTTCACGACATCATTCCTAGTGCTGCCTTGATTGAGTTCCAGCCCTTCGTGGTCATTAATCCAACGAGGGATGGTAAACCATGTCCATGAATGATTTCAAACCCCTGCGTCCAGCTGACCGTTGCCCACCAGGGTTGAATATGTGGATACTATATTTTTCTATAAACCAATGATTATCGAACATATAAATACGTCTTAAATCTATAAGAGAGTCCTGGAACAGGCAATAATTCTCCTAAAAAAGGGTTCGATGAGCCCGACTTCCAACCCTCTCGACCAATGTGATTTCTTAAGAGTCACTGGTCAGACCATCCAGTGAATGCCTGCCTTTGGAAAGAAGGTCCATCAATCATTGAATACAGAGCCGTTGGGTGTTTCGTGGACAAAAACCAGAATGAGACACATATATACATAAAAATATTCCTAAATAAAATGTGATTGTCATATTAAACCATACCTTATGTCTGATTTCCATTATACATTTCTAAAACTACAATAAAATGATTTGAATAATGCTATTAATTTATAAAAAATCCGTATTATAATTTATTATATCATATTTGATCCTATTATATAATTCTATCACCGATTTATTAATAATATTTCATTATTACTATTCATTTGGGAGTTAACTACATTATTATCCTTTGCATGTTTTATCATATATGTGTAATTTATAATGAATAAGGTATAGTTCCATATTATCCAGAATTATATTAATCTAATATATATCATATTTATTCATTATATAAATTTATATAATAATTCATTAATGGTGAACATTGAAAATAAATCGCATCGTATCGTGGGGACAGTAGGTCATACGTATGCACGAACGATGGTATCATTCTATTAAGGGTGAAATACTATGGAAGTGGATGGAATATTAATTTTTTTCCAGTATCACAATCATGTAATAATTATTATTGTATATATATATATATATATATATATATATATATATATATATATATTATTTTCATTATTATACCAATCCAAATAAAATGGTGATTAAAAATAGTTCACACCACGACATGGAGAGGTAAGTTGAACGTACGGACGCTTGATGCTTTTGTTTTCAGTATGATTGATAAAAGGTGGAATATGGTTTTTTTAAAATTCATAATAACATCTTAGAATATAATAGATATTGAATTTATTACTTTATAATGGAAATGACATATTAAGATGAAATAGAAGAAGAAATAATCCAGAAAGAGTTGTTAAAGATGATTAGCTCTTCATTAGAAACATTCGTTTAGATCTCCTCTTAGGAACACAAGGGTTGGTCTTTTGAAAAGACCGTAACCTCTAGATTGTGTATATAAAAGTATAGAAGATGAATATCTTGGGAATGGTATATCTTTAAGTCGCAATGTGATGTAAATAAGTGAGAGAGGAGGTTACCTTTCATAATTGAGGTGAGGGGCACTTTTTAAATTTAAAAAAATATTAATTTATAATAAATTCAAACTCATTCCAAATTCATCAAAAAGGAAATATATTCATAGATACGATTAGATAAGTTTTTAATATCATCAAGAGATATATTTTATAATTGTTTTTGGTATTATTGTAAACCTTATTATTTTATTAACCCTTAGTTAACCTATATTAAAAATAACTAAGATACCAAAATTTCAATATTAAAGGGATCTAATTTCACTTATGTTATGTAAATTATACCAGAACTAAATGATTTATAAAAATTTATACCATGTTATAATTATTTTGTTTTTTTAAATAAGTTTTATAATATTTAAATAATTTAATATAATATTATTAGTGTCATTTTTGGCGTTATTCATTTTTTGTACTTTTAAAGTTATCAAGATAATAATTAAACTTAAAAAAATATTTTCTTATATTTATAAGAGGTAAAGTCATATATAAAATTCTATCATAACTTTCATTATCTCAAATTAAATTTATTTTAATAATTTTGCAAATAATTATATGAAATTTCTATTAGTAAAAAATTACTTTATCAGGGTTTTATAATTATTTACTATACACATTTGTTCACTATAGAAATAAAATACCATATTTAAGATATATCTTATAGTTTTCATAATAATATTTATAGTCGAATATATAATTTTGGTAAGTTATTATTAAAATGATATAGTATTTAAAACAAGAATGGGGCATCTTTAAATTACTCTGAAATAAAATATTGAAAATATCATATTATTATCTAAGTGGCCCAAAAAGGAAAAAAATTAATTATTATCATGAAAAAATAATATTGAGTTGAACTTTTACATTTCTAGCTGTTCATGAAATTACTCTTTCTTCATGTCGAGACATAAGGGTTATTTAAGATAAAAGTGTGACATTTTGTGACTTTTTTTAAAAAAAAATTATATAAGTCATTTTTATGTAATAGTGTCCATTAAAAAACTTAATTTAAATCTATATGTGTTATGGGGTGAATTATTTTCATCCAAAAAAAATTTCACGTATTATGATTATATTATTGTCTTTATCAGTTTATTTTTAACCTAAATTGCCCAATTTTTAGTTTACCACGGTAACACAATTTACCAAAGTTACTATTAATATTTAATAAAAATAAAAATGAAATATTCACAATATTTGGACCTTAATAATCTAAATTTGGTATCTATTTTTAAAAATTCAAAACCCATATCTTTCATATCTTAATTTAAAATAAAACTAGTAACAATCCATGAAAAAAAATTTCATAAAAATACCCTTTTAAAACATTAAATGTTTTTATAATAAATTCATATATAAAATACTTTTCAAAAACCCAAAATTATTTTATTTTAAATTTATATTAACTAATTAAAATTTAAAATATATTTTTACCTTTATATAATTTAAACGAAAATAAAGGTATGAATTAAAATAAGTGTTTTCACTATTCATTAAAATATAAATGCTTTTAGAAATTTTTTTAAAAATTATTTTAAGATAATTTTTCAAAAATGTAATTAATTTTTTTAAAAAAAATTCTAGAACTTTTTAAAGTTAATATTAACCCTTAAAAATAAAATAAACTCATTTTTGAAGAAAAAGTATATTTGATGAATGAAATTATTTTTTACAAAATTGTGGGATTATTTTATAAGAACTTAAAAATACTTTCATATTTGGTTGGACCTTTATTTTTTTTAATAAATTAGTTATTCATATTTTTCACTATCAATTTAATGTCTAGGTTATAACCATGATTTTATACTAATACTGTCTCATTGTTTGTTTAAACTCAAAATTGCGTGCAACACAAGCTATTGAAGAAATAAAATTGTTTAATGAAAATATTTATTAAAATATCAGGTTTTTTATATTATACCAATATTAAAATAAATTTCTCCCTTGAAATTACTCATATAGATACAAATAAATAATGATACCTTTGCTTCATCACATCCGTAGGATCCCACGTAGCTTCCTCAAATTGGTGGTTCTTCCATAAAACATTAACCAAGTGACTGGTCTTATTCCAAAGAAATTTTCTCTAACATACAGAATCTCTTTCATTTGTTCTTAATAAGAAAGATATTTCTCAATTAGTATGAATTAAATGACTTTTACATATGAAGGATCATGTATATACTTTCTCATGAGAGATACATGGAACAAATCATGAATCTGAGAGAGATTCAATGGAAGAATTAATCTATAAGTTACCTTCCAAGCATGATCAATAATTTCAAAAGGATGGATATTACTAGGGATTAGTGTTACCTTGTTTAAAAATCTCATCACTAAATTATAAAGAGATATTCATACAAATACCTTATCACCAACCGCAAACTAATACTCTTTTCAATGATTGTAAGAATAAAGTTTTTGTCGAATCTAAGATTCCCTTATGTGAAGTTGAATAGATCTAACCTTCTCTACAATTTACTAATCTAGATTAGGTCCCAATAGGTTTCATTGCCCAAATTAATTTTTTCATGTAGGAGTTATTCCCTTCTTACCATAGAGGGATTCATGAAGATCCATAGGAATACTGGAGTGGAAGTTACTGTTGTAAGAAAATTATACCAAAGGTAGGTGTTAATTCTGACACCCATTGAAATAAATAGAAAAATATCTAGTCATTTATTGTAGATTTTGAATTATCAAATCATTCTAACCATCATTCTGACGATGAAAATAAGTTCTGAAACCTAACCTTGTATCCAGAGCTTATTAAATACTTCTCCAAAACTTCATAGAAACCCTCATATCTCAATCAGATATAATGAAATTTGGTACTCTATGAAATATCAAAAAATTATTTATTATATATTTTTGAAAGATAATAAATAGATAAATATTATATGATAATAATGAAGTGTTGGGAGTTTGTAAGATGATCAAATATAACCTATATATTTTTATTAGTTTTAAATGTTTTGGGATGTCTGTTGAAAAATCCATGGTGATGTTTTCCCATATCCAAAAAATTATGGATAATGATTATAACATCCCCTTAAATTAGGCCTCCAATCCATAAATAAATGATAAAAAAATCACTGAGAATCACACTCATTAATATTTCACTTCATTCCATCCCACCAAAAATACACTTTCAGGTCTATATAAATCTTGGTGCTTCTAGGATTAATGGAGAATGATGAACTATTCACCTCATACAACAGATTGTTATTTAAATATATTATAGGAAAAAACAAACATGATTATTGAACCTTATTATTTCATAAAAAATAAATTTTAACTTGAAAACATTTCTCACCTTTTTTGTATCTATACGTCAGCCTTCCATGCATCAATAATATTCACTTGTTTAAGTGGTTGAAAATTCATTTGATCTAGATAATATTTCTCCCATTCCATTAATATTTCCTAATATATCCATTATAAATCCACAAATATTGGATATTTTTTGATCCTCATCATAGATAGGTTAGAATGGTCTTTTTTACTCAAAGCATCTACCACCTTGTTAACTATCCTAGGGTGGTAATGTATTGGGTAGTCGTAATCATTAATCAACTCCAACCATCTTCTTGGGCACATATTCAACCCATTTTGAGTGAAAATATACTTTAAACATTTATTATTAGTGTATATGTCACATATTTCTCCATTAAGGCAATACCCCCATATCATTAATGCAACAATTACCATTGTTAACTACAAATATTGAGTTTGGTAATTTGGCTCATGGATTTTAAATTTTCATCAGTCATAAGCTATCACCATATCATTTTTCATTTGAACACATCCTATACCATTAATGGATGCATCTCTATAGATCATAAATGTTTCTGCACTATAGGGTAGTGTGAGTATATGTGAACTAACTAAAATTCTTTCTATCACATTGAAACTCTCCTCACATTCCTCTATATATATGAAATTAACTCCGTTATGAGTCAATATGGTGAGTGTATTAGATAATTACAATAAACCATTCACATAACATTGATAATATCTATCCAAAACAAGGAAATTTACCGTTTTTGGTCTAGGCCAACATTCAAAAACATCCACCTTTTCTAGATCCAGAGTTACACCATCTTTTGAAATTATGTGACCCAAAAATGAAATATTATGAATCCTAAATTCACATTTGGTAAATTTTTCATATTTCTTTTTCATTTCTCATGGTATTTAGTACAATCCTCAACTGATATTATTGTTATTCCTTTCACTTTGAATATACAATAATATTGTCATAAATACTACCCCGAACTGATCAAGATAGTATTTAAAAAATTCTATTCATTAAATCCATGAAGATAGTGGGGAATTAGTAAGACCAAATGGAATCACTATAAATTAATAGTGTCCATACAATGTACGGAATTTCGTCTTGTCTGTATCCTCTTTCTTTACCCTAAATTGATGATATAAAAAATGAAGATAAATTTTAGAAAAATTTGAGCTCCACATAGGTAATGATTCTAGAATAATCTCAATAGTAAACTCTACATCTCGAAACAAAGGTATACCAAAGAATTATTCCGGAAAAACATCTCCCAAGAACATTAAAATAGGAGAAAAAAAAATAGATTTTACCCATGTTCAGTCAGGTAAATACTAGAAACCTCTATCATAACACTACCCAAAACTTGGTGCTTGGGTGCTGTTTCTACTGCATCTACATCCCACCCCCTTATGCACATACATAATTCCCTCTAGTGATGTAAAAATCAACATCCCATGATATGTTTCAATATGGGCTCTACAGGGAACTAACCAGTCCATCTAAAGGATTACATTAAAACCCTTTATGTCGAGGGGGTACAAGTTACATGCAAAGAGGTAATGTATTATCTCAATGAGTAATTTTTACAGTAGAGAACTCCCTCGGAATGGATACCTAAGGGTGTATCTAGAATTATAATGCAATGATATTCTTAATATCGAGGCCCATAATCTCCATGGTTACCTCAGATATGAATGAGAGAGACACACTTGTATCAAATAAACCAGAGACTAAAGTGGAGGCTACTAGAATGGTACCTTATACAGTAGATGGTCAAATTTTCCACTCCAGTAGATTAGGTAGGACTGCATGTAACTGGCCTATAACAGGTCCCTAAGTCATTACCATGCTTACTTGAGTTGGGTAACTTTTGCGGGTGTTGAGAATCACTAGTCTTGTTTCCTCTACCTCGACCGCAACCTTGGCTTGATCCACTAGTGGTATTCCAGCTTCCTGAATGTAGTGATCCTGCTGATCCTACTCCTGACCCTTGAGTAGGTGAAGGTCCTTGATCATTAGGCACTGATAGAAATGTTTTACAGAAACAGTGGATATGGACTATCCTACCACAACCTCTTCACTCCATTGGATTCCACATACATTGCATCTTATAGTTTCCTGGAACCCTTTAATAGTGTAATATAGGAGAACATCCCATAAAAGGGGAACAAGTACCACCACCTCCACAAGATTCGTCAAAAAATCGCTTTCTCTCAGATAAATATCCATGATAAACTTTGGGTGAAAAATCATCCTGGATTTCACACTCAACATCTCTCAAATTACACTCCATAATTGGGGTCTGGTTGAAGATTTTAGAAATAGTTGTATACCTAAACACATTGAATTCCTACTGGATGGCATAACACAACCCATCTTCAAATTTCCTTTCTTCCATCAGATCAACAATAGCTAGAGAAGGAGTGAAACACTGTAGATATGTGAAAAGGGATGAGTACTCCATAACTGACATGTCCCCTTGCTGCAGATTCATAAAATCTATTGCTCTATCATCCCTTAGAGTATGGGAAAAGAATTAGTCATAGAAGGAAGTCTAAAGTTCATTCCAAACCATCTATCTATGTTGTCCTATCTAGGTGATGACATCCCAGCACCTCTTGGATGAGTCGTGTAGCATGTAAGAAACCATTTTGACCCTATTCTCTAGTGGAATCTCTCGGTTCTCAAAGATAGAAAGGATCAACATTATCCAATTCTCTCCAGTGAGTAGTCCTCCATATCCCAAAAAATAGGAGGCTACTACTGTTGAAACTCGTGATATAACTCTTCCATGTTCAGGGATGGTCACTCACTGCATTACATATTCTACATCAAACACATGAAGCACTCTAAAAAACTGGGCATCAATGCCCAACTCAGGTATGGGAGGAGGAACCACAGGTGGCTCATCTGGAAGAAAAATTGGCGACTCAAGTCCCGCAACCTCAGGAACATGATCGTTGCCACCTCCAGGGCACACGACTCAAGGACGTCATAAGAGAATAATGATACAATTCCAAAAAATTGTCTCAAATGGGATTTAAACATATTATAGGATTTCATTTAAGAAACTAAGACATGTACTACAACCTTCCATTAATAAAGAACATGCCTCTCTGGCTGCTTTAAAATCTAGGACTTGATGTTAGAATAGACCGTGACAGGGCATAATATCAAATAACACCCACTACACACTACTAAAGTCGGGTTCATGTTAACTTTCTAATTTATGCATGTGTAAAAAGGGTGATCTCAAGTAATAAGTCATTTAAAATAGTTGAATCGAATGATATTTTATTTTTTGACCCATAAGGGCCCATACAACTTATGAGTCAAATAATGACATGCAATTGGATGTCATTTCCATTTAAATTGTGCTTATCCCTGTAATTATAGCATTCCTCAAATGGTTGAGCTAGTTGGAATTAGATTTTACAATCAATAAGGGCCCATAAACCTTATGAATCATAGAGTGGAACACACTAAACTCACATCATAGAACACTCCAAATCCTACAGAAATATTTCAGTACAATTGTATATATGTAAAACAAGACACAATAACATATAACAAGAATTGTTTTGTAAATTTAAACGTGACATGGAAAAATTTCTGGCCTATTCATATTTCCCATATCGTATGCATTTCCTTGACATCAACCTCATTTCATCTGGTTGAATAATAAAATCATAATTCCAATAACATTAATACCAATGATATAACAAACCATATGAAGCACCCAAATGTGAAATGATATCAACAATAATATAAGAATCAATAATAACAATAATTCAAGAAACATGGACCATGCCTTGTACATGGGTTGGTGACACCAAAGCATAGATTGTGACCAAGTCCCAAGCATTTCCAATATTCTATTTATTATATCCAAATAATATAGAAAGAAATGAAAGCCTCTAATACCAATTTGTGACATCCTGAAGCTGGTTGCCACCTAACCCATGCCCCATGTCCCATTGGCCACATTACCCATGACACATCATCCCATATGCCAGGGGGTGCCAAATAAAAACAGGGGTGTGAAGGTGAATCCATAGGGAAAATATACCCCAATGTCAGAGTACACAATGGAACATAACAACAACTTATAGTAGCAGAAGCATAATCAAGAAAACCGACAGAATAAATAATGAAAGAATATAGATATAATGGAAGACTGAATAATATAACAAAATCCTAATAGGTAATGTTGAATACAGATTTGAATTCATGAAATGCTTGTAAAAATGGGAAGAGAAATGAGGAAGTAAACATACAAATAGAAGGGTACAAACGTAAACAAAATCCCAAACACTACTCCATAGAATCTCGAGCCTAAGCCCGATACTTCTCTCCTAAACTCCAACTAATAATAGGAATCAATAGATGAGATAGTGGTTCTTTCATATATCAATAAATGCAGGAAAACATTCTTCTCGGATACCAAATGTGGCCTGGGTAGGGTGTGAGAGAAATCTCAGTAGGCCACCACCAACAATGTATATGTGTAATCTGAGTAGAACTCATAAGTAAACAGTGCGAAACTAATAGTAAGAAAATAAAGGAATATAAAATAACCTATTAACGTCCCTCTCATGATCCTAAAGCACACCTAGTGGGTTTACCTACTTTAGCTAAATGCTGGAATATCTAATCAAGTAACTACATATATATATATAACTGACATAAGGGTTAGCTTTCCAAATGTCCATATATTTATCCGACTGGACCATTGTTCAACATGCCTTTGTCCATATAAAGATATATATAGCCGACATGAATTTAAGCATGATTTTTCCATATAGTGACATATATAACTAGCCTAATGCTCAACATGCCAGCAGTCCATATATATATATAACTGGCCCAAATTATATAATACCTTAGTCCATATAGAGATATATATAACTAGAATGATGTTCATTATTCCTTCATCAATATAATATATGGTAAACCATCTTATATCATTATTCAATTTAATGAAAATGAACTATTTCATGTTATGACATATAAACAAAGCATGTACAGGGTGAGGCCATTCCATCCCTTGATTCCATTTCATCTGAATCCAAACATTCATATGATTTAGGAATATATCATCCTATATACCCTATAAAAACAATCCCTTCTTATTATCCTAGTAAGGAAAAACCATACCAAGGCAAGGTTTCAAAGCTAAAGGATCAAGGTCAAATACCAATATGGTCAATTTTCCAATTCCAATTCATAGGATCCAAATCATAATTGAGACACCTTTATCTAAGTCAAACACACTTGGGACAAAGGCCAATTAAATTAGAAACCAAGCCGGGATCTATAAACCATAATTTTAGATTTTGGGAAATTGATCTAAAATAGACAATTTTGGTGGAACGCCCCTTGGGAGTCCAAATAAATACAAGGTGATATATAAACCCATAATAATGATTCAGTAAACCTATGTCAATGATCTAGGTTCATTTAGACAGGAAGGAATCAACACACCAGAGAATCTCGATAAAGGATGACTCATGGACAAAACTAAAATAAAAAAATACATGACTACCTACCTTAGGGCCATAGATGATTACTCACTAGATATAAACCTCAGATTTGGAGCAGATCAGATATATCTTAGTTTCAGGCCAATGGCCTAAAAATAGGGATAATGAGCCTACATCTAAATAGCGTAAAATATGGAAACATTTATCAAGTAACGAGGATTACGTGAGGTTAACCTTACCTTGGGCTATCCAATACTTCTCTCAGATTGAAAATCAGTCACAATCCAGATGAGTAGAATGAATCCCAGTAGAAGAGGATTTTAGGAAACTTAGGGGAGGAATATAGGAGGTTATGTATACATAAGGGAGGAGAAAATAAAGAATTAGACTTAAAAGGAGGGAGGAAAAAAGGGTCATTTTTTCCTAAAAACCAGGTCACGTGCTTTCTGCGCATGGTTTTACAAACTGTGCACAAACCATGAATACTCCACTTTTTTATTGGGAACATCACATGGTCAATGTTCACTAACTATGAACATACTATGCAGATCCTTACTATATCAATGGTACAACCATGCAACTGGGTCGCATTGTTGAAGACAAATCATACGACCCAGTCTGTTTTCCCCTATTCAATGCTTTGGGCCGTAAATGAGCCTATGGTTCTCCTATGACCTCCTTATCTTGATTATAAGACTTAATTAGGTCCATTTAGAATATAAAAAAAGAAAAACTAATGATCTTTATCATGGTCTCATTACATTAATGTTATGAATATGTGTCCTTTTCCTTATATAAATGATGTCTTTGACCAGATCTAGGGTACTCATTATTTTTCATTGTGTGATCTATGGTTTAGGTAATATCAATATAGGTGATGGTGGATGAAATTATTAAAACATCATTTTAGATAGGATATGAGAAATATGAAATTTTGGTTTTTCCCTATGGGGAACAAATTCCCCTATTGTATTTATGGATACAACGAATAGAGTCTTCTCGGAACATTTTGATAGGTTTGTAGTTTTTTATTGATTACATATTCATTTATTCAAATATTAAATAGGTTCTTGAAAATAATGTAAGTATTTTTCTTCAATACCTTAATGAAATTGATTTAAATGGAATATTTAGAAAATATGATTTTTTGTTACAACTAAATTCATTCAAAGGACACATTATAAATAAATATGGAATTGTATTTGATCCCGATAATACTATAGTTGTTTATGAGTCACCATGACCAACAAATGTTAATGAGATTCATAGTTTTTATGGTTTATCAGGATATGACTGGAGGTTTGTTTAAAATGTTGAAAAGTTATCTTGTACACTGACTAGGTTAACTTGAAACCGGGTTAATTTTATCTGGGTAATAAAATGTGATGATTGTGAATATGAACTAAAAATAATGTTGGTGAAGACTATAGTTTATTCCATAAACCTATAAAAATTGTGAATTGTCACATATAGTGATGATTCAATAAAAACATTTTCCCCCTAATGTAGAATTATTAGGAAATTTTATATGATTCATAGAAATTGAATCTTCATGAGTTAAATTATTCTACACATGATATAGAGTTTACTAGTGTAGTTTTTCTTTACAAAATTTGATAAAACATTAATAGGGATCCGTGTGGGAATCATATACTATTATTAAATATTGTAAGTACATATTCACTCAAAAATATTTTATCATTGAATGGAGGATATTGCTAGAATAGTTAAACAATTATGACTACGTAATTCACTACCATCATTGAAATGAAAAACTTAATCGATTCATTGAGTCCAAAAACTAATACTGAATTAACAATGATAATTTTAGAAATGGAACCTTTGGATAATGAGTTAATAATATTTGGCCTAGATGTTATGGATGAAAGAAAATCTTATGCGTTGTTTCATGTGTCTGTATAAACATTTCTTTCAAAATAGTTAAAAATCCTCACAGGGAAAAATTTGAGTTACAAGAAAATGTATAATTGGTTAATAGGGTCAAGTTTCCAAAATTTTACATCGATAATGATTGTTTTTTAGATTCATAAGGTGACTATATGTACATTCTAATTCCAATTTGATGATTAAATTTTTGATTTATGGTCATAGTTTTCAGTTTTTCATTAATTATTTTTATACATAGATATACAGAGACCATTGGGAGTATTACTAGTGGGATTTAATGAAAAGAGATATTGATGATATTAAAATGAAATGTTTGAATTTCAAAAAGGTTAATATATAATGAAAATCACCAAACGGGATTCTTCAGCCTTTATAGTGTTATAGAGTCAATGTGAAAATATATTTATAGATTTCATGGTAGGGTTACCAAAAAATACTTTAGGTAACTATGTGATTTAGTTTATTATATTTTGATAAACTATATCTATGAATTTATATCCCATTCAAGATATGATACCTTTAGATCAAACTTATCTACTGTATCATAAGGAGAGAGACATTCTACATCAAGTTTCACTCTCCATTATATAATATCATAATCCCAGGTTCACATCATATTTTTGGAAAGTACATTATAAGTCATTGGGAACACAACTAAATTTCACAATGGGTTTTCATCCTTAATATAAAGGAAAATATGAGTGAATAACTCAAAACATGGAAGAAATGCTTCATTCTTGTTCTATGGATTAACAAGAAGGGTATAATCATCAAATGTTTTTGTGTTTTCGAATAATAACAGTTGTTATTCTAGTATAAATATATTAAATTTTGATGATTTATTTTGAATGTTATATCAGACTCCATATGTTTTGGATGAAGTTAATGAAATTAAGTTTATGGGACCTAAATTTGAAAATGAAATGGTTTAGAAGGTAAATATAATTAAGCAATATATGAGGACATATCAGATCAAGTTGAACATTTATGCAGATAATCATAGGAAATATCTCTCTTTTGTTTTAGATGATCATGTTACTTTTAAAGTATCGCAAAGGAAAAATGTGATTCATTTTTAAAAAAATGTGTATCAATGACCATTGATTATTGTACTATATGATATTCTCGAGGTTGTTGGATTAGTTTCTTACTGAGGGGGCTTACCTTAGAGTTAATCCTAGGTACAATTGTTTTATTCATGGTTTAATGTTAATAATTTATGTTTCAGTTTAATCTTATGTTTTGAGTATTGAGATAGATTGTTTGGAAGATTATTTTTAACGAATTCCCTTTTTAGATTCTTTAACGAAGAGAGAAATTATATATGAAAAACATTATTCAACATGTTAATGTTTTCAATGACGAAAAATTATCCCTGCAAGATAAATATGTGAATAAAACATAGAGGACATAATAACAAAATGGGGAGAATAATTTAATAACCATGTAAATTATATAATATTTTATTTTCATATTTATTAGTATTCATGAGATAAATATTTATATTCATTATAATTTTATTAAAATTAGAATAGAAATAGTTTACTTAAAAAATTTTATTATATGGTTTTATTTATAATTTGACATTTAAAATTATAGATTTAGATTTTTTATAAAAAAAGTTCTTTTTTGAACCAAAATGTCAATATTATCCTACGTAAATGCTTTTAGTATTATTTGAAAGTTTTTATTTTTCAATGATTAGTGTGAAGTCATATTTTATAATGAAAAATATATTTTCTTATAATGTATTTAAAATGTAAAATTATATTTTCGGTTAGTTTTAAAATTTCATTTGTTACTTTTTTTAAAAGTACCCAATTATGGGTTTTAATGATTTTTTTACTTTAATATAGTATGAAAACTTTTTATATTTTAAAAATACATTTTTTTGAAATGTCATTTTTTGTTTCATTTTTCTAGTTTAATTTTAATTAAAATTATACCAATTAATGGTTTTGAATTTTTTAAAATAGAATCCATATTTATAATCAGTGCGTTTAAATTCGGAAAATAAATCCCTTTTAGTTTTGATTTGTATGATTAATAACTTTAGTAATTTTTGTTATAATAGTAAAGGCTGTATCAATTAATTAATGTTAAAAATAAAATTATAAGGGCTATAAAATGACACTAACACTTTCCTTAATTTTATTGGATGGGTAAATTTGTTCCATAATTGTATAATATTTTATTATATATGTAAAGACCTGTAAATTTCAAGGAATGTTTTTTATTAATTTCTTTGAGATTTTATGAGTACGCAGTTTCCGACGACACCTGATTCTGAGGCCCGGTGTGCTCGAAATTATTTTCTGAGGTTTAGCTCGGGTAAGTTTAGTGAACGAACAAGTGGGTTTTTCTAACTTTTGAAGCGGTGCTCAGAATCGAAATCCAAGGGCACCGATGAAAGCAAAACTCCAGTAATTACTTGGGAAGACTTTTCCTAGAGTTCTGTTTGCTCGAGAGGAGATGTTAAAAATGTGAGGAATAAAAATTAAAATGTTTTACATTTTATTTTTATTTCATTACCTATGGGTTAAGTGTTAGGGAAATGAAGAAGCGAGGAAGATGGGGTGGGTCCCACACGACCCCCCACCTCCTTAAAATTCCTAACACCCAATTTATTTCTCCTCTTGCAATTATTTTGTATCTCGTCCACATTAAATTACATGCCAATAAAACACCTCATTAAATTGACAACGCACGTTAATTAATTCGGTGAATTCATTTTGAATTTTGAAAAGGTTGGCATGAGTAATAAAATAAGGGAAGCCTTATTTTATTATTGTCGAATTGATGTACAAGAAGGATTGGGGAGAAAATACATGAGCCTTGAAGAACATCTTCTTCCTCGTTGAAGAACGCGAAGAACGTCGGAGCGCCAAGGAGAGACGACGTTCTGATTTCTCCCTTCTCTATAGCCGGTGTGCAACGACATCCTCTTCTCACACGCTCGCCAACGCCGTTGACGAAAAACCCTCGCAAAACCATTTCCCGCAACAATCTTCCTTCGAAGACTTCTTCAAGGTAGGGGTGTGTTATTTATGAAGTGTTATTCATTGCGTTCTTCGTTAAATGTTTGGGCCGCCTATTATCAATTTAATGGGAGGAGGTCAGACCGCCCGAACACAGCTGATCCTCCTCCCCCTTTGTTATTGTATTCGTTGTGGCTCTAACGAAGGTGGCGCGGTGCAACGACACCACACAGAATCAAGGAGGAACGCGGTGAAGAAGCGCGGTGTCGGCGCGCCGCGCCATTAAGGCCGAAAGAGGCCACGACCGGAGCGGGGCCACGGCGGAGGGGTGCGGCGCGGACATGCTAAACCGGAGAACCATGGATGGCCACAGCCACGGTGGGCTGCGGAGGAAAGGCGCGGCGCCGTCACGCGGCGCCGGTCGGACCAAGGCCGCGGCGGAGCAGGGGAGGGCGGCCGGAGCCGCTGGCCGCTGGGGCTCAGGAGGCGGGACCGGCTGGTCACGCACAATACACTGGCAGGCCGTTACGGCCGTCCAGATCTGGAAAACCGAGGGTTTGGACCCCCGGTGAAGGCAGTAGGGTGGAACCCCCCGGGTCCGCCGTCTGGTTCGAAGGGGGTGGCGATTCCCCCCATTTCCGCGCTCACGCGGCGGGCGGCGCCCTCGGCTGGCCGACCGGCTGCGCCGAGCCTGACCAGTCGTGCCAGGCCGGGCCGTCCGTGCCGAGCCGGGCCTTTCCGGTTGGGACAGGCTGCACCAGCCAGGCCGCGCCGCGCTGGGAGTGTCCAGACCCGGACTCGGGATGGGTCGACCCATTTCGGGTCGACCTTTGGGGTCTAGGGCCGGGTCGGTCCGGGCCCAAAACCCCCTATAAACGGACAGGTTCATTCATTTTCCCATAACATGGGCTACAGAACTAAGAATGACACAACATCAGTTGAGATGCGATCATTTGGTCGAGACAGTCGTTTCAGTATATTACATATATGGTTTAAGAGACCTTTGTGTAACGCCCCGACCCTAATTTCCTAGAGTCGGTGCATTATTACATAACATTGGCATGATCATGAGAAAGATCAAGTCTCGAAAGACCGATTAGTTTAGTAGCCTTGGAATAACTAGATACATCCATAAATTTTTACATTACATCATAAAAAAACATCTTGTCTTCATATCCCCTCATACTATCCCTGCAGGTCATTCATAAATTACTTCTTCATAATCCTGGGAAAAATAAAACATTAAAAGGGGTGTGCTCGGATGCTCAGTAAGGATAACATTATAGCAGAAGCTTTCATAAATAAGCATAAACACTTAAGGCAATTTATAACTAAAACAAAAGCCTTTTAAATTTAAACATCAGCATAAAATGGCGAAGGTAAAATGAAATAATGCCATTTACTTACTCACATGGATATTCTACTAGTCGAATGATCACATGCAATATCAATAACCACTTTCATAATGATGGAATGCATAATGCCAGACTATCATAACCACATAGCCAATGCCTCGTGCCAAGACTACAAATAAGATTTTGCCAAGGCCTTGTGCCAAGACACTAGTTTGTCTCATGAGACCTACCGATGCATCGAGGAGCTATATCGGGCTCCACCCGTCACTTATTAAGTCCAATGCATTCCTCATATGAATAGGTTTAAGCATAAAATAAACATTCGTATTAAAACTAGCATACGAAATGTCAATACTTTAACCACAAACCATGAATGGTATAAAAATAGCACATCCACAGTCAAACATAATTCATTCGATACAATATGGAAGATTGTATTGTATCACATTAACCTCAATCAATAATAATGAAGGATGTTGACATAGATGAAAATAATCATCAAAACTATTTGAGAGAAATATCCCCCTTTTCTTGAAAACATTTAAAAGTCACACTATTTGTCAAGAAGCCATTTAAAAGTATATTTTTGAATCAAAGTGTCCCATACCACTTTGAAACTTTTAAAAGGAGTTTTAATTTTAAAACTTTAATGTCCATATAAATAAATCCTTAAAACCACTTTTAAAATATGGACATTAATGAGCATGATTTAGAAGAATAATTCTTTAAAACATTTTAAAATGGTATTTTGGTTAGAGTTTCTAACCAAAAGAGAGACACTTGAATACAAATAATTGAGGTAATCAAAACATTGTAATATCATGAGAATAAAGGAATTCATGATATACTATGTCAAAGTACATTATATACACCACATAAAAGTGATTTGGTGTATATCATCAAAGAAGTCTCAATGGAATGTAAATTGAGATGAAATCTCTCATAAAGGTTGTATCCTTTGGTTAAGGATAAATCAACGACATAATTATGTGTGACAAATATAAATACACTAAATATGATTGGATATTCAGTGTAAATCAATCAAAGTATATTCACACATATTCTTTTAAAAACAATACCAACGAATTGGATGTTTAACTCAATAAATGGAGAATGAGTTAAAATTACTCTTATCAAATTCATATCAATGACATGAGAATTATCAATGGATTGATTATGTGTATCAAACTTATATCCACAGGAATGGGAGTGGAAATTATGACATAATCAAATTAATAGTGATTCCACACATAATCTTGGGGTAATATAATCAATGAAATATGCGTAAAGCCAAATGAGTGGAAGTTGAAATCTCAAATTCCCTTATTGATTAGGTAACTTAAGAAACATACACCCATGAAAGAATTATCATACCATGATGATGTAAATACCCATAAATAAAAGTATATAACACAATGAATACAATCATGGGCAGTACACATACACCACATGCAATAATTAAGTGGTGATCAATGGAATTCTCACGGAATTAAAAGTGAGATAAGAAAATCCCTTACTTTGTACTTTTTCCTTGGTCGATGGTAGGTTTACCTCCTGTATAATGGTGAAATAATTGTTATTGAATAATACAAGAATCATTTACTTTAATATGATATCATATATGATCTTTTAACATTGATTTGTTAATAATATCTTAGTATTAACGCCGTTTCGGGTGTTAACTTACTCATTTTCTTTTATATGTTTTGTTACATAAGTCATGTTTGTTGTATCTTATTCATATCCAGAATGATATAAAGTCCTTAAACATCATTTTTAAATCATTAAATGATAATTATACTTGAATGGATACGATGGATAATGAATCTCATCGCGTTCGTGGAGACGGTAGTCCGTACGTACGCACGAACGCTACTTCTATTTAATTTTTTATTTTAAAAGAATCGAATCCAAATGATACATAGGTATATTACTATTCCAGTATAATATAATATTTTATATATGTTACTTAAGTTCATTAACACCATCCTTTATACGTTCCATGTGTGGTATGAACGAGTCATATCATTTTAAGGGGGCGGTAGTCCGCACTTCCTCAAATGAAATTATCGTATGTATATACGACATGAAACGAATAATGGTATGAAATAAAATGGAATTACAGAAGCTTATATATAACATATATATCATTAATATCATATTTAATTACAGTGCCATCATAATGGCCACCATGAGAGGCGGTAAGATGTTTTTGAACAATCATCGTTTCGTGAGGCGTTAGTTTGCCATCCACAGAAACATTATGTTCATCATCCATTAGATGGAGTTGTGTGTATGTGTAGTTTTAATACTTCTTATAACAACATCCTAGTATATTGAGGATACTGGTGTTGTTACAAAAGAAGGGAAATAAAAAGAGTTTGGGGGTTGAAGAAGCAAAATAAATGAAAATAATTTAAGAGAAATCGTTACCTTTAATTTAGGTAACTCACTTTGGTTGGAACCAAAGGACTTGTTGAAATGCTTTCTGCCTAAGGGGAAGCTTCAAGGAGGAGGATAGGGATGTGGGGAGCTTAGTTGGGCAGAGTTTGGACGAGCCAAGTGGCTTGAGAGGTGTGAGTAAATGAGAAGGAGGAGTGCCCTTTTATAAGAGGGGTGAGGGGCACCTTTGGAAAAGCTAGAAATATTAATTTATAATAAATTCATATTCGGTTTACAATGGCTCCAAAGTTTACTATTCAAAGGTTGAGGTGGGGATAGGTCTAAAACAACTCATCCAATAGAATTTAGACAGGTTTGGGTACTTATTTTAACCTTATCTTTAAGTATTAACTCTAAGTTAATTAGTTTCACTTTTACAATGTCTCTTTGTATTTTTATATAATATGGTTAATAAACTTACTATATACATCCAAAAGACCCCCATGTGGTCCATTAATGATTAACCTATAATAATATAAGTCTCTTGGCCGAACCTTATATTTTTAGGAATTTAATATCAATTAATAATATAATATTTGTTTTAAGAACTCTTTTATGTCAATTTTGACACTATTCACTAGTTGATTTTTGTGAAACTCATAACAGATTGATTACTTAGAACAAAGTCAAATAAATCAATCCTAATATATCATATTATCCTAGAAAATTTGTTTAATTCATTAAAAGTTTCATATTATAATTATTTGGGTATTTATAATATCAATTATGTTAATTTTTTACTATTTTAGTAATTACTGCATCATCATTGTGTCATAAATAAAATAAATTATTTAATGTCAAAAAATTATAAATAAACTATAATTATGTATTAAATCTTTTTATCTTTCTAATGAATATTTATAATCTAAAATCCATCATATATAACCCTATGTAACAATTGTTTTTCTAAAAGATATATGCTTGTGTCATTTTTGTATTCATTTTAACTTAATTAATATAAAGTGTCATTATCACTTACAAGTGGATCCATGGGGTCCCAAAATTGACCCAAAGATGCCCATGGTCGACCATGTATCATCCAATAGGCTTAAGACACATTTTAGGGTAATTTATTATTATTATAATATTATTTTTTTAACCCTTATTTACCGGATTTACCCTTAACCATGGTAAATAAAATATTTACCGCAGTAATTATTCAAAATGTCTAAAAATAAAAGTTACCTATTTACACAATTTGGAAATCCTGATTCCAAATATGGAATCCATTTTTCTAAATTCAAAACACATAAGTGGAAGAAATTAATTTAAAATTAATTCCCGCTGTCAAAACAAAAAGCGTGTTTTTAAGAGATAATAACTATCAAAAGATTGACACTTGTTTATGTTCGGTTTAATTGTAAAATTATGTCCAATGACCAACATTATATTAAATGGTAAAAATATATTCTAAATATACTTTAAAACCACTCAAATTCACAATTTATCACTATTAATTATTTTGATTAAAAAAGTTGTTTTTAATTAAAATTTAGTAATTTTCACTATTCATCAAAATATGAAAGTTATCCGAAAAGTACCAAAATTTCACCTTAGGCTAAATTCAATATTACGAATCCAAAAATGAAGTCCATTTTGAAATATAAAATATATATAATTCCAAAAAGTAGGTATTACTATTCATAACGGCTAGTTTGATTGGTTGTGGTGTGTTAAAATCTCGAAGTTGCGTACAATGCACGTCATTGCATTATTCGAAAGGAAACATACCGAGGAAGCTTGGGGTGTTACATTCTCCCCTCCTTCAATAAATTGCGTCCTCGCAATTTTTAAAACTTTGCTTGGGAATATAATGGAAAGTCCCACATCGGAAAAAGAGTCAATAAAACTATCACTTTAAAAGAAAGAAAGAGAGGTATAAGGGTCATCCAAGATAACCCATACTAGGATTCCATGTAAGAAAACATGGATATGGATGATAAACTAAGTGTCAAGTTCTGATGGAGAGGGATAGAAATCATGATCAGGAGAAAGTTATAATTGAGAAAACCACAAACTTGTGTTGGGACAAATGACCATTAGTCTCCTAGTAGGAAAGTAAACGGACAACATTTTTTTTTAAGTTATATTACATAAGGAAGAGTAATTCATTTATGATATTGACTAAGAACATTATGAGATATACTTATATTTTAAGTAGATTTTCATTCTTTAATAAATTTCCACCACTAACTCATTTTTTTAAACGATGAGTATTCAAGAAGGCTTGGTCACACTGGAAGAGATAGAATAAACTTCTATAGAATCACATGATCCATGAAGGATAAACCATATATTTACATTGTCTTTGAAGATTAATCAAAACCAAAATGGTCAGTGAATGATCTAATGATCCCCCAAAAGGATATTCATTGAGATAAATATGCACTAATCTTAATTTCTAAAATTAAACCAACAATACCCCAAAGTTAAATAGATACCATTCAATAACCAATTGTCCTTAAAATCCTTTAATATAATCCAAACTAATATTGAAACCCAAAACATAGAAGAATTTGATTATGTAGTCTCCCATGTTAAATTGTATCTCCAAATGACATCAGATACTCTTAAAGTCACATACTCAAAAGTAATTAACCTAATCACATATTCTCTATTATAGGTTAATCATTTCCATAAATAACCCAAATCACTATAAATCCACAATAAAAACGTAGAAAAAAATCTATCATTACTCCACAAATGAAACCCCATAGTATTCTATTTTCCTTGGGCATATAGTGTTCCCAACAAAGCGAACATCTTCCAAAATAACATTTATCACTTAATCACCAAATCATTTTCCTATACCAAGGGTATTCTTTTGATATGAAATAAGAACCCAAATCAACTTATTATTGATCAATAAAATCATTTAACTAAAAAAAAAGTCACACTAACCAGGGACTTCACGTAGTCCAGTGGTAGGCGATAAATCCCAATCGCACTTTGGTTGTGGGTTCGATTCCCATAGCTTTGTCCGACGCGACGGGTTGTCACACGGTCTACGTGTTGTCCTTTTTCAAAAACTATATTTTATAATATTGCCAAAATGAGATAAATTCCTCAAAATACTATATCATAAATTTAACCACAAATGTTATATCATACTTTGAATCTTCATCCCAAATTAGAATAACTTATAATTCTCTCAAACCCCAATGATCATATAAATCCAAATGGTTATTTATACCCATATCCACAAGAGAAGAGACAATTCTTCCTTAAATATCATTCTCACATGGCAAACTGCGGGGTTACAAATACAAGAGAAAATTATTCCATAGTAAACCCATCAACAAGGAGTGCTAATACTTTTTAAACATTTCTCCAACCATTTATTCCCACATAGCTTCTTCTTTGACCAAGAAAATATCCTATAGAATAGGACATTCACTCGGGTAATGGCCAGGTCCCCTACATTTACGGCAAATGACTGTAAATGGACTCTTGGGACCATTTTTATCTTCTTCCATAGTACTCTTCATTTTTCTTCGGCAATTCTTTACTTTATGTCCTTCCTTCCCGCACGTAAAACATTTAGTTGTCCCATTGAGACACTTTCCTGTGTGTCTCTTTCCACATTTCCTGCATGATGAAAATTGAGGGTTCTTTTCTCCATGGTCTCCATTGCTGGAGCTCTTATCATTTATCACCTTTCTCTTCCTTGTTGAGTCTGGGAGTTGGTTAATATATATGTTGTTGATCATATTTTTGGAAAACTGATTTGGCATAAAGACGATATCTTTTACGCCTATCAACATTCCATTTTGTTGCTCATTGCCACCACCGTTCCCATCTTGTACATCATTCTCAAAGTCACTATGACTTCCTTGGAATCCAGCCATTGACTAAAACCATAAAGCATTGTGTGAGTAATAGTAGTCGTAAAATCATTTAGAGATTAAAATGTCACCATATTCTCAATTTGAAACATATTAGGATTAACCAAGGTCATTTACTCTCATCTTATATATATATAGTACTTAAATTGGTTTGTAAAGAAAATGTAAATTATCCTAAGCATATCCCCCGGGAGTGTCGTAACCAAGAGTGCAGCAAGGCCCGTTGTCGTGCACCAGTTCCCGTTCGAGTCTAGCTCAAAGTGGTGTTTTCGGGTTTTACCCCTAGGTACATCTGTGCCAGAGCCGCCTCTACCTGCTCATATCCAGACAGGGATGTATTTCTCGGAAAACTCACAAAATCTCTACAATACCAAAATTCTAGGAAGTTCTTTTATACTAATCCTCAAAGTTCATCTTAGGTCTACGTGCTTTAATCAGAGTTTATCTAAATCTAGCTACCAAGGTTTGTACTAAACTTCCTCTGATACCAACTGTAACGCCCCGACCCTAATTTCCTAGAGTCGGTGCATTATTACATAACATTGGCATGATCATGAGAATGATCAAGTCTCGAAAGACCGATTAGTTTAGTAGCCTTGGAATAACTAGATACATCCATAAATTTTTACATTACATCATAAAAAAACATCTTGTCTTCATATCCCCTCATACTATCCCTGCAGGTCATTCATAAATTACTTCTTCATAATCCTGGGAAAAATAAAACATTAAAAGGGGTGAGCTCGGATTCTCAGTAAGGATAACATTATAGCAGAAGCTTTCATAAATAAGCATAAACACTTAAGGCAATTTATAACTAAAACAAAAGCCTTTTAAATTTAAACTTCAGCATAAAATGGCGAAGGTAAAATGAAATAATGCCATTTACTTACTCACATGGATATTCTACTAGTCGAATGATCACATGCAATATCAATAACCACTTTCATAATGATGGAATGCATAATGCCAGACTATCATAACCACATAGCCAAGGCCTCGTGCCAAGACTACAAATAAGATTTTGCCAAGGCCTTGTGCCAAGACACTAGTTTGTCTCATGAGACCTACCGATGCATCGAGGAGCTATATCGGGCTCCACCCGTCACTTATTAAGTCCAATGCATTCCTCATATGAATAGGTTTAAGCATAAAATAAACATTCGTATTAAAACTAGCATACGAAATGTCAATACTTTAACCACAAACCATGAATGGTATAAAAATAGCACATCCACAGTCAAACATAATTCATTCGATACAATATGGAAGATTGTATTGTATCACATTAACCTCAATCAATAATAATGAAGGATGTTGACATAGATGAAAATAATCATCAAAACTATTTGAGAGAAATATCCCCCTTTTCTTGAAAACATTTAAAAGTCACACTATTTGTCAAGAAGCCATTTAAAAGTATATTTTTGAATCAAAGTGTCCCATACCACTTTGAAACTTTTAAAAGGAGTTTTAATTTTAAAACTTTAATGTCCATATAAATAAATCCTTAAAACCACTTTTAAAATATGGACATTAATGAGCATGATTTAGAAGAATAATTCTTTAAAACATTTTAAAATGGTATTTTGGTTAGAGTTTCTAACCAAAAGAGAGACACTTGAATACAAATAATTGAGGTAATCAAAACATTGTAATATCATGATAATAAAGGAATTCATGATATACTATGTCAAAGTACATTATATACACCACATAAAAGTGATTTGGTGTATATCATCAAAGAAGTCTCAATGGAATGTAAATTGAGATGAAATCTCTCATAAAGGTTGTATCCTTTGGTTAAGGATAAATCAACGACATAATTGTGTGACAAATATAAATACACTAAATATGATTGGATATTCAGTGTAAATCAATCAAAGTATATTCACACATATTCTTTTAAAAACAATACCAACGAATTGGATGTTTAACTCAATAAATGGAGAATGAGTTAAAATTACTCTTATCAAATTCATATCAATGACTTGAGAATTATCAATGGAGTGATTATGTGTATCAAAATTATATCCACAGGAATGGGAGTGGAAATTATGACATAATCAAATTAATAGTGATTCCACACATAATCTTGGGGTAATATAATCAATGAAATATGCGTAAAGCCAAATGAGTGGAAGTTGAAATCTCAAATTCCCTTATTGATTAGGTAACTTAAGAAACATACACCCATGAAAGAATTATCATACCATGATGATGTAAATACCCATAAATAAAAGTATATAACACAATGAATACAATCATGGGCAGTACACATACACCACATGCAATAATTAAGTGGTGATCAATGGAATTCTCACGGAATTAAAAGTGAGATAAGAAAATCCCTTACTTTGTACTTTTTCCTTGGTTGATGGTAGGTTTACCTCCTGTATAATGGTGAAATAATTGTTATTGAATAATACAAGAATCATTTACTTTAATATGATATCATATATGATCTTTTAACATTGATTTGTTAATAATATCTTAGTATTAACGCCGTTTCGGGTGTTAACTTACTCATTTTCTTTTATATGTTTTGTTACATAAGTCATGTTTGTTGTACTTTATTCATATCCAGAATGATATAAAGTCCTTAAACATCATTTTTAAATCATTAAATGATAATTATACTTGAATGGATACGATGGATAATGAATCTCATCGCGTTCGTGGAGACGGTAGTCCGTACGTACGCACGAACGCTACTTCCATTTAATTTTTTATTTTAAAAGAATCGAATCCAAATGATACATAGGTATATTACTATTCCAGTATAATATAATATTTTATATATGTTACTTAAGTTCATTAACACCATACTTTATACGTTCCATGTGTGGTATGAACGAGTCATATCATTTTAAGGGGGCGATAGTCCGCACTTCCTCAAATGAAATTATCGTATGTATATACGACATGAAACGAATAATGGTATGAAATAAAATGGAATTACAGAAGCTTATATATAACATATATATCATTAATATCATATTTAATTACAGTGCCATCATAATGGCTACCATGAGAGGCGGTAAGATGTTTTTGAACAATCATCGTTTCGTGAGGCGTTAGTTTGCCATCCACAGAAACATTATGTTCATCATCCATTAGATGGAGTTGTGTGTATGTGTAGTTTGAATACTTATTATAACAACATCCTAGTATATTGAGGATACTGGTGTTGTTACAAAAGAAGGGAAATAAAAAGAGTTTGGGGGTTGAAGAATCAAAATAAATGAAAATAATTTAAGAGAAATCGTTACCTTTAATTTAGGTAACTCACTTTGGTTGGAACCAAAGGACTTGTTGAAATGCTTTCTGCCTAAGGGGAAGCTTCAAGGAGGAGGAGAGGGATGTGGGGAGCTTAGTTGGGCAGAGTTTGGACGAGCCAAGTGGCTTGAGAGGTGTGAGTAAATGAGAAGGAGGAGTGCCCTTTTATAAGAGGGGTGAGGGGCACCTTTGGAAAAGCTAGAAATATTAATTTATAATAAATTCATATTCTGTTTCCAATGTCTCCAAAGTTGACTATTCAAAGTTTGAGGTGGGGATAGGTCGAAAAAAACTCATCCAATAGAATTTAGACAGGTTTGGGTACTTATTTTAACCTTATCTTTAAGTATTAACTCTAAGTTAATTAGTTTCACTTTTACAATGTCTCTTTGTATTTTTATATAATATGGTTAATAAACTTACTATATACATCCAAAAGACCCCCAAGTGGTCCATTAATGATTAACCTATCATAATATAAGTCTCTGGTCCGAACCTTAGATTTTTAGGAATTTAATATCAATTAATAATATAATATTTGTTTTAAGAACTCTTTTATGTCAATTTTGACACTATTCACTAGTTGATTTTTGTGAAACTCATAACAGATTGATTACTTCGAACAAAGTCAAATAAATCAATCCTAATATATCATATTATCCTAGAAAATTTGTTTAATTCATTAAAAGTTTAATATTATAATTATTTGGGTATTTATAATATCAATTATGTTAATTGTTTACTATTTTAGTAATTACTGCATCATCATTGTGTCATAAATAAAATAAATTATTTAATGTAAAAAAATTATAAATAAAATATAATTATGTATTAAATCTTTTTAGCTTTCTAATGAATATTTATAATCTAAAAGCCAGCATATATAACCCTATGTAACAATTGTTTTTCTAAAAGATATATGCTTGTGTCATTTTTGTATTCATTTTAACTTAATTAATATAAAGTGTCATTATCACTTACAAGTGGATCCATGGGGTCCCAAAATTGACCAAAAGATGCCCATGGTAGACCATGTATCAACCAATAGGGTTAAGACACATTTTAGGGTAATTTATTATTATTATAATATTATTTTTTTAACCCTTATTTACCGGATTTACCATTAACCATGGTAAATAAAATATTTACCGCAGTAATTATTCAAAATGTCTAAAAATAAAAGTTACCTATTTACACAATTTGGACATCCTGATTCCAAATATGGAATCCATTTTTCTAAATTCAAAACACAGAAGTGGCAGAAATCAATTTAAAATTAATTTCCGCTGTCAAAACAAAAAGCGTGTTTTTAAGAGATAATAACTATCAAAAGATTGACACTTGTTTATGTTCGGTTTAATTGTAAAATTATGTCCAATGACCAACATTATATTAAATGGTAAAAATATATTCTAAATATACTTTAAAACCACTCAAATTCACAATTTATCACTATTAATTATTCTGATTAAAAAAGTTGTTTTTAATTAAAATTTAGTAATTTTCACTATTCATCAAAATATGAAAGTTATCCGAAAAGTACCAAAATTTCACCTTAGGCTAAATTCAATATTCCGAATCCAAAAATGAAGTCCATTTTGAAATATAAAATATATATAATTTCAAAAAGTAGGTATTACTATTCATAACGGCTAGTTTGATTGGTTGTGGTGTGTTAAAATCTCGAAGTTGCGTACAATGCACGTCAATGCATTATTCGAAAGGAAACATACCGAGGAAGCTTGGGGTGTTACACTTTGTGTACAGTTGGGTTGGTTTGAACACGAAACCAACCGGGCCCTCAGAGCGGAAATGCTAAACACTTGAGCTCCGGACGTCCGATTGATGTGCCGTTGACATTTTTAGATTTATCATAGTGAGACAGACCTTTTGGGTTACTCCGTTCAAGGATTGGATACAATTGGAGTACGGTCGGGGTTGTTTTGACTTAAAAAACCAACCAAGCCCCTGGGACGAAAAAGTCAATAACTCTCATACCGGGCGTCCATTTGACACGCCTTCTATCGTGTTGAGTTCCTAACGACGAGACAGAACTTTGGGATACATCAACTCTGGACTACGTATCAGTTGATGTTTCAAACCCTTGGCTTGGGGAGCAGAACCTCCCAGAAACGAGCATGCTGTGTGCCAGAACCCTAGAGCTGGCAACGAATGCGACGACGATGACGACTGTACTAGAATCCTCCGTGAGTTTGGCAGTGACGATGACTACACTGAAATACTCCATGGGTTCGGCAGCGACAACGACCGTACTGAATAGCGTATACTCACCCATGCACGGGCTATGCCCACACTATGTTGTGTTGGATGCAAACGACGGAAAACACTGATCGTGGTTGAGGCTTGTGGAGAAAGTCAATACCCGAAGGTGGACCACTGGGTGGGACGTACACTGAGCTGACGACTGGACCCGAGGAGCTGAGGAGGATATCTGTACTCACCCTTCAGGTGGGATTTCCAGTGGATGGATCGGCGTTGCTGCTTTACTTTTCAGTTGTTGTACTTTCTTTTCAGTTGTACTTTACTTCTGTTGGGTTTGTATTCTGGCCCATTTACTTTCCAGCGCATATATTTGTAGCTAGTTTTCAAGTGTTTAGTTCACCTTTATTACTCTATGGTGTTTGTTTAGTTTATAAAGGCAATTCCTTCCCCTATTATCAGGGTTTACGCCTTTGGTGCTAGTCGCCATCCCCTGGCCTATAGGAGGCGGGCTTGGGGTAGTCACGGAACGGGCCCCGATGACGGTCCGTGACAAATTGGTATCAGAGGAGTTCAGTTCTACCGAAGAACTGAGGACTCTGATCTTTCTTCTATGTGAAACAATAGTATTAAGGGTATTGAGCGTGGTTATCAGTCCAGGGAGTCCAGTGTTGGTGCGGCAGCCGACGTATCCATACACCAGGACCCTGACTTCTGATTTCCGACTCAGTGCATGAAAACATTGATTGTATGTGTGTTTCAAAAGTTTTCTTGGTGATTACTTTCTGTCAGCTCACCAGGTATACTTTTTTGACCATAGTGCACATGTTTCTTTTCAGGATGGCCCCCCGATGGCTGCCAGCTAGGGTTCCGAGCTTTGTGTGAGACGATAGCCCGCCGAGCGATGAGGCCTCGGTGCAGGGCCCTTTTATAGCAGAGACACTAGTGGTACCTCTACCCGCTGAGCCACAGATGCCACCAGCCCCAACCACTGAGAGTGCATGTCACCTTAATGCACTGCATGAGTTTCAGTGTCGGAGACCACCCAGGTTTCACGAGGAGACGGACCCTCAGATAGTCGAGGATTGGATGGAGGCTGTAGTTCGAGTTTTCAAGTTAGTGGGGACACCAGATGACCTGATGGTGATCCTTGCAGCGAGCCTCCTGCACGCAGTAGCAGGCAGATGATGGAGCCTGATGCCCCAGGTGCACGAAGAGGAATCTCTCCTTTGGTCGGACTTCAAGAGCCTATTTTGCTCGGATTTCGTCCTAGCCACCCTCCGTGTGGTACTTATTCAGGAGCTACTACAGCTGCAGAAGGGGAGCATGACGGTAGCCCAGTACTCGGTATGATTTACCGATCTCTCACGCTATTTGACGGACATGGTACGGGACCCATTCATCGGGGCCCGGACCTTAAAATAGGGACTAAGGCATGAGATCAGGGCATCAATGATCTCTATCAGCATTACGATGTAGGCAGGAGCACTGGAGTGAGCCCTTCTCATAGAGAGCTTTCTTGCTGAGCCTACACCAGCAGTGAGACCTACCGCAGGGCGGCACATACATGAGTCTTCTGTAGATGGCAGTCAACGGATGTCTTAGGGGTCCAGGAGGACGAGACCATCAGGGGGAGGACCTCATGAAACTGGCTCAGAGGTGCAGGGCACACGGAGCATAGCCAGTATTAAGAGGAGTAGACAGTGCTACGCATGCGGCGGGCAGGGCCACATGGCTCGTAGCTGCCCGACCCACCGTGCAGAGGAGAATCAGACGGTTGAGGGGCCACCCAAGTAGAGACATAGGGTTGACAATGGCGGTCCACAGGGATCAGGTGGGTGAGGAAGAGGAGATGGTCGAGTAGTAGGTAGTGGGAGACACTTTGAGGCTTTACCACCACCACCACCAGGAGGTCCACCCCGACCACAGGGTGCTGGCGGATAGAGGCAAGCTCAGCATCAGGCAGCGGAGGCCTATGACCACAGTGCACCCGAGATGATTTTAGGTACTATCTGTGTCTACTATACCCTTTCTGCAGTTCTTATAGATAGAGGAGCGAGTCATTATTTTATTTCTGCTGCCCTTGTTCGGAACTCGGACATTCCGACGGAGCCGTTGGCTCGATCCTTATGGCTAGAGACTCCTACGGGGGCAGACATGACGATTACGCACCGGTGCCAGCAGTTTGAGCTTACTCTAGGAGGCTAAAGATTCAGCTGGGTTCTTCTTGTAGTGGGGTCGAGGCCTTATGACGTCATGTTGGGCAAGGATTGGTTTTCTACAGTCCATGCTCAGATCGACTGTATTAGGCGAAATGTGCGATGTGTTCGCAATAATGGGAGCTGGTTCACCTTCACCAGAGAGAAGAGAGCCTTTGCAGCATAGGATGGACTCACGAAGAGGAGAGGACATCCGATTACTAATCAGTTGGATAGACTCATCCTAGGAGCATTTGACGTGCAGAGTCCGAGTTTTCCTATAGCGGTGGATCAATATGGGGACGTTTTTCCTGACGACGTTCCAGGACTACCTCCCCACCGAAAGGTAGACTATTATATTGACCTGTACCCCGGGAAAGCCCTGATATCCACTCCAGCATATCGGATGGCCCCAGCTGAGCTTTGAGATCTACGGGTACAGCTGGAGGACTTATAGGGCATGGGATTCATCCGACCCAGTGTTTCACCCTGGGCTTCCCCGGTTTTGTTCTCCAAGAAGGCGGACGAGAGATGGATACTTTGTGTCGACTATCGTTTCCTGAACTAGGTGACTGTGGGGAAAAGTATCCTCTACTGAGTATTGACAACCTCTTCGATCAACTCAAGGGAGCACAGTGGTTCTCGATGATAGACTTCAGGTCAGGCTATCATCAGCTCAGAGTTCGGGATGAGGATGTGCAGAAGATGGACTTTAGATGTCGGTATGGCCACTATGAGTTCTTGGCTATTCCTTTCAGTGTAACCAATGCTCCAGCAGTGTTCATGGGCCTCATGAATAGGATATTTCATCCTTACCTAGATCGATTTGTCATGGGTTTCATCGACGACATATTGATTAACTCGACCACTGAGAAGGAGCACGCCTACAACTTGCAGGTTGTACTAGACACACTCCCTTAGCACCAGATTTATGGTAAGATCTCTAAGTGTCTGTTTTGGATACATGAGGTCCATTTCATGGGAAACGTCATCTTTGAGGCGGGAGTTGTGGTGGATCCTGCGAAGATCGAGGCAATGCTAGTTGGGAGCCACCCAGGAGCGTGACAGAGGTGCAGATTTCCATGGGTCTAGCTGGGTACTACTGGAGGTTTGAGCCAGACTTCTACAGAGTTTCCGCACCACTTTCAGCCTTGATGAAGAAGGGGAAACCCTTTGTGTGGTCAGATAGTTGTCAGCAGAGCTTCCAGGAGCTGAGACCAAGATTGACCAACGCACCTATCTTGAGGCTACCAGAGGAGGGTGTAGGGTACATAGTCTACTGCGATGCATCTGGGACCGGACTCAGATGTGTCCTGATGCAAGAACGGGGGGTGATCTCCTATGGATCATGACATTTGAGGCAACATTAGCAGGACTATGCTACCTATGACCAGGAGTTAGTAGCAGTGGTCTTCGCTCTGACGATGTGGCAACATTATCTGATGGAGAGCGCTTCACAGTCTACTATAACCACCATAGACTCAAGTACATCTTCTCTTAGAAGGATCTAAACCTAAGACAATTGCGATGTCTTGAGTTCCTCTAGGACCATGACTTTGATATAGTCTATACTCTAGGAAAGGGGAACGTAGTAGCTGATGCTATCAGCAGGAGGATGGGCATTCCGCTACTTGGGGAGGGGACAATACATCTAGCCGATCTATAGATATCCTTCATGGATAGAGTTGGAGCAGCCTTTCTTCATTCACTCACAGTCACTCATCCACTTCTACATCGGTTCATATAGGCATAGTGTGGGGACATTTACTTTGAGACGTGGCGTGCACAGATCTCCTCAAGCCATGCACCTGATGGATTCTCAGTAGGAGGAGATCACGACGTTCTTTTTAGAGGATGTTCCATGGTACCAGCTGCTTTACAGGAGGAGGTGCTGAGGGAGTTTCACACTTCCCCTTTATCTGTACATCCAGGAGTGGCGAAGATTTACCAGGATCTCAGACGATAGCACTGGTGGCCGGGTATGAAGAAGGATGTAGAGGAGTTCATTTCTCGATGCCTCAACTTCCAGCAGGTGAAGGCAGAGCACCAGGTACAAGCAGGATTGGTACAACCCTTGGAGGTCCCGGAGTGGGAGTGGGTTGGGATATCTATGGATTTCGTGACTGGACATCCACGTACTTCCAGAGGTCACGACTCCATTTGGGTGATTGTTGACCGACTCAACATGTCGGCCTAATTCTTACCCATCAGAGAGTAGGGATTAGTAGAGAGCTTGGGACGTCTCTACATTCAGGAGATTGTATAGCTTCATGGTGTGACATCATCTATCATCTCCGATCGAGATGCTCACTTTACTTCCCAGCATTGGAAGGGGTTGTAGGAGGCATTCGGGATGCAGCTACGTCTGAGCACCGCCTTTCACCCTCAGACGGATGGTCAGACAGAGAGGACCATTTAGACTCTCGAGGACATGATCCATGTATGTGTCCCCGACTTTGGTCATAGCTGGGTGGATCACCTACCCTTGGTGGAGTTTACATACAACAACATCTACTAATCCACCATCGAGATAGAACCATACGTGGAATTGTACGGCCGACCTTTCAGATCACATCTGTGTTGGACAGTCCCTGGGGAGTCAGCACTTGTGGCACTAGAGATGGTCCAGGCCACGACAGAGAATGTCCAGGTCATCCAGGAGTGGATGAGGGCAGCTCAGAACCAACAGAAGTCTTATGCTGATAGGTGGTGAAGACCACTAGAGTTTGAGGATGGCGAGCACGTCTTCTTGTGGGTCTCACCATGATGTGGATCACAGAGATTTGGCCGGGGAAAAAATTTATCTCTGTCCTTCATCGGGCCATTCTAGGTTCTCAGCAGGATAGGTGAGGTGGCTTATCACCTGGATCTACCACCTCAGTTGCATCGAGTGCACGACATCTTCCACGTATCTCAGCTGAGGAGATACGTGCATGAACCGACGCATATAATCAACCATGGGGAGCTGAACATTGATGATGGGGTGACTTTTGTGGAGGTCTCTGTGGAGATCCAAGATCAACAGAAGCAGGTCCTACGTGGGTGGTCGATTCCTCTAGTGCGCACCAGGTGGCAACACGGAAACCTCCAGGACATCACATGTGAACAGGAGGATTATATGCGTGCACAATACCCTCATTTGTTCCCTTAGTTTTTGATTTATATTTACGGGGACATGAATACCTGAGTTGGGAGTAATGTAAAGACCCGTAAATTTCAAGGAATTTTTTTTATTAATTTCTTTGGGATTTTAAGAGTACACGGTTTCTGAATGCACCTGATTCCGAGACCCGGTGTGCCCAGAATCATTTTCTGAAGTATAGATTGGGTACGTTCCGTGAACGAACGATCGGGTTTTTCTATCTTTTTAACCTGTGCTCGGAATCGAAATTCAAGGGTACCGATGAAACCGCAGCGCCGGTAATTTCTTATGAAGACTTTTCCTAGAGTTGCGTTTTCTCGGGAGGAGATGTTAAAAATGTGAGGAATAAAAATAAAATTGTTTAGCATTTTAATTTTATTTCTTTACTGATGGGTTAAGTGTCAGGGAAAGGATGATGCGAGGAAGTTGGGGTGGGGCCCACACGAGCCCCCACCTCCTTAAAATTCCTAACACCCCATTAAACACCCGATTTATTTCCCCTCTAAAAATTTTTTTGTATCTCCTCCACATTAAATTACATGCCAATAAAACGCCTCATTAAATTGACAACACACGTTAATTAATTCGATGAATTCATTTTGAATTTTGAAAAGGATGGAATGAGTAAAATAATAAGGGAAGACTTATTTGATTATTTTTGAATTGTTGTGCGAGAAGGTTTTGGGAGAAAATACACGAGCCTTGAAGAACGTCTTCTTCCTCGTTGAAGAACGTGAAGAACGCCGGATCCCCAAGGAGAGAGGACGTGCCGATCTCTCCCTTATGTGCAGCCGGTGTGCAATGACATCCTCTTCTCAGACACTTGCCAACGCCGACGACGAACCAACCTCGCGACACTATTTCCCGCGACAATATTCCTTCGACGACTTCTTCAAGGTAGGTGTGTGTTATTTACGAAGTGTTATTCATTGCGTTCTTCATTAAATATTTGGGCCTCCTATTATCAATTTAACAGCAGGAGGTAAGACCGCCTGATCACGACCGATCCTCCTCCCCCTTTGTTGTTGATTCGTTGCGGCTCGAACGAAGGCGGCGCGGTGCAACGAAACCGCACAAAAACAAGGAGGAATGCGGAAAAGAAATGTGGCACCGATATTCCATGCCGTTGAGGCCGAAAGAGGCCACGTTCGGAGCAAGGCCATGGCAGAGGGGCACGGTGCCGGTACACCGCACCGGTCGGACCAAGGCCAAGGCTCGTGGCCACGGTGGAGCACAGGAGGGTGGCCGGAGCCGCCGGCCACCATTGCCCAGGAGGCGGGCCCGGATGGTCCCGCACAGCACACTGGCCGGCCGTAACAACCAGCCAGATTTGGAAAACTGGGGGTTTCAACCCTCGGTTAACGTAGCTAGGCGGACCCCCCATGTGGGTCCGCCATCTGGTTAGAAGGGGTGGCCGTTTCCCCCATTACGCGCTCACGCAGCGCACGAGCACCTTGCCGGGCCAGGCCACGCCGTCCGTGCTGGGCCGCGACCTGATGTTCCAGACCAGGATTTGGGCCGGGTCGCCTAGTTCGGGCCAACCCAGGGGGTCTTGGGCCGGGTCGGTCTGGGCCCAAACCGCCTAAAAATGGGCAGGTTCATTTATTTGCCATTAACATGGACTACGGACCTCCGAATGATTCACCGTTAGTTGCGATGCGATCCTTGGATCGAGACGGTAGTTTTGGTATATTACATTTAATGTTTCGGAGAACTATGGGTACGTTCAGGTTGGTATGAACACGAAACCGACCGGGCCCTCGGAGCAAAAACGCTTATAACTTGAGCTCCGGATGTCCGATTGAAGTACCGCCGACTTTGATGGATTCCTCTTAGTGAGACGGACCATTTGGATTACTCTACTCGAGGTTTGGACGCATTTGGAGTATGGTCATGTTGGTTTTGACATAAAAACCCAACCGGTCCCCTGGGATGAAAAAGCCAGTAACTCTCAGACCGGGCGTCCGTTTGACCCGCCGTCTGTCGTGTTGAGTTCCTAACGACGAGACATAAATTTGGAATACATTAACTCTAGACTACATGTAAGTTGATGTATCAACCCCTTTGGCTCGTGGAGCGGACCCTCTCGGAAAGGAGCATGCTGTGTGTGGGAAAACTAGAGCTGGCTGCGACTGCGACGACGATGACGACTGTACTAGGATCCTCCGTGGGTTCGACAGCGACAACGACTGCACTGAAATCCTCCATGGGTTCGACAGTGACAACAACCGTACTGAAATCCTCCCTGGATTCGACAACGATGACAGCTATTCTTATATCCTAAGTGGGTCCAGCAGTACGTGACTAATATTCTTGTATCCTACATGGGTCCGGCAGTATTTGACTCTGTACTTGTATCCTATGTGGGTCTGACAGAGTGGCTGGTCTAGTATCCTATGTGGGTCCGACAGCTTAGCTGGTTTAGTATCCTACGTGGGTCCCAGCAGGATGAATCAGTGGCTACATCTAATCAACTCTATCACTATACGAAGAACTATACCTGTGTGAGCTGATTTTTGACTTTCAATCATTATCTTCGATATGATTGACTTTCTATCTGTAGACCCCGGAAACCGCATTCGTGGAATTTTCCAAATGCTTCCATACACGATCCAAGATTGTAGAAATTTTCTTAAGCTTCGATTTGGTAGGTCGTAGGGCCCAAACGGAGCTACGGAATAGGAGTTATGGACGTTTGAAGTTTGGCGGGAAATCTGGTTCGCGAAGCCCATTCGCGAAGCCCCCTCCTTGATCACGGAGCGCCGCTGCGAAGCAATGAGGCGGGAAGCTCCGCGAACCTGTTTGACATTCGCGATGCACTGCAAAGACCCCTCGCGAAGAACGGATGTGATGCACCGATGCGAAGCACCCGAGCATCGCGGTCCCACGAAGCTCCGGTGGTGGTAACTCTCTGCGAATAAATTTGACGTTCGCGAGACCGCCACGAAGCTCCGGAGGCGGTACCTCTCCACGAACGAATTTGACGTTCGCGAGTGTGCCGCGAAGCACCTGAGGCGGCGCCGGAGGTCTGCTTCGCGGCACCCCTTGCCTATAAATACCCAGCTCACCCCCCTTCTCCGCTAGGACGGCCACGACCACTTCGCCCCTTGGGCAGCCGAGCGGAGCTCCGCATTGCGGCTCCGCGAAGCCATGCTCCGCAAGCAGCTTCCTTCGCGTTGCTGCTCCGCGAGCCGAGGCTCCGTGACTCCATGCTCTACTAGCCCATGCTCCGTGATGCTGCTCCACGAGTCCATGCTCCGCAAGAGTCCTTTTCTCCGCGAGAGTCCTTTACATCGCGAGACCTTTGCTCCGCAAAGCTACTTCGCGAGACCTTTGCTCCGCGAATCTCCTTCGCGAGACCTTTGCTCCGTGAAGCAACTTCGCGAAGACCTATCCTTCGCGAGGATCCAACCTTCGCGCCCGCCGGTCCATTCTGCAGGGGTTGCGCCCCTGCACCCCCGCTCGGGGTCAATGCCAGGATGTCGGGATTTTCCATTGCGCACTTCTCCGCTCCCACCTACAACTTATGGAATACCATGATTTGATACACTCCTCCACACACCATGAAACACCTTGAGTTGATGTATTCCTCTTGGTTTGTTTCCTATGTCGTGAGTTGAGGTTCTCATCATCAATTCCCCGAGTACCTTGAGTCAAACCATTCCTCAGGAAACTCCTCCAAACCCTATCACTTGGATCCTATGCCAGGTTGAACCAGAAAGGGCCGCCCTTGTGTAAGTCCCAAAACCAATCATTTCTAGGCACCTTCTGCCTAAAAGTCCTACCTACATGACTCTAAACTGTAGTATTCCCCCTATGTTCCACACATAGGATGCCTCTTTCCCTATACGAGAGATACCTTATGCTCCTAGCATGAGATGCCAACAGTCCTACCAACAAGACTATAAACTGTAGAATTCTCCATATGTTCCAAACATAGGATTCCTCTTGCTCCAAATAAGAGGTGCCTTATGCTCCTAGCATGAGATGCTAATAGTCCTACCTAAAAGACTCTAAACTGTAGTAAGCCCTATGTTCCTAACGTAGGATGCCTCTGGTTCCAAATAGGAGATGCCTTATGTTCCAGGCGTAAGATGCTCAATGCCATGACTACAGTGGCCTGATTCCAATGCCCCTTGGCATTATCCCTCTTATGCACCAGTGCATAGGTAAATGCCTCAACCCACCACCGAGTTGGGGTGCCTTCATGGCCAGGCATGAGGAAGACATCCGGGCAGCTCCTTGCATAAGACCCATTCACCATTTCCGCTCCATAGTGGCACCCGGGCAGCTTCCTAGCGTAAGCCCCATTCACCATTCCCGCTCCTTAGCGGCACCCGGGCAACTTCCTTGCGTAAGCCCCATTCACCATTGCGGCTCCATAGTGGAACTCGGACAGCTTCCTAGCGTAATCCCCATTCACCATTGCTGCTCCTTAGCGGCACCTGGGCAGCTTCCTTGCGTAAGCCCAATTCACCATTTCCCCTCCATAGCGGCACCCGAGCAGCCTCCTCGCGTAATCCCCATCCACTGTTGTGATCCCAATCAGCGGTAAGACGTTGTGATCCTATGTGGCGGTAAGCCGTTGACATCCCTATACAACAGTAAGCCATTGTGACCCAATCAAGTGGTAAGCCGTTGTGACCCCTTCCAGCGGTAAGCCGTTGAAACCTCCGATCGGTGGTAAGCCGTCATCAGAAGAACTACGTGGTCTTTGATCCATGTCAAGGCATGGTACGTAGGAAGCTTCTTCAAGGCTCAAGCCGGGAACCATCATCATCCTTTTATTCAGGCCTCCATCCTAGAGTAAGTCCCAGCACCATGGGCCGCCTAACGCGTAAGCCCCTCTTCGCTTCTCACGGACGCATCCTTCGCGACACGATCGTCAGGTCCTTGCAACCTTTTGCTTCTCACACTGAGCATTACTCACGTGGACTTAGAGTGAGCACCGACCCTGACCCCCACCCATAGAGAACAACGAGGAATTTGATCCATGTCAAGGTATGGTACGTAGGAAGCCTCCATGAGGTTCAAGCCACATTTCTCGGTCGTTTATTCACGTCGAGTTTTGCCTTCGTCCAGCATGACGTTAAACTGCACGCCCCGTCCCGCATGATGTTAAACTACATGCCCTCGTCCAGCATGACGTTAAACTGTATGCCCCCCCTTGTCCGGCATGACATTAAACTGCACACCCATTCCCTTCCGAACTAAGAGGACTTTGATCCATGTCAAGGCATGGTACGTAGGATGCCTTCCCAAGGTTCAAGCCCACCACTCATTGGACCAAGGTCCACCTTCACGTCGGTTCACCGACAAAGCCCCATATGAACTACGAGGTCTTTGATCCATGTCAAGGCATGGTACGTAGGAAGCCTTCTTGAGGTTCAAGCCCACCCATCATCATTCACGTCGAGTTCTACCTTCGTCCAGCATGACTTTAAACTCCATCCTAGTCCGACGGAAAGCCGTTGTGACTAACCCAAACTTTGAGGTCTTTGATCCGTGTCAAGGCATGGTACGTAGGAAGCCTCTACGAGGTTCAAACCCACCATCCGGTCGTTCCGACTTCATTCAAGTCGGTTCACCCCCGTACCGCATGACGTTAAACTGTATTCCATAATCCGAACTACGAGGTCTTTGATCCGTGTCAAGGCATGGTACGTAGGAATCCTCCCGGAGGTTCAAGCCCATCTTCCATTGGACCAAGGTCCCTTATTTACATCAGTTCGCCGACACCCACCGCCCGTCGTTTATTCATGTCAGGGTTCACTATCATCCCGCATGATGTTAAACTATATTCCATCAATCCTTTGAACTATGAGGACTTTGATCCATGTCATGGCATGGTACGTAGGAAACCTTCCCAAGGTTCAAGCCCACCACTAGTGGACCCACGAGTCTACTTTCACGTCTGTTCACCGATGAACCCCTTTGAACTATGAGGACTTTGATCCATGTCAAGGCATGGTACGTAGGAAACCTTCCCAAGATTCAAGCCCAACAATAGTGGACCCACTGGTCTACTTTCACGCCGGTTCACCGATGAAACCCTTTGAACTACGAGGACATTGATCCATGTCAAGGAATGGTACATAGGAAACCTTCCCAAGGTTCAAGCCCACCACTAGTGGACGCACGAGTCTACTTTCACGTCGGTTCACCGATGAAACCCTTTGAACTATGAGGTCTTTGATCCATGTCAAGTCATGGAATGTAGGAAGCCTCCCCGAGGTTCATGCCCATCTCTTATCGGACCAAGGTCCACCTTCACGTCGGTACGCTGACGATGCCCATCGGACCAAGGTCCACCTTCACGTCGATACGCTAACGACACCCATCGGACCAAGTTCCACATTCACGTCGGTACGCTGACGACACCCATCGGACCAAGGTCCACCGTCACGTTGGTACACTGACGATGCCCATCTGACCAAGGTCCACCTTCACTTCGGTACGATGATGATGCCCATCGGACCAAGGTCCACCTTCACGTCGGTACGCTGACGATGCCCATCGGACCAAGGTCCACCTTCACGTCGGTACGTTGATGAAACCCATCGGACCAAGGTCCACCTTCACGTCGGTATGCTGATGATTCCCATCGGACCAATGTCCACCTTCACATAAGTACGCTGATGATGCCCATCAAACCAAGGTCCACCTTCATGTTGGTTCGCTGACGACATTCATCGGGCCAAGGTCCACCTTCATGTCGGTTTACCGACACCATCCCGAACTATGCGGACTTTGATTCCCTGCCACGGGGATACGTAGGAAGCCTCATCAAGGCTCAAGCTCAACTTCACTGTCGCCCCTGCGATGGTCCCATTTCACTCCCCCTCCACTTCATTCATCCATCCATCACCCATCCTGATTCTCACCCGGGCCGCCACATCCCGGTGGGATCATGCCATCCACCTCCTCACTACTCCTAGCGGCGCATGGGCGGCTTTCCATGTCTAAGCCCCAGCATATCTCCGGGTCGTTTTCCTCTGTGTACACCCCGATTCATCACCCCTTCGAACTACGTGGGTTTTGATCCCTATCCTCTACATAGGGTATGTAGGAAACCTCTAAGAGGTTTAATCCCAACCAATGGTAATGTAACCCATCTTGGGGTGCACTTCCCCTGATCCGCCCTCAGTGGTGTTCAGATCAGCCATTACGGTGTGACATCTCCCCTCTACGGGGCACACCACCATCTGATCCGTCTCTATGGGACGTTCTAATCAGCCTCATTCCATCTCCGTAAGACGTTAAACTCACGTCATACCACGTGATAAACATGAGATGCCTGAGGAAAACCTCGGATGACACGCCTTTGGCGTAACCGTCCTTGCAAGACGTTAAACATGCTGCATACCCTGTGTTAAACATGGGAAGCTGAGGAAAACTTCAGGTACATGCCTATGACATATGATTCCCCGCACTCGACGCGGGATGCCTCAGGTTATGCACCCTTGCGATGCCCTCTTATGAGTAAGAATACAGGTTCCCCAATGTCCACGCACCCAGAGATGCCCCGACATTCCTGATGTTGTCGTCTACTCTGACTGAAGGTCGCTACCATGTCAAGACCCTATAGAAAGTCTTGACGGAAGTAGTGTAATTAACCGGCGTCCATGACGATATGGCACTGGGAATGAGATTAACGAACAACGTATTAAATCTATGAGGGAGACCCGGACTAGGTGACGAATTCTGAGGAGGAATCCACAGAAGGAAGAACCGATATCCCATCATCCCGTTTCGATCGAGGAGCAGATGTACCCGAATAAGGAACAAATGCCGCCCGCCTTTGGAAAGCGAGAATGCAGGGCAACAACAACACCTCTTCCACGGACGGATGTGCGCGCCCCGGTGCAAGCGTCAGAAACACTATCGTAACTAGATTGAGTTGTTTGATCCTGTGTGGATTGGTTTTTCTATCCTATGTGGACTTGGTCAAACTCGGGCTCAGATGTTGGAGTCGAACTGGAATTGATGACTTAGGTATATGTATGGGCATATACCTAAGTAGTGTTGGTTGTTACTTCGTGATTGTATCTTTCCTTTGTGGATTATCCTTTGTGGATACTGGGAGACCTTCGGGGGTCTCGGGGTCCCTACTGAGTAGCGTATACTCACCCCTGCACGGGCTATGCCCGCACTACGTTTTGTTGGATACAGATGACGAACATCACTGATCGTGTTTGAGGCTTGTGGAGGAAGTCGGTACCCGGAGGTGGACCACTGGGTGAGACGTACACGGAGCGGACGACTGGACCCGAGGAGCTGAGGAGGCTATCTGTACCCACCCTTCAGGTGGGTTTTCTAGTGGATGGCTCAGTGTTGCTACTTTACTTTTTAGTTTCTGTACTTTCTTTTTAGTTTTACTTTAATTTAGCTGGGGTTGTATTCTAGCCCATTTACTTTCCAGCACTTACAGTCGTTCCCAGTTTACTAGTGTTTACTTCATCTTGCTTACTCAGTGGTGTTTTTTTACTTTATAAAGGCAATTCCGTCCCCTTTTATCGGAGTTTACGCCTTTGGTACTAGTCGCCAACCCCTGGCCTATGGGAGGCAGGCTTGGGGTAGTCACGGAACAAGCCTTGAGAAGGGGCGGTGACAATATATTTTTGGCCTAGTTTTATGTGATTAAAACCATTATATTATTTTATTTTGTTAAACATAAAACATATCACTATCTTATTTTTAGAAAGAATAATATTTTTACATGGGGATAAATAAGGGATTTGTTTGGTTATAAAAACTAGTATGAAATATTAATGATTTATCTTCTTCATGGTAATTTATTTTTAATTTTTTGTGAATAAATAATTATCCGAAATTCTTACATAATTATGACATAGTAATTTTTAAAATAATGAAAAAATGTCTGAAATGATATTAAAAATAATTAAAGTAATAAAATTTCAAAGTATTAATTTGATCCATGAATTATTTAGATAACTATAAAATTTTAGGGATATATAAATTTATAATATTAAAATTCTGTGGTTTTTCATATTCTATAAAAACATAAATGTAAAATAATTTTTATAAAATAGAAATTATTGATTTTTTATGAGAATTAAATTTTGTAAAATGACATAAAATTACTAAATATTATTTATTCAACCAAATGAATTGGATATTTATAATGAGATAAACCATTATTATTTTCTATTTTTTTTTAATTTTATTATGATATTATTAAGCTTTATTATGTGTATGGTTTTAATATTATGATAATTATCTAAAGGGTTATCAAAGGGTAAATACCAAACGATAAGGGTGAAAACATAGTGAAAACCATTCTAGTTTTTATTAGATGAGAAGATTTCTATCCATAATCATTCTTTCTTAAATGTAAATCAGTATGGATCCATTTTTAATTTAAAATTAATTTGTATTAATTTAATATTTTAGAAATTAAAAATGTCTCTGACCCTCTCTTATAATTGGGAACCGAGTCATCTCATTTCTTTACACATAAAATCACATTTATATTATCAGAAACACCCAAAATAACTTATACGAATCCACCCACTCATTATATATTTCATTTTTAGGTAGAATAACAATCCTATAGGACTTAGTCTGTCAAAAAAAGAATAATTTCCAAAGAAGTGGAAGATAACGAATGTACATGGGGAGTCAAACTCAAGGCATGGAACTTTCATTATAAAAAATACTTTGTAATGTTTCCCTTAAGATTAAAATTTTCGTCCATATATATATTTTTAAAACATTTTTATGGATGTATTTAAATAGATATATATAATTTATAAAGGAAAGTTTACCTTTCTTTTGACTTTCATTCAAATATTATCTAGGGTAATTTTTTATAGAATGTTTTAACATCATTTAAATAAATTGAAAAAGATATGTTATATTTTAACAAATATAATGAAAAATAATTTTAACATAACCATAACCAATGTTATTTTTTTATTCCATTATTGGATTCTATTTTTTTATCAATGAAAACCATCTTTTCCTTTATTATTTGAATTTTAGTTTTATTATTTTAGTTTTAATGAAAAGGGATATATCAATATTTCAAAATTATATCTTGTTGATGAAAATAAAGATTTTTATGTTGTATGATTTTATATTTTATTATTATGTTATGGTATATGGGTATTGTTTTCGATGATGTGTGGTACCATTGTAAACCATATGTGGGTGATCCTATTATATCTCTCCAATGTATTGGTTAAATGGGTTGAGTTATTGAATTATATTTCTCCTAAGAGAAAATTTTAATATATTGTGATGGTTATTTAATGTTTAACTAATATGGTTATTCCATGTTCTTATAAGGATGATATGAAAATGATGCCTCAAGTTACTTATATGATTTATCTATGATTGATATTTGTTTTTATGGAAATATTATGATTTCAAAAGGTAATGGAAATTATACACTACATTTTATTATTGAAAAGTATATCTTTTTTAAAATATGTTATTATTAGTTTTTAATTATTTCAAAGAAACCTTATGAGTTTTATTTCTTCCTTTAATATTTCTTATTTAATATTTTATGAAATACTTTAGGTAGAGAAGTTAATTTTTTTTATATGAAAAATGTTTATTTTCATACGATAGTTTATTTTGAATATGGAAAATTTTTGTTAGTATTCATGGAATAATGGTTTCATTATTTATTTTTTATGTTTCAGAAATAGTTTTTTTATGATCATGTCATGTTTACAAATTCTTTTCATGAGGCTTAAGAATGTGTAAAGGAAAGTAAGAATTATTCTGAAATGTCATAAATATTTTTCTTGAAACAAATCTTGTTTAATTTTAAAAGTATTATATATTATAAAAACATTACATTGAGTAGATATATCCTCTTGGTAGTAGATTTGATTATTACGTAAGAGTTATGATATAACAATCATTAACTATAATCATAAAATATTATTGGGAAAGAATGAAAATTAAATCTAGCCTAAATTCACTAGATTAAGTAATATTTATGGACAGGTAATTATAATAACATTTATCATAATCTTTGAGATTTTTTTGGAGGTTATAATTGTTTTTACGTAGAAATTAATATTATATAAATGTGTAACTATTATATACAGAAATCAATTCATATATAAATATAAAATAGATTTTAATCCTAATATCTATTGTTTCTCTAGCTATTCAATAATATATTAAAATAAACTTATATTGAATTTAGTACTTAATTTAGTACTCAAAAAAATATTCTTTATCTAATATAAATTTCAAGAAAATAAATAATAATACCTCCACATTATACCTAAGAATATTTCTTTATTATGATTTTTATTCTTTGAATTTATCACTTTTTTGAAAGAGGATTCATTGAATATTATAATTTTAAATTCATAAAATTAATTTCATATTTAAAATAATAAAAATAATTTTTACATAGTATTTTTTAATATTTTTTTTGAAAATGTTACTTTTAATTCGAAAATATCAGTTTTTAGGAACCCTTTTGTTATTATGACAATATTATTATGATGTTGATTCCGAAAAATCCTTCTAAGTGATAATATATGAACATATGGAATAATATTATACACTTAAAAATATTATATGTTCATTAAAAAGGTATGTCTATAACCTTGATGACTAAACTGAAATTTCAAATTAATAAATCATTTTTTGGTATTTTGTTTGGATTAAGATTTTAATTATGTTATTCAAATTTTTATTTATATAAGACTCCTGAATATTATTTTATTTATAATAAATATAATAAATTAATTAAAATTAAAATTAACATATTTTTTTCTTATATATAAATTTAAATTGGTAAACCATTATTTTCCTAAAAACCACTTTTACTTGATTTGTTTTTAAATTTCAATTTTAAATGTTTAAAAATTTTATATTATTAAAGTATATTAAAATTTTAAAATTGATGTTTTATTTTTGGCAGTAATTTAAATTTAATATTTGTTTATTATAATTAATTATTATCATTAGAAATTAATTAGCGAAGTAAACTTTTGTTGGGGTCAATGTAAAAAAAATGAAATAAAAAAACTAAAACCAGTATAATTTCTACCCAAAATGAGTTTATGAGGAGAATATAGACCCACACACACTTCCTTTACACTTTGAATGATTTTATACCTATTTACTATTGAATAATAATGTTAAATTTCTAATAATGTAATGGTTATTTCCAAAACTACGCTTCACTTCAATTATAAAATGATAACACTTACACCACTTCATGACTCACCCATAAAATGAGTTTAAATTTTAAACTAATATTTATTAATACACTTATAAACCAATATACCTTTTAAAATACTATTTTCACCGTAATTTATCTTATATCCATCATTTCAAGAGAAAATTACAATGAAAATTGAAGACCCTGATGTGAGTATTAAAAACTATATATCTTTTCTTCTTAGTTATCATAATAAAAAGTTATTCTATACACACTAATATAATAATAATAATATATATTATATAAATTAATGTTATTATATTTTTTTTATATAATTTATCTATTTATATATCCCATCCCTAAAGAAATACAAAATGATTTTTTATCTTTATATACGGACTACCACCTCCATAAAGTGAGATAAATTAATATTTTATACACCACCTTTCAGGGATTGTATCAAGGTAGTTGTAAATGAATAGATATGATATTTAAAAAACTAATTGTGTTATGAAATAATAATTATTCATATAAATTAATTTCGACCATTCATTGGTAAATGGGATCATTAATCATTCTTACGTACGAACTACCTCCTCCATGGGAAATGATTTTACTTTTTAGTCACCACACATTATTGATGAATAAAAATGGATTTAATGCGGCTATATTATGTTTATGAAATTTTTAAGATTTATTAATTTTTATATTATCATTATTTGAAAATATTTGCTTTCTCATTAAATCATTATAACACACACTTGTTCGAGTCAGTATTACCCCTAAGTAAATGATGTTGTAATGTTTATGAATAGAAATTTTAATGATTATTAAATAATGATAATATCATGTTACATTAATTAATTTATGATATATTAACAATTATTATTGGATGAAAATATTATTTTAAATATCTATTATTAGATAACATGGCAATCCTTAAACCTGATGAAAATTGTTTTTCACGTTTTATATTCTCACAAACCATATTCATGAATCTCACCTGATGAAAAAAATTTACAATCATTTAAAAACAAGGATTTTTATATCATAAAAAATATTTGAATTAATAAGTTGGATATATTATGCAAGGATTAAATGAATCACCAAATTTAGTCTTTAAAAAAAATAATCTAATCTTTTTGAAACCGATGTTGAAACTAACTATAATTGATTAATATATTTATAAAATATGACTATATATAATATATATAGGATAGAAAATTTAAATAATATATTTTCTTAAGTACTTCTGTCAGTCATTTTAATCATTTTGGAGGTTAGAACTTTGTTGTGTTAGCATGAATTCAATGTAATGTTTTATTATCTTTATTTTAAACTCCACAGGACATGTTTTGATATTATATCCCACAATTTACAATATATGGTTTAATCACTACATATATTATTTGATATTTGGAAATATAATCAATTTAATTGGATTTTAATGTCCATTTAATGATCTTATCTCATTTTCCTATGGTTCATATGTAACCTATTTTGTAAGTCTTTCATTGACTCAATTTCAGATTAATGAGGTATGGTAAATTATCATATGAATACACCTTTTATGAATTTATTTATCCTTCCATACTTTAATTTGTATTCTATTTTATTTTGTTCTCAGGTGAAATTAATTGTCATCATCAATATAAACTTCTTTGGAAAAGTGTATTTTATAAATAAAAGTAAAATATTGGTATGAATAACTCATATTATAACCAATGAATATATTCTTCAATGTTCATAATTTCCATCTTGAATGTTTTATCAACTATTTTTGGAGAGGGTAATATTTTTTTTTCTATTTGTCTAAAAATTCTCATGCCCATTTTCAAACTGAAAATTTAGTACACAATTTACGATCTGGGTTTTTGAACAATTCTATTTTACAATATATAAGAATGAGATGTCAGTGCTTTTAAAATTAAATATTCTATCATCCTCTAGAAATTTATTTTGATAATATCAATTTATTTTCACTGATAAAATATTAATATTTTATTTTCATATATTTTATTTTATTTCTCATTTCACATTTTTCAAAAATTATTTTTGAAGGTTACTCTTACTTCAACTTTTTTATAATAATTTTAAAAATGGTTTACAAATTCCCTTTTTAAGATTAATCCTATGTGAACTCATCATTACACCATAATTTCCCTCTCTATAAATATTTCCCTCTACATGGTTTCTAAGGTAATTTTGTTTCTCAATGTTTTATAAAATATTTCTTATCATATTATTTGAAAATATAAAGGATATTTCTTATTTTTAAATTAATATTTCTGAAACATCTAAAAGAAAATTTCCATTTTATTTACTCTACTTGGTTGCTTATCATATTAAATCAATTTTATTCTTAAAATGTTACCATCCATCCTATTTATTTTGATTACTCATGTATTTTATTATATGTCAAAGAAATATTTTATCACTAAATTTGTCTCACCTATTAAATTATTGATTATAAACCTAAATTTTCATCCAATTCCTTCCCCTAATGAATAAAATGTTTTTGATTTCTTTTAAAAAAGGTTGTTTATTTTGATTCTATAGATTGGTTCTTTAGGTAGATTATTGAATTAATAGTATAAAATTTAATCTATATGTTTAAAATACTATATTATTTATTATCATGATTCAATTGTATTTACTAATGATCTTTTATGATGCTTTTGGATTCATATTTCTATTCTATAGATACTTTATATTGTGATGACGAATCATGTGGTCCACATAAGAATGTGTGGTGATGGGTTGGGTCATTTATCCCCCAAAACTTCATTGATGAATGGTTTTTATCTCATGAGATAGGTATTCATGTATTAGTTTTTTGTTTCTAATATTTATGGTTACGGATGGTGTGTCTCATGAATGTTTTCTTACAAATACCAATGAATATTCCATATTCTAATGATGATTTATATTTTTATACTTATTCAAATGATAATTTGATGTTCTCATGAATAAGGAATAATTTTTATATTTTTAATATTATTTATTATATATGTTTGGTAATTTGAGATAGAATTATTATATTATGTGATTATGGAAAACTATTATTGATTCATGTTTTAATCAGATAACCTTTCTTATGAATGTTTGTTACATTTTTATAATGTTAGCTTTATGTCCATCAATATTTTTTTCCCATACAAATGGTTTGAGAATAATCAAGGTTTGTTTTTATTTTCCCTAGTGTATGAAGATAATGATTTTTTATAAAATTTCTATTAGAGGGTTCAAATTATAAAAATGATCAAAATGGTGTAATAATATTTTGATGTTGGTAGTGTAAAAATAAATTAAACTTATAACGTTTTCGAGTTTTGTGAGAATATAATGTTAATGTTTATCTATGTTGTGGAAGGATTTATTTAATATAACTGTTAGTTAATATAAGGTAAAAACATGATCACTATAATTATTATATCTTGAGTCTTATAGAATATTTATTAGAAGTTTTCACTGGAATGAACAATGATGAATTATGTTACATATTTATTTGGAAGAAAATGTAATTATTGTCCTCTAGTTGAACTGAATTACATGGGATATGGATTAAAAAATAACATTTCTAGGATTAATGAACTCTATTAAGAAATGAACCAATATAGAGCATACAAAATAAAAATTAAGAGACTAATGATCTATTAATCCATCACGAGGAAACAACCTCAGTATTTCAGTGTGACCTGCGATCTAATAATTATTGAGTAGTGAATCTATGCCACTGAACTATTATTTCTATTCTATAGTGCTTTGAGAATGATATAAATTTCCATGATTATTATTGGCTGTAAGGGATGGTAGACCAATAGAGGAATAATATTAGGAAAATAAAGAAAGGGTAATACATTTATTACATGTAATATGATGAGTTTATGATGGTATTAATTAATAACTATATTACCAAAAATATTTCATGAAAATTGAACAATGTTTATTTGATATTTAGTAGAATACTGATTAATCTATTTCTATATGGGTAGAATATTTTATAAGGTTCCTAATATATGCTTCAAGATTTCTCATCGACTCTTTATAAAAAATTTATCGGTTTTTTATTTCCTTAAATCTATGTCTTTGAAATGTATTATTAATAATGTTATTTATTATATATGATGAAATAATTCAATTTTATTTCAATGTATAATTATATTGTTTAGATTTACATTATAATCATGATTTTGAGAAGAAGGTAAAGTTATATTTTCAATTAAATCTTAATAATTAAATCTCTGAATTAATGAAAGTGAATTATTCTTTAATATTGATGTGGGGAATATAGCATGTTGTAAATTTCCTACAAGAGACTGCTACATGTTTCAAATATGGAACAAAAATCCATTGGGTAAGTTAATTATTTATAGAGTCATGGATATTGCGAATAAAATATAATAAATTGTTTTAATGATCGATGAGAGGAAGAAAGAAATTTGAAATGTTCCAAATATAACAAAATACGGTAGGATTTTTAGAATAAATGGGTGAGGATCGTAATGAAATTTACAGATATATAAGAATGTGGATATAAAAAATGTATAAATGATGAAATGTAGTTTATATTAAATAGAGTATAAAATAATCCAATATTTTAAACATAACATGAACCAGAATAAAGACTTTCGTGAAAACCCATACCTTTATTCCGACACATATGAAATATATCCACTAATATTGTAAATAATAATAAAAATATTTCATTACTAATTTTATTTTAATTTTTATTTTATTATTCCCTTTGACTGAAATAGTATTCATTTGTTAGAAATAATGTTATTATTTCTCCTATTAATGAGATGTAGATTTAATAGTCAATATTTTTTATTAGTGTTATTATATATGATGTTAGTGGTTATATCCTATTTCAATGAGATCAAATAATACCCAGGTTTTCCTACATGTATTTTAACTAGTATAAATTTTTAATTGTTATTTAATTAATCAATATAAATTCATATAGAAATGTAATTTTTAGTGAATATCTCTTTTTAAGAAGTTTAACTAGCTAAGATGTTTTATCATTAATAATTTTAATATCATTATATTTCTACAGTCATTTAATATATAAAATGATGAAATATGATTTGAAAAATTATAATTTTGTAATTATATTTAAAAAATAACAACCAAAATATAATGATGATGAAAACATCATCTCTCATATTTGTTTTATAAAAAATTCCATTCTTTGAACGATGTTATTTGTTGGAATAATAATGTTATTCTATAAAATCCCTTGTATATAGGATTTTATGATCTCAAATAACCATTATATTTTACCAATGATTGCATTTTTATATATGTTTTTATGAGTTTATCAATATATTAGTTCCTTATTTTAAATATTCATGTTCTATAAATCTTCTTAAAATTTTACAACGTATAGAATTTCTGTAATGTGAGGCATTTTACTATATATGAAAAAATATTCTATTTTTGTCAACTGGGTAATTGAATCTACTACGTGAAGGAAATCACTTATGTTGATGAATTACTTATATTATCAATAAACTATATTGATCAAAAAATGTGTGAATTAGTTATATTTAGTATTCAGCTATGTGATTTGGGAACATTCTTTAATCATCTACATGGTTCTATTTTATAACACCCCAAACATTTTATGGTATGTTTCACATAAATACATTTTATTCATTAGATTGCCTATATATCATAATTCACTGAGTGTTTTTGAAACAAAACATGTTTATTTAAGAGATATTCATAATCTAGCCTTTAAACATAAATTTTACACTTTTTTGTTTTGAATTTTGAAGAACGTACATTCATAGTTGCGATCAGGATGATAATTAGAGTCTGGTAGAATTAACTTTATATTCAGTGAATAGTAACCTACCCTTATGAATAGTAACATGCCCTTATGAATCGAAATATTAATCTTATGAATTTTATCCATATCCATGACTGTATAAATAAATTTAAGCACCTTAATAATAAAGATGAATATTTTTAGTGTTTATATTTTTCAATTAAATAATGATTTTAATTAAAAATTAAATTTAAATTATTTAGAGATTTATTTTTGGAAAATGATTTTTATTTTTGTATTCTTCATGTCGAAATATGGGTAGGTTTTTTTTTTGGGATTTTTCAGAAATACTTATTTTTCTATGAATAGTAAAATACAAGAAATTATGATAAATGATAAATACTTGATTTACTGCATCATAGGTGATTCAAGTCTGTTATAAGCCCACATAGTTTAAATTCACATACCTGTATTACTATTTCGGATCACATGAATCATGCATATTCTATGTCTTGAACAAAAATATTAAAATAATACTTAAAATAATGTAAATTCCCTATTCCCCTCCACTATATAAACCACCCTCACCCCCTCTTCCTCCCACACTACTCAAGCTTCACGATTTGCCTAAATTATTCAAAATACACTTCCCAAGACCTCTCTCCACGTACAAGGCCTATTGGTCTTACCAAAATTGCAAAAAACAATGGTCTTGAGGAGTTTCTCAAGGAGTAGTACTCAAGAGGTGAGCCTCTCTTCCTTTTTATTTCAATTTCTTTTACAAGTTCCATTATTTTGTTCTATCTTATCACCTCACCTCATCAAAATTAAATGATAATTCCAGTGACTTACATTTACATGATTTTCATTATGATAATGGAATATTTCATCATAATATATCTCTTTTCCCCTCCTTTTATACTATAAATGTAAATACCGTCCGAGATGTGTAAATTTATCACACTCAAGGAAGACAGGATTTCAATTTGCATTATTATCTTCAATACTTGTCATGAACTATTATAAATTGTTTAAGGAGATCATTATATATTTGTTTTTTTCTTATTTATGGTTATGGAATACTTACACACTCATAATATGGAACAATAATACAGAATAAGTACATTGTGCACAAAACTGCCAAGCTAAATCTATGCATTTATCATTAACTTATCGAATGAGTCATCCTACTAGTATATAAAAAAATAATTATAAGATCATTATATCTATTTAATTTCACTAATAATATATATTAACAATTCTTTTTGTTAAACCACATTTCAAATGAACTTCCATTCAAGAATACAAGTAAATGGATCATGAAAATCGATGAACAAATTGCTTCCAAAACAGAAACATTGAACCTCTTAAACCCATAAAAGTCCTTTAATTAACCTTCATATGTTATAAAATATCAACTAAATGTTGATGTGGTTCTTTAATTATTAAATAACTAATATAAATTTTATTGTTGAGGTCGTTAAGAACAATCAATAAGACCTTCGATCATAAGGTAAGGGATCCTCAATCTCACTTTTGTTCAAGAACTTCCCCTATGTTGTGCCAATTTTTTTTAATTACTAATGATGAGGTATGTTTCTTAACCTCACCCCATACTTACCTTATGATATATATATAATTTGATACCCCTTTACCTCTCATTAATCAATCACATGAACACCCGTTTCTATGTTGAAATGTTTTTAAGGGGTTTTCTCATCTCACATTCAGTTCTGTGAGATTTTTATTGTTCGCCGCTTATTTATTTCATGTGGTGTACGTGTACATAATATTGATGTATAATATCATGATTATATTTATATTTATGGTATCTATTGATTCAATTCAGGGTAATTAATGTTTTTTCATATGATTCGATTGACTACAATGAGGTAAGGAACATTGTCTAATTTTCCATTTCGTTGTGACTTACTTTGTATTGTGCCGCTAATAATTCTTATGTGATGTACCTAATTCCCATTTTCGATCAATTTTAATTTTAAAATTCATTTATATTAGATATCCAAATTCTTTTTTCATGGATATTATTATTTTCTTAAGCCTTATACCCTTTCATATATAGTGTTTATTTGGAATGTTGTTTTAACTATGGACATATTGATGAATCTGTATTCTCTACTCTATAGAAATATTGAGATGGAATATTTTAATTTTTTTTAAATATATGTATAAAGAATTACTTGGACATGAAATGATGGGTGGGGCCCTTTATATCCCCTCTATGCATTGATAGGTCTCAAGAGACAATTTGTTAGAGAAAAACCCTTCGAGTTTGTTTCCAAAAATCAGACAAGTATCTACCCAAAGAACTAAACTGTTTTAATATTATTATTTTATAATATGAAAGATAAATGATGTACAATTAAAAATAATTCTCTTTATTCATTATTATTTACTACTATCCATGAGGTTATCACTACGAAAAAATATGTGGATGCAACTTTATTCTCAGTTTATTAATGGCGTGAGTTCTTCATTTATTCACCATGCCATATTGAATATGCCATGTTGTTTATGATTTAGTTTTTATTGATTCATGAATATACTATTTCTATCCCTTACTGATCATTTGAGATCACCTCTTTCATTTGTTTACAATGAGCAGGTTATGAAGAGGAGATAACATATTGAGTTTTATTGGATGCAAGTTATTAGTTATTGTTATATATTGTACATTGTTACCTTTACCAATGTAATTTGAGTTACATCTATATAACTAGTTTATTAAAGACTACTAAACTGATCGTTCCTTTGAGATTTCATTCTTTCTAACCATGCCAATGTAATTAGTAATGCACCAGATCTAGTTTAGAGGGTTTGGGGTGTTATACATTTATCAACACAATTGATTTGTCTATGTGAAAAATTAGCAATGTGAATGAGAAAGATACTAAATAAAATCAGATAAATGAATATTTCCTATATAGATTTAGCTACATGTATAGATTCATCTATTTGGATAAATCGACTACATCAAAAAATGTCTACATGGATCAATTATACTACATGCATCCAGATATATAAAATTCATCTATGTGGTGATATTCAATTAGATACGTCATATATTGCCTTCAATATACTACAATGGGATTATATTAATTATAAATCAATGCTTTAATTCAATAAATGTTGGATTACCTCTTTATGATGAAAAAATATTATAAATGTTGGTACATATTATCAAAGGAAACAAGAAAATGGATAATTTCATGAAAACAAGTATTGTTGAAGTTTTTCTATGATAAGGAAATTTATAATTTAATATTCACTGATATGTTTTATGTATCTCATGTTGTGAAAATAATTTTGATCAGTTTCATGAATTTTATGTGTGTTCTATGTGAAATAATGCATAAATTTAAATACAAACCCACTTGAATTATCATTTAATAATTCAATGTTAAATATCCTTGAGAACTACACTATTTTAATAAAAAATAATTATATTCTTAAAGATCTATATATTTCCATATAAATCATATTTAATATAATTTAATATGACACTACTCAAGAATCATTTTGTCCTTATTATCTCTTATAAATATTTCTTCACTTCCATTAATTGTATCATGAAACTTTGCGAATCACCTATAAAAACTATTTTTATTATATTTTATCATTATTATGGTCACTAGTAAAATAATATAGGATTCTACTATTTGTAAACACTTATTGTAGTGAAATAAAATGATCATGTTATTGTATCCTATGTCACTTTCTAACACTCGACCGTGCATTCCCTGTGAAAGGGAATGGAAGTACTCAGCAAAATTACTGGTTTATTGAAAATCACTATGCTCTTAGAGTTGAGCATTGGTGTAGTGGAATAAGAGATTTATATTCCCAAACCCACTATAAATATAAGTGTCTAGTATATATTCATTATGAAATTATTTATGTGTTTTATTTTGTTAAGAAAACGTATTATGTTACATATATCATTAAATAAAGTGTTTTTCTAAGAAATGATTTTTTAACTAAATTCACCCCAAACCATTGATTCTTAGTGCATAAAATCTATAAACAACAATAGGTATCTAAGGAGTTGGATTACATTGTTCTCATATTTTATTGGATGAAGTCAAAATATTCAAATGAATTGTTTCAAGGATTGAAAATTGGGAATATATGTCAATGGTATGAGCACCTCGCTATTATGGTGAGAATTGTGGTTACTGGATGGCATATATAACAATTTATTTTAATAACAACAGTCTAATGGTATATCTAAATGATGTTAATACATAAACAAATATGAATCCACAAGCTAAAAATTAATATGTTGACAGTAAATAAATTTAAGATATACAATATAAATTTATGAAAGATATAATATTTTGAATTTGTTTAGATTATTTAAATCACATCTCATAATGTGAAACAAATCATGAAATGAGGTCAACTATTTTTTTAGCTTATAAAGGTGTTATTATTTTAAATAAGTGATTTAATACATTAATAATATTTTTTTTTAAATTTCACTCCATTAAATTTTCATAAATTCTCGAGTGTTTTAATTAATTTATAATTTTTTAAATTTACTAACAATAGTTAATAATTTTTTAATTACATGCTTTAAAGATAAAAATTATTTTACTTATTTTAATTTTTGTTCTACTTTGTTTACTTAATTTTAATTTTTTATTTTTCATTTTATAAAACAATTGGGCCATCCTTGTGATCTAATTAAGCTATCTATCAACCAATTAGGTTACTTATTAGGTTAACCTCATAGGTAAGGCCATCCACATGAATCCCACAAAAAGGATAGACAACTATGTGTGTATAGTTTAGCTAAATATGTATGGGCCAATGTATAAGTCCTTCAGTGCATACCCTTTAGATGTAAGGGTTGGTCTTTGTAGCCTATTAAACCATATGATCATGTGTGTACAAAGTGAAACCGATGATGATCCTTGGTTGCTAGAACAAACCGAGGATCAACAACACTTGTATGTTATACCAATCATCCTCAACATCACTAATTTGATGTGGGATACAGTCCGATTTACACTATTAATCCACGGTTAAAAAATCTAACATGATATCATCCATCATATCTATATAATCTCACCCCTTTTTTACCCCACATGTTTTTTTGTTATCCCATGCATACCCTCTGAAAATTTATATCATCTGTATCATCGAATATTATCCATCTTCAATAGTGATATCCTTTAAATCAAGTCTCTTTGGGACAAGCTGTAGTAATTAAACCAAGCCTATTTTTGGATGTTTTAAATGTTCTCTTCTAACTGTATGTTGTTTGAATATTATATATGAGTTTTAGTTCATTATATTCTTCCTCGAGTTTTTAATTGTCTACATACCACCATAATCACTTGATGGTAGCACCTTTGGACACCAATGATGGGAAAACCCCCTTCACTCAATGATAGAACCATTAGACACCAATTGTGGATCCTCTAGGCCTAAAAGGTTATTCACTGCAATGTAATCATAATTGAAAATTATCCAATGAAGCTTCACCATTTTCTACAATTAAAATCCCATGGTAGCACCTCTAATTTTCTACCATTGGATTCCAATAGTTTCATATATATATACATATATTTCATTATAACATTAAGTTTCATCCATACAAGAAAGAATGCTAGCCGCTTACTTATTCTTTTTTATGATAAAATAGAGTTATTATTTAACTATAGTTCATGTTTACTTTTCATGATGCGAATAAATTCCTTATATTTCATCTCATTCACCACTACTAGTAGATCACCTTCATTTTTATTTTAATAGTGGTATTTCTGTTCTAAGTGTACAGGGTGATCTTATTTGTTTTTACATCATTGGACATCTACAATAGTATATTTTGAGTCACCATTGGGCATCAACAACAATAGGTAGTTTTCCACCATTGGAAATCCAATGGTTGAAAATTCTTTATTTCATATCCTAATTCCATTTATTTCTTAGTTATAGGAAATAATTAAATTTTGGTTGGTTATTTTTATTTTATTCACGTTAGTGATATAACATATTATCCTTTATTCTTCCACTATTGGACTGTCACCACTATTTTTGTAGTAGAAAAAAAATCCACCTCTCTATGTTTTCAGAGATAGAAAATTCTTCCACCACTATCTTTTTTTCCACCATTGGATAACAATATTAGGTCAATATACCTCCATAATTTTAATCGATTGTTAGTTAAAATTTTTATTTTTGATATTATTATTTCTTATTTTAATAGACTTTAAAAAATGTTTAGTTTGTTAAAGTTTTATTATTTTATATTTAAATATAAGTGTAACTATGTGTAAAATATAATTATAGAATTATTTTATGTACTCATATGCTTTAAATTTAAATGTCTTGTGATGCTATGTATTTTATAACATTACACTATTTTTAAATTATAAGGGATTATATTTTTATTTCAATATTTCTTATAATTATGAATTGATTAATATTGATAAACTTATCATAATTTTTTATTTTAATATATAATTAATAAATATAAACATTATTTTTTCTATTTTTTCTGCAGAACATTAACAAAAAAGGTAACAATCATATTATATTATTGTTATTATTTAACTAGTTTAGTGGAGATATTGGTCATGGAAACGCTCCAAGAGGATCATTGATTTTATGATTTGGGAGATATCCTCAAGGGAAATAAAAACACATAATAGTGCTGGTCATTCTATAAAGAACATGTGATATATCTTCGACACATTTTTGATGCTATCAATTGTTTGTGAATCTTTGTGAATTCTGTACTATGAATGTGATCACGAAAGGACTTAAAATTCGATATCTTTTATTTCCATGTTATAAAAAATCATAGAGATTCAAAATCACAAACATTTATGATATTTTTCAGATGGAACTGTATTAGATTTTATTTGGGTAATATTTTTTTCCTTTACATATTTATTTGAGTCTAGTTTATGATTTTGTGAATAAAAAGAAAGTCCTTGATTCTTCTTGTTTACTCCCACAGATAAGTGTAGAAGAGGTCCCAATATGACCTATTAGTTTATACTAACAAAGAACCATGGAAGAGGTCATGTGACCTGGAAATTCCTATGTACTGTTTTTACCTATATCCAGGGCGTGGATCAAGTTTATTAATATAAACTGCTTCGTAGAAGGTGATCACCAAGTGGAGTGGATTAGGTCTTAGCTTTTGACTAAACCACTTGTTTTATATCCATAGTATTTTTTAAATTAGATTTATCTATTTTAGTATGTAATTTACTTTGATAGTAAATAACGGATTGAAGTTATAATTATTTTTACTTATAAGGTTAACTTTAAAAGTAATATTAATAACTGATATTAAGATTACAGTGAATTAATAAATCTTCTAAGAAGTTATTTAAATAGTCAAAATTTACTAACCATATTACCTTGATTAACTGGGCTGTATTTATTTTTTAGGGATCTTTTCTAGAATAATTGGAAAACTGTGATTTTTATAGATACTCAATTCACTCCCCCTCTTGAGTACTCTACTCCAACCAATAATACCATTCAATGTTCACGAAGGAAAGAAATAAAATTCATTACATACATGTGAAAACAAATAATCCTTTCACATTTTGAGTAAAAAATAAAAAGTACATATTTTGGAAATTGAAGAGGATTCCTTGTACACCATTTTGTAAATAGTAAATCTATAGTGAAAATATATTTGATCAATCTTTGAAGAATATTAGATGAATTCGTTAATTTTTTTAGAAAACATGGCTATGTCAATAAAGGGATTTTTGGCTGATGAGAGAAATAATGTTATTATTCCTTAAAAAAATCTTTATCTCTCTATAGTACATAAATAGAAGAAATATAAAAAAGGTTATGTAATTTCTAGAAATATCCATATGAGAAAAACATTTATTATTTTATTGAGAGATAGGTTATAATATTTCATCACTAGACACTTAATAAGAATAAATAATGAGAAAATTATATTGTAATATATAAACTTTACCACTTTGGTTGTAACACCTATATATTTTTTATGAAAATTTTCTCTTTATATAATTTGATATCTTGTGTTTTACGAAACGATGACTTTAGACAACCTCAAGACACTATAAAATGACTGTTATAACCTAGTCATTAAATTAGCTAGAATAAATATGAATAAGTAATTTTTGAAATATAATGTTCCAAATTTAAGTGAATGTATTGGTACGTTCTTAGAAAATAATATCTAATTTTTTAGTAAAATGACTTCATTCTTCAAAAAAATATAATTTCTTCAAAAATGTATTTATCTTGTTTTTGTGAGTGAATATTATTTTTTAGAAGTTATAGAAATTTTTCTCGAAAAAATTAATTTAAAATTTTAATTTCTAATATCAAAATTATCATTAAATTATTATTTTTATAATATTTGGAGAACATTTATTTTATTAAGGAATGGTGAAAATTATGATTTTTTTGAAAATGTTTTTTCTTTTAAATAATTTACATGTCATAATAATGTTTTGTATTATTTTTAAATTTTAATCAGTTATTTTTGTTTCAAAATAATCCAATTATTATTTTTTAAAATGATTTATACATGAATAAGAATATTTTATGTATAAAGGGCATTTTTTTAAAAACTATTTTTTTCTGGAATTTTAGTAGATTTTTTGAAAATTAAATTATAAAACAGATGTGTTTATAATTTTAAAAAATGGATGTGAAATTTTAATTCAAAATATCATTATTTATAAAAAAATCCTTTTATTATTAGCCAATTTGAATAGTAACAATAGTAAAATATTTTACCATAGTAAAGGTTAAATTGGGTAATTTAATATGAAAATGAAATTATAAAGACTATGAAATTAACCAAACACATGCCCAATTTGTTGAATGATGATAATTTATCCCTAAATGCGTAAAGGATTGAAAATTAAGTTTTTTGTGGTATAATTTGTCCATGAAAATGACTTATTAAATATTAAAATCAATGAAAGTAAAATATTGTCACTCTATTTGTCCTAAATATCCCTTATATGTCAACATGTGGAAAAAGATATGTTATGAACAAATATAAATGTACCTTATTAAAATAATAAACATGTTTTCATAATATAAATTTATTTTTTCATCGTGGTCAACTTATGTGAGTTTATGATATTTATAATATCTTATTTAATAAAATATTAATGATATCACATTCATGCCTTAATTACTATATAATTATTAATAAATGGTTAACAAAAAGATATATTCAAGTATAAATATTGACATGAAAGATATAATATTTATCTTCATCATGGTAATTTATTTTTAATATTTTTTGAAGAAATAATTATTTTGAATAATTTCATAACATGGATGTTGTAATTATTTTATTAATGGGAATATCAAATAAATTTTATTAACAATGTTAAAATAAATATAATTTATATAATTAACGTGATCATAAATTTAAACAGTTTACATTAGCATCTTAAGGATTAAATGAAATATTATATTCGATGTTAACTTGATATATTGATATTTTTAATAGTCCATGTAATGAATAGTGTTAAAATTAACAGTAATGATATTTTTTTTAAAAATAATGTATTATGAAATTATTTTTAAATCATAAAAAACATAAAAAATTGATAAAAATAATTATAATATGGTATGAAGTGTTATAAATTATGCACTTACGATCTAATTTAAATCATATAAGTTAAAATGAAAACCTTTTAATATTGATAAAAATTTCACCTCAGTTCAAATTAAAATATCATAATTGAGGGAAAATCAAAAATAAAATATTTAGAATAATTCCATACCTTGTATGAAGTATATTGGTCAACAAGATTACAAAATGTTATCATATTAGTTCTAAACATACGGAATTTTGGAGGTATTTTAAATCAGATTTAATTTATTGTAAATTAATATTTTTATAAATTACAAAAGTTCCCTTCACCCTAATTAAAAAGGACACCTCCTACCTCACTTACACACATCACATTTAGACTTAAATATTGAAAATTAATAAAAAATATCTCCTATAAACTTCCCTAGATAGATAATAGGGGAGAATGTATTCTCAATAGACCAACCCTAGTGTCCCTCAGTGGAGATTTAATGAACGTTCACCGAAGAAGAAATAATCACCTTTATCGATCATTTCAAATTTATTTATTCTTCTACTTCAACTTCACATGTTGTTTACATTATAAATTAATAAATCCATTGTCAAATATATCCTAATATTTTATTATGATTGTGTAACAATCGTATTCCAAATTTTATCCATGCAATGAAAAATAAAACCACCACGCGTGCATACATATGACTTACCGTCGCCACACCATGGTATAATATGTCTTCACTCACTACTTTAACTGGATGAATATTATGATTTAAATAATAGATATATATATAATAATTTTTACATGATATTGATTCTATAAAATAGATATATTACATCTACTTACTTAACCATTTACATGTAATGGAATGATATCACCACCCATGTGTACGTACGACCTACCATCTTCACGACACAATGTGATAAATTTTTCATGTTTACTATTAAAGAATGATTATATAAATATATATAATGAATAAATATGATATATATTAACTTAATATAACTATCTAATTTATTTAACTATATCATATTCATAATAGATGGAACTTATATGACAAAACATGCATAAGAAAATGAAGCTTTCATCGCCCGAAATAATGTTATTAATTAAATATTATTAACAAAAGGGTAATTAGATGACATAATAGGATAATATGTGATATAATAAATACAAATATGGTTATGGTATAAATTTCTAACATTAATTAAACATATATATATGGGTTTCAGATACGTATTAGGGAATTCAGAATTAAGATTAGGTTTCATTTCATAATCTAATTATTATTCGTGATTTTTTATAAGTAAGTATCTGATGAAGAATATTTCTCTTCCATGTCCATGTTTCTTAAAAATGTTTCCTAAAATATTTCCTAAATTATCAAATAATTTTTAAAATTCATTTTTACACATGTGTTAATTTTTAATTAATAATTCCAAAGGAATATTTTTTTTTGTTTTTAAAACTAAGTTATTTGGGACTTTTCTATGAAAAGAAAAAAGGGAATGGTTTTTTAACAAACAATACATGAATTTTTTTTATAATTTCATGATTCCCTAATCTGTTGATTATTCCTTTAAAATATTACATGGTTCTCTCCAAATAAAATATTTTCCTTTTTAATTGAATGACAATAAAAAAATGTTTTCAAAATGGAAGGGATATATTACTCAATAATTATTTCAAATGATCTTTCAAATTAATTTTCCATATAAGACAATATTATTTGATGTTAAATATGTTTCAATAGAGATACGAACCAATGATACAATTTTTATTATTTCTTATAATGGGTTATGTTTATGATGGATTGATACTTATGAATTTTATTTCATTTCCATGTGTAATGTTATGATGAAATATATATGAATCATATTTCTTTTCATGGGTTATGATATGATGAATGATTTATGTTCATGTAGAACACATATATATGTTTTTAATTATATAAAGGGTGTGTCATATATCTTACTCAAATTCACTGAGTAATGATTTATATCAAATGAGATAGATATTCTTATAATGGGATGTAAACTCGATTCAGTAATATTGGGCTAGATCAGGGAGTGACTCAATATAGAAAGGGAATTTTTCAGCTATGATGGTATTAGATGTGATCTTTTAATAATATGAAATAGTTTTTTATTCTTAAGGGGATAAATGGACCTAAGGCCATAAATTTTCCATTCTTATATGTATGCCACAATTTCAAGTGTTCTATTATATTCCCTTTAAATATGTTCTTTATAATTCATGTCTTATTAAATTCTTTGTTTTAATCAATAAAACAATATCATGATCCTTTATATAACGGATATACTTTTCAAAAGTTATTTTTATTTTCTTTTTTCTTATGAATATATTCTCTCCCTTGATTACCCATAATAAAAATTTAATCTCACCCTTTTCTAATATTTTCTTTTTCCTAGAATATGAAGAATGTTATTATGTAATATGTGTCAAAAAGGGTTCTAGTTATGAAGGAATACATAAGAGCCAATGTAGTAGTTTTATGAATTAGTTGTCTATGTTTCCACACTTCTAATGTCACTAAACCTATATGGTTAGAAATTTATTTTTATGTTATGTAATTAATATTCTTCTATTTAGATGTAATATCTATGTATAAAATATATGGTCCAGTATAAATGGTATTAGAGAAATGTTTAGTTAACCTTTGATGAGAAAACATTAGTAAGAACCATAAGGTTAAGTCTATGTATAGGATAAAAATTATAGTTTTGGTGATGATTATTAAGAATCTAACATAAAACCAAAGGTGTAATGAATATAAATTTTATAAGTAATTTCACATTATTATATGGTTTTCCCGCTATGATTAGTATTTCTCAAACTATGATTTATGGTTTTACTCAATGAATGGAATCTGAAAGAACCACATTAATTAATAATGAGATGATAAATGGAACAATTTTTCTCCAGTGGAATCAAATTTTATGGGAGATAAAATTTATAATGTAGTATCTATGTTCACATAACATTATCAAGATGTGAATCAAGAAATAATTCCCAACGAGAAAAGGAGGGAACAACATTATAATAAGTATTTCATGAGGAAGAGACTATATTATTTTAGTTGGTCATATAATCCAATAGTGTATGAATAATGGATCAATACCACTAAAAATATATTTTTGGTTCTCCAGTGATTAGACAATGATAAAGTATTTTTGGTAGTGTGTCGTATGGCTGGTTAATCAGATCAATGGTGGAATCTCATCAATAATATTGGGTAATGAGATGAAATTGACTCCAGGGAATTTGATGAGTTCACGAACCTATTTTTCAATAAGTAATATCATCATATTTTTTTTAAGAGGTTAAATAAGGTGCTCCTTGAGCTTAAGAAAAATTATAATGAATCTGTTGGTTCCTAAGAGGAAAATTTTACAATACTTGAAAGGTATGCTTCTGTACATAACATATAATTTGAGAGTAAGGATGATTTATTTTTCAGTGGACTAAAAAAAAGTCCCTAAAGGGTGTTATCAATAAAGTACATCATTATATATAAGAAACTAATTCATTTTATTCTCATTTTTGAGATTTATATTATATTTATCCATCAATAATATGGGTATAATAAGAAGAGAAAAATGTGTATCAAAGGAAAATTTAAAAACCATTTTGAAAATAATATGGTATTTTATTTCTTCTCGAAGTGTGGTAATAAACATGGATGAAACTATCATAAGGGGACTCATAGATGATATAAGGGTGTAAGGGAAATTAATTAGGAAATTGACAGCCTATCTGAGGGAAAATAGATACCTAATGATGTGAATAGATAAATGGATACATAGAGTTCACATCCCAAACACAAACAGTTTATGTATAAGAAAAATAGTAATTTTGATATCCAATGCCCAAATCTGATTGTAATTGATGATGGTCAAAGTTAGAAACCTATAATGGCTAATGAGAAAGGAAAATCACATGTCATCACTATTGGAAATGTGGAGTATGACAATGAAGTGGTGAAAGGTACACTTACCATAGACTCTAAATTAGATAATGTTTTTTTTTATTTTCGATAAACCGAATATTTTATTACTAAATAATTTTCTCAGGGTGTCATCTTATTACATGAATAATTAGATTTTGAGTTATTTGTGAAAAATAATAATGGCACAATAGTCAAATCACAAGTTTATAATTCTTTTCGGTTAATGTTGGTGGGAAAGTGATTCGTGTAAATGTTTTCATTCTCCCTATAGTTAAATTTGATGTGATTCTTAACATTGATTGGATTTCACTATATAGAGATCATATAAATTATTGAAGATGGGAAGTCACATTTCATATTTTGAATGAATCATTGATCATCTATTGATATAAGGATGAATATGAAATTCCAATGGAAATTAAATCCATTTTTAAGGACTTATTTATTTTAGATGAAGGTCATATATCTCATATGGTTTGGGAGAAACTCATAATTAATGATAAAATTATTTTATGAGGGTTTTTTATGTCTTTTGGGAATAATTTATAGGTATTCCCCAGAATTTTGAAATTGAGTTTTCAATAGAAATCATTCCAGGTGGTATTCATATTTCAAAGACTCTTTATAGAATAAAACCAATTTATTTGTTGGAATAGATGAATAATAACCAAGGGAGTCTTTATAAGGGATTCATACATCCAAGTGCATCACCTTGGGGTGAACCTATTCTATTTGTTTTGTAGAAGTATGGTTCAATGATACTCATCATTTATTATCATGAACATAACAGGATCATTATCAATAATATATATCTTTTTCTAATATTGATGATTTATTTGATAATCTATGCAGTGCATAAAAAGTTTCTAATATTGATCTTAAATCGGGATATCATCAATTAAGAGTTAATAAAGAGGATCTACCCAAGCCAAATTTCTTGTACAAGCTTTGAACACTATGAATTTATAATAGCTCTTTTTAGTCTTAATATATCCATCACTATCATCATGGATTTAATGAATATAGTATTTAGATATTATGTTGACCAATGTTTTGCAAGCATTATAGATTATTTTATTATATATTCAAAGGGTAAGTAAGAACATGAAGATAACATAAGGATTGTAAAAAAACATTGATAAATGAGAATCTTTATGAAAACATTAAAAAGTGTAAATTTTGGATTCAGAAAGTTTTATTTTTGGTTAACATAATGTAATGATATGGGATATCTATAGATCCAAAAAAGATGGATGTTATCGAACATTTTCCTAAACCAAAAATAGAATCTAAGATATGCTGTTTTCTATATTTTTATGAATATTAACAATTTTTTGTGTATGATTTACCATGATTATCTAATCCACTAACTATGTCAACTTATAATGAATTTATGTTCCTATGAATAGAGTATTGTAATGAGAAATTAATGGAGACAAAAATGAGTCTAGTCAGTGAACCTGTACTCACCCCACCCTGTAGTGTAGAAATATTTATGATTTATAATGATGCATCATATAAGGGAATTGGATGCGTTCTATGAAAAATGATATGGTGATAGCTTATACCTCATGAAAATTGAATAACCCTGAGATAAATTATCCAAATCATTATTTATTGTTATCAATGCTATTTTTTCATTAAATATATGGATGCACAATTATTATGAAGAATTTTGTGACATATATACTAAAAAAAGATATTAATTTATATTTTTAATCCAAAGGAGTTGAATATTTACCAATGTAGATGGTAATATTTGATTAAATATTATGACTACTCAATACATTACCACCTTGGGAAAGAGAACAAGGTGGAATATGCTTTGAGTCAAAAAGAACATGTCGACCTATCCTTGATGACAATCACAAAAGATCCAATATTTATGTATTTTCAAAGGATGTCTACAGAAATTTTAATAAGATGGGAGTAATATTATCTAGCTCAAATGAATGTTCAACCTCATATACAAGTGAAGATTAAGGTGGCGTAGATGGAAGATGTAGCGCAACAAAAGAATGTGTGTAATGATTCAGAGTTACACATTGATTATGAGGGAAAAATAAGGTTCAAGAACATTATTTGTGTCCCTCCCATACTATAATTAAATGATATGGTGGATGAGGCTAATAGTTCATCATTCTCTTTTCATCCTCATTTTAAAAATATATATAGGGACCTGAAAAAGTATTTATGGTGGGATAGAATGATGAGAGATATTGCAGAATATATTTGATGGTACTTGGATTGTTAGAAAGGTAAGGCAGAGAGACAAAAGTATAAAGGGATGTTACAAACATTTCCCATATATGAGAGGAAATGAAAAAACATTATCATGTATTTTGTCTTTGAACATCATAAAAAATATTAAAACCAAATTCCTATATGGGTTATACTTTATTTTCTTACCAATTATGTACACTTTATTTTAATCATAGAATATTTTTCACTTGTTTTTATTTCTAGAGTATATATTAAGGAGGTGGAGAGATTTCATGGAGTTCCACTTTCCATTATATCTGATCGGGATATGATTTTTACCTCAACGTTTTGGAAAAATATACTATAAGATCTAGATATTGAGTTAAGCTTCACAATGTTTTATCATCCTTAGAAATATGGTCCGTTTTAGAGGACAATTCAAAATCTATAATATATGTTATGATAATTCTTTATGGGTTTTAAAGGTTGTTGGGATCATCCCCTACCTTTGGTATAATTTTATTACAATAATAACTTTCACTGAAGTATTTGATTGGCTACTTTTGAATCCTTCCAGGGTAAGAAGTGCATAAATCAAACAAAATAGAATGAAGTTGGGGAAATAAAGATATTATGACCTGATATAGTTTAATAAATTTAAAATAAGTCTAGATCTATTAAAAAACACACAACACTATCTTAGAGTTGAAAAAACGTTATGCGGGCAATCAAAAAAATATCTATATTTTGAAGTGGGTGACAAGGTATTTCTACAAATATCTACCCAAAAAAGAGTGATGAGATTTTGAAATAAGGTCAATCTAATCCCTAAGTACATTAGTGATTTTTAAATTATTGAATGTGTTGGGATGGAATTTTATAAATTAGACCTTCCACTGAATCTCTCTCAATTGCATGATGTGTTTCATGTATCTTTCCTATTAAAGTAAAAACCTAATCATTCACTTGTACTAAGCTTAAAAATTACACCACTAGAGCATTCCCATTATCATGATGAAAAACCAATAGAGATTATGGATTATATAGAAACATTTATGCGAAACAATACCACTCCCTAAATAGAATTAAGGCCATCTTTTTATCATACTGAATAATTTTTAGTGAGAAATTCATTTTAATTTTGGTAGAATTTAACACCTAGATATTTTTATGATTTTTTCCATTAAATAATTTGATAGATTATGTTGCATACAATATAGAGTTTAAATGAACCATGAGACACTAGAAAATGGTATTTATAATTGAGGAATTAGATTGTAAGGAATAAATTTGATTAAAGAATTTGTAAAATATAAAGGTCCTACTCAATATCAATTTAAAGGTAGGTTATATGATAATAATCAATTTTTTAGTAAAATCCCTTTATTATTCAAAATAATACATTTTATTCAAAATTGAGTTTATCTTCTTTTTATTATTGAATATTAATTATTATAAGTAATACAAAATAGATTTGAAAAAATTAATTTCACTTTTGAATTTTTCCTTTCAAAATTAACTTGAAATCATTTTTTATAATTTTTTGAAAACATTTATTTTTAAAGGAATAATGAAAATATATATTTTTATTGAAAAAAATATTTACTTTTAATTTATTTAAAAGTTAATAGTATGTTTTGGATTAGTTTTAAACTAAAATCAGTTCTTTTTTATTTTAAATATTCCATTTATGGTTTTTAAAAAGGATTTTATACATGAATAAAAAACATTTTATGTTTTAAAATGGAATTTTTATGAAAACCTATTTTCCCATGAGTTTCATCAGTTTAATTGTATGTAAAATTTTGAAACATCTATTATTAAAATTTTAAAAAAATGGATTCCAAATTTTGATTCATAAGTTACAATTTGTGATCCATAATCAATGTATGACTCATTGTTTTATGAATTTCCTCCCTAATTACTTTCATAAGAATGTATTTGTATATCTACTTTATTCTTTTGGTAACTTATATCTTTTGCATGAGCCTTTTCATATTATGGTATCTATGATATGATTATTCAAATTTTCAACCTTTATATAACCCATGGATACCGAGATTAAGGGGTAATTATCCAAGACCACATTGGAAAATTATGGATTATCATTCTTCTTGTTCTTTCATCCAAAATTCCCTTAATTCATCATCATTTTATTATGGGGTAGTGGTTTGAAATTTTGATTTTATATTCAAGCTAAATAAAACATATGGATTTATGGTAGATTCCTTCATTCCATGAATATATTAATTTTGTAGAAGAATCATTTTTTTTGTTTTATTCTAGTGATATAGTCATGGATCATAGGATCATTCTTCATGATTCATCCAAGAGTGGGGAGGTGTGTTTGGGATGAACCACATGCTGTTTGAGTTGTTGGAATCTAGAAATTAGTGACATATTGATAATAGTTTTCAATATATCCACACTCCCTGGGAAATTTGATATGGGAACACTGATAGGGATAGTGTGACTTAGACACATGAATCTTCCATCATATTCTAGAAAATACCATCATACATAGTATGTAGTCCAATAAGAAAAGATGTGTAGTCCACTAGAAGCGGAATATAGGTTTTGGTAAGTGATAAATATCACACTACATGTATGACCCCATACATACCATGTGACCCAGTGATGGTGGCTCAACATGTACTCTATGAGTACATGGTATCATGCATGTCTAGGAATTCATACATGTCCAAAGTATATGAGCATGGCCTTTTTCTCGAACATAACCTAATTACATAGACATATATAGTGAATGTGAGAACGTGTCAAACTAAACTCTAATAATATGGAAGTAAATGTCTAGGAATCAAGTGTGCAATACATGTTATGAACCACCTATAAATGTTTTCTAGTCCCCTCCGACTAGAAAATCCATGTGAGGGTGGGGAAATGGTAAGATGTCCATGTATGGTTATTCATCATGTGACCCAAGGTACATGTAGTGTACTTCATTCAAGACCCTCCAAATCCTTTATCGCCTTATTCTGGGATCAGATTGGGGCTTGTGAGTATCCTATCAAGATTAATTTTACATGTGGAATGAAATGAAAAAAGTTTTTGAATCAAAGATAAAACTTTTTGTCTTATGATCATGGTTCCTTTTCTAATGTTTTTTTTTCTAATGAATGTTACTGGTCTGGGTTATTTGAGAAATGTTGGGATTTGTAACCCCCATACCTCACTAAGGTTCAGGTCCCCTAAAATATTTATATAGTTAGGGTTAGAAATACCCATTTCTATAAAGGTTGTTGGTACAATATCTATAGGAAGGAACACACCATATTTGAGATCTAGAACAGACTATATCCTCTCTTAGATATTATCCCCCCTCAACTGTAGAGCATAGTGTTGATGCCTAGGTCCTCCAAATGGATTCTTTTTTCATTATATGTTATTCTAGGTATCCTGGTTAGACCTTTAAATTTATATTTAAAATCATCATTTTTAGATTACATATGAATATGGAGATCCCCAATGTCTTGGTTAGGATTCATTATGACTGTATGTTAGGTTTATGTTTCCCTCTTTATATTGGATGAGATAATTACTATTATATCATTATATTTCTCCCTTTATGATTATTTTGGAATCCAACTAGGTGTGTATATACTAACCTCTACATGGTATTTAGACTCATGTGTCATGTATTATAAAGAAGATATGAAATTCTGTGGTGACTTCTTTGGAGTATAGAGGTGCTTGGGTTCATTGACCACTTTCATAGGTCAAACAAATAGATAAGGATATGGTTTATATCCAACCGTCAATTTTTATATTTTTTTACGTTTACACTTAATTCCAAGTTGTAAATATAATTTTTTCCATTAATATTTGGGTATATGTTGTATCACTCTAATGTGTTACCCCAGATGTTATTTTAGGAAAGGATATACAGTTGAGGTTTCAGACTTTGGTTATTTTCTGTACTTTTTCAAGGATATGGTAGTGTGTGTGTGTGTAAATGTGTCTATGCAGGTACAATATGCTAAGCCCTCTCATTTTATAATATTCCTTCTCAAAATTGGGTGCTAGAACCTATCCTATTTTATTTGATCATGGTGTGTCACACTCCCCTTTCTGTAATCCATTCAATCCTTAGTAGGCTGAGTTGTGAAAAACAAGCCAATTTCATACTTCCTAGAACTCCTATATCTTATATAGAAACATTCCAAATGAAACTTCGGAAACCACATCACACATCTCTAGATTGATATCAGGAAACATCATTAAAAATAAACCACATCCATAATGATAATAACTGGGTATCCTGAACATGATGGAAATATACATCATTCCCTACTCCTAACATGAATGACCTCGACCATTAACCACCTCATAATTCCATAAAACACCACCAATTTATATGGAGATTTTTTTTCATAAAAACCTCAATCAATAAATATTTCCCCAATAGAAATGAAGTATATTATTCTTTAAATAGTCTCTTGATGAGGTTTTTCTTTTAGTTTCAAAAATTTCACTTTTGTTTTGTATGTTTGTGAAAGAAGAAAAGTTTGGGGATGTCATTAAATGTTATAAAAATTCCTATAGAAAAATTCAATAAAATTAAAAAAAATTAATTATATTGAAAATAAAAATTTCCTGAAATTAGAATTAAAATATTAGTTATGGAATAGCTTTGTCCATCCTCACACCCCCATATTCCATGTTCAAAATGATTTCCCTATTGTATTCTCAATTCCCACAAAATTAAATCCAGATGGATAATTGAGATTTTATTTATGTAATATTAAGAAATAAATATTATTTTGTTTTACCTCTTATAAAAGTGATTCAATTACTTGAATACCTACAAACAATCAAACATAATCTAAATCACTATGCTCAACGATAAGACCTCACCGAAGAAATATAAAAAGTCAAATCAATTAATTTACTTTTTATATTGAACAATCATCCCAAAATGATAGTTTAAAATATATTCATGAAATTCAATGAACAATTAAATTCAAAAATATGAGATTCAAAAGAGATTTCAAAAGAAGATCAAAACTTACAAGAGAGTTACCATCAGTTTCCATCTACCATAACCACTCAGAACTTAGACTCGCATAACTATAGTAGCCCCATATTCTTCATTCCATCATGAATTAAAATTATAATAATCATCCTATATATATATGGATTACCCTTTCTATCTCAATCTAATAATCCCTAGAAAACATGTGAGGATAGAAATATAATGAAGAGTATGGTAGAAATCGTTTTCCTGTTTCTATCCATATGAAGATGTATCAATTTTCTCATCCTTCATGGATAAATATCCAATTTTGTGATTCTAGAATGTTTTTATAAATTAAATTCTAATTCAGTAAAAAAACTTTAATGTCATTTGGTGTTATTTAAAAAAATATATCCTTTAATTACTGAGGCTAACATTTTTTGTCTGAAGATACACTTCATCTTTCTCAAATTTGACTCATTAAAAGACATAATAAGATAATATTTACATGGAAGTAAATCTAAATGTGTGAATTTGAGTAATATTTCCTCCCATAATATATATAAATAATTTTGAGACTTGTTTCTAGATTTATGGCTCATTTAATGATGGTATTTCAATTTCATCATCCCAAAAACATATCCTCCTAGACTGATTTATTTGGGGATCAAAGCATTCGAATAACCACTTTTCATGGTTTACAAAGTTGTATCCCACACACATACAAATCCTAAAAAATTTGAATTACTCAATTTAGATCTGTAGAGAATTTTTTGTTCCCTAAATACATAAGTTGTATAAATTAATAAAATTTGAAGAATTAAGAATTGTTCACTTTTTTGGTCAAAACATTCCTTAAATTAAAAATAAATTCAATTAAACAGAATTGATAAATCATTGTTGTTTAAATCTTAAAAATACATATTAATATTTTTGGAAATATTATCTATATAAATTACCCCACATTTATAACTTGGACTCTAGTATAAGTGAGATTCTAAATCAAATAAAGGTAAATTAAACACATTATAATTGGGTTCACTAATTTATTACCAGGAAAGAAATGATATTATGCCTCATCATAAAAAAAATATTTCAAATTATAAATAGATATCATTGAATTAATTTACACTTTTTAACTTCAACCATGCACAAACCACACTTACCTCACATTAATTTTATCTCAATACAGAAATATAGATTTTCAGTAGGGATTTACTAATCCCAAATCATGTAAAAATCACCAAAGGTTTGATAAATTGATACATCTCCATCTGATGTGAGATTAATAAAATGTTATTATATTGATGTATTTTTAGGGTTATTCTGTTTATTTAGATTGGTAGGTTTTTAATGTAAAAAAATTCAAAGGATAAATAAATAGGGTTCGGTTCTTCTTTAGGCAAAAATGCATGACTCTAAATTTTACTCAAGTATGGTCTCCTACTCACTCTATGTGGATAAAAATTAGCTCTAATAGTCATTTAAAATCTATTTTTACATCCAATTACCCCAATATTTCATTTGATAAAATGGGAATTTTCAAGATCCCTTTTGTTAAAATCTCTAGATTGGCACAACATTCTTCATTTGAGAGCTCTAGATATGAACATCTCCTTTTTCCATTAAATCACTATATGGACATATATTTCAATGAAAAAATAAATTTTTAGTTGAAAAGATGACTCTTTAATGATTTATACTATACCACAAGTAGAAACAAATTAATTATAACTCCATGAATCACCCCAACACATATGTTCAACAAGATCATGAATTTTCACTTTTAGAGTAGGTTGGAAATGTAAAATTTTCTTGTAATGTGGCTAATTTATAATGAATTATAGAACATGGATTAAAATGTATTTAACATCATGAATATAGATATCCTTCCCTGTAGGCTATTGAAAATTCAATATAAACAACTTCTACATGTTCCTATTGAATGTGAATATTGTCCCTTTATCTGGTTCATTTAACATGATTGAACCAAAATGAAAAATAGTTTAATAATGAAAGGTCTACACAATTTGGAATGAAATTTACCTGGGAATAACTTTAATATGGTATCAAGTAGTAAAATTTGTCTAATTTCATGAAATTTTTATTAAGAATTATCCTATAATGAAATTATTTCGTTCTTTCATTTAACAACCTATATATTACATAAGAATTATTTATGATCCATTCTAGCTCCTACAAACAAAATTTTCATCATTTTCCAACAAAAACAATTATGTTAAAGGTTTTAAGGGTCGAAAAATATTTATGTTATAACTCAACTGGTAGGTTAATAGACTTTCCATAAACTAATATTAATTCTAACATGTTAATTGGGGTTTTTATTGTAGTCCTATAGGCCCACAGTGCATCATATGGTCTCAAACACAAATCCTTTCTATTTGGGTTCTTCTAGAATTTGATTGATTTATCTATTTTAGAACTCATCCATTCCATTTGTTTGAATATGATAGGGCATAGATACCCTATGATAAAAACAATATTTTATAAGAAGAGATTCCAATGTTCTACTACAAAAGTGTATACCTTGATCAGTAATTAGAATTTTTGGAAATCCATATGTAGAAAAACATTCCCTTTCATAATCATAGATATTATTTTTGAGTCATAAACTTTTTAGAGAATTTTCTCTACCCACTTTTACATATAAAAAATAAAAATAAAAATATTAATATATCGAAAAGTATTGGGATGATTTCTAATGAAATCCATACCCCACACATAAAATACATCAAAAAAATATAGGTTGTTGTGTCATCTCATTCCTTTTGGAAATATTACCTTGAAATTGAAATTTTTTACAAGTTATTTAAACATAAAAATCATCAATAAAAATAGTTGTCTGACAAAAACCACAATAATGAAATCTTCATTATGACATTTTCGGCCCAAGTAGTCCTATATATCTCAAATTGTGACAAAAATATATGATAGATTAAAATTAAAAAAGTTTAATCTTTCACTAATTCATTTTATCACTATGAACATACCATATATAAGGATCATAACAAATGTATTTTTTTGAATCACTCATAATTTTAGAAGTGTTTTTAATGGAAAATAAGTGGATAACATCATCAGCAACCAACCGATTAAAAAGAAAAATATTATATAGCCTTTCAAAATAACCATCATGCAACTCCTCATCTGGAAATTGTTTATTATTTTGTGAAAATATCTGAGTATTTCCATTAAAAAAAGATGGTATCCTAATAAAATGAAATGAAGTAATTTTCTCAATTCCTTTATTATTATTTATTTTTACATCATTCTCCCATAATAGAAACATAAATATCAAAAGTCTTGGTTTTACATCATGTTTCTTCATAAAAAATATGTTTGTATAATGGTCTATAAAAAAATAACCTTAAAGACAAGTTGATAAGATCTTAAATTTTACAAAGAAAACACAACACCTAGTAGTTCCTTAATTATTTTTTTGTAGTTTTATTTTTCGTGATCGAACATTCAAGATGCACATTCAATCACATGAGATATATTTTCTATACTTTTACTCAAAAATAACGGAAGATAAAAGTTATATGAATTTGTCATGATTTAAAATGGAATGTCCCATTTGGGTTTTGAATAATTTTAGGGGTTATCCCTTTTAATTAACTCTGAAAATTTATATTTACAAAATTCATCAAATAAATTTTTTTTCAGAGTAATATAGATAGGGGATGTGTAACCTTTCCAAAATCCTATATGAAACTCATATAAAAACTAGCTTGACAAAGGAAGGATCTCCCATATCACATTGTTTTTGGTTATGAAAATGAAAAAATGAACTCAACATTGGATTGATAAACTTTAATTCCACATAGATACCCAATATTACCATTAGGAATCCCTTTTCTACAATGAAACATTAGTTTTTATAATTTAGGACAATATTATTATCAATATAAGTTTCAAGAACATGAGTAAATTTTATCAAATTAGTTTAGAATAATTATACCAAAAAAGTGAAGTCATCTATAGAAACTAACATGAATGTTTCTATAAACATAGATAAATTATCATCATACACATGAAAAAATATATAGGAGTGTTACAAAAAATATAGTGAATACTCATATAATAAAAGGATACAAATGGGTACATGAAAGTTGTTTTCTCTTGATCCTCTGATGCAATGTGAATTTTGAAATAACTAGAGAATCCATCAAGAAAATAATAATTTTGTTTTTCAATTAGTATTCAAGGACTTAATCTAGAAATGGAAATGGTAAGTGTTCTTTCCTTTTTATAAATTTTAGTTTCTTTAATCAAATAGAATTATCTATTTATTTGGAAGCATATCTGTGAAAAAATCCGAAATTAATTCCTTGAGATTTTAAAGCCACCTTTATAGGGTAAAACAAGGTCATAAATCACCAATTAAATATCAGATATTGGAAAAATAATTCTAGTATCAAATAAGGTTGTGAATTATTTATTAAAAACCTATATATTTTTAAGGTTCATTCTTCTATTAAATTGTCTCACTAGTTTATCATTTTCCTGTATAAAATTATAGTCATGAAAATTTAGGGATTGATTCTAGTTAAATTAGATACATTCCATCTGATGTATTTCAAGTAGATTTTGGGGACTCCTATCATTTTATTATCTTGGTCCCTTGAAAGATATTGTTAAATTATTATTTGAAAATTTTCATTATCACCTATGAAATCATATTTTACTATTATATGAATTGTTTTCGACTAAAACGAATTTGGGGTATTTTCATTGATTAAAGGATAATTCTAAAAGGTGTGATTGTTTACTAAAGCCATATATTTTAATGGAAATTCATCTTGTTGATCACATTCCATGTTCTTAGGATTTGTTTCAGGTTTAAAATTTCCATCTTCTCTAAGGAGACCACGATGAGGTTAAGGGGTTTCCATAAAGTCATTATCATAAATTATGATATCAATAGACTCCTGCGAAGTTGTTTCAACAATCAGAGACTCATTACACAATTAAGTTTCACAGTCTTTCTGATTAGTTTTAGCAATAAAAAATTTTCAACTTTTTTAAATAGTAGTTGTTTATTCATCATAGAAAAAATTATGATACATGTAAGTGGATAAACAATCAATCTTATTTACTCATGGGGATAAAGGATACTAAACCAGGTGTTTCATGGAATGGAAATTATTTAAGTGAACAAAATATCATTTAAATTAATGTGAAATGGTTCATTTGTGATCATTGATAATTTATTTTGCAGTTTTATAAAATTTTCACCATTTAATAAGATGTACATTGTTACTAATAGAACCATATTCAATATCAAAGACATAGAAATACAAAAGAATAATCTTATCTCTCAAAAGAATGAGAAAATACAATATAAATATAGTAGGATTAGTAATACATTGGATTGAAATCTGAATTATAATTCTAGATTGTTTCAGTTCTACAAACTAAGGAGACGAGTAAATAGAATTTGGGATGAAATTAAGGGAAACTCCTAAATCAATCATGATATACATAGATTCTCATGTACCTATGGTGAAGGTAATTGAAAGGGTTCTTGGGACTTTATATTTAACAATATATTCATTTTTAATCATATATGAAACATTCCTATCTATGTTTAAATTTTCACCTCCTTGGAATTTCATTTTTTGCGTACACATCTCTTTGAGAAAAATAACATCCCTTGGAATTTTTCTCACAATATCCAAAAAAGGTATGGTAACATCATATTTTATAAAAATTTTCCAAACGTTATTGTCCAACTCTTTTTCAGCACACGACTTTACCAGTGGTTCAAACATAAGATAAGGTAGAGGTGGATTATATTTTTATGGGCCATTCCAAACACTAATTTCAAAAACATAAGGATAAGAAATCATATTCCAATCCATATTTTTTATTTCATAGAAAATTTATTCTCTATAATTTGTGTTTAATTCAATTAAAATTCGTAATTTCTAGTATTTCCATTAGGATTTTGATTCTCTTTTAAAGAGTCAATAGAATATTTTAATTTCTTATGTTTGGGGTTATTCAATATTATGCAACTCCACATATCAATAGAACACACATTTTCTTTCCCCTTTTCTCTCAGATTCACTTAGGGATGTGAAGTTAAAACCAAATATCATTTATTTCATCATTCTACATATATCATATGAATGATAATTTGAGGATTCATATTGTTGTATAAATGCATATTAGGTATTCTCATTACCTATTTTTGTTCCTTATTCCATCTTCAATGTTACTATTTTACTTTTTAGTGACCTGATTAGGTTGAAAGTTTCTCCTTGAATGGTCAATAGATTTCTAATTGAAATATATTTATTTATAATTATATGATAAAACATCGAAGAAACTTCTCTGTTGTTCATGTTGATGAAATCTTTCATTATAGTGGTTGTTCTAACATGATTAAAATTTACGATGATTTGAAAAGGAATTAGTTGGGTTTATTAAAAGGGGGTTTTAGAAAAAAAATCATTGAAATTATCAATAAATTATTCCATTTTCAAAAAAAATTAAATAAAATTCTCATTGAAATACTAAATTCCACAATGGAATTTCATATTAAAAGTTGATGTAGGTTTAAGTTGTGTTGGTGGTTTTTTTGGACAACATCACTGACCTCACTGTGGTGGTCTGGTCATAAAGTTGACTCATAATCAAATTATTCTCAGAATAATAAGATGGTAATTCATAGAAATATTTCACATGAATAAGTCATCTTGTTCCAAATTAATGAGAATTTTGGTCCATGATTGTAATTAAAGTTCTATTTTTAGTTGGTGTTTTATCAATTATGTCCCCTCATACAGTAGAAACAATCATGCTTCTATCAGTAAGAAACAGTGCTTCATAAAAGTTTTGAATCAAGAGTTGGTCAATAATTGTATGGGGGAGAAACAAAAACAAATTCTTTAGAGTTGTTCCCTGTACTCATAGAATATTTCACCCTGAGTTTTCTTAATCTCCCAAATCTTTTTTCGGATGGAATTATTTTATATGTTAGAGAAAAAATTTCGAGTAAAATATTTTTTAATTAATTCCAATATCTAATCAATGTTGATTGTAAATAGATAAATTATTCATTTGGAGATCCTTATAATGAAAAATTAAATAACATCAATTTCAAATTTTTTTCATCAAATTCTTGAGGTTTCATATTAAAACAAAGATAATTGAATTATTGAATTCTTTATGTTCATATTCACATAGAAAACCATTAAATTTTGGAATATGACCAATTAAACCATAATTAATTTCAAAATTATTTTATTATTTTTTATCATAGGATGAATGAAGTTCTTTCAAGGTTTTGTTTTCTATAATTTGAAATTAAGGACAAATTAAATACCGTTCATGCGTTGTAGTGGGATATCTGAAAATAGATATAGTGTGATTTCTAATAGCGCTAACCCTAGATTGAAATATTCTATCAATTTTAGAATCCAATTATAATACATTTACATCATAATTTTGGGTCATTCAAAATCATTTTGTACAAAATCAACTCATGAAAATTCTCTGACAATAACACCAATTGATGTGATTTATTTTTTCAAGAAAGCACCAATAATTCAATTAAATCTCTAGAGAAATGAAATATATAAGTCCCTAGATTTTCTCCCAATGAGGTTTTACTTTGAGTTGAAAATTTTCCAATTTTTATTTGTTTGTTTTTTCAGGAATAAAAATTTGGGGATTTAAATAAAATTTCTATAAATAGAAAAAAATAAAAACCACCAAAAAAAATAAATTTGATTGGAAATAAAATTTTTATGAAATCAATATTTAAACAGTAGATGTGGATAAGATTTGACCCTCTAGACACTCCCATCATTATAGATTAAAATTGTTTCCCTATTGAATACCTCAATGCCCACCCAAATAACTTGATGTGAACAAACTAGTTTATAAGTATATAATATAAAGACGTCAATATGATTATTGTACCTCCTATAAAAGTGAATAAATTATTTGAAGACATCCATGTAATCAAACCTAATAATAATCACTATGATCAATGAGAACACCTTAATGAAGAAATTTAAATAGTTAAATATTTTTTTAATTCATATATTAAATAACCATAAAAATCACTTTGAAAATTAACACAATAATGAAAATGAAAAATTTCACTAAATAAGATACGCTCAAGAGATATTCAAAATATATTACACATGAATATCAAAAATCAGAAGAGAGTGCTCATTAGTTTTCATAGTCCTCAACGATATGGTACTTTGCCTCACATCACATGAGAATCCTAAACCTTCTCAATTCCACCATGAATGAAAAAAATCAGCATCATTCTTTCTATAACATCCTTGAACTTTCTCTCTAAAGAAAAAACCCCTTGAAAATATATGGAGATAGAAATATAAAGTAGAGTAGGAGTTTAAATCTTATTTCTAGTTTATATCCATCCGAATTTTTCTTTATTATCTACTATTTTACGACCGAACCTAAAAAATGTTTCTTCTAGAAGTTTTTTTGAAATATAGTTCTATATCAAACAAAATATTTCATGTAATTCATTCTGGTAGGTAAAATTATATCAATTAATTAATAAGGTTATATTTTTTGTTCCAAATAGACCCTTCATCTTCCTACAATTGGACCTCATCAAATACTGATAAAAGGAGATAATGTTTCTAGAAAACTTGACATTAATTCATACCATTGAGTCTAATTTCCTATCCATATAGAATTACCTAATTTAAAGTCTTATAGTGGGAGATATTTCTCATTTTTTGAAGTTATTTTAATTACATCGACCAAAACAATTCTCCACATTGAATGATTTATTTGGGCCTACAGAAGTACGAATAAGAACTTGGATCAGTTGAAAAAGTTGTATCCCACAAAAATATAAATCTTAAATATGATATACTCAATTTGGATCAATAGATAACACTTTATGTTTGAAATGAAGGTGTGATTTAAAATGGTTAAATTTCTATAATTAATAATATTTTCATTTTTAAGCTCAAAAACAACCCTGAAATCAAAAAAAAAACAAGTCAATTTAGCTAAAATTGATAAATTTTATGGGTTTAAATCATTTAAATACTTTATAAAAATAGTGTAAATATTAGCTCAATCACCACTAGTTCACATTTGACTTCTATCCATCATATCCAATTTATATAATAATCATATAGACGTGGGTTTGGGGAATAGGGGGTAACCACCCATCCTTCCTCATTATCTAAATGTTTGAAAAAGCACCCCTAATGTATTTGGGTGTCAAAACAGGGTGATTGATGTGGGTGGGGTTTACATTAAAATCACATTGAAAATAAAAAATATATTAGTTACAAAAAATCCCAACCTATGGGTTGAAACAAATATTACCACCCATCCACCACAACCTCCATAACACCACTGTAGAAAGAAAACATTACTTTATAATGTAATGAATCAAACCACTCAAAAATCACACACAAGACACATGATCTATCATTCAATTTTGGGCCCTTTTAATTATATAATTATCTTGTTATGATTAAATATATTTTTTAATGACATTCCATTTTATATAATTAGAAACCATTCATTTATTATTGAAAATATGTAGTCCCAACACCATAAATCAATTTCATTGGTCTTATTTAACCATTTAAAGTTTAAACCATTTTAATATCTATTTTAAACCATATATATTCATGTTAAAGATCATTATCCCATTTATAAACCATTATTTACATAAAAAACCATTTTCATGTTAATAAGATTTTTATTTCTTCAATTTCATAGCTATAGAGAATATACGATGCAAATTCAAAAACGCAGCAACCATTCCTATATCAACTATGCAGTCCCATATCAAATATCACAACCATAACCCCAAAAATCAAAAGCATTAAACAAGAACGTGATTAATTCTAAACATGAATCCGTCCATCACATTAATAAATTACAGAAGTATGGGGAACATAACAATAAGTTTCATGAAAAACAATATTGAATAGAATAAGGGTTAAAAATTATACATTAAATATTTAATTTGGGATCATCAAAAATATAACAGCACATGAAATTAAATATAATCATGTTAAAGATGTATAACAATTATTAAATATTTTCATTTTTATCTAAAACATAAGAAAATAAGGTAAAATATAGGCACAAAAACCCATCACCGTAAATTTCATATTTAATAAAATTAATTATCTTTATTAGAACAATTCATTCGATCCATAAGAAAAAGAAAACAATAGAATTATAATATCATATATATATATATATATATGAAATAATGAGATAAATCATACCATTGAAATCTTGGAAGCATCTCACACAAAAGTATTAAAATAGTGGAGAGATTAGGAGGGGTTGAATGTATAGTAAAAGTATGTGGATACACTAAAAATTTGTATAAGACATAAAAAACATCAAACATTAATGTTTTGGGTTACTATAACTCAAGGGAAACAAGGTGGAATGAAAACTAATGAAATTAAATCATTTTTATCATTAATAGATATCCCTTCTTAGATATTAAAAAAATATTCCATTCATTCTCCATTTAATTCACATTCAAACTGAATCTTAATTTTTATCCATTTCAAATATTTAAGAACAATAAATATAATTTAAACAAGTGTAAAATCTATCAAAACCACATTTTTTTATTTTAAATAATTCAAAACACATTTTACTGATTAAGGAAGAATCAATTATAAAAAAAATTGTAATACTAAAAACCATATAAAAAACATACACTATACTTAATGGTAATAGGGTTTCACCCATATATAGCTTTCTACACTTATGTGAGATATAATTGATGTGTAAGGGTAGAAAAACATTACCCTTACACACCGTCATACAGTTATGTGATCATTGGAAATCTATACAAACAATTACCAAATATGAATCTATATTTTTGTAGCTATTTGAAAATAATTAATACCCTTACATGAGCTTTAAAATACCCCAACATGACACTTAGGGTACCCTTAAGAGGGTATAAGAATTTTGATAGGACCCTTACACTGGTAAGGATAAACATTATGAAATTAGATAAGTACCCTTACATGAGATACACTGAAGGATTTAACGTTACCCAAACTTCAGAACTCATGGGTCACTCTTACTCAATTATATAGGTACTTTTACACAATTATCAAGACTCCCATCTTACCCTTATTCAACACTATAATTTTATATATACCCTTATTCAACAAGTTTATATCCTATATTACCTTTTTTATGATCATAGTAAATGAGTTATACCTTTATGGAATATATATATTACAACTTTTACCCATACAAAACCCTTTAAAAAGAGATTTACCCTTATATAGAAACATAGAAATGAGTAACGGTAATAATTACATTGAAATATTTAATTGAAATTTTCAGAAACATAGAAATTCTTATGAAAAGAAATCATTACTTTTCAAAAAAAATCATCCAAAATATTATAATTTTATAAAAAACATTAAAATAAATTTTGAAAATAACTTTTAAGATATTTAAATTACAATAATAATTTTTAAAACCATTATAGAACCACTTAATAATTTAACAATGTTTTTAAAAAATATCTAAATTTTATGAAACTTCTCAAAAATCACTAAAAACCCCTTGAATGGTAAAGGAATGTTCAGGAATATTCTTTACCTTTGTATAGTACTCTCTATTTAACACATGGAAAATCTTCTTTTTCATTTTATGAAGTTATCATAATGATTTATCTCAAAATTTTAATAAGTGGGTATTTTCATTCCCTTATATTTTTTATATCTATCCATTAATCATATAGAATAAAAATCCTTTGTGAACTTTTTATCTCTATCTTATTGAGAACATTGAAAATAAAAAATATTTATATCATGTTTAAGGGAATATAAAAAAATTATGTCATAACTATCTACATCATTATACAATAAATATTTTCAATGAGTAAACTTTTGTATACCAAATAAGTTTTCTTTATAAACTTTTGGCTCAATGAAATTTTCTAGGGAAAGCCAATAAATCCGTTTAATTTTTTTCTCATAATTAACGATTTATTAATCATCCAATTGTATGAGTAAAAATAATTTTGTCTCTATATTATGATGAATAATGTGAGGAAAATATTTATTGGAAAAAATTTAAAATATTTCCCACTCCATTGATTCTATATATTCCTTGGGATACATTTTTGGGATTAATTTCTAATACTAATCATCTTATTAGTCTATGTGATATATGCATAGTGAAACTTTATCTTTTAAAGAGCCTTGGATTATACATATTATCAAATCAAATGAATTAATAAATTTATCCAAAGTTAGGGGATCTTAATATCCATTAAATTTATACATCCTTTTTTGAATAAAAATCATACAACAACTGTACCACTATTAGAATAAGGAAAGTTTTGTAAATATGCCATTTATTATTCATTATTTCTCTATATTTTGAATGTATCATCCTCAGGGTCTTCAATCCAACTCCCATGATATTAAAATACCCATTAAGGAAATAATTAAATTTACTATTTCTATATATTTTCAAATGAATCTTCATATTTCTTAAAAGTATCCAAAATGATGGAAATATAGGTGTAACAAAAATTAAATAAAAAAACCTATATATGGAAACCTATTAAATTATATAGAATATATCAAATTATCATGTATATTATATTTTATAAATTTTAGCCTTTCTATATGTGTTATTCATGGTTTTTTTCCAAATTGGTTTTCAAACCTAAAATATATAAAAAATATTATCTTTGATGAAAAATGTAATTTTATCAAACCCACATGTTAGGAATGAATAACTAAAATTTACATGTTTTGATTAACATATATAAACTGTATTTGGGTAATAATTTTATTTTAAATATTAAAACTCCATAATAGAAGAATAATTTTATAAAACCTCCACAATGTCTCACGACATTCATTTAAAAGATCCAAATCATATATTATAGGTGTCTGAAGACATTTTTGTAGTTATTCCCACTTATTTTTAACTGTGTGAATATCTAGTAAATAAATAACTAACCATTTTAGGGTTATTAACTATTGTTAAATATGATCTAGTGCATAATCAAAATGTATTATCCAGAAATAGAATTCATTTTATGGAAACCCAAAACTCCATACATTATAATTTTTTGATGTCCTCCTATATTTTCACTTTTCAGGTTTAGAATCCTGGGTATATAAAAAATAAAAATATATGATTTTAAATTAAAAATTTAATATTAGAAATCTCAAAAGCTTGATTTATATTGACATTATGATTATATATATATATGAAAAATTAATATTAAAATGGAAATGTCCTTATCTCATCTACATCAAGTGATACATGATATATTTGAACATTATCACTATATAATACACTTTAGAGATATACATTAAGAATATAATGAGCTAAAGGAAATTAAAAAGGAATAATAATAAAAAAATAATGTTAATTTGTATGAATCAAGAGGTATATAACGACATCATAAACAAGAAGGGTCGTATTAGATAAAAAAATTGAATACAGAAGACAATATCTTGATATCATGGCATCACATTAATATGGTAAAACATAAATATGGACCCAAAATAATGAGAAAAGGCTCCCTGTTAATACCAAACAATATAGTATGATTTTAAAACATCCTCTACAACGTTAATGGTATATCATCAGAATAAATAATTAAATAGTATATTAGATTGATACATAATTTTTATCCCACCTTTCATATTCATATCATATACATGAATATGTGTTCTGTATAATAATTTCATAACCAATGAAAAATTATCAAAAATACATTAATAGGATATGTGTAACAAAATGTTGTATTATAGAATAAAATTATTTCACATCCAAAATATTCCAGTATTTCTTTTAAAAGAGGTGACATGAACCAGTCACCAAGCTCATACCCCATGAAAATTTAATAAATGAAAACAAGGTTACAATACATGCACGAGGTGTAAGTAATTTACACCGACATGGGTATTAAAGGGGATACAATTGAATATTCTAAGAGAAATAGACCATGAAACAAGGGTTGCAATACACAATACCCAATCAAAATAAACAAAACCCATGAGAATCTGCAGCTGAACAAACCTACTCAGACATGTTGGAAAATATCACAGGAAGCAGTTTGGAACGAAGTAACCGCAATGATAATACATGCATTGAAATAAGGAAGAAGTGGGTATAAAAACTTGAGGCCAATGAGATCCAATCAATGAAGAGTAGGATTCGACAAGGAAAAGGATTCACAAACATAGAACTGAAATCTCTAAAGAGAGTTCAAACACTGCCATCACGCTGTGGAACCAAAAACCTATGAGAAAAAGGGGGGTATGACAGGGGAGAAAGAATTACAGGGAGTTAGAACATGGGAAGGGCAGCCAAGCCAAGACCTTATTGTTTAAAAATTGAGCATCCAGAAGGCATCCAACATAGAGAAATATAGAAAGAAAAACCTTCACCCAGTTATCCTACACAAGGTTGAATTAAGAAATCAAAATCAACCAGACACTACTTCAAGACTGACTTCTTCATGAGGGGGGAATCTTCAGGATAACACAAAAATGATCCAACAACTTCTTGAACTAAAGTACCAACAGGTAAGTCAGGTGAACCAACTGAAATAATAACTACACCAATCAACTAAGAAAAATTTCAATCTTCGAACAAGGTGGTAAAAATAATTCTACAAAATTGATGGAGAGAGGCCCTAATAGAGTTCAAGAAAACCAAAATACAAAACTAATTACCAAGTAATATCTTTTATGTTGATGATTGAGTCCTTATATTCCTCAATAACATTAATAAACATCATTTTTTTAATATCATGATAAATATCATCAGCCATGTCACCATTTTTATAATTTTAAATGGTATTTATTCCACTATGATTAAATTATGAATTACCTTTTGGGTGTTTAAAAATAAATAACGAACCATATATCTTCAAAATTATTCTTATATAATTAATGGTTATTACAATAATGTAGAGAAGTAGGTTTACAGACAATCCTATTAACGTGAATTTTTATGAAAAGTGTCAAAAATAATTAAGGAATATGAGGAAATTATGTTCCATTTGAATGGAATATAATAAAACTTTTATATAAAACAATTATTACTTATAGAAACAAAAATTATTATGAAAAATTTAATATAGTGATATATGAAATGAGATAATAAGGAGTGATCCCATTAACATTGTTTTCCGAAATGTTGAAATTTTGGTGGGGACCTTAGATGAATGAATATACCTAAGAAAAAAGGTATGATGGGAAGGGTATATATGTGAGGAATATATATGATAAATATATAATACATATTCGATAATAATATGTTGAAAATTTGAGTAATATATAGAACATACAGACCTATAAAGGAAGTGGGTGGTTTAGATGTTTCTTTGCATCGGGTCCCAAATCACATGGTACATACATGAAAAATAACTAATAATTAAATAATATTAATTAAATATATGATTAATATAATTTTAAATGTTTAATAATGTTATAATTATTAATTTAGGTTATTTATGACTATTTTTTTTATATATCATGGTTTTATTCACCATCCTAAAGTGGCATGTGGCATGGTTCCAAGGTATAATCAGTTTATATATAATTATAGATATTAAAATGAAATCATTTAATGAATCAAAAATTATTATAAAATGAATTTTGTGTCCTTACAAGTGTTTAATGTTTTCCAAATATCCACAATTGATCCATTTTAGTTATTGATTTTTAGTGTACGAGTTATTGTTTAATAGTAAGTCATGTTTTTCATTTTTCCTAAACACGATGAACTTATGTGTTATAATTTAATCAAATGGTCTATTTATACATTCTATAACATAAAAAAGAATAAAAATTACTTTTTTTATAATATATAGTTATTAATAAAATATTATACAAATCATATAATGAAGTGATTAAAAATGAAATATACTGAGCTTAGTGGCGTAAACCCACCATAATGTTAAAAAATTCATATTAAAATAACATTAGTGGAGTATAAATAATTATTATTAATTTAGTATTATAAAATTTCACTATAAATATAATAATAGTTTATATTTTTCATGATTGAAGTAATTAATTTGGAATAGGTAAAAAAAGAAAAGAATAAAGTATCATGGTTAAGAAGTTTACATCATAATTTGAATGTCCTCTCTTTGCATAAAACATAAGGCTATTTATAATTCCATTTCTATGATATTAGAATTTCAAGGACGCTTGAAGAGTGTTATAGAAGTATTTTGTTAAAATTTTTGGCATGATAATTATCACAATGACTAAGTGAATTTTCGGTGGTTGTTAGTGGTATTTATAAGGTGATGAAAAGGGTATATTTGAGTAAAATATTCATTAGTTTATTATTTTCACTAATGATCCCCAATATACATTATTCTAATTAATATAAAAAGAGATAAGTGAATTTGAGGTTGAATAAATTAGTTCTTAGATTGTATCTTATTCCTTTAATCATGTATTAACATGTAAAATAAATTATTTTTTTGGTATTTGAAAATTCTATAAAAATTCAAAGCTTTTCAAAAAAATATAAAAAATACACCTTTTGTGATTTTTAAGGTGATGTTTCATTTTAATAAATACATTTTAAAATTAAATATAAATATATGAATTTCAATAGAATATTTATTTATGATTTTTTAAAAAATATAACATAATACAAATTATGACCCTTAGAAAAATATTCTTGGGACATCGTAATATTTTATTATATTTCACAAAAAAACGACAACTAGTTTTTTAAAAATCGTTCATAATACTTCTTTTTTTTCAATAAGAAAAAAATAAGGAATCCTTAATACCAATTTAATGGGTTCAATAAATTGATCAAACATCTCCGTGTAGCCTAAAAAAGATATGTTATACCAAAATTATAAATATTATTCTTTCATATCATATTATTTTATCATATTTTTCACTTTTAATTAATTTTCATGTGATATAATTTTCATAAATTATTAAATAATAAGATATTAATATTTAATTTTATTATTATATTAGTAGTTTAAAATTTTAATGTGCATATTATGTTTCTGAATGGTCATAATACTTTTCTTAATAGTCATATCACTTTTCCAAGGACCGTATTAGTTTTATAATTAGAATAAATACTATATATTTTCAACATTAATAATCTAGTCTAATAACTCCTATGTTGTTATATTTTTTATTCTATAAAATTTAACTGGATTTCAATTATTTATTATATTTTTACTATGTTTTTCATCGGTGTGAGGGGCCAAGATTTCTATAGTTTTAATATTCTGGTTATTTTATTATATTATATCTATTATCTTATTATCTTAAAATAATTTTTTTATATATATTATATAAATATAATATTAAAATTATTATAATAAGATGTTTTCTATTTAAATTATGTAGTACATGTGTTTTAAATTATAATTTTTTTTAAAATATTACACATAGATAATTTTAGAAGGGAAAATGCATTAGTAGATTTCATCGTTGTTACAAAATTATACACCATTGATAACCTATTAAAATAGATTATGTTTTCTGAGGTACATATCATTAAATGAATAAAGGTAATTTGAGAGTGATCCCTTCATATTCTTCTTAAAATATGCATGGTTGTGTGTGAATATATATAATTCAAATTTTGAGTTCCCATGTGAAACCAAATTCCATGAATAGTTAGAATATTAGTTAATATGGAGACCCATGTAACAAAATAACTAATAATATCTGCAGGTATTTATCAGTAGTATAATAAGAATTTTTATAGGAATTATCATCTTTAGGATAATAAAAATATACTATATTCTATTTCTATTATAACTGAAATATTACAATAAAAACATTTGTAGAGTAAATAACTGTATAAAAAAAGTTATATAACACTAAAAAAATGACACAACACTAATTTTAAAATTAATTTTTTTGCTAAATAAGGTAATTCACAAGTTCAAATCCATTGGAAATTACATGATGACATGAAAATATTAAAATTGTCAATGGCATTAAAAAATCATCAATATAGACCAAGAAATAAATGATGTATTAGATTGAATATTTTCAATTCATATTAAATAAAAATAGTATAATTTGGAATATTTCATGATTTTATGGAAAATATCTTAATCTGAAAACAAAATAGAAGAATATTGATTATTTTTTGTTAGTGTATTTATATAATAAAATTTTTAAGATAAATATATTTTCCTATTTTACTTTAAAAAATATTATACTTAAAGTAACATAAAAAGGCTATATTATAAAATCATTTGTTATTTTAGCATCAATGTATCTAAACATGGATAACCAAGGGTACTTTTAAATTATTCTCCAAATTTCATAGGCCAAGGAAAATAAATTATAGTTAGTAAAAAATCATAGTGATACTATACAGAAATATAGAAAACCATAAATAATAATTTAAATAACAATAAACCAGCATAAATAATTTAATAATTACATTCAAATAAATGATAAAATGTAATCAAATAGTCATCAGATCTAATAATAGAAAAGAATCCAATATATTATAATGAAATATATAAATATTTACGTCAGTAAATGAAAATATCATATAAATAATTTGATCTATAATATGAAAATATTCGGACACAACTATAAAATAACTTATTCACAGGAAACTCCTTGGGAAGTGTTGTACCCTAAATGGATACCAAGATCAAGCATAATCTATTGGGAACTTTCATAAACCTAAATTTGATATCAATTTATCTGTCAACAAATAATGTAACTAATTTATTATTTGAGTATAATTAATTCAATAAAATGAAGAGTTTTTTTATAATATCAGGAAAATATAACATCATGAAGAAAATAATATACTATCTAATCAAGAATAACATTAAAGAAATCCTTTCATGTAATTCTTGATGGAATATGAATTTAATGTTAATGAATACATGGGATAATTTCAGATTCTTAGGATGTAAAATATCAAAATGTTATTATGTATTTATCTTAATAAATACTTTTTCCTATAGAATTAATTACACAAATAACCAAATTAAAATGAACCATGAATCATTTTCTTTGATAAAATAATAAATTTAAACATAATAAATATTTTATTATAATACTCTATATAAAATATTATAAATAAAATTACATGATTAATAATTACAAATGTAAATAAAAATTCCAAGTACTTGTAATATTAATCAACCTGGTTTCCCATGAAGTTCATCACCACTATTGTAACAATGAATGGAAATAAAAACATAATAAATATAATTGATATGTTGAGTGAGAAGTAAATATGATGAATAATCTGATTAATATTCGAATATATATATATATGAATAAAATATAATATTTTTCAATGTGGTAATTGGATATATGGATTATGGAAATATGGTATTTAGAAATATTATTATCATATATATGGTAATTGGTTATGAATTTATCAAATTGTTATATTAAATATTTGTAATTTTTCATATCAAAATTAAATTTATATAATTCAAAAATAGTAAATAATTAAACAAAAGGATAAAATTAAATGAGAGTATTAAATTTTAAAAATATATATTAATTTGTTATATATTACTATTATTATTAAAGAATAAGTTTAATAAAATAAATTGATTACATTTAATGGTCATGATGAATAATTTATTTTAATAGAAATTGTTGAATACTATTTACAAAGTTTATTTAATAAATGAATTATTTAATGTTTTTTTCATTTACCTAAATATCAATTTAATTTTATCAAAGGATTATTTTATAAAAAATGATTCAATATCTAGAAAAATACATCAACACTCATTAATATTATATCTAATATGAAAAATATTAAAAACACATAATTTTTAAAAATTAATTTTTCTGTAATTTTTTTCCCTTTATCTAAAAAATAATTATTCAAAATATAACTTCCCAAGTATTTGAATATTAATATTACAAAGAAATGTTTTTAATTCATCATATTAATATTATATATTAGTCAATTGTTTGGGGTTTTATCGAAATGGTCATTTAATCTATGAATTTTGATGACTTTTATTATTATAAAAAAAATTATGACATTAACATGATATATGAATGACATAAAATTAAGAAAACCTTTTCCTCAAACAATGATATATTCAAGAAGTAAATTTATAAAAATAAAAAATATTATTTTGAATATATAAAACCATTATTTACATTTTGGAATACAATATATATTTTATTCAAATTAAAAAGTCTATATTTTCTTTACCATGAAATGAATTATTTTCGTTGATCCATTCAGTATTTGAATTATTTTAAAGTACAAAATCAATTATTTTTTAATAATAATCCAATAAATATCATTGTAAGTAATTTTATACATGATTTTAATCTAAATACTTTTCTATAGAAAAAATATTCTTCATTAATTTATTTTTGTTTTGTTATGGAATTTTTTTAAGAGTACTATTTTACACATAAAAAATCAACTCATGTAAAATGGTTTTCATGTTTGGAATCATCTTGTTATTTTTTTAATAAATATAAATTAATTTTAATAATAAAAATATGTTAATGTTATTAATGTTAGTCACTATGGAAAAGGATAAAATCCGTAAGAGAAATATTTCCTAGATTAAATACTAAATATATATACAAAACAAGGTACCTCTAAAAGATTTTTTAAACTTATTATACTTATCCCCTTATCGATTTTAAATTTTTATATAATTTTGAACCACATTCATTTAAAATTATATTGAGATTGATATTATGAAATTAATATCAATATAATGGTAGTTATATCACATATAAAATGAGACATATACCCCCCCTTAATGAAGCACCGAAAATTAAAATCCCTCACATTACACTTCTATATTTTTACATAATATTACTCTAGACTGTTCTTGATCGTGCTTTACCATGATGAATACATAAAATTATAATTTCAAAGAGGTCCACTGAAATGATATTCAATATCAAAATTTAAGGTATATAATATTATTAATTATTCTTCAATATTATCTTATCTACTTACCCTTAAAAATAACATTAGATAAATATTTTGGAACCCATTAATATTCAATCAATTTTTTTGACATTATATAATAAATTTTTTTACTCATTCAATAGATATAATGTGTTTGTGTTTCGGTCATTCATAATGACATCATGAACATTTATACAATTGTTATTTCATGAATGACTGTGAAAACATTAGTAAAAGTAATAATATGTTGTAATAGTTAATTAAATATTTTTTTCATAAATATACAGTGGTAATATTCATAATTATATTTCCCAATAAATTCAATTATTATGTTCTCTCAACAATTAATAAAAAAGGTAATTTTTAAGCATTCAATTTGAATTTTCAACATATGATCCATGAAATTATAGTTTTACTATAGAAATAAATCAAAAAAAAATTATTACTATTGAATTAAAATTCTTATGATTCCAAATCCATGAAAAGACACATGGACTAGAACCTCAAAATATAATAATTCAAGGTATAATAAAATTTTACCGTCTGAATGTCAATTTTAAAAATAAAATTATAATATATCGGTAACCAATAATTATAAATTTATTCTATAATGTAAAAATATATTAATAAGGTTCTTATTTATGTTAATAGAAAATATAAATTTTATATACATTGATGTTTAATCCAATATGATTGATCCGTACTCTGAGTCGATGGTTTCTTTGTATATATTTCAATTCCTGAGACATGCTTCAGATTGTGAACTATGCCTGATCTTATATTGTGTTATTTTTATTCACGTAATAATTTATATATTATATAAAATTTTTAATGTATGTTTTCTGTTATAAAAAAATAAATAATATTTTTTCCATTCAATGTCTTCTGATTCATTTTTATAATAAATTAAAGAGTTTCTTTTTTAGTTGTTTAATTCATTGAAATTTATTTTATTTTATAAAACTATTTTCACTTTTATTGTGTATATAATATCTCTTTGAAATATTCTATTATATTATTATTATTCATTTTATTAAATGTATAATTTTAGGTTTCCTCTTTCAATGGGGTTTGAATCAAAAGTTACCAAATCAGTAATATTTTTTCTGACTCAATTATATTTTCATTGGGTATTAAAAACTCATCCATGACTGTGCACTTCCAAATTTATTCTAGTCATACATTCATATTAATATTTTTTTGTTTTACATTTATCCTTGATAAAAGTAAATGTTTATAAAAAACTTATTCTTTAATGGAATTCATTCCCTAAAAAAATGATTTTTTTAAAAAAAATTTACATTAATTCTAATGGACTTATCTCTTAGGTCACCCAATTCCATTTCTCAAAAAATATCTTTTCTTATGATGAAATAAAAATATATACTATATTATATAAACAAAATATTTCTCATTTTGATAAATAATTTTCAAATCATTTTTCTGATGTGGGATTTTCATTAAAACTATCAAAATTCTAAAAAGGTATTTATTTTCATGATCCAATATTTTTTATTTTCTATTCCACATTTTATTTACATAATTTTTTTAATATATAATACTATAACATGTTAATATAATTTTACATTTCATAAATTCATTATTTATGTTTCTCGAAAATGTATTTTAAAATTTATGCATTATTTCGACATTAATGTAATGAAAAAACTGATTTCTAAAAACAATATTTTTTCATCAATTTTCCATTCCCTCTTTAAAAATTATATCATTTATAGTTCAAATTTAACGAACATTTTCTAAATTTATATGTACTTATTTTTGGATTTATAATATTCGGTATTAATTTATATACTCTTTGTGTTAGGATATGGTATATCATGGAGAAATGACACGATTTTTTTTTTATTATATGGGTTTTATTATGTGATAAATCATTTATTTAATGTGGCGAAAATATATATCATTTATCATTATGTTATGTATTGAATTTTTTATATACCCTCCAACTCATTGGGTAATGTTCATTATCTCATGAGATGATGATGGAAAATTATTTCGGATGTTTGATCCATTTCTAGAAACACTATATGACTCCTGACCCACTATGTATTGGGAAACATAGAGTTATTCCTAATCCAATATATGATAATGATTTTAGTTATAACCCTCTATTAAAGAAAAGATTTTAAACACTAATATTTGGGTCACTATCTAATGTCATATCATTGTTCCTATAATTTGTTTTTCAGGGATAATCATTTTTTCTCATGATTTCACACATATATTACCTGTGTTTTTTATATCCTAATGAATTATTAAACCTCATATGAGTTTTATCTATTTTTTTTCGAATTTATACCCTTATTCTATACTAATATATACTAATTATAATTTCATACCTATATACTAATCTTATGAAAACATATTATCTAAAATTGTTAATACTAATGTTTATTTTAGGATATCGTTTTAGCGCACATTTATTTTGTTTCCATTTATCCAAGTTTTGAAGAAGGATATTAAGTAAGTTATGAATATAATAGTTCCTTGTTTTCATATTTTCTTATAGATCATTATGATTTGTCACAAAATAAGTCATCCTTGGTTATATTGGATTAATGGAAATTTATTGAGAAATATATGTGTTTTTATGCAAAGTTTTTTCCTAACTATCTAATATGCTAAACCTAAAATATTTTGGTCATGAATATGGATCTGTATTTATTTTTGAAAATGTAATTATGGAAATTACTATTTTTGTAACTTCTTTTCTTATCAAATCAAGAAAATTAAGAGTTTTATTTTCTCCATATCAGAGTGTATCGGTTATGAGCATCTCATTTTGTATTATCGGAGTATATAGGTAAATATAATGGATAAGATGTTATCAAATGAGGATAATTGTAGATATTTTTATAGCATAATATTTATTGAATTTATGGATAATAATATGTTCATTGGAATATATAAAATTTGTTGAATTTAATGGATTATATTTTGAGTGTGTAGGTTCTATTCTAGATATTTTTATTGGGATTTAGGAAGCATACTTTTTTTGAGGAATTGTGGATCAATTTTCTTGATATGTGATTTAATATTTAGGTAATTATAGTTAATTTGATTAATTTTTTTATTCCTTTGATGAATATAATTTGATTAGTATAGATAACTATATGAATCGAAAGGTAATTTGATATAATGTTTATTTATGTTATTTTCTTGAAATAAATAATTTTTTTATATATTATTAAGGTATATATTGATCAGAATGAGATTAATGTTTTCTATAGATAAAGGTTTTTTCAAATAATAGGGGCATAAGTTTCTATGATATATTGTTTTAAAATATAATATGAATGATCGTGGTATATTATTAGATAATTGTTGTCATTGAGGTATTGAGATTAGGAAGATCAAAATTAATGTTTTTTTGTTATTATGAAAAGTGATTTCTAGTGTCAAAATAAAACATAACATATTAGGGGTTAAAATGAAGGGGATATTTCCTTAAACATCACATTATTGATTTCTCATGTTAATGTTTTATATGTTATTTCCCAAGGAATTTGGTTTTAGCATTTTTTTGAAATATGTCCTGAAGATGTTGAAAATAATGTTTTATATCTTGATAATCCAATGTCTTATATCCTGAGTTAGGATAATATTAAGAGTTACTTGATATATCTTCACTGGTAAGAAAAATATATATTGTGAGGAAGAAATTAATTGAATGGGGTAGTAAATTTAACCAATATATAATTTAATATATATGATGTTAAATAAATAAACTCTTGAATACCATGTATTATAAATAGTACGTAATTATAATAAACCACAATAATATTTTTTGAAAATAAATTATAAAATACAATATAAAAATTAATTCATTTTGCAAATGGATTACGAGACAACATTAAGATAATCTTAAGTGGATGAAATTTAGAGGCCAATAAAAATATATTAAACCTATAATTTATATCTAGGTTGTTTTCAATGAAGATCATCACCGTAATGTTTTAATGGAGTGAAGGAATAAAATTAAAAATATAATACATTTGTTGAGAGATAAGAAATTATAATATGTTAATATGACTGTAGCACCCACAAATTTGAGTAAATACCTCTTTATTTAAGTATTTTAAGAATTTAAAGTGCTTGGGTGAATTTTTTGACGGTTTAGAGGACTTTGGGACTATTTTTGGTTCTCTTATATAGGTTCATGGTTTGATGATGTTTAGTAAAAATAATGAAACTTCTATAGAGAAACATTCAATGTTAAGCAAAGGGTACTGGTTAAGAACATTGTTACGCACACAATTTAGAGAAATTGTATGACAATTTAGGAGTAATAATTCAAAGTTTTACAAAAGTATTATAAATTATTTGAACATGATTTTTATAAATATATGAATAATCCATGTGAGGTGAATGTTTAGGTAGAGGCTTGTGAATTACTATCATACGATTATCTTAACCGTGGGAGCTAACTATGCACGATATAAAGTGAGATCCATAGCATGTGGATATCACTCTGTTTATCCCATTAACCACTCTATTTTCTCTATAATGACTCTAAATATTTTTTATCTCATCCCGAAGGTTATAATGACTCTTCCATTCTATCTGAGGGTGATCTGTTAGAAAATCATCGTGTGTTAATGGCTAATTTACTATGTAAGTCTTTGTTCTTTGTGGTTTTCTTAGATATCTTCTTCATTATTCTATTGGATTCATAGATATAGTTCATTGGGAATATATATATATATATGATATTTTATACCAATCATGATTATATTTGGTAGTTTTGATGACAGGGAACATGATATAAGGTGAGTTTTTAGAGTTTTAACCCATTTTTATTGAAGAATTTGTTTCGTTCTTCATTTTCTCCAAAGTATATGAGGTGGGTGGATTCAATATGTACTCCTATTATTAGAACATGATGTATAGATTTAATATTGTGTTTTTTTCATGAAAATTTCTGTGAAATTTTCCGGAAAATATTTGTAGAGACATTATTTAGTGATAGTTTTTTTATTTTTTTTATTTTTTTGAAAAGTGAGGTGTCGAATTTTTTTAAAATGATAATTTTAAAAGATTTTATTATATTTTTTCCTTTTAAAATGTTTTCTATAAATTGTTTAAATAAAAATATGTTTTTAAAATTTTTGTCACAAGTATTTTGGGTTGATTTTTGGCATATTGGATGGGGTGTGTTCATATGCATTCATGACAAATAAGGATATGAGGTTTCCCCAATCAAAATTTGGACAGATAAGGGTATGAAATTTCATACATAAAAATAGTTCACCAAATGAAGGATTGGTGAATCAAATACTAACCAATTCTTATTATAGGGAGGTCCATGTATACATGCATGGTTGGATGTGTAGATATTTGTAATGGAATGTGTTCTGACAAAACCAAAGTTTTGAAATAGTTGTAATGTATTTTTTGGTTGATTTCCTTGAAAATGTAATTAGCTAGGGAGAAATGTTTTGTTATGTAATTTTTTTATTTTTATATTAATTGATTTAGATTGTTTTATATAAATTTTTTTATATAAATTCTCTAACATGTTCTATCATATTAAAATGCGTAGGGAAGTCATTTGGGGAAAACCAATTATGTTTTATTACTCACCCCCGGATAGTTAAGTTTAGTTCACTTTTAGATATCATTTATAAAGGCATATTTAAAATAAATGTATCAATTTTCATTAAATTTTGTTAATGTTACATGGGAATTGATTATGGATTTGGATATTGAATCATGTTAGGAGTTTCTGTGTTGATGTATTTAGAGTCTTTAGGTTTTGCTGGTTATTTATTTTTATTTTTATTTTGATATTGGTATTGGTTTTCTCTTGGTACATTGAAATATTATAGTTTTTTATACATTGAATTTTTCTAAATTGTTTTCATGAATAATATAGTAGTTTTATATTGTGGTTTTGTTTGTTGTGGTTGTTTTAATTTTAAAAGGACAAATGATCCCTGAACTATTATGAAGAACTTCAAATTTATTTCCATCCTTCAGAATCTTAGAGATTTCTCCTAAGAAAAAGTATAAATTTCACCTTAACTCAATACAACAAGGAGGGGAATGATCTTACAAATGGTATTACTCTTGGATGGTCCAGATCTTTTGGGATAAGGGTTACCAGTTTGTTTGATCCTTGGGTATCAGTTGTGTCATTCTTTTAGTTACATAACCATTCTAGATTAGTCCATGGGTTGGGATGGTTGCATGTATGTAGGATTTTCAGAAAATGAAATGTATATCATAGAAGTAAAAGATAACCTATTTATGTGGAACTTCATGTTAGAATAGAGTTGGGTATATAAAATGAATGAGAATCATATAGTATTTGTTACCTCATTGTGATGAGTTTATCCATTGATAAGAGCATGAAATTCATTGATAAAAATTACATCCCATTATTACTTCATATTTCATTTTGAGTAATGATTTATGATTTGGTTCAGGATTTTTGATTTTTGAAAAGTATTAAACATGTTTTAAAATATGATATTCTGAAAAGGTATGGTGATTTTTTTTAAAATGGTTTTATTTTCAAAATCATGGCATACTTTAAAAAATGTGTTTGTCATGACCCAACACCCAGAGGTTCGAAGCCTGACTACCCCAAGCCCTCCTCTAATAGGCTAGGGGCTTGAAACTAGCTCTAAGTAGGCATATCCTACATATAGGAGGAATTATCCTAATTATATGTACACATGAACACATATCCAATCCCAAAAAATTCATGAAATGTAAAAGAAATGAGAATATTCATGAATACATAAAAGATACCACAACAAAGCATGATAGTAAAGTAATAAAAAAAATAGTGCCAAATACAAGCCCAAACCAAAATTGTAAAGTATCCAACAAGATCCTAGAATTTGGACTAAGTCAAATGATATCTCTAATTAACCACCTCATCTTGTTAGTCTCCAGCTACACTCCGCCCACACCCTATCCTCCCAATACACCGTTAATATCAGTCGTCATCTGTATAAGACATGAAACATGCATGGAAATCCCTTGGAAGGGTGGGTATAATAGTACTCAATAAGAAATATAGAAAACACTAAAAAAACCATAAATTATAGTATTCACAATACAAGATATGTTAATAAATGTAAAAAACACCTAGATATACCTAGGAAAGAAACCATGCCAACAAGATGTCTTAACCAACTACCATCTATAGGATTATGGTTTAAGAAATGCATGTTTAGGGAGAATTTACTCCATGATCCATGCTGTCATAAAAAACACTCGACTAAGAGGTCTATATAATTGTACCCACACAATTTAATCTCACTAGTCTATGATAACCTTTGATACACATATAGGGGGTCACGCCCAGAACTGTTGGGGGACACCACGAACCCAATCTCATTTAACCCGCTATATTTGGTTTAATATGCCAATGATTCCACAAACCCCCAAAATACAACATTCTATATGTAAGATAAAATACATTTTCAAAGAGGTCATATCGATTCCACAAACCCCGCCTAGGGAACAATAGATGATAATGGGTCTCACTCCAGTATCATGGAGGGACACCACAACTATATATGAGAACTGAACTCTATAGGTTATCAAAATCCCATGATGTTGTTGTAATAATACACTGTACCCCTGAGGGAAAGGACCAAAGGAACTTTCTCAACATATAATAGTCAAATTTAAGAAAACAAAGACACACAAACACTCTTGATGGGGGTACCCGACATGTATTCGAGGGTATAAGGTGGGTCCAGTTATCCCTTTACTTTCTATTGTGGAAGATCCTAACATGGTATGTATTATACTTCGACACAGTGTGTAGAGGAAGTACACAGAATGTAGAGACACATAGTAACCAGTCTATGTCACCTGGTTATGTCTGTGTTCCATGGCCGTGAGCATGCACCATCCCGTTTACACCAATCCATGTCTGTGTACAAGTACACAATATGCCACATGGCCATGTAAGTTTTCTCATGTTTGTGTACTCTGCGAAGTAAATATAGATACTCAAGGAAGGGGTTATATGGTGTGTGACAGAGTCATAAGGAACATGATAATTAACTCTGTCTGGAGCCCTAATGTTGTAGCCAGGGGTTCCCACATGGCATATAATGTCAGATTACATACCATGTTGCTCGTGATTTCTAGATCTTGTATTGGATCGTCTTAGGATTTTCTGGAGCCTCTACCCATGCCGAAAATAATAGATCATGGTTTGAACCAGCTTCTAGTTTCTATATCTCTAGATTCAAGGCTCTAAATATGTTAAAAAATAATTAGTTAAGAAAATATCCTAGTTATTCAAAACCGGGAATCATAGGCACCACCAAACAATCTGTTCTTATTCTAATCATCCAACACCACCAAAACACCTTGACCACAACTTCAATCAAAACCATCATAATAAATATTGATATTTTTTCTGAATAATGATATTGAAATGATCAAATAACTAGTATTCATCCAAAGATGGGCCAAATCAAAATTCCCATGATATACATATGAAGAACGGGAGAGGAAACACTTAAGAAATAAAAGTGAGGAATGAACCTCAGTCGTTGTTCATTTTTCTTTGATTATATATCACTAAAAAGATGATTAAAGTAGGATAATCAAGATGATAAAACCCCAATTCCGTTGAATTAAATCTACTAGTGATGCGTGTATTAATACATTTTTATAATTTACCCATGTTCATCCAATATTTAGAAACTTTATGGAAATCACAAATAAAAACCGCCAACCTTGAGTTTAGATCAATCATTGATGAATAATTTTTTTGTTTCCATAATTGACGAGATCCTTCAACTCCATTGGCATAATGATCCATGATACAAACATCAATTCCTTATCATCCACACGAAAATCTCTCTAACGGTTGTTTTAAATCATCAGTTTTTGAGCTGCCAACCCTGAGGATTTTCTATAACTATAAATTTTATGGAGAAATAGTTGGTGTGTGAACAAACAAGAAAAATAAATTTATTACTTATTTTATTTAATTTAATTACACCTGTAATAATTTTTTCACAAGCAAACTTCACCAATAAATGTAATGTCATGACTAGTGTAAAACCCTTATCCTTCACTCAATGGTGACCTCCTATTAATGATACATGACTTCATTTGAGAGTTATTAAATTTTTATAGAAACTTGTGTGGACATGCAGTTTAATGAATTTCAAACATTTATTCTGAGTCCACCGGGCCTTGAAATTATAGTTCATTGCAGATCCTAGTCTCGAAAATAATCCATATAATAACCCAAAATAATACATGGAAAATACGAGACATTAAATTCTACTAAACATATGGATTTTCATCCAATAAAGTAAAATTCATACTAAAAAGATGATGGTACTGGGATTAAATCTAGTTCTACCATTCCCAGGTGTTCTTCTGAAGATTTACGTGATGACACCAGATACGTATAATGTGAACCAAATTCCCATGAAGGATCAAATCCCAATGATCCTCAATCTCCACCAGTTACTATGTAAAGGTAGATCTATTCTCGATGTCCAGCTCACCAAAGATGATAATGTGCAATGGGTCATTCAAATACCACACCAGCTACGACACATGGAAGACAGTGTGTACCCAATCTATCTATGACATTAGATCTAAGAGGTATGCCACCATTCCGACTCTTCACAGTATATGGGAGGGACTAATGAATCTCATAGATGAATTTCCACCATATAAAAATTTCCTAAATCCTTGCCAATGTTAAAAATCTCAGTAACCCATGCTATCCCTCATTGAACTCTTGAGTTCTCCATCATCAATCCATGTAAGACTTCATACATCTCTATGCAGTCCTCATCCACTGCTGAATTATCTGCTCCTTCTATTTTTAGCTTGCAAGAACCTTGGGCCCTTGAGTTCTAACTCACCTGGAATAGTCCAGCAAAGTGGTTATCTATTGGGTCTCACCTTAAAATAATCAAATGGTACCATACCAATGGTGTAATTGTATCTTTTTTTAAGAAACACCCCAATGATTAGGTGGCCCTCCTAACTAAGGCCAACGTCCAACATGAAAGAACATAGTGTGTCCTCTAAGACTAGAATGGTCCACTCAGTTTAGACATAATTTTGGGGATGAAACTACATGTTCAAGCATAAATTATTCCCAAAGGATTCCAATAATCATCTCTATAACCAAGATGTGATGTTAGAATCATGAAAGAGACAATCATCAAAGTAACTCCATGGAGCCTGATTGTCTTTTGCAGGTAATGACACCCCATGATCTCTAATGAACTCTTCCTCTGAATGTCTTGGAAGTGGAAAAAATTGGTAATTTGATCTATGATCACCCATATGGTATTGTGTCCCCTAGACATACATGGTAATATCTTCATGAATTCCATGTATATCCTATTACATTACCAATCTAGCACATCGAGTGGATGAGATAAACCTGCTAGAACCTCATTCTCTTCCTTGAATTTATGAAAAGTGGGGCATTAAGTTATAAACTATGCAACTTCTTTCTTCATACCTAGACACCAAAAAAGATTTTGGATACTCTGGTACATCCCTTCCACACATAGATATACCTTTGAAGGGGATTTATCAAACTCTTATAACACCTCATCCTTCATATCAAAGGCACCATCATCATTACTCTAAAAAGGATAACATTCTCCGCAACTTTAGAATATCTGTCAAGAGCATGTCTAGTGGATATCTTAGTATAAATGGTCTCACAATTGGTATCTACACACTAATCATCCCATACACACACTAAAAGCAATGGGGTGACAACCATCGACTAGAGATATGAAACACCATTCTTAAGTACAAAGGAAAACTACAATGAGGATAAATACTCTGATTCTTATGATAAAAATTGAGAACATGATCTCCTAACAAGATAATCCTCCACCTTTTTCTCCTTCCTAGCAATATAGAAAATCTCGATGTCATAGTCCTGGAGTAACTCTTTCCATCACTTCTATCTCTAGTTAATATCTATTTGAGAGAAGATATACTTGAGAATGTTATGATCAGAGTAAATGATAAACTATTATCCAATAAATTAGTGTTTATATATCTTCAATGCGAATACTAATGGTACTAAATCATGATCATGTGTCTTGTATTTCATCTCATACGGTCTCAACTGGCATGAACCATAGGAAATAAATTATTTCCTTTACATCAAAACACAACTTGGTTCATTCCCAAATGCATCACAAAACACTACATACATGACCCCATCCTCCCAAAATACTAATATGGGATCACAGATCAACTTATATCCTAGCTCCCGAATGTATTGTTGGAACCTTCTTATCTATACAAAAGGCCTCCCTTCTGAGTCAAACCTATCAATAATACTACCACTATGGAGAAATTGAGTACAAAACTACGATAGTAAAATTATATAAAAAGGAAACTATAGACCTTGGTAACAATCTTGGGTGGATCCCAAGAAATCACTTCCCCAACATTTACTATGTAAACTTCTACACCAACCTCTTAGATGGTGTTTCATAGAATGTAAATCACTCAAATCCAAAAATTAAATTTTGAGATCGTCTCATCAAGTTGGTGATATTAGAGTGTGTCAATGACCATCCTCAAGTGTCTCAAGTGCTCCACATTGGACACCGAATACATTAAGATGTCATTGATGGAAACTACATAGAACCTATCTAAAAAGTAATTTATGATCAATTTTATGAGTACCATGAACATTGTAGGTGAAATCATCAAGTGGAATGTCATCCCAATCTACACATAGTGACCACATCGACATCTGATTTCCATCTTTGGTTTATCGTCATCCTGCACTCAAAACTGGTGACAAACTGATATGAGGTCACTCTTTGTGAACCGTAGTGACCCTCTCAAATAATCAAAGAGATCATCGATCCTTATTATTGGATACTTATTCTTCTTGGTCACCTAATATAAGAACCTGTAATCTACACATAAACTCAAAATCTAGTATGAATTCTTGGAAAACAACACTGAGGATTCCTAGGGGGAAATGTTGGGTCTATCAAAGACTATATCCTACAAGTTTTCCAACTTCAACCTCAGCCCCTGAAGCTCTGTGGGAGCTATACTATATTTTGGTGTAGATAATAGTGTCATCCAGGGATATAAACAATGAGGTAAACATGGTATATCCTTAGAAAGGATGTCCTTATACTCCTCCACCACTAGAGGAAATTGATAGCACAATGTATTCACCACTCCTAGATTCATGCTATCCAACTGGTGAGTAATTAACTACACTATCCTATGACTACGCTCATCAAACATTTCCAAGTTTTCCATTTCACCTGCACAAAAAAACCTTATTCCATCACTATATTCACAACACATCCTCTACCCAAAATAGTCAATCTGGGCATGAACTACAGATATTCAGTACATACCTACAATTACTTATTCATGCCTCATTGCCATGATGAAGAGATCCCATGCAAGTATCTCACCTCCAATCAATATATCACACTTTTGGCATAAGTGCACAATCACTGAGACACAACCTATTGAATTCTCTAACCACAAGGGTCAAGCCAAAGCCTCAACTATAAACTTTATGTATTTATAATAATGAAATGGAATGAATGGAATGAATAAAAATATGTATATAAATACTAAAACTAATGTATAATAGACATATACAATACCTCATACCATCTATAGATCCTTGGTTTCATAGGCCTCAATAGATTGCATCTGTTCTTGTCCCTATCCACCAACTCCTTGAGCCTGGTGCAGACTTCCTGGGGGTGGTGGTGGAAATAGATCAAACCTATGACCACATCCTTTATCCATATCTACCCATCTTCCACATACACCACCCTGTGGACCACCTTTATCTTACCTCTATCTCTTCCTTGACGATAACTAGACCATCTGAAGATAAGATATATGATAGGACTTACATTCTTGAGCCAGATGCCACTAAAAGTTTTAGGAGAAACACTACCTATACCTTGGATGATTCAATCCACCCTTAGATCCCTCCAGTACTAATTCTAGGTTATGGGATTACCTCGTGAATCATATGACTATCTTGTAACCATGAGACTACCATTGACTACCTGCTGTCGAGGTGTCAACTACTAGATGCTCACTATTGACACCCACTATTGGTGAATTCTATGCCCGGATGTTCTCCACCAACAAGTATCTCTTATGTACCCAATTATAGGAATTAATGAAAAGGGATTACACTAAATCATTGATTTAATAGTGAATGACCAAATCAAAGCTCCATGATCTAGATAACTGGTTGTGCTTGATATCTAAGGACTAACACGAGATATCAGAATAAATCGATGAGTACTCTAAGACAATCATACTACCGTACAAAAATTATATAACTTCTTGTATGTATAGAGATCACCATGTGGCTGGATATAACTCCTCACTAAAGAGATTCTAAAATTAAATCTAGGATATAGATGTCTCTTCATGTGACTAAATCACAAAAATAAACCATCTCCCCACAGATCCATAAAGAAGACTCACAATGAGGACTTTTATATGATCAGAAGGCATCCTCGAAAGTGAAAGGAATGAGTGAATTCCTCTAGATAGTCCTCATCCACTTGGGGATCTATCTCACCTTGAAACCTAGGATATCGCTACCTCTAAAACCCATGGAATGCACTCAACCAATGTTCCTCCTCAACTAGTACAAATGGGGATAACTGCTTCTCAACAAGTGGTGGTATAGCTGGTAAACCCCTTGGAGGTGCTATCTCTGGTATAGAACCTTGTAGTGATGCCTCTTCACAAGGTGGATCATCATAGTGATCACACATCAAAATAATAACTAGCTATCTATGGGGAGTCATAATGAGGTAAAAATATGTTCCATGATCAAAATAGTATATATGCGGAGCTCATTCAAGTAGGGTATGGATAAAAAACACTAATATTGGATGAATGTTCCAAAAAATTTCCCTACAACTAATGTTTACATGTACCGAGTTTAAAATAAGTTGATCAGAGTCCCGATGAATGGATACATCAGCAACTACACCAACATTGGAATTCATAGACAGAAATACAAACTAAAAACAAATAACATTATTGACCCAAAACTAATCTCAGAGACATTGATCTAAAGGAAGATCTTTCCTCTAATACCACTTTTTCCCAACTCGAACCGCCGAGGTCTGACCCATGACTACCTCGAGACCACCTTAAATGGATTAGGTGTAGGAGACTTGCACTGAGTAGGCATTTCCTACAAATGGGAGGCATTAACCTAATTACCTGTACACACACACACACATCTATAAGCCCACACAATTATGTAATGTAATACTACTAAAACAATGCATGCATAAATAAATGATATCACAATAGAGTATGATAGTAAATTTCTAAAGTGGAAAAGGGACAATATACAAGCCTAAAAAAACCGTAAAGAGTAAAACCTGATCATTGGGTAATGAATAAGTCAAATGAAAGCTATCGACAACCACCTTGGTCTATCAAGATCTAGATACACTCCAACCACTCCCTTTTCTTCCTCAGAGACTCTCAAAATGGGATGTCATCTTTAATAGACATGGCATGTTTGGGAAAAGTCCATGCATGGGTGAGTATGACAATACTCATTAAGATACATCAAAAACACTAAACAAGAATCACCAAGTATAGACATATCAATACAATATATAGAAATAAATTTACAAAATAACACCTATATATACCTGAAAAAGACATGACACCCCCACACTATCATAACTAACCGCCAATCATGGGATTCTGCTGGAAACTATTCTTATTTTGAGAGAATCCATTCCATGAGCCATGCTATCATCGGAGACACTCGACAATGATTTATAGATCAATTGACCACACAAAATTAAATCTCATTGTTCAAATAAGAACCTTATAAATAGTGTTGGGTCACACCTAGAACCACTAGGGGCACCACAAATCCAATCTGGATCAACCCACTACCTAGGGGATCATATTCCAATGATTCCATAAACCCTAATGATATGGCATGATAGATGGAGGATCAATATTCTACTAAGGCATTTTATGTTGATTCTGAAAAACCCACCTAGGGAACAAAGTATTATAAGGGATTTAACTCCATTGACATAGAGGGACACAACAACTCTATCTGAGACTCAACCTCTATAGGGGAATATAGTCTTTTCATGTGGATGTAATTCCACACTATACCCTTAGGGAATGTACAAAGGGAACTTATTCAATCTATAATGGTACAAAAAATGAAAATAAAGAGACACACACACTCTTTTAAGGGGATAAAATTCATGTTCCATAGGGTACACTTTGTGTACCACAAGGTACACGACGTGTCTATCTATCCCCATTACTTCCCATGTGGAAAATCCCCACATGACATGTAATCTCCATATACAAAGTGTGTAAAAGAATTACATAGAATTTATAGACACATGATATCATTCCCTTGTCTTCTAGATGTGTCCATGTGTTGTGGTCATGTCTGTGTACTAGCCTATGTACACTAAGCCATGTTTGTGTACAAGAACATGGCATTCCACCAAGACATGAAATTTCTCCCATGTCAGTGTACTATATTAAATAATCTCCAAGCTTTATATATGGGGTCACAGAATGTTTGACTGAGTCACATTGTGTGTGATAGTTAACTCTATCTATAACCCAAGCATCATAGCTTGGGGTCCCACATGACATGCAGCACTAGATTACACAACGTCTTTATTATGATTTCAAGATCTTCTTTTTGCATTATATAGCACTATATGAGAGCTTCTACCCTTTCCAGAACCAACAAATCAGGGTTCATCTAGGCCTAGAGTTTATAGATCACTAGATTCAAGGCTCCAAATCTATTCAAGATATATCCAGTTATGAAAAAAAATCACCACTCATCAAAATCAGTAAGAACAATAATAAAAAATCTATCCATTGTAATTTTTATCATCCAATACTGTCATCACATCCCGACTTCACCATCTATCACAATCCATACACATGTTATTGTTCCATTGATCCAAATAATGGTCACAAAATGAATGAATATTGTGCATTCATTGAACCACATGCCAAAAGAAAATTCCAAAAATGAACATGCGAATAATATGAGAAGAAACCCATAAGCCATAAAAGTGATGAATGAACCTCAATCATTGATCATTTCTCCTCGATTCACTATGAAAATAAATATGAACGATGATATATATGCAATATAAAAAAAACACAATTCCATCATGTTAAATCTACAAAATATTCACGTATCAATTCTCTTTTTGGAATTGATCCATATTTGTCTAGGATTATGAAATGATATGGAAATAATAAATAAAAATATCCTACCTAGAGTATGGATCTATCGTTGATAAATAATTGTTTTATTTCCATCATTGTTTAGACACTCTAACTATGTTGGTGTGATAGTCCATGATCTGAAATTGGATCTGTCATAATCCTCTAAACAATGCTCTCCAATGGTTATTTTAAATCTCTAGGGTTTTAGAATCCAACTTAGAGGACTTTCTATAATCATACATATAAAGGGTAAACAATTTCTACCTAAAAAACCAAAATAAGTAAATAAATTATTTTATTTAATTATGCCAGAGATAATTTTTTTACTGAAATCTTGCATTGATAAAGGTTATATCATCATTAGGGTAAAAACAATGTACTAAACTCAATGTCCACCTTAGATTTATGATCTGGGACCCCTTTTGGGATTCTTCCTAGATTTTAAGGAAAAATATTCATGTTTTAAATTTAATATATTTTAAAAAATTATTCTGGAATCACATGGACCTAGAATTGCACGATATCTCGGGGTCTGGTTTAAAAAATCCATATAATATAGAAAAATAACAAATGGAAAATCTGTGAAAATACATGGTTGAAAACCAAAATTGTGGAATTTTGGAAAATACATGTTTTGATAGTTGTGGTATGGTAAATTTCAAATTTTTAATCTTTAAATTATAGATAGGGAGACATATGGATTTTTTTGTTTTCGGTATAGAAAATGGCACCATGTAGGAGTTGTAGAAACCAATAGCGAGTTTAGAGTATTTTATAGGTTTTTTAGGTAGTGTATTGATTGAACTGATGGTATGAACTAATGAAATTGGATCATTCTATTATGTTCAAGAAAAAAAATTCACCCATCTTTTATATTAGAAAAGAACCAGAGAAGGTAGAGGTGAGGGTGAATAGGATGAATCAAATATTAAATTTCCTTTCCACACCATCAGAATAAAAATTCATGTTTTTGATCTACATAATGGATGATATTTTATTCAAGTGGTGAGATTTAGCAGTTCATCCTTAATTAGACCAATGAATTACTTTTGGGGACTTTGAATAATTGTTTAATAATCAATTATATCCTCATATATCAAGGATTTCAAGAATGAAAAAATGTTTCAGATTGATGTTGGAGAATCTATCAATGATAGAATATATTGGTTAATTTATAAATTTATTACTCTATGTTCCCATAGTTTCTTTAAGTAAGTCCTTGAATTCAAACATTTTTAAATTGTGAGTGAGGAAATAAATTCATTCAAAAACTATCAGGATTTGTATAATGGATTAAATAGAGGTGGTCAATAAAGAGGTGGTAGAATAAAGGGAAATATATTGATATATGGGAGGATGGATCATATTTATACCTAATGGAAATAGTGGGAACTATAATGCTAAGAACAAGAGGAAGATGGACACCTATTTCTAAGGATGTGGGATGATGTAGAATCAAATAGCTTGATCAATGAATCCTTCTCCTAAGGATTAAATAATGAGTTGATGTTTTCAGTGTGGATATATTTATCACATGAAATTATATTTTATGACACCAACTAGAGCACACCACAATTGAAATTAGATAGGGAAACATCAGTTCTATTGTCACAGTGCTCCATGGATGGGTGTTTAGGACACATCTCATGTTTCACATATGTCATATGATTCAATGGATTGAGGGTAGTGGAAGAAATCTCATCATAAAAATCAAGATATCCTTGTTTTTTCTAGGAATAACATGAATACTTAATAATGTAAATATAAATATTTACATAACGAAAGAAGTGTAGTGGGTAAGAATTTATATAGAGCCGAGAAAGTTATTCTGGATGATCAATTTGGACAATCGATAGTGATAGGTATGATTCTTTTGAGTTATAACCATATGAAATTTTTTTTGATACAATTTCATCCCATTAATTTATTGATTCTCATGTTTCTATTCTTCTGGGTTTTTATGTTGGTATGACTCCTTCCATTTTGAATCTTCAAACTCCTCAGGGTCAAAGAGAATCTCAAACCATTATCTATAATGAATTTTATATAACTATTGATGGATTTGAGTTGATATGAAAATTATCTCTTCTTGATATGTATTTATATGAAAGAATAATGGGTATGGATTGGTTGAAAATTTTAATAATCCACATAGAATGTTCAACTAGAAGGGTTAGTTTTACGATTAATAATGGCTTAGAGCATCTATATAAATGAAACAATAATCTAAAGGTAGGTGAAACATGATTTTTAGAACCAATAGTTTGAAAAATATCAAACCAGTTCGATGCTTTGACTTTGGCATTGATTGAAGATATTGAGAAGGGTATTTTTTCAGCGGTTGTTGATAAGTTTCAGGAAGTTTTTCCAAAATATTTCTTAGGGCTTCTAACTTAAAGAGAAGTGTGGTTTATGATTGATATCCTTATGAGGACCAGTTCTATTTAACTTCCATCAAACAATGTGGCACCAAAACAATTATGGGAATTTCATTTGAAATTGAATGTCTAGAAATAAAATTGTCAATTTGGCCAAGAATGTCTATCTCGACAGCCCCGATCTTGTTTGATAATAAGAAGATAGAACTAATCATAATTGAATGATTTATTGTAAGACTAACTATGTTAAAATGATTAATCAGAATCCAATTACACATATTGATGACCAATTCAATAAATTGAGGTGATCCTAGTCATGCTGTAAAATTTACAATCTATTAAGATATCATCAATTTTGAGTTCGGTTAGAGGATATTCAAAAGATATATTTTAGCAGTAGATATTGAAATTATGAGTTTATTGTTATGCCTTCCAGTATAACGAATGCACCAAAAATATTTATGGATATTCCAATGATATAAACTCTTTTATTGTTTTATTTATGGATTAAATATTTGTATATTCAAGGAAAAGGACTTAGAATTTGAAACACTTAGCGATAGTGATGGGAATTTTGTAGGATCATTGTATGTATGAAAAATTATCAATATGCGATTTTTGGATAAAATAGGTACATTTACATAGCTATGTAATATCTGAAAGAGTTGTTTCTGTGGATCCAAAAAATATAGATGCTATAATCTCTTGGAAACCACCAAGTAATGACTTTTAGATACATAGATTCCATGGTATGGCTGGTTATTATCGATACATTGTTCATTAGTTTTCACGACAAACCTCACAAATGATAGCTATAACAAGGAATAATGTTCCATTCTAATGGAATTAGGAATTAAAAGAATACTTTTCAGGAGATAATAGTTAACCTTAAATAAAAACTGATCATGATTTTTTCTAAATCAGTACTATGGTACGTGATTTATTATGATGCATAGGTATCTGGGTTGGGATGTTCTATCATTCACAGAGATCTAGTTATTTCTTATGGATACTGATAGTAATAGTCTTATGATATAAACTATCCAAAACAAGATTTGGATTTAGATTATATAGTCCATGATTTGAATACATTTCATTATTACCTCTTTGGTGAGAAATTTTCAATGCTTATGGATCATAATATCTTGAAAAAATTTTTATCACAAAGGGATTTGAATCTAAGACGGATAATATGGATGGATTTTCTCCAAATGATTGAATTTCACTTCCTGCATACACCTATTAAAGGAATGTATATAGGGGATTCGATGATTATAAAGTTTTATGGTCAGTTAGAAAAAGAGGCGTTTGATCAATGGAAGTTCATGTCATTGATAACAAACATGCACTTGGATTGTGATGATCGAGTGTGTGTTGATGTTTTCATTTCAGTATTTTTGGTTCATGATTTGGTGATGATGGTTAAATAGGCACATAATTTCGATTGATATCGTGTTTCTATGGTTCAAAAACTCGATGGTGGGGAGAAAATTGAGGGATGAAAGCTAGATGAAAATTCATTATTTTGGGTTAGAGATCAGATGGTCGTACCTTTATCTTGTCAAGAACATCTCCTTAATGAATACCAAAATCTGATATGGGCTATTCATCCTTAAATATAAAGGATTTATAAATAATTTAAGGAAAATTTATAGTGGGTTGGTATAGAAATGTCGGTGGATGAAATTATTTCAAGATGCATCAACTGTTAGTAGGTTTACGTAGCGCATTATCAATTACAAGTATGTTTTTGTCGTTACCTATTCATATTTGTAAATTAGTGTAGGAATCCATGTATTTTGTTATAAGTACCCCAATAATGGTTCTAAAACATGATTAAATATGAGTTATAGGGAATAAACTCAAAAAATTATCCCATTTCATCCATATTTGTGAAACATATATTATAGGGGACTTGTCAAAAATCTATATTCAATAAGTGGTGGTTGGACTCCTCTATTTTGATAATCCCAAATCATGTTTCGATAATACCAAATTATGTTTTATTTATGTGATAATTAGGTTTCTCTTACATGATTATCATTTATGTGAAAATCATGTTTATATCGAAGTGATAACTATCTATGTTCAACCTCACTACTCTCTTGTTTAAAGCTCTCATTGCAAAATTTTTCCAAGTAAAAAGATCACCGATGCTAAGGTCACCGATGAAAGGTCACCGATTCAAAGGTCATCGAGAAAAAGGCCATTGATTCAAAGGTCCCTAATGCAAAGGTCACCGATGAAAAGGCCACCAATGCAATGGTCCCTGATGGAAAGTCACCGATGCAAGGTCACCGATGCAAAGGTCACCGATGCAATGGTCACTAATGCAAAGGTCACCGATAAAAAGGTCATTGAAGGAATGATACCGATTAATGGTCACTGATGAAAGGTCACTGATGAAAGTATACTATTGGGAATGTTATCGATAGAGATTTATTAATTGAAGGTTACCTATAGAGAGACACCAATGAAAGGCTACTGATAAAGAGTTATTGAGGGAAGGTTGCCATTGGAAAGGATACCGATGAATGCTGTTGATCTATACTTACTATTGAATCCTACCATTGTGAAGGCTACCGTTACCAGTCTATGATACCCTTTTACTCCATTATTTTTCATATTATTAAGATTATTCTAAAGGTAATATTTTATAAGGTTAATTAATATGACATTAATTAATGTTGATTGTAGAAATATCAAGAGACCATATTTGGGGACAATATGATGTATGAGAAAGACCACACATTATGTACTTATACCTATTTTTGGACCTCAAATATAAAAGACAAGAACGTGGAATGCAGAAAAGATAGCGAGGACCTGACGATGAGAAGGGCTTCTGAGCCTATGAATAAAACTACTCACTAGATCAAATAAAAATAATCCAGCTCTTACACTATGAACATACAAGCATCAAGAAGATCATTTGGGACAAACTCACTTCTGCCTTTTGTGCTTCATAAAATCTTGATCAACACTAGAAGAAGAACACTCCAATCCTGAAAGCCAAAACATGGCGTTTCAACACTCTATTTTGGAGACAACTTCGAGAGAAATACTCGAACATCAAATTCTTCTCTTCAAAGTGCCAAGAGCTGAACTAAAAACACATAGAGCCTTCTAAACTCAATATCATAATATTTTCTCTACTGTGTTATTTAGTTTTAGTTTTTGAGATGTGTGTATTTGTGTTATATAAACACTGTCTCCTGTGCTTGAACATGTAGGATACAAAAATACTCACATAAAACTTTTCTTACTCCTTGTTTTCCCACGTATAACTGTGGAAGAGACTATGTGTGGTATGTGTTGTTTTTCATTCCCATGAAGAATTATGGTATAGGGTGTGAACCCTGTACAGTTTGTAAAACCTGTTGAGAATCCCAATAGAGGTTGTGTATCACGTTTATTGTTAATATAAGCTGCTAGGTGGCATGTGATCACCAAGTGGAGGTGATTAAGTCTCAGCTTGAGACTGAACCTCTTGTTTAACTCCTCTGTTATCTATGTTTTTTTATTTTACTTGGATTTATGAATTATCTGCTGATTATAATTTATAAAACATAAAACGTTTTTTCATTCAATTTGATTGTTAGTTTTTGTTAGTGTGTGTATGTGTTTAATTTAGTAAACATGTTTCAATAGTTGAATTGTTTGGAACTAATTCAACTGAGGACTAATCACCCTTTGAGAATCCTGTTAACTAATTTGACATCTATATTTCTACTTCCTTAATTAACTAGCCCCATTTTAAAATATGGGGGATCTTTATAATAATGTTTTAAACAGAAATTTTAATTAGGAACTCAATTCACCCCCTCTTTAGATTCAACTCTGACCAACATTTTGTATCAGATGTTTTAGTTTAGTTTGTTTTTACTATACCTGAATTTTTGTGAAAATTTTAAGATTCTTAAAATGTTATTTTAGTTATATATTAATGATATTAAATTTGATATCATAACCAATGTTTTAGTTATTTAATATTCTAATTAATAATGTATAACAGAGTTGAGGGTTCATCTATTAACATGAAACCTTTCTGTAATGGTAATAACCATGCTCTATGGAAATTAAAAATGAAAATTTATCTTGAGAGCATGGGAACAGAAATCTGGGACACAATTGAAGAACATTATGTATTTCTTGTTATTTATATGGAAACATGGTCTTAGTTGAATAAAGATAAATATCATAATAATTGTGAACAAATTAATGCATTGTACTGTTCTCTAGATGATGAAGAATTCAATAGAATATCTTCTTTTAAAACTGCATATGAAATTTGTGATACATTAGCTATTTCTCATGAGGGAACAACCAATGTAAAATAAATGATATTAAATACATATAATATTAAATATGATAATTTTAAGATGAATCCTAATGAATCTATATCTTAAATGCATCTCAGGTTCAATTAAATAGTTAATACCACGAGTCTTCTTGGAAAACTAGTGGACAACAAGGATCAGATTATGAGATTTCATGGATTCCTACAGGAAAAATGGAGAGGAGCTTCTGTTTCTATCTAAGAATCATGAGACATAGGCAAGCTGCCGATAAAGGAACTAATTGGAATGATTATGATGTATCAAGAATATCTTAAGGTAAATCAAGAAGAAGATGATGAACCAAGAAATAAATCTGTATCAGTCAAGACTTATACCTCAAATAACAAGGACAAAAAAATATCAAGATCTTATAGACACTTGCACAAGTGAAGACTCAGATTCTAGCAGTGATAATGACATGGATAATCTTTCTAGGAGACACAATAAGATCTACCATATGAAAAATTTCTTTATAAAGTTGAAATATAAAGGATTGTATGATAATAATGGATAGTCGAAAAATTATAGAAAATGGAATGTTATCAAAAATGAGATAGTCTGTTTTGAGTGTAAATAAAAAGGTCATGTGAATGTTGATTACCCCAAGCTGAAATTTAAGAAGAAATATGAAGACAAGGGAAACAGATATAAAAAGGCTATGAATGAAATTTGGAGTGCCTCAGAAGATAGCTCATGTGGATCTGACACTTAAAATATTGAAAAGAAAAAACATGAAAACATGTGTTTAATGAAAGAAACATCTGAGGTAAAACCCTATTCTCTTATACATTATGCTTACAATTCTGAGAATGAAAATGGATCAAACAATGATGAAAATTTGAATAAGGATGAACTATTTGAATACTTTGGAATTCTTGATGATAACTTTCATGAACTCTAGGTTAAAAATAAATTATTGAAAAGACAACATGCTTTAAATGCCAATTATAAGTCTGATCTATAAATTGAAAAAGAAAAATGTGCATAGCTGTTCAAATAAAATACTGAACTTTAATTAGACAATGAGTAATTAAAGTGTGATATTGAAAAGTTTATTTTATGTAGAGATACCTTGAATCAGTAACTAGGAAAATAGATTTCTCTAATAAACACAACAAGTCTTGGATATTAGCTAGGATAGAGAATAATTATTAAGAATAAAATTTTTCCAAAATTTGGATAGTTCACTACGAGTTCATGATCTGGACCATATGTTGAAAAACAATTTTATAAAGGAAAAAACAAAGTGTTTATGTCTCAAAACATATCTTTTGATTATAGGAAATCTGTGAGATAAGTATGGGTTTTTAAAGTTTTACTTTCTAACCTCTCTAGAACAAAGAAAATCTGGGCACCAAAGTTACCATGCACTTAATCTAATTTGCAGGAAAACTGTTTAAAGATCTCCTATAGGACTCTATGGTACATGGATAGTGGATGTTCAAGACACATGATAGGATACTACACATACTTCAAGAGACTAATTAAATTTGATGGTGGACATGTTACGTTTGGTGATAATGCAAAAGGAAATATCGTCAGCTTAGGCTAAATTGGTAACCCAAATATTGTATTAATTTCAAAAGTACTTTTTATTGATGGATTAATGTACAATTTAATAATAATATCTTAGTTATGTGATGATGGTTTTAATGTTAACTTTTTAAATGATGCATGTACAATTTTTAATTCTAAAAGTGATTTAATATTCACTACTATTAGAAATGAAAATGAATATGTTTTTTATTTAAATTCATTAGCTATGAATAATTTTTCATTTTTAAATGATTTTCATAAGGAATACTGGTAATGTAATAGAATATTAGGACACTGAAATGTGCACTCTCTTAGGAAACTAACTAAGAATGGTTTAGTTAGAGACATACCTAAATTGGAATTCCCACTTAACAAAGTTTGTAATCCTTGTCAAAAGGGAAAACAATACAAAGTTTTGTTCAAACAAAAGAAATAACTTTCTACTTCTCAACTGCTTGAGTTGGTTCATAAGGATTTGTTTGGACCATCTTAAGTTTTAGGTTTAAATGGAAAACACTATGTTTATGTTCATATAGATTAATTTTCTAGATATGCTTTGGTATACTTTCTATCTCACAAAACTGAATCATGTTCTTATTTCATTAAATATTACAATTATGTAGAAAATCATAGTGGACTTAGAATTAAGACCACGAGAAGTGATCATGGTCATGAGTTTGAAAATCAGTAATTTGAATCCTTTTGCTCACATAATGGATATACTCAAAATTTCTCTTCTCATAGAACACCTCAACAAAATGGAGTTGTTGAAAGAAGAAATAGGACTCTTCAAGAGATTTCTCGGACTATGCTTAATGAGTATAATCTACCTGTCTATTTTTGGGATGAAGCTATTAAGATAACTTGTTACATTAACAATAGAGTCTTAATTAGACCCATTCTTAAGAAGACCCATTATGAGATCTGAAAAAATAGGAGTCCTAAGGTTAGTTACTTTAGATTTTTTGGTTGAAAATCTTCATACTTAACACTAAATAAAATCTAGACAAATATTTCTCCAAAAGTGATGATGAAATTTTCATTGGTTACTCAATCACTAGTAAAGCTTATAAAATATTCAAAAAGAGAACCAAATGTGTGGAAGAATCATTTCATATAAAATTTTATGATATTGATCCAGTTGAAATCAAAACCTCTATTGAAATACTTGAGGATTATATGTCAATTTTGGACCTTAATGTCAAAGAGAGTGAGCCCTTAGTGAAAACAACCAATTCTGGAAAATTCCAGAATATATTCATGATGAATCTGGGCCTATAGTGATTCAAGGGGATTATAGTTAAACTCTTAATAGAGGTATTAGAACTCTCAAGAATATTGTTTTAGAATCTTTAGTAGGTGATTTAAATAGAGGAACACAAAGTTGAGCTTCTATGAGAATCTAGGTTGAACATCAAGCCTTTCTTTCACAAAATGAACCTAAAAAATATTGATTATCAAATCAATGATGAATTCTCGGTGATAGCTATGCATGAATAATTAAATCATTTTGAATGAAAAATTTTTTGGGAATTAGTATAAATTCATAAATACATGTTGACTATAGGAACTAAATGGGTGTTTAGAAATAATGATGATAAATCTGAAAACATAGTTAGAAACAAGGATAGACTAGTTACACAAGGATATTATCAATATGAAGGAATAGAATATGAGGAAACCTTTACACTTGTAGCTAGACTAGAAGCCATTAGGATACTACTTGCTTATGCAGCTCATCTGAATTTTAAACTTTATCAAATGGATTTCAAAAATGAATTTTTAAATAGGTACATAGTTGAAGATGTATTTTTTTGAACGAACCGTTGGTTTTATAAATCCCTATCTTTCAAATAATGTCTTCAAACATTCAAAATCACTATATGGTCTGAAACAACCTCCAAGAGCTTGGTATGATAGACTAAGTTCATTCCTTATTTCAAAAAGTTTTATTAAAGGAATATCGGATCCTAATCATTTTATTAAAAGGATTTCTGAAGATGTTTTAATAGTATATATTTATGTAGATGACATTATATTTGGATCCTATACAAATTATTTGTATAATGATTTTTCAAAAATGATTCAAGATGACTTTGAAATGAGTTTAATGGGGGAACGTAAAATTTTCCACGTATTTCAAAATTTTCAAAATAAAAATGGAATTGTTTAAAATCAGAGAAAATATATGAAGGATATTTTGAAACATTCTAGTTTAGACTAGAAAAAAGGTAGTGATATACCTGCGAGTACCACTTGTAAGTTGGATGTTGATGAAACTGGTAAACAAGTGGATCAAACCAACTACAAAGGTATGATATGAAGCCTACTCTATCTTACTACTATACGGACTAATATTATGTTCAGTGTATGAATGTGTTCTCACTTTCACTCCAATCCTAAAGAGTCTCATCTAACTGATGTTAAAATTATTTTTAAATATCTCAAGTTTACTACAAAAAAGAACTGTTTTACATAAGAGTACAAAAATTCGATTTAATAAGTCATTAGAATTCTGATTTTGCTGGTTGAAAGTTACATAGAATGATCATCTCTGGAACATGTCACATTTTAGGCAAGTCTCTAGTATAATGGTGTGGTATGGAACAGAATTTTGCTGCATTATCTACTACTGAAGCTGAATATATAGCTACGGGGAGTTGTTGTGCTCAAATTATATGAATGAAACACACTTTACTAGTCTACTGATATCAAATCAAATATTTATATATAAAGTGTGATAATAAAAGTGTTATTAACATCTCTAAAAATATAGTATCTCATGCTAGGACAAAGAAAATTTATGTGAGACATCACTTCATGAGAGATCATTATCAATGACGTGATATCACTCTTGAATTCATTGGTATTGAGCACCGATTGGTTGATATGTCCACACATCCTCTTAATTATGAGTGGTTAAATTACATCAAACATGAGTTAGGTATGATAATATATAACTGTTATAAACCTCATCGGTTAGACACCTCACCATTAGAGACCTCACTGTTAGGAACCTCACTATTAGGAACCTCACTATGAGACACCTCACTGTTGGAGACCTCACAGATTTGGCCCTAACCATTATATAACTCACCATTAGACACCTCACTATTAGAGACCTCACTAATAGGAACCTAACCATTAGAAACCTCACCATTAAACACCTCACCGTTAGAGACCTTACCGATTGAAACCACATCGTTAGAAACCTCACTTTTAGACACCTCACCATTAGATACATCACCGTTAGGAACCTCACCGATAGGAACCTCACCATTAGACACATTACCATTTCAGACCACAATTATAGGAACCTCACCGTTTGAAACAACAACATTAGACACCTCACCAATATAGAGCTCACCGATAGGAACCTCACCATTAGAAACCTCACCATTATTACCGTACTGATAGTTGATGATTTCGGGACTTGTGTTTTCTCTTCCGGAAGTTGAAACGTTTTCTATTTTACTTATTTAATTTATATGATTGGTTTTTAGATCCCTAAATGATAAAATTAATATATAATACCACATTTCAATCCACATCAAATTCTCTCCCAAATCTCATTTCTCTCTAACCTCATAAACTAACCCTCTTCCGAAATCCAAAAACCACTTCAGATCACATGGCAAGAGTGAAGAGATCATTGGTCAGTGAAGAAGGGGATGTGCCAAATCCAAAGATACATTAAGCTATGTTGATTAGTGGCAGTATGGTAGTGACAGAGCTGATCAACCCTCATCTGTCGAAGAGGGAAGTCATAGTTGAAATGGAGCTCAGTACTTAGTGGATTCTAATGATCTGATCTTTAGTGTTTAAGGCACTTGAAGCTCATGGATAGGTTGAATACTTTAAAAACAACAATGGACCTTATTTATTAAAGTTAGTAATGGAGTTTCATGATTATTTAAAATTTGAACAGACTAATGATGATAACAGAATGACTTCAAGAGTAAATAGAGTAATTGGATGTTTTTCTTCTGTTGAATGGGATGAGTGTTTGAGAGTACCACATGAAGGGATTTATGATTACTAATCAATAGTGGATCCTCCCACTACTGATTTCCTCTATTATGAAGAATCCATTGACTAAATTACAGGGAGTGGGATCCCTAGGAAAGTTATTGCTGATGATTTGGAAGGATAAGACAAGCTTCTGTTTAAATTTGTTCAAAATTTCTTGAGTCCTAAGAGATGGAAATTTGCTAATTTTAAATTTTAGGATGTATTTATTTTGTATCTATTGAAGCACGAACATAAGATAAATTTATGTGGGCTGGTGATGATTCAATTAGAGGATATGACAAAGCCCAATTCAAAATCCAATTCCTTATTTCATGCTAAATTGATATCCTTGATGCTGAAGCTGAAAGGAATTTCTAGAGAAAAAGAGGAAAAAGTTGTATTACGTGACAATTTCTACATTACAAAGGTAATTTAAAAATTTATGAAGATAAATTGGATCCCCTAGAAAAGAATATGGGTACATGATGAGGCTATGTTATGTGAGGAATTCATCTCTGTCACTCAACCAACTAGGCCGCCAGATAAGAGAGATCCTGGTCTAAATATTGGTGAATTAAAGATTGCATATTCAGATGAATAAGGAGAATCTCTTACTATTCCAGAAAGAGTGGATTCTCGTATAGATGATAGGAGTGATCCTAAAATTCCATATAATCCCCATGCTAATATTGTATCCTTTAGTGAGCCTATCCCACCAAAGAGATTACCTTGAAGGGAGACTGTTCTAAGGGATAGTGATGATGAAGAGACCAGTGAGGAAGAAGGGGATGAAAATGTCATCAGGGACATTATACGGACCTCATATGATGATGAGGACACTGAATCTAGTCATGATGACATTGAGAAGGATGCTGATGTATGTGAAGAAGAATTTCTTAGTCTTAGTCCCTTGATAGGGAATATAGAAATGGATGAAGGTTTAGTTGAAGAAGTTGTTGATTCGTTTGAAGTTGGAATTGATTTTGAAGCAATTGATGATTCAGTAGAAGAAGTGGTAGTGTACCCTCTTATTGATGATGTTTATCAAGGAGGTATGTAAGATGTGGATATGGTTGATCAAGAAAATACTCCAAGTGAGGTGGAGGAACCTATTTCCACAAGATCAGTTTCTGGAGCTCTTGGAATAGAAAATTGGCCAGAAGACCTTGGATTTGTGGTCCTAGGCTTCGATTATGTAGAATCTGATGATGAACAGCTAATCAAAAGTCCTCTAATTCCTACTATTTTAGAAACCACTATTGTGCAACCAGTGGTTTTTTTACTCATGACTATGTGAATAAGGATGATTTGGAATCAATAAACTCATATCTGAAAAGCCACATTGATGAGAGATTTGTTCGGTTAGATAGGGATATGAATCACAATCAAGAATTTGTCACTTCTGTAGAGGAAAGGCTAGTCTCTGTCTCTCACTCGATTTTTATAGAGGAGGTAAAGGACTATCAGAATCAGATTAGAACCTTGGAAGATTCTATGAAATTTATGAAGCATAATTTTTCTAGAATATACTCCTATATGGTTTCAAGGGTTTAGGTGGACAACTATCTTATATATATTAAAAGTGTGGTTCAATAAATGGTCACTCTTTTTGAGGACTTTATGACTTGAATGGAAACACATGTGAGTGGAAAAGATAATGAAGCGAAGAGACTGATCAGTGCGATGCCTAAATCATTTAAGGAGACAAAACATTTCACTATGGCACCTATATGTGCATTTGATTCATCTTTAGCCTCTCCTCCTATTGAACTAAATGCCTTCAGGTTGGTAGTTATAGAAAAATTTCATTTGTTATTTAGTACCAGTACCTCAGATCGTCAGTCTATGTATCGGGTTATTTCCACTACTAGATAAATTCAGAATCTTTTGGGAAACTATCTAAGTGAATATGATCAAGATAAGAAGGCCATAAATGAACAAGTTGATTTCTAATAAAAAAGGGTATACACTAAGCATCAAGTGGATGGTCACTTCATGTTCCTGTTGGAGAACATTAGGATTCCTCTTATCACTCATTCCTTTAAAAATCAGGTTAGCAAGCTTATGGAGTTGACTCCTACTTTTGAAAAATATTTGGAGAATAAAGATGATTATATTTTATCCAAGGATAAGGGAGGAAGTATAATTATGGATTTCAAAAATATATTTTTCCCTTCCTCTATGTGGATTGTAATCCCATCACTGTTCCTCCAATCTTTCCTTCTAGCTCAGGTGCCTCAGGATCTTCCAGTGCTACACCAATGATGACTCCAGCATATTCCATCATAATCTTTACCCAAACCATTCCACATAGATCTACTCAATAAATGTCTACTGATACTTCTGTTGCAGCTCATCCTACCCTGGTGACTGCTATCCCTAGGCCTATCCCCCCATATTCAGAACCATCTTACTCCACTTCCAAAGACAAAGCTACTTTGCACATCTCTAATGTGGATTGAATGTGGGATGCCTTAGTTGATAGGGATCTTTCTAACATTTTGGCATGTTGTACTTTGGATTCATTAATATAAAATCATCTTTTGTTTCAATTTATCATCCTATCTTTTTTATAATCACAATGGGGGATAAATATCTAAGATTGAATCTCAATGTTACCCAAAGGAGGAGAAACAAGTCAATTTTAATTTTTAATCTTCCAAAACTTAAAGGAGGAGACATTTTTTTTATGTTGGCTGAGCTCTATGTGCATATATATACTATCTTTATTATTCCATAATAAACATGGTTCAAATGTTCTAATACAATCCTTTGAAGATATTATAGAATGTTCTTAACCCTAATTGAGAAAATACTAACATAATTTATGATTATCAAAAATGGGGATATTTTTGGACTCAACTATTTTGATAATCCCAAATAATGATTCGATAATCCCAAATAATGATTTATTTATGTGATAGTTATTTTTATCTTACAAGATAATCATTTATGTGAAAGTAATATTTATATCAAAGTGATAACTACGTACGTTTAATCTCACTACTCTCTTGTTTAAAGCTCTTACTGTAAAATTTCAACAAGTAAAAAAGTTACTGACACCATGGTCACCGATTCAGGGTCACTGATTCAAAGGTCACGGATGAAGAGGTCACTGATGCAAAGGTCCCTGATGTAAAGGTCACCGATGGAAAGTTACAGATGGAAGGTCAGCGATGCAAAGGTCACTGATGCAAAGGTCAAAATGGAATGTTACCGATGAAAGGTCACTTATGCAAGGTCATAGATGAAAGGATACTATTTGGAAGGTCATTGATAAGACATATCAATTAATGGTTACTGAAGGAGAGTCATATATGAAAGGATACTGATGGAGAGTTATTGATGGAAGGTTACCATTGGAAAGGTTTCCCATGAATGTTACCGATGTGAACTTACGGTTGAAGCCTATCGTTGTGAAGGATACCGTTACCAGTCTACAATACTCTTCTACTCCATATGTTTTCAAATTCTTATTATTATTAGTGTAGTCATATTTTTTAACTTTAATGCTTCTTAAATTAATTAATGATGATTTTAGTCATATCGAGAGACTGTATCTGGGGACAATACAAGGTACGGGAAAGACAACATGTAATGTACTTATACATATTATCAGACCTAAAATATAAAAGAGAAGAAAGATGAATGCATAAAGATAGTGAGGAATTGATGATGAGAAGTGCATCTGATCATGTGAAGAAACCCACTCAATATATCAAAGAAAAACCATCCATATATTACACTGTGAACCTACAAGCATCACGAAGATTATTTGGGACACACTCACTTCTGCCTTTTGTGCTTCATCAACTCTCGATCAGAAAAAGAAGGAGAAAACTCAATTTCTGAAAGCCAAAACCAAGATTTGCGACACTCTATTCTGGAGACATATTCCAGATAAAGACTTGAAGATCAAATTCTTCACTTCTAATATCCAAGAGCTGATCTAGAAACACATAGAGCCTTATGAACACAATCTCGTAATATTTTCTCTACTGTGTTCTTTTATCTTACTTTTTGTGAAGTGTGTATTTGTGTCATACACACTGTCTCATATTCCTGAACTGGAGGATATTATAATACACATATCAAACTTTTCTTACTCTTTGTTTTCCCACGTATAACTGTTGAAGGTACCATGCATGTTCTGTGTTGTTTTTCATTCCCACGAAGAACTGTGGTAGAGGATGTGAACCCTAGACAGTTTTTAAAAACCGTTGAGAAGACCAATATAGGTTGTGTATCATGTTTATTATTAATATAAACTACTAGGTGTCATGTGATCACCATGTTGATAATATTAAGTCTCGACTTGAGAATGAACCTATTGTTTAACTTTGTGATGTGTGTTTTTTGATGTACTATGTTTTAGCTATTTTCCATTGCTTATAATTTCCAAACCATAAAAATGTTTTGAATTCACTTTAGTTTTGGTTAGTGTGTGTATCTGTTTATTTCATTAAAGTTGTTTTAAAAGTTGAACAAGTGTTTTTCACTAATTCAACTGAGGACTAATAACCCTTTAAGAAACCTATTGACCAATTAGACATCTATATCTTTACTGCCTTAATTAACAAGGTCGTTTAAAAATTTGGCAGATCTTTATAAAAAGTTATTTAACAAAAAATTTAAGTAGGACCTCAATTCATCCCTCTTGAAATTACACTCTAACCAACAGTGGTAAAGAGACATTGCGTGCTAGTTTCAAAAGAATCTGACTGAGAAACATGGTTTATATATTATTTTAGGCAATCATCATAGAAATCCCTTGGTATTTATCTGTCTATGAGTATGGTGTATCATTCTGAGATAGATGAGAAATTTGAAAGGATTATACAAGCATCAGAAGACATGTTTCAGGATTGTGTAAAAGATTTTGGTGTCTCATGGGAGGATAACATACCATTAGGAGAGTTATCATATAAAATCAGTCATTAGGACTTGATACATACGTATGATTTTGAAGCATTGTATCATAATCCTTGTAATTGTCCTCTTTTTTGGGTGGAAACAGGTGAGATGTCACTCATTGGACCGAGAATTTCCCAAGAGACCAAAGGGAAGATTCTTTTGATTTGGAAAAGGATAGAGACGACTCAGATTTGTTTAAAATCATATGAAGATCATCATTAATGGTCATTTTCAATCATGGTGAGTGATCTTGTGTTCTTGATAATCTCTCCAAGGATTTTGAATTTTTATTCTAGCAAGTAGGGTTATTATCTCCTCGATACATAAGCCCTTTTTAGATACTGAATTGGTTGTTGAGGTGGCATATCAGTTTGAATTTACACCACATTTTAGTTTAGTGCATAATGTTTTTCATTTATCTCAGTTGAAGAACTATTGTCCTGATCCAGAACAAGTAATTCAATGATATCATGTTGACCTAGTGTTGGAATCTATGTTGGTACACGTACCTGTACAAATTGTGGATGGATTAGAAAAATAATTGTGTGAAAAAAATCGGTCTATTGTGGTTTTTTTAGAAACATGGTCAGATTTAGGAAAGAAACATGGGAATATAAAACGAAATGATCAAGCAATGGACCAAACTAATTCAGTACACCGGTGGGATTATTTATTCTGGGGATGGAAAGGAAAATGGTGGAGAGAATGTCGAACACCTGGTTCTGAGTAAGTACCAATTTATTTATGTATTTTAATCTTGTAAGCTTTTTTGGTGAGGTTTTTATGGTTTTGTATAACTATTGGAATTTTTTTTGAGATTTTATATTCCACAGTTTTAGAATAGTTTGTACAAATCATGAAACTCGTATAGAGAGTCATTAAAGGTGAAATAGAATCTACCAGGTAAGTGCACTATTTGGCCAAACCATAAATCCACTAATGAGTAACTGTGTGAAGTAGGACAAATGGATTCTCCATAGTTAGCATATTTTTTTTTTAACAGTTCAAGAAAGAAATGTGTGGTGCTTCTTATGGTTGAGGCTTGTTCATACTTAGCGCATAATGTTCCTAACAATGTGAGGAAACCATGCACCGAAAAAGTGAGATTCTAAAAGTAGGGATCTTAATTGGATTATATTCTTAACCTCTCATTATTCCCATCTTATGAACCTAACATGGTTTTATATCCTCCCAAAGGCTATGAAGACTCTTCCCTTAAACATGAGAACAATCTATTGGAAAATCATGATGTGTTGAAGGCTAGATTGCTTGGTAAGTCTCCGTTCTTGGTGCATTTCCCTTGATCTCCTCTTCTCCCCTCTATTGGATTCATAGATCTAGTCTTTTAATGTTATATATATGACACCATATTCTAATAATTCGTATATTTCTGATATGTTGATGATATGGAATAATATTTAAGGTGGGTTTTTCAAGTTCCAACTCTGTATTGTTAAATAATTTGCGTCGTTCTTCATTTCCTCTATAGTTTCTGAGTTATATTTATTCAATATTGGCTCCTCTTATTAGAAAAGTAAGGATATAATTTTGATTGGGTGTATTTAATGAAATTTATTGGGAATTATTTGTGAATAGATCGGTAGAAAACGTCTTTATTAATGGTATTTGGAATTATGGAATTTTTCTTCAAAAGTCCCTATTAAATGATTTTAAAATGAAAATTTTATAATAGTTTCTTGGTTTGATTCATTGAAATTCTTTTGAGGATTTTATTTAAAAATAAAATAATATTTTATTTAATTTATTTGGAATAATTCATGTGAATTAATTTTAGGTATAATATTTTTTGTGATTTCATATGCATTCAAGAAAGATAAGGGTATGAATATTTCCCTATGTAAAGTGGGATAGATAACAGTATGAACTTTTCCAGGTCAAAATTATTCACCAAGAGATATCTTGTTGGATGGATTACTCATAACATGTGAGAATAGAGTGGTATATGTCCTCATTCATTATTGGATGTGTGGGTTTTTAAAATGGAATATCTTATACTGGCATGGAATTTTTGAAATAGTTTTAACGTATTTTTTGGTTCCTTTCCTTTGAAATTTTATTGGTTTGGTATAAATTTCTTGGTTAGGAATTTTTAATATATTATAATATAATATTTTTTTTAATTTTTTTAAATAAAATGTTTTATATAAATGGTCTAACATGTTCTATCCTAGTGGCGTGAGTTGGGATGTCATTTGGGGAACACCTACTATGTTTCATTTCCCACCCCCTGCTTTGGTACTTTGGTGCATTAATAGATAAAATTAATCAGGACATATCTAAAGAAAAGGTATTCAATTTCATTAGTGATGTTTCACAATACCAGGGCATTGATTGTGGAGTTGGAGTCCTGAGCATGTTAGGAGCTTATTTGTTGATGTATTTGGATTCATTGAGTTTTGTTGGTTTTGTCTTCCACTTTTTATTTTTATATTGGTCATGGTTTTCACTTTCTACTATGATATATTCTTTTTAGGTTTGTTATACTTTCAGTTGTACTACATTTTTTTCATGAATCACATAGTAGTTATGGTTTATAGTGTTGTTGGATGTTTTATTTTAAAACAATAAAATGATTCCCCTATTATTAAGAATACCTAGGCACTTATTGCTTTCCTTCGGAGTCTTGGTGATATAGAATAAGGCCAATTAGCATATTTTCATTTACCCAATCCAATTAGGCTTGGTGGGATGTTACAATTACAACTTAAAAAATTGTAGTTGAATATAATTCCAAAGGAAATATGGTCATTGAAAATATCATGGTAGGATATTTGGATGTTAGGTATGAATGAATTGAACATGTATGTTGAAGATGTTTAATTATTTGTAAAAAATTTAAAATAATATAATTCACAAATGATAAATAATGAAACAAAAATAAAATTTTATTTTGAATATTTTATTATGAAATTATATTTTATGAATTATATATTACTATTGTTATTAATAAATTTCATCAATATAACAATATAATTATATTTAACTGTTAGAAGTTAAATACTTAATTTTAATGGAATGTGTAAAAAAATTTACATTAAAGGTTTATTTTTTTTGAAATTACTATTTTAATGTGATCTAAATATATTTTAAAAAAAGAGTGTATTTAAAGAAAATGATTCCCAATAAATTATTTTGTGTAAAAAAACACGTTGACGATAATTTAATTTTTGAAATATATAAAATAAAATAATCCATATTCAAATTTAATAACATGTTTTCTGTAAAATCAATATTTCATTATAAATTAACATCTATTGAATAAGAAATATACTATATTATAGAATATTAATTTGAAAAATTAAATTACATTTTTGAAATAATTATATCAAAATATACATTGGGTGAATTGTTTTCCAATGTTTTTGGATGATTATTTTACATTTTGGGAATGGGAACATTATTGTTTAAAACAATAGACAAACAGTTATGAAATCATTATGATATGAGCATGACTAAGAAAATACAAAACATTACCTTTATAAATTATACATTTATGGAGTAAAATAACTAATTTATAAATATTATGATGAATATTTAATCCCATGTAATAATTTTTGAACATTAGATTATTATTTATTACAATACAAAAATTATTTATATCATTTTTCTCAAATTAATAATTATTTGAAATCATCCATTCTATATTGGATTTATATAAATGTCATAAACCATTAATTTATTAATCATTAGAAAATAAATATCATTTTATTCAATTAAATATATGATTTGGATGTAAATTCAATATTATGAAAAAAATATTTTCTCTAGCAATTATTGTTATGTTAAGTAAAAATTAATTAAAAATAATTTTCACCAAATATAGAAAATTAATACTCTATATATTTTTTAAATTGAATTACACTTTTTTAATTTAGGTAAAAATAACAATTTATTTTTTAGATATAAAAACAAGTTACCATAGTCAATGTAATTAACCTTAATAATGACTAAAATTATGTATAATTGAAAACTGATGAGTAAAAGACATATAATATCCAAAAATCCAATCTATAAATAGCTGGATGATTTCTTTCAAAACCTACCCCTAATCCATCGGAAATTGTAATCCAAAATTTATACATAGTCCATGAGAATGAAAGTGCATTATGTATTATTAAATTAAAATTTAAATAATTTCATTCCTCAGTCTTAAAAAATGGGAACCATCCACCCCATCATATACTCACATATAATTAAAATCCATCTCATTAATCTTCATTATTTACATTCCCGACATCCATATTCCTTATTTTTGGGATCTTAGTTATTGTAATAGGCCTTAAATGTCTTATTTCTGTTACATTATTCAAAAGTATATTCCATATATCATTATAAGTGATATATAATTATTGATTATTTTTCATTATAATATTTATCTAACTCTTCAATAATATTATTTATCACTTTAAAAAAATATTTTTCCAACCATCGTTCATTTTAATGTGTTATATTATCCAAATAAAATATCATTTTATGACTTATTAAACCATGATAATGATTGTTTTGGATTGTTTTACCAGCTCTGGAAAAATATTATTGTGTTTATATCAACAATGAAATATAAAACATAGATTCTAGTAATAATATTTAATAATAATAAATTTAATATTTTTTTCAGAATTCTTCTATGGAAATATGAATAATATATCAAGTAATAAATTCAATTCATTTGTTAATTAGAAAACACTTAATAATGGTAATTTTAATGATTCAATTTGAATGATCAATATAATCTCCATTAAATTGATTGAGAACCGTATAAATATTTAAAAACCATTTAATACAATATGATGATTTTTTTTGTGTTGAATCCATGAATAATACTAATTTACTGGAAATTTTGAACCAAATCATGTAAAGTAAAAAAGCATTAAACACATGGATGATAATTATAATATAAAAAATTTATAAATGGGTATAAATTAGTTATAAATGGATGGTACAAATTAATATCTCTATAAGTATTATTATTATTTATATGAATAGAATGTATATTATTTTATTAAAGATGAATTTTAGAACATTAATATTTATAATAAATCCCATGTAAGGGTTTCTTAATCAAAATTTAAATTTAATATAATATATTTAACATTTTTTAAATATCTCTCATTTTATATGTTGGTATTTTTATGAAAAATTATTATGAAAATATTTTATTTTATTTTATTATATATCATTCATTTTTATGTAAAAATTTAACTTTTTCCTATCAAGGTATTTTGATTCAATTAGTTTAACAATTATAAAGGTGTTTTCATCATGATTTTAATTCCATGATACCTATTTAAAGTTATGAAAATATTAACTTTTATATTGTTTATATACTGAATATTTGACATATTTTATCATGACTATATCTATATTCTAGTTTTCTTAATTTTCATTTCATGGAATCTCTTTCAAGGGGATTTGATTCTATGTTCACCAATGTTAAAAGGGTTTCTTCAACTCAATATAATTATCCTTAGGTTATATGATAGAGATTTTGTTAATTATTTATGTATTATGTTTTGAATATTCCAAACCATTTGTATATTTAATATTCAAAAATGTTTTATAGAAATCAGTTATTATACGATCACTTTATTTTTATTATATAATTATAAAAATTTATAATAATACTATAATTCCTATTTCATTTGAGTTATTATAAAATCAATTAAATTTTATTCTACTATGAAAACGTCTTATTCAGTCTCTAAAATGTTTACACATTGGGACTGAACATGATGAATGTCTTTAGTTTGATGTCAAATTTTAGTTTAATTTTTTTTAGTTATTCGTTGATAACATGAGTTAGATAGAATATATATATATTCATGAAACATGTTTCAGTGTAATTGAAATATATTTATCTATATTTCATTGATATGAATGAATAGATGAAAGTGAGATTTTGATACTCTACCAAATGGATGAAGTTCTACAATACTACTATGATTTTTTATAAATTTTTCATATTACATTTATAACTTATTTCCAAAGACATGCCATGATAATAGTCTGATTGAAGTGTTATTAAATCCATTGTAAAGGTATATCATTTATATAAATTTATGTTAATCTTACCAATTACCAAATATATTGTTTAGATGAGATAAAATTCAATGAATACTATGTCATCATCATGCTGCATAAAAAGGGATTGTTGATCTTCTACATCGGTGTGCTGACTGGGAGTTTTTTATTAATTGACTCTGAACAACTTTCCATACCTAATGAGAACCCCATTTCAATCATACAATATGTATTATTAGACCTAAAATAAGTTTTTAGAGTTACCATATGAATGTACCCAACCAGAAACATTTCATATTATAATGAAATGAAAGTAGAAATCGTTTTCATGAATTCTTAATAATCGTTTTGGTTTAGAGTTTTAAATAAATATTTCATTACATGTAATTATTTTACCCATAAATTAAAAGTGAAATATTGTACTTATTAGCCATTTCATCCATAAAAAATCATTTAATATGGAACACATTTTCTTTTCATGAGATATCGTAACAATTTTCATCTTGACCTTATCCTATTCCGAAATCATCTTTAAAACCCTACAAAAATAATTTTAAATTGTGGGACAAGGGAAAAACATATCAGTATAGAATATTAAAAGAAAGAATGAGACTATTTGTCTAGTGAAAAACATGAAAAACATAAAATACATAAGTTTATAACATTATTCTATGAGGTTACTAAATGAATCATTTGAACATGAAAAAAACACACATTATTCTCAGAATGAACTTTTAAAACCCATATAAATTTTAGATAACACTTTTAGGAAACATGGGAATCCTTTTTATATATCTCTTTTATATTGAGTAATCCTCACCTTTCACATGGTATAACTATAATATTTCCACTTGAAATAACAATCAAATTATATTATCATAATATCTTAGGAGGAAACTAATCAGATAAATACATTTGATATTTGGAATAACCATAATTTTATATTATAATATTTTCCTAGGAATCACAAAATTGGATAACTCTATCCATCTACCCAAATATTTGGAATGTTATAGTAGGCTCACCCAAGTATGGTTTATCATAGAACAACACATCCTTTCTTGAAAATAGAACCACCTATCCTTGTTCTATAATAGAACCATCCATAATGTTAAAAAAGGCTAAAAATGATGAAATAATCATGACAAATAATATCTACCATCATAAATCATTATATGCACCCATAATAAATAATGTCTTGATATTTTTATATACATTTGTCTTATACCAATTATAAAAAGTAAAATTCAATGAATAATTTGAATGGGGTTATTTTTCATTGAAGAAAAATTGATATAATATAAAGGAATCAAAACAAAATATAAGAGTTACTATAGTGGAAAAATTCATTTTTATTATGTACGTTAATGTATAAAATGTTTTTCTTTTTCTAAATAATGTCAAAATATTCTATATAAATATTCCTTTTAAAACCCTATGAGTGAATGTAAAATGGCATAAAATTTTATTTAGAAAAATTTTATGTATTTATATAAACATCAATAGAAAAAATTAAAAATATTTATATGGAATAAAAAGTGTTTTTTATGTGAAACCTTAAAATCATAATTTTAAATGAAATCTCCTTAATTGAAATATCAAAAATTAATTTATTCTAATTTTTTTTAATGAATTAAACTATTATAATAAAATATTTTTGTAAACCCTTAAAGTTCAAATTATGTTTCTACAAAAAAAATTATAAAGACATGGAAATGGATGTGAAAATTTTTGAAATTAACACATGAAACAATTTTAAAAAATATTTTTAACGTATAGTGTCTCTTACCTTAGATCCAACAAATCATGTATATTATTTATAATCCTGAATAAAAAACATGTATTAATTTTTTTAAAATTTATTAATAATTTTTATCCTTTTTATTATATATTTTATTTCACTTACTTTAATATTATATAAAATTAGTTAATAGATTATGTTCATATTAGGTATTTTGGTGATATTCAGCTCATTTGTCTGAAATAAATTTAGTAAGTTGACTATGGTCCAAGTTTTTGTAATTACATAATATATTTATTATCAATAGTGAAATAATTATCATTTTATGAATAAATTATAATTTTAAAATAAGTAATGAAATGTGATTATGGAAAATTAAATATGTTTAATAATGGAGATAATAGGATGTACACGTACATGAGTACTGTTTCAATATGTCAAAAATAAGTATAGAACGAAGTTATGTATACTTTTTTTATATAATGTTAAAAATATCATAAATATCATGTTATTTATTTAATTATACAAATATATATCATCCATAACATGTGGTGATGGAAAATGAATCAATCAATTCATTGAGGTGGTAGTCCACAAGTACACATGAACAAATAATTTTACAGTGTCTGGAAAGGTCTGAAAATATGTATTTTATTTTCTTCCAATATTGATTAATATTTTATGAATATCATATATATTACATAAATCTATAATTATTACCATGCATGATATACAGTTATTGAAAATGAATTAATGTGGTTCATGAGGCGACACTCCACCATAAATGAAAATGATGAATTTCATTCCAATTTGATTGCAACTAAATATTGATATAGTTTATATTATAAAAATAAAATAAAATATCAGAATATAAGGGGTATTTATTTTTATTATATAATAACTTTTGAATAATATTTAAAGTATTTAAAATAATAAATGAAACCAAATAATTTGGTTAAAACTATACCACTTCATTGGAAAAGATCATTATCATAATACCTTAAGACCACAAAGATTGGTACAAAACCCACAATAAGTCCATTATAATTGGTGTAAGGATTCAAGGAATGGAATAATCTAGGTATTGAAATAAGAAATAGTATTTTATGTGTTATATAATGAGAATAATATTTACCCTCTTATAAGATAGGGGAGGTGCACACTTTAAATTCATTAAAATATTTATATAATATAAATTAATTTTATTGCCCAAAAAGATTTTTTTGATAATATTCAAATATAATATGATTATGAGTTGAAATAAACACATAAAATAATTTATTTACATGTTTATATTTCATTTTTACCCTTATAATTTTATTTTATACCATCGATAACACTTTTGATAATTACCATAGTATTAATGTATTATACTATTTAAGTGTTATTAATGTTACTATGAAAAGAAAAAATAACTTTAAATTGTCCATGGTTTATTTATTTGACTATATCCAATCCATTGGATGAATATATGTTTTTTATGAATTTCAAGTAATTTAATAAAATATTATTTTTTATAAAATATCATTAATTTCAATTTTTGAACTATTCATATAATTTGACTTTAATATCATAAATGAAACAAAGTAATTTAAATAAAATTTATAAATTCCACTTTAATATGTCATTTGTATCTTGAAAATTCATGTATTCCATTGATTATCTCATATTAAAATTATTTTAATATTTGCAATATCATTTATTTAGTTTCCATTAATTGAATAATTATTGCGGTAGTATTGTGAAAGAATTTAAGGTAATTATATTATCAATCAAAAATAAATATAAATTTTCATGATGAAATAAATAATTTATATTTTAATTATTTTTTATAAATATACATATATTCTGTTTATCCCCAAGAGAAAAATGTTATAGTTATTAGAAACAAGAGTGTGACATTTTTTACTTTTCACTACTTAAAATATTAAATTTTTTATATTCACATAAAAATGACATAAAAAGGGAATATATTTTATAATTGGATGATTATGGAGTATATATACTCATCCAATCAAATTAAGTGAACTCTTTCAGCCTTTCATTAATTCATAACAATATATTAATTACCTTAATTATCTAATTTACCGATTATTGTGGTAAAAAAAATTACTAAGGTTACACACTTCATATAGATTAATAAAAGGGAAATATTTAAAAAATTTGCAAATCATGATTCCACATATTGAACCCATTTTTTTAAATTAATAACACACATGTGATATATTTTAATAAAAAATAAAATCAAAAAAATGTGATGAAAAAATGTGTTTTCAGATAAATTCCATTCCTCAATATAAAATTTTGTATACTAAATTAAATTATCAATTTAACTTTTAAAATATTTAATTTATTAATTTAAATAATTTTAATCTAATTGAACCTTGAAACTATTGCAACATATAATTTTACATTGTAAATACCTCTAATGAGAATATAATTTTGATTTTTTTATGATTCATGATTCACTGGAAAATCTATTTTTTCAAAATAATAGTAAAATTCTACCCAAATACAATTTTAAAGTACTGATTTCAAAAATGACATTTAATTTAAAAACATGAGTTCTTAATTCCAAAACATTAATCCATAAATATGTATTTATTATAATCCATATATATATTTTAAAAAACATTTAATTGTAGTCATACCCACTAATTTAAAAACTATTTTATAATGATCATATTTAATTAAAAATATTTCAAGATTCATTTAATATTATTGTTGCATGTCATACGCATTATTGAATAAGGTTTACTTGTATTAAAATAACTAGATATTAAATTCTCCCACATGTAATGAAACAAATTAAGTAAACTATAAAAGCTGTAACGCCCCGACCCTAATTTCCTAGAGTCGGTGCATTATTACATAACATTGGCATGATCATGAGAAAGATCAAGTCTCGAAAGACCGATTAGTTTAGTAGCCTTGGAATAACTAGATACATCCAGAAATTTTTACATTACATCATAAAAAAACATCTTGTCTTCATATCCCCTCATACTATCCCTGCAGGTCAATCATAAATTACTTCTTCATAATCCTGGGAAAAATAAAACATTAAAAGGGGTGAGCTCGGATGCTCAGTAAGGATAACATTATAGCAGAAGCTTTCATAAATAAGCATAAACACTTAAGGCAATTTATAACTAAAACAAAAGCCTTTTAAATTTAAACTTCAGCATAAAATGGCGAAGGTAAAATGAAATAATGCCATTTACTTACTCACATGGATATTCTACTAGTCGAATGATCACATGCAATATCAATAACCACTTTCATAATGATGGAATGCATAATGCCAGACTATCATAACCACATAGCCAAGGCCTCGTGCCAAGACTACAAATAAGATTTTGCCAAGGCCTTGTGCCAAGACACTAGATTGTCTCATGAGACCTACCGATGCATCGAGGAGCTATAGCGGGCTCCACCCGTCACTTATTAAGTCCAATGCATTCCTCATATGAACAGGTTTAAACATAACATAAACATTCGTATTAAAACTAGCATACGAAATGTCAATACTTTAACCACAAACCATGAATGGTATAAAAATAGCACATCCATAGTCAAACATAACTCATTCGATACAATATGGAAGATTTTATTGTATCACATTAACCTCAATCAAGAATAATGAAGGATGTTGACATAGATGAAATTAATCATCAAAACTATTTGAGAGAAATATCTCCCTTTTTCTTGAAATCATTTAAAAGTCACACTATTTGTCAAGAAGCCATTTAAAAATAGATTTTTGAATCAAAGTGTCCCATACCACTTTGAAACTTTTTAAAATGAGTTTTAATTTGTAAACTTTAATGTCCATATAAATAAATCCTTAAAACCATTTTTTAAAACATGGACATTAATGAGAAAGATTTAGATGAATAAGTCTTTAAATCATTTTAAAAATGGTACTTTAGTTAGAGATTCCAACCAAAAGAGACACTTGAATACAAATAATTGTGGTAATCAAAACTTTTTAATATCATGAGAATAAAGGGATTCATGATATACTATGTCAAAGTACGTTATATACACCACATAAAAGTGATTTGGTGTATATCAACAAAGAAGTAAATTGAGATGAAATCTCGTGTAAAGGTTGTATCCTTAGGTTAAGGATAAATCAATGACATAATTATGTGTGACAAATATAAATACACTAAATATGATTGGATATTCAGTGTAAAACAATAAAAGGACATTCACACATATTCTTGTAAAAACAATACCAACGAATTGGATGTTTAACTCAACAAATGGAGAATGAGTTAAAATTACTCTTATCAAATTCATATCAATGACTTGAGAATTACCAATGGAGTGATTATGTGAATCAAACTTATATCCACAGGAAGGGGAGTGGAAATTATGACATAATCAAATGAATAGTGATTCCACACATAATCTTGGGGTAATATAATCAATGAAATATGTGTAAAGCCAAATGAGTGGAAATTGAAATCTCAAATTCCCTTATCGATTAGGTAACTTTCGAAACATACACCCATGAAAGAAGTATCATACCATGATGATGTAAATACCCATAAATTAAAGTATATTACACAATGAATACAATCATGGGCAGTACACATACACCACATGCAATAATTAAGTGGTGAACAATAGAATTCTCACGAAATTAAAAGTGAGATTAGAAAATCCCTTACCATGTTAATCAACTGAGTCGTATGGCCAAAAGTTAATAACCACCTAATGATTTACATAATAACATGAATATAAAGAGAATCATGATAATATATATCAAATGGCCATACACAATACACCACTTTCAATAATTTAGTGGCGAATAATGGAAATCTCACGGAATTGAAAGTGAGATAAGAGAATCCCTTACTTTGTACTTTTTCCTTGGTCGATGGTAGGTTTACCTCCTATATAATGGTGAAATAATTGTTATTGAATAATACAAGAATCATTTACTTTAATATGATATCATATATGATCTTTTAACATTGATTTGTTAATAATATCTTAGTATTAACGCCGTTTCGGGTGTTAACTTACTCATTTTCTTTTATATGTTTTGTTACATAAGTCATGTTTGTTGTATCTTATTCATATCCAGAATGATATAAAGTCCTTAAACATCATTTTTAAATCATTAAATGATAATTATACTTGAATGGATACGATGGATAATGAATCTCATCGCGTTCGTGGAGACGGTAGTCCGTACGTACGCACGAACGCTACTTCCATTTAATTTTTTTATTTTAAAAGAATCGAATCCAAATGATACATAGGTATATTACTATTCCAGTATAATATAATATTTTATATATGTTACTTAAGTTCATTAACACCATCCTTTATACGTTCCATGTGTGGTATGAACGAGTCATATCATTTTAAGGGGGCGGTAGTCCGCACTTCCTCAAATGAAATTATCGTATGTATATACGACATGAAACGAATAATGGTATGAAATAAAATGGAATTACAGAAGATTATATATAAAATATATATCATTAATATCATATTTAATTACAGTGCCATCATAATGGCCACCATGAGAGGCGGTAAGATGTTTTTGAACAATCATCGTTTCGTGAGGCGTTAGTTTGCCATCCACAGAAACATTATGTTCATCATCCATTAGATGGAGTTGTGTGTATGTGTAGTTTGAATACTTCTTATAACAAAATCCTAGTATATTGAGGATACTGGTGTTGTTACAAAAGAAGGGAAATAAAAAGATTTTGGGGGTTGAAGAAGCAAAATAAATGAAAATAATTTAAGAGAAATCGTTACCTTTAATTTAGGTAACTCACTTTGGTTGGAACCAAAGGACTTGTTGAAATGCTTTCTGCCTAAGGGGAAGCTTCAAGGAGGAGGAGAGGGATGTGGGGAGCTTAGTTGGGCAGAATTTGGACGAGCCAAGTGGCTTGAGAGGTGTGAGTAAATGAGAAGGAGGAGTGCCCTTTTATAAGAGGGGTGAGGGGCACCTTTGGAAAAGCTAGAAATATTAATTTATAATAAATTCATATTCGGTTTCCAATGGCTCCAAAGTTGACTATTCAAAGGTTGATGTGGGTATAGGTCGAAAACAACTCATCCAATAGAATTTAGACAGGTTTGGGTACTTATTTTAACCTTATCTTTAAGTATTAACTCTAAGTTAATTAGTTTCACTTTTACAATGTCTCTTTGTATTTTTATATAATATGGTTAATAAACTTACTATATACATCCAAAAGACCCCCAAGTAGTCCATTAATGATTAACCTATCATAATATAAGTCTCTTGGCCTAACATTAGATTTTTAGGAATTTAATATCAATTAATAATATAATATTTGTTTTAAGAACTCTTTTATGTCAATTTTGACACTATTCACTAGTTGATTTTTGTGAAACTCATAACAGATTGATTACTTCGAAAAAAGTCAAATACATCAATCCTAATATATCATATTATCGTAGAAAATTTGTTTAATTCATTAAAAGTTTCATATTATAATTATTTGGGTATTTATAATATCAATTATGTTAATTTTTTACTATTTTAGTAATTACTGCATCATCATTGTGTCATAAATAAAATAAATTATTTAATGTAAAAAAATTATAAATAAAATATAATTATATAGTAAATCTTTTTATCTTTCTAATGAATATTTATAATCTAAAATCCAGCATATATAACCCTATGTAACAATTGTTTTTCTAAAAGATATATGCTTGTGTCATTTTTGTATTCATTTTAACTTAATTAATATAAAGTGTCATTATCACTTACAAGTGGATCCATGGGGTCCCAAAATTGACCCAAAGATGCCCAGGGTCGACCATGTATCAACCAATAGGGTTAAGACACATTTTAGGGTAATTTATTATTATTATAATATTATTGTTTTAACCCTTATTTACCGGATTTACCCTTAACCATGGTAAATAAAATATTTACCGCAGTAATTATTCAAAATGTCTAAAAATAAAAGTTACCTATTTACACAATTTGGACATCCTGATTCCAAATATGGAATCCATTTTTCTAAATTCAAAACACAGAAGTGGCAGAAATTAATTTAAAATTAATTCCCGCTGTCAAAACAAAAAGCGTGTTTTTAAGAGATAATAACTATCAAAAGATTGACACTTGTTTATGTTCGGTTTAATTGTAAAAATATGTCCAATGACCAACATTATATTAAATGGTAAAAATATATTCTAAATATACTTTAAAACCACTCAAATTCACAATTTATCACTATTAATTATTTTGATTAAAAAAGTTGTTTTTAATTAAAATTTAGTAATTTTCACTATTCATCAAAATATTAAAGTTATCCGAAAAGTACCAAAATTTCACCTTAGGCTAAATTCAATATTCCGAATCCAAAAATGAAGTCCATTTTGAAATATAAAATATATATAATTTGAAAAAGTAGCTATTACTATTCATAACGGCTAGTTTGATTGGTTGTGGTGTGTTAAAATCTCGAAGTTGCGTACAATGCACGTCATTGCATTATTCGAAAGGAAACATACCGAGGAAGCTTGGGGTGTTACAAAAGCCACCTAAGATAACCTTCCCTGATGGATAGGTGTAATAATATAATGGAAACAAAGATAATGTAAACCAAAATAAGAAATACAACCTAAGCATATAGTAGAACATGGAGGCACATATAATATTAAAATAGTCCATGATAAACTGGATAAAAAAAGTATAAAAATACCATAGGAACATGTATCCATGTTACAAACCTCACCTCTAAAATTTTGTATAATGATGGCTTCGAAAAAAATAGAATTTCTCATGCTATATAATACAAATTCAATTACCTGAATAACAAAAAACAACATCTTCCACTACCCATATTAAAATATAGGTTTTATGAAAAAATCCTTTTAAGAATACACCAAATAATCTATAAAAATAATAATATCAAGAAATATTATTCTCTAGAAATAAAACAAAGACATTTTTATAATGATTTTTCAAAAATAAAAAATATTTGTGAATCATCAGATGGTTTTCCATAAAATAATTACATATTACAAAAACAAGTAATATGAAAAGTATAAGTGAATTAAAATGAAATAATAACCAATATATAATGGGAATGTATTGTATCAACAATACTATATAAATCATATTGATTTTAATTCTCAAAATACCCTTGTTTTTTTACTAATGAAATTACTTTATGTAAATTCTGTGAATATATTTCATGATAATAATATATTATTTATGACTTATAATATTTGTTAAAGTATACTTATTTTTTTTTTCAAATTATTATATAAAAACTATTAGTACCCTACATTTTTAAGTGTATGTGAAATGTATGGGTCAAAAACCTGACATTTGAGATAACACATTTGGATCATGTACCGAATGATGTTGGGAAAGTATTATTTTGAAACCCTATGTTTTTATGGAATCCAACATTTGAAAAAGAGAAATTATGGATCAACACCTATATGTTTGTAAGAAACCCAACATTTGAGGAAACATATTTATCGTATATCAACCCTATTTTTGTGATCAAATGTACATTTTCAACCCCATGTTTAGAGTTTTTTCATCACAAGAAGGAACCCTATGTTATACTTTTCAAATATTAAGTTTTAAATCCAAAATAGATTACATGATTTATAAAATGATCTTGATATAGAAGATAACTTTTTAAAGCTGTTTGATGAATGATTTAAAGTCTCAAATTCAATTGAGTAAATCATTCCTAATTTCAAGGGAATTTTTGACTCTCTTGAATGAATAAAATTTGAATGATTGTGATTTTTAAGGTGATATTTTTTTATCAACTAATCATAATGGAATAACAGAATTATATATATATATATATATATATATATATTTTAATTTAATATAACACCGTATATTTTTAACCATATTTTGGAATACCGAACATCAATAATGAAAAAAAATATTGAGTGACTTTTTTATTTCTGAAGAAGATACATTTTGGAGATATAAAAAACATCATTTTTATACTGTATCTATTATTGATGATCGTTCACAATAAGGATATATTAAATGCAATTATTTTTTTGAATACTTTTATCTTTAAACAAGATGATTTGAAATCTGTTAGTTGCTGATGAAACTATGATCTAGAACCTATAAATTCAGTCAAATCAAGATCTTTGGATTTATTGGAGTTTCAAATGACACAACTCACACATGAAAGAGTATAAAATTTTTGGACAAAGCTTTGGAGAAACCAGAATACTATAAAATAATAAGAAGGATCTTTAAATCCATATTGTAAAAGGAATCAATTGACTGCACTCAGTTGTGAGGATATTGTGATAAGAGGACCATTCTGGTGAAAATCAACATGATCTAAGAGAGTGAATTTGTGGAGTGGACTAAGGGATATTTATGTCCTGAACCACTATAAAAATTGATTTTTATTCTTTAATATTTTCCACTACTTAAACTACTTACATATGAGAACAGAGTATAACTTCATAAATCATAAAGAAACATAAAATCCAAAATATATAAATATTATTAGAAAGACATAATTCACCCCCTCTTGTGTATCTTTTAATTATTATGACCTAAAAATTGAAATCTAAGGTGATATTTTTTGATAAACGATACAAATCTCTAGAAATCTCAAAAGTATAAGTTCTAAACAAGGACATATTTTAACAGATTATCCTAGAGAAGGTATGAAAATTATTCAGGATCTATACGTCAATGGTGATAACTATGGACCTTGTAAATATCAAATGATCATCTATCAGGAAAATCATGGATTTAAAGTATATAATATGATTATCTCTCCGTATGTAATTCTGGAGAAACCAAAAACTTGGGATAATACCAAATAATCTAGATTTGTTATCAAATAAAATGAAATAAATTCCATAATATACGGAATTTGTATTAAAAAATTCAAGCGAGTATCTTAATATCATACTTCTGATGAAGTTTGTTAGATAATTTATTTTGCATATGATGGAAAATACAATCTAAAAGAAATGAGGTACACTATTGAAAAACTAATGTTTGAAATCGTTTGAATGTATAGTGGTGAAAAATCTCCCAAATGAATGGAACTTTGATATAAATAATCAATGATATTTCTGCTTTAGGTGATGAAATTACTCAATTAAATCAATAAATAAATGTACTTGTAGTACTAACCTCAAAATGAAATGTGATATCTGTAGCTATAAAAAAATCATCACCAGTCAAATACTTGAAAATGAAATAATTAAATATAAATGATACATATTTATATAATAATTATATTATCATATATATGTCATATGTGTTACATATTTTTAATTAAGGAAATTATTTTTATGTTCCATGTATAGTGTGAAGAAATCACATTGTTTTGATGGGGCGATAGTCCACACTTCCTCAGACAATGTTTTCATATTTACATAAAATTGAATATATAACGGGATGTGTTATAAAAGAAATTAAAAATATTAAATACAAGTTAAATATAATATATTACATATATAAATATAGTCTCTATCATATTGAACACCATGAGAGGCGGTAAAGTAAAAACGAACCATCATCATTTCTTGAGACTGTAGTTCACCGTTCACATAAACAGTATGTTCATTACTCATTAGATAGAGGTGTTTCTGAGTGTTGGTAAATAAATTAGAATAAAAAATAATATTATATTTCTTATACAGGATTTTTTATATAATAATGTAATAATAATAGTTTAGGGGGCGGATAGTGGAGATAAAACTAATGATCTTAAGGGAAGATGTTACCTCTAAATAGGGTAACTCCCTTTGGTTTGTACCAAAGAGAATCCTTATGTGGTTTTATTACCAAGTTGAGGATAATAGGTATTGGGGGATTCTAGTAGTATATTTGGGTAATGTTTTGATGATTCAAAGTGGTTTTAGAGGTGTGAGGAAGGTGTAGCGTACTATCATTTTTATAGTGGAGGGGGTGTCACTCTTGTAAATATCAAATGGTTTTCATTAATGGGAGGTATAATTTACCTAAAGTGTCTCCAAAATTTAAAACTAATATATTAAATTTTAATAATGGCTAATTAAATCCTAAAAATCAAAAAATATTTTACATTTTAACAATTTTGTTCCTTAGCTTCTATAATTCCCCAATATTATCATTTTGGGTTTTATTATGGAATCTGGTTTCATATGATAATAAATTAACAATTAAGACTAAATTAAATTGATATTTATTAGAATATATATATGTATGTAATTATTAATATGATATCTAATTTATAAGATAATATTCCCTTATATTTTTAAAATTAATTTTAAAACAACCGCATGTGACGTGCTAAAACACTGTGTAAACCCAGACCGTGTTAACTATGTTTTTATAATATATAAGTCAATATATTAATTGAAAAAGATAAATTTCTCCATTAATAGACCATATTTAAGATTTATTACCACTTAAAAACAACCTGTAATATTATATTATTTTTACTAATTTTAAATCAATTAATAAAATATCATTTATAGTAAAATAATAATAATGTCAATTTTGTTATTATTTATTTAATTTAAATTTTAAAATATTATGAAAATATTTGAATTCAAATATATTATGTTTAAATATTTTTAAGATGATATATTCATCTGAAAAATAATTAATGTCAAATATTCAATCAATAAACTTCGATTTTGATATTTATAGTATCATTTATTTTAGTTAATTATTAACTAAATAATCACTAAGTTGACGTTTATTAATCATTTTAGGTAACTATGTCATATTTAAAAATTAGTGATAAATTATTACTATAAAATTAACATATTTATATTCCAAAAGGATATGTATAACAAAAAATATGATGTTTTTACATATCTCAATTCTATATAAATGTTAAAGGTAAGGAAAGTTACAATATTGTCTCTTTAATTACCTAACATTTTATATAGGGAACTTCCATTAATAATATATCGTTAACCCATAAATCCAAACAAAGTGGGGATGTGGTGCAAATATTAGAATCCAATGGTTTTTTGAAAATTTTACAGGTTATTTTGGTCTTTATGATTAAGGTTTAGTCCCTTGTAATGCTTAATTTTACCTTAATCATTGTAATTAATTTTAACCACTTTAAATAATATTTTTCATCAAAATTTATGTTTATTTTATTTGACCAAAAATATTAAATTTCTTAAAAACTTATATTTACAATTTTCAATATTCAAATCACAATGTTGGAAAATTAAGATTAACGCTAATCTTGGATGTGTGGTTTGAATGAAATTTTTTAAAGTAAATGTATTCAACCACTAAATAAGTTTTTAACTCTCAAATCAATAATAAAATTACAATGAACTAAATTGGATTAATATATTTATAATTAAACTATTTTTATTTTAATAAAAATTAAAATATAACTTAACATTAATAATTATTTAATCCAAATGGTTGTTTTTAACTAAAATGCATTATTTTTCACTATTAATCATAAAATGAAACTTCTCAGAAAAAAAATTAAACCTTAGATAATTTCTACGTTACAAATTAAAAAAACATATTTATTATGGAAACTAATATTGATAAAATATTCAAGATATAGTTTTAAAATTGGAATGCCATTAGAGGGCAGTAAAACTCGATCTGGCATGTATGGAAAGCTAATTAATTGTTTTGTGTAGTGTAAGATTATCATTGTGTATAAATAATACTAACAAAAACATACATTTAATCTAAAATGAAAATATTATAAATTATTGAGGTTTTATATTCTCCACAATTAAATTAATTTTTTTATCATAATTTAAACATGATATTATTTATCAAGTGATTGATATTTGAAAAAAAATTATTTGTTCAAAAACCCACATCATAAATAGTGTTAATAACACATACTCTTAATAAAAGAGAAATAAAAGTACAATGGTCACGTAACTATTTTCCCTTGTAGGAGAACATAGGTGGTAAATGGAAACATATATATGTAATAAAAATCTAACAATAGAGTTTCAATGGAGAGTGCTTGAGAACATGGTTATGATAAGGTTAACATTCACAAGGTCACAAATCCATGATTATATAAAGAGAAATTTGATTCATTGGAAACAAAGGTATTATGACAACATTCTTGGTTTCAAGATCATTTTTCCCGGAGTGGATTAATTCTTTTACTCTCTAAGAATATAAGTAAATAGACTTAATTTGTACATTTATATAAGCACAATATTATCCTCTAGATGTTCCTTGAACTATTAATAATTCATCTCTTCGAATAAGATTCATCTTATAGTGATGAAATATATAAATCTTCAAATCCACAACAAATTTTAAAATAAATAAATTTAATAAATGGTTAAATTTTACCAAATATTATGATAAAACATGTTACCAAGAAGGTTACTGAATTTAAAAAAATGAAATTATCATTAGCCTTTAATAAATATGAATCTACTCTAAATTTTCACATTCAAAACAAGTGAATAAATTCATCATGTATCCCTAAAAAATATGATAATAACTCGAGTCACTATAAAACTTTATTAGAAACATGAATTCTTCTCTCTTACTTATATAAGAAACATTTTATTAGACATATTCCTGAAATCCAAAAGTGTTTTAAACTCCACCAATGATAGTATATACAACTTTTCAAAAAGACATTAATAAGTTCAAAGGTAGTCAACATTTTGTATAAATCAATCATTTATTCATAATTATATCAAGATCAAGAACATATGAAGGGTTTCATTTCACTCAATAATGTGTATTCCTAAATTTTTAACATTATAATAAATATATTTTCTTTGTACAATTCAACATATGATCTCAAATACTAATAAAAAAGTATTGTAGTACAATACTTACATATTAAATAATCCTTATAACTAGAACATCATTTATAAAATATTAGAATTATATAATTATTGAACGGGAATATTAATCATACCTCTTAATCTATGTCAGTAGCATAAGTTTTCCATTATCCAATAACATCATTTGGGATAAATGCCTTTGACTCTTGGGACATTGATTTGAATAGTGTCATATTTCCATTGAGTTGAATAAATTTAAATTTGATACAATTTTATTACTCTTAAAATCACAATCCTATTGGACTTTCTTTCTACACTTGTAGAAAACTCCCACTTCTTTATAAAACCTCCAAGGGTTTTCTTTCCACAATTATCACATTTTGGAAAATACGTATTTCCCTTATTCTCTTAATTCATCTTTTTCTCTACAATCCACTTCTACTATTTCATCCTTTAAAATCCATATAAATTGCAGAATTATTTACCATTCACATTATCACATGATACTATTACTTCATGTGATAAGAATACTTGGGACACTACTTCCCTTCCAAATGTTGGATCAAGACCATAAAATATATGATTCTTATTACTCTTTGGATCACGTGCATTGGTTGATTTCTCATTCCTTATAATACGAAACATTTATAAAAAATGGAATATATTTTATTAAATCATATCATAATGTATAACTCAAAATATATTATATCACATAATATAAATTTGTGCATTGTGAATCCTAGTACCCTAAAATTTGGTTACTTTGTGTAAATATTTACATTGAAATCCTCTATAATGGTACATAACGTAAATGTGAACTATCCTAAGCATATCTTTCTGGAGTGTCAAACCAAGTGCATAGTAAGGAACACTATTCTGTACTAGGTTATTCCAAGTCGGGCCCAACACACCTTGCCGGAGTTGTTACTCCTAGGTACATCTGTGCAAGAACCATATCCACTTGTAGTATCCAGGTGGGGATATATTACTAAGATTACCCAAATAATCTCTACCATATCAAAAGTATATTATGTTCTTTTATACGTATCTTAAATTTATATCTTAGTGTTATGTACCATAACATATGTTTTCTAAATCTAGTTTCCAAGGTTTTTAAAAAACTTCCTATGATACAAACTGTAATGCCCTGAGCCTAGAAGCCTAGGGAAAAATAATATAAATTCTCATCTCACAGACATGGTGAGAAAGTCGCATTAAAGTAAAAATGTTTAAAAGTTCAATAGGTTATCATATCTAATTTCAATATAAAAAATGTTTCAGATGACCCAAAATGGATTAATATTTGTATAATTTATCTTTTATGACATTAAAAACCAATTTAAATATATAATTTAACATTAATAATTATTTAAATGAAAAGATAATTTTAACTAAAATGCAGTATTTTAACTATTCATTAAAAAATGAAACTTCTTAGGAAAATACCAAACAATAAACATAATAATATTTTTACATTATTAATTCAAAAAATGGTCTTTATTTTGATAAATTAAATTTTTAGAAGTATTAAAATTTTGTTTTGAAAATAGTTGTTCCGTTAAAATTCAGTAAAACATTATATTGCTTGTAGCACAATTTAATTCAGTGTTGTGGGTAGAATAAGATTAAATTTATGTACAAAGAATTCTCAAAAAATATATTTATTATAAATGGTAAATATTGTACCATCTTGGGGATATATAACCTCTATTAATGTGTAATCCAGTGATAAAACAGATTATGTGAGTGGAGAGAAGGAAGAAGTTCTTGATAATATTTATTTATGTTAAAGTGAGATAAATATAGTGAAGTCATTAGCTATAATAGGTTGACGACCGTAAATAAAAAACCCAGGAATAATATTGTTATGATTCCATTAATCAACATATATAATATTTAGTATTCATGTTTAACAAATGACAGTGAAGAACTCAGGCTTACAACATGAGTTGGAATTTGCATGAAAAACCACAGAGGGTATGATAAGTTTAACTATTTCTATAGAATAATTTGAGGATATTCAGACTCATGTTCTCAATAAAAGAGTAAATTTAGTTCTATAAGTTATTTTGATGATTTTTAGTAAGAAATATTATATAATTTTGGAAAACTGAAAGAATAAACAGTCACACTGCTCGATTTTAAGATATATTGAATTATTTGGGAAATCAGTTGGAATCCTTGAGGAATATCTTTAGTTAATTTAGAACCTCTCACTATAAATCTCAACCATCACCACACGTAATCAAGTAGTTTCATAAAATAAATAATTCTATGTCTGATATAAATGATAGGATTCGTTCAATTTAGTGTAATAGTTCACCTTTGAATGTATTATTAGATAATCAATGAGACCTTGTCGAGAAATTGACATTAAGTGAACCAGGAATCAGACTACTTCTTAATCAGTTAATTGAAAAGATTACCATGTTTCTTCAGATAGATGAAATTCTATAATGAATTTATGAATGTAATTGTAATTTAATTTTTAAAAGTGGGTCATGACTTATGAGTTTTTATGAGACTGTTCTTTGAGAAACTTTTATAAAAATTACAAGGTCTAACAGAAGAATAAATAGAAGTTTTCAGGATATTTAGGCTTCACCCGAGAATGAAAAATCTTTTAAACTAACCATTTCACCTCCATCTAAATATTTAATTTATACATTTCTCTTCCAACATTACACTAGTAAACATAAACATATCATAAATGACTATTATTTTTTTTATTAATATTACTATTTATTATTATTTCTGTTCAATTCTACTGTTAGAACACATTTCCTATTTTTCTCTTAAGAAAATATAACATTTTTTTCTAATATATGCTACATTAAATGTTTTTTAATCCATTTTAACATATTTTAATTTTTATATCATAAAATGGGGGGGGGGGGAATTTGGTAAACATAATATTCTTGACTCTATTTACCATTTTTTATTATCAATTAAATGAAATGAATGTTATTGTATAAAATTAATTTTCAACAACTACAATATTGTTTATCCTTTTAAAATATTATTTGGGTTTAAAATTCATATATTTTTTAAGTTATTATATGGGTTTTATGATCATCAAAATGGTGTATATGTTTAGGAATGTATTTTCTCAATAACAATCCATATGTTATATTGATTTTGATTCTCATTAATAATCTTTTTAGTTTACTAATTAAATTATTTTATTTATTTTTATAGAATATATTACATAATAATATTATCTTATTTATGAGTGATAATATTTATTAATGTATTGTAAACGTGTTCTGAAAGTATTCTAGAATCACTATTCATACTATATGTTTGTTACACATTTCATAGGGTTAAGAAACAGTACATTTGAGATAACACGTGTAGATCATATAACCAATGCTGTTGGAAAATTATTGTTTAGATTTTCTATGTTTGGATGGAATCCTATGTTTCAGAAAATGTAATGTATGGATAAAAAAACCTATGTTTTTATAAAATCATTTGTTTAAGGAAACAAATGTATATTAAATCAAACATACGTTTGTTGAAAATCATATGTTTTCAAGCATATTATTGTAGTTTTCTCATCACATGAAGGAACCCAATGTTTGACTATTCAACAAAAGTGTTTGAAATTGATAATATTTTTAGTTACATCTACAATGATCTTAATAGAAGTAGATATAATTTTAAATATGTTTTATGGTCTATATAAAGGTTCTTATTTAATGGAGTACATAATTTCTCTTTATAAGAGATGTTATGACTCCCTTGAATGATTTTAATTTGAATGATTGTGATTTTTTGTGATACATTTGTGTATCTGGTCAAACGAAAGAAATCCAAGTATTCTATATATATTTACAGAATTATTTTCCCATAATATAAGAATTTATATTTTTTTTAAAATATTTTTGAATACAAAACTACTACAAATAAACAAAATGTTGAGGGACTATGTTATTTTTGAGGAAGCTAGAGTTTAGAGATATAAAAAACATTGTGTTGATGTTTCTTCTATTATTGATGCCCATTCATAACTAGAGTCTCTTTAAAGTAATATTTTTTTAATATTTTTATCTTTGAAGAAGAAGATATCTATACTATCAGTTTCTTCTACAATAGTGTTAAAGAACCTTTCAGTTCAATTAAATCAAACCCTTTTTATTTATTGGAGTTTCAGCAGCTCGATCTCACTCTTGAAAGAGTATCATCTTCTCAGAATAATATATGGAGAAATAGAATCCCTTTATTTGATCACAAATGATCTTCCAATTATTTATGTAAAAGGTTTAAATTTCCTATAATTAGTTGAGATGATCTTGTGATAATATCATAACCCTAGTGATTATCACCAAGCTCAAAGAGAGATTATTTGTGGAGTGTACTAGGAGATGTTTGTTCCTCAAACCACCATAAAAAATGTTGTTGTATTCTTTACTATTTATCCATTACATAATCTACTTACACAATAGAATGATAATTATCTTCATAAATCACCAAGAAATCTAAAATCTAGAATCACTAATGATTATCAAAAAGACAAAATTCAACTTCTTTTTATTATGTCTATATTATTCTGACCTAACAATATAATCCATGGGTATTAAATAAATTAAAAATATATAAAAATAACCATGACTAATCCATCTTTTTAAATTATGTGATAATATAAACATGACCCATCCATTAAATGGGAGTATAGGAAAAATGACAATATCCAATCTATCATGAGAATGCATGTGAAGAAATAACCTTAACTAATCCATCATGTTATAATCCAATAAAAAAAGAAAAATCCTAGCATTTGGGATCTAAACTATTGGTATACATAGAATATATAAAAATAAATACCCATTGCTGACCTATAGTGGATTCAACATGTAAAACCTCTAGTGGAATTAGACACACTAAATTGAAATGAAACCTAATGTGTAGTTATACACATAATGACTTCCATGTATATTCATGATTCACCCATGGTATATAATGTTTTCGGTTTATCCAAATCCATTTACACTCTTTCCATGATTTATTATACAATTTCAAATCCAATAAAATCTTTCTATATTCTTGAAATACCATTTTTAAATGATATAATCCATTTAACAATTTAGTCAAACCCTTGGTGTGGAAAAACCGATTTAATAAAATCACCCATAAAAAGTTATTTCCTTTCAAAAAATTCAATGTGATCCCAAAAAAATTAATTTTAATGAATTAAATATAATATTAAACAAGAAAAAAATCAATTAATAAATGAATAATTTTATAGAAACACCTAACTTAATACAATGTTCAGAGAGTGGTATTATTGGAAACTTCTACACAACCTCAAAAATTAGGAAAAGGATGAATACGACCAGTGAAATCCAATCTTTCGTAATATACTCCATTAGATGGTGGTCTAAACCAACGTTATGCTCAAAAAATTTTTTTGTCAATGGGAGATCAATTATATCTTCAATCATTCATGAATCTATGATATGTGTGGAAGAATTTATGATGATGATTGGGTGAAGGATTAAACTCCCAGTCTAGCCTTCTATAAGTGGTGTATATACCTCATTTAAGGATATAATCATACCTGGAATGAAAAAGGTGTTTGATAGTGAGGGTTTCACTCCTACTGCATCTAAGAGAAGGCCAAAAAAGGAATATTCAAATATTCCAAGAATCATGTCTACCATATCTTATTCTATGGGGCTTGAAAAGGCCAATTTAGAGATCCTTGGGATCTCCAATCAAGTTAATTATCATCCATAGTGGGAAAATAATATTGATTTTTAATAATAAATATTAAATAATATTATGATCCTTAACTCTACTGTTTGATGGATGAGGTAAATTCCTTTTTAACCCACCAACTTACTTTTATACTTCTTATTTTATCATTAATAAATAACTAGAATATTTTTATTCTAGTTGTACATGCTTGTTACCTACCTTAAAAATGGAGGTACAATTAAATTCATTTTAACAAGGAAACTTGGGGGTAGAATATCAGGTCCTCATGATCCTAGATCCTCATGAAACACAATATTACTCCATAAAAACTTTTATATATTAAATCCATAGATCACACTGTTTCCAAAAAGATAAGCATATGAGAGATCTAGTATATATATATAAGAAAGGAATATGAAATAACATAAAATTTTGAACCTAACATGATAAATCTATCAATAATGAAGGAAAATTACCTTGAATCCCATGGGTGAAGAATCTAGAACACCGGTGAAGTATTAGGGTAAAAATAAATTATATCAGGGAGTGATTTAGTATAAATATGGACAAGGGAAAATGATATAAACCATAGTTTTAAATTTTCAATGTATTGATCATGGTTAGGATGAATTTTTAAATGAGAATGGGACAATGTTGTGTGGATACTATATCTTTTAAATGAAAAGGTTCATGATCTCCTAGGAAAATACACACAGTTTGTACAAGCTATGAATCCCCCTTGTAGAAACACCTAGACACCACATAATCATTCTTTGTGACCTGTAATGTTTCATTAACAATGATCAAACCATGAAAACCCCCATTATAAATACAAAATTCAACACCACACTATTTTAAAATAGTTACTACTAATGATGCACAAATTGTGTTCTTGTTATGTGGCCATAAAACGACTCCAAATTCGACCCACATTCCTCCAATTCTACAAGAATGACATCAATGAAAATCCATATTTAAATTAAAATATTCTAGAGATCATGTGGGATCTATATCTAATTTTCCAAATTGAATACACTCAATTTTAATTTGGGATTAGAAACTAGGGGTTTTAATTTTGAAAAAAAAATCTTTTTTAAAATCCCAAATCATAAAAAATATTAATAAAAATTCAACTTGAAGTGAATGAAAAGGTATATAAGAAGATCAAAATGAAAAATAGGTAGATTAGTTTCCATATTGGAAACATTTGTTGTGATGTGAAGGCATGGATGTGGCTGAGAAAAATAATTCCCAAGGACTAATAGAGAGTGATAGTGAACATTATCATGAGAAATTTAACCATAAAAAACTCCAAATCTATGATGGGTTAAAAGTAATTTGGTTTCTTATTATGAAAACTAAATAGATAATGTTTTTATGTAGAGCTAATTTTAATAGAATTTAGTAATTCAATTAGAATATATAATAAAATCATATGGATATATATTTGAAAAGCTTAATTTCGTCCTTTGATCAATTTTTACAAATATATCATCTCTTACTTCAAATGATGACTATTAAAGATTAAATTTTCAGGCCTGATGCACTAAAATAAAATCATAATGGATCAAATAATTCCATAAAATGATAGAAACTCATTCATAAAATTTTTATACATTTATGAAAACCAAAATGATAGCATAAGGTAAGATTATTAAAAAATAAATAACTTTTATATGATGAAATTCAACATTAATCACCAGAGCCACAATAAAAACACCAAAATATGAATTTCAATCAATCAAAAAATTGGAAAACATTATATTAAAAACAATATTATCAAATAAAAATGAAAAACAAATAATATATGGATTTTATAACATATTTTTCAAAAATAAATTTTATAATTTTTCATAAATAACATCATTTATTCATAATGTCTCATTAAAAAATTATATTTACTAATAATATATTCTATTTAATATTATATTCATTTACATAAATACTCTATTTCAAAATAGATCCACATTAAAATCATATATTCTTACAAAAGTTCATTCAAACTTAAGTCCACAAATAATACTTGTTGTTAAATTTAAAGGTTATATATTCCTCCAACCAATAATATATCTACCTAAATATCAGTAGTCACCTAATAATTTCATCAAATAAAACCTCAAAATGGGTGTATAATACTTTGAATATATGATAAACTTTAAATATAGAAATATGTCATAAAACTTGAATACATACATGTTTTTACCTTAATAATTAAACATTCCACATTAAAAAATAATTTCTATATTATTCCTTAATACATATTTCCTAAAAACAAAATATGAATCATGTCATATGATTATTAAATATCGAATCATGTGTCACAATTTAACAAATACCTTTTATATTATAATTTATGTTTCCTCATATCAAATAATAATGGGATTGTGATTTTCTAAAAAATCATCTTTATAATCCCACTAATATCATTCTTGAGAATTCCCCCTAGGAAAATGATTTTCATAATGCACATACTATTTATATTTTAAATATTCAATGTATTCCTTGGAAAGAATGTTATTCCTCATCATGGTGTTAGAAAAAAACATCCTTTTTTCTTTAAAAATTTATTTTTCCATTCAATCCTTTTCCACTTAAAAAATGTCATATCATTCTATTAGGACATTTTCCTTGGTGATTCTTCCCACATTATTGACATGTAGGTCATTGAATAATTTAACTTTCGTGATATTTATATCCTATTCTTACATAGATCAACATTATCTATTATTTGATGAGTTTATAAACACACCAATGTTTAATTTGTAATTAATAATTTTTGTCAGCTAGTTTAGAGTAACTAAAATGGAATTTATATACCTCTCCCATTTCTCTCATAATTCCATTCAAAACACCACTGAAGTTTCCATCACATTTGTTGTTACATTTGTTGAGATAGGTCCAACCATTTTAGTTACAAAAAATGATAGTTTGGGAATATCAATATAATAATAATAAACCATTTTTTGAGGGTGAGAAAAAGTAATATATTATTACCAATGATTTCTTAAACTATTTTATATTTATTCAAAATAACCATAATTATCCCTAACAAACTATCCATTTTGTTTATAGAGGAATTTTAACTTATGTTGAATTAATTTACAATCCTCAAAAGGCATATAAACCCTACTCTGATGTGAATTATAAGGACCTAGAAATCGACATTTAATATTCAAATGACTTTTATCAGAATGATATTTTATCATAACCAAATATCTTTAGGGATTATTTTTTTATAGAATTTGGTTATAAGTCATATATAATAATCTTATACATTAAAAGATACCACTTATACCCAGTATCATTTTTTTTCTATAAAAACAACTTATTAATTTGAAAAAATTTATTTTCATGACATATCTTCATGATTTTAAACATGAAAATATCATTTTTCCATAAAATATTTAAACCTTTTAAAAATTATTTTAAACAATTCTATGACCACAAATATATCTATAAGGGACATAAAATGAAAGAATGAAAATATTAGTATAGTGGAAAACATAAAATACAATAATATACTTACCTTTAATAAATTATTATTGGAGAATATGAAATAAATCATTTTCAACTGAATAAGACAAACATTTTTCTCAAATGAAAATTTTAGAAGTCATAGAAGTCATAGAGAAAACATATAGGAAACATTGGAATAATTTTTGTATCCCTAATGTAGATGGTGTTTCAGTCATGGTTACTCATGGAATAACTATTATAATTATACTTGAAATAACCATTAAAATATATTCACATATTACATTAGGAGAAAAATAATCAGATAAATCCATCCCACATTTTTAATAACCATCATAGTATATTTCAATATTTACATCAGAGTAACCAAATCGATTAATGCTTTCCCTTTACCCAATGTATTGTATATCTATAATGAGATCACCCGAACTTGGTTTATCATGGAGAAACCCATATTTGTTTAATAAATAATTTATAGATATTTAATTTATAAAGTAACCACCATACATCATAAAATGATCTTTTAAAAAATTACATAATCATATAGCATGATATATTTCATCTTAAAAACATTCATTTCACTCATAAGAACGAATTTTGAGATATTGATATATCCCTATATTATTATTCTAAATATTCCAAATTAAAATTCATAAAATAATATAGAAGAGGTTTAATTATTTGACAAAAAAGAAGAATCATATAATGGAATCCTAAAATAAAATAACTACTATAACAGAATAAAAATTCATTGTCATCATATATGTTAATATAGGATATTCTTTTTGTCCTTTGTAATGAATTTTGAAACATTCGTTAAAAATATTCCTCTTTTAAAACCTTAAATTTAAATAAAAATGTGACATAAAATTTCAATTTTAAATATTATATATATATAACTGAATACAATACATTTAAAAAATGTTGATAGTAAACAAAAAGTTTGTTTTACGGGAAACCTTAAAAGTGGATTTTTAAAAGAAAGTCCCATATGTAAAATCTCAGAATGAATATTTACTCTAAAAACATTATTATTATGTAAAATATGTTAAAAAATGATCTTTATAAACTCTTTATGTATAAATCCCTTTTTTTCATAAAACATTAACAATGGCATGTAAATTGAAGTGAAAAGTTTTTATAATAAAACCTGAATACATTTAAAACATGGTTTTTCATGTAAAATGCCCCTTTCTTTGAGTTTGAATAATTATTTATTATATTTATCATATAAATAAACATATGATAATTATTAACATGATTAATAATGTTTATAAATTTTATCATTTATTTTATTTCACTTATTAGTAAGTTATAAAAAATTACTTAATATATTATTTTCATATTGGCTGCTTTGGAGATATTCGGCTCATATATCTTAAAGAATTTTGGTGGTTTTACTATAGTCATTGTGGTCATTATACAATAGTATCCAGAATAATTATCTTTTAATAATTATCATTTTTATACAAAAAATTATACTTTTAAACCAATCATGAAATATGGTTATGAAAAAACGAACTATTTTACAATCATAGAGATAGTAGGTTATACTTACACACGAGTAATGTTTAAATTTTTCAAAAATAAATTTAAAATGAAGAAGAGTAAAATATTATTTTTCTATAATGAACATTAGAATATAGATATAACATTATTTCATTAATTATATTAATATATATAGCATCCATGTAATGTGGTGATGAAAAACAAATCACATCACTTCATGTAGTTGGTAGTCAACACATATGCATGAACGACATTATCATTTTAGAGTGTATGGATAGGTAAGATAGTATGTGTTATAATATTCCCTAAAAATGATAAATATTTTATGGTTATCATATATATCACATAAATCCATCTGTAGAACCATTCATGAGAGATGGTTATTAAAAAAAATTACATTAGTTCACAAGGTGATATTCTGTTGTACAGGAAGATGATGAATTCTATTATAATTTCATGGAATATGGGTGTGGATATTGGTAATTACACTAAGATAATAACATATCAGTATATAGAGGATAATTGTTTTTATAATTTAATATTATTTGAAAAAGATATTAAATATGTGGAAGAAGGAATGAATAGAAACATACGGTTAAAAGCTATAACTCTTCTTTGGAAAGTATCATTTTCATAATACCTTATGACCACTAGGATTTCTGTTATACAAAAACTAATTAATCTATAATGAAGGAAGGATTATATGAATTGACTATGTAAGGTCTTGTAAAAATCAAGAATCATTGATGTATTATGGAATGAGAAGTAGTTGTACCCTTCTATATGATGTGGGAGGGGAACCCTTTGAATTTATAAAATTTTTATTTTATTAAAAAATCATTTTGATGTTAAAATGGATAAAAATTTATAAGATTTGGAGTTGAGATGATTATGAGTTGATTTCCTCTTATCTAATAATTTATTTATAAGTTTAGATAATATTTTTATCCCTATCAGGTTTTACTCCTTCATTAACCTTTTTGAAGATTACCATATTATTAAAGTATTTTACTATTTAATGGGTTTTAATGATATAATAACAATAAAAATTACTATAAATAGAATTTGGTTTACGTAATTTATCATATTCAATAGATTTTTATTGATTAAGATATTTATGAATTTGAAATCCTTAAATAAAATTTTATTTACTATAAAATATCATTAATGTCAATTTTTGATCCATTCATATACTTTGACTTCAATAACATAAAGGACACATAATAATTATAATATGATTCATAAAAACCTATATAAGATTTTATTTTTATATTTTTTATTCGTTTATCACATTAGTCATCTGAAATTATATTTCTATTAGTATTTTTAATATCATTTATTCGATATTACATTAATAGAATAGTTACCCGGATACATTTTGTATGAATTTAAGGTAAATATTTCTTCACTACAATTTAAATTTAAATTATCAGTATGAATAAAAAATAATTATGCTTATAATTAATATTTATAACTAAACAAACATTCCATTTATCCCCATGTTAAAAATATTATATTTATTAAAAACAAGAGTATGACATTTATTACTTTTAATTAAGTAAAATACCATGAATATTGATAATATATATTAATTAAATAACATTAATTAAACTTTTCGGGTATTTCTTTATTCTATTTCATTAAATATTTACCTTAATGACATGATTTACCCTTTTCTTTTTAACAAAAATTACCAAGGTTACTATGTGAATAGTTTAAAAATAAATGAACTATTTATAAATTTTTTAAATAATGACTCAAAATATAAAATATATTTTTATGAATTTATAGAAATTAAGTGATATAATTTTATGTAAAATAAAATAGTTAAATCATTATGAAAAATATTTTTCAAAAAAATGCCATTTTCAATAGAAAATGTTTTTTTAATAAGTTCAAGTATAAATTTAATTTCCAAATCCATAAATGGAATATATAAAATAATAAATAAAAATAAAAATTATATAAATAATACAATATATATATCTTTATATTTTAAATATTTTTTATTAGCATTCAAGTTTAAATAAAAGTCATTATTTTACACTAGTAACTTGAAAATATTTTTTTTGAATAATATCAAAATTTTACCGAATGGTGATTTTGTTATTATTATTTAAAAAAAAGATTTATTTTAAATTTTTTTAATTTTCCATAAATTAATTATATTATCCAATCACAAAAAATAGCCGAAATCCATTTTGATGAAAACATAACAGTGGATTATAAAATGGTTTACTAAAACCTGAATTCATAGTTCATAATCATTAATAAATAGATATGTATTGATTAGAATCCATATATGTGTTTGATATTTTTTTATTCTTATTCATACCCACTAATTTAACAACTAGGTTATAAAGACCATATTTAATAAATATTACTTCACGGTTTTTTAAGCTTGGAATTATGTTTCATATAAGTTATTTAATATAATATCGATATTGAAAAATATTAGGTTATTTCATTCTCTCCTAGGTAATGAGAAAACCTTGTTCAACTAGAAAAGCTACCAAAGTTGTCTTACACTGGTTTTTATGTGCAATAGGATTACAGAAACTTGGCTCATATAAAACAATATAATACATAAAAACGTATCATTAGGAGGAAGAGAGAGATAAATCAGACATGAAAATATGCAATCCAAACTAGTTGAACAAGAAATTATGACATGATAATACCGAAAAGTATCTATGTTACCAACCTTCACGTCAAAACCATCCTATTACGAAGGTTAAAAAAGAAATAAATTTCTATATGCTACATAAAACCTTTACCTGTACCCAAAACATGAGGAACAAATTATTTAACTTTATAAAAGCAAATGTATGGTGTGATCTTAAAGACTAGTGGTAGGCTACCACAAAACCTATACAAATTCTACTATAAATAATTTTTCCGTTTTAGGATTAAAACAAATACATTATTAAAAATTATTTTTAGAAATCAAAACCATTTTTATATCATACATTTTTAAAAAAATACATTTATATTCTATAAATAATGAATATGACAAGTATAAGTGTATAATCATGTGATAATTACAAATTAAAATAATTGATACACCATACGGTAAATATTTAAACAAATAAAAATGAAAAATACATCATGAAAAATTATGTGATAAAATGATTGTAACCAATTTATCTCATGGATATATGTGAGAAAATGACCATTACTAATCCATCATGTTAAAGTATGTCAGAAAATAAACATGACCAATCCAACAAGGGACAATTGAATAAAAAATGATAAATAAAAACACTGGGGATATAAAATATTGGTATTTATACTTGATATAAAAATAATTCCCCAATAAATGCATATGGTGGATTCACCTGGTATAACCATTAGTTGAATTGCACACACTATTATGAACGAAAAACTGTAATGAAGTGACATGGGTTTCCTTAAAACATGGAACCTAATTTGATCCATCACATAATCAGAGAATATTTTTTATCCCCATAGGTTTGTAATAATAACTCAAGCATCAAACAATAAACCAAAGGGAATTATTTCACCCAACATGAAAAAACACATCACATATATACACACGAAGCAATAAGGAACAATATAATGAAAATAAATATATTCCATAACTATTGGAATGATAGAGGAAACAAATGACTATAAAAGCCGCTAAAAAATATAAGAGACAAGTCCAACTACAAGGGACCCAAACCAAATAGTTACTCCATGTGAGGACATGGACAAACTCGCACCATCTCATCATGAGCTACCCAACCCCGCTAACATGAAATCCTGCCACCTAATATTTCCCTACATTGTTAGGCATAAAATGCTATACAAACTACTGAAGAGGTTCACATGGTGTGAGGTAATAGTATCAATAGTATGTCACCCATGTTTTCTATAAAAAATAGAATTATAAAAAATCATGTATTCTAAAATTAAATAAAACAAGGCATGATAGTAGTAAAGTATTTTTTTAGAAAACTTGGTAGAAATTTCCTCTATATCACAGTTCTAAAAAAGTAGGTATATCAATTTCAAACACAATTTTTCCAAATCATCTTTCAAAAGATTCACCTTTCATATCAAGGCTAGAAAAGTAAAAATCTAAACAATACAAAACAACATGAGAAACACAAGCATCACAACACGAAGGAATACAATAGTCTAGATGGTGGACTAATCATACCCAAAAATATTTTAACATTGCACAATGGTACCTGAAGTCATCCATATATACTTCACAACTATGGATACTCCTTATCAATTAAAACCCCAACATCATATATGCAACTTGAACCAATACTCTACACTCTAGGATAAGAGGAACCCCCAAAAAATAAATCCCCACAATGGATCATGGCCTCAAGAAAAACGTTCCACCTTGTACCCAAGATAATACATGTGATCATATTCATAATCATCTCAATTTTTCAACAATTATTTCAAAACTACTTCAAAAATCCTTCTAAATTATTTGAAAATTCCATTTTTCTTTCCATTTATCAAAAACCTAGGAAAACCCACTTTTTTTCAAAATATCATTTGAACACCCACAAACAATCAAGCCAACATCATACCTATTTATTTATAAACCAAATTATAAAAATGGAACAATAATGTTTATCAAACCCAGGATAGACATAGAACGACCTACTTCAAAACTCAGGTCGCACAGGCCTGCTATAGGATCCACCCACAAAGATATCCCAATGATATCAATGAAGTACCTAAATAACAAACACCTGTCGCACTATAAACGACAATAGAACAACCCCTAGAAAAATATCTCACAATATATACTGAAAGACTCACCACAACCACAATGAAGATCAAATATTAGATGGATTGATCCAGAAAAAACAGTGTCTCCAAAAATCTTCCGATTGGAGCCTTGGTTTAAGAGCAAAGGAGAAGCAACGACCTAATGGGAACCCAAAACATGATTGGAACCCTAAAAAATCCCTACTCAAGCTATTATAGGAAATGAAACTCTTTTAAATGTAATGAAATTCATTTTGTTTAATGACATTAAAAAACTCATCACCTTATATTTTAAACAATCATTTTAACAATTCATGATGTGAAACTAAATTCCACATCATGTAACCTTTTTCAATGTGAATTCCTTTCACAGCATGTACCTAACAATACTTAAACGTCATTTAACCCTATAGAATGACCTAAAATCGTCATGAAACCTATATAAATGACCAATTAAAGCTCATATTCCAACAAATCCACGACTTTACCATTATTGGTATCCTCCCAATTACTTCTCAGACCTATACACACAATTAGAAACAAAAAACCACAATGATTTTAATGATGTACCTCACAGAAAGATAATGTGATGTTACAAACATACAACCATAAATAATCTAAATCCATCGGAAGTCACATGGAAGATGTAATACCTTGAAATGGATGATTCCACTACTACCTCATTAACAACTCGCATTATAACGTCTCATTAGAATCTGATCTGTGTTTACATAGAAATCTAAAATAACATAATCAACTTCCCATGTAAAAATTTCTCTTGAGAATCAATGATTTCATCTGGTTTCTCCAAAACAAAAAAAATATGGATCTAACTCAATTTCCTCCTACCATAGAAGGTGAGTGGGATCAGGATGATACTTCTTGAGTAGAGAAATGTGGAAAATATCCTGAATTCAAATCAAATGAACTGGAATTGATAAATGATAAGAAACTTTCCTATTATTCTCAGTGACCTAAAACAGTCCAGCATATCTGAGAGCCAACTTTTCTTATTTTCCAAGACTGTGGTGACCCTATCGTGGAGAAATTTTCAAGAAAACCCAGTCTCCAAAGGAAAACTCCATATGATGATGTCTCCGATTTGTATGCAATTTCTATCTACTTTGGGATATTACTAGATGTCGATGAACATATTTAATCTTCACAAACACCTCCTAAACCAAACTTGATCCAACCAAAGATACATAGTCATCCTTATCCCAACAAAGAGACGGTCTACACGGGAGAGAAACTAATTCCTTAAAAGGATCATTTATGTTCAAAAACGGATAACTATTGTTTAAAAAAATGCATCCAGACTCATATGACTATCCCATGATCCACTGAAATCCAATATATAGGAACGAATCACATCTTCAAGGATCTGAATTTCTTTTTTCCTTTTGACCATCTGTTTATGGATGGTATGTTCTGCTTAACTTGACATGAGTTCTCATTGCCTCTTGTAGAATCCTTTGGAACCTAGATGTAAACCAAGGATCCCTACCTAAAAAAATTGTAGAAGGAATTCCTTGTTACCTCAAAATATCTTGTACATTAAACTAACCCATATCTTCAACCTTAGTGGTATCCTTGATCGGAATGAAATGAGAAGACTTGGTAAACCAATAAAAAACCACATAGATAGCATTTATCTCTTAGGGTGTTTGTGGTTATCCATCAAAAAAAATACCTAGATATCTCATCCCATTTCCAAATCGGCATTGGAAGAGGCTGAAGAAACCTAGGGGGTTCAAAGTGATCCGCCTTTATATATTGGTAGGTGTAACAAAGAGACACACAATGTACAATTTCACGCTTCATAATCGACCACCAGAATTGTCATCTCATGTCGTAATACATCATCATAGGTCTTGGATGAATGAACCATAAAGATATTAGACATTCTAATGATACAAAACTCCTCATAGATTATGGGATGAAACCCCACTTCCCCAAGTAGAGAATTCCATATGAGTAAAGAGACAAACTAGAAATGGTCTCCCCACCATAAAGTCTTTCTTAAATTTTACAGAACTCCTTATCCTGCTATTGTCTCTGAAAAATAAACTCTATGAGAGATGATGATAACTAAACACTAGTCAAGAACCATACCCCAATCATTTTACTAGTAATCCAAGTGCAACTCAGAAAAAAGACCCATAAGGTTCTACTCCTCCATTGATTATTGAACAGACAGTGATGCTACTTTCCTACTAAGACTGTCTGTAATGAAATTTCCCTTCTATGGGGTGTAGATGATATGAAAGTAAAATTTTTAAAGGTATTATACCCATATTCTATATCCGAGATTCAATTATTTCTGAGAAAATATCTATCTCAAACTCTTATGAATAGATAAGACCATGAAACTTTTGAAAAAAGATAGTTTTTCCAGCATTTAATTGCATGTATAACTATAGAAAGCTCCAAATCATGAGTGGGGTAATTCTTCTCAAACAATTGAATATGTCAAGATTCATAAGCTACTATATGTTTATATTTTTTAAGAAGACATCCCAAAATAGAACTATAAGCACTAAAAGACACCATATTCTTTTTACTAGGCTCACGTAAGATCAGAATTGGAGTAGATGTCAAAATTCATTTTGGTTCATCAAAATAAGATTGAATATTTTCATCCCATGTGTATTTTACTTCGTTCATAGTAAGAGTAGTCAATGGTGAAACCAATTTAGAGAAATCCTTAACAAACCTTCCCTAGTGTCTAGTAACACTAAAGATGCTCTATATCTTAAAGACATTTTGTGGTTCTTTCCAAGACCAAACAACCTCCACCTTCTCAAGATCAACTGATAATATGGGATTATAAATCATGTGCCCTATGAAATTCAATTCTTGAATCTAGAAACTACATTTAAAAATAATTACATACAAATGATGACATCTCATAATTTCTAGATCCAAACATAGTTGGTGCTCATGCTCACACTCAGATTTCGAATAAAACAAAATATAATCTAAGTTTACTACCACAAAAGTGATAATAGATTGTTGTAATGTCCGATTCAAAAAATATATAAAAACTAAAGGATAGATAGTTAGAAAAAATGAAATCACATGTTATTCATAATGTACATACCTGATCGTGAATGAAATTTTAGGTATATAAAACTCCGAAACTCTGAGCTGATGACAACCCAATCGAAGATCAATCTTGGAAAACTAATTTTCTTCAATTAACTGATCAAAAAATCATCCACACGAGGAAAATAATATTTTTTATTGACTATTACTGAGTGAAAATTTTTATAGTGTTCACACATTAAATTTGATCCATCTTCCTTCATGGAAAATAGAACAAGGGCTACCATTGATGAAATGCTAGGGTGAGTGAAAACCTTTTCTAAAATGTAATCCAATTTAATCTTGAGCTATATAAGTTCCATTGGTTCCAGAAGATAGGAATGTGTTGATATCATCTATGTACCTAGAACTAGGTCAATCATAAACTCTTCCCATATATTTGGAGGAAGACCAAAAAACATGTCTGGGAAAACATTATAAAAGATATGAACAACAATGGGAAGATCAATAACAGAATAGATGTTATCAGGATCACTTGTAAAGAAAAATAACAAACCCCAGAACATTGGGTGTGAAGGTCCTTCCGAACCAGACCTCAGGCCCCACTCCCCCTGAAACACACTAGAGCTCCCATAGGTAGTAATAAACACAAATATCCAATGATAACAATCAACCTTAGATCGATGGGTGAAAAACCAATCCATACTGATGATTATGTCAAACATATCTAGATCAATAATGAGAAAATGCCAAACCGACATCATATTAGCTATCATTAATGAACAAGAGGGACACCAAAACCCCTTCTCTTTACACATACCAAGAGGTGTCACAAAATCCTTTAAAAATTAAATATCTTCCATTATAAGTTTAAGAATATAAAAAAAAATATTGATATATACGAGTGGAAGGTACCAATTTCAAATAAAAAATTTTATACATAAGATGAAATAGGGATAGTACCTCTCACTATTTCCAAACCTACATCAACATCCACTGGAGACTAATATACTAACTGATGTTTCATTACACCTAAGTTATGTAGTTGGTTACCTATAGTCCTTGATGATCTTGACTACACCATGTAGACTTTAGAGCCAAGGAACACTGACCATAATGAGGCGTAGTCATAGTCTAACATAATCATTATAAATGAACAACACGTACACAACTTTTTCAAATCTTCACAATCAGAGGCCAAAACTATAAGGTGTTTATAAACGTTAAAAACTAATAACAAGTCAGGGTAACACTACTAGATAGAATAGATGGTGTAATGGAGGTTTGATATTAAGACCCACCTCCACCACTTCTATGATGATCCTGCCACTTCACCTTCTTCTAATTCACGCCACTAAAACTACCACTAGATGGAAGAGACGGGTTGGTAAAAACAATGTTGCCTTCCATATCAATCTATTCAATCATATCCATGTCTACCATTTGCGCATAGGTAGAACGTTTCAACATAAATACCTGATGTCTGATATCTGGTTACAGACCTTGCAGGTACGTCTGAGCCTTCATTTGGTCATTCTTCACCATGTTCGAAAAAAAACAATCTCAACAAACCAGTTAGTGTATAACATCACAAAAAATTATACCTATTGAAATTATATGAAATACAAAAAATTCCCTTACATTAGTGACTCTGGGAAATACTTCTGGAAGAATAGGGTTTTGAAACTATGCCAATCCATGTCCGTGTGTGTGTTTGACTAGACCCCATAATTTGAACATCTCTTGTCAGAACCCTCAAGGATGAATACTGCACATTTCACCTTGATATTTTCAGGTGTCTCAAGGAATTATAACATTTATATGATCTTATCCATCTAGTCCTCTTCTTTATGAGGTTCATTCATTCATTTATGTGATGGTGGGTTCTCACATAATAATTCCCCTGATAGATATCTCTCCCTTCCAACTTATGGATATACCTCAATAACTACATTCTAAACTCATGGTACGCCCTTATAAATAACATGAACTTCCCATATGATAGTTTCACTATGATTTTTATCTATAGATGGATTCCATTGTAAAGTATCAGCTACACCCTCTAGAGGAACTCTTGGAAGATGTCTCGAAGGCATACTGCTTCACACTGAAACAAAAGTAACAATCAGAAAAAAGAGAAAATCATTGTATAATACAAAAAACCCATAATTAGAATCTAGGATTTAAAACTAAACCCAACACTATAGAAACATATTCCAACTTCCCATGCCAACTTGAGTTTCGTAATGACAAGAGATGGCCATAATCTTACCACAACATACATCTCGATTCCCAAAAATACTATCTTCATTCTAACAGATATCCCAATATAAGGACTCTTTGGGACAGAACTGGCTCTGATACCAAATTGTAATGAACTGACCTATGTTTACCTCAAACCTAGAACCTGACCCGTTCCACCACATACCCGAAGGGAATTCCCGATCCCCGTGGGTTGGGGATAAGCACCAGAGTATCTTACGACATTACAAAGGGAATTATTTCACTCAATCTGAACAAACACATGGTATATATATAGACATGAAGCATGAAGGATTAACATAATTCCAATTAATATATTCCATAAATGTAAGAATGAGAATTGAAAAAAATCTATAATAAAAGTATCCGAAAACACAAAGTGACAAGTCTAACTATAAGGGCCCATAACCAAAATGCTACTCCATGTAATGGTGGGGAAAAACACCCACTATCTAACCACCAGATACCAAACTTAGATGACATGAAACCCCACCACCTCACTAAAACACCTTGCCATTCCCTAATTTAGAAGACATACAAATGTCTACACACAACCAAACATGGGAGAAAGGTGTGAGATAACCAGATCAATATGATCCCGCCCAGGTGTTTTATAACAATTCTCTGTATAAAAAATACTTTATGCTCATTTTAAATAAATCGTGGCATGATAAGAAGTAAATCCATTTTATAGAAAACATGGTAAACATTCTTATTTATCACACTTTTAAAGAAAAAGAATGTATATAAATTTCAAAACACGTTTTTCCATATCATCTTTCACAAGAATTAACATCCATATCAAGGGTAAAAGAATAAAAATACAAGCAAAAAAATTAATATGTGAAACACAAGAATCACAAAAATAAGGAATAAAGCTGGTCAGGTAGTAGACTAATTGTACCCAAAAAGATATGAATAATGCACCACGATACCTAAATCCAATTATCAGTACACCAATACTAGGGAGACACCATAAAAGCGAAACCCCAACATAATATATGTTCCTAGAGAAAATAATATACACTCTATGATAAAATGAACACCTATAACGTGACCCCCAACAATAGATGATGGCCTCTATCAAATCATTCCACCTAGTACCCATGGTAACCCATGTGATCATTTTAAAAATCATCTCAATGTTTTGAAATTAATTTCAAAACTATTTCACAAAATATATTTCAATTATTTGAAAATACCTCTTTTATTTCCATTTATCAAAAACCAAAGAGAATCTAATTTTATTCAAAATATAATTCCAACACATGCAAAAAATAATTTCAATTTCTGACCAATTTATTTTTAAAACAAATGATAAAAATAGAACAATATGGTTTATCAAACACATGATAGAGATTGAACCACCTACATCATAACTCAGTCTATACACACCAGTAATGGGATCCACCAATAACAGAAAACCAATGCTATTAATGATGTACTGCAACAATGAACACCCTCCACACCACAATGGATATGGTAACATCTTCCAGAACAAGATCACACAATGAATCTGGAAGGATGCACTGCAATTGCAATGAATATCGAACAGAAAATGGATCGATCCTGAAGAAACTATGTCCTTAAATATCATTGGAGGGGATCCTTGGTTAGAGAGAAAAGGAGAATCGAAGGCCAAATGGGCACCCAAATCCTAAATAGGGACCAAAAACATCCCTTCTCGGGGAATTACCTGATGTGTAACTCTTTTACATGTTGTGAAATCCACGTTGTTTATGTTTTCTTAAAAAACCATCGACTCAGATTAAAAATATTTTATTTAATACATTCACAATGTGAAACTAATTTTAACATAATGTAACATTTCACAACATTAATCCCCTTCATATATTTTACCCAACAACACTTACATATCTTATAACATAGTTACATGGTGTGAAATCCTCCAACATCCCATAGAAACAACCTGTTAAAGGTGAGAGTCCCAAAAATATGTGACTTCAACATTGTAGATAACCTCCTAATTCCTTCTCATACCAATATAGACATTGAGGAAATAAAAACAACAATAAGGTTAAAGGCATACCTGATAGATTAGTAAGGGGATGTTATAAAAACTCAAGTGGAATTACCCAAACTATAAGTGACATGACCATTATCAACACTACAAAGGTTCCCAATCTGTTAGATTTTTCCATATTTATTTAAAACCCATTCCCACAATTTATAAAACATTTTCAATGCCAATAAAATTTTACTTGATACTTGAAATTCCATTTTTAAATCATATCCCCCATTCAATAATTTTATCAAAAACTTTGAGTACATAAAATATTTTAAAATAAAACCCATTCAAAAACATGTTTTCCTTCTAAAAGATTCATTTTTATCCCAAATAAATTCAATTAAATTAATAACACATATGAATTTAATATAATAATAATAAATTCATAGAATAATTATTATATATAGATGCCTACATTGTGAACATAGGTTGAATTAGATTCCCTAAAAAACAAAGACGGGGGATGAATAGATCATTTGATCCTGATACTAGATCAACAAGAAACACAAAAAAACTCCCTCAAAACCCTTAGATCTAAAGTTCTCATCCAACATATGTTCCAGTGAAACAAGAGGAGGAGAGATATAACAATGATTTAATAATGGAATATGAAACATCATAAAAACTCGATCATACCTTGATAAAAATTATAATATCAAATTAAGATCACTAAGAATCCCATCGGTGAGGCATCTAACTCACTTGAAAATTATTAGGTCACGAATAAATTTTATTATGGGGTGATTAAACACAAAAATGACAGAGGGGAAAAAGATAAAAACCAACATTCTAAAGGACAAGAGATCCAAACATATCTTGTCCAAATGATTATAAAAACAAAATTATAACTATGTGTAGATATTGTCTCCTTTAAAAGACATGATATATATTCTCTTTGTACAAGTCACACATTTTTTTAGTTGTGAAACCCCTTGAAAAAACATGTATACCCCATACAGTTATCCCTCATGAGATACATGGTTTTCCTAACAGTATTAAAATTTTGAAGAGCCCAAGTATTATAATATAGATCCATATCATACAGTTATTATATGGTTATTAATTAATGATCACTATACATTCACATTATATTTATCCTAAGAAAATATCAACTTTTAACCCCCATCCCCCAAACCACTAGAAGCATATTAATGAGAACCCAATTTTAAAATAAAACATACCTGAAATCCGATGGGTTCAATAACTCATTTAAAAGATGACATACATGAAATTTTAATCTGGTATTTAATATTATGGGTTTGACTTTTCAACATACCTTTCTTGAAATCCCACATCATAAAAGTGTTAACAAATATTTAACATAAAATAAAATAAAATGGAAGTATGAATGTCATCTTGGAAAAGAGATAACTAGGTTTCTATGTATAAAATATATCGTGGTAAGTTAAAATATGGACATAGTGTAAATAAAATAATTCTTAATGTCTAATAGAGAGTGATAGATAGCATGGTAATGAGAAATTTAACAATAAAAAATTGTTAATATATAATGGGTCGAAAGGAAATTGATTTATCAATATGAAAAGTAAACATATAATTTTTTTAGTTAAATAATACATTCTTGTAGTTGAGGAATAACTTTATCATCTATATTAAAATAAAAAGAAAATATAGTTGTAATGTTTAATTTCATAATTTGATAAGTTTTTATAGTATCTCATGTGTTTCTCCAAATAATCACAATCCAATTTTAAATTTTTGTTCTTGAATCACTATAATAAAGTTCTAGCAGATAAAATTATTCCATAAATTGATAACAATGTATCCCTAATTTCATTCTTCCATTAAAGAAAAAACTTCTAATAAAAGTTAAGATAATTTAGAAAATTAATAAACATTCATCAAATGAAATTCAGTATTAATCATAAAAACTTCAATAATTATTCTAGAATATTAACATAGATAAATTAAAAAATAACTACCCCTAAAACTCATCAAAATATTCAATAAGATTACTAAAAGAAAATGATTTTATGGATTTGATCACATATTATTCCAAGTAAATTTAACATTTATTCTCATATAACATCAATCACTCTTAATGTATCATACCAGAAATTTCTATTCTATAATCATATATTCACTAAAATATAAAAACAATTCCATAAAAAACATAAAACACCATAAATCCATATTAAAGACATATATTGTTTCAAATGATAATTCATCCTTGACTCCAAAAAAACTAATTTATGTAAATTATAATGGTTATGTATTCCTTAACAAAATAAAAAATCTATAAAAATATCATTAGTCTCTTTAAAATTACTTCACATAACACCTAAAAATGGTTTTATAATACATTGAACTAATGATCATACTTTAATATATGACTATATACTTTATTTTGAAATGATATATGTAGTTAACATAATATTTAAATTTTTTCATTACCCAGGACATTCCATATCATTCCTTAGTACTTCATTACAATAAATAGATTGTAACCATGTCCAATAATTTATGTATATCAAAACACATGTCAAGATATAATCATTTCCTTTTATAGTCTACTTGATGTTTATTTATACTCAACAATAATGGCATTATGATTTTATAAAAATTCAAATATATAGTACCACTAATCTCATTCTTTATAATTACTCGTTGGAAGTATATTTTCAAAATTCCCATACTCCCTGCATTTTTAACTTTCAATGGATTCATTGAGAATTATTTTATTGATCATCATGTTTTTAGCTAATCACTTCCTTTTAAGAAGAATATTATTTCTTCAGGCCCTCATTTCCATATAAAATCATCATATATTTCTACTAAGACATATTCATGGGATCTTCTTCCCAAATAATTGAAACTAGGTTTTTAAAAATGTTACCATTATTATCTTAATCTTATGTTCTTCCACGAATATTTATTTATTTCTTATTTAATACATTTTTAAAATCACACAGGTTCATGTTTTTAATAATAATTTTTCTTACATTGTTAAGAATAACATTATTATTCTCTATATATCACATTTAACTCAGTATATCATTCATAACAAACACTGATCATTTAATCATATCCATTATTATGTTGGTTTATGATAGATATAACAATTTTCTTAACCAAAAATCTAAGTGTGATCATATAAAAAAATCCTAATAAAAAATCTTGTGAGGATGATAAAAAGTAAGATATTTTTAACAATGATTTCTTGTAATCTATTATATTTATCTTAAATAACTATAAATCTTCATAACATATTATCCTTTAATTATTATACAGAGTTATATATCATGATCAATTAATGTCATAACCTCTATAGTAATCTAAACACTAATCTAATAAATACTATAAGAACCAGACTACAAACATGTCATGTTCTAGTGACATAAATTATAATTACAATTATCTTATTCCAAAATATCATTTTGGATTAGTTTTATAGATAATTATTTCATAAATCATAAATAATTGACCCATACATTATAGGGGACCACTTATAATGAGTATCTATTTTTTCCATAACCAATGTGTTAATGTGCGACACATTTTCTCTTCATGACCTATCATCATGATTTTCCAATCAACATAATCAATTTACAGAAAAATAGTTAAAACCATATAAAAAAATTCTATAATTTATGATGACCACAAAAATTGACATAAGGGACATAAAATGAATAAAAGTAACCATCAGTCTAGTGGAAAACATAAATCTCTATAAAGTACTTACATAATATGAATTCTTCATTTAGAATATAAAATAATTCATTTTAACATGAAAAAGTAACATTTTATCTCATTGGTTTTTTGAAACCCATAGCTGGCATAGATAAAATATGTAGGAATCCTTGGAACCATTTTCACATAACTCATAAATTTTTTGTAACACTCGTGGTTACACATGATGTATCCATCATGATTATACATAGAATAATTATCATAGTATATTAACATAATATCATAATAGAAACCAAACTAGTTTAATCCATACCATATTTAAAATAACCATTATATTTTATACCCATGTTATACTTAGAGAAATAAAATTAGTTAACTTAGTCACTTTAAGAAAAATATAAAAGAAAACTAACAGGATCCCCGACCTTAGATTTCCTCGGAACCACCCTTATATTTTTAATTGTAGATCCACATATCCTTGTTTTATATAAGAATAATAATTCATCATAAATTATTATGATATATTATTTCATAATAATATCATAATAAACTGTCCATCATAAAAATATTCTTCATAACTAAAAAATTAATTTTTGGATATTGATATATTAATGTTCTTTAAACCATAATTTCCAAACGAAAATTCATAAAATAAAGTGATATAGTGTTTTTTGTTAATGTAAATAAGCAATATTGTTATGAAAAAAAAACAAAAAGTAATCACTACGATAAAGATAAAATTTGAGGTGTCCATATACATTAAAATATAACATTTTTTTATTTTATAAATAATCTCAATTCATTCTAGAAACATTAATAATTTGGAAAAACATTTTAACAAATTTAAAAGATTTAGAAAATTTTGGTTATGAATATTTTATATAAATATAAAAAATTTCATAAAATAACATTAATAATATGAGTATATAGAAAAATGGGTTATTTATTGGAGACTTTATAAGAGTATTTAAAAAATAAAGTCCCATATGTAAAAACATAAAATTATTAATTCTTTTTAAAAATATTTTGAAGAAGTAAAATATTATCAATTATTGATCTTTATAAACCTTTTATATAATAATAATCTTTCTTAAATAAACTAAAAGGTTATAAACAGATAAAAAATTTAAAAATAATATAAATCATGAATACATATAAAACATTTTTTTAATTTAACATTTCAATGAACTTGAGTGTGAATCATCACATATATTAGTTATGTTTCAAAATAATATGTTATATAAATTATTTAATTGAAGAAGAAAATTTATCAATTATAATATTACATTTATTTCTATTACTAAAATCTTATATACTCTTACATAATCAATTACTCTCACATCAGGCGTTTTAGTGATATTTGGCTCATATGTCTAAAGTTACTTAAGTAGGTTTACTATGGTAAAAGGGATAACCATTCTATATTCTCTAAAATAATAATAATGACATAATTTTAGGTTTTATACATAAATTATACTTTAAAAACTAATCGTTTTTTATATTCATGAATAATTAACTATGTTACAATAACGAAGATGATAATTCATCCGTAAACAAGAGTAAAATTTCAATTTTCAATGATAATTATTGAAATAAGTTAAGTATCATTTCTTCATTATAAAATTGCCATGATATAATTAATATAATATTATTTATTTAATTATACAAATAAATGTCATCCATGGGATGTTGTGATGAAAAATGAATCACATCTCTCACTAGAGGTGGAAGTCCACACTTACACACAAACAATGTCATATTGTTTTAGTGGATGGAATAGTAAGAAAATATATATCATATTTCCATTAAAAAATAAAACATTTGTCATTTATGATATAAAAATAACTTAAAATAATAACTATAACCATACATGAGAGAATCTTATGGAAACCAAATTACATTGGTTTACAAATTTGTCATCCACCACACAAAAATGATGAATTCCTTTCCTAATTGAGTGTGGTTTGATATTGAAAATGGTTATAAAATTAACAAAATAACATATCATTATATAAATTATATATATATTTTAATTTTATATTAGTTTAATAAGATTTTAATTAGGTGTAAGATGAAATAGAACTAAAACATATGGTTAAAAACTGTACCATTTCGTTGGAAAGTCTCATTTTTATAATACATTAATACCACTAATAGTTTTAATATTTCTGAACTAAGGCCTATAAAACATGATGGGATATTATTTTAGTGGATTTTAGTAGGTATAGAAAAATATAATGTCTTTGATGTGATTTGGAATGAGAATTAGTATTGCCCAATTATAAGATAGGGGTAATCAATTAATTTATTAAAATATTAATTTAATATAAATAACTTTTGATGTCCAAATTTTTAAAAAATGATAATATTTTTAGATAATATTAAATTAGTTTAATTTATATTATAAAATATTTTTTTACAAGTTTATATTACATTCAAATTCTCATCTTTTTTTAAACCTTCATTAAAACTTTTTAAAATTAATGTAACACTAATGTTTCCTATCGTTTAAGCATAAATAATGTCTCTGTAAAAATTTATCAAAACCAAAAAATAGACCATGGTTGACTTAATTATCCATATCTTGTTATTTTTTACTCATATGAACTTTTTATGACATTTTTAATCATTTAATATTTTTTTTATTATAAAATATCAATAATGTTAATGTTTTAAATATTCATTTACCTTGAATTAAATAATATCAAGAAAAAAATAAATTCAAATAAGATTTAGTAAGAACTCTTTTATATTCCATGAATATCTCTAAATTCAGGTATCAAATTAATTTTCTCAAATTATATTTCTTTTATAATATCTAATATAGTTTTTTTCTTCAAGTAATTGAATATTTACTATGAAATCTTTTTGTAAGAATTTAAGGAAATGATTTTTTTCACTAAGCATTTAATAACAATACGAAAAATTATAATTGAAATAAATTATTATAATATATCATATATTTTTCATCCCCATTTTACAAATATAATAGTTATTTAAAAAAATAGCATGACATATTTTTACTGTTGTATACATAAAATAATTTAAAGGTTATAATAACATCTAAAAGGAAAAAAGGAAATATATTAAAACTAAAGATTATTATGGAAAATATATATTCATAAAATATAATTATAGCTACTTTTAGGGTCATTATTTAGTCTTTCTCAACTTATATTTAAACATAATTTCTCAATTTACCCTAGATTGGGAACAAAAATTACTATGGTTACTATTCATATTGAAAAAATATAATAGTATCATATTTATAAGAATAATAAATCCTGATTCTAAATTTGGAATTCATTTTAAAAAATTCACTAAATATAAATGTAATAATTTGATTTATAACAAAAAAAAATTGTGATGAAAGACATTTTTTCATAAAATTGATATTTCTAAATATAAAACGTTTCTATACTAAATTCTAGTATAAAATTCATTTCAAAAACCATAATTTTATTATTTTAAATAAAAAAACAAAATAAATTTTAAATATAATTCAAAATATAATTTCAATTTTTAAATTCATTAAAATGAATTACTATTTAATTTTTTGTTGTATTTGTAACTATTCACCGAAACTCACGATTTTATAAAAGTCACAAAAATTTTACCCAAAGATAATTTTTATATGTGGATTTAAAAGATGATATATATTTGATCCAAAAAATATAATTGTTTGAGAAATTAATTATATTATACTCTACCAAAATGTAATGAAAAATCATTTTAATGAAAACATAACATTAAAGAATAAAATGATATTACCAAAACATACATTCTTATTTCTTAATAATAAATCAATAAATTTTTATTTAAAAGAATATTTATAAAAATATTTAAAAATATTATTAAAATTATTCATAAGAATCAATTTAATAGACAATTTATTAATATCATATTTAAATAATAATATTATGTCGTTTGTTTTTGTATGGTGTTTCTTTTCATATGCATTATCAAACATAATTCCCTTAATTTAAAATAATCAAATATTACACATTATGTGTGCCTATAAGTGACTTCATATTTTTTTTAATTTACAAAAAAGGAATCTTTGAACCAATGTTGAGTCTGAAAGTTGCAGCACAATGATTTCAAAGTGGATTCTCTATCATCCTGGTTGTATCACATACATAATCTACATGTCACATTTGATAGATAAATTGTAGGTACATATGTTAACACAAACATATTTTTACCTCATTAACACCATACATGTAGAAATTAACTAGTGGGAATGCTCTTGTACCTCTCATCAAGACATACTCCAAATGAAAATTTGGATGAACATTCTTATTTCTTTATCACATAACTAATTGATAAGTATATTCATCTTGTCTTCTTATCCTGAAGTTCTCATGTCACATTACTTCATTTAACAAATTTCCATAGTTTTTTAGTTCACCTAGACTATACTTAAATTTTCCATATAGTGTAAAAATAAAAATTTTAACTCATTATCATCATTGAAGACATTTAATCTCAAATAGTTTATCTAATCTATTATTTTTAAAAAACCAAACTTTCATGCATAAGTTGAAGATTCCTAAGAGAATCATGGTCTATAAAGATAAATCTTGCATTCCACCAGATGATTTTTCATGTTACCACGTGATTATATTTTAACTAAAAATAGACTGAAAATATATATAGTGAATTCGCCTTATATATATATATTCACATGGGTAGTATATAACAGAATTACATATGATGTTATTACTGGTTATCAAGAGATAAAAAATTATAATTTTTTCATTATTTGCATAATAACATCATGTACAATAACCCAAAACCATAACAATTATATGTTTTAAAAAAACATATATTAATTACAATATGTTAATCCTGAGGCATATTGTATTTGGATTAAAATGTTTATAATAAATCAACTTGAGATTAAAAATAAAAAATTATTATTATATTGTCTATAAACTTTTCTTAAATCCTTTCAAGATTAATAAACTAGATGGTATAACCTAAGGAATACATAAAAAAAGTTGTAAGATAAAAATACTATTAAGGGAATAAAAAATGATAAGGAATCATAAGTGGTGTGTTAATGTAAAAACCAGATATCATAAATGTGAATGTTGAGGGGTAATGAGATGATAAAATAAAATTGAAAACATGGTATCCTAAGGATATAGTTACATAGGAAATGAGTAGAAACTCAATTTATTCCTTGTAAGACCTTGTAATATTTCTAAATATACTTCCAAATCTAGGCACTGAGATGGCGTGAAATTCTGAGGCCCGGTGTGCCCGAAATAAATTATAAAAACATATTATGATTTTTTGTGCATGTGTTGGAAATAGGATACCTCTTAAATAGTAGCTCGGGCCAGGAACCAAATACCATGATTTAATCCTGAATAGGTTGTTTTCAATAGGAGTGGTATAACTTTTTTTGGTGCGGGACTCCTATGAAAAATATTATGCAAGGTAAACTAGAAATTAAAATAATTAAACTTAATTTTTTATCTCGAATGAAAAACCCCAATAAAAATGAAATGGGGACTCGGGTTGGGATTCTGATACCATTTTTGAGTTTGGAATGTGGTGTTTTTACCATGCATGTCATCAAAATAGGGGAAAAGTAATTTAAATTTTTCACGCCGAGTGGGGCTTCTATAAATAGAAGTATAGGGAAATAGAATTAGGGGTTGCCTGAATTATTTCTATATCTATTTCTATATACAAAGACTATCTCTCTCCCTCTTAACTATTATTCATCGTTCATCGATGAATTAATGAGCTATCTCCACTGGTACATCGACAGATCAATGCAGTATCGCAAAAGATTCGTCATAAACATTGAACATATCCAAAAATGTCGGATTTCTTATACTTTTTAGCTTCTGATTCAACTTTTAATTGAAAAATCTTTTGTTTCTCCTTATTTTCTTCATTTTAAATTATCATAATTGACGGCCAAACATACATGAACATCAATACACCATGGAAAAATATTTTTTTCATCATGTTCTTCGCCCATTCTTTGGGTTTTTGGAAATTCATATTTTAAGTACATGTTGTGAAGATCACATCCTAAGCTTCCCAAAACAATGTTTGAAATTATTTTTGAACCTCTGATGTGATTGTATTGGCCCTCAGAAGGGGCCAACTGAATAGAGCCGGTGGCAGCCAACAGTGGTCCAAGGCGGTGCGTGCCATGAAGAGATAGCTTGAGTGGAGGATGGGGCAGATCAGCGAGGCTGGCTGGGCTCGACGGCTGCACGGGGATACATCAAAGCAGAAGTCCAGCACGACTAGGCTGGATGGCGAGGCAGAAGTGGTGACTCCATTTTGGGTATGCATGGTGTGACATGGATGAGAGCACTAGGGTGCTGCCGATGAACAAGGTTCTGGGATTGGGTGGGTACCCCATGGCGGCGACCGAGAGTCGCACTTCGTGGGTCTATCGTGTGGACATGGGAATAGTAGGAGGATTGACCATGAGGGTCGATCGGTGTCGGTGGGTCATGCTAGCCAAGTGTGGTCTGGGTAGTGGTGCACAGGTCGGGCCGTGTGAGGTGGGACAGAATGGTGTTCTGTGGGCTGGGCCATAGAAGGCGGGTTGGGTTGGTGGCAGACGGGCCGATGGTCCGGGCAGGGCCGGCCGAGACAGACCATCCATGTTTTTTCCAAAACCTCCTTAAATGGATGTATCATTTGATACAGGCATTTGATTCGCATGCTGTCTACGGAAAAAAAATCCTTGGGTCGATACAGATCATTTGTGATTGTTTTTGGAAATTTTAATGTTCAATCTTGAAGGTGGGAGATGTGAAACACTCTATTTATTAATAATAATTTAAATTATTAGTTTTCACGGTTCATTCTATCAGACAGATCACATGCATATGAAGTCTCTTTAGCACACCATTAGAGGTTTTGTGACCCTGAAGTCAATATGGAACTTTTAATATTGGGTTGTACTTTTAAGACATGGTTTCATTGATCGGTATCATGAAACACATATATTTAATAATAATATATTATATATTATTATTCATATAACTGGTTTCAGACCTACCTTCTAAACGTGAGTTCCATTTAATGCAATGTCAGTGGAGGCACATCCCTAGCCCTTGTGAATAATTTTCAAGAAAAATTTTAGTTTCTTAAGATAAAGTTGAGGTGTGGGCCCTTTGAGGCCCGGTGCACACGTTTTTTGTTGAAATTCACCCTTTTCAATGGGTATCTTTATTGTATGACCAGGTAGTCAAACCTATGTATTTTTTCATTAGGATCACAATGGAGAAATCCATATAATTTGTTTTAGAACCAAGGCATGGTCCCCACATTATGTCACTTGAGAAAAATGAAATGACATTAAACTTTTCCATCAAAGTTTTGTTTGGGGTGAATGAATAATTTATCTTGAATGTTTTTTCACAAAGATTTAAATGGTTTGATATAATCGAACTTAGAGATCCTTTTTCATGATCTTATTAAATGTTGTAACATGAGGTGAATATCTACGGAAGATCATTTCAACGTATTTGAATAGAACCCATGGATTGGGTCATCTTCGACTCCGGTGAGAGTGAATAAGATGTATGAAGAGATGTGGTTGAATGTTCTGGAGCCGTTTGAGGAGATGTGTTAGGGAAATTATATTTTCTTCCATTGTATCAACAACAAAAAATTCATGCTCATTAGCCAATTGTCTTGGCATGTCGTGTACTCTAGGAGTACACCGACATGATTAGAGGTAATTAATCATAGTTTAGTACCAAATAAAATCTAGGTACATGGAAAGGAATTTATGCGTGTTCACACATTGTGTGGTCCCCACGTGCATTGTATAATACATTAAGAATTCTTCTATCTATAAAATTTCTACCTTTTGAACGTGGATTTTGGCATGTCAGTAGCCTATACTAGGTTTTTTTCACATAAAACGCGAGGGTTCACACCATAGTGGCTTTTGAGGTATAATGTGAAATGTCCAATTATGAATCCTATCCAGGGCGTCACCTGATGACTAGAGCGGTGTATTTTTTCTGACCGGTAGCATCTAGTAGGGATGTCCAGTGTTCCTTGATGATAATCTGAGAGATACCATCCAACAGGGATGGCCAGTGTTCCACAATGCTTTTTTGAGAGGTACCATCTAGCAGGAATGGTTATAGTTCCTTGATGATCTAGAGTGGAATCCCCTTGACGCATCATGGTTTAGGTATCCTCTAAAACTTCTACTAGAGTAGATTCACCATGATACATCAGGGTGTGAGTAGCCTCTACGACTTTTACTAGAGTCAAATCCCCTTAAAACATATGGGTGTGGGTAGCCTCCACAAAATCTACTTGAGTGGAATCCCCCTGATGAATTAGGGTGTGGGTAGCATCTATGACATTTTCCAGAGTGGAATCCCATAATTCATCATGGAATAGATATCCAATACTTTGTGATATGAAATCTCGACTGTGTGGTACAATGACAGGACACTATTTTACATGAATTTGGACTCTCCTTAAATAGGATAACTTTTCCCACAAAGATTCATCCTTATGAAGCGACCTAAAAACGTTCAGGTAAGACAGACCCACCCAAAAGGGATAGTATCAAGGTGTGATGATTGAGCCCATTTGAATTGAAGTTCATAGCAGACATGTGGGATGATAAGCATCAATAGATACATCTAGTACGGTTAGTGATTGACTTTTCCAAGGTTGAGTTTATGAGATGTAGATCTCCTTACTCTATCATTTGGGTTTATTTGATTGAGCGTCCTTTTTTCCAGTACCCACTTTTTGGGTTTTATATACTCTCATTCTAAGAGCGGCAAAGACGCGTGGGGAAAGACATGTGCTTTAAGTATCTAGATTCTCATGGTCGGATGAGTTTACTCTCCTACTATAGGAAGTGAAGACTCGATGAGAAGTTCATCTTCTCACCATTTCTATCTCTCTATGTTTGAAAATTCTTAATTCACTAGTTTTTTAGGATAAGATTTACTTATTTTATTCTACCTTGTTCTCCCTACTCTTTTAATCCTCTTTGGTTATATATCTCTACTACGGTCCACTTAAGTACTCCTATTTCTCCTCTCTCAGGCCTTCAGAGAATCATACTGAGTAGTTTTATACTCACCCTTTCTTGACATTTTCTCGAACTTGGTGTGCCCTTGAAGACAAAAAATAGGTTGATCATGAATCCAGAGGCTCTAGGAATACGTGGTGGTTGGAATGTATGCAGTGGTCGTATATTGGGATTAATAAGCATGAATCTCCCAATGCTTCTACTTTTTCACCTGTTGCTGGATTGTGGCACCATTCTGGTTGGGTTAGTATTTCCCCCCATTCCCTTTTCAGCTTTAATTTTCTGTGCTTGTACTGTTTATAGGTTGATGTATGATTTTGGTTATATATATCATATTTTGTATCTTGTTTTCTTTTCCCTATTCATTGTTTTCATTGAGTTGGTTGAGTGTATGTGTATTGGTTCATAGTCAAAGGCTTCCCTTAGTTTTTTGTACCTTCGGCACTAGTCGCCAGCCCCTGGCCTATGGAGGCATACTTGGGGTAGTTGCATCTCAAGCCTCAGTATGGGATTAGTCATGAAAAAGTTGTATCAGAGGTGGTTTGACTGTCAAAAACATTGTTTAGGTGTTTTCACTAAAAAGGACTTGGTTGGATTGAGGGTAATAGTGTCGAAGTGTCTCATGAGAGGCGATTTGGCCATGGAGTCCAATAATGGTATTGGCGACTGGCGTATCCATTCACCGAGACCATAATGACCTTCTTATTGACTTAGTACCCTGAGAAACATATGGTAGTAAACAATGGTATATGCATCATATAGTATTGAGTCTTTATTTATAATTATTGATCCATCTACCCATTATTATTGATATTTATATATACTCTCATCTAATGACGATACTCATTGGTAACATTCATGATGTCTTCATGATTCCATCCAGCCAGGATAATAGATTTGGTTCGGATTGACGACCCTATTAAACACAAGGACTCAACATAGGACACATCATGAAATCTCCTTTCTCAAGGTGGGCAGGTAGCATCACCCCCACCAGTTGAGTAACAAATAACCCCAACCGAGTAGACTGAGGACGTGCATCGGCTAAGTGAACTTCTCGAGTTCTATAACCAAATACCAATAAGGCCCCACTATGAGCTAGACACTAATGTAGAATAGGTTTGGTGGGAGTTGGCGGTCAACCACTTTAGGCTCACACAGACACAGACAAAACAGATGGTTGCATTGGTAGCCAAATATTTCAATGTAGTTGATGGGAATTGGTGGAGCATGGTTACTCAGTTACATGATGAGTCATCACTATCATGGGATGACTTCTAGAATCTTTTTCATGAGAATTTATACCACTCTTTCTTGTGCTTAATTTGACTTTAGGAGCTCTTATTGTTTTAGTAGGGAGGAATGATTGTGGCTAAGAATGAGACTAGGTTCACAGAACATGTGTTAGGTCTACAAGTCTGAATACCCTAAGAGGGGGGCAGGTGAATCAGGGTATGACTAATTTAAAATTAAATCCTACTTAATCTTGTTTCACTGTTAATCAAAACACTCTTCGATCTCTTTCCCGTTGCACAATATAAACAGAAAGTAAAGCATGAACATGACACATCAATTTTTACATGGTTCACCGCTAAGGGATACGTCCAATGAGCATATGCCGACAAGTTTTCGGCAGTACCAAATTCCACTAAACTTCACTAGATGTGGATTTACAAGGTTCGGGCATAGTCACTCTATCACAGGATCACTGCCTTTACAATGTTTAGGGTCAGCTCACTGGTTTCCCAAGGATCACTCCCTATTTCTCTCCCTCTGGCTCACTACAGATGGACATGATCACCTTTTTCATTTTCCTTTTTCACTGCTACGGAAAGGATCCCCTCACAGTTTATAGACTTGTAGGTCTCTTCATTTGCATGAAAGAATGCATCATCAACTATTTGTAGATTCTCTGTTGAAGTTCAATGTTCATCCATTGATGAATACCACTTTACCACAGATGTTCTGGGAAAATTCTAAATTTCACACAACCCTAGCTTGACTTGTCTTTAACTAGTGCACAGCCTTTGCCTTCTTTGTGGAAAAACAACCTGCGCACCACACCTTCTGGAAAAAACTTGCTGGCCAAAACCTACTGGACAAAACCTACTGGCCAACTACCTGTTGGCCACAACCTTCTAGCTGAAACCTGCTGGCCCAAATCTACTGGCCAAAACCTACTGGCCACAACCTGCTACCCACAACCTGCTAGCCACAACCTGCTGGCCAACAACCTGCTCGCCACAACCTGCTGGCCGAAACCTGCTGGCTACAACCTACTGGCCACTACATACGGGCCAAAACCTGATGTTCATAACCTGCACGCCCCAACCTACTGTCAGTAACCTGTGCGCCACAACATGCTGTCCATAACCTGCACGCCACAACCTGTTGTCTGTAACCTGTGCACCACAACCTCTTGTCTGTACCCTCCACCCCACAACCTGATGTCTATAACTTGCGCGCCACAACCTGTGTGCCAACACATGCACACCAACACCTACGCACCAACACCTGCGCGCCCAAAACATCCACTTACACGCTTAGAGCTTAGATTTTCTCTAAGTGTTGATCTCCTTGAACAAATAGGAGAGTATCCATCTATTTATAGGAATTTTGAGCACTGGCACACCACACTTGCACGCGAAAAATTCACACCACACTTTCACGCTACACTTGCACGCCACTTTAGGACTTGCGTGCCACTTTCTTTCCTTTTCCATATTTTTATATGATGATCTTGAAATATGACTTGTGTGCCACACTTGCACGCCATACTTGAGTGCCACTTTAGTACTTGCACGCAAAATCTTGTGCACCACTTTTGGACTTGCACACCAAAACATGCGTCTTGTTTTTGGACTTGCGCGCCAACAATTTCGTGCCAAAACTTGTGCGCCATTTTTTGACTTGCGCGCCACTTTTCCTTTGCCAAATTTTAGATGTTATGAATTAGAGAAATTCCTAGAATACAGCATTAGATACCTACTTAACAAAAGAGCACTACTCCCTTTTCCAAAATCACTTTTCCCCATTCTCTAGGAAAACCCCTTTTGTCAACAGTTTGATTCATTGAAACTCGCTTTGTCAATAAACACACCATGGAGTCCTGCATCGTCAACAAACTCAATCATCTCAATAAATGCTTGAATGATACCTTGATGGATTTTTTCCGAACAATCTCCTACATTGGGTTTGTTGGAAACTCTTCTCAAAACAATTCTCCATTCTTTGATACCCCATTAAGGCTTCATTGATCTTAAACCACCATTCTCCTCTTGCGATAGTGATATCGATCAAATATTTACTCAACACATACTCTAAGCACACATGAGAAATGCTCAGCGTGAGAAACAAGAGTATCGTAAAATGTTCATCTATGAGTCAGTTCTTTTCTGACACCACTATTGATACCAACCTGATACCAGTTGACATTTTCATACCAACATGATACCAACCACAATTCTTCTTTTATAATGATCCTCTGCTATCGTGGTATCCATTCTTTGATCGATCACAACTAGAATCATCTGATTTAATAACACTCCCCCTATCTGCTCACTGCTTTAACTCTCATCATTTGAAAATACTATTCAACACATATTCAACTCCCCCTATTTGGATACTCTACTTATCAGCTTCTCCCCATATCGATCATGATTTATCAAATTGTCACACTATCTCCCCTTGAACACATTTATTTTCTCCCCCATTGTTAATGAAACCAAAGGTCACTCCTTTGTAGTCTGTAACAATGTAGAGAACACATATCATCAAATTTAGGGAAAAACACATCATACCTCAATGAGAGGGGTGGATCCCATAGCCACAATCTTTTAAGTGCGTGAGTCGATTGAACTCTTAGAGCCAGTCGATGCCTCTCAAAAGCTTCATTGGGCAAGGCCTTTATCAGAATGTCTGCAACCTGTAGCTCTATAGGCACATAATCCAAATTCACGATTAACTTCTCAACATTGTCCTTGATAAAATGATACTTTATCTCAATGTTCTTTGTCCTTGAGTGATGGGCATGATTTTTCCTGAGATTTATAGCACTTGAGTTCTCATGATGGATTCCGATCAGAGACTTCACTTGAACTCCCATATAGTTAAGTTGCTGCTTCATCCACAATAGCTGTGTGCATGATTGAGTGGAAGAAATATACTTTGATTCCATGGTGCTTAGTGAAATGTAATCTTGCTTCTTTCTTAGCCATGAAATACACAATCCACCAAGATAGAATGCACCTCCTGACATTGATTTTCTACCATCTGCTGATTCAACCCAATCTGCATCAGTGTAACCCAATAACACTGATTGAGATTTGTAATTATACATCAGACCAAAATCCATGGTGCCTTTGATATACTGAAATATTATTTTCACTAAAGCATGTGTCTTTCCTTGGGATTACTCTGATATCTCACTACTTGGCATGTGCCAAAAACAATAGCAGACCTTGTTCCGGTCAAGTACAACAAACATCCAATTATTTTCATATATTCTATGATATTAACTTCCTTTCCATCCTCATCTTTTGATTATTTCATCCATGTAGAAACTAGAGTTTTCATCTCCTTGGAATTCTCTATGAAAAACCTTCTTAAAACCTCGTTGGCATATTTGGATTGAGGAATTAATGTTCCATTCCTTCCTTGTGTCACATGTAGACCAAGGAAAAACGTTAGCTCACCAATCATTGACATTTCAAACTCATTTTTCATGAATTTGGAAAATTTCATGCCCTGAGCTTCATCTAATCTTCCAAATATTATGTCATAGACATAAACCAACACCATAGTCCATTGATTACTACTGTTACATAAATAGTTATTGTAATCAACTCCCCCACAATGGAAACCCATCTTCTCGACGTACTAATCAAGCTTTCAGTACCATGCTCATGGTGCTTATTTCAGCCCATACAACGCCTTCTTCAGCCTACAAATATTTTTCTCATCCTCATGAATGAAAAAACCATCTGGACGCTCAATATACACCTCATCTTTCAGAACACCATTCAAGAATTCAGATTTGAAATCTCTCTGGAACACGTTGAACTTTCTTTGCACTGCTATGGCAAAAAATAATCTGATTGTATCCATCCTTGCAATTGGTGAAAATGTCTCATCAACATCTATTCCCTCTATCTGGGAGTATACCTTGCACACTAACCATGATTTGTTCCAAATTACTGTTCCATATTCATTCATCTTGTTGCGCTATACCCATTTAGTCTCGATGACATTCTTGTCTACTGGCCTCGAAACAATCTCTCATGTCTGGTTGTTCTCAATCTGATCAAGCTCTTCATTCATAGCGTGAACCCAGTTTTCATCTTCAGCTACATTGGAAAAACATGTTGGCTCCAACTGAGATAAAAATGATGTTTTATATAATAATTTAATTCTTCAAGTCTGAACTGAAGTTGTCTAATCACCAATGATATTCTACCTATTAATTTTAGCATGAATCTCTAGCTTCCTTGCAGACACAAACTTGACACTTTATTGTTTATCATTAGTATCTTCTTCTGAGTCAGCCTTTGCCACTTCTGGTCCACCTGTTTTGCATACCTCATCATCACTATAATCTAGAAATTGTTTACCTGGTCGTTGAGTATTCTGTTCATTTTCAACTATAGTGACATCATTTTTCTCAACAATTGTTTCCGGCCTTTTGTTGAAACATTTGTATGCATTGCTTTTCCTAGAGTAGCCAAGGAATATCCCATGATCTCCTCATTACTGAAACCTCCTGTGATTTTATTTTTTGAGAATGAAGAACTTTCTCCCCAAGATATGAATGTATTTCAGCATTGTATTTTTTTCATACCATATTTCATATGGATTCTTCCCTTCCTTCAGACACAATAGAGACCTGTTCGAAATATAGACCAATGTCAAAACTGCTTCCTTCCAAAAAATTTCTGGTAGGTAATTTTCAATAAGCATCATTATGTCCATGTTGTTGATGATCTTATTTTTTCATTCAACCACTCCATTCTGTAGGGGAGTCCTCACTAATGAAACGTGAGGCCCTATCCTGGGTTTCTCGAGATAGTTTTTGACTTGACTGTTTATGAATTCTGTACCGTTATCAGTATGAATCTTTAGAATTTTCTACCCATGCATCCTTTCTGATTCTCTCCTATACTGCTTTATGCAACTGAAAACCTCTGTCTTATGGGTAACAACAAATACACAGGCCAATCTTCTATAATCATCAATGAAAAAACATAGTACCTTTTCCCATTTATAGATCATGGTGAGATAGGTCAACATACATCATCATGCACCAATTCGTGTACTCTAGTTGATTTCTGTTCCTTTGGCCTGTATGTCTTTCTAATGATCTTCCCCTATTGGAAATGATCACACGTATGAGTGCGATAATGTGATTGTTCGGGAAGGTCTCTAGAAGCATCACACTTTACCAAATCTTCTATAGATGGTAGGAATAGATGCACAAACCACTTATGCCACAACTAGTTTTCTTCATCTTTAGATAAAATGCATGTATCTTCTTCCCCACCTACAAGGTAATGATTTCCCTTTGTCCTTTTTACCTATAGGACAACTGCTCCATATTTTCCGTTCATAACACACATCTTCTCGGTAAATCAGATAGAGTTCCCAGAGTCACATAGTTGACTTACACTGAGCATGTTATTAATAAGACCCTCTAAAAACAAGACATTCGTATGTCTCATTTAGTTTCCCCAAAACATGGATTTTCCTGAGCCAACAATCATCAGTCCTTCATCATTTCCAAATTTGAAAACTCTATTGTCATGTTTTATGCCTGTAACAAGATCCTTATTACCTGTCATGTGAGAAGTGCAACCACTACCAAGGATCCATACATCAGAGCGATCTGATGTCTTAAAGAAAATTTCTACAAGCATAGCCTTCTCATTTTTATTCTTCTTGGTCTATAATTTTTCCTTAATACTCATCATGGATTGATACTTATGCTCTTTCTCAGAGTATGATGGACCATCTTCATCTTGAAAAGCCGTAAATCTATTATACATTTTTAACTCATCTGTTTGTTTATTGATATGCTTCTTGCAAATGTTTTGATTCTGCTTTTGCACATTTCTCTGTATGGTCTAAGTGCAGTACCTATCCAAGTTCCCAAATCCTCTACACCAAAAATAGTGTCCTTCGAAATATGTTTTGTAAAATCGTTATCTGTTTGGCTACTACCTCTGTTCTTGTTCCCTTCGATATCTCTTGGCTATAGAACACACATACTATGAATGTACCATCTATCCACAATAATAAAACCCGATATAAGGTGCATTACTTCGTGTTACATCAGAACTACGAGTTTCCCCTTGGGATCACAAAATAGTCTGATTCTACTTTATTCCCAAATCAACCTTCAATCTCAGGACTGGTGCTTGTGGTCTAACTTCAATTTCCACAGATTTGTGCTTCTGATCTGGCCCTAAATCTGCCTTATCATTTGATTTCAATTGATGCTTCTTTCCTAATGAACTTCTAGGCTCCTCTTTCATCTTTTCAGTCATCGAAATGACCTTCATTCCTGATATCACATTGGAGTACAATAGTTTTTCTTGATCCTTCATTTTTCGTCTTAGACTGACCACTTCTTCTTCAAGAACATTGATACATTTTACCTGATCCCTTCATGTGTTAGTCAAAAAATCTATTTCATTATTTTGTTCCTCAAATTTAAGCTTATACTAATAGATATTTTCTGATCTCTAAAGTGTTGATGATTTTATTCTTTCAATTTCTTCTAATAGCTCAGAATTTTCTTCATCTTGTTATTGCATATAGAGTTTGGAATCCTGAACCACTTTAATGGAATTATTCATTTTGTCTCTCCAAACATATATCTCCTTAAGAGCTGCTTCCAATTCGGCTTCCATATCAACTCTTCCTTCAACTTCTTCTTCTTCTTATTCAGTGTTAGTTTCTTCCTTTTCATGAGAGCTACCGGCGATCGCCACTATAGAATTTTCTCCATGATCTTTGTAATTTTCAATCTCATACCTCAGAACCATCTGAACTGTCTACTTCTTGGGAAAGAATATTTTTCTTCTTGAATAAATTTCTCTTGAACTGCTTCTTCCCATTCACATAGGCTGAAGACTTGTTGGGAATATCGAATTCATCATCATCATTATCATTATCTTGAAACTATTTGGGGGACCTTATCGCAAGATGAACAACCTTTAAACATTGAAATCAAGCTAGTGGATGTTTCACTTTAAACATTCCTTTTCCTATTTGCAGAATTGAAGAAAGGAATGATATCACCTCATCTGTCTCTTATTTCTTCTGAGAACCTTTAATAGTGAGATTCTTCAAGGCGTTAAATTCCACCTATTTGGATTTATCTTTTTCCAAAGAGTCGTTATCATCGTTTCTCATTTCATATGCAACAACTGTTCTCTGTAGATTATCCAATGTCAGCTCTTCCGGGTCATTATCTTCCAAAACAGAAACATTAAGATTGAACAGAGGTGGAAGTTTTCTAAAGATGTGGATCACAATTTTTATGTCTTCAATAACATCACCAATGCCCACATGTCTTCCACAAAAACATTTACCCTGTCAAAAAATGCATCAATAGATTCATTCGGGATCATTCTCAGATCTTCACACTTGTTCCACATAACTTCTAGCTTTGCCTCTTTGACTTTTGTATCCCCTTCATATATATTAAAATGCTTTTCCCACATATCATGTGACGTTTTTCATGACATCACCTTTGTATAAATGGGATTGGAAAGGGCTCCCCCTAAGGCATTGATTGCTTTGGCATCAGCATCTTGATGTCTATTCTCAGCTTCTGATAATGCATCACTATTAATATCAGCTGTGATACCATGTATTGTGGCTGAAAACACATCCATTACCAATGATGTGAAATAGTGTTGCATTCAATTCTTCTATATATGAAAATTACATCTGTCAAAGATCGGAATCCCTTTATGAATAGTGACCTCCATTGAGAGAAGAGAAAATATCAATCTTTCCCTCTGATACCAATTTTTAGGTCCAAAAGGCTGAATACCCTGAGAGGGGGGATGAATCAGGGTATGACTAATTTAAAATTAAAGCCCATTCTGATCATGTTTCACTGTTATGAAAAAAACCTTTCTCCCTCTTTCCAGTTTTACTATATAAACAGAATGTAAAGAATTTACATGACACATAAATTTTTACTTGGTTCATTGCTAAGGGATACATCCAAGGAGCATACGCCGAAAAGTTTTCGGTCGTACCAAATTCCACTAAACATCACTAGCTGTGGATTTACAATGTTCGGGCATAGTCACATTATCCCAGGCTCACTACCTTTACAATGTTTAGGGTCATCTCAATGTTTCCCAAGGATAACTCCCTATTTATCTATCTCTGGCTCACTACTGGTGGAGAGGATCACCTTCTTCCCCTTCTTTTGCTCACTACTCCGAAAAGGATGCACTCACAGTTTATAGACTTGTAGGTCTCTTCATTTGCATGAAACAATGCATCCTAAACTGTTTATAGATGCACTGTAGAAGTTCAATGTTCATCCACTGATGAATACTGCATAACCATAGATGTTCTGGGAAAATTATAACTTTCATGAAACCCTATGGTAACTTGTCTTTAACTAGTTCCCAACCTCTACCTTCTTTGTAGAAAAACAAACCTGCTCACCACACATACTGGCCAAAACCTGCTGGCCAAAACCTGCTGGCCAAAACTTGCGGGCCGACATCCTGCTGGCCACAACCTACTGGCCAAAACCTACTGGCCGAAACCTGCTAGCCCAAACCTGCTGGCCAGATCCTGCTCGCCACAACCTGTTGAACACAACCTGCTGGCCACAACCTACTGGCCACAACCTACTGGCCACAACCTGCTGGCCGAAACCTGCTGGCCATAACCTGCTAGCCGCAAACTGCTGGATGAAACTTGCTGTCCGTAATAAGTGCGCCCCAACCTACTATCTGTAACATGCACTCTACAACCTACTGTCTCTAACCTATGCACCACACCCTGCTGTCTGTAACCAGCACGCCAGAACCTACTGTCTATAAACTGCACGCCACAACTTGCTCTCTGTAACTTGCATGCCACAACCTGTTGTCCATAACATGTGTGCCACAACCTACTGTCCTTAACATGCACGCCACAACCTACGCGCCAACACCTGCGTGCCCAAAACATCAATTTGCGCGCACAGAGCTCATATTTTATCTATGTGTTGAGCTCCTTGAGAAATGAGGAGAGTAGTCATCTATTTATATGCATTTTGAGAACTGGCGCCCCTCACTTGCACACAAAAATTTCATGCCACACTTTCACGCCAGTTTGGACTTGCATTCCTCTTTCTTTCCTTTGACATAATTTGATATGATTTTATTGAAATATGACTTGTTTCCCACACTTGCGCGCTATATTTATGCGCCACTTTAGTACATGCGTGCCACTTTTGGACTTTCATTCCAAAACTTGCGCACCAATTTTGGACTTGCACGCCAACACTTGCGCGCCACATTTGGACTTGTGTGCCAAAACATGCCCGCCATTTTTGGACTTGCATGCCACTTTTCCTTTTCCGAATTTTTGATGTTCGGAATTCGAAAAAATTTCAGTGTAAAACATTAGAAACATTCTTAACAAAAGAGAACAACTCCCTTTTCCAAAAAAACATTTCCCCATTCTATATGAAAACCCATTTTGACAATAGTTTGAGTCATTGAAACTCGTTTTGTCAACAAACACAACATGGAGTCCTGCATCGTCAACAAACACAATCATCTCAAAAAATGCTTCAATGATACCTTGAGGGATTTTTTCCCAAAAACTTTGCACACTACTCTCTGGACATGATCTATAATGGTTACTTCTGAGAATGGATGTTTGAGTAGGGAATCTGTAGGGGGGTTGTAACACACCTAGCTTCCACGATATTCTTCTCATTCAATAATGCAATAACTTGAATTGTACGCAAGTTCGAGTTCTAACACACCGCGACTATTAAAAGTAGCCGTTATGAATAGTAATAACCAATTTATAAATTTATAGAAATTTTATATTTCAAAAGGACTTCATTTTTGTAATCGTAATATCGAAATTATCCTATGTTGAATTTTTTTTAATTTTCTGAGAACTTCCAATTTTTTATGAATAGTGAAAAATACATAAAAAAACGTTTTTAATCAAAATAATTTATAGTGATAAATTATACTATTTAGTAGTTTTAAAGTATAATTATAATATATTTTTACCATTTTATCCAATGGTGGTCATTATAATTAAATTAACATTGAAATTGGGCATGAACAATTGTCAATCTTTTGATATAAATTGTTTCTTAAAAACACTCTATTTGTTGTGACAGCGAGAATTAATTATAAATTAATTAATGCAACTTATATGTTTGGAATTTTTTAAATTAGACATCATTTTTTAAATCTGAATATCAAATATAGCTTAGGGTGAATTTTTGGGATTTTTCTGAAAAACTTCAATTTATGATTAATAGTGAAACCACTAAGTGGTACTTATAAAAACTAATTTTTCACTAAAATGAAATTGTACCAATTTGGTGTTTTGAATTTAAAAAATCCGACATACATGGTTGTCATTAAGAAGTAAAATGTGGTTCAATGAGATTAAAATAATTTCTGGTGAATAGTAACTTTTAAGTTCTTAATCGCAATTAGAGTTAATTAGTGTAGTTTAAGGTAAAAATAATGTTTTAATAATATGAGATGAACTTGACACATGTCCTACCCTCATTTTATGTTACATGGCCTACCAAGAAAATCCATGGGTAAACTTGAGGACCCCATGGAGCCACTTTATTTGGAAAATGAAATAAATACCTTTTATTTAATGTTAAAGTAAGAAATGACACAAACATGAAATGTTTTACTAAAACCATTTTTACATGGCGTTATACAAGTCATATTTTTGACTATAAATAGTCATTGGAAAGCTAAAAAGACTTCCTACATAATAGTATTTTTTTAATAATTTTTAGACATTATATAAATTAAATTATATATGACATCATTATGATGCAGCGATGACCTCATTATTTAACGATTTTAATAAAATGAAAAGATAATGTCCCATCCAAGGCTTAAACTTTTCAAAAGACTATTGGATGGGTAGATTTAGAACCCTTATCACCTTATCCAGGAATTATATTTGTGTGGGACCTTTAGAATCTGAAAATCATTGTATAATAATGTAAAATTTCCTTACTTTCCAAGAGTGTCCCTCCTCTCCACTTATAAAAGGCCCCTATCTCTACCACCTCATTCACAATTTCAAGCCATTTGGCTAGGCCAAATTCTGCCCAAATACTCTACCAACTTCCCCCTCTTACTCCTAGAAGCCTCACGTTGGGAAGAACTCTTCACAAGGAAGCCTTTGGCTCAAATAAAAAAGAGTTACCCGTTTTAAAGGTAGTGTTTTCTCTTATGTTCTTTTGTTTTATTTTTCTTCTCCAAACCCCTTAAACTCATTTTATTCCTTTCTTTTGTAACAAAACCTGTATCTAGAATATACTAGGATGTTGTTATGATAAGGATTTGGTTTACACTTACACACACCTTTGTCTAATGGTTAACGAACATACTGTTTCTGTGGGCGGCGAAATACTGCCTCACGAAACGATGATTGTTCAAATTCTATTAACACCTATAATGGTGGCCATTTTGATGACAATATTTTCATATATGATATATATATTATGTTTATGTTTTCCTTATCATTCTTTATTTCTCATTTATGGCATACTTTATGATTTCTATTATGGGTAAACGCGATAATTTCATTTTAGGAAGTGCGGACTACCGCCCCCTCAAAGTGATTGAATCGTTAATGCCATATGTGGGATGTATAAAGGATGGAGTTAATGATATTGTATATGATATTATACTGGAATTATAATATACATTTATATCATTATGATTTCATTAAATATGAAATATAAATGAAAGTAGCGTTCATGCGTACGTACGGCTTACCGTCTCCATGAACGGTGCATTTCATTTCTTATCACTAAATGTTACGTAATATTATGACTGAATGTATATACTGGATATATATGATATATATGAAATCTAAATCATGAATATAATTCTAGAGATAATGGATATTATACCACATAAACAAACTGTAATTATAAGAAGTTTATTGTTGACTCATGTACCAAAAATTGACAAAACGACCGTTATTAACTTAAATAATTACATAATGTTCATAAAATTGTAATAAGTGATTTAAAAAGGATAATGAAATTTAAAGTGGTAGATATTAACTCTAGTTTATTATTCAGTAGGTTAAAGAATGGTCGAATCAAGTCGGACACAAGGAAAGGGCATTTCTTAACTCAACATCCATTCTTTGGGTTAATCTCCTACTTTCAAATTATGTCATGATATTATTATGTCCTATTTTGTATTTTTACTTTATTTATGTGTACCTATAGTGAATACACATAATAGTTCTATTTTATTTTAAAAATGATCTTTTAAGGACTTCATCTCAATCTCCTTTCATTGAGGAATATTTGGTTTTATACACAACTTTCTTTTATACGGTGTATAAACCCCTTTGACTTTTACGTTTATTCAAAAGGAATCTTCTTTATACAAAGCGTTTTACTAAACGAAAAAAGGGAATGTTTTTCTTTCCGTACATATGCGGAGACAATGAATTCTCTGCCGCCGTGACCATTATTTGAGTTTCGGCTTCCTCTACAAGACATCACTTTTTTTAATGAAAAATAAATACACAGTTTTAACTTTCTTTTATTTTGGTATTGAAAATGGTTTTGAAAGCGTTTTTATTATATCAATGTGTTGTATTGATATCTTGTGATTGAAATGTGGAAATGGTATGTTTCCTTTATGCATGTTTTATGAGATACGATTATGTTATGGTTTATGATATGTTTAAACCTATTCATATGAGGAATGCATTGGACTTAATAAGTGACGGGTAGAGCCCGCTATAGATCCTCGACGCATTGGAAGGTCTCATGAGACAAACTAGTGTCTTGGCACGAGTCCTTGACAAAATCTTATTTGTGGTCTTGGCACGAGGCCTTGGCTACGTGGTTATGATAGTCTAGAATTATGCATTCCATCATTATGTAAGTGGTTAATGATATTTCATGTGATTATTCGATTAGTAGAATATCCATGTGAGTAAGTAAATGGCATTATTTAATTTTTTGGCCATATTATGCTAAAGTTAAAGTTTAAAAAGTCTTTTGTTTTAGTTATACATTGCCTTAAATGTTAATGATTATTTATGAAATCTTCTACAATATTGTTATCCTTACTGAGCATTTGAGCTCACCCATTTCAATGTTTTAATATTTTCCAGGATGTGAAGAAGTATTTTATGAATGACCTGTAGGGATAGTCAGACGAGGATATGAGTGTGGACTATAGAGACTTTGTTATTGTAGTTTTTCACCATCTGATGTAATGTAACATTTATGAATGTATGTAGTGTTTCCAAGGATACTAAACTAATCGGTCATTCGAGACTTGATCTTTTGTGATCATGACAATGTTACGAGGTAATGCACCGACTCTGGGTAGCTGGGGTCGGGGCACTACAGTTGGTATCAGAGGCGGTTTAGTACTAACCATGGAAGCTATATTTAGATAAACTCTGATTAGAGCACACAACCCGTAGATAGACTTTGAGGATTAGTATAGAAGAACATCCTAGAATTTTGTTATTATAGATATTTTGTGAGTTTTCCAATAAATAAATCCCAGTCTAGATACGAGCAGGTTGAGGGGGCTCTGGCACAGATGTACCTAGGGGTAAAACCTAAAAACACCGCTTTGAGATAGACTCGAACGGGAACTGGTGCATGACAACGGGCCTTGCTGCACTCTTGGTTACGACACTCCCAGGGCATATGATTAGGATAATTATCGTTTTCGTTACAAACCACTATGAAGGGTTATGAGTATATACTTTCTCAAAGAAAACATTTTTATGGATTATATCCATAAATAGTTCAATTTATGTTAAGTATCTTACAAGTATGGAATTATGTATTTTGATTCATAAACTAATATAGTTTATGCCATTGTTTAGAAATGGCACCTAGTGGAAGGAATGGAAACCGTATCAATGCACGCACTCCGTGTAGGGATTTCCCTCTTGCTCAAGAAAATTATTGTGGATTTGGAGATACAACTGGTGCTGATCAACTTATTACCATACTGGGACAACTCACTCAAGTTATGAATAATAACCTTACTCGTATGGATCACCCTGATCCACAACGTGGAGGATCAATGTTAGACCGCATCATGAGGCAACAACCACCAATATTTAATGGGGGTACAAATCCATTAGTAGCTGAGAAATGGATAAACTCATTCGAGAAAATATTCCATGCCTTGGGGAGTAGCAAAAGGGAGAAGGTTGTCATGGCAGTTTACTGCCTCACTGGAGATGCCGATCAGTGGTGGTCGCTGATTCAAAACACAAAGGAAGATGATGACGAATCAAATTTGGAATGAAGGGGGTTCAAAGAGCTTTTCCTAGAAAAATACTTTCCTCATGACCATCGAGCAGATATGGAAATGCAATTTCCGAGTCTGAGACAAAAGGAGGATGAGAATGTCGCAAAGTATGAGGCTATCTTTACAAGGTTAGCGAGGCATGCAGCATATTATATACGTAACCCAAGAAGTAAGATTGATCGTTTCATTGATGGGTTGAAACCATTTCTCCATCGAGCTTTAGTATCACAATCTTTCTCAACATACGAGGATATAGTCTCATGTGCTATCAAGACAGAAAAGGAATTCTCTAAGTCTTATGAAAACAAAGTAAAGCAAGAGAAGAAGAGAACGGTGGAACAAGAGACAGATAAAGGGAAAAAGGGAATGAAGGATTTTCTGTTATATGATAATTGTGGGAATAATCACCCTTGTACTAGCCTAAAAGAAATTGGAGTTTGTTACAAATGTGGAGAAAAAGGTCACCAGGCGCGTGATTGCAAGGGAAAAAAAGAGGATATCAATGTTGAATGCTACAATTGTAGGGAAATGGGGCATTATGAAAATGAATGTCCTAAGCGTCAGGGAAAATTACCTCAGAAAAGGCCGAGGGATCAAGGGAAATCTTATTTTGTTACTACAGTTGAAGCAGAATAACTAATGTATTGGTGCTTTTGGACTCATGGATTATATTCTGGTTATTAGAATAATGATATATATATAGAAGGATTGTACTGCAGTACTTGTTGATTTAATTAAGGTTTTAATATGATGTAGGTAATTATATTTTTAGTATGTGACAATAAGAGAAACTTTACTTTGTTTGGGGAATCTGATAAATTGATTTTGGAATTAAGAGATCTTTTAGAGAAAGTCTGGACAGAGGTATTTTGGATAACTATAAAGGTTGGAGTGGATTAAGTTGATCTTTGGATAGTATTGTTTAAGGTTAAAAAATTTATGAAGATTATTTTTGGAATATTATAATACAATAGTTTTAGGAAAAGGACAACCCGCAGGGTGGGGCATAACCCGTCGCATCGGACAAAGCTGTAGGAATCGAACACACAACCATAGTGCGACAGACCTTTATTTCCTACCACTAGCCTACAGGAAGTCCCTTGTTATTAAAAAATAATTTTACTAATCTAAATGGTATGTGTTAACATTTGGAACCTTATACAATTAGGATAAGTATAATATTTTTGAGTTCTATTATCTTTTTAAGTGAAAGATGAGTTGAAGGTTGAAACTCTAATTGTCAAGCATAAATATATATATACCTATCTCTTATTCAATGAATAAATTAATTCTTAAACTTTTGTAAAGGGATATTAAGACAAAAAAATGTGTTATCCTAATACCATATGTGTTTTTGAACTGATGATATTTTAAATCAATATAGATTGAAGGCTTTGAGGCCCTCAATTTGAGAGTTGATTGTGATTGATGACCTCAATCACTCCCTACAAGTATTTATGTTTTTCCTCCAATTATATGTCTCTAATTTCCACCAATGTTCTCCTAATCGAGATCATAATTGGGTGGTGACCTTTTCATTTCCCTTTCCCTCCTATTAAGGCTAAATTTTATTAATCTTATTTCCGATGTGGGTTTTCCACAAAGGTATTTTCTCTTTTCAACCTTTTTTTTCAAATAAAATTTTTCAAATTGTGAGGACAAAATTTAGTGAAGGAGGGGATAATGTAACACCCCGAGCTTCCACGATACGCTTCTCATTCAATAATGCAATAGCTTGCATTGTAGGCAAGTTCGAGTTCTAACACACCGCGACTATTAAAAGTAGCCGTTATGAATAATAATAACCAATTTTTAAATTTATAGGAATTTTATATTTCAAAATGGACTTCATTTTTGTATTCGTAATATCGAAATTAGCCTGTGTTGAATTTTTTGTAATTTTCTGAGAACTTCCAATTTTTTATGAATAGTGAAAAATAATTAAAAACAACTTTTTTAATCAAAATAATTTATAGTGATAAATTATACTATATAGTGGTTTTAAAGTATAATTAGAATATATTTTTACCATTTTATCCAATGGTGGTCATTAGAATTAATTTAACATTGAAATTGGGCATGAACAATTGTCAATCTTTTGATATAAATTGTTTCTTAAAAACACACTATTTGTTGCGACAGTGAGAATTAATTATAAAATTCATTAATTCAACTTATATGTTTTGAATTTTGTAAAATATACATCATTTTTTAAATTGGAATATCAAATATATCATAGGGTGAATTTTTGGGATTTTTCTGAAAAACTTCAATTTTTGATGAATAGTGAAACCACTAAGTGGTACTTATAAAAACTAATTTTTCGTTTATATGAAATTTTAATAAATTTTGTGTTTTGAATTTCAAAAATCCGACATACATGGTTGTCATTAAGAAGTAAAATTTGGTTCAATGAGAATAAAATAATTTCTGGTGAATAGTAACTTTTATGTTCTTAATCGCGATTAGAGGTAATTAGTGTAGTTTAAGGTAAAAATAATGTTTTAATAATATGAGATGAGCTTGACACATATCCAAACCTCATTGGATGTGACATGGGCGACCAAGACAATCATTGGGTAAACATGGGGACCCCATGGAGCCACTTTAGTTGGAAAATGAAATAAATACCTTTTATTTAATGTTAAAGTAAAAAATGACCCAAACATGAAATGTTTTACGAAAACAATTTTTAAATGGGGTTATACAAGTCATATTTTTGACTATAAATAGTAATTGGAAATCTAATAATACTTCATACATAATACTACTTTTTTATAATTTTTAGACATTAAATAAATTAAATTATATATGACATCATTATGATACAACGATGACATCATTATTTAACGATTTTAATAAAATGAAAAGATAATATACAATCCAAGGCTTACACTTGTACAAAGACTATTTGATGGGTAGATTTAGAACCCTTATCACCTTAGCCACTAATTATATAAGTGTGGGACCTTTAGAATCCGAAAAGCATTGTATAATAATGTAAAATTTCCTTACATTCCAAGAGTGCCCCTCCTCTCCACTTATAAAAGGGCCCCACCTCTACCACATCATTCACACTTTCAAGCCATTTGGATCGGCCAACCTCTGCCCAAATACTCTCCCAACTTCCCCATCTTACTCCTAGAAGCCTCAATTTGGGAAGAACTCTTCCCAAGGAAGCCTTTGGCTCAAATCAAAAAGAGTTACCCGTTTTAAAGGTAGTGTTTTCTTTTATGTTCTTTTGTTTTATTTTGCATCTAAAAACCCCTTAAACTACTTTTATTCCTTTCTTTTGTAACAAAAACAGTATCTACAATATACTAGTATGTTGTTATGATAAGTATTTGGTTTAAAATTACACACACCTTTGTCTAATGGTTAAAGAATATACTGTTTCTGTGGGCGGCTAAATACTGCCTCACGAAACAATGATTGTTCAAATTCTTTTAACACCTATAATGGTGGCCATTTTGATGAAACTATTTTCATATATGAAATATATATTATATTTATGTTTTCCTTATCCTTCTGTATTTTTCATTTATGTCATACTTTATGATTTCTATTATGGGTAAACGCGATAGTTTCATTTTAGGAAGTGCGGACTACCGCCCCCTCAAAGTGTTTGAATCGTTAATGCCATATATGGGATGTATAAAGGATGGAGTAAATGATATTGTATATGATATTATACTGGAATTATAATATACCTTTATATCATTATGATTTCATAAAATATGAAATAGAAATGAAAGTAGCGTTCATGCGTATGTACGGATTACCGTCTCCATTAACGGTGCATTTCATTTCTTACCTCTAAATGTTATGTAATATTATGAATGAATGTATATACTGGATATATATGATATATATGACATCTAAATCATGAATATAATTCTAGAGATAATGGATATTCTACCACATAAACAACTTGTAATTATAAGAAGCTTATTGTTGACTCAAGTACCAAAAATCGACAAAACGACCATTATTAACTTAAATAATTACATAATGTTCATAACATTGTAATAAGTGATTTAAAAAGGATAATTAAATTTAAATTGGTAGATATTAACTCTAGTTTATTATTCAGGAAGTTAAAGAATGGTCGAATCAAGTCGGACACAAGGTAAGGGAATTTCTTAACCCAACTTCCATTCTTTGGGTTAATCTCCTACTTTCAAATTATGTCGTGATATTATTATGTCCTATTTTGTATTTTTTTTCTTTATGTGTAGCTATAGTGAATACACATAATAGATATATTTTATTTTAAAAATGATCTTTTAAGGACTTCATCTCAATCTCCTTTCATTGAGGCATATTTGGTTTTATACACAACTTTCTTTTATACGGTGTATAAACCCCTTTGTCTTTTACGTTTATTCAAAAGGAATCTTTTTTATACGAAGCGTTTTACTAAACGACAAAAAGGGAATGTTTTTCTTTCCGTACATATGCGGCGACAAGGAATTCTCCGCCGCTGTGACCATTATTTGTGTTTCGGCTTCCTCTACAAGCCATCACTTTTTTTTAATGAAAAATAAATACAATGTTTTAACTTTCTTTTATTTTGGTATTGAAAATGGTTTTGAAAGCGTTTTTATTATATCAATGTGTTGTATTGATATATTGTGATTGAAATGTGGAAATGTTATGTTTCCTTTATGAATGTTTTATGAGATACGATTATGTTATGATTTATGATATGTTTAGACCTATTCATATGAGGAATGAATTGGACTTAATAAGTGAAGGGTGGACCCCGCTATAGCTCATCGATGCATCGGCAGGTCTCATGAGACAAACTAGTGTCTTGGCACGAGGAATTGACAAAATCTTATTTGTGGTCTTGGCACGAGGCCTTGGCTACGTGGTTATGATAGTCTGGCATTATGCATTCCATCATTATGAAAGTGGTTAATGATATTTCATGTGATTATTCGATTAGTAGAATATCCATGTGAGTAAGTAAATGACATTATTTAATTTTTTTGCCATATTATGCGAATGTTCAAGTTTATTAAGGCTTTTGTTTTAGTTATACATTTCCTTAAATGTTAATGATTATTTATGAAAGATTCCGCAATATTGTTATCCTTACTGAGCATTTGAGAACACCCCTTTCAATGTTTTAATATTTTCCAGGATGTGAAGAAGTATTTTATGAATGACCTGCAGGGATAGTCAGAAGAGGATATGAGTGTGGACTATGGAGACTTTGTTATTGTAGTTTTTCACCTTCTGATGTAATGTAACATTTATGAATGTATCTAGTGTTTCCAAGGCTACTAAACTAATCGGTCTTTCGAGACTTGATATTTTGTGATCATTCCAATGTTACGAGGTAATGCACCGACTCTGGGTAGCTGGGGTCGGGGCGTTACAGGTGTCCATTATATCATAGTAACCTTGTGAATTCCCACAACTTTCATTGTATTAGAATAACAACTATAAATAGAGAGCCATTTGTGAGAAGTACGCTATACAGATGGTTGAGGTAGTGAGCACAGTAGAGCTGATACATCTTCACAAGATAGAAGACATTAGTCGATAAGATTTCGATCAAAAAGGACTCCCTATAATTGTCTCAAGAACACATTCATATGAGGAAAAGGCAACATAGAGTGTGGGGGTAGCCTAGGGAGGGTCGGTGTTATGCTTGTGATAGGTGAGGTCACATGGAACAGGACTTTCAGACAAGACGTTCTGAGAACACCAGGCATGCAGTAGGTAGACCACCATGGAAGAGGCAATGTCGTAATTAGGGTGGTCCTCAAGGATGTAGTTCTATCATAGGAGGAGGAGGATCTGGATGTGGGGGACAATGTTGTGAGGTCTTTTCACCACCACCTTGTGGCCCACATCAGGCATATGGAGCTGGCAGCTGGGTCCATGGACATCCACAAGATTTGGATGTCTATAATACTATATAGAAGGAGACGATAAGAGGTACTGCCGATGATTTTTCTACTTTTTCATTATAATTTGTTAGGAACTATGTAAGGTACCATTTCCTCCATGCTCCTTGCTTGAGGTTTTACCAAGGGGACACAGGGAATCAATGTAACCCTTTGTGAGTGTTGTTCGACATATCTTTGAATGTATGAGAAAGAGGGATCCTTCCCCCACATATAAACATTATTGGGATTAGATAAATCCCATGATGGTGAGTTAGTTCCTCCCAATGTAGATAGTATCGATGTGTAGTGGATGCACCTCTATGACTTGTGCGTTGATGGAGGAGTTTTGCAGTGGGGTGTTGGTCCTAGTTTTTTCAGTGGGGTTTTACTACTTGACCTCCTTTTGTGTGACATTCCACAAGTGGTATTTACAGAGGGTCTATTTTGGGGATTACACTCCTTCCAAGAGGGGAAAATATGCATGGGGCATTGAATGTGATTTTACTGTCTCTCCTCTTATGGTTGGATGAGTTTTCTCACATGCCTTCTATATTGGTACCTTTTATGCAAAACATCAAGTCTTGATAATATAGTTATCAAGTACAAGTTAAGGGGATAAATACCACATGAAAAGAACAAAATGACTCACTGTCTAGTTCTAGTAGAGGTAGAATTCACCCTAATGATAAAAAGAATCTACGTTTCAAGAGAGCGCTTTGTGGTTTCCACAGCCCACTAAAGTTTCAGGTTTTTCTTCACCTAGTGATACCTGATCGTAAAGTAGTAACACTAGTTGAACTTCATGTAGGAATATGACTTTGAGAAAGTCTGTAAACTAGGAATGAGAAAAGATATAGTGGATTCCCTTAGTATGAAGTCCCAGGCATGCCAACTGTGGGATGTTTCAGAGAACTTAGCTTCCCTACAGCTGAACCTAGTGAAGAAGGGGGGTAAAACATTTATTCATTCGATGGTGTTGAATAATTAGATTCCCAAGTGTGTAAGAGAGCCTCAATTTAAAGGCATCAACTATGAAATCTTGCATGACCAGATATACTCGAGTGGTTCACCATATGTATATTTAGGAAGGAATCATGTGACCATATTCAAGGAACAAATAGTGATCCCAGTTGCGATGTGGGATGTAGAAGTTTGGTTGGGGAAGTAAACTATACCCTAAGTTCTTCTAGGATATTCGGGAAAGTGCAGAAAGATTGTGAGGTTTCCTACCACCTTACCCTACCTCCAATAACTAGAGTGGATGCACAACTTCTTCCATGTGTCACAGCTAAGGATTTGCATTCGTGTTCCAATGAATGTCATCATCATGAGAAGACCTTATGATGATGGACCATTCCTTTGGTTCATGTTCTATGGCAACATGAAAAAATGTTGGTTTTTCTAGGAGTAGGAGATTCAGTGTTGAGATCAGTCTCTTGAGGATGTTTTCCCTAGTTTTAGTTTTTGAGGATAAATATCTTGAAGGATTGAATAATGTAGAGAACTGGTTTTTGACTTGTAAGAAATTGGAATATTTCTACATATAATTCTAGAGTTAGGTATTGAGACGAAGTGAAATTTAGAGTCCATGTGTTCCAAAAATAAATAATACCAAAATATTAAGTGTTTTTCTACTAGCAAAATGTAATAAATATGATATATCTTTTATGGTAGCTTTTATTAGGAACCTGAGGCCACAATTGAGTCTGGAATGAGCCGTTTACCCGTGGAGGGGTATAAGTTTTGTTTCCATGAGAATCCTATGAAAAACACTATGTAGCGGAATAATTGTAATTAAAATAATTAGACATAAATTTTTTTATCACAAATTCCAAACCCAATAACATTCAAAAAAGGACTGGGATTGGAAATATGAGGTTTTCATTGAGTTCAAAATGGGGAATTTTCCTAGTGATGACATAAAAGAAGGGGCACAAGAATTTTATATTCCACATCGAGTGGGGATTCTATAAATATAAGTTTAGGGAAATAGATTTAGTGTTAGATATAATTATATATATATATCTCTCTCTACAAATCCCTCCTCTATATCTCTCTACCATTCTTCATTGTTCTTTATCAAATAAAGTAAAGACCTCAGACAGAACTTTGACGGATCAAAGTAGGTTCATAACAGACGCGTCGTTAATGATGAACAGTTCCAAAAAAGTAGGATTTATACTACTTTCATGTTTACAATTAATGTTTTAATGAAAAAATCCATTGTTTTTATTTTTTTCATATTTTTAAATTATCATCATTGATGGCTGTAGTAACAGGGCTGTCAATCCATCCTGGAAGACTATTTTGTTCTTCGTGTTCTTCTCCCATTCTTCTAGTTCATGGGTGTTTAGATGTAAGTGCATCAAATATACAATATATCATCTAACAAAGCCCATGGATGTAAATATCACATTCTGAGCTTCCCAAAACCAGGTCCAAATTAATTTTTGGACCTCCGATGTGATCAAAGTGGCCCTCAGAAGGGGCCACCAGAATAGAGCGAGCGATGGCAGTCCACGGCAGGGTGGGCTGCAGGAAGATGGCTGGAGTGGCAGCTGGGGTGGATCAGTGAGGCCAACTGGGATCGGCTGCTAGATAGGGCTCTGGTGAGGTGGAAGGCCGTCATGACTAGGATGGATGGTGATGCGGAAGCGGTGAGGCCGAATGGGTTTGGCGTTGTGTAGAAACGTCGAGAACACCGTGACACAGCCAATAAATAAGGTAGTGGGGTACGGTGGCTACCCCAAGGTGGAAACCAAGAACCATGCTCCGTGGGTATACAAGATGGACAAAGAGATATTAGGACGACTTACCACGAGGTTCAATCAGTGTTGGGGGATTGCGCTAACAAGGAGTGGGATAACGGACCGGGTAGGGGCATGTGAGCGGGGTCGCATGATGTGGACTAGGTCAGAGGCATTCATGCTGGGCTGAAAAAGTTAGTCTAGGTTGATGGAGGAGGGGGTAGATCCATGTTTGGTCCATTGGACAGTGATCTGGATAGGGCCGACAAGGTTGGACCGGTCCATTTTTGTTCGAAACCTCTTTAAATGATCGTATCTTTTGATGCATGCCTCCGATTCACATGTCGTCTACTACAATATGATCCTTGAGTCAAGTCAGACCATTTACATTAGTTTTGGGAGTTTTAAAGTTCAAAATCAAATTGGTGTGCTGTGAAACAAAATCTTCATTAATAAAAACATTAATTATTATTATTCACGGTTCCTTCATTCAGACGTAGCACATTCATCTTAATGTACAATTGACACACTGTCAGAGGCCTTGTGACCCTAATATAAACAAGAAAATTTTATGATTGGTTTGGGACATTTAATCCTTGGTTACATTTCTTTATTTAAAAAAATGCTTAAGTATAATTATAATAAAATATTTATTATTATTCGTATAATTGGTTTCATAACTACCTTTTAAATGGGAGGTCTGTTTGATGCACCGTTAGTGGTAGCACAAACCTAGTACTTGTGAGTAATTTTACAGAAAACGCTTGGGTGCTTTAGCTAAAGTTTATTTGTGGGCCCCATGTGGCCCAGTTTTCACCTATTGCGGTGAAATGAAATTTTTTCACCAAGAATCCATTTTGGATGATCAGGTAGTCAAAACTGTGTGTTTTTCATTTAGGACCGCAATTGAGAAATCTGTATAATTTCTTTTAGGACTAAGTTGTAGGCCCCACATGACGTGACTCGAGCACAATTGGGAGACTTGTGATTTTTCCATAAAATGTCAGTTTGGGGTGAATGAATAGTCGATCTTGCATGTTTTTTCACTAGGATTGCAACGGTTTGATCTGTACGAACATATAGAGCCTTTTTCGTGATCTCATTAAATATATAAACATGAATGGAATATCAATGGAAGATCCTTTTGATATGTTTGAAGAGAACCCATAGCTTGTGTCATCTTTGACTCTGGTGAATGTGGACAAGATGTATGAAGCAATGTGATTTAATTTTCTAGATCTGTTGGAGGAGGTGTATTACCAAAATTATGTTTTCACCTCTTATATCAACAATGAGCATCATGCCCTCGTTAGCCAACTGGCTAGGCATTCCATGTACTCCAGCAGTATAAAAACATTCTTAGGGGTACTTAATCATAGTTTAGTACCTGATAATGGCTAGGTAAATTCAAAGGTGTTGAGGTGGGGTGACACGTCATATTGGCCCCACATGCGTCATTTTCTACTTTACAAATTCTTCTATATCCCATATCTCCTTCTTATGAACTCGGATTTTGGTATGCGAGTAGCCTATCCTGAGATTTTTCCTACATAAAACATGATGATTCCCTTTGTAGTGTATCTTGAGGTATGATGGGAGATGTTCTGTGTGTGACACCTATTTAGGTGGCACCCGATTACTACAGTAGTGTTTATTTTTTAAAAGGTACCATTCATCAGGGATGACTAGTGTTCATGAATTGTATTCTGAGAGGTACCATCTAGTAAGGATGTTCAGTGTTCCTTGATTCTTTTCTGAGAGGTACCATCTAGCAGGGATGGTTAGAGTTCCCTGATGATCTAGAATGGAATCGCACTGATGCATCAGAGTGTGGGTAGCCTCTACAATTTCAACTAGAGTGGAATCCCCCTAACGCATCAGGGTGTGGGTAGACTACGAATTATACTATAGTGGAACCCCCTAATGAATCGGGGTTTGAGTATCATCTATGACCTCTACCATTGTGGAATAACCCTAACACATCAGGGTGTGGGTATCCTCTATGACTTCTATAAGAGTGGAATCCCATTGATGCATTAAGAGATGGGTATCCTCTACATTCTGACACGATCTCTAAACTGTGCATCACCATGAAGAGATTTTATTTGAAGTGAATTTGGGCTCTCATGGAAGACGAGTGCTTTTCCCACCAAGATTCATCCTTATGATGTGACACCAAACCATGAGGGTGAGATAGACCTTCTAAAATAACATAGTATCAAGGTGTAGTGATTGAGCCCCTTTGACATGCAGTTCAAAGCAAATATGTGGGATGCTAGGCATCGATGGTTACTTCTAAAACTATTATAGACTCACTTTTCTTGGGATGATCCTATGATATAGAGATCTCATTACTCTCTTTTTTGGGTTTCTTTTACTAACCATATATTTATATCATTTTTTCTAGTACCCACTCCTTGGTTTTTGGATACTCTCTTTCCAGGATAGGTGAAGACACGCGGGGTATGCCACTTAATCTCATTCTATAGGTAGCGAATACTCAATGATAAGTTCATATTATCACTGTTTCTAGCTACTTTGTTTTGGATGATATCAATTAACTCATTATTCGGTTGAGTTTCACTTATTTGTTTGTACCATGTTCACTGTACTACTTTTATTTTCTTCAGTTATATCTCTCTATATCCCCCTCTTCATTCCTTATTTTTTCTTCTCCCTTGATCCTTCGGGGGATCCTACTTATTATTTTAATACTCAACCTAGCTTTGGATTTTCCCACACATGGTGTGCCCATGCAGATGAATGATAGGTTGATAATGAATTCATAAGATCTAGGGATATAGGGTGATTGGAATGCATGAGATGGTCATATCATGGGATTCAAGAGTGGTAATATCCCTACTATTCTACTTTTTAATCTGGTTTTGGGTTCTGGAACTTTTCTACTAGGGTGTTTATTTTCCCCCTTTCCCATTTCAGCTTTGATTTTATGTTCTTGTACTGTTTATATATTGATTCATGTTTTTGGTTTATACAAAGAAGTGTTTTATATTGTTTTCTTTTCACTCTTCACTATTTCCATTGAGTTTCCTACATGTGTGTGTACACATTATTAGGAAAATGCTTCCACTATTAGTTATGTGACTTTGGCACTAGTCGCAAGAACCGACCAATAGAGGTGAGCTTGGGTTAGTTGCGGCTCGAGCCCTAGAATATGATAGGTTGTAAAAAAATGTGGTAGTAATATATAACTTGATCTAAACATTATTCAATCACCACCAAATACTTTTGATTTTAAAAATAACTTTATGGAAAGTTGAGAACCGCCATGCACACAAAGGAAACACATAAGTGGGTCCGGCTTGAAGCCCCGCCCAAGACCAGAACCGCTCAAAAGGAAAAATAAAACATCAAACAAAAGCAGAAAAATAGGTGACCATCAAACAATGCCCAAGGCCGACCCTTCAAAAAAGCGCTGCCAAAAAATCAGACCATTGAACACCGAGTCCTCGAAACCAACAAACACGTTACCTGTCCTCGGGATGCTGCGCTGCCACTACACCAGTGACCACCTATCCATGAAGCACAACAATGTGAGTCGGAATGCAGACTTCCAGAGCATCGAGGGAGGGGAAAGGGTTACCGAATCACTCGAAAAAAGATTACCAAGGACTCCATTTGCACAGCCAGGGCGAGAAGCAATACCGCCATACCAGAGGACCAGAACATGAAATCCATCACTGTGGATACCAACACCATCCAAAAAGCCATGGGAGCTGTCAATCTTGACCAAATTGGTGTCTTTCTTGACGAGGTAGAGAGAAATGGCAGAGGATTTCGGGGAGAGGTAGTACCATCCGAAGCCAGGAAAAACCAAAATCTGCAAAGGGCCATAATTCCATGAATGATGTCTCAGGAAATTAAAGTGTTAGCCAATGCCTTGGAGTGATATGAGGTAAAAAACTTCATAACATCTTCATGATTTATGTGTTTTAAAAATAAGAAATAAACCTTAAGCCAAAGCATATTAATTACCTATGGAATGAAAACAGGTTTCATAATCTTTCCTCATATCAAAATCAAAGGAAATTTCTCAATGAAGGAATTTGAGAGATGAAAAAATGGAATACATTACCCCATAAATTTAATGCAAAATAACCTATGTTTAAATTTGAGAGATATATATACCTAATTTCAAATCAATACATAACATAAAAGGTTTCTATAATTTATGAAAATTGATTTAGAAGATTAAATGGAACATTTCATGAGAAAAATACCATTTTTACTTTGAAATCACTACTTAAAAGACTAATAATTTCAAAATTATAATTTAAATCAATTTCTATAAAAAATAACTTGGGTATATTATGAAGTATTACTCAGGTAATGATCGGTCTTGATGGAAGCTACTTTTTTACATGCTGTATATGTTTCAAAACATTCCTTTCATAATGTTTTCAAAATGATAAAAAATATCGTATTTAGAAAAAACATGTATATTCCATTGAAAAAGAATTTATAAAATGTATAATATGGGTAAAAATTTCATTAATTATTATTTTGGTAAATGATAATGACATTCTATAAAACATTTTTATAAAACATGTTGATGGATGAAAAATGTGTTTTTGACTAATGAGAGATATGTGTTACCTTTTCATAAAAACATTTTCCCAATCATTTTAAGTATCAATGAGTGGAAAATGGTAATATTACACAAATATTTCATGAATATCCAGAGGATAAGAAAATGAAATATTTTTATTATGAAATAATTAGAAAATTTCCTATAATGGAATTTAAAGCATAAAAAATACTGATTAAAATAATATTGGAAGATAAACCCATGCTACTTTTTAACCTTTTTCATAATATACCCCATGAAAAAAATTGAACGAGTAAATATCATTAATATTAATGTACTCATGATAAGACATATCAATGCATAATTTGATATACCTCACATAAACAAATACATTCATAATACAAAATATTTGACAACAATGTGTAAATTGGTAGTGATTCACTTAAAAACATCATTACATTCATGTGGGTATTAAAAAATTAATTAATTATGTGTATAAAATTTTATTACACATTAAAAATTTTAAATAAACATTAAAAGTATCACAATTAAACAAACAAAAAAATTTATAATATCAATGACAACGAAGAAGTAATATAACCTAATAAAAACAATTGAGTTACTAAATTGCTTACATCTTGGTAATATTCAAGTAAAATATTCTTGGATGAAATAATTATAAATGAAAAATAAAATACCATGAATCATGAATGATTAATGGTATTATATTTAGAATGTTCATTAGGTAAACCACATGAAGGAAACAAGTAATATAAATGGCATGTGTCCAATAAAAATATACATGATACAGAAATCTCTTACCGCGAGTCCATAATTATTCTTGTTTGACTTTTATATCAAGTATAGTAAACATATATTACTAATTTTTTTACCTTAGAAAATTTTACATGTTAAAAAATTTATAAATAAAACCTCTACTTAAATGATTATAATTGCATATTTAACTTCTTAATTAGTTATCACCACATAAGGTGTTTTGAGGATGATTATTTAATAATTTCAATACAACATTTCTATGTTAACCATAGTCAAATTGACATTATTAAAAAATATAAAAAATAAAAATCTACATATTATTGTTATATTTATAAATAAATTATTATTATTAAAATATCCTTAAATTATGTTTATGAAAATTAAATTATGATAAAATAATGGAGACAATATGTTGTTCATACAAATGTGTAAAACTTCCATTCATCAATGCTAATTATGGAAAGAATGAAAATTTTATTTTATCATTAAATATTTATATTAATTACATAATTATAATATTATCTTTATAATTACACTAAAATATAAAATACATGTGATATGGTAATGCTGAAACAATTCACATCGCTTTATGAAGCAGCAATCTTTAATGCATATGAAAAACATTATCATTTTTTAATGGGTGGTTGTGTAAGAATGTATATGATATATTATATTTCCAGATTTATTAATATGAAATTTTTATAATATTTATATATTTAAAAAATAATCATAAATAACTGTTAGATTTGGTGATATGAAATAAATTATATCTGTGTGCGAGGCATTATACTACTGTACAGAAGAATGATTTATTAGTTTCCCATTTGTTGTAATAGTTGATGGATTTAATTTATGACAATAGTATAATAAAATATTATTGTATTGGATATAATTATGTTTATAAATAATAATTATTTATTAATATCTAGAGAAGTATTAATACAAAATAAATCCTAGATTCTCTGTTATGAATGATACCTCATATTCAGACCACTTCTTTAGTATTATACCTAAAGCCTCCATAGATTTTATTTACGATCAAAACAAAGAATATAGGAATTGGGTATGGATTTAATAAGGGTATATATGAATTTATTATATTAAATATATATTTTATATTTGTAAATATTTTAGGATAAGGGTTTATCTTTTATAAGTGGGAGATATGATACACTTTTATTTTTTGAAAACAGAAGTTATACCTGCATTTTAAATTTGAAACAAGGATCTAAAATAGATCATTCTTGAACCTTAGATGATATATGGTTTATATATGGACGTAACATATGATATTTTTTCTTGAACCAAATTGGATACCCTGGTATCCTAATACATGATAAGAACCTAAAATATATCAAAGGGCGTTCATGATCTCTACAGGTTAGAGACTACCACCTGTCTACATTAACGATAAAAGTGAGAATGATTTTTCCAAAAAATAAAAGAAGTAAAAGATATAAGTTAGTATGATCAAAAATAAAATATAAAAAACTACCAGAAACCAAACATGTATAAAAAAAATACTAAATATGTACATCATCAAATTACTTCATAATTGGAAAGATAAACTCAAATTTCCCAAAGGAGACATCACTCAAAGTCTAAAGAATCCAAAACATCAACAACCTCCAAGAGATGATTTCAAATTACTTAATCCTAATATAAAGAAATATATAATATCATAAAGGAAAAGGTAGTGTGTGATATATAAATCCTAGTAGGGTCTCACCAAGTGTTCCATAGAAGATTCCATAATAAGAAAAAAAATAATTTCTTTTCAATTTAAATGAATCAGGGCATTACAATACATTTTCATATTTAAATTAAAATATGATTTCATTTCAAAGTGATGGAAAACATTTCAAAAATGTCTTATATAAACATTTTATATAAAATCATTTACATAAATCAATTTTTACGGGTAAATTTTTTTATAATTTGTGGTATAAATAAGTAAATATATATATATATATATAATCACAACAAGAACCATGGTCATTTTTCCTGTGGTATAATAGTTCCCTGTTATAGGATACTAATACTTCTCATATAATTCAAAAAATAAAAACATTTACACACATCCTTAATGATTAATTTGAAGAGAAATCATCAAAATCACATCGGGGATAAGATATTCCAAACAAGGTTTTTGTTTGAATGTTCGTCATCAATCCAATACTTGGGATTTATCATCCTAAAATTATTTTCCCAAATAACACACTACAAAACTAGGCACGTATGTTACCAATTAGTTAATCAATAATGGTAAAATGATCTCAATTCAAATTAATCACCATTTATAATATAATTTCCCACTTTTCAGTTTGAATATATCAATAAAATTGTAAAACCAAAATATGGATTTTGGCATCATTTTAGGCATTTTCAAATCAAAAACGATCATAGGGTTTTATAATATCAATTTATACCATTTTGTAAAATAAACTTTCATATCATTTCAATAGTTCCATCAATTTCAAAATATGCCCCAAATTCAAATTCCTTTGTAATTGGGAGGTTTTCTACAAATGCCATGCCATTTTAAATTCCAATTCACTTCATATCAATTTTCTTTCCTAAATAAATTGAAATAAATATAAAAAAATAACATAACTCAATATTAAATAATATGGAATATCTAAAATTGAACCAGATACCTTTAATTAAGGTATTACGATGCTCAACACCTAAAATGGGAGTCTCCAATGAAAAAATAAGGCACAAAAGATCTATGAACATAACCTAGAACCATGATCCAAAAAAATTAAATTTAGATCCACCCATTAAAAGAATATCTATAAATATCTAATAATATTAGGAGAGAAGAAACCACATGAGAGGATATTCACTTAGTCAAAAAGATGAACTAAGAGATGCATGATGATAAATCACTGAATGAATGATCCGGAATGAGAGAAGGTTTTCATAATCACTCAAAATTGTATAGGGATTGGAGGGAAATGTATTCAAATAAATTTAAATAAGAATCTCCCATGAACCCTCCAAAAATTTCATACCTTGTGACTTATATGGTGTGTCACCCCATTTCACCTCGTATAGTCCATAAAGGTTTCTTATGCCGAAAAAGTAATCTCATCATTATTAAAATCATATTGGTTTGCCATGTAACATTATGTTAAATGTGAATTTTGTGTAATAATTTCATCTTATGCACAATTTTTAGGGTATATTCATGGGGAACATTTCACTTTGTGTGATCCCTTTACCAATGTGTAATTTCCTAGAATATTGAAAATATCACATTTTCATCAAAATACATGAAATCCAATGGACCATAGGACAAGGAATAACATAAATTCATAACATGAAATTATGACCTCTAAACTATAATGAATTTATATCCCCAGAAAGACGTTCAAGAAGATTCTATATAAATGAAGTGAGGCCAGAGCTCTCTCAATAGTGCCTCACACTTCCATGTATTATGAGAATTAGATTTTTGAAACCATAACAGAATTACAAAATGTGTCATCCTCTCATGAAGGTCCTTTGTCTCTAAAATAACTATCCTAACTAGATTCTCAATCATGGATAAATCCGAATCCACATCACAATCCAACCATCTTAAGACATGAGATAGATTAGAAGGATACTTTTGTAGCTGAGATACATGGAAATTTTTATTTATTAACACCAATTGTGGAAGATGATCTAAATGGAAATACCTATTTCCCACCAACTCAACAACCTCAAATGACCCAACCAAAAGTGTAGAAATTTTATCCTGACTCCTAAGACCTCGATAACACAAAATGGGTGATACTTTAAAGATTACATGGTCACTAAATGAAAACTCCAATGATCTACAATGATGATCATCATATGAATTATATCGTATATATGCCATCAATATTCTCTAGTGAATCAATTGAATCATTTATTACATCCCCTATACCATGATCATTCTAACCAAGGAACAATAACTATTCTTTGACCAACATAATGTAGATTTATAGGGCCAACCATATAGGGCCTAAAAAAGGACACATGATGATCACAGACCGATAACTATTGTTATAAGAAAACTCAATAAGATATAAATGGTCATCCCAAGATCCACTAAAATCAAGGATGATGGCATGAAGGATATTCTCCTGAATATTTATATTTTTCCTATATATGGTCATCAATTTATAGATGTTATGTCATACTCAAATGAACCTAAGCTCCGAAAACCTCATGAAGGCCACCCTATAAATGATGGGTAAAATGTGGATCTATATTAGAGTCTATATAATATATAACTCTAAAAAAATAAAAAATATCTTTCACATAGACCCATTATAACTCCTAAATATTGGATTTATCTCTACTGGGATTAAAGTGAGTTGATTTGGTCAACCAAATAATCAAAACCCATATTGAGTTCTTTTTTTAAAGTGTAATGTGTAAACCAAACCAAAATTTCTATAATAGTATTATCCCACTTCCTCGTCTTCACTGAATGTTAATAAATAAAACCTGAAGGACTATCATGATTTTCCTTATCCTGTTGGGAATTATTAAAAGGTGAAAGAAAATTAGAAATGTATTATCTTATACACATACAACATAATTTTCATCTCATGTCATATAGAATAGTTTTCTATACTGTGTGAACAACCCACCAGAAATTATAGAAATCCACAATCACATATTTTTTCAATTTAATGTTTAAAATGTACCAGTTTTAGAAACATAGGATTCCGTCCGTTGATAATAACCACTCATCAATGATCCTCCCAAAGTAAAGACAGTTCCTAATCCTACAAAATTCAACATCGAGATCCTATTCCATGATAATAATGTCGATAAGGGTAGAGGTAAACTTAAAAGCTATCAAGACAACCTAAAAACCTGACTTATAAAATCACATAGGAAAATTTGATAAAATATATGTTATATTACACAATTTTTTTGATTATTTCATGTTCTAGGTCAGATGATTCCTACTCAACTTATCAACAATGCCATTCCCATTCTATGGTGTATATGTGATGTCAAAATAAAAATACTGTAGGCACTCCACCCATTTACATGGGAGGAGATTCAATTATTTTTTAGAGAAGATATAAATCATTATTTTGTGGATAGAATATCTTATAGACCATTCTCTAAAAAGGAAATACTGCTAAATCTTAAGGGCATGAAACTGTGATATGAGTTTGAGTCGTGGGTCAGATAGTTCTTATCATGTGGACTAAAATTTCATCATCCCTAGGCGACTACATGACCACCCTTCCTAAGAACACATCCTAAACTGAAGCATAATGTGTCACAAAAATAACGAAAATCCCTACCTGGCCTCTTGAAGAGTCAACACTGGAGAAAATGTAAAAATTCATTTCAGCTAAAAAAATATAAATTTTTTTATTCTATAAAACCCATAGTCCTTTCTGAGTGAGAGTGGTAATTAGAGAAGAAAATAATGAGAAATACACTAATAACCTATGAGAGTTCCATTTTAAAACCAAGAAGAACCAAATATGGAAAACATTACATTGTATCTTTATTGTCATAATAACTTCCACCTTTAAATGATAAACTATGATACCATGTTTCGAAATCACATGTCCAAATAATTATAATCCATGAATCCATAAACAACATTTGGATATCTTGGCATAATGCCAATTATTTCTCAAAAACTCTAGAACATATCTCATATGATAATCATGATCCATATTATACTGATAGTAAACAAGAATTTCATCCACAAAGGCCACCATGAATGAATTAGGATACTCTGGTGATCATATTCCTCAATACCATAAATACTTCAAGATAATTAGTTATACAAAATAGCATGAAACAGTAATCATAATGGATATATAGAATTAAAAGACCGTTTTTAAAATGTATAACACATAAATTCTCAACTAATGATAACGAAAACAAAGATCAAACTTTGAGAACTATTTATAACCTCTCTATTGTTTAAAAAGACCACCAATCATTCGATAGTGATAATTTTTATTTGTCATAACCCAATGGAGTTTCTAGTAATCAACATATTGGTGAACAGTCACATCAAATTTATTTTCAAATAGAACATGAACATTTGAAGCTGAAACACTCAGGAATATAAATACTTTCTCCAATAGTTCATCCAATTGTGTCTCAAAACATTTATTAGATAGTACCATGTGGTATAATGGTATAGATACAAGTTGAATACCTTCCACTAAATCAATAATGAACTCTATCTCTCTTACCAATATAACCACAGATGAATTAAAAGGGAAAAAATTGGAAAAAATGATGAAACCTTGAGGGAGATAATTACTCAAAATTTACATATATAGATAAAAATTAAACATAGATATTAATTTCTCCAACATTCGACAAAAATTATTCACTCTAGTTAACCTCTATTCTCATTACACCCTAACATACACAGATCACCCCATTAGGTGTAGTGATAGAGACCCATCTGAGAGAGTTTTCAATTCAAGGATTATTAGAAATAGCTAAATCTATCCAAGAAATAAAATCAAGAAGTTTCATGTTGAGAACCATATAATCCATGCTATGATAAATCTATGATAAATAGAAACAAAATAAGGAAAAAAATACCCAGATCTTTCTTCATTATGAGGGGAAAAGTAATATCCATTAAAAAAAATTAAATATCTATTACCTAGTTTAATAGATTAAAAAACTGGGTTGTATAAAGCATGATATTCATCATAATCAAATAAATCAATTACTAGAGGGAAAGTTATAGCGATGGTTCCTCTCACAGTCACTAGATCTATATTAGTTTCTTAGAGAGGATCTTCTACTATATGAAGAAGCTTTATTCCAGATTTTATTGGATAAAACCCCTTTCTTTATAAAGCATTTGAATGCACCGTGTAATGTTTTAGTGAAAATGATCCTATAACAATATGTGGGGGTAGAATATATATAATAGAAATTTTACATGTGTCTTGAATTCCAAAATGAGATACATTACTTGGGTGCCTCAGTCCAAACCAATTTCTAATGAGCATGATTACCACACTGAAAACAATTCCAATATCCTATTATATGAATCTCAATAGATCTAAAAGAACATTTCTATCATGATATATCATGAAACTCATCATTATTAATCATTACTTAGATATATCTAATAGAACTACACATGGGGAAAAACAGAACACCTATCAACCATGATATATATTCCAGGTTAATCTCAACCATCAAGAACTATCTAGAACACCACTATAAGTGTAAAGAATTAGTAAATAAAATTAGAGAAAATATATTAGTTTGAATACCCACCTCAAACTATCATGTCTTCATAATGTCATTTGATACAATCTGAAGGGAATACTACACAAGCTTGACAAAGTAGTTTTCCTACTCCATCACGGTCTAGTTACCTTGCTCAAGTAAAAAAAATAAGTATCCTTAGCTCAAACCATAATATATTGATATAAATGTTTTGTAAAAATAAAACATATTTATTTACACTCTAAAAAACTCAGGATCCATCACCATAACCATCTTATCTAACTATCTCCTACTTGGTCACTCTAACTGAATGTTAGAACATTTATCCTTAGTGGAATATGGGATTTCCAAGAACTCATATAAAATTTATCTCTTAATATTCTAATCCTTAATCTCTTTATGATCTTTAGAACCTTGAAAACTAGTAGTATTTTATATAGGAACTCTTAATCATGATTATGAGATTCATCCCTATAAGGTTATATAGAAGAACACTAAATAGGAAAGGGTAAAGGTGCCTGACCAAGAGATTAGAAGGAATGCGAAAGAATATCAACTAGATTATGGTCCATGGGAGGATTCCCCCACAGTAGTTCACTAGAATATTCCACCTAGGACCTATTCACACGTCATCCAGGAGGCATGATGATACAAAAAATTAGAAAAAAACAAATAATACATCATAAGATTACACAAAAGAATAACTCAAAATGAGAAATATGGAATTTATTCCCATACGATATGAATGGAATGAATTTTATTTCAACCTATGTAATAAAATCATGGAATGTAATAGAATTGGATCAAATCATACCTCACAAAAAAATTCCAATCCACTGATGGTAGGTTATGGATTTTTACAATGATATTTGTTACTGTAATTTATTGTAACTACATCATAAGTCCATCAAAGATACCCCAAAGTGAATAATAACAAAATGTTTGGATTCTAAACCCGCACCTATGATTCCACTTTTCATGAAGTATCCTAGATACCATGGCACCCTGATTCTAGATCCAACACTTATATAGATCAAAGGGTGTTCCTGAATAATTCAGGTTTCCAATTAACACCTTGAATCATACATGATAAATGGCAAAAAAAGTTATTTATAAATAGTCACGATATAAAGATACAAGTCAGTATGCTCAACACATCAAAGGAAGAAAGTTACAGATACCAAATAAATATGACATAACCCAAAGAAGTATATCATCAAAATAATCAAAAAACAAATCATGGTAAACTCAAATTTCCATAAGGAGAAATAAATACAAAACCAAAGGTTCAAGAACACCCACCTACTCCTAGAGGATTATTACCTTCACGTGGACCTGGAAGAAGGAAATCTACAAATGCCTGAATAAAAAGGTAGATGCACATAAGCCTCCTCCCAGTTGGCGTGGACTCTTTAAGTGCATCCAGGAAACCCGGGATCAAATGAAAGAGGAGGATAATTCCCAGCCACTGTAGTAGTACTATAGCAGCACTGTAGCAGTACTATAGTAGGAACTATTCAGTAATGTAGCAAGTACTACAGTGGGAACTATAACAAGAATTATTTGGCATTGTAGCAGCCAAGAATATTACCGTATTTTGGCCTTTAGGCCACAAATTTGGTCCTCGACTCCTTTAAAGACTTTGGGCCACCCAGGCCATCAGGTCAGTAAGTATTTTAGGCTACCTCAAGGCCTTTGGGCCACCATAAGTGTAGATGAAAACCAGAAAACCTACAAGGAACAAGCTTCAGTAGGAGGATGAGCAAAGAGCTTTCACCATAGCAGAAGCTAAACAGATTGCACAAATGAAACGGTATGGCACCTCCCATTATGAAAAGCCTGTAAATACATGAGAATGCTTATCCAAACAACCAAGAGAAGGTGGAGGGCTGATTTTATGATGAAGATGCAGGGGTGTAGTAGTTCTAAGTAGTTAGTCTGGGTTGTATGTAACGTTTGAATCCTATGGGTAATTAATTCTTCTAAGTCCTAGAGGCAATGTAATAATTACACCTACGGGCCTTGAAAGGGTTCCAACTCAACCCTTGAAATGTGGATTATCAAAAATCAATAAAAAAATGAAGGCCTTCGGGCCATTGGAGACCTGAATAAAAAGGTAGGTTGTGAGTTATGAAGAAAAGTAGGGTCTCACAATGAGTTCTATAATAAATTATATAATAATAAACCAAATCCTTCTTTCAATTTAAATAAAACAGGGCCTAAAAAAATTTAATATTAAAAATAATCATTCATTCATTTCAAAATGATGGAAAATAGTTCAAAATTTTATTAAACAAAATTTTTATATAAATTAATTTATATAAATCATTTTGCATGAGTAAAAAAAATTAGATAATAAATGGCACATATATTTATATATCAAAAAAATAACAATAATTCACATAGTCATATGACATATGGTAAAATAGTTTCTCGTTTAAGATCTTCTCACTTTTCATATTAGTGAAAATTTAAAATATTTATAAACACATCCCTAGGGATCATACCAAATAGGATTCATCAACATCCCATTAGAAATAATATATATCAAACTAGGTTTTTTATTGATTTTTCATTATAAATCCATTTTTAGGGAATCATAATCCTAGAATTACTTTCCCAAATAAGTCACTAGCATCATAGTCTCTCATTTTCCTAATCAATAAATCAATAATAGGAATATCACCCCACTTCAGGTAAATCATCCTTTACAATATAATTTTACATTATTTATTTTCAATGTTCATATTCAATTTCAAAACCGAAAAACCATGTTTTGCTTTTTTTATGATTTTTAAATAAAATACCAATAATATGTTTTAAAAATTTCAATTTCTTCCATTTTTATCAAATAGTTTCTCAAATAATTCTATTAATTTTTTAAATATCAAAATACACTCAAAATTCAAATTCCTTTAGAATTAGGGGTTCGCCCCACATTCGTTCCATTTCAAATTTCAATTCAAATTCATATAAAATTGGGTTTTTATAAACCAATTTAATTCTATTTAAAGAAATAAAGTAAATTAAGGATAAATGATATGGAAAATATCAGATAGAATAACCTACTATTAATCAATGGGTCATAACACACAACACCTACAAATATACTCATCAATGGAGAATTATGAGTGGAAGAACAAAGAACATAATAATGAACCATGGTCCAACAAATATGATTTTAGATCCAAAATTTATATGATATTATATAAAACTATAATGAGTAGAGGAGGAAAAAAATCTAATCATAGAACATTCACTTGAAAATAAATATGAATCACAACAAGCATGATGAGAAATCTTTAAAATAATGTTCCATAATTATTGTTGTTTCTCATAACATCCCAATATCACCTAGGGGTATAAGGGAAATACATGTGGAAAGAATGAAATATTAATCAGCTGTGAAGCATGGAAAAAACCCCTACCTCATGAATTACAAAGTGTCTAACCCTGTTTCTTGTAATGTAATCCATGAAGGTTTGTTACACAGAGTAATAAAATAATTTTTTATGAAAATATGATTTTAGACTATTTCATGTCGTGTAAAAATTAAATGGTGTGTAATAATTTAATAATGTTCATTAGTTTCACATTATCTTCATGGATAACACTACATGGTTTTTAATACCTTTTCACAGTGTGTGATTTCCCATTAGATATAAAGAATCACAATTTCTGCACAAAACCTAAAAAAAAGGAAAAAATGTGAAGGCATAACTTAAAAGAGTACAGGGATGTCAGAATTGTACATGTTTGGACGCAATTTAAGCTATTTTCATTTTATTTTAACCCCTGATAAACCCGTTTTAACCTTATCAACATTGATTATTTATTACTATATTTACTGTTCATTGGAAACAAAAATTATAATGACCATATTTTATAAAATTGAAAAATTTGATTCCAAATTTGGAGTGAATTATTTCGAATAAAACTCATAGTATAGAAGAATATAATTCAAAATTACACGTGTATAGGAAAAAATGAAAACAAATTTAGAAATAATATATTTTCATAAGAATACAATGTTTTTATAATAATATTCAACATGATATTTATTATTGTGACCTAAATATGTTTAACTATAATATAACTAATCTAATTAATTTTTTTAAAAAAATAATATAAAAAATAACAATTTAAAAGATTTAAAATAATTTTAGTTCTTAATAGAAACTAGTATTTTCACTATTAATAAAGAAATTATTTTTTTGAAAATCCCCAAATAATATTTTTAAGATAATTTTAATGTGTTGATATAATAAATTGAGTTTATTTTTTTAAATAATTATTTTAAAAGTATAAAAATTAATCACATTTTCTTGATTGTTTTTTCATTTTTGAATGCTATAAATATATTCCCAATAATTAAGTACTTATACATAAATATGTTATCAATATCTTCTATAAAAAATTTAAAAAACATCTCATCCAAAACACTATGTTTATTTGATATGTAATAATAGTCTAAATTTAATAATATTATTATAATAGTACAATGTGGTTTATTTAAATTCAATACTACATGTTTTATATGGTATTGAATATATTTTTCTTTTAAAATCTTTACGTGTTACGTTCTACAACCCATGAATAAATTTCATTCAAAAATTGTGACCTTGTTCTAAACAATCAGTGGTTCTATACTACAATGTTCAGTTGTGGAAAACCACAATATATAAATGGGTAATAAAAAGTAATCTTACAGAAAGTGAATGTAAAATAAAAAATACGTCACATAATTAGCTTTCAATTAAGACAAAATTGGTGGGATGTGGGATCACGGATTTATAAATAAGATATATTTAGATGATAACCTTATAATTTTTTTAAAGAGAAGACCCATCAATTTATCGAAAATGAAGAACATTTTTATTTTAAGGTATTTTTCCAAACTATTTGGTATTTTTTTAAATATGCACTATGGAAATAATTAATTATTCTTATAAAAAAAGTATAACATCATCCATTTGACCTTTCCACCATAACCCCAACGTTTTCTCAAAATAATTGAGTAATCATGATGAATTTCCCTTACTATTCACTAAAATTATAGTCTAATAGATCACATGATTTCCCAAAATGATATAATGATATTAATAATGTATTTATAAATTAAATAAAACTATAAATGTTCATCACAATGATGATAATTTTAAAAATGAATAAACCGTCATATTTATCTCCAAATACAAAGTTGAATATAAATCATTCAATAACTAATTATCCCTAAATCCCATGTAACCTAAAGTGTTAAAGATATAATTTTATTATATCCAAATAATATTTATTGTTAAATAACATGTTAGACCGATGTGTTACATATTACATATCCAAATGAATCATTTTCTAAAATATCATTAATCAACTCAAAATCAAAAAAAAATTAAAATCATTTTTCCATAAAAATATTTCCAAAAATAGATATATTATTTATCCATAATATTATTTATCTAAAACTAATTTCATAAAAAATATTAAATCATGTATCCTTATGGTTGTAACTTCAACCATTATACCATTTGGGTGTGGGTTCAATCCCTGTGAACTTTTTATGTGTCTTGGGTTGTCGCCTGTATTTTTATTTTCATTTGTATAAAACTATAGTAAAAATGTGATAATAATATTTAAATTTCTCTTTGATACTATAAAATCCCAATAAATTTGATGAACATCATAAATAATTAAATTAATCATCAGATGTACTTTCATGAAATATATGGTTTTTTATCCATCTCATCCTTTTCCATAATATAAAATAATTAAAATTTTCAATAAATAAATAAATATTAAGAAAAATGAAAATATTATATTATACTCAATCATTTTTTTAAAAAAAATCACCATACAATTACCTGTTTTGGTCATTAGTACCTGTTTTTGACGCTTTCGTTGGGGGGCGCGCATCAGTCTGTGAGGACTTGCAGCTGTTGCCCCGCATTCCCGCTTTCCAAAGGCGGGTGGCATTCGTTCTTTATTTAGGGACGTTTTCTCCTTGATCGAAACAGGATGATGGGATATCTGTTCTTCCTTCTGTGGATTCATCCTCAGAACTCGTTACCTAGTCTGGGTCTCCCTCATAGATTTAATACGTGGTTCATGAATCTCATTTACAGTGCCATATCTTCATGGATTCCAGTTAATTACACTACTTCCGTCAGGATATTCCATGGGGTCTAGACAGGGTAGTAACCTTCGGTCGGAGTAGATGACAACATCAGGCATGTCGGGGCATCTCTGGGTGTGTGGACATTGGGGAACCTGTATTCTTCCTCATAAGAGGACAACTCAAGGGTGTATAACCCGAGGCATCCCACATCAAATGCGGGGAATCATATTCCATAGGCATGCATCTGAGGTTTTCCTCAGCTTACCATGTTTATCACAGGGTATGCAGCATGTTTAATGTCTTGCAAAGACGGTTACGCCAAAGGCGTGCCATCTGAGGTTTTCCTCCGGCATCTCATGTTTATCACGAGGTAGGCAGCGAGTTTAATGTCTTGTGGAGACTATTACGCCAAAGTCATGCCATCCAAGTTTTTCCTCAGGCATCTCATGTTTATCACAAGGTTGGCCACGAGTATAACGTCTTGTGGAGACAGAATGATAGTGATCATAATGTCCCATAGAGACGGATCAGATTGGTATATCCCAATGAGGGAATACCTAGAAGATGGAGGGATTAGGACTCCCAATGAGGACAGATATGAGGTGGTGCACTCCAAATAGGGGAGATGTCACACCGTAATGGCTAATCTGAACGCCACTGAGGGTGGATCAGGGGAAGTGCACCCCAGGATGGGGGACACCATGGATTACCATTGGTTGGGATTGAACCTCTTGGAGGTTTCCTACGTACCCTGTGTAGGGATCAAAACCCACGTGTTCGAAGTGGTGAGGAATCTGGGTGTACACAGAGGACAATGACCCGGAGACATACTGGGGATTACGTGTGGATAGTGGCCCATGTACTGCTAAGAGCAGTGAGGAGAGTGGATGGAATGATCCCACCGGGATGTGGTGTCCCAGGTAAGAATCAGGATGGGTGATGGATGGATGAACAAAGTAGAGGGGTAATGAAATTGGACCATCGCAAGGGAGACAATGAAGTTGGGCTTGATCCTCAAAGAGACCTCCTACGTATCCCCGTGGAAGGGAATCAGTGTCCACGTAGTTCAGGATGGTGTCGATGAACCGACGTGAAGGTGGACCTTGGCCCAATGGGTGTCCTCAGCAAACCGACATGAATGTGGACCTTGGTCCGATGGCTGTCGTCAGTGAACCGAAATGAATTTGGACGTTGGTATGATGGGTGTTGTCAGCGTACCGACCTGAATATGGACCTTGGTCCGATGGGTGTTGTCAGCGAACCGACGTGAAGGAGGTCTGAACGACCGGGTGATGGGATTGAACTTCATGGAGGCTTCCTACATACCACGCCTTAACACGGTTCAAAGGCCACGTAGTTCAGGTTGGGTTTTTTGGTGAATCAACATGAAAATGAAACCGGGGGTCTACTGGTGGTGGGATTGAACCTCATGGAGGCTTCCTACATACCACACCTTAGCATGGATCAAAGTCCTCGTAGTTCGGGATGGTCACAATGTCTTACCGCTGGGATGAAATGTATTTTAGCATCATGCATGACGAGAGTGAACCCTGACATGAATAAACTATGGGCGGTGGGCTTGAACCTCGTGGAGGCTTCCTACGTACCATGCCTTTGCACGGATCAAAGACCGCGTAGTTCCGGTGTATAGTTTAATGTCATGCTGGACGAGGCCTACAGTTTTATGTCATACTGGACAGGGGTGGAACTCGACGTGAATAAATGACTGAGTGGTGGGCTTGAACCTCATGGAGGCATCCTACGTATCATTCCTTAGCACGGATCAAAGTCATCGTAGTTTGTATGAGGTGGGGGTCAGGGTCGGTGCTCACTCTAAGCTCACGTGATTCATGCGTGTGAGAAACAAGAGGTTGCATGGACCTGACAATCATGTCGCGAAGGATGCGTCCGTGGTAAACAAAGTGGGGCTTATGCGTTAGGCGGCCCATGGTTCTTGGAAATACTCCAGGATGGAGGCCCGAGGAAAAGGATGACAATAGTTTCAGGCTTGAGCCTTGAAGAGGATTCATACGTATCCACATGGCAGGGAATCAAAGTCAACGTATTTATTATGATGAAGGCTTACCGCTGATTGGGGGATTCAACATCTTACCACAAGATTGGGTCATAATGGCTGACCACTGGATAAAGATGTGAATGGTTTACCACTAAATGGGGTCGCAATGACTTTCCGCAGGATGAGGATGTCAATGGCTTGCCGCAGAATGGGGCTGAACAGCTTACCGCTGGATTGGGTCACAATGTCTTACCGCTGGATAGGGTCACAACGGCTTACCACCGGATAAGGATGTCAATGGCTTATTTCTGCAAAGGATCACAACAGTGGATGGGGCTTACATGAAAAACTTTCATGGGTGCCGCTAAGGAGCAGAAATGGTGAATGGGGCTTACGCAAGGAATCTTCCCGGGTGCCGCTAGGGAGTGGAAATGGTGAATGGGGATTACGCAAAGATGTTGCATGTGTGCCTCTATGGAGAGGCAACGGGGAATGGGGATTACGGAAAGATGATGCCCGTTATGTATTCCTCATCTCTGGTAATGAGGGCATCCCAACTCACTGGTGGGTTGAGGCCTTCACATATGCGCTAGTGCACAAGTGGGAGATCGCCATGGGGCGTTGGAATCATGCCACTATAGTCATTGCATTATGTGTCTTACGCATGGTGCATAAGGCATCTCTTGTTTAGGGCAAGAGGTATCCTATGTTTGGAACATAGGGATTACTACAGTTTAGAGTCTTGTATGTAGGACTATTGGCATCTCATGCTTGGAGCATGATGCATCTCTCATATTGAGTAAGAGGCATCCTATGATTGGATCGTCGGGAGTACTACAATTTAGAATCTTATATATAGGACTGTTACCATCTCATGTTAGGAGCATGAGGCATCTCTTGATTGGAGCAAGAGGTATCCTATGTTTGGAACACATGTTATACTACAGTTTAGAGTCATGAAGATGTGACTATTATCATCTCATTCTTGGAGCATGAGGCATCTCTTATTTGGATCAGGATGCATCCTATGTCTGGAAAATAGGGATAATACTACAGTTTATAGTCATGTCGGTAGGACTATTGGCATCTCATGATTATATCATGAGGCATCTGTTGATTGGAGAAAGAGGCATCCTATTTTTGGAACATAAGGCATTACAACAGTTTATAGTCATGTTGATAGGACTATTGGCATCTCATGATTGGAGCATGAGGCATCTCTCATATTGAGTAAGAGGCATCATATGATTGGATCATAGGGAGTAACACAGTTTAGAGTCTTGTAGATAGGACTGTTATCATCTCATTTTAAGAGCATGAGGAATCTCTTTATTTGAGCAAGAGGCATCATATGTTTGGAACATAGGGAGAATACTATCGTTTATAGTCATGTATCTAGGACTGTTGGCATCTCAAGATTGGAGCATGAGGCATCAATTGATTGAAGAAAGATGAATCCTATGTTTGGAACATAAGGCATTACAAAAGTTTATAGTCATGTTGATTGGACTGTTAGGTAGAAGGTGACTAGAAATGCTTGGTGTTGGGACTTACGCAAGGGTGGCCCTTTCTGGTTCAACCTGGCATAGGAGCCAAGTTATTGGGTTTGGAGGAGTTTCCTAAGGAATGGTTTGACTCGAGGTACATGGGGAATTGATGATGAGTATCTCAACTCACGACATGTGAAAGGGACCAAGAGGAATATGCGACTCAAGGTGTTTCATGGTGTGTGGAGGAGTCTCTCAAATTATGGTATTTCAAAGGTGGAAGGAGGATGCGCATAAGGGTTCAATGGAAAATCCTGATGCCTCGGCCCAAAAAGTTCACGGTGTGAGTCTCCATTTTTCATGGGGGTCTGTGATGGTAGCGAAGGTAGGATCCTTGTGAAGGATAGGTCTTCGCGAAGTAGATTTGCGGAACAAAGGTCTCGCGAAGTAGCTTCGTGAAGCAATGGTCTCGTGGAGCAGAGGGATCTCGCGTAACATGGGCCTCTTACGGAGTAAGGGCAGCTCGCGGAGTACTTGCAGGGTAGCATATCGGAGCATTGGCTCACGGATCATGGACTCGTAGAGCATCGGCTCACGGAGCAGCATCACGAATAATAATGCTCGTGGAGCATGGCCTCACAGAACCGCAAAGCAGAGCTCGGGATACTGGGAGATCGGCCACCAAAGGGGTGGAAAAATGGCCATCCGTAGAAGGGAGTCGAGCTGGGTATTTATAGGAAAGGGGCACCACGAAGAAAATCTCACACGGCATGAAGGGGGAATTCGGTTGCTTCACGGCGGGTCGCGAATCTCAACCATATTCGTAGAGCGGTACCGCCTACTCTGCTTCGTGGCGAGTTCGCGAACGTCAGGGTATTTGCAGAGAGTTACCACCTCATGTGCTTCACGACAGGTCTTCACTGTGCGTCGCGAACGTCATCCAGGTTCGCGGAGCATCCCGACTCATTGCATCGCGGTGGCCCTCCACGATCACGGAGGGGTGCTTCGCGAATGGGCTTTGAGAACCAGTTTTCCAACCCAACTTCAAATGTCCATAACTCCTAATCCGTAGCTTTGTTCGGGCCCTACAACCTACCAGATCGAAGCTTACGAAATGGAATACGATCCTTGATCGTGTATGGAAGCTTTTGGAAAATTTTCTAGGGACGCATTTTCCGGTGCCAATAGTACCATTCAACATATTCATGAAAATCCTTATTGAAAATTTAATACTGAAAAATCCTTATAAATTTTGTGATTCTTATTAATATATTTCCTTTGATAAAAAAATACTTTAAAATTTGATTTTAATGTTTCGAAATATAATTAGTTCACATATTTGTATTTAACAACTTTTTTACAAAAAGGGCCATAGAAATTAATACATTAATTATATTTTTTACTATGATAATGACAATATTCCCCACATCTATGAAGTTAAACAGTTAATTTCCTATTATGTAGAACATTATTTATCAAAATATTTATAACCAGAATAATAATTTTATATATATATATATATAATTGTTCCCTCCTTTTCCATACACAATATTTGTTCGATTCCCATTAAGATAATTCAATGTTTCCACTTTTAACATTTTGTTACAAGTATAAAATTGAATGTTATTTTCATTATCTACATGAATACATGAACATTCATTTGACATCATACTTATCTTATTGGAAATAATTTTAAATTGAAATATTTTCAAATTGTTAATTGTAATTTCAAATAGAAAATTTAGAATTACTATCAAATTTCTGACATCTATTCCCATCAGGTTAGAAATATTTTTATGGAAATAAATATATTAACCATCACGTTAATTGTATTTTTTCATATCCTATTTTACACCATTGAATAAATATAATAAAAGAATAATGATGAGAATGAAATATCATAAAAAGGGATACTTATAAAACTAATGGGAATATATTATAATGATATGTATGCCTGACCTTTTGAGAGTCTAGGTTTTAGACTTGGTTAACCATCGTATTGTTTCCCATTATGTTTTGTAATATATTAATTTTTCAATTCCTTGGTAAATGTTTATAAGGAGTTTGTGAATCTCTAGTACATATCCCCTGATAGTTTCAAACCAAGTGTGTAGTAAGCCCCATTTTCATGAACAAGGTGTTGATCGATTCAAGCCCAATATTCATTTTTCAACGTTATTAACCCATGTAACAACTGTTATAGAGACACATCCACTTATAGTATCTATATAAGAACGTAATTTCTTGGAAACTAATTACTATGTACTTCCAAAAATCCCAAGATATTATTTCATATACATAGTATTTTCATTATAAATATCCTTAGGATTATCAATAAATTATTCTAGTATTATTCCCAAAAAAAATTAGTAGACATTTCCCTGATACCAACTACAGTGAACGAACACTTTGAAAAATTTGAATAATTGATTTTTAAAGTAAATTTCAATTCATTATAGCCTAATTATCAGGATTCCTAGTATTATTCTAAGACTATGAACATAATAAATCAATGTTAAACTAAGAATAAAACTATTTTATTTTATTTTCCATAATGATCTCTTAATCCCTTTTGGACACCAAAAAATGATTAGGATTTATTGGGGAATAAATAGATATATTTTTTAAGATAAAAGTCCAAATAATGGAATAAATTAGATAATTTAATATAATGTTTTATTCAAATGTATGAAATAATATCATAAAATATAAGGCATAAGGTTATTCTCATAGAAGAATAACATAAATAAAATGGTATCATAAGGTCATGGTTATACCAACCATTATCTTTATTACACATTAATTCTTGATTTATTAGATAATATTATATATAATCCAACAAAAAATACTTAAAATAATAGTTTCATTAAGAATTTGGTCCATTTCATATCAAATTATAATAGAGATACATTATAATTATTGAAAACATTCTTAATGTGCTAATATTATTCCATCGTTCCAAAATCTACTTTAAATTAAATGTCAACATACCTAAGAATGGGGTGATCTATAAATCCTAGTTAGGTAATAAAATAATTATTACATGAAGAAGGGATTACATGTAAAATAATAGATATATCAATGGGACTTAATGGGGTGATAATCATATTCATGATCAATGAGGCATGACATAGTATGATAACATACTGTAAACATGAGAATGTTGAAAAAAAATTAATTTATAATTTATAATAATAAGTCATGGTTAATGACTAAGAAAACATAAAATAATGTGATTAGGATAAACTCCCTCAAACCATATAATGAATCACATTAGATTTAAAAATTTCTCAATGCATTGGAGAACTACCTGGGCGCACCCATAATAATCCTATCATGTACATAAATAGGTGTACCTTTTTGATAATATACATAAGAAAATATTTAATCATATTTAATACCACAATAATGGATTTTTTATTTTATAAATTTACTCACCAAATCAACTTATTATATATTCAAAAAGGTGAACACCAATGATAGGTAATTAGTACGGGTATTCACTACAGAATGTTTTGGCATATAAATTCACATTGAAATTTCAGCAACATAATGTGGGAACATTAATGGTTATGGGATGAATTAATTAAACACAAATTGGTCAATAATAATTTATAAATAATATGGTATGTGATGGGGATATTGAATAACATAAACAATCATTTAAAATTGGATATTAAAGGTATAATATAATGACGATTCATGAATAAAGAATATAAGGATGGGATTCCTTACCATGAGAGGGTGATTTCAAAAGTTTTGGAGGATAATATTAACCGATTTGGGATACTTTTGAGTACTCTATTGATGGGAGGGAGGAGTATGTTTTTTGTACAAGGTTTTTTAGTGAATATGAATGTGATCTTGGGTTGGTTTATATAGGAAAAGAGAGGGTAGATAATTGTTATTCCCAAACATAGGTTTCTAACTCAATATAATAATGTAATAAAAACCATAAACTATATCATTATTTCCCAATGTTTTATTAAAAAAATTATTGTTTTTAATTATTTTAATTTGAATAGGGATTATCATATTAAAATATTAACCTTGGTGAAGTTTGAGTAAGTAATGTTCATAACGAAATAATTCTAAAATCATAAAATATCATATCGGTTTTTGGAGGATTACTAAAGTATTTATAAAATTTATCAAATAACCAAAAAAATTAATTAAAAGATGAAACATATATTTTGTCACGGATACATTTAAAATAATTTATTACATAACATTTTAGTCATTATGATGTCCTAATACATACTACATATTTACACCACATATTAATTTTATCCAAAAATATGATTATCTCATTAAATTATAAATAATTTACCATTGGTTAATTTATAATTATTTATTCCAAAATAATATTTATTTTATCAAACTAATATTACTTATATATGAATTATAACTTTTATATTAATCGATACTTATTGAGAAATGTTCCAATTTCTAACAATAAGTGTTTTCAAAGCTTTATAAAAATTACATTTTAATTCTTAAAAATTAAATGATAATTTATATATAATTAAAATAAATGAATAATGATATTTTGTTAAAATATTATTTATTTCATAAATACATCATTCCATCAAAACAAATGTCTTAATTTAAATGAATATTACTAAAAACCACAATTTGTGTTTATTATATAAAAATAAAATAATTTACAAAGTAATATTAATAAGAAGTATAAATATTCATTATTTCATAACATATAAAATATGAATATTCATATTATTAGAGTAATGAAACAAATCCCTTTATTACACAATAAAACTCCCTAATTGTAAGGTGTTCAACAGTGATATTTTCTGTGTGTTGTTTGGTGCACATGGTTTCTGCCATGATCTCGACATGCAATGTCATATATGGTAAATAGTTTCACTCAAGATTTAGATGTTGGATATATCTATGGGATTGGCCAATATATAATACCATTGATACTATAAACCTCTCAATCTATAATAAATGGTATTTATATATTATGGTCTAACGGGTTGAGGACATCACTTCCTTAATCTGTGTCAATTAGACTTTTCAGAACAATATATTTATATTAATAATATGATCGTTCCTTAGTGGATATATAATCAGTGTTTTCAATTCATAACGGTATTCTAAATATTATATTTTATAAAAAAACCCAATAAGTTTATGTGTTTTATATAACTATAATAGTTAATAAAACAATAAATTATATCACAAAATGAATTTTATTTATAGATATCTTGTCATTACAATCTACCCCCTTCAAAAATTTAACCCTATAACTTTTTTATTTCACAGAATAAAAACAATGGTTGCACATTTGTTTCTCCACATCCTATAGATAATGTGTCACTTCTTTAATAATTTGGTTCCTCCATAGTACTTTAAAAGGGTTCATTTTCATGTTTCATAGAATATTGTGTCTAAGATATTTGATCTGACATGGTTGCTCCTCATATGAAATATCACTCTACAATTGTTCCACTTTTGGATTAATAACATGTGTATAGTCTAGTCTGTACATCGTCAGGAGGGATATATGAAGAACATAATGTAATAGATATTGTATAGTTAGGGGTGATAACTGACAGACCACTACATTGATGCGATGAACAATATCAAATGGATCGGTGTATCTTGGACTATGATTTATTTCTTCCCAAATAACATGACTTTATTACAGTAATATATGTCAATGAATACCTTATCTCCAAACCAATACTCTAGGTTACATCAATAATTATTAGCATAGATCTTCTATCAACTCTGATCATCCTCGATGTGATGCTGGATTTTCATGACGTTTCCACCAGTTACTTGACAATTTTAGGACCCGGTATTTAGTGTTCTTCAACATCATCAAATCATTAAGGCGTTATTCACATCTTCCCATAAAGTTATTAATAGAGAGATATTTTTATTTTTTGTTTAATTTTTTTATGAGAACTCTGCCTTATGAATTTGTTGATACAATCCCTCTTTGAAGTAAATTGATCATTCTCAATAAAATTTCCTCATGTTTATGGATAGTGTGCTCAGATTGGCTATTAGTTTGAGGGTGAAAATCCATGATGAATTTCAAATCAATATTTAGAGCATGTGTGAATCTATCCCAGATCATAGAGGTAAATATTATATCTAAACCATATACAATCAATTGTGGTTCTCCATGTATCCACCTCAATTGTCTAATGTATATCATTTCCAATTGATTGGGTGATATTTCCTATCAAATTAAAATTAAGTGGGAATAATTTTTAAGATTATCCTCCAAATACAATATTTAATTATTTCCTCTTGATAAATTAAGGAAACCAGAGGTAGAGACCATTTTTCCATTTCTATATTTTCTTAGGCAATGGTTGCTTCATCCATTAGGATTTTTTCTTTTAGTATTCACTTACTGATATAAAACAAACTTTTATTTATATTCTGTGATATCCTTATTCATTCCATCCCACTAATATTTCTCTCAGAGATCTTAATTGATCATTTTGATCCTTGAATGGATTGAGATGTTCGAGCTATACACATAATCCAATAGATCTTTATTTAAATCAGGATTTGATGGCACACAATCTTTACCCAAATATTAAAAATTCATATTCATTAATTTTTAATTTTTAGGATTTCCCTTTTCTTATATCTTACACCTTATTTTGAATTCCTATATTCTCTCTTTGAATATCTGTTATCTTCTATCAAATAGATTGCTGATCAATCATTTATGAAAGGATTGATGAATTTTCTTCCTTTATTATTTCCATGTCCATTTTTCTCAAATTTATGATGACTTTATCCTTTTTAATTCTCATCAAAGATAAAATGGTTGTATCCAATCAACTTAGTGTGTCTGTTACATTATTTTCTTTCCCCTGATGGTAGTTGATAGAGAATTAATAGCCTTTAATCAGATCAAACCATATTTTATAGAACATATTCAATGCTTTCTATCTGAACACATAATTGATGATCATGATATGTACATATATTTCACATTCTACGAAAAGAGATAATTCCTCTATATTTCCAAAAAGAACATCAATACAAAAAACTCCAGATCATTTTTTGGTATTTTTGATAATGAACATTAAATTACCTTGAGGCATAGGCTATGACATTAACATTATTCATTAATACACAACCCAATAACTTCTTCAAAGAATCATTGTATACAATGAAAAGTTCCACACAAAATGGTGGGATAAGTAAAGGTGAAATAAAAATTCATTTTTTAATCCATGAATCATTCTTCTGTTTCAATATTCTAAATAAAAATGTCTCTATTCTGAGTTATAATGAATAATTTGTTTGATAGTCCTGATAAATGTTTCACAAATTGATGATAATACCCAACTAATCTGAGTAAACTATGGATTTATGTTACAGAAGGTGTCCTCAACCATCCATCAATTGGTTAAATACTTCTAAGGGATTATATATATATATATATATATCTAATTTCATGTGATAATATGACACATGAATGGTAATTCCTTCAACTCTAACTCACATTGGATCTACATTTCATAATTATTATCCTTTCATAAGGTCCATAACATAGTGATCATATACTCTTCGTTCTCCTCTATTATTTTAGTTTATAATAGAAGGACTTCTATAAATACTTCCAAAACATTTTTTAGTTAATATCTAATTACTCTATTCATAAAGTCCATAAATATTTATATATCATTGGTGAGTTAAAATTAAATATTTATGAATTCATAGTGACTGTACCATTTATAAAAACCAATATTTGAGATATCCTATTTCTTCACCCATAATAGATAACACCCTAAAAAAATATTCACCGTGGAAAATTATTGGATTCGATTTAGATGATCTAAATACTCATAAATCCATGCAAGAAGATAATTCTTATTTATTTTGATCATTTTTAGCTCATTATAATCTATTAAATGGAACCATATAGAATATTTCATTTTGAAAAAGTGTATTGGTGAACCCCAAGGTGGTGAAATTTGGCTTATTTACAAATCAAGATTATTGTGTAGTTATTTCATTAGCTCCTCAAGTTCCATAACAACTATTAAACAAGGAGACTTGGATAATAGTAATTTCATAGGTATAATATTGAATTAACATTCAATCACACAACTGGTAGGAAGACTAGGTAATTATTTGGGAAACACATCGTCATATTCACAAAAAATGGGTATGTATTCAAGGATGATATTTTCCTTATACTCAATCATTTTATCTTGAAACTCTTTATCATAGAGAAATAATACCCATGATTGAGATATTGGTGCCATATAAGGTTAATCTTCCTCCAAGAATTTGTATGTCAATGGAGGATGATTCATGATATGGAGTCTGATTTCCATATCATGGAAATTTATGTTGGATGTATATAGGTAATTCCAATTCATACCCAGAATCAAATAAAATTCTATTCATGGGAGTATCACATGGATCATTGGTCAGTTTTGGCCAAAAATTTTACATTGGGGGAGTTCTTTACCTGGGATGAAAAAATTTCCCTATTTCATGTTCTCATCGATAGGTATACATGCACACTTTATGGTGGGGTTTGAACTGTTCCTTTAAAATAATGTTACATGATGGAATTATTAGAACCCAAATAAAGAAGAATGTTATCTTTTATTGAATGAAAAACTGGTGTACAAATCACTAATTTTTAATTGTGAACCACCTGAGTGATTATGAATGAATATAATACCCCATGCTACCTTCGAGGATGTTGGAATTGATTATATATGACATATCATAGCTTATGGAAGTGGTTATCAATTTTATTTATTCCTTTTAGTTGTAATATTATATAATAGGTTGTGGGATGGATGGATCATTCCTCTCTTCCATTAAATCATTGTATTTCTCTTATAACCCATAGGTATATAGGTGTACTTTTTTCCAAATATAATGTATTTTTTTATTTTCCTAAAAACGTTTATAGGGGTATTCATTCAAGTAATTTTACATTTAGGATGTTGAAGTTTCTTAACATTGTTATATTTCTCCATCCCAACTCTATAAATAAAATGCACTTTACACTTCTTATCCATATTATACACTTGAGATTATACAATCTACATTTCTACTTTAATGGAACACTAAGAAATTTCATCTTATCTAACAAAATCATGGATCACCATGGTCTTATATAGACTCTATTGTTTCCTAATAAATAAGTGGTAAAATTTTAATTTGGTGGAAATAACAAAGACATAGGCATATCATGCATGTTTTTGATGTCTTCCTCGTACACCATAATGGATTTATCAAAATGTTTCTCTAGGTTAAGGACATAACCTTTAATATTATGTGGGGAGTTTGAGGGGAAAAAATTCAATATTTTCCAAAACAACATCAACCCCATCACTTAAATCTCATCCTTAAGATTCATATTCTAGATCAATATAACAAACTGGTAATCTTATCCTTCTATATGATACACAACCATTATAACCATATATTTTTTGGAACATTGATGTTTAGAGAAGATATTCTAAATAAAATTGAGTTATTGTTCTATGATTAAAGAATCAGATGATTTATTGAATGTTGTAGGCCTTTATACTATCATGGTATCAATTTAATCTTGTTCATTATTAGGGTATTTGGTAATTCTTTGAGATTTATGTTTCTATTTAGAACCTGAGCTAGATGAGAGAGTATTTTCCCAAATAATTGTTATTCTGGCACCCATAAGGATGATAAGCTCATAAAGGAAATCACCAAAATTACCGTCATATTGGCTGTTTAGTTAGTTCCTATTATTTAAATCCATTGGATACAATAATGGAAAAAATAAGAATGATTATTCTTATATGAATAAATAGGGTTCCAATGACAACAAAGGGAATACTTAAATGAAATGTATTTCCTTAACGTATTAATTTCTTTGATACAATCTATGTTATAAATTATATATTTTCAAAAATAAAAACATATGGGATTTTTTTATCACTTGATAATTGTTCACAATGATGATGTGAATTTAACATATCATGTAACACCCCAAGCTTCCTCGATATGTTTCCTTTCGAATAATGCAATAACGTGCATTGTATGCAACTTCGAGATTTTAACACACCATAACCAATCAAACTAGCCGCCATGAATAGTAATACCTACGTTTTTTAAATTTTATAAATTCTATCTCTCAAAATGGACTTCATTTTTGGATTTGGAATATTGAAATTAGCCTAGGGTGAAATTTTGGTACTTTTCGAATAACCTTTATATTTTGATGAATAGTGAAAATTACTAAATTTTAATTAAAAAAAACTTTATTAATCAAAATAATTAATAGTGATAAATTATGAATTTTAGTAGTTTTAAATTATATTTAGAATATATTTTTACCATTTAATATAATGTTGGTCATTGGACAAAATTTTACAATTAAACCGATCATAAACAAGTGTCAATCTTTTGATAGTTATTATCTCTTAAAAACACGCTTTTTGTTTTGACAGCGGGAATTAATTTTAAATTAATTTCTGCCACTTCTGTGTTTTGAATTTAGGAAAATGGATTCCATATTTGGAATCAGGATGTTCAAATTGTGTAAATATGTAACTTTTATTTTTAGACATTTTGAATAATTACTGCGGTAAATATTTTATTTACCATGGTTGAGGGTAAATCCGGTAAATAAGGGATAACAAATAATATTATAATAATACTAAATTACCCTAAAACGTGCCCTAACCCTATTGGAGGATACATGGTCGACCATGGGCATCTTTGGGTCGATTTTGGGACCCCATGGATCCACTTGTAAGTGATAATGACGCTTTATTTTAATTAAGTTAAAATGAATACAAAAATGACTCAAGCATATATCTTTTAGAAAAACAATTGTTACATAGGGTTATATATGTTTGATTTTAGATTATAAATATTCATTAGAAAGATAAAACGATTTTATACATAAGTATATTTTATTTATAATTTTTAGACATTAAATAATTTATTTTATTTATGACACAATGATGATGCAGTAATTACTATAATAGTGAAAAATTAAAATAATTGATATTATAAATACCCAAATAAATATAATATTAAACTTTTAATGAATTAAACTAATTTTCTAGGATAATATGATATATTAGGATTGATTTAAGTGACTTTGTTCGAAGTAATCAATCTGTTATGAGTTTCACAAAAATCAACTATTGAATAGTGTCAAAATTGACATAAAAGAGTTATTAAAACAAATATTATATTATTAATTGATATTAAATTCCTAAAAATCTATGGTTTGGCCAAGAGACTTATATCATTATAGGTGCATCATTAATGGAACACTTGGGGGTCGCCTTTATGTATGTAGTAAGTTTATTAACCATATTTTATAAAAATACAAAGAGACATTGTAAAAGTGAAACTAATTAACTTAGAGTTAATACTTATAGATAAGGTTAATATAAGTATCCAAACCTGTATAAATTCTATTGTTTGAGTTTTGTTCAACCTATACCCACCTTAAAATTTAAATAATCAACTTTGGAGCCTTTATAAACCTAATAAGAATTTATTACAAATTAATATTTCTAGCTTTTCCAATGGTGCCCCTCACCCCTCTTATAAAAGGGCACTCCTCCTTCTCATTTCTTCACACCTTCCAAGCCTTTTGGTTCGGAAAAACTCTGCTCCAATACTCTCCCAACTTCCCTCACTACAACATATAGGCCTTAGTTTGATCAGAAAGCCAACCTACGGAGCCCTTTTTATCACATCAAAAGGAAGAACCCGAAGAAGAGGTAATGTTTTCACCACCCCTTTTCAAGTTCCTTTCTCCTTCCACATCTTCTTCCTTTGTTGTTACCATTCTAAAATAATAACTCCAGTATAATATATATACTGTGATGTTATTATAAATATGGTACAACCATATTCAGTATTCTATCCACCCTTTGAATAACATGTCACCATACGTGCGTACATACGGCTTACCGTCTCCACGTCGTGGTGTAATTGTTATTCAATATAATATTATTTGGATGGGTATAATAATGATGTGTAACTCGTGTAAATAATAAATATAACATGTTAATGATTCAGTATATATTATATACCATCCATTTATATATTATTTTAATATCAAACGAATGATATTGTCTCTCGTGCGTACGTACGGACTACCGTCTCCACGAACACGATGAGATTCATTCTCCATCGTATCCATTCAAGTATAATTATCATTTGATGATTTAAAAATAGTATTTAAGGACTTGATATCATTCTGTATATGAATAATATACATCCCATTAATAACGAATATGGCTCACATAACAAAGAATATAAAGTAAAATGAACCTGTTAACAACCGAAATGACGATAATTCTAAGATATTATTAACAAATCAATGTTAAAAGATCATATATGATATCATATTAAAGTAAATGAATCTTGTATAATTAAATAAAAATTATTTCACCATTATACAGGAGGTAAACCTACCATCGACTAAGGAAAAAGTACAAAGTAAGGGATTTTCTTATCTCACTTTCAATTCCGTGAGATTTCCATTGTTCGCCACTAAATTATTGAAAGTTGTGTATTGTGTACTACCATTTGATATATATATTATCATGATTCTCTTTATATTCATGCTATTCTGTAAATCATTTGGTGGTTATTAACTTTTGGCCATACGACTCAGTTGATTAATGTGGTAAGGGGGTTTCTTATCTCACTTTTAATTCCGTGAGAATTCCATTGATCACCACTTAATTATTGCATGTGGTGTATGTGTAATGGCCATGACCATATTAATTGTGTAATATACTTTAATTTATGGGTATTTACATCATCATGGTATGATACTTCTTTCATGGGTGTATGTTTCATAAGTTACCTAATCTATAAGGGAATTTGAGATTTCAATTTCCACTCATTTGGCTTTACGCATATTTCGTTGATTATATTACTCCAAGATTATGTGTGGAATCTCTATTCGTTTGATTATATCTTAATTTCCACTCCCCTTTCAGTGGATATACTTTTGATACACATAATCACTCCATTGATAAATTCTCAAGTGATCGGTATGAACTTGATAAGAGTAATTTTAACTCAATCTCTATTTGTTGAGTTAAATATCCAATTCATTGGTGTTGTTTTTACAATAATATGTGTGATTTTCATCTGATTTATTTACACTAAATATCCAGTCATATTGAGTGTATTTATATTTTTCACACATAATTATGTCGTTGATTTATCCTTAACCTAAGGATACGACCTTTATGAGAGATTTCATCTCAATTTACATTCCATTGAGACTTCTTTGTTGATATACACCAAATCAGTTTTAGGTGGTGTATATAATGTACTTTGACATAGTATATCATGAATCCATTTATTCTCATGATATTACAAAGTTTTTATTTCCTCAATTATTTTTATTCATGTCTCTCTCTTTTGGTTAGAAACTCTAACTAAGATACCATTTTTAAATGTTTTAAAGACTTATTCTTCTAAATCTTGTTCATTAATGTCCATGTTTTAAAAAATGGTTTTAAGGATTTATTTATATGGACATTAAAGTTTTAAAATTAAAACTCCTTTTAAAATGTTTCAAGTGGTATGGGAAACATTGATTCAAAAATCTATTTTTAAATGGATTCTTGACAATTAGTGTGTCTTTTAAATGATTTCAAGAAAAAGGGGGATATTTCTCTCAAATAGTTTTGATGTCTATTTTCATCTATGTCAACATCCTTCATTATTCTTGATTGAGGTTAATGTGATACAATACAATCTTCCATATTGTATCGAATGAGTTATGTTTGACTGTGGATGTGCTAATTTATACCATTCATGGTTTGTGGTAAAAGTATTGACATTTCGTATGCTAGTTTTAATACGAATGTTTATGTTATGTTTAAACATGTTCATATGAGGAATGCATTGGACTTAATAAGTGACGGGTGGAGCCCACTATAGCTCCTCGATGCATCAGTAGGTCTCATGAGACAAACTAGTGTCTTGGCACAAGGCATTGGCAAAATCTTATTTGTAGTCTTGGCACGAGGCCTTGGCTATGTGGTTATGATAGTCTGGAAATATGCATTCCATCATTATGAAAGTGGTTATTGATATTGCATGTGATCATTCGACTAGTAGAATATCCATGTGAGTAAGTAAATGGCATTATTTCATTTTACCTTTTCCATTTTATGCAGAAGTTCAAGTTTAAAAGGCTTTTGTTTTAGTTATAAATTGCCTTAAGTGTTTATGCTTATTTATGAAAGTTTCTGCTATAATGTTATCCTTACTGAGCATCTGAGCTCACCCCTTTCAATGTTTTATTTTTCCCAGGATTATGAAGAAGTAATTTATGAATGACCTCCAGGGATAGTATGAGGGGATATGAAGACAAGATGTTTTTTTTATGATGTAATGTAAAAATTTATGGATGTATCTAGTTATTCCAAGGCTACTAAACTAATCGGTCTTTCGAGACTTGATCTTTCTCGTGATCATGCCAATGTTATGTAATAATGCACCGACTCTGGGTAACTAGGGTCGGGGTGTTATAGTTGGTATCAGAGGAAGTTTAGTACAAACCTTGGAAGCTAGATTTAGATAAACTCTGATTAGAGCACGTAGACCTAAGATGAACTTTGAGGATTAGTATAAAAGAACTTCCGAGAATTTTGGTATTGCAGAGATTTTGTGAGTTTTCCGAGCAATACATCCTTGTATGGATACTAGCAGGTAGAGGCGGCTCTGGCACAGATGTACCTAGGGGTAAAACCCGAAAACACCGCTTTGAGCTAGACTCGAACGGGAACTGGTGCACGACAATGGGCCTTGCTGCACTCTTGGTTACGACACTCCCGGGGGATATGCTTAGGATATTTTACATTTTCTTTACAAACCGATTTAAGTAATATATACATAAGATGAGCGTAAATGAACTTGGTTAATCCTAATATGTTTCAAATTGAGAATATGGTGACATTTTAATCTCTAAATGATTTTACGACTACTATTACTCACACAATGCTTTCTAGTTTTAGTCAATGGTTGGATTCCAAGGAAGTCATAGTGACTTTGAGAATGATGTACAAGGTGGGAACGATGGTGGAAATGAGCAACAAAATGGAATGTTGATAGGCGTAAAAGATATCGTCTTTATGCCAAATCAGTTTTCCAAAAATATGATCAACAACATATATATTATCCAACTCCCAGACTCAACAAGGAAGAGAATGGTGATAAATGATAAGATCTCCAGCAATGGAGACCATGGAGAAAAGAAACCTCAATTTTCATCATGAAGGAAATGTGGAAAGAGACACCCAGGAAAGTGTCTCAATGGGACAACGAAATGTTTTACGTGCGGGAAGGAAGGACATAAAGTGAAGAATTGCCGAAGAAAAATGAAGAGTACTATGGAAGAAGATAAAAATGGTCCCAAGAGTCCATTTACAGTCATTTTCCGTAAATGTAGGGGACCTGGCAATTAACCGAGTGAATGTCCTATTCTATAGGATATTTTCTTGGTCAAAGAAGAAGATATGTGGAAATAAATGGTTGGAGAAAAACATAAAAAGTATTAGCACTCCTTGTTGATGGGTACTTTGGTATAATTTTCTCTTGTATTTGTAACCCCGCAGTTTGCCATGTGAGAATGATATTTGAAGAAGAATTGTCTCTTCTCTTGTGGATATAGGTATAAATAACCATTTGGTTTTATATGATCATTGGGGTTTGAGAAAATTATATGTTATTATAATTTGGGATGAAAATGAAAAGTATGATATAACATTTGTGGTTAAATTATGTTATTTTGAGAAATTTATCTCATTTTGGTAATATTATAAAATATAGTTATTGAAAAAGGACAACACGTAGACCGTGTGACAACCCGTCGCATCGGACAAAGCTGTGGGAATCGAACCCACAACCAAAGTGCGATTGAGATTTATCGCTTACCACTGGACTACGTGAAGTCCCTGGTTAGTGTGACTATTTTTTTTGTTAAATGATTTTATTGATCAATAATAAGATGATTTGGGTTCTTATGTCTTATCAAATGAATACCCTTGGTATAGGAAAATGATTTGGTGATTAAGTGATAAATGTTATTTTGGAAGATGTTCGCTTTGTTAGGAACACTATATGCCCAAGGAAAATAGAATACAATGGGGTTTCATTTGTAGAGTAATGGTGGATTTTTATCTACGTTTTTATTATTGTTTTATAGTGATTTGGGTTATTTATGGAAATGATTAACCTATAACAGAGAATATGTGATGATGTTAATTACTTTTAAGTATGTTACTTTAAGAGTATTTGATGTCATTTGGAGATACAATGTAACATGGGAGACTACATAATCAAATTCTTCTATGTTTTGGGTTTCAATATTACTTTGGATTATATTAAAGTATTTTAAGGACAATTGGTTATTGAATGGTATCTATTTAACTTTGGGGTATTGTTGGTTTAATTTTAGAAATTAAGATTAGTGCATATTTATCTCAATGAATATTCTTTTGGGTGATCATTAGATCATTCACTATCCATTTTGGTTTTGATTAATCTTCAAAGACAATGTAAATACATGGTTTATCCTGCATGGATCATGTGATTCTATAGAAGTTTATTCTAGCTCTTCCAGTGTGACCAAGGCTTCTTGAATACTCATCGTTTAAAAAAAATTTAGTTAGTGGTGGAAATTTATTAATGAATGAAACTCTACTTAAAATGTAAGTATATCTCATAATGTTCTTAGTCAATATCATAAATGAATTCCTCGTCCTTATGTAATGTAACTTTAAAAAAATGTGTTGTCCGTTTACTTTCCTACTAGGAGACTAATGGTCATTTGTCCCAACACAAGTTTGTGGTTTTCTTATTGTTAACTTTCTCCTGATCATGATTTCTATCCCTCTCCATCAGAACTTTACACTTAGTTTATCATCCATATCCATGTTTTCTTACATGGAATCCTAGTATGGGTTATCTTGGATGACCCTTATACCTCTATTTCTTTCTTTTAAAGTGATAAGTTTTATTGACTCCTTTTCCGATGTGGGACCTTCCATTATATTCCCAAGAAAAATTTTAAAAATTGCGAGGAAGCAATTTATTGAAGGAGGGGAGAATGTAACACCCCAAGCTTCCTCGGTATGTTTCCTTTCGAATAATGCAATAACGTGCATTGTACGCAACTTCGAGATTTTAACACACCATAACCAATCAAACTATCCGCCATGAATAGTAATACCTACTTTTTTGAAATTTTATAAATTCTATCTCTCAAAATGGACTTCATTTTTGGATTCGGAATATTGAAATTAGCCTAGGGTGAAATTTTGGTACTTTTCGGATAACTTTTATATTTTGATGAATAGTGAAAATTACTAAATTTTAATTAAAAACAACTTTTTTAATCAAAATAATTAATAGTGATAAATTATGAATTTTAGTAGTTTTAAAGTATATTTAGAATATATTTTTACCATTTAATATAATTTTGGTCATTGGACATAATTTTACAATTAAACCGAACATAAACAAGTGTCAATCTTTTGATAGTTATTATCTCTTAAAAACACGCTTTTTGTTTTGACAGCGGGAATTAATTTTAAATTAATTTCTGCCACTTCTTTGTTTCGAAATTAGGAAAATGGATTCCATATTTGGAATCAGGATGTTCAAATTGTGTAAATAGGTAACTTTTATTTTTAGACATTTTGAATAATTACTGCGGTAAATATTTTATTTACCATGGTTAAGGGTAAATCTGGTAAATAAGGGTTAAACAATAATATTATAATAATACTAAATTACCCTAAAACGTGACTTAACCCTATTGGTTGATACCTGGTCGACCGTGGGCATCTTTGGGTCGATTTTGGGACCCCATGGATCCACTTGTAAGTGATAATGACACTTTATTTTAATTAAGTTAAAATGAATACAAAAATGACACAAGCATATATCTTTTAGCAAAACAATTGTTACATAGGGTTATATATGTTGGATCTTAGATTATAAATATTCATTATAAAGATAAAACTATTTTATACATAATGATATTTTATTTATAATTTTTAGACATTAAATAATATGTTTTATTTATGACACAATGATGATGCAGTAATTACTATAATAGTGAAAAATTAAAATAATTGATATTATAAATACCCAAATAAATATAATATGACACTTTTAATGAATTAAACTAATTTTCTAGGATAATATGATATATTAGGATTGATTTAATTGACTTATTTCGAAGTAATCAATCTTTTATGAGTTTCACAAAAATCAACTATTGAATAGTGTCAAAATTGACATAAAAGAGTTCTTAAAACAAATATTATATTATTAATTGATATTAAATTCCTAAAAATATAATGTTCGGCCAGGAGACTTATATCATGATAGGTTCATCATTAATGGACCACTTGGGGGTCTCCTGGATGTATGTATTAAGTTTATTAACCATATTATATAAAAATACAAAGAGACATTGTAAAAGTGAAACTAATTAACTTAGAGTTAATACTTAAATATAAGGTTAATATATGTACCCAAACCTGTTTAAATTCTATTGGTTGAGTTGTTTTCGACCTATCCCCACCTTAACATTTAAATAATCAACTTTGAAGCCATTATAAACCGAATATGAATTTATTATAAATTTATATTTCTAGCTTTTCCAAAGGTGCCCCTCACCCCTCTTATAAAAGGGAACTCTTCCTTCTCATTTCTTCACACCTTCCAAGGCCTTTGGTTCGGCCAAACTCTGCCCAAATACTCTCCCAACTTCCCTCACTACAACCTAGAGTCCTTAGTTTGATCAGAAAGCCAACCTAAGGAGCCCATTTGATCACATCAAAAGGAAGAACCCGAAGAAGAGGTAATGTTTTCACCACCCCTTTTCAAGTTCCTTTCTTCTTCCACTTATTCTTCCTTTGTTGTCACCATTCTAAAATAATAAATCCAGTATCATATATATACTGTGATATTATTATAAATATGGTACAACCATATTCAATATTCTATCCACCCTTTGAATAACATGTCACCATACGTGCGTACGTACGGCTTACCGTCTCCACGTCGTGGTGTTATTGTTATTCAATATAATATTATTTGGATGGGTATAATAATGATTTGTAACTCATGTATATAATAAATATAACATTTTAATGATTCAGTATATATGATATACCATCCATTTATATATTATTTTAATATCAAAAGAATGATATTGTCACTTGTACGTACGTACGGACTACCGTCTCCACGAACGCGATGAGATTCATTCTCCATCGTATCCATTCAAGTATAATTATCATTTGATGATTTAAAAATAGTATATAAGGACTTGATATCATTATGGATATGAATAATATACATCCCATTACTAACGAACATGGCTCACATAACAAAGAATATAAAGTAAAATGAACCCGTTAACACCCGAAATGACGATAATTCTATGATATTATTAACAAATCAATGTTAAAAGATAATATATTATATCATATTAATGTAAATGATTCTTGTATAATTCAATAACAATTATTTCACCATTATACAGGAGTTAAACCAACCATCGACCAAGGAAAAAGTACAAAGTAAGGGATTTTCTTATCTCACTTTCAATTCCGTGAGATTTCCATTGTTCGCCACTAAATTATTGAAAGTGTTGTATTGTGTACTACCATTTGATATATATATTATCATGATTCTCTTTATATTCATGCTATTATGTAAATCATTTGGTGGTTATTAACTTTTGGCCATACGACTCAGTTGATTAATGTGGTAAGGGGGTTTCTTTTCTCACTTTTAATTCCGTGAGAATTCCATTGATCACCACTTAATTATTGCATGTGGTGTATGTGTACTGCCCATGATCATATTAATTGTGTAATATACTTTAATTTATGGGAATTTACATCATCATGGTATGATACTTCTTTCATGGGTGTATGTTTCATAAGTTACCTAATCGATAAGGGAATTTGACATTTCAATTTCCACTCATTTGGCTTTACGCATATTTCATTGATTATATTACTCCAAGATTATGTGTGGAATCTCTATTCATTTGATTATGTCTTAATTTCCACTCCCCTTTCTGTGGATATACTTTTGATACACATAATCCCTCCATTGATAAATTCTCAAGTGATCGGTATGAACTTGATAAGAGTATTTTTATCTCAATCTCCATTTGTTAAGTTAAATATCCAATTCATTGGTGTTGTTTTTACAAGAATATGTGTGAATTTCATCTGATTGATTTACACTAAATATCCAGTCATATTGAGTTTATTTATATTTTTCACACATAATTATGTCTTTGATTTATCCTTAACCTAAGGATACGACCTTTATGAGAGATTTCATCTCAATTTACATTCCATTGAGACTTCTTTGTTGATATACACCAAATCAGTTTTATGTGGTGTATATAATGTACTTTGACATAGTATATCATGAATCCCTTTATTCTCATGATATTACAAAGTTTTGATTTCCTCAATTATTTGTATTCAAGTCTCTCTCTTTTGGTTAGAAACTCTAACTAAGATACCATTTTTAAATGTTTTAAAGACTTATTCTTCTAAATCTTGTTCATTAATGTCCATGTTTTAAAAAAATGGTTTTAAGGATTTATTTATATGGACATTAAAGTTTTAAAATTAAAACTCCTTTTAAAATATTTCAAGTGGTATTGGACACTTTGATTCAAAAATCTATTTTTAAATGGATTCTTGACAATTAGTGTGACTTTTAAATGATTTCAAGAAAAAGGGGGATATTTCTCTCAAATAGTTTTGATGGCTATTTTCATCTATGTCAACATCCTTCATTATTCTTGATTGAGGTTAATGTGATACAATACAATCTTCCATATTGTATCGAATGAGTTATGTTTGACTGTGGATGTGCTAATTTATACCATTCATGGTTTGTGGTAAAAGTATTGACATTTCGTATGCTAGTTTTAATACGATTGTTTATGTTTTGTTTAAACCTGTTCATATGAGGAATGAATTGGACTTAATAAGTGACGGGTGGAGCCCGCTATAGCTCCTCGATGCATCGGTAGGTCTCATGAGACAAACTAGTGTCTTCGCACAAGGCCTTGGCAAAATCTTATTTGTAGTCTTGGCACGAGGCCTTGGCTATGTGGTAATGATAGTCTGGCATTATGCATTCCATCATTATGAAAGTGGTTATTGATATTGCATGTGATCATTCGACTAGTAGAATATCCATGTGAGTATGTAAATGGCATTATTTCATTTTACCTTTGCCATTTTATGCTGAAGTTCAAGATTAAAAGGATTTTGTTTTAGTTATAAATTGCCTTAAGTGTTTATGCTTATTTATGAAAGTTTCTGCTATAATTTTATCCTTACTGAGCATCTGATCTCACCCCTTTCAATGTTTTATTTTTCCCAGGATTATGAAGAAGTAATTTATGAATGACCTGAAGGGATATTATGAGGGGATATGAAGACAAGATGTTTTTCTATGATGTAATGTAAAAATTTATGGATGTATCTAGTTATTCCAAGGCTACTAAACTAATCGGTCTTTCGAGACTTGATCTTTCTCGTGATCATGCCAATGTTATGTAATAATGCACCGACTCTGGGTAACTAGGGTTGGGGCGTTACATAGCATATCCCCTAGGTGTTACAAAACATATGTGCATCAAGTTCCAATTTTATGCAGCAGGACCAGATTGAATCTAGCTCAATTCAAGGTTTTAGGGATTTACCCCTAGGTACAGTTATTCTAGATCTACATCAACTTATAATACCCAAAAAGGGATTTATTTTTTAGTAAAATACTTACTCTATACCTTCCAAAAAAAGTATGGATTTATTTTTATGCTAAGACTTTTCCCTAGGTCTTTCACTAATATTTTAAAATCCTAATCACAAAATAACTAAACTTTCATTTGATACTAACTATGATAAATCTTTTATTTATTATATATTAATTTTTGATATATTACATAAGAGTAAACATAATACAAATTATTTGATCAAAATTTATTGTGAATTTACGAATCAGTTATATTACATAAAAACATAAAGTAGGGATGAAAAATTATTATTTAAAACTTATTTAAAATGCTCATATTATTCCATAATGTTTAAAGGTGTGTGGGATATTCTAGGGACATAGTAAGGGGTGAGATATTATTCCTAGTAAGGGAATAAGAAAACATAACATGAAGAAGGAATTAGATGTTAGACAATAGTCTTATAAATGTTATATAAACATGGTTTGAGTCACAAACATGAAAAATAAGGAATGATATAGCATGATAACATAAAGGAAACATGTTTATGTGGAAACAACATTAAACCTGATATCATAAACACATGTCAAGTCTAACCACAAAATCAACATAAACTAACGTTCCTAGGATGACATATTATGCACCATATATAATATATAATGAAGTTAAAACATTACACAATTTATTGGACTGCTATCAGGGCATACCCATCATAATAATTTCATGAACATGCATAAATGTTCTACATAGATAAAATATAATAAAACATACTACATCACATTTAATACCATGTTAATATAGAATGGATTATATAAATGTAAGTCCCCAATCAAATAAGTATAAGTTCATAAATTTTAACATTGTTGATAGGAAATGGGTATGGGTATTCACTACATAATTGTTTCGAATGGAAATCACATTGAAATTTTTGAAGCATAATAGGGGAACACAAATGTTCATGGGAGGTAATAATGATATTTGAAGGGTTATATAATAATTTATTCATCATAATGGAAGTAAGGGTGATAAGTATGAACATCTACCAGCATTAGTAATTGGAGATAAAGTCTTATGAGGAGATTTTTAAGAGTTTGAGGTAACCATGGGGGGAATTTGGAGAGGGATGGTTCGAGAAAAAAAATTATACAGGGTTTTTGTGTGATGAATAATGAGAGATTTTGTGGGTAGATATTTGAAATTAGAGGGTAGTTATTTATTATCTCCCAAACATAGGTTTTCAACTTTATATAATAAAGTAATCAAAGACACAAACCCTACTAATTCATTTCAGAATGTTTCTTCTAAATATGAGTGGTTTTAAATATTTTATAAGACAATGGGATGAAATTATTAAAATATTACCCTAGTTTATGTGGCAGCATGTAACAATGAAAAGTTTTATCAATATAAATTCTCTTCTTATAATTATGTCATATGGTATAAACAAATAGATAACATAGTAACAGCTTTATAAATGATCAATGAATGAAATAATATATATTTCTAAAAGTTAATAAAAATTTACTGATGAAATCATAACTTGAAATTTGGAATATTAATGTGGACCTTATGAATATTAAATTGGCCAATTGAATAATAAACTCACCAATGAAAGTATAAATAAAATTTATTTATCTTATCAGTGTCAATATGATATAAATATATCATAGTATATGTAAATAAATATTTTAGAACTATTAATTAAGTGTTGGTATTTTTTTAAGTCATAAATTTTTAATTACAATTTTATGAATAATTTAATAATTAAAAATAAAATGTAATTTCATAAAATATATTCATTAATTAATATTTTTGTACCTTATTATTATGAGATAATTTTATGAGACCTTAATTAATTTTTTAAAGTGTTAGAAAACTAGTTTCAATTTTGAAATTTTAATTTTCCAAGTAAATGATGATTTAAATTAAAAATTATATTTATCATATTAAGAAAATTATTTTCATAAAATAGAGTTCATTTTTTAATTATACCAATCAAAAAAAAATTTGAGTAAATTTTTTGGATTTTTCCAAAACACTTGAATTTTTTGTGAATATTAAAATACAGTAATTTATGGTATATATACATTATAAGTTAAATAAAATATTCATTGAGTCATAAATGATGTAAGAAAACCTGTTTTAAACTTACATGACTAAATTAATGTATTTCATTTCAAGAATCAACAATATTTGTTTTATTGAGCAATATAATAAACTAATGTATAAAATAATTAGAAAACCCCCTCTCCTCCGCTATAAATACCACCCTCACACCCTATTCTTCACAAACCTCTCCTGCCCTGAGACTTGTCCAAATTATTCTAAAAACTCCTTAAAATACTTTTTCACATGTACACTATATTTTATTCTTAACAAAATTCCAATACAAATCCCTTAAGGAGGATCTTAAGAAGAAGGAATCGAGAGGTAAAAACCAATTCATTTTCTTTTAAATTTTTTTTCATTTTTTTTTTATTTTTCACTCCTCACCACACCTCAATAAAAAGTTATGATAACTCCATTAAATTAAATATACTGTAATGTTGTTATTTTAATGGAATAATTCATCATCATTTATCTTTCCCCCTCCTTTTATTCAAAAAATAAAGAAAATATCATCTGTGATTTGTTAATTTATCACATTCAATGATTATAATGTTTTCAATTTCCATTACCATATTCAATGATCTCATTAAACCTTTTTTTAATTGAAATAGATTATAAAGTATGTATTATATCTTATTAAATGTTCCGGAATTTTTTTTAAACATGATATAAATTTTTCAAACAAAATGAGTTCGTTGTGATCGAAACTGACAAAATAAACCAAAATGATTATCATTAACTATTTATCTAATAATTCATCCTCATGATATAAAAACAAATTATAAATATGACCAATTTAACATATGGAATATAATTTATAACATAAAAATTCAATTCTATTTGATTACCAGCACATTATATAACATTTTTTTATGTGTATACAAGTAAAACGATTATGAAAATCTAGAAAATAAATGCTCATAAAAAATGAAATTGAACCTACTAAACCATATAAAATGAAAATAACGAACATAAAAAAGGTATAAGAAATAAATTAAATATATAAAGGGTCCTGGAATTATTAATTAATGAATCTAATTTGATTATCCAGGACATTAAGATATAGTGAAGAACACCGTCAGACTTAAGGTAAGGGATTCTACCCGAACCTCCACTATTCTTCCGGGTTACTCTTTCTATCTGTTTACCTAAATTAAATTAAATTTTTTTTACATTAATATTATAATTTCTTTATATATGTTCCAAAATTATATATCAATATCCATTCATCCTTCTTTTTTGGGATATACGTGCTTTTTAAATGGGGTTCTACTAAATTATTCCAGATAAGCATGCTCGATTTTAGGGAACTTCTTGAATATTTTCCCAATTTAAAGTGTTTTGCATAATATATTTTAATCAAACATTTTTTTAAAATAAATTATTTTATAATTAAAAACTACCTTGGTTAAATTTTATTTTTATTCAAACAATTAATTTTTTTCCCATTTTTATGAATCATGGATGTTTTACCCCAAACTATACTAAATTTTTTATTTCTAAAGTTTCATAAGCATTATTTTCACTTAAAATTGAAATCACATATCATTATATATGAATATATTCCCTTATGAACGTCCATTTATTATTTTAATCCATCCTTTCACTAGCATTTCTATTATATTCCAGTTTTATATGTCTTTTCACATAATTATGATACCCAATTCATTCCATGGGAAACCCTCATATTTATGTTTGATTACTTATGTATGATTATTTATATGTAAAAAATATTCATGAACATGTTATGATGGGTGATACTAGATAATTTTGTAATTAATTGGGTAATGTTTAGTCTCATAATACGTTATATGCAATGGTCTTGGTGGTTTTCCATGACTCATCTCCATTTGCAACAATCATAGTGGTCATCCTTGAATCATTCTCACCAATATGAAATGAGCCGTGAATCATTATAAAGTAATATTTTATGTCACTTCCATATTTTCATTTATCCATGATTTTATAATTCCATTTTATGAATACATATGTTGGATCATGTTCTATTCCTTTTTATATAATAATGTTATTCTTTATAACTCATGTGTTATGCATTATTTTAATGTTTATTCCCTTACTAGGTTTTTTAGCTTGTCACTTTATTCATGTTATCACAAGGTTATCATATGAAAATGTAAGGGATAAAAGGATGTTAGAATCACATTAGGGATAATAAATAAATAAATGTTTTATTTATTCACATTTTTTTAGTTATATATACCTAGCCTCCTAAGACACCAGACATTACAATCCATAGACTATAATTTGATGTTTAATTACGCTTAAAATCATGTAAGGTTATGTTTAAAAGGAAAAGTTTTCTATTTTTATTATTAGTGTAAAATTTTACTTATTTGTGAATACAAGGAATAACATACGATAGTAAGAACCCTAGGGATATTTTTAAGTATGAGAAAACATCCCTAAAATTTTGTTTGGTATTGAATAAGAGGTTTATTAAGAAAACAAACATCCTTATATGGATACTACAAGTGGAAAAGGTTTTAAAATAGGTATAATTAGGGTAAAAACTCTGACAAGGTGTTCAAATCCTGACTCAAGGTAACCTGATACATAAAAATGGGCCTTACAGTTCACCTATTTTGACACTCTTGAGGGATATGGCTTGGTAAATTTATAAGATCCTTACAAACAATTATTTTGTGAACAAAAAACACCATAAGAATATATGTTAAGATACAGATCATGGATAACCTTTTTTGAAACCTAGAAAATCACAAATTAGGATATACGTTTCCTTAAAGAGTTTATCCTCTTATACTTAATTTTTTATTTTTACACAAATTATCTATGTATCCATTTACCATAATTGTTATTTTTTCTTATTTAATAGAGGGATATAGAAAAAAACATGCCAACAAAAAATGTGATAGGAAATGCGATGGTTTACCTATGGATATGCCAAATATTATGGAAATAAGTGCTCGAAAATTCAAGACCATACGTTCTCATCTGGTACAAGTTATAAATAATAACTTGAATCAGGTGGAACAACCTATTTATCCTATGACATAACATGATGATGTCTAATACTTCATGATTTAAGGAATTCCCATGTTTAATGGATCTAATGATCCCCTCCTCATGGAAATGTATATTAACTCTATTTAAAAGATATTATCTATCATTGACTACTCAAAATAAGAGAAAATTGTTCTCTTAGTATATTGTTTTAATGGGGAAGCTGATTAGTGGTGGTAACTAATAAAAAACACAATGTACAAGGATGAAATTGATTCCATGTGTCAGAAAGAATTCAATAAAAACATTTTCAACATATATTTTCCCCAAACCCTCCATCTCAATATTGGAAGAGAGTTCGTTGGACTTAAGTAGAAGGAAGATGATTCTATCAATTAACATGAATAAAACATTACAAGGCTTGTAAGATACACCTCATGCATTTTCACGAACATAAAAATCAAGGTGGATCACTTCTTTAGAAGACTAAAGCCGAGTATATGAAAGTTATTGGTGATTTGAGACTTCAAAAATTATGAAATGATTTTTTTGTTCCATAATGGTTGGAATAGAAATTAGAGACTATAAATAGTCTCATGGGACTAGTGAGAAAAAGCAAGAAAATGTATTCAAATATGGTTAAATCAGCAAATAAATCTCATAATGGAAAGAAGATTGAATATCCCACATGTCAAAATTATGGGATGAAGTATACTGTGAACTATCTAAAGAGAAACGAAAAATAAATAAAATGTTGAATAAGAGTGCATTTAAAAATAAATACTAAAGGGATATAAATAATTCCACTAATGTGGATGAAGAATGTAAGGTTAAGATCAACACTCATCCCAAAGTGAAATTTTTCAACTACAAGGAATATGGGAATTTTGAAAATCAATTCCCTAAGACCATGGGTTTTAAAGGCAATTAATAACAACATCTAAAGAAACAAGGAAGGTATAATGCTATCACTACTACAGTTTTGGAGTCTGAAAACAATTTGGTAACAGGTACACTGGTTATACATTCAATAATATAAAATTTCTTTTTTTAATTCTAGTTCTATACATTGTTTCATATCTTACAAGTTTTGTAGAATTATTCGAGCACCAGCTCAAAAGATTTAGGTTTAGGTATATATGAGAATATCTAATGGGGGAATTATTTCATCCAAAGCACATAAATACTCTCTAATTAGTTTTTATAGATTGAAACTCCTAACAAATCTAGTCTTACATCCTTTGGTGTAATTTTATACTTTATTGGGCATAGATTGACTATCTGTATACAAATCCAAAAACAATTATTGGTAATGGGATATCAATCATCACATCCTGAAGCATCCCATAGTTATTTACAAGTGTAAGGAGGAAGATGAATCTACATCAGGGTCATCTTATCAAGTGTGGATATTACTGCCTTATGATAAAGAATATCTCACTCAAATTATTGAGACAAAGGTGATGATAATTCCTAAAGACATGACTATAGTGAGGGATTAATCTGATATATTCCATGAAGACTTTACTAATATTCTGCATTATCTAAAGGTTGAGTTTTCCATTGAAATAATATTGTTTAAATTCCTATGTCAAATACACCTTATAGAATGGACACCATTGAACTAGAAGAATTAAAGAATCAGTTATAGGAGAATCTAGAAAATGATTTTATATTTTTGAGTGCTTCACTATGGGGTGAACCAATCCCATTTATCAAGAAGAAGGTTGAATCAATTCACCTCTTCTTTTATTATCATGAGATCAATAAAATCATGATAAAGAACAAGTTTCCACTGCCATGGATATATGAATTATTTGATCGACTACATGGGGCTAGTTATTTTTCTATGAAAGACCATAATTTGGGATATCACTAATTAAAGGTGAGAAAAGAATGTATTCCCAAGACTGCCTTTCAAATGAGGTATGGACACAATGAGTTCATAGTGACTCTCTTTGTACTCCCTAACTCTCTAGTAATATTCATGAACATAATGAGTAGAATCTACCATGAAGTATTTGTGGTATTATTTATTTATTATAATCTAATATACTCTAAGAAAAATGAGAAACATTTGGGGAATTTTAATACTATGACAAAAACATTTCAATGGAAGAAAATATGTGCAATAATAGTAAATGTGAGTTCTGGATAGATGAAGTATCATTTTTAGGTCATGTTATCACCAGTAAATGAATATATGTAGACCCTTCCAAGAAAAATTCAATCAAAGCATGGATCCGGAAAACATCAGTAATATAGATCCATATGTTTCATTGTCTATCTAGGTATAACTGATGATTTTTGAAGGACTGGTCATGATTTTCAACCCCAATAACGAATTTAACATGTAAGGGAGTGATGTTTTTATGGTCTCAATACTGAGGGAAAATATTTAAAGATCTCCTAAAAAGGATTATCATTATGCCATTACTTATAGTCCAGAAAAGTGGTGTAACACCCGAGACATTTATGTTATATGAATCATCAAAGGAATCTTTTTTCTACACAACACTTGCTTGGCTTCCTTTACACGCAATCGCGACCTTCCTCGATAGGATGCGTCGTACGCAATACCGAGTTTCACTAAACAACAATATGCTATTAAAACTAGCCGTTATGAATAGTAATAACCACTTTTTGAAATTTTATAAATTTCATTTTTCAAAATGGACTTCATTTTTGGACTCAGAATATCGAAATTATCCTAAGGTAAAATTTTGGTATTTTTCTAAAAACTTTCAATTTTTGATGAATAGTGAAACCACTAAGTGGAAGGTTAAAAACTGAATTTTGCATAAAACATAATTTTACCACTTCTGTGAATGGAATTTCAAAACTCTAACAGACACGGTTGATATCAGTAAGTAAAATGTGGTTCAATGAGATAAAAATAAATTTTTGGTGAATAGTAACTTTTTACTTTTTTACCGCAGTTAATAGTAAATAGGGTAACTAAGGATAAATATGATATTAATATTACCCTAACACATGTCTTAATTCTATTGGACAAGTGTAATTCGACCAAAAACAAACTTAGGAATAAAAATATGTCCATTTAGGCCCACTTGGATTAGATTAGGACATTTATTATTAATTTATTTAAAGAAGGGTTATAATAGTTAAAATCAAAGTTTAATAAGTAAATCATTTCTAATATGGGGTTATACATAAGATAAATTCGACTATAAATATTCATTAGAAAGCTAAAAATATTTCCTACATAATGGTATTTTATTTGTAATTTTTAGACATTAAATAATTTAATTTATTTATGACACAATGATGATGCAGTAATTATCTTATTAATGAAATATTGACATAATTGATGTTATAAACACCACAATAAATGTAATTTGAGATGTTTTATGAATTACACTAATTTTATAGGTTACTATGATATATTAATGTTGATTTAATCAACTTGGTTCGAACATATAATTCTGTTATGACTTTCACAAAAGTCATATATCAAATAGTGTCAAAATTAACACAAAATAGTTTTTAAATAAAATATTATATTATTAATTGTTATTTTATTCCTAAAAATCTAAGGATCGGCCAAATGACTTAGATAAGGATATATATATTAATAATAAACAATTTGGGGTTCGTTTGGCATTTTATAGTAAGTGTATTAACCATATAGTGAAAACAAACAAAAAGACACGGTAAAAGTTAAATTATTTAACTTAGAGTTAAATCTAATTGATAAGGTTAAAGTAATACCCTAAACTTGTCTAAATCCTATTGGTTGATAGGATTTAGACCCATCCCCACTTTATCTTCGAAATAAGACCCTTTGGAACCATTATAAACCGATTTTGACTTTAATATAAAATAATATTTTGAGATATTCCTAAGGTGCCCCTCTCCTCCCTTATAAAAGGGCACCTCCTCCCCCTCCTCCTCACACCAATTTGAGCACTCAAGCTCGGCCAACCCCTGCCATTTTCTCCTCTACACTTCCATAGAATAATCCTAGAGGTCCTGGTCTTCTTCAAAGACCAATCATAGTTCCCTAATTGGAGGATTCAAAGAGGCGTTCCAAAGAAGAGGTAATATCCATTACCGATCTTTTCAATTTCTTTCTTCTTCGACTTCTTCTTCTTTAGTTGTTTCATGATAAAGTAATAACATCAGTATTACTTACATACTGATATGTTATTATAAATATGAAACAACCATAATTCACCTTCTATACATCCCACGGAAAAATGAAATCACCGCGCGTGCGTACGTACGGAATACCGTCTCCACGCCGTGGTGTAATCTATTTTCCACCACCACAATACAAGTATGGGTATAATGGTGTAATGAGTAAATATTTATGATTATTATAAATTAATATTGATACTGAAATAATATATATATACTCCAATACAATTCCACGATCATAGGAACGATATCATCACTCGTGCGTACGTACGGAATACCGTCTCCACGATGTGATGCGACTTGTTCTACATGATCATCATTAAATAGTAATTATATAAATGAATTTAATGAATAAATATGATATATGTTACACTAATACCATTCTGGATATAAGGTATCTATAACCTTAAAAGAAGAATAAGAATTTATTTGGCAAAACACGCATAAGAACAAAAGGCAATAAAGACCCGAGTGACAAGTAACAATGAAATATTACTAACAAGAAGCTAAGAATATGACCATATATGATATCATATAAATATGTATGATTCTGGAATAAGTCAATAACATTATTTAAACCATTATACAGGAGCTACGGACATGTACAAAGCAAATCGGACCTAAGGTAAGGGAATATATCACAATCTCATTTTATCCGAGATTGTTTATTCGTAAGTATTTACTGGGGTGTATTTTATCATCCATATCCATGTTCCCTCAATATTTAATATTTTTTTCATCCACTTAAAATAGTTTAAATCCAAATTTACCCTTCGTTGAGTTCTTATTAAAGAATATGAAAGGAATCTTTTGTCGTTTTTCTCGTACGAGGTACTTTTTGACTTTTCCGAAAAAAGTACGAAGAATGTTTTTTTAACTTATACGGCATGAATGGATTTCAAAAACATTATTTCCAAGAAGCTTCCTTTACAAGTATTCAAGTTTATTTTTAATCAACTTCTTTTAGTTTAAAATTGTATGACATGTTAAGAAAGGAAAAGTGTTTTTGAAGTAGAAAGGATATTTTCCTCAAGAATGAAGTTCAAGTATTTTATCAAAATTATTTTCCATCTAAGATAATAAAAGGGTTCTGTTTTTATCCTTATTATTACATGGATTTGATTATGTTGTGATGGAAATATTTTTATGAATTCCTTTATCTTATATGAATTGTTTTATGAAGTCATGTTGTTTAAGAATCCCATTTTTATTACATGGGTTACGCTATGATGTATGGTTTATGATTATGTGGCACACATAAGAAAGGATTCATTATAAGATTTGTGGGACCTATATCTCCCTCCAATGCATTGGGTAAAGATTTATATCTCATGAGATATACATGGCTAGAACAGAAGGTTATTTCGGTTCAGTGATACAGGACTGAAACGAGGAGTGAACTCGGTTCAGAAAGGGACTTTGTCCACTAAGATAGTCTTGGAAATGAGTCCTGACTAACAAGAAATGATTTTCCATGATTATGTGTGCATGCCACAAAGTTTCAAGTTTCATGTTATGATTATGGGGATCTCATTTTAACTTCTATGATTTATTCCATGTTAAGATATTATGATCTCTTTTGCAGGTTATGATTTTCAAAAAGATATGATATGATTTTTATTTCCTTTATTTGCCCTTGCTGAGCATTTGAGCTCACCCTTTTATGTTTTCTTTTCCCCAGGTCAGGAAGATGGATACTAAGTAGAATATGCTAAATGGGACCCTAGATATGATGAAATAAATGGGAGACACTATAGAAGATTTATGAACCAATTGTTTTTGTTTCCCAGTTTCTGAAGACACTATACCTATACGGTCCTTTGTGGTTTTGTCATATGTTGTAATAAGTGTGCTTCAATTTTGAAGTATTAACAATGTATGTAAATTATGGGTCGTTATAGTTGGTATCAGAGGAAAGGTATAGTCAACCTTTGGAAACTAGGATGTGAAAGCCTTAGTAAGAACCCTAAGGAAAGTCTAAGCATAGAACACAATCATAGTGTTTTAGAAATGGCCTTGAATAACCTAGGATAAGACCATAAGCATGAAAATTTTATTCTTGAATTATGTGGTTTTCCTATTATAATTAGTGTTTCCCACACTATTCTTCTTGGTTTTAGTCAATGACTGGAACCCAAAGGAACCGTGTTAATGCGGAATGCGATGGGCAATGCAATGATTGTCCCCCTGAGCAACAAACGATATGGGAGCTGGAATGAAAAATCTTGTAGCCATGCTCACACAACTTTCTCAAGCTATGAATCATGCAGGACTTCCAAACGAGCAAAGGAAGGAGCAACATTCTGTTGAATCCTTCATGAGGCAGCGTCCACCTTCTTTCAGTGGGTCTACTGATCCATTAGTTGCTGAACAATGGATTAGTACTACTGAAAAGATATTTTCAGTTCTTCAATGTTCTGAACATGATAAAGTCATACTAGCAGTGTATCGTTTGGAAGGAGATGCTGATAAATGGTGGAATCTTATTAAGAATACGAGGCAAAGGGATGAAATTGAGTCTATGGAATGGGATGAGTTCAAGAACTTATTTTTCAATAAGTACTTCCCTCGTATTCTCCGAACAAAGATGGAAAACGAGTTTCTTGAACTGAAGCAAAGGGATGATGAATCTGTTGGTACCTATGAAGCAAATTTTACAAGGCTTGCAAGGTACGCTTCTGGTATTATTATCCAACCTGAGAGTAAGATCGATCGATTCTTTAGTGGCTTAAAACCAAGTCTTCGAAGGGCGTTAGACATAAGGGACTTCAATAGCTACGAGGAAATCGTTCGATGTGCTCTCAAAGTCGAGATGGAGATTGGAGTAACCCATCAGTAACATGGGTTTGATAAGAAGAGGAAGATGGAATTCAAAGGAAAATCTAAAGAGCACACTGAAAAGAAGATGAGCTTTCCCTTATGCTCAAAGTGTGGAAAGAAACATGGAGGGAGTTGTCTTAAAGGGACAAGTAAATGTTTCAAATGTGGAAAGGAAGGTCATCGGGCATTTGAATTCCGCGATAATGGGAAGAAGAAGTCTAATGATGCAAACAAAGGAAGGGATACACAGAATGAACCTACTACACTTCAATGTTTCAAGTGCAAGGAGATGGGGCATTATGCCAATCAATGCCCAAATCCAAGGGTTGATGATGATGGTCGACGTCAACAAAATCTTAAGGCTAAAGACAAAGGAAAGTCACATGCAATTTCCATCAGCGATGTGGAGTACGATAACGAAGTGGTGAAAGGTACACTTACCATCCACTCTAAAGTATCAAATTCTTTATTTGATTCTAGATCCACCCACTCTTTTATTTCTGAAAAATTTTCTAAGGGTATCACCGTATTACCTCAACAATTAGATGTTGAGATAGCTGTGACAACACCTAATGGCACAATAGTCGCATCAAAAGTTTATAATTCTTCTCCGGTCGAAGTTTGTGGGAAAGTGCTTCCTGCAAATCTTGTGATCCTTCCTTTAGTGGAATTTGATGTGATTCTTGGCATGGATTGGCTTTCTCTACATGGAGCTCATATCAATTTCCAAAGAAGGGAAGTCTCATTTCATATTCCAGATCAATCTACGATCGTCTATCAATGCAAGGATGAATATAACCTTCCAGTGGAAATTTCGTCCATCTTATGGGTCTTGATTCCACTAAATGAAGGTTATTTATCTCAAATGGTTGGTGAGAAACTCACGATTAAGAATATGCCCATTGTACGGGAGTTTGATGACGTCTTTCCTGAGGAATTACCGGGTCTTCCACCAAATCATGAAGTTGAGTTTTCAATAGAACTCATACCGGGTGCTTTGCCTATTTCAAATACACCTTATAGAATGGCCCCAATTGAGTTGCAGGAATTGAAGAAGCAACTCCAAGAGAATCTTGATAAGGGATTCATACGCCCTAGTGCGTCACCTTGGGGAGCACATGTTCTATTTGTTAAGAAGAAAGATGGATCAATGAGACTCTGCATTGATTATCGAGAACTTAACAAGATCACTATCAAGAAAAAATATCCTCTCCCACACATTGATGACTTATTTGACCAACTACACGGAGCTCAATACTTTTCCAAGATTGATCTTTGTTCAGGGTATCATCAATTAAGGGTCAAAAGGGAGGATATACCAAAGACGTCTTTCCGTACAAGGTATGGACACTATGAATTTATAGTGATGCCATTTGGTCTTACTAATGCCCCTGCTATCTTCATGGATCTAATGAATAGAGTCTTTAGAGACTATCTTTATCAATTTGTGGTAGTCTATATAAATGATATTCTTGTCTATTCAAAGAGCAAGGAAGAGCATGAAGATCACTTGAGAATTATATAGAAGACCCTGAGAAAGGAGAAGCTTTATACCAAATTTACCAAGTGTGAATTTTGGCTTCAAAAAGTTGCATTTTTGGGTCACATCATCTCAAAAGAGGGGATATCTGTGGATCCAGCAAAAATAGAGGTTATCGAAAGATGGTCGAGACCAACAACAGTAACTGAGATTCGAATTTTTCTTGGTTTGGCTGTATATTATCGATGTTTTGTAAAAGATTTTTCACGATTATCTAATCCACTCACCATGTTGACTCGGAAAGGAGTTAAGTTTGTCTGGACAGAGGAATGTGAAGATAATTTCACGGAGTTGAAAAGAAGGTTATCCAGTGCACCTGTTCTCATACTGCATTGTAGTGGAGAAAGGTTTGTGATCTACAGCGATGCATCCAAGAAGGGATTGGGGTGTTTTCTTATGCAAAATGATATGGTGATAGCTTATGCCTCACGACAGTTGAAAATCCAAGAGAAAAATTACCCAACACATGATTTGGAGTTGGTTGCGGTAATCTTTGCATTAAAAATTTGGAGGCATTACCTTTATGGTGAAAGGTGTGATATTTATACTGATCATAAATGTTTAAAGTATATTTTCACACAAAAGGAGCAGAATATGCGCCAAAGAAGATGGTTGGAGCTGATTAAGGATTATGACTGCTCAATCCATTACCACCCTGGGAAAGCAAACAAGCTGGTAAATGCATTAAGTCGACAAGACCATGCTAATTTATCCATGATGAGGATCACAAAAGATCAAATATTTATGGATTTACAAAGGATGGATCTTGGAATTATAATGGAAGGGGAAAAATCTTATCTTTCTCAAATGAATGTTCAACCATCTATACATGTGAAGATTAAAGAGGAACAGAAAGAAGATGTAGAGTTACAAAAGAAGGTGAGAAATGTTCCTGAATTCAACCTTGATTGTGATGGGATAATAAAGTTCAAGAATCGGGTTTGTGTTCCTCCCATCCCCGAATTAAAGAAGGAGCTGCTGGATGAGGCTCATAGTTCTTCATTCTCTATTCATCCTGGAAGCACGAAGATGTATAGGGACCTGAAAGAGTACTTATGGTGGGATGACATGAAAAGAGATGTTGCTGAATATGTCTCTCGATGCTTGGTTTGTCAACAAGTTAAAGCTGAGAGACAAAAGTCTAAGGGGATGTTACAACCATTACCCATAACCGAATGGAAATGGGAAAACATCACTATGGACTTTGTCACAGGACTTCCTAAAACATCCAAAGGCAATAATGCTATCTGGGTCATAGTTGATTGTCTTACAAAGTCTGCACACTTCATTTCTATTAGAGAGGATTTCTCTCTAGATCAGCTTTCCAGGATATATGTAAAGGAAGTGGTAAGATTGCATGGAGTACCACTTTCTATTATATCTAATCGAGATCCGAGATTTACCTCGAAGTTCTGGCAAAGTCTTCAGCATACTCTGGATACAGAGTTGAGTTTCAGCACTGCTTATCATCCCCAGATAGACGGTCAGTCTGAGAGAACAATTCAAACCCTAGAAGATATGTTGAGAGCTTGCTCTATGGATTTCAAAGGAGGTTGGGATCAACACCTACCTTTGGTGTAATTTTCTTATAATAATAGCTTTCACTCCAGTATTCAGATGGCTCCTTATGAAGCTCTCTATGGAAATAAATGCAGGACTCCAACTTGCTGGGATGAAGTTGGGGAAAGAAAGCTATTAGGACCTGATCTCGTTGATGAAATTGTAGAAAAGGTCATATCTATTCAATAACACATAAGAGCAGCTCAGAGTCGACAGAAAAGCTATGCCGACAACTGAAGAAAAGTCCTAGTGTTTGAAGTGGGTGATAAAGTGTTCTTACGAATATCTCCCTGGAAGAGGGTTATGAGATTTGGAGGGAAGGGGAAGTTAAGCCCTAGATATATCGGTCCTTTCGAAATACTGGATCATGTTGGGAAGGTAGCTTACCGATTGGCGCTTCCACTGAATCTCTCTCATGTTCACGATGTGTTCCATGTATCTCTCTTGAGAAAGTACATACCAGATCCTTCACATGTACTCAGCTCAGAAGTTGTACCGCTGGAGCAAGATCTTTCTTATGAAGAACAGCCGATAGAGATTCTGGATCGTAGCGAAAAAGTCCTACGAAACAATACCAATCGATTGGTGAAATTTTTATGGAGGAACCACCAACTTGAAGAAGCTACATGGGAGCTTGAGGATATGATGAGGAAGAAGTATCCTCATCTGTTTGTTACAAAGTGACGAATTTCGAGGGCGAAATTCTTTTTAAGGGGGGTAGAATGTAACACCCAAGACTTTTATGTTATATGAATCATCAAAGGAATCTTTTTATACACAACACTTGCTTGGCTTGCTTTACATGCAATCACGACCTTCCTCAATAGCTTGCGTCGTACGCAATACCGAGTTTCACTAAACAACAATATGCTATTAAAACTAGCCGTTATGAATAGTAATAACCACTTTTTGAAATTTTATAAATTATATTTTTCAAAATGGACTTCATTTTTGGACTCAGAATATCGAAATTATCCTAGGGTGAAATTTTGGTATTTTTCTGAAAACTTTCAATTTTTGATGAATAGTGAATCCACTAAGTGGTAGGTTAAAAACTGAATTTTGCATAAAACTTAATTTTAGCGCTCTTGTTAATGTAATTTCAAAAATCCGACAGACACGGTTGATATCAGTAAGTAAAATGTGGTTCAATGAGATAAAAATAAATTTTTTGTGAATAGTAACTTTTTACTTTTTTACCACGGTTAATAGTAAATAGGGTAACTAAGGGTAAATATGATATTAATATTACCCTAAAACATGTCCTACTTCTATTGGACAAGTGTAATTAGACCAAAAACAAACTTAGGAATAAATATATGACCATTTAGGCCCACTTGGATTAGATTAGGACATTTATTATTAATTTATTTAAAGAAGGGTTAAAATAGTTAAAATCAATGTTTAATAAGTAAAGAATTTTTAATATGGGGTTATACATAAGATAAATTCGACTATAAATATTCATTCGAAAGCTAAAACGATTTCCTACATAATGGTAATTTAGTTGTAATTTTTAGACATTATATAATTTAATTTATTTTTGACACAATGATGATGCAGTAATTATCTTATTAATGAAATATTGACATAATTGATGTTATAAACACAACAATAAATGTAATTTGAGACTTTTTATGAATTCCACTAATTTTCTAGGTTACTATGATATATTAATGTTGATTTAATAAACTTGGTTCGAACATATAATTCTGTTATGACTTTCAAAAAAATCATATATCAAATAGTGTCAAAATTGACACAAAATAGGTTTTAAATCAAATATTATATTAGTAATTGTTATTTTATTCCTAAAAATCTAAGGTTCGGCCAAATGACTTAGATAAGGATATATATATTAATAATAAACAATTTGGGGTTCGTTTGGCATGTCATAGTAAGTGTATTAACCATATAGTGAAAGAAATCAAAAAGACACGGTAAATGTTAAATTATTTAACTTAGAGTTAAATCTAATTGATAATGTTAAAGTAATACCCTAAACTTGTCTAAATCCTATTGGTTGATAGGATTTTGACCCGTCCCCACAGTAGCTTCGAAATAAGACCCTTTGTAACCATTATTAACAGATTTTGACTTTAATATAAAATAATATTTTGAGATATTCCTAAGGTGCCCCTCTCCTCCGTTATAAAAGGGCACCTCCTCCCCCTCCTCCTCACACCAATTTGAGCACTCAAGCTCTGCCAACCCCTGCCATGTTTTCCTCTCCACTTCCCTAGAATAATCCTAGAGGTCCTTGTCTTCTTCAAAGACCAATCTTAGTTCCCTAAGTGGAGGATTCAAAGAGGCGTTCCAAAGAAGAGGTAATATCCATTACCAATCTTTTCAATTTCTTTCTTCTTCAACTTCTTCTTCTTTAGTTGTTTCACGATAAAGTAATAACATCATTATTACTTACATACTGATATGTTATTATAAATATGAAACAACCCTAATTCACCTTCTATCCATCCCATGGAAAAATGAAATCACCGCGCGTGCGTACGTACGGAATACCGTCTCCACGCCGTGGTGTAATCTATTTTCCACCACCACCATACAAGGATGGTTATAAGGGTGTAATGAGTAACTATTTATTATTATTATAAAGTAATATTGATACTGAAATAATATATATATACTCCAATACAATTCCACGATCATAGGAACGATATCATCACTCGTGCGTACGTACAGAATACCGTCTCCACGATGTGATGCGACTTGTTCTACATGATCATCATTACATAGTAATTATATAAATGAATTGAATGAATAAATATGATATATGTTACAATAATAAAATTCTGGATATGAGGTATCTATAACCTTAAAATAAGAATAAGAATTTATTTGGCAAAATACGCATAAGAACAAAAGGCAATAAAGACCCGAGTAACAAGTAACAATGAAATATTACTAACAAGAAGCTAAGAATATGACCATATATGATATCATATCAATATGTATGATTCCGGAATAAGTCAATAACATTATTTAAACCATTATACAGGAGATTCGGACACGTACAAAGCAAATCGGACCTAAGGTAAGGGAATATATCACAATCTCATTTTATCCGAGATTGTTTATTCGTAAGTATTTACTGGGGTGTATTTTATCATCCATAGCCATGTTCCCTCAATATTTAATATTTTTTTCATCCACTTACAATAGTTTAAATCCAATTTTACCCTTCTTTGAGTTTTTAGTAAAGAATATGAAAGGAATCTTTTGTCGTTTTTCTCGTACGAGGTACTTTTTGACTTTTCCGACAAAAGTACGAAGAATGTTTTTTTTAACTTATACGACATGAATGGATTTCGAAAAAATTATTTCCAAGAAGATTCCTTTACAAGTATTAATGTTTATTTTTAATCAACTTCTTTTAGTTTAAAATTGTATGACATGTCAAGAAAGGAAAAGTGTTTTTGAAGTAGAAAGGATATTTTCCTCAAGAATGAAGTTCAAGTATTTTATCAAAATTATTTTCCATCTAAGATAATAAAAGGGTTCTGTTTTTATCTCTATTATTACATGGATTTTATTATGTTGTGATGGAAATATTTTTATGAATTCCTTTATCTTATATGAATTGTTTTATGATGTCATGTTGTTTAAGAATCCCATTTTTATTACATGGGTTACGCTATGATGTATGGTTTATGATTATGTGGCACACATAAGAAAGGATTCATTATAAGATGGGTGGGACCTATATCTCCCTCCAATGCATTGGGTAAAGATTTATATCTCATGAGATAGACATGGCTGGAACGAAAGGTTATTTCGGTTCAGTGATACAGGACTGAAACGAGGAGGGAACTCGGTTCAGAAAGGGACATTGTCCACTAAGATAGTCTTGGAAATGAGTCATGACTAACAAGAAATGATTTTCCATTATTATGTGTGCATGCCACAAAGTTTCAAGTTTCATGTTATGATTATGGGGATCTCATTTTCACTTCTATGATTTATTCCATGTTAAGATATTATGATCTCTTTTGCAGGTTATGATTTTCAAAAAGATATGATATGATTTTTATTTCCTTTATTTTCCCTTGCTGAGCATTTGAGCTCACCCTTTTAGGTTTTCTTTTCCCCAGGTCAGGAAGATGGATATTAAGTAGAATATGCTAAATGGGACCCTAGATATGATGAAATAAATGGGAGACACTGCAGAAGATTTATGAACCAGTTGTTTATGTTTCCCAGTTTCTAAAGACACTATACCTATACGGTCCTTTGTGGTTTTATCATATGTTGTAATAAGTGTGCTTCAATTTTGAAGTATTAAAAATGTATGTAAAGTATGGGTCGTTATAAGTGGACAAATCATTGTGGTGTAAAAAAATTCATCAAATAAAGAAAAAGTCTATGGACTAATGGAAAACGATAATGTGATATCCTAAACCCCAAGGAAATTGAAAATCAATGAGTAAGAAAATACCATGCATGATCTGGAGTTGGCAGCACTGATCATTGCAATGAAAATCTCACAGCATTATATCAGTGGGTTGAAGAGTGCGATATATACTGATATTAAGAGTCTCAAATATATATTCAAATAGAAGAAGCTTAGTATGCCCCAAGGCATATGGTTATAGCTCATCTGGCATTAAAAATTCCAAATCCACAACCATCTTGGCAAGGTAAATAAGTTGGTGGATTCTTTAAGTAGAAAGAATATTGCATGTTTATCATTGATTAGAATTTATAAGGATCCAATATTCTTAGACTTACAACATATAGAAATGGGAATTATTAAAGGAGGAACATTATAAATCCCTTATCAACCATCCCTTTTGGAGAAAATAAAGGACGATGAATGAAATTATGTGGAAATTTAGAAAAATGTGGAAGCTATCAAGAATGGGAAATCCTCTAAGTTCATGATTGGTGAGGATAGTGTTGTAAGATTTAGGTCACAAATATGTGTACCATCCAATACAGAGATAAATATAGAGGTCAAGAATGATTTACATAGCTTAACCTTATCTATTCACTTAGTGAGTACATATATGTATCATTATCTCAAAGATAACTTTTGGTCAGAAAATATGAAAAATTTGATCACTAAATATATATCAATGTGCTTGGTATGTTAGAATGTTACGGATAAAAGGAAAATTACAGAGATATAATGTAACCTTTACCCATACGAAAATAGAAATGGTAAAACGTCATGTTGGACTCTTCATGTGTTAATCATGTATTAACGATCACAAATCTCATTACTGTTAATTAATCTCAATATTCATTGCACATATTTCTAAAGCTCTTCAATCTCAATAATAGCTACACATCATGTTTTTATGATACCAAATCCTATGATGTTAATTACTATCTTTATTATTTACAAGTCTCAAGCATGATCACAATTATCACATATTTTATCACACCCTTATATTTACGATTCACATTCTCTTACACTCTAATGATTAACCTTAACCCATATTCTGCATATCACTATCTTAGTCCAAATACAGATATTTTTCTATGTATGGAGACACCGTGAAGGACTCACCATGACCAGTCACCGTGACCCAGACACCGTGACCCAGACACTGTGAAGGACTCACCGTGACCACTCACCGTGACCCGACACCATTATCAGACACTGTGACCCAGACACCATGAAGGACTCACCATGTCCAGACACCATGACCCAGACACCGTGACCACTCACCGTAACCAGATACCATGAAGAAGACACCGTTTCCATAATCACTGGGACACCATTTCCAAAGCTTTTGTCAATATTATTTTAAACAATGCTAACGGTCATATTTGTTGTTTTTAGTGCGATTAATGTTATTTAATGATAGTTGTTGTCATGTCAGTAAACCGTATCTCGATCCTATGAAAAGGGAATCATTCATACTGTCATAACTCATGGAATATACGAAAGACTGAGATTCAGAACACGTGCAATGAAAAAACAAGCTGTAACGAAACATGAAATAACGAAACAAGATGATAAGTGGTGGGAAAGTGTGAATATACAACCCGAAGAACTTACATACACCCGAGTGAAGTATGCTAAAAAAAGGTGATTGCAGGACCTTCAAAGAACTCTCATGAGTGCAATCCGATACTGCTGAAGAACACACGACGAATCAAGAGATCTTTCTCACTCCTGAAGAAGACAAGCAGAACTACGACACTCTGTTTTTCAACAGAAAAACCAGAGAAGAACTCAGAATCATTCCTGATAAATCCAATGAGTACAGAGAGACATTGATAATCACTAGAGCTTTCTAAACTCTCATCTATCTTCTCTATGTGATTTATTTATTAACTTTCAAGCAGTGTGGTGTACTCTATATATCTTTACACACACTGTCTCTTTCACTGAACTAGAGGATATCAAAATCCTCACTCAAATTCTCTTAACTTCTGTTTACCCACGTCAACTGTGGAAGAGGTCCTTGTGTGACCTAGTCATTGTTTTGTTTCCTACGGAGAACAGTGGTAGAGGTCCCTACGTGGCCTGGACAGTTTTGTAAAACTGTTGTTAACCCCAATCCATGTTGTGGATCAAATTTATATAAATTTGAGAGGACTAAGTCTCTACTTGAGATTGAACCTCTTGTTATATCTATTGTGTATATTTTATTTAAGGTAAATGTATACTACATATATCTAATTTATTCCGCTACTATTTCTTTCAAATACAAAACAAAATTAAAGCTACTTTGATAGTTAAATTAGCAAGTGTTTACAGTTATTGTAAATCAGTAGGTTAGTCTCAAAAGTTAATTTAATCTTGTGGTTAATTTAACTGAGACCTAATCAATCTTTGAGAAGCTAAGTGAACATTTAAAATCTATATAAATTCAATACAGTTTAACTTGTTTTATAAATTAGGGGATTTTAAATAGAAAATATTTTAACAGAAATTTTAATTGGAACTCAATTCACCCCCCCCCCTTTTTGAGTATCCACTCCGACCAACATTTGGTATCAGATGACATAGTTTTTGTTCAAAGATTTTTGAAATACTCTGTTTTTCAACTGTGATTTTAGTTGCATCTTTAAAGATCTTAAATTTCTATTAGTTTAAAATTTTTATCTCTTTAAATTATCATTCTAAAATATAGTTATGGATAATAGACTAGAGGGTGATGCTACTAACAAGCCGCCTTTCTTTAGTGGTATAAACTATGCTCAGTGGAAACATAAAATGAAAATTCATTTATAAATCATAGGTTTTGATATTTTGACTACCATAGAATCAGAATATAAACATCCCACTTCTGCTAGATCTACTTGGGAAAAACCTACAAAGACTGCTTACAATAATAAATGCAAAGCCATGAATGCCATGTACTATGATTTAGGATATGAAGATTTTAACAAAATGTCTGCTTGTAAAACTGCTTTTGAAATTTGGGATACTTTGGGTGTTTCTCATGAATGAACAACCAATGTTAAAGAAATGAGATTAAATACTTATACTATTAAATATGATAATTTTAAAATGAAAAATGATGAACCTATTTCTGAAATGTATCTCAGGTTTAATGAGATAGTCAATACAATGAATTCACTTGGAATGGTTGTTCCATAAAGGAACAAATTATGAGAATCTTGAGATGTTTACCAGACCGATGGAGAGGCACCTCTGTCTCAATCGGATATTCATGTGAACTTGCTGCTCTACCTTTCAATGAACTCATTGGTAAGATTATGATGTATGAGGAAGAACTCAAGGTGAATAATGAGGAAGATGATGAACCTAAGAAGAAATCAATGGCTTTCAAGACTAATGCTTCAAAGGGAAAGGACAAAGATAAAGCTCAACTACCTACGGACAGTTGAACCAGTGAAAATTCAGATTCTGATAGTGATGCTGAAATGGCTCAGATAGCCAGAAGGTTTAAGAAATTTTATAGGAAGAAGAAATTCTTCATAAAGTCAAATTACAAAGGAAAGTATGACAATAAGGGACATTTGACCCGCGGCATTTGAAGAAACGCGGCCCCCGCGGGGGGCCGCCTGTCACGCGGACGCGGCCGGGCCGCCGCGTCCGTTCCCGGTTCCGCGCGGCCGCGGAACCGGCCGCCACCGCCGCCGCGGCTTCAGCCGCGGCGGACTTCCTCTACGGCGGCGCGCCGGGCGCCGCCGCCTCCGGTCGCCGGCGCCGCCGCGCCGGCGACCCGCGCCGCCGCTGCCTTCCGCGGGCCGCCGGAGATGCTCCGGTGGCCCGTTTTGCCTCCCGTCTGCGCCGATGCCTCTCCCGGATGCCGACCTTCACTGCGGAATCAACGGATCGCCCCTGCCGCGCGGTTTGTCGGCGTCCGTCATATCCGCACAACAAAAGAGATCGGCGGAGGGTTGTCGGGTCTTGTTCGTTAGACCCGCACCCTCCGCGTTAGCCATAATCAACAGGAGAAAAGAAAAAGATGATCAACACATGATCCAACAATTTTATTTAAAGATAAAATTGTTCGTTTGAAACCGACTTTTTAAATTTTCAAGAACGTTCACGAGAAAATTTAAAAGGGGTAACTTTTCCAAAATAAATCCCTACCTTGATGATCGTCGAGCGCGGGCGTTCTTCGCGGAAGAGATCGTCGCGGAAGAGATCGATCGTCGCGTCGTCGCGGGAAGGTGTCGCGTCGTCGCGGAAACCGGCGTTGAGCCGGCGAGCTCAACGAATCAAGAACAACAGATTTAAATTATTAATATTTAAATCTGTGTTTCGTTTAAAACCAAAGAAAAGAACTTGAGAGGAAATCCGAAAGCACTCACCTCGAATGGTCGGTGATCGGAGATCGGAAATCGGAAGAACGTCTCGGGCGAAGGCGTCGTCGACTTCCGGGTTCGGCGTTCTTCGCGTTCTTCGCGTTCTTCGCGTTCTTCGCGTTCTTCGCGGAGAGGGTGGAGGCTCAGAGGAATTGCACAACGATAGCAATCCTCCAAAATAGACAAGTTTGTCTATTTTATTATTTTTGCCAACAAACGTAAAACGCGTAAGTAACGACCCATTTAATTCGTTGAATTAATTCAACGAGCGAAACAGCCCATTTAATTCACGAAAGAAACAGCCCATTTAAATGGTCTGTTAAGAATTAAAGAAACGCGTCGGTTGACTTTTCAGTTTCTTTGACGGGTTTTCGCGGGTGCGTTACTTAGCGAAAGAAACGGCGGGGCTCGCGCGGGCCCCACCTCACAAATATCCTATCAAGGGTGTAGGATATTTCTGGATAGCATCCTATCCAGTTCAACACAGTTCAAGCCGCCTTTAAGTGGCTTCAAGTGGCTTCCAAGCAGCTTAAGTGAAATAAAATAAAGTTGTCGCACAAATTTATTTTATTTCTGACTTAAAGCCGCAAAATTTAAAAACCACGTCTGAGCAAACGCAACTCCGGAAGAGGCGTTTCTAAGCAAATACCGGCGCTGCGATTTCATCGGTGCCCTCAGAATTTGATTCCGGGCACCGGTTCAAAAGATAGAAAAACCCGCTCGTCCGTTCACTGAACGTACCCGAGCCAAACTTCGGAAATTGATTCCGGGCACACCGGGCCTCGGAATCAGGTGCCGTCTGAAGTTGCGCTCTTGTAAAATTCCAAAGAAAATTAAGAAAAAAATTTCCTTGAAATTTGCGGGTCTTTACATAAAGAGTCTTGGATTTGGCATAGAATATTAAGACACTACAATATAATCTCACTTAGAAAACTTACTAGGAAGAACTTAGTGATAGACCTACCCAAACATGAGTTTCCAAATGACAAAGTTTGTAATCCCTGTCAAAAGGGAAAACAACACAAAAACTCTTTCAAACCAATGAAATAAGTTTCAACTTCTCAACCTCTCGAGTTGGTTCACATGGATTTGTTTAGACCATCTAGAGTTTCTAGATTAATTGAGAAGCACTATGTCTATGTTTTAGTAGTTGACTATTCTAGGTATACTTGGTTATATTTTCTATCTCACAAAAGTGATGCTTGTTCTTACTTTGTTAAATACTCCAAGTCTGTAGAGAAACTTAGTGGACTTAAGATTAAAACCTTGAGAAGTGATCATGGTTGTGAGTTTGAAAATCAGGAGTTTGAATCCTACTGCTCACACAATGGCTATAGTCACAATTTCTTTACCTCTAGGACACCTCAACAAAATGGTGTAGTAGAAAGATGGAATAGAACCATTCAGGAAATTTCTAGAACCATGCTCAATGAGTATGACCTACCTATTTATTTTTGGGTTGAAGCTGTCAATACAGATTGTTAAATTGTCAATAGAGTCTTGATTAGCCCTGTTCCTAGGAGGACCCCTTATTAGTTGTGTAACCATAGGAATCCTAAGTTTAAATACTTCAGAGTCTTTGGCTGCAATGTTTTTATTCTTAATACCAAAGATAATCTTGAAAAGACTGCATCCAAGAGTGATGAAGGAATTTTCCTAGGTTATTCTATTTCTAGTAAAGCCTATAGAGTTTTCAATAAAAAACCATGTATGTGGAAGAATCTGTTCACATAAAGTTTGATGAAACTGATCCACATGAGCCTAAAACCTCTCTTTAAAATCTTGAAGAAGACTTATCTATTCTGGACCGTAATGAAAAATCAAATGAACCTGCTATAAAGACCACCAGTTCTGGAAATTTTCCAGAACTTGCTTCTGTTGATTCCAAACCTATTGATGAACCTGAAAATTATAGTCCTACCTTTACTAGATCAACTATAATTCTAAAGAATAATTATTTATATGATGTTGTAGGAAGTCATGATAGAGGGACACAGACTAGAGCTTCTCTTAGAAATCAGGTTGAACGTCAAGCCTTCTTGTCACAGCTTGAACCTAAAAACTTTGATGATGCTATTAATGATGATTTTTGGGTAATTTCTATGCAATAAGAACTCAATAAATTTTAAATAAATAAAGATTAGAACCTTGTTGAAAGTCCTAAGGACACTTTTACAATAGGCAAAAAATGGGTTTGTCGAAATAAAGTAGATGAATCCAGAAACATAGTTAGAAATAATGCTAGACTAGTTGCAAAAGGCTATAGTCAAGGAGAAGGTATTGACTATGAGGAGACTTTTTCTCCAGTAGCCAGATTAGAAGCTATTATGATTTTACTTGCTTATGTTGCACATCTAAATTTCAAACTATATCAAATGGATTTCAAGAGTGCATTCTTAAATGGATATATTTCTGAGGATGTTTTTGTTGAACAACCACCTGGATTTTCAAACCCTCATTTTCCAAATCATATTTTCAAACTATCAAAAGATTTATATGGTTTAAAGCAAGCTCCAAGAGCTTGGTATGATAGATTAAGTACTTTTCTAATTTCTAAAGGTTTTAAAAATGTAATATTTGATCCTATTATGTTTATAAAACGAATTTATAAAGATATTTTAGTTGTACAAATTTATGTAGATGATATTATTTTTGGATCTCCAAAAACTACATTATGTACTGATTTTTCTAAAATGATGCAAAATGAATTTTAAATGAGTTCAATGGGTGAACATAAATTCTTTCTTGGTTTTCAAATCATTCAAAAAAATGATGGAATTATTTTAACTCAAAGTAAATATACTAGAGATATTTTAAAACGTTTTGGATTGGATAGCACAAAAAGTAGTGACACTCCCATGAGTACCACCTGTAAGATGGATCTTGATGAAAATGGTAAATCTGTTGATCAAACCACTTATAGAGGAGTGATTAGAAGTCCACTCTACCTAACTGCTATTCGTCCTGATATTACGTTTAGTGTGTGTATGTGTGCTCTTTTTCAAGAAAACCCGAAAGAGTCACATTTAAATGTTGTAAAGAGAATTTTCAAATACCTCAAGCATACTCCCAATTTAGGAATGTTCTATCCCAAAGGACAATAATTTGAATCAGTTAGTTATTATGATGCTGAATTTGATGGATGTAAGCTAGATAGAAAAAGCACCTCTGGAACATGTCACCTTTTAGGCAAGTCACTAGTATCAGAGTGTAGTAAAAAAACAAAATTCGGTTGCATTATCTACTGTAAAATCTAAATACATAGCTGCTGGCAGCTACTGTGCACAAATATTTTGGATGAAACACACATTACTAGACTATGGATATCAATTAATACATGTCCCAATATATTGTGACAACACAAGTGCTATTAATATTTCTAAGAATCTTGTTTCTCATTCTAGGACAAAACATATTGATGTAAGACATCACTTTTTGAGGGATCATTATCAAAAAGGTGATATCACTTTGGAAGTCATTGGTACTGAATATCAACTTGCTGACATATTCACTAAACCATTAAATTCTGAAAGATTAGACTACAACATACATGATCTTGGTATGATTAATCAGAAATGAATATCTTACTGATCTTAATGTTTAATAATTTAATGTACTTTACATTACAGTTTCATACTTACTGTTTCTAAGTTACTGTTTTATGCTCACGGTCTGACAACTCATTGTATCACCATTATTACTAGTTTTCTGTCTCACTGTAATTCCTAATCACGGTCTCGCAGTGAAAACTTTTTTTATTCTTATTTTTAACCCGTATCGCGGTAATTTTTATGTCACCGCTATTTGATTTCCCAAGTTTTTTTATGACGTTTGACATTCCCAAATGATAAAACTTAAGGGTTTTATTCAATTCCTTACCTGAACTCTCTCCTGAACCTTCTCTTCCCTCTCACCCGAACCTTTAGTGAATGCCAAGGATGAAGCATCCATCTTCACCCTCGTCTGAGAAGTGCCACTTTACGAAACAAAAGAGGATATTGATGATAGCTCCTGAAGGACCTCTAACACCAAACCTGGTAAGTCGTACCATCGTACCTGAAAAATGGGTTTTCATTGAATGGTTTCTGTCTAGAAGATCGTTAGTTTTGAAAGTTTTAAGAGAACAAGGATGGCGTGAATGGTTCACTGGACAGAATAGACCGATTTACCCGAGACTGGTATCTCAATTATATCAGTATGTGAAGTTTTCTTTTGAGTTTGGGGAAAGCTTTTTGGTCACCAGATGGATTGATGGTCAGAAGTTCTCATTCTCTTCAAGGATGTGGGATGCATGCCTATGAATTACACATGAAGGAGTTTGTGAAGATTACCAGAGAGACCCTCCTCCAACAACCGACATCTTTGACCTGGAGGCTGCTTTGGAAAGTCGAACTTGAAATGGCACCAAGCGAAGGGCCCTAGCTGCTGAACTAGATGGGGATACAAGGATTCTATTCGATTTTGTTCAGAATTTGGTTTGTCCAAGAAAAGAGGATTTTTTTGTGATGAAGTATCAGTATGTGTTCCTGATTCACCTGTTGAAGAATGGCCATAAGATCAATCTGTGTAAATAGGTTATCAACCATATCTGTGAGCTGATCGAAGTAACTTACAAATCTTCCTCCATGTTTTATTCAAGGATGATTTCAGCTATGTTAGTTGAAAAAGGGATGGTTTGACCGAATGAAGAAAAGTTAGAGGACCTTGATTTCTTCCTATCAATGCCTATCATCAGAAGGACAAAGATAAGCTGGAATACTTGGAAAAAGCAGTGGGTTGAGGATAGTGATCAACTGTATAAAAAGCTTAATCCTGCTGACTATCCAAGAAGGCCTATGAACCATGTTGATCTTGGTTTGGAACCAGATGAAGTGGATATGTATTTAGAAGAAGAAGAACATGAATAAGTAATAGCAGAAGTACCACCTAGAGTAGAACTTGTAATACCTCCAATGGAAACAGTACCAGTTGAAGAGGATAGGGTTGTTGTCCCTGCTGTTATCCCTGCTGAAATACCTCAAGGAGATGAATTTGTTGATGAAATGGAAAGGACTACGGATCCTTCAGTTGATCTTCAGGAGGAAGAAGAACATCCCAATGCTACAAGGAAATCAGTTTTTCTTGTTTCAGAACATCAAGCAACCTTAGAGGAATATATTGTTGAAGAGACTCGTTCTATTGAGACAGAAGCAAGTCTGGAAGATTATCTAGTGGACCAATTGGTTCCTGAGATTATTACAATTTCTGAAAAAATAATGGAAATTTTCCTTCTTCTGGCAAGGAAAGAGTCTGCTGAAGAGGTTAGGTATGATCCTGTGGATATTTTCCATGTTCCTGAACCTAAAAAATCTTGAAGGGAGGCACAAGTTGAGGGGGTGGAACCTCAAAACCTTGATATTGTGGAAGCTAGATCTGCTGAAGCTTCTCAACCATCAATCACTTAATCTGTCCACTCCCGGTATGAGTTCCCAAGCTTTTATGATGTGAATGTGTCACAACAAGTGACTACAACTGGAATGGATCTTTCTTCTCTGTTTCAACTGAAGTCCTTAGCACATTCAGAACTAGAATCAGATCCCCAACCTCAATCTGATTCAGAATCTGAGTCTGAAGATGACTCTGAACCTCAACCAGAATCTGAACTTCTACCTTTTCCTGCATCCATACCTGAGCTTCACTCCTTTGTGACCAAAGATGATCTGAATGTTTTTGGAGAGACTTTGTTAGCTGGAGTTGAGAAAATTGTCTCCACTCAACCATTCCCAGTGACTCAGTTATGTTCAGAAGATGCATTAATTATCTTGGAAAATATTATCTTGCAGATTTATCCAAGGATGATCTAAGAAATTACAGAAGTCAGAGTAGAGAATAAGCTACTGAGTGCTGATGTTGCAAATCTGAAAAGTATGGTAGCAAGTATACAGAATTAGTTATCTTTGAGATCAGAGCCTGCTCATGTTTCTGCCCCTGCACCTGTTGATGTTTCTCCTGAGTCTTCTGATTCCCTCATTGCTAGAGAGATTGTGACTCATGTTAATGAATACCTACTATCTTTTGAAGAAATGATTGGAAAAAGGAACACCAAGATGTTGCAACACATGAGAGAGCTTGTGGAAAATCTGAATAAGCTTACAGATGAATACATTGGATGTCTGCAAAATGTTCTGAAACAGCTCAATGTTCTAACCGAAGCTGTCAAGGATTCACCTGTTTCTGGTCATACCTCCACACCTTCTTTGAATGATTCTATGCTAAGATCCATAATAAAAGAATAATTTAAGAATTCCTTCAGTGGCTTGGATCTATATTCTTTGTCAGCAGTGGTTATGAATAGTGATAGATAATTGGACTTGGTTAGAATTAATTCTATGATGGACATTGATGCTCAAAAAGAGATCTCTAAGAAAATATATTTGTATCTTTCCAAGATTTTCTTTAAAAGTGATATGACAGATCACTTTAGATATCTTGTGGAAAATTTGAGAATCCCTCCGGTGACTCAATCTTTTAATGATCAAGTTCAGAAACTTTTAGAGTTCACCAGATTGTTGGACAGATTTCTAGAGAATAAAGATGATTTTGAAAAGGCTATGCAATATGGTGGTGAAATAATTATTAATTTAACAAATCTTTTGAAGCCGTATCTTCATGTTCAGTGTACTTCTATAGTTGCTCCAGCTGCTGCACCCCTTAGACTTGGCCTACCTGCCTTAGCCTCAACTGCCATGATAGTTAGCCAAGCTCTTTCTCAGATCTAGCCAGTCATTCTTGACTAACCACATCCTAGATCATCTACTGCTCCTACTTTGGATCCATCTGTTTTTGAAGGACTACCATTACCCGCGTTGTCTACAACATCTATGCCTTCTTCTACTTCATCACTAGCACCTACCGCTGATAAAGGAAAAGACAAGGTGGATCCCTGAAGAGTCCGTGGAATGTTTTGTTTTTTTGATAGGATGTATTTTTTTGTTTCATGTTTTATTGTATTCTGAACCCTTTGTTTAATTCCAAATGCAGTGTTTCATTTCCTTCTCTCTAATTTTTGATAATCCCAAAAGGGGGAGAAATACTACAAGTGTCAGTTCTATAATAGTATAAATAGGGGATAAAAACTACAAGTATCAGTTCTATAATGTTTTTTCTATGCTAGTATCTTTAATATTACATGTCATTTATATTATACCTATATATGATTTGTGATCATCAAAAAGGGGGATATTGTGGGACTACTCATGTGTTAATCATGTTTTAATGATCAAAAATCTCATTATTGTTAATTAATATTGATCTTCATTACACATCATGCTAATGCTCTTAAATCTCAATAATAGATACACATCAGGTTTTTATGATAACAAATCTTATGAAGTTAATTACTCTCTTTATTATTTATAAGTTTCATGCATGATCAAAATTCTCACATATTTTATCACAGCTTTATATTTATGATTCACATTATCTTATTATCTAATGATTAACCTTAATCCATATTCTGCATATCATTGTCTTAGTCCAAATACATATATTTTCCTAAGTAGGGAGACACGGTGAAGGAATCACTGGGACTAGACACCGTGACCTAGACATCGTGACCTAGACACCGTGAAGGACTCACCGTGACCACTCACCATGATCAGACACCGTGATCAGACACCGTGACCTAGACACCGTGACCTAGACACCGTGAAGGACTCACCGTGACCAGACACCATGACCCAGACACCATGACCCAGAATCCATGACCACTCACCGTAACCAGATACCGTGATGAAGACATCGTTTCCATAATCACTTTGACACTGTTTCATAAGCATTTGTCAATATTATTTTAAATAATTCTAACGGTCATATTTGTTGTTTTTAAATCAATTAATGTTATTTAATGATAGTTGTTGGAATGTTAGGAAACCGTATCTTGAACCTATGAAGAAGGAATCATTCATACTACCATAACTCATGGAATATAAGAAAGACTCAGATGCAGTACACGTGCAACGAAAAAACAAGCAGTAACGAAACAATAAACAATGAAACAAGAAGAGAAGCGGTGTGCAAGTGTGAATATACAACACGAAGAACTTACATACACCCGAGTGAACTGTGCTGAATAAGAAGTAGATTAAAAGACCTTCAAAGAACTCTCATGAGTGCAATCCAATACTGCTGAAGAACACACGACGAATCAATAGATCTTTCTCACTCCTGAAGAAGACAAGCTGAACTATGACACTATATTTTTCAATAGAAAAACTAGAGAAGAACTCAGAAGCATTCCTGCTGAATCCAACCAGTCCAGAGCTACATTTATAATCAATAAAGCTTTATAAACTCTCATCTATCTTATCTACATGATTTATTTATTAACTTTCGAGAAGTGTGGTGTAGTATGTATATCTTTAGACACACTGTCTACTGCACTGAACTAGAGGATATCAAAATCCTCAGTCAAATTCTCTTAACTTTTGTTTACCCACGTAAACTATGGAAGAGGTCCTTGTGTAATCTAGTATTTGTTTTGTTTCCCACGAATAACATTGGTAGAGGTCCCAGCGTTGCCTGGATAGTTTTGTAAAATTGTTGTTAACCCCGATACAGGGTGTCGATAAAATTTATATAAATTTTAGAGGTCTAAGTCTCGGCTTGAGAATGAACCTCTTGTTATATCTGCTGTGCATATTTTTTTTTTGTTTAAAGTATACTACGTATATCTTATTTATTCCGATGCTATTACTTTGAAATAAAAAACTATTTTAAAGCTACTTTGATAGCTAAATTAGAAAGTGTTTACACTTATTTTAAATCAGTAGTTTTGTTTCAAAAGATAATTTAATCTTGTGGTTAATTTAACTGAGACCTTATCAATCTTTGAGAAGCTAAGTGAACATTTGAAATCTGTATAAATTCCATACAGTTTATATTGTTTTATAAATTAGGGGATTTTAAATAGACAATATTTTAACATAAATTTTAATTGGAACTCAATTCACCCCCCCTATTGAGTATCCACTCCGACCAACATGTCACAATAGACATTTTCCGTAGACTTCTAATTGAATTCAGAGGGAAAAATTCAATATGGGTTATTATGGATCATTTTATAAAGATATCTCAATTTATAACAATATGAGAGGACTTATAATTGGTTAAAATTTCATGGATATACATAAAATAAGTGGTATGGATTCATGTAGTACAACTATTAATTTTAATTAACTGAGATCTAAGATTTACATCCATGTTCTGGAAGAGTCTCCATCATGCTCTAAGCATTGAGTGGAACTTAAGTATGGCCTATCATCCTCAATCTGATGGAAAATATTAGAAAACTATTTAGGAACCCTAAAACATGGTGATATCATGTTATATATACTACAAAGGAGGATGGGACCAACATCTTCCACTGGTTGAATTATCCTACCATAATGATTTCCACTCGAGAATATTAATTGCTTTATATGATTCCCTTTTTGGGAGTAGAACACCATCATGCTGGGATGCAGTAGATTATCATAATATTCTAATTCCTGAAATTGTTTATGAAATGTTCTAGATGGTGAAAAGCTAAATTTTATATCAAGGAAGACCATATTCTAAAAATATCTATGCAGAAAATTGTTTTCGGGACCTGGAGTTCAATGTTCGAGAAATGGTATTCCTATGAATTTAACCATGTAAGATGATCATGAGATTCACAAATAAATATTTTCTAAGTCAAAGGTACATTATCCCCTTATATATACTAGATAATGTCAGATCTATTTCCTATAAACTAAAACTTCCACCAACCATGCCTCAAGTACACGATGTATTCCACACATCCCTCTTAATGAAGTACATACAAGATCCTTCACATTTACTAAAATCATAAGTGGTAATGTTTGAGAATGATATTTCTTATGAGGAGTATCCATTGAAGATCTTAAATTTTAGAGATAATGTTTTACACAACATGAATACTCACCTGGTCAAAGTAATTTGGTGGAACCATATGTATGAAGAGGTAACGTGGGATACAGAGAAAGTAATGACTGAGAAGTAGCTATATTTGTTTTCCTATTAAAATGTGAAACAATATTTCGTGGGAGAAATTTCATTACGCGGAAGAATGTAATGACCAAATGTTTTATCTATATAAATTGCATTCTTAAAATTATTTTTATATGGTATAAACACCTAGAGAAGACAATACAAGCTTAAAAAATGATGAATGAAGGAAATAAGAACCATTTCTAGAAGTTATATAACCTATACCAATGAAATAGTAAATTTTCCTTTGGAATAGTAATGCGACCCTTATGAATAGTAAACCAGCCAATTGAATAGTAACATCACCAATGAATGTTTGAATAAAATATATGTAACGCCCCGACCCAAATTACCTAGAGTCGGTGCATTATTACATAACATTGGCATGATCACGAGAAAGATCAAGTCTCGAAAGACCGATTAGTTTAGTAGCCTTGGAATAACTAGATAAATCCATAAATTTTTACATTACATCATAAAAAAACATCTTGTCCTCCTATCCCCTCATACTATCCCTGAAGGTCATTCATAAATTACTTCTTCATAATCCTGGGAAAAATAAAACATTGAAAGGGGTGAGCTCGGATGCTCAGTAAGGATAAAATTATAGTAGAAGCCTTCATAAATAATCATAAACACTTAAGGCAATTTATAACTAAAACAAAACCCTTTTAAACTTGAACTTCAGCATAAAATGGCAAAGGTAAAATGAAATAATTCCATTTACTTACTCACATGGATATTCTACTAGTCGAATGATCACATGCAATATCAATAACCACTTTCATAATGATGGAATGCATAATGCTAAACTTTAATATCTTTTCAAGGCCTCGTCCCAAGACCTTGGGGATAACTGTAACCGGAACCCAACCCGGAGTGCCTCTAATAACCGGACACCAACCCGGAGTGCCTCTAATAACCGTACACCAACCCGGAGTGCCTCTAATAACCGGAGACCAAACCGGAGGGCTTACTTTTACCAGTCCCCAACCTGGAGGGCTTACTTTTACCAGTCCCCAACCTGGAGGGCTTACTTTAACCAGTCCCCAACCTGGAACATACTTGTCCAACACATTCATATGATGTAAAGGTTGAAATATAACATAAACATTCTTATTGGAACTAACATACGAAATGTCAATACTTTACTCATAAACCATGAATGCTACAAAAATAACACATCCACAGTCAAACATAACTCATTCGATATAATATGGAAGATTGTATTGTATCACATTAACCTCAATCAAGAATAATGAAGGATGTTGACATAGATGAAAATAATCATCAAAACAATTTGAGAGAAATATCCCCCTTTTCTTGAAATCATTCAAAAGTCACAATATTTGTCAAGAATCCATTTAAAATAGATTTTTGAATCAAAGTGTCCCATACCACTTTGAAACTTTTAAAAGGAGTTTTGATTTTAAAACTTTAATGCCCATATAAATAAATCCTTAAAACCATTTTTAAAACATGGACATTAATGAGAAAGATTTAGAATAATAAGTCTTTAAAAAATTTAAAAATGGTATTTTAGTTAGAGATTCTAACCAAAAGAGACACTTGAATACAAATAATTGAGGTAATCAAAACTTTGTAATATCATGAGAATAAAGGTATTCATGATATACTATGTCAATGTACATTATATACACCACATAAAAGTGATTTGGTATATATCAACAAAGAAGTCTCAATGGAATGTAAATTGAGATGAAATCTCTCATAAAGGCCGTATCCTTAGGTTAAGGATAAATCAACGACATAATTATGTGTGACAAATATAAATACACTAAATATGATTGGATATTCAGTGTAAAACAATCAAAGGATATTCACACATATTCTTGTAAAACCAACACCAACGAATTGGATGTTTAGCTCAACAAATTGTGAATGAGTTAAAATTACTCTTATCAAATTCATATCAATGACTTGAGAATTACCAATGAGTGATTATGTGTATCAAACTTATATCCACAGGAAGGGGAGTGGAAATTATGAAATAATCAAATGAATATTGATTCCACACATAATCATGGAGTAATATAATCAATGAAATATGCGTAAAGCCAAATGAGTGGGAATTGAAATCTCAAATTCCCTTACCGATTAGGTAACATACGAAACATACACCCATGAAAGATGTATCATACCATGATGATGTAAATACCCATAAACTAAAGTATATTACACAATGAATACAATCATGGGAAGTACACATACACCACATGAAATAATTAAGTGGTGATCAATGAAAATCTCACGAAATTAAAAGTGAGATAAGAAACCCCTTACCACGTTAATCAACTGAGTCGTATGGCCAAAAGTTAATAACCACCAAATGATTTACAGAATAACATGAATATAAATAGAATCATGAATATATATCAAATGGCAGTACACAATACACCACTTTCAATAATTTAGTGGCGAAAAATGGAAATCTCACGGAATTGAAAGTGAGATAAGAAAATCCCTTACTTTGTACATTTTCCTTGGTCGATGGTAGGTTTACCTCCTGTATAATGGTGAAATAATTGTTATTTAATTATAAAAGAATCATTTACTTTAATATGATATCATATATGATCTTTTAACATTGATTTGTTAATAATATCTTAGAATTATCATCATTTCGGGTGTTAACAGGTTCATTTTACTTTATATTCGTTGTTATGTGAGCCATATTCGTTATTAATGGGATGTATATTATTCATATCCAGAATGATATCAAGTCCTTATATACTATTTTTAAATCATCAAATGATAATTATACTTGAATGGATATGATGGACAATGAATCTCATCGTGTTCGTGGAGACCGTAGTCCGTACATACGCACGAGCGACAATATCATTCTTTTGATATTAAAATAATATATAATTGGATTTTATATCATATATAAAGAATAATTATCATGTTATATTTATTATTTACATGAGTTACACATCATTATTATACCCATCCAAATAATAATATATTGAATAACAATTACACCACGACGTGGAGACGGTAAGCCGTACGTACACACGTATGGTGACATGTTATTCAAAGGATGGATAGAATACTGAATATGGTTTTACCATATTTATAATAACATCACAGTATATATATGATACTGGAGTTATTATTTTATAATGGTAATAACAAAGAAAGAGGAAGTGGAAGAAGAAAGGAACTTAAAAAGGGGTGGTGAAAACATTACCTCTTCTTCGGGTTCTTCTTTTTGATTTGATCAAAATGGCTCCTTAGGTTGGCCTTCTGATCAAACTAAGGCCTCTAGGTTGTAGTGAGGGAAGTTGAGAGAGTATTTGGACATAGTTTGGCAGAACCAAAAGGCTTTGAAGGTGTGAAAAAATGGGAATGAGGAGTTCTCTTTTATAAGAGGGGTGAGGGGCACCTTTGGAAAAGCTAGAGATATTGGTTTATAATAAATTCATAATCGGTTTCCAATGGCTCCAAAGTTTACTATTCAAAGTTTATGGTGGGGATGGGTCGAAAAAAACTCAACCAATAGAATTTAGACAGGTTTGGGTACTTATATTAACCTTATCTTTAAGTATTAACTTTAAGTTAATTAGTTTCACTTTTACAATGTCTCTTTGTATTTTTATATAATATGGTTAATAAACTTACTATATACATCCAAGAGACCCCCAAGTGGTCCATTAATGATGATCCATTCATGATATAAGTCTCTTGGCCGAACCGTAGATTTTTAGGGATTTAATATCAATTAATAATATAATATTTGTTTTAAGAACTCTTTTATGTCAATTTTGACACTATTCAATAGTTTATTTTTGTGAAACACATAAGAGATTGATTACTTAGAACAATGTCAATTAAATCACTCCTAATATATCATATTATCCTAGAAAATTAGTTTAATTCATTAAAAGGTTCATATTATATTTATTTTGGTATTTATAATATCAATTAGTTTAATTATTCACTATTATAGTAATTACTGAATCATCATTGTGTCATAAATAAAATAAATTATTTAATGTCTAAAAATTATAAATAAAATATCATTATGTAGTAAATCGTTTTATCTTTCTAATTAATATTTATAATCTAAAATCCAACATGTATAACCCTATTTAACAATTGTTTTTCTAAAAGATATATGCTTGTGTCATTTTTGTATTCATTTTAACTTAATTAAAATAAAGTGTCATTATCACTTACAAGTGGATCCATGGGGTCCCCAAATCGACCCAAAGATGCCCATGGTCGACCCTGTATCAACCAATAGGGTTAAGACACGTTTTAGGGTAATTTAGTATTATTATAATATTATTTTTTAACCCTTATTTACCGGATTTACACTTAACCATGGTAAATAAAATATTTACCGCAGTAATTATTCAAAATGTCTAAAAATAAAAGTTACCTATTTACACAATTTTAAAATCCTGATTCCAAATATGGAATCCATTTTTCTAAATTCAAAACACAGAAGTGGCAGAAATTAATTTAAAATTAATTCCCGCTGTCAAAACAAAAAGTGTGTTTTTAAGAGATAATAACTACCAAAAGATTGACACTTGTTTATATTCGGTTTAGTTGTAAAATTATGTCCAATGACCAAAATTATATTAAATGGTAAAAATATATTCTAATTATACTTTAAAACAACTCAAATTCATAATTTATCAATATTTATTATTTTTATTAAAAAAGTTGTTTTTAATTAAAATTTAGTAATTTTCACTATTCATCAAAATATGAAAGTTATCTAAAAAGTACCAAAATTTCACCTTAGGCTAAATTCGATATTCCGAATCCAAAAATGAAGTCCATTTTCAAATATAAAATATATATAATTTCAAAAAGTAGGTATTACTATTCATAACGGCTAGTTTGATTAGTTGTGGTGTGTGTTAAAACTCAAGGTTGCGTACAACACACGCTACTGTATTATTCAAAGAGAGCGTACCGTGGAATCTTGGGATGTTTCATTTTAAATTTTTGATGTCCCCATTTAGTCAAAAGTTTAAAATATTGTATTTAAAAAGGGTTCACTATTAAAAGTTGATAAAAGTGCAATATTGAAAATGAATTTGTTCTTGCATTATATCTAAGAAACTCATAATATGGATTCTAAAATTATAAGGATTATATAAAGTTTAAAATTTAGATAATACTATTCATAACCTCTTTTTAATGGCTTTTTTTTTGTAATTCATGGTGTGATTGAACTCGGTGTTGCGTGTAGTGCAAGTTATTGAATTATTTTGAAGAAATAACACACTATGAAATCTTGGGGTGTTACATTCTCCCCTCCTTCAATAAATTGCGTCCTCGCAATTTGAAATTGTTCTTCGAAAATAAAAGGTTGAAAATAGAAAATATATTTGTGGGAAAACCCACATTGGAAATTGGGTTACTAAAATTTATTCTTAATATTAGGAAAAGAGAAATGAAAGGGTCACCACCAAATTATGATCTCGATTAGGAGAACATTGGTGGCAATTAGAGACATATAATTGGAGGAAAAACGTAAATATTTATAGGTACTGATTGAGGTCATAAATCACAAACAAGTATAAAATTGACGTCCTTAAACTCATCAATCTATGATGATTTGAAATACCATCGGTTCAACAAAACATAGGGTATTAGGATAACACATTTTTGACGTTTCAAAATATCTTAGTTGAAATCCCACATCGAAAAATGAATTAATGAGGCCTCTATTTAAAATAAAGAGTCGAAAGTATGAAGATTACCAAAAATAACACATACTAGGGTTCCATGTAGGAAAATATGGATATGGAAGAAAAATCTAACCATCAATTATCTAATGGAGAGTGGTAGAGAACATGGCTATGAAAAGGCCAACAATCCCAAAGCCATAAATTAGTGATGATTTAAGGTACCATCTAGGGAAACATTTTTGTTCTAAGTTGCTTTTCTTAATGTTGAGGAATTTATTTATGAGATTGGATAAGATCATAAGGAGATATACTTACATTTTAAGTAAATTTTCATTCTTTAATAAATTTCCACCACTAACTCAATTTTTTTTAAACGATGAGTATTCAAGAAGACTTGGTCACACTGGAAGAGCTAGAATAAAATTCTATAGAATCACATGATCCATGTAGGATAAACCATATATTTACATTGTCTTTGAAGATTAATCAAAACCAAAATGGTTAGTGAATGATCTAATGATCCCCCAAAAGGATATTCATTGAGATAAATATGCACTAATCTTAATTTCTAAAATTAAACCAACAATACCCCAAAGTTAAATAGATTCCATTCAATAACCAATTGTCCTTAAAATCCTTTAATATAATCCAAACTAATATTGAAACCCAAATCATAGAAGAATTTGATTATGTAGTCTCCCATGTTACATTGTATCTCCAAATGACATCAAATGCTCTTAAAGTCACATACTTAAAAGTAATTAACATCATCACATATTCTCTGTTATAGATTAATAATTTCCATAAATAACCCAAATCACTATAAATCAACAATAAAAACGTAGATAAAAATCCACCATTACTCTACAAATGAAACCCCATTGTATTCTATTTTCCTTGGGCATATAGTGTTTCCAACAAAGCGAACATCTTCCAAAATAACATTTATCACATAATCACCAAATCATTTTCCTATACCAAGGGTATTCATTTGATAAGACATAAGAACCCAAATCATCTTATTATTAATCAATAAAATCATTTAACAAAAAAATAGTCACATTAACCAGGGACTTCACGTAGTTCAGTGGTTGGCGATAAATCCCAATCACACTTTGGTTGTGGGTTCGATTCCCACAGCTTTGTCCGACGCGACGGGTTGTCACACGGTCTACGTGTTGTCCTTTTTCAAAAACTATATTTTATAATATTACCAAAATGAGATAAATTCCTCAAAATAACATAATTTAATCACAAATGTTATATCATACTTTGCATTTTTATCCCAAATTATAATAACTTATAATTTTCTCAAACCCCAATGATCATATAAAACCAAATGGTTATTTATACCTATATCCACAAGAGAAGAGACAATTCTTCTTCAAATATCATTCCCACATGGAAAACTGCGGGGTTACAAATACAAGAGAAAATTATTCCAAAGTACCCATCAACAAGGAGTGCTAATACTTTTTAAGTTTTTCTCCAACCATTTATTTCCACATATCTTCTTCTTTGACCAAGAAAATATCCTATAGAATAGGACATTCACTCGGGTAATGGCCAGGTCCCCTACATTTACGGAAAATTACTGTAAATGGACTCTTGGGACCATTTTTATCTTCTTCCATAGTACTCTTCATTTTTTTCTTCGGCAATTCTTCACTTTATGTCCTTCCTTCCCACACGTAAAACATTTCGTTGTCCCATTGAGACACTTTCCTGGGTGTCTCTCTCCACATTTCCTGCATGATGAAAATTGAGGTTTCTTTTCTCCATGGTCTCCATTGGTGGAGATCTTATCATTTATCACCTTTCTCTTCCTTCTTGAGTCTGGGAGTTGGTTAATATATATGTTGTTGATCATATTATTGGAAAACCGATTTGGCATAAAGACGATATCTTTTACGCCTATCAACATTCCATTTTGTTGCTCATTTCCACCAACGTTCCCACCTTGTACATCATTCTCAAAGTCACTATGACTTCCTTGGAATCCATCCATTGACTAAAACCAGAAATCATTGTGTGAGTAATAATAATCGTAAAATCATTTAGAGATTTAAATTTCACCATATTCTCAATTTGAAACATATTAGGATTAACCAAGGTCATTTACTCTCATCTTACGTATATATTACTTAAATCAGTTTGTAAAGAAAATGTAAATTATCCTAAGCATATCCCCCAGGAGTGTCGTAACCAAGAGTGCAGCAAGGCCCGTTGTCGTGCACCAGTTCCCGTTCGAGTCTAGCTCAAAGCGGTGTTTTCGGGTTTTACCCCTAGGTACATCTGTGCCAGAGCCGCCTCTACCTGCTCGTATCCAGACAGGGATGTATTGCTCAGAAAACTCACAAAATATCCACAATACCAAAATTCTAGGAAGTTATTTTATACTAATCCTCAAAGTTCATCTTAGGTCTACGTGCTCTAATCAGAGTTTATCTAAATCTAGCTACCAATGTTTGTACTAAACTTCCTCTGATACCAACTGTAACGCCCCGACCCAAATTACCTAGAGTCGGTGCATTATTACATAACATTGGCATGATCACGAGAAAGATCAAGTCTCGAAAGACCGATTAGTTTAGTAGCCTTGGAATAACTAGATACATCCATAAATGTTTACATTACATCATAAAAAAAACATCTTGTCTTCATATCCCCTCATACAATCCCTACAGGTCATTCATAAATTACTTCTTCATAATCCTGGGAAAAATAAAACATTGAAAGGGGTGAGCTCAGATGCTCAGTAAGGATAACATAATAGCAGAAGCCTTCATAAATAATCATAAACACTTAAGGCAATTTATAACTAAAACAAAAGCCTTTTAAACATGAACTTCAGCATAAAATGGCAAAGGTAAAATGAAATAATGCCATTTACTTACTCACATGGATATTCTACTAGTCGAATGATCACATGCAATATCAATAACCACTTTCACAATGATGGAATGCATAATGCTAAACTTTAATTTCTTTTCAAGGCCTCGTCCCAAGACCTTGGGGCTAACTGTAACCGGAACACAACCCGGAGTGCCTCTAATAACCGAACACCAACCCGGAGTGCCTCTAATAACCGGACACCAACCCGGAGTGCCTCTAATAACCGGAGACCAAACCGGAGGGCTTACTTTTACCAGTCCCCAACCTGGAGGGCTTACTTTTACCAGTCCCCAACCTGGAGGGATTACTTTTACCAGTCCCCAACCTGGAGGGCTTACTTTAACCATTCCCCAACCTGGAACATACTTGTCCAACACATTCATATGAAGTAAAGGATAAAATATAACATAAACATTCTTATTGGAACTAACATACGAAATGTCAATACTTTAGTCATAAACCATGAATGCTACAAAAATAACACATCCACAGTCAAACATAACTCATTCGATATAATATGGAAGATTATATTGTATCACATTAACCTCAATCAAGAATAATGAAGGATGTTGACATAGATGAAAATAATCATCAAAACAATTTGAGAGAAATATCCCCCTTTTCTTGAAATCATTCAAAAGTCACAATATTTGTCAAGAATCCATTTAAAATAGATTTTTGAATCAAAGTGTCCCATACCACTTTGAAACTTTTAAAAGGAGTTTTGATTTTAAAACTTTAATGTCCATATAAATAAATCCTTAAAACCATTTTTAAAACATGGACATTAATGAGAAAGATTTAGAAGAATAAGTCTTTAAAACATTTAAAAATGGTATTTTAGTTAGAGATTCTAACCAAAAGAGACAATTCAATACAAATAATTGAGGTAATAAAAACTTTGTAATATCATGAGAATAAAGGGATTCATGATATACTATGTCAAAGTACATTATATACACCACATAAAAGTGATTTGGTGTATATCAACAAAGAAGTCTCAATGGAATGTAAATTGTGATGAAATCTCTCATAAAGGCCGTATCCTTAGGTTAAGGATAAATCAACGACATATTTATGTGTGACAAATATAAATACACTAAATATGATTGGATATTCAGTGTAAAACAATCAAAGGATATTCACACATATTCTTGTAAAAACAACACCAACGAATTGGATGTTTAACTCAACAAATGGTGAATGAGTTAAAATTACTGTTATCAAATTCATATCAATGACTTGAGAATTACCAATGAGTGATTATGTGTATCAAACTTATATCCACAGGAAGGGGAGTGGAAATTATGACATAATCAAATGAATAGTGATTCCACACATAATCATGGAGTAATATAATCAACGAAATATGCGTAAATCCAAATGAGTGGGAATTGAAATCTCAAATTCCCTTACCGATTAGGTAACATACGAAACATACACCCATGAAAGAAGTATCATACCATGATGATGTAAATACCCATAAATTAAATTATATTACACAATGAATACAATCATGGGCAGTACACATACACCACATGCAATAATTAAGTGGTGATCAATGGAAATCTCACGAAATTAAAAGTGAGATAAGAAACCCCTTTCCACGTTAATCAACTGAGTCGAATGGCCAAACGTTAATAACCACCAAATGATTTACAGAATAACATGAATATAAATAGAATCATGAATATATATCAAATGGCAGTACACAATACACCACTTTCAATAATTTAGTGGCGAAAAATGGAAATCTCACGGAATTGAAAATGAGATAAGAAAATCCCTTACTTTGTACTTTTTCCTTGGTCGATGGTAGGTTTACCTCCTGTATAATGGTGAAATAATTGTTATTGAATTATACAAGAATAATTTACTTTAATATGATATCATATATGATCTGTTAACATTGATTTGTTAATAATATCTTAGAATTATCGTCATTTCGGGTGTTAACATGTTCATTTTACTTTATATTCTTTGTTATGTGAGCCATATTCGTTATTAATGGGATGTATATTATTCATATCCAGAATGATATCAAGTCCTTAGATACTATTTTTAAATCATCAAATGATAATTATACTTGAATGGATATGATGGACAATGAATCTCATCGCGTTCGTGGAGACGGTAGTCCGTACATACGCACGAGCGACAATATCATTCTTTTGATATTAAAATAATATATAATTGGATTTTATATCATATATACAGAATAATTATCATGTTATATTTATTATTTACATGAGTTACACATCATTATTATACCCATCCAAATAATAATATATTGAATAACAATTACACCACGACGTGGAGACGGTAAGCCGTACGTACGCACGTATGGTGACATGTTATTCAAAGGATGGATAGAATACTGAATATGGTTGTACCATATTTATAATAACATCACAATATATATATGATACTTAAGTTATTATCTTATAATGGTAATAAAAAAGAAAGAGGAAGTGGAAGAAGAAAGGAACTTAAAAAGGGGTGGTGAAAACATTACCTCTTCTTCGGGTTCTTCCTTTTGATTTGATCAAAAGGGCCCCATAGGTTGGCTTTCCGATCAAACTAAGGCCTCTAGGTTGTAATGAGGGAAGTTGATAGAGTATTTGGACATAGTTTGGCCGAACCAAAAGGCTTTGAAGGTGTGAAAAAAGGGGAAGGAGGAGTGCGCTTTTATAAGAGGGGTGAGGGGCACCTTTGGAAAAGCTAGAGATATTAGTTTATAATAAATTCATAATCGGTTTCCAATGGCTCCAAAGTTGACTATTCAAAGGTTAAGGTGGGGATGGGTCGAACAAAACTCAAACAATAGAATTTAGACAGGTTTGGGTACTTATATTAACCTTATCTTTAAGTATTAACTTTAAGTTAATTAGTTTCACTTTTACAATGTCCCTTTGTATTTTTATATAATATGGTTAATAAACTTACTATATACATCCAAGAGACCCCCAAGTGGTCCATTAATGATGAACCTATCATGATATAAGTCTCTTGGCCGAACCGTAGATTTTTAGGAATTTAATATCAATTAATAATATAATATTAGTTTTAAGAACTCTTTTATGTCAATTTTGACACTATTCAATAGTTGATTTTTGTGAAACTCATAACAGATTGATTACTTCGAAAAAAGTCAATTAAATCAATCCTAATATATCATATTATCCTAGAAAATTAGTTTAATTCTTTAAAAGTTTCATATTATATTTATTTTGGTATTTATAATATCAATTAGTTTAATTATTCACTATTATAGTAATTACTGCATCATCATTGTGTCATAAATAAAATAAATTATTTAATGTCTAAAAATTATAAATAAAATATAATTATGTAGGAAAGAGTTTTAGATTTCTAATGAATATTTATAATCTAAAATCCAACATGTATAACCCTATGTAACAATTGTTTTTCTAAAAGATATATGCTTGTGTTATATTTGTATTCATTTTAACTTAATTAAAATAAAGTGTCATTATCACTTACAAGTGGATCCATGGGGTCCCAAAATCGACCCAAAGATGCCCATGGTCGACCCTGTATCAACCAATAGGGTTAAGACACGTTTTAGGGTAATTTAGTATTATTATAATATTATTTTTTAACCCTTATTTACCGGATTTACCCTTAACCATGGTAAATAAAATATTTACCGCAGTAATTATTCAAAATGTCTAAAAATAAAAGTTACCTATTTACACAATTTGAACATCTTGATTCCAAATATGGAATCCATTTTTCTAAATTCAAAACATAGAAGTGCCAGAAATTAATTTAAAATTAATTCCCGCTGTCAAAACAAAAAGTGTGTTTTTAAGAGATAATAACTATCAAAAGATTGACACTTGTTTATGTTCGGTTTAATTGTAAAATTATGTCCAATGACCAAAATTATATTAAATGGTAAAAATATATTCTAAATATACTTTAAAACAACTCAAATTCATAATTTATCACTATTAATTATTTTGATTAAAAAAGTTGTTTTTAATTAAAATTTAGTAATTTTCACTATTCATCAAAATATGAAAGTTATCCAAAAAGTACCAAAATTTCACCTTAGGCTAAATTCGATATTCCGAATCCAAAAATGAAGTCCATTTTCAAATATAAAATATATATAATTTCAAAAAGTAGGTATTACTATTCATAACGGCTAGTTTGATTAGTTGTGGTGTGTGTTAAAACTCAAGGTTGCGTACAACACATGCTACTGTATTATTCAAAGAGAGCGTACCGCGGAAGCTTGGGATGTTTCATTTTAAATTTTTGATGTCCCCATTTTGTCAAAAAGTTTAAAATATTGTATTTAAAAAGGGTTCACTATTAAAAGTTGATAAAAGTGCAATATTGAAAATGAATTTGTTCTTGCATTATATCTAAGAAACTCATAATATGGATTCTAAAATTATAAGGATTATATAATGTTTAAAATTTAGATAATACTATTCACAACCTCTTTTGAATGGCTTTTTTTGTAAGTCATGGTGTGATTGAACTCGGTGTTGCGTGTAGTGCAAGTTATTGAATTATTTTGAAGAAATAACACACTATGAAATCTTTGGGTGTTACAATATATCCATTTTACAAGTGACAATATGATATAATTATGTCATAGTATAAGTAAATTAATATTTTGAAATAATTAATTATGTTTTAGCTTTTTAAGTTATAAATATTTAATTACAATTTTATGACTAATATAATAATTTAAATGAAATTATATTTTCATAAAATTTTTTATAAATTAATATTTTTATGCCTTGTGATTACGATATAATTTTATGAGACCTTACATAATTTTTCAATGTGTTAGGAAAATCATTTTGAATTTTAAAATTTGTAATTTCCATGTAAATGATGATTTTAATTCAAAATTATATTTCTCATATTTATATAATTATTTTCATAAAATTGAGTTCATTTTTTAATTCTACACATTAAAAAATATTTATGGTGAATTTTTTAGATTTTTCAGAAACACGTGAATTTTTAGTTAATAGTAAAATATAGTAATTTACGATATATATATATTATAAGTTGAATAAAATATTAATTGAGTCATGAATGATGTAATAAATAATAGTTATAACTCATATGACTTAATTACTGTATGTCATCTCAATAATCAACAATATTTCTTATTTTGAGTAAAATAACAAACTAATGAATTCAATAATGAGAAAACACCCTTCTCCTCTACTACAAACACCCCCTCACTACCTCTTCTCCTCACACCGATCAAGCTATGATAATTGTCCAAATTATACAAAAACCACATCCCTATAACCTTCCCCACATCCATGATATTATTTTATAAACAAAATACCAAAACCAATATCTTAAAGAGGTTCTCAATAAGATGGAATCCAAAGTTAAAACCCACTTCCTTTTAATTTAATTTTGTTTTCATGTTATTTTATTTTATTTTTCTATCCTCACCTACCCTCATATAAATGGTATGATAACTCCATTACCTTACATATACTTTAATATTTTCATTATAATGGAATAATTCATCATTATCTCTACTTCCCATTTAATTTATACAAAAAAAAAGAAAACATCATATGTGATGTGTTAATATATCACATTCATGGAAGATGATGTTTTTAATTTCCATTACCGTATTCAAGGATGGTCATGAAACATTTTTATAGTTAAAACTGATTATTATATATGTATTATATCCTTTTTAATTTTCTAAAATCATTTTTTACACTTGATATTAATTTATTAAACAAAATGAGTTCATTGTGATCGAAAACCGACAAAATAAACCCAAATGATTATCATTAACTATCTATCTAATGATTCTTCCTCATTCCATAAAAACGAATGATACATCATTTTTTTAAACTATTTAATATAATTAATACCATATTATTTTAACTCTAGATAATTACCCATACTTTATAAAACCTTTATTACATGTATAGAAGTAAATGGATTAAGAAAAATAAGGAAAACAACGCTCTTAAACGATGAAATTAAACATATTAACCAATAAAATCGATATTAATGAACTTAATAACGTTATAATAAATTAAATAAATGTATAAGTAGTTCTTTATTTATTAATTAACATATCTAATTTGATTATCCATGACATTAATATCAAGTGAATAACACCTTCAGACTTACGATAAGGGATTGTCCCAAAATCTCTTTTATTCTTTTGGGTTACTCTTTTTCTCTTTTACCCAAATAAAATTATATTTTATTTTTATGTAAATAATCTAATTTACGTGCATATTTTTCAAACTCATGTATCAATATCATTTCATCCATTTTTTCGTGGATATATATGTTTTTTAAAAGGTCCCAAACTAAATTCTTCCAAATAAGAAATCCCAATTTAAGGGAACTTCTCAAATTCTTACCCATTTTCTATTTTTCATAATAATATTATTTAATCCTCTAGTGTTTTTATAAAATCAAAAATTTTATCATGAAAAAATACCATGGTTCAGTTCTGGGTTTATACAAACAATTACTCCTTTTCTATTTTAAATAATCTTGAAATTTATCCCTTAAACAATACTAAAATGTTTTATTTCTAAATTTTCTTAAAAACACTTTTCACATCTGTTTGACATCAATTATCATGATATATTACTATATTACTCTATAAATTTCAATTTATGATTTAAATACATCCTTTCATGGACACCACAATGACATTTCTTTTTGATATTCCTTTTGACATAATTATGAAACCTAATTCTTTCCACCGGTAACTCTTATGTTTATATTTTATTGATTATGTACAATTATTTATATAGAAAAAATATTCATGAAAATGTTATTATGGGTGTTACTAGATAAAACTCCAATTAATTGGGTAATTTTTAGTCTCATGAGACGTTATGTGCATCATTTTTGGTGGTTTGCCATTGACTCATGCTTCATGTGAAATGGTCTTGGTAGTTAGACTTGAATCATTCACCCCTATGAAAAAAAAGACTTGAATTGTGCTAAATTCATGTTTTATTATTATTCCACATTACAATGAATCCATTATTTTATGATACCATGTTATTATTATTTATGTTTAATCGTGTTCCATGCCTTTTTATATCATTATATTATGCCTTCTAATGCACGTGTTAATATTTATTTTAATTTTTATTACCTTACTATAATTTTTAGCGTATACCTTTATTCATTTTATCCCAAGTTTATCCTATGAATATTTAAGGGCTCAAAGGATGTTAAGATATCATAATGGATGATAAATAATGAAATGTTTTATTTAGTGCCATGTTTTCAGTTTTATATACCGAGTCTTCCAAGATGATAGAATTTACAATCCATGGGTTATAATTTCGTGTTTAATTATGCATAAAATAATTTTATTATATTTGTAAAATGCTAGGGTCTCTATAGATCAATAAATGTTTTTAATGAAATTATTATAATATCTTATAATATAACATCTATGTTGGAGGATTTTTAAAGACTTTATAAAATGTATCAAATGAAATAAAAATTACATTAATTTAAAGTGGAAAATTTTAATTGGTCATTCATACATTTTATAAAAATTATTACATCACTTTTTGGTCATTATTATTTCATAATGCTTAGTGCTTATTTATGTCGTATTTGGTTTTTACTTGAAAATATGATTGTCTTGAAAAATTCTAAAAAATTCACCATTGGATAATTTAAATATTATAATTCCAAAATTTATATTTTTTTTTTAAAAAATAATTTTCATAGTATATTAATTTTTAATTTTAAAATGGAATGGACATTTATTGAGAAATGCTGGGTTTGTTTGACAATAACCATTTTCAAAACCGTATAAAAATTATATCTGACTTCATAAACAATATATGATAATTTAGATTTAATAAAAATTAATTTATAATTATATTTTATAAAAATATTATTTATTTAAAAAACCTATTAATTTTTAAAATTTAAATTTCAATATTAAAAGTAAATATTACAAACAATTTTTATTTTTATTTTATTATATCAAAATCAAATACATTTATAACGTAATTATAAAAATAAGAAAATCAATATTCTATAAAAATAAAATATTCATATTCATATTATTATGGTCTTGAATCATAGAGATTTTTTACACCAAAAAACTCTCTAAGAGTAGTGTACGCAATGGTTATATTTTATTTGCACAGTTCCGTGTATGTGGTTTGGGTGTTGATCATGATGAGATTGATCATCTCTCAAAAAACGTTTCTATTCTGTTCTACATATTGAGTCTCATATTAGTCTTGTTCTAGGGAAAATCTTAGTGAAGCTATCTTCCTCCGAAGCTCCAATAAATGGGCCTCATTGTTTATCATCCCACTGTTTGAGGCCATCACATACTTTTTCTATGTCAAATTTATTTTTCAAAACACTATGTAGACACTAATAATATGGTCACTTTTCAACAGCTATATTATCAATGGTTATTATGATTAGGTGTCTATTAAATATAATAGGATATAATAAATCCAATTAAGTTAATGTGTTTTCTTTAAACATAAAACATAATAAGACATTTAATTAAATACAAAAGGTGATTTTATTTATAAATTTTCAGGTTATTATAATATTCCTCCATTAGAAATTTTTCCCTAAAAATTTTCATTTTACATAATAAAATAGATGAGAATAATTATGTTTAATCACCTCATCCAGTTACCATATCACTTCTTCAATTATGTGGTTTCTCTATAGTAATTTGACCAGGTGAATTTTTTTATTTAATAAAACTTTTCTTCTCTAATGTAAGATCCCTCTAGATTCGCCTCATATGAATGTTCATTATCCAATGATATAACTTATGGATTTAGAACATGTGTTGTGTATTGTATATACTTCTTAATATGTACACATGTAATACATCATGTACTTTAGATGGGTTAGGAATGATTTATAATTGATAGCCTACCAGTCCAATGCGATCAAGGTTCTCAAAGGGACAAAATAATATTGGAAAAAGATTTCCCTTCATCCAAAATATCATAAATTTATTCCATGGACATATGTGGAGGAATTTCATATCTCCTACCTCAAACTCTAGCTCTATTTAAAGATTATCATCATATCTATTATTTAAGATTCGAGCTTCCATGATGTATTATGTAATGGTCTTGAACCATTACCCCATTTCCTCAACCATTTTTGGACCTATCAGTTTGTAATCCCCAACTTCATCCATGCATGAAGGTGTTCTACACCTCCTCCCGTAAAGAGATTCATAGGAATATATTTGGATTCTTGAGTTGAAATTAGTATTTTACGACAACTCTACTACAGAAATATGTTTATCCAATCCTCTTTTTGTGTCAATGTAGAATCCTGTAAACATGTCCACGGGTATCTGGATAGTCCAGTAATATTTTCCATCAGTTTGAGGGTGATATGTCATGCTGAATTTCAACTCAATATATAAATCATGTTAAAGTGTCATCAATAATATGGAGGAAAATATTGGATCTTGATCAGATACGAGCAGCAGCTGGGATCCATGCATGCTCCCCACTTATCAAATATACATCTTTGATAGTTTATCAAGTTATAATTCCTCTCAGATTATAATTATGTGAGAATAATTGGTAAGATGGTCCACCTCAAAACATATATCATTATTTCTAATTGATGTCTTCAAAATACTAGTGACAAATACCATGGCTATGTTGTCCCATGTCCATGTTGATATGAATAATAATCAAATCAACCCCTATATTTTTTCCTTTCAGTATTAACATTCTAACTTAGAATACCATGTACTATATATTTTGTAATGTCTTTATTCGTATTGTCCCACCAAGAGTGCTCTCATAGATCTCGATATATATTTGTGCTCCATGGATGACTAGAGAAATTTGATCTATGTGCATCATCCAACAAATCCTTATTTAACATAGTATTTTATTATACACATAGTATGAACATAAATCATAGAAATACTGTATTAACTTTGAACTCTAAGGATTTCACATTTCTTATAGATTCCACCTTCTTTAATGTCCCACATTATCTCTTTTAGGTTTCTTAATGATCTCTATAATGGAATGTTGAAAATTCATTTTTGAATGGATTCATGATGTTACTTGATTTATGATTCCAATTTCTATCATTTTCAAATATTATATTATCGTATACTTATAAATTTTTATCAATGAGAAAATTTTAAGATCATTTTTTATTAGAGAATATTACACTTTATTTTATCTCCCTATATAGTAGTGGATTGACTAGTCGTAGTGCATAATCTTCTCTAACCATCTTCATTGACACATATATTCATCTCTTAATTTATTATTATTTAATTGAGGTTCTATTGATTTGTATATATTTAATACTTCTACCCAAATAGATAATTTGAGAAATTTTTCAGTATGAAAATCAGTATATCCAACACCATATCATGTTTTGGGTAGTTCTATTCAAGAAAATTCCATTTCCTTGAGGCATATGATATCACTATGTCATTATGAATTAACACATATCATGAAACCTTATTCAAAGCATTTTTGTATTCTATGAAAAGTCCCCCACTTATGGGTAGCATTAGTATAGGTGTATTGAAAAGACTCATTTATAACACCGTGAAGCTATATTCACATTTTGTGATCCAAATAATATTTACTCACTTCTATGTTTGATTAGTTATTGGGTTTTATCATTGTGATACATTTATCAAAAATTGATGATGATACTTAGTTAATACACCAAACAAATATGAATTTTTGTCACTGATGTTGACCTAGACGATCCCTTAATTGATCTCATCTTTGAAGGGGCCAAACAAATCCCATTTATGGTGATAATATTTCGAAATAATGAAACATACTTCAACCAGAACTCACATATTCTATAAATTACATAAATCTTATCCTTTAATAAGGTATTAAACAATGTTCTCAAATTATCCTCATTCCCCTCCTTGATTTTTGGAGAATATTTGTATATATTCTACAAATAACCTCAAATATGTTTCAAAGTAATCTCTAAAGAATCTATTCATCATGTCTATTAATAGTTCTATAGCATTAGAATGTTTTAATGGAATTACTATGAACTCATAGTTGTTGTACCGTGTATGAAAGGAAGTATTGAGGATACCAGTATACTTCAACATTAATTAATAATACCACAACCAAAGAACTAACATGGAGAAGTATTGGGAACCATGTAACTGATCAAACAAAATATCAGACCAGAGTTGAGGATACTTGGACTTTATTTTGGTCTTTTTGATCTCATGATAATTAATTAAAAGGTGTTTTGACCCATTCTTCTTCAGGGAAAAGAGGGATAATTCACCCCAAGGTGAAACTCTAAGGCATATGAACCCTTTATCGATTTTCACTTATAGTTTTTTTCTGGTCTTGAAGTTCCAAATATTCCATTCTATATGGTGTTTAGGATATTGGTAATTCTATAAATATAATATCAATTTAAAATTCAACCTATCAGATAGGAATAAGAATTGGAAGTTATTCAGCAAACACAAAAGTGTATTTCCCCAAAATGGACATGTCCTCAAGGATGATATTTTAAATAGATTCAATAATATTATCTATATAATGTTTCTTTTAGAACAATAATATCCATGATTGATATGTTGTTATGAATGAAGTTTTTTCCACCTCCTTGAATTTTTAGGTAATAATAGTATGATTTTTTATATAAAGAATGATTTTATTCTCACATAAATTTATTTTATCTCTATATAGGGAAAGCCAATACATACATTGAATTGCATCAAATTATACTAAAGAGAGAATCGAAGGATCATGTAGAAGTTCAAACAATAAATATTTATAGATGAGGAGTTATATAATTGGGATAGAATAATTTACCCATTATTCATTTTCACCAACAACTCTACCTCCATAGTTTATAGTGGTATTGAAATTTTTCTACTAAACTTGTGAGATATGATGAATTGTGTATAACCGAAATAAAAAAAATACAATTAATATTGTTGAATTAATATCTAGAGCACATGTCACCACTTTATTAGTGGGATATGCCACAGCGAATGTGATGAAATATTCTATCCCTTGCTACCATTGATGTTGTTGGTGTTGATTTTCTCTAACGAACATTTTCATAGGGAAGTGGTAAATATAGTTCCAATTTTTATAATAGTTGAAACATTGGAAAGTAGGATTTGTGTAGGTTACATCATTCTTCTCTTCCATTGTAATGGTGAGTTTCTCCCATCAAACATCGCTTCCTCGGTTCCCTTCTTTTACCTAACTAAATCATTTCTTCGTTCCACTTTTGAAATTAATGATATTTTTCTTTCCACACTTTTGACAAGTTGCATATTGTAATTTCATATGAAAATTATATTTATCCATTTCACTGCTATAATATAACTAAACTTTATTCTTCATATCCCCATGAGACACTTAAAATTCACAGATCTCTATTTGTTCTTAGATATAACATTAGAAAATTACTCATATCATTCAAAGTATAAAATATATAAGGATTCTTATAGACTTGGTTTTATCCCACCCAAGAAGCGGTCAATTTTTCATTCTTGGGATATGATAAATCTAAATGTTTATCAGTTAAGTATTGTGATGTTTTACTCATACAACCTGATGGATTCAACATATTTTTTATTTTGGTCAAATAAATCCCTTTACATTTTATGTTTTAGAGTGTGAGAAAAATATTGTTCGGAAATTTTTTTCTTAAACTCCTTACATGCCATCACTCCAATATCTAACTCGTGCATCATATTCTTTCCCATTGTCATCCATCGGTTAGCATCTCCATCCATACAATAAAAAACTAGTATAACATTACTTTTATAGGACCATAGAATGATGCTGAGTTATTCTCAATTGAGTTGAACCATTATTTCATGATTATATGATCATATTATACAATTAAATTCAGAGGTATTTTCGCATAAAGTTTACAATTTCAACTTTTTTCATTCTAAGTGGGATTTGGAAGTTCCTCCTGATTCAGGATTCTATTTAAAACATGAGTCAAATAATATATTACCATCACAATGTTCACAATTCATGCCCTCTTTATGTTCAGAATATATTTTGGGCAGTCATAATATTTTACATAACATTGATTTTTTACTTGGTTCACTTATGTATAAATGGTTTTTCGTAATTTTTTTTACGCTTTCATGTCCGTTATGAGGTGAAGTTTTCAAAGGCGATGTTGTCAATAATTATTTTAAATCATTTAATTAAAAATTACAATTAAATTAAATTTATTTTGGAGGGTTTATATGTTTTTTATCCAACAACCTACATGATAAATCCAATGATTTTGGGTTTTCATGTCATTCATTGGATAAACAACATTAAAAATAAATTATGCTAGGTTTTTTACTTCGATTATCCAATAACTAAAATGATTGTTTTTATTAATTTTATTTTGATTAATCCCCTCCATAATAGATAAGAGAAATAAAACAACAGAAAAGGTGGTAGAAAAAAAGTAAAAAATCCAACAAAAGACACATATAATTAAACATTGAAATATACAATATATATTAAAAATAAAAAAAATCAATCAAACATATAAATTTATTCTCCCATTTAATATGACTTTTTCTAAAATCATTTAAACTATAAGTCCATGGGACATTAGAAAACTATAAATTATATATAAATCATTTGGATTATATTTTAAATAAAATAAATTGAATATTAAGAAAAAACATTATAAAGAAATATAATCATTTGAAACTTGTAACTCACCCAATTGAAAATATTTTATTCATAAATATTACAAAATAATATCCCTATTATTTTACAACTTCTTATTGATGAAAATTATAATCCAAATAAATTTTAATTCAAAATCACAATTTTATGTAATATATCGAAAAAATATATATTGTAAATGAAAATTCACCATAGCTTATACAAATATGATCCTGGTTAGATTATTTCATGTTATATCTATAAATAAATTCCATCTCCTTTTTAAAAATAATAATAATAAAATATATATTTTAGTTATAATATAATCTAGTATTAAAATATTAAAACATAAATATTCAATATATTCTTAAAATATTCTTTAACTTCACTATGAATAAAGCATAGCCAATACAATGACTTGTCTCATTGAAAAAAAAACAAACATCCAATGGCCATAGATATGTAATAAAATTTAATGCGAGTTATTGTTATGTTAAGATATATATAATAACTATTGAGAAATATGTTTCATTATCTTGATGATATGGAAACATACATCACTAAAAAATATCATTCTTCTGAAATCATTCAGTAATATAAATATTTCTTTCTACATCAGTCATTATCCTAGAAATATGTGAAATAAAATATGGGAACTTAAATCCATAAAAATTAATATTTTAATGCTATGTAAAATTTATATAAAGATAAATCTTACAAATCAAACATAATTATAAATTTTATATAAGTTAAACGAATGGAAATTTTTTTTAATCGACTTACATAGTAAAATATGCATCAAATCGCTGCCCAAAATATCTCCAGATATAATATCCATGATATAAGTTTTCAAAATCATTATAGTTATTGAACACCCAAAAATAGATGCTTCAACAGTAATATCATATACATCCAATAAATATTTTGAATATGATTACAAACTATCAAGTCTAGTTGACACATTATGTGAAGTTATAACAAATTTTATTTTTTGTTGTCTATATAGTAATTAATTGCTATTAAAGCATTCCAATAAAAAATTATGTAAATATATATAGTCTAAAATGCTGAATCCAATTTAACCATAAAATTAAATGAATGATAAAATATATACATACCTCTATGGTAATTGTTCAAAAAATTCTAAATGGAAAACTAAAATATTGTAGATATATTTTCAAACTATACTCCCCACATTGGTAGGAAATGGTATTTCTGATGATTTATATATAATATCATGTACAGTGGCCATATGATTCTCTATCTTAGTCCATTGATGATGAATGGTATCACCAATTTAAAATATCATCCCATATGAACCAATATGTTTTGGATCATCAAAACATAACTCAAAATAAATGTGATGCTATGAAGAAGGGGGTTTCAGGGTAAGATATGAATGAATGGGGTCTATAGGAGGAGATGTATGAGTTGGATGAGTAGGATGAGTGAGATATTCTAAGAGAGGTGGACCAATAAAATCAGTATCCAAAAACTATCATTTCATGTATGAAAACATAGAATGTACGATATTTTTAATCATGTCCTCTATCACAACATTAATATCTCGAACTTCAGCTTCCAAATATTCAATTTTTATATGAATCCTCCATTGATGAAGCTTCAAAATAGTGAAAGGATTTTTACCAAAACAACTTCTAGTTATCCATGTAGATGTACTAAGAGTTAAATATTTCCCATTACCATAGCTAATATATCCATTATACCCTCATCTACATAGACCCCTTATGTGATCATCTCCTCTAGAGAATCTTATATGAAATTTTGAATAAATATTTAATGAACCAAAATATATAAAGACTTGATTTAATTTAAATAGTTAAATAATGTATACATCTTACAATCATATTAAATACAACCCTCTAATAATCTATAGGATATCATCAAATTTTCTCATTCAAGCCATATTCTATTTTTCATGTCTTGCGGGGGGATGGGAAACCAATGTAGGCCTTGCAGACCCATCTCTTGTATTTTGTTGTTTTTCTATTGGCATTTTTCATTCTAATAAATAATTCCCTCCTCGAGATAACATATGATGTTATATATATCAAGATTCAATCCTTTAATGAGATATCCTCAGTTGATATAAATTAATAATTATGAATAAAAAATCATTAACAAGGTAATTATTAAAAAAATCTTCTAAAATGTAAAACTTCCCTTACCAAATTTTTTTTCCCATTGTCTGCATTCAAAAAATAATCCATGTGTCTTCATATATAAATGGATACATATCACATGGATTATGTTTTTGTCTATGTAGAAAAATGTCATGTTATGTGAGGTGTGATTAAAAATTCCTCTGTCTCTCACAAGTGACATATTGTCACATTTTCAACACTTCTCCAATCCTCAAACAAAATACTACATTTCCTTTTATCAACTACTTCTACAAAATTCTTGAATTGTGTTGAATTTTAACCTATTAGAATATCATTATTATGAAATTATACTAGTATCCTTTATTACCAGACATGATAAACATCTAATTTTGGTAAATTTGTTGTTCCACATTTACCATCCCTCAAACCCTTTTCCCCTGTGGATATAGATATCTCATGTAAAGAAGGATGAGGAGGATCATCAATAAGAGAATATATCCATTCCACCGTAAAGGTATGAGTATGATCATATTACGTAGTATGTGTTGGATGAGATGATTCATATGTAAGTATCTTATAAATCAAAGAAACACATAATTATTATAGAAATATACTAGACCAACTATTACATATAAATATAAATAAAAAGTGAACAGTTATCCGAAAAATAAATGCATCCTGAACATAACACATTTTTATTCATATGTTTTTATATTTAAATAAGATGCTAAAGTTTTTAATGAGATATGAAATTAAATAAATTAATAAATAAAAATAAAAAAATGGTGTTTGAATATTTAAAAATCTCTAATATAATAAATCATTTTTATAAAAAAAAAATTAAATATTATTATACAATATATTTTTTATATTAAACATATTAAATTTGAAATAATCGGTTTTGAACAAAATAAATTAATAGGTAAGTTGAATAATGGTAAAAATGGTAAAATAAACAAAACTAATCTAATATAAATAATCAATTTAACTTATGATTAATAATATGTTTTTTAATAAAGAAAATCAATTTAAAATATCTAAATATTTGTGAATTTTTAAATAGTAAAACAAAAACAAAAATTTGTTTCCTAAAATATTAGGAATATTCTAATGTATTGTTTTATCAAATTCCTTCTTCATAACGATTTCACATTTTTAAAATCTTTTTTATGAAGTAATCATCAGTATTATGAGTTAATCACTCAATATAAGTAGGTATCTCTTGTAAATAAGCATTTTCATCATGTTAATAATTCAAAAGATGCTATTCTTTCCACGTAAAACAATATACCAATTCATACCAGATTGATTAATAATTTATTTAAAATTTACATGTGTTTCCATGAAAAAATATCAACCATGTATTTCAATTTATTTAGATTAACTATTTTTATTGAAAATTCATCATGCCTGACACTTTCTCTACCAATAAACAATTTTAATTTTATAAATAGAAAATGAAATTTAATGTTATCAACCTATAATACTTCATTAATTACACCCTATTATGCATTTGATGCAGATATTATATTTTTTTCATTGGTAGTTGAAAATAAATTTCTTTTGTGAGCAATAATTCACTACTATTTAGATCCAAACTTTTGTTATTATGATCATTCATACGAAATGACTAGACATTAAATTCATACCTATACCATGATATAAAATATAAACATAGTCTATCAACTAACCATATCATTTTTTCTGATGAATTTGATCTACCACTAAGGGTCTCTTTAATCAATGGATATTTTTGGTTATGATCATTCAAAATTCATATCTATTTTCTTTGGATAACATATTGTCAACACATTAATATGCATATTTATATATAGATAAGGATCGTCTATGATATTCATGATATATAAATATACCGTCATTATATGAACACATTTATATTATTTACTATCACGATATAAACCTCTTTCCCCCATCATTAACTTGTTCATGGAGACATAAAGGAAAATCAATATAGTCCACAACAAACAAATAGATAGTAAAAAACATTAGAACCTCCTCAAAAATATACTTCACAACAATGGAGGCTTCATGTTGATATGTATTCTTAACAAACACCTTTATATATTTATATACCTTTTAAAAGGATACATCCATCACTGATATACATTTTCACAAAGCATTATTTCTCTCACTAAGTGAACCTTTAAATGTATCCTGATATTAGAAAAATATTGATGGAAATAAATTTCCATTTTACTAAGTATAGACTAATCTTCATTCTCCAAAGTGTTCAAAGAATTTGAATCGACCACTATTTTAGAAATTGAATTGAAAAAATAACAGGCCTTCAAAATAATAATTTAGGCATGAATGAGAAATATTCCATGCAATGAAACTGGAAAGAGATGTTTCATCATGACATGAAAGTCCTGAGATTTCATTACTATAAAATATAATTCCACTAATGAAGCAAAATCTTTTATGTTTTAATAATAATCTTGTGGAACATTTATATCATGAAGAAAATTACAAAATTTAATTTTATCCCTCTTGGAAAATGTAGGACAATCTGGGGTAAGAATGTGCTCCTTCTATAAAGAGTGGGATCTAAATCCAAACTTATTCTCAATGAGAGTTAGTAAAATCTTCCACTCAACACATCATTAGTATTTCCTTAAAAATATAAAGATTTTCCAACCATGAAGTCACTGATATTCTTCTCATTATTCATGAAATAAATTTTATGTTTGGCCTCATGGTATCTCTAATATGGTAGCTCAAAACATATAAACCATTTCTTAAAAATATTCTATCATTAACAGATTTCTACATCTTTATAATTTGTCACATAAATGTTTTTCACCCTCTCAAAATAATTATCAGTGGGAAATGGTTTTGGAGAAATATCAAATTCATGTGATCCATTTAATTCCTTTTTTAATATTATATAATAGTGATCTATAGACACAATCATTCAATGACCCATGTATAATATTTTTTTACCAGGATGCAGCTGATAATCTGAATTCTTTTCATAAAAAATTGTATAAGATTTATGCCCGTAACACTATATCTATGAATATTTCTATATGTTTGGAAGTCATTTATAATGAACATGATCATTTTCTGAAGTTCAGATTAATCCATTTTATAAGATTTAATCACCCTTGTAACTTCATACAATACAAGTTTCAAATCATCAATGTTGAGAAGAAAAAAACAATATTGTTTTTTTGTTATTTGTTTAAGATATCATTAAACTAAATATGACATATTTTCTCTCTATAATAAATTAAAGAGATAGGTTTTAAATTATTGACAAAACATTCCATGAACTATGTGTGAAAATAAAGATTTTATAAGGATTCATTCCATCTATGCACTATCTAAGTATGAGATTTCTAACATCATTTCAAAATGTTAGAAAATAGTGAAAAATATCCTTCCACTCTAGAAAATCAGTTGGATTTCATATTATTCTATCAAATATCCTCTCCTCATTGTTTAATCTTATATTTTTTATCTTGTGAATTATAAAGTAAACATTTCAAATGAGGAATTATATAAAGGCACTAAAATTCCATGGAAGGGATCATTGTAACTACTAAATCAGCCTGAAATTTTTCTTTTAACTTATATAGTGACTCATCAAGTTTAGGACAAATTTAAAAAAATAATATTCCTTCATATATAGTGTAAAATTACTCATGAGGTCATTTAATAGTTTTTTACCCTAATCACATCGGGTATAGTATTTTATTTTCTTTAAAATGAGAATGTTTGAGATTATTATCATTAATAATAATATATTTTAATAACTATAGAAACTATATAAAACTCTTATCACTCTATCAATGATTCACCTTCAATTTAATCAATCTTAACACCATCAATAAAACCATAAATTATATACAAACTAGATACAATGGTTTTTCATTATCACTATATAGATACCAAATTGTCGATTACTTATTAATTTATTCTACTTAAACATCACAAATCATTTCATAAATTTGATCAAACTTATCATATTACAAAGCATCATCTTCAAGAGATCTTAAATTATGCCCAGTTTCACCATGCCAAATCCAAGGTCTATAAGTCAAATTAAAACTATGAAAATTTAAATGATCTTTGATCTATATTCTTTTCAACTTTTTCAGGTTTAAACATTTTAGGCATGGTAACAAAAATATGTCATTTTTTGGATCATTTGTTTGAATATTCCAAAAAACCATCAATACCTTTCTAATATTCATCACTTATTCGAAGTGACATAATCCAAAATCAACTTATTTTTATTTATATAATATATCAGAACTATATATCTTGTCATAATAAACCAATATTAAATTTATATCAAAGATTCTATAATTATAATGTAACTTATTTTTGAAATATAAAACAAATATTTCCATATTCTAAAATAATAATTATAAATTCTATTCAATAATGGAATATATGTTTAAATCATAATTGTAAATTCTAAAAATAAATGAAAGGAAGAAATATATAATATAAAATATAGTCAAACCATTATATTGTTTTTAATTTTATTCTAAATGAAATTATATGAAACTTTAAATTGGATATTATTTAATAGAATCCACATCAAGTGTCCATTTTATATTTTTATTAGTATCTATATCATATAATTTTATAATAAATTATTTTATGAAGAATCAAATTTGTTTTGTTAATACATTTATTCATAATATAATATAGTTATATACAAGAGTTCAAATGACATAATGATGAATTTTTTAATTGGTATATATAAAATTAATATTGTATATTTTTTAGGTTTAGTATGTTCTAACAATTATGAAAATCATATAACATACTATGAAATCTTTGACAACCTGTTTTATTTTAATGTGAAATACCGATAACCCACATTTTAAATATTACATTCTTCTTAATTTGATACAATAAAAATCCAAATTTATGGGGAGAAAAATGATTTCAATTTGAATATAATGCGATGAACGTGTTCTTCCATGAAAATATATCAATCAGAATATAACAATGATGTGTGAAGGAATGAATTGATAGTTTTGATAGTGTATTCACTAATAATTTCAACAATATATTGTCACTAACTCATATAATGAAAAATATATATCTAATATATGATTTACAAGGTAATAATATGCTCACATCAAAATAAAAGTATTGATGTTAATATATAATAGTTATATGATATTTTATATTGAACTATTTAAAAATTGAAAGATATTTATATATGAAATTTTAATATTACTAAGTCACTAATAAGTTTATAACAATAATTGATATTTAGCTATATACAAGGTAGTGTATTTATTAAAAATGATTGATTCACAAAAATCCTCAAAATAAGAATCATTTTGAGATTTAATTCTACAATATACGATGGGATGCAGAATAAACATCAATGGTAAAATTCAGTGCAAGTGCCCGTATATTTATTGAAACACCACACCATTACGATAAAATGAAATAGAAATAATTTTCATATTAAATTAATCAATAAATAAGGTATGTAAATATAGTAATGTGATATTTGAGATGATTAGATCAATATTTGAATGTTAAATAATGATACTGATGAAATTAGAGTGTTTAAGAATATGGTAATGTGAGATTTGAGTACAAGGACATGAAAACATATGATGTTAGGGATTTTACAACACTAAATGACCGCAATAAAGGATTAGTGTGTGAGTCTTACATGATAGTGGAGAAGATAAAATGTAAATTAACAAGGTCAAAGAATACTGGGGATCTATATAGTTTCAAAACCAATATTTGAGTTCATTAGATTCAACAAAGAGAGGGATAATTCTTTTCTGTGATAAAAACGAGTCAGGTTCCATGATAGAGAATAAAAAAAGAATTATTCAAACCAATGATTCATAAAATTATAAATAGTATATAACATTGATTATATATTAACAAATATTAAAAATTATATTTTCACATAGGTTAGATGATAATTGATGTAATAAAGCTTCTTCATCACATTGGTTATTTTACAACTGACGTGATAAAGGGGTTAACTTACTTTATCATGTCGTTTATTATAAAAATTACATGATAAAGAAATATAACAATATTTTTCACAATAGTTATATAATAATCCATGTGAAAAATCACATAAAACACTTCAAAAAATTGGTTATTATATTACCTACATCAGAAATCAAGATAAATTTCACTTTCAAAATGGTATTGGATAACTAATGTGAAAATGATGATGTGATAAATACTTTTTGTACCATTGGCCCCTCTTATTTCAAGACATTACACAGAATAAAGGATAAAATTTAAAATTATTATTTTTAAATTCTTAAATGTGAATCTAATTACATTAACGGGATAACATATAAATGAAATGTATTTCATTAAATATGAATTTCTAGGCTTAAATATATATTATCCATTATCTATTTTCTAACATAATAAACTTATGGTAATTTTATTCACTTAATGATTCTTTGTAATGGGATTTTGAATTTACAAAAGCATATCCATTGATAGTGTCAAACTAGGTGTGTATCATGGCCCAGTTTCATGCACTAGGACCCGATTGAGTCTAGCTCAATGCTTTTCTTTTAGGTTTTACCCCTAATAATATATGTTCCATATCCAGATCCTCTTGTAGTATCCAAAAAGTTATTTACTTTAATTAAAACACATTACTCCATGCTTCACGAAAATTTTAGTATTTCATCATATTTATGGTCAGTTCCCTCTATATTTCACTATATATTTGTACTCCTAATCCCAAAATAACAAAAAAATTCCTTTCATACCAACAATAAAAACCCTTATCTTTATTAAAAACTAATTATAGATTTATTAAAATGTTTTACACATAATATAACCTATAAGATCGATTTTCCTATTTTCGTTGGTAATTAGGTACATTAAAATAGAATATAAAATAGGCATACAACATCATTATTGAAAAGATCCTTAAAATTTTGAAATTATTCCATCATTTTTAAAATTCCATAGAATAATCTGGGTGAAAATATAAGAATGTGGTGAGGTATAATGCCTAATAAGGGAATAAGAAAATAAAAATAAGAAAAAAGAAATTAATTTTTTTAAAATAGTAATGTCAATGGGACATAAAAGCGGTGATATTCATAAAAATGAACAATGAGGCATGATAACATAAAGGCTATATTTGAATGTGGAAAAAATATAATTATAAAATCATATGAATATATCAATGTTATAATCTAAGAATAATAAAATAATATTTTTAGGATAACCTCTAGTTCACCATATATACCATATCAGAAGACTAAAGCATTTCCCAATGCATTGAAGCACTATCTGGGTGCGATGATCATAATCGTACCATGTACATGCAAAATTGGGCCAAATAGATCATATACATAAGAAAATAATTCATCAAATTTAATTCCAAAATAATGTAATGTGGATTAAATACATTTAATTCCATAATTTATGAATTATAAGATAATAAATTTGAGTACCTTGGATAGAAAATATTTATGGGTATTCACTACCCATTTGTTTGGCATGGAAAATCACACTAAACTTTTGGTAGCATAATGGGAGGAGAAAATGATCATGGGAGGGATTAAAGAGAGATAAAGGTGTATCAAATAATATATATATATCATAAGGTATGTAATCATGATATTGAATAACATATCCCAATACTAGGAATTGGATATAAAAGGTATAAGATAATGAAGATTCATAAATAAGGAGGAGAAGGAGATGATTCCTTAATTTGAGAGGGTGATTCCAATAAATTGGGAAGAACATATTAAGAACATGAGAGAAACATGGTAGGAATATAGAGAAGTTATGGAAGAGTAATGGCCTATATAGTGGTGTTTGGCTGAAGAAAAATGGGGGCCTTGGTGGGATAACATTTTAAAATGGAAGAGAGTCCTATATTATTTCCCAAAAATATATTTTAGATTATATATAATAAAGTAATCAAAACTGTAATCTTTTGAATTTTTTTGTTCATGAATTATACCAAATAAAATTTTATCTAATTCTTTTATAATTTCGATAGAGAAAGTTATTAAAATATTACCCGTGGTGATTTGGGATTGATTCATGTTCTTAAAAGAATTGTTTTTTAAATCTTAAATTATAATATAGATTTTGGAGTACTAATAATGGATTTATAAAATTTATAAAATAACATAAAAACATTAATTTAAATGGGAAACATATATTTGGTCATGGATACCTTTTATATCATTTATTATATAACTTTTGGTTTATTACGATGACATAATTCACACCATATATTTATACCATATTTAATTTTTACCTGAAAATTTAACTATCTCAGAAAAATATTAAGAAATCAGCATTGAATAATCCTGACATGAAATGAATATAATATATTTTTTATCCAAATAATTTTCCAAATATTTTAATTTTCACTATTATATAGAATCAATATTTATTAAGAAATGATGAGTTTTTTTTTGATAATTATTGTTTTCTAACCCTTATAAAAATTAAATTTTACTTAAAAATATTTATATGATCGGTTATATTTATTAAAAATGATTTATTATTTATATTTTAATAAAATTTAATTTATTCCAAATATCCATTAATTCATCAAAATAATTTTTTTAATAGTATAAGAAATTAATGAAAAATAAAATTTATGTTTTATCATATCGAAATCAATACCTTATATAAACTAACAATAAAAAAAAATTTATTCATTATTCCATAAAAATGTTTATATTTATATTAATAGGGTCTTGAAATTTATCACTTTGTTTCACAATAGAATTCTTAAAGGTTATGATGTGAAATAGTGATATTTTCTAAGGGTGGTTTGGCTTACAATGTTTTGGATATGATATTGATGAGCTTTAAGTTCTCCCTCAAATTCTTCCATTAATTCTTCAGTTATTATATAACATCTCAGTCTAGGTTAAGAGAAAATACTAGTGATCATATCTCCCTCAAAATCATTGATAAATATGATTTATAGGGTATGATCCAAATGGTTGAGGTTATTACTTCTGTTTTTTGTTTCAATTTTATTTTTCAGTAACCTATATTTATACTAATTATATGATCACTTTTAAGTGAATATATTATTAAATATTAAGATTAGTACTGTTATTTTAAATCTGAAAGGATATAATAAAGAAAATAAGTGCACTGTATATATATCTTTAAAACAAAATAAGATATTTAATTAAATCCGAAATAGAATTTTATTTATAAAATCCTAGGTTGTTAAACTGTTAATAAAATAAATTTGGAAGTAACATATAACATGACATAAACATAATTTAGGGATGAATTTATAGACCATATAATATGTTGGAAAAAGTCCCGTAATGGATTAGGTTTATTCCATAATCCCATACATGACATCTAATTAGACTAAAGAATTACCCAATGTATTACAATAGAATTTAGGCTCACCCATTATAATATGATCCTTATTTATGTTTTAGACATAAAGGAAATAAATCATAAGGTATAACATAATCATTATTCGGGGAATGAAAATAGTTTTCATAATATTGGCTAATTTTATAATCAAAGCTAATATCATAATATATAAATTTTAGAAATGAAAAAAAGGAAAGTATTACCCTATCAAAATAAGGGAGAATAATCTAAGTATATTTATTATAAGAATATATAAGTAATTATTATTTAATCAATCATATCAATGGTTTTTTTCATTGATGAATGTTTATTTAAATATTACAAGGAATAATTCTTAATGGAAATGAACTTTTCACTTGGAAATTACTTATTTAATGTCTAAAAATTTACAAAATATTAAGAAAACATTTTAATTGATAAATTAATGATGGAAAATTATAAATGAATATTAATTGAATTTAGTGGCCACGATATTTTGTAATTCCATAAATCTCATATAATAAAAAGAATTTCCTTTTCACACTATTATAAAAATATTAAAAATAACTCTTTCAGAAAAAAATAAGAAGATCACTTTAAAATAATTTCATGAAAATTAAGTCATGGGTAATGATGCCTTTAATTAATCATTTGGAGAATGATAAGAATATTCTTGAATTTTTTTTTAGAAAAAATGAATATGGATTAAAAAATATTTTTAATTGAAGGGAAAAAAGATGTTATATTTTCTTAAAAACGTTATCAATCATTTTAAGTATCAAATAGACTAAAATGATACCATTACCTATTAATTTCATAAATAAATATGGGAGAAAACAATTAAATGATATTATTATATATTGTACATATAATCTCATATTATGAAAATTATAGAACAAATAATCCCGATTAAAATGTGATTGAACCATTAACCATTGCTGATTTGATTACTTTTGAATAATATCCCCTCATTAAATAAAAAGAAATCTATTAAAAAAATAAATACAATGAATATAAGGTGAATAATTTCATAACAGATCAAAGGGTAAGTAGATACACCTCATAAAAATTTGTGCATAATAAAAATTTGTATTAATAGAGTGGAAGTTGAGATGAATTATCCTATAATGATAATATCATTGATGTGGTATTAATCAATGAATTTATTATGTGGATTGAAAAAAATAAAAATAAAAAACATTAAATAAAACATAAAATAATCAAAATACATTAAAAATAATCAAATAATATCAATCTAAATGAATAAGAAATATAATCTAATGAAAAGTGATTGTTTTATGAAATTCATTACCACTTGTAAACATTCATTTCTAACAACCATATATTAAATAATTAAAATTATCAGATAAAATAACATTAAGAATTATGGATTCTTGATATTAAATATAGAAGGGGTATTATATAAACCACATCAAAGAAACAAGTGGTTAATATAGAATATGTCCCTAAAAAATAAAAGTGAGATGGAAATTTATTTCCTTTGGTCCATATATTTTTACATTTATCTAAATCTCAAGTATAATAATGTTGTTAATTACTTGTTTTCATGAGAAAATTTTCAATTTTTAGTAAAATATAAATTAAATATTTAATTCGTTTACTATAATGAATGGTTTATTTAATTAATCATTTATTTCCATATCAAGTGTTTTGATGATTCTCGGTTTTTAATTTCAAAATAGAATCGGTCTGTTAACCATTTTAAAATGGTCATTGTTCCATATTATACAGATTAATAAAAATTTGTTTATTATACATTTAATAAATAAATTATAATTTCAATAAATAAATTATAATTTTAATAATGACTATTAAATATGGTTATGATTAATAAATTATGTTACATTCATAGAGACAGAAGGTCATATATACGCATGAGTAACATTTCAATTTTTCAATGATCATCATCGGAAGATAATAAGTTATATTTTTTCATTAAATAATTAAAATACTATAATAAATAAAATATTATTTCATTAAATTAAATAAAATATATATACCATTTTATTCAGTAATGTTAAAAACAAGTCACATCACTTCATGAGGTTGTAGTCTTCCATACATGCAACGATGTTATTATTTATCTATAGAAGGTAAGGTAATCAATTATATAATAGTAAAAATCCCATTAATGATGGATATTTCATTAACATGTTATATAAATATTGAAACCATAATCATAAATAGACATGATTGGAGATTCTATAAAATTAATTACATCAATTTGTGAGGTGGTAGATTATTTTAACCACGAATGACTGTTTTAATCCCCATTTGATGGAACAAGATATATAATAACTTTATTAAATTAAAATAATAAAATATTTTTATATTAAAGATAAGAATTTTATTTTATCATTATTATTTAGTAATATTTGAATGAGGTGGAGAAGAAATAAAATAAAGAAGACAGGTTAAAAACTATACCTATTATTTGGACCGCCCGTCTAGATTATACCTACAATATCTATAGATTGGATTAATGATCAATAAAATGACTTTAAGAAAAGGTAATATAAGTAATTAAGTTATTTGGGTATTTATTAGATGATCAACAATACATTATAGATGTATATAATAGAGTACAATGGATGGCCTTTTATAAGTGGGGGAGAGGACACACATGGAATTCTTGAAAAAAAAAAGTTATACCCAAATTTTTCACATTACAAAATGAATCAAAATCGTTCTTACTCAAAAAACATATAATATATGATATAAATATTATAATATAATAATAATTTAATAATATTTTGGTGATTTTAACTCTTATATATTTAGTTTAGGACCCCTTGTAAACTCATTTTACCCTCAACAGTTCTAATTAATTTTTATAGTATTTACCATTAATAATTGAAAACAAAATCAGTTCAAAAAATTATATGATATTGAATTTTATGATTAGAAATAAGGAATAATTTTTAAAAAAATAATTTCATAGATGTTTCAAGGTTTAATTTTAAATTAAATTTGAAAACATAACGAAAGATGATTTTCCAAGGAAACATTTCTCATTAGTATAAAATATTTTTATTCCAAAATTCAATATAAAATAGAATAAGATAAAAAAATAGAATTAATAAAAACATAATAGAAACTGTGGTAACTTTTAAACGACTTTAAAAAGTTAAAATGATTTAATTTATGTAAATGGGAAGGAATGTTTAAATAAAATCATGTATTTACACTATTCATTTAAAAAGTAAAATTTTTAGAAAAATCCCAAAAAAATTCCTATTTTATTTTTGAATTATTTATTCGAAACATATTTAGTTAGTTTTGTAAAATAAGTTTTCTAAATGTGGAAAAAATTATTTTTGTGTTCAAGAAAACAAAATAAAAAATCATTTTTTTGATAAAAATGTTTTTTTGATCCATATAAATACATTATAAAGAATTAAGTAATTATTAAACAATAAATTTTCTTCATATAACATACTTAATTTTCCAAATTATGTTATACATATTCATATCACACAATATAAGGGAGATGGTATAATGGTTAAATTGAAATAATAATAAATTCATAGTAGATTATGGTGCATTTAATCTAGGTGTTGTGTGTTGTATACATTCTCAAACACATTATTTTTAAAATATCAGGGTGTTACAATATGAATACTTAAACTAAAATAATTTTGTAATGGAATAGTTAGTTTATAATCTAAAATAACACATGGAGTTCACTTCCATTTCAATACATTAATTATTAATTTTCACAATCTGGAGTTTTTAGCAACCTCCGTGTTTCATTATGTTTGATATATTGACTATCTTCATATTTATATTAGCTATTTTAAGTAGTTTATTGATTTGTAAAATTCATCTATATTATATAAATATCATTAAATTTCTTTTTATAATATTTTAATCTGTTCTAAAATATGATATAATTTACTCTTTACTCGCATTTATTCGTATATAATGTATTTTGAATATATTAAGTATATATATATTGAAATTATTTATTTTCATTATTCTTTTCTAAATTTATATTTAGAAAAATATAAACTATTAAAATCTGTTTTATGTTTTTAATATGGTAAATTTAATTTTTGATTATTTATTAACTATATGAATTTAGAGGATATTATAATATTTAAACATATATGAAGTCAAAAAATCATACCATATTTTTGGTATTGATTTTATATTTTTTAAAGAGTCTATAAAAATTATTTAATTAGAACTTAAAACTATTTTTATTTATTATTTATATTTTAAAATATTATTATGTTTATTCAAGAATGATAATATTCTATCTCTTATATAGTTATGTAAGTTTCATTTTAATTTATTTACACTGTTGTATAATGGAATGTTTGTCTTAAAATATTTTATCTATATTTTTTCAAACAAATTCAATGGAAATTTTTTTTAGGAACATCAATTAGCAAGAGTCATTGTATCTTTACTGTGTAATTTGAATTGATGTACACACCGATTCCTGAGTGATCAATTTTTCATCTGATGAACAGTCATTCAAGAGTTTAATAATGACTTCTTTGACTACTTATACTAGATTGATTATATGAACTAATATATTACTCATGTACATGTTCTTATAATTTATTTATTTATCTTCTACTTTTTCTAGTTTTCTTATATCTATAACACTTCGTTACATCTCACAAAAACTCTCAACTATATGTTTATGATTCAATGATAAAAATAATTTTTCATTTTAATTCTTTAGAATATAACTTGTGAATTATAATATTAGGACCACATTTATTTTTAATCCTATATTCTTAAGTTACTTTTGTAATTGGGTAGTGCCTCACCATAACAAATACAATTTTACTGGTTATTATTCCCATGGAAAAATAGTTTTTATTTGGGTTATTCTCCCCCTTCAAAATTCATATTTGTGAAAAATGATTATCTCTCCACATAGAGATTTATAAGAGTAGAATAGTGCCTATTTTAACTGAACTAAATTTTTTTTTTGTTTATTGCTTTTACCATTTTCCACTCTAATTTAATATTATTAATTATTTATCGTATTTAATTTTTATAAATAATATATTTATTTATGAAATCCTAATCTCATTTGAAGTACATAAGAGTTTTATTTGTTTACAATATGGATTGATGTTAATAATAGTATCATGTTTTTTCAGTGAGATGTAAATATATGAATGAAAGGTTTTGAGAATGAAGTTGGTGAAGCCTTTGAAAATTGTTTTTGATTCAAATCATTGGATTCTAAACTTGATCAATTCTATAAGAGGATAACTCTGACTATTGTTGAACTAGTATTAAGTTCCAAGACTTGTATCAAGGTTATACAATGATTCAACAGTTGAAGAAGAACATGAAAGACTCAATTGCATAAGGAAAAGAGTGACAACCATCAATAGTTACTAATTGGATGAAGTGATGAATTAAATGTATAATGTTTTATTGAATGAGTAAAAAAGGAATGATTAATGCATCATCCAGGAATGGATTAAAAGAATTTATTGAAGATGTTTGGAATTTAAGATCTAACAAGAAATGAATTGATGATGTTTGAAGATGAAGAAGAGAGGAGAATGGTATTTGAATGAAGAAGTATGGTTTGGAATTTTTAGTAGAAATTAATACTTGGTTACATTGTTTTTATACTAAGTAATTAAACTATTACATTACCAAAAAATGATCCAAACATAGAGGGCTAGCTAAGGTCCTTACCTTAAGCACTTGTGGGAACCAAGGGTCAACCGTGCTTGAAGGCATACATCAAGGCCAGCAGTGCATGAGGCATGTGTGTGCGGGTCATGTGTAAGATTGCAGGTGATGCACAGTGATGAACCCATGTCGTATGGGCGCTAGGTGTCTTCCCAGAGGAGCAGAGTGGGTTCTAAGAGTGCGCTCGTAGGAGAACCGGTGTGGGCGGCACTGAAAGGGTGAGAAGAGTAATTTGGAGTCAAGGAGGTGAGAGTTTTTTGTTAAACTATGAGAAAACTATGATCGTTTTGATGTGGGATGGTATTTTAAAAATTTAGAACTAATCCTGGTCATCCATCTGATCCTCCTCCCGATCAAAGCCACACGATCCATCCCATATCTCATGATCTAATCACCATCGTTCAGGCTTAATATAAGTTGATCCAATGTCCAAGGAGAGGCACCAAGGTTTTCATCAACCCCCAAACATCTGAGCTCCACCCGATGTCGCTGCACGCTGCATATAATGCCGAAGCACTATGATTGAGCTCCCAACTACCGTTAAATCTCAATGTTTATGCATGATGATATCCTAGATGAACTGAATACATGCATGCATTATAGGTTGCATGCATGAAGAGATATGAATAAATTCAAAGGAGCCCAAGGAAAATGATGTTTCCGAGGGTGCACTACCTGTTCGATGTACAAGAAAATGGTTTGCATGCATTATTCAACTCATGCATGTGAGGTACTAAGCCAAGAACAAAGGATACCATGGCTGAAAAAGAAAATCGGAACTCGAATGATTTGTATAATATCTCATTCACATTTTAATATTTTCAGAGTCAGAGATCTCATCTATTGAAAGCTTTGGATATCATGGTATCTCATCCATATTTGAAGGGTTTTCCTCGCCTATAAATATAGATCTCTCAACTGAGGCTATGTTGTTGAAAATTTTAAGAGAAAGCTCTTGTTTCTTTGAGAAACAGGGAACTGCGCAAAAGGTTCCGCATAGCCTTTCTACGAATAGTAGTTCCATGTATCCCTTGCATGAAGGGAAGAAGCGTGAAGCCCCTTGGTTTATGAAAGAGGACATCTGCACGTCCTGTGTGAAGGAACCCATGAGCACATGATAGGTTCTTTCGAACCCCTATTTTTTTGTGAGAATAATCCTGTGGGTATAATACCTGGTGTCTTGACACCCTTATTGTTCACTTTGAAAGAAATAACCACATCTTTGGTTCTGTGAAGGAGACCCACGTGAACCGTGGGTGTGAAATAGATCTCATCCCCACCTACTTTCATAAATAAGAACAACCTTGTGTTCACACACACACAAACACATATATTTGTTGTTGATGGTTGTAGGGGTTTTTATTGAATAAAAATGAGAGTTCACAAAGGGGATTGTATACATACACTTCCCTAGGAGAATAAAAACGCATATGAGTCTTACTTTCCTCATGAAGGGTAAAGGATAATTCATATATAATGCACATGCATGCATATGCATGAATTGTGAGACCCAAGTGTCCATAAACAAGGTGAACCGTAGGTAGAACTAATTTGTCTTGAAGAAAACCCATGAAATACACATAAAATTGGATGAATTAAATAAGACAAGTGTGTGAGTTCTAAGACCCAAAAGAAGAAGATAATTAGAGAATGAGAAATAGAGGAGATTTTGTGTGTGTTCAAAGTTTTACACCCATTGGGGTTTTCACACATGAAAGTAAAAAATAATTGTGAATTCCTGCATGAATGTACATTAAAACATAAAGAAAGAATCAAAACTGGGTCTGAATAGTGATATAAGAAGAGGAGGTAGTTCACGTTGAAAAGAAATAGACTCATGCATGAAATCATGCATGAACACATGCACATGTATCAATTTATATTTTGAAAAGTGAGCTAATAATCAGCGTATGAAAAATCACATTATATTATGTGATTATTTCCTAGTAAATAGGAATAATTTTTAGTTCATTCAGCTATTGCACTAAGGAAGATAAATTTGAGATACCCAAGAAATCCATGGATGAAGTGAATGGGAACTGAGACTGAAGCCAGACTAAATTAAAGAAGCTTTTGTATCAGAGTGTTGAGTAATTGAGAATCTAAGAAGAGAGACAGTGCTGATATTGTGAGAGATCATTCATACATATTATTTTATTAAAGAAGTTGTGTGCACCATTGACACACATCTGAGTGAGGGAAGGTCTTCATCAAAAGATGAAATAATAGCCTGAGCAATGATGAAACTAAGAACTGATCAACTCAAGTGATTAAAAATATTGAGCAATTCCAACAGACATTTTCAAAGGTTGTTGAAGATCCTCGAATAGATTCACAATCGAGAATGATTTATAAATTCTGTGTGAAGAGATTAGAAGATCAACTGTAGTGAATCAAAGGTGAACTTAAATAAGGATGTTTCTCATTTGACTCAAGATCTAGAAGAACACTGTGAGATTCATGGAGGAGAACAAGACTTCAGTGAGACTCTATAGCAGGCCAGTGGGACTCTGGAAACACAGTATGAAGTAGTATAAAAAACCTCCTATGGGACTCAGGGGAGATACAGTGTGACTCTGCATCGACCATTGTAATTACTAACCGAATTATAGTGGAGAATCTATTTTGGGGAAAGTAACCAACACATTAAGGTGTTGGTCTTTGAATCAAACCTTTTAAATCCTTGAGTTCGGTGCCTTTGCATTTACATCATTATCCTAGGTAAGGCTAAGAGACACAAGAAGAGTGGATCGAGGCTTTAACCATCCATATAAATTTAATTTAAAATAATCAATTTGTAAAAAAATTTAAAGGGATCACTGATTCACCCCCTCCCCCTCTCTAAGATTCACACTGATCTGGGAACTTCATTATATATTCACCCCATAAACCATCTTACAATACCATTTTGGATAAAAATATTGTATCATAGAGTTACTGTTTTATGAATTTTTATATTATAACTATTTTATATATACTGATACCAATAATTGGTATCAAATAATGGATTTTTTATGACTTTATTTTTTCATATTTTTTGTTAAAAAATTATTATATCTCATAATCTTAGGGAAATATCTTTATTATTGTAGTATTGATCATAAATTATACATAAATTCCTATAAAATCCCCCACATTAACATGGAATCAATTACGGATACTAGAAATCTATAATGGAGTAATACCTCGATTAGTTAATTATAGAACACTACCAAATCAAGAAAAAGTCATAGAAATTACCAGAATCTGACCCAAATACTCTTACAATAAATTATGTTGAAAGATATGTTTCATGTTATGAATTGGTAAATAATCTATAATAAAATATTTATAGAAGTGTGTTTTTTATATTACTACATTTTTATCATCTTATGAATTTTTTATGATTCTACAAGTTACTCACCTTAGATTAGAAAAATTCATTTGAACAAAACATTCGCATCTTCATGCAAAGTCCCATTACATCAACTAAGGGTGAAGAGGGAGGATATACCAATGACCACATTCCGTACAAGGTATGGACACTATTAATTTATATTGATGTCATTTGGTCTTACTAATTCCCCTACTATCATCATGGATCTAAGGAATAGAGTCTTTAGAAACTATCTTGATCAGTTTTTGGTAGTCTTTATATAAGATATTCTTGTCTATTCAAATATCATGGAAGAACATGAAGATCACATTATAATTGTATTGAAGACCCTAAGAAAGGATAAGCTTTATACCAAATTTACCAAGTGTGAATTTTGGCATAAAAAGGTTTCATTTTTGGGTCACATAATCTCAAAAGAGGGGATATCTGTGGATCCAACAAAGACAGAGAAAGTCAAGAGATGGTCGAGACCAACAACAGTAACATAGATCCAATGTATTCTTGGTTTGGCAGGATATTATCAACATTTTGTGAAATTTTTTCACGATTATATAATCCACTCACCATGGTGACTCGAAAAGGAGTTATGTTCATTTGGACGGAGGTGTGTGAAGAGAATATCAAGGAGTTAAAAAGAAGGTTATCTAGTGCACCTGTTCTCACACTACCTTGTAGCGGAGAAAGATTTGTGATCTAAAATGATGAATCCAAGAAGGGATTGGGGTATGTTCTCATGGGAAACGATATGGTGATAGATTATGCCTCACGAAAGTTGAAAATCCATGAGAAAAATTACCCAACTCATGATTTGGAGTTATCTGCGGTAATCTTTCCATTAACGATTTAGAGACATTATCTTTATGGTGAGAAGTTTGATATTTTTACTGATCATAAAAGTTTAATGTATATTTTCACACAAAAGGAGATGAATATGCACCAAAGAAGATGGTTGGAGCAGATTAAGGATTACGATTTCTCAATTCATTACCACCCTAGGAAAGAAAACAAGGTGTCAGATGCATTAAGTCGACAAACCATGCTAGCTTATCCATGATGAGTATCACAAAAGATCCAATATTTATGGATTCACAAAGGATGGTTCTTGGAATTATAATAAAAGGGGAAAATTGTATCTTTCTCAAATTAATGTTCAACCATCTATACATGTGATGATTAAAGAGGCATAGAAAGAAGTTGTAGATTTACAAAAGAAGGTGAGAAATGTTCCTGAATTCAACCTTCATTGCGATGGGATAATAATGTTCAGGAATCGGGTTTGTGTTCCTCCCATCCCAAAGTTAAAGAAGGAGCTACTGGATGAGCCTCATACTTCATCATTCCCTATTAATCATGGAATCACGAAGATTTATAGGGGCCTGAAATAGTAATTTTGGTGGGATGAAAAAAAAGAGATGTTTCTGAATATGTCTCTCGATGCTTGGTTTGTCAACACGTTAATGATGAGAGACAGAAGTCTAAGGGGATGTTACAACCATTACCCAAACCAGAATGGAAATGGGAAAACATCACTATGGACTTTGTCACTAGAATTCCTAAAACATCCAATGGCAATAATGCTATCTGGGTTATAGTTGATCGTCTTACGAAGTCGGCCCAATTCATTGATATTAGAGAGGATTTCTCTCTTGATCAGCTTTCCAGGATGAATGTAAAGGAAGTTGTAAGATTTCATGGAATACCACATTCCATTATATCTGATCGAGATCTGAGGTTTACCTCAATGTTTTGGCGAAGTCTTCAGCATACTATGGATATGGAGATGAGTTTCAGCACTGCATATCATTCTCAGACAGACAGTCAGTTTTAGAGAATAATTCAAACTATAGAAGATATGTTAAGAGCTTGCTCCATGGATTTCAAATGTGGTTGGGATCAATACCTACCTTTGGTGGAATTATCTTATAATAATAGCTTTCACTCCAGTATTCAGGTGACTCTTTATGAATCTCTCTATGTAATGAAAAGCAGGACACCAACTTGCTAGGATGAAGTTGGGGAAAGAAATCTGTTAGGACCTGATCATGATGATGAGATGGCAGAAAATTTCAGATCTATTCAACAACACATAAGAGCAGCTCAGAGTCGACAATAAAGTTATGCTGATCACCGAAGAAAAGTCCTATAGATTGAAGTGGGTGATAAAGTGTTCCTACGAATATCTCTTTGAAAGAGAGTAATGCGATTTGGAAAGAAGGGCAAGCTTAGCCCATGGTATATTGGTCCATTTGAAATACTAGATCAGGTTGGGAAGGTATCTTACCGATTAGAGATTCTACCGAATCTCTCTCAAGTTCATGATGTGTTCTATGTATCTCTCCTGAGAAAGTACATACTCGATCCCTCACATGTTCTCAGCTTAGAAGTTGTACTGCTGGAGCAAGATCTTTCTTATGAAGAACAACTGATAGAGATTCTGGATCGTAGCGAAAAATTCCTACAGAACAAGACCACTCACTTGATGAAATATTTATAGAGTAACCACAAATTTGAAGAAGCTACATGGTAACTCGATGATTTGATGAGGGTGCGATATCTTCACTTGTTTTTTACAAAGTGATGAATTTCGAGGGAGAAATTCATTTTATGGGGGGTAGAATGTAACACTGGAGATTTTATGAGAAATATTTTGTTTTTATGTATAATGGAATCTTTCAATACTCACAATGTTGTCTTCTCTTGCATTACACGCAAGAGCAACCTTCCTCGATAGGTTGCGTTGTACGCAATACCGAGTTTCACTAAATAATGATATGTTATTAAAATATTATATAAACTAGCCATTATGAATAGTAATGCCCAATTATTGAAATTTTATCTTTCAAAATGGACTTCATTTTTGGATTCGGAATATCGAAATTAGCCTAGGGTGAATTTTTGGATTTTTTCTGAAAACATTCAATTTTTGATGAATAGTCACAATACTGGGTTACTATTTAAAAACTGACTTTTATTTAAAAAAATATTTATTTTATTTAAATTTATTTTAGGTCAAAATTGATACATAATACCTAAATAATTTCAATGTAATTCATTGGAGTCATTTTATAATAATTTTAGATATATAAAAATTTTATTGAATTTTTCACCGTTTTTTAGCCACGTCCTATGAGAATTTGAAAATTTACATAAAACCTAATTTTCACAATTCACTGAGTGGAATTTCGAAAATCCAAGAGACACAGTTAATATCAAGGAGTAAAATGTGGTTCAATAAGATAATTTTTTTTAGTGAATAATAACTTTTTTACTTTTATTTACTACGGTTAAAAGTAAATATGGTAATTAAGGGGAAAATGATATTATTATTAACCTAACACATGTCTTAATTCTATTGGATAAATTTAAATAGATCAAAAAACAACCTGAGAAATAAAACATTACCATTTAGGTTAACATGGATTAGATTAGGACACTTATTATTATTTTATTTAAAGGAGAGTTAAAAGAGTTAAAATCAAAGTTTAATAATTAAAACATTTTTAATATAGGGTTATAAATCCAATAAATTTGACTATAAATATTCATTAGAAATCGAAAACGATTTCCTACATAATGGTATTTTATTTATAATTTTTAGACATAAATTATGTATTTTATTTATGAAACAATGATGAAGTAGTAATTACCTTATTAATGAAATATTATCATAATTGATATTATAAATACCCAAATAAATTTAATTTGAGAATTTTTATGAATTAAAATAAGTTTAGAGGATAATATGACATTTTATTATTGATTAAATTAACTTTTTCCGAACTAAGCATGCTGTTATTAATTTCAAAAAAATCAATTACCAAAGAGTGTCAAAATTGATATAAAATAGTTTTTAAAACAAATATTATGTTATTAATTGTTTTTTTATTCTTAAAAATATAGGGTATGGCTAAATGACTTAGATAAGGATATATATATTAATAATGGACAACTTGGGGTTCGTTTGGCTTGGTATAGTATGTTTATCGACCATATAGTGTAAGAAAACAAGAAGACACTTTAAAAGTAAAATTATTTAAGTTAGAGTTAAATCTATATGAAAAGGTTAATATAGTAACCTAAACTTGTTGAAAATAAATTGGTTGAGAGGATTTAGACCCATCCCTACCTTATCTTCGAAATAAATCAATTTGGAGCTATTAAAAACTGAATATGACTTTATAATAAAATAATATTTTATGTTTTTTCTAAGGTGCCCCTCTCCTCCCTTATAGAAGGACACCTCCTCCCTCTTCTCCTCACACCACTTTGAGCCTTCAATCTCGGACAACCCCTTCCAATTTCTCTTCTCCACTTCCCTATAAACATCCTAGAGGTCTTGGTCTTCTTTAAATACCATCTATAGTTCCCTAAGAGGATATTAAGAAGAGGCGCTTCAAACGAGAGGTAATATTCGTAATTGAATCATTCAAATTTATTTCTTCTTCTACTTACTCTTCTTTAGTTGTTTCATTATGAAGTAATAACATCAGTATCACTAATATACTGATATTTTATTATAAATATTAGACAACCCTATTTCCCTTTCTATCCATCCTATGGAAAATGAAATCACGACACGTGCGTACGTACGGAATATCGTCTCCTCGTCGTGGTGTAATCTGTTTTCCACCACCACCTTACTTGGATGGGTATAATAGTGTAAATAATAAACATATATTACTATTGTAAAGATAAATTTATTCGTAAATTGTATAGATACACTTAAATACAATTCCACTATCATGGGAATGATATCATCGCTCTTGCGTACGTACGTTCAACCGTCTCCACGATGTGATGCGACTCGTTCTACATGATATTCAGTGAATAATGATTATATAAATGGATTTAATGAATAAATATGATATATTTTACAATAATAACATTCTGGAAATGATTTATATATAACCTAAAAGGTAGAATGATAATTTATTTGACAAGACATGCATAGGAACATAAAGCAATGAACACCTGAATAACAAGTAGCAATCAAATATTACTAATAAGAAGATAAGAATATGACCATAAATGATATCATAACAATGAATATGATTCAATAATAATTCAATGACATAAATTAAATCAATATACATGAGGTTTGGACATGTACAAATCATATCTGACCTAAGGTAAGGGAAAATATCACAATCTCATTTTTATACGAGATTGTTTATACTTTGGTATTTAATGGGGTGTATTTATCATCCACATCTCTGATTACTCAATATGTAATATTATTTCTATACTCCTACAATTTTTTAAATAAAATATTACTCATTGGTGAGTTTTTAGTAAAAGAAATGAATGGAATCTTTTGTCGTTTTTAGTACGTGGTACTTTTTGACTTTTTTGGCCAAAGTACGAGATGATTTTTTTTAACTTATAACACCTGAATGGATTTTTAGAAAATTATTTCCATGAATATTATTTACATGTTTTCATGTTTATTTTTAATAAACATATTTTAGTTTAAAATTGTATGACATTTTAATAATGGAAAAATGTTTTTGAAGAAGAAAGGATATTTTCCTCAAGAATGGATTTTACGTGTTTTATCAAAATTAGTTTCCATCTAAGATAATATGGGGTTTTGTTTCTATCCCTATTTTTACGTTGATTTTTTTATGTTATGATGGAATTATTTTTATGAAGACTTTTTATCTTATATGGATTATGCTATGATGGCATGATGTTTAAGAATCCGGTTTTTATTACATGGGTTACGCTATGATGTATGATTTATGATCTTATGGGACACATAAGAATGGTATCATTATTAGATGGGTGGGACCTATATCTCCCTCCAATTCATTGGGTAAAGATTTATATGTCATGATAAAGACATGGATGGAATGACCGGTTAATCTGGTTCAGTGAAACAGGATTGAAACGAGGAGTGAACTCGGTTCAGAAATGGACTTTTTATGCTATGATAGTCTTGGTAATGAGTCTTGACTACTAAGAAATGATTCTCTATGAATATGTGTGTATGCCAAAAAGTTTTATGTTGTGACTATTGGGATTAAATTTCACTACCATGATTTATCCTATGTTATTATATTATGATCTCTTTTTTCCGGTTAAGATTTTATAAATTTTATGTTCTTATGAATATGATATGATTGATATTTACTTTATATACCCTTACTGAGCATTTGAGCTCACCCTCTTGTATATTTTCATATACCCAAGTCAGGAATAAGGGTATTAAGTAAGATATTCCAAAAGGGACTCAAGATATGATAAAATAAAAGGGAGACAGTGTAGATGATTTATGAACCAGTTGTTTATGTTTCCCAGTTTCTAAAGACACAATACTTATACGGTCCTTACATGGTTTTATTATATATTGTAGTAAGAGTGCATCAATTGTAATGTAATAAAAATGTATATAATGTATGGTTCATTATACTAATGATTTAAATAATTCAAATTGGATAGTTTCTACATAATACAATATAAAAATATTTTCGAGAAATAATCTTTAGAATTTAGTTGATCAACCATTACATAATATTGTTAATGGAACTAAATTGTTTTCTTTATAAATAAAATCGATGATTCCAGTCATGTTATGTAGAACATGATTAGACTTGTTGGTAAATGTGATTTTGATAAATAACATATCAATTTTAATGAATCATTGAAAAATATTTATATAATTAAATCTATTATAAATTTTTAATCTTTTTTACATTTCATGGTTTCGAGTTACATCAAATAGATGAAAAAACCATATTTTTAAATTTTTTTATTTCTAATGTGTTTTATCTTTCTCAACCCCTAGTTTCTTATTTGTTAAATTTTATAATCATTATTTTATATAATAAAAATAATTCAATTATCCAAAATAATAACCTCATTCATGGTAAGATAGGAAGAAATAATATTCATTTTTAAATAATATATATAATGATTATATTTATCCTATATTTTTCAGAAGTATTTTAAATAATGTATTAATTTTTAAAATATTTTTTAAGTATATTTGATTTGGATTTTTGAATGATTTTATTGGAATATATTTTTTAAATTTAATAGAATGTGAGTTTAACATGTATCTAATGGAATTATTAAAATTACTTCTCAGATCTCAAAATTTCCATTGAGATGATATAATTTTTTCCAATCAATCTTAAAATTATAATTATTTAGTCAAATGTTCGGTTCTTGATTTATATAACACTTTTAAAACCCCCATGTGTGTTACTTATAGAATATATTCAAACATTTATAAAAAAAATATTTATTCAAATTATTTGGAGGGATGATAGGATGATTATTTTATTTAACCACTTCTAAACATGGTGTAATGATTAGTGTTTGTTTATGTGAAAAATATTATTCAGATCCTACAAAATACCACTTAAAGGATGTTAAACTTATTATTATGTATATACATATATATAATAGTTAATTTAAGATTATTTTATTCAAAATAAAATTATACATATTTTATTTGTTAATATATCCATAATTTTAGAGGATGTCAATTTAATTGAAAAGTAGCCTCAGTTATATCTCATTTTCTACTTTAAAATTTAGTTTCATAGAGTTCAGGATAAAAACATTATTGAGCTTTCAACTAGTAAAAGTGAGCATATATGTACTATATATTTCCTCCATCAATAGTATTTTTTTAATAACATTATTGGATAATTTTTTTACTTTTTAAAAAAATTAATATTTATTATGTAATTCCTCCCCAATTACTATTTCAAAGATCCCTTTAAAACATTAAAGAACTAAGATTAAATTGATGCACATTCATTTTCTTCGAGATTATGTTAATAAAATTGATATTATTCTTGAATATATTCCATATAAAATTAAATTGGAAGATATTCTATCCGATCTAATTGATTTTTAATAATTTGAAAGAAAAATTAAATTTTACACAGGTATGTTAGAAATATATTTTTAAAATCTTACATTTTCCATTTTTGAATATAACATGACCTGAATTTATTATGGGGTATTTTTCAAAATTATTATTTTTAAAATATATTATTATTGAAAAATATCATAGAGTATTATAATTTAATAAAATAGTAAGTCAAATGTTTATTTTTTAAAGGGTGGGTTATTTCTATGTTATTTCTTCTTAATTTACTTTTTATTTTGTGAATATTCCAATTGATCTCAGTGATTTATGATAATAATTGTTTTTGGAAATTAATTTTTACAGATCACATTATTTTTATAATATATTAATCTATTATTATTAGAATCTTTTATTTTGAATATGATATCAATGATATATTTTTTTTGATTTTTCAATAATTCAGTTTTTTTAACTCATTATATTTTAGGTTGCTACAGGGCTTTAGTATACAACGTGTTAGACTTTATTCTACTAACCTTATCACTACTGATCATTTCGATGTAGTGTGAATCTTTAACTATCTAATTTTCCACATATTTCCAAAAATATGAATCTCTAATGGTTATGAAACTCATGTATTTACTTCTGAAACCAAATGCACAGGTATTGGTTGAAGCTGTCATAGAGAATCGTGGTCACTAATGCTACCAGAGGCATTTGACCGTCTGTTTTTATAATTCATCACACAATTATATGTTTACTAATTGTAAATTCATATTATGAATAGTGAAAAATATATATATATATTTACATGGTATTATACCTACCGCACATTATATCAGGTGACAACATGTTATCAAGGACTTCCCATTGTAATTTGTTTACTATCAGTATACTTTCCATGTCGTTACTTAAACTAAACACCAATTATAATGTCATAATTAGTGTACAAAATACAAGACAAATCAGTATGAATGGTCACATCAATACTTTATTTTTTATTTAGTTAATGTTCCATATCATTTGTTTATATTTACTTTTGATACATTGATTAACCATATGAATATATTGATTATCTTAAGTAGTTTGTTGATATATTGAATTCATATATATTTTTTAAAAACCATGTGACGTTTTTTCCTTATGTTTTTATATGTTTTTAAATATTATATAATTTAAAATTTATCCATGTATATTTAAAAATAATATATTTTGAATGTTTATCCTTTTATATTTTTAGTTTATTTCACTCTTTTATTATTTTCTTAATTAATATTTACTAAAATTGAAATTATTCAAACATACTTTTTGTATTTAATTAAGTATATTTAATATTTTAATTGTTATACAGTATATAATGTTATAAGGTATTTTAATATTTTAAAATATATATTTTAAAATTATGTTACGAAATTTATATAATTCATTGGAATTATTTTTATGGTGTCTATTTGAAATATTAAATAAGAAACTCCCATTGGATTGAATTATTCAATATTTTTAAACAAGACTCATTATTTTACAATTACTATAGAATGCTTATTTTCTATCTTATTGAAAATCATGTGGTTTGACTTTTAATTTCATTACCCAATTGAATATTGTTTTATTAGTTATTTATGTTCATATATAATGGATTCAATATGAAATGAATGGAAAATGAGTTACGAGAACATGAATTTTCAGGAATCAAATGTTCTTTAAACTTACTTTTGAAGTGTTGTACACACCATGTCAAATTTTAAAATGTTTCCATCTACTAGAGAGTCTTTCATGTTTTAAATGATATATTATATTATTAATTTTATTTCATTGAAGAGAAGATCCAATACTATTCTAATAACATGTACATTTTCATTCTTCATTTATCATATAAATTATCATGGTTTTCTATGTCTATAACACTACATCCCATATCAAAAGATCTCTCACTTTTCTTTTTATGATTTTAAATTTAAATTATTTTATTTTATTAATTTTTGTTGTGACTTACTTATTATTAAATTTTGGACCATTCATGTTTTCATTTAAATATTCTAAATTTAGTTTTGAAATTGTATTTTTATTCCCCAAAAATAAATCAACAATATTAGTTATTATTCTTGTAGAATTGTTTTTAATAGGATTATGATTCCCCTTAAAAATTAGATTACTTTATAATGTACCTCTCACTGAGTTGATATGAAGAATAGTTAACCATGTCAACATTGGACTAATCTACTATAAAAAATATTTTTCTATTATTTTATATATTTTATCAATTTCCTCTATAATTTACACTATTAATTATAATTAATAATTAATTTTATAATTAATATATTTATTTTTCAATTTAAAATATATTATATTCAACACCCCCTCAAGTACATATTCTATTTCACTTACATACCTGACCACATAAACATTCTTTCAGGATTATACTATAATATATTAATTCTGTTATGAAATTCAATTTCTCTATATAGAATAATTTCTTTCTCTAAGGGGAAATTAAATATTTGAATCATAATATTATCTATTTATATAAAAAAATTTCAATAAAAATATGATTTTGTGATGAATAATTACAATTCTTTTAAATGGATCATTATCTTTACTTGACATATTTTTTATTACTGAAAATGTAATGTTTTATTTTTAATAAATAACAATATATATGATCTCATTTTTTCCAAATGTTTCTCTTATTAAAAGAAAAAATATCAAATCCAAATGTTATGTTTTTTTAAACACTACATAAAATTTAAAAACTCATTTTATGCATTATACCAATGAAGTTAAATACCATAAGAGTGGGTGTGAATGATTAAAACAACTGCCCCGTTATATCATGTTTCATCAGGAAAAAAATATCTTCCATCTATTCCGATTTAAATATATGAACAGAAATGTAATCTTGCACAAGACAGGTCGATTTTTACTTGTTTGACCCTCAATGGGATATGTCCATGGGGAATACATGGACAATGTGCCTATTTACCAAATCCACTAAGGTTCACTACCAAATCAAAAAGTTTTGGCTTGATCACTTCTATGACCAAACCCACTACCTTTATAAGATTTAGGGTCTTCTCAACACAATCCCAAGGGTCACTCACTATTTCTCTTTCTCTAGGTCACTACCGATGGAAGGGATCATCATCATCCTCTGCCTTTGCTCACTACTATTGGAAAGGAACTACTCATAGTTTATGGACCTGTAGAACCCTTAATTTTCAAGAATTCATGCATACTCAACTGTAGTTAGATTCTTTATTGAATTATCATTTTCACCCAGAGATGAATTCCACTTTTCCATGTACTGTAGGTTTGTGGAAATTACTTTCATAAACTCTTACACCATGAACTACATAGAGTCCTCCATGTACTACCTTGATTCCTTCACAAACTATGTTACACCTCATGGAATGAATCCTTCTTGAACCAACTCTAATTCACACAGCCTTCTTATTTGTGAGTGTTAGAGCCTCACAAAACTCTCTCAGAGATTATTCCCACAAACTACATCACCCTTTACATTATTCTACCTCAAGAACTACTCTCCTTCATGGAATCCCTCATGAACTCTTTCAAACATTTCCAAATTCTTTCAGGGGAAAATATGTTTTCTAATGAAAATATCTCTCTTTATAATGTTCTTATTAGTGGTCCTTATATATATCTAAAAATCTTGATAATTCGATTTCCCCGAAGTATCGATTTGGTACAACCTACACTGTGGACTTTTCTTCTCTCGCGAACCATATTTCTATCCATGATCTGCATATCACATTTGTTCCTCCACTTAGACTGATTATTTCCACCCAAAAATCATCAACTATTAGAAGAAAATGATGATCCATATCGCAAACTTCAAGCCTTCTATGAAATACATTCATCTTGTGAACTGCAAGCCTTCCTGCGATCCATTTTCTCAATGTCGTCTGCAGACTATATGTAACGCCCCGACCCCAGTTACCCAGAGTCGGTGCATTATTACATAACATTGGCATGATCACAAGAAAGATCAAATATCGAAAGACCGATTGGTTTAGTAGCCTTGGAAACACTATATATATTCATAAGTTTTACATTACATCATAAAATGAAAAACTACTACAACAACATAATGTTTCCACAATCCACACTATTAACCCCTCATAAAATCCCTGCAGGTCATTCATAACTTACTTCTTCACATCCTGGGAAAAATAAAACATAGAAAAGGGGTGAGCTCAAATGCCCAGTAAGGATAACAATATAGCGGAAACTTTCATAAATAAGAATAAACATTTAAGGCAATGTATAACTAAAACAAAAGCCTTTTAAATATGAACTTTCAACATGGTATGGCATAAATAAAATGAAATAATGCCATTTACTTATTCACATGGATATTCTACTAATCGAATAATCACATGCAAAAATCAATAACCACTTTCATAATGTTGGAATGCATAATGCCAGACTATCATAACCACATAGCCAAGGCCTCGTGCCAAGACTACAAATAAGATTTTGTCAAGGCCTTGTGCCAAGACACTAGTTTGTCTCATGAGACCTACCGATGCATCGAGGAGCTATAGCGGGCTCCACCCGTCACTTATTAAGTCCAATGCATTCCCATATGAAAAGGTTTAAACATAACATAAACATTCGTATTAAAACTAGCATACGAAATGTCAATAATTTCACCATAAACTATGAATGGTATAAAAATATCACATCCACAGTCAAACATATCACAAAACCTTCAATACAATATAGAAGTTTTGTATCATAATAAATCAACTTCAAATAATCTTAAAATCCATCAAAGGATGTTGACATAGATGAAATCAAAATTCTTTTTAAAGAAGTATCTCATTTTATTTTGAAATCATTTAAGGTCCATATAAAATAAAACATTTTCTTTGAAAATATTCTTATAAGCTTGTATGGAAAGCTTCGACAATTTTATAACGGCGGAAAATAACCGCACCCACCGTATAAGTTAAAAAAAACATTCTTACCTCAATTCTGTCGAAAAGGTTAAAAAGGACCTTGTTTTGAAAACGACGGAAAGATTCTTTTATAAACCTCTTATAAAAAGTCAAACAAGGGTATAAATGACTTTAACCCATATTCTTGTAAATAGTAAAAATGTTTTGAAATACATTTCGAAGAAACATGGATGTGGATGATAAAGAGATCCCAGTAGATTATTACGTATAATACAACCTCGGATAATGAAGAGATTGTGAAATAACCCTTACCGTGTACTTTTCCATGGTTGGGGTAGGTTATCCTCCTATATAATGGTGAAATAGTTGTTATTAAATTATACAATAATCATATATATTAATATGATATCATATATGATCTTTTAACATTGATTTGTTAATAATATCTTAGAATTATCGTCGTTTCGGGAGTTAACTTACTCATTTTATTTTATATATTTTGTTACATAAGCCATGGTTGTTGTATCTTATTCATATCCAGAATGATATCTAGTCCTTAAACATCATTTTTAAATCATCAATTGATAATTATACTTGAATGGATACGATGGAGAATGAATCTCATCGCGTTCGTGGAGACGGTAGTCCGTACGTACGCACGAGCGACAATATCATTCTTTTGATATTAAAATAATATATAAATGGATGGTATATCATATATACAGAATCATTAACATGTTATATTTATTATTTACATGAGTTACATATCATTATTATACCCATCCAAATAATATTATATTAAATAACAATTACACCACGACGTGGAGACGGTAAGCCGTACGTACGCACTTATGGTGACATGTTATTCAAAGGGTGGATAGAATACTGAATATGATTGTACCATATTTATAATAACATCACAGTATATGTGAGATACTGGAGTTATTATTTTAGAATGGTAAGAACAAGGGAAGAAGAAGTGGAAGAAGAAATGAACTTGGAGAAGGGTGGTGAAATCATTACCTCTTCTTCGGGTTCTTCCTTTTGATTTGATCAAAAGGGCTACTTAGGTTGGCATTATGATCAAACTAAGGCCTCTAGGTTTTATTGAGGGATGTTGGGAGAGTATTTGGGTAGAGTTTGGCCGATCCAAAAGGCTTTGAGGGTGTGAAGAAATGAGAAGGAGGAGTGCCCTTTTATAAGAGGGGTGAGGGGCACCTTTGGAAAAGCTAGAAATATTAATTTATAAAAAATTCATATTCGGTTTCTAATGGCTCCAAAGCTTATTATTCATAGGTTAAGGTGGGGATAGGTCGAAAACCACTCAACCAATATAATTTAGACAGGTTTGGGTACTTATATTAACCTTATCTTTAAGTATTAACTCTAAGTTAATTAGTTTCACTTTTACAATGTCTCTTTGTATTTTTATATAATATGGTTAATAAACTTACTATATACATCCAAGCGACCCCCAAGTGGTACATTAATGATGAACCTATCATTATATAAGTCTCCTGGCCGAACCTTAGATTTTTAGGAATTTAATATCAATTAATAATATAATATTCGTTTTAAGAACTCTTTTATGTCAATTTTGACACTATTCAATAGTTGATTTTTGTGAAACTCATAACAGATTGATTACATCGAAAAAAGTCAATTAAATCAATCCTAATATATCATATTATCCTATAAAATTAGTTTAATTCATTAAAAGGTTCATATTATATTTATTTGGGTATTTATAATATCAATTAATTTAATTTTTCACTATTATAGTAATTACTGCATCATCATTGTGTCATAAAAAAAATAAATTATTTAATGTCTAAAAATTATAAATAAAATATCATTATGTATAAAATCTTTGGAGCTTTCTAATGAATATTTATAATCTAAAATCCAACTTATATAACCCTATGTAACAATTGTTTTGCTAAAAGATATATGCTTGTGTCATTTTTGTATTCATTTTGACTTAATTAAAATAAAGTGTCATTATCACTTACAAGTGGATCCATGGGGTCCCAAAATAGACCCAAAGATGCCCATGGTCGACCATGTATCAACCAATAGGGTTAAGACACGTTTTAGGGTAATTTAGTATTATTATAATATTATTTTCTAACCCTTATTTACCGGATTTACCCTTAACCATGGTAAATAAAATATTTACCGCAGTAATTATTCAAAATGTCTCAAAATAAAAGTTACCTATTTACACAATTTGAACATCCTGATTCCAAGTATGGAATCCATTTTTCTAAATTCAAAACACAGAAGTGGCAGAAATTAATTTAAAATTAATTCACGCCGTCAAAACAAAAAGCGTGTTTTTAAGAGATAATAACTATCAAAAGATTGACACTTGTTTATGTTCGGTTTAGTTGTAAAATTATGTCTAATGACCAAAATTATATTAAATTGTAAAAATATATTCTAAATATACTTTAAAACTACTCAAATTCATAATTTATCACTATTAATTATTTTGATTAAAAAAGTTGTTTTTAATTAAAATTTAGTAATTTTCACTATTCATCAAAATATGAAAGTTATCCGAAAAGTACCAAAATTTCACCTTAGGCTAAATTCGATATTCCGAATCCAAAAATGAAGTCCATTTTGAAATATAAAATATATATATTTTCAAAAAGTAGGTATTACAATTCATAGCGGCTAGTTTGATTGGTTACGGTGTGTTAGAACTCGGTGTTGCGTACAACACACGCTAGCGTACCGTGGAAGCTTGGGATGTTTCATTTTAAATTTTTGATGTCCCCATTTAGTCAAAAAGTTTAAAATATAGTATCTAAAAAGTGTTCACTATTAAAATTTGGTAAAAGTGAAATACTGAAAATGAATTTGTTCTTACATTATGTCTATGAAACTCATAATATGGATTCTAAAATTATAAGGATTATATAAAGTTTAAAATTTAGTTGACACTATTCATAACCTCTTTTGAACAGCTTGTTTGGTAAGTCATGGTGCAATTGAACTTGGTGTTGCATGTAGTGAAAGTTATTGAATTATTTTGAAGAAATAACACACTATAAAATCTTGGGGTGTTACATTCTCCCCTCCTTCAATAAATTGCGTCCTCGCAATTTGAAATTGTTCTTTGAAAATAAAAGGTTGAAAATAGAAAATATCTTTGTGGGAAAACCCACATCAGAAATTGGGTTACTAAAATTTAGTCTTAATATGAGGAAAAGATAAATGAAAGGATCACCACCAAATTATGATCTCTATTAGGAGAACATTCATGGCAATTATAGACATATAATTGGAGGAAAAACGTAAATATTTATAGGTAGTGATTGAGGTCATAAATCACAAACAATTATAAAATTGAGGTCCTTAAACTCATCAATCTATGATGATTTGAAGTACCATAAGTTCAACAAAATATAGGGTATTGGGATAACACATTTTTGACGTTTCAAAATATCTTAGTTGAAATCCCACATCGAAAAATGAATTAATGATGCCTCTATTTAAAATAAAGAGTGGAAAGTATAAAGATTACCGAAAATAACACATACTAGGGTTCCATGTAGTAAAATATGGGTATGGAAGAAAAATCTAACCATCAATTATCTGATGGAGAGTGGTAGAGAACATGGCTATGAAAAGGCCAACAATCCCAAAGCCATAAATTAGTGATGATTTAAGGTACCATCTAGGACAACATTTTTGTTCTAAGTTGCTTTTCTTAATATTGAGGAATTTATTTATGAGATTGGCTAAGATCATAAGGAGATATACTTACTTTATAATTAGAGTTTTATCCATTAATAAATTTCTACCACATACTCATCTTTCACTCTAAAAGATAATAGAATGTAAAAAAAATTCTATTTACACTATTCGTATAGGGTTCCAAAATAAACGAATTTATAATTCATCTAAAAGATCTTTTAATAAAAACTACATTATTTAATCAAGGACATCTCTTGGGCCAGTGGTAGGTGATACACCCTTGTCGCCCTTCGGTTGCGGGTTCATATCTCGCAGCCTTGCAGGACGCGACGGGTTGTCGCCCGACCTCTGGGTTGTCCTTTTATGGAAATCCAAAATAATCCAAACTAGAACTATCCAAAATACTTCTATCCAAACTCATAGTCCAACATTTATAAGTAAGGTAAACATAATGTAGAACCTTTTTACCCCGTAATAGCATATGAATACCTTCATCATGTATTCTTTTAATACACCGAAACATCCTGAATTACCATATTCTTTATTGATTATATTCATGCTCCCTTATTCCATATAGAAAGTTGGATATACTTCATCAATCCAAAAATGTTTTAAACCCCAACAATGATGGAATATACAAATCCTTAATCAGCTTCAAGGTATTCAATAATATCCAATATAATTTATCAAAATCAATCATGTATTATTCTAAAATCACCACCTCGGTATCTGAACCATATTATGGTTTACCTTTCTCTCAACCATATATTTTCCAGACATTTAACCTGCTACTGAGTCACTTTTCTTTGTTCCACACAATCTCAAGTCCTTAATGAAATAGTACTGCAGTACAATCCTTATATACTCCATGATTATTGTAACAAGTACATTGTTGATACAACACCCAATTGACATAATCAACATAAGAACTCTAATCATTCCTCTTCATCTGTGGTAGTATCATAACTTGATTATTATCCAATAACATCATTTGAGGCATAGTCTGATGACTGGGACATAGGTTCGCGTAGTGTCCAAACTCCTTGCAAATGAAGCATTGTACATTTGAAACCATTTTCTTACCCTTGAAGTCACGTACTTTGTGCCCTTTTCCTCCACACTTATAACAAACTCCCATTCCTTTCAGGCAAGTTCCACGGTGTTTCTTTCCACAGTTACCGCATATGGGAAAATTCTTCTTTTCCCTTTTCCCTTTATCCATCTTTCTCTCTTCCTTCCTTTTCTTCTCTTGATTCCCTTCAAAGCCATAGGACTCAGTAAACTCTTTACTTATCTTATCAACACATGATATTATTTCTTCATATGATGATAATACATGAGAGACTATTTCTCTTGTAAATTCTAGCTTAAGACCATGAAAGATATGATCCTTCCTTCTCTTTGGATCATGTGCATTTCCAGAGTTCTCATTCCTTCTACTGGGCGCCATTTCTAAACAATGGCATACACTAGATCAGTTTATGAATCAAAATACATAATCCCATACTTATAAAACACTTAACATAAATTGAACTATTTATGGATATAATCCATAATCATAAAAATGTTTTCTTTGAGGAAGTATATACTCATAAACCCTTCATAATGATTTTTAATGAAAATGAGAGTTATCCTAAGCATATCCCCCGGGAGTGTCGTAACCAAGAGTGCAGCAAGGCCCGTTGTCGTGCACCAGTTCCCGTTCGAGTCTAGCTCAAAGCGGTGTTTTCGGGTTTTACCCCTAGGTACATCTGTGCCAGAGCCGCCTCTACCTGCTCGTATCTAGACAGGGATGTATTGCTTGGAAAACTCACAAAATCTCTACAATACCAAAATTCTAGGAAGTTCTTCTATACTAATCCTCAAAGTTCATCTTAGGTCTACGTGCTCTAATCAGAGTTTATCTAAATCTAGCTTCCAAGTTTTGTACTAAACTTCCTCTGATACCAACTGTAACGCCCCGACCCCAGTTACCCAGAGTCGGTGCCTTATTACATAACATTGGTATGATCACAAGAAAGATCAAATATCGAAAGAACGATTGGTTTAGTAGCCTTGGAAACACTAGATATATTCATAAGTTTTACATTACATCATAAAATGAAAAACTACTACAACAACATAATGTTTCCACAATCCACACTATTAACCCCTCATAAAATCCCTGCAGGTCATTCATAACTTACTTCTTCACATCCTGGGAAAAAGAAAACATAGAAAAGGTGTGAGCTCAAATGCCCAGTAAGGATAACAATATAGCGGAAACTTTCATAAATAAGAATAAACATTTAAGGCAATGTATAACTAAAACAAAAGCCTTTTAAATATGAACTTTCAACATGGTATGGCATAAATAAAATGAAATAATGCCATTTACTTATTCACATGGATATTCTACTAATCGAATAATCACATGCAAAAATCAATAACCACTTTCATAATGTTGGAATGCATAATGCCAGACTATCATAACCACATAGCCAAGGCCTCGTGCCAAGACTACAAATAAGATTTTGTCAAGACCTTGTGACAAGACACTAGTTTGTCTCATGAGACATACCGATGCATCGAGGAGCTATAGCGGGCTCCACCCGTCACTTATTAAGTCCAATGCATTCCCATATGAAAAGGTTTAAACATAACATAAACATTCGTATTAAAACTAGCATACGAAATGTCAATAATTTCACCATAAACTATGAATTGTATAAAAATAGCACATCCACAGTCAAACATATCACAAAACCTTCAATACAATATAGAAGTTTTGTATCATAATAAATCAACTTCAAATAATCTTAAAATCCATCAAAGGATGTTGACATAGATGAAATCAAAATTCTTTTTAAAGAAGTATCTCCTTTTATTTTGAAATCATTTAAGGTCCATATAAAATAAAACATTTTCGTTGAAAATATTCTTATAAGCTTGTATGGAAAGCTTCGACGATTTTATAACGGCGGAAAATAACCGCACCCGCCGTATAAGTTAAAAAAAACATTCTTACCTCAATTCTGTCGAAAAGGTTAAAAAGGACCTTGTTTTGAAAACGACGGAAAGATTCCTTTATAAACCTCTTATAAAAAGTCAAACAAGGGTATAAATGACTTTAACCCATATTCTTGTAAATAGTAAAAATGTTTTGAAATACATTTCGAAGAAACATGGATGTGGATGATAAAGAGATCCCAGTAGATTATTACGTATAATACAACCTCGGATAATGAAGAGATTGTGAAATAACCCTTACCTTGTAGTTTTCCTTGGTTGGGGTAGGTTAACCTCCTGTATAATGGTGAAATAGTTGTTATTAAATTATAAAAGAATCATATATATTAATATGATATCATATATGATCTTTTAACATTGATTTGTTAATAATATCTTAGAATTATCGTCGTTTCGGGAGTTAACTTACTCATTTTCTTTTATATATTTTGTTACATAAGCCATGGTTGTTGTATCGTATTCATATCCAGAATGCTATCTAGTCCTTAAACATCATTTTTAAATCATCAATTGATAATTATACTTGAATGGATACGATGGAGAATGAATCTCATCGCGTTCGTGGAGACGGTAGTCCGTACGTACGCACGAGTGACAATATCATTCTTTTGATATTAAAATAATATATAAATTGATGGTATATCATATATACAGAATCATTAACATGTTATATTTATTATTTACATGAGTTACACATCATTATTATACCCATCCAAATAATATTATATTGAATAACAATTACACCACGACGTGGAGACGGTAAGCCGTACGTACGCACGTATGGTGACATTTTATTCAAAGGGTGGATAGAATACTGAATATGATTGTACCATATTTATAATAACATCACAGTATATGTGAGATACTGGAGTTAATATTTTAGAATGGTAAGAACAAAGGAAGAAGAAGTGGAAGAAGAAATGAACTTGGAGAAGGGTGGTGAAATCATTACCTCTTCTTCGGGTTCTGCCTTTTGATTTGATCAAAAGGGCTCCTTAGGTTGGCTTTCTGATCAAACTAAGGCATCTAGGTTGTATTGAGGGATTTTGGGAGAGTATTTGGGCAGAGTTTGGCCGAGCCAAAAGGCTTTGAGGGTGTGAAGAAATGAGAAGTAGGAGTGCCCTTTTATAAGAGGGGTGAGGGGCACCTTTGGAATAGCTAGAAATATTAATTTATAATAAATTCATATTCGGTTTCTAATGGCTCCAAAGCTTATTAGTCATAGGTTAAGGTGGGGATAGGTCGAAAACCACTCAACCAATAGAATTTAGACAGGTTTGGGTACTTATATTAACCTTATCTTTAAGTATTAACTCTAAGTTAATTAGTTTCACTTTTACAATGTCTCTTTGTATTTTTATATAATATGGTTAATAAACATACTATATACATCCAAGAGACCCCCAAGTGGTACATTAATGATTCACCTATCATGATATAAGTCTCTTGGCCGAACCTTAGATTTTTAGGAATTTAATATCAATTAATAATATAATATTTGTTTTAAGAACTCTTTTATGTCAATTTTGACACTATTCAATAGTTGATTTTTGTGAAACTCATAACAGATTTATTACTTCGTAAAAAGTCAATTAAATCAATACTAATATATCATATTATCCTAGAAAAGTAGTTTAATTCATTAAAAGTTTCATAATATATTTATTTGGGTATTTATAATATCAATTATTTTAATTTTTCACTATTATAGTAATTACTTCATCATCATTGTGTCATAAATAAAATAAATTATTTAATGTCTAAAAATTATAAATAAAATATCATTATGTAGAAAATCGTTTTATCTTTATAATGAATATTTATAATCTAAAATCCAACTTATATAACCCTATGTAACAATTGTTTTTCTAAAAGATATATGCTTGTGTCATTTTTGTATTCATTTTGACTTAATTAAAATAAAGTGTCATTATCACTTACAAGTGGATCCATGGGGTCCCAAAATAGACCCAAAGATGCCCATGGTCGACCATGTATCACCCAATAGTGTTAAGACACGTTTTAGGGTAATTTAGTATTATTATAATATTATTTTTTAACCCTTATTTACCGGATTTACCCTTAACCATGGTAAATAAAATATTTACCGCAGTAATTATTCAAAATGTCTAAAAATAAAAGTTACCTATTTACACAATTTGAACATCCTGATTCCAAATATGGAATCCATTTTTCTAAATTCAAAACACAGAAGTGGCAGAAATTAATTTAAAATTAATTCCCGCTGTCAAAACAAAAAGCGTGTTTTTAAGAGATAATAACTATCAAAAGATTGACACTTCTTTATGTTCGGTTTAATTGTAAAATTATGTCTAATGACCAATATTATATTAAATTGTAAAAATATATTCTAAATATACTTTAAAACCACTCAAATTCATAATTTATCAATATTAATTATTTTGATTAAAAAATTTGTTTTTAATTAAAATTTAGTAATTTTCACTATTCATCAAAATATGAAAGTTATCCGAAAAGTACCAAAATTTCTCTTAGGCTAAATTCGATATTCCTAATCCAAAAATGAAGTCCATTTTGAAATATAAAATATATATATTTTCAAAAAGTAGGTATTACTATTCATAGCGGCTAGTTTGATTGGTTACGGTGTGTTAGAACTCGGTGTTGCGTACAACACACGCTAGCGTACCGTGGAAGCTTGGGATGTTTCATTTTAAATTTTTGATGTCCCCATTTAGTCAAAAAGTTTAAAATATAGTATCTAAAAAGTGTTCACTATTAAAATTTGGTAAAAGTGAAATACTGAAAATGAATTTGTTCTTACATTATGTCTAAGAAACTCATAATATGGATTCTAAAATTATAAGGATTATATAAAGTTTAAAATTTAGTTGACACTATTCATAACCTCTTTTGAACAGCTTGTTTGGTAAGTCATGGTGCGATTGAACTTGGTGTTGCGTGTAGTGAATGTTATTGAATTATTTTGAAGAAATAACACACTATAAAATCTTGGGGTGTTACACTATATATTTCAATCTATATAGCAATGCTATAAATAAATAAATACATTATTTATTTCCTTCATCATTCTTCAAAACTCATTTTCAGTCAGCGAATTGTCCGTCACATTCTGAAAACACTGAAATGCTTTGAATAAATACATCCTTTTCTCAAAAGAAACTCCTGATTTTGATGCCCAAAAAATTTATAACCACTGGGAAACTACACTGCCTTAAAAACCTTCTTTGACAAACACCAACTATACTCATTCTAGGTTATATTAATTTTTCAATTAATATAATCACACCCAAAACACCAAGGGGAAACCCTGAGAGATATTTTCTGACAATATCCCCCTTTGGGTTTGTTGATAATTATTCTCAATTTGATACATCTTTAATGGTTATTCTATATTCTACCAGTATTTCCTTCTTTCAATTATGAATTATATCAAATATTTCCTCAACATACACTATAATCCCACATGATACATGATTAGAATGTTACATAAGAGTATTATTCATAGTTCATCAATGACTTACTTCATTCTATTCCAAAACTTTCCATATGATTTCATCATGAACCGAACCTATCTTTATATATATCCATTGGTCTATTAGTTATATAGGAATCATATTTAATACCCACCATATATAAATTCTACCCTTCTAAACTTATCCAATTGTCTTAATTGTGAAATTTTCTCCTATGAGGCTATAATTTGGTAAAGAACACAGATCATAACATCAGTGAAAAATACACTATAGCTCAAGGATAGGGGGTCCTAAATCAATGTTTTTTCAAGTGTAGGGTTTCCACTAGACTCCCAAATTCATTTTATGCCTTTCAAAAGAATCTTTGGGTAAATCCTTTGTTATAATTTTTACAAACAGTAATTCTATAGGCACATACTCTAAATTAACAACCTATTGTTCTACCTTCTACATGATATAATAATATTTTATTTCACATTGATTTTTCCATGATTGATGGACTATAGTTTTGCTAATATTTAAATCACTTGAATTATTATATTGGACTCCAATTAGATACATCACTTCAACTCCTATTTCATCAATATACTGCTTCTTACACAATAACTATGTGTATGCTTTAGTATCTATAAAATATTCTTCTTTTTTGGTGCTTAACAAAATGAAATATCATTTCATTCATAGAAAAGTATATAAAATCATCAAAGATAAAATTACCCACCTTATGTTGATTTTATATCATCAGTTGAGTTGTCCCAATCTACATCTTTATAGCCTAGTATATCTTGTTGAGATTTGTCATTGTAAAGAATATTGAAATCCACCATTCCTTTGATATACTAAAGTATTTATTTCAAGGAAATCAAGTGGATATCATTGGTATTTCCTTGAAATATTTCATCTTGGTGTGTGGGAAAAATAATATCATGTATTTTCATTATTATGTACAATAGACAGTCAATGCGTTTTCTATAATCTATGAAATTAACTGTGTTTTCATCATCATGTCCTGAGAGTTTTTTCCGAGTAGCCACTAGACTCATCATCACTATGGAATTATCTATTACAAATATTCTCATGACCTCCTTGACATATTTAGAATAAGAAATGAGTGTATCATTCTTTTCTTGTGTTACTTATTAACAAATGGAAAACATTAGTTATCCAATCATTGACATTTCTGACAAAATTTTCATGAATTTAGAAAACTGTCTATATTGTTCTTCATTTGATCCACCAAAGATTATGTCATTAAAATATACCTACACCGTAATCCATTGATTACTTTCCTCCAAATTAAATTTTTTTATTATGCCATTTCAGAAAAAAATGGAAAAACCTCAGTACACTAGCAGAACACCACTACATGCTAAAAGAACATACAAAATTGTTAAAAACAAGGCTAATATTATTTGAATGATGTACTCTATAAAGTTCCCAATGCATTATACCAACCTGGAGGTCGGTATATTCTCTAATAAGCTCTTCAAGGTGGGTAATCATCCTTTCCATTGTCTGAACAAATTCCTTTGAGTTAATTCTATGTTGATTGAATCCTCATGCATGTATTACATATTGTTTATACAACCACACTTCATGCTCCTCTGTGACATCAACTTGCATACTTCATTCATAAATTCTATTGGGATCTTCTTCTGATACATTGGGACGTATAGCTGACCCCAACATTTTCTCTATGGAGTGAAGGATGAGTTTCAAACACTCTTAGTGCTCCTCTTTATTAACTCTCATGAGGCTACTTGGACCTTCATGTTACCCATATTGTATTTATTTGTTTTCTTTATTCCTTCCATTCTTGACGGACCTGCTCTCCATTGGTTTGGCCAGATAAGAATAATCCTTTCGCCTCTTTGACTTCTTCCCCTGAACCACAATGCATTTTCCTAGATCTCTACTACCTTTTATCCTTTTCGTCCGTCGAGGGATATGAGGGCCTATCCACCGGTCCTTACTACCCACTGAAGAAAGACTGTAGGCGTCATCACCTGAAGACTCTTCCTCCTGAGAGAATGGAGGCTCCTGAACATCCAAGCCATCAAAACGATTCTCCAACTATAACTGAGTGCCTGCATTGCAATGACCCAACTTACACATGGTATGTTTCTTATCTGGCTTTTTTCTACAGGACTTTTCCATTACCACTAGACCCAACCTTCACACTGAGGGATTTTGGATTTAAGGGCTTTAAGACATTCAATTCTTCCAACTCCTCTTGTCCACTGAAGGATTTTGCAGCCAACAGGTAGGATTTCCCCTGGACCAATTATACTCTTGTGTATTGATGAAACTCACTCCCTAACAATCTTCCCTCACCTTCGTTGGTCGAGAGAGCTGGAACTGAGCGGGGCACCATAACTGCTGCTAAGGATCTTTCCATGACAACACCATAAACACCTATATCATGCTTTAGCTGACCCAAAATAGCAAACACCCTCTGGGCTGCTTCCATGTGATTCCTTATTGATTACATTCATTTTGACATATAGATTGTAATCAAATCCAATACTCCAAAAATCAATCTTCTTAAAAAACTTATCTATACATCAATACCATGCTCTTGGTGATTACTTCAATCCACATAAATCCTTCTTAATATAAATTTCATCTTCCTGAACCCCATTCAAAAATTATGACTTCACATCCATCTAGAAAAAATTAAATTTTTTTCACTATTGTGTAAAATAATAATATGATTGTATATAGTCTTGTAAAATGTAGAAATGTTTCATAAAAATGTATACCCTCTATCTGGGAGTACATTTTCCACACTAGTCATTATTGTTTTTGAATAAAAACACCATCTTCATTTATCTTGTTATGAATGTTCCATTTATTCTCGAGGAAATTCTTGTCGATTGTTCCCAAAAAAAATATCCCATGTCTGATTTTTATCAATTTGGTCAAGATATTCATTCATATCCTAAACCCAATTCTCATCTCAAGATACATAACTAAAACATTTAGGATCTACATATGATAAGTATGATGCTCTCTATAGAGTCCTCAATATATTTTGTTTTTTCACTGGTGTTGTATGATCGCCAATTATGTTATATCTATCAATTTCAGCACTTCTATTATTACTTTGTATAGATACTGAATTATTCTCATTCTATTCATTATCTGGATCTTATTTTGAATTATCTTATTGAACTAGAACATCCATTAAATTACTTATCTCTTCATCAATATCCTTCTAAGACTGATAATGTATTTCTTGAATATTTTTCTTTTTCTCAACAAAAGTTAAATCATAGATTTCAAAAACCATTCGTACCCACAAATTGAAGCATTAATATGATTTAGGTTTCTTTGAGTAGCTATGAAATATCCTTTCATCTCCATGAGATTCAAACTTCTTGTGTTTCTTTTTATTGATAATGAAACACTTACTTCTAAATACTCAAATGTACTTAGACGTTGGATTCGTTCCATTTGAAAGCTCATATAGGGTATTCAATTATTTTGGACATAATATTGTTCTATTGGATGTGTATTATGATGACATCACCACTTAATTCAAAAAAAATATTTGGTAGGTATTTCTCAATGAGAATATTTCTAGGCATGTTGTTAATAATTTAGGTTCCTCTCTCAACTACATCATCTGTTGTGTAGTTATTACTACTAAAATGTGGTGAATTATCCCATGTTTCTTGAGATATTCCTCCACATGGATATTTTTTAAATCTATTACATTATCTTTTCTAATATTATATATTTTCTCATATAACATCCTTTTAACTTCCCGCAAATATCTTGTAATGAAACTGAATACCTCACACTTGTGGGTGATGATTGATACCCATTCCATTCTACTAAAATCACCAATGAAGAGATCATAGTATCTCTTACCATCAATAGATCTTGGTAAAATAGGTTCACAAACATCAATATGTACCAGATCAATCTCTCTTGTAGACATTTTATCTTATTTCATATATGTATTTTGAGTGATCTTACCATGTTGAAAAGAATTGCATGTATAAGGAAAAACACATGACAACCTATCAACGTTACGAACAGTATCATATTCCACACAATGTTCCATGGATATTTGTCTCAGGAGGACATGATGTCTATAACATGACATGTTTTCTATACCTTGAATATAAAGAACATATTTTCTTCTCCACTCACAATAAAAAGATTTCCTTTTGTATCTTTTCCATAAAAAACAATTACTTCATCATTTTTCTTTGATGACACAAAATTCATTGAAAAGAATATGGAATTTCCCAGTTTACAAAGGTGACTAAAACTAAACAATTTGTGACTGATAGCTTCAACAACTAATACATCAACATATATAATGTATTTCCCCCTAAACGTGGATTTTCCTAATCCAGTAATCTTCATGCCTTTGTCATTACAAAATCTTATGATACCATCCTTATTGTACCAAGTTATAGTCACTAGATATTTATTACCTTTCATATTAGGGGTGCATCCACTGTTAATAATCCATATTCCCATGAAATATGATGATTTAAAAGAAATATCTAGAACCACTTCTTGTTAGACTATATTTCTCTTTTTTATCCAATTTTTTTTACTTCATAGCTGATATAGATTGATAATCTTGATCTTCCTTAAAGTATGATGGGACAAAATTACCTTGTATAGATAAAAGGAAATTTTTAATATTTGTCTCATTTTATTATAGCTTTAGTATCTGATTATGGCTACATTCATTCTGCTTAGGCGCATTTCTTAACATTATCGATGAGCAATATCTTTTTCATGTCCCTAAATAGACCACACCTGAAACAGTGACAAAACAATTATGTCATGGAATATTGATCAATGTATTTCTACCTTTTTTGGTATTTTTCCCCTTGATGCATCTTTTTTATGGAAAAAACATTTGGATAGATCCCCATGTTTCCATGATAATATCTTCTATTACAAGGTGCATTTTTGAGATGAAATAATGCACTAATAGTTGTCATGTGGGATCTCTAAGTCTTTTGATTCTAATTCATACCCAAATCAATCATAAACCTTAGAGTGAGACAATTTGTTCCAACTTCAACCATTAATACTTTATTTTAGTGATCTATCCCCATAATAGTTGTATCATTCTAAAAAATAATTTTCCTTTCCTAAAACTATTTTGTCTACATCATTGGAACTCTGAATTCTACTTTTCATTTTCCATTTAATGTGTGTCCTTCTTTTATAGGATCAAGAGTTCCTACCATTCTTTTACTTTTATCCTCATACTGAAAAATTATTTTTCAAGAACCTCGATATGTTTTTTTGATCTTTTCTAGTATTAGACTATCTATTGATCTCTCTTTTGTATTATTCAACTTTGTGTTATTACTCAACCACATTTACTGAGATTTAAGGGATTGAGGAATTTAGATTTTTAATTTCATCATTAGTCTTAGAAATATTTGCTTCATGCTTCTACATATAGTGTTTTTCATCATGAACTAATTTGTTGGATTAATTTTTCTTGGATCTCCAAACATCTCTCCCTTTAAGAGAAGCTTCTAATTTAACCTGAAGGTCAAATCCTTGTTCTATTTCTCAGTCGTCACTGCCAGTTTCTTAAATTGTTTGATAATTTCACACAACTTCCACCATAGCATATTATTCGTGATTCATTCAGTCCTCAAACTATTCTACATCACATTATTCTAAAAATTCATCTTCTTTTGAAATAAGATTCATCTATTTAAAGAAATATATATATCACTTATCCCAACTTTGAAATAATAATAATACATCTTTCGATGAATTTCATCATTTTATTTATCATCATCTTCAACATTATTAGGACACTTTGCTGCAAAATTTAAAATATTTATACATCTAAATAATTAATGTGGGTGTTTACCTTTCAACATTCCAATTCCTATTTGGAGATTTGAAGAGAGAAATGACATGAAATCATCCAAATCTTCTTCCTCTTGACTGTCTTCAATAGAGACCTTCTTAATGGCCATGAATCTCAATTATTTAGACTTCCCCATTTCTAGGATATCATTATCATCATTTCTCATTTCATATGAAACTAGAGCATTGTGCAAGTTATCCAATATCATCTCCTTTGAATATTTATCATCTAATACAGAAAACATCAGATTAAACCAAGGTGGATGTTTTATCAAGATATTCATGAAAATATTTATATGCTCAATAATTTCTCCAAGACCACACATGCAACCCACGAAAAAATTCACCCAATCAAAGAATTTATCAACATACTTATTACGGTCTATTTTGAGATCCTCATATTTTTTCAATGAAGCATCACTTATTTGACTTTTGAGTCATCTTCATAAATGTGTAACAACTTTTCCCACATATCATGTGATTTTTTACATGAAATCGCCTTTTTATAGATTTCATTATATAGGGATCCCCATAATCATGATTTACTTTAGAATATCCATCCAATTATCTTTTATCTATTCGGGAAAATCCACCACTTTCGATATTGGATGATATTCCAGGAATAACTGTTGTAATGACATATATTCCTAATGATCATAAGTAGTGCTAAATCTAATTCTTTCATAATTGATAATTTTTTCAATGAAATTTTGAAATCCATTTGTAATTGAAAACCTTTATTTCTTTTACCAAGATAGAAAAACTGACATTTATCATTTTTCTCTCATACCAACTACTAGCCCAATTAGGTAAAATACCCTATGAGGGGGTGAATCATGGTATGACATATTAAAACAAATTCCCCTTCATATATTGATTCCTTGTCAAACAAAATACCCTTCTCTATATTCCTGTAGAATTATATGAACAGAAATGAAATCATGCACGAGACACAACAATTTTTATTTGGTTCATGCTAGATGGACTACATACAAGGATAATGGAACTACAATGTGATAATGTACCAAATAAACTAATACTAACTTCTAAATTACAATGTTTGGGATAGATCGCATCGATGAACAAACTCACAGCCTTTACAAGATTTAGTTTCTCCTCACTACATTCCCAAAATTCACTACCTATGTCTCTTTATTTATCACATTTATAGTGTAAAGGATCATTATCTTCCTCTTCCTTTTCACACTACTCTTTGAAGGGATACAATCATAGTTTATGGACTTATAGGTCCATTAATTTTCATGAATGTATGCATCCTCAATTGTCGTTAGATGCAATTTTGAATTCAAATTTTCACCCATAGATGAAATAAACCTCTCTATGTACTATCTATTTAAAAATATTATTTTCATAATATTTTCCCTTATGAACTACCTTGAGTCTGCTATAGACGGCCTTGAGTCATCCATGAATTGCACTACATGACATGGTGTGAGTCCTTGGTAGACCAAATCTTCATGTACAATCAATTTTACCTTTCAAGCTGCAGATCCCCCTAAAATTATTTCATGAACTACTTAACCCTTCGTGGAATTTTCCCTTGCGAACATCTCTCATTCAGAGACTCCCTCAAATCTCTTTCGAACATAGCTTATTTCATCCCTAAGAGAAGATGGATTCTAATAAAAATCCCCCTCTTTATAATAATCTGATTATGGGGTCATTATATAAGAACATAGATCGGAAAATATTACTAATCTGATCTACCTAATATTTTGATGCAGTACAACCTTCACAGAGGCCTATGCTCCTCCCATGAAGCATTTACCTCCATGGTCTGCATATCCCCTTTTTTCAATGAAATTAATTTCTTCCAAAATTGAATCATCCCCTCGTAGCTACAAATGAAAAGGACATCTTGTGATCTTTTGGCCTTCTATGAACTACTAGCCTCCCGTGAAATGCAAGCCCTCCCATGAACCATTTTCACTGCACAATCCACTTACGATGCATTGAGATCCGCATAGTGAGGCTATGTAAAAATACATAATTTTCTGATTTCCTTATCCATTATGGAAGTGTCTTTAGAAGTTTTCAAACTATTCTTCACCATCCATGAACCATGAAATCCTTTGAATAAATACATACTTTTCAAAAAATAAACTCCAATTTTGAGGCTCAAAAATTTGGGCAGTGCTAAGAAACTACAACACATTAAAAATATGTTTCATAAAACACTTACCATACTCATTCATAGTCATATAACTTCTTCAACAACCATTCTCATTCTAAAAAACATTGAGAGGATTTCTTGAGGGGTTTTTAACAACCATTATGGCTTTATTAGTGTTTTTAGGGCTATTCATTTGAGGTAAAATTCATATAATTACTAAGGTGTAATATTATGTAAGGATTTTTCAATAATTGTATCATAATTTTAATTAAATTCATCCATTAGGGATAATGATTTGAATGTTCACCTAGAGTTTCCTTGGAATATAATTTATCTCATCAGTACTTGTAAATCATTACATTATTCTTGCTCAAGGGTTGTCCATACATGGTGCGAGGGAAAAATTTGGGTGAATCTTCATGAGTCTAATGGAATATGGGATGATAGGATTATAATTTCTTCTAATTTTGGTCCCTTATTGTTGATTTTTCTTCAGTACTGTGAGGGGTTTCCATCACACATTATCACTACCATCCCATGTAATTTTTATCTTTTTGTTGTTTATTGCTTTAGTTTTTTCTTCTTTGAATAAATATTTTCAATTATTACTTTGTAAAAACAAATTTTAAATAACACTCAAACATTTTTATCTGTTACTACTTATTTATTTACCAAATATTTAATTATTTTAACATTTTTATTCCTTATTATTATTAAAAATTTATATTTTATTAGCTAATCATGTTCATATTATTTAAAAAAATTGATATTGACCCTTAACATGTAATATTTTGGAAATGATAAAATTGATTTTGAAAAATTGTTTTCACTTCCATTGGACTCATTATCTAATAAAACTCTATCTATTTTTACATCTCAACTCAGGTGTCACACGATGATGCCTTGATCCGGTTCACCACGTGACCTAAATTGCGGCTCCCCGTATTCTAGAGGTTATTGACTAGTAGTGAGTTTTTGGTAATCCTGTCATGGGGTGACTATACCCTCATTTATAATAGTAACCCACTAGAAGAAATAAATAAACAAATGTGGAAGAATATATAACTAGAACAATACTCATGTCAAAAGATACCCGAACTGGAAATACAATACTCCACTAAATGGGAAAACATTCTATGCCAATATAAGTGTCAATTTTCAATAAAGAATCTCAAAATAATGGCACTAGGACTCCCCAAAAAGGTTCTGAACCATGTCTGGTTCCCTTTTCCATGATCCTTCCCCAATCATCCACCAATTATAGGACCTTTTCCCTTTTCCACTCCTATAATAATATAATATATTTGGTTACTAATCAGAAAACCTGAATAGGGTGAGAGTAAAACTCAGTAGGGCACCAAAAATTTCATCTAATAAAATTCTAGTCAAAAGATAGTGTATTCATTTATACATGAAATAAGTACAATGCATAAATAACATGTTATTACATTATCATTTATTATTATCTAACTATATTAACTCTAGGTTTCCTACAGATACACGTACCTCAGTACGCATATCATCTTGTACCCAAACTCAGAGTGTTCCCTTGGTAATATGATATCTTAATACCTAATTTTTTCTAAAACTCTAAGTATTAAAATGTTCTTGATATCTCAATTCCAAATTTTACTAAGGATAGAGTTCGAATATTCATGTGTGAGACTATAACTCAAGGTTCCATTATTTCCATTCGTTAATTTCACATCTATATGCCACATAACTAAAGGTACCAATAACACAAACATATGTAGGATGGATATGGTATGATGATTACTCCCCAATAGAATGAAAATTTTCCAGTTACCTTTACTCATATGTTTAATGACCTGTAACCATGTATAATTATGAATTTAAAAATAACATGTTCTTATTCTCTTTATTCATAAGTATGACGACCATGTCACCAATTGTAATTCTTAATTTAGAATGACCATGTTCCCATTTTCATCACATAATTAATGTATCAATTAATTATCCACCTCATTATCATTACAAATTCAACATTTATTTAAACACATCCATTCCATTAGTTATCTCAACAATTAACTATGTTCTTCAAACCATTAATTAATTTACTAATTAATTAATCAATATCCAAATTGATGCTCCATAATTAATTTTCTATAATTAATTATCCCATATAATATCAAATTTTAATAATTAATCCCATAATTAATTATGTAGTTCATATTATTAATGTCACACAATTAGTCCACAATTAATTATTTCAGCATATCCATTTCAATATATCATAATTAACCCCCGATAAATTTTCTATATTTAAACCCCTACCTCTTATAATAAATTTTCCAAAATTATTTATCTAATTTGATATCCCCTTAGTGTCATGATCAATTCCCCAATTAATCACCTATTTCAAGAAAGCATTGATAAATCAATTAGTCAATGTAATTAACCTAATTCATGAAAATAAAATGATAAAGGATGATAGAAATTCTACAATTTTTCATATAAATATAAAATCCAAAACAATGGGAATTATATTTATACCACCTACCTTAATTATTTGACGAGCATTCACTCAATGGATAATTTCCAAAATAAGAGCAGCACAACGACATAGATGTGAGTTCCGGATCTAAATCCCTAAATCAAGATCATGATATCAAGATATAATCAAACTAGATATATATTTCTAATCATAGATCTAGATGTCACCACATGGTTTTAGATTTAAGAATATATAGGACATCTTCCACCAAATGATGAAGGAGAGAGAGTATAATTAGTAGACAATACATACGTATGAGATCAATATATCTGACAGAGAGTGGATCGTTGATTTGGGCTTCAAATATTTATGAACATAGTTTATATGGACTCATAATCCCATTGATTCGATGGGAGAAACTTAACTTAACCTTTGGAAAAAAATATCCCATGTTACGGCTGGATAGGAGGTGAAACAAGTCGTTAAAAGTTGAAAATGAGTGAGATCTATATTTTTAGCATCTCAATATTGGCTCATGCATGGTTTAGTCGTATTAATTGATAATCCATGTGATAAAGATGAATTATCAACATCTTTAAGGAGGGAACTCCACAATATTACAACTCACAACCTCTCAAACTGTGCTTTATCTGTGTTGAAGCTACTACCTCAAAAGACTAGAGAGCGCACAATTCCTCACTTGCAGCTGCACGGTTTTTACAAACCGTGTTCCAACCATGCACAAACTCCTTTCTCTAAAAACATTCTTATAATTCACCTAGATTAACCCCATGTCACAACTACAATCAATGGGACTTGAGTAAAAACAAAAAATACCGAAAATTTCTCCCAAGATAACTCCAGAAAATGTCAGGATCATACAATCTTCCCAGATCATACTTTAGCTACACTTCAAAGACAATGTAAAATTCCGAGAAAAAAAATTGGTCCATTGTTCCCTCATATCTACTAATCTTTCCCATGTTTCCTCTTACACATATACATGTTTCCATAACACACAAACTCTCTGCATAGTCTTTCACCACAACACTTTCTCACTACGATCCAACACACGTATCTAATGCTCCTCAAAGGAAACATATATCTAAATGTGAACCACATACACATCGATCACATGAGAAGGGTCAAGGTGATAATTCTAATGTTTTGATACATGGAAAAAATCATGCATAGCATTCTATATATGTAGAAGATCCAATTGGTATGCCATTTCCATGATTCCCTCCATTATCTAAAAAGATCCAACAAGCCTTGGTGTCCACATGACCTGCCTCCATATACTATGGTGACCTAACCTTGGTGAAACCTAAAATAATACACAATCACACTCTTGAAAAATTGTGGGTCATCTCCATATATTAGTATATGAATTCTGTCTACTATGTGTTGTAGCCATACATTTCCAAATCATGTATACATACTCCGACGTCTCCTACATGAAACACGATCCCAACAACTCTGACTCACCAACCTCCATCCATCACAGTGGTGATCTACATGGCCAACTACAAATATCTTTATATGTTTACATCTATATAGTTTCATGATAACTATTTTTATAGGTTAAATCCACTAAATCCATGTGGTTTTCCCATGATCCACTGAATTCAATCAAACATTCTTGTAGCATATCCACAATCACATGTATAATATGTTCCAATTACACATCTTTCTATGGGTGGAAATCCATACTCAATAATACATATGTTCCAATTGATTTCTACAATCCGTACTATAATCATTAAGTAAAGAGTGATTCACGATATAAAACTATAGTGTGTCACACTCTATACAGACATACTATCTATCCAATGTATAGTTCTCCCAACTGTTATACTATATCAGTTTTCCTTATAGGAAGGAAATGCGCAACCTTGATTCAGTTGATCCACAATGACCCAAATAGAGTCATTCTTACTATGTTTCCTAAGGAGACACACCAAAAACTCCATGGTCACATCATTCTACTTCCATTTATAGATGGAAAACAATTGTTGTAAACCTCTAAATCATGGATGCTCTGCCTTCACCAGCTAATAGGTAAAACATCTTGTCAGAAACCCTGATATCTCATTTTTCATGCTAGTTCTGAAAAACTATCATCCTAGGTCATGGTACATTTTTTTACACCTGGATTCACCGACCATTTCAAGTAATGGATTCATGGATGAGATCATCTCGCATTCTAGTATGCACCATGACTTCATTATTCACATAAGATGATCTCATATTCACCTACCAACCAGTGGGAATATATCACCCAACATTCAAGGATTTCCCTCAAGGATAAGTAAATTGGATCCTCATACATTCTATCCCTGACTCATCTCAAAATCATAGAATCCACTGCAACTAAAAACAAAGTAACCAGTTATTGACTCTCTTGAACCACCACATGCATTTTAGCCATTAAGTTCATAATCTTCCAATAAGCACCTGACTCGTGAACCATCCTAATCTGAGTTTTCCTACTAAAGAAATCAACAACACAATTTCCCTTACCAGGTGTCTATGCTAGTTTAAAATTGAAAGACTACATTTACTAGACGCATCTACGCTGCCAAAGATTTAAATAACACTATGTAAATAGACACTTCTATCTCTTTTGATCTATATGGACTATAAAAGTTTCTCCCAAAAGATATTTCAGCCAATAATTAAGAGCGTAAACCACTGCTACTAAATTTAGGTCATGTATAGGGTAATTTTGTTTATAAGTACTCAAATATTGAGACCCATATCCTACAAATTGATCTCCCTGCATCATCACAACTCCATGACTGATCCCAAAAGCATCATAATAAACCTTATACTCCTCACATGACCAAATTAGGATCAAAATTGGTGTCGATGTTAAGCATTAATTCAACTCCTAAAAATCATTCTCACAAGCTTTTATCTATTCAAATATTACTCCCTCTATGGTCTATCCCAAATGTCGTGTTGTCGAATAGGAAAAGCCTTGGATTAATATCTTGTAATATCCAACTAATATAAGGAATCTTAAGATATCAAAAACTTTATTTGGATTCTCTTATGAAACGACAACCTGAACCTTTTATGTGTCCATAGACACACCTTACTCCGAGATAATGTACACCAAGAAGTGTACATGGTCAATACAAAAATAAAACGTAGATATCTTGGCATATTACTGATGCTCTCTCAGTGTACCTAGGACAATTTCAAGATGTTGGTAATGATATTCATGAGTCTTGGAGTACCCCAAGATGTCATTGAAAAACACCACCACAAACTAAACCGGATACATATGAAAGATCAAGTTAATCCAATCCATAAACATTACTGGTAAATTTTTCAAACCAAACGACATTATAATAAACTCATAAAGGCCATACCTACTTCTAGAAGTAGTCCTTAGTATATCATAACTCCTTAATCTCAACTGATGGTACCCTGATCTCAAATTTTCATTTCAAAACACACAATCTCTCTTCAACTGTTCAAACATATCATCCATATATAGATTAAGATATCGTTTCCTCATAGTCATTTTGATCATGTTCTGGTAATCAGTACACAAACATAGACTCTCATCAACCTTTTTTTTGAACAAAATAAATAATCCCCAAGGTGACATACTTGGGCGGATAAATCCATTTTCCTCCAAATCCTCCAACTGAGTCTTATGTTCATGAGTTTTAGTAGGTGGCCTTGTCTATGATGGAATACATACTCACTCAGACCCCGATATAAGCTCAATATGGAATTAAACATCTCTCTCAGGTGGTATCCTAGATAAGTATTTAGGAATGACATCCTGAAATAGTTCCACTACTAGTGCAAGGAAATTCTATCTAACACCCCTATTATCCAATAATAGACAAGAATCATGGGTTGTAAGCTCTACCGATTACAGAGTAATTTTCACTACATGGCCTTTCTGGATATCCCACTCTCCATGATAAATATAATGGTCACCCTAATGAGACATGAAGGTCACTCTACTATGGTAACAATATATGTGGGATCGGTAGGTTACTAATTACTAAATCCGTATAAACAAGTCAAAGCCCATCATATCAAGAACATATAGATCCCATATGAAATTACATTTTCTTATCTATAGTGAACATCCCTTGCATTGATAGATATCTCTAGACCGTTCTTCCAAGGTGAATCTATAGTCATTAACCTACTTATGAACTCCACTATAATGCTGAAACCATTAACAAGTTTTTTAGATATAATGGAATGAGAGTAAAAAATATAAATCATGGTACTAGATAAGCTAGAATATGCTATAATATTACCTCCCACTATCAATGGAACAGCCTCACTGTCCACAAGTGTTGGTTATAATGCATGTAAATATGCTACGCCTTTTCCTTGGGATGTTATCTAACTCTTCTAAGTACCACCACTATGCTAATATAGGTGATCATTTCAAGAAGCACCACATCCACAATCTCTACCATATTAGTTAGTATAACTCAATGTGCCAGACCAATATGGTGAATACGACCGCCTTCCTACACAACAAATCTTCTTGGCTACTCCTCCAGTACCCATCTATCAATGCAACCTCTAGAATTTCTATAGATGTCCTATCTTACTGCAAGATCAACACTCAACTGGGGGTTGAGAATATTTTTGATGATAGTGTCCCTAACTACCAAAATAATGATAGATCACCTAAGTATGTTCATGTCTAATCAACCATCTTGTCTATATACTCTTCTTCCCACTTCCTTGGTTAATGTTATCATAACAGTGCTTCCAACTCATGGAAGTATCCCCTCCAGATCGTCCAATAAAACTACATGGCCATCACCGGAAGCCTCTCATAGATTTTCATCAACTTTGAGGGCCTGATCCACTACTTCTATAAACTTCTCTAGCCTAAAGATATTCACTATGGAATTAATATCACACTTAAGTCCATCCTAAAAACATTTCATCAAAGCTGCCTCACATCCAACTAATGTTTAAGAAAAGTGTTGCAGATCTGTGTAGCATCTAGCATATCCCATCACTAACTTTCTCCCCTGTGTCAAATGCATGAACTCAACAGCTTTCTCTTGTCTTATCATATCTGTAAAAAAAATTCCAAAAACCTCTCTAAGAAGTCCTTCCATAACATGCCTTCAGTTTGTCCTGTTCATGCCTAAATGTCCCACCAATGATTCATTGAACCACATAGCCTATATGAGGCCAACATGAACCTACTCTCAGTTAGAGTCTTCAAATGGTCGTGCATTGTATCAATGGACTCACCCTAGTATTCAGATCCCTCAGTTCCACCCTCTCTAGTACAATTCGGTGGGTGTTGCAACTGAAAATTCTTATTCGACCTAAACATACTTTTCAAAACCCTCCCTAGGTCTCTTTCCATGAATTTTAGGAAGTTAGAGAACTTATCTCAGAACTACTCCACTTCATCTTTAGCTGTCTTGATTAGTTCCTCAAGTTCCTTAATTAGAAAAAAACATTCATAGGCATGCCGCGCGATTATCCCATCAAACAACATCACGGAAGAATACTCTCTATAGTGCTAAAAACACATCTCAGTTCTCATCAAAAAACCTTATAACATTTATATTAGAGGAATAAAAACAACAAGCAATTCCCCCCACCTCACCACACAATTAAAACTGAGGCTCTATCACAACCCTTAACCATCTTACTCCTTGGTTTTGGTTAAAAAGGGTAAACACACTACCATAAAAAGTATTATCATTTAGAAACCCAATTTTTATCATTTTTTCATCATATTAAAATCCTACTCTATTCATGTTAGGTACTATTTTTCATTTTAATCTAAAAAAGGAAACTAGTTCATGTTTAAAAACATACTCATAACCTGTTTTCACATGTGTGTCTAAATGATGCATGTCACAATAATCCAGAGTTCCTAGAATTGTTCATACAAACTGGCCTCTCATTCCATTTTGGGACATTAACCAATACTAAAAAATTATTAGAAACAATAATCACATTACACAATAATTGCGTCACCCAAGGTGAAATAATATTCAACTCTCATAGAAAACAACATTAAAAAAATCCCACCCTGAGTACATGGGTTTCCCCCCATACATGAGTTTTCAACTCCCACAAATGATCTCATTACCAAGCATCGACTCTTCCTAGTCTCTGGTATACCTTTCTTGAAAATATTAGGAAAAAATAAGAATAAATAAAACTATACCTCTGATACCACTTTGTAACATCCCAACTAGGGTGCAATGCGGTGGTTCCACAATTTGGTTCTCCATTTGAACTCAAGCATTCCTACCTGTATTCTAGAGGTTGTCGACTAGTAGTGAGGGTTTAGTAATTTAGTCATGTAGATACTATACCCTCATTTATTTTAGTAGAACACCAGTGTAAAAAAATAAACAAACACAAAACCATATATAACGAGAATAATAATCATGTCACAAGATAACCAAACTAGATATAAAATACTCAATTTTAATGGATTACATGGTATGCCAATAAAGTGACTATAATAAAACTGAAAATAATGACACTAAGACTCCCCAAGATGGCTCAAAACCAATTCTAGTTCCCTACTCCATGCTCCATCCCCAATCATCCAACTATCGCAAGGCTTTTTCCCTTATCTAGTCCTATAACAATATAATCTATTTGGGTACTGATCTGGAAGCTCGAATAGGGTGTGAGTACAACTCAGTAGGCCACCACAAATGATTTATAAAAAAATTAAATTCAAATTATAGTGTATTAAATACTATAATAAATAAGTACGATTCATAAATACAGAGTTTTTACATTGTCATTTATTCTTATATAACGACATTTATTGTAGGGTTCCCAAGGATACCCATACCTCAATTATAAATTCATTTCTTACTAGATCATAAAGTGTTACCTATGTAATATCATATCTTAATACCTTATTTTTGCTAAATCTAAATGTATTCAATGGTTCTATGATATCTTAGTACCTGATTAGACTCATGTCGGAGTTTGAATATTCTTGTGGGTGGACATAACTCTAATTTCCATTATTTCAATTATTTAGTTTCACATCTATAAGAGAAATTTCTAAAGTTTTCAATATCAAAATCATAAGTAACATAACCATGTTACCATTCTTACTTCTCAATAGAATGATCATGTTCCCATTCACATTAGTCATAAGTAGAAAGTCCATGTTACCATTTATACTTATCAATTTAAAATGATCATGTTCTCATTCTGTTTTCTCATAAATATGATGATCATGATACCAATTTTCACTTCTCAATTTATAATTAACATGTTCCAATTTTTATCACAAAATAAAATTTTCAATTAATTATCCACCTTAATCTCATTACTAATTCGTCAATCACTAAAACACATCCATTTCATTAGTAAACTCAACAATTAACTAAGTGCATAAAACCATTAATTAATTCATAAATTAATTAATCAATATCAGAATTCATACTCAATAATTAATTTTCCAGGATTAATTATCTCAATCTAATATCAAATTTTAATAAATAATCCCATAATTAATTATGTAGATCATATAATAAAAGTAAAATAATAAACCCACAATGGATTATCTCATCTTATCCATTTCAATTTCTCATAAATAATCCGTTAATTTATTATCAAGATTAAGACCCCTACCTCTTATAATAAATTTACCCTAATTAATTATCTAATAGAGAATCTCTTTAATCTCAGGATCAATTCCCCAATTAATCACCTATTTAAACAATGATTCGATTAATCAATTTGTCAATCTAATTAACCCAATTTAATAAAATCAATTTCTATAGGATGCTATAAATTCTACAATTTTTCAAATATATTTCAAATCCACAACTATAAGAATTAGATTTAAACCTCTTATATCAATCTTTGACAGAGGTTAAGTCAATGGAAGATTCCCATAATCCGATTATCACAACGATGTAAAAATGAGTTCTAGATCTAAATCCCTATATTGAGATCACTGTATTAAGATATAATCAAACTAGATCTATATCTTCAATCCTAGATCTATATTTCACCACATGGGTTTAGATTTAATAATATAGAATATATACTCTACCAATGATGAAGGAGAGAGAAGGGAATGAATAGAAAAAGAATTGGGATGAGATCCATATACCAGGAGGAGAGTAGATATTTGATTTGGTATTTATATCTCAAATAACAGAGTGCATATTTCCTTTGATTCCCTCTGAGTCAATGGGTAAACCTTCCATTACACTTTGGAAAGAAGAATCCTGAGTTAGGGCCTCATAAGAGGTGAAATAGGTCAATAAAAGAAGAAAATGAGTGACAACTGTAATTTTAGGATCCCACTATTAATGAACAGATGATTTAGTTGCACGGCTAGACAAATCATGGGAAAACTATGCATTAGACACTACTTCAATTGGAAAATTTTCATGGATACATCGCATGACCTCCCAAACCATGATTTATTCATTTCACAAAAACTGTCTCAAAAGATAATCGGGCACACAGTTTCTCCTAGGTAGGAATGTGGTTTGTACAAACCATGTGCCAACCATGCACAACCTCTTTTCTCCAAAATATTCTTAATCATCACCCAAACCCACCCAAAGTTACATATCCATTCAAAGGTAATTAATTAAAAACAAAAAGAACCTGAAATTGTACTAGAGATAACTCCAAAAAATGGTTGGGATGTTATATCTATATATATATATGTGAATGAATATTATATAAATTCTATAAAAATACTTTATGAAAAATTATTTATTAGTATCAACTTACATTCTATTGATGTCATATTTTAGGATTCAATTTTCAAATAATATGAAACCAATTATCATTCTACGGGTTTTTCATGATATAGTGATTCATTAATTTTAGGTGGAACACTTATGTAATATTTATCCATAAATTATTTTTTCTAGCCATATATAAAAATTTAATAAATTAGTTATTGGTCTATATCTAATGATATAATGTTGGGAAATGAAATTTGATACTCGATTATTTTTTGGGAAACAGGTTGTGATACCTTAAAAAGTTTGTATTGAAAACATGTATAGAAGATTGAATGAAAATGTTGAAGTGTACATAATTGTGGGGATTGAAAAAGGTTGTTTTATTTTATTATTTTATTCCAGTGTCATCTTTTTTTTTATCATTTTTAAAAAATACTATTACTAATGTTTTAAGTTATGGGTTTTTTTCATTAGTCATGACTATTGATCAATGAATTTTTTTATGAAATCTTCATATTATAGTCATTTACATATGTTATGTTTTATTACCTATATAAAGATAATATCATCTATTTTTAAATTCAATTGTTAATGTATATTTTTACACTTACTTTGTTTTTTATATCACACTCCTCCTATTTCCATTTCCCCTAATTGTGAAAAATAATATTTTTTAATATATTTATAGATATGAATGATATGAAATCATGTAATAAATTAAAAAAATACATATTTTATTAGAAAATATGGGTTATTATGTTATTGTTTTTATTATTTCTCTAACATTTTAAACATAAAAAGAAGTGGTCATGTAAGTGTTTCAATATTTTTTTTAAAAACTGTAATTTTAGAAATTTATATTTGGGACTCTTCAGAAGGTATCAAATATATAATATAATAATTGTGTTTTTTACAAGATATGGTTGTATTGTCTTATTAATCTCAATTAGTATTTGAAATGGTTTTTGATATCATTATAAGTAAGGATTTTATCATATGTGGATAATTTAAATGTTTCAGATACAATAAAGTCTCAATGAGTTTAAGGTGAATCATATGTTCAAAGGAATATATATCCATTTTGAGTTTTTATATGATTTTATTTTCACTAATTAATTATTTTTTTTAATCTTATTACATTTAATAAAGAATAAAATATCATGGAATATTTTATGTGAAGAATTGGTATGTGATTTCAAATTGATGTAGTAATGGTTAATTTAGACTACGAGTTAAATTAAATTTTGGAAAATATGATGAGCATTATAGATAACCTTGGGTGTTAAAATGTAATTTGATATCACTATTATTTATATTTTTTTAATGGGAGTAATATATTTTATATGTATATATATTTGGTGTATACATTGATTGTCATGAAAGAAAGTTCGTTTGTTGATATAAAATATATTGTATTTTTGTGGAAAATGATTCCATTATATTTTTTTACTATATAGTATGTAAAATCATAGGTAATTATGTGTCATTTATTATTTTGGTGATAAGTTTTTTGGTATTAGTAAGATGAAACATTTATAAATTTCATTATAACATAACGGGAGTTGAAGTGTCATAAATAAATTTATTTTATCATGGTTAGAAATGTATGCATCATTAGATAATTCATATAATGATATATTTTTCATACTATTTTGTTTACAAATTTTTATCCTAAAAATTATTATTTAATATTTAGATTGATATAGGTCATGAAAATGAGAATATAAAAGTTATTTCTCTTGAAATTATTAAATTTTATATCCTCAATCATAGAAATATTTATAAATGTATCATATATCTTCATCAGTAAGTGAAATTAATATTTACGGGAGATTATTTATTTAAGGGGGTGGAATTTATTATCACAAGAGTATATATTATATTACATTAAATAAATACCCTTTTGAGTTGTATGTATCTCGCACAAAATAAAACTAGAACAAAACCCTACAATTTTTATTGAAATAAAATAATTAATTGAATGATAAACAAAAAATGAATTATGGGAATTCAGTATAGAACCACATTCGGAAAAAACTAATATGACCTAATCCACATTCAAATAAAAGGTCCATTATTATATAAACACTGTTTTTATGATTTATTTTTTCAAGATCATCACCCTAATAATATCATGAAATAAAGAAAATTAATTAAAAACATAACAGACATGTTGAGAGATATATAAATATGATAATTTATTTTTTGAATATTTGAAATGATATATATTTGGATGAAACTATTATAAAGAATATATATTGTTATATGGACATTAAAAATATGTTCTTTAGAATTTTATTCAGAGGATATATAGTTACTGGGAATGAAATTATTGAATAGGTATATTGATTATCTGTAATAATAAGTAATAAATTTTAAATAATATAATTCATTGATAAAATGTGATGAAATAAAAATTTCTATTTTTTCAAAAATATTTTAATATTATTTTTTATTTATATTGAATAATAATAATTAATATCATAATGATTTCAACAATATGAATTGAATAGATTAAATTTTTAGAATATAAATAATTAATTTTAATACAATGTGATTAAAACTATTTAATATTATAAAGGATATTTTAGAATAAAATGTATTTAAAATCTTATAAATTTATATGGTATCTAATTAATAGATTTTAATAAAAGCAAAAAATAAAATTTTCTAATTTCCATTAAAATATATCAATAATAATTTAATTTTAAACAAATTTTAATTAAGAATATGAAAACATAATGAAAAAAAATTATTTTTAATTTAAAATAGTTATTCATTATATTCAATATTTTATTCATGATGGAAAGTACCCAAATATTATTCTAGGAATTTAAAAAATGGGCATTATTTTATCATTCACAATTTAAAAAATAGATTGGGTGATTTTGTTTTTTTGTTTGATTTAATTTTCTTATTTTCAACAAACGTGGAAAATATTTTTTTAAAAAATATCATCACTTTGACGATATAATCAGGATTTAAACATGAAATAAAAATTTAAAGAAATTTTTTTCTAATGAAAATAAGTATTCAAGGAGTAAGATAAATCATTTTAAATAATAGTTTTCAATTTTTTCACCCATTTGTGTGTTTTTGAATCCTATGTTTTAATTTAATCTAATAATTTTTTTCTTCTTTCCCCCTTAGATAAGAAATGAAAATTATTCATTCAACTTTGGATTTAGTTAAAAGAGTAATTTTTTATATTTATAAAAAAATAAATATAATTCAAATAAATATTTTAAAATATTTATATATGAATTCATTTTTATTATTAAATTGATTTTTTCATAAAACTATTTTTTTTACATGAAGAGAAGAATTAATAAAATTAGTTTTCTCCTCCCCAAGAAAATTATTCTGGTAAATAAATTAAAATTAATAAGCATACGTATTTCTAGTAATAATTCGAATTTCATTTTTCATCACAAAATGTTGTTAACATGTTAGAAGGAGTCACTGTAGAAATAAAAATTTTAACTTAACAATGTAAAATAAATTGTTAATGGCTTATAATATAACAAAGTATTATCTCCAAATGAGTGTATGAGTTATTTTTCAACTTCCTAATTATCCATTTTAGTTTTTATCTATATTGGATCCATCTTCCCTAGGAATTATATAGAATTATTAAATTGTGAAAAAAATATTTATAATAATGATACTACAATTATATATAAAAGGGGACCCACATATATCCCTATAAAACAAAAAAATATCTATTGGATAATATATATATTTATATATATGTGAATAATTATACTTTCCCATGTTATTGAGATTGTATTCCAAATATGAATTCATAAACCTCTCATTTCTATGTTATCCGTTAGAGGAAGATCCATGGTCTCAAAACCAACAATATCTTATTCTTGATTATTCTTCATTATCGACATTATCTTCATTATATTAATTATCTACCTATTATTGAATCTAATTTATCACTTTAAAAAATTCTTTTTGAAAATGTTATGACTTTTTTAATATTATTTTATACCTTCAAAATAACATGTTCTCACTCATTCAACAATTATATCATGTTCCTCTTTGGACGATTATGTCGTCTACATGAATGTTTTTATAATGTTTTTCTCATGTATGACTATATAAAAATAAAAAATTCTAATAAGATTCAATAAGTAATAATTTATTATATATTTATAATGTTGCATGTGAAATGTGAATAAATATATTCAATAATATGTATATTTATTTTTTTAATTGTGAAATTATGGAAAAAGAGAAGGATTATTCATTCCTAATGAAACAAAAACATAAGAACCATGAAATTGGTTCAGAACTCCATGACTATAATAAAATAATTTATTTCCCTATAAATAACTTTTTATTTGTTTTTAATCCCTAAAAAACTCAAGGATTGGAAAATGAAAATAGAATCATGGTGGGAAAATTGAATGGTCAAAACATGAATATTAATTTTGATAATATGAAATTAATACATGAGTAAAATGGAATATTAATTTTTTTTATTGTAATATAAATATTAATAATGTTATTTTTAATTTATATAGTAATCGATGATTAATTATAGAAGGATGTTTGAGTGTTTCTGAAAAAGACAATGTATGTAGTAAGGGCTTCATAGTCACAATTTATATTCCAAGAGGGAAATTTCATTTTGTTCACTAATTATGATTATATATATTTCAATTTATTTATATACCCATTAATATATTATATAATATTTATTTTTTAATTCATGGGATTTAAAATATATATTTTTTTATTGAATTGGATTTTGATTCAACTTTTATAAAACGTTTTATTGTTTCTTCATCCCAATTACCATTCATGGAGATATATTTTATGTTATACATATATTGAATTATATATAGTGTATTAAATTCATATTTGACATATTATATCTTAATGATATTTCAATTAATCATATTTTAATTTTCATTCCATGTTTTCTCTTTCAAGGGGTTTTGGTCGAATAATTATTGAAGTTGTTAGGTTTTATGTAGCCTAATTTCATTCTCATTTGGTCATAAACATTATTCCCTAACTATAATATAAAAATGTATTTATATTACGACAATACAGTATTTTTATGTTTTATTTTACCTTTCTCTTTGGAGAAATTACTTTTTGATGTTAAAATATCCATCTTTGATATATTTCATCCTCTAAAGGATATTTTGACTGTATAAATAATTGAAAAACTATCAAATGTATATCTATATTTAATATTAATATTTCTTCATGAAAATTATCTAATTTTGTTACAAAGAAAATAAATAAATAATATTATTTTCATCCCATATCTATAATTTTTCAAAATAATATTTTATAACTCTTTATTCGATGTAGAGTTTTCTATAAAACAACCTAAAAGCGTATAAGATGTTTCTATTCACTTTTAAACATTTTTATATTCCCTAAATACTTTATTATATAAAATTTGATTACATTAAATGATTTATTATCTTATATTTGTATAATTTATGGTTAAATAAGATCCTTCTCTAACATTCTTGGAAAATAATTTTGAAGGGAAGTCCTAACATTTACTTTTATTGAATTTATATAATTGATTTCTAAAAAAAATTCACCTACATTATACACTCTATATGAACATGTCATATATCTTGTAGAATAATGTAAAGTTTTTTTCCTATAATTTCCATTTTCTCTTTTTTTGATTTTAAATTTTCTATATAAACTGATCTATTCTACATTTCTTATTATGTGATATGATTTGGAAATAATGTGAATGTCATTTTTATTCCATGGGATATTTATAGATCTTTGAATTATTAATTCCATATTGAAAACATTTTTATGGTTTTTCATTATGTAATTTGTGGGCTCCTATATATCCAAATAATTTATTGGGTAATTTATTATATGTCATTAGGTAATTTTGGAAAATATGTTGTGTTTCTCATTTAGTAATGAATGATTTGTAGTGATGCCTGATTCAGTATCTTAGAAGATACAATAAGAGATGATTGATCAACTATGTTATAATGGTCTTCACTATGGGAAATGAAAATGAAAAATATTTTATATTCCTATGTTCTTGTAACACTCATTTTTAAAATTCCTAGAATGGTGTTTTTATTTCTTGAATCATGATTTTTGAGTCATGTTTCAACACACATAACACTATTTTTTTATGTTACAATAAATTATTTTACAATGAATCATGAAATTTGATCTATGAATTTTTTGGTTTTAATTACCTTTTATATTTTCAAGTACATTTATTTTATTATCATTACAGTAGTAAAAAATATAATCACTTATGATGCATTGATTATTAATGTTTATGTTTTCCCTTTTGAAGAATTTGAGGTCATTAATCTTATATTTCCATTTTTTTATGTTATGAATTATGATATAAAGAATGATATGAATTTCTAAAATATCATACTATAATAAACTAATAATAATGAGTTTACCATGATGTAGTAAATTTTAATAAATTCCTTTTATCATTTTGATTATCAGTTTTTGTATGTTAGGAAACAATTACCTATCAAACCAATTAAACATATACTTGTCAATTCATCTTAATGTACATTATAACATTAAAATTGTATTTATCAATTTGAAATCTAATAAAAGTAAAAATATGTTTGGTTCTATTATGATGAATCCATATAAATAGAAAATTTTCATCCACTCTTTGATTTAACATATGATATGTTATGTTTATAAAATTTCACATATATTTTCTTTGTTCTTATGATATTGGTTTTTCAGAGGAAAATTATTTGTGGCTTTTAGAATGTAATTTGAATGTATAATAGTTGATAATAGACATGTATATTAATAGGTAGGATGCCTTCACTGACTATCTAGTAGAACACACATGATAGTCGGTGGGATTAAAGTTTGTAGGGAAATTGTACAAACCCAACCAAACCTTAGGTGGTTGTGGAAAACCGCTGATTGTTCTCCCAGGAACACCGACACATAGGTGAATCCAATATGAAAGTAAATTTAATTTTCCTAGTGGGATATTAAACCTACACACTTTTTTCCATCATTAATTCTCAAATATTTCCTCAATGCACATATTTTGAAATTTTAAAATTACATATGGTCCCTAGATCTATCACATTCATCTCCCCTTGATCCTTTAGTATTATAATGATCTGAAAATTATTTAATGGAAATATTCCACTATATATATTCACATGCTTCCTCATCTTTAATAATTCTTGAGTAAGGATATTGTTTTTGTTCATATCCAAAAAAATTACTACATTCTTTATAGATCAATGAAATTTCCCCAATTTTTATGATTACTCTTGGCCATATCTTGATCAACCACCATTTACAGAGGTTCTATGGTTATGTGTTTAGGAATAATCTTCCTATAAATATTAATAATGGAATATTGATGGTATAAATATGATATATTGACTATAATTTTTTATATTGGTGGTGGATCTGATGTTACAAATATATCCCTTTGATCGAAGCCTGTTTTATTACATGCAGTGGATGCTTTCATGGAAGATCCATTAGGTTTGAAATGTTGAGATTTTCTTATTATTTAATATCACATTGTACATTTTTTCTAATGTTAATTTTATGGTGTAATGATGATAAATATATATATTGGAGGCTATCTTCTATAATTTTTAATGAATTCCTAATCCATTATTGAATCTGTAGTGGATCTAGTGAATTTACATCCTCTCATTTGATATATCTTGGAATTAGTTCTCTTGATCTACTCCTTGATATATGTAATTATTTAACAATATTTTTGACATTTACTGTTATTATTCTACTTTAGAAGAAAATTTCATTGATGAAGTTGAATTATTGTAGAGATACAAGAATTTTGAGAAATATCCTCGTGTGTTTGCAACATTGTTTGAGATTTTATCCATTGATGAACCATTATGTTATTAAAAAAAACCTTATGGACTGATGTTCATTAATTTTTGGGGATTCCTTATGTAAATTTTTCCTTTGTATGATTCTTGTGTTAGAATGATTTTATGAACATTCTTAATTATGAAAAATGATAGTGTGCATGTATCCTATAACACATGTTCCTGTTTCTTATATCCATGAGAATTTTTTTAGCATTTAGCTTATTTGAACATGTTTATTATTGATCACTTGTATTATATGTTGATACAGTCTTCTAATTATGATGTGGTAATATATTCTTTTAATGATTTACCATGTAATAGATGTTACCATACATTAGCATGTATTCCTCTAGGTTATTTGAATTGGTGGACCATTATGAAATTTATATACATTAAATGGGGAGTGAATATGAATTTTGGTCTTATAAATAATAGATTAGATTATAGTGAAATTATACAATGATTCCTCATGGATTTTATAGGATTAAATTGATTCCTATTATACTATATGTAAAATTATTACTAAAGGCATAACATATTCCGAGTAGTATGATCAGTTGATGCCTAATGGATTATGAGAACATGTCCAACTTGATACCAAATGGATTCGAGGAAACATATTCACATGATGTTTAGAAATCGATTTAATAGCCTTATGGATAGTTTCTGAATTCTTTCAACATAGTTATATAACTTCTAGAATGGATTTGAATTCGGTAAAGTAGGAAATTTTGGTGTCTTGGATAGTAAACAGGTTATCAATATATAATTTCTTATGAAATCATAAGAATTTATTGTTATCATGGAGTACACATGTTATACATGTGAATATTTTTTAAGGACTCAATAGTGGTGACTTAATAATTATTACTACACACAAAATCTATGAAAATCCTATTGTGAGTTTGGATATCTTGTATAAATAACTAGGGAATGGAATGAAGCCCATGGAAGATGGTTTATTTGAGTAGAATAAATATGTTAGAAGAACATGGATAGAATCTAAGAAGTTTCAACATCAGTAATTTTTTATTTATATTCTTTCAATTATTACTATGGTTTTGATTTACACCCTAGGATGAAATTAATTATTTTTATAGAATTTTTTCTAACTGATATTATATTCTTCCAATTTATTTATTCAGATTTGTTTATATTTATTTAGATATTATTTTTTAAATGATATAAAACTATTGGTATAGCTTCCGAGGTAATGGTATTTGGACCAACATTATTATTTTGAAATTTTGGATTTCGTATACTAGGATAAGAAGTTTGTAATTTGGTTACATGAATATTCGATGTATTGAATATTAACCAAACTACTTATTACATATTGTTCTATGTTCTATATAAAAATAATTAAATAGTGTCCTAGAGTATATATTGCGTTGATAATTCCATATAAATTCCCCACAATAGTGAAAACATTTATTTTATATGATGATATTATTAAATAATGTTCTACAGTTCGATAAGGTACTATGAATGGAAACATAATACATATGTTGTTTGGTGTGAGTAATCATAAGTAGGTGAGGAATATTCTCATATTTTTATGACTTCATAATCTACAAGATTAGATATTTTTATAATATCCCTGCTAGTATAAACTATGCATGTTTTTTTCATAAAATATTCCTATTTTTTACCATTAGTGATAGTCCTTAGACATTAATATTATTATTAAGGAAGGTTAAAAATTGTTTACTTAGTTGTATTTCGTATATCATAGTGATAACAGGTCATGGTGAAGTTCAATAAGTTGGGTGCTTCATGAGTATCATATCATTATTTCATTAGTCGTGTAAGGATTTTACCTAACAACCTTAAGAAAGATGATATTATGGATCATTTATTGGAATAAAAATAAAAAATTAAATTCAATGGACAAGGAACAAGTATGTTTTTATTCCACATAGTTAGGGAAAGACATATTTAGAATATGGGTTCAGGACATATATGTGCAACATTCTTGATGAGATATTGTGAAAAAAGGAATATATTAAACAATGAGTATTTTTATGTGGTTATCGTCATTGTGAAATTTTATTATTTCTCTTGGGTTACTTGAACAATTACTAGATAGTAATATTATACAATAGACTATTCCATCCAATGAAAATGAGAAAAACTCTTAGAGGGACAAACACAAACTCTTTCTTCTAATCGTTATTTAATTATATTTTAATTAAATTAATGGAATAAATGTTATTTTATTGATCATAGAATAATTTTATCCAAGTTATTTTGATTTCATAAATTAAATAAATATTTATTTTATGTCATGTGAATAAAAATATAATTTTTTAATATATTGAATATTGAATATTTTTTTATTTTCTAGTATGTGAATTAAAAAAGAATTTATCAATAAAATATTTATTTTATTTTTCAATAAATACCAGAGAGTTTGAACTGACTGATACCATGTTGAGTGATAAAATAATTATTTACAATACAATAAATATTATTTAACAATTTTCGCATTTTAGCGCATCAAAAAATAATAGTATTATTATTATGTGGAATATGGGGTTTATTAATGGTATTAAATGTTATTTAATGGTTGTAATGAAATTAAATAATATTTTAACTTAAACCCTAACTCTATAAATAGACAGTTTTGTCTGTTGTGTATAACATCCAAAATAAACAATATTGAATTATTGTGCACAATGAATTAAATCTTAACTCATCCTTCTCTATTTCTCTCTCAATATTGAGAAAACGTACAAGAGACTTCTTTAATATTAAAAGAAGAAAAATCAAGACTTATCAATGTATGAAATTTTATTTGGAACTATAGAAATCAAATATCATGTTATTTAGGTTTAATATCATTAAATAAATTATGTATCACTGCTAGAGTGATTCTTACTTCGATCCTTACCAGCATAATGATGTAAATTAAAATGGGTCTTTTTTGATGATTAAAATCGAATATAAAGGATGAAACATAATACAAGGTACCTAATGTATTCTAAAATAAATAATCTAATTATTAAATTAATGTTCAAGATTCTCTATTGGGGTTTCAATGAACGAATTTAAAAGAAATTATTATAATCACAACATCAACAGTGAACTTCTGTTGTGCCTGAAACATTCATGTGGTATCAGAGAAATCATTTTTAAATTTTTCATTATTTATTTGATTTTTGATCTTTGTGAAATTGTGGAAATATTTTCATATCATGGTATTCATTATTTAATCCAATTTTAATTAACACGATCCTAAATAATAATCATTTTTGTAGGAGTGTTTATTTTCTTAAATGACTCATAATTAGTGAATAATGATCAGATGTTCCATCAAGAACTAATAAATTTTTTCTAGCAAGAAATAATTACACGGTGTGTACTCAAGAAGTATAATTAGTTTTCCATAGTTCAATGTATCCTGATTTTCGAAGGGACACACATCATGACATACATTAACTACGTACTATAGATGCTATAATTTTACTAGCCAACCTGGCACACAACTGTTGTATTACACAGATTGTATCATTGTACATGTTGTGGAGTCTACATAGGTTAGCAGCGTAAATCATAGAATCCATGTGGTCATTATACATGATCGAACCCATGAGAAATTGGAAACATAGAGAATTTATGGTATACCGAATGTGTATACGGTATACACGGTGTTTATTTCATCAAATATCATGTCTCAATAACATGCCAAGTCACTTAGTGGTAATATGAATAAATATCTAAAAGAGATAAACAATATGTACAGTCCTTGAACATTATTTCTAGTTTATCAAGACTCACACCAAATACCAAGTCATTCATATACAAAACATCGTAAGAAGATAAGCGATGTGTATCTAGAATTTACATGTTTTGTACTATGATCAAGGTATATGTTTTAGACCCTGGAATGTTACCCATATTCGCAACAATCGAGACAAATGGTGGGAATATGGATGAACAATTTTTGTAGTCTTCCATTAAATGAAATTATTAAGAGTTACATAAATTTTAGAAATTACATCATTAAAACCTTATTTTATTTATTGGAACATAATTATTTTTTTGAAAATCTAATTATATTTAAAAAAAATCAAATTCTCAATTTTTTTATTGATACAAATATTTTATTATTTGTTATGATGTTTATTGTTTATGAATTTCATAACTAATGGGTATCTCCAATTCATTTTCGATTATCAGTAATATTAAATTGAATTAATTTTATAATTTATTAGTTAATTATTACATGTTATGTTATCTTTATAATAATGACGGAGTTATGAAATGAATGCTAGTTGGTTACTTTTACATACTAATTGCATATATGACAAATCATGAGATTGAACAAGACTTATATATTTTTTGTTACTTATTAATTTATTTTTATTTTCTGTGTATGATTTAATTTAATATTAAATAAAATTTTGGAATGTGTGGAATATCTCCCTCCATTATTATATAGGAACTACATGGACAATGATATTTATGTATTCCCCTTTAAACAGTCCATTGGTTCCCCTCACATGTGTGTGATTGATAAATACTAGAAATTAATCAAAAATCCCAAGGAATGAGAAGGAAATTTACGAAGGAACCATAATGATTCTATCATAGTGATACATAGATATAAAAGTAAAATATTTTAAATAATACCTATAATAATAGATGTAGTTATTCCCCTAGGTCATAATTTTATCTAATGTCTTACAGATAAATCAACATTTAGATGAGATCATGATCTTTTATTTTGCTTTATTTATTTATTTATGCCTATGAAATAATTATTTTTTTATGAAAGAGATTATTCACATAAATAATTTAGTTAATATGTAATGTCAAAATATAAATAAATGGATTAAGCATTAATGTTTTATCTAACACGGTTAATTAATTTATTAAAGTCTACATAATATTAACAAGACATGTAAATGATAAAACAAGGTAAAATTAATTAATAATTAATTAAAATACCTTAAATTAATATTATGCCAAACTAATAATCTCATTAATAAATTTGGAATGAAATCAACGAACAAAGTGTAGATCATTGAAAAAGACTAGGAACATACTTTTATTAGGGAGTTATATTTTGGGGTTTGGGTTGACATAACTGAATTTTTATTAACATTAATAACCGAAGTCAATTCAATTCAAACTTAGAGGCGAGTATTGAAGAAATACGAGTTAGAATTTTAGGATAGGTGAATACACTCAATGGATCATGGATACAAAAGTACATAGTTGAAAAAAAATCCTACCTAGTTATTTTCATATGGTTTTCATGGTAAATGTATGGATCATTAATAAAATTAATGGATATCTTTTCATATAGAATATTAAAGAAACTAGACATTTAATGTTTAATGTTACGGGCTATTGGAGCCTAAATAAATAGTGGTAGATTTAATAAAATAATTTAATTTATTATGTATCACCTAATTTGTAATAAATAAAATTACTAATAATAATATTTTTAATTATATAATAAAATGAAAAGGTTATCATCCACAGTATACCTATGATCAATATTGGATAAAGAAAACCTCTTAATTGGAACTAACTTCTAAGAATGGTTTAGATGCATTTGGGTTTTACTATGCCATGAATGGAAATATTATGTGCTCAAATCCTCAATGACTGGTCCACATATTAATGAGGAACATGATGAAGACTTCCAGGACTATGAAATACTTTTGACTAATGTGGTCATTGTTCAATGTCTGATTATTTCATCTATGTCTAGTAAAATCATTATGTGTCATGAAAACAAGGTTGTGCATATCATGATTGGTAACGTTCTATGTCTATACTAGAAAACATATAGATGGGTACAATTTGATATTTCCATGTAACATTTTCATTGAAATATTAGAGATGATTCCGTAGATGAGCATCACATAGTAATGCTCATTGGGAACATTGAATGAGTATAGGTTCTATAAATTAAATAATAAGAAAAAATATGTACCGACCATATTATTGAATCAATAAATATAATATTATCCATATTTTTTGTAAATTGTAATATGAAAAAAATTGATAAGTCTATGCTAGATATTCCTACTCTTCTTCACCGCGTAGATATGGATAAAAGGCTTGAATAACCTTTTGTCCATATGGTAAACAAACGATAAGTTAATGAAAATAGCATTAAGCCTAAATATCCTTTAAGAAATTCTATGAAAAGGAAGATAAAGGGAAAAGCATGAGAATTTGATGTTGTCTATTTCAAAGGTGGAATGAAGGGCCCCTAGAAGAAAAATTGCACCCATCCATAGAAAAAAAGGGGAAACTTCATGTGTGTCTGTTATCAAGTGAAATCTATGTGATTCTATTAATTGGATATTAGATATATATTTTGGTTCTCACATATGAATTAAAAACCATGAAACATATATATTTTGAAATATTAATGAGGGGGGGTTGATCTACAAGTAGCCAGTATAGATAATATTTTTTGTGTAGAAATCAAGGACTACCAACTCACATTGTCGGCTATAATGATCTTGATTTTAAAGGGTTACTATTATGTTTCTTTTGTTACCAAAACCATTATTTCTATATCTAAACTAGATACTAATGTATATATATTAAAATTTTGTAATAACTTTTTCATTTTTTCTAATGATAACATTTTTGCGAAAGAATTATTTAAATAATGATCTTTACGTGAATGATTAAAAAACCAATTAATGGAAATATATACTTTTACATCACTGACTAGGTCATGTAAATGAAATTTGAATAACTGGATTACCTAAAGATAGATATTTAAATTATTTTTAAGTTAAAAGACATGGTAAATTAGTCAAATGTTTGTAAGTAAAAATGACTAAAGAGACATTTTGTGGGAACATAAAAAGCGCTAATAAGATTTTTGAATTAGTTTATGCCAATGTGTGTGGATCAGTTCCATTTAATCAAAATGGCTACTTGTACTTCAGAAATTTTAATATTTATTTTATTAGATATAAATATGTATACTTAATAAGGTATGGGTCATATTTTTTTGATAAATTCAAGTAATATATGAATGAAAATTAGTACCAACTTCGTATGAAAAATAAGAAAAACTACTCATACCACGGTGGATGATATCTTAATAAAGTCATCATTTATTATTTATGGGAGTATGATATATTTTATCAATTCACTTTTCCATATACGCCATAGTGGAATGGTGTATGAGAAATTTTGAACCAGGCCTTGTTGTTCATGGTTAGATCTATGATGAGTAATGCAAGACATCCATTATCCTTTTGGGGATACTTGATACAAATAGTAACACATGTACAGAAGAGGTTTATAACTAATGAAACATATGTATACTATAAAAATTATGGAATAGAAAGAATAATGTGTTTTATTACTTTCTAGAGTGTGGTTGTGTAGTGTTTCTTAAGGGCTCTTTGTGTAATTATATTTCACCAAGATGAGAAAAGTTTATCATTATTGGATATCCAAAAAAAGGAATACTACCTATAAAATCCATCATAAATGGTTGTAGTGGTTGATAGATGTCACACATTTCATGGGGAGGATCCTACCACAAAAATATATAGTGGGAGTGAGATAGAAATCAATGAAATATAGTCTCAAGATACATTTTTGTTGTCACTTGAAAAAAGTATACGACACCCCATAAAAGAAGAAATTCATCCAAAGACATAATTAACATGTAGGAGTAATAAAGAGGTTATATAACTAGAAAATTATGGTTATCTAGTCATCTTGGATTGTGAGTCATTATTATATTACAATAATGATCACCTAACATTCCAGGAATATGTATGTTGAATATATATTACAAAGTGGAATGGGGAAATTAATTACGGAATGAGTTACATGTACCAAAACTGTGTATGGATTTTGGAAAACCCACCATTATATGTAAATACCATTGTTTTAAAATGGTTATTCAATAAGAAAATGTACTTTTAAGGACAAGATAGTACTTATTAGTTTTGACTGGTTACAAAAGGGTTTAAACAACATCAAGGGATTTGATACAATTAAACCTTTTCCCTAGTCTCAATGATGAAATACATATGAAATATACTTACCATTACAGATTTTCATGATTATGATATTCAAAAAAATGGATTCCAAATAATAATTCCATAATAAAAACCATTAGTAAGATGTCAATTTGAAATAACCTAATGGTTTTATGACTCTAAATGATTCTAAAAACATTTATAATTTGTAAATACCCATTTATGGATTAAAAAAGGTATTGAGGCCATGAAAAATTAACTTTTATGAGTACATTAAAAAATTTTGTTTCATAAATAAAGAATTCAAGCCAAGATAATATAAACATTTTAGTGGGAGTGAATTAATTTACTTAAAAGTATATGTTGATGAAATATTAAACATTTGAAATGAAATACCAATCTTACGATCAATTATTAAATTAATGAATAAAATAATATTTAGGAATGTATAAAGAAAGGATTCATATAATCATAGTATCAATATTCAAAATGATAAATCCTAGAGGTTTCTCATCCTAATTCAATGTATATACATTTATAAGAAACTAAAGAGATTTAGTAGGGAACAATCCATGAGGTGATTGTTTCTAGCATAACATGACATTCATATTTTGTAGGAAGATGTGTATTTGTACAAATGAAGAAATAAATAAAATGATATTGAATATATATGCATTAAGGATTAAGTTACTCATATACGATATGCTATGTACCCAAATTGATGAGATATATGAATTCAGTGTGGTAGGAAGATATCAAGATGATCTAGGTGGATATGATTCAATGGTTTTCAATATTGCACTTATGTATCTATTGTGTACTAAGGATATATTATTAGTTTATATAAGATATTAGGAATTAGTCATCATAAGATATAAATATTCTAGTTTCCAAAATGATCAAGATGACATGATTTCACAAATAGGATACATATATTCATTGAATGGAGGTTTTTTGAGATAGAAGATCCCAAAAAAAATATAGTTGTAGATTTTGAAGAATATTCAGAGTATATTTCAGATTCTATTAAAGTTAAATAAGTATTATCTACTCACAAATTCATCCAATAGGATAATGTGGTTTCTAGATGTAATTATCATATCAAACTCTATTGTGATAATATAGCAGCATTGGCTCTTATAAAAGAGATAAGGTCACATCTAAAGAGAAAAAACATACTTTGTGAGTGTAATCTCTTGAGTTATTTTCTTACAGTGGTTAAGTTACAATGAAAATTATTTCCACATAATTCAACATGGTATACCCCTTGACCAAATTCTTGAATAAGGAAAAACCAGACTATCTTCTGAGGTTTACTGGAAAAAGATCATAGGTAGTTGAAACTAGTCCAAGTGGGTGTTTTGGAGTTGGTGAAATTTGACTGACTATTTTTACTTGGATTTAATTTATATTCATTGTATTGAATATTTTAAAAACTAATTATTAAATATTCCACATTTTTATTCATGACTCTAATGTAATAATATCATTGAGTATACATCTCATTGACAATGTCAAATAAGTTCCTTTTTATGATAAGAACCTTAATGTGTTATGATGATATTCTTAAATAACGTTCTATTTTTGGATAACATACTATTATGGGACACATTGTAAATATATTTTTATGTATGATTAATCATAAGAAGAAGAAACATCTTTTTAAGAAGTTGGCATTTGGTAATCTCCATGATGAGAGATTATGAGATCATACATTCTAGTGTGAATTCCACATGATATGGTTTCATCAAAAACCCCTATATAGTATCATATGTTTTTGTATATGGAAAATAATATTGTTACAAACTTTTGTTACAAATAATTTTAAAGATGTATTTAATAAACCATTACAATAAAATTTGATCTAAAATTTTGTAACGTTGGGTGAATCATGAGTAGCGTGTCCTTAATGTACAAGTAAAGGATGAATATTTCCATTATATATTTATGGAAGCTACTATATCCCCCCTTTTATTTCAAGATAAAATTCACATTATATTTCATGGTCATTGTATAATGATGTTTTTATTTCAGATATTTAATTAAAGACATATCGATCATATAGGTTGGTTACATAGATGTGAAATCTACATAATGTGATATTGTGTGAAAGGGATTATATTACACAGTGAGTCTTCATATGTCTTTATCATTGTTAAGTCATTATTTTATTTCTCTTTAGTTCCTTGACCCGTTGTTAGACATTAATCTTGGACTTTAGGCAATCCTTCCTAATTCAAACATGAATGAATCAGAAATGGTAACATAATAAGTGCTTATATTAATTTCAGTTAAATTTTATTTTAATTTAATTGATGTATAGATATTATTATCTTCATCAAGGAATAACTCTACTCATATTATATATATCACATAAATGAAAAAAATATTTATTCGTTTCCATTTGAATAAAACAATGTTTTTATTTTATTAAATAATTAATATTTATTCTTCGATATGTGAAAGAAATATTTACATTTGAATAAAATATTTATTCATGTATTTAATAAATTATATGGAGTTTGAATGGACCAAGACTAAGTCCGGTGATAAATTAATTAATTACAATCTGGTAAACATTATTTATCAATTTTCATAGGTTGGTGCACCAAAAAATATTAATATTGTTATTATTATGTTTCATGGGGTTTATTAAAGGTTTTGAATGTTATTTAACAGACGTCATGTAAATATATATAATTTTAACTGAATACCTTAATCTATAAATAGACGGTTATGTATATTGTGTACAACATCCAAAATCGAGGATATATATTTATTATGTAGAATTAACTCTCTCTCAACTCCTTCTCTTTCTTTATCACGAATGAGAAATGTTAAGGAGAATTAGTGAAGAGTAGAGAATGAGTGATCAATAAAAAAAACACAAGACATTTTATTATCCATGTTAGCACCTAGAGATCAAGTGGTTTTTCTAAGAGATCATTCGGGCACATGTGGATCACCACTAGAGGTATTCTACCTTATATCCTCACAAGTAAAACGAAGAAAATCAGAAATGGAAATTTCTGGTGATTGACATAAAATACAAAGACTGAAACCTATGTCATGGTAATTTATTTATTCTAGTTTGAATAAATGATTATAAACATACCACTAAAGATCATCAACTATGGTTTTAGGAAATTGAAATTAAAATAACTTTTTATTATCACATCCCTCGTAGAATTCTATGGCTCAACATAGACCCTTCGAGTAGGCTCTTGTATATGGGGAGGCACATTTGAGGTCTTTTGGCTCTTTGACTCAAACCCAATGGTTTATATAAGGGTGTTATTAAATGTTATTAGATGAAAACAATATTTTTTTTATTTCTAACCAATGCAGGGCATGTTTAATAGGATATAGGTAATATTATAGTTTATAAGGGGAGTCTCCATGTGCCCATAAAGTCCATTTTTAATACACCTCATAGTTTTCATTGATTAGATTTCTATTTATATTTTATTTTACTTTGGTGAATTCGAGAATAATTATTAGGAAAATAGGATAAATTTTCTTATATATAACTATTGTGTGCAGTATAATTGTTCATTTTTTTATTCCTTAATGTGTGTTATCCATTCAGTATAGACTTGCATTAATTTATTTATTGAAATTATTACCGTGTTTTAAAGATAAATATATGTTGGAAATAATTAGTTATACCTAATCAAACATTTATGTTTTCATATATGTACATATATTTATAAGTATATATGTATAAATATCATTATAAATATAAATAAATATATATTATTGTAACTAATGTGATGGAATTGATGAATTATTTAGTGATAAGAGAAACATAACGTAGGTTTTGGGTAGACCCATTAGACATCCTTGGGTTATCACATAGACTAACTAGGATATGTAATAATGAATATAGTTATTTCTAAAAGTTTAGTTCTTTTTAGAGTATATCTTCCCAATCATGACTAACAAGGGTAGAAACTAGAATTGGATGGATACTCCCAGATGGGGGATACCACCATGCCACCAATTTTTGTGCATGAGGGTGATGTAGGGCATTCTACCTCACTTACTCATGTAGTGTATTTATTGGTCCCATCTCAACAAATGATTCATCCAATTGTTCCTTCCTTTGGGGGAGAGGCACTATGGTCCATGGTTGACTATTTCATAATCTTCAAGATCATCATCCAAAATCCATTCTTGGAACATTACTATTGATGGATGTAATGGACCAGGGAGATGTTATAGATTATGTCCTTGAACACATTTAGATTCTTGAGGATTATAGGGTGATTTTAGAATCCTTTGTTCTATAGGGAAACTCTTCCATTTGTTTGGGTGTAATGGTACATTTTGTAAAATGAGAGGGTATAACATTAGAGGTCATAAAGGTAATGTTTTTTGGGAAGTCATTCCAAACATGATTCTTCCAGACTGGAAATAGGATTTCATGGAGTAAAATAATGAATTCTTCATAACATACACGTTCTCTTATTTGTTAACTAAGATACTCTTCTTTCTCTAATATAGGCTGGAAATGAGGTAAAAAATAATAGAATATGCTATATTTGTGTTCATCATGAAATTTATTGAAAGAACAAGACTTTTGACAAATGAACCTAAATGGATGTTCTTAAAATTCCCTTGACTAATGAAAATGTATTAGTCAAAGATGGAGAAGTTAGCTAACTTCTAAAAAATAATTCATAGGTGGTTGGACCTCCTAATAATGCGACACATGATCCTTCTATTTGATGGATGGGTAGGAACAAAGACACTAATAATGGTTGTGATATTAAGAAGATCCAAATTATGGATTCTTACGGCCCCTTGAGAGGATATCCAAAATTCTTTTTCTATTGAATGATAAAAAAATTACATCATGGTCTACAAAAACCCACAAAGAAAGTGTTATTAAGATGACATGATGGGATATATCTATAAAATTTTACCTATAACTTTATATTATGGATTGAACATAGGATTAAGGTAAATATGGTTAGTTAATAATGAATCCAATTAAGGTCTTCAATAACACACTTAGATGATGATGTATTTGGATTTTAATGTATCCTAGGAGCAGGGTTGTAAATATATGGAAGGACAATATAATGGAGTGAATTTGACTGTAGAAGATGGTGGTGTGGGACCTTTAACTATTCTATATATGGTATTTATCACTTATTCATTTTCTACCACATAGATTGACAATAGATCTTAATATTATTTTTATCTCCAGAAGATATTATTGTCAATAAATTAAAGAGCTTGATATATTCAATATTTTCACATCAGCCTCATCTAGGTTGGTGAGGACTCAATAGGTGCATCCAAGAGACCTGAGATCAAATTCGGATATAGGTGAATTTTTGGGGTACTGTAGTAGTACTGTAATACAATATTCCTTCGTATTGTAGCATGTGTTGTTCAATACTATAGTAGCCAGAACTATCCATCCTTATGGGCCTTTGGGCCACTGATTTGGTCCTCGGGTCTTGAAAGGATTTTGGGCCCCCAATTGCCTTTGGTCCTGTAGTTTCTTAAGGCCTTCAGGCCACCTTAAGGTTTAAGGGCCACCTCAATGCCTTCGGGCCACTTGAATGCAAATAAACTAGTCAGACAATAAGAGACAAGGCTTTACATGAGGATTCAGGGAAGGTGCATTCACTATGTTTAGCTAACCAGAATTGAAAGAATGAGAGTGTATGGAATTGCCATCGGAACCGGGCCTATAAAACCTTGCATAGGATAGCTAGCCGACCAGCCCTGCAAATTTGGATTACTGATATCATGAACTATGTTGGGGAGGAGCAGTTTCAAGTTTTCTTATCTATGTGATTCTCTCAAAGACATATGGGTCATGTAATTATATATAATCCTTTCGGTATTTTAAGGGTTCCACCTCATCCCATTAAAGGTGGATTATCAAAAAGAAAAAAATGAAGGCCAATGGTCAATTCTGATATATTCTATATTTTTACGCCATGAAAAATCATTTGGGACAATGTTTGACCATTCACATAAGTAGAAAGAGTTCCAAATAGTCATTACCGGTTATGGAAATATATGGGATTTCATGGTTCTATAAAAAAATGAGATTAGATGTGATTAAGTTCAAATACTATTTGACCTTTATAGAATCCCACATTGATTAGTATCAGATATGGGTATCATTTATGGTTCAAATGGGATAGCAATTTGTGGTGAATAGTTAATGGGAATTATGAGTCGGTAGAGTGTGTCCATACTTGAGATAGTTTTGGATGATCATGGAATAGAATGTTATATTGTCTCAATCAACTAGATTATTGGGTGGCCCCACAATTATTCCTTCAATTTTGGATCTCTGTCTAGATATACTTTTAGTAACCATCCTAGGAATTTCCACTAATAGTGGTGTTTAATTCAAGATATAACTCATCCTTGTTCCCCATACCATTTTAATACCCCTTTATCATAAGGGTATATAGAATTTGAAGTATATATGGGTATAACATGTGGATACATTGAATACTGGATTTATCAAGTGAAGTACACCCCCATGGGGTGGAAATTTATTCCTCACCAACAAGGAAAACATATTTATTTTCCACTATATATTACTGAAAGGTAAATCATCTAATGATGAATAATACATATCATATTTACATGATTAATGATCAATTTTAATATTTATTGGGAGGATAGTTTTTATTAAATATTTATATATGATTGGGTTGACCCAAGTTGTGGGATAGGGAGGAGCACATACGAAAGGAAAAATGTTTATCAAGGTTTCAATTATATGATTAAATGTTATTTCTCTTAAGATAGATAAATGCTGTGAGATTGTAATTTTCTATCATGATCAAGATATTATAACCATTTATTAACTCTTTCATCATGGTGTTAATTTATGAAATATTCCTATATAGTCTGATTCTATATCATAATGCTTTACATCTTGAGATAGTCATGTGTACATTTAGAGGACAATAGAATTTTTCTAATAAAAAAATTGAAAATTTTGTATTTAGAAGGTGATATTAATGATACATACGGTGTCTGTGACTTATATATTTATGGACCATAAGAACATTGAAAAAATTATTTCTAAGACACATCCCAATATGTTCTCGATATTAGGATCATTAAATGTTTATATGGATGATACCAATATATTATCCATGTCTACTCATATTCATCAAAACCTAAAACTACACTGATAAATAATGGATTGATGTTCCAGTTTTCAGACTTCTATGAAGAGGTTTTTATTAGGAAAAATTCTAGCTTGACTTTAACTCTAATGTTGATTAGTCATATTCAAATGGTTTGTTATGTTGTGTACTATGATGAATAAATTTTTTTTGGGATCTGTAATGATGCAGAGGAAGAGGATAGTAGAATATAGGTTATTCCAACTATGACTCGATGAGAAGAAATATCCCACCAATGAATTTTTGTTGTTGTTGTCCATGATTTTATTTGTTAGATATAAAATATATTTGAAGAATATTTTTTTGTTTACTTATTCATGAAGTGCCTTCATAATATCTTCACATAGTGATAATAGAAAATAGAGTACATTCCTTTAACAGGGTACCTATTGACTTTTAATTTTGAGTTATCCAATGTATAGTGTAAAGGAAACATTCATAGAGATAATCATAGTTATAAAATATATTTAGAGGAGGAGTGTGGTAAATTATATTTGGAGGAATAAGGGAACTTGATGTGGTTTTGGATGATTATAGGATTTATGATTTATATGTTCAGGGATTGATGGCATATACCCCATTGGTTGTCAGATGTTTGATTTAAGAACATGTAACTGAATGAAATGAGACTGGACCAAAATGTGATGTGATGAGGTAACAACTCGTTGATGGAGACCCGATATATGGTTGTTCAATGTATGATAATGATGTCTTACTTATCATTATATATTTTTATCCCTTTCATCAATTTTTAATATATTAGTAGGGAATTCTATATTAGTTTTCCATGGAATATAAAGGATTGATATTTATGTTACATGAAATTAGGTGAATGTTTTCGTGGTCATGAATAAAGAGTGAAACTACATGATTTTTTCTGAATGTTATAAAAGTTTGAAAAAATGTATAAGAAACCATATCCTAGTGGTTTTCTCAACAAAACGTTTGGAACTGGGAGGATGTCATGATAGAATTTTTTATTGGGATACATAGTACTCCATAAATCCTAGATTTTCATTGGTTTTATTCAATTGGTAAACTAAAGTTTCTAATTTCTTAAAAATCTAGGAGACTCAATCAATATATGTGAATGTAATGAATTATATCTTTTCTATAACGTGATTTCATGGAGTTCCCTTAATAAATGTATCTAATTGAAGAGCATTTTTAATATAGTATTTCTAAAAGGTCATACAGTAGGCCTTAGGGGCATATCTCAGATTGGGTATGGTCTACTATCCATATATAATATAATAGAAAAAACTACATGATTTATGTAACGCCCCAACCCCAGTGACCCAGAGTCGGTGCATTATTACATTACATTGGCATGATAAAAGGAAATCATGTCCCGAAATACTGATCAGTTTAGTAGCCTTGGAAATACTAGATACATTCATAATGTTTACATTACATCATAAAATAGAAAACTACAAAAACATTGTTTCCATATACAACACTGAGATCCCATATATTATCCCTACAAGTGAGTCATAATATACTTCTTCACTTCCTGGGAAAAATAAAACAGAGAAATGGGTGATTTCAGATGCTCAGAAAGGATAACAATATAGCGGAAACATTCATAAATAAGCATAAACATTTAAGGGAATGTATAAAACTAAAACAAAATCCTTTTCAATATAAAATTCATCATAATATGGAAAATATAAATCAAAACAATGTCATTTACATACTCACATGGATATTATTCTAGTCAAATAATCACATGCAATATCAATATCCACTTTCAAAATTATGGAATGCATAATTCCAGACATCATAACCACATAGTCAAGGCCTTGTGCCAATACAAAATATAATATTATGTCAAGGCCTTTTCCAAGAAACTAGTTTGACTCATTAGACCTACCGATGCATCGAAGAGCTATAGTGGGCTCCACTTGTCCCTTACTAAGTCCAATGCATTCCTCATATGAAATGTTTTAAACATAACACAAACATTCATATTAAAACTAGCATACAAAATATCAATACTTTATCCATAAATCATGAATGGTATAAAAATAACATATCCACAGTCAAACATATCACAAAACATTCAATACAAAATGGAAGATTTGTATCATAATAAATCAACATAAAACAAGATTAATATCAATTAAATGATGTTGACATAGATGAAATCAAAACTATTTGAGAGAAATATCTCATTATTTTTTTTGAAATCATTTAAAGTTACATAATTATAAAAGAAAACAAATATTTTTAAAATATTATTATATTCTTGTAAGGGAAGAATCGACGATGTTATAACAGTGAAGATTAACTACACCCTCTGTATAAGTTAAAAAACATTCTTACCGTAATTTTGTCAAAAAGGTCATAAATGACCTTGTTTGGAAAATGATGGAAAGATTCCTTTCAAAACATATAAGGTAAAATAAGGGTATCAATGACTTTAAACCATAGTCGAGTAAGTAGTAAAAATGATTTGGAATAAATTTTTAGGAAAACAATGATGTGGATGATAATGGGGTCCCAGTAAATAATAACATATAAACAACCCTGAATAATGAATAAGTTGTAGAATTAACTCTAACCTTGTTCTTTTCCTTTGTAGAGGGTAGTTTGACCTCCTTTATAATTGTAATGACCCACTAATTCTCATTAGATTGAGATCTCAACGTGTCTTTACTTGGCCTTAGGTGACATCCCCAAGGAGCCAAAGGCAGTCAATAAATGCCGAAGGGTTTCAAAACACATGGGGGATGATTTACCCTTTAAATGTAAACAACCAACAAACCATTCAAACTATGTAAACATATCCAGGAAACCACTATATGATGAATTATTTAAACCTAGGGTAGTTCAGCCATTTAATTCATAATAAACCAACCAAAGTGCAACAGTGGAAACCAAAACAGGATCAGAGTAAAAAATGTAAATACAATCGGCAATACTCAAAGACAACAAGAATCCTAGGATCCACAAGCTCCATGATCCAACATCACGAACCAGCCCAAGCATCACAAAGTAGTGATATAAACATGCGACACTTTACCATTGCCAACATCCCTATATATGACATCTGCAAAAGAACCATCGTGCCAAAGCAGGGGGTGAGTAATGAAACTCAGTAGGTTTTCCCTGATGACTTCCCAACCCATTCCTCTGGGATAAAAAATGATAGAACATTTATATAAAATAATTTATATAAATCAATTCCAAAATAGTTCACAATATAACAAGTTCCAAATCAAAACCATTTTTCAACCAACCCAATCTTCTAACCAAAACCAACTTTTCCATGAAAAACAACCAAACCATGCTTCCAAATCAAAACAACATTTTCCACTTTGGAATAACCATTCCATTCCACATAACCACATCATTACCCATGCATGAATCGTTATGATAGTTTCAAACTCATGATCGGTCTCTCGTCGATCTACCAAGTCATCACATGGTAATTATTTTTCATGTACCATTACACTTTTGGCATCGAGAACAAGGTCATATTTCAACCAATCCTTGTAAATGCAATATGACCACACACACCATTAAAACCATGCCAAAACCATTTCAATAAAACAACACTTTTATTGAAAACCTTTTTCTCCAAAACATTTTCCACATCCAGAAAATCCATATTTTAAAATAACCATTTTAAAATAAAGGAACCAAAATAATTTGCACCAACCATTCATTCAATTTCCGAAATTTCACCAAAACCCATAAATCAACCCTAATATAGATTTATAACATGATTTGCACCAAATTTGACAATCGAAACCAAGAAATTAAATCAATTTGAACTAAACCTTAAAGTTCTAAGAAGGAGGAATTGAGAGTGAAGCTACCTACCTCATCAATTTGGGAGAAACCAACTGAAGGACGAAGAACGCTAAGAACACCAGGTAAAAACTCCAAAAACCCTCCTTAGATCACTTCTCCTAACACAACCAAGACAAAATATTTTCATATTTGGCATCAACACCCTTAGGTCTACCCACAATAGGTGTAGATATAGGAAAACGAGAGAAGTGCATATTTAGATCTAATTAGATCTAAGAAACCGATCAAGAATTATCAAATACCATAAGAATATGGCTATGATTCACCAAGAGAAGCCTTCAGATAGCCTCCGAAATGCTTGGGAGAAGTCTTCTAACCTTCAAGGGAGAGTAATCCTGAGATAGGGCCACTTAAGAGGTTTAACCAAGGCAAATAATGTCAAAAAGAGTTAGATCCACAATTTTAGGATCTAACTTTAGGTGACCGTATGGTTAGTCCACACGGTTTGACACACCGTGCGCTAATCGTGCGTTAGCTTCTACCTCGACCATCCTTCACTTATGATTGGGATGCACGGTTTAGAAAAACTGTGCGCCGACTGTGCAGATGCTACTGCCTCCAAGAACCACTATGCACTGTTTGGCTGCCCAGTTAGAAAAACCGTGCGCCGACCATGCGGCTTCCCCCCTTGCCTCCAAACTTCATTCCATGTTATCCCAAATCTCCCAAACGTCACCCTTAACTTTTATAACAAGAAAAGCATCAAGTAAGGGTTACATACCAGAAACCAGGGGTACTACACTCTCCCCACCATTGGCTTTTTTGTCCCTGGAATGTATAAAACCTTGGGTTTCCTGAAAGAGTTCTGGACACTGCCCTTTCATTTCATTCTCGCGTTCCTAAGACTCTTCCTGAATGTGACCATGTTGCCACAAAATCCGCAATAGGCCTATGCTTTTTCCATGCAAGACTTTATCTTGTATATCCAGAATCTGTAACAGGATTTGTAACAACGAAGCATCTGGCTCTAGTTCAACGTGATCCCATCTGATCGCATGGTCAGGATCGGGCTGATACTTCTTCATCTCAGATACATGGAACACACTATGCACTAAACTGAACTGTGGTGGTAATGGCAACCGATATGCCACCTTTCCAACTCATTTAAGTATCTCAGAATGGCCTATATATTAGGTAGAAAATTTTCCCTGCTTCCCAAAATGATGAGGTCCATGTCTCGGAGAGATCCTCAAGAAGACAAGATCACCCAAAATGAATTACAACGGTCTACGACGGTGATCTGCATAAGATTTTTGATGAATTAGAGACCTCTCCATCCTCTTCCTAATCTACTGAATCATCTCTGTTGTCTCTTGGACAAGGCTCGGACCAACTAGTGAAGTTTCACCTGTTTCCACCAATCATAGTGGAGAACGACATGGACACCCATACAATGCTACAAATGGAGACATGCATATCGAATCTGGATAACTGTTATGTAATGAGAAATACACTAAAGGAACATGATCCTCCCACGAGCCACTAAGACCCATTACATAGGCCCGCAACATGTCTTCCAATGTCAATATCATCCTTTTAGATTCTCCATCCGTTTGAGGATGATACGCCATAATCATATTCAACTGAGTTCCCAGGGTTTGTTGTAATGATTTTGAGAAATGAGATGTGAACCTCAGATCTCTATCTGAGACGATTGACTCTGGTACACCATGTCTCTTTACCACTTCCTGGATAAATATTTTTGGAAGATCTTCCACCGTATGAGTTTCACGAATTGGGATGAAATGGGCTGACCTGGTCAGACGATCCACTATCACCCAGATGACATCGTGTTTCTGGACCATTCAAGGAAGACCTATAACAAAATCCATTGTTATCTTCTCCCATTTACACACTAGGATAGGTAAATACAGTAAAATAACAGCTGGTCTCTGATGCTCTGCATTAACCTGCTGACATGTTATGAATCACGAGACGAGCTCGGCCACCATCCATTTCATGCCACTCCACCAAAACTGCATCTTCAACAACTTTTAAATAATTTGTGTACCCGGATGTACAGCCTATCTAGAATGGTTGTAACCATGATGGAGTTGTTCCTGAGTAGTTAAAGGTACAATCATCCGATCTCAAAACCTCAAAACTGAACTCCCATCTAGCTTCCATCCGTAAATGGTCTCCCCACCATTGAGTTATGAACTCATTGCAACACAGTCTACATCGGATGCTTGTGCCTCCATTACTATCTTAACCAAATCAGGAACATATGTAGCTGAAAAGAAAACAGTAACATCACCCTGGACTTCACATTCAACATGCATGTCTGCTAAGACCGACATCAACTTCTAGTCATCTGAATCTTCCTTTTCCAACTGACCATATGACTTCTTATTTAATGCATCAGCCACCGAATTTCCCTTACCTGGTGTATACATCAAGTCAAAGTCGAACATTTGAAGATACTCTATAAATCTACTCTTCCTTAGATTTAAATATCTTTATGAGAAAATGTGTTTCAAGCTTTTGTGATCTGTAAACACAGTAAATTTATCACCAAAGAGATAATGTCTACATGTCTTCAAAGCATGGACGACTACAGCCAATTCCAAGTCATGTTATGGGTAATTATTCTCATGCACCCTCAACTGCCTTGACCAATAAGAAACAACATGGTTTCCTTGTGTGAGAACACATCCAAACATTGATCCTGATGCATCACAATACACCACATACCCCTGTCCTGATTCTGACAGGATCAATATTGGTGCTAATGTTAGGCAGCCTTTAAACTTATGAAAAGATCTTTTACATTCCTCAGTCTATTGAAAAGCATTGTTTTTCTTTGTCAATGCTGTCATAGGAGAAGCTAGTCGTGGGAATTCACGTACAAAGCATCGATAATAACCAGCTAGACCAAGAAAACTTCGTATTTCAAAGACATTCTTTGGTGGTTTCCATGAAATAACAACATCTATCTATTCTATATCCACTGACACACCTTTCTCAGAGACGACATGGCCTAGAAAACATAACTATTGTATCCAAAAATCACACTTTGATAATTTGTCATACAACTGATAGTTCCTCAAGATTTCCAACACTCTCGCCTAGTGTTGCTCATGCTCAGCCCTTGTTCTTGAATACACTAATATGTTTTCGACACACACCACAACAAAATAATCTAGATAATGCTGAAATATCCATTTCATCAATGCCATGAATACCTTTCGTGAATTTGTTAGACCAAAAGGCATGACTATATATTTATAGTCGCTATATTTTCTTCTGAAGGATGTTTTTGGAATAACCTCATTCTGAACTCGCAACTGGTGATATCCTAACTGTAAGTCAATCATAGAGAACCAATAATATCCCCTCAATTGATTAAAAAGGTCATCAATGAGTGGAAGTGGATATCTATTCTTTATCGAAACTTGGTTAAGTTACGATAATCCACACATAGTATCAAAGTTCCATCTTCTTTCTTTACAAACAAAACTGGTGTTTCCCACGGAGACTCGCTTGGCCGAATAAAACCATTGCTTTCCATTTCATCCAACTACACTTTAAATTACTTAAACTCCATTGGTGCCATCATATAATTTGGATGTGAGATAGGACTGGTCCCCGGTAGGAGATCAATCGTAAACTCCACTTCTCTTACAGGTGTTAACCTCTTGAATTTTTTAATAAAGACATCCGGAAATTAATCCACAATTACTGGAAAAATATTTTTCCCGATCTCATCTATTAATTCCATGTTTAAATCAGCCAAATGGTAAGATATTTTTTCCACTGATGGTGCCAACAAGCTCGTTGCATCGACCTTCACCACTCTTTCTTCTCTAAAGTGATGCTCGACGCCATCCTCAGTCACGAAACTGACTGTTCTACTATAACCGTTAATGTGATCCCTAAACGCTATCAACCAATCCCTACCAAGAATTTTATCATAGAAATCCATCTCCAACACAATGAAATCCCATTTCAGATCAACTCCATCAACAGTTATAGAACATTTGCTACACACAAAGTCTCTACATTAAATTTCCCATAAGGGTGTTTGAAGTTTTATAACAGAGGGAATCATTTCAACTCTTAAGTTTAGAAAATCATCAATACGAGATGCAAGAAAAGAATTTGATGCACCAGTATCGAACAACACTTGAATGAGGATAGAATTAAAAAGAATCATACCTCTCTCCATAGACGATCTAGACTGGTCATCCAGAATGACCTGTTCTGCTCTATACAATTTCACTTTTGCTGCACTTTACTCCTCATTGCCTTATTGAAATTGTCCTGCCTGAGGAGTCATGGTATTCCTAGAATCACCATAACAAGCTATGTTCTGCTGGAGAGACTAGTTTTTCTATCCTCACCCTATCAAAGTGTAGGATTCTTGTGATGCTTGGGTAGTGTCATGCACACCCGACCTCGGAGCACTGCGAAAATATCGCTAAAAATGCCCCATCTTGTTGCAATTGTGACCTGATTTTTGGGGTGCTGTACATTCCCGTTTCATGTGATCAGTTGCACCACATTGAAATCACTCGAGCTTCATTGTGGGTCATGGAGGAAGATTTACTGATCTAGCCGTCTGATTCTGATTTTCACTCCCACATTGGAAGTAGGTGTCCCTCTTCCACTTGTTCCCAGCATTAGAGCTCCCCCTGTTCCCGTGGGTATCATCATACTTCCTCCTCCAATAATTCTGGAGATATCTCTTTCAGCTACTATTTCTATGTTTTCCATCTCTGTATAATCCCTAATACAGAGAAAAACTATCTTTGAGCGAATCTCCTGTCGCATCCCCGATTCAAATATGCGTGCCTTCAATGACGCAGTTACAACGACTTCTGGTGAAAAGCTTACTAAATTCATGAATTTAGACGCATACTCTATGACAGAGAGATTCTCATGCTTCATGATGAAATAGTCAGGTGTTCTCTGGATCATGAGGGTGTGAGGATAGAATTGTTTATTGAACAACACCTAAAATTCCTCCCAGCTCAGGCCCTGATCCACCTTATCATGCACCACCAGTTCCCACCACTATCGTGCAAGATCCTCCAGCATATTTGTTGCCAACTTTACATTCAGTTCCACTAGTGTGCTGATGAAACCGAAGATATGATTCATCCTTCATAGCCACAACTCCTCCTTTTCTCGTTCAGAATCACCCCGAAATATTGGTGGATTCGGCTTCTGAAACTGGACGGAATTGTCAACATCCCTTGACTCAACCCTACTATTCCCCGTGTCCACCGCTTGGAACAATTGAACTATACATTGGACTAGATGATGGTTAACATATGGCTCAGGTGTGACCACATTCTCTACAACCTCTTCTGTTTGGTTTCTACGACATCTAACGGGTGTCATTTTCCATATAAACAATGCACGTCGTTAGTCTCACATCCTAGAAATTGAAGGCTTAGCATTTCAATTTCTATCACACTACTATCAAAAAATTGATTTCTAAGCATTTCTAAAACAAATATATTATTTATTTTGAAAATAAATCTATTTTCAAAATACAGCAACCATTATCTTTTCAAAGTCATTCATTTGAAAACATGAATCAAATTTTCAGAAAACATGCTTTTTCATCAAATGATAATCCATTTCTCAAAATGCTTTATACAGTCCTAGTGGGAATTCATTCCTAAACAATTCATTCCATGCTCATCTCATTGGATAAACCCATGAAAATGAGATTTCTAACATTCTAGAAGTGTATCCAAAACACTTATGTACCCAACACCCTGGTAACTTTATGTTTATCATAAATGGGTTAGCTAAGTCCTTTTATGCTATACATTTCATTTTCCAAAAATCCTACTCATGTCTAAGATGATTACCCAAGGAATATAAAAGAAGTCCTTTCAACTCCAGGACAAGAACATCGATGACCACTTGTTAGGAAAGGACTGAACAAGATGATACCATTTGTACCTCAATGGAAGGACCAGTCTGATACCATTTGTAATGACCCGACAATTCTCATTGGCTTGAGTGCTCAATGGGTCATTATTTGTCCTAAAGCGACATCCCCAAGGTGCCAAAGTATAGCAATAAATGCGGAAGTGTTTCAAAATAAATGGAGGATGATTTACCCTTTAAATGAAAACAACCAAAAAACCATCCAAACTACATAAACATCTCCAAACAACCATTATAAGACGCATGATTTAAACACACGGTATTTCAACAATTTATTTCATAATAGACCAACAAAAGTGCAATAGAGGAAACCAAAACAAGATCATAGTAAACAGCGGAAAGACAACCGGAAAGACTCAAAGATAAAAAGGACTCCAAGGGTCCACAAGCTCCATGCTCCAACATCACGAACCAGCCAAAGCATCACGAAGTAGTGCTATAAAAATGCGACACTTTACCTTTTCCAACATCCTGGTATATGACTTCTGCAAAAGAACCATCGTTCCAAAGCATGAGGATGAGTAATAAAACTCATTAGGTTTTCCCCGATTACTTCCCAACCCATGACTCTAGGATTAAACATTTTAGCACATTTATATAAATCAATTTATATAAAACAATTCCAAAACAGTTCACAATATAACTAGTTCCAAATCAAAACCATTTTTCAACCAACCCAATATTCCAACCAAAAACATCTTTTCCAAGAAAAACAACCAAACCATGTTTCCAAATCAAAACCACATTTTCCACTTTGGCATAACCATTCCATTCCACATAACCACATCATTACCCATGCATGCATTGTTATGACAGTTCCATACTCATGACCGATCTCTCATCGATATACCAAGTCATCACAAGGTAATTATTCCACATGTTCCATTACACATTTGGCACCAAGCACAAGTTCATATTTCAACCAATCCTCGTAAATGAAATATGAACACACACACCATTTCAACCATGCCAAAACAATTTCAATAAATCAACACTTTTATTGAAAACCTTTTTATCCAAACCATTTTCCAAATCCATCAAATCCATATTTTAAAATCACCTTTAAAAAATCAAGGAACCAAAATTCTTTTCACAAACCATTCATTCAATTTCTGAAATTTCATCAAAACCCATAAATCAACAATAAATAAGATTTATAACATGCTTTGCAGAAATTTTCACAATAAAAACCATGTAATTAAATAAATTTGAACTTAGGCTTCATGTTCTATGAATGAGGAATCGAGAGTGAGGCCAACTACCTCAACAATTTTGGTGAAACCAACCGAAGGACGAAGAACACCAAGAACGCCGGGTAAAAACTCCAAAAATCCTCCTTGGATCACTTCTTTTAACACAACCAACACCAAATCATGTCATATGAGGCATCCAGACCCTTAGATCTACCCACAACGGTTGTAGATCTAAGAAAATGATAGAAGAGGAGATGTAGATCAAGTAGATCCAAGAAATCGATCAAGAACGATCACATACCCTAAGAATCTGGCTTCGATTAGCCAAGAGAAGCCTTCAGATCGCCTCCGAAATGCTTGGGAGAAGTCTTCCAACCTTCAAGGGACACTAATCCCATGTTAGGACCTCTTAGGAGGTATAAAAAAGGAAATTAAAGGAAAAACGTGTTAGATCCAAAATTTTAGGATCTAACTTTAAGTGACCGCACGGTTAGTCCACAGGGTTTGACAAACCATGCGCTAACTGTGCGCTAGCTTCTGCCTCGGCCATCCTTCATGCACGGTTTGGCCATACGGTTTAGACAAACCCTGCGCCAACCGTGCAGAGGCTACTGATTCTAGGAACCACCACGCACATTTTGTCCACACAGTTAGACAAAACGTGCGCTGACCGCGCGGCTTCCCCCCTTGCCTCAAAAAATCATTCCAAGTTCTCCCGAGTCTCCCACACGTCACTCTTAACTTTTACAACATGAAAAGCCTCAAGTAAGGGTTACATGCCAGAAACAGGGGTGATACAATAATGGTGAAACCATTTTTATTAAATTATAAAATAACCATATACATCAATATGATATCATGTATGATCCTCTAATATTGCTTTTTTATTTATATTTCACCAGTATAATCATTTCTGGTGTTAACTGATGTGTTTTCCTTTAAATGATTTGTTACATAAGTAATGTTTCTTGTGGATATGATGTATATTATTCATATCTATAATGATATAAAGTCTTTAAACATTATTTTTAATCATAAATTGTATATTAGTCTTGAATGGATACGGTGGGGATGGAATCTCATCGCGTTCGTGGAGACAGTAATCTGTACGTACGCACGAGTGAAAATATCATTACTTTTATATTAAAATTACATATAATTGGATGTTATATCATATATATAGAATCATTATCATGTTATATTTATTATTTAAATCAATTATAAATCATTATTATACTCATCCAAATAATAATGTATTGAATAACTGTTGGTTCTGGGCATAGAGAAAGCGCATTGTTGGGTTAGCCCAACGTTAATTTTAACGTTAAACAATGTTCAATCTGAGATCTGTGACGATATAAAACGTCGAATATTTGGAAATGAACGAGGAATGAAAAACATAATAGGGAATCCTAGAACCATAGAAATATGATCATCATATGTTGGTTATAATTAATTTCATTAATTGACAAGAATTACCTCCGTGGAATTATTTATTTCTTGATGTCTCTAGTCACGATCATGTCATCCATCGTTGCATCATAGAATCCATGTGTAGGATTCCTCTAGTGTTGATCAACACGTGTGCCACGTATCTCCGGATGTCGTCGAAGGGATCTCCGGGTGCTAGCGTGGAAGAAAATTCACTTGCGATGTCTACCTTCGATCGCCTCGGTCTCTCGGTCTTGAGAGCATTTTTGGAGGAAGGAGTTCTCTCAGTCTTGAAATAATTCTTCAGAATTGTTGTGCATAACGATCGATGGATAATTTTTGGGGTTGTGAGGATATTTATAATCTAGTTTGAGGTTTACAAAGTTATGATAATAAATAAACGTGTTACACATTTTATTTATTTCATTAACTCTTATTGAAACCCCCATGTCGAATTTTTAATTCCATGACATGCGCCCACGCTGATTATTATAAATATCATTTAATAAAAAATATTATATCCTAAAAATCCTGACTGGAAAACTACATGGCGTGTAATCATTAATACACGGAGTGTACTCATTTTCTACAAAACTACACAGCGTGTATATTTAATATACACAACGTGTACTTTTATTTTCCATTTTTCTTTATCTCCTCCTCCACATTTATTAGACCTTGAGTAATGGCTATTTATTTCTTAAATAAATGTAATGGCATTACTCGCTAATATATATATTATTTCACCCAAAATATATTCTCTTGAATAACAAGTGTTGAAATAAATGTGATCAGGCATTCTTAAATAAGTATTAAACCACAATCTGGAATAGTCTTTATTTAACTTGTTAAATTAATATTTAACAGAGATACATGGAAACACTTAGTGTGTGACCCTCTAGGTCTCTTCCTCAGTGGCATTAGGCGGATCCTGCCTAATGTCCAAGGTTAGCGTCTAGAAACATGCCAAGGCACCCATAGAGATTATGTTAATGCCGCAATGACGTGTCACCTCCTACGAACATTTACGGTGTAATATATTCCTTTTGTCTTGATATCTCAAATCAAGCAGGTTTCATTCTAGTGCCATCAACCCATGTGCTTGATTATTCTTTCTTTGACTTTCTAGAATTAAACCCGCTCATACATTACCATGTACATGGATTTATTTAGGCTATATCAATTCCATAAAAGGGTCAAAGATATCTACATCCGTTGTGGAATGGAAGGGAAAAACACTTTCTCTCGTTATCTATTAATACGGTATTACTCGTGATGCACACAATGTTTCCTACCTCGCTGTAAACAGTGTATCGTCATAGTTTTCATCAATACATCTATGTGCATGAGTTGTAATACCCATTAATAATAATCTTAATGTCTAAGGACCAAAACACACGTCCGCTGATAAGAACATCCAATGACACTATGAAATGTTGATTTCCTACTAGCGGGTCTCGTTCTCATAATATCCTCCTGGATATTATCAGGGGCACACACCATGAGATGGTGTCTCAATATTTTATGAGTCCCCACCCCTAATGGCCTCTATTATTTGTGTCCCTAAAATAATATCATCCGGCCATAGTACATTTATTCAAGAACAGTGTTATGGAACATCTCGGTTCTCATCATTACAGGGATACTCTATAACCCTTTAATGCAACTGTTATCCTTAGGACATTATCACATGCATTGTCATGCAGAAGAACAATCAGGATGTGATAAGTCTTCTATTAAGGAATAAAGTACCATGTAGTTGGTTCTAGTCCACTAACTCAAACATACTTCAACTTGGACTAGAGCCAACTGATAACAACCTTTAACCCACTGGCTCTCACATGATATTCATGATTCTACTGGGATAAGCCTTTAGTCATGGGGTCCGCCACATTATCTTCCGTGGACACTCTAATCACTACAACTTTACCGCTTTGATAGAAATCCCTCAATAGGTGATACTTCTGGAGTATATGCTTTGTCTGTTGATGTGACCATGGTTCTTTTGCAAGAGCCACCGCTGTTGTGCTATCACAATACAATGTATTGGGAGATTTACTACTAGGCACCACATCAAGCTCCTAGACAAACTTCTGAATCTAGACGGCTTCCTTGGCTGCATCAGAAGCTGCTTTATATTTGGACTCCGTTTTATAATCAGTGAAAACTGGCTGCTTTAAACTCTTCTAGATCATAGCTCCTCCATTGAGACAGAAAACATATCCAGATTGTGACTTCAGATTATTTTGATATGTCTGAAAACCAGCATCAGCATACCCTCTGATGACAAGCTCCTTGTCTCCTCAATATACCAGGAACCTATCTATAGTTCTTATCAGATACTTAAGGATAGTCTTAACAATAGTTTGATGTTGTTCTCCTGGATCTTCTTGATATCTTCCTACCATGCTCAGCGCATAAGCAACATCAATCTTGGTACATAACATGGAATACATGATGGATCCTATAGCCGAAGCGTATGGGATCATACTCATTCTATCATTCTCTTGTTGTGTCTGAGGACACATTTTCTTAGAAGGATGTAGGCCATGTGACATTGGAACCAATCCCCATGTGGATTGTTCCATACTAAATCTCTTTAGTATCTGGACAATGTATGTACTCTAACTTAGTCCAAGCAGCCTCTTGGATCTATCATGAATGATCTTGATCCCTAGAATTTAGGCAGCTTAACCCAAGTCCTTTATAGGGAAACACTTGTTCAACTAGTCCTTAACTAACTGTTAGACTGGTATATCATTTCCAATAAGCAATATGGCATCAACATATACTACTAGGATAACGATCACATTCCCATTAAACCTTTTATAAACATGTGGCTCACATTCGTTCTTAATGAACCCAAATTCCTTTATATCTTTATCTAATCAAATGTTCCATGACCTAGATGCTTGCTTTAATCCATAAATGGATTTTTGTAACTTGAAAACCTGTTTGGCTTCACTTGGTGTCACAAACCCTTCTGGTTGTGTCATATAGACACCATCCTGAAGGTTCCCATTAATGAATGCTATTTTGACATATATTTTCCAAATCTCTTAGTTATGGTAAGCTACTATGGAAAGTATGATTCTTATGGATTTGAACATGGAAACTTGCGAGAAGGTTTCATCATAGTCAATTCCTTAACGTTGTCTGAATCCTTTAGCCACTAGCCCTGCTTTATAGGTTCTAACTTGACCTTCAATGCCTAGATTTCTCTTGAATACCAATTTGCGTCCAACAAGATTTAGATCAACTGGCTCATCGACCAGAACCCAATCTTGGTTCTGATACATGGTATCCATCTCAGAATTCATAGCTTATATCCATCTTGCAGCTTCTGAGCTTTCTACTGCTTCCATGTAAGAGAGAGGTTCATCATTGTCTAATAATAATGATTCACCATACTCGGTGACTAGAAAACCAAATATCTCTAGTTCCCTTACCTCTCTTGAGCTCCAACGCAATACTTGTGTTTCTGGAACCTCTTCCACTGGGACCAAAGGAACTTGTTCCTATACCAAATCCTATGTATCTTGATCATCAACTTCATCGAAGTCAATATTTATTCCACTATCCTTTTTTAGTATGTGCTTTCTCTCAATAAAGATGTCTTGTCTAGCGACAATCACTTTCTTTTCTTGATGTTTATATAGCTAATATCCTTTCGTTTCATTAGGATATCCTATAAAGATACACTTCGTGCCCCGGGGTGTTAGTTTGTTGCCTGATAAGGCCTTAACAAATGACTCGCATCCCCATACACGTGTTTGCAACAAACTGGGTTTCTTTCCATTCCATAACTCGTAAGGAATTCCATTTTCTGCCTTAGTTGGTAGTCAGTTTAATGGGTATGCTGCAGTTTGTAATGCACATCCCCAAAAGGATAATGGAAGATCTGCATGACTCATCATCGACCTCACCATGTCCAACAAGGTGTGATTACTCCTTTCACTAACACCATTCCATTATGGAGTATAAGTAAGAGTGAGATGAGATAGAGTCCCAGACTCACGTAGAATATCGATTAACTCTTGGTTTAGATATTCTCCAACTCAATCTGATCGATTCTTCTTTATCTTCTTACCAAGCTAATTCTCTACTTCATTGATGAATTCCTTAAATTTATCTAAGGCCTCTGACTTATACCTCATTAAGTAGACATATCCATATCTACTAAAATCATCTGTAAAAGTAATGATGTATGAATACCCACCTCTAGCTTCAACTGGAAGTGTTCCACTTACATCTGTGTGTACTAATCCTAGAACCTATGTGGCCCTTTCACCCTGTCCACTAAAAGGCGGCTAGGTAATATTTCCATGTAAACAAGCATAAAATCTATCAAGTAGTTTTAGATCAGTAGAGTCTAAATAGCCATCTTGGCAGAGCAATGTCAAGCGCTTCTCATTTATATGACTGAGATGGTGATGCCACAACTGGGTGATGTATGAGTAATGGGAGTTTGTTTCATTATCAATTTCCAACACTTGGTTTTCTTAATTTAATAAATAAAAACCATTATTTAAATGTTCCATACCATAACATAGGTTGTTCTTATAAAAGAGACAACCCTTATTTCCAAACATGAAAATAAATCCATCCATATCCAAACAAGATATAGAAATTATGTTTTTGGTAACACTAGGCACATAATAAAAGTTATGTAAAACCAAGATCATCATAGTCGGCAATGAGAGGTGGTAGTCACCAATATCAAACGCAGCCATCCTTGCTCCATTGGCAGCTCGAATATCTACCTCTCCTCTAGAAATCTTTCTAAATATACTTGGTTCATGCATCTGAATATAGATGTGAGCCCCACAAGCTGTATCTAATACCCAATGTGTAGAAATAGAAATATTACACTTGTTAACGAATGTACCATTAGTGTCCCGAAGCTTCTAGGTTCAGTTCCTCTTCTAGTGGCCATGCTTGCCACATGAAAAACACATTGGCTCCCATTCCATGATCTGCCTTTGGATCTTCCTCTTCTTTGATGGACGGTGCTCGGGGGCTTCAGACTGTTTATAAGTCTTTGGCCCCTTTTCCTTGTCCTTCCTTTTCTTATTCACCATAAGGACTGTAGGTTTGTCATGCCCCATGTCCTTATCTACCTGGTGAGTTAAGGGAAGAAGTTCCGACCTAGGCGCAACCGGAACAGGCTCTTCTAGCACATACAATTCCCTCTCTTGGCGATGGATAACGTGTAAATGCCTCGTCCACTCTTTGAAATTGGTGCCGGTTAGAAGGTTTTCTTTCTAGATTATGGTTCGCAAAGATATGTTTGAAGTCATTTTCTTGTCGTTTCTACAAATTTTGATGAGCAAAGGTTTAGTACTTTATTACAAAACTTAGAAAAATAAAAATAAATTAATACTTATTAGTCTCCCACTATTTTATCGAAATACAATATCCCTCACCATTGACTTAGGAATATTCAGTTGCCTGAATATTATAGTGGCAAGGATCCATATTACCCCTCTCATTACCCCAACTAGGGTTGGTCAAGCAACTTGAAGCGTTTTAGGTAGACATTCCAAATGCCAACTGCATTAACTTGCAGCTCCTTGATCTGTTGAGTGGACTCCCCAACCATGAAATCCTTCTATTTTGGATTTCCTAAACCTTTGCCTCTTGGTCACACCAAGTCCTGCTGTGGCAGTCAAACCTTGATGCGAACCATGTCAAGTCAACCGAAAACCTTGAATTCGAATTCCCCGATAATTGAAATTACCCCTACTATGGTTGGTCAAGTACTTTGAACTATGGTTCGATTCAAACAAAGATTATGGAAGGCTATACCGACTTAATATTTCTTTTGAGGGTATTTATCCTTATACGTAAATTTCCAATTTATTATCTTTTATTACATGATAGTTAATATTAAGGGGGATATACTTATGTGATTAACCATGTCTGAGATAGTATTTACGTATAAGACGATTTTATTATAGTTCCATCTTGCATGATCGTTTAATTCATTAATTGTGTGATCGTGACAACACAACCACAATAAATAAACCATGAAACTGACATAAATAAAATAAATGGTATGATCATGAGCTTTTTATATTGGTTAGTTTATCTAGAAGTTGATAAACTAACTCCAGACCTATGGGAGAAACACCTTGAACCATTTGGGTCCGTGTTTGCAGCATCCCACCTGTAAACGATTGTATCTCCTTCGATTTGTTTCACCGTGGATCCTAACTTGAGCTGCCTCTACTAGATTGGGAGCTCCATCCATTACATATAAATTTATCTCAAATTCAGGTGAGGGGTAAAAAGGGGTTCTTACATAACAAAATCCTTGGGCATGCAGGACCTATATATTAATGAAGAGATGGCTTCCTGGCCGACAAATCTAATATAAATAAATTAATTAAAAGAAACCATTCACATAAAAAGGTCTCGGTCTAGCTCATGATCATCCATACATGAAACGATATTTACGTATAAATAAATCTAGCATTCATTTCTTTAATCATTCATGTTTAAGGTAAATCAAACTCGAATCAATTAATTATCTTTAATTAATCAATCCTTTTATCTTAATCCCTTTTCTGAACATTCCTTGAGATTCTTGTCCATCGCAATTTTAAACAAATAAATTCATTTAAAATTCTCCTTGTACGTAACTAGTACCATGGAGGAAACCCGGTGAGTTCCCGTTCATTACAAAGATGTTAAATTAAACAAATATATATAAAACAACTATAATGTCTCGTGCCTCAGCTTTACGCATGCACCATGGTACACATTTCAAGGTTTTGTATAATATAAAAATAAATTTTAATAAATCATTGTAATTTGGGTGAGTACATGGCATGTAGTTCCAACTACACGATGTGTACTTTTCTTCACCGTCCATCCGAAGTACACGCCCAGGGACAGGGCGTGTTAATGTACTTCAGAAATTTTCAGAGTACATGGCTTGTTCTGTCGGACACACGCTGTGTAGTTTCCACGTTACATGGTTTCTAGCCAGGCAAGCCATGTACAAGGTACACAGTCCAACACGAACCCGAAGGTACTACACGCTGTGTTCAGTTGGACCACACGTTATGTAATCTGGAAACTATGTGCAACTTGTTCATGGTCAACACACAGTGTCATCAATGACTTAGGTATACTCCAATACACAACATGATTTGGCGGATCAGTCAATGCATTGAACCTAGACAACACGATGTGTACTTACGAATACATGCCGTGTATTTTGGTGTTGTATGTCCAGAAACATTTGGCTCCTCCGGATGAGTTCATCTATTTTATTTTAATAAAAATTAAAATAAAAAATCATTTCTGTGAGGTGAACGAGAAATGAGTGAGGTGGAACAGATCTCGATATTCATATTTCCAGAATGATTAAACATGAATTGAAACAACTAAATTATTAAATGTGTAAAACATCAACAAAACAAATAAAAAATTATAATCAACGATATGACCCCTTTGATACCACTTGTAGTTTCCAGGTGCAGCGGAAGCGCATTGGTGGGTTAGCCCAACATTAATTTTAACGTTAAACAACGTTAAATGTGAGATCCATCATGATATAAAACACCGAATCTTTGGAATTGAACGAGTAACGAAAAACATAAGAGGGAATCCCAGAACTATAGAAATAGGATCATCATATGTTGGTTATAATTAATTTAATTAATTCACAAGAAATACCTCAGTGGAATTATTTCTTCGTTGATGTCTTCGGTCATGATCCTTTGATTCTTCGTTGAGTCTTATAATCCATGTGTAGGATTCCTCTAGCGGTGATCCACACGTGTTCCACGTATCTCCGGATGTTTCCGTAGGGATCTCCGGGTGCTAGCATGGATGACCCTTCACTTGCGATGTCCGCCATTGATCGCTTTGGTCTCTCGGTCTTGAGAGTGTTCTTCGAGGAAGGAGTTCTTTCAGTCTTGAAAGAATTATTTAGAATAGTTGTTCACAATGATAGATGGAAAAGTGTTGGGTTTGTGAGGATATTTATAATCAGTTTTTAGGTTTACAAAGTTATGACAATAAATAAACGCATTATGCATTTTATTTATTTGATTAGCTCTTATTGAAAACCTCATGTCGAATTATTAATTCCTTGACATGCTCAACACTGATTATAATTAATATCATTTAATAAACAATATTATATCCTCAAAATCATGACTGGAAAACTACACAACGTTTAATCATTAATACACTACGTGTACTCATTTTCTATAATACTACAGAGCGTGTACATTTAATATATACAACGTGCACTTTTATTTTCCATTTTTCGTTATCTCCTCATCCAAATTTATTTGACCTTCAGTAATGGCTATTTATTTCATAAATAAATGTAACTACATTACTCGCTAATAAATATATTATTTCACCCACAATTTATTATCATGAATAACTAGTTTCGAAATAAATGCGATCAGGCATCCTTAAATAATTATTAAACCACAGTCGGGAATAATATTTACTTAACTTGTTAAATTAATTTTTAACTGAGATACATGGAAACACTTAGTGTGTGACCCTCTAGGCCTCTTTCTCAGTGGAATTAGTTGGAGCATTCATATAGTCTAAGGTTAGCATCTAGCAGCTTGCCAAGGCACCCATAGAGAATGAGGTTAATGCCGCAATGATGTGTCACCTCCCACGAACGTTTACCATGTAATATAATCCATTTGTCTTGATATCTCTAATAAAGCGGGTTGCATGCTAGTGCCATCAACCCATGTGCTCGATTATTCATTATTTGTCTTTCCAGAATTGAACTCTCCCATACCTTACCATGGCCATGCATTTATTTTGGAAACATCAATTCTATCAAAGGGCCTGAGATATTTACTTCCGTTGTGGAACTGAAGGGACAAATCCTTTCTCGCAATATCTATTAACATGGTATTACTCGTGACACACCCAACGTATCCTACCTCACTGAGAATAGTGTTTCATTACAGTTTTCGTCAATAAATATAAGTGCACATGTTTTAATACCTATTAATAATAATCTTAATGTCTATGGACCAATACACACGTCCGCAGATAGGAACATCCAATGACACTATGAAATGTGGGTTTCTTACAGGTGGGGCTCGTTCTCATAATATCCTCCTGGATATTACCAAGGGAGCACACCATGAGATGGTGTCTCAATGTTTTTTGAGTGCTCACCCTCAATGGCCTGTATTATTTGTGTCCCTCAAATAATATTATCCGGCCCTAGAACATATATTCAAGAACTGTGTTATGGCACTTCTGGGTTCTCATCATAGCAGGGATCCTCTATGACCCTTTAATGCAACTTCCATCCTTAGGACATTATCACATGCATTGTCACACAGAAGAAAAATCAAGATGTGATAAGGCTTTTATTAATGAATAAAGTGCAAAGTATTTGGTTCTAGCCCACCAACTCCAACAATAACAACTACACCACGACGTGGAGACCATAAGCCGTACGTATAGATGTATTGTGACATGTCATTCATAGGATGGATACAATAATGAATATGGTTATACCATTTTTATAATAAGATAAGAGTTTATAGAATATACTAGAGATATTATTTTCGAATTGAAACAACAAAGGAAGAGGAAGTGGGAGAAGAAAAGATCTTGAAAGAGGTGATGAAATATTTACCTCTTCCTTGGGTTCTTCATTTTGATTTGATCAAAAGGGCTCATTAGGTTGGATTTAAGACTAAACTAAGGCCTATAGGATTAAGGGAGTACAATTGATAGGGTATTTGGGTAGGTTTCGGTCAAGCGAAATGGCTTTGAAGGTGTGAAGTTTAGATAAGGGTAAGTGCCCTTTTATAAGAGGGGTGAGGGATGCCTTAGGAAAAGATTGAAAAATTATTTTACAATAAAATAATGTTCTGTTAATAATGGATCCAAAATGATTTATTTAAAGGATAAAGTGGGTATGGGGAAAAAATCACTATACCAATATGTTTTAGATAGTTTTGGGTCACTATATTAACCTCATTATCTAGATTTAACTCTTAGTAAATTAGATTGACATTTGGCATGTCTCATGGTATTTTTATATTATATTGTTAATAAACATACTATAAACATACAAGAGAACCCCAAGTGGTTCATTCGGGATACAACTATCTTTATATAAGACTTCTGTCCTACCCCTAGAGTTTTAGGAATCAAATATCAATTAATAATATAATATTTGTTTCAAAAACATTTTTATGTCAATTATGGCACTATTTTCTATTTTTTTTGTTAAATTCATAACAGAATTATTACTATGAAAAAAAATCATTAAATAAATCCTAACCCAAAAAATTAACCTAGAAAATTCATTTATGGCATCAAAACATTAAAATTATTTTTATTTTATCATATATAATAACATTTATTTGATTATTTCATTAATAAGGAAAATACTACATCATCATTGTGTCAGAAATAAATGCAATTATTCAATGTCTAATAATTATAAATTATATACCATTATGTTTTAAATATTTCTATATTTATAATTAATATTTATAGTCAAAGAGATAACATATATATCCTTATGAAAAAATTGTTTTACTAAAAGATATATGCTTATGTCATTTTTGGATTTATTTTAACATAATTAATATAAAGTGTCATTATCACATACAAGTGGCTTCCTGGGGTCCCAAAATCAACCCATGGAGGACCATGGTCGGAAAAGATTCATAAAAAGGGTTAGGACACGTTTTAGGATTACTTTATATGATTATAATTTCATTTATTTACCCTTATTTACCGGATTTACCCTTTATCCATGTTAAATAAAATATTTTCCGAAGTAATTATTCAAATTGTATAAAAATAAAAGTTACTTTTTAACACAATTTGTACCAGTTGATTCTAAATATAGAATCTATTTTTCCAAATTCAAAACATAGAAGTGTAAAATATTAATTTAAAATTAATTCCCGTTGTCAAAACAAAAATGGTGTTTTTATGAAATAATAACTATGAAAAGATTGACACCTGCTTATATCCGATTTAAATGTGAAATTATGTCCAATGACTAACATTGGATTAAATGCTAAAAATATAATATAATTATACTGAAAACCCACTTAATAGTATAATCTAGCACTATAAATTATTTTTATTGAATTTTTTTTTAATTAAAATTTAATATTTTTTCACTATTCATAAAAAACAATATGTTTTCAAAAAAATACCAAAACATTACCCTAAGATAATTTTGATATTACTAACACAAAAATGATGTTCATTTTGAAAGGTAAAATTGATAGAATTTGAAAAAGTGGTCATTACTATTCATAACGTCTAGTTTGATTGGTCCCGATGTGTTATAATCTCGAAATTGCGTACAATGCAAGCTATTGCATTATTCCAATGGAAACATATAGTAGAATCATGGGGTGTTACATTATCCCCTCCTTAAAATTATTTCATCATCAAATTTTCTAGAATATTACTGCATAAAAAGATTCTGGTGGTTCTTCATTATATGTTCCTCAGGTTCCCATTTTGCCTCTTCCATTTTATGGTTTCTCCAAATAACGTTTACCAGACGAGTCATTAGGTTTCTCAACACGTGTTCTATTGTATCAAAAAACTATACATGCCCTTTAAAATAAGATATATTGGGCTCCAATTATTTTTTCTACATTGGTATGTACATGCATTGGTTCAGGCATGTATTTTCTCAACAATTATACGTGTAACGCATCGTGTACTTTGGAGAGACTTGGTAGCATTGCCAAACTGTAAGCTATATCCCCAATTCGTACTAGAATTTGGAAAGGTCTTATGTACCTGAGACTAAATTTATACTTCTTACCGAATCATGTAATTCTCTTTCCATGGAGATACCTCCTAGAAAACATGATCTCCTACCTGAAATTCCAATTCGTTCCTTCGGTTATCGGCATATCTCTTCTGCCTACTTTGAGCTGCATTGATGTGGGTTTGGATTACCTTCACCTTTTCATCATTTCCTCAACAATTTTTGGGACAATGACTTTTTCTTCCCCCAATATAGTCCCAAAAATTTGGTGTATGACATCTCTTTTTATATAACTCCTCATATGGTGCCATCTGGATACTTTAATTGAAGCCATTGTCATAGGGAAATTATAAAAGATGTAAATATTTATCACACCAACCTTGAATGTCATGTGAGAAAGATCTCAACATGTCTTATAAGGTTTGAATTGTCTGTTCTGATTGTCTATCAGTTTGAGGGTGGTAGACAGTGCTCAAACGAAGTTCAGAATCCAGGGATTTCTGAAGACTTTTCCAGAATCTTGATGTAAAATAGGGATCACTATCAGAAACAATTGATAGTGGTATTCCATGATGTCTTAAAACTTCATTAATATATATTATTACTAAACATTCATGTGATGAATATTATATTTGAGTAAGAAAATGTACTGACTTGGTAAGATGATATACAATCACCCATATTGCATCATTCCTTTTAGGATACCTTGGCAGCCCCATGACAATTTCCATCGTAATACTATACCATTTCCACTTAGGTATTGGAAGAGGTTTCATGACTCATCCATGCTGTTTCCTTCCAGCTTTCACTTGTTGAAAAACCATACATCTTGACAATAATTCATCAATCTCCCTCTTCATATTGTCCCACCAAAAATTTCCCATCAAATATCTACAAATTTTGGTGCTCCTATGGTGTATTCAGAAATTGGAGCTATGAGCATCATCCAAAAATTATTTTTTTAGATCAGGTATATTGGGAACAAAAATTATCTTCCCAAATTTTAAAATCTCATCTTCATATACAAAGACACCCAATCTCCCATCATTCAAAATTTTAATCTTCTTTTGAAACTGTTCATCATCAGTCTAATAACTCTTTATCCTTTCTAGTAAAGATGGTTTGTCAACCATTTCAAAACTTTTTGATGTTTCACCTTCCATGTTTATCCCCATGTCCAATTTTATTGGATACTTGTATATATGATCCTTTTTAACTCTCATATTGTTTAGAACTCCATGATATTTTCTACTCAAAGCATCTGCAACCTTATTTTCCTTCTATGGGCAGTAGTGTATGGTGCAATCATAATCCTTGAGTAGTTCAACCCATCTCCTTTGCCTCATGTTGTGTTCTTTCTGTGATAAAATATACTTCAAACTCTTGTGATCAGTATATATCTCACATTTTTCACCATAGAGATAATGTATCCAATATTTCAAAGAAAATATTATAGCTACTAACTCAATATCATTAGTATGATAGTTTTTCTCATTAATTTTTAGTTGTTGTGATGCATATACAATAACCCTATCATTCTGCATAAGGAAACAACCAAGTCCTTTCATTGAAGCATCACTATAAATAAAAAATATGTAATTTCCCATTGGTAGAATCAATATAGGAGCATTCAATAATCTCCTATTCAATTCTTCATAAAATTCTTCACACTTTTTTTTCAAACAAATTTACCCCCTTTACATGTGATCTTGGTTAATGGGTTTTGCAATCGGGAAATATTCTGGACGAAACACCGATAATAACCTGCTAAAAAAATAATACTATATACCTCAGTTATACTTGTCAATGTTTTCTATTCTTGGATTTCCTTTTTCTTAGAGGGGTCAACATATATTCTATCCTTAGAGAAAATATGTCCATGAAAATAATTCTCCTGATTCCAAAATTCACACTTTCTAAACTTCCGGTATAATTCATTTCTTCTAGGGGTTTTCAGAATAGTGTGCAAGTGATTTTTATGATCTTCGTAGCATTTGGATTATAACAAGATATCATCACTAAATAACACTGCAAAGTCACCAACATATTCCTTGAAAACACTATTCATTTGCTCTATTAAAAACGAGGGTGCATTAGTCGGACCACAGGACATTACTGTAAACTCGTAATGCCAGTACCAGGTTCAAAATGCTGTTCTCGGAATGTATTCAATCTTCACACACAACTGATGATATCTAAATCTAGGGTCAATTTTATTAAAATATTGATCTCCATGAATTTGGTTGAATAAATCATCAATGTGAGGTAGGGGATACTTGTTCATTATTATTATAGCATTGATCTCCCAGTAGTTAATGCACAACCTCATAGATCCATCATTCTTCTTAACAAAAATAATAGGGGCTCCCCATGGAGAAACACTAGAGAGAATAAATCCCTTATAACTCAATTCCTCTAGTTGTTGCTTTAGTTACATTAATTCCACAATGACCATTCTATAAGGGGTCTTTGATATGTCTCTAAAACTAGGAATTAAATCAATGGAAAACTCAATTTCTCATTCTGGGGGATATCCAGGTAAATCCTCTGGAAATTCATCAACATACTATGGTACAATAGGTACATCCTCTATTTGAACATTATTTTCCTCACCCACAATTATTTCATTTTATTCCTCCCCAATAATTTAATTTATTTGATCTACTAGGGGTGGATCTTGATAAGAATCAGGTGGTGATGTTTTTGCTCTAAAGATCAGGTGTTCTTTATCATCATCATCATGAATTGTAACCTCCTTCTACCTACAATAAATCTCCGAATCATAGTCCAAAATACAATCCATACTGAGGATTATATCAAATTCAATCATGGGATTGATGATGAGATTAGCAGATAAAGAACATGTATATGCTCTAATGGGAACAGATTCACAAAAATTTGTTTTGACGATACTTCCCTTAGGAGTTTTGGCTGAAAACTACCTTGTTAAATCAAATTGGAAATATCTAATTTTCATAGAAAACTATGAAGATGTGAAATAATACGATGATCCGTAATCAAATAAAGTATTTTCAAAAATTGAGGAAACTATTAAATTAACGGCCACCATGTCTTTCAGAGCTTCAACCTAAGACGTAGTGAACGCATAATCTTGGCATTGACCCCTTGGACTTTTCTTAGATATGTTCCCATGAAGCTTAAGACAATCATTTTCATAATGTCCCCTTTCTCTACAATTTTAGCATTCAACATTAACAACCTCTTTCTTCCCCATACAATCATGAGTTTGGTGGCCTTTTTTACCATACTTGTAACATAATCACATTCCCTTCAGACAAGTACCAAGGTGTTTCTTCCCACATTTACTGCAGGATAGATATTAAAATTTTCCCTTATTCCCCTTATTTCCATTTCGAAAGTGTTAATCATATCTCTTCATATCATGCTTTTCCTTAAAGTCATAAGACTTCGAGATTTCTGTTTTTGACTTGATAGCATATGACACAGTATCTTCGTATGACGATATGGATTGTGAGACTAATTATTGCCAGAGAAAAGTTTTTATCCCATCAAAGAAATGATCAATATTAATTATTGGGTTATGTATATAATTTGTAGCATGCCTCGCTAACCTTATAAAGTTAGCGTTATACATTGCGAAATTCTCATCCTCCTTTTTTCTCACACTCAGAAATTGTCTTTCCATATATGCTCGATGGTCATGAGGAAAGTATTTTTCTAAACAAGTCTCTTTAAAATCCCTTAATTCTATATTTTATACATCATCATCATCCTATATGTTTTGAATCAATGACCACTATTGAAAAACATCTCCAATGAGGCAGTAAACTGCATTGGAAACTGTTTCCATTTCACCATTCCCTAAGGAGTGGAATATTTTCTCTAAGGAATTTATCCATTGATCAGCTAATAATGGATTTATACCCCCATTTAATGTTGGTGGTTGTTTCCTCATGAAGCTATCTAACATTGATCCTCCATTCTGCGGATTAGGGTGCTCCAGACGGGTAAGGTTATTATTTATAACCTGAGTGAGTTGTCCCAGTATAGTGATAAGTTGATCTGCACGATTTGTATAACTAGCTCCACTATAATTATCTTGAGTTGGAGGGAGATAACTTCATGGAGTGTGTTCAATGATATGGTTTCCATTCCATCCACTATGTTCCATTTATAAACAATGGCATAGACTAGACAAGTTTATGAATCACAATATATAATTACATACTTATAACATACTTAACATTAATTTAACATTTTATGGATATAATCCATAATCACGAAAAAAATGTTTTCTTTGAGGAGGTATATACTCATAAATCCTTTATAATGGGTTGTAATGAAAATTTGGATTATCTTAAGAATATCCCCCTTGAGTTTCGTAACCCAGAGTGCTGCAAGGCCCGTTGTCGTGTTCCAGGATACCCCAGGTCAAGCCCGAAACTCCTTGTTAGAGTTTACACTCCTAGGTACATCTGTTCTAGAGCCGCCTCTACCTGATCATATCTAGACAGGGATGTATTTATCATAATATTCACAAAATATCTACATTATGAAAATTATAGGAAGTTCTTCTTTAATAATCCTCAATGTCTATCTTAGGGTAATGTTATCTAATCAGAGTTTTTTTAAATCTAGTTCAAAATGTTAGCACTAAACTTCATCTAATACCAACTGTAATGCCCTCGACCCCAGTTATCCAGAGTCAGTGAATTATTACATAACATTGACATGATACAAGGAAATCATTTCCAGAAAGACTGATAGGATTAGTATTCAGGGAAATACTAGATACATTCACAAGGTTTACATTAAATCATTAAATGGAAAACTACAACAACATTGTTTCCATAGATAGCACTAAGATCCCATGGACTATCCCTGTAGGTCAGTTGTAATATAATTCTTCACATCATAGGAAAAATAAAACAAAGAAACGGGTGTGCTCAGATACTTAGTAAGGACAACAATATAGTGTAAATTTTTATAAATAGGCATAAAAATTTATAGAGATGTATAAAACTAAAAAATGACTTTTTGACATAAAATTCATCATAATATGGAAAATATAAATCAAAATAATACCATTTACATACTCACATGGATATTATAATAGTCAAATAATCTCATGCAATATCAATAGCCACTTTCATAATGATTGAATTCCTAATGAGAGACTTCATAACCACATAGTGAAGGCCTTGTGCCAAGACTACAAATAAGATTTTGTCAAGGATGTGTGTTAAGACACTAGTTTGTCTCATGAGACCTACCGATGAGTTGAGGAGATATAGTGGGCTCCACCCGTCACTTACTACGTCCAATGCATTCCTCATATGAAAATATTTAAACAAAACATAAACATTCATATTAAAACTAGCATAAAAAATGTAAATACTTTATCCATAAACCGTGAATAGTAGAAAACTAAAACATCCCTAGTCAAACATATCACAAAACACTCAATACATAATGGAACATTTTTGTCATAATAAATCAACGTCAAACAAGATTAAAATCCATTAAAGGATGTTGACATAGATGAAATGAAAACTGTTTGAGAGAAATATCTAATTATTATTTTTTGAAATCATTTAAAGATACATAATTATAGAAGAAATTTTTTTTTAACAATAATTTTATAAGATTCTAAGGTATTCTTTGACAGTTTTATAATGGAGATGAATAAATGCACCTGCCGTATAAGTTAAAAAAACATTATTACATTAATTTTGTCAAAAGGCCGTAAAGTACCTTATTTGGAAAACGATGGAATAATTCCTTTCAAAACATATATGTTTAAATAAGGTTATAAATTAATTTAACTCATTTTCTAGTAAGTTGTGAAAATGTTTTGGAATAAAGTTTTAGGAAAACATTAATGTGGATGATAAAGGGGTCTAAGTAGATAATTACATATAAACAACCTTGAATAATGAAGAGGTTGTAGAATAAACCCCTAACTTTTTATTTTCCTTGGTATAGTGTAGGTTAACATCCTATATAATGGTAAAATCATTGTTATTAAATTATACAATAACCATATACATTAATATGATATAATATATTATCTTCTAATATTGGTTTTATAATGATATTTCAATAGTATCATTGTTTAGTGTGTTAACTGAATCGTTTTCCTTTATATTCTTTGTTATGTAAGTATAGTTTGTTGTGGATATGATTTATCTTATTCACATCCAGAATGATATAAATTCTGTAAACATTATTTTAAATCATTAAATAAAAATTAGTCTTGAATGGATATGATGGGGAATGAATCTCATCGGGTTCATGGAGACAACAATCCGTACGTATGCACGAGCTACAATATCATTATTTTAATATTAAAATAACATATAATTGGATGGTATATCATATAAAAAGAATAATTATCATTTTATACTTATTATTTACATAAATTATACATCATTATTATACCCATCCAAATAATAATGTATTGAATAACAACTACCCCATGATGTGTAGTCAATAAGTCGTACATACACACATATGGTGACATGTCATTCATATGATGGATAAAATAATGAATAATGTTGTAACATTTTTATAATAATATAAAAATATATAGAATATTCTGGATTTATTATTTTACAATGTAAACAACAAGTAATGTGGAAGTTTAAGAAGAAAAGAACTTGAAAGAGGTGATGAAATATTTACCTCTTCTTCTGGTTCTTCCTTCTGATTTGATCATAATAGGTCCATATGTTGGATTTTTGAATAAATGAATGACTATAGGATTAAGGGATGATATTTTAGAGGGTATTTGGGCTGGTCTTGGCAGAGAAAAATGTCATTGATGGTGTGAATTTTAGAGAAGGTGAAGTGCCCTTTTATAAGAGTGGTGAGGGGAACCATAGGAAAATATCGAAATATTAGTTTATAATAAAATCTTTTTCGGTTTATAACTGCTCAAAAATGAATTAATTAGATTCTAAGGTGGGTATGGGTCTAAATATCCTCAACCAATAGGTAATATATAGGTTTGGTCAGTACATTAACCTACTCTTCTAGATTAAACTCTTAGTTAATTAGTCTGACATTTACCATGTCTCTTTGTATTTTTTTATTATATGGTTAGTAAGCTTACTATAAAATTCTACATGATCCCCAAGTGGTTAAATAATGATACAACTATAATTATATAAGATTTTTGGAAGAACCTTATATTTTTTGGAATAGAATATCAAATAATAATATAATATTTGTTTTAAAAACTATTTTATGTCAATTTTGACACTATTTTCTATTTTGTTTTGTTAAAATTCCTAAAAACATTATTAATTTTAAAAAAACCATTTAATCAATCCTAACATATCATATTTACCAATAAAATTTTTTTATAGCATAAAAAATTTCAACTTATATTTATTTTACCATTTATAATATTATTTATTTGATGTGTTCATTAATAAGGAAAATACTGCATCATCATTGTGTCAAAAATAAATTTAATTATTCAATGTCTAAAAAATATATATATAATACCATTATGTGAGAAATGTTTATATCTTTATAATTAATATTTATAGTCTAATAGATAACATATATAACCCTATGTAAAAATTGTTTTACTAAAAGATATATGCTTATGTCATTTTTTTATTTACTTTATCTTAATTAATATAATGTTTCATTATCACTTACAAGTGGCACCATTGGGTCCCCAAATCGAACCAAAAATTACAATTGGTTCGAAATGTTTGAGAAAATTGGGGTAGGACTCATGTTATGGTAATATAATATTATTATAATATCATTTTTACCATTATTTACTGGATTTAACCTTTAACCATGGTAAATAAAAACATTACCGAAGTAATTATTCAAAATCTATAAAAATAAAAGTTACCTACATAGACAATTTGGACCTCCTGATTCTAAATATGGAATCCATTTTTCTAAATTCAAAACATATAAGTGGTAGAAATTAATTTAAAATTAATTTTAATTGTCAAAACAAAAAAGTGTGTTTTTAAGAAATAATAACTATCAAAAGATTTACACTTACATATGTCCAGTTTAAATATGAAATTATGTCCAATGACAAAAATTGAATTAAATGGTAAAAATATAATCTAATGATACTTAAAATCCACTCAATAGTATAAGTTAGCATTATAAATTATTTTGATTAAAAATTTTGTTTTTAATTAAAATTTAGTATTTTTCACTATTCATAAAAAACTAAAGATTTTCAGAAAAAAACAAAAAAATCACCCTAAGATAATTTTGATATTTCAAACACAAAAATAAATTTCCTTTTTAAAGAAAAAATTTATAAATTTTAAAAAATTCGGTATTACTATTCCTAACAGCTAGTTTGATTGGTCGCGATGTGTTATATTATTGAAGTTTCATAAAATGCAAGCTATTGCATTATTCTAAGGGAAACATACCATGAAAGATTGGTGTGTTACAATTAATATTTTATAGGAAAAGATATCATATTTAATTTTATAAATAATGGGATAATTTCATAATCACCAAACCATGTTTTGAAACACATACAATAAAATTTTATATGATTAAATTATTATGTATCCTTTTGATGATATTTATTGTAGGAAATATAATTAAATACATTGTTGGAAAAAAGGTTGTAGGGGAATAATTTTTCAGTTATATTATAATATAGGAGTCCACTAAGATTTTAAAACATATATAAAAGTGGATGATCACCTCCAATGGTATGGAGATGCCTTATACCAAGTATAGGTGGATACCTTGTGATTTTGCTATATGATACATAGTTTTCCTTAGAATAGATCCTTTCTTAATCCATCAATGTTTTAGGATGTTTGTGTATATTATTCTATGCTATATCAAATTATTTATGATCACTGAGTGGGTTAGGTTGGTGTTTTACTATTGGTATATTCAATCTCACTACTAATGTTTGCATGACATGTATCTTATGTCTTAGAACCAGTAGTACATGAATGATACCTTGAATGTCGTTGAGTGTGAGGATGTTGAGATAGATAAAGATGAAAATTACATGGAGTTCCCAGTGATAACTATATATCATAGTGAGAATTTCATTCAAGGAAAGACTATACATTGAATCAAAATTATTTGGCATCATGTATATATTAATTAGTAGATTTTTGAGTTAGAGTCATAAGTTCATATTAAATGTAATTTGTTTTTTAAACTATACCATTGAAGGTAATTTTCATGGATGAAACATTTTTTGGGTGGGAGTAGTATAACATCCCATCATTGATTTAATTAACATTATGTTTTTTGTATAAATTTTTTTTCCTCATTTTATACTATGTTATTCATATTTAACAATTCTATTATTTTTGAATAGGTGTCTAGGTTTTTATGCTGGAATATTTCATAGTAAACAAAGATGTGGGTCTTTAAAATCCTACCATGATATTTCTTGTGCAACCCATTGGTCATCCCCTTGCAATTTATTAGGTTTGGTGAACCCTAGGGACCCTATCACCCTTCTATGTTTTAATTTAATTCACCTTATGGGAGTCTAATCCCTCAATATGTTGACCATATTTAATACCCAAATATTACCCTAATTTTCCGTTTCAAATTTTTAGACCTCCCATATAGCATATAATTCACACCCATTCATCTCTATTGATTTTTTAACATGTGAGAAATATGATAATTCTAGAATGGTAAGATTATTTTAGATCTACACCCATTTCATATTAATTTTTATTCTAGTTGATCATGGATATATTGTGGATATATATTTTCAGTGATGACCCAATAATGAATAATAAATAATTTCAATGAATAATGGTATATTTATCATTATGATGGATTCCCTAGATCATATCAGAATCTACAAATAGTAATGGACATTCATCAGTTATGGGTTTACGAATTATATTCTTATACCTCTTCATTTTGACATATTAATAGTAGAACTATAATATGGTGATGATCCTTTGGTATATTTTTGTTGGATTTGATATTTCAATGACATCAATATAACTATAGTGTAATTAATCATGATAAGATAATGTTTATAGGTATATGTATATAAATCAAATTAAGATAAAATCATTTATGAATCACATCATAGAACCCTTTTCAGATGAATGATTGATGGTGGAATAATGATCAATTCCATGGCCTAAGGTAGTATTCTATAACTAGGGATGAATTAATTATACATTATATAATTAATAATTTATATGGTTAATTAATGTCCTCTCTACAGGAAAATTTCAGAAATAATTCTATTGATGGACTCCTTTGGTTATGTAGATCAAGAACAACAAATCATGACATGGATCCAACGTGGTGTATTCTTTATTTATATTAATTAAATAAAGAAGAATCAAAATAAAAATCCATGAAATTGGAGGAAGATCACATTGTGTGTTCAATATGGGTTGATATTTCATCCATGTATTAATAATAGGGTTCTTCAATCACAATCTTGAGTTAGGAATTTCCTTTCCATTTGGGGCTCTCGTTTGTACATGTTTCCTTATTTTGATTATTTTGATTGAGAACCATGGTGAATGTTCTTGGTTCTAAATTCATATTTGTGCGTTCATAGCTCATGAGTACCATTTTGTTACTTATATTCATGATAATCGATGTATATTTATTGATCATGTTTTATGTCGATCACTTTTATTGTATGTTTATATTAATTTATTATGATGATATTCTATTTTTTATTGAAAGAATTACCATTTTGTATATATTACCATGCCTTTGTTGGTATTGATCTTTTTTTAGAAAAGGTGGTCCATCATTAAATGGTTATCCATTATAGGGGAAGTGAACCTGACTTGTGAAAATGGTGAAAATTGACCTGATAAGTCTATAGGGACAATACAATACCTATATAAAACATCATGACTCACTAGATTACTTATGTATTATAGGAATCATTTTAGTTCAGTGTTAGTAGATACCAATGATAATGATTTCTCAATTCCTAGTGGATGTTTATAGAATAAATGAATTGAATCCTAGGGGATGTTGTGTAGAATATTCACATAATTCTATGAATAATTTTTAATATACCTATTTTTTGTTATTCAATACATACAATATCTTGATATTCTTTTCGAAAAAGAGATGAAGTTGGTATAGTGAAGGCTTGTGGTAGTTTGGTTATCCCATGGGTTCTTGATATGTTTTTTATTTTTTATTCTTCCACATTTAATATCGTCATTTCATAAACCTATTATACATGTTCATAATTGTTATTGATTCATTTTTTGTGTCCAATTGGGTTCTACTACTCACACCCATCCTATAAATCTTGGTGTATTTCTGTACTTTGTGTATTGGGATTGAGTAAAAGGAATTAGGCCCCTGAAAATAATTATTTTCAAAAAAATAGTTCTAGTATCAAAATAAGGACGTACATTTGAGGATTTACAAATTTTTACTTGTTTACTTACATACCAATATTTATTACTATATTTTGGAATTCCCCACTAGGGTCCCATTTATCTATTGTATTACATGAATTCCACCTAATTGTATATTTTCCAACCTTGTTTAATCATATTAATTTATTTTTCTATAATTATTATTAGTGAAATAATATGATATTAATGGTATAATGTCTCCAACAATGGATTTCAGGTCCTAACTATTATTGAACAACCACTTTTTATATGTGGAGTCCAGCATGAGTTTTTTCTTCACTCTAACACAAACCTAATTGTTCAGGTCATGGTATTACAGAATTATAAACCATTCTATAGTGTCTAGTCATATAGAATCATTTTATATGTCATTTTTAATCTTTGGAAAAACATAAATATATCATTTTGGGATACAAAATCAATGAAACACATTATTATATTTTGAAAACAATGAAATCTCATAAAAACTTTACCTTTTATATAACTACCTTTAAGATCAATGTAATCATTTACCAACTCTCTCTACAAAAATCAATACCCAAATCATTTCATAATAGATTCCAAAATAATTAATAAGTTAAAAATTCAAATTGTGAGTGATTCTTCTAAAACATGACCACTCATTAAACCATTTTTGTGAAATAAATAATTTGAACAATTGAATGGAGCCAAAACATTCTTTTAAACATAATATCATTATATTTTCTAACATTATAAAATATAATACCTATATATTCTTTTATAATAATTGAAATATAATGTAGGTACCTTGGTACATAAACTTTACATAACTCTTATAGTCAATTTTATTTTCACTCTTTAAAATGAAATAATTCTCTTAGTTAAATCCCACATATACTACCCTAAGAACATGACAATTATCAGATGATTTGGGAAGATAATTCTTTCCCATCGATCATCTTGAAAATTTTTATGGTTCATAACATACCAAAAACTACTTGTAGCATTCATTTTTAAAATTATTTTTAAAATAATATTATTCTTGTAACATATGAAGAATAAATTTATATATTTATGTAAAATCAAGTATATTTTAGTTTTCATTAATATAAAACTCCTGATATATCGAAATCCCATAAGTATACAACAATAGGATACTCATTTTATAAACATGAATGCTTGTAGTGGATGTTTCTAAATGAATAATATTCTTGGTGGTTGGAAATTATGTCCATGATGTATACATTCAAATACTGGTTCATTTCACACTTTTTTAAAAAATAGTAACTCTAGAAAATGATAAAAATATTGCTTTTAGAACAATAATAAGGAATGTAATTTAAAAATATACATTATGAAATAATTTTACTATTTGGATAATATTCACTAAATGATTTTCAAAACCCAAATATATAAAAATAGTGCCCTAAAGAAAACAATAAATCAATTTTGAATAATGTTTTATATAATACCCTTTAGATCAAGTATTAATCTCCACATAAAATCTTCTACTACGTTATAATAAAAATATATTAATTTTTTAATAATCTTTTTCATTTTTATTTAATCAAAAAATACCTTTATTTTAATTTATTAACATGTATTATATAGATACTAAATTGATTAAGTTAATATATTATGTTTGGAGGATCTTTAAATTATAATCCCTAACAAAATTTGGTAGGTTGAACAAGGTAAATGGGTTCATGGTTCAATAATATCAAAATTTTAATAATTATTTAATTTTGATTTTTAAAAAATAAATATAATTTCTAACACATACATGAATAGATAAATTTAAAAAAAATTATATCTATTCATTGCGGTGGTCATAAACATTTATGCATGAATAATATTATCATTTTCGAAAGGCTTGATTATTTTTGATATAAAATAATATATTATAATTTCAGATTACCAATTAATTCATAGATTATATATATATATATATATATATATATATTAATTTAAGTAATCCTAATAACAAGAAACATCATGGGAAAATGGAAAATGAAATAGATCGCTTCATAGAGGTGATTATCGACACGTACGCACAAGAAATTCTTTCATTTCCCATATGATTCATAAGGAGACAAAAAATGGATTCCATAATAATATAATAACATTTCATTATTTTATTTATTCTAATTTAATTATATTATAGTTTTTATTATATATAAAATGGAGGTGGATGAATAAATAAATTAAAATAATTTGGTTAAGAGGTACATCACTTATTGGGAAAATATCCTTTGGATTACACATTAAGACCTCAATTGATGGTATTTTTGTTAAACTATGACCTCTAGGATGTGGTAAAGGAATATAAGAATATATTTAGGCATGAATTTTCTAATAAAAAGATACAATTTTGTATAAACAACTGATAATCTTCTCACGTAAATGCACGGGGATATTTTAATTTCATTCAAATCATCTAGTTCAGCATGATTAATAAAAATTAATGTTTTTTTAATCAATATATTGTTTAGAATAAAATGATGATAATTATGTGAGTGGGATTAATGTGATATAAGGAAATGTAGTGATGACTAATTGGGATAAGGATAGAACATGAAGGAATGGGAGATAGAGATCAAAGATAGAGATGAAAGAAAAGGCGTAGGTGGAGGTAGAGTTGGAGATGAGAGGATAGATTGTGGTAAATGATGAATGTAAACCTAGAGAGAGTTTCAAGGATTATGTATTTTGATAGGAGTGGATGGGATTGGGATAATGATAGAGTGAGGATTGGTAGGAAAGCTAATTTCATTCAATGTGGAGTGTTTTAAAGATAATTTGTATTTGATGAGAAAAATGGATAGGAGGATGCGAAGAGGAATACAAAGAAGGAATTTCGGTCAATATCTAAGGTATAAATTAAGAAAATATTTGGGGGATGCATACCAGGGTATTTTTATAATATGAAATGAAATAGACATATTAATTAATTTAAAATAATGTAATAAATTGAATAGATGATGAAAATAGTATGATGTTATTTATAGTGATCATATTGATGGAATATTACAACATTATTACGCTAAAAACACCTATAAATAGACATTTCAATTATTAAATATGTAAGTTAGTTGTCAACAAATATGAATAAAACTGCCAAATTGCAGCATTGAAACAGCCACACTTAAGGATTCATCAATCAAAAAGTTATTTTTCTTTCCATTGATAATGAAAGAAGTATTGATCCCCAAAATACTATTTCTGGGAATATAGGAGTCCACAATACAAAAAACCTCATATTAAAAGATCATAAATCTCCATGAATGAAGCTACCTTAGATCTGCATCATTTTCTTTTAATTCTGACCAAATATATATTCCAGTTTATTTCCAATCAAATCCACATGACCTCATTAAGGCACTTACACAAAATATTTCATGTTTACAAAAAGAAAAAAATGTCAAGAAAATGTAATTGGAAATATGAGTTTCATCAATGAAATAATAGAATTTTCTTCAAAACAAACACCAGCTTCAGCCAGCTCTATAGAATCATACAACGATTTCATTTCCCTATCATTATTAATGTATAACTTCTTTACACAATTTCAATACTGATGGGTTTTTTGTTTTAAAGCTCTACAAAATAAAGAACATTCCTCGGTTCGAGGAGGGGCATCCAAATTTCATTTCCCTAATTGGAGACATTCACCCATGCTAAAAATCATTAACAAAAATCTATCCACTACCTCATAAGACTTCATAAGGCATGACAACATGAAACTGAATTAAAAATAGATGAAGATAGATCAAATATTTTTATTTCTTAACATTATTTAAAGAGTTTTTTGTATTTGGTTTGAAATATCACCTTATTAGAGACCACTCAGCGGTAGGCGTAGGGGATGCTAGATTTTTTTCCCTTTATTAGAGAAATTCACCCTTGATAAGCAGCTTCAATAGAGAGTCTTAAACCACTTTTAAGGCCTAAAAAACATTCCTCCAAAAATTATTTTCTTGGAGAAGAATCATATTTTCTAATATAATTTAGTTATCATCACTACAAATTCTAAAATATCCACCCTTAATAAAAAATAAATCATTCCCTTAATAGAATAAAAACTCACAAATAGAAAAATACCATATGCACTAAAACAACTCCTTGTATGGGATCTATAATATTATCTTATTAAATATAACAAATCCCAATATGGTAATGTAGTTGGGAGTTAATATTTTTAATATATAATCATCATAAATTAATTTTACTTTATGATATAAAATAATATAAAACACCCTTGATTGAATTTCAAGGGTTATTTTAACATTAGGTAGAATATAAAGGCCATAATCCATACCAGCAAGGACCATGCCGCGACTCCCTAAGACCATCTCTAATAGGCTAGGGGAAGGTGACTAGCACAGACTAGGAATATCACTAACATGGGATGCATTTCCTATGTATGCACACACACACATACACACACACATCTCTAAGCACACAATTGTTTAAAAGTAAAAACTACTATGGAACAGATAAATTCATACAACATGAACCCAACCAAAATAGTAAAATAGAAGTAATGTGTAGAAAGTAAACTGGGCCAGACTACAATCCCACCAAAACAAAGAGACTGCAAACTACATAGTCCAACCTGTAAGCACGGAAGAGGTACTGGGACTGATTCTTGTAGCTATTGGGACACCTTGTCCTGTAATGAACATAGAAATCTTGGTCCTATCTAGGTCTGCCCTAGACTCCGTCAAATGGACGCTCATCTATAAAAGACACGACACATGTGGGAAAATCCCGTGTCATGGTGATTATAACAATACTCTGTTGGGGACCCGGAAAACCACAATGCAATAAAAAAAGTAAAGGTAATGTCATATCTGCATACTATATGTCCACTAAACATATAGTAAAAGATATGCTTCTATTTATACTCGAAACCTAGACCTGTAGTCTTGAGGTATGTCACCAGGACCGCATACCCAAGCAAACGATCCAGTTTGAAGATTCCACAAAGCACACATCTGGGAGAGCCCACATCATGAGTCTTCTAGATAAGATTAGGTTCATCCTAGAAGTATTGATTTTCAGGAAAATTCATTAGAGATATAGATGCACTGATAGATCTAAAGAGAGAACAAATACACTCGTTCTGAGAGAACACACAGATGAGTGGGAAAAGATCATGATACCCAAAAAAGGATCACTTCCAGGGCCTTTGAGGATACCATGACTCATCCGGATTCCACCTGATTAGTAGAGGATTAGTGTCTTGTAGGATTAGTCACGTCGATAACTGACTTTGCCTATGGTTAACAATGGATAGAGGATCTCACTTCAAGCCTCTCGGAAGGATACCTGACCTTCAGGGGAAAATGAAAAGGGGAACTAACCCAATTGTAACATTTCTAAGGAATGCTTAAAAGTTGATCAAGCTATGTAGAAGGGAGTACAAGACATGTAGAAGTGGTAACACGTCGTTCCCCTTGACTATGGCTAATACCTATGTTCAAGGAACTGAGTCTAGAGAACATTCTGTGTAAAAATGTATATGCACTTCATGTTGAAAGGATCACACACCGTGTCTATGCAACTTGGGTCTACTCCGTGTACGCTGGTGATGTGCCTGTACACTTCTTCAACCCTTGTGTCCCAAACCATGTACGGGTACACAAGGTAGCCTGTGTATCTGGCCGAGTCTGTAAATGTGGTCGATTACATGTCGTGTACTCCACCTTCTGTCCAAGTATCAACTAATATTCATGTTGAGTCTACGTAAGGACCCACATTCCATGTGATGATGGTCACATGCCCTGTTAGTACTTCTTGTGACCCATAACATCAGTCGCTGGTTGGTAGGATCCACACGTCGTGTCTCCCTGGATGCATTCCATTTTCATTACTGAGTGAAGCATTCAAACCCTATTTGCCACCATGTTGATCCCACAAGGCACTTTCTTTATAGAACACATTGTGTTCTTTGAGATTTTCTAGATCCGCGAGGCCTCCACCATTGCACCTCTATTGATCTTCTAATACTCCTTCTGGCAATCTGTTTTCAACGAAAATCAAGATCCAAGGTCTTCCCACCATTCCATCGACATTAATGGAGGTTTTAGGTGTTCTATTGGCCCCAAAATCGCATTTTGATCCACCCAAGAAAATAACAGTCAAAAAATTATTTCTCCTGATCCAAGCTAATTCGTCTTCCACCGTCAGAGTCGCACATCATCTGTTGGAACCAGGTTCTTCAAAGCATGGTTTGGTGTATGGTTTGTGTTTGTTGTCAATCCTCAGTGGAAGTTCAGGGTGTGAACCAACAAAGCGATCATACCATTCAGGAAGAAAACAGTAGTGAAGGTGGCGCTGTTTCCCAGTGTTTGCCAAATGTTTGGGCCTGAAAATCTGTAAATAAAGTAAAGTGTTTTTGGAAAAGTTACTTACGCGCCGAGCTCTTGGAGGATGAAAGACTTGCGCGCCATATGTTTTTGAGGATCAGAACATCACAATTTGGCTAAGGAAAGAAGGTCGCGCAAGTGTTGGTTGGGTCGCGCAAGTAACTTGCGCGACAGAGGATCTGGAGACAGGACTTGCGCGCCGTCGAGGGACTTGCGCGCCGCCGCGCAGGGGGTCCAGTTTGCCTATAAATACTGGACCACCCCTCCTCATTTCAAATGGAGTTCAAGGCCGAGAGATTGTTCGAGCCCTCGTCGCGCAGGTGGTTGAGTCGCGCAGGTAGTTGTTTTGTCGCGCAAGTAGAGCTTGCGCGCCGGTGTTTGGCTGTTCTCCCAAGGCAGTTTGGAAGAGAAAGGAAGTGGATCGCGCAAGTATTTAGTTCAAGAAGGCAGTGTCGCGCAGGTGCTTCAGTGACACTTGCGCGCCAGTTTAGTCTTGCGCGCCTGAGACTTGCACGCCGCCGGGAGACTTGCGCGCCGGGCTTGAAAAGGAGACCTAGACACTATTGAAGCACGCCTGCCTTGCTGGAGCTGCACGAAAGCCGAGAAACTACTCGGTTCATTCGAGGAAAAGTGATATTCTTCTTCTGGTGAGAATCAGACTTCAATAGAGCATCTACATTCAACAAAGGATGCACTCTTATGCAAATGAAGAAGAGACCTACACGTCTATAAACTGAGTGGGACTTCACCAACGGCAGTGAGCCAGGGGGAGTCAACGGGAGTGACCCGAGGGACGCAGTGAGTTATCCCTGAACTATTGTAAAGGCAGTGATCCTGGGACAGAGTGTCTGTACCCGAACTTTTGTATCCGCAGCTAGTGAAGCATAGTGGATTTAGGTACGACCGGCAACCTGTCGGCGTATGCTCCTTGGACGTAGCCCTTAGTGGTGAACCAAGTAAAAATGACTGTGTCTTCTCTGTGCATGTGAATGTTTTCATTTTGATCGTAATCATCATACAGGTTCAACAAGTTCCTACCAACGTGGGAACAAGATCCAACAAATTAAAAGAAAAAGTGGTCACCCTAATTCACCCCTCCCCTCTCAGGGTGTCCCGGGGTCCTTCAAGTGGTATCAGAGGGAAAAGGTTGCTGGCGTTGAATCTGACCTTCTTCGTCATGGAAAACGCAATCAATGTCAGGGGAGTCCCTCACTTCGATGGAAGCAATTTCCAGATCTAGAAGAACAGAATGAGATCTCATCTAAGATCTTTTGGAATGGAAGTTCTTTTTTCTACTGTGCAAGGAATACATGTCACTGATCCAACAGGTCTGGCTATGACTGAAACAGACAGGAAACTTCTTGATGCAGATGCCAAAGCACAGAATGCTCTCACTACTGCCCTTTCTGATCAGATTTACCTGAAGGTGATGAATTGCACCTCAGCAAAATCTATGTGGGATAAACTTGAGAATATTTATGAAGGTGATAGCAAAGTGAAGGAGGCGAAACTACAAGTGCTACACAATCGGTTTGATGATCTGAAGATGCATCCAGACGAGAATGCAGACTCTTTCTTCAATCGAATTACTGAAGTGGTTGTAGCAATTCGGGGTCTAGGCGAAGAAATCAAAGACATTGATATTGTAAAGAAAATATTAAGAAGACTTCCACCTCTGTATAAAGCGAAGGTGTCAGCTCTTGAAGAAAGAGATCTTTCCAAACTTTCTCTAGATGACTTACTGAGCAGTTTGGTAGCATATGAAATGAGAGTCAAACCAGAAGATGCTACGACTCGGGTGAGCAAGGAAATGGCATTCAAGGCCATGGATAAATTGAAAATCTCAAAGGATAGTAGCGGTGATGATGACGAAGAGAAAGAAATTCTTTCTCTCATTGCAAAGAAGTTCCAGAAGGGGAAAGGAAAATTCAAAGGGAAGTTACCTCTCGCATGCTTCCGTTGTGGAAAAGTTGGGCATATTGCCTCTCAGTGCTTGAAGAATATCAATGATGATGACAGTGAAGATGAAAACTTCAAGAAGCCTCAAAGAAGGTTCTTCAAAAAGGGAGACTTCAAATCTGGTAAGAAAATGCAAAGAAAGAGTTTTGTCTGTGAAGAGGAAGAAGATGACAATGAATTCTATGATGAAGAAGAACCAGAATTCAAAACTGGGAACCATGCTTCTATGATGGCCACTGTTGAAAAGTCAGAAGATACTGATGGTGAAAAACAACTGAGAACTTGTGTAGATCCTGAGGTGCAACTTAAGGATGCAGTTAGTAAGCTTAAGATTAAATGTAAGAGCTGCAATAAGTGGAAATCAATTGTAGAAGAATCAACTGAATATGTTGATCAACTTGAAGCTGAAATTGAACGACTGGAAGAATTTGTGAAGGTACAGTCTAAAATAATTGAAAGCAATGATGATGCAGTTGATCTGAAGCTGAGAATTGAAGAGCAAGAAAAGGTCATCAATGACCTCACATCCAGACTGGATGAAAAATCCAAGACTGTTGAGGGTCTTGAGGAGGAAGTAGTTACTCTGAGGAGTAAAATGGAGACAGAATCAGTTCCAAAAGAATCGAGGAAGAAAATACAGTTCGGAAGATTCTCAGATGCAGAATTACTTGCAAGAGCCAAGTGTCGTTCAGATGGGGTTGGAAAAGTCTTGAGTGATCAAAGACCTGCTTGCATGGGAAAGAGTGGAATTGGCTGTGAGGCTGAGTCATCAACTGCTGGAAGTGCAAAGATCCAAAAGAAAGATAAGATGAAAGTTGAACATGTTAAAATGTTACCTAGAGTGCTGAAAAAGGAACCCTCAATCCAAACTAAAAGGAGACCTGAAAATTATCCTCAAACTTTCAAAAATGGCAGACAGTCTTACTATTCTCCCAAGGAAGAAGCTATAAGGAAAAATTCAAGTGAGAAGACATTTCTTCTCATGAAGTGTCAGTTCTGTGGCTATCTGGGCCATACCATGTCCTATTGTGAAGAGGCAAGAAGCTATCTGAATGGAGAAGATATAGATGCTCAACAAAGGAGAACAATTTCATATCCTAATTCTTATTGAAGAAATAATTTCTATGGATATTGTTTTCATTGTTCTAACTTTGGTCATAAGGCCATTAATTGCAGGCAGAGAAGGGACATTGACACCTCATGCAGAAGTTCCAGACATGTCAAGTCTCGTCAGCAAGACGATGTTTCTCTTTCAAACAGGTTCTCACCTCTTAAAGAAGAATTTGACTATGAAGAACCTGGGTTTGTGGAAGAGATAGTTGAAAGGCCATCAGTTCTATATACTCAATCTAATGTCTCATGGAAGGAAAGGAGGAAGATTGAGAAATCAAACCTTGCAGAGGTAGCTCTCAAAGCTACAAAGAACAACAATACCTGGATTCTAGATAGCGGTTGCTCATCTCATATGACAGGTAATGCCGGTCTACTATCAAATATTATAAAGAATGTTGATGGTACAGTAAGATTTGGTAATGATGGGGCTCTGAAAATCAAAGGGAGTGGAAGTACCAAATTAGCTAATGGAGAACTAAAGAAGACTGAAGTCCTTTACGTAGATGGCCTACGTCATAATCTCCTCAGCATGAGTCAACTCTGTGACTCAGGACTTGTTGTTACTTTTAATCAGAAAGGCTGCACTATCAAGGGAAAAACTGGCAATTCTCTCATGAAGGGATGCAGAACAGAAGGAAACTTGTATCAGGTTGATAGTGAAGAGAATGTATGTTACATGACTGTTGAAGAAGAAAACAATCTGTGGCATCGGAGATTGGGACACATCAATCAACAAGACATGGAGAAAATATCAAAATTGAGAATTGTCATGGACATTCCCAACCTGAAGCGTGAGCGTGAAAAATCCTGTGATGCTTGTATTCGTGGGAAGTTGGTCTGCAGTTCATATCGGCCAAAGAAGAAAAAGGCATCTCACCTTCTTGATCTGATTCATACAGATGTTTGTGGTCCAATAAATGTTGCCGGAACTCATGGAGAAAGGTACTTTGTCCTTTTCATAGATGATTACAGTCGAATGGCATGTGTGATGGTCATTCACCGGAAACGACAGGTCCTTGACTGCATGAAAACATATCGGCGAATCGCCGAGAATGATACTGGACGAACAATCAAAGTGTTGCGATCTGACAATGGAGGAGAATACACGTCCATTGAATTTGAAAATTATCTGGAGAAGCATGGGATAGAACATGAGGTAGCTGCTGTGAGAACTCCACAACAAAATGGAGTTGTTGAACGAAGGAATCGACAGGTGAACAACATGGCACGAACTATGCTGATTGAGAGTCGTATTCCACGACATTACTGGAAAGAGGCTGTTCAAGCTGCAGTGTACATTCAGAATCGAACAGGACTTTATATGGGTGAGACGAAGACACCATATGAATTGTGGCATGGACGGAAGCCTTCTCTAAAATACTTTCGTGTTTTTGGAAGTAAGTGCTTCATCAGGAACAAAGAAGGAAATCAGGGGAAATATGGTGACAACGCAGATGAAGGAATCTTCCTCGGTTACTCAATGAACAGCAAAGCCTACAAATGTTTCAACAATCGTTTGGGAAGGATTGTGGAAAGCCATGATGTTAAAATAATTGAAGAGAAAACCACAAATGCTTCACGGACGTCATATGCTGATGTGATAGAAAGTCATGAAGAATGTGGACATGAAGAAACTACAAATGCAGAAATAGAGGAAGCTGTTCAAAACACTCATCAATCACATAATGATGTTGACTCAGAAGAAGAATCTGAAGAAGAAACTATGGCTGAAGAGAATACTACTGAACCTCGCAGGAGAAATCGAAGAGCTGAGATTGATCCATCCAACATAATTGGGGATAGGAGTGCACCCACACAAACCAGAAGGATGAGGAATTCCACGCAATCTGCATTTCTATCAGTTGTAGAGCCATCCTCATTCGAAGAAGCTGCAAAAGACGAATCTTGGGTGAAAGCCATGAATGATGAATTAGATCAGATTGATAAGAATCAGACATGGGATCTTGTCCAGAGACATGAAGGTCACAATGTGATTGGTACCAAATGGATTTTCAAAAATAAGTTTGATGAGCATGGAAGTGTTATCAGAAACAAGGCACGACTTGTATGTAAAGGATACTCCCAGATTGAAGGTATTGATGTTGAAGAAACCTTTGCTCCAGTTGCTAGACTGGAATCAATCAGGCTTTTCCTTGCCATGGAACTCCAAAGAGGATATAAAGTATATCAAATGGATGTTGAGACAGCATTCTTGAATGGTGTACTCGAAGAAGAAGTCTACATTGAACAACCGGTGGGGTTTGTCTTGGGTACCGATGAAACAAAGGTCTGCAAACTAAAGAAAGCTCTATATGGTTTAAAGCAGGCACCACGGGCATGGTACTCACGGCTAGATTCATATCTCAAAAAGTTGGAATTCAAAAAAGGAGGAGTTGATCACAATCTCTATGTGAATAATTCTCCAAAAGATCAGTTCATGGTTCTTGTCTACGTTGATGATATCATTTTTGGTGGCAGCAGGCAGAAATCAGTGGATGAATTTGCCAACCACATGAAATCAGAATTTGAAATGTCTATGATTGGGGAGCTCACATATTTCTTGGGGTTGCAAGTAATTCAAAAGAAGGAATACACTTTCATTTCTCAGGAAAAATATGCAAGAGAGTTGCTGAAGAAGTTTAATATGCAAGACTCCAAACCAATGTCAACTCTGATTCCTGTTGGAACTAAACTTGGAAAGCATGAGGATGGGAACTCTGTTGATCCCACCATGTACAGGAGGATCATTGGAAGCCTACTGTATCTGACAGCGACAAGGCCAGATATTGTCTTTGCAACATGCCTTGCGGCCCGCTTTCAGAGTAATCCAAAGGAGGAACATATGTCAGCAGTAAAAAGAATCATGAGGTATATTCAAGGCACACATAACTTCGGGTTATTTTTTGCTGCAGGCAGGGACAGTGAATTATCAGCGTTTTCTGATGCTGACTGGGCTGGGGATGTAGTAGACAGAAAGTCCACTAGTGGTGGAGCTTTCTATATTGGGCATAAATGTGTTGGCTGGTTGAGCAAGAAGCAAGAAAGTACTTCTCTTAGTACTGCTGAAGTTGAATATATCTCCGCCACAAAAGCATGCACTCAACTTCTTTGGATGAAGCAGAAGCTAACAGATATTGGTGATAAGGTGTAGCAACCAATGGTGATTTATTGTGATAACAAAAGTGCAATTGATCTTACGAAGAATCCGGTTCAGCATTCTCGTACAAAACATATTGAAATACGGTATCATTTTATCAAAGAAAAGGTTGAACAAGGCGTTATTAAAATGGATCATGTTGGAACTAATGAGCAAGTGGCTGATATTCTAACCAAGCCATTGTCCGCGGCTGTGTTCGAGAAGCATCAGTTGAACCTCGGTGTTCGACCACCTCCTACTGTATAAGGAGGCTCCAGAAGTCCCCTCTCCCTGTTTGTTTTAACTGTTTCTATCTGCTTATGGCTGTGATGCTGGTTTATGGGGGAGATACTATCCAGAGGGAGTATGGCTTGAGCTGAACGTTGAACAAACTTTTCGGTCTTTGGTTTTATTGTCAATGGGGGAGAAAGGAATAAATTCAAGGCAAGAAATTCTTCTGTGATGAGAAGTGTAAGCTTGTGATGAGAAGTTTAATAAGGATAACATCGGGATGGAGAATTTCGTGTACGATTTCAACACACTAAGACCCAATTCAAGCTTTCTCTCTTGTTTTCTACACCGAGCATTGCTCACGTAGACTTAGAGTGTTAGGTGAGTTGATTCTTGCATTTTGGATTTGCTCATGGTTGGAGATCTATTGAATTTATTCTGATTGCCAACAAACCCAAAGGGGGAGATTGTTGGAACCAGGTTCTTCAAAGCATGGTTTGGTGTATGGTTTGTGATTGTTGTCAATCCTCAGTGGAAGTTCAGGGTGTGAACCAACAAAGCGATCATACCGTTCAGGAAGAAAACAGTAGTGAAGGTGGCGCTGTTTCCCAGTGTTTGCCAAATTTTTGGGCCTGAAAATCCGTAAATAAAGTAAAGTGTTTTTGGCAAAGTTACTTGCACGCCGAGCTCTTGGAGGATGAAAGACTTGCGCGCCATATGTTTTTGAGGATCAGAACATCACAATTTGGCTAAGGAAAGAAGGCCGCGCAAGTGTTGGTTGGGTCGCGCAAGTAACTTGCGCGACAGAGGATCTGGAGACAGGACTTGCGCGTCGTCGAGGGACTTGCGCGCCGCCGCGCAGGGGGTCCAGTTTGCCTATAAATACTGTACCACCCCTCCACATTTCAAACGGAGTTCAAGGCCGAGAGATTGTTCGAGCTCTCGTCGCGCAGGTGGTTGAGTCGCGCAGGTAGTTGTTTTGTCACACAAGTAGAGCTTGCGCGCCGGTGTTTGGCTGTTCTCCCAAGGCAGTTTGGAAGAGAAAGGAAGTGGATCGCGCAAGTATTTAGTTCAAGAAGGCAGTGTCGCACAGGTGCTTCAGTGACACTTGCACGCCAGTTTAGTATTGCGCGCCTGAGACTTGCGCGCCGCCGGGAGACTTGCGCGCCGGTCTTGAAAAGGAGACCTAGACACTATTGAAGCACGCCTGCCTTGCTGGAGCTGCACGAAAGCCGAGAAACTACTTGGTTCATTCGAGGAAAAGTGATATTCTTCTTCTGGTGAGAATCGGACTTCAATAGAGGATCTACATTCAACAAAGGATGCACTCTTATGCAAATGAAGAAGAGACCTACACGTCTATAAACTGAGTGGGACTTCACCAACGGCAGTGAGCCAGGGGGAGTCAACGGGAGTGACCCGAGGGACGCAGTGAGTTATCCCTGAACTATTGTAAAGGCAGTGAGCCTGGGACAGAGTGTATGTACCCGAACTTTTGTATCCGCAACTAGTGAAGCATAGTGGATTTAGGTACGACCGGAAACCTGTCGGCGTATGCTCCTTGGACGTAGCCCTTAGTGGTGAACCAAGTAAAAATGACTGTGTCTTCTCTGTGCATGTGAATGTTTTCATTTTGATCGTAATCATTATACAGGTTCAACAAGTTCCTACCAACATGGGAACAAGATCCAACAAATTAAAAGAAAAAGTGGTCACCCTGATTCACCCCTCCCCTCTCAGGGTGTCCCGGGGTCCTTCATCTTCTAAGTATTCACGATGTTCGATCTCCAATTTGGAATCGTTGCATTGTGAAATGGGTACACAACAATCTGTTTTTCGTCACCTCATGAATAAAATGAAGAACATGAGAAAAAAGGGGGAAGACATCCAATAGACCAAATGATGAACGCACCTCTGCCGTCATTCATCACATTGTTAATCCACTCCCATTAGAAGGTTAAATAGGTGAATCAAAATGAAAATTCTTCAATTATCATAAATCCATTTCTGGATCAAAACCCCAAATGAAATAGAATATAAAACCACCACAAGAACGCATGATCTGTGGATCTACCTATTTGTGGGTTGATCTATGTTCATAGTTTAATCCAAGATGGGGAATAACTAAATCAAACGACAAACCCATAACTCAATTCAGTTGGAGACCTACCACCACATTGCATTCGTATGTGAAGTTCCCACGAATCTGTGGTGCATCAATTGATTTCTCCAATGTCTTCTACCAATAGGTTCTCCTCCACAACTCAAACAGTAGTCATCAATTCACAGGGTTATGTGGATAACCCTTCAATATTTCCATTAGAATGTATTTAAAAGGGGTAATTAGGTTATTTCATTAAAATGGAAATAAAAGTAAAATAAAGTATTTTTTTATTTTATTTCATTTTAAATATATGAAAACTATGTTTTGTAGCTGACTTGTTCTGGTCAATTTTAGGCCCCTCCTAAGGTAAATTCACTATGTTTAATGAAATTGTTCCCTTGGATTTTTGATCTGGGCATCTGTTTAAAATTTATTTCTCTTTTTATAGAAAACCTCTTTTGCACTATTTATATGTTAAATTATTTCAATCATTTATCTTGGGTACCCCAAGCCTCGAAATAGAATGTATTCACATGTCTTGGTTTTGAAATAATTCCCAATACTATTTAACAATAATACACAGAAAATCTGAGTCATTATATTCTCCACACCTTAGGGTTTTACATCCTGAAAATCCAAAGAAATAGACTACTCAAACAGATATGGGGACTGTGCATGAATTTGAGCCTCCCTCTCCCACTTTCTCTTATGAGGAATCTTGTACAGCCACCGAACATGCGCTAGGGGAATCACTCACCCATGAAATATCCTATACTATCATTTCTGGATCTCCATTGGGTACTCTGCAAAGGTTTCTCCATCCTTTATTTTCAGCTCTTCCCAGTCGATGATGTGAGATGGGTCATTTATTTACCTCCTCAACTGCGACATGTGGAATACGACATGCACTCGGTGCAATTACAGTGGTAGAGCTAGGTGGTATGCCACCTCGCAAACTCTTTTTAGTATCTAAAAAATGGAAGATAAACCTCAAATACAACTTGCACCCTAGCCAAATCACTACAACCATCGACAAGGTGAGACGAGAAAAACGACATGGTCACCCTCCACAAACTCAAACAGTCTTTTTTTTCAATAATCATAAGAATTATGTCAGGTCTAAAAAATCTTCATCCTCTCCTAGATGATCTACACATTCTCAGTGGTATCTCACACCAACAATGAACCCATGAGTATTGACTCTCTGAGGTTATTCCATCAAAGCATTTATCAGTAGGGTTACCCATATAAATCCTAGAATGGTGCCATACTGATGGTGGAGTTGTAGCTTTTGTTGTACACGAACTCCACCAGTGGTAGGTGGTCCTTCCAAATGTGACCAAATTCCAAGATATAGGCTTGCAACATATCCTCCAAAACTGTAATTGTACTCTATGTTTGACCATCTGTCTAGGGATGGAACGTCGTGCTCAATTTTAGTTAAGTCCCTAAAGCCTCTTGTAATCCCTTCCACAACCGGGATGTGAAGCACGTGTCTGGATACAATACTATCTTAAATGGGATTCCATGAATCCCAACTATACCTTATATGTATAGTCATCCCAATCTCTCTAAATAAATCTTCTCCATGATATATATGAAGTGGGTTGACTTAGTGAGTCGGTCAACAATCACCCAGCTGGAATAGTGTCCCTTAGACATATGGGGTAAGCCTATCACAAAGTCTATCAATATTCCATCCCACATCAACTATACAACTTATAGGGGGTGGTCTAACCATGCTGGATCCTCATGGTCAGCGTACACCTGTTGGGACATAAGGAATTCAGAAACAATCTCTGATATTTCCTTATTCGTACCTGTATTCTAGAAATAACACTGGAGATCGTAGAAAATTTTTTCCACCCTAGGATGTACCACCAAGTGGGGTGTATGGAACTCCCTTAGGACCTCCTCTCAAAATTCCATTGGTACAATTGTTCTCCCTCTGAAAAATATCTATTTTCTTCTCTCCTTGAGAATATTGATCAGTGTGATGTCTTATAGATAAATGATAACATAAAGTCTCATTATATAAATCCCCTAGTTATACATCCTTGAATCATCGTATAAGTGGAGGGGTGATGGCCATCGACTAGAGGTAAGCTGTATCATGTCCTTACACAAGAGATAACTATAGTGAGGCCAACTACTCTGATTCCTCACTCACTAGAAACGACTTCAATCTAATACTAAGAGAATCTTCCACGATATTACCCTTCCCAGGTGTACAGAAGATCTAAATGTCATAATCCTTGGGGACCTCTATCTATCCTCTCTACCTCATATTCAGGTCCTTCTACAAGAAGAAGTAGGTGAGGCTCTTGTGGTTAGAGTTGATGATAAAGTGTTCTCCCATCAGGTAGTGTCTCTTTATCTTCAATTCACATACTACCACTGCCAATTAATGTTTGTGGGTCATGTAGGTATGGTCCTACATCCTTAGCTAGTGTGAACCATAATCAATCACCTCCTATATCTAAATCATGACATATCCAAGACTGATCCCCGATGCATCGCAGAATACTACGTACTCGACACCCTCTTCTAGCAATCTCAGGATTGGTGATCTCGCCAAACTCTGCCTCAACTAGTAGAAAACCCATTGTATCTTCTATGTCCATATGAAAGGTTTCCCATTTCGAGTCAAGGGTGTCATTGGTGACATTTTCTTGGAGAAATCTGGGATAATTTTTTGTTAGTATCTTACCAGGCCAAGGAATCTATGCACCTCTATCATACATTGGGGTGGCTCCCATTCTAACACCACCTCGATCATGGTATGGTCAACTACTAATCCATCTACTTAGATAACATGTACTAGATTGTGGACCGCTTGAATCCAGAACTGGAACTTCGAGAGCTTCTCATAAATCTGGTTCACTCGAAGTGCATCTTGAACCATCTGAAGGTGTCTTGCGTGATCCTCCTCTGATACCGAGTACACAAGGATTTAATCTATGAAGACCACTATGAACTGGTCTAAGTATGGAGGGAAGATCTGGTTTATATGTCTCATTGACACTATGGGGGCATTTATCAAGATGAATGGAATAACCAAGTACTTTTACTGACCATAGTAGCATCTAAATGCCGTCTTTGGCATGTGCTTGTTCCATACTCAAAGCTAGTGATAACCCAACCTGAGGTCAAACTTTGAGAACCAACGTGCCCCTCTTAGCTAACCAAAGAGGCCTTCAATCCTAGATAATGGATAATTATTCTTCAATATCACCTGGTTCAAGAACCAGTAATCCAAGCACTACCTCAAAAATCCACAATCCTTCTTTCCAAACAAAAATGGGGCTGCCCAGGGTGAAACACTGGGTTGTAAGAATCCCATACTTAGAAAATCCTCCCTCTGCACCCTCAGCTCATGAAGCTCTTTGGTAGAAATCCGGTACACTGGTGAGGATATTTGTGTCATCCCTTGGTTTACGATAATGCCAAAATTGATCTCCTGATGGGGAGGCAATCCTAGAACATATTTTGGAAAGACATCCTCTTACTCCGCCACTACTATAGGGAATTTTAACCTCAAAACATCTACTGATCTAAGGGTAAGGCTACCTAACTCATCATTGACTGGTTGTACCCTCCTATGCATGATCCCATTCTGTGCTGCTTGGTTTTCCTTTTAACCAACAAAGGAAAACCTCATTCCATTGCTGAGGACACACCACACTCTTCTCATAAATCCTTCAATTTGGGCATGGACCAAAGATAACCAATAAATATAGAGAATGACATCTTACGGCCTCTACACTTCCACTAAGTTTTTCTAAACTAAACTCTCGACCCCAAGGGAAAGATCCCACTATCCACAAAGATGTGTGATCATTCATTCTCCTCTCGTAGGTGTCTCTAAGTGTAAGGGTCGAGTCAACAGTTCTACCCGAATCTCAAGGCTTCTCACCAGACATGTGGCGAGAAAATAATGATTGGAACCTATGTCTATGAGTAGGGAAGATAAGGTAGAAAAGGCATAGATCATACCTTGGTTCATCCGTATATTCCCTCAGTTATACACTTCGACTGCATGCAGTTATTCCCACCCTTGTCACATAGCTCCCTAAGCCTGGTGCGGACCTCCAGGGGGTCATGTGGGAAGTAGATCAGAGTTTCTGCCCCCACCTACAGCTCTCCCTGTTTCTCTGTCACATTCACCGCTTGGTGGGACTATCTGATCCACTCTCTGCCTCTACCTCAGTGGTCTATCCACCACCTCCCGATCAGTAGCTCGATGGGTTGGAAATTCTATAGTGAGATATCTTGTACCATCACACTAGTATCATCGACTCTCCCTTGTCTGACTGGACCCATCCTGATATCCCTAGACTATCAATCCTCGGTCCTGGGTCCTCATGCGATGTCTCCCACATCCTGATCCCTATATTTGATGTCAGCTCCCTATTACTATGGTCTCCGCACCTGTCTGCCTACTGCTGACTGTCGTTGGCTATCTCTGATCCACTAATATTCTCTTGATCACCATGGCCTTCTCGATCACTCCACTATAATCTAAAATGCATGGAGTAATGAAACTATCTCAGATGTACCATTGCGGACCTTTCTTGACGGCTCGATCTCGGAAGTACAGATCCCTGACCATTTTCATCGAGTACCTGGAGAGGTTGGTGAATCTCAATGAATAGTAATCCACCATAAATCTACCCTAATGATGCTGAATAAGCTTATAGATATGAACTTCTCTTAGAATAACTACATAGATCTCCTCCCTAAAGATTCACTCGAACTCTTTCAATGAAAGAGTCTTCACGTCGTGAGTCTACATGGTCAAAATCCACCATTTCCCTATTGAACCCAGAAGAAGGCTCTCTCCTAGGACCACCATCTGGCCTATTGGTGTCCTCACAAGACATAAAACTCTGGTCACCACCTCAAGCTAGTCCTAAGCTGCCTGAGGTTCCGGAATTACTCGAAACCTTAGGGGTATCTATCTTTACAACTCATGTAGCATGATCATCATGTACTTCTCGTATTTCGGTACTGCAGGTACCACGTGATACTCCACTAGTGGTGGTATAGTAGGTGCACCACCTATAGGTAATGCCTAGGGAATTGGTCCCTGTATCAAAGCCTTTCTACTGAGGGGGTCATCCTCATGGCTGAGTTATTGAATCATAGCCGGTATGCGTCATTTAGGCATCCAATAAGGAAATAGGATGTACCATGTTTAATGAGTATATCTGGATAAATGAAATAAAGGAAATATAAAACACCAACCATTATTATAAGAGGAATCAACCATTCTTTTATTTCCCTACAACCAGTGTTTTCATGTACTCAGTCAAAAATGCAGGTTATCTATGTCCTGGTGTATGGATACGTCAGCCGCCTGTACCAACACTAGAGTCAATGTCCTGAAAGCTGAGTTCAAAACACTTAACAATATTTCCCCAAGACAAAATCAAAAACTCTCGGTCCTATGATATAACTGACAAACTTTGATTCCATTATGTCACAACCCATCATAGTGGGGATCTTATCGCAACTCTCCAAGCCCGCCTCTAATAGTCTAGGGGATGGTGAATAATAACAAGTAGGAAAATCACTAACACGGGAGGAATTGCCTAAGTACCTATATACACACACACATCTTCAAGCCCATAAATGCTAAAAAGTTAAAAACACTAAGGAATAGATGCATGCATATAACAAAACCCAACCAACATAGTACAACATAAGTAAAGTGGGGAAAGTAAACTGGCCCAAAATATAATCCCACCAAAAGAAATAGTATGCAAACTACGAATTCCAACCTACAAGAAAGGAAGATGTAATAGGACGGCTGCTCATAGACATAGGAACACCATGTTTTACAAGGAACTCATAAATCTCGTTCCGGTATTGATCTATCTTGGACCCCATCGAAAGTCCATTCATCTTCACCATACAAGACACATGCTGGAAAAGACCATGCATGGGTGATTATAACAATTCTTAGTAGGGGAATCTGAAAACCACTAAACAATATACAATATAAAGGTATAATCATCACTACACATTATATGTCTATGGAACATATATCAAGAGAAAAACCTCTAGATATACTTGAACCCAGACCTCTAGTCTAGTGGTAAATCACAAAGACCACAAACCCACACTAGAGATTCATTTCTAAGATCCCACAATGCACTCGCCTAGGAGAACTCACTCCATGAGTCTTCTAGATCTGATGATGTCCATCTGAGAAGTACAGTTCATCAAGAAAAACCATGAGAGAGATAGATGAACTGATAGATCTGAAGAGATAAAAAATATACTCATTCTTCTATAACACACTTCTGAGTGGGAAAAGATCACTATACATAGATGAGGATCACTTCCAGGGCATTGGTGAATACCATGACTCGTCCATATTCCACCTTCTATGTAGAGGATCGGTGTCTTGTAGGAGTGGTCATGTTGGAACCTAACTCTATATAGGTTCAATAATGGATATAGGATCTCGCTCCAGGCCTGTCAAAGGGATACCTGGCTAAATCTTGAAAAGTCATGTTAAACGAATCATACTCATGTGGATGGAAATTATACCTAACCATTAGGGGAACAAGAAAAGGTCCACTAACCAAAACCAATTTTGTCTAAGGAGTGTTGGAAGAGAAGGTCAAGTCATGTATAAGGGAGTACATGGCATTTAGAAGTGGTAACATGCCGTGTCCCTTGACTACAGGTACATCCCGTGTACAAGAGCCCGAGTATGGAGAACATGTTGTGTAAAAATATATATACACATTGTGTAGTAAGAATTACACACCATGTATATGTATCCAGGGTTCGCTCCGTGTACACTAACCATGTTCTCGTATAGGGCATCTAACCATGTGTCCCAGACCATGTACCGCTACATGCGGTAGACTGTGTATCTGGTCGTGTCTGACCATGGGTTGGAGTACATGTCGTGTACCCCACCTCCTGTCTGTGTATCCTCGGATATGAACACCAAGTCCATGTAAGGACCCACATGCTTTGTAATGATGTTCACATGCAGTGTTAGTACTTCATATCTCCCAGAAATCCAGCCACCACTGGTTGGGGTCCACACACTATTTTTCCCCTGAGGCAAGTTGTGTTCTTCACTGGGTGTAGCATGAAAAACCTAGTAACCACCATGTCGGCCCCACATGGTATTTTCTTTAGAAAACATGCAGTGTTCTTCAGAATTTTCCAGAACTATGATGCCTCTATCGTTTCACCTTCATCGATATTCTGATGCTTTTTCATGTGAATGTTTTTCCATGAAACTCAATATCCAAGGTTGACATACCATGCCATTGAAATTTTGGGATGTTTGGGGAATTTAATTGTCCTTTTATACAAATTTTGATCCACCCACACGAAGAATGGTTGAGGAATGAGTTCTCCCAATCCAAGGTGATTCTTCATCTGCCATCTTCATCACACCTCCACTAGGTTTTCATGATGTTCGATCTCTGATTTGATATCGATGCATTACGAAATTGGTTCACAACAATCCGTTGTTCATTGCCTTGTGAGGAATGTGAAGAACGTGGAAAAAAGGGGGAAGAAATCTAATACATCGAAGGGGGAACACACCTTTGCTAACATTTATCATTGCATTTATCCACTCCCATTAGTAGTTTTGACAGGAGAATCAAATTTACAATTCGAAAATTATCATAAATTAATTCCTAGATAAAAAAACCAACATAAATGGAAAATAACACCCTCTTGCAAGAACGCAGGATGTGTGGATCAACCTGTTTTTGGGATGATATGAATTCATCGTTTAATACTTGAATGGGGAAGAGCTAAATCAAAAGAAAAAACCCTAATCAATTCATTTAGAGAATTACCTTTGTGTATCATTCATTAGTGTGGTTCCATCGAATCTGAGGTGTGTCAATTGATAGCTCTGACATCGTCCGCCAACAGGTTATCCTTCACAACTCCAATGATAGTCTTCAATTCACAGGGTTATGTGTCTAACCCTGGAAACATTCCATAAGCATGTATTTAATGGGGAGTAATTAGTTCATTGTGTTAAAAAGGATATAAAAATAAAATAAAATATTTTTTTTCTTTAAAACATTTGAAAACTAACTTATGAATCTGACCCATTCCATTCAATGATAGGCCTCTCATAAGGTAAAGTCGCTACTCTAAAAGCAACGTACCCTTAGATATTTGATTTGGGCACCAAATGAAAATTTATTTCACGTTTTCTGGAAAACCAATCACGCGTGCTCGTTAGAGTTTAAATAATTTCAAACTTTTATTTCGGGTACCCTCTGCCTTGGAATCGCACGCCGTTATAAGGCCTAGTCCTGTAAAAATTCCATATAATATTGAAAAATCATACACAAAAAGTATGAGACATTAAAATGTATGTAGTTATGGCCAGAAGAATACCTAAATAGTAAAATGGTTGGATTATGACATGGTATTGGAATCATGGTATCATCTATCAAAACAAATCTATATAGTATAATACATAAATAATATGGATAACACATGTGTTCTTCCCCATGAAAACATATGATTCTTTGGTGTATTTTGGACCCGTGATAATGGGAATCATCTATATTATTTTGATCAACATTATCTCACTTGATAGAGGCCCTTAAAATAATATAAATATGCTGATATATATATTCCTAGTCATTTCATATATCTAGGATTGAAAAAACATATGAAGTTATCCAAAAAATAAAGACTTTTTAAAAATATTTACAATGAAAACACACATGTATGAGTCAATGAACCTATATAGAATTATATTTGTATTTATAGAGGTGGATATTGTGAAATCCTCTGAATAAAAAACTCTCGATGTAACATATAAATATGAGTACAAGTTAACTGTTTTTCTAAGAGATAAATTCATATGGATGATATGTATAAAAGTACCTATGCATATTGATGTTGTTTGAGATATATGATACATGAAATTGTTTGAATGTATTTGATGGGGGTAGGGGTAAATGAGTTCTTTTGTCTTATTATAATGTGTTATAGTTTAAAAAAATAAAAGATTTTTTATTTAAATTTTTTCATGATGATAAAACCAAATTCATAGTGGTGGGGTATTGGTAGAAAATGGATTTTGAAACCAAATACTATTTATGTAATTAAAAATAAAATTACTATATGGTTCATACATAGTGAATATTTTGACTAAAAATACCACACGCACAATGGCTTTCATGGTTTCATATTCCCTATAATTTGGTGAAAACTATGCACTACTGAACTAATATAGTGAAAAAATATTTTTTCCAGATCATATTTCTCATAGCATAAAACATGATTATATGAAACAATAAATGATTAAAATTAATCAATTTCCACTAGTCTAATAGTTTATGGAATTCATTATGATCAAATCTAGAGGCCTTGTACAAATTCCCTAAACTTGAGACTTTAATGAGAGTCACTTTTTTAGTACATAATGAATTTTTTAATTCATCCACATCAATGGCCACAAGACTTACATTATAAATAACCCATAAATTCCATATTAAAAAAATAATATATAATATATAATTTTAGGTAAGGGGAACAAGTCACAATGTATTGAACTCACTACATCGATGCTAAAACATCCTTGCAGAATCAATGTAAAACAAAACAAATTCCCCAGAATATCCCTCTGCTTCATAACATCTGAAAAAAGGAAAAAAGTACAACATGTGTACTAAGATCTTTCTGAATTTTACCAATAACATAATGGTTTTCATGCTTTCATATTCCCTATAATTTCATGATATCTATGCACTACTAAACTAATATAGTGAAAAAGTATAACAGAATACATAATTCATTATGAAAGATCATATCTATAGGCCTTAATTTGTTTGGTTAAGGGGAAAGACTAATAATGTATAAAAGTTACTACTTCAATGTTAGAACATCCATGAATAATGAAAAATAAAACCAAAAAATCCCAACAATCTCCCGCACCTGCATAACATTCCTAAAAAAGAAAAGAATTGAATATGTGCACTATTAATGTAGTGAATGTTACCATGAAATACATTCTTTTAAAAACTCATTGAATATTAATAAAAATACATATACATAAGGAATATTAAGAGGGATTCTAACCCACGCATTCATTTTCAAGGCCCATTGAGTTATTTTTCCAAAGTAAAAAATTCCACACACCATTCTTGAGGTCTATGGATTGAGAAGAACACATATTCATCATTTATACCATATATGAGTAAAATGTAAAAACAATTTGATATGTATGACCTCTTATGATCATAGGTACTAATTTAAACCCAAACACATTTTTTAACTTTTTTATTTTAAATTCCTACAGTCAAATTCCACCAAACAAAATAAGACCTTGGTCCAATGGAATTTTAAAAATGGGTGAAAATATATAGCAGTAATTAAAACCTTTCAAATAACAAAAATTATTAAATAAGATAAAACATTTTGATAAAAATTTACAAAGATGCATACTTCAAAAGATCAGTTTAATAAAACATAAAAAAAAACATTCTAAGGAAATTAGAGAATTAAATTTTGAAAATGAAAAAGGTAAACTTACCTGTTGAAAAAGTAAATTAGAAATTGAAAATTTATACACATGAAAAAACAACCATACCAACACATACATTCCCATTTATGTAAAATTAAACTACCATGAATTTAAACTCATGAAGTTCATGATTATTACTATATAATTAACCCCTCATGTTCTAAACAATATAAAATTGTTATGTCCTTAAACATAAATCTAATCCAGATTAAGAGTTAGTTGATTAAAAAATACTAGGATCAAACTTTCTTAAGACATAAAATATATGTGTCTCTTTCTTTTGTTCATTTCTATGTGAGGATGATAAAAATATAAGTATTCCCAAAATCTCATAGATATCACCCACTAACCTGTATTCTTGGATGTTTGAAGTAGTTGTGTTTTTCTACAAAAACATCTTTTAAATTTATTATGATAATAAACGAGAAACAGTTTTAAACTTTTTAAATTAAATGTGTACATACACGTACCTGATAAATTTACAACATGATGTCTTATAGGATGACTTCTTACTTGTCTCTCTAAAAATACATGAGTCAATATACATTACATCTATGGGTGTTAGGTAGAACTTTCATTGAAATTACTACTCAATACCCACAAATGGAAGTTGTATATTACTCATCAATTTTTTAGAGAATATAGAGAGATGTATGTATATATATATATTAATAAATTAAAGATCATGAGTCATTGTACATTACACCTCTATTTCATGATTCTTGATAAATCCAAAATCAAGTTATAGTAAACCATTTCACCTTGTATGCAATAAATAAACTCTGCATTCTTATTAACTACATTGAATATATATAATTACATTGTACTTGATTACTAAATATTCATTATGAATATCTTCAAATCGAGTCCAAAAATTCTATACATAATAATTTAAATATTAAAACAACAATATATCAAGTATAAAGGTGGATCTATATTTCATGATCCTAAAAAATGGTTCCAAACAAAGTGAGGAGTGATTAAAAAAGCTAGATGGGTGTTAATTTATAATTCTTGGAAGTTAAGAGATGCTCACATTTAAAATGGAACATTCAATCATTTTTTGGAACAAACATAGCACATAAGAATGTGAATGTAAACATGAACAAAATCATGGCGCACATTACTAATCAGAATAAAAATTTTAAAAATCATGAGTGAAGGTTTTGATATAATATTTATGATAAACATTCACCTTATTCAATATAGTTCTCTTCATATAATACAGTATATACTTCACCTATGGAGTGAATGTATCCAAAAAACTATCATTAAAATCAATAAGAAATCAAATCAAAGTTTTATCCCAATATTATGGCTTGGAGAAAGCTCAATTGATATTCAGTGAGAACCTAATTATAATAACCTTCATAACTATGCTCTTTATTTTCATCCTAGATCTCATCATCTCTATCCTCATGTGCGCCTTCCATCTCTTCCACTGTTCCTTCACCATCATGCCCATGACCAATTGGAATTCGGTACTAGGACCAAAAAATAAGATAATATTAAAAAAATTGAAATGAACATTTGGTAATTGTTTTACCTAGAATATTGACATGGAATAGTTGATATTATAAAAAATGACATAATCACTTCCATGATAATGTATGATCCCATATAGATCTTGGATGACTAAATACATTGTTTGTGAAATTAATTTAAGAGATTCTTCTGTTCCAGATTCTAAAATATAACAAACATTATCAAATCTATACAAAATCATTCTTTTCTATAAATTTAAATACAATTTAAAATTTTAATCCCAAAATATATTTTGAATTTATCCAAAACATAAACAAATATGTATCCACATACTAGAATTAAAAAATTGGATTAAAACCTGAATCAGGATTCCACTGAACTTGTTTTTTATTTCATGTTTGGAGTCTGCCTAAAATTTCAAAACAACATTAAGATCGATCATTAAAGAATTAGTTTAGGGAATGTCACAAACCACAAAAAACATAAGCAAAAAAACTCAAACCTCACTATTGAAGCCAGAATCAAGTACTATGAAATCAAACTCAAGACGAAAATTATTATCGATGTATCATTAAACCATTGAGTTCTAAAAAATATAAAATTGATGAGTCTATAACCTTATACAAAATCATGATGAATAATTAGTTGGTAAAAACAATAGTATCAAACTTCATTGAGCCATAAATTATTTGTATCTTATGTTTATCCACCTCCATGCACATAAATTGAAGACATTTATTCCAAATTCCAATGAACATTCACCAGGATTTAACTTGTTTGTTATGCGATGATAATTAAAATTGAAGTATAGTTAATAAGAGAATTTCTTTTTGATGTAGAAACTGTCATTGTATAAATATAGTGAAGTATTTAGAGGTAACATCTTCAACTAAAACAACACATTACCATTAAAAAATGCGTTCATTAATGCAAATCCATCTCTTCAAATCAATAGAGTCCACACATCAGTTACTAAAAAAATAAAAAAAATCACAGTAAGTAGAAATGAGAGAACAAAAAAATAAAAGATATAGTATGAATTTACACATAAAACCAGGAACAAAAAGAAGAGAGGTTTCTACAAGAAAAAATATCAAACAAATATTCATTCTAGAAATTATATAGCATACATTGGATGTAGTGATAGTCCCAATTTACTTTTCAGGTACTAAATTAATTTGAACCTATACTTTCACATTAAATAAATTTTTTCGAGGTGAACACAACTCCTGAAATTAAAAGATTCTATACATTAGAAACTAGACAATGAATATAATACCACTAATCTTACATTAGTGAGCCTACATTGAGACACTATTCTAGGAAGAAATTGAATATATGTCTCTAGTCTTAGACATTGTCGTAATTACATCCATTCTATAGCTGGAAGAGTTTTTCTTTCTCAACGCAGCTTCCTTGTCTTCAATTGATCCATACATATTACTAATACTTTTCATAAGAGTCATAAACTCAAGACATTGTAACATAAAAACCCTCTCTATGAAATTGAATTTATAATAAATATTTATAAAAATAATCTTCACAAATAGTGGCTACATGTAACAAAACTGATCATAAAAAACCAGCAAAATAACTCAAGGAAATCAACTTAAATCTTTTTCATTACAAACAAAGAATAAGAAAGACGAAGTTATGATCTAAAAAATTCAAAAAAGAATGAAATAAATGAATGGATATAGAACCAATAAATAAAAAACACTATTGATGTTGATTCAAACAGTCCATTGGTTTTGTTAAGAGGAGATGACAGAAGGTTGGGAAGGATGGAGACCTCAAAGTAGTCGACATGACCTAAGAGATGAAAAAAACTCTATTATGATATAGTTTAACAGATAAAACTGATGAGTTTTTATAGAATAATCAAACCTACGGTTTCTTTATGAAACACGAAGGAGGTGGAGGCAGAGCAGATGGAAGTAGAGCTGGAAGGTATGGAGTAGCTGGAGGTGGCGGAGGCTGAATAGGTGGAGATGGAGGTGTGGGATTCGTAGGTGTGGGAGTCGAATGGGAGAAGTATTGAAGAGTTTAAAATGATAGGGGATTGATGTAGAGGAGATTTGATGTATTACAATATAGGCAGTGATTAGCGGTTCTTGTTAGAGGATTGGAGGGAAAGTTGGATAGGTATGACGACGCAGATGGTGGTCTACGGAAACCCTTGCTCGAGCTGAGGTGAATCAGGGGAGGGGAAGGGTATAGATGGAGAGAACTAAAAATTGGATGGGGAGACACATGTAGGGTTGTATGGATGACATTTCATTAAATCGTATCCCAGATTTTGTATATATAAATGATATTAGGATTTTATTTTTTCTTTTTATATATGAGGGGAGTGACACTCTTTAAAAAATTGTTACATTTAAATGTTATTGATTTATTACTCAACGCACTGATGAAATAATTTTATCTAATTTAAAATATATGTTGATATAGTTCAAAATAGTTTTACCTAATATTATTAAAAATAATATTTTGTGTCGCTATAATAATTTTTTATACCCAATGAATTTGTTATACCCTTTATCAAAGTGATAACAAATGATCATTCTTACTATTCACCTGGTTAGAAAAGGACAATGAGAAGCACGAACCAGAAAATATACATTAAGGTATCACATATAAGGATGGAACTTGTGGGATTCAGGATTCTATAGGTGGAATAAGGATTATGTAGAGAATATGGAAGAGAATAAGGTGTTATAGATGGAGAAATACCAGCCTGAAAAATCATTAAAAGGTCAATCAGGTTTTGTTGATGTTATTCACACTTACATAGATGGCACCAGTAGCTCTCCCACCCAGATGAAAGATCAGGAGGAGCTGTATGAATATCATGAATCTGTCTAAGAGGAGGGTGGGGTAAGTATCCACTTTGACTCATATGAGTCCTTAAAGGATATTGGTGACCAAGCCAGTCATATTGAGGAAGATTATTTTAAATCGAGTGCTAGGAAAGTTAAAAACACAAAGAATAACTCAGAGGGTTTTATCACTCCAATACTAAGAAAAACAGAAAATGTAAAATCTTTTATAACATTCAATGGACAATATTCACTAGATCCTTTGGTGTGGATAGGCCCCAAAACATAGATCCCTCCCCACAGCTGATTAAAAAAATCCTTCTTGCACTTTCGATAGTGAATTTGTTCCGAAAGAATATAGTTTTGATAAAGATGTTGATTCCTCTTTGAAGGATTCTTATAGAGTCAAGGGGTAGTGGGGGAGGAATTTATGTCCTAGATGGATAAATAATATGATTTTGTTTTACAAAAATAAAATGATGGTGAAGTCATTACTGATTTATCTTTATGTTATAGAGTGAATGATTTCTAAAATGGAGTAAGAGTTTAAACGAAATCCCGACATTAAATAAATTGGCATCTCTTGGAAATGATTCTGATTATATTCATTTTTTGAATGTTTTTTAGTTGTTACGGGTTACTCATTTCTGGTGGTTTTCTCTAATCTTATACTATTCATGATAGTTGATTTTGATGTTTTGATGGAAAGTCTATGTGGTTATCCATCTTCGAAAAGTATGTCATGTGAATGAACTTGCTGAAGGGATAATGATGGGTTATAGATAATTGTGTTAAACCAATTTTTTAGTGATTAGTAAGACTCATCATTGGATCTAATCTAGATTAATAGATGTCTAGCATGAAGACATAGATGCAGTTAAAAATGTTTTCTACTTTACTGTTTGTAAGGGAGTTCAAGAATTTTTTTTGAATTAGTGAATTGAATTATGATATAAATACAGAGCTGAAATGATGTCTTAGTTGAACTCATACAGAGTTTCAACATGACATGATATTAGATAGAGTTATGAAGTAGCATAGACTATTCCCCAGAGGTAGGATTTTCATAGCCCTCATTTTTCATGATGTGGTGATAATGGAGGTTTGTGGTCTCTCTTTTCTGTTTGAATGTCAATGATTCATTAGTTGTTGCTGTAATTTTATGATGGTGTCAGTTAATTACACCTCGTTCATTCCTGTGTTAAACATTTAATTCAATAAATTCTTTTGGGAAAGTATTGGGTGGCCAATTCTTGTCATTTTTCTCAAAAAAAATATTTTTATTTTAATATACTGTTCTACATGTAATGAATTTTTTTCCAATTTTTTTAAGATTAAATATATATTTATTCCAAAATATAGTGTAAAAACGTATAAAACGGAATTAATTGGATAAATTTTAATTAAAATGGTACAATGGTTGAATTTAAAATAATCCAAAAAATATTTGGTATTTTTTAATTTTTGAAATAAAATGGTGAACATTTAGAAAATAAGTAATTTTCATTATTCAACCAAAAAACTATATTTTAAGAAAAACAAAATTAACTATTTTTTTTATTTCTATCCTTAATGAAATAAAATCCTAAAATTTTTATTCATACCTTTAATAATTGGGGATATGTTTCATTAATTACATCTCTATGTTCCCATGTTTCTTCCTCAATGATGTGGTTCTTGAGAAAAAAATTAACCCACTATGTCACATTTTTATATAACACCTATCCTTTTTAATTTAGAATCTAAATTGGGTTTTCCTCAAAAGGACTACTTTCCCATAAAATTAAAATATAGGTATCAAAGAATAATAATCATAAATTTCATATTTTCTTAAGAAAAAAACAATAAAAACATCATACACCTAAAATAATATTAAAGGATTATATACATGTTTCCCAACTTATCAAACTTTTTCTATAATTTCATATGTACTAAATTAATATAGCGTTAACATTGTATTTTTTTAAAATTTATTAACCATCATCAACCCCTCTCTCAAAATGTACCCCAATGGGGCCATAGGTTTCTGACATGCAATGATGGTATATCGATCAAAAACAATGAATGCATTACTATATATAATTTTTAAGGGTTAAATGATATAAAATATTAACTTCCACCAATTTAAATGAATAAAATAAGGATAATATTGATATAACTTATTTCATTCATAAGAATAATGTAATGATATATGTATAAAAATAACTAATTGGTATGGAGGATAAACTAAAAAGCATCTCAAAAATACTCAAAAAACCCATTAAGATAGTAATGTCTAACTCCATATTCATCCATTACATACTGGTCAAAAAAATATTTTTTCTATATTTTGAGGAAAACATGTATACATAGTAATATTCTATTTATAAACTGTCACAAAGAATGTGAAAGAGGCATGCTAAATCCCAATGAATATGGAAAGGAATCTTACTCATCAACTAATAATTTACTACCAGTTCCCCTTCCCCACAATGGATTACTTACAAAATTACACATAGTAGTAAATAATTCTATATTAGAAGTATATATATAACATAATGTCCCCCACCAAAAGTTTTTCAATAATATTTGACTATCACACCCAAAATATAGAAATTAAATTATATTCCCTGCCATATGTAAGTCATCACACATGTATATTGGGCATTATCCATCCAACCATAGTCTACTATAGGAAAGAACAAATCATGGTGGTGTCAGTCCAAATATGAATCCCATCCTCATCAGAATACAAACTACAATTAAGTTTATTAGTGAAGTAAAATTCATACTATGTATATGAATTATACCTAAAGCCATCCTATCCCATACACATGCACATATAGAAGATATATCCACCAATAAATGTTACATGAATGATATATACCTATATCTTTTATAAACCTCACATAAAATATATTAAATCGATATCTTTTTTGTCCAATATAGGAAACACCCTATACCAATAGTTGTTCTAGGTCAATATAGGCCTAATAATCTATATCAAATTCAATCATGCGATGTGAAGATAAGTTAGCCATCCATTTTATCTTAGTGATGAATATTATATAAAAAACTCCCTCATCAGTTTAGTTTTGTTTTTATTACCAATGAAGGTGTGGTAGCATATTAAATCAGTAATATCAATCAGAATACACCCTAAGATAAATTTCCTAGACATGATATCTACTTCTATTATACTCATAAAGAAACACTTCTACCACTTCTACAGACATGAAATTAAATAAGAACACAAGCCTAAGATTCATTATTAATTAATTAACAATTAATTAATTCATAATATAAATATTCCATTATTCACATTTAAATATTCTTAAGTCATATTCCAATGTCCCAATTAACAGTATTTTATATGTTCATAATTATGAAAAAATTATTTAGATTGGTTTATATATTTAATCACAACCAATAGTCTTTGTTAAACTACATTAAAAATTAAAATTTTCATAACCATGCATCTTGGAGAATATCGATCATCCTTTCGAATGATTTTATTAATTAACATTATAAAATATTAATGATCAAAACTAACAACAACATATCATTCCATGGGTTATATATTTTTCAATTATTATTTTGTAAAACATCAAGGTACTACTATAATCTTCCTAATATTGTGAATTTGAACTACACAAGTCATAAAATTAATTTACTATGTCATGAATTATGACCCCAATAAAACAAAATCATCAATCCAATGTTCGTACCAATATAATTTAGTTAAGAAAAATACACCTATGAGAAATACCAACTCTAATCACATCTCAAGGGTCATGGTGTCCCAAACAATGGAGAATTACATAAAAATGTCCTTTCAACACTCACTGCAATAATCCCTGCACATTAGGATATTACTACTATATTCCTAAAAAATAACCACACATATCAAATCAACCATTATTCAAATAGAACTGGGTTCCCTAATAATAAGTAGTTTCAGGCCCCTATCCAGCTTTTTAGAAATGAAAATCCCTCCACCAATGGATATAAATCATTCAAAAGAGTCATTCAAAAGTACATATATAAAATTAATACTTTAAATTTATTTCCTGCACCTGGTAAAAGACACTATGGTTATCAGAAAATGTTAGTCCTACATTTTACAACATTAATTGGATTTCCCATGATGTGAATACGAAGATCGCATCATCCATCCATTCCATTAAGAATAAATTGAAAAAATATTTGTGTCACCAATGAATCATTAACAACCATTCACATCTTAAATCACCCAATAATTCCATGAATATTTTCTAGGAAGAAACAATGAAATCCATCCTAAAACCCTTAATTACAAGAACAATAATTCTGTCCCTTGTTAAAAATTTATTATGTAAATATTGAATCCACATCCTGAATTCATTCTGAAACTAGGTTTCCATCATTTATCCACCCAATAGAACCCCATTATCATAAATTTAATGAACTAGAAAAACCTACCTTTAAATTAAATAAATATGAAATAGTTATCATCATAATGAATATATGAAATAATAAAAAAGAATAATGGATCTCAAGAACCACCCTAAAAGGTGTCACTGAAGGACCTCACTACAACATTAACATATATATCTCCACGATGAAACAAGTTTACAACTCATTATATCACCCACTGACCATAATACTCTCTTCAATGTCTGATACATGTCAATGATGTGGAACAAAATAAACAACATCAATTATCATAAAATAACTAATATTCCATCCAAGCATTTTAAAAAGGATCCATCCTAGGATCAAACAATACATTAAATTGAGAAAGTTCATGAGGAAACCAACATGAAATATTGGGCGATCATTTATGACTCCTGATCTTATGTTACACTCTCTAAGGCAATATTATATCATAGATATCTAAGGAAGGATATTGATCGCCCTTGATACAACATCTCCTTACATTCTAATATCAAAATAGGTATATCCTTGATGATCATACAGTAATCAATATCATATTCACCCCCAATAGATGACATAAAAATCATAATGAAGAAACTCTATAAGATATGATATTTGTAACACTTCATGATGTTTTCTCATCAACTGGGGTAGTGCTAACATATAATCTATAACTCCGACCATATCTAGATCGTGAAAAGGTATAGCCAACAATGGAAAAATTATACTCCCATGACCATATATTTACATCCAATTATGAGAAGTCAATTTTAATAACATTTTATCCCCAATATAAACCTCAAAGGCCATAAAAAATGATCAATAAATGAATTATTATGAAAATTCACCACCTTCATTCAATAGTGGATTACATGCACCTTCCCCGTCATATTTTCAAACATTTACATTACATGAATATATTACTCTATATCTTCTGTACCACACAACAATGATCAGCATGTTCAACCATATACTGATTCAGAAGGTTCTACATACATAATTAAGTGATAACTGTTATTTATAAAGAAATCAATCAAGAGGTTTTGATACATGTACCAATATACATAATCAAGAATAAACATTCTCAACATTCCCTCTAGTTTCTAGATAATATACTCAATCTATATGTCCTTCAATATAAAGAATCTGGTGATCAGACATAATTGAGTTCTAAAAGGTCATTGAATACATCTCCACACCATTGATGTAAAACCAAGATCATGATAACTTATCTTCATATTTAGAACCACACAAATACCCACTATGTCTTCATCATACTGCATTAAAAAATCTCCACTAATATATACACTATGATTCCCAATATTTTATATGACATTATTAAATGGTCCATGATCACCCATATAAAATCACAGACTCCCTAAGATATGGGAATTTTGGTACATCATGTGCCAATAGAAAACCACTTCGAACACTATTATCATCCTTAACCTTCTTGAATACCAATTAATAATAGAAAACTCTATAATAGATTTTTCCAAACCCAGACTACCAATATTGATTAATCAGTGAATTATACATCATTACTACACTATGATATACCACCAAGGGTAAAATATAGAACTTATATATAAAAATTTCATTCCTCATTAAAGGAAAAAATTCATTCCCTATAAAAACATCTAATGTTATCCATTAATAGAGAAATAGTCAGGATATTCTCAATAGAAAACATGATCATGCCAAACCACTACATCAGAATCCCCCAGCTATGAATAAACTACAAATTTTAATAAGTTTGTTAACATTACCATATAGAGAAGACATCATATACCATAAAATAAAACCATATCAATTTTTAACACTAAAAATCCATCCATCAATATCTAATTACCTCTAGAGTCACACACATCACCACCACATGATTTACTTTATAAGGAATCCTTATGAAAATTCACTTTACCATGTTACAAATATATATTCAACTCATATTTATAAAAGATCTATATAAAAAATCACTACATATAATTCATGGTTAATATGGAGAAGAAATATATCATGATTTTTTATCTTTTAAGACCCCAAAACAATCATCAGAAATTAAATATCCCACAACATAAATTAAAACACTACCAAAAAATTCTAAAGGTCATATTTAGAATAGTTAAAATCAAGAATCCATAACATCTGATACCCATAAGAGATAAATTACCTCTAATCTATTAATAAAAACCCCAATAAAGGATATAAATAAATGTAGTAAACCTAAAATGTAGTTCTCTACTCCAAAAGATAATGAAACAAGGAACTAACCTACTTCTATTTAAGATAATATAATTTGTTTTTTCATTGGTCAATCCATATAAACACATTATCTATTCTATTTTGGTTTGTGATAACATTAATAACTCTAAAATATTTAGGAATTAACCCCTACAGTAACCAACTTGACAAAGGAAACTCTACACATTACCAACATTCATAGGGGATACACACAAAACTACCAACTCAATATACATAGGTTCATTAGATACTATACACTGAGACATAAACATACCTAATAAACATACCCCATGGTCCCATAATTCATACTTCTATAAATTCTTGAACAACTTTTATAACTACATAATTCCCAACATGGGCATCAAATGCTCTGTATGCTTCTCCTCTAACATTAAAGAAACATTTTTTTAGATAGACCGCCATGAAAATGTATAAAAACATAGGTAACACCTAATTTATTTATCATATAAACCCAGATAGAGAGTTTATTACACAAAATAACCCCACATTGAACTCATAATTCCAATGAAAAGAATATTAATGTATTCTTTATATTTATTTGTAACCATAACTCTCATTTCATAACATTTTGAAAATAGGTTAATCATACAGAACTATATATATCCATTAAAAATATGGAATTATTTTTCAATATATGGTATAGGTTTGTAGTTATTCATTTTCACCATATTAAAATGGATATAATCAACACAAAACCACTAATTGACATTTTTCTTATTCAAAAAAAATCATGAGCTCACTAAAGAGACACATAAGAAAAAACAAATCCTTTATAGAGAGGTTATATGTAGGAATATGAGGGTTTATAAATTCAAAATGGTTCATATTATATATACAAATAATTATCAAAGAGACATTAAGTTGAAACCATATCCTAATATTTATCTATCATTGATGGGATTGTACACCAAACTCTTCATAAAAACATGATATTATTCTACAACCATGGGGGAAACCATTGGCTAAAATTATAATAAACACATCACCAACAAATGAAATAAGGATGATAGAGGCCCACATTTTTTTAACCTATACAAGGGCCTTTCTCCTCAATGACCACATCTTGGTCACTATTAGTTTTATAGAAAATAGAACTCTTAATGATGGAATCCCTCATATATTTCACAAAATATAGAAAATCGTTGTTGAGGATTATGATATATGGTTGTATCTAAAAACATAGGAAATATCCCCATGATTTTTGATACCCTATTAAAACATTATATTCTATAGAAACATCAAATTGGCTATATTGACCTCTAAATAACTTTTTAAATTCCAAAATAAGAGGAAGTTTCCCCTCGTAAATTCTAAAATCATAGAATAAGGAGGGAGAAAAATATTACATATCTCTAAATTCAATCAAGGAATTTTCCTATATTTTAAAAAATAATGATTGGTTCTTGTATAATGCAGGGTTCCCAATTTTGGAAATGGAAAAGAATGCAACTGAGAATGTCATTCCACATGACTTTATTTGGAATAAATTCAACCACCTCTAAAATCTGACTATGATTATTGTACATAATATTAAGGGATATCATGTGGATATCTTCTACTTTACATACCTATTCAATGGATTAAAAAAGATGAAATACCCTATTGTTGTTGTTTCTTCCTTTGATAAAATAAGTGAAATGTATGGGCTTAAAACATTCCAAAAGTCAAACACTGGCTTCATAGTATGGTCAGGAAGTATTTCATCTGATGTGAATGACTAATATTATAAATAGAAACCATGATAAAAAATATATTAAGGGAATAAGATCTAATATATCTATTGATGTAAGTTGGAGAGTACCAAAACCTTCCCCCTATTGAAAAAATCAACTTATGACCATGAAACTATGAAACCATATATTCTTATCTACTCTATGATGAGTCTTAATTAAACTAATCATGAAATAATCTAGTCTTAGAGAATATCCTTTCAATATCTAATTATTTTACCAACACCACATTGATTTATTTCAATATAAATTGAATGACCTAGAATTGGATCTCTTAATGAAAATTCATCAAGTAATTCCTTTTCATTATCTCATAATCAACATGAATGACTAAATTATGAAATATATCATCCATATAGGAGGAAAAATCTAGAATACTAGATCTCCCATGTAAAAGGATATTGATGTCCTATTGAATATATTACATAAATATGGAAGTTAAAAAACCATCAAGAAACATCTCACTAAAATTATCCCATGAAATACATGACTGCACATGATCCTTGAGGAAAATATTACACCACATCTAATTTTATCCACAAATTAGAATCACAACAAAAGAAACATAGGATTATCACTGAGAATAGATAAAAATTATGTCTATCCTCACATTCCCTATATATTCCGCTATAGATCCTTTAATTGGAACTCTCAGAGTTACCTCCACTAAATGACATCATTTTATACCTCAAATTTATGGTGATCCACTATAAAATTTAATAAAATACCTATTGTAAGAACCTGATGAGGACACCCAAATAGTTATATTTCTATAAAATAAAAAAATACCAGTACTCCAAACTAAAGGAAAAATAAAAAAATAATGTTGATTAAATATTTCTTTCATTTTAAATTATTTCCAAATATTTAACCAATTTAAATAACATGCGGAAAAAATGACGATTCTTGATAAATACTTATGTCTCCATAGTGAAAGAAGAAGCACATAGATTTTAATGTTCAGTAAACATGAAGTCCATTATATAATAGAATAAGTGTGAAACCAATCCTATATCATAACATGTCTCCCATTTTACAATATAAAAAATTCATATTTGATAATATTCCTTACGAGGCCTGTATCTTTAATAGTTCATAAATAAAAATTCTAACCAATATTTCTACCAACATTTTAGTTACAAATATTTCAAGAACCCTACCTATAATGCTACCCTACATCTGATAAAAATGAATAAATAATGATAAATGACACCTGATGGACACCACCAATAATCCACAATATGGAAACATGCACTAAGGATATTTTCATCACACACATGAGAGGAATTGCCAATTATATTACATATTGAATAAGTGAAAATAATGAATAAAAATGAGACATCACTATTTAAAAATCAAATATAAATCATAAAACATGTAATATCAAACAAAAAATGAAATAAAATCTATAATAACAACATGTAATACATGGAAGTAAATATAAACCCCCAAAACTACTAACAACAACTCAATATATCCACAATGCTAGTAATGTCATGTCTGATCACCACCCTATCCCTTCTAATTGGAAAAATAATTTATATATATAGGATGATCATAACATGAATACTCAGTAAGATCTCCCATAATCCTATCAGGAAAAATATTAATGATAGAGAGAAATGATGTGGAAAACCATGCCTGTCATTTATAAATAATACTAAATTTTAGACGAATATTTAATGCATTACAAAATTATACATGACCTATAACTGTACAGTTATAATTTCATTAGATATGTGATACATAAACATATCATATCATAGTGGATCTTAAAAATTTCATAGTAAGTGGAACTATCATTGTAATTTCCGTAGAAAAACCCTAAATATTACATTTCATTAAGAGAGAGTGAGATCTAATGATCTATATATGTTAACATATGATATATAAATCTGTGATCACAAGTAAAAATATAGTTATAAGAACATGATCCTAGAAAATAACATCAGGCCCCATCAAGTAAATGTAATCAATCATGAGTCATTTCATAAGGATTTGTAATAACAATAGATAAATTTCATAAGAATATGGAATCATCAACAATAAAAATTGATCCATTAGAGAATATCGTAAACAAATTAATGTGTAAAATTAAAATTTAATTACTTTGTGAACATATATAAATAATAACGGGTCCACACATTAAGGTAATGACATGAAATGAGGTCCTTATAAAAACATATTCACATGTAACTAGGTCAATGAATTAACATTAGAAAATGAAATAGAGTCAATGCATTAACATATAGAAATAGAGCCATGTCAATGCATTATTATGTGAACATGAAATAAGGTTCAAGAATATAACACTTATGTCATGGGTTATCAATAATTACAAAATTTATTATTGGGATTTATAAACCTAGGACTACTCATCGTTTATTGAAAATAATACATATGAATGAAACAATATTAAATAAATAATAATATTATCATTACGTATTCAACCATGGAATAGAATAGGTTTCTTAATAATTTCATAATTTCTTTATAGTATTACATGTGGTAAAGAAACAACTTTTTTAAATACTTCATTATAACAAAATAACTTAAGGATAAAGAAAAAGGATTCATATAATCATTTATAAATGGACATCATTATAATCCATATAGAGAAATAAAGTTTATCATAACATAAGGTCATATCATGAGTGAATCATAAAATTCATAAATTCTTATTTTTATCATGAAAAGTTCATTTACTAGTCATGATAACATTTCATTAAAAATATGAAGAAAAAACTATTTTCTTTTGAAAAAATTTAAAATAAAAATTCACACAATAATGAGAAAATTAATTTCATTGAAAATAACCTTGGAAAATTGTAATGTAATATTCAACACAAATAACATTCATCATAGTTTAAAAATCCATTTACATTGTATAAGTTAAAATTAAACATTCATTTCACACACTATAAAAAGTGATAATTTTAGCACCCAAACAAATTTATGGTATGTTTCTCTTAAATACATTGTATTCATTAGAGAGCATATATTTCATGAATAATTCAGCCACTATGGAACAAAACATGGTTACTTATAGGAGAAAATCATAACTTATCCATTACACTTACGTTTTTCAGCTCTGTGACTTGAATTTTAAAATTCTGACATACACATTTGTGTTCAAGATGATATTTAGAGTCTGATTGAATTGAGTTAATTTTCATTGAATAGTAACATTCCCTTATGTATCGTAACCTGACATTATGAATAGTAACTTACCCTTATGAATAGTAATATGACTCTTATGAATTTTATCTATACCATGGAGTGTATAAATTCATTTAGGCTCTTTAAATATGAAGATGAATATTTTAAGTGTTTATATATTTCAATTAAATAAAGATTTAATTTAATTTTTAGTTAATCATATTTATTAAATTATTTTTGAAAAATTTTCTTCATTTTTGGATTATACACGATGAAAAATGTTTAGGGTGAATTTTTTGGATTTTTCTGAAATACATGAATTTTTGGTGAATAGTTAAATACATTAATTTACTGTATAAATACATTATAATTTAAATTAACTATTCATAGCATCATGAGTGATGTAAGCACCCAAATATCTAACTCAAATTAATATATTACTATTCATGGTCATGGAATACTCACTATTGATTTTCTTGAGAGTAAATAATAAATTAATTATTATAATATTAAGAAAACTCCTCTCCCCTCCACTATATAAACCACCCCTCACCCCCTCTTCCACCCACACCACTCAAGCTTCAAGACTTGCCTAAATTCTACCAAATACTTTTTTCAAGACCTCTCTCCACGTCCAAGACCTTCTCGTCTCACCAAAATGCCAAAAAAAAAAGTCTTTAATGAGTTTCTCAAGGAGGAGTACTCATAAGGTGAACCTATTATCTCTATTCTTTCAAATTCTTTTACATGTTTTATTATTTGGTTGATCTCTTCCCTCCTCACCTCATCCTAATTACATGATAATTATAGTACATACATGTACTTTATGTTCATTATTCTAATGTAATATTTCATCATAATCCCTTTTCCCCTCCTTCTATACAATAAATACAAACACCGTCTAAGATTTGTTAGTTTATCACACTCAAGGAAGACGGGTTTTCAATTATCATTATTATCTTAAATACTGGTCATTAAACCTTTTTCATTGGTTGATCCAGATATTAATATAAATATTTTATCTTTTTTGTGATCTGTATTCTTTTCACACTCATAATACGGAATAATAATACAAAACAAGTTTATTATTCACAAAACTGCCAAGCTAAATCCAAGCATTTATCAATAACTTTTAACTAATGATTCATCTTCATGTATGTAACCCAGAATCATTATAAGATCATTATTATCTCTTTAATAACACTAATACTATATATTAACATTTATTTATATTTAACCACATTTCAAATGATATTTCATTCTTGAATTCAAGTAAACGGATCATGAAAACCAATGAAGAAAATGCTACCAAAACAACTAGATTGAATCTCTTAAACCCATAAAAATTTCCATTAATGAACCTAATATGGTTATAAAATAACAATTAAATGTTAATGAGGTTGTGGACTTACTAATTAATGAATCTATATAATATTATTTAGGTCGTAAAAAACAATCAAGTACACCTTCGAGCATAAGGTAAGGGATCCTCTCTCTCACTTTTGTTCAAGAATCTCCCATATGTTGTTCCCTTTTAATTTTAATTACTAATGTTGGGGTATGTTTTATCACCTCCCTCATACTTACCTCGTGACATATAAACAGGGGAATACCCCTTTACCTCTCATTAAGCCATGGCAATAACTATCATTACCATGCCAAAAATTTTGTACAGGGTTTCTCATCTCAATTTCAATTCTGTGAGATTTCCATTGTTCACCACTTATTTATTACATGTGGTATCTATGTAATTCCATTTGATATATATTATCATGATTCTCTTTATATTCAATTTATTTTTTTATTCATTTGGTGGTTATTAACTTTTGGTCATAATATTCAGTTGATAACAACGTGGTAAGGAGATTTGTCTGTATTTTCACGTCATTGTGACTTGCTTAGTATTGTATACCTTCTCTTTCTTATGTCTTGTACCTACTGACCATTTGAGATAAATTTTAAATTGAAATTATATTCCATTTAAATTTACATATTCTCATTACATGGATATAATTATTGTCTAACTCGTATACCACTTTACCTATTTTATTTATTTTGAATGTTATTTTGACTGTGGAAATATTGATGAATCTATATCATCTATTAATTATAGATAATGAAAAATCATATTTCTATTATGTTGAATATATTTATAAAGAATTATTTTGATTCATATGTGGATGGGGCCCACTAAAGCCCCTCGATGCATCAGTAGGTCTCATTAGACAAATCAGTTTGGCGACAAACCCTTTATGTTTGTTTCCAAAAATCATACAGGATTCTAACCGTAAAACTAAACCTTTTTAATGGTATTATGGTTTCATGTTCCGGATACATTTTTTACAATTATTAATCATTCTCTTTATTCATTATCAGTTATTACTATCCATGATGTTTTCACTATGATAAAAACTATGAATGCAGTTTCATTATTAATGGAAGGAGTTTTTCATTTATACGTCATGCCTTATTGATTATGTCATATTGATTATGATTAACTTATTATTCTGTTCATGCATCTGTAATTTGTAAACCTTAAAGATCATTTGAGTGAACTCATTTAATTTTTTACTTTCAAAAAGTGATGAAGAGGAGATCATATATTGATTTCTGGGGGATGCATTTTTTAGTTTTTGTTATGTGTTCTATTTTAAAACCATTTCCAATGTAATTTGAGTTACATATATGTATCTAGTTTCTTCAAGAATACTAACCTGATCGTATTTTTTGGATTTTAATTCCATCAAACCATGAAAATGTATTTAGTAATGCACCGGCTCTAGTCTAGTGGGGTCGGGGCGTTACATTTGGTATCAAAAGAAGTTTAGTAGAAAACATGAAAACTAGATTAGAAAATCTATATTGGGGAACAAATCCCTAATGTATTATTTAAGGGTAAACGTACAAGAATGTCCTGGAATTTTGGTAAGGAATATATTATGTGAATATTTCTAGAAAATGTATCCTTATCTGGATACGATCACATAGATGTGGCTCTGGTACAGAAGTACCTTGGGGTGAAAACTCCGACAAGGAGTTTTGGGCTTGACTTGGGGTATCCTGGTAAATGAAAATAGGCCTTGCTACACTCTTGGTTATGAAACTCTTGGGGGATATACTTAGGATAATTCACATTTTCATTAAAATCCATTATGAAGGATTGAACTATAAAGTATTCCTCAAAGAAACCATTTTTCTAATTATGGGATTATCCAGACGTAGGATCTGAATTTATGTTAAGTATTTTGTTAATTTACGATTATAAATTATGATTAATACTCTAATATAGTATGTGTGATTATTTAGAAATGGCATCAAATGGAAGAAGGGGATTCAATAATCATGAGAAATGTGGGGATCTCCCCACTGATCATGTCAATATAGTCAATGTTGGAGTAGATCAGATCAAGACCATATTGGGAGAACTTACTCAGGTTGTAAAGAATAACCATTCCACTCCTATGTTGGATTTTTTTTTATGGATTAAGTCCCCATCATTCTGTGGGACTACTAATCTAGTGGTTTCTGAGCAATGTATCAAGTCCCTTGAAAAGATATTCATGTCATTAAAAAGCGATAAAAATGAAAAGGTAGTACTGCTAGTATATTTTCTCAATGGTGAAATTGTTAAATGGTGATCCTTGATTTAGAATACAACGAAGGAAGAATAAATAGAAGATATGTAATAGAGGACTTTTAAGGAAATATTCTTCGAAAAATATTTCCATCATGAGCGACGAACTGAAATAAAGAGGAAATTACTTGTCTTAAAGCGAAGGTTAGAAGACAATGTTGCAGAGTATGAGGATACCTTTACAATTCTATCTAGGTATGTCATAGATTACACATGTTACATGGAAGACAAGATTGATAATTTCTTTGAAGGTCTTAACCCAAGTATTCAAAGGGAACTAGCTTCTTAAAAATTTTCATCATATGATAAAATTGTATGAAGTGACATCAAAACAGAGAAGGAATTTTCTAGATCAATTTCTTTTTAAGGTAAACTATGATAAGAAGAGGTACTCTAATAAACAAGGGAAATGAAAAGTTCTATTGAAGAACAAGGGAATGTAGAAATTCCTATTATGTGAAAGCTTTGGAAGGAATCATCATAGGAAACTAACAAAAGGCATGGAAGTCTACTATAAGTGTAGAGGAAAGGGTCATTTATCTCATGAATGCATGGGGAAGAAATTTTTTGATGATGTTCAATGTTACAATTGTAGAGATATGGGACACTATGCAAATGCGTGTCCTAATCGGCTAGGAAACATGCCTCAAAAAAGGATAAGAGAGAAAGGGAGAGCTTATGCGATTACAACTACGGATGTTGATGTTCCTAATGGTGTGGTGGCAGGTACTTTAATTGTATCCTCAAACTTAGCCAACACATTATTCGATTATAGATCATCAAATTCATTTATATCTTTCTAGTTTTCCAAGAAAATTAGACATGTCCATGTTTATTTAATAAAGGAGTTATCAGTAAAAACTCATAGGGGATGCCTCATTGCAACAAAGACATGTCAACTAGTCCGCATCGTGACACATAAATGTACTTTAGTTTCTAATCTTATCATCATACCAATGACTTAATTTGAAATAATACATGGTATGAATTGGTTGTCAATACATGGTGTGATGTTTTATTTCAATAAAAAAGAAGTTTCAACTTTTGAAAATGGTGTCAAATCTCTTATCTTTAGAGCAGAGACATCTCTATCTGATTCTTATCTAGACCCACCCCTAGTAGCTCAATTGAATGCAATTCAAGGATAGGAAGAGAACCCAATATATTTTGGTTAGGAAATAAATATTCAAATTGATGATGTGAATATATATCAAGAATACATTGATGTGTTTCAAGAGGATTTACCTTGACATCCTATAGAATAATAAACTTAGTTATTCATTTACTTAATTCCTGGTGCAAGACCTATATCAAATACCCCCTATAGAATAGCTATTCTAGAGTTAGTGGATCGAAAAAACAACTAGAGGATTTCAGTGACAAATGATTTATTTGACTTAGTGTTTCTCCATGGGGAGACCGGGTCTTGTTTATCCAGAAGAAAGATGGATCCATGAGGCTATACATTGATTATAGGGAAATCAATTCAATTACAATAAAGAACAAGTATCAGATTCCTCATATTGATGATTTATTTGATCAAATTCATGGAGCTCAACTCTTTTTTATGATTGACCTTTGATCTGGATATCAGCAACTACATGTGAGAAAAGAAGATATTCCAGTGTATATCATTTCGAACCAGGTATAGGTATTATGGGTTTACAATGATTCCTTTTGGACTGACGAGTGCACTATCCATTTTCATGGATTCAATGAATAGATTTTTCTAGGAATATCTTGACAACATTGTTGTTGTATTCATTGATGATATCATAGTATACTAAAAAATCTATGAATACCATGAGGTTCACTTGCGGATTATTTTAAAAACACATAGAAGAACAGAATTATATGGGATGTTTAGAAATGTCAAATTCTGGCTTCAATCAGTTTCTTTTCTAGGTCATATTGTATATAAGGAAGGAATTATAGTTGATCCTGTGAAGAAAAAGGAAATATAATATTGTCCCATTCCAAAAAATACAACTAAGGTACATAGTTCAATTGGCTGAGAAGGTTACTATCGGCGTTACATTCAGAATTTCGCCCGACAGGTTAACCTGCTATCCAAGATCACACGTAATGGAGTTATGTTTGTGTGGAAAAATGAATGTTAAAAATGATTCAATGAATTGAAAATAAGATTGGTCAATGCTCCAATTTTGACTCTTCCATCTGGAAGTGATGGATTTTTAATATATAGTGATTCATCACAGAATGGTTTGGGTTGCGTCCTTATACAAAATGTTAATGTTATTTCTTATGCATCAAGGATGTTGAAGAATCATGAGTAGAATTATCCAACACACGATCTTGAGTTAGCAGTTGTAATCTTTACTCTGAAGATATAGAGACATTATCTTAACGATGAAAAATGGGAGATATACATATATCAGAAGAGTTTGAAATACATTTTCAGAAAAAAAAAGAACTCAACATGAGGAAAAGGAGGTGGCTCGAGTTACTCAAATATTATGATTGTTCAATATAGTACCACCCATGAAAGGACAATAAGGTGGAAGATGCATTAAGAATGATAGACCGTGGACTTATGTCTGAAATGTGGATTGAGAGAGATACTATATTCATAGATCTACTAAATATGGATATGGTAATTGTTAAGGAAGGTAAAACATCTTTACTCATTAAATTGATTACCGAACCATCATTACTATAGAAGATAAAAAGATCTCAATCCGATGATGAAAATCTATACATGAAAATTGTTATTGTTAAAGATGAGAGATTAGAAGAAATATGGTATCAGAAAGGAGTTCTGATGTTTGGGATGAGGTTATGTATTCCATTAGTACGAGAGAAAAACAGTAACTATTAGATGATGCTCATATCTCAAATTTATCTATACACTGGGGTATCCAAAAGATGTAGAGAGATTTGAAGGAATATTTATGGTGGGATAATATAAAGCTGGAAATTGATAACTACATGTTAGGGTGTCATGTTTTTCATCAAGTGAAGGTAAAGAGATAAAATCCTTGAAAAGTGATGCAACCTCTACCTATTCCTATGTGGAAGTGGGATAAAATTATAATGGATTTTGGCATCAGACTACTAAGGACACCTAGAAGGAATGATGAAATATGGGTAATTGTTGATAGTCTCACAAAATCAGAACATTTTATACCAATAAGAGAGGATTTACCACTTGAGCTCCTGGAAAAACATTATATTAATGAAGTTTTATGATTTCATAGCGCACCTCTATCGATTGTGTCTGATCGAGATCCTCAGTTTACATCAAAATTCTGGAAAATTCTCCAGAAGTCTTGGAATACTGAGCTTCATTTGAGTACTTCTTATCTCCCCCAAACTAACTGATATTTTTAAAGGACTTTTCAAACTCTAAAAGACATGCTGAGGTAATGCTCTCATGACATCCAAGGTATGTGAGATCAATACTTTCCATTGGTGGAATTTTTTTTACAATAATTGTTTCCATTCCATTATTCAAATGGTCCATATTAAGAATTATAAGGAAAGAGATGTCGAACTCCCACATGTTGGGATTAATTTCGTGAGAGGAAACTTATTGGATAAGAATTTATTGAAGAGACCTTGGCAAAGGTGAAGATAAAACAAGCCCATATTAAAGCAGCACCATGTAGGTAGAAGAGTTATATTGAAAACTGGAAAAAGGATTTGGAATTCCAAGTGGGAGACCATGTATTTTTGAAATTATCTCTGTGGAAGGGTGTCCAATGGTTCGGTAAGAAAGAGAAATTGAGCCCCAGGTATATCAGACCATTTGAAATTTTGGAAAGAATCGGATTTGTAGATTAATATTTAGAGATGCCGCCAATTCTCTCAACAGTTCATGATGTGTTCTATTTTTCATTGTTAAATAAATAAATTACAGACCCAACACCTGTACTCACCTATGAAAAAATAGAACTTGAACCAGATTTTTCATACTGTGAAAAGCCTATTGAGATTCTTAACACAAGGTAGAATTTATTGAGAAATCAGACAAATCTTCTAGAAATGTTTCTTTGGAGAAAACAAAATAAGGAGGAAGAAACATCGAAACCTGAGGATGTTTTTAAGAAAAACCACAAACATATTTTTTGTGGGATTTATATATAAAATTTGTAGGAAAAAATATCTGAATGATAGAATAATGTAGCACCCCAAATATTTTATGTTATGTTTCTCTTAAATACATTGTATTCATTAGATAGACTATATTTCATGAACCTATGAGCCTCTACGAAATAAAACATGTTTAATTATAGGAGATATCCAAAACCTAGCCATTAATCTTAAATTTTCCAGCTCTGTAAATTTATTTTTAAAAATATGACATACATGGTTGTGTTCAAGATGATATTTAGAGTTTGATAGAATTATCTTAATTTTCGTTAAATAGTAAAATAACCTTTTGAATAGTAACATACCCTTATGAATAGTAACATACCCTTATGAATATTAATATGATTCTTATGAATGGTATCCATACCCCTGAGTGTATTAATTAATATAGGAACCCTAAAAATGAAGATGAATATTTTAAGTGTTCATATATTTCAATTAAATAATGATTTAATTAAATATGTAGTTAATCATATTTAAAAAATTAATTTCGATAAACGGTATTTATTTTTGGATTCTATATGTCCAAAAATAGTTAGGGTTATTTTTTGGGATTTTTCTAAAAAACATGAATTTTTGGTGATTAGTAAAATACATCAATTTACCATATAAATACATTATATTTTGAATTAACTATTACTAGAATCACGAGTGATTTAAGAACCCAAATATCGAACTCACATGCATATATTTATATTCTTTTTCATTGAATACTCATTATTTCTTGTCTTGAGAGGTAATAATAAATTAATGATTATAATTTTAAGAAAACTCCTCTCCCCTCCACTATATAAACCACCCTCACCCACTCTTCCTCCCACACCACCCAAGCTTCATGCCTTGCCTAAATTCTAAAAACTACTCTTCCCAAGACCTCTCCCCATGTCCAAGACATGCTGGTCTCACCAAAAGGAAAAAAAGTCCATTTGGAATTTATCAAGGAAAAGTACTCAAAAGGTGAACGTCTTATCTCTTTTCTTTCAAATTCTTTTACATGTTTTATTATTTTGTTGATCTCTTCCCAACTCACCTCATCCAAATTCCATGATAATTATGGAATTTTAAATGTACATAATTTTCATTATTCTAATGGAATATTTCATCATAATCTCTCTTTTCACCTCCTTTTTTACAATAAATACAATCACAATTCGATATGTGTTAACTTATCACACTCAAGGAAGACAGGTTTTCAATTTTCATTACTATATTCAGTACTGGCCATGAAATCTTTTTCATTTGTTAAATTAGATCCTAATATATGTAGTATATCTTTTTTGATTATTTTTAATCCTTACACACTCATAATATGAAATAATAATACAGAACAATTTTATTATGCACGGAACCGCCAACCTAAATCCAAGCGTTTATCAATAAATTTTAACTACTGATTCATCCTAAAGTATATAAACCAGAATCATTATAAAATCATTTATACCACTTTTAATTACACTAATACTATATATTAACAGTTCTGGATGTTTAACCACATTTCAAATGAACTTTTATTCTTGAATACAAGTAAATAGATCATGAAAACCAAAAAAGAAAATTCTACGAAAACAATTAAATTGACTCTATTAAACCCATAAAAGGCCATTAATGAACTTAATAGTGTTATAAAATATCAATTACATATTTATGAGTATTTGAACATGTTAATTAATGAATCTAAATTTGATTATCTAGGTCGTTAAGAACAATAAAGAACACCTTCAAGCATAAGGTAAGGGATCCTCTCTCTCACTTTTGTTCAAGAATCTCCCCTATGTTGTTCCATTTTAATTTTAATTCCTAATGATTGGTTTTTTTCACACCTACACCATACTTTACTTGAGAAATATAAATAGTGTTATACCCCTTTACCTCTCCTTAAACACTCACAATTTCCCTCGTTACCATGCCAAAATGTTTATAAGGGGTTTTTCATATCTCATTCAATTTTGTGAGATTTACATTATTTACCACTTATTTTTTGCATGTGGTATATTTTTACTACGATTTGATATATATTATAATGATTATATTTATATTAATGGTATTTTGTGACTTATTTGGTGGTTATTAACTTTTGGTCATAAGAATCAATTGATTACAATGTGGTAAGGAGCGGTGTCTCTATTTTCACATCATTGTGACTTGCTTAGTATTGTACACCTACTCCTTATTATGTGGTGTACCTACTTGATATTTGAGATAAATTTTAAATTGAAGTTATATTACATTTAAATTTCCATATTCTCATAATAAGGATATGATTATTGCCTAAGTCGTATACAACATTAAATATGGTATTTATTTTGAATGTTTTTTTGACTGTGGAAATGTTCATGAATCTGTATCCTTTATTCTATACGGATAATGTAAAGTCATATTTCTCTTATGTTTAATCTATTTATAAAGAATGATTTGGATGTATATCAGGGTGGTTCCTGCTACAACCCCTCGATGCATCGGTAGGTCTCACGAGACAAATCAGTTTGGTGACAAACCCTTCGAGTTTGTTTCCAAATATCAGACGATTTTATACCCACAGAACTAAAATATTTTTACGGTATTATGGTTTCATGTTCCAGATACATGATGTACAATTTATAAGAATTCACTTTATTCATTATAAGTTGTAACTATCTATGAGGTTTTCACTATGAAAAATATTTTGGATGCATTTTCATTCTTAGTTAGTTAATGGAAAGAGTATTTCATTTATACACCATGCCATATAGATTATGTCAAATTTATTATTATTAAATTATTATTGTATTCATGCTTTTTCTATTTTTAACCCTTATAGAGTGTTTGAGCTCAAACCTTTAATTTTTATTTTCAATAGGTGATTAATAGGAGATCATTTATTTGAGTTCTTGTGGATGCAGTTTTAGGTTTTTTTATGTATTGTATTTTGAAACCTTTTCTAATGTAATTTGAGTTAAATATATGTATATAGTATCTTCAAGACGATGAAACTGATCATCAATTCGGGATTTTCATTCCTTCTAAGCATGCCAATGTAATTAGTAATGTACCAGCTCGGGTCAAGAGGGGTTGAGGTGGTACAATAATTAATTGTTTGGAAATATTTTATATAAAAATATTACTTTTAAATCATTGAAAATAAAATAAATCCAAATAAACAATACATTTAAAAAAAATTCATTTATATTTAAAATAATTCAGACAATAAATTTTTTATCATGTACATGAGAGAAAATATCATTGATTAAATAGAAATAAGTTCTAATAATATTCAATAAAGTTCTTTATTGCTATTTTTATATATCAAGAAGATATAAATGTAAATATAACAAAAAATTCCAGAAATACTCATTGGGTAATACAACTTATGGGGTTAACATTATAATATCCTTATAATTTCCCAAAATAAAAATTTATCATAAACAATCATGAAATTAAATGTGATTGTGGAATAATCCCTTTATTGTTTTGGTAATTTTTTAAACATAACCATTATGAAATAAATAACATGCAAGGAAACATTAAAAAAATATTATAAATATATTCATGCTATATAAAATCAATGCGTCGAAATATAAACTACATGGTAGAAACATGTTGTGTGTATGGAATAAATATTGGAGAAAATAATTTAGATGAGAAACCATTGCATCCAGTCTCATTTCACTTCATGTGATTTAAAAACACATGTATATTAAATATAAATATTTTATAAATGTATTCATAAACCATATTCTTACATAACCTAGTATTTTTTATTCCTTTATAATTTTTAATTACTATTTATTAATAGTTATTTCATACAATGAACATTACACTGAAAAAGGAACATTTTTAGGCATATTTATGTGTGATGGTTCTAGTACCTACACCTTGGTCAATTTTTAATCATTTATATAATATTTATTAAGAAATATATAAAAAATTATCTATTATATACACTTTTCTAAAAATTCATATAAAGAGGTGATGAAAAATGAATTACATCACTTCATGGAGATAGTTGTCCCAATATACGCCCGAGTGATGTTTTCAATATTTTATGGGAAAAACAAAAGAAAGTTAAAGTATAATACATCCCTCTTGAATAATTATTATATCATTATGTTCATATATTACTATTTAATAAATCCTTATTACATTCCTTATAAAGAGTAAATGTAAAATTAATCACATCACTTCAGGTGTTGGTAGTCCACAGATATCCACGAGTAACGTCATCATTTCCCAGTGGAAGTAAAGGAAAGAGGATAAAGAAAATCATAAAAATAAAAAATTAGAATAATTTAATAAATTTAATATACAAATAATAAATCATTCATAATAACCAACCATGAAATATGGTGAAGGAACATGAATTATATTTCTACATAGAGGCGGTAGTCCACACATAGGCACAAGCGATTCATATATTTATAATTTGATGGAATTAATTATTGACATTTTTATCCTTAATTATGATGAGAATTGAATATTTTTTGTAAATAGAAATAATTATTTTATAATGGATTCCATAGATTTAAAGAATTTTGAATAAGAAATAAACTTGAAAGTGCTGAGTAAAGAGTTATATATATTCTTTGAGAAACCTGAATTGGATTACAGTTTATTACTTGAAAGGATAGTATTCTCATTACCACATAGCCAATATAATTTTGGGATGGTGGTTATTATGGTATTAGTGTTGGTCTTGGCCACGAAATAAGGAACATTATGCGTGAGTAAGATAGGAGAAGAGGTATCCTATTATAATGGAGGGAGATGACACAAATGTAATTATCTAAATGATTAAAATATATTAATGAAATTATCTTGTAAATTACTTCCAAAATTTGAAAAAATAAAATATATAAAGTTTTTTTTCAATATAACATTAATAAAATCATAATAATAATTTATTTTTGATATTTTAAAAATTATCAATTATGTTTACCACTTATAATCCATTTTGATCCAAAGAGGTGTAAATGTTTTCATTGTTTTTAATATTATTTTTTACAAAATTTATTTTTTAAAAAACTATATTAATATTTTATATTATAAATATGGAATACATTTAGCATATTCAATTTCTCTATTTAGAACAAAATATATTTTAAATAAGTTCAAAAAACACAAAAAAATGTTTTTTTACAGGTACAATTTTTTTGTAAAAAAATTAGAATACATTCATTAAGTTCCCGAAAACCCAATTAGGTAAATGTTAAAATATTTTTCAAGATATATGTTCTTTAAATTTCATTAAAATAATTTATCAATATTTATTAATTCAATTTATTATAATAAAAACACATTATGGTATGCAATCAAATTTTTTAGCAAAAAAGATCTTGTTTAATATCAAATATTTTAATTTTTAATTTTTAATGAAATTATAATGACTAAATTCATTTTATTACAAATAATAAAAATAATTTTTCATAATTTATTTTATTTTCATAATCACCCATAAAATTTCTAGGCAACAACCATCACTATATATCACATTTCATTTGAACTCAATTTTTCATGTAATGAAAACTATCAATGAAATTAAATTTATTTAAATAGAAATATATCACACAATATAATGTTGATATATTATACCACCTTATAAGAAGTGTTCCAGGAATTTATTTAAAATTAATACAAAAATAGTTATGGTTAATTATACCACATAATTTCATTGGGTTCTAGCATAGGTTCCCAAAATTTAGGTTTTTTACAGAAAATGATAACTGTGTAGTTATGCTGATAGATAACAATTTCTATCTTCAATCATAAATATCCACCCGTTTTTACTCTTCTGAGGGATCTTACTATAGAAGTTTAAATGATTATTTCATCACATATGAATGATTTGATATGTACATCCACATTAGAGATACATTGAATATATCATGAACTTGAGAGATATTTAGTAGATGCAACACATGACATACAATGTCCAACTACAATCAAGAATTTCATAGGGAATGATATTTATAGGGAATTAATAGACCTAATTTCCAAATAGAATTACTTTGTAAGAAGATATGTTTATTTTAATAACTTTTCAACAACATCATTCACTACATCTCAGTGAAGATTTCCATCATAAAAGTTCATTTTCTACTCCGAACTACCCTTTTTTCTATTGAATGTCACTGAAATTATTTTTTATCTCATTAAAGAGATCATGTATTTATACTTTTATTTCTAAAAATTCATACCATCACATTTTATTTCTTCACTTCCATAAAAAATTGCATTAATAGGATCTATCGGATTGCTAAACTAATGTTATTATCCTAGTAAAATTCATCCAAAATAAACTGTTTTTATAAAATACTATTGAAATCCATATAACAAGATCTCAATATATCCTATAGGGTTTTAATAGAACCGTGAGTGTGGAGATATATCTTGTGAACTGCGATAAACATTATTTTAATAGTACATTAATTTGATTATTTAAATAACATATCTCATAAAAATTTCATAATCCAAATATATAAAGGTTTTTTACAATGGAGACATGTTATAAAAAACATCTTATCATACTAAAATTATTAAATTTTATGAAGATCCAATAGAACCTTATATATAAATATCAAATGATATAATCATATTCATAACATTTAGACCGGAAACATAAGAAATGAGTGACCTCAGACACTCAGTAAGGTAACAACATATCATAAAAAGAACAATAAAATGAGGGAGACATAAGTATCACTATAGTACATCAAATTAAAATATATGATAATCATATAACTAGTTATAGAAATATATTATCATAAAAATATACTTAATGAATCATAAAATATATGACTTTTCTCAAAAAAAATAACTACATTCGTGTAACATTATTGGATGACATAAATGATAATTTTTTTAAAAATATACCATAATCATGAAAATGTGGCATTTCATGGAAATGAATTGCATCTTTTAATATTGAAATAAATGTATTAACAAATTGAGATTTTTTCCATAACATTTTGTACAAAATAAAACTATTACACAACCAAAAGTATAGGAAAACATTTTTTATAAAAAAATTATTCCAATTCTTATGTAATCAAACTCATTAATCCCATGCCTATAAATGTGAGAATACCAAACATTCTCATGACTCTGTTAACATACACATTTCTTCCCAGTATGAATATATCATGAAATATTCATCTAAAATAATTAATTTTAAGGTGATATAGGTCCCTGAATACCATCATCAACACATATCCATGCCACTAAAAATTAATCTTCATTATAACATAAATAATATATAGAAAAAATATTTGTCTTATAAAACATATGACAGACCATGATCATAATAAAATAATCAAAATATATGTTCATAAATATATTTTTAATATTTTAATATATATATGATGATCAAAACATCACATCATGTGTGATAAACCATTGAAATAAAATTAACATAAATTTTCAAAATATTTTACAAAAAAATTTTAAATATTATTATAAAATATGTAGAGTAAATTACATTAAAAACATATTTTTGAGATGGAAAAGGGAATGAGTTTTTAAAACCTTATTATAAAGAGTAAAAAATTAAATATAATTGAAAATCAGATTTTTATAATGGATAAGTAAAAATAATTTAAAAACAACTAATTTTGAAAAAAAATCATTAATTGTGGATAATTAAAAAAATTATATAGAGGAAAGGTAAACATAATTTAAAATAATTTAATTCTAAAAAGGATATTTAAGGATGGAAGGATGAAAACGATAGAAATTTAATCATAATATATTATGATGCAGATGGTAAAATATTTAATTTTCAAAGTATATAAAAAAATTTGAAAAAATTTGAAATAAATTATTTGAAATATAGAATCATTAAAAATAAGTTGAAATAGTTTTTTAGATGAATAATTTGAGTAGAGTAAAAAAGTTAATTTTTCACTTGGAAATGGAGAATATCAGTTGAAATTAAAAACATAGAAATAGTTGAAAAATTTATCAAATTAAATTAAATTTTTTCTAAAAATATCTATTTTATTGAAATAATATAATCATCACGTAAGAAGCCTTCATTATAAAACATGATTTGTACTGGAAAATAAGTTTTCAATAAATATAATAATCATCATAAGTTTTTATAGATAAATCATGAAAAATTATTGACAATAATGAATGGTTATAAAAAATAAAGAGATTTGATTCACGGAATCCCCTTACATAATTTGTAATTTTGGTATCAAAACCCCATAAGAGGTATACTATTAAATATAACACTTAATATCATCAAATATAAACATATAATGATATAAAATGATTGTGGGAGAGTATTTACATATTTGAAATGTAAACATGTTTAATAGCTTAAATGTGTCTCGAGGGATTAAAAATTGAGGGAAGTTGAACCTCATGTATATCAAAATATTTTAATTAATGAACTATAGTAATGATGTTTTGGGAATGAATTTTAAATAAAAATAAATTAATAATTAAATACATTTTTTATACCACAATATTTTAAAATAATTCATTATAAAAGAACGGGGTTCACGATTTACAATTATAATTAATATGAAGTCGAACAAGTTGTGAAAAAATATTAAAGATTTGGAATATTTTGAATGGGAACACCTTGTAAGATATGTATTAAAAATAAACAATAAAATAAAATGATTAAAATAAAATTCATGATATGATATCATAAATATTTACTATATACACCACATAAAACTAATTTTGTTTATAATACGTAACATGTCTATATTTCTGAGGTGAAGGATGGCAGTGCATGGAGAGAAATAGGAAACCCCTAAGCCAATTGATCTGGGAATCGACTAGATGAATAATCACAAGGCCATCATGAATGGTGAGGGGAGGAATAGGGCACATATTGAACATGTTAGACGTATTGAAATGTTTCACCATGCGAGGAAGAAATATAATACAATAAATTAGTCATATGATGATGGAATTGGTTTAAAGAATTTTTTCATGGATGTAGTGAAATAAACATTGGGTAATTCTTTCTTAGATCTTGGATCTACCCTTATAGGTAGGATAATCAAGAATGAAAATATCACCAACATCGCGACTAATCCGGAATCTATTGAAGAATGGTTGAATTTGTGAAGATACTACATTATTGCGAGAGTGTTAATTATAAAAGGGGACAAATTTTGGAAGTTTGATGATATCATAAGAATAATTGGGGAAATATGGGGCTTCCATGAGTGAAGGATGACAGTTATGGGGAAAGGATACTACTACATGGATTTCTACTATGATGAATGTAAGCGGCGTGCATCGAGCATGGGGAATGTTTTGTTGAAACCTAGTTTCCTTTGAATAAATAAATGGGATAAGAATTTTTACCCATTTAATGTCCAGAATTTGCACACATAGATGTGGATTTGAATATTCAGGCTTAATTTGATCTATTGTAATTGGAGGATGTTATGGGATATTTTCACCTCTACGGGGAATCCCATTCGCCTGGATAAGAAAACTGACAACCTACAGTTTCGGCATTATGCTAGAGTCATAGTGGAAGTTGACATGTCATCCATGTTTAATGAAGTAGTTGTTTTATGAACTAGATATGATAGAATATGACTTGATATCCAATATTAAAGGCAGACCAAATTAATCTTGGGATGGAATTTCTTTGGTCATCTTCCGGAAGAATGTAATGGAGAAAAGGAATTCAACTTTTATAGGGTGAAAGGGCATGATGATTGTGGATGCGAGTGGAAAAATGAGAAATTACTTAGTTCTCAAACCCTTCCATCAACTATGTTAGGGATAACTGTTGGGCCTGCTACACATGATACATGTGGGAAACCTGGAAAAAATTTGTAATTAATAGAGGTACAATAAATTGGGAAATGTACTGTTGAGAAAGGTGGACAAATACATCCCTTGATGGAACAATAAAAGACATATTAGGATGATTCATCTGCCTCTATGTAAGTAATCCACTCACGAAATGACAATGATCCTGTAATTTGGGTCAAGTCCTCAATATTGGTGGACATAATACCTTTAGGTTAGAAACTAGGGCATCTCTTAGGGAACCCATTGGAAGCACATCTGGGGGGAATCGGGGGGAGAGTAATATGTAAAACCTCAGATATAAATGCTGATCATCTATAAAATTCAATAGAGGCTCAACTTGAGTACACAATGATTCTAATTGAGTCATTATCTGGGTAGGTCAATAGTAAACCAGTGAAGTCTTCTGAATACTTACTGGGAGCATTTGTGCTGACCCAAACTGGTCTAGGGAACACTGGGTGTTCTGTCAGTCCAGCCCTAAAGGAACCCAATTATGAGTAGTCTCATAGAATGACTTCAGCTTAATGTTCCATGAAGGATGAGAATCATGAAGCACCTTATATTTTAGAAGGTCCTTTTGTGCATGTCCCCACTATTAATGTTTCTCGAAGGGGTACTCACACTGAGAGAAACCCCACGAAAGTGCAGTCTAGTAATAAATTCTCTCCATTGAATGAAATTTTCACGTCTGATGATCCAAAAGATGAAAAAAACCTTTCTTAGGATGTTGATTGTCATACCCAAGAAGATGGTTAATAATTTTACAGGATAGATGAACCAGCTGATAGGTAACAGGTAGTGTCTACGGAGATAATAAAGATATCAAATAATAAAAAAGTCAAAACCAAAAAAGGGAAAATCAACAGGAATGTGGTAAGTGATGGGGGACCAAGGACAAGAAGCCAAACCCTTCCTCAATGAAGATACTTTATTGAAATTGTTAACAGATTGGGTATCACCCATTGGTCAGGACTCTTAGGAATTATATCCTAACCTACAAGACTTTAACCTTTGGAATTACATAGCCTAAGATGCTCTTCAATAATTGTAATTCATTTAAATGGGATTCCCTTGGGTATAGTTTTGTCTCCCTAAATATTCATTACATTAATTAGGATCACCTTTTGTCTTTAAGCATACTAGTATGCATATTTAATCAAGAATAACAATGTCCTAGTGTAATTTTTTTTGAATTGTTTATCAAATCTCCAAGAAATTGCTGTCATTTCTTTTTTCCTATTCATCCTATAGTAGAAGAAGAGACATATGGAGAAAGATTTAGGACCATGCTGGGGATGGAAGTCACAAATGGATGACAATGGGTGAATTGACCACTATCCTAAAACCTGAGGATAAATATGGAAATAACTTTAATATAGTTGCCTCTACTAAATTCTCGATTTTCATTGATCAATGTCATCTTGCTGAAGTTCCAATTATAGATGCTTAATTTATTTAGATCAGATACACATTAAATGGTCATCAAGAATGAAAACATGATATAATTTTTGCCTATATGGATGATAGGAATGTTGACATGAGTATTTCCGGACACACTCTATCGAAGAATCATTTTGATTAGATCCCAAACATTGTTGATGTTTCCATAGACTCCAAAAGGCCAGTATCACTGCCTTTTTTCTTTAACAATGGTTGGATCACCACCCATGGATGCCGGGAAACAGTTCTGAAGGCTTAGTGAGTGGGGTTTATTGGAAACCCACTTCATAGGTTTGCTGAAAAGATAAAAAATGTGGAAATGTACATGATATATTAGATCATAACATTGTTTTCCAACATTAAATTTTATATTAAAACGTTTGAAGAGACCCTGGATGATATAAAATCAGAAGTCAGATGCATGATACCCCTTATAGCGAGGAAATACACACTACTTAAAATCTCAATTTCCATATAATTTTTAAGGAGAGGATAGAAATAAATTAGTTTAATGTTCTATGGATTAAATAAGGTGACCAAAACTTGAAATTCTTTAAAATATTACTTAAGAAAAACAAGATAAGATCTTTGTTAAAATACATCTCTATTAATGGGTTTCTTCACACCACTAAAGAGGAAATATCAAATGTAGTGGTCACCCATTTAAAGGATTATTACTCTGATGATGGGTTTGACAACACAAGAAAAATGGTTGACAATATTCATCGTTGTATTGGTGAGCATCATCCCTCATCATGGTTCCTATATAAAAGGAAATCACAAAATCCCTCCTTTCTCTCAACATGGCGAGTACTGCTGGTCCGAATGGTTTCAAAAATAAATTCATTATGTTTTACTGGGATCTTTTATAGGATGACATGATGAGCACAATAAGATTATTTTTTACTCATGCATATTTTACCTATGGGATCAACTCGAAATTCATCACTCTCTTTCCTAAGAAGAAGAATGTTGGATTGGTGTAGCCCGATCCACTTGAGCCGAATGCTTGCGGCCCGCAACTATTACAGTTTGACCTCTGTGGTGAGCTTGTGTGGGGTTGTAGGAGGTAACATGACCCTGCTCTAGGGGTTGAAGGTCCCCAACCCAATTTCTCACCACTGTAGCATCTCTGACAACTATAACAGAACTGACCGACCAACACCGAAAGACACTGTAGCAGTGCGGACTTCAGAGTCAACAATACCGTATCAATTTTGACAAAGGTGGTCGTCTTTCACTGTAGCGACGTATACATACTTTCAGAACAATGGTCTTCTTCTCTATCATAACCACTGTAGCAGTGCGGACTTCAGAGTCGACAATATTGTGTTCCATATGTTTTCTTTTCTTCTCCATTTTTGTCTTTTTTAATTTATATAATTGTGACTCCCGATGATTCCACAACAAAGAATGAAATTTATATTAAGGAATTCAGGGTAGTAGATATTGAAAAAACTATAGCAAAATTCATTAGTAAAATGTTATTGTGAAGGTTGGGGGAAATCATCAATAAACAAATCAGTTCGTGTTAGTTTGGTCTTATTCATTATAGAAGATCATAGAACTTCTTATCTACTACATTTGAAGGCATTAACATGGTGAGGAAATCATAAAGGAAAGGAATACTTTTCCTCATGATTTACATTTCAACGATGTTTGACACCATTAAATGGAATTTTCTTCTTGACGTTTTTTGGATGTATGGATTCTCCATTGATTGTATTAGACTAATTCATACCATTCACACCTCTTCAAGTCTATTTATCAATTTTAATGGATCCCCAAGGGGTTAATTCCAATGGACTAGAGGTGTTCATTGTGGTGACCCCCTGTTTTAGCTTACTTTTTCTATTTTCAAATATTACCTTAGTAGTTTTCTCAATGATCTTACTCACCTCAGACTTTACAAGAAAATGAAAGTTGGTAGGGAAATTTTTTACCCACTCACTTACATTATGATGATGACATTCTGATACTTGTACAACCCTTAGGGAAAAAAATATCAATCATCAAATATATTTTAATGCATTATGAAGAAGGGTCTATTCAGGCCATTAACTAGGATAAATCAAGAATCATATATGTAAATTGAATTTTTATTGGTGTGAAAAACTAAATTTTCTGGAAACTTCGGGTGTGGAAGGGTTCACTCACCTTAAACTATATTGGGGTACCAAGATTTTTGGAAAAGGAAATATCACATCATCTTGGGAGCATATGTTATGGGATCATAAAGTTGCTTTCTAGATGAAATGGGATGACCATGTGGTAAAGTAGATGGGTTTTCCTTATCAATTATGTTATCACATCTAAATTCGTGTATTCCTTATCCTTATATAGATGGTGAAGAAGCCTCTTGACTGATCTTCATCACATGATAAGGATGTTCTTGTGGAAATGCTACGTGCATGAAATAAATATCATTATAGTGTCTTGGAGGGAATGCATAAAACCCCATAACATGGGTGGGATTGGTAATAAGGACCTCAAGGATTTTAATGATGGTCTCATAAAAAAGTTCTCATTAAATCTTATAGCTTCCAATGATCCATCAGTGTATTTTCAGTCATGTGGGTTCAAGATGCAACTTATGAATGGATTCTCATGTCACATTTCTTCATTTATTATGTCCTCTCTTAGGCATTCATTTAATCATATCACGCCACACTCAAAATGGTTAGTCAGTCAGGACTCCAACCTTCAATGCTGGAATATCCCCTACCTGAATAGCCATACTAGAAACAACATTGCGCCCTGTAATCTTCTAAATATGATAGTTAGTGATCTTATGCCCCCTGGAAACATCCATTTTAGCACTATCTAACATCAAACCTGGATGGAAATACAATGCTACACTTTCATGGATGTTGATATTCTGATCTTGGAGCCTAGCCACACTAGCACTACTATAACTTGGCCTTTTATCAGCGCAAAAAACCAACATTAACAGTGATAGAAAAGCATTGATGATTCCAGTGTAGATAATGAGGGTCCCCTATATCAGCGCTCCAAAAAGCAATGATAAATTCCACCTTTATCAGTGCTAAAAAACGCACTGATAAAGGACCCCCTTTATCAGTGCTTATTTAGCACTGAAAAAGGTGGGATTTATCAGTGCTATCTTGAGTGCTATTATTGGGGCCCTTTATCAGTGTTATTTTAGCTCTGTTAAAGGAATCCTTTATCAGTGATCAAAAAAGCGCAGATAAAGGCACCTTCCCCTGCACCTGCACTACCAGCACTTTCACATCTGCACAGCTACACAAAATAAAAGCACCTGCTCATCTGCACAGCTGCACAAAATAGCACCTACACACGAACAAAGAACCTAAAGATGACACATCGCAAAAAATATTTTGTAAAACAATTCTATATACATTTACATAACATCATGAATACCAAAAAACACACTGCTATATAAATTTCAGACAATGTTTTACAGGTTTAAAATTACAATTATCCAATAACAGATATAAATATTAATGTTTCATCGTTGTATATCTGTGATCCCCTCTCAACAATTGTCATCCACAGTATTTGTTGCGGAACAAAGCATCCGAACTAAAGAAAAATATTCACCTATATAAGAAAACAAATATTTTTTAAGTAATATAATAATGAAATAAATTAAAACATTAATATTAACTAATACATTTATATAGAAATGTGAAACTAAAATATGGACATGATAAACTCAAATGTTTTCATTCAGATAATAATGAAAGGGAATAATGTAAAATCAATATGTTTTTGGATGATTTATATCATTTAATAAATAATAATTATTTATCTAATGAAAATAATTACCAGTTACAACATGCATCGTATTGAGGTGCAGTTGATTCATACACGTCACAAATATCTCATGTATTGTTTTCCTAAAGTATCAAAACAATCCGAACACATTTTCTTGGTTTTCCATATGTCACTTCTGTTGTTTTCTAAATTTAATATCAATTTGAAATAGATATCAGACACTTTTAGCCATATCGTTCACACTGTGCATTGGATTGAGGTTCGGTTGATTCGTACACTTCACAAATGACTCATGGATAATTTTCCAAAAGTATCAAAAGAGTATAAAAGTGTTTTCTCATCTTTTCGTATGTCACTTGTGTTGTTTTCTATGTTAAGGTCAATTTGAAACTGATATCAGATAGTTTTAGCCACACCGGTCACACTGGGCATTGGATTGCGGTGCGGTTGATTCATATATGTCACAAATGACTCATGGATCATTGTCTTAATGTATCTAAACAGTCAGAATGTGTGTTCTCGGTTATCCGTAAGTCTCTTGTGTTTTTTTCTAAAGTTGATGTCAAATTGAAACTGATATCGTACACTTTTAGCCATATCGGCCACACCATGTGTCGGATTGAGGTGCGGTTGATTTGTACAAGTCAAAAAATGGCTCATGGATCGTTTTACTAAATTATCAAAACAATCCTAACATGTTTTCTCATCTTTCCTTATGTCACAAGTGTTTTTTTAATGTTAATGTCAATTTGAAACAGATATCAGACACTTTTATCCATACCTGTCACACCATGCATCATATTGAGGTTTGGTGGATTCATACACGTAAAAAATAACTCATGGATCATTTTCCTCATGTATAAAAACAATCTGAATTCATTTTCTCGGTTTTCGGTGTGCCACTTGTTTGGTTTTCTAAAGTTAATCTCAATTTTAAAATGATATTAGACACTTTTACCCATACAAGTCACACCGTGCATCGGATTATGGTGCAGTTTATTTTTAGACATCAAAAATAACTCATGGATCGTTGTAATAAAGGATCAAAACAATCCAAACGCATTTTTTTAGTTTTCTGTATGCCACCTTTGTTGTTTTCTAAAGTTAATGTGAATTTCAAATTGATATCAGACACTTTTATCCATACCGGTCACACTATGAATTTGATTGAGGTGCAGTAGATTCATACACATCACAAATGGCTCATGGATAATTTTAATAAATTATCAAAACAATCCAAACGCATTTTCTCGGTTTTCCGTATGTCACTTGTGTTGTTTTCTAAATTTGATGTCAATTTCAAATTGATTTTAGACATTTTTAGCCATTTTGATCTCACCGTGTGTCATATTGAGGTGCAGTTGATTTGTAAATGTCTAAAATGACTCATGGATCATTTCCCAAATGTATCAAAACAATAATAATGTGTTTGATAGGTTTTATGTATGACACTTGTGTTGTTTTCAAAAGTTAATGTGAATTTCCAACTGATATCTGACACTTTTAGCCATACCGGTCACACCATGCGTCGGATAGAGGTCTGGTTGATTCATACATGTCACAAATGACTCATGGATTGTTTTTCTAAATTATAAAAACAATACGAATGTGTTTTCTTGGTTTTTTGTATGTCACATGTGTTGTTTTCTAAAGTTAATGTAAATTTCAAACTGATATCAGACAATTTTAGCCATACCGGTCACACCGTGCGTTGGAATGAGGTGTGGTTAATTCTTACACGTCAAAAATAACTCATGGATTGTTTTCCTAATGTATCAAAACAATCCGAATGTATTTTCTCAATTTTCCATATGTCACTTATGTTTTTTTCTAAAGTTAATGTCAATTTCAAACTGATATCAGACACTTTTGGCCATACCGGTCACACCGTGCATCGGATTGAGGTGCGGTTGATTCGTACACATCCCAAATGACTCATGGATCATTTTCCTAGTGTATAAAAACAATCCTAACATGTTTTCTGGGTTTTTTGTATGTCACTTTTTTTGTTTTCTATTGTTAATGTCAATTTCAAACTAATATAAGACACTTTTAGCCATACCAATCAAACCATGCATCAGATTGAGGTGCGGTTGATTCGTACACGTCAAAAATGACTCATGGATCATTTTACTAAAGTATCAAAACAATAATAACATGTTTTCTCGTTTTTCGTATGTCACTTGTGTTTTCTTTTGATGTTAATGTCAATTTCAAACTGATATCAGCCACTTTTAGCCATTCCGGTCACACCGTGGGTCGGATTGAGGTGTGGTTGATTCGAACACATCACAAATGACTCATGGATTGTTTTCCAAAAGTATCAAAAACAATTTGAACGTATTTTCTTGGTTTTTGGTATGACACATATGTGGTTTCCTAATGTTAATGTCAATTTCAAACTGATATCAGACACTATTAGCCATACTGGTCACACCGTGCGTCGGATTGAGGTGTGGTCGATTCGTACACGTCACAAATGACTCATGGATCGTTTTTGTAATTTATCAAAACAATCCGAACACATTTTCATAGTATTTTGTATGTCACTTGGGTTGTTTTCTAATTATAGTGTCAAATTTCAAACTGATATTAGACACTTTTAGACATACTGGTCACACCGTGCGTCAGATGGAGGTATAATTGATTTGTACATGTCACAAATGACTCATGAATGATTTTCCGAAAGTATGAAAACAATACGAATGTGTTTTTTTGGTTTTATGTTTGTATTTTGTGTTGTTTTCTAAAGTTAATGTCAATTTGAAATTGATATCAGACACTTTTAGCCATACTGGTCACACCGTGCGTCGGATTGATGTGTGGTTGATTCTTACACATCCCAAGTGAATCATGGATCATTTTCATAATGTATCAATACAATCAGAATGCATTTTCACAATTTTCCGAATTTCATTTTTGTTTTTTTATAAAGTTAATGTAAATTTCAAACTGATATCAAACACTTTTAGCGATATCGGTTACATCGTGCGTCAGATTGAGGTGCGACTGATTCATACACTCATAAATGACTCGTGGATCGTTTTCTTAAAGTATCAAAACAAACCAAAAGCCTTTTATTGGTTTTCCATATATCACATGTGTTGTTTTCTAATGTTAATGTCAATTTGAAATTTATATCATACACTTTTAGCTATACCGGTCACACCATGCATCGGATTGAGGTGTGGTTGATTCGAACACATCACCAATGACTCATTGATCATTTTCCTAAAGTATCAAAACAATAAGAATGTGTTTGCTCAGTTTTCCATATGTTAGTAGTTCATAAGAGTCTCTCATTACGTTATTATTTACTAAAAACTCAAATCATTTATAAAACCATTCTTCATAATATATGGATATGTAATATAAGAAAGTGTGATCACAAGAGCTTAATAAGTATAAACAAAGGAGATATCAATGATCATATAATGATAAAATAAGTAGTAGGAATTCACCATCATTGTCCAATTATTTACATTCTTCCACCAGGTATGCTTCCCATTCATTTCTAAACACATCTATATCATCTTGTGAATATGATTTTTTGCGACAGTCATGGTAGTACTGAAAAAATATAAATAAACAAAGTATTAATAAATATTTTAAATGAACTGGTAATTATTTTCAAAAATACCTCTTCAGGGATGCTAGTTTTTTCATGAAATATATTCTCTTTCATAAATTTACAAACATAATTGTAACACCCCATGCTTCCATGGTACGTTTCCTTTTGAATAATGCAACAACTTCCATTGTACACAATTTCGAGATTCTAACACACCGTGACCAATCAAACTAACCGTCATTAATAGTAATACCCACTTTTTGAAATTTTGTTAACATTATATCTCAAAACAGACTTGAGTTTTTGATTCAGAATATCGAAATTATCCTACGGTGAAATTTTGGTACTTTTCAGATAACTGTTAAATTTTGAAGAATATTGAAAAATACTAAATTTTAATTACAAACAACTTTTGTAAGAAAAATAATTAATAGTGATAAATTATGAATTTTATTGGTTTTAAAGTATATATATAATATATATTTACAATTTAATACAATGTTGGTCATTGGAAATAATTTCACAATTAAACCGGACATAAAAAAGTGTCAATCTTTTGACTGTTATTATTTCTTAAAAACATGCTTTTTGTTTTGACAACGGGAATTAATTTTAAATTATTTTCTTCTAATTACGTGTTTTGAATTTCGAAAAATAGATTCCATATTTGGAATCAGGAATTCAAAATTGTGTAGATAGGTAACATTTATTTTTATACATTATGAATAATTACTTCAGCAAATATTTTATTTACCATGTTTAAAGGGTAAATCTGGTAAATAAGGGTCCAAAAATAATATTATTATAATAATAAATTAACCTAAAACGTGTCCTAAACATATTGGTTGATACATGTCCGACCATGGGAAACTTTGGGTCGATTTTGGGACCCCATGGAGCCACTTGTAGGTGATAAGGACACTCTATATTAATTAAGTTAAAGTAAATAAAAAAATGACATAAACATATATCTTTCAGAAAAACAATTTTTACGTAGGGTTATGAATGTTATATTTTCAACTCTAAATATTCATTAAAAATCTAAAAGGATTTCATATATAATTGTATTTTATTTATAATTTTTATACATTTAATAAATAAATTTATTTATGACACAATATTGATATAGTATTTTCCTTATAAATGAAAGAATTAAATAATTGGTATTATAAAAGTTAAAATAAATATAATATTATAGTTGTGATGCCATACACAAAATTTATTGGTTAATATGACATGTTATGATCTCTTAAATTAATTTTATTTCAATTAATAAATTCGTTAAGCCTTTAACAAAAATTAATTATTAAATATTGTCAAAATTGACGTAAATGACTGTTTAAAACAAGTATTATATTATTAATTGATATTATATTCTTAAAAATCTATGGTTCGTCCAAGGGACACATATCATGATAGTTGTATCATTAATGGACCATTTTCATGTCTCTTGGAAGTATATAGTATGTTTATTAACTATATAATATAAAAATACAAAGTGACATGGTTAATGTCAATCTAATTAACTAAGAGCTAAAACTAAAAGATAAGGTTAATATAATGACACAAACAAGTCTAAAATCGATTGGTTGAATGGATTTTGACCCCATCCCACCTTAGGCTTTTAATAATCCACTTAAGAGCCATAATAAACTGAATATGAATTTATTATAAATTAATAATTTAAGTTTTTCCAAAAGAGCCTCTCCTCCCCCTTATAAAAGGACACCACTTCTAACCAATTCTTCACACCTTCAAAGCCTTTTGGACTGGCCAAACCCTAAAAAACACTCCTTAAATTGTTATCACTTCAACCTAGAGGCCTTATTTTGATTAGAAAGACAATATAAGGAGCCCTTTGGATCAAATCAAAAGGAAGAACCCGAAGAAGAGGTAATATTTTCACCACCCTTTTTCAAGATCCTTTCTTCTACAACTTCTTCTTTATTTGATATTTACTTTCTAAAATAGTAAATCCAGAATCTTATATATACTGGGATGTTTTTATAAATATGGTACAACTATATTCTGTATTCTATCCATCCTTTGAATGACATGTCACCATAAATGCGTACGTACGACTTACCGTCTCCATGTTGTGGTGTAATTTTTATTCAAAAACATTATTATTTGGATGTGTATGATAATGATATGTAATTGATTTAAATAAAAAATATTTCATTATAATGATTCCGTATATATGATATATCATCCAATTATATATTATTTTAATATCAAAAGAATGATATTGTCGCTCGTGTGTACGTACGTACTACCGTCTCCACGAACGCGATGAGAATCTTTCCCCATCGTATCCATGAAATTATAAATCTAATTTGATGATTAAAAATAATGTTTAAGGACATTATATCATTCTGTATATGAATAAGATACAACCTATCTATAACAAATGCAGCTTATGTAACAAAATATAAAAAATAAAACGTGTAAGTTAACACCTGAAACGATGATAATATTAAGATATTATTGACAAATCAATGTTAAAAGATCATATATGATATCATATTAATTTATCTGATTCTTGTATAATTTAAAAACAATTATTTCACCATTATACAGGAGGTTAACCTACCTTCAACCATGGAAAAGTAAAAGGAAAGGGTTTATTTCACAATCTCTTCATTATCCGAGATTGTTTATATTTAATTATCTACTAGGACCTCATTATCATCCACATCCATGTTTCTTAAAAATTTATTTCAAAACATACTTAATATTTTATAGAATATGGGATGAAGTCTTTTATACACTTGTTTGGCTATTTATAAGATGTTTATAAAGGAATCTTTACGTCATTTTCCAAACATGGACCCTTTTAACCTTTTAGACAAATTAAGGTATGAATTTCTTTTTTTACTTTTACGGTGGGTGTGTCTACATTCAACCATTTTAAACTCTTCGAATCATCCCTTACAAGATTAGAAGTATATTTTCAATGTAAATGTTTTTTTATAATTATGTGACTTTTAATTGATTTAAAAAAAAGAGATATTTCTCTGAAATAGTTTTGATTTCATCTATGTCAACATCCTTCGATGGATTTTAAGCTTATTTGAAGTTAATTTATTATGATACAAAACTTTAATATTGTATTGATGGTTTTGTGGTATGATTGACTTTGGATGTTTTATTTTTATACCATCCATGGTTTAGCAAGAAAGTATTGACATTTCATATGCTTGGTTTAATACGAATGTTTATGTTATGTTTAAACCAATTCATATGAGGAATGAATTGTACTTAATAAGATATAGGTGGAGCCCGCTATAGATCCTCAATGCATCGGTAGGTCTCATGAGAAAAACTAGTGTCTTGGCACGAGGCCTTGACAAAATCATATTTGTATTCCTGGAAAAAGGCATTGTCTACGTGGTTATGATAGTCTGGTATTATGCATTCCATCGTTATAAAAGTGTTTATTGATATTGCATGTGATTATTAGTTTAGTATAATATCCATGTGAATAAGTAAATGGAATTATTTCATTTTATTTCTGCCATATTATGCTGAAGATCAGGTTTAAAAGGCTTTTGTTTTAGTTATACATTTCCTTAAATGTTTATGCTTATTTATGAATGTTTCCGCTATATAGTTATCCTTACTGGGCATCTGAGCTCACCCCTTTATTTGTTTTATTTTTACCAGGATGTGAAGAAGTATTTTATGAATGGCCTATAGAGATAGTTTGAGGGGATATGAGTGTGGACTATAGAGACTATATTGTTTTTGTTTTCATTTTATGATGTATTGTAAACATTATGGAAGTATCTACTGTTTCCAAGGCCACAAAACTAATTGATCTTTTGAGACTTGATCTTTTGTCATCATTCCAATGTTATGTAATAATGCTCTGACTCTGGGTATCTGGGGTCAGGGAATTATAGTTGGTATCAAAGGAATTTTAGTACAATCCCTAGAAGCTATATTTTGATGTACTCTAATTAGAGCACATAGACCTAAGATGGAATTTGAGGATTAGTATAACATAAATTCATAGAAATTTTGTTATTGTAGAGATTTTGTGAGTTTTCAGAGAAATACATCCCGTTATTTATATGAGCAGGTAGAGCCAGATCTGAAACAGATGTACCTATGGGTAAAACCATAAAACATAGCTTTGAGCTAGACTTGAACGTGAACTGGTGCACGAAAACAGGTTTTGTTGCAATCTTAGTTACGACACTCCTGAGGGATATGCTTAGGATAATTCTCATTTTATTTACATTACATTATAAAGGGTTTATGAGTATATACTTCCTCAAAGAATAATTTTTTTATTATTATGGATTATATACATAAATAGTTCAATTTATGTTAAGTGTTTTAAAAGTATGTAATTATGTATTTTGATTCATAAACTGATCTATTTTATGCCATTGTTTAGAAATGGAGCCTAGTAGAAGAAATGAAAACTGTATCAATGCACGCACTCCATGTTGGGATTTTCCTTTTGGTCAAGATAATTATAGTGGAGCTAGTGATGCAACTAGTGATGATCTGATAATAACCATACTGGGAAAACTAACTTAGGTTATGAAGAATAACCATACCCGTATGGAGCACCCTGATCCGCAGCATGGAGGATCAATGATAGATCTCTTCATGAGGCATAAATCACCAACATTAAATGGGAGTACAAATCCATTAGAATCTGAGAAATGGATAAGTTCCCTAGAGAATATATTTCAGGCATTGGGGAGTAGTGAAATGGAAAATGTTATCATGGTAGTTTATCGCCTCTCTGGAGATACTGATCAATGGTGGTAATTAATACAAAAAAGGAAGATGATGAAGTATAAAATATGGAATGGAGGGAGTTCAAAGAGTTTTTCTTAGAAAAATGCTTTCCTCATTACCATAGAGAAGATATAGAAAGACAATTTCTGAGTCTCTGGAAAAAGGAGGATGATAATGTCTCTAAGTATGAGGCTAACTTTAAAAGGTTATCGAGGCATACAATAGATTATATACATAAACCAAGAAGTAAGATTGATCATTTATTTGATGGGTTAAAACCATTTTTCTGTCGAGCATTAGTCTCATAATCTTTCTCGTCGTACGAAGATATTGTCTCATATGATATCAAGACAGAAAAGGAATTCGCTAAGTCTTATGACTTTAAGGAAGAGAAAGAGAAGAAAATATATGCTGACAACTCTGGAAATTGAAATAAAGGGAAGAAGGGAAAAGTTTATTATCCATCATGCAGTAAATGTGGGATGAAACACCCCGGTACTTGCTTGAAGTGAATGGGAGTATATTACAAGTGTGGTGAAAAAGGACACCAAGATCATTATTTCAAGGGATAGAGAGTTGTTGTCAACATGGAATGCTATAATTTTAGAGAGATGAGACAATATGAAAATCAATTTTCTAAGCATCAGAGGAACTTACCTCAGAAAAGGCCAAGGGATAAAGGCCAATCTTATGCTATCACTACTGCTGAGGTAGATGTTCTGAAATACCTGATGGCAGGTAATTTAATGGTTCCTCAAGTTTATAAAATGATTTATTGGATTCTGGATCATCACATTGTTTCATATCTTCCCAGTTTTATAATAATATTAAATATTTAACATTTCATTTAACATGGTAGTTGTCCATTAAAACTCCTAAGGGGTGTATCATTGGTACAATGTTCTGTGGATCTGTTCCCATTAGGGAATATAAATGTTCTTTATATGCTAATCCCATCATCATACCTATGATTGAGTTTGATATAATCCTCGTTATGGATTGGCTTTCAGAAAATGATGAGAAGATTTTTTGTAATAAGAACGAGGTTACAATTTTTATGATGATGATAAGGAAAACCTTATCTGTAGGAAATAATTTTCCCCACTTGATTCTTATATAGATCCACCCCCAACAGCTCAACTAAATTCTTTTATTGGGGAGGAAGATAATGAAATGACTGTGGGTGAGGAAAGGAATATTCAATTAGATTATGTACATATTGTGAAAGAATATGTGGATGTGTTTCCAGAATATTTACCTAGATATCCTCCAAAATATGAAATTGAGTTTTCTATTGATTTAATTCTTGGTTCAAGGCCTATATCAAAGGCCTCTTATAGAATGGACACTGTGGAATTTGTTGAAGTAAAGAAACAACTAGAGGAATTGAGTAATACAAGATTTATTATCCCTAGTGTTTCTCCAGGGGGATCCACTATTCTTTTTAAAAAAAAGAAATATGGATCTATGACATTATGTATCGACTTCAGGGAGATCAATGCTATAACAATAAAGAAAAAGTATCCCCTAACTCGCATTGATGATTTATTTGACGAGCTGCATGGATATTAAAACATTTCAAAGATTGACCTTCGATCTGGATACCATCAGTTGTGTGTGAAGAAGGAAAACATTCCGAAGAAAATATTTCGAACCAGGTATGAGCATTACGAGTTTACAGTAATGCCTTTTGTGCTGACTAATACAACCTCTATTTTCATGGATCTAATTAACAGATTTTTCAAGGAATATCTCTATGATTTTTTAGTGGTATTTATTGATGATATCTTGGTATACTCAAAAATCTACGATGATCATGAAAATCACCTGCGTATTATCCTAAATACTCTGAGAAGACATGAATTATATGGGAAGTTTAGCAAGTGTGAATTATGTCTTCAAGAGATTTCTTTTCTTGGCCATATTTTATCTAACGATGGAATCTATGTTGAACTTGCTACGACAAGAGCAGTCCAAGAATTGTCAACACCAATGAGAATAACTGAGGTACGCTGTTTTATTGGTTTAGTAGGTTATTATCGGCGTTTCATCCAGAATTTTTCCCGATTGGCTATCTCATCAACGAATCTCACACGAAAAGGGGTTTAATTTTTTTTGGACAAAATAGTGTAAAGAATCATTTGAAGAACTGAAGGGAAGATTAGTGAATTCTTTTATATTGACTCTACCATCAAGGAATGATTGGTTCGTTATTTATAGTGATGCATCGAAGAAAAGGCTTAGTTGTGTCCCTATGCAGAATGATAGGGTTATTGCTTATGCATCACGACAGTTGAAAATTCATGAGAAAAACAATCCTAATTATGATCTTGAGTTATCTTCTCTAATATTTTCTTTGAAGATATGGATACATTATCTCTATGGTGAAAAATGTGAGATTTATACTGATCACAAGAGTTTGAAGTATATTTTCTCACAGAAAGAACTCAACATGAGGCAAAGGTGATGTCTTGAACTACTCAAGGATTATGATTGCACGATACACTACCACCCGGGGATGGAAAATAAGGTGGCTGATTCTTTGAGTAGAAAGGATCATGGAGTTTGAACAAGATGAGAATTGAAAGGGATCCTATTTTCATGGATCTATTAAAGATGGATATGGGAATCACCATGGAAGGTGAATCATCGATAATTCTTCAAATGGTTTCCAAACCATCTTTACTAGAAAGTATTAAGAGTTCTCAGACCGATGATGGAGAATTTCAAAAGAGGATTAAAGCTGTGAATGATTGGAGATTGAGTGACTTTTTGTATGAAGATGGAATTTGGAAATTTGAGAAGAGACTTTGTGTTCCCAATATAACTGATCTATAAAGGGAATTGTTAGACGATACTCATTGTTCCAATTTCTATATACACCCTGGGAGCACAAAAATGTATAGGAATTTGAAGGAACAATTTTCGTGGGACAACATTAAGAGGGAGATTTATGATTTTGTGTCAAGATGTATGGTCTGTCAACAAGTGAAAGCTAGAAGGCAATAAACTAGAGGAGTCATGTAACCTCTTCCCATACCTGAGTGTAAATGGGATAATATTATGATAGACTTTGTCATGGGACTACCAAAGACTCCTAGATGGAATGATGAAATATGGGTCATTATTGATCTTCTTACCAAGTTAGCACATTTTCTTGATATAAGAGATGATATACCACTTGAACGTCTAGCAAGAACATCTATTAATGATGTTGTGAGATGTTATGGAGTACCCCTATCGATTGTTTCTGATCATGATCCATGTTTTACTTCATGATTCTTGAAGAGTATTCAGAAGGCCTAGGATACTGAACTACATTTGACCACTACATACCTCCCACAAACAGATGAACAATAATAACAGACTATTCAAACCTTATAAGACATGTTAATATCATGCTCACTTGACTTTCTGGTTATGTGGGATCAATATTTTCCTTTGGTGGAATTTTCCTATAACAATAGCTTCCATTTAAGTATTCAGATGGCACCATATGAAGCGTTATACGAAAAGAGATGCCGCACACCAACCTGTTGGGATGAAGTTGGTGATAGAAAACTTGTAGGCCCAGAACTGGTGGAGGAAACGATGGAAAAGTTAAAGGTAATCCAAAACCACATCAAATCATCTCAAAGTAGGTAGAAGAGCTTTTCCAATTACTGAATGAAGGATATGGAATTTTAGGTAGGAGATCATGTTTTATTGAAGGTATCTCCATGGAAGGGAGTTATATATTTTGGTAATAAAGGTAAATTGAGTCCTTGGTACATCAGACCTTTCTAAATTCTAGAACTAATTGGGGCTGTAGCATACCATTTGGCAATGCTACCAAATCTCTCCAAAGTTCACAATGTGTTCCACGTATCACTGTTGAGAAAATACATGCCTGACCCAACGCATCTACTGACCTATGAGGAATTATAATTGGAACATGATTATTCTTATTGATAAGATCCCATTAGGATTCTTGATACAAGGGAACAAGTGCTGAGAAACTGGACGCCTCATTTGGTAAAAGTTCTATAGAGGAACAATAAGATGGAAAATGCAACAAGGAACCTGAGGAACATCTGATGAAGAACCACCTGAGCCATTTCATGTCATAGTATTCTAGAAATTTTTAGGGAGAAATTATTTGAAGGAGGGGAGAATGTAACACCTCAAGCTTCCACGGTACGTTTCCCTTTAAATAATTCAATAGCTTGCATTGTATGCAGTTTCAAGATTTTAACACACCATGACCAATCAAACTAGCCATTATGAATAGTAATACCCACTTTTTGAAATTTTATAAATTTTATCTCTCAAAATGGACTTAATTTTTAGATTTGGAATATCGAAATTAGTGTAGAGTGAATTTTTGGTACTTTTCGGATAACTTTTATATTTTGATGAATAGTGAAAATTACTAAATTTTAATTAAAAACAACTTTTTTGATCAAAATATTTAATAGTGATAAATTATTAATTTTAGTGGTTTTAAAGTATATTTAGAATATTGTTTTAAAATTTAATATAATGTTGGTAATTGAACATAATTTCACAATTAAACCGGACATAAACAAGTGTCAATTTTTTATAGTTTTTATTTATTAAAACCACGTTTTTTGTTTTGACATCAGGAATTTATTTTAAATAAATTTCTTCCACTTCTATGTTTTTAATTTTGAAAAATGGATTCCATATATGGAATCAGGATGTCCAAATTGTGTAAATAGTTAACTTTTATTTTTAGAAATTTTGAATAATTACTTCGGTAAATATTTTATTTACCATGGTTAAAGGGTAAATCCAATAAATAAGGGTAAATACATTATTTTTAATAAATTTCTCTATAAAGTGTAATAACATTATTTTTTGATATATGTCTGATTTTGGAATCTTTGGGTTGATTTGGGGAACCCATGGAGCCCCTTGTAGGTGATAAGGACACTTTATATTAATTAAGTTAATGTAAATACAAAAATGGCATAATCATATATCTTTTAGAAAAACAATTATTACATAGGGTTATATATGTTATATTTTCGACTATATATATTCATTAGAAATATAAAAAGCTTTCCTAAATAATGGTATTTTATTTATAATTTTTAGACATTTAATAATTAAATTTATTTATGAAAAAATAATGATGAAGTATTTTCTTTATTAATGAAAGAATCCAATAATTGGTATTTTAAAAGTTAAAATAAATATAATTTGAAAGTTTTGATGCCATAAAGAAATTTTATTGGATTTTATGACATTTAGTTATTTCTTAAATAAATTTTTATCGAATTAATAAAGCAGTTAAGACTTTAACAAAAACCAATTATTAAATATTGTCAAAATTGACAGAAATGTGTTTTTAAAACAGGTATTATATTATTAATTGATATTCTATTCCTAAAAATCTAAGGTTCTATCAAAGGACTTATATCATGATAGGTGTATGATTTATGGACCACTTTGGGGTCAATTTTATGTGTATAGTATGTTTATAAACTTTATAATATAAATATACAAAGTGAAATGGTTAATGTCAATCTAATTGAATAAGAGTTAAAACTAAACAATAAGGTTAATATAATGACTCAAACATGTCTAAAATATTTTGGTTGAAAGGATTTAGACCCATACCCACCTTATAATTTTAATAATCTATATTGGAGCCATTATAAAACGAATATAAATTTATTATAAATTAATACTTTAAGTTTTTTCTAAAGAGCCCCTCCCCCCCTTTTAAAAAGACACCACTTCTAACCATTTAATCACACCTTAAAAGTTCTTTTGGTTTGGCCAACCCCTACCAAATACTCTCTCAACTTCCCTCACTTCAACCTTGAGACATTATTTTGATCATAAATCCAACCTATGGAGCTCTTTTGATCAAATCAAAAGGAAGAAACCAAAGAAGATGTAATGTTTTCACCACCCTTTTTCATGTTCCATTATTCTTCAACTTATTATTTGTTTTTTATTTCCTTTCTAAAATAATAACTACAATATCTTCTATATATTGGGATGTTATTATAAATATTTTACAACCATATTCAGTATTCTATCTATCGTTTGGATGACATGTCACCATACGTGCGTACGTATGACTTACTATCTCCACGTCGTGGTGTAATTGTTATTAAAAAACATTATTATATAGATGGGTATGATAATGATATGTAATTGATGTAAATAATAAATATAACATGATAATGATACTGTATATATGATATAAAATCCAATTATATATTATTTTAATATTGAATGAATGATATTGTCGCTCGTGCGTACGTACAGACTACCATCTTCACGAATGCGATGAGATTCATTCCCCATCGTATCCATGCAATTATAATTCTCATTTGATGATCAACAATAATGTTTAAGGACTTGATATCATTCTGGATATGAATAAGATAAAACCCTTCCATAACAAAAATGACTTATGTAACAAAATCTATAAAAGAATATGAGTAAGTTAACACCCAAAACGATGATAATACTAAGATATTATTAACAAATAAATGTTAAAAGATCATATATGATATTATATTAATATATATGATTCTTTTATAATTTAATAACAATTATTTCACCATCATACAAGAGTTTATTCTACCCTCACCCAAAGAAAAAGTACAAGTTAAGGGTTTATTTCACAATCTCTTCATTATCCGAGGTTGTTTATACATAGTTATCTACTGGGCCCTCTTTATCATCCACATAAATGTATATTAAAAATGTATTTCATAATAATCTTACAATTTTATAGAATATGGGTTTAAGTCATTTATACCATTTTTTTGACTTTTTATAAGAAGTTTATAACGGAATCTTTACGTCATTTTCAAACAATGACCTTTTTAACCTTTTTGACAAATTAAGGTAAGAATGTATTTTTTAACATATATGGAGGGTGCGACTATTTTCCACAATTGTAAAATATTTTATGCATCCCTTACAAGATTATAAGAATATTTTTAAAATGAATGTTTTATTTTATAATTATGTGACTCTTAAATGATTTCAAAAAAAGATATATTTCTCTCAAATAGTTTTTATTTCATCTATGTCAACATCCGTTGATGGATTTTAAGCTTATTTGAAGTTGATTTGTTATGATACAAAACATCCATATTGTATTGAAGGTTTTTTGATATGTTTGACGGTGGATGTGTTATTTTTATACCATTCATGGTTTATTGAAAAATTATTGGCATTTCTTATACTAGTTTTAATACGAATGTTTTTGTTCTGTTAAAACCTATTGATATGTGGAATGCATTGGACTTAATAAGTGACTGGTGGAGCCCTCTATAGCTCTTCGATGCATCGGTAGGTGACCAAATAGTGTCTTTGAATGAGGCCTTTAATAAATTTTATTTTTTGTCTTATCATGAGGCCTTGGCTACGTGGTTATGATAGTCTCGCATCATGTATTCCCTCATTATGAAAGGGGTTATTGATATTGCATGTGATTATTCGATTTGTAGAATATCCATGTGAATAAGTAAATGGAATAATTTAATTTTATTTTTGCAATATTATTCTTATGTTGAAGTATAAAAGGCTTTTGTTTTAGTTTTACATTTCCTTAAATGATTATTATTATTTATGAAAGTTTCTGCTATATTGTTATCCTTACTGGGCATCTGATATCACGCCTTTCTATGTTTTATTTTTTCCAGCATGTGAAAAGTATTTTATGAATGACCTGTAGGGATAGTATGAGGGGTTATGAGTGTGGACTATGGATACTATGTTGTGGTAGTTTTCATTTTATTATGTAATGTAAATATTATGAATGTATCTAGTGTTTCCAAGGCGACTAAAATAATTGATCTTTCAAGACATGATCTTTTGTGATCATGCCAATGTTATGTAATAATGCACCAACTGTGGGTAACTGGGGTCGGGGAGTTATAAAAATAACCGTAGTCTTTTTGATATGTTTGTTTCAGACAAAAAATAAATATCGAAAAAATAAGTAATCTGTTTTGATATGTATTTGGATACTGAAATATAATTATATATAACCTAATACTTGACCATTTTTAGATCTCATGTGCCTTGTCGTCCTTAGGCCCTGGATTAATTTTAGCCTTTAGATGATATTCATACACTACCATATCATAAAAAAATCCCCCTTAAAAGAAAATATAAATTATATAACTAGATATTTAGTTATAAAATGTTAGATCTATTGTATTACAAATTGAAAATTTCCATCATGTGTGGTCGGTTTGTTGGATATCAGTGCAGTGAATCCAAAAAATAAATCATTGGTGTATCCAAATTGACTACAATAAGTGACCAATGCATCCTAAAAATACAAAAAGGAATAAGTAATTATAGAAATGAAAATAAAATTTAACTGATTAAAATTTAGAGTTTTACCCCTTCAACATTTGTATTAATAATAGTTTGTATGTCGTAATTTTTCATTGAAACGTTCTGAGCAGTTTTGAGATTAATTCAGCCTGAAAATCGGAATCTGTTTATTGTTTTTGTGTAAACATGGTGTGAGGACTAATGAGTCAAAATTTTCATTCATGGGAAAATCCTTTAAATTGTTTTTCATATATACGCCTGCGAAAAATATGAAATGTATTTAGATATAATTATCATAGTATATCATCTTCTATAAAATGAAATAATTAAAACATACCTCATGTATACATTTATAACTAAGGTACCCAGCCAGTCATATGTGATGATTTCAGCTACAACGTCAACCCTAATCAAATATAATGTTTCCTCTCCACACAACTATTTTTTAAAAACAATTGTGTGATTATATCCTCCTGTTATTTTCATATCCACAAGAGCTTGCAATGATATTAAATGTGGATATTTAACCAGCAGGCTAAAGGTTCTCTCAGTAGATCGTTTTGATCGGTTGGTTGATCCTTTTGATCCTTTATTTCATTTTAGCTCTTTCCTTTTGTACTTCTGTAATAACATTCATTGGTTCAGACGGTTTCTAATTAAATGTTAAAGGTAATTCTTGAAAAATGTATTGGAAATGAATACCTCCTGGTCAACATGTTTTTTTACAAGATTTGATAGCCATGCAACGGATGTTACAACATCCTTTTCCACCGTATGAATGTCTTCATCGTCATTTGGCAAGGGTAGCTCGGCACTCGGCTCATGAGCTACATTAATTGACACTTTGACATGACCGGTTGGAAGTGGTCTGGATTGTAGCATGTCATTCTGCATATTGAACACTGTATCCCTCACTACAAGGCGATGGGTGGGAGTTGAAAGATATAAATCACAATGATTTTCACCCTATAGAATATGATTATAAGAAAGGTATCAGTTTCTATGTGATTCAAATGGAACAGAAAAATATATAAGAACATTTATTACCTTTGTTAAGTAAGGTCATTGAGGGTAATGTCTCACCCTAATGCTGGTGGGGGTGGGGCGGTTTGTTCATGAGTTGTTTCTTCTCCTCTCCTATCCCACATCAATGTTTCTACAACTCTCCCTGACATTGGAATTATTATTCAAGGGTAGCTAGTCTATATCTTGACATTTCCATTTTGTTAGATTGTTCCTCCTCTTGATTTTTATGAAAATATGTTCGGGGTGTCACCCAAAAACCCGTATCTCTGACACGAACATACTGTTCTGGCTGTTTCAAGGCCGCTGAAAGTATGTCCGCATCCGATGCTGGTGTTGTTGATTCCTGTCACTTTTTCAAATAGAGAATATTTGAAAATAATTAATAATTGTTATGTAATAGTGATTTAATGATAAACTAATTTATATTATGTCATACATTAACATGTTTCCCACAATTATTGTGTGTTTTCATCTACCAGTTTCTCCTCTTTATAAACAGACGCCTACTTCAATAGCACATGGCGTGGGACGGAAGTGTCTTGGGATTTTGTTTCTTCAATCTATATATAAATAGATAAACATGGTTACAGTGTTGTTTTATGTGACATAAATGTATTATAGTACTCTTATAATACGTACATACTATTTTTCAATTGAAGCACACCCCATCCATGATTTACAATAGGGTTACACTAGTTTTGCGGCCTGTTCTTTATTTTCACCACTCATTTTCTATTTTGTAAATAAAAAACTATCAATCAAAGTGATGAATACACACAACATTAAGAAACGTGTTACCTAACAAAATGTACCTGAAAAGTCTGCTCTGCACGATGGTTACAAAACGCATCCCATGCTCCATGGGATATCAAGTGTGCATAAAGAGGAGGTGGGTGAGGCTTCATTTTCCCTTCAACATCTTTTAGATGGCATTTCATTAAAATGGTACGAAATCCTATATGAACCCCTATTTCCCGTCTTAATACATATTATTTGTGTGAGGCATCTACTATAAATGCACTCTGTAAGAGATGAAGTGTCATTCAAGATTTCAGTATTTTATTTTATTTTATTTTAATAAATTAATTCAATGATATTGTAATTTTAGCATAATCTCTTACCACATTAATTTTTTCATCCCACTGACAACATGGTTCCATGACTCTATATCAATCGGCACATGTTTCCGAGTGATGATTCCAATGTAGCTACTAAACATGGCTTTGTTGAGGATTACATGCTAGCCTCGCTTATTCCAAGCCACCTCATATTTGATGCCTTTTGCTTTTGCCTTAAGGATTTTTTCTAAAACTGTCAAACTATGGTGCACCTGTTTTTTTGTTCCATCGGGGTTTTATTGCCTACCATTTCATCAGTTTATTCATCATCATTATGTTCCTTCAAAGATCTAGCATCAGCATTGAAACCAGCAACACCAGGTTGAGAAACCTATTGTACCTTAGTAGTGGGACCCGCAGCAACATGTTGAGAATAATATTGTACCTCAGTAGTGGGACCAACTGAAACAGGTTGAGAGACCTATTGTACCATAGCAGTAGGACCAACTGCAACAGGTTTAGAAACCTATTGTGTCTCAGGATTGGGTGCATCAGCAGGTGCAGAAGTCATTATCTGTAGAAGTTTTTTAACATTTAATTTAGATTACATAAATGCAGTAGTGAAAAAATAATAATAAAATGTAACACAATCTATATTACAATAAAAAAATAACCTGATTATTGAACTCTCTTTTTTTAAAGGATGAAGGGATTTTACCCCTCTATCGACTATTCATATACCTTCATTGTGGTCTCCTATGACATACAAAATGTCGTCTACATTGGGACCACTGCAAAATGATTGCAATGTCTCAATTAAAGGGTCATCCTCTGTTAAATTTTCATCTGACCCTTCAGTTTTTTAGGTGGATAACATAACAATTGACCAGTTTTGGTTTGCTGGATCTGGAACATAAAATACTTTCACTGCCTGTGATGATAATATAAAGAGTCCATCTTTCTCCCGTTCCATACTGAAATAAACTTTCATGAATCCGAATTCATCTAGTTTAACAACACTCATATTATGAACCCACTTGCATTGATAAATTGAACTTGGAATTCCGTATAATCCAACTCCCATATTTGTTTAATGATTCCAAAGTATGACATATTCAAATAAATTGGATTTTTGTCCTGAGCACCAGAAACATGCATCGCTTCAGCCACAAGTATAACCCCACTATTGTACATGGTACTATCTTAATCATGTTCATTAGTATAAAATGTATAAATATTAACCACATAATCATTGTAAGATAATATATACCCACATGGTCCTCCGGCTAGCCATCGAAGTCGTTCTGAAATTGACTCGGGATATTCCTATGACTTCTTAAAAATATTGTCCCAAAACCATCCTATAAACTTTTGAGTATGTGTATCTGATATCCATTTTTCTATCCTAGATGGATTCAAATGTATACTAATTTCATTGTGGGTTTCAACATATGGGTCAACTTCGAAACTGTTATGAAAAATATAAAGGTGGGATTGCTCCCGATCTGTAATATTGATTGTTATAACCTGTCTTCCAGAAATTCCATCACCCTAAAGCCGCCCAGTTTGATGGGATTTGGGTAGACCAATGATTCCACACCAAACATGTATTCGGTATAGACTTCAACTACATCCTCAACAATATATCGCAATGCAATACAATCCTCTAGCTGTCCTCGATTTGTGACATACCGTTTCAAAATCTTCATATACCTTTCAATGGGGTCCATCCATATGTAATGTACAAGAACACATATTTGAATCTACCTCACCAAGTGGACCATCAAATGAACCATCATATCAAAAAATTAAGGTAGGAAGAACATTTCTAATTTACATAATATGTCGGAAATTTCTTTTTCCATAGTTGGTAGTTTTTCCAGGTCTATAACTTTGTTGTATATAGATTTGAAGAAGAAATACAGTTTTGTTAATGTGTGGTGGACACTCTTTGGAAAAATCCAACATAAAGAAATATGAATGAGAACATTCATCAAAACCTGGCAGTCATGTGATTTCAGACATTTTAACTTCAAAGTGCTCATTGAAATGTGGTTCTTGATTTTTGACCATTACCCCTCTAGAACCATTACGTCATTCAACAAGTTTCAAAACTTATACCTCTCTTTCCTGGATAGAGTCTAAGCAGTAGGAGGAAGAAATATTCATTTTTCACCTTTCACTACTGACAACTCTTCTCATATTCTCATCTCAACCATGTCCATCCTAGGCTTAATCCCATTATTTGTTTTTCCAGGTGTATTTAGCAACATGCCTATGACACTATCAAATACATTTTTATCAACTTGCATAACATGAAGAAAATTTCTGACATATAGACAATTCTAGTATGGTAATTTAAAAAAACCGATCTCCTTTTCTAACAGATTTTCTTAAGGTTTTTCAAAGTCGGTTTATGAAAATTAGTGTCCACATTTATAACTTTCTCAAAAAATTGATTGCCTATTAGTAGAGACCAGGATGTATCTTCTTCTGAACATCCATCGAATGATGTCGTCCAATATCGGTACTTATGTTGTCGAGGTAGAAATCTGTGATATCCAAGAAACATAGTATTCGATGAATGTTTCATCCTAATTGACTGTGTGCCTTGTTCTCAAATGAGACACCCATGAGTTCCTTTAATTCTATATCTTGACAAATTTCCATAATCAGGGAATTCATTTATCATCTCGTACAACAGGTCTCTCAAAATGAAATCTTCTTTTTTGTATGCATCATACAATGTAACACCTTAATCCCATAATACTTTCAAATCTTCGATCAATAGAGCTAAATAAACATCAATATCATTACCTGGTAGTTTCGGTCCTGATATAAGCGTAGATAACATGATGTGTTTTCATTTCATGAATAACCATGATTGAAAGTTATAATTTACCAACATAATTGGCTATGTACCGTGACTGTTGCTTTGAAAACCAAAAGGATTCACATCATCTGTAAAAAACGCAAGACGAGGGTTTCTAGACTCATTTCCTAATTCAGGATACACATGATCAATTCTCTACTACTAAGGAGAGTCTGCAGTGTGATGTAGGATCCCATATTTAATTCTTGTATCTGCATGCCATGTCAATTGTCCTGTAGTCTCCTCACTTCCATATTGGCGCCTAAACCTTGGAATTATTGGATTGTACCATACAACTATAGTAGGAATGTATTCATCTTTCTTGTAATGAAAAGAACAACACTTTCGGCATTTTTTAAATGATTTATGGTCCTTGTGAAATAGTATACAGTCATTCGGGCAGGCATGTATTCTTTCAGAGATCATACCCATAGAGAGTAGAATTCTTTTGGCATTGTATGTTCGGCTCATGAGCTCATTATCTTCTGGGATCACGTCATTCAGGAGAGCAAGTAGTTCCGTAAAACTGGAATCACTCCACCCGATGTCTGATTTCAAATTATACAGCTTCAGTATGGGTAAAAGTGCTGTATATTTAGTTAAACCAACATACAATGACGTATTTGCAAAACATTTTAACTTCTCAAAATTTTTTGGGAAGTTAAGAAGTTCATCTTCGACAGTCCTTGTTATTTCCACAATATGATCTTCATCAACATTAACATATGTAATCACATCCTCCATATGGTCATATTAAATGTTCATAATTTTAATCATAATATATGATCCATAAAACTTAGTGTTATCCCAGCCACTACCTACATTCGTTGTTTCCCCATGTTTATTCCAACATGTATAACTCTAATCTATTCCATGAAAGGTCAAGTGTTCTTCCAACTCCTCTGGACTATTTTTTTTTAATAAGAATAGTGTAAACAAAGAAAAAGGACTTGAGAAGGGTCATATGCATGATCTTTTTCAAACATGATAAACCCTTTCACGCCTTCTTCATACTCTTTTGTCACCACATTGGCATTCAACCATTCTTTATTTATATTCATCCTATTTGAAATCCAAAGGATGGGTATAGAGGATAGGGGATAAGGAATATGCATATAATTTGGATAAAAAAATAGATAATTCAAAAATGGTGTGGGTGTTCTCATTAATAGCAAATCATGAGTGGTTCTTCGGATTCATCCATTCACTTCCACTCTTCGATCCCCCAAGACGAGGGGTCGTTCATGGGAGTTTTTTATAGTGAATTAGTGAGTTCATCCATCATACTTCTTCCATTACTATTATAATTTATTTCTCTAATATTTGGTATGATTTTAATTTGGATTTTTGTGATGATTTCACTATATCATCTTCAAATCATTTTATATGATATTTATTTTCTTTTTACTAGATAAATGTTATCCTCGTATGGTGAAAAAACCATGTTTTGTGTGGTTTAAGTGGTGTTGTGTTTCCCAATGAGCTTTGAAAACATTATTCCTATTTATATTAAGGTGAATAAATAATTATATGTTTATATAATTAATTATTCGGGAATTGTTCCTTGAGATTGGGTCTCAATCATTAGTACAAGATTAGATAAGGTATGTATAGTCCTGGCTGAGGATGAGTTGATCTTGGTGAGGGGGTTACTCCATTTTTGGAGGTAGGTGGTCCCTATAATACAAAACCATGTTCCAGTTTATGCATGATTGTGCATTCATGCATGCGTATATATGTTCCAAAGAATGGGATAGAAATAAAGAGCAACCTAGGTAAATAAATATGGTGTTTTTGAGCCACCAAGAGATAGAGTGAGGGTTCTGTTGAATGTTTGTAATTTTGTGATCATCCAGAGATTATGTCTACATGGAGGTGAGGTTTCTAGTTTTTTTTATGAGAGGATCAGGTTTGGTATGAGATTTGTATAGCCTAGTTATGTTTTCTAAGGATATTTGAGAAGGAATTTGAGTCTTATGCCTAAAGAAGATGGATAATATAGTTTTATATCTCACATATGATGGGGAACACCCTATTAAGGATATATAAGAGTCATGGTGTGTGTGGTGTGTAGGATATTCCATATAGGGATTGGTGACGTGAGACATAGGGGATTTCCTCCTTATAATAGGATTAATAGATCTCCATGGGGAGATATAATATGGTACCTATGTGAGGGTCATGGTAATAGTTTGGATGACACAACATATGGTTTCCAAAGCTCTTAGTGTGAGTTTCTTGGGATGGTCATTATTTAGTTTAAATGAGTTTTAATGTGAGAATTAGAATATGATCTAGACTGGACTATCGAGGCCTAGATAAATTATAGCATGTGGGTTGTTACATTACTATGTAGAGATGAGTGTGTGTTGGTATCAATGAGTGGAGATGGGTTAGGTTTGTTGAATCGAGTAGATTCCCTTACAGGTGGAATTAGAGTGTTGATAGGTTGGGAATAATTTTCATGTATAACCAAGATATTTTTATGGAGATTATTATGCAAGGCTAAAAGGATGTTGACTTTTATCATTTATGGTCAAACCGAGTAAGATATTGGGAGTTCATATGACTTTCACCAAGTTGAAGTATGAGCATCCATGGGGCCCACCTATTGATGATGTGGTTTAGCTAGTAAGGGAGGTTAGCTATCTAGATACCATCCTTAAAGTACTATTTATATATTTTGTGGCAAGAGAAACGATAGATGGAATTTATTTAAGTGATAAGGTATTGGTAGGACCCTACATTGAGGGTGAAGACATTGGTCAAAGGGGATTTATGTGTGACTTCCATCAGATTCACCTATTGATTTTGCATTTTGACAAGTGATAGAGGTTGGATATTGTGATTCCCTCCATAGATCATTTTTTATGATAATATAATGTGAGATATATAAATGGGGATCACTTTTTATTGTTTTGGAGTAGTTTTGTGGGAGGTTGTCTATAGAGATTCCCTCCTCAAATTGTTTTTATGTGATGTGATGGTGAGACACACCGTAAATGAGAGGGGAGAAGCTACTATGTTGTGGAATTAGAGGATATGTTAATCACACCCAATGTGAGAGGTTGGTGGCACTGTTACGTTATAATAAAGGATGTGATATTTCAATTGGTATATAACCCAACACAGAGAGTGTGGGTAGTGGCCAAGAATTGGAGGAAATGCTATTAAGGTTTGTTTTTTCAAACCAAAGGAGAATAGTGTACCATATAGTCTACAATATAGAAAATACGAAACATATATCTCATCCAATTGGCATGCCTCACCCGATGACATGAATTCACCAACATAGATGGTTCAAAACCTACCCGGCCTAACTATGTGGTAGTATTCAAAATTAGAAAATGATCTTAACTAAGGGCCACTATACGGTGTCAAATCCTAATCTAGTGTAACAACCTTTCACAGAAAATACACTATCTATTCAGGTTTCAATCACAAGGCTATAGTGGGGAGATCTAATCAAGATCAAACATGTAACCAACCCCATATACATGTGTCCCACACACAAGTATCACACACAAGAATCACAGAAAATCATAATTAATCTCAATATTCAAAATAAAGTAAAACATAATTATTTCATGAAAATTTCATTTTGCGCACCTTAAAGAGGATGGCTTAGTGGCGGAGGAGGAGGAGGCGTTGACAGGAGAGGCAACAAAGGCATCACGGAGGCAGTAGAGGCATCTCAGAGGCAGCAGAGTCAGCAGAGTAGGTGGAGGAGGTGGAGGAGGAGGAGGAGGAGGAAGAGGTGGAGGAGGTGGAAGAGGATCCATGACAGAGGAGGAGAAGGATGAGGAGCTGTGGTGGAGAGGGAGGAGGAGTAGGAGCCGTGACAGGAGGAGGAGGAAGAAACATGGGCGTCGGAGTAAGAGAATGAGGTGATGGTCGCGAAAGAGTAGGAGGAGAAGGAGGCAGCGGTGGAGAGGAGGCAACGACGGAGGTGCATAGTAGGGATTTTGCTAGACCTTGACAGGGTGCGGGGAGGAGGATAAGAAGTCGGAACCGAAGGGGGAGAATGAGGCGGTGGCCATGGCAGAGGAGGAGGAGAAGGAGGCAGCGACAGAGAGGTGGCAGTGGTGGAGGCGAAGGGTAGGGCTTCTATGAGATCTTGACAGGGTGAAAGGAGGAGGCGGAGGACCCAATGGAATTTATAAATCTAGAGGGGACATTAATCAGTGCTAGTAAAAAGTGCTGATAAACGATGTCTTTCTTAGTGCTTTTGATTTTAGCGCTGATAAATCCATACTTTATCAATGATAATAAAATCCCTGATAAATGTATAAATTTAATAATTAGTTAATATTATTATATATTTATTTAATGTCCTGATAAATGTATCCTTTATCAGGGCTACGAAAAGTGCTGATAAAGGTATAAATAAATCATTGATAAATGTAACCTTTATCAGCAGTATGAAAAGCACTGATAAAGGGATAATTAAAGTGCTGATAAATGTATCATTTAGCAGCGGTAAAAAAGAGTTGATAAAGGATAAACCATTATCAGCCCTTGTTTTAGCGCTGGTAAAGGGTATATTTATCAGTGCATTTATCTAGCGCAGATAAAGGCCAACCCCTTTATCAGTGCTTTTCCATTAGTGCTAATAAAGGCAGGCGCCTGCCTTGCCCAATCTTGTAGTAATGTAACCACTAAAATAACAAGTATTACTACTATATGTAGTGTGATGCTTCAATTCAACCATCATGCTAGATGTTAAAACTCAATGTGTTGTTTATCCAGACCTCAATAATGTTTCTCTAATTGAGGATCTAGAAGAATCAGTTTTCCATGTAGGTTCAATTGATGATGTATGACCACCAACTGCCTTCATCATTCCATCTCTGTATGAGAAATGTGAAAACAATGAAACATCTTTTCATGCAGGGCTAGCATCCTTGTAAAATATGGACATTTTTAGGAAATATATTTTGTATTAATTTCTGATTATGTAGGACTCTGGATGAACTATTCACACAGGTCATTCAAAGTAGGAGAAGCAAGAAGATCAGCAACCTGCTTCTTGTTCCAGTCATAGTGGTGGTTAACTTCATCTGGATAGAATTGAATAAACAATTGTTTGACAATAAGTCCATGTCAATCCACACCGATATCATCACAATTCATAAAGACATCGATTATGATGTTTCTATAAAAATAGGATTGATACACAATTCGATTGATGTTAAGAACATTCTTCGCCTATTGGGGATTGTAGGAAAACCAAAGAGACCTCTTCTATGGATTGAATCCAACACTCATATAGAATTTAATGCTATTAAAGCTCAGACAAGAGAAGTCCCATGGAGAATTCTACCTCTTTGGATTGGATGCCTCAAACACACTAGGATACTTCACATGGAAGTCTAACACGTCTCCCGTGAAGCTAATCTAGTGGTGGATGCACTCCCAATGAAATCAATCGAGGAAATGAGCAATATGTGGTCCTTTCGGATACCAGAAAATTGTGAAATGTTAGTGGGTGATGACATATAGTGGGTTAAAAACTCTAGATTTTTTAATAATCCTTATATTGTCTAACTTTTTACATCAGTTTTTCTTTAATAAATTTAGGGTTGGTCTCTAAAACCCAAAATATTTGAGGTAATAATACCAAAAATGTATATAAGAGGTGAATTTTGAGGCAAAAATTCCTTACAACAATTGGAGTATTGGAACTAGTATCACTTAGGATAATTAAAATAAAATGGGAAAATAAATATCATGAAATATAAGATAAAAATAATAAAAATATTATAATAGGGTTATTAAGTACACCATACATCATAAAAATGGTGTATCACTTAAATAAGTATTATTGGATTTGATTTTAAGACTAACAGACCCTTACAGTAATGGTGTGTTATGAATCTAGTAGATAAGAGAGGGATACCATGAAACATGAATTAAAATTAAATTTAATCAATTAAATTTATCATAAATTAATGAAATATTGATGTCTCTATATCACATCATATAAAAAAATCTATTATTCATGAAATCAGACCTCAATGAAAGTGAACTTGAGACAATAAACTCTTATATTGTATCCTTACGTAGTTGGTGACAATAAAAATACTAATATAACAACAAAAAATAACATAATTTCCTATTTTAGAACATTAATCATATATATTACCCTTTTACAAGCCTTGTTATATTTTTTATTATCTCTACATTAATTAGTTATATCATATTATGACAACTGTGTGTTAGTAACATGAAATGTTTTATGCATGTCTACTAAATATGATATTAATACAAATCATTTGATAAAAAATTAAATATTTATATGTCTTTTATGATAATAAAATATTTAACTCATATATATATATAATTTTTTTATCTCATTTCATATGTTTTTTCTCTATGTGAAACCAAATTGATAATGACTTATTTTCATCATTTTGGAGAACATATTTGATAATTTAATAACAAGTGAAGAAGATAGTATAATATTTATACACTACATAAAAATAATTATTTTCATCTTTGTTTTTAATAAATTTTCATCTTTCCCTTGTCATACATAATAATATTTTAATTATTTTTTCATCAATGTAGTTAAACCATACCAAATAAGAAAACACATTATCTTGATGGTTGAGTATTGTTTAGAAGGTGTTTCTTTGAAATAATATGAATACTTAAATTTCATGATGATTTTATTATTATTTTCTTATTATGGTGAATTATATTTAAAAGATTTGTTATAAACATTTAAATACTATAAGAAGAATAAAAAATGAATCTTCCTGGAGCCGGTAGTCTATGCACACACATGATTGGCCTTCCTTTATTTCTAAAATTCATGAGAAATAAATAACTATAGGTTATGGAATTAATATAAATTTTTTTTATAATAATTATACATAATAATTCATACTATTATTGTGATTAGATATTTTAAAAATGAGCTTAAGATGGAGTCACCATATATATTAGATAACATATTCTTTTATTGGTAGTTCCTTGAAAATTTATGGTCATTGGATAAAAATGAGTGACATGAGGTTTATGTTCATAGGATAAAGTTATATGGAGTGTAAAATGGAAGAATTATAAAAATTAATTAAATGTAAAGGTCTATGTTTGAGATAGTTTAAGTGACCCAATTTTAAGAGAGAGGAAAATGGAACTTTTTAAAACATCATTTATGTTTTAATAATTACAATAAAATATGCCAATGTAATTGGATATTAATATTTTAAATAACATATTGATGATATCATTTATTATATAAATTATAAAAAAAGTTTTTTCACATATGTTTTGAATATGTTATTATTTTTTTACCAATATTTGTTTTCATTTTACCCCTATAATATTATAAATAGGTAACTAGTTTTTGACTAAGTGATGGTATATTTCATTTTACAAATAACATATCCCATATAACAAAAATTGGGTTTTCCAAAACTAAAATTAACCTATATTAAATAAACTAAAATTACAATATACTATAAAAATATATTCTAAATTAAAAAATATAATGTGTAGAAATACTATTTTAGTAGAAAAATATCATCTTTACCATAATTGATTCTGATTTTTATTGAAAATTTATTACTAATTGTATTAGTGTTGATATATTAATTTATGTTATTATAATTCATATTTTATTAATTATTCAATGTATTTAAATTTTAATGATGAAACAAAAATTCTATGATATTTATAAAAAAATATTAAAATAATTATTCCCACATTATTGTGGAAATTACCAATAAAAATAACAATATAATTTTTTACAAAAAAACAAATTGGATATGAGTACCAAGCCTTAACCATTAAATAATCTTGAATTAAATCAATAATTCACATTGAGGATATTTTCAGGTTTATATTTTTAGAGAATCAGGCCATAACTATTACATTACATCTAAAAAATTAAAAGGTAGACACTTCTACTCAGTTTCAATTTTTTTTCATAAAATACAAACTATAGAAAAAAGTGTTATGTCTAGTACCATGTTTTAGAAAAAATGAATTTTCCATGATCCCATTCTTGACCCTATTCCTCTTTAGGTCCTGTGAAATACATTTCAAAACTAGGGATGACCATAAAAAGTTCAGTAAGTGTTATAAAACAAAGAAATAATACATTTATCCATCATTACATACATAACATAAGCTACTTAGCATACCTCATGGAATCCTAAGATTTATAAATAACACATAAAAAAAATAAATCATAAAGGAAACTTGTAGCATCCAAATCATACTTACATTGTAACAATCACAAGTATGTATGGAGTATCATTTGGAATACCCATCACAATATATTCCCTAAATCTGTTAGGAGGAAAATTCATGTTTACCTCCATCACATTACCCAATGCATTGGAGAGCAATCTAGGGCTCACCCTCCTTAGGTTTATCACGAAACCACCCGTATATGTAAACAATGATCATAGAACACAATATAATCATAAAAAATAACATAAGGATAATGGAAAGATAACATTCCCATATTTTCAATAAAAAAATAACTTTTGAATATATTGAATTAGATATTGAAATAATAAATTCAAAAACCATTTTCAATAACAAAATTCGTAAAAGAGTATATAGTATTTCCTTTTCATTTAAAAAACATTAAAGATTTTTAAGGAAGGAAATAATTAGATAATACTCGCGGTGGCGTAAATTTCATTGTCACTGCATATGTTAAAAACAAGCATTCCTTTTGTCATTTAGTATAACTCCTCATAGAAAAAGAATCCCTTTGAATGAAATAATAAGTAAATTTTGTTTATAGAGTGTACAAAATGAATTTGTTTATAAAATAATATATGCCTCAATGAAAGGAGATTGAGACAAAGTCCTTTACCTCGTGTCTGACTTGACCCGTTCATTCTTTAATCTTCTGAATAATAAAATAAAGTTAATTTTTACTAAAATAAGAAGCTTTTTCAATTTTATTATTTCTTTTATATCACTTATGACCACGTTATAAACATTATGTAAACATTTAAATTAATAATGGTTATTTTGTCGATATTTGGTATGTAGTACCCCCGGTTTCTTATAAGTAATCATTGTTTTAAGATTTTTAATTACATTAATCATATGAGAAGTGATTGGGAATGTTTGGAGACTTTTAAAGTGATAATGGAAAAAAATTGGTGATGCACAGTCTTCATAGGGGTTGCCCAAACCATGCGGAAGCCGTGCTGGTGGTGGTCAATTTGGACAGAAGAGACCGCATGGTGTGTGTACGTTTTGGGAAAACCGTGTGAGGAGGTCGTGTGGAGCGCCCCTTCCAAGTAGTGACTACTCACAGTCAGCACACAATTTTCCTAGCCGTGTGGACTAACCATGCACGGGGTCAACTTAGATCATATTTTTAAGGATCTAATCCATTTTATCATTAAACCCACTCGTCTTTGCTCCTAGATGGCCTAACATGGGATTTCTCTTTGGTGAAGGTTGGAGAACACTTACCAAGAGTTTTGGAAGCGATCTGGAGGTTTTCCTTGGTGTTTAGAGGCCGGTTGATTGAGGTAATCCTCGTTTCATTTAATTTTATTAGATCTCCTACTTCCCTCTTGATGGATCCTTATATCTACGCCCAAGGTGGGTATATCTATGGTAGTGGATGACTTTTAAGTCGGGTTTTGTTTTTTTTGGGTACTAGGAGAAGGAATCAAAGGAGGTTTTGGGGATTAGTTGACTCGGTTTTGATGGCGTTCATTTTACATTGGTTTGTTTCACATAATTTGTTGAGGCAAGTGGCTTCACTCCATATTCCTCATTCTTAGAACTTGAAGGCATGGTTTCAAATTTTTTTCCTTTATTGAAATGGTTTGTTTATCTACTGTGAAAGAATGGTTGAAACCCCTTTAAATTAACGGGTGATGTAAATTGTTTGTTTTTGGAATGTGTCTATTGAAGTGAATTTAAAATGGTGATTTTAAAGTGGTTATGGTTTTTCTTCTTGATAGAAATGATTTTCAATAAAAGGTTCATTGCTTTATTGAAAGGTTTTTAACACATATGGTTTTGGCATGGATTTCCATGGGTTGTGGTGTGTGTTCATATGCATTGGGATGGATAAGGGTGAGAATTACCTCCATCAAATGATTGGGATGGATAAGGGTGGGAATTACCCCCATCAAAAGGTTGGGACAAATAAGGGTGTGAAGTACCCCTGTCATGGTAGTCCACTAAGTGACGACTTAGTTAAAGGATAACTCACCACTCGCGAGTATAGGGAGGTCCCGGTTGCATGCATGGTTTGTTGTGTGGATTCTAGAAGTGGAATGAATGTGCCAAATTGGAAATGTGAATTTGATTGGAAACTTTTTAGGTTTGATTATGTTGAGAATGATGGTTTTTGTTGTAAAATGTTTTTGACATGGAACTTCTTATATCGTGAACTGTTTTGGAATTTTTTTATATAAATTGTTTTATATAAATATGCTTACATGTTTATCCTAGATGCATGGTTTGGTAAGTCATTGGGGAAAATCAACCAAGTTTCATTACTCAACCCTGCTTTGGCACGCTGGTGCTTTTGCAGATGCCATATTCCGGGATGATGGAAAAGGTAAAGTGTCACCTGTTTATAGAAATACTCCGTGATACAAGGGATGGTTCATGATATTGGAGCATGAAGCTTGTGTATCATGGAGTTGGGTTGTCATCTTGTTGTATTTTAGTTTGCATTTCCATTTTTTACTCTGATTCAGTGTCGGTTTCCGCTGTGGTACTCTTGGTTGGTTTATGAAAAAATAAATGGTTGTTCTGTATTAGCTTTTATCATGCATCGTTCAGTTGATTTTTTTGGTTATGGTTGTGTGTTTTGTGGTATGTTCTAAAAGGGTAAATCATCCCCCACTTATTTTGAAACCCTTCAGAATTTATTTCCAACCTTTGGAACCTTGGGGATGTCACTTAAGGCCAACAATCGACTTTTGGTATTCTCAATCCAATAAGGATAAGCGGGTCATTACATGGTACTTGAGTAAAAAATGGACTTCTTATAGTTACAAGTTATTCATGTGGTCAAATGATCATTGTATCTAGAATTATATTAATTATTTAGATATCATATATATCATATATATATCCATTATATACATGTATTTATAATAGTACATATCATTTGGAGATAACAAATGAAATACATCTTTCATGGAGACGGTATGTCGTACGTACACATGAATGCTAATTTCATTTATATTTATTATTTTTATTGAACTAAAAAATAATGATACATAGTAATGTTATAATTCTAGTATAATATGATATATAATATCATTAATTCCATCCTTTATATGTCCCACATATGGAATTAACGAGTCATATCACTTTGAGGGGGCATTAGTCCGCACTTGCTCAAATGAAATTATCGTGATTACCCAAAATGGAATGAATAAAGGTATGATATAAATCAAAAATAAATAATCATAAAGAAAACATAAACATAATATATATCATATATAAATAAATTTCCATCTTAATAGCCACCATGAGAGGCGGTAGGAGATGATTGAACAATGATCATTTCGTGAGGTGTTTGTTTTCCATCCACAGAAACATGATGTTCATTACACAATAGATAAAGGTGTGTCTAAGTGTAGTTTTAATCCTTCTACTAAAAAAACATAGTATATTGTGGATAATAGTGTTGTTATAGTAGAAAATAATAATGTCATTTTAGATGTTATAGAAGTAAAATAAAAGAAATGAATTTAAGAGAAGCTCTTACCTTTAATTCAGGTAACTCCCTTTAGATTGAATAAGAAGGACATCTTGAAATTAATTCCTCCTAAGTTAAGGATTCTTTGTGGAATAGAGGTATCTTGAGAGCTTATTTGGGTTGGGGTTGGATGATCCAAGGGGCTTGAGTGGTGTGAGGAATGGGTTAGAAGTGGTGTCATTTTATAAGGGGGAGGAGGGGCTCTTGAAGAAAGTGTGAAGACATTATTTTATTAAATAATTATTTAAGGTTTCTAAATGTCCAAAACTTATTAAAGTCGAATATAATGTGACTCATTGTCTAAATAAAATAATATAATAGGAATTGGATAGGTTTTCTATATTATTTTAATCTTTATAACATTGATTATTTAAATCATTTATTAATGAGGTAAAAACTGCATCATTATTGTGTCATAAATAATTTTATATATTTGTTGACTACAAAATATAAATAAATACCATCATGTAGGAAATATTTTTTTATTTCCAATTAATATTTAAAGTCGAAAAGATAACTTATATAACCCCTTGTAAAATTTAATTTAATAAATTATATTTGTTTATGTCATTTTTGTCATTACATTAAGTCAATTAAAATATTGTGTTATTATCACTCTAAAGTGGATCTATGGGGTCCCAGAATAGACCCAAGTATGCCCATGGTCTTCCATGACTCATCAAATAAGGTTAGTACTAGTGTTAAGCTAATTTTTTATTATTATGATATTCTTTTTACCTTGAATTACCCTACTTACCTTTAACCACAGTTAATAAAAGTGAAAAGTTACGATTCAACAAAAAATATTTTCATCTTATTGAACCAAATTTTACTTACTAATAACAACAATGTATGTTTGATTTTCAAAATTCAATTCACAGAAATAGAAAAATTACATTTAAATGAAAATGTCAATTTTTAACTACTACTTAGTGGTATCACTATTCATAAAAAATTGATGTATTTCAGAAAAATACCAAATATTCAGCCTAAGATATTTTTGATATTATAAATTCAAAAATAATTTCTATTTTACCAAATTCAAAACATATTAGTTGGATTAATTAATTAAAAATTAATTCCCGTTGTCAAAATAAAAAGCGTGTTTTAAAGAAATATATACTATCAAAAGATTGACTCTTGTTTATGTCCAATATCAAAGTGAAATTAATTCCAAAGACCAACATTAGATTAAATGGTAAAAATATTATCTAATTAAACATTAAAAATATAATCAAACTTTATAAATAAATAATATTTAAATGTAGTTTTTAATTGAAATATAGTATTTTTCACTGTTCATCAAAAAATGATTTATATCATAAAAATACTAAAAATTTACCCAAAGTAAATAATGATGTCCTGATTATAAAGAATAATTTTATTTTTCCAAAAAGAAATATAAATGTGACCAAAATTATATTTAAATATGGTTTATCATTAAATGGACATAAATCAACCTTTTAAATAATATGAGAGTATTTATGCTTAAAATTAAATTAATTCACATTTTAAGCCTCTAAAATTTATTAGTTAAATATAAAAACATTAGAAAAACATGTATAATCATATTGTAGTTATTTATATTCATTCCTTCCAATACAACGGCTACGCGTTAACTACATTTAAAATAATAATATTATATTATTTGTGTGTAACATAAGATTTCAAAGAAACCAATTGTTGCGTATCGAGTACTCCATCGAGCATATAAACCCATTTAAAGTAAAATTAATATTTAATTCACAAATAATAATAATTATGAAAAATTATTATTTCTTTATTTACCTGGGATGTTACATCCTTCCCCCATTTTGAAAATTGTTTCATTCAAATTTTATTCACTTATCAAAAAATGGGGTTGTTTATCCTTCATAGAATTTTCTAATTCCCATGATTCCTCTTCAGACATATGGGATTTCCACAAAACCGTTACATGGTGAATTAACTTATTCCACAACACTTGTTCTCTTTGGTCAAGAATCCGGACTGGGTGTTCCTTACAGGAGAGATTCTATTCCAACTAAACTACCTCTGGATTTAACACATAAGATGGATCTGGCATAAACTTTCTCAAAAATGAAACATGAAAAACATTTTGTACCTGGGATAAACTTGGAGGTAATTCCACTCTGTAAGCAATTGATCCAACCTTCTCTAGGATTTCATAGGATCCAATGATCCTCAGACTCAACATTCCTTTCTTACCAAAACATATCACCCTTTTCCATGGAGAAACATTGAGAAAGACATGATCACCAACCTAAAAAGAAAGATCCTTCCTTCGATTATCTATATATCTTTTCTGCATTCTCTGAGTTGTTCTCATGTGCTTCTGAATCAACTGAAATTTTTCTTCCATATCTTCTTCCAATTATGGTCCCATCAACTTCCTTTCACGTACTTCATCCCAAAATTATGAAGTTCGAAAACAATTCCCATATAATTCCTCAAATGGAGCCCTCTGTATACTGGAATGAAAACTGTTATTATAAGAAAATTCAATCGAAGAAAGATGTTTTTCCCAACACACCTAGTAATCCATCGACCAAGCACTTAACAAATCCTCCATAGTCTGAATTGTTCATTCTGACTACCCATATTTTTTCAGATGAAAAGCTATACTAAAATTTAGTTTAGAACCCAACAACTTCTTAAGTCCTTTCCAATATTTTGATTTAAACCTAATATGATGATAAAATACAATGGAGATGGGAAATCCATGAATTCTGACTATCTCTTTAACATTCAACTGTGAAAGTTGATCTAGAGACAAAGTATATCTAATAGGATGAAAATGATCAGAGTAAGTCAACCGATCAACAATAACCCAGATTACATTATTACCTTGAAATGTCTTTGGTAATCCCATAACGAAGTCCATGGATATATTTTCCCATTTCCACTCTAGAACCATTATAGAGTGATTCATCCCTATCGGTAACTACCACTCTTCTTTAACTTACAAACAAGTCAGACACTTCATAGTTTAATCAGTAATATCTCTTTTCATTCCATCCCACGAGTAGTACTCTTGAATATCTCTATAAATCTTAGTACTTCTAGGATGAAATGAAAACGGAGAACTATGAGCTTCACATACCAATTTATTCTTCAACTCTGAATCACAAGGTACACATAATCTCTTCCCAAACCTCAAAACACAATTATTATCAATGTTAAATTTAGGAAAAATACCCTTTTGAACCAACTCTATCTTTTTCTAGAACTCACTATCTTCCTTCTACGCTTACTTTATTATGTCTGATAGAGATGATTTCAATGAAACCTGAAACAAAACAGAAGAATTTCCTACACCAACAACTTCTATTCCAAAGTTCAACAAATGAAAAACCAAAGGATCTCATTCCAAAGGTATCATGGTCAATGATGCATTACTTTTTCGACTCAAAGCATCAGCCACTTTATTTTCCGTTCTGGGTTGGTAATGAATCGTGCCATCATAATCCTTGATTAATTCCAACCATCGCCTCTATCTCATGTTAAATTCATTCTGAGTGAATATATACTTAAAAATTATATAGTCAGTATATATTTCAAATTTTACTCCATACAAATGATGCCTCGAATTTTTTTAAAAAAACAACAGTAGCTAATTCCAAATAATGTATAGGGTAATTTAACTCATGAGGTTTCAACTAAAGTGAATAATAATCAATTACCTGATCATTATTCATAAGGACACAACCACATCCTTTCAACAACGCATCAACTTAAATAAAAAACTCACCATTTCTAGAAGGTAGTGCCAAAAGTGGAACATTTACCAATCTTCTTTTCAATTCTCGAAAAAAATCATCACATTCTTTTGTCCAGATGTACTTAACACCTTTTTGAGTTAACTTAGTCGATGGACTAGATAACCATGAAAAATTATCTACAAACCTCCAGTAATAACCTAACCAACCATGAAAACTATGAATCTCAGTTATATTTGTGGGTATTGGAAATTCATCAACATCTTTTGTTTTAGCTAGATCATAAGTTATGACATTTTTTGAAACAATGAGACCAAAGAAAGAATTTTTTTTAACCAAAACTCACTCTTTATAAATTTCCCAAATCGTTTTTTTTATTTTATAGTTTGAAATAAAACACATAAATGAATTTCATGCTCCTCATTACTTTTAGAATAAACCAAAATATTATCAATGAACACAACAAAAAAAGTATCCAAGAAATAATGGAAAATTTTATTCATAAGATCCATGAATATAGAAGGTGAATTTGTTAAACTAAAAGGCATAACTACAAAATCATAAATTCCATATCTAGTATGAAACTCAGTTGTTGGAATGTTTATTTCTTTTACTTTCAAAGGATGGTACCCCAAACTCAATTCAATTTTCAAAAAATACTAAGCTCCCTGGAGCTGATCAAACAAATCATCAATATGAGGAAAATGATACTTGTTCTTAACAGTGATGTTATTAAATAGTCTATAATCAATGAAAATCCTCATTGAACCATCTTTCTTTTTAAAAAAAAAAAGACAGGATCACCCCATGGTGATGTGTTAGGTTGAATGAAACCTTTATATAATAACTCCTTTAATTGATTCGTTAACGCTAAAAGTTCAATTTGAGTCATTCGATAAGGGGGTTTTGAAATTGTCTTAGAATTATAAACTAAGTCAATTGTAAATTCAACTTCTTGATCAGGTATAATACCAGGAAAATCATTATGAAAAACATCAAGGTACTCATTTACCACTAACATATAATTAATCTGAACCATTACGTTGTTTTCAACAATATGTGCAAGGTAACATTCATTTCCATCTTTTACTGTTTTCTCAGCTTCTAGATATGTTTTGAAAATTAAGATTTCATTATTGTACACAAAATGAAAATCATCTTGAAAATAATCCATTTTAGATCTACATTCAATCTTAGCATGATTAACAAAAAGCCAATCCGTAACTAAAATAACATCAAACTCTACTAGAAGAAAAACAATACGGTTTGAAGGTAAATTCTTTCTACACATAAGGACAAGAAGGTTCTTATAATTTCTTTTTTTTGTTTCAGAATTTTTTCCTGGTGTTTTTACTATAAGTCAATGAATTATATAATTATATGGAATTCCCAATTTAATAAAAAACATCTCAGAAATAAATGATTGGGTAGACCCTGAATCAAAAAACACATTGGCATAATCTGAATAAACAAACAGTGTACCTGATACTACTTGATTTGATGGCCCAACATCTATGGATGTACTTGAATAGGCCATCACCACACCGTTCTGCTTGGAGTCTGGCTGATTTCCCTCAGTTGAGTTCTTCATTGGACACTCAATTTCATAATGACCAATTTCATTGTTCTTAAAACATTTTACTGATTATAAATCAAATTTTGTCTTACCATTACCCTTCCCTTTTTCAGTGAAGTTATGATATTTATATCCCATTTTACCACATTATTAGCACTTTCCCACATTCAATAGACATTTCCCAGCATGCATTTTACCACAATTTGTGAAAACTATACAATTTAGTTTCTTACCATCATACTTTTTTGAAGATTTATTACCTTTCTTCTTCCACATAGACCTATTATTATATTGTTTGTCAATGAACACATGATCATCAGCAAACTCAATTTCCACCTCCACTGTATATCGGAAAAGATTTTCATAACATTTAACCTCAGAAGAAGCTAAATCCCTACGATACTTTGGCTTTAATCCTGAGTAAAAATGATTGATTTTACAGTCAATATCTCGCTTGAAATTTGTAAAATAACTTTCCTCTATAGGGAATTTATTTTCATTAGTTGCCACTGAGTCATCCTCCTGCCTAAATTATAGGGAATTTTTTTCCATCCTAAGAAAAACCACCTTAAAAAAATATTAATCATGAAACATACCTTTGAATTCATCTTAATAAAGAGTATAAATCTCTTTACTACCCCTGATATTTTTCACCATCGACAACCACTGACCAGCTTCACCTTCAAAAAGGTAAACAAAAAAACTAATCTTTTGATTCTCTGAAGACCCCATGACATCAAAAAATTTCTCCAGTGCTTTAATCCACCCTTTAGCTAGCACGAGGTTAGATGATCCTCTGAATGATGGGGGGTGTTTCCTCATGAAATGCTCCACTACGGACATGTTCCTGTGTGGTTGATATAGAAACTCTCATGCATGGATACCACCACCATTGATAGTCTGAGTTAATTGTTCCATCACTGCAACAATCCATTTAGTTCCGACTCTGACCATCTCAGGTAGTTGATTTGGAAGGTTTTAGTCCACCTGATGTTGTCCCAATATAGCTGCCCAGTTTTCTCTGAGAAAAACCATTCTGAACAGTGAAATATCTTAGTCAAAGAAAGATGGTAATTTTTAAATGCTATATCATTTCAATATTAACATAACGTAATAATTGGTTATTAATTTAACAATACCCAAAATCCTAAAGTAATCTAAACCGACATCTGGCCTTAAACATTACATAATTTTTAATTAAAGGAATAATTCACATTGAGAGTATTTTCAGGTTTAGGGTTTTAGAAATTGTTTTCATAACTATTACATTACATAAAAAAAAATTACAAGGTAGACACTTCTACTCAGTTTCGATTTTTTTAATAAAATAACAACTCTTAGAAAATAAGAGTCATGTCTAGTCCCATGTTTTAAAAAACATCACTTTTATTTAATCCCATCCCTGACCCTATTTATCTTTAGGTCCTATGAAAAACATTTCAAAACATGGGATGAACATAAAAAGTTTAGTAAGAGTTATTAAACAAAGAACGAAAACATTAGTACAACATTACATACATAACATAAGCACTTTAACATACCTCATGAAATCATAAGATTTTTTAATAACACATAGAAAACATGTATCATAAAGGAAACTTGTGGCATCCACATCATAGTTAAATTGTATCTATCACAACTATGTAGGGATTTAAATTTGGTATAACCATCACATCATATTACCTAAATCTATTAAGAGTAACATTCAGGTTTACCTCCGTCACATTACCCAATGGATTAGGGAGCTATCTCAGGCTCACCCGCCCTAGGTTTATCATAGAACCACCCGTGTATGTAAACAATTCCCAAGGACCATTATATAATCATAACACATAACATAATCATAAAGGAAAGATAAAAATCCTAAATTACAATCAGAATTTATATTTTCAATATATTGATCAAGATATTGAAATAATAAATCCAAAAAACATTTTCAATACAAAAAATACTTAAATGATTATATGGTATTTTTTTTCTTTTAACAACATTACGGATTTTTAAGGAATTCAAAGATCAAATAATAATCATGGGTGAAAAAAGATCATTGTCACCACAAACATTAAAAAAACATTATTTTTGTCGTTTATTAAAAAAACACGTAGAAAAATATTCCCATTTAATTAAATGAAAAGTAAAAGGATTTTATACAGCATATAAAAGAATGTCATTTATAAAAAAGTATATGCCTCAATAAAAGGAGATTGAGATGAAGTCTCCTACATCATGTCAGACTTGACCAGTTCGTTAGTTAATCTCCTGAATAATAAAATAATGTTAGTTTATACTTGATTAAGAAACGTTTTCATGTTTATTATTCCTTTTATATCACTTATTTCCATGTTATAAGTATTATGTAATCATTTAAGTTAATAATGGTCGTTTTGTATATATTTGGTACTTGATTCAAAAATGGATTTCTTATATTTACATGTTGTTCACGTGATAAAAAGTTCATTATATCCATAATGATATTCATGATTTAGATATCATATATATCCTGTATATACATGTATTTATAATAGTACATAACATTTGGTGATAAGAAATTAAATTAACCGTTCATGGAGACGGTAAGTCGTACGTACTCATTAACGCTACTTTCATTTCTATTACTTATTTTAATGGGAAAAAAATTATAAATAAGTATATTATAATTCCAGTATAATATCATATATAATATCATTAAATCCATCCTTTATATGTCCAAAATATTTCATTAATGAGTCATATCACTTTGAGGGGGCGATAGTCCACACTTGTTCAAATGAAATAATCGTGTTTACATAAAATGGAAACCATAAAGGTATGATATAAATGATAAATACATAAGCATAGAGAAAACATAAACATAATATATATCACATATAAATATAGTTCCATCTTAATGGCCACCATGAGAAGCAGTATGAGATAATTGAACAATCATTGTTTCGTGGGGAATTAGTTTTCCTTCCATAGAAACAGTATGTTCTTTTACCCATTAGATGAATGTGTGTGTATGCGTAGTTCGAATCCTTCTCATAACAACATACTACCATATTTAGGATACTGGGTTTGTTTTAAAAGAAAATTAGAAAGTTGTATTAGGGGTTGGAGAAGTAAAATAAAAGAAAGGAATTTAAGAGATATTGTTACCTTTAATTCGGCTAACTCCCTTTGGTTTGAATCAAATGGACTTCCTGGAGTGCCTTCTGCCTAATTTAAGTCCTTCAGGTTGATGAAATGGATCATTAGAGCATATTTAGGTAGGGTTTGTATGATCCATGAGGCCTAATATGTGTTAGGAATGGGTTAGAAGTGGTGTCCTTTTTAAAGGGGGAGGAGGGGCTCTTTAGGAATGTGTGAAAATATTATTTTATTATATAATGGTTTTCGGTTTCTAAAGGCCCAGAACATACTATAGTAAAAGACAATATGACTCATGGTCTAAATTAAATCATCCAATAAATATTAGGCAAGGTTTAGATATTATTTTATCCTTTATAATATTATTTATCTAAATCATTTATTTATTAGGTAAACATGGCATCATTATTGTGTCATAAATAATTTTATTAATTTGATGTATAAAAATTAAAAAAAAGCTACCATAATATAGGAAATTTTTTATATTTTCAATTAATCTTTATAGTAAAAAATATAACTTATATAACCCCTTTTATAAATTAATTTACTAAAGGATATTTGGTTATGCCATTTTTGTTTTTACATTAAGTTAATTAAAAAAAAGTGTCATTATCACTCTGAAGTGGCTCCATGGGGCCCCAAAATAAACATAAGGATTCCCATGGTCTACCCTGACTCATATAATAATGTTAGGACAAGGTTTAAGGTAATTTTTTATTATTATGATATTATTTTTACCTTGAATTACCCTATTTACCTTTAACCGTGGTAAATAAAAGTCAAATGTTACTATTCACCAAAAATTATTTTCACCTTATTAAACCAAATTTTACATACTAATAACAACCATGTATGTCAGATTTTCCAAATTCAATATACAGATGTGGTATAATATCATTTAAATAAAAAAATAAGTTTTTAACTACCATTTAGTGGTTTGACTATTTATCAAAAAATTGAAGTTTTTTCAGAAAAGTACCAAACATTAAGCCTAAGATATTTTTGATATTATGACTTAGAAAATGATTTATATTTAACCAAATTCAAAACATAGTAGTTGGATTATAAAATTTAAAATTAATTCTTTTTGTCAAAAAAAAATTGTATTTATAAAATATTAACTATCAAATGATTGACTCTTATTTATGTCCAATTTCAAAGTGAAATTAATTTCAATGACAAACATTGGATTAAAGTGTAAAAATATAATCTAATTACACTTTAAAAAAATTAAAACTATAATAAATATAAATAAATCATATTAAAACTATGTTTTTAATTAAAATACAATATTTTTCATTATTCATCAAAAAATTAATTTTATCAGAAAAATACCAAAAATTGCCTAAAATAAATCTTCATGTCGTGTTTCTGAGGAAGAATTTTATTTTGTAAAATATAAAATATAAATGTGACCAAAACTAAATTTAAAGTTGGTACTCCATCAAATGGTGGTAAATCGACCTTTTAATGAATATTACGGTATTTATGCTTAAAATTATATTAATTCATATTTTAAGCCTCTAAAATTAATTGGATACATGTAAAAACATTTAAAAAAACATGTATAATAATATTTTAGTTATTTTTATTAATTCTCGCCAATACAATGACTATGCATTGACAACATTTAATATAATATTATTATATTATTAGTGTGCAATATAAGATTTCAAAAAAACATGTTGTTGCGTATCATCTACGCCATCGAGCATATCAACCCCATTAAAGTAAAATTAATATTTCATTCACAAATATGAATAATTATGAAAATGTATTATTTCTTTATTTACCAGGGATGTTTCATTGGACTTATTGAATAATATTAAATTTATCATCTCATATATATATATATATATATATATATATCATTTTATCAAATTACGTATCAATGAATAAGGAAATTAATCCTAATTGTAGTGCATGTAAACTGTAATTTGGTCTAGGAAAAGTACAATTTTATGCATAATGTATATGTATAGAACAAAATAATAAACTTCATAGATTATTATCATATTATAAATTTAAAAAAAAATTAATAAATAGTTACTTGACATTAAAATAATCCCAAAACCAAATTTACCAATGTGAATAAATAATTAAAGAATCAAATGAAAAATATTTTTCATAAAATGTTATGGGATTTTCAAAAATGAAATTTGTGGGTTTTTTAAATTGAAAATATTACATATAAATTATTAATTTTAAATTATATATTTTTTTAAAATAATAAGGTTTCAAAAACATGTATGTCATTTTAAATTTATGGTATTAGTAAAATCAATAATTTTTTACTATTCACCTACAAATAGATTATTTTAGAAACATTTCAATTGTACATTTGATGTAAATTTTATTTTAAAGAATTCAAAAAGAAAATTTAATTTTTAAAATATAAAATTTAATCATTTTAATTTCATATTTTTCAAAGAAAATGTATAATACAAACAAAATGATTTTTTACTAAAAATAAAATTTTCAATATGTTGTCATAATAATAATTTACCTGAAAAATAAATTATCTTTTAGTGGTTGACATATAAGAGTTTATTATATCATTATTAATAATGTATTATTTATATGTTTTATTTTTTAGGATGAGTGTAGTTTGTGACCCAAGATAATGAAATTTTTTTGTATTTTAAATTATCCAAAATATTAGGGTTTTACATTCTACTCTCCTTAAATAAATTGTTTCCTCATAATTTTATTTCTTCTAATTTTGGGAATAGATAAATGTGGTTAAATGTTTGAAAATTATTTATATATTATCTCAAATTATATATGATCTTCAATATAAAAAGGAATACTATAATACACTTATTTTCCAAAAACATTCACGGGAAATGTATCTCATAACTAAGTATTATATCACATGTAAAGGATTTATTATTCTTTTTATATAAAATAAAATTTTTATTTTAATATTATTTGGTCACATTTGATATTGAATGTTATTTTAAATTTTTTAGAGATTAACATGGAGTCAAAGCGTAGATATCTATTCTATTTTGATAATTGAATCAATTTATTTAGAGAATGATGATATGATTTTCACAATATTTTTTTCAAAATACATATGAATCTTATCTATAATTTTTAATTAGAAAAAAATAATTGTGGTTGGTGACTTGATGTTCATCTAAAATCATCATGATAGAATAAGGCTGACAAAATTAGAATTCATCCATTATTTCCCAATAGAGAGTAAATGAAACCTAATTACCAATATCCAACTCATAATTAGTCATTGAATATGATATGCACTGCTCTATGGGTCTAGTGGTTATGGATTCAAACCAACAATTGAAATACTTGGATAAGGGAATTGTCTTGGATAATTAACTTGTTATATAAACAAAATACATTGAATTATTAGTGGTTCCATTAGACAAGTGATATCATTATTCCATGTGTTAATTGAATTATTATTCTTCCCTTGATAATCTTTTTCTCAATTCCATCCTTTACAATAATTAATATACCTTCCAGTCTTCTTCGGTTCATTACACTGGGGTTTTTACAATCATATTTGACATATATGAAATTGAAAATTTTATAGATCATCATCTTCATCATGTGAACATTTACGAGACTCTATATTTCTATTATGTGGTGTTTTTGGTACTTTGAATATGTTTTTTTGTTAATTAATTTTTTATATATTTTTCTGTATAATATTAAGGTTTCCACATTCCATGCCATGTTTTGATGTGGTTTTTATTGTGCTAATCATTGCATTTTGCCTCCAAACCATGGTTCCTTCTAGTTTTAGCTATTTCAAAAAACAAATGGGAATATTTTAGTGATACAAAATTAAAAATATGGGGAAAATTTCATGAAAAATACATTAATTTAACCGTGAAATCATTATTCATTTAGATTTCTATGTTCTCCCCTAGTTCCTTTAGTTATGCCTATATCAATATTCATTTGATTTTGATTGCTTTTAATTTTTATTTCTTATGAATATAAAACTATACCCCAATGTAAAATGGATATAAATAAATCATAGAGATTTGTAAATTCCTTATGATGAACCAATGAATATCCTATGAGGGTTTCAAATGAGGTGCACAGATGGGTCACATTAGCCATGCAAAAAAATAAGGCAGAGATATAATTGAATTATTCTTTTCACGATTATTACCCCTATATGCATCTATCTAAAAACCAGATAAAACTATTGTATACGTAAAGGGATGTATTTATAAAAACATAATCTACTCAAGACATTACTTATAGATTAGGATATAATCCATTACATAGAATCCTCTATAATGTTTTTATGCATTAACCCTAACCCTAAAGTGATATTTAGATAATTTTATCATCAAATATTACTATATTAGTCACTAAAAAATTTTCAAAAATATATAAACACTTCTCTTAAACTAACTATATTAGACCATTATAACCATTTATTCAATAAATCGTCCAAAAAATAATTATATTCAAAAATCTCATGAACATTAACATAAACTAAAGACCAAAATGTTTAGTTTCTAGTAGACTGGATACATAAAACCCATATTTAAAGACATTCTATGTATTTTATATAATAATTATCCTCTATAACATTTTTTACATATCTTATGTGATATAATAATATTTATTTTCAGTAATTGGAATCATATAAAAGTAATATACTCAGACAGATAGTATGGAAGAAACATATCTTAACATAAAGCTGAACATGGTATATCATAAATTTCATAATAAAATATTGTGATTCCATAGATTCTAAATATAAATCATCGTAAAGAAACATAATCACATAAAATAATAAATATGGTTTCATGAAATAAGTTACTTAGCTTCAAAAAAATATCAATAGTAATATAACATAAGTGAAAAAGATGACAATGTGAAGTTATTTCTAAAATAAGGCATGATCATGAAAATGTGAAATATCTTATAAATGATTTAAAACATGTAAAATTGATATAAATTGATAGAAAAAATGAAAATTTGGAATATAATTAAAAAATATATGACAATATTGAAGAATAATAATCATTGAAAAACTTGTATAAAACTCATGATGCACATGATCATGTGAACAAACACATTATATCCACATCAAAAAATGTGAGCAGACCCATCATTCGCATACCTATATGGAAAAATCCATTATGTAAAAAATGAATATATCTAGAAATTTTTGCTTAAAATATATCAATTTATATGGATATAGTTACCCCCACCAACATCGATTGATATGTGTGCCACTTATTATCAGTCATAAACAAAACATTAATTGCGCATTTAAAAAATAATGGAATTATTAAACTTATCACACAATAAGAACATAAATAACCATTAAAATATCATTTCACAAAATTAATCATAATATATATATATATATATATAATGATAAAAACATCACTTCATTGGTGATAAAACATGAATAAAAAATTTAAGTTAAAATACATACGTTTTCAAAAAACATTTCAACATTTCATTTTATAAAATATAATGTTTAGTTTACTTTTAAAAAATAATTTTTAGATTGCAAATTTAATAAGCATTCAAAAAAAATTAAATATTTCGAAAAATATAATAGTTGAAAATTCTAATGGTTTTAAAAAATAAGGATGAAAATACTTTGAAATTTTTTGACTTTTGAAAATAATCATGTATAATGGAAACATGGTAAATACAAAATGTTTTAGAAATGGGAATATGAAAATAAATAATTAATATTTAAATAAAAATAATTGATAACAAAACATGAAAAATAAATAAGTTTTATTAAATTATAATGATGATAAAATTATAAAAACTTTTATTTTGAAATGATACAAAATACATTTTGACATTTTAAAATAACCTTATTGAAAACATTCATAGTTAAAAATATAGAGAAACCATGGTTTTAAATTGAATTATGACGAATAACGGTTCATTGGTGTAAAAAAATTATTTTTATAATAGTAAAAGTATATACTTGATGGGATTTATAAACATGTACGTGTATTGAAAACCCACTGAAATAAGTAATAATTAATCTTAATAAGCATGAATTTTAATGAAACAATCAAATCCTAAAAGAATTTTACATTGGTCTCAATAATTATTTCCCAATGAAAATAAGGTATAAATAAATAAAAAGTAATCATTATTTTTGAAATATCATTCATCTAAATCATTTATAAAGGTCATTGATTATGAAAATTGAAATATATTTGAGTCACGAACACCACATACATCCAATGTATCATTTGAATAAAATCCACATGAGAGGAAAAACATTAATTATAACCTTGAATATCATCAAATATAAGAGTATCATGATAAAAAATAAAAGTGGGGACATATTTAAAAATTTGAAAAAGGAAACATTTTTTATACCTTAATCATGTCTCAAGGGATTTTATTTTGAGATGATGAAACCCTTAAAATTGTCACAATCATTCAAGTAAATTTTTATCTGTAAATTAATTAATGTGAATGATTTTTAAATATAGTGAAATTTTTGTGTAAATAAAGTATGATAAAACCATATTACATAATAATTCATTTTAAAAAAATAGAGTTCATGAATAATAATTATAACTTAAAGATAGGAAATCATGTTTTGAAAAAACCCTTACTTCTTTATACGCATTCAAATCAAATCTCCTTGAAAAGGGGGGATTCAAATTAAACATCAATTATCATGATTAAAATATTATTTATGATATTTTATGTCAAATATGAATTATATAAATCACATATATAAAATTAGTTTGATAATACCAATCATGTATCAATGATCGAAAATTTGAGACAAAAAATATATTATAACCATTGGAACATTGGAACCAATATATCATGAGAGAGTTTAAATGAAATTGGAAATTTAATATAATTAAATATATGGTAACAATGAAATAAATATTTTAATGAAATTATGTGTATACTTTTTAGTTTAAAACATGGTGTTTCACCTAAACATGTCCATTGGGATTCAAATTTGAGACTATGAAACCCTTATAGTAATAGAATCCTTATAATCAAACAAACAAGATATGGATATTAGGGAATATCAATAAAAATTCTTTTATGTAATGATATTTATCAGACATGAAATCAATAAGTTAGTAGCTACATCACATAATAATTAAAATGTATTAAAACATGAAATAAAGCCTCAATAAAAGTGATCCTGAGACAATAAACACATATATTGTATCCTTTAATAGTTGATATAGTGAAACTATCTTTTAGGACCTTAATGTCACTTCTATTTATATAAATATTCAATGCATAACATTAAAATCCATGATTTAATCGTATAGGTTTAGTTCCATTATAAACATGGATAAAAAAAATTCATAAGATATATACATTATCTCCCAATTAAAAATTCATACATATAACCCTTATAATACATAACACAATTAAAAACATTAATCATATCATGGGGAAAAAATTTATAATAAAGGGAGATATTATATTCTCAGTGTGGGTAATAATTGGGGATATAAATGATAACATAAACAAAAAAAGAGAAAAATGGTTTGAGAACATGAGCATAAAATTTGAAAACTATACCTTTTATATTAATGATCATAATCTTGATTCCTGAAAAAATGATTATTATTTCATAGGACATGAATTCAAATTAAATCATTGAATATAATCGAGCATATCATAACATTGTAATGTGACATAATTTTTTTCATACACATAGTCATATAAATTAATTTATATGGATAAGAATCACTTCTTGTACCATTATAGTTGATTCGTACCACTACCCTTTCCACCATCACATTAGTAATTTTTCTCTATAATACTATCATTGTGGGCATAGTCAGTTACTAAACTATGATAAAACCCTCTCCTAGTACTTATTATCTCATTAGAAGTCTATATTTACCCAATTCAATGGTGGGTATATAATTTATTTCTCACTTGTCACATATTCACAACACATTCATATGTGTGAGATAAAATTACAAACTATTCATAATATAACATAACTTCAGGAAATAAATGTGGTTTGATAAACATTTCAACTTTTTTACCATAACCTATCCTATGGGAAATTAAATGTATTGTCATAATCATAATAATAAACCATTTAGGGAATTAATAATATGGTATCATTGTATCATTTACCTAGTATATAATCAATAACATTAATGGATGACACCTTAGATAAAAAGTTAGTTAGTTTATCTATTAGAATATTTCATTAGGAAAATACTCTTTTTTACATTGAACTGTATTATTTAAAATATAATAACATAAACAATATTATATGTATAAATTTTATTAAATTTAATGATGCAAACATGTAAATGATTGTTTATAGAATTTATTGTTCATGATGGCTATAAACTCATTACATGCATTGTACATTAAAAAATGATCCTATTAGCATTTTTTGGTAAAAAAATAAAAAGTAACAAATCCATAATAACAAAAAAAACTAATTCTAAATTATTTATGAAAAACTCAAACAGGTATATATTTTTTATTAAATAGAATTTGGATATCAGTAGAATTATTTTTAAAAAAAATCACAAATCATGGATAGAGATGAAAATTGATTATCTTCTCAAGGGAAAAATCAATTATAATTTTATTAAAATAATTTTCTTCATTATTTTTGGTAAAAATTTTAACAAAATAATAATAAAAAATGGCATATCTATAAATAAATATATTATAAGAAAATTTTGGATATTCTTGAGAAATATATCAAGAAATTTCATCACTGAAAACATAGTAATAATAAATCTCATTAAATGATAGTATTTTATTAAAAATACTATAACACTTTGGTAACATTTAAATCATTTTCCCCTGAATGAATAAACTCCAATAAAACTTTTAATATCATCAAATTGAACGGAATCATTTTTGACATGTCATTTTGGTATTTTAAAAAGCTCAAAAAGGAAACTATAGGTGAACATGGAACATGTCTCACGAAAATAAATGTTAGATGATAAGCCACATACCTAAATTCACTTCTTTTAATTTTTTTGAGTCAATTGAATATACTTTCTTCTTTTCTATTCCTTAATTTTTTAAATCCTGAGAAATTTTTTCAAATCATATTTTACTAAATTTCATATCCCAACTTCATGAGATTTTTTTAAATAATCATTTTAGACCAAATGTAGAAACAATTATAAAAAAACAAATACAATCATTCTATTCATTAATATAATACATAAGATTATCTAAGAGTATGGACCATTAAAATGAATTGGGTATTTGCGATCAAATTGACTATTTTTCTTTCCATTTGACATTCCAAAGTCATATCCATTTGACTGACCATCGTATATATCCATTACACATACCATAGTTTAGTTCATATTATTTCACAATAGTATAGTTCATCAAACTAATTTTTTTAAAATTAAACAGTTGAAAATATTTCTATCTAGAATAATTTATTATATCTTTATAATAGTTCTAAAAAATGACATCATTTAGTGATTAGTTTCTATGAAATTAGGTAAAGAACATATGATGTCCTTGTAACCAACTCTATGATTCATAGAAAATATAACTATTCAAGGGATTCTTATAAATATTATTGAATTCGAGGATATGAGAGAAGATGCATTGAAAATTCAACACATTTTGAGATCACTCTTACTAAAAATCTCCTTCATACTATTAGTAATATTTCATTGTATTTTTATTCTAATTATTTTGTTTGAGGAATTATAAATTTATTAGAATATATTTTCTTTCATATTCTATGTATGATCTATGATTATATTGAGGGATTTTGAGGACGGGAAACTATGAGATTTTTATTAGTATGATTGCTAAATTGCAGGGGAATATAAGACAGATCTAATATTAATCTTAATATAGAATAAATTGTTGTTTAAAATATAGGAAGCTATCTTAATCATCGTACTAAGGCTATTCCTGGTAAGGAATTACATGCCTAAAAGTTATGTTAAATACTACGGATAAGTGAAGTTTAGATATATTAAATTCTTAACTCTTTTGGATCAATAGTATACTATCTTTTTAAATCATGTAATTAATTCTTAAATTTTTATAATATTCTATATTACTTGATAATACATGTTTTATATTTCATTGTGCAATTTATATTAGAATGTTTTTCTATTCATTCTAATACCCATTTTATCAGAATATCTATCAGCTTGTTTTAACAACTCTGATTTATTAGACAAAATTTGGATCTGATATATATACTATGATCATCATACAATTGATGAGTAAATTTTTTTAACAAAATATGTTTTGTCTTTGTGTTGGTTTAATATTTTAAATTACATCCCCCCACTTATAGACATTATAAACACTTATGATCCAATGATGGTATGTGTCAGAAAAATAATATAATTAATATATATATACATATTATAAATATATTGTAGAACCATACTAGTATATATCATATCATATTTTATTTTTGTATAACACATTATTACCTGTTTATTAACAATTCATTACTAATCACATTTCGATGTGATTATTACTCTTTTTTCATGCCTTTCCAATTTCATGATCTGATTGATTATACCTATTACATGGTTTCATCATGTAAATTTTTTAATTCAAGTTAATAATATCATAATAGTCATTATACTCAATTTTAAAGTCATCCATAAAATGAAGTGATAGAAAAATGAATTGTTGTGTTGATTGAGATGGTAGGTTCTATATACACATTAATGATGCTTTTACATTTTAAATAAGGGAAAATAGAATTTTAAGGAACAATTTAAAATTATTGTTTAATTATGATAACTTTAATTCCACATATATATTTTAAACCCACCATAATAAAAATCCATGTAAATAGGCGATGAAAAAAGCATTGCACTGTTGTGTGGATACAATTAGCCTTCTGTGTGAAAACACTATATTTCTAATTTCCATTATATACGAATTTGGTGTAAAATGGTATTCAAATCATCATAATAAAAACAATAAATATTTTAATATACATAATTTATTATTTTATTATTTATTCAGTAGATCCAGAGGATGTATAAGAAGAAATGAATTTGAAAATGCTCAGCTAGGAGTTTTAACACTTCATTGAAAAAACCCCATTCGTATTACATCATAGGCCTTGAAAGAATTGTTATTTTGGAATGAAAAAAATTTGTAGGACATTGGGAATGAATATAAAGGAATTATGAATGGTTTTTGTTAAGATACAGGTCTCAAAAATAGTGTATAAGAGAGGAAAGTGCATCCTTTTATAATCATGTGAAATTACACACTTGGGATCACTAAAAGATTAAACAATATATATCATAATAATTTTAAGTGTCCCCATGGAACACCATATTCGATGATAATATTTGATAAGATTTAAATAAGCTCATCAAATCACAATTAAAAAATGTTTAGATAAATTTTAATCCTTATATTGATATCAAACCACTCTAAACCCATTTTAACTTTAACGATGATAAATTATATTTTATCAATGATAAAATAATTATATGATTTCAAATAAAAGATAAATTATAACTATATATAGAAATTTTATTTAAAAATTTGGAATAAATTTTATTATATTTATTTTTTATTTGGTAGATGAAATTATTTCTAATAATTAAATACGAAACCCATGTAAAAACATATTTCAAAAAAATACCTGACTTTATTTAACCCTAAAATAAAATAGTAAATTTTATTCCATAAATTTTTTAGTTAAATAAAAAATATTGAAGGCTTTATGGTTATATAGAATGCAAAAAATGGGATTTAATCATCCAACCATTCTGTTAAATTAGAGGACACAAAAGTTTTTTTAAATTGAATATAATATAACTTATCTTAAAAAAAATATTTATTATGGATAAAGTTTTAAAATGATGCATTAAATTACATTATTTCATTCCATAATAATACTATTAGTCAAAACCCACTGATTTTATACGGTAAAAAACTATTTTAAATAGATTTTGATGTTGTAACCCATGATATTGTTCTTTTATTTCCTCTTTTAACGAGGTGAAAAATATTTTATTTTTTCACAATTTATAATGAAAAAAATTATTGAACTGATTATATTATATTGAATCAAATGAGTTAATATATGAAGTGAATTTTATCAAATTTAACACATAAATGTGGTCTAATTTAAATTAAATATAATCCACCAAAAAGTGATGAAAAGTGTTTTTTCCCACCAAATGTTCATTTTTTGTTATCTAGATAATTTTAATACCAAAATTAAGCCTAAAATTGATTCTACTTTTTAAAAAGGATTATTTATAATATAAATTAAATAATTTACATTTTTAAATATTTTAAAACTAAATTTTACTTTTTAAATGCTATAAATGAAAAGAGGAGGATGTGTCCCCAACCACTCTTCAATATATTTACATTCATGGCATTATCATTTCTACTTCGAGCTAATGTATGAAAACGTTCACTGAATAATATTTACATAATTTCTTTAAAAAATACCTCTCATTGATTTTACTAAATAATCCTAGCTCCCATACATGTTATCTTTGTGATTGGATTAGACAATCCTAATAAATTTTTATAAATGCAATAATAAAATAAATCAAAACGAAAAGAACTGCTTATACATTTCACAATGGTTAGTCTGGGACAATGTTCCTTAATGTAGGTCTTTTATGGTTTAATAGATATTCCATCTCATGAGATTACATGACAAAAAAAATAAAAAAACTATAAAAAATAAAGATTTGGAAAAAATTTATACATATAATCATTTCATACTGTCTTCAATGTATTCATCAAGTGATCTTCATTCTCTTTCAAACTCATTCAATATATAATAATATAATCTAAAAAAACTACTAAAAACTAATCAAGGTAATATCCAATGATACTATTCGATAAGTAGATAAAAATAATTGTGAAACTAGTAAGACCCAATTGCAAAAATATATATTCATAGTGTCCATACCTTGTATGGGATGGTGTATTAGGTTCACCATCCTTCATGAACCTCAGTTTTCCATATCTAGAACTAAGTTAAATGATGTAAAATTAATATTCTTGGTGTATTAGATCATTTAATTCATTAATATGTGGTATAGGATACTTATATATTATAGTGATCATGTTAAGATTCTGAAAATCAACGAATATTCATATTGATAAACTATTATTCTCAAAAAAGAGAATGTTCCCCATATAGTTACTCAATTGGCCAAATGAATCACTTATCTTTTTTTCCATAAGATACATCATGAATTCCTACAACACTATTTGGGTAATTATATAAGGAGTCATTGAAATAGGTGTAAAACCATGATTGTATTCTATTGAAATCTCAACATCATGATTTAGTAGAATACATTGAAACTAATCCATTATTACCTCAAATATTTCTCGTACAATATAATAATCATTGATATTGAGTTTTTTCCAAACCATCTGAGATAAACAAAAGTTTTGTATAAGAGATCTATCCCATATAATGGATGTATATTCCATTAAAATATTTTATTTATCATCACACAAATAGATGAACATAGGACGATTTATAATATCAAATGTGACTTCCCTTCATCATCAATTGATGTAAAGATCACAACTCTAGTATCTATGATTTGGTTTTGAAATTATTACATCAACACTAGATACAATGAACCACATCTCAAAGGATCAAATAGTTTATTTGTATTGGTAAACTAGATGCATAAATTTATATCACATTACAATTTAAAACATAAAATAAATCATTTGTGTTTTAATTGAGTAAACTATTATTATATTTAGTATATCCTTGCATATCAACCATAATTCATTTAATTGAATAATAGAGAAAGGAAACATAAAGAGGGGTTACATATAACTATCTCTAATGGAATGCATACAAATATATATTTCATTATAAAATAAATATAAATAATATGGCATGATAAAAAACTTGATCACATTCCATTTATACAATAACATGATCATAATATGGAGGGAAAAGGATGATCATATAATCTATATAAACAATAACATGAGATCTAAACATATCCATAGATATTATAAATAATCCAATAATAATTTGAAATTTAATAACTGAATTCCGAATAGATATAATGAATAATTCATGATATAATTAACATATCTTCAAGTCCTCATGTTGATATATCTGACATAACTGTGTAAGGCCTCAACCAATAAAAAATATATTTGTCTGATGAGACCTTCTAATTCAATGGGGGGATATAGTGTCACCAAACCATAACATAATAAGTAAAATTTATTTATTACAAGAAATGTGTGAAACATGATCAATATAACCATTTTTATTTAACATATCAAATTAAATATTAATAATCCCCCCTTCAATAAACATAATTAAAAACCATCTAGAGTAATATATATAATAGTATCAAAATAGTAAATCTCTAGTTTAACTGATCATAACACATTCAATAAAATCTTCTTAATCATATCATAATGTATAAAGAATAATTAATCATAATATTTAATATACTATGTTGACATAGATGAATATAATTTATTAAAATCATTGAACAGTTCGTGGGGATAATACCATTTTCCATTTTGAAATAAAATATTCTAAAAAAAGTATAACTTATAAAAGAAAATATTTTATTTGAAAAGATCAAGGAAAATTTTTAATTTACCATTCAATGAAATTAGTTTTCATGGAATTAGATTTTTATTCAGGCCCTATATGTTTAAAATCATTCCATTCATGCATTTTAAAAAGTACCAAGTTTGGAAAACGAAAACATTATTCATATTAAAATATTTTTTAACTAGTAAAAAATGGGAGATAATGACATCTAAAAATAGTTATAAAATATTAATAATAATCAAAAATATTTTTATAAATAATTGACTATGATGATAAATATTCTCAAATAGATGAATAAACATAAATAGTCCCGAATATTGATGAGATTGTCAAATAATCCCTTACCTCTTTTGTAACATTTGAATCGCAAGAACCATTAGAGAAATTAATTTAAATTAGACATTAAATATAATTATTAAAAATAGATTCATGATATAATTTATCAATGAGTTAGTATATGTATAAAAAATAACTAGTGAATATGGCATAAGTCTCTAAGAAATAAAAGTGAGATGAGAAACCCTTATCGTATGTTCGATTTCCATTGTACATGTTGGAACTAAATGTATAATAAATATATATTTATTAGTAAAACATTATAGTACAATAAACATATATATCATAACATATATTATTCAATTATAATATTTTGTCACCCGTTTATCATCAATTCTTTATAAAAAACACTATTTTTGGTGGAAATACTTAATTTTTCATGTATATTTTGATTTCATAGTTCTACTCCTTATACATTTATCACAGTTCCATTATATACTAAATATTATTCATGTTATTTATATAATATATATAAAAATTTTAAATTTTTATAGTCATCAATAAATATATAGAAAAAAAAATAATTACATTATTCATTGAGATGGTAGGACATACATATGCATGAACATTGTATTCATTTTTCGAAATATTGGTCAAATGAAATAAAAATAATAATTAACCATTAAATAATTATTATTATTTAATATATATGTTATATTTTAATTAGTTTCATATTTATTACTATTCATGTAATGTGGTGATGAAAATAGACTTTCACTAATATGTGGAGACAGTAGGCCTGACGTATGTAGTAGAAATGTTTTCCATTTTTATAGGATGGAAACGATATAGAATATGGTTTTACAATAGTTCTAATAATTTACGATTATATTTATGATACTTTATTTATTATACGATGAAGTGTACAAAACATGAAGAGAAATTTTGAGAAGAAGTAAACCAAAAAGAGTCATAAAATATGACTATATCTTCTCTAGTGAAATCCCTTTAGATATTTTCTTAAGAGACATATGATTGATATTTTCGAAGTTGAAAAACTTTAACAACTTTCATAAGTATTTTTTTATAGTAGGAATTGGTATTTTTTAGCTATATAGCTCCATGCGGAGTAAATAATTTAATAAAGGGGCTCCGTTTTATAATTTCTTGGAAGGGGAATTATTATCAATTCTCAAAATATAAATTAATATAAATTAATATTCATTTATAAATGGATCCAAAATGATTTATTTCTAAGATAATATTATTATGTGTTTAAATTACCATATTCAAAAAAAACATAATGTTTTAACTCTATTTCTACACTTATATTTTGGATTCAATAAATATTTAAACCCTTTAACTCTTATTACGAAAATATAGATTTTTACTCTATGATGAATAATATACACACTATAAAATGTCAAAAGACAAATAAATGACTAGGTTTGATATTTTTAACCTTATCCTAATCAATGGTATTAATTTAATATATTTTATAATTCTACATCATTTTATAAAAAATATAATAAAATATCCTTTATGTTACCTATTTTAACTATTCATTACATAACATTAATAATATCAAGATAACTCTTATAAATAAAATCCTTATTTTAGAAAATATCAAAAAATTTCATTTTCATCTATAAAATTTAAATATTAAATTAGTTATAACAAATTATATTTAATTTATTATTTTCAATATCATTAATATGATTTTCCATTAATTGAATAATTATTGTATCTTCATTGTGTAAATATTTAATGTAATTGTTTCTTCACTAAATATTAAAAATAAACTACAATTATGAAGATAAATACATTATATTTTAAAAAATATTTTCAGGGATTCATATCCTTTATAGGACCCAATATTAAATATATTACACTTATTTATAACAAGAGTTTGACTTGTTTGACTTTTTAGTTAATGAAATATTATAAAAGTAAAAATGTCATCCATTTTGACCCAAAATATCATAAATTATACACATGGATGATTATGGTCGATATATAATCGAAAATATAAGATTATTTCATGTGTTTGGGTCATTTAAGTGTTCTTATAATTTTAATGTTTAGATATTTTACCCAATTTATCATTTATCTTGATAAAATAAATATCTATGGTTACTATTCATATTGTCAAATAATAAAAGAAAACTATTTACTAAATTTAGAAAAAATTATTCAAAATATAGAATCCAATTTACAAAATTAATAACATAGAAGATGAAGAATGTAATTTGAAATATAACTCATAGAATGCAAAGGAAATAATTTTATTTGAATAATGTAATTTTAATTATAAAAATTATTCAATGCCAAATTAAACCTTGAGAATTATCCAAATAAACATAAAAGTGTTATAAATAAAATAAATAATTTTACTTTGAATCCATTTAAAAAATAATGAAAAAATTATAGTTTTAAATTTTTTTTCGTATTGTTCACTATTCACTCGTAAATAAATCTTTATGGAATATTTTTTTGCTTTAAAATTATTTTGATATAAAAATATAAAAAATGATATTAATTTAGGAAAATAAACTTTATAAACATTCAATAATTTAATTATAATATTTATTCAATAGAAAATATTTTTAACATGAATGAATTTTTGAAGAATAATATATATTCTCTAAAAATTTATAAATTTATTTAATAATAATTATGAAATAATTGGAAATAAATAGTTCCTTAATATATATATATATATATGTATATCATAATTTGGTTAATAAAATTTATATCCTCAATGGTAACAACTTGGTTATAATGGTCACATTTAAATAATAACGTTCCATGCTTCATTTATGCTCGATGTTTCTTGTCTATAACGCTATAGAATATAGTGTTCTTTTAAAAGATCAGGGTTTTTGGAACTGAAAGATATCAAAGATATTAAATATATTTGAAAATGAACATATAATAAAAACCTAGTGTGTTACATTCTCATCTTAGAATGGTATTGTGTGTCATATATGGTAATGAATATGATGTTGCACTTCCAAAATATCATGGTGTTACTTTCCATCTCCCTTAAAGAAATTTTATCATCAAATTTTAATCTGGATCTCAATTTTTTAGTGGTTTGAAATTTTAAAATAAATTTCTTAAAATCCCCCATCGTGTGAAGGATTAATAAAACCTCATCTTGAAAAGTGAAAACATGAAGTATTATGGTCATCTAGAATAATCACATAACAGTGTTTCCAAGTAGGATAACATATGGGGAATGTGAAGATATTAACATAGAAGAAAAGTGTAATTCCCAAATTTTGATGGAGGGTGATAGTGGTCCTTGATCATAAGAAAATAATTGATGAAGAAAAATTTAAATCCCATATAACATTAATTGTTGATGGGTCAAAATAATATTTATTCATTAGATATAATGGTAACAGGATAAAATTTTTGTATCAAGATTCATTTCATAAAATTGGAGAAGTCTGTTAACATATAAACTATGGATATGATAAAATATTGTGACTTTATATATTTCAACCTCATATGCACAATTTCATCATTTGGATGTTTTTATATCAATTACTACTTCATCTATTAATCTATGAAATTAATATCAAATAGGATTTTTTATTCCAAAATCACTAAAAAATATTTAAGAGAACAATATCCCAATTTTATAATGAAAATTAATTCCTCTCATCTCTAGATATTTTCCATTATGAAAACGGTTGAAAGAAATTATCTGAAAACACCAAAAGTTCAACTTGTTCCATTAAATTAAAATTTAAAATTATGACTCGTCCCAAATATGTTTATCCAAATTCTATGCCCAAAATTTTATAACGAAGGTGAACAGATTCTCAAAATCAACATAACATCAAATTCCATAAATATAATAATTTTGTTCTTAATGTCACATACCACATATGGGAATATAGTGATCACCATAAAAGATTAATTAAAATATAAATGCTTCAAAAAACATAACTGGTATTAAAATATATTCATTAAATCTAAACATGTACTAAACTCTCAAAAATATAAAATAAACAACAAAATCACTATCCTATTTCATGGTTTCTATTATGATCCCATAAATATATAATTATCATTACTATCTCAACATCGAGAACATATTATGGGTTTTCTTACCTCATTAATTTGTTTCCCAAAAACATCAAAATTACACTAAATCACGTTTATTATTAATCTATATAATTTAATATATTCTCACAAATCCTTAAAAGAAAAAATACTATAGTAAAATAATTATAAATATCAGAATTATTATGGATAGAATTTCAGTGATAAAATACTCCCACAGCATATTTATTTAATCTAATAACAAGCACAACTATCATTTAAAATAATTCTTGAACCATTAACCTGGATTCATCATATATTTTTTTACCTCCTTCCATTCATATGTCATTTGTTTTTCCATTATCAGTAATAATATAACCATTATCCATACAACCTTGTTGGTTATCTTCAGGATCAAAAACTGAAGGAATTTATTTTCAGAATAGCCAAACATTTCATATTAAAAACATTCAATATTCTATAATACATTTGGGAGACTAATATTTTAAAGTATTTAATTAACCAAAAATATCATTTTTCTTTATAAATTTCATGCTTTGTGTCCTTCTTCTCAATGCATTAAATGTTATTTTCTTTTTGAGACACTCTCTAGGTCGACTCTTTCCATATTTATAACTTGAAATTAATCATGTATAATTTATACCATGGTCTCCAATATTGATTCTCTTAATGTACTCCATACATATCTTTTTCGGTGATTCTGAGAGTTAGTTTAGATGAAAGTTGATAATCATATATCGTGATAATTTTTTAGCTACAATAAAAATATATTTCCCCTCATCCATCATCCAATTTAGTTTCTTATAATTAAATTTTCTATCACATTAAACACTAATACAATTCATTTTGGATCAATTCATGGACTAACAACAAAAAGAAATGTGAATTAATTAAATAAAATAATTAGAGGGAGGTATCAAATAATAATGAAATATTTTTCAAAATATGTCTAAATAATGACACTTTCATCTCAATCTTTCAGTATTTGTGTTTATCCTAGGTTATCCATGGTCATTACCATGTATATATATATATGTATATAATTTTTTTCTATACTTAGATAAATACTCAATTTCAATAATAGGGTTATATTCCATAATCTATGTTTTCAAAAATCATTTTACTATGGTTTTAACTAATCATCTGTTGATACCAACTGTAAAGAACCTATTTCTAGTATGCAGGAGTTGTTGGGTATCTTATTAAATTGGAACTAGTTAAAAGGAATCAGATATCAAATGGATGAATAGTTCATTAGTTATGGTAAACTAGATACATACTTGAATTTCACATTACAATTGAAAAAATAAAATCTAAAATAATATTTTTTTTATTATAATATAATTCCCTTTCGCATATTCCAATATGTCAATAATAATAAACATCATGGAATCCAAGAGGAATAAAACATATGAATGAGTGACCTCTAATGGTTAGTAAGGTTATTCATAAATTATAATCTATCATGAGCATGTACTCATAAATTATATAGATAGGTAAATGACTAAAACACATTCCATTTAAAAACAAAACTTTCAGTTAATATTCGTAGAATAAAAGATAATAAAATAAAGGAGATAAACAATCACATAATCTCATAACATATGTGTAGATATTATATCTAATTTAATAATCATGTGTAAAATAATAACTGATTTCATAACAATGGAATACATAATTCTAGATATTAGAAATACAACATTGCTCCCTTCTTCCAAGACATATTACATAAATTGTTATGGTCTCATCCAATACCCAAGCATGTTTACCTCAAGATATCTACTGATGGATTGAGTGTATATAGAGGGACTCGCCCACCATAGAATAAGTCCAATTAATTCCACATATTAAAGAATTATAACACGATCGATATATTTTTTTTAGTGAAAATAACATATTTAATTTTAGTAATTTTCACAATCTATTAACATATTCATCAAACATCCAATGTTATATAGTGAATGGTATTGAAATACTATGTCCCATGTTAGATTTATCATAAACCATGTAATAAAATATTTAAGATGGAAGCATAAGAGATGAACCTCAATGTACTGTAAGATTAAACTGAGTATGTTTACATAGATGAAAATAATTTGACAATATGATTGAAAATTTCTTGACGAAAATACCATATATCATTGATTTTTTTAAAATTGTGTGAAATTATAAAATAAAAATCATCATTGAAAATCATATTTTTAACTGGTAAATGATTATTCAAATCATTGAATAACCATGAAATTTTTAATTTCCATTATTCTTTATAAGTAATAAAATCATCCCTTTCATACTGTTTAAGTAGTACCATTTTTAGAAAACGACAAAAGTAATCCGAAAAAAAATTATTAACTATAAAAAATTGGTGAAAATAATTTCTAATAATCATAGAATAATATTAAAAAATGGAAAGATTTTTTTAAAAAAATGGAGTATCAACTGAAATATTATCTTACACATATATAAACAAAATAAATAACGAATACTGATGAGATTGTAAAAAAATATTTACCACTTAAGTAACTTTTGAATTGTAAGACCCATGAAAGAAATAAAATCAAATGAAAAATAAAATACCCTGAATAAAAATAGATTAATTATATAAAATATCAATGATTTAGTACATGAACTATATAGAATAAAGAAGTGGTGAATATACCATATATATTATAGAAGTAAAAGTGGTACGAGAAATCCTTTATTTAGGTTCGATATCCTTTGTACGTGTTTGAACCTCATGTATAATGAATATATATATATATATTATTAATATATTAAAAAAACATTCTTATATATATATATATCATAGAATATATTATTTACATATAATATTTTATCACCCATTATTATCAATTCATTGTTCTAATCACTGTTTCAAGTTGTAACTGCTTCATTTTTCTTGTATTTTTTGATTCATTCATTTATTATACATATAATTTAATTGTTGATTCATCATATCTAGGATATTATTTATTTTTTAAAAATAAAAAATATATTATATATAAAAATTTTGAGTCATCCATAATTATTAGAATAAAAAAATAAATTATACCTTTCATGTAGATGGTAGGACATATATACACATGAATACTATTTTCATTTTTTGATAGATTTAAAAAAAGAAAGATAAATAATAATTAACCCTTGTAGAATCATTAATATGTATTATATATCATATATATTCATTATTTCCATATTTTTAACTATTAAATTAAAGTGTCATTGAAAAATTAATTACACTGTTACATGGAGATGGTAGGCCATACGTAACCACGAGTAACGTTTTAATATATCCTAGCATGGAAACAATATAGGACATGATTTACCACTATAAAATGAACATATCATTTTATTTATTATTTTTGAGTTTTTATTTTATTATGGTAAGCAAAAATTAATAAGAAGTAGTGGAAGATATAAACCTAAATGATTTGGTAAAGATGATTACCCCTTCTTCGACGGAGTCTATTAAATATTTCCATATGGGATTTGGGATTTCCATTTTAGGAGGTTCATAATATCCAAAAAATTTCTAAGGATTTTAATAAGTTGAATATGTAGTGCTTGGATGAGTTATATGGCTCAAATCATTGTAAATACTTGATGGAAGGTGTTCCCTTTTATAATGTTGGGGATGGAATTCTTGGGATTTCTCAAAATTTTAAATTAATATAAATTAATTATGTATTCATAATGGCCCAAAAATGAGTTATTTAGAAGATAATATTTGGATGAGTCTAAATTCACTTATAAAATAATATTTAGTTAGCCTTTGACAATATTTATTCCCTTATCTTTTTGTTTTGACCCCTATTTAACTCCATTAACTCTTACTGCGACAACATGAATTTTTTCACTTATAGAGTTAATATACTTACTATAAAATGAAAAAAGACAAATAAATGTTCCAATTTTGATATGTTTATCATTATAATAATAATTTTTTGGAATTTAATATTTTTGGGAATTTTAAATCATTTAGAAAAATATTATTTATTATAAAATATTCATTATTTTTATTTTTATAAGTATTCGTTATTGAGATATTAATAATTTAAATATAACCCTTATAATTAGAACCATTTATTTTAATATGCCTCCCATAATTAAATACATTCTATAATTTTTATTACATTAATTATTTAAAATGATATTCATTTTAATATTTTTAATATTGTTTATTTGAATTTTCCATTGATTGAATAAATACTACATAAGCATCGTGTATGAATTTAAGGTAATTGTTTCTTCAATACAATTTAATAATAACATACCATGATGAATATAAATTTATTGTATTTAAAAATAATATAAATAATCAAACATATCCTCTCTATTAAATCATATAAAAATATTAAAATTATTTAAAAAGTCAATGACCTATTTGACTTTTTATTTAAAAAAATATTATAAAAATAATAATCTCACCAAGGATGCCCTAAAATGTAATAAAATGGACCGTTTGATTATTAATCTCTATATTTGTCATCCAGTAATATTTATTAATGTTTCTGGATCATTTAATGGTTCTTATAAATTTATTTTTAACCAAAATTACATGATTTACCTATTACCTTAGTGATCAATAGTACTAAGGTTTCTATTCATATTTTCAAAAAAATAAAAGGGTCCTATATACTAAATTTCGACCAAATGATAAAAAATATTTAATCCATTATTAAAAATTCAAATATCAAATTTTTTTGGAATATAATATAAAATTAAATCATAAAATTTCAATGAAAAAAGGTTATTTAGAAAATTAACATTTTAATATATAAAAATGATTTTATGCCCAATCGAACCATGGAATATATTTCAATTAAAAAGATTTTTTTATTCAAATTTAATATAAACTTGTACTCTACCCGTGCATTCACATGATACTATAAAACTATTATCATTTTCAATAATAGAATTCCAATATTCAAACTCATTATTTTATAATAATACTCAATATATTTAGAATGAAAATTTGTGGTAAATAATAATGGAATAGAATGTATGAAAATTGGTGAGAAATCATAAATAGAATGGTATATATTTAGTTGAATTAAAAAGGAATAGAAATTTATATTAGACATTCATGCTTAAGAAATAGATTACATAAATGAAAAAGGGATTCAAAAAGAAATGTACCTGCATGAAAAAAATTGAATTATACATGATTGGTTATGTAAATATTTGGAAAAAGTCATTATTAAGAATAATATTTAAACAAATAGGTTTAAATATGTTTACATTTGACGTTAAATTCTATTAGGTAAAAAAATCCATAAATGATGGAATTTTGAATAATGTGGTACATTATATTTAGAAGTCCAAAATGAACTATTGTTTTACGTTACATGATAACATTTCATGTAAGGTAAATGTAAGATAAAATATAGGGTAAATAACAGCATTCAATGTGTTATATTGAATTAATTCCACAACACATTTATAGCTATTTTACTTATATCCTACTTTTATTCTTCATTAATAACTTCTCATTATTTAACATATCATGTTTCTTATTTCTTATAATGTTACAAAGGTCCTGAAATTACTGAAATTTTAAAAAGTAACTATTTTTCATTTGAATGGTACTAAAATTATTGGTACTGATCATGTTACATCATTGATATATTATACCTCATGGTTCAATATAAATCTCAGAATATCTTTCCAAAATAGCATATTAATTTCCATATAGTAATGATGAAAATAATAGTGTGAAAACATTGAAAGCACATATCCTTTTAATAACATCTTAGTAGATCAAATGTAGGAATTAAATATACAACGCCATCTAGTAGCCGATCCATTGAAATCTAAAATATTGAAATCTCTATATAGATCCACCCATTGAAATCACCATTTGGAACCACCATAGAGATATCATAATTTGGCCCCAAAATACAGCATCTGAACATTGTACCTGCTAAATAAAATGAGCAGAAACAAAACCATCATTGTCACCAATCAAAATAAAACACCGTTTTATTTATAACTAGGTAAAAAGACCCAAAATTCTAGTATCATCTCCCACTAGAGTTAAATAGTGTCACAACATTTTGAAATGAGATGAAATATTCAATAATATAAGGTGAGGTGTTATCTGGAAGCTTGTCTTCTACATAAATAAAAGGTGAGGTTTATCCAATAGCCTGCAATAAACATGAAGGATTTTGAGTGAAAACCTGAATAAAAAATGACCTTCATAGTGGCACATGGGATGGGAATGATCACCTAAAGTAGCTCCATTGATGCATCAACACATCTTAAAATCATAAGAAATACACACTGAGGCAATTCAGATTCATGAGAGATAATTTCCAAACAAACAATAGTTGCATTCATGCTATATAAAATTTCATTCCTATGGAAATTTAAGTGGATATTTCTAATAGTAATACAATATATATAGATCTTATATGTAGAGTATGATGCAAATTAATGTGGTTTTCCTTGACAGTGGGGATGTTCACACTGCTTACGATACACTACTAGAAATAATATGTAATTCATATTTCCTACTGTTTCGGTGCGGATGTGCGTCGGGTTTCTGTTCCGACGCTGTTCTGCCAGGACGCGTTCGCGCGTGCACCCGTCAACCCGAGGGGATGGGAGCGCGGCTTGTGGTCCCGCAGTCCCTCTTTCCAAAGGCGGGCGGCATCCGTCCCTTATTCAGGGACGTCTGCTCCTTGATCGAAACCGGGATGATGGGATGTCGGCTCCTCCTTCCGTGGACGTCTCCTCGGAACTCGTCGCCTAATCCGGGTCTCCCTCATAGATTTAAGAATGTTTGTGAATCTCGTTCCCGGCGCCATATCTTCATGGACACCGGTTAATTACGATGCTTCCACCCAGGCGCTCCAAGGAGTCTGGTCGGGGCAGCAACCTGCGGTGAGGAGACCGGGTAGCTCTGGGTGTTGGGGGCGTGTCTTAACACTGCGGCTCTGCATGTCTGCCTTCCGTCCCTAATAGGGCTTCTCGAAGGCATGATGACCTGAGGCATCCCACGCTGGGTGCGGGGAACTGCGTTAGCTGAGGTTTTCCTCAGCTTCCCATGTTTAACAAGGGGTATGCCGCGAGTTTAATGTCCAGCGGGGACGACATCGGACTGATCAGCACAAGGAGTGGATCAGATGACAGAACCCCTTGCGGGGAACCTCCGACGCTGGGGCCAGCACATGGGCGGCTTCCCGAGTGAAGTGGAGTGGAATGAAAAGGCATGACCCCACCGGGATGTGGCGGACCGGGTAAGGATCAGGATGGATGATGGAGTAAAGAGCTTGGACCTCGTAGAGGCTTCCTACGTACCGCGCGTTAGCGCGGATCAAAGTCAACGTAGTTTGGATGTACAGTTTAATGTCATGCTGGACGATGGCAAGCCGACTCACATGGAGGTCGAGGCTACCGGGCGGGGGATTGAACCGAACCACCTCGCACAGAGGGGGATGGAACGGCCGGGTGGATCACAGTTTCACGTCATGCTGGACGATGGTGTTTGGGGCTCACACTATAAGGAGGCCCATATGCGGCAATGCTCAGTTGGAGAGGGACATGGGCCGAAGGTGAGAGACACCTCGATCTCTGTCACGCCCTCTACTGGCTTCGGCAGTGGGGAAGCACAATGGAGATACACATGTGCAGTCCCCCACAAGGGCGGATTCACAGGTGAATCGACGCGAATGTGAACCTGGGAGGGGTCCACTGATGGACGAACCGACGTAAATATGACCGGGATGACCGGGTGGTGGGCTTGAACCTCAGGGAGGCTTCCTACGTACCCTGTTTAGAAGACAGGGATCAAAGTCCACGTAGTTCATTCTGTCAGGACTTACGCACTGAGGCAACCTGAGTGCGGTAAAGCTTAGTTGGAGAGGGACTTGGGCCGAAGGTGAGAGACCTCGATCCCTGTCACGCCCTCTACTGGCTTCGGCAGTGGGGAAGCACAATGGAGATACACATGTTCAATCCCCCACAAGAAACTAGGGGTTTGTAATACCCTACCCCCATGGGCGAAGGCCACTCCAATAAATCATCCCTAAAGAGGGGAAATACCGACATCCCTGCAGAGACGAGTGGGTGGGGGCCACATCCAAACCGGGGGGGACCCTGCGTGCGAGGCACGGGATCGGGTGATACGGACAGTTTAACGTCTTGCCGGACGAAGTACAGTTTAACGTCGTGTGTTGAGGACGAAGAGGACAGTTTAACGTCTTGCCGAACGAAGTACAGTTTAACGTCGTGTGTTGAGGATGAAGCAGATGGTTTAACGTCTTGCCGGATGAAGTACAGTTTAACATCGTGTGTTGAGGATGAAGAGGACGGTTTAACGTATTACCGGACGAAGTACAGTTTAACGTCGTGTGTTGAGGACGAAGCGGACGGTTTAACATCTTGCCGGACGAAGTACAGTTTAACGTCGTGTGTTGAGGATGAAGCGGACAGTTTAACGTCTTGCTGGACGAAGTACAGTTTAACGTCGTGTGTTGAGGATGAAGATGCTTAGCAGTTTAACGTCTTGCAGCGCGGATGTATGGTTGCCGCCGATGGGTCTGTGTCACTTCACGCGAGCCTGGAGGGCCGCACGGGAAGACAACGCACGGTGCGGGCACCCGGGATGAAGATCATCGGGAGCCACGCAGGCGGTTACCCTCAGGGGGTCAAAGGGGTCGACCAAGGCGGTTTTCTCGCAAAAGAGGAGCTTGGTGCGCAATACCGCGAGTCGGCGCACAATTGGGTGGGCTGGCGCGCAATTGGGCCAGCGCTTTGCGCGCGGAAGATGGAGATTGTGCACACCGGGCCTCTGATGGCGCGCGGGGGCAACGGCCCATTCTTTAACGAATGGCCACTTAGTAAGGGGGGTGCGTTCAATCGGGCTGGATTGCGCGCACCCGGGGGGCAATTGCACGCAAGAGGCTTTTTTTGCGCGTGACGGCCTTTGGGTGAGGAGTTGGTCAAAGGAAAGAAGCCAAAGGGGTTGCGCGCGAAGGCGAACCCCGTGGCTTGCTTGCGCGAAATAAAGGAGGTTACCTGGAGATCGGCATTGCGCGCGGAGGGGGTGGGATTGCGCGCACGATCGGTCCTTCGAATTCTGTAAACTCTCAAAACGTTGGGGGTCTCCTTGTATTTATAGGCAACCCCGGGCGCAAAATTCGGTTCGCGGGCGCGCAATTCGGCGCGGGCGCGAAATAGGGGCCCGACGCGCAATAGGGCCGCGCACGGGCGTCGGGGGCGGAACATTCCACACCGACTCGGCCCATTGCGCGAATCCCGGAAGGATTGCGCGCGCATAGCCAATATTGCGCGCGGGCCTCCGAAATTTCACGCAATGTCTCTGGGCCTTCCGAAACGTGCTTCTGACTCCAAATATGACCTCCCTTTCCTCATCCGGAACTTCGTTTGAGGAGCAACGGACTTTTATGGCGTCTACAAAATCCCCCCCTCGGAATCGGATCGGCGAGAGGTCGCAACGATCGGGTTCCGAGGGAGACGCCGGAATGCCGAAGTCCGGGGTGGCGCGGGACTTTGGCGCGCAAAAAGGGCGTCGGGCACGAAATTCGCTGCCGTGGTCGCGCAAAGCGCTTTCTGCGCGGCGCGGACACCTTGCCTCGCCTATAAATAGAGGCCCTGAGTTCCGCGTGCCATACACTGGCTTTCCGTGCGATAAGCTTCCCAGCTCTCGTGCGCGAAATTGCCATTGACGGCGCGAAATTCGCACATTCGGCGCGCAAACCCATCCGAATTTCGGCTTGTTTTTGCACGAACACCCGGGGTTTTACGCGACAGACTTCCCAATTGCGCGTCGTTCACTAGGATTGCGCGCCAACTCCCAGATTTCTCTACCAGCCTCCTCCGATTCCGCATGCCTCATCCCTTAACCCACACGACTCCCGGAGCATCTGAGATGGCCGCGAATCAAGTGAATGAGGGGGATGCCTCCATTCGCAGAGCGGATATGGCGGCGAACGAGGAGGTCTACGGAGCCAAGGAGATTGTTTCCAATAATCAATCCTTGTTCGATTTGCTGACGCTGACCCAGAAGACGTATCCGCTGTCGGACAACCTGCCACTCTGGAACTATGGCATCCTGGATGAGGTTCCAGTGCCAGGGTTCGAGGTTGATGCACCACGGACCTGGGTGACTCGGGAGGACGAGATTCCCCGCTATAACATCACCAAAAACGGGAATCCTGCCAGGGAGACCAGGAAATTAGATGTCTATGTCCTGAACCCGAGGACGCGAACCATTACCGGGAGTGAGCCTACTGCGGAGAACTCTCCAGCCCTCTACTCAAACACGTATCGCCAGAGTGTCACCGACGAGACCAGGGGCTGGCAGAAGGACTGGGACTTGCGGTCTGGGGGCAATTTCACCAGTGAGTGGGCCTGGGCATTCTGGGTATGCCACACCTGCGATCACTTCGCGGAGGAACTGCGGTACATCGGCCTGTTTGAGGCGGTGTGGACGTCGTAGTTCCACTTCTACCAGTAGTCCGAGCTCGGGCCGGAGTTGTTCACCCGCTGGTCCCTGGATACCAACACCTTCCATCTTCATCATGGGGAGGTCAGCATTGGTCTCTGGGACATCCACTGCATTGGAGGTATCCCGCTGGAGGGTTACCAATACGATGAGTTCCTGCCTCCGAGGAACACCTGGGGCGACAGGTCACGAACTCCCATCCTGACATGGCATCTACTGGACCTAGCTACGCAGCGGCTCGGGGTCAAGGACTTCCGCAAGGACATAGCCTACAAGGACTGGTTCAGCCAGTTCTTGGAGCATGACCCAGCGGTCAAGATGCCAGGCAGGGGGAAGCGGTGCCCGACCGCGGCTCAGAGGAGCCGGAACGGGTCGTACTGGCGGGTCCTGGAGACGGGAGACTACCGCTCATGGGGGTACCGCGTCATCGAGGACCGGGACCCAAATGTCTGGTACGCGGCGTTCCTGGCCGCCTTTCTGAGTGGGTGGCTCCTGCCAGTGCGGGACGCGAGGATGGGCATCCGCCCGACGACACTGGTGATGGCGGGCGCCATGGCCGCCAACAAAAGATTAAACCTCGGGGTCCTAGTGCTGGCTAAGCTGTACGCCATCCTGGGATGCATCTCGCGACGGCGGTCGCCACGAAGGGTTTGTGGGCCCTTTTAATTCTTCCACGGCTGGGTGGCTGCTCACCTCGGTGGGTACACGTTTCCAAATGTCGTCATTCCTCCGGGCAACGGCCTGCGACCCTCCCTGCTGAACATCGCAGGGGTCGCTCCGATGAACCTAAATAAGGAGGGCGTGAGGATTCGGATTGGAAATCACGCCAATTTCAACTTCAGCCCGTTCCCCACTCCCGTTGGCCAGTTGATCCACAATGGGCAGGGTCTGCTGGAGCAGCATGAATACTTCTTGAGCATGCGGGGTGGGGTGCTCGTGGCTCGGATCGACGGGAAGGTGATCTGCGAGCCCTACGTGCCAACCCGGTTCGCCAGGCAGTTCGGGTGCCTTCAACGAATGCAGAAGAGGGTATTCGTTGCTGTCCGGGAGGAGACGAACCCTTGCGTCCTTCGCCAGATGTGCCTAATGTTCGCCGCTTTCGACTCTGGCGATGTCATCACTCTCCCTCCTACCGGGGTCGACGTAGGCTTGGCAACCGAGTACGCCAAACACTGGGCCATCGCGTACCCCGAGGGGATTCTACAGAAGCTAGTTCGGCGGCTCGAGGTCACCCGTGCGGAGACCAGGCGTCAAGGAACAAGGCGAGGCGCCGTTAGGCGAGGGAGAACGGAGGCGTGCCAAGCAGCGGAGCCGGCGCGGGCAGGGACTTCGGTGGCGGGCACATCACAGACTACCGCCACGGCTTCAGCGCCCAGAGAGGGGGCACATGCGGTGGTCGGGGAGTGGCCCGGGAAGCAGATAAGGCGTCTGCTCGAACCCTCCCACGATGCAGTCTTCCCAGCGCTGTGGTCGGCCTGGATGACCTAGCGGCAGTTGCTGGGGACCGAAACCATCTGGAAGAAGATAACCAGAGAAGGAATCCATCTGCCAGAGGTCGGGCGCCTTCAGGTCGACAACAGGGTGAACTTCCACCGGCGGTATGCGTATCTGACGGCCATGGACGAGTACGCGCGCCAACGTGGTCAGCGTGCGGAGCCGTCCCTTCTGGTGAAGGTGATGCTCGGTCTAGAGCCTGCTCCAGAACAGATGCCGCCGGAGGAAGATGATAGTAACAATGTCTCCGAGGAAGAGGAGGAGACAGGGGAGGATGAAGGCTCTGAGGGAAGGTCCCATCCGGGGAGCTCGCGGGAGAGCGATGAGGTGGGCGGCTCTGACAATATCGATATCACTGAGCTCCTCGAGGTCCGCTTCTATCCCTACTCAACCTGCTTCATCCATTCTCTTATACAGCTTCTAACTCATTTCTTCACCTTCCTTAGGAGTGCACGGATGTTGGTCAGGCATCCTCAGTAGGAGTAGGAGAGGCGCCATCAGGACAGGGCGGGGGCCAGACACCCATCATTGAATTGACAAGCCCTGAGGGTTCCCCTGCTGTAAATGCTCATGCGGCGGCCGGGACAGCGGAAGATGACTCTCTGGATTCCCGTAAGTCTTCTTACATTACTGTTGGTGCTTGCCGTTGGCGATCTATGACTAACCACGACATTCCTTGCGCAGTGATCTCAATACTGGAGGCTCGTCGGGCTGTCGAACCCGCGCCATCCACGAGTGGACCAGTGGCAGACATGCCGCCTTCTCCAGAACAGACTTCTCACACCGAGCCGGCCCCACCAACTTCTGAACAGGGGGAAACGGACGCCGGTGGTGCTGCCATCGGAGAGAGTTCGGGGGCTGACGAGGGTGTCAACGCCGCTGGGGTGAGAGAAGAAGGTCACCCAGATTTTGGGGAACCTATCCCCTGTGAGGACATCCTAGGGGCGGACCCTGCAGCAGACCTGGTAGCTGCCTTCCATGCCTACCGGCCTGCCGACCCTGAGGAGATGGATGACTCGAACTCGGAGGCGATCGAGGAGAGCCGGATAACGCACCGCAGGGGGTGGAAGTGCATCCAGCGCTTCCTCAAGCGACCCCCATCGGAGTGGCTGGGGCGCATGGGATCGCTTCAAACCTGGCTGCGCTTCCTGTGTGCCGGGGGAGCTGATGCTCGACGCCTCCATCTGACGGTCCGTGATTTCATGGCCGAAAAGATGCGTGAGAGACGCTGGCGTGCCGACGTCGCACAATGTCGGGACATGTCGTAGAACACGCGGGCACTCCTCGTGGCGGAGCAGGAAGTCCGGCGCCTCGAAGGGCAGGCGACAGAGAAGGAGGCCTTCGTCGTAGCGTGCACTGAGCTTGTGGAGCAATTGACGGTCCAGCTGGATGACGCCCAGGCACAGCCGACAGAGGCGGGCCACCAGATGGTCACACTTCAAGTCGAGCGGGAGCGTGCACAGGCCAGGATCGGCGAGCTGCGCGCTGCAACCGCCGACAAAGAGAGGGCATGCAGAGAGCGAGAAGCAGCTCTGGAGGCCGCCAGCCAAAGGGTAGCGGCGTTGGAAAGATTCATTCAGCATGCTAATCCCTAGGGGATTTGTTTTTGCCATTCCCAGAACATTTTGCTTCCGCTACTCAATACTTCGATCCATTTTTATGAGTCAACATATTTATCTGCATCTTTTGGCTTAACATGCTCAACCAAAATTCATTGTCTTTTGGGAGCATTAACCATGCTTCAGGCATCCACAATTGGGCCTGGATTTCTAATGAAAAGAGGGAGGTCATTCCTTGGAAAGGAGACCTCAGACCTAATCAATGTACCATCCCCCCAACTTGTTCCGACACATGAGCGGGACAACACTAGGGGTGTTGATATTTTATCCGAACATAGGGAAATTAAAAAGGGTGAATCGCGTGTCCCGAATTCAGAAATACACTATGGGCAGTCTTCCAGGAAATGCCCGAGACGGCAAGCGGACAATGGATCAATCGACCATACTACCGCAATAGATGGACCGAAGGTCATCATTCATATTGCAGGAGGCGGATCACATGTCATCATCAATACCTCTTTGGGGGTTCCTTCAGACACAAGGGTGGAAATCCGGATCGAAAGAGCATGTGAAGCATGGGGCGAAGTGATGATTTGTTCGGACAGAATCTAACACTCCCAAAATTGTGCCACCGTGGGGAAAGCGTATTAGGCGGATGCACTAATCTGGCCGTGAATCACCCCAATTCTCAGACATAAACTCTTTGACGAGGAAACTGTCGCTTCCCATTATTGCAATGGGGCATACCGAGCTGAATCAGGGAGAATATCACAACCGCACCACTCTACCAGAAGCCAGGCCAGACGGCCGGCGACGAGGAGGGGCGGGGCTCAGCGATCCCTGAGGCTGGACCCGAGCCGAGATGCCCAGGCGTTCCTACATACTGAAGGACCCCGGGACACCCTGAGAGGGGAGGGGTGAATCAGGGTGACCACTTTTTCTTTTAATGTGTTGGATCTTGTTCCCACATTGGTAGGAACTTGTTGAATCTGTATGATGATTATGATCTGAATGAAAACATTCACATGCACAGAGAAGACACAACCATTTTTACTTGGTTCACCACTAAGGGCTACGTCCAAGGAGCATACGCTGACAGGTTTCCGGTCGTACCTAAATCCACTATGCTTCACTAGCTGCGGATACAAAAGTTCAGGTACAGACACTCTGTCCCAGGCACACTACCTTTACAATTGTTCAGGGATAGCTCACTGCGTCCCTCGGGTCACTCCCGTTGACTCCCCCTTGCTCACTGCCGTTGGTGAAGTCCCACTCAGTTTATAGATGTGAAGGTCTCTTCAATAGATTTGCATTGAAGTCTTTGCCTCTGCTCAGCATGAGACTCTGCTTGAATCGAATTCCGAAATAGATGCACTAGAACGCACAGAACCACTGAACCGGATAACCAGAACGTGTAGACAAACCTGACTAACAATTGCGCGCAACACCAACCCTTTGCGCGCAAAACCTTCCTATTGCGCGCAAAAATTACTTTTCGCGCGGAAAACTATTTTGCGCAAAAATCCCCTTTTTCACGCAACTCCGAATATTTCGCGCAAGCCCCTTTACGCTATCCTTTTTCGCGCATCAGACCTCGGATCTTCTCTAAGTCTTCCAACGCTCCGAATGAAGGGGGTCACCTCATATTTATAGGCGACTGAGACCACTGCGCGCAAAATCCCCTTCGGCGCAGAAAACCTCTCATCTAGCGCGTAATCTTTCGACCAACTTAATTATTTCGCGCACAACCCTTATTTTCCACGCAGCCCATGCCTTTGCCATTTTTCACCAAACTGATTTCGAAACACTATTTGCGCGAAAAACCTTGATCCCCTATTTCGCGCATCCCACTGTTTTTCGCGCCTAACATAAGTATTTCGCGCAAGCCTCTTATATTTCGCGCACCACTTCCTTTTTCTGCGAACCTCCATTTGCAGACAATCCATGTCTTCATTTTCCGATTTTGAGGCCCAAAAATTTGGCAAACACTGGGAAACAGCGCCACCTTCAATACTGTTGTCTGCTTGAACTGTATGATCACTTTGCTGGAACACATTCGGAACTTCCACTGAGGATTGACAACAAACACAAACCATACACCAAATCATGCTTTGATGAACCTGGTTCCAACACGTACACCATCAGGCTGGAGATCAAGCCACACGTAGTTCTGAGAGTGCAGTTTTAACGTCATGCGGGACGTAGAACCCCGATTAGGGAGATCTTAGTTTAAGGTCGTAGAGCTCGGACCAAATGGGCAGATCTTAGTTTAAGGTCTTAGAGCTCGGACCATAAGAACCACAAAGTACTCCACATCGTGGTCCTATCCCCTGTATATGCGAAGATGCACTGAGGGATAGTGTCAAGAGTGTCGAGATTTCGCCTGGTCAGAATGGGAGGTGGAAAACGTAATGTGAATCATGCGGCCATTCACTCAAGGACTGGGGGCACCGGCGTAATGATATGGGAGTACTGCCGACCGTGGCGGAAAAGCAGCATCAATATTGCACTGACCGTTGATGGAATGAGGCAGCAAACGATCATCAACCTCTTAAGCGCAGGATTCATGTCGATTCGCTGCCCAAGGCCCTTGGGGGCACCAGCCCGGATCGGTGGGAGAGCACTGAGGCATTGTATCCAGACCGCTCACGGGGGTTCCACCCAGGGCGTTGGCGATGGGTCCGAATGAAGGGGAGCATGAAGCCTGAAAAGTGGAAGGAACCTGACCAAGCTGAACCTGACCCCCTGGCAATAGACCAGAGTAATCTTGACACCGGTGGACCACTTCAAGGGGTCGAGGGACACTCCCCGAGGGTGACCCGAAGGCGGCGGATTCCCAAGAGAAGGGGGAATCTTTTAAGAGGTGGGGGGCTGGACCCGATGTTTTAAACATCCGGGCATTCCTACGTATCCCGTAAGGATAGGAATCAAGCCACACATAGTTCTTGAAGCGCGACGCAACACAATCGGGCACCGGCGTGGGGAGGGGTGCGGGTCTGGCCCTCACACCCAAAAGAAGCGGTATTTGATATTTCTTGTTTGTCCTTAAAGGTGGATGGTTTTTCTTTGTGCAGCGACATGCCTGTGATTAAGAAATCCCTGGCGTCGCCACAATAATCAAGCCATGAAAGGCATTGATAAATGGAATGGCTATTAACCAGCACCCACCATGAGTGTCCCCTGAGGAGAACATCACGATGCAGTGCCGTTTCTCGTCGGGCGGCCAAGACGATCACAGTTTACGGTCGTGTGGTAAGACCAGGCAACACAGTTTAAGGTCGTGTGGCTCGGACCATGGAGGAATTCGCTTATTGCGATACGGCAGACCCAGCGGAGGTGGGGACGCATCCCAGCCCTACAGTCACACACAATCCCAGGAGAAGGATCCTGGGATAGGGGCCTGCATATGTCTATCAACCGAGGGGCAGAGATGCTAGCCTCCAGCTATGCTGGGCCCAGAATGCGATTGTTCGGGAGACTCCTTTCTCCTCATGGGGACGAGGGTCTAGCTACACATGGCCCTTAGGGAGGACATCAGCATATATCATTGGTGCTCATATCGTGGGAGCCTCGAATGGAACCATTACCCTGGTTGGCCTGCCTAACGTGTTGACGTGTACTGAGGGTCAGTATGAAGAGAGAGTGTCGAGTTCTCACTACAACGCACTGAGGCGGAGTGTGACAAGGACTACGCAACCAATGTTCAGAGCCTGAAAGAGTTGACATGGCGATCAAGGACGTTGCTGACCATATTCGCAACACAACATCCGATCGCGTCAGCCTAGGATGAGGCAAACAAATGAGCATCAACTGCTCAAGCGCAGGATTCATATCGATTTGCTGCCCAGGAAGGCCCAAACAAGAGGAAGCGCGAGGGCCGACAAGCAACACAGGACTTTTCGGGATTGAATCTGACACTACAGGTCATAGACCAGAGTACCCCAAAACATGCTAAAAGACCACCGGAAAGGGTATGAGGACTCACCTTGAGAGCAACCAAAGGACAGCAGATCCCCGTGATCAACCAAGAGACGGGGCTGGACCTGGAACACAAACGTCCATGCGGTCCTACGTATCCCATAATTATGGGAATCAAGTCGTACGTAGTTCTTGAGAGGCAGTTTAACGTCTTGCGGGACGAAGTGCAGTTTAACGTCATGCAGGACGATGGAGCATGCAGTTTAACGTCCTGCAGCATGGACGAATGCAGTTTAACGTCGTGCGGGACGATGGATGATTGACAGTTTAACGTCTTGCAGCGCGGACGAATGCAGTTTAACGTCGTGCAGGATGAATGCTGAACAGTTTAACGTCTTGTAGCTCGGACGTGGTACAGTTTAGCGTCATGCAGGACAGAGTGCAGTTTAACGTCATGCGGGGCGAATGCTGAACAGTTTAACGTCTTGTAGCACGGACGTGGTGCAGTTTAGCGTCATGCAGGACAGAGTCCAGTTTAACATCATGCGGGACGAAGTGCAGTTTAACGTCATGCGGGACGAATGCTGAACAGTTTAACGTCTTGTAGCTCGGACGTGGTGCAGTTTAGCGTCATGCAGGACAGAGTGCAGTTTAACGTCATGCGGGACAAATGGACACTCAGGCAAAGTACTGCTTGAGGAACCTAGAGTTGGTGGGAGGAGTGACACGCTCACCATCCATATTCCCTAGGGAGTACGCGCCATTGGGATAGACCTTGTGGACGATTAAAGGTCCCTCCCACTTGGGCTCCAACTTGGGCGGCTTCCTGCCGGGGATCATTGGTGCTCTTAGGGCCAGTACTAGGTCACCCTACAGGAAGGAGCGGAGGCGAACCATCTTATTGAAAGCTCGAGCCATTCTGCTTTGATGCCTCTCCAAGTTGTGCAAAGCGCGAAGCCTATTCTCATCCAGTGCTTCCAACTCGACTAAATGGGCTTCAGCAGCTCTGTCCGGTGCTTGTTGGTCGTAGACCGCAGTGCTCAAGGACGGTAACTGGATCTCGATGGGCAGGATGACCTCAGCTCCATACACCAGGGAATAAGGGGTCATCTGGGTGGAATTGCGAGTCGTCGTCCGATAAGTCCAGAGGGCGTTGGGGAGCTTTTCCGTCCAACTCTTCTTGTTCTAACCATCCATATTTTGCAGAATGTTAGAGAGGGTTTTGTTAAACGCCTAAATCTGTCCATTCGCATGCGCATGATAGCGAGATGTATGGTTCGATCGAAGGTTGTACTTGGCGTACAACTTCTTCAACTCGGCTACTCGGAAATTGGCTCCGTTATCCGTGAGGATAGCGTGAGGCACTCTAAATCGATAAATGATGTTGGAGGTCACAAAGTCAGCGATAGAACAGGACTTGACCTCTCTGAGCGGAATTGCCTCTGCCCATTTGGAGAAGAAGACCGTGGCGGTCAGGATGAACCGACACTGGCGAGCCGTCGCAGGCAGGTAAGGTCCGACAACGTCCAGCCGCCAGACTGCAAAGGGCCAAGAATACCTTGTGGTATGGAGAGGCTCCGGCGGCCGATGCACAAAGTTCGCATGAACCTGGCACGCATGGAACTTCCTGGCATACTCGATGCAGTCATGGATCATGGAGGGCCAGAAGTATCCCAAAATCCGAATCTGGTGGGACAGCTTTGGCCCGGTCTGGTGGGCACCACATGAACCAGCATGAACCTCTTGCATGAATCGTGGGATCTTTATTCCCTGAAGGCAACGGAGGAGAACACCATCAAATCCGCGTCTATAGAGGATCTGCTCCAGGTCGAGACTGCTCTAGAGGACAAATTGCGATGCACGGTGTCGAACTCGCTCTCGCTCGGCCCGATCCGACGGGAGAATGCCATGTTGGAGGTACTCAACCAAGGGCGTCCTCCAATCAGGGGCTGGTTCGACTTCCATATCTGTGGTACTCGGGGATCCAGGCACAGGGGCAACCGTGGTGAGACTACTTACCGACGGGCCACGATCTCCCTCTGGGATAACGAGAGCGATGAGCCTGCGGTGCGTCACGCGGATGATCAGGTTGTCCTGTTTAGGCTCTGCGAGTGACGCAGCAAGGCTGGCCAAAGCATCTGCTCGACCGTTCTGCGACCGGGGAATATGGAAAATTTCTGGCCGAGAAGGGAACTGGGCCATCAGGAGGAGGGTGCACTCCAGCAATGGCACAAGTTCCGGCTTCCTGACAACATAGTCGCCATTGATCTGCTTAACGACCAGCTCAGAGTCCCCTTTCGCACACAGACAGGGAAAGTCGATCTCGAGAGCAAACTCGAGGCCAGTGATGAGGGCATGGTATTCCGCCTCATTGTTGGTACAGCCCTCTGACAACAGGAAAGAGTATGGCAGCACGGCTTGCTCCGGGGTAATGAAGACGATACCCAAGCCCACTCTGTTGAGCTTAGGATTATCGAGTCTTCTACCGGTGGGGCTCTGAGAGGCACCGTCAAAGTGCATCTGCCAGCATGGGTCGGCACGATCGACCGAGAGAACGGCCTCATCACAAAAGCCTAGATCCAGCGGCTGATCCGCGGAGGTCGGTTGAGCAGCCAGAATGTCCGCCAATGCCTGCCCTTTGATGGCCTTCTGAGACACATACCTAATTTCGAACTGCTGGAGAATCACAGCCCACCGCGCTAGACGGCCAGTCAACATAGGCCGGCTCAGGATATACTTCAACGGGTCTACCCAAGAAACCAACTGTACCTCGTGATGCTGCAAGTAGTGCCGTAATTTCTGTACGGCAAATACGAGCGCCAGACAGCTCTTCTCGATGGGGGAATACCTAACTTCCGCATCGAGGAGCATGCGACTGAGGTAATAGAGGCTATTCTCTATTCCCTCGTTGTTCTTCTGGGCAATAAGGGCACCAAGGGACCGTTCCAGGGCGGTCACATAAAGGACCAGCGACCTCCCGGATACAGGCGGCATCCGAACCGGAGGATGAAGCAGGTACTGCTTGATTTCCTCGAAAGCGGTCTGACACTCCTTATCCCATACATAGGTGGCACCTTTCCTCATGAGCCAAGAAAAGGGCTTACACTTGCCGGCCAGATTCGTGATGAATCGTCATATATAGGCTATGTGGCCTTGGAACCCTTGCAGTTCCCAGATGTTACCTGGGGGAGGCATCTGGCTAATCGCCCTGATCGTTTCTGGGTCGATCTCAATACCCTGGTATCTTACAACAAAGCCAAGAAACTTCCCGGAGGTGACCCCGAAGGCACACTTCAACGGGTTCATCTTCAGGCAGCGAGACCGGCGGAAGCCGAATACTTTCTCAAGATCTTTGAGATGGTCCTGACGCTGGCGCAATTTGACCACCAAGTCGTCGACGTAGCATTCCACCAGTGTGCCGAGGATTGGCTTGAATATGTGGTGCATCGCCCGTTGATAGGTGGCACCTGCATTCTTCAGGCCGAAGGGCATAACCTGGTAACAAAAGATACCTTGGGGGGCCCTGAAGGCAGTGAACTCCTCATCCTCAGGGGCCATCTGGATTTGGTTGTATCCGGAGTATCCATCCATGAAGGAGAGGGCTTGGAACCCTGCTGTGGTGTCAATCAATAGATCTTTCACCGGAAGGGGAAAATCGTCCTTCGGACAGTGGCGGTTGAGATCGAGGAAGTCGATACAGACCCTGATCTACCCGTTCTTCTTCCTGACAGGCACAATGTTGGCCAGCCATCTGGGGTACTGAACTTCCATCACGAAGTTGGCTTTGATAAGCTTGTCAACTTCGTCCTCAACCATGGCACCGTGGAATGGGTGCATCTTCCTGGGAGGCTGCTTGAACCCGCGATGGTTCGCCGGGAGACCAAGACGGTGGACGGCTACATGAGGATCTAGCCCCGGCATCTCGTCATAGCCCCAAGAGAACACATCACGGTGCTGTCTGAGGAAGTCCACGTACTGCTTCCGCTCCTCAGAGGGCATGGCTGCACTGACCAATGTGGGTCTTTGATCTGCCTCGGTTCCAAGGTTCACCTGTACTAACTCATCGACCGTGGTGGGGAAGCCCTCTTCAAAGGCCGGAGGTGCATCTTCCACGTCCTCTCCACTCGAGGAGGGATCGTCCACGGGAGAGACTGCACTGGAAACTGCATTGGGGCTGCCAGATCCTGCTGGGCCGCTGGTGCTGGCATGGGCGGTCGCGGTCATCTCATCAGGAGACTCACAGGCCATCGAGACCATGGCTACGTCCAACCGATGGATCGGGAGGACGTAAGCGTCATCCAAACTTGCCCAGGGATCACTTGCAACAGCGACAGGCTCAACCTCACCAGTCAGGAGCTGCTTATCCTTGCTCTTGTAATAGTCCGCGTCCAGATAGCGGGCTTCACATGAGGCAAAAGGAGAGGCATCTCCCTAAATCACGCCTACTCGACCATTAAGGGAGTATTTAAGGAATTGGTGGTATGATGAGGGAACCGCCGCATGAAGGTGGAGCCATGGCATGCCCATCAATGCGTTATACGCAATGTCCTGAGAGACTACCATGAATTCGGTGTTGGCAACCAGGTCACCGAAATGGGTCTTCAAACGTATCTTGCTGACCGGAGTTTCCTCGGTGCGGTCGTACCCCTGGATCCTGAGGTCGGAGGGAATCAAGTCATCCTCAGACAACCCCAATCTCCGGAGCGTCCAAGTTGGAATCAGGTTAATCCCAGACCCCGTGTCGACAAGACAGCGCCGGACTTCAAGGCCATTGAACTGGCCAGTAACATACAGCGGATGAATGTGCCCCTGTATAGGAGGGTCTTTATCCTTACCAGAGAACGAGATAACTGTCTGACATTCGGAGTTCTCAATCGCTTCGGCGTGAAAGGCCTCTGCAGCCGCAACCTCCGTCTCAAACTGGAGGGGGCTCTTCAGGGCTTCAGCGAGCGCCTCGGGCATCTCAGGTGACAGGCGCAGCGCCTCAAGGATGGAGAGCCTTGCTGGGATGTCGGCCAAGTGCTTCAGGACATCATACATTCTTGCCAATCGTGATCCCCTGGTTGCAGGAGGTTGCTCTGTGGTTGGAGGCATGACGGGCCTTGCCGGTTGGACGGGCGGCCGACTGGTTCTTGGCGCATCTCGCTGTTCACTGGTTGGAGCCCGGGAAGATGTCACCGTACTGGGGCCAGGAGGCCGGGATGGACTCGTGGCAGGACGGAGCTGGTCGCGGCGCGGCTGAGGCGGTTCTGCCTGGTCCCACACCAAAAACGGTGGCGGAGGCAAATCCGTCATCCCCGGATGGGGGGCTGCGCGCGCTGAGCTCAGTTTTGAGCCCGCTGCCTAGTCTCAGTGGCGTGCACGGCCTGGCAGGAGGTACCAAATGTCGTGCCCCATCGACTCCTGTTATTACGGTTCCTCCGACGGTGGAGAAGGCTGGGGATACTAGGGAGGTCCACCTGGTGTTCTTCAACGTCGGGAACCGAAAAGGGATTTACCAGCTCGATGGTATTAACCGAAGCGTACCCAACACTGTCATCGGACGAATCATTTATCACCGGGCGGATCTGAGGAGGGACCCCCATCTCCAGGGGCATGAAATCGCCGAGAGTGTGGGATAGTGGCGGAACTGGCGGGGCGCGCTCTTCCTTCTTGCGCTGCCACCGTTTGCTATTCTCGGAAGAGGCAGGCTGGGACGACGATGCCGGAGCAGCACCCGCAGATTTTGGGGGCTCAGGCTGTTTCAAGCACGCACGGATGATTCCATGGGCGCGAATGATCGTCTTGTGGGCCATCCAGTAATTATACTTCTGGGATCCGCGGTCGGAGACCAGCTGCCATTCGTCCTCGTCGCCACTATCGTCATCTGATCCCACGAACACACCCGCCACTTGTGTCGGAGCTGGGGCCAACCTGATTACATTGTTGTTAATCTGGTCTTGGATCCAGTCCTTAAACACGTAGCACTGCCAGATGGTGTTCCCCAGGGCCCGATTGTAAGGGCAGTAGCGGGGGTTATCCGTGAGATGTGCCTCCTCTGGCCTCCAACACTCAGGCAGTCACACAATCCTCTGCTCCAGGGCGCTCCGGAAATAACCAGGGACTTGATCTTCGTGAAATGAGTAAGTCAGGTATCGCGGGGCCCTGGGAGCATGGTCTTGACGAGGGGATGGAGGGGCCTGCCGAGGAGGTGGACCCTGATTATCTCGCCTGGGTTGTGGCGGTACATTACGCGGAGGGGACGATTGGTTCTGGGGCTGCCGCTGCTGGGCAGGGAACTGAGCCCGTGGAGGCGGATTCCTATGAGGCTGTGGAGCTGGCATCACCGGCAGCAGCTCCAACTGCATGGGGGCCTCTATCTGGGCAACAGCAGCGGGCTCAGCCCTGCTGACTCTCCTTGCAGGGATCATAGGAGGCAGCGGGTGTGCCTGACTGGCCTGTTGCAGGGCTTCCTCAAGATGTTGAGCTTTGTCTGAGAAGTCCCTGAACCCTCCGGGGTAATTATGAGTGATCAAGGAAGGGACCAGCTCGGTCTTGACGTTCCCGACACATATTGTCAGCAACTGCTCCTGAGTCAATGGCATGTCAAGGGAATACGTGAGACCCTTCCATCGGGCGACGAAATCTGTGACTCGCTCATCAGGCCTTTGCTTGCACTTGAAGAGGTCTGCGATACTCGTCTTCTGGGTCGTGGAACTGAACTGGTAGAGGACTGTCTACGAAGTTCCTCCCAGCTAGTTATCGACCCGACGGGGAGCTGGCTATACCAGAGAAATGCTGGCCCTTCCATTGTCTGGACAAAGCAGCGAAGCTTAGCGGCCTCCTGCTGCGCCGGAGTTCCCAACATAGGCCCGCACCTCGAGTTGAAATTGGCCAAATGTTGTGGCGGATCTCCAGTCCTGTTGAAGGGGGCGAAAGTGGGGTTCCCGAATCCCGGAGGTGACGGCATGTCATCCACCCATACTGGGTATGGCTTGTCGTCTGGTGGGATCGCCACTTGCCGAGTCTCCAAGGCTTCCAAGCGGGTGATGAGTGCCGCCATCGGATCGTCTGGACTTGGGTTCCGGTCCTGGCGAGGATTTCTAACCACGAGCGCATTGCATGTCTCTTCAATTGGGTCGTCGACCGGGTCGTCGAACTCGGTAGCCCGTGGGATGGCGGGCGGAGCGTCCCTTGGGGTAGCGGGAGGAATCCGAGCGGGGTCTCTAAGGTAGTCACGCCGTTCGGGAGGGTTTGGTGAAACATACCGCGCCCTCTTTCCATAGTCAATGGCCTCTCCTCTATCGGCAAACACGGCATAATCACGGTTTCTCGGGAGAGTCTCGTCGAGGGGTGGTTGTTCCTGTACCTGCTGTCCTGGCCTAGGATCACCGTAGTCAGGCCGCCGCTCTGCAGCGCGCTCAGCGAGGAGCTGGTCAACTAGCTTCTTCTGCTCGGCGAGCTTTTGACGTAGCGTGGCCTTTTCGGGATCCTCATATGCCCTCTGCATGGAGGCAGACGGGTCGGCGGGATTTATAGCCCCGCCGTGCTCTTTACCTTTGCTGACGTTTCGGCTCAACGTCAGTGCTTCAGTGGGTGTGGGGAGACCCAGGAGGTTCCTCTGGTGACGAGTAACTCTCACCAATGGATCCAACAACAGCTTGTCTTCGGGGGGAGAGCCCCCGTCGAGAAGTTCCAAGCTGTACCCCTCTCCTGACAGGTCAGCCATATTGACCGTTTCGGTCCTTGGGGATGTACCCTCAGGGCCACCCAGTGAGTTGGGCTGTCGGCGAATCTCACTGAAGCGTATGGCAGCATACTTCCCCCATCCATGGATATACACATGGTGGTGGCTTCCTCGATAACCTTCCGGAGTACTTGAAAACACTCAACGCATCGTTGTTGGAGGGCCTCGTGGTGCCCAAATGACCCGGGGTGCCGAACCGCGGGGAGCATGGCCAGGTCAATCTGACGGCACTGCTCACCAATATCCTCCAGGTGTGCTTGACTCCCAGGATATGGCATTTGTAGGTGGTGAAGACGGGAGTGAGTCTCCCGGAGAGTTCGGTGGAAGCATTCGAACTCATCTGGGGTGAGCAATTCTGGTGCATCAAAGTCCGGTCCTGCGACTGGCCAAAACTTCTCAGGGAAGTGGCCCTCTACAAGGACGGTCCAGAAGCTCCATGACTCAAACTCGGGACCCAGGTCTTCTTGGTCCCCTTCAGCGACCAGGAATGGACGGGGAACCGGCAGTGGTACCGAGGCAGGCCGCCGGGCCGGCGGGATGGCCGGCGGTGAATACGGCGAGCAGGCCGATTGGCCTCCATATCCCGGGCCACCCTCTGAGGGTTGCGGTTCCCCTGCTACCACATCACGATAGGACGGGCCGGCGATCGAACATCCTGCCATAGTATCGGTGCTCGCCGAGGGTGCACTAGATCGTGGCTCGACCGTTGGTCCCCAGAAAAGGTCTCCAGCTTCTCCGATCGAGGTAGAAGGCGCTTCCGGAGGGGCCGATACCAACCGCAAGCTTGATCCTTGGGGGTCTACCAGGCCCTCGCTACTCCGGATATACCTTCGGAGAAAAGCAGGGATCACATCGATCTCACTCTCGGGGAGTACGAGGCTGACGTGCCGAATTCCTACCCCTGCCCCTGACTGGTGAGATCGGGGGGAGGGCTCCGTCGCCGAATCATACTCCGCCTCTGTATCAGAGAAACGAACCGGTCGGATCTCTGTCCGGAATTCACTAACATTCCTCCCTCTACGTCGACGCCTCGCCTTCCTGCCCCTGGGTGGTTCTTCGGGGCATGGCTGATCTCTGTCCTGGCGTCCTCTGGCCGCACCGGTGCTGGGGCCAAGAGGACTGGAAACCAAGGTGCGAGGAGCACCGAGACAGATATCAAAGGGGACGCGGGGAGAGATGATTCCGGGCAGGCCTCCGGGCCGGGATCAGAAGGTGGGATCACCCATGCCTCTTGGATTGGCCACACGGAGTAGACCCTGCTGGTGAATAGCGCTACCACAAGGTGGTCCGCGGTGGCTATTGCCTGTACCAGCAACCGGGAGAGTCAACCCAACCTTCCTTTGGGGAGGTCGGGGCCTCGATCTTGGTCGGGCATAGAAGTTCCCCTGCTCAGGATGCGCACGGGCCTGGTGACTGGAGCCAGCAGTGGCTTGGGACAACGCGGCCGCTGTTACTAGGGCCCCAAGGTGGGCATCCTCTTCCGCTCGTTCCCGACGTTGGCGTCGGGGCAGACGAGTCGGGATTAGCAGTGCAGGCAGGTGGAGAGCCCGTTCTTTGACTTGAGAATCCTTGAGGCGGTGTCGACGTGGCCTGGCAGGAGCCCTTATCGCGGATCCCTGGAGCGAATCTCGGATAGGGAGGTCTCGGACATCCCCCACCTCATCCGGATAGGGGAGGGAGCTGTCGGAGCGTTCTGGGGATAAACTCCCGAAGCGGTTGGACGTCGAGGTAGGCAGCGGTGCCTCCCTGTGCGGCCCTCGGGGGCGGCGTTGGTGGCGAGGTGCAGCTTCCTCGAGGTCTAGGCGAGCCATGTCCCTTGTGGGGATGACTCCCTCTTCCTAATATCTCTGCACCAAGTTGTTGATCACCCTTCTCTGGAAGACCTCCGAGGGGGACAGAGGGAGTGGTTGCCCCGATGTTGCGGCTGCTGGGACTGCTGTGGAACGGGCGGGACCGCGCGGAGTAGCCGCATCGGTGTTTCCCCTACCCCTGCGCCATTGGGCGGACGACGATCAGGCACTGGATTGGGCGACCTGATTCCTGAAAGCAGGGAGAAGAACCCGTTAACACTGACAGGAAAAGGAATCGACAGCCAACCATTAGTGCCACGACGCCTTCCGTGGGGGGAACCCAGGCCATCGACGTCGTGAGACGGAGTGCCCGATTTCCCTTCCCCAGCCCCTGGCGGGTTCCGTGCCCTAGTGCTGAATGCTCGGCCGGGCAACATGCTAGTCTTCCAACACCTCTGAAAGCTATCAGTCTTCGTATTGAGGAGAAGAGATTCACGACAGGTACACCATTTTCTGTTTCGGTGTGGATGTTCGTCGGGTTTCTGTTCCGATGCTGTTCCGCCAGGACGCGTTCGCGTGTGCGCCCGTCGACCCGAGGGGATGGGAGCGCGGCTTGTGGTCTCGCAGTCCCGCTTTCCAAAGGTGGGCGGCATCCGTCCCTTATTCAGGGACATCTGCTCCTTGATCGAAACTGGGATGATGGGATGTCGGCTCCACCTTCCGTGGACGTCTCCTCGGCACTCGTCGCCTCATCCGGGTCTCCCTCATAGATTTAAGAATGTTCGTGAATCTAGTTCCCGGCGCCATATCTTCATGGACACCGGTTAATTACGCTACTTCCGCCCAGGCGCTCCAAGGAGTCTGGTCGGGGCAACAACCTGCGGTGAGGAGACCGGGTAGCTCTGGGTGTTGGGGGTGTGTATTAACACTGAGGCTCTGCATGTCTGCCTTCCGTCCCTAATAGGGATTCTCAAAGGCATGATGACCTGAGGCATCCCGCGCTGGGTGCGGGGAACTGCGTTACCTGAGGTTTTCATCAGCTTCCCATGTTTAACAAGGGGTATGCCGCGAGTTTAACGTCCAGCGGGGACGACATGGGACTGATCAACACGAGGAGTGGATCAGATGACAGAACCCCTTGTGGGGAACCTCTGACGCTGGGGCCAGCACATGGGCGGCTTCCCAAGTGAAGTGGAGTGGAATGAAATGGCATGACCCCACCGGGACGTGGCGGCCCGGGTAAGGATCAGGATGGATGATGGAGGGAAGATCTTGGACCCCGTAGAGGCTTCCTACGTACCGCGCGTTAGCGCAGATCAAAGTCAACGTAGTTCAGATGTACAGTTTAATGTCATGTTGGACAATGGCAAGCCGACTCACAAGGAGGTCAAGGCTGTCGGGCGGAGGATTGAACCGAACCACCTCGCACAGAGGGGGATGGAACGGCCGGGTGGATCACAGTTTCACGTCATGCTGGACGATGGTGTTTGGGGCTCACACTCTAAGGAGGCCCATATGCGGCAAAGCTCAGTTGGAGAGGGACTTGGGCCGAAGGTGAGAGACACCTCGATCCCTGTCACGCCCTCTACTGGCTTCGGCAGTGGGGAAGCACAATGGAGATACACATGTGCAGTCCCCCACAAGGGCGGATTCACAGGTGAATCGACGCGAATGTGAACCCGGGATGGGTCCACTGATGGAATAACCGACGTAAATACGACCGGGACGACCGGGTGGTGGGCTTGAACCTCTGGGAGGCTTCCTACATACCCTGTTTAGGAGACAGGGATCAAAGTCCACGTAGTTCATTCTGTCAGGACTTACGCACTGAGGCAACCTGAGTGCGGCAAAGCTCAGTTGGAGAGGGACTTGGGCCGAAGGTGAGAGACCTCGATCCATTTCATGCCCTCTACTGGCTTCGGCAGTGGGGAAGCACAATGGAGATACACATGTGCAATCCCCCACAAGAAACTAGGGGTTTGTAATACCCTACCCTCGTGGCCGAAGGCCACTCCAATAAATCGTCCCTAAAGAGGGGAAATCCCGACATCCCTGCAGAGACGAGTGGGTGGGGGCCACATCCCAACCGGGGGGGACCCTGAGTGCGAGGCACGGGATCGGGTGATGTGGACGGTTTAACATCTTGCCGGACGAAGTACATTTTAACGTCGTTTGTTGAGGACGAAGCGGACGGTTTAACGTCTTTCCGGACGAAGTACAGTTTAACGTCGTGTGTTGAGGACGAAGCGGACGGTTTAACGTCTTGCCGGACGAAGTACAGTTTAACGTCGTGTGTTGAGGACGAAGTAGATGGTTTAACGTCTTTCCGGACGAAGTACAGTTTAACGTCGTGTGTTGAGGACGAAGCGGACGGTTTAACATCTTTCCGGACGAAGTATAGTTTAACGTCGTGTGTTGAGGACGAAGATGATTGGCAGTTTAACGTCTTGCAGCACAGATGTATGGTTGCCGCCGATGGGTCCGTGTCACTTCGCGCGAGCCTGGAGGGCCGCACGGGAAGACAATGCACGGTGCGGGCACCCGGGATGAAGATAATCAGGCGCCACACAGGCGGGTACCCTCAGAGGGTCAAAGGGGGCGACCCTGGCGGTTTGCGCGCAAAAGAGGAGCTTGGAGCGCAATACCGCGGGTCGGCGCGCAATTGGGCGGGCTGGCGCGCAATTGGGCCAGCGCTTTGTGCGCGGAAGATGGAGATTGCGGGAACCGGGCCTCTGATGGCGCGTGGGTGCAAAGACCCATTCTTTAACGAATGGCCACTTAGTAAGGGGGGGTGCGCGCATTCGGGCTGGATTATGCGCACCCGGGGGGAAATTGCGCACAAGAGGCTTCTTTTGCGCGCGACGGCCTTTGGGTGAGGTGTTGGTCAAAGGAAAGAAGCCAAAGGGGTTGTGCGCGAAGGTGAACCCCGAGGCTTGCTTGCGCGAAATAAAGGAGGTTACCTGAAGATCGGCATTGCCCGCGGAGGGGGTGGGATTGCGCGCACGAGCGACCCTTCGAATTCTGGAAACCCTCAAAACGTTGGGGGTCGCCTTGTATTTATAGGCAACCCCGGGCGCGCAATTCGGTTCGCGGGCGTGCAATTCGGCGCGGGCGCGAAATAGGGGCCCGGCGCGCAATAGGGCCGCGCACAGGCGTCGGGCGCGGAACATTCCGCGCCGACTCGACCCATTGCGCGAATCCCGGATGGATTGCGCGCACATAGCCAATGTTGAGCGCGGGCCTCCGAAATTTCGCGCAATGTCTTCGGGCCTTCCGAAACGTGCTTCTGACTCCAAATATGACCTTGCTTTCCTCATCCGGAACTTCGTTTGAGGAGAAACGGACTTTTCCGGCGTCTACACCTACAAGAATAATTCTTCACTTCATGCCAACATGGATCTATTAAATGAGTCTTAGAAAACAGAATCTATCCTGATCAATGCCTTCTCCCCATCACTATCATCATTGACCTAGAATGTCCCAGATTGTATATTCTTTCATAAATTTGGTATGTTGACCTTCACAATATGGGTTACAAAAAACACACAATCATAATGACACCATACTAACCTCCAATATGTTTTGGATAAGTTTTATTTTTTTTGTAAAACATTACTCATATTAAATGAAACCATTCCAGTGAAAATGCAGTAAATTTTTTGAAAGATTCAAAAATAGCGTAAAAATATATAAGGTAATGAAAGTTGAATTGGAATGGAATAAATTAAATTAAATGGGTGTGAAATCATTGAACAAAATGAAATAAAATAATGGGAAATTCAATGAAAAAAATGATTTTCATGGTGTAATGAAATAAAATGTAGGGAAAAATAATTTCTTAATTAAACTATTAAAACTGTTAGACGAGATTAAAATTAAATCAGTGAAAAAACCTGAATCTATATTAGATGATAGCCAAACATTTCCCACAAGAACAATGCATCACTTCATGCTAACATAAATAGGTTAAATGAGTCTTAGCACACATAATCCATCCTAATCAATTTTTTATCCTTGTCACTATCATCATTGATCTAGAATGGATAAGGAGGTACATTTTGGCATAAAACTGGTATGTTGACCTTCATAATATGGTTTAGGAAACACACTCACATTCAATGGTTTTATACTAACCTCCAGTAACTTTTGGATAAGTGTAATTTGTTATATAAATAAAAATCACACTAAATGACACCATAATAAGGGAAACACAGTGAAAAATTAGAATGTTGAAAAAATAGACTAAAACTATATAAGGTAATGCAGATGGAATTGAAATGGAAAAAATGATATACAATAGAGGAAATGCAGTGGAATAAATAAATGAAAATAATGGGAAATCAAGTGAAAACAATTATGTGCTGGGTATAATGAAATAAAATTCAGGGAAAAACTAATTACAAAATAAAACAATTAAAACATTTAGAGTAGATGAAAATAAAATCAATGAAAAAACCTGAATCTATATTGTACGATTACCAAACATGTCCTGCAAGAACCGTGCTTCACTTCATCCTATCATGAATATGTTAAATGAGTCTCAGCAAAAAAATCCATCCCACTCAATGTTTTTCACATTCACTAACATCATTGATTTAGAATACACTAGGTTTTTGATTCTAGCATAAAACTTGTATGTTGACCTTCACAATATGGGTTCAGAAAAACACTCACACTTAATGACACCATATTAACCTCCAACAACTTTTGGATAAGTGACATTGGTTCTCTTAAAGAAAATCATACTTAATGACACCATACTATGTAAAATATGCTGAAACATTATAAGGATTCAAAAATAGAGTAAAAATATATAATGAAGTTCAGGAGGAAATGAGAGAGAAGAAATGATAGTCAAGGGGGAAATTCAGTGGAAAAAATGAAATCAAATAATGGGAAATGGAGTTAAATATAAATGATTTGCACGGTGTTATGAAATAAGATACAGGGAAAAAATAAATTCTTAATAAAATAGATAACACTTTTATAGTAAATGAAAATGAAATCAATGAAAACCCAAAATCTATATTGGTGGATTGGAAAACATATCCCGCATGAACTATGATTTACATCATGATAACATGGATCTGTTGAATGAGTCTTATCTATCAGAATCCATCTCAATTAATGTATTTTTCCTGTCTCTATCATCGTTGATTTAGAATGACCTAGGTGTTTTTCTTACATAATTGTATAAAACATATCATTAATGAGGAATTGAATTAGTTTAGAAAAACTAAAATTGGATTCAATGAGATGATGCATGTCATTGCAGGAAAAAACATATAAATAAAAAAAAATTCAAAATTTGTAATAATACCAAAATTCATAATTTAGAATATGAATAATTACTTAAATACTCTTCTTCCTGATGAAACTCTTATGATGAAAATAATAATTTTGTGTACAAATGCATAATATGAGAAAACATATTTATAACTAAATTTTTAAAATTAAAAGATAATTGGAAAAAATAAAAACTAAATTTAAGAACTCAATAAAGTAATGGAATCAATATTAGAAAAAAATTCTAAAATAGAAAGTGGACCAAAGTAATAAAAATTAGGTTATGGGAAAATATTGTTATTGAATTATGATCATCAAATGTATACTAAGTTTATTTGATGTATGAAAAATGTGTGAAAATATATATGTTACTAAAATTATAAAAAGAGGTAAATGAAAATATGTAATATATTGCATGATAATTACTACAACTTAGTAGGGTTTATTAATCCGTCCTCCCAAATAAAAGAGATTCCTACGACCATCAATATCATAAAAAAATCATAACAAAATTTCGGAAACAACAATGAAACAAAGAATCAGTATAAAACCAGAGTTACATAAGAGGAACAACAACAATACATAGAAAAAAACCTTTGAACATAGGGGGAAGAAGAATAGATGGAAGAATATAAAAACTACAATATAGGGATTTGAAAAAACCTATCTCAGAGAAGACCTATTATAGATCAGTGGATATTTCTGCTCTCTGATGATTGAATGTTTTTATTAAATTTTAACTGAAAGAAAGAAGTAGATCATTAATTCCTCAAATAGGATTGAAGATGGATTGAATCAAATTATGGGAAATTTGTTTGAATGTAATGAAATTTAAAACTGAATACTGGAGAAATTTTTAACAGAATAGATACGGAGACAAAATTATTGTATGAGTGATGCGTCTTGTAATGTTTTAAAGCATTGGAATGGAGAAATACTGACCTGTCATTGAGATTAGTTAATGACCATAAATATGTACATTCTAATATATGGTTCATTTTTTGTGTGTTGAAGCTTACATTGGGTTGTTTAGGTGACGATGATAGAATGAAGACATGATTTAATAAAAGGAGATAGTGAGATCTAGATGTGAGGATGTTCACACGACACATTGTAGGAGCATAAGGCAGCAATAGTCTTGGGCAAGGAAGATCGTCTGAATGTATAGAGGTGATGATTTCTGGTGGATTCTGTGGAGGGGTGGATACATTAGTATCTGTTGTAAGGATAGTAATATGGATGGAGAAGTGGAAGAAGCATTATGGTAATGGGAATGTGAATGAAGGTGTAGGTGAATTCGTCGTGGTGGATGCAACAAACCCCTAAAATGGTGGGAATAGTCGAGGATGTATGGTGGAAATGGTAAAGCGGACGACAGATTCACAGTTTTAGATGGGTTTATTTTTTTGAAGGGTGACATGGCTATCTATTTATGTGAAATCTAAGATGGAAAAATAGGAATTTAGAATATATAATAGATACTATATTTCAAGAAAATCAGAAGATTCAGCCCCATAAAAAACTGAGGCAAATATCAACTTTAGAAGATCTCTCTCAATTATATGATGTAGAGGAAATACCTTGAGAAGATTATAGAGTCTTGATAGTTGAAAATCCAGATAGCTCGGATGCCACATCCAGGCATTAATTCCCCACGAAAATTCCCAAGAGATCCCTGGTTGTAAACCAAGTAATAAGATTTTAATGTGAAATAATTGATGTACAGAAAATAAAATTACTAGTTTTTTTTGTAGACAATTATACCATTATGCAAAAAAATAACACCATTCTTGTAACAATTCTGATGTACTCATTGTTTTTAATTTAAGAGTCACTAGTAATCCATGACATTGAACCTGCATGGAATAATGGTCTTCATTCCATCATTTCATGCCAGTAGTTACAATACTACACCTCTATCCTATATTTCTATCTTGTCACGCCCCTTATTGTGTATAAAATTTAAATGATTATCTTGTACAACTTAATCTGTGGTAAAAAGAATGGCTTATTGATCATTTGGGAGAAAAGTTATCTAAATACAATATCAATTATCTCCTCATTCAATGCTTCTAAAAACAATAGAAAAATGTCCATTAGGGAATAGTGGTAACTATTTTCCAAAAATCGAAATATATGTTGTCATTGGTGAATGGAAAAAATGGTGAAATAAGAAAATTTCTTATCCAATGATAAATACTGAAAAAGTAATAGCATAGATAAAGTAACTGTAAATGGTTTGAAGAAGAGAAAACCAATATAGTGGTATGTTTATTCCTTAGAAAATAATGGTTGGAAAAATTAATATTGTTTGTGATAAAAGAAAACTAATAAATTTATCAAAAATTAAATAGAAATGAAATAATTTCATAAATGAAAAATTACCTTGAATCTTTTTTACCATTGCATTTAGAAATTGTAGTTGATGATAAATCAACCCAAATATAAAACGAAATGTAAGGTCATTGGGAACCATTATAATGAAAATGGAATGTAGAATCATTGTACATATCATTAATAAAATTGCATTTGACACAACCTACATCAAATAATGAAACAACAATAATATACATATCCAAGTTGACTAGTTAAAGTTATTGATCTGGCTAATTTTAATTAAGGGAGAAAAAAAATCTGAGATGGATCCTACTAAATAGGTGATATAAAGATGTGTGGACCTTGAAAAAATGAATTGGTGAATAAATACCTTCTAAAAAAATGAAATATACATTGTAATTAGTGAATGGGAAAAACAGTAACATTGAAGGACAACCATTGCAGAATGAATTGACATATGAAGGAATATCAGCGATGAAGTGGTCACACATGGATTTGGGAAGGAAATAAGGGTGTCGTAAGTGGAATGGTTCGACCATCAGGGATTTAGGTATAGAAAAATTGAGATTTATTTACCGTATGATTTGAATCTATAAGATTTTATAGTCCAAACCCATAGAATTCCTATTCATGTTCATGAATAGACCAAAAATGGAGGGTGGAGTAATTGGGAAGATATGAGGAGTGGAGTGGCATCCACCACCAATTTCCTGTTGCAAAAATCTATAGATTTAGAACAACAAGCTTCGTGTTCATGTGGTGGTGCTTATATTAATCTTGAAGAGATTGAAGCTTATGTTAAATAAATAATCCATGATCACGTTGAAAAAATTAATTCAATTAAATCATTGAATACGGTGGGGTCGTTGTCACCGCTACAACCATCTTCAGATATAGAACAACAAGATTCATGCACATGCGGTGGCTCTTATATGAGACATATAGGGAAGGAAGATTATGTAAATTACATATTCCAGGCTCAATATGAAAAAATAAATTGAATAAAAACATTGAATGCATTATGGTAGGAGGGTGTGTAGCAGTAGGTTGGGCGAAAGTCAAACTACCAGAAATCGAAGGCTACTGCACATGTCATAGGAGGGTGTGGAGCAGCTGTAAAAATGTAGAGGGTGTCATAGAAACACCCGATGGAAATCGAAAGTCAGTGATTCCTAAGTAGTTCATGGAGGATAAAACCGTAAAAATTTAGTTGGTACCATTGCACGACCTGACGAAAATCATGAAATGGAGGAGTTGACAACGGAGGATCTGGAGACTGAGGAGATGAAGGCGAAGGGGCAGAAGGCGGAGGATCCGATGGTGGATCATGCGAAGGTAGATTTGGGGCTGGAGAGGGGATTCGAAGAGGGGATAGAGAGAGGGGATTCAGGGAGGGGGATTTATGGATGGGGAGTGGGAAGCCTATAGAAGGTAGAGGGGAATCGAGGAGGGGTGGGAGGAGCGATGGTAAATCCTGATCGGGGGAAGGAGGGTTATTCTATCACGACCCGTCCTCGGGGCCCGTGTCGTGACTACCCCAAGCCCGCCTTCCATAGGCCAGAGGCTGGCGACTAGCACCAAATGCGTAAATCCCGATAACTAGGAAGGCATTGCATTTATAAAAGTAAACAAAACACCACAGAGTACAAGAGGAAGTAAAACACTATGTACAAAGACAAGTGCTGAAAGGAAAATGGGCCAGAATAGAAACCCAAATGAAAGTACAACTACAACTGAACAGGTACAACAGAAAAAAACAACAACTGGAAGAATAGAAGTGGCTCCTGGGTCGTCCTCCTCAGATCCTACCTGAAGGGTAGGTACAGATGGCGCAGCTCCTGGATCGTCCACCACGGATCCTACCTGAAGGGTAGGTACAGATAGCCTCCACAATGCTCTCACCCGTCAACCACCTATGTGTTTCGTCTCGCAGTGAAGTCCACCTCCGGATACTAACTTGTCGTGTAGTCCACCTCCGGGTACCGTCCAGTCCTCGAACACTTGGCCTCCGTCATCACTGTCAGTCGTCTGCAACCAACACAATGAGGTGCAGGCATAACCCGTGCAGGGGTGAGTATAACGATACTCAGTAGGGACCCCGAGACCCCTAAGGTCTCACTAAAACCAACAAGTATAACCTCAAAGAAGATCTCAAAATATAACATCTACTTAGGTATATGTCAAATATACCTAAGTTATCAAGTAACCCATCTAAATCTTGAGGAAACACAAAGATTATGAAATCAACAGATAACCACCACCCAGGTATATGCCCAAATATATACCTAAGTTATCAAGTGACCCATATCAATCAAGAGGTAAACACAAAGGTCATATACTCAGCTCAAACCAATAATTTCATTATCGAAACTGTAACTGCTGAAGAGCCCCGTCTCTGGAGTGTACAGTGGTCCTGTCATGACTCCAAGGTACTTCTCACTATCCTAAGACTGCTTAGGTAATCCTCCTGTCGAGCACCGCAGGTCAGCCACTGAAACACATTAGTGCTTCCTGTCGGGGTATGCCACCCAAACACAGTAGTGCACACCCCCTAGTAGCCTGCAGAGGTCCTCTCCGCACGAGTACCGTGGGTCTTCACTATCACACAGGTAGTGATCCGTCCTCCATGGGTCTTCACCTCACAAAGTAGTGCTCCGTCCACTGGGCTAGTCGACTCACTCCAAGTCGAGTCGGTCAAGCAGTAGTCAGGTCTCAGCTCGCTACACAGTCTCTGTACTCTGCACACTCGTCTATGGGAGGGTCTGCTCCACGAGCTACAGGTCGATACTCCAAGTATCTCAAAGTCCTATGAAGAAGTATCTCAAAGAACTGCCTCGTCATAGGGGTCTCAATGCAACAGACGGCGCGTCAATCGGACACCCGGTCTGTGATTTACTAGCCTTTTCGTCCCCAGGGCCCTGTTGGTTTAGTGTGAGAACCAACCTGGCCGTATCTCAACTGTACCCCAAACTCTCATAGGTTATACTCATAGGGACCGTTTTCAACGTGATCACCAACGCTGCTGACGGTTCGTCAAACAGACGTCCGGTCTAAAAGATATCAGTTATTTCCGTTCCAGGGGCTCGGTTGGATTTCAGATTCAATCCAACCCGGACACTATCCAACAGCAACCAAAACTCAGGTGAAGTATGCCAAAAGTTCCGTCTCAACATAACGAATTCAACGAGACAGAAGACACGTCAATCGGACGCCTGGTCTGTGTGTTATTGGATTTTTCGTTCTAGGGGCCCGGTTGGTTTTTAAGTCAAAACCAACCCGATCGTACTCCACCTGCATCCAAACCTCGGGCGGAGTAAGCCAAAAGATCCTTCTCACTTATAGGAATCCAACAAAGCCAACGACATGTCAATCGGACGTCCGGAGCTCATGATATAAGCGTTTCCGCTCCGAGGGCCCGGTTGGTTTTGTATCCGAACCAACCCAGCCGAACCCAAAGTATTCTGAAACCTTGAGGGCGATATAACAAAACGACCGTCTCATTCCAAGGATCTCTACGCAACTGAGGGTATGTCGATACGAGGTCCGTAGCCCAAGATACATGAAAAAGACCAAAGAGGGTCCAAAAACAGGGGGTCTGGGCCCGGACCGACCCCCCCTGGGTCGGCCCGACCCGGGTCGACCCGACCAGGACCCGACCTGGATGGGCCCGTCTCGGCCAGCGCGGCCGAGCGGAAGCCACAGGAGGGGTGCGCGGATTCCCCCCCCCCCCCTCGCCGCTAATTGAAGCCAGCGGCGAACCGCCGCTGCCGGTCGTCGGCGCCGCCACCGCCTTCCGCGGACCACCGGACGCACTCCGGTGGTCCATTTCTCATGTCGTCTTCGCCAACAGTCCTCCCGGGACCAGACCTTCACTGCGAAGGGATTCAAACACCATAGAGGTCTACTTCGTCGTCGTCCGTTGATCCGCACATTGATTAACAAGCTGCGGAGGGTTGACGGGCCATGTTTGTTCGGCCCGCGTCCTCCGCGTTAGGTGATATCAATTAGAAAATAATAAACACATGATTTTAAACATTGAAGAGGGTATAAATTATCCAAAATAAATTATACAAACACCTTGCAATCAAATACCCATGCATGAAAGTTTAAAAAATTTGAATGTGCCGCGTGACAACGGCGCACATTCTTGCCGCTCGATCCCGCGCGGCGTGACATTGTCGCGCATCCTTGCTGCTCGATCCCGCACGGTGCGACGGCACCGCGTGAATTTCATTCAATCCGCAACAACAAGAAAAACAAAAAGGGAGGGGGTAGCCATGTTTGTGCGGTCAGGCCTCCTCCCGTTAAATGATATCATGCGGACCAAATATCGCAGATAAAACATGGAAGAGAATCATGTAAGGAAAATCACGTAAACCCCCTACCTCGTTTTCAAGAGCGGAGTCGCGGAAAGTGGACTTGAAGACGACGTCACGGTGCGTCTGAGGAGGAAGCGACATCTCCTCATGTGTTGCGATGAAGAGGAAGGAAGGCACGTCATCGTTCTTTGTGGAAGGATTGTGTTCTTCGTCATAAGAAGAACTCTCCTCCAAATCCTCCCATGGTTTTCCCCACCCAAAATATTTTCCAAACAACAAATATAATAAGGCCCTCCCATTATGTAACATTTCTATGCATTTTCAAATTAATTCAAAATGTAAATTGAATTATTTATGGAATTAGTGTTTGCAACATAAATGGATGGGAGATGGAGAGGTTCCACAAATAAATTAAGGGGTGAGTTAACAAATTTAAAGAAAAAGGTCTTAATGGGGGAGTTCAAAGGAGTTATGGGGAGATGAAAAGTTTAGGGAATGTGTGGGCCCCACTCCACTAATATCCTCTCATGGGAGGTTATGTAGGTGTGGGACCCACCTCTAAATACCCTTGGGAGGAAATAACTGACATTGAAAAAAATAAAATTGTGTCCCACAATTTTATTTAACTTCTTCTAATTCCCCCCAAAACAATTAACTCTCAACCTGCATAAAACGCAACTTCAGAAAAGGTCTCCTTAAGTAAAAAACCGGCAATGTGGTTTAATCGGTGCCCTTGGAATTTGATTCTGAGCACCAGTTTAAAAGTTATAAATTCCCGCTCGTTCGTTCACTGAACGTACCCAAGCTAAACTTCGAAAAATGATTCTGGGAACACCGGGCCTCAGAATCAGGCACCGTCAAAAACCGCGTTCTTGTAAAATCCCAAAGAAAATTTAGAAAACATTTCCCTTCAAATATCTGGGTCTTTACATTACTACCACCTCAGGGCTTTACGTCCTCATAAAGCTTTAACACACACTAGCGTTACAAAAAGCGGTACAGAGCACGCATCTGAGCCTTCCGCTCCCATGTGCTCACACAGAGGTTCCCGTACTGGCAGAGAAAGTGCACCCGAGGAATCGGTCGTCCTTGTAGGATTTTCCCTGTCGATCCTCGATCCCCACTGGAACCACCTTGAACGACACCCCATCACCATCTTCCAGCTCCTCATGGTCGATGATATGAGAAGGGTCGAGCACGTATCTCCTCTTTTGAGATACGTGGAAGTTGTCATGCACTTGGTGCAACTGTGGTGGATGGGTCAAGAGGTAAACCACCCCGCCTACCCAAATAAGGACATAGAAAGGTCCGTTGAACCTCGGAGATAACATGCCGCCTTTTCCACATCTCTGTAAACCTCATCGAGGTGAGACCCATATAAGGACGTGATCGTCATTCTCGAACTCAAAGGTCTCCAACTCCTGTTTAGAATAGAAACATTAAATGACTGCTACCACGAGGGTAAGGTTGACCGACTCAAGAATGATCGGCTGCACCCTCCTATGCATGAGTTATCCTGTGCTGTGTGGGGTTTCCTTTTCACTGACCAAGGAAAACCCATGCCGATGCCATAGTTAAACCACAACCTTTTTACCTAATACTGTCAATATGTGTATGAACTGTGATTGCCTAGTCCATACTAAAACCAACGTCGGAAGGCCTCGATGCTACCACCAAGAGATTCCATCCGAAACTCTCGCCTGGAGGGATTGACCACACCGTCGGCGTAAGTGTGATTATCGAGTCTCCTCCCAAGGTATCTTCAGACGTGAGGGTCAAGTCCACGGCTTACTGGAAACTCTAGGTCTTGGACAAGATTTGTGAAATTAAGGAATGATTCATATCGATGTCTGTTAATACAACATCTAGTAGTGGACACAGACTATAGCTCGAATCATTTTTAGAGCCATTGGGTCACAATCCTTGACTGCATGCAGCTACCCTCTTCCCCCGCCCCCCAGCTCCCTGAGCCTGGCGGGGATAAGTAAGGCGGGGTGGTTATAGCATGTTAAGATGTACACCACCTCATGCTATGCTCCTAGATCTACCTCCATGTCTGCTGCTTTGCAGACTCATCTCTCCATTAAGTGTCCTCTTATGGAAACATTTAACATGTCTGAGTCTCCAATACTGGTGCCCGTTTCTTGTTTCTTACTACATTGTGCAGTCTTCATCCGCTCCAGGATGATCTACACCTTCTTTTCCTACGATCTGAAAGAGATGCTAAAATTTCTCTTTTGCCGAAAAGAGAAACTCGGTCTCATACCTCTGGATGAACCACACCCATTTCCTAATATAGTCAATCCTGACACGAATAATGTATTCATGCCATGGATGACGTCATAAGGCCTCGACGTAACTACCAAGAGATACAACTGTCACTCTCGCCTCCAAGGGTCGAGTCACATTGTCAGCATCAGTGCAAAGTCACTGGGTCTCCTCCAGTAGAAATCTAAAAATTGAGGGTCAAGTAAACAGTCTTAACCAGGACCACTCAGTATCAAACAAACAAAAAGGATAGGAAAGAAAACATCACAAAGATAAGTGTCTTTTTCTTATTGCAGCTCATAGTACAAAGACACGAATTCAACATAAAAATGGTCTAGAAGTATAATGGACGTATCCACTAGTTCTGCTCCTTTCCACCTGATCCCGGAGCTCTACTGCCTTGTGCACTACTCGGATGTTGCTCAAGCACCCGCCGCTGCTTCTGCCTCGGTGGCTCCTCCAAAGCCTGTGGATCAACTGTACGATGATTCGGACAGTCACGTGCCAGGTGACCCTTCCTTCCGAATTCATAACACCTCCTGCTCCTCGTACGGCTGGCTCTGACCCCACCCCGGGTGCCCCGCACCACCGGTCCTAAAACCCGATATCATCCAACTGCTGGTCTGGTCCTCCTGGACCTCTGCATCATTTGTCTACTGCCCACAGATGACTCGGCTACTGATCGAAAAACACGCGGTAAAGGCAGCAGCTCCTGAACACGATCAGAGTGTAGAGCTGCTGGCACAAACTCCACCCTGAAGAAGGTCTTGATGTCTTCCCATGCGAAGGACATCCCATCACAAAACTGGAACAAGTGGCTCCACCACCTGCCTGTTTCTGCCTAAAGAAGGCTGGCAGCAAAGATCACCATGAAGTCTGCCAGCATCCCCACTAGCCTGAAGACTCTCACCATAGCCTCCAGCCAATCCTCAGCTGCCTGCGGGTCCGTCTCTCCCCGGATCCTGGGTGGCCTCTGTCGCTGGAACTCGTGCAGCGCACTCAAGTGGCGTGCATCACGTACTGTTGGGGATGGTGGCATCGGTGGCCCAACGTATGGTAGTACCGCTGGTGCCTCTGTTGGTGCCCCAACTGCAAGAAGGCCCCATACCAAAGCCTCGTCGCTCGGCATGCTGTCAGTACGCACATCCCTCTGGGATCTTGCTGGTCGTCCGAGAAAAGGCATCCTGAAAGAAACAACGTGACATGGTTAAACAATTATACCTAGTGAGATGACCTGGTTTGAGTTGATATTTAAATAAAACTTCTGGAAACACACACGCAATTAGTGTTTCCATGCACAAAGTCAGAAATCCGTTTTCACGGTCCTGATGTATGGATACGTCGGCCACCCGCACCAAAACTGGACTCCATGAACTGAAGACCACACTCGGTACCCTTAACACTATTGCTTCACAGAAAGAAAATATTAGAGTTATAAGTTCTGCGGTAGAACCAACTCCTCTGATACCAATTTTTCACGACATGTCCTCGGGGCCCGTTTCGTGACTACCCCATGCCCACCTTCCATAGGCCAGGGGCTCGGGACTAGCACCAAAGGCGTAAATCCTGATAACTAGGAAGGCATTGCCTTTATAAAAGTAAACAAAACACAATAGAGTACAACCAGAAGTAAAACACTAAGTACAAAGAGAAGTACTGAAAGGTAAATGGGATAGAATACAAACCCAAATGAAAGTACAACTACAACTGAACATGTACAACAGAAAAAGACAACAGATGGATGAAAAGAAGCGGCTCCTTGGTTGTCCTCCATGGATCCAACCTGAAGGGTAGGTTTAGATGGCGCATATCCTTGATCATCAACCACGGATCCTACCTAAAGGGTAGGTATAGATAGCCTCCACAACGCTGTCGCCCGTCAACCTCCTCCGTGTGTCATATCGCCGTGAATTCCACCTCCATATAGTGACTTGTCGTGTAGTCCAACTGCGGGTACTGTCCAGTCCTCGAACACTCGGCCTCCGTCAGCACTGTCCGTCATCTGCAACCAACACAACGAGGTGCGGGCATAGCCCGTGCAGGGGTGAGTATAACAATACTCAGTAGGGACCACGAGACCCTCAAGGTCCCACTAAAACCAACAAGGATAACCACAATGAAGATCTCAACAGATAACCTCTACTTAGGTATATGTCATATATACATAATTTATAAAGTAACCCAACTCAATCTTGAGGAAACACAAAGATTATGAAATCAACGGGTAACCACCACCCAGGTATATGCCCATACATATAACTATGTTATTAAGTGACCCATCTCAATCAAGAGGTAAACACAATGGTCATAGACTCAACTCAAACCAGGATTTTCATTATTGAAACCGTAACTGCTGAATAGACCAGTTTTTGGAGTTTAATGTGGTCCTGTCACGACTCTGAGGTACTGCTCACTATCCTAAGATTGCTGAGGTACTCCTCCTGTCGAGTACCGCGGGCCAACCACCCAAACACAGCAGTGCTTCCCTCCGGGGTATTCCACCCAAACACAGTAGTGCACACCCCCTAGTAGCCTGAATAGGTAATCTCCGGACGATTACCACGGGTCTGCACTGTCACACAGGTAGTGCTCCATCCGCCATGGGACTGCAGCTCACAAAGTAGTGCTCCGTCCATTGGGCTAGTCGACTCACTCCAAGTCGAGTCGGTCAAGCAGTCGTCAGGTCTCAGCTGGCTACACGATCTCAGTACTCCGCACGCTCGTCTCTGGGTGGGTACGGTCTATGAGCTACAGGTCGATACTCCAAGTATCTCAAAGTCCCACGAAGAAGTATCTCAAAGAACCGCCTTGTCATAGGGGTCTCAACGCAACAGATGGTGCGTCAATCGGATGCCCGGTCTGTGAGTTACTAGCCTTTTCGTCCCCGGGGCCTGGTTGGTTTCGCGTGCGAACCAACCCAGCCGTATCTCAACTGTACCCCGAACAATCATAAGGTATACTCATAGGGACCGTTTCTCAACGTGATCACCAACGCCGCTAATGGTTCGTCAAACGGACATCCGGTCTGAAAGATATCATCTTTTCCGTTCTAGGGGCCCGGTTGGATTTCGGTTTCAATCCAACCCGCCCACTATCCAACAACAATCAAAACTCAGGCGAAGTATTCCAAAAGTTTCATCTCAGAAAAAGGAATTCAACAAGACATACATCGTGTCAACTGGACGCCCGGTCTGTGAGTTATTGGCTTTTTCGTTCCCAGGGCCCGGTTGGTTTTTAAGTCAAAACCAACCCGACCATACTCCACCGGCTTCCAAACCTCGGGCGGAGTAAACCAAATGATCCGTCTCACTTAGAGGAATCCAACAAAGTCGATGGCACGTTAATCAGACGTCCGGAGCTCAAGATATAAGCGTTTCCGATCTGAGGGCCCGGTTAGTTTCCTATCCGAACCAACCCGGCCGAACCCAAAGTATTCTGAAACTTTGAGTGCGATATACCAAAACGACCGCCTCGTTCCAAGGATCCCTACGCAACTGACGGTACGTCGATCGGAGGTTCGTAGACCATGATATTGGCAAATTACCAATAAGGGTCCGAAAACGGGGGGTCTGGGCCCGGGCTGACCCGGCCCGACCCCCCATGGGTCGGCCCGACCCGGGTCCGACCCGACTAGGCCCGACCCGGCCCGGTAGTGCGGCCCCGCCCGGCTGGCTCGGTCTGGCCCGCCGCGGCTTGGCCAACGCGGCCGCGTGGACGTCGCGGGCGGGGTGCGCGATTTCCCCCCCCCCCCCTCGCCGCTAATTGAAGCCGGCGGCGAACCACCGCCGCCAACCTTCCGGCGGCGCGCCGGCGTAGCGCGCCCCCACCGTTTTCCGCGGACCACTGGACGTGCTCCGGTGGTCCGTTTCTCCTGCCGTCTTAGCCAACAGTCCTCCCAGGACTAGACCTTCACTGCGAAGGGATTCAAATGCCATAGCGGTCTGCTTCGTCGTCGTCCGTTGATCCGCACATTGATTAAAAAGTTGCGGAGGGTTGTCTGGCCGTGATTGTTCGGCCCGCATCCTCCGTGTTAGGTGTTATCAATTGTAAAATAATAAAAACATGATTTTAAACATTGGCGAGGGTATAAATTATCCAAAATAAATTATACGAACACCTTGCAATCAAATACCCAGGCATGAGAGTTTAAAAAATTTGAATGTGCAACGTGACAATGTCGTGCATTCATGCCGCTCGATCCCGCACGGCGTAACGATGTCACGCATCCTTGCCGCTCGATCCCGCGCAGTGCAACGGCACCGCGTCAATTTCATTCGATCTGCAACAATAAGAAAAACAAAAAGGGAGTGGGTGGCCATGTTTGTGCGGTCCGGCCTCCTCCCGTTAACTGATATCGTGAGGTCCAAATATCGCGGAAAAAAGATGGAAGAGAATCACGTAAGGAAAATCACTTAAACCCCCTACCTAGGTTTCAAGAGCGGAGTCGCGGAAAGAGGAATTGAAGACGACATCGGGGTGTGTCTGAGGAGGAAGCGGTGTCTCCTCACGTGTTGCAGTGAAGAGGAAGGAAGGCACTTCGTCATTCTTCGTGGAAGGATGGTGTTCTTCTTCGTAAGAAGAACTCTCCTCCAAATCCTCCAAATGTTTTCCCCACCAAATATATTTTCCAAACAACAAATATAATAAGGCCCTCCCATTATGTAACATTTCCATGAATTTTCAAATTAATTCAAAATGTTAATTGAATTAATTATAGCATTAGTGTTGGCAACATAAATGGATAGGAGATGGAGAGGATCCACAAATTAATTAAGGGGAGAGTTAACAAACGTAAAGAAAAAGGTGTTAATGGGGGAGTTCAAAGGAGTTATGGGGAGATGAAAAGTTTAGGGAATGTGTGGGCCCCACTCCACTAATATCCTCTCATAGGAGGATATGTGGGTGTGGGCCCCACCTCTAACTCCCCTTGGGAAGAAATAACTATCATTGAAAAAAATAAAATTGTGTTCCACAATTTTATTTAACTTCTTCTAATTCCCCCCAAAAAATTAACTCTCAACCCGCATAAAACGCAACTTCGGAAAAGGTCTCCTTAAGCAAAAACCGGCGTTGCGGTTTCATCGGTGCCCGCAGAATTTGATTCCGAGCACCGGTTCAAAAGTTAGAAATTCACGCTCGTTCGTTCACTAAACTGACCCGAGCAAAACTTCGAAAAATGATTCCGAGCACACCGGGCCTCGGAATCAGGCACCATCAGAAACTGTGTTCTTGTAAATTCCCAATGAAAATTTAGAAAAAATTTCCCTTGAAAGTTTGGGGGCTTTACATTTTTGGCGACGAATCTGAGGATGATGTCAAGGAACCCTTATTGTAGCGGAGCTGAAACCCGAGATGGGTATGGGTATGGATGTAGGGAAACATAAATTGGATGGGGGGAGTAGTTTTTTAGGTGACAAGGCCTTCTAATTAGGTGACACATAATCTTGGGGAAACTAAGTTTAGTATATATAATATATTATTTTACATTGAATTATTTTTAAAATAAAATGGAAGTTTTCAAATTGTTGAAACAAAAATGTAAATATAATTTAAAAATATATACTTTTCAATATTCATTAGAGAATAAATCATTTCAAAAAAATATGAATATTTTACCCTAATATATATGCTTATAATAGGATTTAAAAATGATTTTATTTTTATAAAATATAATAAATATTAATTACATAATTTAATTATAATATATTCTCAATAAAAAAATATTTTAAGAAAAACTATTTCTAAATAATAAAATAACTTTACTAAAAACTTAGTAATTTCATTCATAACCATAAATATATGAATTTTTACTGATTATGTACATTAAATAAATATTTCATAATTTAGTTAATATTATTCATACCAACCAATTTAACATCTAGGTTATAAGGGTCATATTTAAATAATAATATTTTTGTGTTTATTTGAGCTCAATGTTGAATTTTTTATACGCTATAGAACATAATGTTCATTTAAAATATAAGGGTTTTAGGAACCAAAATCTATCAATGATATTAAATTTATTTAAAAATAAACATATTGTAAAATTATAGAGTGTTATATTATCTTTTAATGTTTGTGTTGTGTGTCAAATACATTATTAAATATGATATTCATCTTAAAATCTTGGGGTGTTATAATTGATGTGAGATTTATATATTTTAAGCTAATATATTCCAAAAAAATTCCAAAGTGGGAGAATAAGTTTATTTTTAAGAATTACATCCCCATAAACTTCCGTTGATTTAGAATAATACACTTTAGATATGATCATCATAAAATTTGGTGTTTTCACTACTAATTATACATCTAATTAATGAGGATATTAATCAATATTCCCAAAGACATTTCCAAATGAAAATGAATTCATATTCCCAACATGAAATAGAGTACATAAAAATTTGATCATATCTGTTACCTCATAATCATTATCATTCAATATTCAATCCTTTAGTAAATTGAAAATGGTTCATATGATTGTTTTTATCGTTGATCTGAGTGATCAATCTAGAATGATTATTTACATGATCTCTAAATAATGTAAAAATATTTTCAAACTATTACACCTTAGTTTTAAAATAGATCATTCATGGTCATAATCTTTCCCAATCCTTAATAATGGTTCATAAAGAAAATGTTTATTAACCCATATAAATCTGAAGGCAATGTTAGACTACTTGTGTTGTAAATTTACACTAAAGATGAAACAAAATGAATATTGACATATACTTAATAAACATTTATCATGGTTATTGACATCTGATTAATTTTTTCCAAAACCACATCCTTTTAACATACCACTCCTCACATATTGGATTGGGAATAGGAGTGTGATGATACTTTCCATATGTGACATCCCCAAGAAACCAATGGCTGGAAATAAATGCCCATAGCTTCATAAAAATTTGGGGATAATTATTCCATTTAAGAAAAAAAAACTGAACCAAGATAACAGTTACAAAAAAACTACAATATGATGCATTTGAACAGTTTAATAATACTCAAGGTATGAGCAGACCAACAATGAAACCAATCTATATCAGATTCAAAATAAAAATCCAAAAACCAAAACCAATATAAAAGACTCCAAACACACCAATAAAACAACACCCAATCCTACCAAAGAACTAAAAAACATACCTAGACAAAGGAATCAAGAATCATCACTAAATAATGATGATACCTGGACTTTACATGTGTCTCGGTATATCACATATGCAAACACTACAAATTTAAATAGTAGGGGGTTATTATAAAACTCAGTAGGATTTCCCCAATTACATCCTAAATCAACCCACTATGATAGAAAATCTTAGGAAGTATATATAAAGATGTTTATATTAAATTCATAACCATTTATAAGGAAAACTATTTTCCATGGAATGAAACAATACAAACCTCTAAAACCATATCTCAATTTCTATTTTGGAATACCCAATAAAAAGTTATAAAAATCCACAAAACCACACATTCCTTCCGAGGTTACAATTATATATTCATGATAAATCACTCATTGATCTACCATGTCATCACAAGGTAACCATATACCAAATTCGCCAGTGGTACATTACCCTTCCACAAGTTCACGTTAATGAAAATGGGAAAACTCCAACCATTTATTCTAAATAAAATTCCAAACTAATTTAACCAAAACATTTCAATAAAACAATAATTTTATTGGAAAAAATTTATGCCCAATTTTCCATTCATAAAATCCAAATAAAAACTTTAAAATCAGAATTTTAAAATTATTAAAACAAATCCATTTTCTATAAAACAACAAATTTAAAAAATTTCACAATCCATAACTAAAGATGGGTTCCATCAAACATTTCACATAAATTTAAAATTTCATATAAAAAATAAATTACTTTTAAATAAATGTTTGTTGTTCGAACAAATTGGTTTTGATAGTTAATCCACCAATAAATCAAACAATGGAGAAACCAAATAATGACCCAAAACACCAAGAGCATGGCTTGAAACACCGAAAACATACCATAGAAGTTTTATCTTCCATGGAAAAAATTTATATCATCATTAATGGAATAAAGAATATTAAATTATCCCTAATAGATTAGATCCATGATTCTAAGAGAGGGGTTAAGAAGAAAACTAAGAAAAAACTAAGAACGAGAACTCACCAAGGATTCTGGGCCTCCAAAAAACATAGAAAAACAAATGGATTAATCTTAGATCAAGAGGAAGAGTCTATACAGCCTTTTTAAAGAGTTTAATTCTAGCTGCTGAATGATTAGTGAGAAAACGATTCATTTACGAGGTAATTCAAATTAAATCCACAAAATATGGATCTTATTTTTAATGATGAATGGTTAGTGTAATGTCATGACATTTATGAATGTTACAGACTATAAATTTTCAGTTTTAATTTCATTATATGAACATATTAATGTTTTATAATGAATTAAAGGATTTTATGAGGGGTTTTGGGGCTCGTTCAAATCTCGAAGCCCTGAATTTTGAAGATACATGAAAGGAAACATAGTTAGGAGAAACCATACAGCCCATCCTATATAGTTTCCCTAAACCATACATCTTGAGAAAGTGAGGTTATAGGGGTCCTCAAGGTATTTATCTAGTGATGTGACCAACATGTATAGATTATTAGTATTATAGGCCTCTTGTATATAGGTAATTCACACATTTGGTGCATGTTTTAGCTAATTGTGTGGCCAAACCGTACACCCTTGTTTGTGTGGGTAAAACTCCCATTTTACACATAATTAATATAAAATATGACACCGTTTATTCTCCAAATACATTTTATATTTGGTTCCTCTTCTTCTATAATAAAATAATACCTCTCCTCTTCCATGGAAGGGTCTTGATGTCTTCTATGTTCTTCATCTAAATAACTCACCATTGGAGGAAACTAAAATATCGTGGTATGATCTACAGTCCTATTTCTTATATTGATCATTTATTACATCCCCTATTGTTCTATTTAGGTATGACCCCTTTTTTCTATTTTCGTACATTTAATGTTTTCTTTATTTCTGTCATTCTGGCCTTATTCATAATTTGACAATGGTCAAGTGGTGCACTACTGCACAGAGGTTGGTGGTGCAACTCTTTCCCACTTGTTTTGTCTCTTTAAAATGGGTTTTTCATTGTACCATGCACTGAATCCTTCCGACGACACCTCTAAAATTATAAATAAAATAAATTAAATGTTTTTCCAATTATAGAACACCCTGAGTGAGTGAGGAACCACCAATCCAAGTAATCGCTTTAACCTAAGAAATCAAAATGGGTTTGTTTCCCTCTAACCCTTTCAATTATCATAAATGGTTAATCACCTCATTTGGTGTAATGTAATTTTAATAAATGCATTAAATTATTGTGGTTAATTTTATTTAAGATAAATGAGAGTACATGGGTTAGGAGTTTGAACATTATGTATATTTTCCTATGCCCCTGTAATATGATTATGAATATGAATTATGCTAAATGGATATGAATCCTTCTATATTATGTATATCATTACATTATCATTATATTTTATAATTCATTTCTTATGAATAATTCTGGTTTCATAGTGATCATTCCTTGTATCGAGAGATTATTCTTATTCTTAATGCCTTATGTCATGATTGATGGGTTTGAATTAAAGTAAATTGGATAGATTTTTTATCCTATTTTATATAATATTTCTTGTTGATATGTGATCTCGGATTCTATGCTTGATCTACTTGTCGTTTAGAATAGTACACGTGTCCCAGCTTAAGGACCCCAAGGAAGGACTCTCCGTGATTGGGTTGTTTTTACTTGATTCTCTATGAGTGACTTATGGATTTACTTGGATGGGATCTTTGGGTGGATTTACTAATACTCATGAGTGACACAAGTTCCCTAGGAGAGAAACCATGGATAGAGTCACTGGAAAGATGGTTATTCCATGCCTCGAGTGATATTTATCCCCTATGTGAGACACCTAGTACAAACTCTTAGTTCTCCATATCAGTGGTTATACAAGAGAGGGAGTTAAGGGGCGACTTGGACAGAATCATTGATATTGGTTATATCAGAGGTTCCTTTAGCGACCCTTGAGATTTTATATAGATCACCTTCGGTGGGTTAATGATGATGTTTTAGTTTTTATGGTTTACATTTCTTGTTTCATATTTCATTCCTCTTATTAAATTGAGATGCTTCTTGAATAATACACTAAATAAGATTTTACTAATAAAAAGATTAATATAAGGGTTATTTCACAGTAGCTTCCCTTCATATAATGACCCATAAAAATACCTTATCACATATATAGGTCCCTTGGGGTTATAAATACGGCCTATAATGAAGCAGGATTCATTATTTGGGTTTTTATTTAGGAACCTAGACCTTAATATTTAATTATATATGTATTTCACTACATTAATAATTTATGGGATACAATTAATTAATATATTTCATGAAATGGATTGATCTAGAAACATTGGTGGTGGCCTTCTGGGATTGTATATAACACATTATTTGGTATACCTTTGGTGCCAATGAAGACATTATGATGGAATCTATAGGTAAAGGGAAGTGTATAGCTTATAATTATTGATTTAAATTATTACGTTGGAGTTTGGGGGAAGCTAACGAGCCTATGGTTGATATTGTTTAGTGGTTTTTTTTGTTTTTTTGTATTTTATTTTCATGTGGTGTATGAATATATCCTTTGTTCCCTATGTACTCCCATTTTTTATATAATTATCACAATAATCATTTTTTTCTAGTTATTATTTATATTGCATGGTTATTTATTTATTCTGGATCCTCTATTATCTGTATATTAATACTACTTCTGAACCATTGGGATACTATTCTAGTCACATAGTGTCTCTAGTTTCATATATACTATATCTTATTCTATACATTACATTATTCTGTACAATTTGAACCATGAGGGAATAGTCTCCCCATGGAAAATACCTATGACTTCACTACTAGTTGGAATCCTCTTGCATTAAAGGAGTAATTCTTGTGGTCTTGTAGCCACTATCTTAGGGCATCACTAAGTGGCATCCTGGGTGGGATGGTACAATGTTGTATCAGGTGAAATTTTTCAATTTTTCTTACTGTTTGGGTTTATAAAATATACTAGGATATTGGAATTTATTTATGATCATATTCATGGTAGTATCTATCCCATGTACAGGGTATTCCCAGATACCTAGGATGGGATAATGATTATATTGCTTGCACTTGTTGCAATTTCATGGATTTCACTATTGGGTGACACACATACTTTTTGATTCTATTGTTATTAATAAAATTATTAACATTATTGGATTTATTTGATCATATCCTAATGATATAAGGGTATATCAAGGAATTCATCATTCTAGGAAACATAATACTTAAATGTCATACATTTATTCCATTCTATATCTACTTTTTTATTAATTTTCAGAGATGTGGGTTCTTTCAGAAGTGCCTAGACTTTTATATATAGAAATGTATTTACATTCCGTACAGGAATGTGGAAATATAATTGACACATAATGATCCAACCATAACCTGATAGTGTCTCTCTACATAGGTTAATGTAGACACTAAAAGTACTCAGTTATGGAACATTGATCTATAGAACATTAGTCACATGAGCTACAACATGTTATGGTTTGGATTAATTGGGTACCACATTTCTATTTATATGCTGTATTACCTCTTATAAATTGGAAGTTGTGATCTATCTAATTCAACCATGTAAATGGAATTTAAATACAAAAAATTAATAAATTGAATATATCCTTAAATGTGAAATAGGAACCTTTTATGTGTTATACGAGACCTTGACCCTTACATGAACTTAGTAGTGGGTAGTAGACTATGTCTTATGTGATCTATATATGTTTCCCTATCACCTAGATATGACTCCATGAGTAGAATGTGGGTTATTCCATTTTATAGCTAGTCCACGAGCCATTATTTTCATTATTGATTTTCCTATCCATTATAAATCCAATCTTGGGTGTTCACATGGAAATTATAGAGTTATTAGACCACAAAGATGGCATGTTGTTTTCCTGGGATTTGGTGATGAGAATACTCGGGAGGTGGTGGGCCCTAAGACACTAGTTTTACCACTAATAGTTCCACCTAAAGAACTTATATAATATCTTGCACTTGGATGTGATGTTCGTTCCATGTAAATTTCATCCTATTAATGAAATGTTTTAGGGTTTTCCCTGGACTTCCCCTTATTTGACAGAGTTAAGCTATGATTTCCAGTAAAAACATCCACCACCTTCTCATGGATGAAATATATTAGGATAAAAAGTCATTCATACAATCTATGTTGTAGATCTTTGTCCATATTTATATTCCTCTATTATTGAGGTTCAATAATTCTATATACGTGTTATATGATTCTGCCATGCATTGGTGGGAAATCATATAGTAGGATGTGTGGAATGAAGGAGTTTTCTGGAAGAACATATATGCATCCTTCAACAATCACTTCTTCTAGGAAACCTAGAGTGATTCCCATGATAGGGATTTTTTTTCAAATTTATCATGGTACTATGATTGTGCTATAGTATTTTGATCACATCACCGAGCTCCAATGTTTTTCTCCATCTATAACCATTTATTAGTGGAGTATATAGATGTGTTTTGGGGATGGAAATGTGTACATTGTCTAGTCACAAGTGAACGTCTCCTAGTTCACAACCATTACATATGTAGTAATCCAATCCCTTATTACATAACAAAATCTTAGATAAGCTATAAATGTAATCTATGGAGGGTTAGTTTCAAGAAAGATGAAGGGTTTTCTATCTATAAGAAGAAGACTTTTTAGGGTGCACATGAAGATGGTTCTAACTGGGTGACACAAACCTACAATGATGTGGTTTGTCACTAGTGCAGAATTCCATTCCATAAGAATCCCATGTTCATGAGGAACCCAATTGAGTGTCGAGATTTCAGAATTATGTGTCAACTTCAGTGATTCTTCTAGTCTTTTCCTATATCCTAGGGTGAATAGTGATCTGTATGAACTCCTCCGTTGGGTAAAAGATAATTAAAACCACATATATAAGGGAGATGGTATTCTACCATTTGATCAATCTGAGGTGGTGGTGGTCATGGATAAGGAAGACATGCTTGAGAATCAACTTCAAAAGAGTGGACCTACATAGGCTTGTAATGTAGAATCTCAAGGCCACACTTCAAGATAAATCTATATAGTTCATTAAACTTGTGATGAGTTGAGTCATGATAGATGTATGGTTACAGTTAATAATTTTATTTCCTCTACTATAGTTTCATCCCTATTGGATATAAGGGTATTTAAATTTTTTCTATCTTCCATAACAATGGTAAGTCTATTCCTTGAGATAGAGTACACTAGAAGTGTAATTAATCTTGAAATAATGATAGATTTGTTAATAGATGGTATACACCAATGTAGGAAGTTCACCTTGAGATAGTTTGGTATTATTTTCTATTGAAATTTATTATCCTTGAGATGAATTGTTATGACCTGTCCCTAGGGGGCTTGTGCTTTGAGTACCCCAAGCATGCCCCTAATAGGACAGTGGACAGTGACTAGCATCAAGCAGGCATATCCAACAAATGTGACGAATTTTACAAATCACCTATACACAAATAGATATCTCCAAGCTACGAATTCTGAAATATAAAATCACAATGTAACAAATTCTTGAAACCCACTATATCCCACAAGTGAAAGTTCTGGAAAGTAAACAAGGCCAAAAAAAGACTCCCAAATGAATAGAGTCTAATGCCACAAGTGTATCCTTTAAAGTAAGAGGTACTAGGACTATCATTGGAAAAGAAACTAAATACACATTATCCTCCCTAGTATTAAAAGGAACTTCATGGTCTTGATCTTCCTAGAGCAACATCAAACAGTCGATCATATTCATGAGACACAACATATGAAGATAAATCCCATGCATGGGTGAGTAAAAAATACTCTGTAGGAAACCCTGGAACAACAAACGGATACAAAAAAATAATAACTCAAAGTAAATACCACGATAGAATACCATAAAGTAACACCAAAATAAAAATACCATAAAGTAATATCAAAAAGTTAATACCATTAAGGAATACCACCAAGGAATACCATAAATGAATACCATGAAGGAATTCAAAAAAGGAATGCATAGTTATCTTCATATAGATACATGTCTACAAACAATATATCAATAACATATATATATATTAAATCCAATAATACACACAATATCAACCAGACACATAGCCTCTATAAGACACAAAATATCCATAAGGCACACAGTCTCTATAAGAGACATAGTCTCCATACGACACATATTATCTAGGTCACAGTCGTCTATAGACATGTTTGCTTGAAGCGATATCATTTTTGGAGAACCCACCCCTCAAGCCAGTATTTCATATTCAAACTCCCACAAAAACTCTATTAGAATATTTCGAAAATAATTACTCTTCATAATAGTCCCAACATCTTAAAAGGATCATCAACCAGACATCCATTTTAAATGTTATGGACCTTTGAAAATTTCAGAATGGCTAGGTCGTGGACTGATAGTGGCGGTTGACCACACTCCTAATTCTCCGACGGTATGGGCCTGACCCAAGTGTAACCTGACTCGTGGGGTCTGACCTGGTTTTCCGGCTCGACCTTGCCCCTTAGGCCGGATCCACTTCGACTGGACCCGACCCACCTCATCGGCCAGGCCCAATCGCTAGATCCAGCATGTTATCAGGTCGGTCATCTCAAGAAATGGCCTGTGGAAACTTCCACCATATCCCATGTGGTTCCACACAATGTATCACATACTCCGATCATGCTCGCTACATAGGATTGCATGAGGTACCGCCATGGCTTCTCTACACGCTGTCGTGCACTACCGCTACTTCCGCGAGTCTAAATTCTACATACGGTGCTCAAAAATATGAAAGTAAAGCCCCTCTATGATCCTTGAGTCTTGATATACATTGATCCAACCTCTTCTTTTCCATGCCTCCAATTTGGGTGTCTGATCACCATCAAAGCCTCATGGTAAGTCGAGTCGTGGTCATGAATATCCAACAACAATTAATTCAAAGAACAGGGGAGAGAAAAGTACCAAGAACACCTGGAGAATTAACCTTGGATTTTTTACATGTCGGCCTTGATTTTTTCTCATTATAAGTATAAATAAAGAAGATAAACTAATTCCCTGATAACCCCACATCAATAACCCTTCCAACAAGAATGAAAAAACCGCAGATCAATAATTTTGTGGAATGAACCTTGTTCATCATGGAAGTTAAGGATACAGAATAGAAACAATGAAACAAACACCCAATATGGAGGTTATATGATTCAATATCAAGGATTGATTGTTGTTGGCCATCAAGAGCATTGTCTGATCCCAATGTTTGTCATCACTACTGAGAGAAATATTTAAGGATTGTCTCTAGATCCTCAAGAGAATGTCTAGGGTTATGGTCCAAACTCGGGGTCCCTACCTATCTCTTAATTTAAATGAAACAACATCACTGTATCTGTGTAACGTTAAAATAAAATAAATAGAAATTTTATTTTATTCATTAATCCATCCAAAAACTATTTTTCACACCTGACCTACACCTAAGCCTTTCCTTGGGAAAGCACCACATTAAAAAATCAATGGTGGTCTCCAATTTCCAATCTCAGTCACTATTCATGAGTAATTAGGATTTTAAAATAAAATAATTTTATTCAATTATTTTAATTATGGTTATGCCCTTGGTGAATTTTTTTTCAAATGACATTCAACCACCAATTTTTTTTCCATGCCTAGGGCAATGTTTCCATTTTGAGCTCAACTATTCCCTTTAATTTTTGATCTGGTCACCAATTTAAAACATAATTCACATTTTCAGGAAGGTTTCACCCACATGCTATTAAAAACATAAAATTTTTCAAAGAATGTTTTATGGTACAGTAGGCCACAAAATATCATGTTATCTCACAAACTGGACTCAAAATATTACTAAATAATTTCAAAAAATATAATTAAGAAAATATGAGTAATTAAATTCTCCCCACCTTTGGGCATTATGTCCTTGAATAGAAATAACAAGGGATAGTCAAAAAATGATGTAATTGAACATGAATATGGTCCTCCCACTCCCATGTGTTCTATGGATATTCTCATGCTACCACCAAATGTGAACTAGAGTAATCAACCACCCACAGAGGATCTCTTCTTTTCGATACACAATCTGCATGGGGTAACCAGCAAAAGTCACACCATTGTCAAGGTACATTATTCCCCATTATATTATGGGTGATGGGTCATGTACGTACCTCCTCATTTTCTACACATTGATGATATTGTGTACCCAATCTAACTTTTAGGGTATATTAATGTAGTATAATACCACTACAAATATACATAGTATCAAAAATGGTCCAATGAACCTCGGAGAAAACATTCTAGCATGGTTGAATCTCTATAATCCATGTCTTGGTGAGACCCAAAGGAACACTTTGCCTACTTCCTCAAACTCTAAATGCCTCAATTTCCAATCAATAAAAGAATTTGGACATCTTTGTGCTATCTTTATCAACTATTGGATAATCTGCACCTTTTCCCTAGTAGTCTGCGGATACTCTGGACACATGAGTGCTTACTATCCTAGGTCAATCTAGCAAAGTTGAAACCTATATGGTCTCTCATAAAAGACCTTGAATGGTGCTGTAGTGATGGTGGAATGATAAGAATTTTTTATGAAACATCCACCAATGGTAGGTGATACTCCCAACTACGACCAAATGCTATCAGGAACACCCAAAAGATTTCCACTAGAACATGAATGGTTCTCTTGTTCTGGCCATAAGTATATAGGTGAAATGTTTTCCTCAATCATAACCATGTTCAAAAAGACTCTGGAAATTCCTTCTATAAAAGGGATGTAAAGAGAGCATCATGGTCTGTGATAATCGTCGATGGAACTACACAGAGTCTAAATATCTCATGTATATAGGGGTGTCCTAATCTCTCTATTGAACACCTCTCCCAAATATCTAATAATTAAAATAACTTCATGCGTAAATAAACTATCACCGAGAAGATATTATGTCTCTTGGATGTATGTAGTAAACCTCTCACAATGTCCATGGACATCCCATTCCACTTCTATTCTAGAACCACAATGGGTTGAGTCTAACCCACTAGTACCTGGTGCTCGACCTTAATCTACTAAAAAGTGAGGCACTGATAAATAAACTCTGTAACTTCTTTCATTATCCATGTCCACCAAATTTTCCTCAAATGTCCTCATACATCTTCACCACACCTAGATGTACTGAAAAAGGGGATGTATGTAAATACCTCAAAACTCCTCCCACAACGCCACTCGTACTATTGTACACCCTCTGTAATGAACATAATTATCCTCACCTTTCTAACCTTCATTAGGGGAATGACTTATGGACATCTGAACATGTAATGTATCAACGATTGTATCCCCAAGCTATGCCTAACTAACTCTATATAAGAGTATAGGGTTAAAAACAATTGAATGGAGGCAGCTACTCCATCCCCATCCACAAAAGATATCTACAACAAGGCCAACTGTATTGATGCTTCATTCAGAAACTACAAACTAGATCTCATGATGAGAGTATCTGCCACCATGTTCCCTTTCATAGGTGTATAGACAATCTCAAAGTCATATTCCTAGAAGATCTATATCAATTTCCTATATTTATAGTTCATATCCTTTAGTGATAAGATATAATTGAGATTCATATGGGTAGAGTTGATGATAAACCACTTGATGATTAGGTAGTGTCTTAAAATCCTGAAATAGAAGACAACCACCATTAACTCAAGATCACGGGTCACATAGTTCAACTAGTATGGTCTCGACTATATTGAAGAGTAGTAAATCACCACTTTACCCTAAATTAAGACACAATCAGGACCAGTTCATGATGTATCGCCAAACACTACATACTCGGTACCCTCGTCTGGTAATCTTAGGATGGGAGCGCTCATCAATATCTAACTCAAATACTGAAAACTATCATAGAAATTATTTATCCACATGAAAGGATATCCCCCTCATATCAGATCTATGAAGAATGCTATCACTATGTAAAGGTCGGGTACAAACCTCTAATAGTAACCGGGCTTCCAAGGAAACTCTCACCTCGATAATGCTCTTGGGTGCCTCCCAAGCAAGAACCACCTCAATCTCTACGGAATCCACTATAACTCCATCCTATAAAATGAAAATACTTAGAAAATGGACCTCTAGAATCTATTAATAACACTTAAAGATCATCTCTTACATATGGATCTCTGGGAGTGTGTCTAGGACCATCCTCAATTTTCTCATGTTCCCCTCTTCGAATGCTGAGTACACAAGGATGTAATCAATGAAGACCACCACAAACCGGTCTATGTGTGGTTGAAAGAGCCAATTCATGAGTCCCATGAACACTAATGGGGATTTCGACATGTAAAACGACATCACCATGTACTCATAGTGGTTATAACAACATATAAATTCCATCTTCATTATATCCTCATCCATACTCGTATCTAGGGATACCTAGATCTAAGGTCAATCTTCAAGAACCATTGTACCCCTTTCAACTGATCGAAGAGGTCATTGATCCTTGGTAGTGGATACTTATTTTTCACATTCACTTGGTTTAGGTGTATAAAGTCCCCATATAACCTCAATATACCATGTGACTTCTTGTAAAATTAAACTGTAGCTACCTAGGGTGAAACACTCGGACCCACGAAGCCCTTCCTATACAAGTCCTCTAACAACAACATACGCTCACGAAACTCTATGGGAGCCATCTGATATAAATGTGTAGATATTGAAACTATCATGGGGTATTTATAAATGTATATGCCTACCTCCCATGCAGGGAGGTAATCATGGAACCTCCTTAGAAAAAACAACCTCATGATTTACCACTACTATAGGAAACTGTGGACTCAAATCATACAATGCACCGAGGGTCAGGCTAGTAAACTGAAAAGTGATTGGCTACACCCTCTTATGTGTGAGTCCATCCGGCACTACAAGTATTTACTTCTCACCAATAAAGAAAAAACCTAGTCCCATCAGTGAAAACACACCAAACTCTTCCCCTAAAATAGAAAATCTGAGCATAAACTTTGGTTACCCAGTCCATACCGAGAATGATGCCCTCAGGCAACGATGCTTCTACCATGATATCCCAACTAAAAATATCACCTCCAAGAGTAAGGTTACACTGTTAGTACTAGTGTGTGATCATTGAATCTCTTCATGTAAGACACTCTAAGTGTAAGGGTCAAGTCAATGGTTCAAATGGAATATCGGAGTCTCAGACGAGGTTCATGGAAATAAAATAATCTCTGGTACTTCTGTCTATCAAAACATCAGATAAGGAGGAAATGTCTTAGATCCAACCACTAATCATCCATAGATCCTTGGGGTCATAAGACTCCATCTTCTATAGCCAGCCTCATCCCTATCCACCAACTCCCTATGCCTGTTGTGGACCACTTGGGGTGGTGGTTGTAATAACTCAAACCTCTTACCATCTCTTACCGCCCTGCCTCCACCACTTCCACACCCCCAACCAAATAACAAACCTGATCCTACCTCCAACTCTAACTCAGTGGACCCTTGACCATCTCATGGTCAGTCATATGATAGGCTAGGTAATATCATTCAATATTTCCCTGGTCACTGCATGAGTAACACATCATGTCCCTCAACTGATTCGAGCTTCCCAGGGTTCCTCGCACTTCTTATCTTGTGTCTTGGGAACTTCTCCTGAAGAACATTACCCGATTGTGTCCCAAAAAGTATCAAAGGTTGTCTAGTGAAGAGGTATAAGCTACTTTGTTCCTTTTGGTATCTCCCACTACTGATGTCTACTCCGCAAGAAATCTCTCCTTTAGCAGGGCTCTCTCAAATAACGCAACATTAATAGGAATGCTAAGGGATATAATGAATTCTATGATATCCCAACATAATCCTTACTCAAAGGTCTGATCCTTGATGAATGTACCACAAACCATATCCATGGATTATCATGACTGATTGGTAAATCTCATCAAATAACCCACCATAGTCTGACTTCCTTACTGAAGATCTAGAAGCTATAGTATGTGCACAGACCATGACATGGCCTGAAAGAACACCTCTCTTAAGATATTCCTAAAGTCTTCCCAAGAGAGAGTAATCTCATAATGATTATTGGTCACTAATATCCACCATCCAACCATTGATCGTTGAAAAATATTCATGGAATGGACTTCCATTTGGTCAGAAGGTTTCCTCACAAGGTAGATGACATAGGTAACTACCTCCATCCAATCCCAAGATGCCTAGGGGTTTGGATCACCCCAAAACCTAGGAGGTTGTTGAATCTAAAACTCATGTAACATGTTCAGTTTACATGCATCCTTATCTGGTTTTAGCTTCTTCTCGATGGGTGGTTCTATAGCTTGAAACCCTCATGGAGGTTCTATCTCTGGTATTGTCCCCTGTATTGATGCCTCATCACAAGGCAGATCATCCTCTTGAACAGAGAATGGAATCATGGCTGACTGTTTTGATGGAGACATCCTGTAAAAACAATATATGTTATGATCAATATAGTATATATGTAGATATGAAACAAGAAGTACTTGGAAGACAAAACACATTCTTATATGATTCATGTACAATTATTTTCCACACAACCAGTGGTTTCATGTACCGGGTCAAAAATCAGGTTCCTAGAGTCCTATTGTATGGATACGTCGATCATCAATTGTAGTAACCGCCACTTCCACTAGCCTCCATTATTCCTCCAGTGCTCCCAAATTTTTAATTAAAGAACCTATTTGATCCTTGGATCCTGATATGCACTGATCCGAACATTGTTTCTTCTTTCCTCCAATCCAGGTGTCCAATCATGTTCGGTGCATCCCGGCAAGTCATGCCACTGTCATGAGGATATAATGATGAATAACGCAATGAACAGTGGAGATAAAGGCACTAATAACAACTAAATAAAGAACCTTGAACTTTGTTCACGTCAGCCTTGATTTTTTCTCATTATAAGGGTAAATGAAGAGGATAAACTAATCTACCGACAACTCCGCGTCAATAGTTGATCCCACAAAAATGACTAAACTGTAGATCAATATGTTTATAGATTGTCCCACGTTCATCGTGGAAATTAAAATGGGGAAAAGAAATAATGAAACACCCATCCTAATTGATGTATGGATCATTCTCTATCATGGATTGATTTTTTTCGATCCATCAAGAGTCTACTCTAATCCTAGTGTTTGTCACCACTACAAAGATAATTTTTTATGAATTATCTCTAGAGTCACTATGGAATTTCTAGGGCTATGATACTAACCCTGGGTCCCTGATTAACTCTAAATTTAAAATAAACAACATTTCTATGTCTATGTAATGTTAAAATAAAATAAACTAATAGTTTCTTTTTTTCATAAAATCATCCGAAAAATGTTTTTCAATGACGACTCACACCTACTGATGTTAGGACTCACCTTGGTAAAAAACCACATTACAAACTAAATTATGGAATATGATTTCCAATCCGAGTCACCGTTCATGAGTTATTAGGATTTTAAAATAAAATAATTCTATTCAATTATTTTATTTATGGTTATGTTCTTGATGAATTTTTCTTAAGATGACCTACGTCGACCAAAGATATATCATGCCTAGTTTAAATACGCCATTCTGAGCACAACAGTACCCAAAAATTTCTAATTTGGGAACCCATTAAAATGATATTCTACTTTTTTGAAAAAAAACTTGTGCATAACTGCTATTAAAAACATAACATTTTCAATGAATTGTTCCACGAACAACCGAGTATCTTAATCGCACATCGTCTTAGCATTTGGTGTTAGAATTTTCCCTAACAATTTTAAAAATAAAATCACTAAAATCCAATTCATTACATGATAGGATTCGACATTAGTCTCAGTATTGAATGAATTATTTGATATAAATCCCAAGGGAATGGATATCATTGTCAGGTGACATTAACATCATTTGACGGTAGCACATATATACAAAAGCGTGAATAGGAGATCCAAGCTACATGGGCTGGACCTGAGTGTACTGGGATAGGAATACAAAAAGCCTCAATGGTCAGTCTCTTTATAAGAAATCATTGGATCTAATTTGTGGAATTCTCTACTATGGTGTATTGATTTAGTAATGTCTTCAATTATTATTTCTCCACCTTAAAACATAATAGATAGGTCTAGTACCCCATCAATCTAGTTCTAGGCTTGGAACGAGTGACTATTCCACCCTATTGTATGGCACCATGTGATCTCCATGAATTCAAGAAGAATTTTAGAGATTTAGATGAAAAGTGTTTTATCTGACCCAATATATATCTCTAGGGTTCAGTAGTCCTTGTCACCAAGAAGTCAAATGGTAAAATTATATTGTTTGTTGATTTTTGCTGACTGAATCAACATACAGTGAAGAACTGACATCCATTACCTCGTATAGATGGCCACGTCAACCAACTCTGAGGAGTAAATATTTTCTCCATGATCTATTTGAGTTTGTGCTACCATCCGGTGTGAGTGAGACCATCATACATACCACATGAAATTTTCTATAGTACTTAATAATTGAATGATTATCTGGTTATATTGATCATCCCCAAAAAAATCACGATTGCTTTTTTGGGATATTATGAATAAAGTTTTCACTTATACCATGACTCTTTTTTGGTAGTCTTCATAGATGACATCTTAGTGTTTTATCACATCATAAACTATCATTCCCACTATATTTAGATCATGAGGGATACAATGAGAATAAAATAAATATATAAAAATCCTATAAAATTATACTTTTAGATCATAAATTATCACTTCTATTGTCATATCATATTAGAGGCAACTGTATCAGTTGACTGAGAGAAGGTGAGTTCTGGTGTTTCATAATTGAAGCTAATGATTATGTTCAGAACATGCAATTTCATGGGGTCAAATTTATATTATAGATGATTTATAAAAGACTTCTCATTCCCATAAGTTCCTCTTATTGGATTGACTAAGAGATTTGTGAAACTATACTAGACCAAAGCATATGAGATAGAGTTTCAGTAGTTAAAGGAGAGATTGACTTCAGCATTGTTCCTGGTACTTCTAGGTCCAAATAGATATTGTACTCTGTACTATAATGCTTTGGTGATCGGGAAATGAGTGTTTTTATGGAAATGTGATTGGGTTGGAGATTATGGGTCCTACGAGTTGATCCCTCATTAGCCAAAATACCCTATGGACGACCTCAAGATAGAATTTGAGGTTCATGCACAATACTATTGGACACATTTATTTATGGGTGAGAAATTATTCATTTAAATGAATCATAAATGTTTAAAATATATATCCAAATGATTATAAATGAATCTGATGTAGCATAGGTGGTTTGAATAACATTAGTCATTTTAATTAGAGATTTCATACATACTAGATAAGGGAAATACCATTACTAACCCCTTGATCAATATGGCTACATTGCATGAAATCCAAGAGGAAATTAGATTGTTGAATATGATGTTCTTGTGTTTAGAGTTACACGTAGAATTATAGGAAAAATATGGGAATCTTGTTTTAGTAGATCTTATTATGAAGTCATATCTTCTAGAGTTGGTTTGAATGATCAATCTATCTAAATATGAGGGACTTATCATGAGGGAGTGTGTCTCTAGGGAGAATCCAATTTCATTTTTTGGTTGTTAATAGAAAACAAAAACTATGCTTTCATGGGGGTGTGTGGGTGGAATTTGATATATGAGAAAATTTAATGAGGGAATCACATTCCCCCATTTGGGATGTTCATCGTTATCATAGCAAGATATTACAATATATAAATCATAAGTATTTGTAGGTAGGTATAGAGATGAAAATAGCAGGTTTCATCACTATGTGCTCCACCTATCAGTAGGTGAAGGATGAACATCAGCATCCTTCTATACATCCATATTCCTTCTCCATTCTTGAGTGAAAATTGAAGGACTTCACCATGGATTTTATTATAGGCTTATCGAGATTCCCTCGATGAAGTGATTTAGTATGTGTGATAATCTATTGAAATAAAAAGGACACACACTTTATTCCAATACAGGAATCCATCTATATTGATGATATTCAATGTCTTTACATATGGAAGATATTGTGAATTCATGTTTTACCCCCATTTAATTGTTTTAGATCAAGATGTATAGTTAACATCGTTATTCCATAAGGGGTTGAAAAAGGCACTAGGTTCAAAACTACTCCTGAGTATAAGATATCACCCTCAAACTGATGGAAATTCCAATTAGATGATATATATGTTGGAGGATATGATTTTTTCCATATATCCTTTATTTTGTTGGATAAATGGAAAATAATATACCTGTGATTTTTTCTATAATAACAGTTTTTAGGAAAAAATTCAGACGGTTCTATATGAGGCCCTTTATAGTAGTCTATACCAATCACCTCTGTACTGGTTAAATGCAGGTGAGGAAACACTATTGGGACCTCATCTCATTCAAGAGACTTCATGGAAATTCTAAATGATTCAAAATTGTATAGATACAACTCAATATAGGAAGAATTCAAATGAAGGTTGTCATTATAGACTTCTTTAGTTTGAGGTGGGAAATAAGGTATTTCTATGCGTATCACATATATTGGTTAACATAAAAATTTAGAGACATGGAATAATATCTCCGTATATCTTGTTCCTTTCATGATATTATGGATACTCGGGTAGGTAGCATATCATTTGTGGTTATGTAACATCCCAAGATTCTATAGTAAGAACATTATACTCAATAGTGTGTATGACATAAAACACCAAGCACATATGAGAATATAATATCATGAGACATTTTAATATATATAATATTTTAAATTTATTTATTTTTTGATATAGCTAGAAATTAACTAAATACTGAGTTATCTTTCATCGCACACAACAATGACTTTTGGTCAAGGACTTATGTTACACGCAAGATCGAGTTTTACCGAACAACAATATTTTAATAAAACATTTTTATTTAAAATAATAAGATATAACCTAGCCATTATGATATAGTTTATTTATAATATTAAGTAAATAAAGAAAATATATAGTTTACATAAATATAAAATTATTTTATTCGTAATCAATTTATTAGAAATGAATATAAGAGAAAATTGAATATTAAGGAAATTTTTTTTATCATAATAACTTAAATTAACAACTATTAGTGAAGGTAATTAATGATATATATATATATATATGTTATATTCAATTAATTATTTTTTATATTCAAAAATTAGTTTTTATATGCATACAAAAAGAATAAATTGAGTTTTAGGCTTTAAAAATGCATTTCTCTAAAGATAATATTTTACAACATTTTAGTGGAGATCTAATTATATATATAATTTTTTAAAGATTTATTAATTTTATATGTAATATATAAAAATAATTTTTTAAATATGAACAAAAAGAATTTCTGATGTTTATTTTTTTGTATTTTTCTATGAGGTATCATTTTTCTGACGAATAATGAAAAAGATTAAATTTTAATTGAAATCTTATTTTTTGTTAAATTTATTTATAATGTTAAGTTATATTATTTATTGATTTTAATTTTTAATTAATATATATATATATATATATAGTAATCCAATTTATTTCATTGGAATCAATTTCAATTTCAATTGGATATAAAAATATTTCAATATTTTCATCATTTTTTACTTAAAACCCCCACTTTGTATCACAGCTGTATAATTAGTTTTAAAATAATTTATACCCATTATGTTATTGGAATTTGAAAAAATGGATAAATTATTTTTAATAATAATAATTTATAAATTATTATATGGTAAACATAGTTTTTTACTTAAATAATTAGTGAATGTAATTAAAATTAATTAGAACGATTAAGAGGAAAATCATCCTAACAAGGAAGTAAACCTCAAACATAAGATCCAAAATGACCTAGAATCTTGTAAAAATCTATTTTATGTCCATATTTATACCCTATAATCCATTTAAGAGATTTTTTTTCATTATTTTATGAATTTTACATTGGAAAAACTTGAGTGGAATTCCCTTTAAAAATTTTACAAGAATGAAACTCCTTATATACTATAAAAAGTCACTCACCCATACCAATTTAACACACCTATAAAGCCTTTAGGGTCACAAAAAAATATTCCCAATTAATCACCCAACATCCATAACCTCATCCTAGTATCCTCACCTTGGTAATGAATCCGACAATGGAGGTATTTTAGTATTAACAAAAAGAAGTTACCCAAATAAGAGGTAACATTCTTCAATGATCACTTTAGATCGTATTCTTTCTCCACACATTCATTTATTATTATTAAATGAATATATAATAACATAATTATCCTCAATATAATGATATTTTTTTATTTTATGGATTATACCAACACCTACACACACTTCCATCTAAGGTGTGATGAACTTATTGTTAGTGAATGGAATATTATAGCCTCAAGAAATGATGTTAACCATATTTTCATTTTCTACCTCTCATGTATGGTAATTATGATAGAAAAATTATTTATATATGATATGTTTGTTATTTATTATGTAATTTTTCTTTTCATATATTTATAAAGATCATACCTTCATTCTTTCCAATTTGTGGGAATACGATAACATCACCTCTAGAACTGTGGACTACTACATCCTCAAAGATATTTGATTCATTAACACTATACATAGAATGTACAAAAAATTGATTTAAACAAAAATATGACACTATAATTTGAATATACATATATATCATTTAATTTTCATTTATTTAAAATATTTTAATTAAATGGAAGTAGCTTTCAAGCTTACATAGGACGTACTGTGTCCATGAATGGTAAATTTCATTTCATATATCCCAATATCATGGATTATTAAAAATATATATATACTGAATATAAATAGAATATATATAATTTTTTACATTCTATACAAGATTAAATCATGAAATAAATAATAGTAATATAAATTCAATGTTAAAATATTCATGACAAATTAGGCAATTAAAACTAGAAATAAGGAAAATAAGGAAATATTATTAACAAACTAGAAATAAGATATTATAAAAAGATGATATATAATATTATATATATGAGTGTGATTCTGTTATAAGTTAGTGACAATTTTAAAACCATTATATAATAAGCTAAAGTATTTTCACCCAAAAAATAAACAAAAGGTAAGAGATTCTTTTCTGTATTTTCCTTCCATGAGGCACACACGATTATCACTAATTATTTTTATTGTATGGAATATATAATTACTCTATTTATATAGTATATTATGAATTAATTTATATTCATGGTATTTTTAGTAGAAGTTTTTAATTATTTCTTCTTATGGTATTTCATTTAAATGATTCTATGTGGTAAATATTTCATAAACCAATTATTTTTCATTAGGTTATATTATATTCTCATTGACGTAATTGTTATATGATTACGGGTGAAATAATTGTTACAATATATTGTTTTTTTTAAACTTTTGTTATGTAATTTATCTTTTGACATTGATAATCTATTCATTTATTGATTCTTAAATCAATGTTATAAAATTTTCTAGGGTTTACTTAAAAATATCATTTTGTTTGGGATAGTTTAAAAATGAATTTCCATCCCAAAAAATTAATTTATCATCATCCAATAAACCCTTTAATTTTATTCTCCTCTGGTTATTCATGAAATTTTCATGTATATTACCATTTTCAACTCTTTCGTACATAAATGTTTTTTAAGAAAACCTAACAACATTTCTCTCTTTGGTTGGAGAACATTTTTTCTTCTATATACCCAATATTAAAAAAAGGTTTTTAATTTTTTTAACCTTTCAAAAATGATTTACCAACGAAATATTTACCACATTCTCAGATTTAATTTTTTTCAACGGTATCTTCTTGTTGATTTCCAAACAAGGTAGTTTTTTAATGTTTATACCATGAAAAGGGAATGTTATTTTTATATTTTAGGAAATTTATTGATTTACCACAATCATTAGTTTCAATATTAATTTTCATGTATAAAAGGTTATTTTTTAGTGAAAATTATATTTTGAAAGGAAATTTTCATGGAAAAGGTTTTTCAAAAGTGTTTTCAAAATAAAAAGATATTTTTATAAAAAATGATCTTAAAGTTATTATTATATTTCATCAATGACAATAACCCTTATTCTTACACAAATGATTATATTTTATATAGATACTATAATTATTCTTCCTTAGAATGGTTTCTGATTGATTTGGACAAGGACAATATTTACATTCACTTTTTTAATTCCTTTGTTAGCCCCTTGAAATATTTAATTTCCTTTAATCATTTAAAATTAAGTTTCCCCTAAATATCTATATCACTTATCAGGGATATGATTATTTTTTAAACTATATACCATTTTTACAAATGGTGTGTACTTCATAGTTATTTCATTAGCAGAATAAATATTGATAAATTTGTATCTTCTAGTCCATAAATATATATGATAAGGTAGATTGTTTAATCTATTATTTAATATATGATGAATGAATTTAACATATATGAAAAAGTTGGGGCCTATTTATAGATATCCCCTCGATGTAGTTGTAGTATCATGAGATGAGTTAGTTGGCCAGACTTTGATAGGTTTTTACCCAATATTCTAAACCCTATTATGGATGTTATTGATCGAAAATGTACCATGTACCAAGGAATCATGGCATCTAATAATAAATCATTTCCCGCATTAAGACTCAATTAGTCTTTATCCATGATAATTTTCATCGAAATATATGAAGATGCATTTGATTTTTATTTTATTCATTATATGGAATGAGTTTTTACTTTCTTACCATTCCATATTGATTATCCATTGTCCGGTTATTTTAAATGTCTTGTGTTTTCAGTTATTTACCTTTTCATATTTTTTATACACATAAATCTTAGTTTATAAATTCCATGTCATATTTCATCAGATATTACCTTTCCATATTAAATAGTCTGATTGATTCATTAGTTCATTCTATATTCTTAACCATTGATGAAAAATTTATCTCAATCTTATTTTTTTCCCTTTCCATAATAATCCAACAAGTGTAATAAGGAAATTATAAAGGTATAATATAGATGGAATAAAATTATTCTACATTAAAGAAATAAATTATTTTTTAATTATTGTATGATATTTTAATATATGACTCATATATGTATCTATTTTATCATGACTATTAAAATTTTTATCCATCGAGATTTGATTCATTGTAATCAGACCAATGTAATTGTAGTAGTCAGCATCTTCGAGATTACTAGGGTTGGGTCACTATAATTTACATCTATGTTACTCTATTATTTAGGATGAATTTCACGTATCACAACTTATATGGTATCATTATTACCCTTCTCATTCATTTTACCCAGAGGAAATTAGAAAGGTGGAAGATGCATCCTTCGAGGAGTATCTGATAAATATCATTGGTTGAATCATTAAGGTTCTCTATGAAATGTTTTTCCACTGATCCAAGTGATATGGATTCACTTTCATGTATCATACATGACCTAAGGATAGGAGGGAGATGTATGTGTACAATGTTCAGTACTTATCTTGGAAGACATTTTACCACCCCTGGAAGGGAAACTCGGGGACGAGTTGTCTTAACGTAGGGAGGTTGTAATGTCAAATCCTTTATCAAAGGTACATACCATGAAATTTTTGTTTTAATTTCTTTTTTTGGACCTATTAATGTTTACTAAGGTAGATAAAGATTTTCTAAGGGTGACTGTGGAACATTCAGAGCCTAGATCTCTGAAATTTTAAGCGGTAGACTAGGCTGCCCATATAAGAGAACCTATACCGACCTACCTACACGATTTATATAAATTGTGTGGATTTATACAATGATGTATTAAGGGTCACATTTTTTTTCTATAAACAGTAAACCTCTATCATATAACCATGTGGTGTCTTAGACCTCTTGGAAAGAGGCCATTCAAATGGTTGATGGACATTTTTTCCAAACAAATGATAACATAGTGCACCCATGGTTGTGTGGGGAAAATTAATATTTTGCACTTAATAAACCTAAAGTATAACCCACTTCCATCTCCCCACATATTTTCTACTGGGTGCCTCCTCCAACCTCAAAAATGAATCTCCCTCTTCCTGAATGGTAGGGTTCTTGAGATCTTATATGTTCTCCATCCAAATCCTTCACCATTAGAAGTAGCAGAAAGATCATGGTAATATATACACTAAAATTCCATTCATTTCTCCTTTCATAAATCCACTAATGTGCTATTTATGGTGACCTATGTTTCTCAATTTTTAGGTCGATGGAAAATTTATTTGTTTTCACCATTCAAGACCAATTCAAAATTTGAAAAGGGATGATTGGAGAACTCCTACGCCAGGGTTGTTGGTCTAGGTTTTTCCTTCTTGTTTCATCACATAATAATGGGTGTGTTGTTGAATAGTGTACCAGAACCTTTCAGTGAGACCTCTAATTGGATAAATTAGTTATATTTAATATTTTTTCATGTTCTACATGACTGGTATGAGTGGATAATCACTACTATAGGTTACCACATTGACCTAAGACACCAAAATGGGTGTGTTGCACGTATATAGTCCATTTACCTTACAAAATATAGTTAAACACCCCATTTTATGTAATTCAATTTTAATAATGGTTTTAAATTGATGAATTTAATATGAATTAAGATAAATTTCATGTTGTGTGTTATTCCCATGAGACTTATGTTTATAACACTATGCCTCTTAGGTAATGACTTTGTATATTCGTCATGAAAAATGGTTATGGCACATGATATATTCTCTATTCCATTTTCTTATTCTTATTCTTTCATCTACTCCATTTATTATGCTTATTTCATGTTTCCTAGTGATCAATTCCTATATCCATGAAGCTACTGCTTGGTCTTAATTCCTTATTCATGAATAATGTTTTTTAATTAAAGTGAATTAGATAGTTTTATTAACTCGTTGTATATAATATTCCTTGTTGATATGTGATCTTTGTTGCAATTATTGACAAACTTGGGGGATGGGAGAAATCGTAGGTCCTGACATAAGTATTGTATGCATGGACTCTCTAGTATTTTCTAGGTTCTACTTCAAATGTCTAGATTTATCCTTTTATTTCCTTCGATAGGTTCTCCTTGTGGATTTACTTATAATCATTAGTGACATCGATTCCCTTGAACAAGACCATGAAATTCTAAAGTAAGAACAATGAATTCAATAGCATGTATGACATACAATACCAAGCGCATAAGAGATTATAATATCTTGAGAAATTATAATATATATATATATTATTTTAAATAAGATTAATCTATGATATATCTTTCAATTCATGTGATACTATGTTTGCACACAACAATGATTTTCTTTAGTTGCATGCGTTACACGTAAGACCGTGATTCTACGAACAATAATATATTAATAAAAAATATTATTTAATATAATGATATAACACCAAGCCATTATATTAAACGTTATGAATTATTTTTACTATCTTATTAATATATATGGTCTATAAAAATATAAGATGATTTTTTTGGTTATAAACTAATTAAAAATTAATGGAATAACCAATTGAATATAAAGGGAATGTATTTGTCGAAAATTATTTTTATGGACACTAATGTGTTTTACTATGATAAATTAAATTAATTACAATTATTGATTGATATTAATGTAATATATATATATATATATATTCAATCATATATTTTTTAAATTCTTCCAATTGATTTTATTGTCATAAGATAAAAACAAACCTAAAAATTTGGAAAAAATCAATATTTTTCTAAAGGAACTTTTAAGACCTTTTAATGAAGAACATATTTGAAATCATATTTTTTTACTTTAATAAATATAGTATTTGAAAAAAAACTTCAAATATGATATATGAAAATTATAATTATCTTAGAGTGATTTTGTTTTATGTTTTTGTGAAGATTCAGTTTTTTGATAAGTTGTATACTGAATTTTAGTTTCAAGCATATATTTCTTCTAAATTATTTATAAGGATAAATTAAATATTAAATTGTTTATAAATATTTATATATAAATTATATATAAATTAATCTTTTTGGGTAATTAGAATCAATTTAACATTGAAATTGGATGTAAAACCTTCCAAAAGTTCGATCATTTTTACATTAAAAACCTTTTATGTTATCTCTTCTATGGGATTAAATTTAAATTTATATTTTCCACTTTTATGATTGGAAGATTAAAAAATGGATTAAATATTTTGAATCATAATAATTTAAAATTTCCAATAATTTAGTCATATTTTATGATCCATAATATTATTGAAAGTGAATAAAATTAATTATAGCAATTAAGAGAAAAATTAGCTAAACAAGGGACTAAACTTTAAATTCAGTTCCCAAATGACTTAGAAACTTTTAAAAAATACACTGGATGTAAAAATTAAACCACATAATTGATTTCATATAATTTTTTTCCATTATTGGATTAAATGTTCATAGAAAAAACGTGGGTGGAATTTCCTTTTCTAAAAATTACAAGAATGCCACTCCTCCACCACAATAAAAAGGAACTCACCCCTCCCACCTTTTCACAACTCTAAATCCAATTTGGATGAAAAAATATCTTCCAAAATAGATCCTTAAAATCAATAAACTATTCCTAGAAGCCTCCTTTTGGTATAAAATATATCCAATTAATCCCATTGTTGCTAACCAAAAGGAGTTACCCGATTAAGAGGTTACATTTTCCAACGATCGCATTGGTTACATTTACTTTTCCATCCATTAAATGGTTTTTATATCATTATTATATAATAAAATAAGTATCATAAATATACTTATATGTTGTTATTATATGGTTGAAACCTAAAATTACACAAACTTCCATATAAGGTGTAACAAACTTACTATTTATGTGTACGATGAACTACCGCCTCATGAAACAATGTTCTTCATTTTTCCTTAACCACGTTTCACGGTTGATAATTATGAAGGTAAATCTACTAATATATGATATTTATGATATTTATTATTTATTTATGATTATGTAATTTTTATATCACTTATACCTACATGATTTCCCTTTTATGGGAGTAAGATAACATCATATGTGGAAGTGTGGACTTCCACCACCTCCAAGTAATGTTATTCACTCAAGTTATACATGGAATGTATAAAATATGGTTTTAATAAAACAATGTGACCTATATTAGATAACTCTACAAATTTAATTACTGTATATATATATCATTTACTTTTTATTCTTTCAAATACAACAAAGAAATGAAAGTGGTGTTCATGCATACATACGACCTACCGTTCAAATGAATGGTGCATTTCATTTCTTATCTCCAAAATTTAGGGATTATTATAAATAAATGTATACTGGATATTTATGAAATTTAAAACATTTTTTAAATTATGGATATGCTAAAATAAATATCTAATTAATAATAACACCAAGTAACATGTCAAATATTACTCTAAAATCATGGCAATTAACACCTGAAATTGTGGAAATAATGAAAGATTATTAAAAAATGGGTAACAGGATATTATTAAGAAGATTATATATGACATTATAAATATTAATATGGTTTTTATAAGTTATTAACTAGTTTAAAAAAATTATATATGATGTTAATGAATGTTCACCCAATATGAAAAACAATGTAAGGGATTCTCCTCTCACTTTTCTTTTCATGAGGCATACACCATTGACAACACTTACTTATTTAGTGTGGTTTAATTAATAACCAATTTGATATAAAATTTCATTAATTAATTTATCTCTGGGGTATATTATTGTTTAATTTTATGATTATTTATTCTTTTCTAATAATTCAAAAGTTACTAAGTTGTAAGGGAATTTTTCTCGATTTGTATTCTTTGTGACGTACTTTACTATTGTGCACCTAATATGTTATATATTGTGTAAATACATCAAATTTAACATCTAATATCATAAATAATTCATTTTTAATAATATTTTCAATTTAAAATTTAATTATTTCATGTAAGGGGATTTGAATTAAGCATTACCACAAGGAAAATAATTTGATAACCCAAATGAATTTATTTGGGTTATATCACATCCTTATTATTGTAAATATTCTATGATTATGTGCGTGATAATATTTTAATATCTATTGTGGTATTTAAACTTTTTACTTGGATTTTAATTTCAAACACCTAAAATATTAATTTAATTATTCTCATAATGTCATTATGGTATCTTCAAGGGTTTACTTCACAATATCAATTTGATTGGGATTGTTTACACTTTAATTTCCATTAGAAGAAATTATTTGATCATTATTAAACAAAAAATTTAATATCATTATTCTATGGTCATTAATGATCATCTATAAGTAATAGTATCATTTTTCTCTCTTTTGACTCAAAATTGTTTCTAAAACGTTTTTAAGGAAACCCAACATTATTTACCTATTTTGTCAAAGAAACTAATTTCTCATTAAAAAACCTTGTTTTATAAAAATTATTTTAATTATTTTAACCATGAAAAGTTTATTTGTTAAATAATATTTTACCCTTTTTTAAAAATAATTTTTTTCAATGGAATATTACTGTTTCTTTTTGAAATATTATTTATTACAACCTTTTCAACATAAAAAAAAAGAACATTCATTTTAAATTTTATGTAATTATTGTATTTACATAACATTACTAATCTTAAGAGTTCTTTACATTCTTTAAAGGGTAGTTTTTAAAGAAATTTGTTTCAAATGTGATTTTCGAGGATATGGATTTTCAAAAAAAATTAAGAAGTTTATTTTCCTCAATAGTTTATTTAAAATATATTTTAATAATATTATCATTCTTCAAAAAGAAAAATCCCTTATTTATACACTACTTTGGGTATGGTTTATTGATACCATAAATAATATTACTCTATATTATTTTTGATTTATTTGGAAAATATGATTATTCACATTCACTTCCTTGATTTCATTGTTTAGTCCCCTTAAAATCTTCACTTATCTATGATATTTGATCATTATATTTACCCTAATTTTCTATATCATTTATCATGGATATTTTTATTTACTAAACTATATATCATTTTGAAAAAAAAATTACACTAACAGTTATATAAATATCTGAGGAAATATTAATAAATTTATTTTCTTTATTCAATATGAATATTTGAAAATTTCAGATTATTTAATAACTAAATTGATTACTAGATATAAGGAATTCCATGGACATACAATTAAGGGTGAGGAATTTGAATTATATATCCCCTCAATGCTTCGATAGGTTCTCATGAGACAAATTACTTAAATAAATTAAATAGGTTTCTACCTGTAGTTCTAAACCATCTAATGTAAGGTCTTGAAAGTATGATTTTTCATGTGCCTCAGACATGAAATCTTATTATTAATAATTTATTTCATTTTTAACCATTTATAATTTATCTATTATATTTTGAAATGATATATATTTAAATAAATTTAATTCTCATTTCATTGATTGAATGGAATGTGTTTTCAGTTTTTTACCATTCAATATAGATTATGCCTTATCTAATAGTTTTAAATGACATCTGATTTTAGTTATTTACCATTCAATGTTTTTATGAACTTCCTTATATTTTTATTGATTAAATGGAATGGGTAATAAATTATTAAATTATAATGTTGACTATTCTCATTGATTCATTGTTACTTCTATTGTATATGACCCTTACTAAGCATTTTAGCTCACCATTATTTGTTTCCAATGATTCCATAAACTATTCTAAGATTCCTTTCAAGGATACACTAGATGGAATACTGTTATTATATAATAAATAAATAAATATATTCCAAATCGTTTATTTATTTGTAATAAAAAAATAATTTATCTATCAGGTTTACCTATACTACTAAAAGTTTCGGTCATTCAAGACCTGATTCCTTGTAATCATTCCAATGTAATGGTAGTAGACACCAACTCCCGGATTACTGGGGTTAGGTCACTATATTTAGTATTAGAGGAATATTAATAGGAACCTTTGGAACTAGACTAATGAAAGATAGATTATGGAACATAACCCTACTGTATAATTTGAGGATAATTATAGAATAACAACCTATAAATTTTTTTAAGGTAGAGATTATCTGGGTTTTTCTAGATATAAATCCACGTTTGGATACAACAAGTGAATGTGGTTTTGGATAAAATGTACCTAGTGGTTACAACTATGAATAGGTTTGTTAGGTCTGAATTGAGCATAACCTGGTACACAACAACTAGCCTTAATAGGTCCCATATAAAAAAAATTGATATTTTATTAGATATTTCACAATTTCATTACAAACTATTATGAAGGATTTGAATAGATAATGAAAATGAATTACCTAGGTTAAAACATAGGCCAAGGAACAACTTATGTTGAATGAAATTATTGAAGTATTTACATGGATTCTATTATTAAATAGTAGAATTATTTCTAGAAATAGTATTTTAGTTATAAGAATCTTGAAATATATAAGGATTGTTTAATATTTTAGAATCACAAATGACCTCACTAACTTACGAGTGATGGATACCATCATGGTATTATGATATTAAGGTTGATCAAAAGTTTTACATCCTAAAAATATATTTTGGCTTTTATATAATGATAGTCATCCAATATTAAGGATATTTTAGAAAACATTAGAGAAATTATATATTCCATTGGAAATACTATGTGAGTAATAATTCCATTAGAAATTTTGATACATGAGTTTAAGGTATTTAAAACCTTTAGTGATATTATTATCATTATTAACATTGTAAAAATGGTCAAATTATATTATTAGGTTTTGAAAAAAATGCATTAAAAATAATAACGAAAATGTTATTCGATGATTAAACATAAAAGAATGTTAGACATATTAATTTTGTAAATTTTTTTGAAATGCTTTAAAAAGAAGGTAAAATAATTATTGATTGGTTTTGAACACATGACCAAAGGACGATAAGGGTTTCACGCCTACTACTAGCTTACATGATGTCCTAGCTAGTTTGTCATTTTTTGATGAAAAATTTGATGAATAAATGTTAATGATGAACTAGTAGTGTTAATTTTTATTTTTAGAGGTTAATTTATTAAACATATTAGTTTTAGAAAATTGTTAGAGAAAAACAAAATACCTTTTTATAGACCTTACCATCCCTAAAAAGTATATTTTATAGATACAAGCATGAAAGTTAATTTTTGTATATCCATTTCATGAAGTAATGGATATATTTTAAATTGATCAAAGTAAAATAAAATGACGAAATTAATGTTTATAAAATAAAACTATGTCAATTAAGTATATTTACTGATATTCATATACAGTAAATCAATTATCCAACATTTGAGGAATGATTGAAACTATTGATTTCATATTATCTTATTTTTTGTAAAATAGATGGTCTTTTAAATAAGAACGAATTTATGACTTTGAGGCCCTAAAATTTATATTGATAATTAACATGTTTGTGATTTATGACCTCAATCACTCCTTATAAATATTTATAATTTCCATGTATGTACGTTTCTCTACATTCCATTAATGATCTTCTACTTAGGGACCTAGTTATATGTTAGTCTACGTGACCATTTTACTTATCATTCCCTCCTTTATAGAGGATTTTTACTTACCCTTCTCATGAAGTGGGATTTAAACAAAGGAAATATCACTAAATATATTACCAAGGTCAGTTTTAAATTGAGAAGATTCCATTTAATTATTGTGGGGAGAAAGTATTTCCCTGAGATTCTATAGTAAGATCACTGTATTGAATAGTGTGTATGACCTGAAATTCCAATAGCATAAGGGAATATAATATCCATAAAATTTATAATATATATCATTTTAAATAAGATTAATCCATGATATATATGGAAATTAATGTGATGTAGAGTTATCTTATGTTGCTCACAATAATGAATTTTTTACTTTATTATGTTACACGCAAGACAAATTATATAGAAAACACTATATTAAAAGAATAATATTTTTTAGTATAATGAGACATAAACATGACAACAAAAGTGGCTCAACATGGATGGTGAGGAATTAAAATGTGCATTCAATAAACCCATGATCAAATCCAAATAGAGATATATATTTTTAGGTCACTGTAGCATGACCTATAACAAGTACTGATTGGTACTGTATTAGACAGATCAATTCATCTGTTTGGGATTTTGGGCCACCAGTTTGGTTCTCGAGTTCTTCAAGGACTTTGGGCCACCCAAGGACTTCAAGAAAGTAAAGATTTTGGTCCACCTTAGGGCCTTCCGTCCACCTTAAGGTCTTCAAGCCACCTAAAGGCCATTAGGCCACAAGAAATTATGCTTAATGGATCATACTGACTCTATAAGGAGCATGCTCCATATGGATATTTAGATTAGTAAAATTCACTAGATCAGAGCTAACAGAATTGGAAGAATGAGAGAGTATGTAATTTTCCATTGGGACCAGCCTATGAATGCATGAAAGCCTATCCTAAAAACCATGTGAAGGTTAAGATATTCCATAAAGATATAGACACTAGGGAGGAGTCGTTCCACGTAGTTATAGTCTGAATGAATTTCTCTAATACCATCAGGTCATGTAATGTCATGATGCCAATAGTCCATGTATGGGTTCCCATTCTTCCCTTAAATTGCGGATTAAAAAATGAATAAGAATAGAATTCCTTTAGGCTATACAAGACATAACCATGAAATTAAATTAGAGGTTATGAATATTATACAATAACTTATGAAAATATATGGTCTATTAATATATATGATGAATTTCTTTGTTACAAACTAATTATAAATTAATATAAGAACCAATTGAATATAAAAGGAATATTTTGATAGAAAATTATTTTTAAGAACACAATGTTGTTTTATCCTAATTTCTAAAACTAATTAGAATTAGTGAGTGATATTATTCTAATATATATATATTATATATTCAATAAAATATTTTTTACATTCATCTAACATATTATATAGTCATACAAAAAGAAACAACCCAATATTTCGCATAAAATTCAATATTTTTCTAAACACACTATTATAATATTTTAACAGAGAACCCATTTTAAATAAACTTTTTTGGAAGCTTTATAAATCATATATGTGAAAATAATAATCAATTTTCAATTAGGTATATAAAACATATATTAGGGTGAATTTTTGGTACTTTTCTATGATGTTTTGTTAATGAATAGTTAAAAATAATAAATTATAATTCAAAAATAAATCTTCTATATAGTATTTATAAGGTTAAATTTTATTTCAAATTGGGTATAAAGTCAAATTATATCAATTAGATATCAATTGATCCAGTTTTGATAATTTTATTTAATTCACATTGAAATTGGATATAAAAAATTACCAAAATTTTGAACATTTTTGACTTTAAAACCCAATTCATTATCCTGTGATATTTTGCATCGACATATATATAGATGCATTTCCTTATCAGTTCATTGATTGATTGAAATGTGTTTTTATTTTTGTACCATATCATATTGATTACACCTTATCCAGTTCTTTTAAATGGAACTTGTTTTTAGATATTTACCTTGACATATTGTTTACACACTTCCTTATATGTTTATTGGTTACAGGGAATGTTCCTTGAGTTTTTACCTTTTCGTATTGAATATTCACATCAATTAATTATTGATTCCACTATACATTAACATTATTGATAATTTTAGATCACCCTTATTATTTTATTCATTAGAATTCCATGAATTGTACTAAGAAGGATATGAAGGGATGTGCTAGATTAAATACTGTAATTATCCATGAAGGAAAAGATGTTATAATTAGTGTGTTTATTTTTAAAACAAGAATCATGTTTGTATATATTATACCATGACTACGGAACTATTTAGTCCTTCAGGATTTGACTCCATGTAATCATCTCAATGTAATGGTAGTATACACTGGCACCAGGCTTTCTAGGGTCAGGAGGTTATGCCTAGGGGAGAAACTGTGGACCGACTTGTTGGAAAGATAACCATGACATGCCTTAGGAGATACTCATTCTCCTTTGTGAGACACCCCATATGGAATCAAATATTACCTAGCTGGGAGTTACACAAGGGACATCATTATGTGTTTCCTTTGATGAATTTGGTGTTATTGATTATACTAGTGACTCTTTTAGTGACCCTCGATTGCCCATATGGATCACCATAGATGATCTATGGATGCCCCATTCGATTTGATGTTTTGACATGATTGTTTCATATGTGATGAATCTGATTAAAATTTTATCATTCTTGAATAATATTATAGGGATGCATCCCCCAAGAAAAATCACAATTTTGGGGTTGGTCCACACATAATTCATTAGTTATGATGACCTATACACATACCTTATAACTTGTATCGGTCCACATTATTTAGGAAACTAGCTTAAGAAAATAAAGGTGGTATCGGTCAGGATTCCATTTAGGAAACCTAACGAAAGAATTTATATAATTATTTTTTTCTTTTTATCTGTCATCTATGGAACACATTTCATAGTTATATTTCCTAAAATGGATTGATCTATATGACATTGGTGGTGGCCTATTGGGAATGTATTTCACATCATGCTTTGGTTGACTTTGATACGATGTCATAATTCATGATTTTTTGTATAAATAAAGATAATAATCTATCTTATGATTAATTATTTACATTATTAGGAAGGATTATGGGGGTATATAACTGAGCCTATACTTGAGATGTTAGTTGTAGCAGTTTTGGGTATTTTTGGTATTTTTGTTAGCATGTGGTATATATATGTATCGCATGTTCCCCATGAACTAAATTTTTTTATAACATGATTATCATACTCATTGGTATTGATTATTTATTCATATTCTTATAGTTATTATTTATCATTGATGATTATTCATTTAACTTGGTTCCACTACTATCGTTCTGTAGATGTTGCTTCTGTTATGGCGGGTTACTGGTCCAGTCACTTAGTGCCTACTAGTTCTTATTTCTTATTTCTTATTACTTATTCCCTATATTTATTAATACGCTACACTCTAACCAATTGGGGAATAGTCTCCCCACAAAAAAACCTAGGTCCTCACTTGTAGTCTGTAGCTTTTGGAATTTGGGGAGGCATTCTTGAGATCTTGTGGCCACTATCTCCATGTAATGCTATGTGGAAGACGATGAAATATTCTATAGTTAGTAATCCTAGTTAGGAAATCCAAGAACTAACCATGTGCAAGACACTACTTCTAAAAATCCCTCATAATTTTGGTTCGCATACTTAAAACAACCATGATCCAAACATGTCAAGACCATATATACCACATTGAAGGGTTTATCTAGGGTAACCGCATGGTTTTCCAAAATTATGTTCCAAAAAGTGTACCTTCCCAAGTACCATCATTTTAGATTCATGATTACTTGTAAGGTTCTATATAGTGTATACTAACCTTAATAAAACTTTCAACCTCTAAAACAACACAAACCACATGAAAAAGGTTTTCCAAACCAACCAAAACTCAACCCAATTAATTTATATAAAAAATACATAAAAATCGATTATTACATAAAACTAGGGGTATTAAATTCTCCCCAACATTGTCCATTAAATCCATGAAATTATAGAACAACCATTTTTGAACGACTTCCAGACATTGGTTGACCATTTCCTACTCCCTTCCAATGTTTCTTTCTAAATTTACCATGTTTCTATAATACCTATTGTAGAATGATTCTTTTCCCACACAACAATTTATATTTTCCATCATTAATATAATCTATAATATGAACCAATGTAGAATTTGACTATAGGTCAATAAGATATGATCAAAACACATGGTCAAGACCAGGATTATAATTTTTCAATTGAGATACATGAAACACATTAAAAATTGAACTGAAAATTGTTGGAAAATGCAACCCATATTCCACCACACCAACCAGTTCCATTATCTCAAACTAGACTATTTATCGATGAGATAACATTCTATAACTCCAAATATAATGATACATAATATTTCAAAATGTTATTTAGAACACATGATCACTATGATAGAACAATAATGGACATTGATGATAATCAACATACCATTTCAAAATACTCTAAGAAATCTTCATCCACTACCTAATCATATTAATGTTATATGTTGTTTCATGCACAAGGCATGATCCAACCAGTGAATTCTTACCTATTTTTACACAAAAGTGGAAAATTATAAGGAATCATATACAATTCTTTAGAAGGATTCACATGTATTGTGGCCTCATAACTGTTTATATACAAAAAATCTACTAATAGTATCTACTACTCCCATGAGGCACCGAAACTGCTTACACAATTTGTAAGTATGTCCTCAAATTCATATATTTTATTTTTATATTTTACATCAATTGGAGCATGATACTCCATGATCATATTTAGCTGAGTCATAAGGAATTTCTGTATAGACATTCAAAAATGAGATTAAAACCTTGGATCACGGTCTTATACAATAGAAACCAGTAATCCATTCATCTTTATCACTTTTCTAATATAGATTTATGGAAAGTCCTCCATAGATTGGGGTTCATGAAAAAAGATTTAACGATATGATTTTGTGAGATGGTCCATTGAGAACTATAGGGAATTATTTGTCATGATAGTCCTATTACAAAATAAAAATATATCTTCTCCAAGCTACACATGGAAATTGATAAAACTGCATGATACATGTAGGCCACAAGTGCACAACCATAACCCACTAAAAGGTTAGGAATCTCATAAAAAACTCATCCATATTTATTCTCATTACAACAAACCAAAATTGTGTTTTCAATGTATGATAAATATCTTATATTATAGGATGATCAAACCATCGTGATTATTGGTAATCATGAATAAGGTTTTTCAATCAATCCGAATTTACGTCCATCTAATATTGAAGACACAACAATTATCTCTCATCCATCTTCCACCCCTCAATGGTAGCACCAGCATTGAGTTTGGGCCTAGTCCCAAAACATTCAGAATCAAATGTTTGTGTCTATTTAACCATATCAACCATATCTGGAACAAAAGAAACTAGAAAAAAAACTAGAAAACTACCACCATCATCGCACACCAAGTGTATCTCATCTATCACCAATATCAGTTTCCATTGATCTATAGATTCATTCACTAATTGACTATATGAAATTCTAATTAATGCATCCTCCACCTAATTTACTTTATCTGATGTATACATAAATTGAATGTCAAAAATTTAGTGATACTATATATATATTATTTTACTTAGGATCATATATCTTTGTGATAAAATATGTTTCATGATCTTATGGTCCATAAACACAAAACATTTCTCACTAAAGTGGAAGTTATGCCAAGTAATCAGAACATGTTTAAAAGAAGATAATTCACAATTATGTTTTGGTTAGTTTATCTCATATAAATAATAATTTTTTGAGTTATTAGAAACAATTTGATCCCCCTACATGAAAAAAACCCCATCCCAGATCTCGAAGCCTCACAAGACACCACAGAACCTTGTATTGATTATGTAAATTTTAATATCGTTGTTGATTTAAGGTAGACATTAAGATCATAAAAAGACATTTGACATTAATCATTCCAATGGAATGAAATATTCATCATCACCAAATTTTTTATTTTTGAATCTAGTCAGGATAAATCATGAACAAAATATCAGTAACAATGATCTTGCTCAATGAAAATACGTATTTCAACAATATTAGTTAGATGTTTCCAAGATAGAATAACCTCTATCTTTTCTGGATCCATTGAGACACATTTTTAGAAGATGACATATACATGTAACAATACCTCTTGTATCCAAAAAAAAATTTAAATTTTGGTTTATAGGTTATTATTCCACAACATTCACGAAAATGTTTCCCAAGGATTCCCATGTTTATCCTTTTTCTATGAATACACCAATATGGAATCCTCACACACCACCAAAAAAAGAATCTAGATACCATTGAGATATAAAATCCATAAATTCCATATATATATATATATATATGGTGAATTGTTTAGACCAAAATTTAAATCCACATACTCAAAATATTCATATATAATGTTAAATACTATTCTCAGAATATCCTCCTTCAGAACCCATAATTAGTGATATCCTGAATGAAAGTCAAATTTTGAGAACCATTATGATTTCCACATTTGATAAAAAATATAATAAATGCATGGAAGATTATAAAGATTTATTATCCTAAATTAATAATGATTTTTATAATCCACACATAGCCAAAGGGTTGTATGTTCCTTTTTAAAAAACATAACTGACAATACCCACAAAGATGTAATATTCCAATGAAACCCTCTTCTTTCTACCTCTTCCAACTAGGCATTCAATTTGACTAATTTTTTTGTGAAAATTGACAAAATGTATGTGTGATAACACTCTTCCCTAGTATGATAAAAATTTTATACTCCAATTATCATGTGGGTTGAACAGTTAATAAATTATTAGTAAAAACATTAGGAAACTGATCAACATTTTTTGGAAAACCACAACTCATAATCTCATCCACTGGTTCCATGTTAAATAGTTCAAAATGGTATGGGATAGTTCCATCTTCTGAAGATAACCAGACTTTTTTACTTAACATTACATTTTGATATCCTCTAGAGAGATGATCAAAGCCATGATTAGTTTTAAAAATAACCCTTTCGGTTTAACAATCAATGTGCTATTTGAACATTGTTAAACAATACATACCCATGATTATTTCATCGAAATCCATCCCATTAATAGAGAAAACCCATAACATTTCATATCAATTAAATTTTATAGAACATTCCATACAAAAATGACTAGACACAATCTTTACAAAATAAGTATTTGAAGTTTTAATCATAATGTATCATGTCAACATGCAACCTTTGAATATCAACAACATGAGAAGAAATAGAAAAATGAGATATACCTATATAAAAAATATTTTATAAAGGAATAATTAAAAAACAATTGTATGTATCACTTAATAAGACTCATATTCATCATCCATGTTCATTTTCTCATCTCAATAAAATCGATTACCTACTAAAATATTGTTTTTTACTCTATTCAGATTTCTCAAGTTGATAATTAAGGGAATTAAATGAATTAACATGGAATTATTGGTCCTAATGATGATAATTATTCTACTATACTCATAAATTAAAATCATAAAAAACTGAAAAATTTATATTTGTCCCTAGAACCCATGTGACTCCCCAAAATTCAAAATTAATAACCTTGTCTGCGATAGCGTATATGACACATGAAACCAAGTGTGTAGCATAATATAATAGATGGATACATTATAATATATTTATTATTTAAAATATATTCTATATATTCCATACACACAACAATAATTTATATTTCATTGCACACATGTGTGACCGTCCTCATTAGCATATGTTACACGCAAGAGTGACCTTCCTCAATAGCTTGTGTTACACGCAAGACAATGTTTTACTAAATAATAGTGTATTATTAAAATATTATTATTCAATATAAAATTATATAACCTAGAAATTATTCTCATGGTTATAGGTAATATAAAATAAATTAAAAAATTTATGTTTTATAGAAAAATATAAAATTTATTCATTGGTTACCAACTATTAAGAAACAAAATTTAAATCAATTTTATATAAAAATAAATATTATTATTTTTGTTCTTCCAAAGAATTTTTGTATTAATAAACATAATTAAATAACATTAGTGAATTATTTTAAAGAAATATATATTTTATATATTCAATAAAATATTTTTTATGTTCACACATTATTTTTTATATGCATTAGATAAGAACAAAAAATATTTTAAACATTCAAACCTATATTTTCAAAAGGACAATTTTACCACCTTTTAATTATGAAACCATTTTAAATTTGAAATTTTAAAAATTAATTCATTTAATATATAACAATACATATCAAATTTTAAAAATATATATAATAATTAGTTTAGGGTGAATTTTAGATATTTTCCTAAAACATTTCATTTTATAATGAATTGTAAAAAAATACTTCATTTTAGTTCAAAACTACATTTTCATATGATTTATTTATATGGTTTAATTTAGTTTTATATAGGTTTTAATGATTAATTATATAATATTATTATATATTAATATATTTTATGTTATTATAATAAATTTCACTTTGAAATAAAATACAAAAATATAGAAAACGTTTGGATGTTATTACTTTAAAAACTAGCGTTAACATCCGACTTACGGGATGAAATTAAAAATAGTTTCTATAATTTATATGATTATAATTTGGAATAATAGAATCCATATTTATAATTAGAGTAATTTATAATTTATAATATGGTTAGATTAGTTTTTAACCAAAAATATTAGTGAAATTAATTAAAAATATTTTCAATTATTAATGTGAAATTAATCTTAATAAAGTATTAAAACATTAAATTAATGGCCAAAATTAACTAGAAACTTGTCCAAAACAATTTTCATGTAAAAATATCCACAATTAACCTTGAATTATTTAGTGGTTTTTGTTTTTATGAATTTTTAGGTAAAACATGTCTACACCTAAAATGTTTCAAAAAATTCCAAGTGAGTCCTTTACGTTTCCTATAAAAGGCCAACACCTCTTCATATTCATCACTCCTATAAATTCACATTGTATAGAAAAAGATCTATCCAAATATATCCTAAAAATACCTCCCCTCATCAATGAATAATCCCATTGGGAATAAAAAATCCACAGATGTTTTTGGTTCAAACCAAAAGGAGTTACCAGATAAAGAGGTAGCATCATCCCTTATGATTTTTAGTTTATTTTTATTCTACAAGCCCTCATATATTCTTATTATATTACTATATAAAATAGCAGAAACCAAAATATAATTTTATTTTTTATTAAATGGTTTAGAGAAAAACTTATACACACTTCCATATATTGGGTAACATACATATTGTTTCCGTGTACATCGAACTACTGCCTCACGAAATGATAATTGTTTATTTTCCCCTTACAAAATTGAATAGATGGGAAATATGATAGAAACTATGATTATATTTGATATATATTATATTTATTATGTATTTATACTTATTTATTATTTTTATATAAACGACTTTTAATACATTCAATTTTATGCTAATACGATGACATCGTTTGAGGAGGTGTGGACTACCTCCCCCTAGAATCATTGTGATTCGTTCACAATAAACATGGAACACATAAAGGTTGGTTTTATTTTAAAATATGTAAAATAAAAACCCTATATATTATATTCATTAAATTAGTACTTTTTGAAATATAATATATATATCATTTTCTTTATTATCTTTTCACACACTTATAAATTGACAACATCGTTTATGGATGTGTTGACTACCACCTCCTCGACAGGATGTGATTACTTTTACATAAAAATAAATATATATATATAAGTATATATGGATAAATAATAAGTTATTTATTATATAATTATCATTATTTAAATATATGTTATTACTTACCATATTTCCATAATGATCATTGAAAAATAGGAACGTTACTAATGAGTACGTACGACCTTCCATCTCCATGATAGTATTGATGGTTCATTTTTTGTAACCATATTTAATTTTTGATTTTAAAAGTATAATAGATGTACAAATATTATTATTACTTCATGATTATTATTTTTTAGATATTATATAATGACCCATTTTACCATAGTTGATCTACCAAAGTCTTTTTTGACACATAAACTGAATTTGGTCAAAACACCCGACACAAACATAACTATTTAAATAGTTGAACAAAACAAAGTAATAAGTGAACTAAATTTTTTTATTAACTTGAAAAAGGTTCTCAAGAAATTATAAAACTGACATATTTTTATTATACAAGATGTAAAAGTACGTTCACCTGAATGGAAAAATAGGGTAAGGGATTCCCATGTCCCTTTTTACATCCCTGAGATAAATTTCATGTTCAACACTTACATATTTTATGTGTTGTATCTCTGAAAGGTTTTATACTTTATATCACGAATTACATTATCTTAATAGTATTTAAGGCATTAATTTTATATTATTCCTTCATGGTGTTTATAATTTAAAATGTTTCAATGTGGTATGAGACACTCTGGAATGTTATAAAAATTATTTTTCCTCAACAATAACATTAATGATATTTCATTTTTATTTCCAATAAAAGAAATTATATTACCATTTACCAATAAACCCATTAATATTTTTCTAAGATAGTAATTAAGGACCATTTTCATGTATTAGAACCATCATTCCACTATTTGTTACTAAAGGTGTTTTATAATAGTTTTTTCCAAAAACACTACTTGTAAAATATAGTATACAAACAGTTTGGACCCATTGGTATAGGTCCCTAAACCATTAGTAAAGTCTATAATAGTGGTTTTGAAGGCTATTAGATTATTTGGTGTTGGGATAGACCTATCCCAATATTTTTTAAATCATTGGAATAGTTATATCAATACGATTTTCCCAAAACCATTATGATGGGTAATGGAAAATAAAATACACGGCCGAGGTTTGAACCCACAACCTCCACATTATATATCATAGATATAACCACTATGATATAATTATCATTTTGAATATATTTGAATAAATATATAAAGTCTATATTTATTTAATTTATTATATATTACAAAATAATTCATAAAAAATAAGGGTACCTATTAGAATGGTTTTTAAAACCATTACGTTAAGCATATCCCAATTATTTTGAGAACTGTTGGGATACGTATCCTAATTTTTGGATATATCCCAAAGGTTTTACATAACAATTATTGTATCCTTAAACTATCCCAATATTTTTTAAGAACTGTTGGGATATGAATAGTTTTATGGATTTATCCCAATGGTTTTGTACAAAACTGCTGGGATAGACTTACCCTATCTTAATGGTTTTGAAGATCCATTGGGATATGTATAATTTTTTTGGGAATTATCCCAATAGTTTTGAATAATTGTTGGGATATAATTATATTTCATTTCTTATCCAAATGATTGAGAAGAACTATTATAATAGGACCCCTATACCGATGGTTTTTACAAACAATTGAGACATGGGTGTTGGTATAGAGAGGATTTTCAGTAGTGAAACCCAACTTTGTATCTTTTATTAGTCGTAGATGCTAATTTCACATAAAAACATTATTTATTAAAATTTTTTCAAAACATGTTCTTTAAATGATTTGGTAAATAAATTTTTACCCTTTTTGTCTTTTTCCAATGTTTTCGAAGGAATATTCTTATCACTTTCTAAACTAATCATTTTTCTAACATGTTTTACCTTGAAAAAGGAAGTTTTATTTTACCTTGTTTGACATGTAAGGATTTATCTTCCATTATTTATTTGAATTTTCATTTTTCAAAATTAAATGGTTTTTTTTGAAAAAATGTTTTCAAAATGTATTTTTAAAGAAAATCAATTTCAAAAAAAAAATCAATAGAAAATGATATTTTCCTCAAGAATATATTTTTAAAGTTATTATTTTATTTCATCAATGAAATAAAACCTCTATTTTTACTCCACTTGTGATCTTTTGGTATTGATACCATCATTATTCTTCCTCTATATGGTTTATTATTGACTTTTCTTAGGAGAGAATTCACATTCACTTCATTGAATCATTTGTGTTTCGCCTTGAAATTTTCAATCTCTTATGATCATTGATCATTTAATTACCCAATGATTGTATATTTATTTTATCGTGGATATTATTATTTCCTAAACTGTATACCATTTTACAAATGGTGTATATTTCAAAATTTATTGGATTATTTGGGTAAATATTGATCAATTTGTATCTCTTACTCTATACAGATATTTGATAAGGCACATTGTTATATTGATTATTTAATATTATGAATTTTATGATAGGTACGACATGGGTGGGGCCCGGTTATAGATATCCACTCATTGCGTCTGTAGTCTAATGGGATGAATTAGTTTCACAAATTAGTAATGTTTAAACTACCTCTTGATTGTAAATGTATCATGTTTCTAGGAAAATTGACATCGAATAATTATGAATTTCCCTCATTTTGATTCAATTATTATTCTTCCATGATAATTTTTGTCGACATATCTATGAATACATTTTATTTTCAGTTCATCGATTAAATGGCATGTGGTTTTTATTAAATTTTCATATTTATTTTCCCTTATATAGTTATTTTAATGGAATGTTTTTTAGTTATTACCATTCCATATTTTTTACGCAATTCTATTCAGTTTTTTGATTACTTGGCATGTGTGTTCAGTTTTTTAACATTATATGTTAATTTATTCTTATTGATTCATTATTTATTCTTCTATACATTTCGATTACTGATCATTTGACCACAACCTAATTATGGTTCTTTCCCTAGGAATACATAAAGCATACTATGAAATACATGAGGGATTTACTTGACAGAATGGAGTTATCCTCAATGTTATTTTTTTAGAAAGAGGAAAAATTTAAAGTTGTAATTAGTGTATACTTTTATAATAAAATAACATTTTAAATATCTATTTTACTAAGAATACTAAATTCTCTGTCCTTAGAGGCTTGATTCCATGTAATCATACTAATGTAATTAGTAGCAGATACTAGATTTGGGTTATCTAGGGTTGGGTCACTAAAGTTGGTATTATAAAAAGTTTATTAGAAACCTTGGGAACTATATTTAGGAAAATATATATAAGATAATGTATCCCAAATGTATAATTTTAGGATAATTATATAAGAACAACTTAATTTTTTGATTATATAGATATTATATAGTTTTCCTAGCAATACATCTCTGTTTGGATACTACAAGTGGACGTGGTTATGGAACAGAAGTAATTAGGAGTAATAACTCTAACAAGGTGTTCCATGCTAGAATCATGGTAACCCGGTTCACAAAAAAGGGTTATAATGTGATTCTGTTTTGAATCTTTTGGGGTATTTTCTTAGGATAATTCAGATTTCCTTTATAATACATTATGAAGGATTTGGACACATAATAAGTAACCTACGTTAATCCCAATGTGTTTTGTAAATCCCACCACTAACATGATATATCCTATAGTGTATTAATTTATAAATTTTATTTCAACTCAGCTAGTCTTCCTAGGATATTGATTATTTGATCCATCCTATTATTCTGCACTTTTTACTCTTCTGATTCTAAGTCACCGCGATATATTCGTTGATTATGCTTTAGTAATAAAAAGGATGGATCCACTTACCTTGGTTCATCCATTATCTTCCCTCTATACATGGACTAAAAAGACTAAAAAATTCTCTAATCCAACAATTGGTTCACCAATGGCTCTGGTGAAATTAAATCCCCAAATCCATCTTCAAGTTCGTTTCAATGATGCCTAATAGGTTCCATTTTATATAACCAGAATAAAATTCTAGTTTTTAAAAATCTATCGAAACTAAAGGCTTATCCATTTAAAATTTACCAAATCACACAAATATATAAATGTATTTAAAAAATTCAAAAAATAATTAAGACTATTTTTAAAAATTCTACAATGATTTTCAAAATCAGAACATTTTCAACAATTTTAAAAAATAAACTCTCTCTCTCACAAAATCTCAAATCATTACTCAAAATGAATTATGCTCTCTAAATTGGAATTCATTCCTATAAATTCATTTCATACTTTTCTCATCAGGTAAACCCATGATAATGAGGTTAAAAATCCTAGAAGTATATAAAAACACATATTTACAAAACATTCCGTTTATATGAAGTTAAGCATGAATAGGTTATCTACATCTCTTTATGATATCTATTTCTTGTTCTGACAATCATAATGTTTGCTACCAATCCAACTCATGGACTAAACCAGAATTATTTCAACTCTAAGAAGTAACAAATGTATAAAAGGTTTCCCAAAAAGATATTTTGATGCACCAAGACTGATACAATTTCAAATATCCCACACTCACCCATTGTCATGGTAAGAAGCTGGTGGTGTAAATGTCATTAGTTGCCATCCCCAAGACACCAAAGTATAGAAATAAATTCTTAGGGACTCATTAAAATTAACAGATTATTTTTCATTTGAAAATGATAAAATAACAACAAGATAACCATAACTAAATAATTACAAAATGATGGATGAGAATAGTGTAATACTACTCAATGTATAATAAAAACAATAGCAAAACCAATTTGTATCTGCATACCAAGCAAAATCCAAAACCAACAACCACATAAAATACTCCAAAAACACTAAGAAATCAACTCCTATGTTTATCAAAGCTCTAAATCATAATTACGGTCCATTGTATTAAGAAGTATCAATAAAGAACTTTGATATATTGTCTTTACTTGTTTCTGGATATATCACATCTGAAAAGACAACAACGTTCCGAAGAAGGGAGTGACTGTAAAACATTATAGGATTTCTCCTATGATATACCATCTCACACCTCAAGGATATAAAAATTAATCACATTTATATAAAATTGTTTAAAGAAATTTATATTAGTTTTTTATCTAATCCAAAACTATTTCTAAGAAAAAATGTTTTCTATGCAATGAAACAAAACAAAATATTATTTTCTTTTATCAATTTCCAATTTTTCATACCCGTTACATGGTTCCACAAATCCACATTACGACACATTATTTCATAGGTTTCTATTTCATTCTCATGAGTAGTCTCTCTTCGATCTACCAAGTCATCAAAAGGTATCCAAATACCAATTTCCCCAATCACACACACCCTTACCATAGGTCCACATCAATGTAAATGAACACACTCCAAGATTTTATTCCACATACTATGTGAAACTAACTAATACATACAATTTAAAAAAAATCCTATTATTTAAAAAAATTTCTAACTGATTTTCTATGTATCAATACAAAATAAGAATATTAAAATCATATTTTTAAATTATGAAAATATTTACACATTCCACAAGAAACCCAATTTATTCAATTTAAAAACACAACCCTAAATAGGGTTTTAATCAAACATTAAACATCAATTCCATAATTTAATCCCATAAATTCAATAAATTTGAAATCAATTATTTATTTTCAAACTAATATGAGTCTAGAGTGAAGACACAATCCTATGAAATGATAGAGAAACTAATGAATTCTACAAAACCTCAAAATTATGTTCGAAGCTTGAATGAATGTCCTTAGATCTTATTACATAGTATAAACACAACTGTATCTCATCATTATTATCATCACTAAAAATTAATATATCCCCAAAATATTAGATCAATGAAACAAAGAGAGGGAGTAGGATGAAAATGAAGAAAAAAAACAAGAATAAGAACTTACTAAATAATCTCGGACTCCAACGCAATTAAAAACCCCAAAATATCATTCCCAAATTAATAATAATGGTATATTCATCCATTGGAAGAAGTATAATTTTTATTATGGTCAGATTAAAGGAAAAAAACTCATTTTGTATGTAATCCCAATTAGACCCACAAAATCCTAATCCAATTTTTAATAGTGCTAAATTAGGGTACATGGGTAGGAAGACCATACACTAACCGTGAACCATCCATTACCTCTAATCAACCCTTACACAGTTGGATCACACATTTAGACAAAGCATGCACAAAACAATATAATCCCCTATGTCCCATATTGTATTGTTTCTCTTAGGTGGTTGAATGGTTTGGCCAAACCGTATTCCCAACCATGCACCTACCCAGTAAGTAACATAAATAATACCTCTTCTTAGATTAATAATTAATAGATAACATTATTATCCACGTCAGAATGATATAGGTTTACTTTATTTAGAAAATAGGATACCTAAATTTCTTATTCATAATAGGTCAAAATCAGATCCATATATTCACACCATAAATAGAATCCAACATAGATATAATATAATTTATACACTACTTGATAACCTAGGGAAATGATGCATATGAAATAGTGACGGAAGATACAAAGAAGGAAAAAAGGGAGATCAAAATGATTACTTATAAATAAAATGATATTAAGAATACGTGAACATGATAATAATATTTAAAACCCACAACATACCTATCAAAGATCATATTCTTGAGTCATGTCATAAATATTTACTTTTCATATGATAATAATCATAAATGAATCATAGAACAAGATCTATGTGAGCATAAAATTGGTATAAGACATAAGATTTTTTCAAACACATAATAATAGGAATTCAATTACTCAATAAAGGATTACTAATATTAAATTTATAGTGTATTTGGTTTATTACCCATTCCATTGTATCATCTGCATAACTCACTCCTATGACAATCATTGTGTGAAAATTCCCTCAGTAAATTGATTTCAATCCCCATTCTAGTCATTATTATTTCATAAAATCTTAGTATTTACAAAATGAATTAAAGGTATATATAATTCCATACCTACCAACCACATAATTGTAACCCATTCAAACATATTCAACAAGAACATAAATACTTTATCATATATCATTTCTCAAGGAAAGGGAAAGGGTTTCATAAACATGTCAACATTTTATCATAACCTAAGCCATGGAAAATATATGGCATTCATATCTATTTCATCATTATAATCATAAACCAACTAATTAATGTGTATAGATGGTATCGGTGGATCATATCCCAGGAAAATCATTTGTAACACGAATATATCTCATCTTAGATTAAAATGGATTTAAAATATCATATTAATTATTTAATGAGTAAAATTCACTTTTAGAATGTAAATAAATTATTTAAAATCTACAGTCTCCAAAAATATTATTTAAAAACATTAATTGAATATAGAATTAAAAAAATTAAATTATGCTTCAAAGAATTAATCGGTCCTAATAAAGTGAAATTTCAATGATTCTGTATATGTCAAAAAATGATTCCTTTAATGTTACTTGAAATATAAAAAAGTTACCCATTCATAAAATGACAAGAAGATTAATTTTAAATTATTATTAAAAATTCAAACACATTTAAAAATTCCAATAAAAAATCAGTTGATATTTTGATAATATTTTTTTAAAACATTTATTAACTTGTATTTAGATTAAAAACGATATTCAAATGAATGTATAAATAATTTATTTTTTATTTAAAAATATTCAATAATGTTTTTAGCTCCTAAGGAGATTAAAATGAATGTGAAAAATGAAATATCATCAAATAAATAGAGTAGAATTAAAATCATGATATTCTTGAGTTATAGATCCCATAAATTTAATAATATAAATAAAGTAACAAACAATTCCGATGAACTTTAATATTGTAACATTAATTCTATACCAGTTTGGTAACAATTGAATCACTTTCCCCATGTAAGAATAACTTCCAAAAAATCAATAAATATCTAATTTTTTAAATAATGTTATAAAATATCAATTTTGTAGTTTAAACACCTCATAATGGAATCTATATGTGAACATGAAACGTGGCTCATAAAAATAACGTGAGATGAGAAACCACATACCATGTGCCATGTTGTAGTTCATTCAAGTTAAAACCTCATTAATATTAAATATATATTTATTATAATTATATTTAATAACAATACTCATATATTATCATAGAATAAATTACTTAATTATAACATCTTATGAACCATTTGTAATACATTTGATAAAAATTTCATTTCTTGGAGATAAATACTTTAATTTTCATGCATGTTTTAGTTATAGAGTCTCAATCCATATACATTGATAGCGGTTCAATAATACCAATAATTTAATTCAGGATATAAATATCATATATATTCAAATATATATATATATATATATATTTAGACTCATTCATAAATTTTATATATATATAAATTAATTACACCATTCATGGACATGATTGGTTGTATGTTTTCATGAATGTTGTTTTCAATTTTTTATTAATGAAACCAAAAAATGTAAATAATAATTAAAATTTTCAGAATCAACATACTCCCATAATTGTTTTTTAAAAATCAATAATTATGAACACACATGTAATGTGTTAACAAATAAAATTACACTACAACAAGGAGACGTTAAGTCATATGTACGCCCGAGTGATTCTTCTATTATTAGTTGGATGAATGGAAAGTGGATAATGCTTGTCCCATAATAATAATAATAAATATTAAGTATTATTAATATTATTAATTCATTATTTTAGAGTATATACCTAAATTTATAAGATAAATAATAAGAAATAAAATTGAAAATATTATTTTATGATGTACACACTGTCAAGGAGAAACCTCCTAGGGAATACACATTATTCCTTAAAATGACAGACTTTTAGAATGAAAATAAGAAATATATCATGGGTAAAGAAACCTACAAATTTTTATGATAGTTATTCTCTAGTGTATAAGGACCATAATATTTTATTGATAGACGAGTGGTTTGTAGGATAGAAATAAAATATATAGATTCTCAATTATAGGAGGAGGGTGATTGGTAAAATAAAATACTTTCAATTTTAACATTATGAAAATCTATGTGTAGAAAAGATAAACAGGGTACCAAAGTAAATACCAAAGTAAAAACAATCTCGGATAAAAATGAGATTGTGATATTTCCCTTACCTTAGGTCCGATTTGCTTCGTAAGTGTATGAACCGCCTGTATAATGATTTAAATAATTTCATTGACTTATTACAGAATCATATTAATTGTTATGATATCATATATGGTTCACTTATGACTTTATATTACCCTTTCTTTTGTAAATTCCATGTTAAAGAGCATTTTGGGTAAAATTGTTTCATTTATCATCCGTGTTTTGACTTGTAATTATTCATATGATTACTTAGATCATGATTACTTAATTACAGAATATAAAACATGATTTATATATAATATATATTCAGAATATACATATATATAATAAATCAGTAAATGGAAAGAAATACACCGTTCATGGAGATGGTAGGTCGTACGTACGCATGAACGCTGTTTTCATTTCCTTATTGAGTTGAATGGAATTACGTATATGACATACATATATATACAAATAAATCCAGTATTATTATTATGTAATATATTTCATGATTACTTATTATATATACTTTATAATCATTCATGAATGGTTAAAGTGGATAATGAATCTCATCGCGTCGTGGAGACGGTAGTCCGTACGTACGCACGAGCGATGATATCATTCTCATGATCGTGGGACTGTATTGGAGTGTATGTATACTATTTCAGAATCCATAACATTAAATTAATCATATATAGTTATTATTTACACCATTATACCCATCCATGTAAGGTGGTGGTGGAAAATAGATTACACCACGGCGTGGAGACGGTATTCCGTACGTACGCACGCGCGGTGATTTCCTTTTTCCGTAGGATGGATAGAAGGTTAATTAGAGTTGTTTCATATATATAATAACATATCAGTATATAATAAATAATGATGTTATTACATTATCATGAAAAAACTAAAGAATAAGAAGTTGAAGAAGAATGAAATTGAAAAAGATCGGTAATGGATATTACCTCTTTTTGACGCGCCATCACTTAACCTCCACTTAAAGAACTAAGGATGGTCTTTTAAGAACACAAAGACCTCTAGGATGATACTAGAGAAGTGTATAAGAGATTTTGGTAGGGGTGGCCGAGCTTGAATGCTCAAATTGGTGTGAGGAGGAGAGGGAGGATGTTCCCTTTTATAAGGGAGGAGTGGGGCACCTTATGAAAATCTCAAAATATTATTTTATATTAAGGTCAAATTCAGTTTATAATGCTTCCAAAGGGACTTATTTCGAAGATAAACTGGGTATAGGTCGCAATCCTCTCATCCAATAGGATTTAGACAAGTTTAGGTTATTATTTTAACCTTATCAATTTGATTTAACTCTAAGTTAAATAATTTAAGTTTTACAGTGTCTTTTTGTTTTCTTACACTATATGGTTAATAAAATTACTATATCAATCCAAACGAACCCCAAGTTGTTTATTATTAATATATATATCCTTATATAAGTCATTTGGCTGAGACATAGATTTTTAGGAATAAAATAACAACTAATAATATAATATCTGTTTTAAAAACAAATTTATGTCAATTTTGACACTATTTGGTACATAATTTTTTATGAAATTAATAACAGAATGATAAGTTCGAACCAAATTACTTAAATCAACAATAACATGTCATAATAACCTATAAAATTAGTGTAAGTCATAAAAAGTCTCAAATTACATTTAATTGGGCATTTATAACATCAATTATGTCAATCTTTCATTAATAAGACAATTACTACATCATCTTTGTGTCATAAAAAATGATACTTATTTAATCGATAAAAATTCTAAACAAATTCCTATGATGTAGATATTTGTATTATCTTTCTGTATACTATTTATGTTAGAAGATTCACGAAGTTTTTCATTAATGTAAAATTATTATACTTATAAGATTTAAAGAAGTTACATGTTGTCACATTCTTTGGTTTTAATAATAATAAAATTATTTTCATGGAAAAAAGTCCATAAAATGAATCTAATCCAACCCTTAGGTTATATGGGTCTAATTTTAGCCATCCAATAATACTTTTCCAATTGTTAGGGTAATTTTATAATCTTATAGTTACACTTAATTACCCGATTTACCTTTAACTATAGTAAATAAAATTTACCGTAGTTACTATTTACAATGCCCAAAAATAAAAAGTAGATTATTAACATAATTTGGACCCACTGATTCCAAATATGGAATCCATTTTTCCAAATTCAATACACAATAGATGCATAAATTAAATTAAAATTAATCCCGTCTTCGAAAGAAAATGGGTTTTTCTTTAAATCATTGCAAAAAAATTTAATTGATTTAACCTACGAATTCAAGGTAAAATCAATGCTAATGACATACATTATATTAAATGGTAAAAATATATTCTATTTATACTTTAAAACCATTAAATATTATAATTTAACCACATAAGATATTACAATGAAAATAGTTGTTTTTAATTAAAATATAGTGTGTTTTTACTATTCATTAAAATAAGAACGTTATCAGAAAAATATCAAAACTTTATCTAATGTAAATTTTTATATCCTGATTCAAAAGAAGAATTTTATTTTGTCAAATTGAACTTATAAACATGTAAAAAACTAGATTTAATGTGGGTGCACCATCAAAAGGCGGCAAAACTGCATTTTTTGAAAAATACTTCTTTTACCCGGAAAATTTATTCTGTTCTTATACCATGTTTTAGAAGATGTGCACGATGAATAATAATGTTATAAGATTCAAAATTTTGTTAATACTATTCATAATGGCTAATTCATAATAATATTATAATAATATATCGTTGTTCAGTAAAACCCGGTATTGCGTACAACACACGCTATCGAGGAAGGTCATGATTGCGTGTAATGCAAGCCAAGTCAGGGTTGCGTGTTGTGCAAGAATCCTTCTTTGTTACATATAACATAATCCAACCAAATATCATTAATACATTGAATATATATATATATATATATACACTCAATTTTGCGTAAAATAACTATTATCAAAATTGTGTGTAACACGATCCAAGAATAGTGTTGCGTATACTGCAAGCTAATACGGTGTTGCGTATAGCGCAAGGTAATCTTGGTGTAGCATACAACAGAAGACATTAATGAAATTAAAAGAATATTTTTTATAAAATCTCGGGGTGTTACAGTGCAGTTGAGTTACCATATTAAAGAGTGGGTTTGAGGAAGTTGAATAGGTGGGGCTCATGTGGGCCCCACCCCACATATATCCTACCTAGTTGATTAGGATATAGTGGGTCCCACTCCACCAACATAGCTTAGGTTAAACTACTTTATATAAAATAAAATTGGTCGCACCATTTTATTTTATTCTTTTACTTAACCCAAAAATTTAAGTACCACACCTGAGCAAACACAACTCCAGAAGAGGTGTTCCTAAGAAATTACCAGCGCTGCAATTCCATCGGTGTCCTCAGATTTCGATTCCGAGCACCGGTTCAACAGTTAGGAAAAACCGCTTGTTCGTTCACTGAACATACCTGATCTAAATTTCGGAAAATGATTCCAGGCACACCGGGCCTCGGAATCAGGTGCCGTCAGGAACTGCGTTCTTGTAAAATTCCAAAGAAATTGAGAAAAAAATTTCTTTGAAATTTCTGGGTCATTACACGCATCATTTCCATCATCATCTTTCTTTTGAGAAATTATTTTGATCGATTCAACCAAAGATGTTATGATCGATATCTTGTCTGAAGGAATTTCCTTCCCATGATATTCTTTCAATTATTTGATTACATCATCACTTTAGTCTTCTTATTCCTCTTATTCCTCTTCTACTTTGTATTCTTTATAATCTATTTCTTCTTCAATGGGATACGGTATTGAAAATTTCTTCCCCATATATTATACTAGAAATGACTCTTGAAGAAAGGATTCGAGTGCCTATATCTATTCATACTCTTTCTCTATATCATTGATCAATACATTAACGATTTCATATTTTTACATTTTCTTCTACAACTAATTCTCTTTTTCATTCTTGTCATGTTCATCAGCAAGTTTAATCTTCAAGGATTTTTCCTCATCAAGGTCTAAGAAAAATCTTGCATCTCCATCTTCCTCCTCCTCCTCCTCCCCATTCTTCATCTTTTCTCTCCACTTTGCTACTAATTCATCAAAAAAATGTTTTTTTATTTTTCTGTTTTGGTGGAGCTAATTGGGTTTTCTTAATGGGTTCTTATTCTTTGGATTACATTTTTTTGTCTTTTCTCTTATTTTTGTTTTCTTGGAAGTTTCTCATACTTTCTATTTCTTTATTAAATCATGCACCTCACATTCAAAAATATCATATAACTCTCCTGATTTGTTACTAAAATGAACGTTCATCCTCCTATGAGTGTCAACACTCCACAACATTGTCATAATGGTTCTGGGTTTTGAACTATAGGAAATTTTAATGGATTCTAAACAGAGAAAAATTAATATCGATAAGATTTCTGGATACATGATAATATGATTCAAAAGACTTCCATTCTTGATATTTTTGATTATAAAGAAAATAAACATAATAAGTTTTACATTTCTAAAATTGGCTAAGAAGTCCATCATAAGGATATCACCATTTTTAAGATATTCCTTGTATCCCTTTATCAGAATTATAAAACTTTATAACCACCTAGCTAACAACCCGACGTTTGTTGGGAGATGATTATTCCTTGGTGACTTCACTCCCTTGAGTCCAAGGCACTCAGTTTCCTTTACCTTCTCAAAACATACTATCTTATCTAGAAATATTTGAGAGAAAAAATTACTTCACTTTGATAACTATTACCATGAATATTTATGGCCATGTTGAAGGATAATGAACAGGTCTTTCGATATCTCTGAAACAAAAAATTTTCCCTTCCAACTTCAACAAAAAAACTTATAGAATCATAAAATTAAATGACATGGTCTGGATAAAATGGAACCTGACATTTTGACTTATCTATACATAAAATTTCCCATCCATTAATCGGAATATTCATTGTAATAAAAGAATTATACTTGGTAAAGAAATTAGGATTAACCATCCTTTATCTGTAAATTTTCCAATTCTTGATTTTATAGTATGAAGTCATCTGATTCTATGAGGAAACATAGAGTGACAATCAGAATGTAAGGAAAATAAGAAATCTAAACTGATGATTTATAGAGGATCAGATATTCGGTGAATAAAATCTTGAAAAGTGATAGGGTACACAAATTAGGGGTCTTTTAAATAGGCTTTAAGTCGAAGGTTCGAATTATTTATTCTATCCAGTGTTTGATATAATCTTGATCTGATCTAAATGATTTGATGAATAACAAAGAATTATTTGATAGTTTTCAATATTTTTAGGTTTTAAGGAAAAATTAGATTTAAAGATTGTGAATATGAAATTTTTTTCTTAAATCCAGATAAAAATAACTACAAGTAAAAAATTAAATTATAATGATCTAATTAAGGAAACATAACTACCAAATTTCCTAAAAATAATTGTCAGTATTGAAAACGTTATTGAAAAACAAATATTCCCAAAATTTTAATATTTAAAAGAAATTTTTTTCTATATTTTAAAATAATTCATGTTCAAAATATTAAAAAAAACCGGTTTCGAAAAAAAAAATCAGGCTCTAAAAATAAAAAAAACCAGGTTCCAAAAATTTTAACAAATCAGGTTCATAAAATAAAAAAAGTTAGGAATGGTTTTGGTGTAAAAAAATGTACTCCTCCAATGAAAGGGAGTTTTTTAATTTATGGATATTGGTTTCAACCAAAATTTATTCTGGAAAATTACCTTATGATTATCATTCCTAACATTTTTATAATGTATTCAAATCTATCAGAGGGTAAATATTTTGTAAAACTATCATCATGTTAATGTTGCTTTTCCAATAATGGAAGAATGATATCTCCTTTTTGTGTATGATCTCTACGAAAGTGATGAATAAAATCTATGTGTTTTTCACAAGAGTGATGTTTGGGGTTTTTTCTTGGAGCAATGACACTTGTATTATCAGACAATATCTATGTTTTGGTAAAACTCATTTCATAGTCTGTGAGTGTGTGTTGCATCCACAACACTTGAGAACAATAACTCCCCGTTTCCACATATTTACCTTCTATAGTGAAAAGTGCTATAGAGTATTGCTTATTTCATCACCAATAAACTAATTATTATCCTGATACATTATTTGTTTTGGATATAATATTTCTATCCATTCTACATCCATAGAAATCAGTATCTGAAAAACGTTTTAAAACAAAATCATTTCTTGAAGAATAAAAAAGTCCTAAATCCATGGTTCCCTTTAAATAGAATCAAGTCTTTTCCTGATATTTAAAAATTTGTAGAAATAATCCCAAATATGATATATCAATATTTGACTATACCTATATCAATCTGATATTTATTATTTTTTTCATTCACTTTTTAAAACCAAAATAGTTACCATGACAATTAGGAACCTTAGATCAGAGTGACTAATCATGAAAAATAATTCATAAGATGTATAAATCATGACAATATCCTTAAATCTATGAAACTATAGGGATATTATAGTTTATTCATGATCATCATCTATTCAAATTTGTTAAAATTGTTCTGTATTAATATTTTAATCAAAACAATAATATATCCTATGAGTTTAAAAATGGCGTGCAGCAAGGGAAAAATCACCATTCATCAGAATGATGGTCAAGATATACTCAACGAACACCTTTTAGGATTATTACCTCAATTTGTATTTGTTATATAACCACATATACATGAAATATTTTTCTAGGGATTTAATTCTAGGAAAATTATAGAATCGTTTTCTTACCAAAACATTAGGATATTATGTTGTACAAACACTTTTCTATTGGTATCTCAATAAAATATTATCATCCAACTTAAAATTTAACTAATAATTTCTTTGATACCATATTAATTATCCAACGAAGTTCATTCATAAATATATCATTTAATTAGATAAATATTCAATAAATAACATAATTATTCACAATAGAATTTAATTGGGTTAATTTCATTATAATCTTAGATACAAAAAAACTAATTCATAAGAGATCTATATCATCTCTAAATATGTGATTCATTGGTAACAACTTTCTTGAATATAAAATACTCAACAAATTTCATCTAAAATATAGCATAATATATGCATGAAATTTATAAACTATACCCTATATATCAAAAATATGAATCATTAGTCATGAAGAAAATCTCTATAGTTCATAAGACATCAATTGTAATGGTATCAAATATCATGATCCATGTGAAAATAACATTATCATAAAACAATATTTTTTACATACAAATGATAATAGAAAATGATTTACTATGTAATGGATCACGTTAAATACTATCAACATGGAGTCTTTTTACACCCAATTTCATCACATCATTAGTCATTCTTCACTATCCGGACTATCAAATTCGATGGAGTCTCTTACTAAATTGGGTTCACAATGAATTCCCATCCTTATTATCTCATATGATATCCACCATTACCAAATTAATTTTAGTTCAATATGATTGTAGAACCACACATCATATAATCATAATACATTCATATGTGTCCAATAAGAGAAAAACTTATTCATCATATAATATATCCATTGGATAGGAAACATGTTTCGTAAACATTAAAAAATTTAATCATAATATAACCCATCTTAAATAACTAGGTTTCAAACAAAATTCATCATCATAATAATAAACCACCAAAATAAATATTAATGATGGTTTCATTTAATTATGTCAATTGTAAATAATAGGTAACATCAATGTTTTTTATCTTAGATGAAAATTACTTCAAAATATCACTTGGAATTTTCATAAGGAAAATAACCTTTTCACATTGATGTCACATTTCTAAAATATTTATTTTAGATAAAATTATTAGAAAAACAAATTATGAAAAAGAACAATAAAAACTTGTAATAGAAGCTTAAAATGAACAAGAATTCATGATGACTGTAAAATCCATTCTTTTCTATATGTTATAAAAAAGATCCTTTCACAATTTTTGTTAAAATTCAATTTAAAATCCCTCAAAAAATGATAATAAGATTCACTTTTATAAATATTTAAAAATTAAAACATGGGAAATAAATTATTCAAACAATAATTTCATATAATTAAACTTAATCTTGAGAATATTTTATAAAACAATGATATGTTAGAAAAAGGATTTTTGGCCAAATGTATAAATTATGTCTTTTTTATTTTAAAACATTATTTCTATAATTTTAATAACTAAATAGAGGATAATTAAAGTAAAAATGAAATTTCAAAATATAACTAGTAGAGAAGAAACAACCAGATATTTTTTAGCAACAAATCATGTAATTTCATCATAAGAAACATAATCAATATGAATCATGGTAAATGATGATATTATATCATAAATCCCTTACAACATTGGTAACTTTTAAATAATAATATCCAAATATTAATAACATGATATGAAAAATTATATTTAAAAAATTGAGGATAGTATATAAATCACACATCATAGTGGTATTATATACACCTCATAATTTAAATAATAGGATAGAATGTAAAATGTCTTAGAGAATAAATATGGGATTAAAAATATATTACCTCATGTCATGTCTTACATCGTACATGTTCAAATATCCGATATAATAAATATTGGTTTATAATAAATCAATTCAATAAATATAATCGCATATATCATATTATATATGATTTTTGTACTACATCTTATCACCTATCAGCTAAAAATTCATTACAATCAAATCTCTTATTGATAACTACTTCAATTTCATGAATATTTCAGTTTTGCGGTCCTGGATATTATACATTGACAATGGATGTAGTAAATAAATTATTTTATACATGTTTATATATATTATATATTAATTATATAATTATTTATATTCATCCATAAAATTTATACATGTAAAAATATATTTCATTGTTAATTGCGAAAGTAGATCGTACATGCCCATGAAAACTTTTTCAATTTCTGATAAATGGAAGGAAAGAAACATAAATTAAATTTAACCTTATGAAAATAGTAATAACTTCATTAATAGAATAGTTATTTTTTATATACATTATTATAACCATACATGTAATATATTCATATAAAATTATTTACACTACTAATTGAAGGTGATAAGTCGTACGCAGACACCAAGGATGTTTTTTCTTTCATATGGATGGAATTAATGTGGATAATGGATTTTTATCATAAAAATAATTGTTTAATATAATTAATATACTTAATTAATTATTTTATAAAGTATCTAGTGTATTTAGAGCATCTATATAATTAAATTAAATTTAAAATGTATGGTTAATATTTCAACACTTCATTGATAAATCTCATCCAGCTAACAAACTTATCCATGAAAAATGGATGTTTTACTATAAAAAAGATATAGGGAATGAATTACATATCTAGGAAAGAAGTATTTATGGTATTTTATGAGATAGAGGGCTCATGAAGTGTGGTAAAAGATGAGAGCTTTTATCCTTTTGTTTTGGTTGGAAATGACAAACATGGAATTACATAAAAGATAAAATAATATGTATATAATAATTAGGTCAAGTGAAACCTAGGAACCCAATAGTATAAGATATTATGTTATAGGTATTACATAATCTCATCTTATCACATTTTAGAATGTGTTTTACATTTATTTCTTTACCTTCTAAATAAGAAACTTAAATAATATTTTATCCTCAACCATGGTAAATAAAGTTGTATCATCACAACATAATTATTTGGTGAAAAATAATTTGGTTCTTATAACTATAATTTAACCTGATGAATAAAAACTTGAAAAAAATTTATCATATTATTAATTTTTAGTGGCATTATATTTTTTAATTATATGAATAAAAAATTAATGAAAACTAGTTTTTTGAATAATAATCTATTTACCAGTAAATATTATTAATCCTTGATATATTCAAATAATTTTGTAAAAAAAACACATTTGGTTAAATAAAAAATATATATATAATTTTTTATACTTTTTGGAAATCAAAATACATGTGGTAATATCCATCCATTCCATTAGTTGACTAAAAATTAATTAATTTTTTATAAAACATTCATTTTGGAAAAAGTGAGAAACCATGCAAATACAATTAATGTTGAAGGTTAGTTTACACCAAAACAAATCTGAAAGTCATTGAAAATATGAATAAAATTATTATAATTTCATTCCATGTAAGTGGCCCATTGGAGTGTTTCAATATTCATGTTCGGGTATTTCTGGATTAAGTCGTCAAAGTGGGTAGCTAGCTTGTCCCAAGTGTGGATGTACTCTTCCGTGTTAATCATCATTTCATTAAAACCTCATGCCAAAAATATATATTGTCAGATGATCCAATCCATTTGATTAATACTGATATCCATTTGAACCTCTCTTTCTATAATTATTTCTACATCTTCCTTTAGGGCATCTAGTTTGATAGTATTCTATAGAATATCTTTATTAGAATCAAGAATTAGGTCAATGCATTTGTTTACTCCCCTCCCTTAATTCCTATCGCACTAACCTACACTTGATTCTTAATATATCCACACTTTGCCTTAGGATTTCCAATTAATAGACAGTAACCCAATATTACTTCCATTACATGAGTCCCAAGATTTCATTATGTTTCCTTATCCTCACTAGATGATCTCGTTTGCATGAGATGAGATATATAGGAGTATTCTTTCCTCCCATTAGATACCTTCCCATTAGTCGCAATGCAGCACCCTGTATCATGTTTCCCATTCACATAAATAATATTCCTTCATCTATAAGACCTATAATACTCTCTCCAAACTCACTGATAAAATATAATTTAATGGAAGACTCTGCTTCAAAATCACCCTCAGAGATAACCTGTTCAACCTTTGGATTCTCCCATATTAATAGTGATTGCACAAATAGAGAATACCCAAAGTCCAGATCCTTGAAATCATCCTCTAAACCTCCACTAGATTACTGTATTGAGTCCTTCTCCTGGACCTGGCCTTCCTCTACCATGACATCAAAACGGTTGATGAGCCTAATGATTGTTGTACTGTTTTTCGGCTTGAACAAATTCACTACATTCACTCCATTTCCAGTAGCTTGTGTATTATTATATCCTAATGGACCACCATTACATGACACATGTGCCACACCTGTATGATCAGGGACCTAACCAGGTTGAAGTATACAATCCATATATCCTACTAAGACTGTATCCTAATATTCAAAAACATTCCGCTCTGGTACCACCAAAAGTGAGGGGCAGGAAATTGAAGTCCCATCAACCACCTCATTGAAACTAGAACAAGAGATGAGAACATGCCCATTATGCAAGCTTCCAAACATCACAATCTCATATAATGAAGGAGAGACCCATAGATGAATCAGATAATCCTATACCAGAACCTGTTCTACTTGTTGGTTGACACCCAAGTCACGCATCAATATTTCCAAAATATCAGAGTCATTTGTATCATCAGGACCGTTTGATTTTGGGGGATAATGTGCCATTACTGAGTCCCTAACACTAAAAGTTTCATCCTATGTTATCTTAAGAGATATATATTTTTTCTGTGAAACTTCATTCGATTACACTAGGTGGAGAGAGATACCATACCGATAGACATTTGATAAGTTCCCCAAACGACGGCATGAAGAGCAATAGTCTATCCATGATTCAAAACTCATTGGTTGTTTGCACTAGAATTCCTCCCCAACCTTGATCCAAAAAAACTGATATGAGGTTTAGAAGCATCTACCTCAACAAAAATATATAGGAATATGGGATGACAAAATGACTCAGTTCATTTATTCAAACACAAGTAGCTTCTTACCATATTTCCCAGCATATGAATAATTGTAGGATTATGGAAGGAAAGGGGGAGTTCTGGGAATCTAACCCAAATAGCTATTGACAAAACATCATGCTTCATGTAGAAATTATAGGACCACTAAGAAAGAAAGAAGCTAGATCCATTGAAAATGTGAGGAGCTCTGATCCATGCTAGGATCAAATCATCCTCTGATGAAAAATAAATCATTATGTTCTTCTTGTCAAGAAGAACCACTACCGCTCTATCTGGTAACCCACATGTCGCGAAAAATAACCTGTCAAAGTCGTTGACTGAAGGATGATGATTCTTAATGTGAGCCAGCAGGGTTAGGTGAAGAAACCAGATGCTTCATTCAATTTGTTATCGTGTCTCTAAGATTAATTTTAAAATAAAATTTTAAAAATTAATGGGAAAAATTTGGAAAATGGATTAAAAATGTTGTATTTGATTATTTATATTATATAATAAGTAGAACATAACATTTTACCCTAATAAATAGTAAAATAGTAAAAATTATTTACTAATATTATTGAAAAAACTAATTTACCAGGGGTTTAAACTAAAAAGATAAGGGTTAAAATGACTTAAAAACAAATATAAAATATATTTTCTAGGATAATTTATTCCTTATAAATCTAATAATCTATAATAATCTATTATTACCCTTTATGGTATGTAAAAAGTGTGGTACACCATTTTCATTTTACAATTATAAGTGTGACACTCACCTTAGTTATATAAGGGCACCCACTCTACTCTGTTAATCACACTATAAAAACCATTTGGTTCTACAAAGACCTACCAAATAACATCCCAAAATTATTAACCAAAAAATAGAAGAATTATTTTTCTATTAAATTTTTTTATAGGAATTATTTATTAGTATTCCTAAAGAAGTGGTCTGAGAAGATATAAACTTCCTAACTAGGTTTTTTTATTTTATTAATTCAACACACACTGAAAATTATTTTTTAAAGATTATAATATAATAAAATTAGTGTATTATGTATAATTATATATTTTTATGTTAATATAATAACCACAAAAACACCAAAATAGAACAAATGTGTTCTTAAATCATTATTTTTGTGCATAGTGGACTACCACCTCGCGAACCGATGTCATTCATTTTTTCAATACCACATCTCATGGTTGGGTATTATTGTCAATATAAAGTATATATAAGTATATATATTATATTTTCAATATTATTATAAATTTTTATTCAATATATTATATATACCTTTTATACTTTATATTCATTAGAGGATATGATAACATCAGTCGTGTGTACATGGGACTGTCGTCTCACGAAGCTATGTGATTCATCATTCACTAAATATTTTCACAGAATGTGATATGGATAATTTTAATTAATATATGTTATATAAATTATAAAATTGTGATATTAATTATATATTTATCATTCATAAAGAATAATACCTGATTATATATCTTATTTTTTCACTCACTGAAAGATGATAACGTCATTCCTGTACGTATTGACCATCACCATTACGAAGTGATGTGACTCTATATCCAAAACGACACCACATGAATGATGTGCATATCAGAATATTTATATAAATATGATGGTATTGATGATATTATAGTAATTATATAAATATAATATAATATATACCTTCTTTCAATAATTATCATTGAAAAATGGAAATATTATGTATTCATACATATGGCCTACCATCTAAATAATTGAGAAACAGTTCATTTTTCATTACCATATTTTATATTTAATTTTAAAATTTTAATTGGTCTATAAAAAATATAATCATTTCCTGATCATTATTCTATAGGTGTTTTAAAAATGAGTATCTTGACCATAGTCAACCTTGAAATTCCATTTCTAACATATAAGAAAAATATTATTAAAACATTTTTTATAATCAGATTTGATTAAGTAATAATTTGTGAAATAGTAAAAATATAAATAAACATAAAAATATAGTTGAAAATGTTTCTTATGAAACTAAATAATTAAAAAAATACTGTTTTAGAAGATAAAGAACACCGAAGATGACTTGGACTCAAGTGAAGGGTTACTCATCTCACTTTCACATCGATGAGACATATTACATATTCACAACATATTTTATTTATATGGTGTATATAATAAAAATTTTATATGTTATGTCTTGAATATATTTATATTCATGGTATTCAATGTTTTGTATGATTTAATTTATATTATGGATATTATGTCTCTTAAGTTACCAAAGTAGAAAGGGTTTCTCATCTCACTTTTACATCCACGATACAAATTCCATATTTACCACTATTTCATTTTATATTGAATATAATACCATTTTTTATTTTAAATCACGAATTAAATTTTATTAATATTATTTAATACTTCATTTAAATATATTTCTTTTGTGGGATTATGATACAATGTTTTCCAAAATGGTAAGGGTTTATTTCACAATCTCATCATTATTCAAGATTGTTTATCTATGTATGCCATTAGGGAAAATATTTAATATTTATATCTTAAAATAAATATTTTATATTCTAATATGTTTAATAATAAATTTTTTCATGAAATCGTACAATTTTTCCCTCACATTTCAAATTTAAATGATAAATATGTTTTAAAAAAAATGAATTTATCACTTTACCAAAAATACATTTTCATGAAAACTGATGATTTCTAAAAATATTTACTAATTTTTTTAACCATTTTAAAATTATTTATTAAATACATTTTTACAGTTTTTTACTTCTTAAAAATGTTCTAATGTACTATTCATGTTATTTTTAAAAGAATGTATGATTGCATTTTACTAAATATGTGAAAGGAATATTTGTTTTATCTTGTATAGAATGACTATAATTTTCCACCATTAAGACAATTCATGTTATTAGCAAATATTTTACACCAACTAAATGTTATTTTCAAGGGAATGTGTTTTCAAAATGATTTGTGAATCTTTTTAATGGTAATTTTGGAAGTGAAAATGTAATTTTTCCTCAAAATCATTTCAGGGATCTTATTAAAGTATTTATATTCATTAACAACATCATCCCCTTATTTAAAATATGCTCCACTAGGGATGTGTTTTAATAATACCATCATTATTATTTCTCCAAATGGTTTATGTCATGTTTTATTGGGTATGTACCAGTTTGATACCATTCATATTACTATAGATGCTTTACGATTATGTTTGTGTATTGTGGTAAGTAATAAAATTTCTTATTGTGGTCATTTAATAATAATTTTATGTTGATTATGCTTCATCCAATTCATATTAGGAATGAATTGGACATAGTAATTGATTTTTGGGGACCACCATAATTCTTCAATGCATAGGAAGATCCCATCAGAAATAATAGTCCAGATCATGGCTAAGGCCTTACCTATTTACATTGATATTTTCAAACAGGGACATGACAGTAATAGATATCTTGGTACAATTCTTAGATAGTTTGATTGAGATGTCCAAAATATCTTGTTAAATCATTTTCAATATAATTATTAATATTCCATTAGCTAGTTTTTTTATTTATAATATCCATATTTACGTTTTAAGATCAAGTGATAATTTTTATGGATTTATTTGATCATTATTTATTTCTTACATATTATCATTATGTTATCGATTAAATTGTGTGTGTTTGAGTTATTTTCCATTTTGTACTGAGCATGACTTATTTATTCCTAGAATCCATTGGTTGTTTACATTTTTTGAGCATCCCATATCACCCATTTCTTATGTTCTATTTTTCCAAAGGATATGTGGAAGAGTTTTTTGATTGAGATGTGAGGATACACATAGGATAATAATTTAATCCTAAATCATACTAATTTGTGTATTTTATATTTTTAAATATAATATCAATTTCATTTATGTATCAAGATTAGTAATACTACTGAAATATATAGACCATTGGGATGAAATTCTATGTATCTAATGCTAATGTAATAATTTATACAAAGGCACTGGTTTACTGGAGTTGGGGATAAAATATTTGGAATAAGTGGATTTTTATTAGAAACAATGGGAAAATCATTAAGGGAAACATATATTATGAAACATAACCCTATGCTATAATGTAAGGATATGTATCGAAGAATATCGTAATGTGTGGGTATAAAATAGATTGTGTGGTTTTTCATAGAAAATACATCTCTGTCAAGATATACAAGTAGACGTAGTTATAGAAAATACGTACCTAGGAGTATAACTCCAAAATCGGTACATTGGGATTCAGGTAATCATCATCTAGTTTATGATAATGGGGCATACTAGACACCTATTTTTACACTCTTAGGGCTATATTCTTAGGTTAATTCTCATTTAATTTAGATTCAATAATGAAGGAATTGAAAATAAATATATCTCCAAAGAAACTATTTTCATGAATAAAAAATGAGATATGAATAAATATTTTAAATTATTTTAAATATGTCTTTAGATTTTGGAATATAAAATATTTTTTATAGTGATATGTTTTAATATAGAATATACTATTGTTTATAAACATAACCTAGATAAAGAATGGGAATTGTATCAATCCACATAATCCAAATAGTAATAATGATAGTTTCATTAATGGAATTATGAAAATATTTTTAAGGGAAATAGTATCCTTAATTTTCACAACATATGGGGATATAATACCAAGTTATAAAAAGGAATAAATTGAATAAAACATGTATTATGGTTTCGAAGGGAAGCAAGAGAATAAGGGAATGATAGAGAAAAAATATTATTAAGGTATGAATAGAAAGAAGGATTTTATCACATGTGATAATTATGGAATGAAACTCCATGGTAGATTCATAAAGTGAATGGTAATATTCTACAAGTGTGGAGAAAAAAGGTATAATAATCCTAATTGAATGAGAACGAAAAATTTGTCCAATGTTCAATGATTCATATATAAGAAGATGGGGAAATAATAAAATGAATTCCCCATGAATAAAAGGAATATATATTTAAATTAGATATTTAATGGCGGTTAATATTTTGTTATCACCACAAAAGAGGTGGAATGATTATCATTATTGGTGTTTGGATTCATGAATAATGTATTTACGTTTTTTCCAATGATATACTAGTTATAAATATTATAAAATTTATAAGGATTGTAGTTCATTTATTTTTCATTAAGAATTAGAAATCGTGAGTTGAATTGTATCAATTTCCAATCCAAATGATTCAACAAAATGTTGAAATTCTTTGAGAAAACATTATTTAAGTATAGAAAACCCTTAATATTTTCAAGATGTTGAGATAATGATGTCAAGGTAAATATATTATTGATATGGATAAAATAAATTGAATTGAACTCACAAACATGGAAAAAATTAATGATTTATTGAAAAATTTTATTATTATATCATTGATGGCGTTAAAAGATGTTTTGGATTTAATGAATATATAAAATAATATTTTTTTAGTTTAATGAATTAGGAAGAATTCATGTTGTCAATAAGGATTAATGGAAATTCATTTTAGTATCATGTTTTAATATAATACATGGTGAATGTATTCAAATATATGGTATATAATATTAAGATATAAAAAAATATATTTTTGGGTTAATTATATGTTCATTTTAAACATTTATTGTCCTAATTTATATATTTTTTATATCATTATTTTAGAAAGGGCATATTTGTATCCATTTTTGAAATGGTTTAGTTTGGACTTTGGGGAGGTTTTATAGATCAAAATATTACATAACTATATGATGATTTATGCATATTGTATACCCAATACTATCAATTTTGATATAATAAAAACTAGAGATTGAAGGAATGGTATATCATTCTATAATGGATCCTACAATCTATTAAAAGTTAATTTTACTACTTCAGGAATAAAAAACTAATTATTGGATATTCATTTATTAGAGTAAAAGATTAATTGGAAATTGAAGATAAACAACCAAAGGATGAAATTATTATTATGAAATAACATCATTTCATGTAGGTTTATTTCTTTATATTCCTATATAGTAAAGGAATTCCTTATATCTAGGAAACTGATAATATAAAAAAATGTCATCATAATAAATGTATGTATGATGAACAGATGGTCTTTGAATTTATCATGATTTATATTTTTGTGGTATATATCATTATATTTATCATTAAGTTTTTATGATCAGTAAAATCTATAATTATATTTAATTATTTACTCTTTTATTCTATGTCTATATCTTCTAATGCAACCAATATTCTATAAATATAAACCGATTTATCTGTAATTTAATACAACCATTGTACATACCACAACTCACGCCAAGAACATTTTTTATTAACAACTATCATGATGTGTTATTTCAAGAAAGGTATTCTGAAATGAAAAAACCGTGATTATAGAGATCATGAATAAATTACGATCATGTTATTTTTTTAATGCATAGGAATATAATACCGAGATTTTTTGAAAATAAGATCATCATGTTTTATAGAGTATCTGAAATAAAATAATAATAGTAAAAGATATTATAAAGTCCCAAAACAGTATAATATATTTATTTTGAATAAATTCAATCAATTTGATAGCTTTCAATCCACACAAATCTCAGTTTGAACGAAACGTGATACTTTATTAAAATATTATTATTTAAACATTATCAGTATAAAATCTCCATTAAATTGGTGGGTATGTATATTAATAAATAAATTATCAAAATGTTTTGTTTTATAATTCATTAAAAAAATGGTATATATTGATTATATATATAAAATGAATCAATTATAAACCGAAATGTTTTCTAAATAAGAATTTTTTTTCTAACAGAGAGTTTAGTTGCACTTCCTAGACATAAAATAATTTTTTTAACACTTGGAAAACATTGTTTAAAAAAATGTATTTATTTACATTATAATATCAAAATTTTCTTTTGGTGATTTTTTTGGATTTTTCGGAAATACTTCAAATTTTGAAAAATAATGAAAAATACTGAATTTTAATTGGAATCATCCTTACTGTTCAAATAATATATAAAGTAAAATTATATTTTCAATAGTTATTAATGTTAATTTAGATATTTAATATTTTTTATTGACCCAAATAATTTTGTTTAAATCAATTTTATTTTTTATTTTAATATAAAAACTCTAAAAACATTTTAATTATCATTTTCTCTTTGAAAATAAGCTTTCTCATCGCATCTATGGGATTAAATATAAATATGTATTGGAAAATTTGTGAATTGAATTTGTTAAAATAGATTCCATAATTATAATAAAAATAATTATTTTATATAATAATTAAAACTATATTTTTTTAGCATAATACATATTTAAAACAGTAATAATTACAAATAGCGATTATGGTAGAAAACTATTTTACAGGGAATATAAACTAAACTGATAATGGATAAAATGACCGAAAAAATAATCTAAAATATACATTATAGATATATTTCTACATTATAATGTTTTTGTATCTGGAATAATCAATATTTGACTCTTTCTTATTTGAAAAACATGGGTACAACATTTTCCATTCAAATATTAGAAGTTTTCCACTCAACGCACATATAAATGGGCATCCACACTCCTCTCTATGTTACACATTAAAAAACATTGGTTCAGAAAAAAATAACGCAAATAAAATTATAACTTTTATAACCTCATCATAGATGTATTGTTTCATCATTTATTCATTTTTGGAATACATAAAGAATAATCCTAATGAGGTTGTCCGAGAAGAGGTAAAATTTGTAACTATGTGTTTTTTTACTTCTTCCTCAAACTACATAAATTATTATTGAAAAATGATTATATAATATCCTTTGTATATTATATATAATGATGTGTATTTATGTTATTTTAATGACCTACAACCATCCCCACTTCAATCAATTGGTTTATGAAATCATCATTTGGGTGTACAAAAGACTGCCGAATCACAAACTGATGTCATTCATTTTGAAATTTCCACCTATCAGAATTTGTTATGATTATATAAATAAAGTATTTACATGTATATTTCAATTATAAAATAATTAATCCTACTGATTCATTATTTGATAAATACTATTTTACTTTCAATTTTTAGTGGATAAGATAACGTCATTCGTGTGTACATCGGACTACCATCTCATGATGAGATATGATTCATCATTCAATAATGATTCATATGGAAGGATATAATGACAATATTAATGAATGTATATGATATAAATTACATTATTTGTTTATTTAGGAAATATCTATCATTTTTAATTGATAATATATACTTATTTTTTTACCATTTTACTCACTGAATAATGATAACATCATTTGTGTATGTGTGTCTAATCACCTTCGTGAAATGATGTGACCCTCTTTTCATAACCATTCCACATAAAGGATGTATATAATTATTAGTGAATTAATAATACAGAATTTATGATTTTATGGTCATTATGTACTAATACTGTAATATCCCGTTACACACCATCAACTATTTTCCTTATATTTTGTTGATTTCCTCCTAAATATTGTGTGTGAGGAATCCCAAGGATTAATAATATTTTCTTAGAAAACTGAAATAATTAATAAGGCCCTATCGTTAATTTAATTAAATTAGTATGGGTATAAATTTGTTAATGTCCTTGTGGTTATATCCTTTATTTTGGAGAATTTTATAGTTGGTTTATGGTTTTAGTCAATACTCAACAGATTTTGCAATCTGTAAGAGAAAAAAACACTATTTAATGGGATTATATGGCATGTATGTTTTACATGGATGATTTTTTGAAATAAGAAAACATTTTTAATGGAGTATAATCCATGTAATAATTACATGCTATGTAATTTTAAATGGATTTTATTAAAAATGTGACATTTTTTAGTGTGCTTGATCCCCATAGATTATATGAACTGTAAAGGGGTGAAACACAATCTACATATTAGTAGGATAAATTTTAAATCTTCAAATGTATTTATTTTTATTTTTTATCTTATTCATAGAAATATGACCTCAAACTATGAAACCTATTCAATTTTATTTTTTTATTCTACATCCTGTCAGGATTGATGCATTCTATGTTGGATCATCTGGGTGGAAGTGTTGCATATATCTTGGTAAAAGATACTTTATTTTTTTCATTTACATTAAATATGGCATCTATATTGTCTTGTGATAACTATTTTTAGATCAATTTTTATGTTTTGTCATATTTATATCTATATTTTTTATTTAATCTAATTCTGGGGATCAATCATTTTTGTTTGGGTTGCGGTGAGTGTACATTCCTTTGGTATGAGTTATTTTCTCTTCTGCACCAACCCTTTTGTTTAATTTGATCAATTATCATATGTGTATATTGGTTTTGGAGCCTCCTATGTAATTTTTACATAAACTTAGTTGGTGGATCACCGTTTGGGAATGAGAAACCTGGGTTTTGAGGTAAGTGGTTTCGTCTTTAGTAATTGTTGGTGAAGTTCATTGCTCTTATTTTGGAAAAAACGTTTTATTAAACTAAATGTCATGATATAATAGCTTTTTTTATATGTTGTGAACTAGTATTTTATAAAATATTTTTTCCATCTGGTTTTGGTAAATGGAAACTGATTTAAACGAAATTATAAAATGGTTTGGTGAAATGGTTTTCAAAGAATCGAATGATGGAAATGTGTTTACGAATTGATTGGGAAAATAAAGCTCATAAGAAGGCTTGCGTAGTATATTCTATGGAATAGTAATAGTTATTATACAATATCCGGCTGTTTTCCTAGGGATATTTCATCTACAGTCCAGGACTAATGTTTTATGAACTTGTTAGACCCATTGGGAGGTTCAATTGCTGGGGTGTACCCCTTATATCTAGACAAGATTCATAAGTATATTGTATTGATGCATACTGTACTATATATTTTCAGTATGATTTTCCTAGCTATCCTTACCAAGTGTGATCCTTTCAGTGTTTTCACCTCTGCTTCTTGGCTGATTTGGGATACTTTTATAATGTAATATTTTAATTTTACTACACTAGATTTCATATGATATATTATTCATTATTTAGTAATTTTTATAGGATATACATGCTATGATATTTGGAATTTAAATGATTTGAAACTGATTTACATTCATTATTTGGAAATTTTCAAAAAGTGAAATTAAAATATTTTGACATGCCTTTTATATAAAACATGTTAAACTATTCCCATGACTTATTTTCCATATTGTTGAGAATTCATGTATTATTTTTCAGTGACTGCATATATAACACAATGGTGGGACCCTACTAATCTGGTTACATTACACCCAGTGTACCCTTTTGGTGGTTGACATACCTATTTATATCTTTTTATAAAAGGAAAAGAAATGATATTTAGTAAGGCAATGATTTTTTTGTTAGTTCAGTAGTGTAGGCAGTGGTGAGATGGTGGGAGTCTTCTTATGTTATCATGTTTAGTAGTTAGTTTTCTTATCTTAGTTTACTTTTATAGTTGTTGTTATTCATAGATATTGTTTATACTCTTTAGTAGATTGGTTTCAACTATTTTTCAGTTAGGTCATATATTAATATATTTTTTATTGTTTGAATTTTATATATACTCCATGTTATTGATTAGGGTTCTGAGAAATCGTTCCCTTTGAATGTTTCTTGATGTTTGGGTGATAATAACTAACCCTTGGGGATAATGAATTCGCTTCGATTATGTGATACGTCAGATTAAGTTGCAGTTTGAGAGGGTATTTGGGATGGTTCTTTATAGTTTTTTATCAAAGGTGTTATTTCAATAAGATTACTTATCTTTGGATGACTAGTATACTCAAGATATGGTTTTTGATACTAGATAGGTATATTGTGGTGAGTTCCTTGCCACCTCATTCCATGATGAGACTCATATTACCATGGGATTTTGGGATGGGTATTTCATGTTTTGAGTTCATTATGTTATTCGTAGGGTTTCATTATAGTGTTTCTAGTTTGAAAAGATATTTTTCTATCATATGATTGTTTCTATTGTTTCTGTGTACATTGGTAAGCCTTTGGGAAATTTCTCGTGAGTTTGGGGAAAAGTTGTAGATGATTCTTCTCAAGGTAGTCCTTTTAAGGATAATAAAATTATCATGGATATCATTCATAATGTTCTTCCTATCACATTGAATGTTTTCCAAGTTCATAACAAAGTCATGATGCATATCCAGGTGTTGTTGGAGAAAGATAACATTCACATGAGTTATTGCAAGAGAACATATTGTCCTTTATAGGTATGAATAAACCTTGGGAGGTGGAGGACCTGATTAAAAATATACATCACATCATTTAATTCTTGGATACACACGATAGTGTCAATTTAAATTCTGTATCATTTAGATATGAGTGTCCCATCCAACATTTTTTGGATTCTTTGGTAAGGTAGATATGAATTTGGGGATGGACTGTATGGGTTTCAAGGATATATTATTCCATTACATATTTCTAGGGATTTTGGTTGTGGAAAATTATATAGAGTTCCTCTCTTTTCATCAGAGAGATAGTTCGGTGTTAATTTACACTAATCTGTTTTCAGAGTTGGTTTATTTTTCACCCATGGCTGGGATAAATGACCAAATGAATGCTTAAAATCACCTGACGGGTTTACAAAATCATATTACATCATAGGTATTTATATTATAGATTTCATATTATCCATAAAGAGTGTACATGGTTATGATGACATACTAAAAATGGAAGGCATGGTTGGATAATATTCCCTCTTTATTTCGCATAGTATAAGCATAATTTTCATGTTGGGGAAAAGAGAATATGGAAAGATCCGTATAGGAGTGCTGGAGGTGGTTCTCAGCAACATGCATCTTTGGATCCTCCAAATGCTCCCAACGGTGCGCCTCTGACTTTATATGTATGCGGAAAGGTCAAATACACAATAAGATCTTGTCATTCACCTCCATATATGTGTACCATTTTTGGATGCTATGCTCATATGCATAATTTATATTAGAGTATTTATACTTATGGATATAGTCTGGGATTATGGGCTACAAAGGCTATTATGGTGAGTTTATAAGCTTTGAAGGACTATAGTTCTCTAGAAAAAATAATCAAGGATGAATTATATTCACTCATGATCCGCATCATTAAATCTTATTTAAGGAAAGAACAAGGAAACAATAGGAAAATAATGGAAAAAAGATCTAAAGAATGTCCCACCCAAGGGAGGCCTAAATTCGTGAAGACTAAGAGCATCCCCCCATATCAAATTGAACCATTCGACTTTAATGAAATTAATATTATGAAGAGATGTGACATAAGACCCATGTTCTTCCAGAGAATCCTAGTGGTCATCAGCCTTATTTCCCTCCCTCCATGTGTGGGTGACCTGAGTTCTCCTGTAGAGGAGGTTCTTACATTTCCGGATTATATATGAAACCGACCATGGGATGGATCCTCTTACATGTAATGATTCGTGAAAAATCATGGATTCGGTTTCCACTTGAGTAAGTACCATGTTCTTCTAGTTTCAAAGTTTGAGTCCAGTAAGAACTGCATTTTCCTCTACCAAAAGTGAAGTTCCACTGCAATAATGTACTATGAAAGCTAGGTGGACACTTCCCCCAGTATCTCGTACCACCCCTCCTCTATACATGTCACCCAAAATATAAGATCCATAAGTATATATTTTGAGTCCATTTTCTAGGGGTGTCATCGAACCCAATGTCCCTACTTCCTAGGATTAGAAGGCAGGGACCGGGACAAACTGGATTAAATAATATATAGAGAAGAGGCATCCCTCTAGTTACCAATAAGACGAATTAACCATTTCAACCATAAGGCTCTTCATTTTTATAATAATGGACCAACCTATAAATAGTGATCCCTCATAATTGGCCAGGTTTGTCGCATCCCATAGACACCCACAAAGTGTGCTTAGGATAATAGATTATGCAGATCATTCTTATCCAAACAACTCACCCCTTGAAACCATTTATCCAAGAACAAATTATCACAAAGGGCATTGTATGAGAGATATGTGAACGTATTGACGAAACTCCAAACATCATGGGACCATTCTGTTTTTGAATAAGAAGAAATAAAATAAAATTCTTTCAAATAGGTACCATCATTATTACATCTTTGAAAGAAGTTTATTTATTTGATTATGTTGTTTCCCACTCATTTATATCTGACCATTTTTTTATATTCATATCTTTATAGCAAAAGTAATTATCATTAATATATAGATATATAAATCTATAGGGAATATAAATGATAAGGGGGTTTGTTTCCTTGTGTGTTATTGATAGCTGATATGGAGTTAATCTGGGATTTTATTGTTTTATATCAAGATCTATTTGATGTCATCATTAGGACGAATTTTATTATTTCTCATCGATAATTGGTTGATTTTTGTCATTGAAATGTCTCATTTATTTAGGCTTTTTGGAGATCTTGAGTGTTTAAGGAAGATTTGGACATACGATCTTGTCATTTATGACCTTCCTATCTAGTGCTCAGAAGATTGTTGTATGTGGTAGCAGCTGTTCCTGATGAAATATCTTCTATTATTGTTTATCTTGATATTTTTTGGAAGATTTATAATGATTCCATGTTTATTTCAATGGGATTACTCTATATTGTTAGGTAGATTTTATGATTGACTTAGATCCTTGGATGCTAAATTTTTTAGTACATTCTTATTGTATGGAACTAGCATACCTGAATGAGACCTAGATTCATTTGGATGATCTGGTTGAAAATTGTTTTTTTCACCCTATTGTTTTATCTTGGGAATTTCCAGTTCACTTTTCTATGAAGGAAGAGGGCTCACTTCAATTGATTGTGGACTATCGGCTGTTTAACAGAGTGACAATTACAAAAATTTATAATTTGACTTGTTTTGATGAATTTATTAATCAGTTAATTAGTATAATGTTTTTTTTCAAATATTGAACATCATTCATGTATCATCAGCTTAGATTTTGGTGTTGTGATATACTAAAGACAAATTTTTGGGGAATGTATGGAAATTAGAAATTTCTTGTGATTCTGTTTTGTCTAACTAATTCTCCAAAAGTTTCTATGCCATTGATGAATCAGATATTTCTCCATTATCTCAATAGTTTTGTGGTAGTGTTTGTATATGACATTTTTGGTTTATTCAGGATCAGACCACAAGAACAAGAATCATATGTGTTTAATTTTAGAAAAACTGATAAATCACCATTTGTGTAAAAAAAATTATTAAATGAAAAATTCATATTTAAGAAATGAAATTATTATTCCTTGGGATTTCTAAACATGTCTTCTTAGTTGATTATGAGAATGTAATGGTTTTTTTCATGTAAAGATCGATGGAAATTGTTTTAAATTTAGAGATATCTTGGTCTCAATATATACTATTGGAAGTTCTTCAAGGAGTTATCAAAGTTTTAATCTACTTTGATAGCTCTTACCAATAAAGGGATGAAGATCATATTGGATGAAAAGTGCCAGGCTGATTTTAATGAGTTAAAAAGACTTTTTACATTAGTTTATTTTCCTAATATTACATGAGGGTGGTATTGTGTATACGGTTTTTTATGATTCTACGGCTGGTTTGGGTTGTGTCATCATATTTAATGTTCATTTGGTGTCCTACGAATCTCATAAACTTCAACCGTATTATAAAATTTCCTGAATCATGATTTAGTTATTTCCATATTTACGCATGATCACAAGTGTTGGTAGAATTATCTTTTATGAAAAGTTTCATAGTATTTACCAAAAAATGAGTTTGAGGTATATCATTCCTATAAGGACTTGATTCATAGACATAGGTGGTGGGTGGATTACCTTCAAGATTTTGACAAAGGAATTTACTATAACTAATGGAAGGGGAATTTTGTCATTAATTCTCCTTATAGGAATCTTCCGTTGAAAAATATTTTGAAATTTAAGGAAGAGTGGTTCCTTATGGGAATTTTCTATCAGTCATATCTGGAAGCACAGGAGGATGGTTCATGTAATGTTATGAAAAGTTTTTAGTTATCATCATCTCAACTTGATTCTATAATATAGATTCAACAGTATGATATTATGTTCACCGGAATTTTAGAAACCATTCATGGTGGGGAGACCATTTCTATATGTTCCTCTCTTCAGATAGTAATTATATATTGGGTATTATTATGTCATCCCAACATCTCTGAGGAGTTTAGACTTCTTTATTTTCATAATTATTCATGGGCTTCTCATCTAGGAACTATGATGATGTATTATTACTTGAGATTATGATTCCTATGGCTAGGTACGACTGATAAAATTTCAAATTTTTTGTCCTAATGTTATGCATAACAAAAGATAAACGTACATCATTTGAAAAAATATATTTCCATAACCTCTTATAGAACACTTTTCGAAATGGGTCAAGTTATCCGTAGAATTTTTTGTTGGATTACCATAGACTCCCTCTGGGTGGAATTTTATCTGGATGGAGATTAATCTGTTCAAAAATTCATCTCATTTCATCCTAATCAAAGTCACCACAAAAGTGATGATATGGGTATGTTTTATGTTTTGGGTAATGTTTGGTTACCTGGGGTTACTTATTCCATTGTTCTATACATGGATAGTCAATTTACATCTGGGTTTTGGAGGAATCTCTAAGAGGAATTGGGGATGGAGTTCACATTGAGTAAAATTTATCACCCACATAATGATAGTCAAAAGGATTATTAAATTCATATTTTTTGAGGATATTATTCATGATTGTGTTTTTTATTTTTATGGATCATGTGATAACTCTCTAGTATTGGATGACTTTACTTATAAAAATTTGTATAATTCGTCAATCGGAATGGATACTTTTGAGGATTTTTATGGAATCCCCTATAGATCACCTATTTTATGAAAGAGGTGGGAGAAGGTAATTTGGTGGGACTGAGTTTGGTTCAATACATGTCTATGAAGAGTCACGATATATGTTAGCATCTAGATACAATGTAGAATAATCATAAGTCATATTCAAATCAACTACATTATCTTTTAGAGTTTTTCATAGGTGATCGGGTTTTATATAATGATTCTCCAAAATTGGGTCACCATTGTCTTGGAAAACATGGAATGTTTTCTACATGATATGTTAGACTATTTGAGGTCATTGAGAAATTTGGGAAGGTTGGTTATCAGTAAGAATTTATAGCTTAATTGAAAATCATTCATGTTTTTTTCAATATTTCCTAACTCAAGAAATGTCCTCCCAACCCCTCTCATGTTTAGAGTTGGTATGAGATTATATTAGAGCCAGATGATTCCATTTGTTAGAATCCATTTGATATCATTGACTATCATGTGAAATTATTGCATGGAATTCAATTCTGTTTTCATATTGTTATAATGGAATGTGTCAGATTCTTATGAGATTTGGAGTGAGAATCATTAATGAGGGAAGAATTTTCTAACCTCTTTACTAGACTTCATTTTTTTCACATGAATTCATAAGGATATAATTTATTATTGTGGGGAGTTTATAACATCATTTTACCCACTTCTAGGAACATTACTACACTCTGGTTGTTTTCCACATTAATTGGGTGTCTCTATGGGCCCACGATGATGGATATAATTTCCTAATAAAAATGAGATAATTTTCATGAATGAATGTTTTTTTGATTTAATGTAGTCAGTATATAAATGTGTTAATGGATGTTTTTTGTTATCTATGTGTTTGGAGAACACCCATTTTCATTTTTTGTTTTTTGTAATTAATATTAATTTTTTTCACTATGCAGGACGACTACACATCATATAATAAGAGTACATGACATGTATGTTCTGCTGGGAAGATTCTATGAACCTGGTACATACTTTGAATGGATTACAGTCAATGTAATGGTTACAAATTATGTAATGGCAGATGATCTTTTTTAATTAAAAAGAATAAATGTTTTCTAGTGTACTGAAGCCTGGTGGATTACATGACGTGTAACGGGGTTACACACTATGTAACTGTCACGAGGTTATATTTTAGGGTTCTACATCAATTTATTTTTTTATTATATGTTGCACATCCCTCCACAATATTTACCAAGACTCATCAATAGTTATTTTTGTAGCCTCCTTTTGATCCGGATTTTTTTGTTTGACATTGGATCATTTAGTAAATTTCATTATGTATCACTGGTTAATTGATCCTTCATACATATTTGTTCCATTTGATCATGTTACATCCATTGTATTGGGCTATTGGTTTTTTGGATCCATGGTGATGTTTTATCTTGACTGTCTATAGATCCTTAATTTAATATTATATTGGGGCCAATCCTTGTTGGTTTTGGTGTGGTAGGTCTGCATTCCTAAGGTATGTGTTGTTTCCTTTTCTCCACCATAACTTTTATTCAATTGTAACAATTATATGATGAGTAGGTTGGTTTTGTTTCTTATGTTGTTATTATTTCTCTTTCATTATTTTTTGGATCAATTTTTGGTGTGCCTTGTGTTTTTAGGTAATTGTTCCCATCTATATCCTTTGTTAGTGAACTTTCATGCATCAGTTTTTGATAAGTTTTTTTATTAAATGAAATTTCATGATATGACTGATTTGATTTCTGTGTATGGAATTAGGTTTTTATAAAAGGGTTTTCCCCTGGCTTTGGTAAATCTAAATATATTTTCAAGGTATTTTAAAATTGTTTTGTTAAATTATTTTCAAAAATGAAATGATGTAAATTATTTGATGAATTTATTTAGAACGTGGAGGACATTGGAATACATGGGTACTTAGGTGGAAGGTATAGTAATAGGTATCACCGAATATTGAGGGTATTGTTCACAAGGATTTCTTATTCTCTATAGGCCTATTGTTCTAGGTACTGATTGGACCTGATAGATAGTTCACCGGTTGGGGTGTTCTCGTTCTCTCTAGACATGATACATATTTCTAGTGTAATGACATGTTTTGGATTGTCTATGTTAGTTATGAGTTTACTATCTATCCTGATCTAGTGTGATCTATGGATTGTTGTTACCTATTCGTGTTAGATGATTTGGGCTAATTTTTTTTTGTAATATTTTGATTGTACTTCCATCCATTTTTATGCAATGTGATGATGTATTTGGTTTTTTATAGGATATATATATGGAGATATATGGATTAGAAATTCATTGAAATTTATATACCTATTTATTATGAAATATTTAAAAGGGGGAATCTAATTGTATTTTCAAGATTTTGATATTAAAATTTAAAAATTATTATCCTGAATTATTTTCTTTAATGTGAATCATTGATAGATCATTTTTCAAATACATGATACGAAAAAAAATGAGGGACCCCAGTAAGACTATTTTCTCACATAATATATACCCCTGTAGTGGTGTATAAACCATATTTTTTATTTTGATGAATGTAATGTAATGGAAAACTAGTTACGAAGTGAGGGTTTCATTTTGTTGAATTGGGTGGCTAGTGGTGAGATGGTGGGAGTATTCCTATAACACCCTGAGATTTTTTGAATTATAATTTTTGAATTAATTTATCCTTTTTGATATTTATCATTTCATGAAACACTAAATATAGTTTATTTTATTAAAGAGAAATTTATGTCTTGCCTTATACACAACACCAACTTAATCGTTCTATATAAAATACAAAAAAAATTTATTTCTCTACACGGCACACCATGGGTTTCTTGATTTAAACAAAACAATGACTTTACTCAATGACATGCATAACAATAATGATTTGTAACACCCCATGCTTCTAAGATACACTTCTCTTTTAATAATACAATAGCTTGTGTTGTACGCAACTTCGAGTTCTGACACACCACAACCAATCATTCTAGACGTTATGAATTGTAATACCGAGTTTTTTAAATTTTATAAATTGTATATTTCAAAATGGACTTCATTTTTGGAATCAGAATATCAAAATTATCTTAGGGTGAAATTTTGGTATTTTTCTGAAAGCATTCAATTTTTGATGAATAGAGAAAAACACTTAGTAAAATTTTAAAACCTAAATATTATTAAAATAATTATTTATTTTATTTAAATTTATTTTAGGTAAAAATAGATACATAATACCTGTATATGATAAAAGTAATTCATTGGAGTCAGTTTATAAGAATTTTATATATATATAAACTTTATTGAATTTTTTACCGTCTTTTACCCACCTCCTAGGAGAATTTGCAAATTTACATAAAGCATAATTTTACCACTTCTATGAGCTGAATTTCAAAAATCAGAGAGACATGGTTGTTATCAGTAATTAAAATGTTGTTCAATAAGATGAAAATAATTTGTGTTCAATAGTAACTTTTTACTTTTATTTACCACAGTTTAAAGTAAATAGGGTCATTATGGGTAAAAATGATATTATTATTACCATAACACATGACCTAATTCTATTGGAAAAATATATTTTGACCGAAAACAACCATAGGAATAAAATATGATCCTCTTTGTGCCACTTGGATTAGATTAGGGAGTTTATTATTATTTAATTCAAAGAGTTAAAAGAGTTAAAATCAATGTTTAATAACTAAAACATTTTAAATATAGGGTTACACATAAGATATATTCGACTATAAATATTCATTATAAAGATAAAACCATTTTACACATAATGGTATTTTATTTACAGTATTTAAAATTTAAAGTAATTAATTAATTTATGACACAATGATGATGCAGTAATTACCTAATTAATGAAAGATTAAAATAATTGACATTATAAATATCTATATAAATGCATTTTGAGACTTTTTATTAATTCCTATAATTTTCTAGGTTAATATGACATATTAGGGATGGTTAGATGAATTGTTTTCGAATCAATAACAATGTTATGAATTTATAAATAACAAAATACCAAGTAGTTTCAAAATTTTCAAAATAAATGTATTTAAAACAAATATTATATTATTAATTAATATTCTATTCCTAAAAATCTACATTCAGAAAAATGACATATATAATGATATTTGTATCATTAATGAACCACTTTTGGTTCTCTTTTATGTATATATTAAGTTTATTAACCATATAATATAAAAATACAAAGAGACATGGTAAATATCAAACTATTTAATTAATAGTAAAATCTAAATGATAATGTTAATATAGTGACCCAAACCAGTATAAAACCAATTGGTTGAGTTATTTTAGACCCATCCCCACCTTATACTTTAAATAATCCATTTTTTAGCCATTGGATACCGAAAATTATTTTATTAAAAAATAATATTTCTAACTTTTCTTAAGGTGCCCCTCAATCCTCTTATAAAAGGGTACTCACCCTTCTCTCTAATTCACACATTCAAAGCCTTTTGTCTCGGCCAAACCCTGCCCAAATAACCTCTAACTTTTCCTCCCTTCATCCTAGAGGAATTACTTTAGATATAAAGCTATCTTAAGGTTCCCTTTTTATCAGATCAAATGGAATAACTCGAAGAAGAGGTAAATATTTCATCACCTCTTTCAAGTTCCATTCTTCATCCACTTCCACTTTCTTTGTTGATTCCATTATAAAATAATAAATCCAGTATATTCTCTATATTGTGATGTTATTATAAATTTGGTACAACCATATTCATTATTTTATCCATCCTTTGAATGAAATGTCACCATACGTGCGTACGGACAGCTTACCATCTTTACATCATGGTGTAATTGTTATTCAATACATTATTATTTGGATTAGTATAATAATGCTGTGAAATTGATGTAAATAATAAATATAACATAATAATGATTCTTTATATATGATATACCATCCAATTATATATTATTTTAGTATCAAAAGAATGATATTGTCGCTCGTGCATGCGTACAGATTACCATCTCCATGAAAGTGATGAGATTCATTCCCCATCGTATCCATTCAAGAATAATTTTAATTAGATGATTAAGAAAAATTTAATGACTTAATATCATTCTTAATATTAATAAGATACATCCTATCCATAACAAACATTACTTATATAACAAACCATATAAAGAAAACTGAATCAGTTAACACCCGAAATGACGATAATACAAAGATATTATTAAAAAAGAAATAGAAAAAGATAAAATATGATACCATATTAATGTATATGATTCTTTTATAATTTAATAAAAATGATTTCACCATTATATAGGATTTTAACTTACCCTAAACCAAGTAAAAGAACAAGGGAAGCGTTAATTTCACAATCTCTTTAGTATCTGATGTTGTTTATATGTAATTGTCTACTAGGACCTCTTTATCAGCCACTTCCATGTTTTTTAAAAATGTATTTCATTTTTTTTAATATTTACTAGAAAATGGGGTAAATTAATTTATACCCTTATTTGAAACTATATGTTTTGAAATGAATCTTTTCGTCGTTTTCCAAACAAGGTACATTATGACCTTTTCGAAAAAATTAAGGTAAGAATGTTTTTTTATCTTATGCGGCGGGTGTAGCTATTTTCCCTCATTATATCATCGTCAAATATTCCCTTGAAATCATATAATAATTTTTGAAAAAGCATTTTTTTCTTTATAATAATGTGACTCTTAAATGATTTCCAAATAGAAAGAGATATTTCTCTAAAAAATGTGTTGATTTCATCTATGTCAACATCCTTTGATGGATTTTAAGTTTATTTGAAATTGATTATTTATGATACAAAACATCCATATTTTATTGAAGGTTTTTTGATATATTTGACTTTGGATGTACTATTTTTACACCATTCATGGTTTATGTTTAAAATATTTACATTTCATATGCTAGTTTTAATACGAATGTTTATGTTATATTTCAACCTTTTTGTATGAGGATTGTATTGGACTTAGTAAGTGATGGGTGGATCCCGCTATAGATCCTCGATGCATCGGTAGGTATCATGTGACAACTATATATAGGATTGGTTGAGGCCTATCCCAATTTTATATATAGTTTTGGCCAAGGCCTTAATCATTTTTACACGTCTTGGCCGAGGCCATGACAAAATGATTCAGAATGTCCGGCATTATACATTCCATCATTATGAAAATAATATTGATGGTTCATTAGGTCATTTGACTAGTAGAATACCAATGATTATGTTTTATTATGGCATCATTTACTCCCCTCGTATTCCTGCCATAATAGAAATCATGTTTATTATTGGTAAAGGAATGTGTTCTCAATTTTTCACCATGCATAATATTTATGTTATCATCCACTGTATTACATACCCTTACATAGCATTTTAGCTCACCCATTTCTTATGTTTAATTTTCCCATTATATGATGATGTTAGTTATGAGTTACTTGTAGGCATAATCTAGGAGTCTTTTATGTTTCTAAGGGAATAAATTCATGTTGTATTTATTTACAAGTTGTAAAGTTAAACTTATGTATGAATCTTGTTTCAAATAATACTAAACTGATATGTCTTTCAATACATGATTTCCTTTTGATCATGCCAATGTTATGTAATAATGCACTAACTTTGGGTAACTGGGGTTGGTGTGTTACAGTTGGAATTAGAGGAAGTTTAGTACAAACCTTGGAATATAGATTTAGATAAACTCTGATTAGATCACATTACCCTAAGATAGACTTTGAAGATTAGTATAGAAGAACTTCCCAGAATTTTGGTAATATAGATATTTTGTGAGTATTCATAGAAATAAATCCTGATCCTGATTTGAGAATGTAAAGGCAGCTATGGAACATATGTACCTAGGGGTAAAAATAGAAAACAACGCATTGAGCGTGACTCGAACGGGAACCAGTGCACGACAACGGGACTTGCTGCACTCTTGGTTACGACACTCCTGAGGGATATTCTTAGGATAATTTTATTTTTATTTAAAAATCATTATGAAGTGTTTATGATTATATACTTTCTCATAGAACACATTTTTATGATTATGGATTATATCCATAAACGGTTCAATTTATGTTAAGTGTTTTACAAGTTTGAATTTATGAATTATGAGTAATAAAAAAATCTACTGTATGCCATTATTTAAAAATTGCACCTAGTGGAAGGAATGGAAACCATATCAATGCACACACTCCATGTAGGGATTTCCAATCTACTCAAGATAATTATAGTGGAACTAGTGATACAACTGGTGCTGATCAGCTTTTCACGATACTGGGACAACTCACACAGGTTATGAATAATAACCATACCCATATGTAGCACCCTAATCTACAACACAGAATATCAATTTTATACCTATTTAGGAGGCAACAACAACCAACATTAAATGTGGGTACAAATCCATTAATAGCTATGCAATGGATATATTCCTTGGAGAAGATATCCCATTCCATGGGGAGTAGCAAAATGGAAAACATTTTCATGGCAGTTTACCGCCTCACTAGAGATGCTGATCAATGGTGGTCAATGATTCAAAACACAAAAGAATATTATGATGTATCAAATATGGAATGGAGGGAGTTTAAAGAAATTTTCGTAGAAAAATACTTTCTTCATGACCATCGTTCGGATATGGAAAGGAAATTTTTGAGTCTCAGAAAAAAGGAGGATGAGAATGTCGTAAAGTATGAAGTTAACTTTACAAGGTTAGCGAGGCATGTTGTAGATTATATAAATAACCCATGAAGTATGATTGAACATTTATTTTATGGGTTAAAACAATTTCTCTTTCGAGCATAGAATCACAATCCTTCTCATCGTATGAAGATATTATCCCGTGTGCTATCAAGATAGAAAATGAATTCTCTAACTATTATTACATTAAAGCAAAGAAAGAGAATAAGAGATATGCTGAACACTCTGGGAAAGGAAATAAGGAAACATGGAACAATGGATGAATTGAATTTCAACCCTGTGATAATTGTGGAAGGAAGCACCCGGGTCCCTGTCTAAAAGGAAAAGGAGTATGATACAAATGTGGACAGAAAGGCCATCATGCTGGTGATTGTAAGGGAAAAAAAGATGCTACAAATGTTCAATGATACAATTATAGATAGATGGGACATTATGAAAATGAATGTCATACGAGTTAGGGAAACTTACCTCAGAAAAGGCCAAGGGATCTAGGATAAGATTATGCGATCACTACATCTGAGGTTGAAGCCTAGAAAGATGTGGTGGAAGGTAATTTAATAGTTTCCTCAAGTTTAGCCAATGATTTATTTGATTGTGGATCATCGCATTATTTCATATCTTCCATGTTTTCTAAAAAAATAGATATTTACAATTTTATTTAACAAGGGATTTGTCAGTCAAAACTCATAAGGGAAGTATCATTGCTATAATGTTTTGTGAATCAGTTCCCATTATGGAATATAAACATTCTTTATCTTATTATCTCATCATCATACCCATTATTGAATTTGATATATTTCTCATTATGGATTGGCTTTTGGACCATGATGTAAAAAATAATTGTAAGAAGAAGAAGGTTACTATTTTTGATAACGATGATATAGAACACCTTTTCATTAGAGAGAAATCACCACCACCTAATTTTTATTTAGATCCACCCCCAGTAGTTCTACTAAATTCAATTATTACGAAGGAAGAGAATGAAATAGATATGGGTAAGGAAAAGAATGTTCAAATAGAGTATGTACCTTTTTTTAAGAGTTTTTTGATGTATTTATAGATGATTTACCAAGACATCCTCCAGAATGAGAAATTGAGTTTTACATTGATTTAATTACTGGTTCAAGGTCCATATTGAAGACCCCTTACAGAATGTCCACTGTCAAATTAGTGGAACTAAAGAAACAACTAGAGGAATTCATTAATATGGGATTTATTCTCCCTAGTTTTCCTCCATGGGGAGCCCCTGTCCTTTTTGTTATGAAGAAAGATGGATCTATGAGGTTGTGTGTTGACTATAGGGAGATCAATGCTATAACAATAAAGAACAAGTATCCCTGACCTAAAATTGATGATTTATTCGACCAACTTCATGGAGCTCAATAATATTCAACGATTGACCTTGGATCAAGATATTATCCATTGTGTGTAAAGAAGTAAGACATTCCGAAAAAAACATTTCGAACTAGGTACAGACATTACGAGTTTACAGTAATTTCTTTTGGATTGACTAATTCACCCTCTGTCTTTTTGGATATAATAAATAGTGTTTTTGAAGAATATCTTGATGAATTTTTAGTGGTATTTATTGATGATATCATGGTATACTCCAAAATCTAAGAGGGTCATGAAAATCACTATGACATTATCCTGAAGAATCATAGAATACATGAATTATATGGGATGTTTAGCAAGTGTGAATTCTGGCTTCAGGAGATTTCATTTCATTGATATATTGTCTCCAAGGATGGAATTTATATTGATCCTTCAAAGACAAGAGAAATCCATGAATTCCTAGCACCAATTATTATTACTAAAGTACACCATTTTATCAGTTTAATAGGTTATTATCGTCGTTTCATCAAGAATTTTGCCCAATTGGAAAACCCATTAACCAAGATCACACGTACCGGGGTTAAATTTGTTTGGAAAAAAGAGTGTGAAGAATGTTATGTAGAATTGAATAGAATATTTGTCAATTCTCCTATCTTGACTCTACAATCGGGGAATTATGGTATTGTAATTTATAGTGATGCATCGAAGAAAGGACTTGGTTGTGTCCTTATACAAAATGATAGAGTTATTGCCTATGGATAACAATAGCTGAAAATTCATGAGAAAAATCATCATACTCATGATCTTGAGTTAGAAACTGTAATCTTTGCTTTTAAGATATGTATACATTATCTCTATAGTGAAAATTTGAGATATATATCAATCAAAAGAGTTTAAAATATAATTTCTCACAGAAAGAACCCAACATGAGGAAAAGTATATGGCTTGAACTACTCAAGAATTATGATTACACGATACACAACCACCCGGGAAAGGAAAATAAGGTGGCAGATGCTTTGAGTACAAAGGATCATAGATTTTTGAACAAAATGAGAGTGGAAAAAGATCATATATACATGGATCAAGTAAATATAGAAATGGGAATCACCATGGAAGGTGGAACATCAATAATTTTTCAAATGGTTGCCAAACCATCTTTACTAGAACAGATAAAGGGTTCTCATAACAATGATGAAGAGTTTCAAAAAAATATTAAAGCTGTGATTGACGGGATATTGAGTAACTTTGTGTTTGAAGATGCAATTTTGAAATTTGGGAAGATACATTGTGTTCCCAATATAAATGATCTAAAAAGAGAATTGTTGGATGATACTCATAGCTCCAATTTCTCTATACACCATGGGAGCACCAAAATGTATAGAGACATTATGGAACATTTTTGGTGGGACAACTTGAAGTGGGAGATTTATTATTTTGTGTCAAGATGTATGGTTTTTCGACAAGTGAACACTGGAAGGTATCATCCTGGAGGAGTCTTGCAACCTCTTCCCATTTCTGAGTAGAAATGGGATAATATTTTGATAGACATTGTTTTGGGACTGCCAAAGACTCCTATAAGGAACGATGCAATATGGGTCATTGTTGATCATCAAACCACGTCATCAAATTTTCATGATATAAGAGAAGATTTACCACTTGAATGATTAGAAATACTATATATTAATGATGTTGTAAGAATTAATGGTGTACCACTATCGATTGTTTCTGATTGTGATCCCTATATTACATTAGGATTATAGAAGTGTATTTAGAAAGCCCTGGATAATGAACATCGTTTAAGCAGTGCCTACCACCCCAAAACTGATGGACAATCTAAACGGACTATTAAAACCTTAGAAGACATGTTTAGATCAAGATCACATGACTTTCAAGGTATATGGTATCAATATTTACCTCTTGTAGAATTTTCCTATAACAATAGCTTCCATTCAAGTATTCAGATGACTCCATGTTAAGTGTTATATAAGAAGAGAGGTCAGAAACCAACCAGTTGGGATGATGTTGGTGAGAGAAAACATGTATTCCCAGAACTTGTGGAGGAAATGATGGAATAGGTGAAGGTAATCCAAACCCACATCAATGTAGCTCAATATAGGCAGAAGAGTTATGCCGATAACCGATGGAAGGAATTGGAATTTAATGTAGGAGACCATGTTTTCATGAAGGTATATCCATTAAAGGGTGTTATACGTTTCAGTAAAATGGGAAAGTTAAGTCCCAAGTACATTGGACCTTTATAAATTCTAAAACGAATTGGTGCTATTGCTTACCGATTGGCAATGCCGCCAAGTCTCTCCAAAGTTCACGATGTGTTCCACGTATCACTGTTGAGAAATACATGATTGACATAATGCATGTACTCACCTATGAGGAATTGGAGCTGGAACTTGATCTGTCTTATTTAGGAGAGCCTATCAAGGTTCTTGATACATGAGAACAAGTGCTATGAAACCGGACGACTCGTCTGGTAAAAATTATTTGGAAAAACCATAAGATGGAAGAGGTAACGTGTGAACCGGAGGAACTTATGATCAAGAACCACCCAAGTCTTTTTTACATAGTAATACTACAGAAATTTCAAGGAACAATTTATTTGAATTTGGGGAGAATGTTACACCCCAATCTTCCATGGAATGCTTCTCTTTGAATAAAACAATAGCGTGTGTTGTACGCAACTTCGAGTTCTAACACACCACAACTAATCAAACTAGCCGTTATGAAATTTAATACCCACTTTTTGGTATTTAATAAATTTTATCATTCAAAATGGACTTCATTTTTGGATTCAGAATATCAAAATTATTTATATTATTTAAATTTATTTTAGGTCAAAATAGATAAATAATACCTATATATTCCAATGTAATTCATTAAATTTAGTTTATAATAACTTTAGATATATCAAAATTTTATCGATCTTTTTACCGTCTTTTACCCACCTCCTAGGAGCATTTGCAAATTTACATAAAACGTACTTTTACCGCATTTTTGAGTTGAATGTCATAAATCCGATAGACATGATTGTTATCAGTAATTAAAATGTAGTTCAATAAGATGAAAATAATTTTTGGTGATTAGTATCTTTTAAATTTTTTACAACAGTTAAAAGTAAATAGGGTAATTAAGGGTAAACATGATATTGTTATTACTTTAACACATGTCCTAATTCTTTTGGATAAGTATAATTCGACTGAATACAACCCTATGAATAAAATAAAAACCACTTTGGTTCACATGGAATAGATTAGGCCATTTAATACTATTTATTTCTATGAAGAGTTAAAATATTTACAATCAAGGTTAAATAACTAAAATATTTTTAATATAGGGTTACACATAAGATAAATTCAACTATAAATATTCATTAAAAAGATAAAAAAATTTCCTACATAATGGTATTTTATTAATATTTTTTAGAAATTAAATAATTTAATTTATTTATGACAAAATGATCATGTAGTAATTACCTAATTAATGAAAGAATAAAATAATTGACATTATAAATATCCAAATAAATTTAATTTGATAATTTTTATGAATTCCAAAAATTTCTAGGTTAATAGGACCTATTAGGTGTAATACCCTGAACCTAGAAGCCCAGAGTCGATGCATTATTACGTATCATTGGCATGATCACAAAGGATCATATCTCGAAAGACAGATTAGTTCAGTAGCCTTGGAAGTATTAGATACATTAATAAGGTTTACAATACATCAAGAAAATGGAAAACTACAACAAAATTGTTTCCATAGACAACGTTGAGATCCCATAGACTATCCCTATAGGTCAGTAATAATATACTACTTCTCATCATTGGAAAACTAAAACATAGAAAGGGGAGATCTCAGATGACCATAAAGGATTACAATATAGCGGAAACTTTCATAAATAAGCATAAACACATAAGGAAATGAGTAAGACTAAAAAAGCCTTTTAAGCTTGAACTTCAGTATAATATGGAAAAGATAAAATCAAATAATTCCATTATTTATTCACATGGATATTCTACAAGTCGAATAATCACATGAAATATCAATATCCACTTTCATAATAATGGAATGCATAATTCTAGACATTCATAACCACATAGTCAATGCCTTGTGCCAAGACTACAAATACGATTTTTTCAAAGCCTCGTGCCAAGACACTAGTTTGTCTCATGAGACATACTGATGCATCGAGGAGCTATAGCGGGCTCCAAACGTCACTTACTATGTCCAATTCATTCCTCATATGGAAAGGTTGAAACAAAATCTAATCATTTGTATTAAAACTAGCATACAAAATGTCAATATTTTTACCACAAACCATGAATTGTATAAAAATAGAACATTTGCAGTAAAACATAACTCATTCAATACAATACGAAAGATTTTATTATAATATATCAACCTCAATAGAGAATAATTAATGGTATTAATGTAGATGAAAATAATCATCAAAACTATTTGACAGAAATATCCCCCTTTTTCTTGAAAACATTTAAAAGTCTCACTATTTATCAAGAAGCCGTGTAAAATAGATTTTTGAATCACAGTGTCCCATACAAATTTGAAACATTTAAAATGAATTTTAATTTTAAAATTTTAATTAACATATTAATAAATCCTTAAACCCATTTTTAAAACATGGACATTAATGTGAAATATTTAGAATAATAAATCATTAAAACATATAAAAATGATATTTTAGTTAGAGTTCTTAACCAAAAAAGAGACACTTGAATAAAAATAATTGAGGTTATCAAAACATTATAATATCATGGGAATAATGGGATTAATGATATAATATGTTAAAGTACATTACATACATCATATAAAATTGAATCGGCGTATAACAACAAAGAAGTCTCAATTGAATGTAAATTGAGATGAAATCTCTTATAAAGACTATATTTTTAGGTTAAGGATAAATCAATGACATAATTATGTGTGACCAATATAAATACAGTAAATTTTATTTGATATTATATTTATATAAATCAAAGGATATTCACACATATTCTTGTAAAAACAACACCAATGAATTGGATGTTTAACACAATAAATAAAGATTGAGTTAAAATTACTCATATCATTTCATATCGATGACTTCAGAATTTATAAATGGAGTGATTATGTGTATCAAAAGTATATCCCTATAAAGGGGAGTTGAAATTACTACAAAAATAATAAATAGTGATTCCACACACAATCAGGGAGTAAAATAATCAATGAGGCATGTGCAAAGCTGAATGAGTGGATATTGAAATTTTAAATTCCCTTACCAATTTGGTAACATACGAATGATAAATCCCATGAAATATGGATCAAATAATGAATATGTAAATACTGATAAATTAATGTATATTACACAATGAATACAATCATTGGTTAGTACATACAGCACACAAAAGGAAATAGTAGTAATATCGCAGGAATCTCACAAAAATAGGATGTGAGATGAAAACCCATACTTCATTGTAATAAATTGAGTCATTTGAACAAAAGTTAATAAAAAATGAATAAAATAATACCATGAATATAAACAGAATCTCGATAATATATATATCAAATGACATAACACAATACAAAACATTTAATAAATAAGTGATGAACAAAGTAAATCTCACAGAATTAAAAGTGAGATAAGAAGCCCCTAAATTTTTTCATTTCCTTGGTCGAGGGTCTGTTAACCTCATATATAATTATGAAATAATTTTTATTAAATTATTCATGAATCATATACATTAATATGATATCTTATTTGATCTTTTAATATTGCATTGTTAATAATAATTTAGTATTATCATCATTTAAGATGATAACTAATTCCTTTTTCATTTATATTCATTGTTTCGTAAATAGTTTCTGTTATGAATAGGATGTATCTTATTCATATTAATAATTATATTCAGTTTTTAATAATTATTTATAATCATCTAATGAAAATTAGTCTTTAATGGATTAAAATGGGGAATGAATCTCTTCGCGTTTGTAGAGACGACAATCTGTACATACGCACGAGTGAGAATATCATTCATTTCATATTAATATAATACATAATTGGATGGTATATCATATATACAGAATCATTATCAATTTATATTTATTATTTAAATCAATTACATATCATTATTATACCCTTTCATATAATAATATATTGAATAACAATTACACCATGGCGTGGAGAGGGTAAGTTGTACGTACTCACGTATGGTGACATGTCATTCAAAGGACGGGCATAATAATGAATATTGTTTTACCATATTTATAATAACATCACATTATATAGAAGATATTAGAGTTATAATTTTATAATGGTAACAACAACGAAAGAGGATTTGGATGAAGAATTGAACGCGAAAGAGGTGATCAAATATTTAACATTTCTTTAGGTTCTCCCTATTGATTTGATCAAAAGGGAGCCTTAGGTTGGATTTAGAACTAAATTAAGGCCATTACGATGAATGGGGTATAGTTTTGAGGGTATTTGGGAAGATTTTGTATCAGGAAAAATGCATTGAAGGTGTGAATTTGAGGGAAGGGGGAGTGCCATTTTATAAGAGTGGTGAGAGGCACCTTAGGAAATGTTAGAAATAATATTTTATAATAAAATCATTTTCGGTTTATAATGGCTCTTAAATATATTATTTAAATTATAAGGTGGGGATGGGTCAAAAACCATTCAACTAATATTTTTTAGGCAGGTTTGGGTCACTATATTAACCTTTTCTTTTATATTTAACTCTTAGTTAAATTGTTTTACATTTACCTTGTCTCGTTGTATTTTTATATTATATGGTTAACAAAATTACAATATACTTGCATGAAAACCCCAAGAGGTTCATTTATGATACACCTATCATTATATGAGTCTTTTTATGAACCTTTGTTTTTTAGGAATGGAATATAAATTTATAATCTAATATTTGTTTTAAAAACACTTTTATGTAAATTTTGACATTACTTGGTATTTTGTTTTAGCTGAATTCATAATAGCATTATTACTTCGAAAAAAATTCATCTAACCAACCTTAACATAACTTATTAACCTATAAAATTTTTTTAATTCATAAAAAGTCTCAAATTACATTTATTTGGATATTTATAATATCTAATATTTTAATATTTCATTAATTAGGTAATTACTGCATAATCAATGTGTCATAAAAAAATAATTTATTTAATATATAGAAAATATAAAAAAATACCATTATGTAGGAAATATTTTTATCTTTATAAAGAACATTTATAATCGAATTTATCTTTAGTATAACCCTATATTAAAAATGGTTTAGTTATTAATCATTGAATATAACACTTTTAACTCTTCATTGAATTTAATAATAATAAATGCCCTAATCTAATCCAAGTGGACCTAAAGGATAATAGTTTATTCCAAAGGTTGTTTTTGGTTTAATTACACTAATAAAATGGAATTAGAACATGTGTTAGGGTAATAATAATATCATTTTTACCCATAATCACCCTATTTACTTTTAACTCTGGTAAATAAAAGTCAAAAGTTACTATTCACAAAAAAAATTTATCTTATTGAACAACATTTTACCTAGTGATATCATCCATGGCTCTTGGATTTTTTAAATTCAATTAAAAAAAGACGTAAAATTATGTTTTATTCAAATTTGTAAATCCTCCTAGGATGTGGGTAAAAGTCTTTTAAAAAGTTCAATAAATTATATATATATATAATTATTATAAACTGAATATAATAAATTACAATGAATTTATATAGGTATTATGTATCTATTTTGACCTAAAATAAATTGAAATAAAATATATAAATATTTAAGTAAAAATTTGGTATTAAAATATAACTCAGTGTTATTCACATTTCATAAAAAATTGAATGTTTTCAAAAAAAATACAAAAAATTCACCCTAAGCTAATTTTGATATTATGAATCCAAAAATGAAGTCTATTTTTAAAGATAAAATATATAAAATTTCAAAAAGTGGGTATTACTATTCATAACGGCTAGTTTGATTGGTCGTGGTGTGTTAGAATCTCGAATTTACGTATAATGCAAGCTATTACATTTTTCAAAGAGAAACGTACCATGGAAGATGGGGTGGTATATTCTTCCCCCCTTTTGTAAAATTTGTCCTCACAATTTATATAATTTTCCTTGGGAACAAAATTTAAATTCCACCATAAGAAAAAGAGTAAATAAAGCTATCACTTTAAAAGAAAGAAAGATAATTACAAAGGTCACCCGTGAAAACCCATAATAGGAATCCATGTAAGAAAACATAGATATGGAAGATAAACTAACTGTCATATTTGGATGGAGAGGTATAGAAAAAATGATTTAGATAAAGTTAAAATCAAGAAAACTACAAACTGGTGATGGACAAACAGTAATTAGTTTCTTAGTAGGAAAAGTAAACGGACAACGTTTTTTTGTTTTAAGTTACATTTCACAAAGATGAGGAATTTATTTATGAGATTGACTAAGAACATAAAGAGATATACTTAATTTTTTAGTAGCGTTTCATTCTTTAAAACAATGTTACCACAAACTCATTTTTTTCAAAACGATGAGTATTCAAGATGACTTTGTAACACCGGAAGAGCTAGAATCAACTTCTAGAGAATCACATGATCCACAATGGTTAAACTGTATATTAACCTAGTCTATAGAGATTAATCAAAACCAAAATGGTTAGTACAAGATTATATGATCACCCAAAATGATATTCCGTTAGAGAAATAAACGGTAATCTTAATTTCTAAAATTAATCGAACAATACCCCAATGTTAAATAAATACCATTAAATAACAAATTGTCCTTATAATCCTTCAATATAACCCAAACTAATAGTGAAACCCAAAAAATAAGAAGAATTTGGTTATGTAGTCTTCCGCGTTAAATTGTTTCTCTAAATCCCATCGACTACTCTTAAAGTCGCATACTTAAAAGAAATTAACCTAATAAAATATTCTCTACTATAGTTTAATCATTTCCATAAATAACTGAAATCACTATAAATACACAATAAAAACATACATAAAAATCCACCATTACTCCTAAAATGAATCTCATTGTATTCTATTTTCCTTAGGCATATAGTGTTCCCAACAGAGGGAACAGCTTCCAAAATAACAGTTATCACATAATCATCATGTCATTTTCCTATACTAAGGGTATTCATTTGAAAAAACTTAATATCCCAAATAAACATATTATTGATCAATAAAATCATTTAACTAAAAATAATTAGTCACAATAACTAGGGACTTCATGTATTCCAGTGCTAGGTGATAAATCCCAATCGCACTCTGGTTGTGGGTTCAATTCCCACATCTTTGTCTGACGCTACGGGTTGTCACACGGTCTACAAATTGTCCTTTTTCAAAAACAATATTTTATAAAATTACCAAAATTAGATAAATTACTCAAAATAACTGTAACATTATATAACCACAGATGTTATCTCATACCTTTCATTTTCATCCAAATATATAATAAGTTGTATTTTCCACAAACCCAATTATCATATAATAATAAATGGTTATTTATAACTATATCCACAAGAGAAAAGATAATTCTTCCTCAAATATCATTTTTAGATGAAAAAACGATAGGGTTACAAATACAAGATAAAATTTCTCCAATTTAATCCTGTCAACAGGAAGAACTAATACTTTTAAACATTTATCCAAACATTTTTTTCCAAATAGCTTCTTCTATGACCAAGAAAATATCCTATAAAATAGTTAATTCACATGGGTAATGTCCAGGTCCCCTACATTTATAGAAAAAGACTATAAATGGATTATTGGGAGCATTTTTATTTTCATCCATAGTACTCTTCATTTTTTCTCGGCAATTATTTACTTTTTGTACTTCTTCCCCACACATAAATAATTTCATTTTTCTATTCAGACACTTTTCGGGGTGTCTCCATCCACATTTACTACAAGATGGAAATTGAGGATTCTTTTCTCCATGGTCTCCAATAATGGTGCTCTTATCATTAATTTAATTTCTCTTCTTTGTTGAGTCTGGGAGTTGGTTAATACAAATGTTGTTGATCATATTTTTGGAAAACTAATTTGGAATGAACATGATATCTTTTACACATATCAACATTCCATTGTGTTGCTCATTTCCATCACTGTTCCCACCTTATACATCAAGATCAATGTTACTATGAGATCCTGGGAATCCAGCCTTTGACTGAAACCAAAAAATATTGTGTGATTAATAGTAGTCATAAAATTATTTAAGGAATATCATGACACTATATTTTCAGTTTGAAACAACTTAGGATTAACCAACTTAATTTATTCTCATCTCATATTAAAATCCATAAAATGATTTTGTAATGAAAATTTAAGTTATCCTAAGCATATAACCTAGGAGTTTCGTAACCAAGAGTACAGGAAGGCTCATTGTCATGCACCGGTTCCCGTTCGAGACTATCTCAAAGCGGTGTTTTTGGGTTTTACCCATATGTACATCTATTCCAGAGCCGCATCTACCTGCTCGTATCTAGACAGGGATGCATCGCATGGAAAACTCATAAAATCTCTACAATACCAAAATCTTAGGATGTTCTTATATACTAATCTTCAATGTCTATATTAGGGGTATGTTCTATAATCAGAGTTAATCTAAATCTATTTTATAAGGTTTGTACTAAACTTCATATGATACAAACTATAACGCCCCGACCCCAGAATCCCAGAGTTAGTGAATTATTACGTATCATTGGCATGATCACAAAGTATCATGTATCAAAAGACCTATTAGTTTAGTATCCTTGGAAGTACTAGATACATTCAAAAGGTTTCGATTACATCATAAAATAAGAAACTACAACAACATTGTTTCCATAGACAACAATGAGATCCCATAGACTATCCCTAAAGTTCAGTCATAATATAATTCTTCACATCCTAGAAAAAATAAAACATATAAAGGGGTGAGATCAGATGCTCAGTAAAGACAATAATATAGATGAAAATTTGATAAATAATCACAAACATTTATGACAATGTATAATACTAAAACAAAAGACTTTTAAACATGAACTTGAGCATAATATGGAAAAGATAAAATCAAATAATTCCATTATTTATTCACATGGATATTATACTATTATAATAATCACATGAAATATCAATAGACACTATCATAATGATGGAATGCATAATTCCAGACATTCATAACCACATAATCAAGGCCTTGTGCCAACACAACAAATATTCTTTTATCAAGGCCTTGTGCCAAGACACTAGTTTGTATCATTATACCAATCGATGCATCGAGGAGATAAAGCAGGATCAACCCTTCACATACTATGTACAATTCAATCCTCATATGAAATGGTTGAAACATAATGTAAACATTCATATTAAATATAGCATAAGAAATGTCAATATTTTAACCACAAACTATGAATGGTATAAAAATAGCACATCCACAGTCAAACATAACTCATTAAATTCAATATGGAAGATTGTATTATAATAGACCAAACACAATAGATTATAATGAATGATATTTACATAGAAGAAAATAATCATCAAAACAATTTGAGAGAAATATCCCCCTTGTTCTGGAAAACATTTGAAAGTATCAGTATTTATCAAGAAGATGTTTAAAATAGATCTTTCAATCAAAGTGTCCCATACCACATTGAAACTTTTAAAAATAATTTTAATTTTAAATCTTTAATGTCCATAAAAATAAATCCTTAAAACCATTTTTAAACATGGATATTAATGAGAATGAATTAGAATAATAAATCTTTTAAACATTTTAAAATGATATTTTAGTTAGAGTTCTTAACCAAAAGAGAGACACTTGAATAAAAATAATAGAGGTAATCAAAGATTTATAATATCATGGGACTAAAGGGATTCATGATATACTATGTCAAAGTACATTATATACACCATATAAAAGTGAATTGGTATATAATAACAAAGAAGTCTAAATGGAATTTAAATTGAGATGAAATATCATATAAAGACCGTATCCCTGGGTTAAGGATAAATTAATGAAATAATTATGTGTGACCAATATAAATAAACTAAATATTAAGGGTTATTCAGTGTAAATAAATCATAGGACATTCACATATATTATTTTAAAAACAACACCAATGAATTGGATGTTTAACTCAATAAATGGATATTGAGTTAAAATTACTCTTTTCAAGTTCATATCAATGAATTTAGAATTTTTCAATGGAGTGATTATGTGTATCAAAATTATATCCATAGAAAGGGGTGTGGAAATTACTACACAAATAATAAATAGTTATTCCACACATAATCATGGAATAAAATAATCAATGAAATATGCGAAAAGCCGAATGAGTGGAAATTGAAATTTGAAATTCCCTTACCAATTTGGTAACTTACGAAACATACATCCCATGAAAGATGGATCATAAAATGAATATGTAAATACTCATAATTTAAATTATATTACACAAATAATACAATCATTGGGCACTATATACATCACAAAAAAGGAAATAGTGGCAATATGGTATTAATCTCACAGAAATAGGAAGTGAGATGAAAACCCTTACATCGTTGTAATCAATTGAGTCGTATGACCAAAAGATAATAAAAAACAAATGAATCAAATAATACCATGAATATAAAGATAATAATGATAATATATATATCATATTATAGTACACAATACACCACATTTAATAAATAAGTGGTGAATAATGGAAATCTCACGAAATTAAAAGTGAGATAAGAAACCCCTTACATTGTACTTTTCCTTGGTCGAGGGTAGGTTAAACTCTTTTATAATGGTTAAATAAATTTTATTAAATTATTAAAGAATCATATATTTTAATATGATATCATATATGATCTTTTAATATTGCTTTGTTGATAATATTTTACTATTATCGTCGTTTTGGGTGTTAACTGATTCGTTTTCCTTTATATGATTTGTTCGTAAGAAGTGTTTGTTATTAATAGGATGTATCTTATTAATATTCATAATTATATTTAGTCTTTAATAATTATTTTTTATCATATAATTAAAATTATTCTTGGATGGATTATGATGGGGAATGAATCTCATCGTGTTCATGGAGACGGTAATCCGTACGTACGCACGAGCAACAATATCATTCGTTTGATATTAAAATAATATATAATTGGATGGTATATCATATATAAATAATAAATAACAAGTTATATTTATTATTTACATCAATTAAACATCATTATTATACCCATCCAAATAATAATATATTGAATAACAATTACACCACGACGTGGAGACGGTGAGTCGTACATATGCACGTATGGTGACATGTAATTCAAAGAATGGATAGAATAATGAACATGGTTGTACCATATTTATAATAACATCACAGTATATAGAATATAATATAGTTATTATTATATATTGTAAACAACAAATAAAGTGGAAGTGGAAGAATAAAAGAACATGAAAGAGGTGTTGAAATATGTACCTTTTCTTCGGGTTCTTCTTTTTGATTTGATCAAAAGGGCTCCATAGGTTGGCTTTATGACTAAAGTAAGGCCTCTATAATGAAGGGTGGATATTTCATAGGGTATTTTGGCATATTATGGGAGAGACAAAAGGTTTTTATGTATTGAATTTGAGGGAAGGGGGAGTGCCCTTTTATAAGAGGGGTGAGGGGCACCTTAGGAAAAACTAGAAATATTATTTTATAATAATATAATATTTGGTTTTTAATAGACCAAAATTGATATTTTTAAAGGATAAGGAGGGTATGGGTCGAAATAAACTCAACCAATAGGTTTTATATAGGTTTGGGTCACTATATTAACCTTATCTTTGGGATTTAAATCTTAGTTAAATAGTTTGACATTTTCCATATCTCTTTGTATTTTTATATTATATGGTTATTAGACAAACTATATACATCCAAGAATACCCCAAGTGGTTCATTAATTTTACACCAATCATTATATAAGTCTTTTGAAACAACTTTAGATTTTTAGGAAAATAATATCAATTAATAATATAATATTTGTTTTAAAAACCCTTTTATTTCAATTTTGACACTACTTGGTATTTTGTTTTTTCTAAATTAATAACAGTGTTATTACATTGATCATAATTCATATAACCAACCATAAAATGTCATATAGATATTTAAAATTATTTTTATTCATAAAGAAGTCTCAAAATACATTTATTTGGATATTTATAATATCATGTATTTTAATATTCCATTAATTAAGTAATTACTGCATCAACATTTTGTCATAAATAAATTAAATTATTAAATGTATAAAAAATAAAAATAAAATACCATTATATAAGAAATATTTAATGATTTATAATGAATATTTATAATCTAATTAATCTAATGTATAAACCTATATTAAAAATGATTTAGTTATTAAGCTTTGAATTTAACACTTTTAACTCCTCTATGAATTAAATAATAATAAATGTAGTAATATAATACAATTGGACCTAAAGATTAATATTTAATTACTAAGGTTGTTTTTGGTTTAATTACACTTATCAAATAGAATTAGGACATGTGTTATGATAATAATAATATCATTTTTACCCTTAATTACCCTATTTACTTTTAACCGTGCTAAATAAAAGTCAAAAGTTACTATTCACAAAAGAAAATTTTATCATATTGAACCACATTTTACTTTCTGATATCAAACGTGTCTCTTGTATTTTTGAAATTCAATTCCCAGAAGTGGTAAAATTATGTTTTATTCAAATTTGTAATTTCTCCTAGGAGGTGGGTAAAATACGGTTAAAAAGTTCAAAAAACTTTTTATACATCTAAAATTACTATAAACATACTCCAATGAATTACATTGAACCTATATAGGTATAATGAATCTATTTTGACCTAAAATAAATTTAAGTAAAATAAATAATTATTTAAATAAAAATTCAGTTTTAAACTATAACTCAGTGTTTTTAACTATTCATCAAAAATTGAATGATTTCAAAAAAATACAATTAAATCACTATAAGCTAATTTCGATATTACAAATCAAAAAATGATGTACATTTTGAAATATAAAATTTTTAAAAATTCAAAAAATTGGTATTACTATACATAACAGCTAGTTTGATTGGTCTTAGTGTATTAGAATCTCAATGTTGCGTACAATGAAAGATATTGCATTATTGAAAGGGAAACGTACCGTGGAAGCTTGGGGTGTCACATTCGGGTTAGTTAGATGAATTGTTTTTGATGTAATAATGCTGTTATAAATTTAGCAAAAACAAAATACCAAATAGTGTAAACATTATCATAAAATTGTTTTTAAAACAAATATTATATTATTAATTGATATTTTCTTCCAAAAAATATATGGTTTGGTAAAAAGAGTTATATAATGATAGATGTATCATTAGTGAACCACTTGGGGTTTTCTTGGAAGTATTAGTAAGTTTATAAACCATTTAACATAAATATACAAAGAGATATGGTAAATGTAAAACTATATAACTAAGAGTTAAATCTAAAAAAATTTAATATAATAACCCAAACATATCTAAAACCTATTGGTAGGGTGGATTTGGACACATCCCCACATTATCCTTTAAAAACCATTTTGGAGTGATTAAAATCTGAAAATTATTTTATTATAAAATAACATTTCGAGGTTTTCTTAAGGTGCCCCTCACCCCTTTTATAAAAGACACTCCTCTTTCTCTCTAATTCACACAATCAAAGCCATTTGGCTCGGCCAACCCCTGCCCAAATACCCTCTCAACTACCCTCCCTTCATCCTACAGGCCTTACTTTAGTCAGAAAGCCAACGTAAGGAGCCCTTTTGAGCAAATCAAAAGGAACAACCCAAACAATAGGTAAATATTTCATCACCTCTTTCAAGTTCGTTTCTTCTTCCTCTTCCTCTTTTTTTGTTGTTTCCATTATAAAAATATATCTCCAATATCTTCTATATAATATGATGTTATTATAAATATGGTACAACCAAATTCATTATTCTATCTATCTTTTTAATGACATGTCACCATACGTGCGTACGTACGACTAACTGTCTCCACGTCGTGGTGTAATTGTTATTCAATACAATATTATTTTGATGGGTATAATAATGATATGTAATTGATCTAAATAATAAATATAACATGATAATTATTCATTATATATGATATATTATCCAATTATATTTTATTTTAAAATAAAAAAAATGATATTGTCGCTCGTGCATACGTACAGATTACCGTCTCCACAAACATGATGAGATTCATTCCCCATTGTATCCATTCAATACTTACTGTAATTAGATAATTTAAAATTATTTTTAAAGAATTAATATCATTATAAATATGAATAATATAAATTCTTTCCAAAATGAACATTATTTACTTATCAAATCATATTAAGGTAAATGAATTAGTTAACACCCGAAATTAAGATAATACTAAGATATTATTAACCAAGCAATATCAAAAGATCATATATGATATCATATTAATCTATATTATTCTTGTATAATTTAATAACTATTATTTCACCATTATACATGAGGTTAACCTACCCTTGACCTTATAAAAGTAAAATGTAAGGGCTAATTTAACAATCTCATTATTATCTGAGGTTGTTTATACGTAATAATATATTGGGACCTCTTTTTCATCCACATCAATGTTTCTTAAAAAATTAGTTCAGAACATTTTAAAAATTTAAAATAAAATTGGGTAAAGTCATTTATATCCTTATTTGACCTTATATTTTTTGAAAGGAATCTTTTCATCCTTTTCCAGACAAGGTAATTTATGAACTTTTCGACAAAATTAAGGTAAGAATGTTTTTTTAACTTATATGGTAGGTGCAGCTATTTTCCACCATTATAACATAGTCGAAGCTTCCCTTACAAGATTATAAAAATATTTTCAAAATTAATTTTTTCTTTATAATTATGTGACTCTTAAATGATTTCAAAATGGAAAGAGATATTTCTCTAAAAAAGGTTTTGATTTTATCTATGTCCAAATCCTTTGATGGATTATAAGTTAATTTGAAGTTTATTTATTAGGATACAAAACTTTGATATTGTGTTGAATGTTTTTGTGATATGTTTGACTATGGATGTTCTATTTTTATAGCATTAATGGTTTATAGATAAATTATTGACAATTCATATGCTAGTTTTCATATGAATTTTTATGTTATATTTCAACCATTTCATATGAAGAACGTATTAGACTTAGAAAGTGATGGGTGGAGCCCGCTATAGCTCCTCAATGAATTGGTAGGTCTAATAAGAAAACAAGATGTGTGATTGGCCATGGAATTTCCAAATTTGATATATGGTTTTGGCTGAGGCCTTAATCATTTTTAGACGTCTTTTCCGAGTCCTTGACAAAATGATTCAGAATATCTGACCTTATTCATTCCCTCATTATGAAAATTATATTAATGGTTCATGTGGTCATTCGACTAGTAGAATACCCATGATTATGTTTTATTATGGAATTATTTACACAGCTCATATTCCTTCCATAAAAGTATTAATGTTTATTATTGGTAAAGGCATTTGGTTTCAATTATTCACCATGATTAATATTTATATTATCTTCCACTATATAGATTACCCTTACTGAGATTTTGAGCTCACCCCTTTCTTATGTTTCATTTTCCCAAGATATGAAGAATTTATCTATGATTGTCTTGCAGGCATATTCTAGGAGGCTTTGATGTTTCTGATGGAATTAATTCGTGTTGTATTTCATTTCAAATTGTAAAGTTGAACTTATGTATGAATCTTGTTTACAATAATAATAAACTGATTGGTCTATCGAGACATGATTTCCTTGTGATCATGCAAATGTTATTTAATAATGCACCGACTCTGGGTAAATGGGGTCGGGGAGTTACAAGGTTGATGGTTACCAAACAATAATTTTTTTATTAAAAAATTATTATTTATTATAATATGATATATCCTAAATGATAAATTGGAGGATATGAATATTATTAACTAATATAAGAAAATATATGGCTAACAAAATATAATATGAATTCAGAGGGTTCCAATTAATTATAATTGAATATGAAAACCGGCTTAATATAAAAAAATATTATTATGGTCATAGAGATATATTACCCTAATAAATTAAATAATTATTTATGTATATAAAAGCATTAATTCAAGAATTAATTTTACATGGAACCTAATTGGAGTACGTTACATGCAACACTGAATTGGTGTAAGATTTGGCGTACATTTCACGCAACATCGACTTGGCGTACGATGAATGCCACACAATGTTTTTGAAAAACATATTTTTTTATATAATTATCTAAATGAGATAATTATAAAAAATAAATTAAAAATAGTTATAGGAATAATAATAACTAATTTTTAAATATTTTGTATAATGGATAAAACATATTGATAATGGAAGATATGATTTTTTGTAAAGACCCATTATGATAAGAATAATGTTTTCTTTAATTATCAAGTTCTAATAATAAAATAAATTTTAGGAACAATTATAAATTTAATATGTTAAAATAAAATTTAGTTTTTAATTCATAATATCAAAATTATACTATGGTGATTTTTGGGGATTTTTGGGGAAACTTTATTTTTTTATTAATAGTGGAAAATGCTAATTTTTAGTTGAAAGCTACCTTTGTTTAATTATTTAATAATTTTAATAAATATTATAAATTATTTTCAAGGTCATATTAAATAAAAATTACATGTATCAATAAAATTTAATTCATTAGAATTAATTTCACTTTGAATTTGAATATTGACGCTCAATAATCGTTTGCACATTTTTCTACATTAAAATTCATTTATTCCATCCCATATCTAGGATGAAAATTAATATTAATTTTTATGATATATGGTTTGAATTTATAAAAACTAACATTCACCACTGTATTCATAAATAAATTTAGATTCTAACAAAACCATGTTAATGTTTGACAAAAATGATTAGTAAAAGTTATTAAAATTAATCACGGAGATTAAGAAGAAATTAAACTCAATTAAGGGCTAAAGCATAAAATAATAGGGCCATAGGATCTATCCACGTGTCGTACACCCATTGGATGTCCATATTTTTGAAATAAACCTTCCATTTTTGCGTATTTTTATTTATTATTACTTTTTTTATGTGAGAAAATGTATACACCAAACGTATTTCAAAATATTCCCAGTGAGTACTTTTCCTTCCATATAAAGGCCACCACCTATCCCACTTAATTACACCTCTAAAAACACTGATGATTAGTCAAGAACATCCATTTAAATTCCCATAAATACTCCCTTACTCTTCTAATCCTTCCCTTACGCAGAAGGCAATCCAAGGAAGCATTTTGGCTCAAAGAAAAAGGAGTTACCTGATTAAGAGGTATTGTATTCTCTCAAGTTCTTTCTTTTATTTTCCCTATTAAACACCTAAAACTCTATTTATTTTTTCATTATTTAAAAAAAGTTTCATAAATATTCTAGTATGTTTTTGGGTAAATATTTTGACCTAAAAGTCTACATATATCTATTTAATGGGTAATAAACATACAGTTTCTGTGTACGGTGAACTACGATCTCACAAAACGATGATTGTTAATTTTTCATTAACACATATCATGGTGGAAATTATATTGGAAAATATATTTATATATGATATATATTATATTTATAGTGTATTTTTTCCTCTGTAATTTTTATTTGGAACATAACTCTATTCTTTTCATTTTATGTAAATATGATAATTTTGTTCGATGAAGTGTGGACTACCGCCCCATCAAAGAGATATGATTTGTTCATACACTACATGGATTGTATTAATGATAGTTTATTGAATATATATAATATATATGATATCATAAATCAAAAGAATTAATTATATATATATAAATATATTTATTTTAATTTCTTTCTCTCAACCCAACAATTAAACGGAAATTGTGTTCTTGCGTACATATGGCCCACCATCTCCATGAATGATGTATTAATTTTCCGAATTATATATTATATAGATTATTATGATACACATATAATGTATATAGATCATATTTATATCATTTTTTACATTCTTTTATCATTATATATGTAAAGTACCAATAACATAACAAATTAAGAGGCATATGAAAAACAAAGAGAATATTAACCGAAGTGAAACATAAACATATGATAGTTAAGAAGAGGGTAATATAAGGTCCTAATCAAACCATATATGGTATTTTATATAAGAATATGGTCATCTAATGGATTTATAAAAAAAGTATATTTATTATTTAGATGGTTTGAATATGTATGATGAGAGTCAACACATAAGGTAAGGGGATTTCATCTCACTTATAATTTTAGTGAGAGATATGTTATTTTCTCCAATATTTCCTTTTTTGTGGTGTATGTAATGCCCATGATAGTATTTTATTTATATTATAACCAGATTTATGGGTATTTAAATTTCTATTTCATGATCTTTCATTCATGTTGTTTTTGTTTCAAAATTTACCAAATTTGTGAAATAGTTTTATCCCCATTTTCCTTGAGAGTCATGTTTTGTTTTGCACCTAATTTATTTTTTACTGACAAGTATATAATTAAATTTTATATGATATATCATGAAGCTCATATTTTAATGAAATTTCAAGCTTCATATAATTTTCTTTTTTTTATATGGAGAGTATGATCCCAAGTTACCATGTTATAGGAGTTTATGGAAACAATCTCATCGAAATTCTAGATTGTTTATTTTTATGCTTCCTTTTATTAATTATTATGTTCCATCCTCATGATATTTATGAAATTTCTTCTACAATTGATATTCATGTGATATTCATGTATTGGTTCTATTTTCTACTGTTTGGTACATAAGATAGCTAGGAATGTGTTTTTAAGAATGCCAAAATTCAACATCTCTTCGGTTAGGAATCTGTGTCCCATCAAAACCATGTTTTCTAAAAAAAGGTTTCTACACATATTATTCTAATATAATAGGATCAATAAATGATATTTTTTTACATTTTTTCCTTTTTCCAATTTTAGAAAGAATATTCTTGTCTCTTTTCGAACAAGACACTTTTCTATTATTTGTACTATGAAAAAGGAATATTCGTTTACCTTGTACGCCATTTACTAATTAACCAATCGTCATTTTGTGAAACGTATTTTTCATGTTTAAAGGATTAATTTTTAAGAATGTTTTTTTAATGTATTTTCAGTAAAAATGTTTTTCAAATGGTTTTCAAGTTTCTTTTATAATTTGTTTAAGGAAAATGGGATTCAAAATTTTTTTAAATTTTTCTTCTATATTTTCAATGTATTTTCGATGAAATGTTTTTCAAAAAACATTCAGGCATTATTTATATGTTTTCAACGTATTTTCAATGAAATTATTTTCCAAATGTTTTCAGTATTTATTTATATGTTTTAAATTTTTTTAAAAGAGAAGGTTTTCAATAAATTTTAAATATTTTCATATAAGTTTACAAAGAAAAATGTTTTTGAAATGGTTTGAATCTTATTTTATATGTTTTCAAGGAAAACAGTTTTCAAATTATTTAATGTATTCTTTTTATGTTTTAAAGGTACATTATTATAAAATGGGTTTTTAAATGGTTTTATGTATTTTAATTTTTTTTTCAAATAATAAAGGACATTTTTCTGAAGAAATTTTTTGATAGATATTTCAAAATTAATTTCCATATATGATGACATCTGTTAATGTTACTTATTCCCTTTTAGGAAATTATTTAATGTTTCCTTTCAGATGGACCATGATGTCGAGCCACAAATAGTTTCCCCCTATCCTCGAAATCATTTTTTCATAAAAGCCACTTTGAGGAGGAAGTGGTAACTGCACAGATCAAATTACACCGACACCATTACAAATTCAAATCACAAAAACCAAATACAAATTAAAAAGATTTCGCAGGAATAGACATGTCAACACAGACCTCAAATCATGCACCCGCCCACAAATCCTGCATCGATTACTGCGTCAAATATTGTCGCAATCGAGTCACTGCACCTTCCATGAGTATCTTCCATCATCACACCACCTCAATCACTTCAGACCACCGAACTAAGGTCTAGCCTCCTGGAACACCGTTCACCACTCGAACAATAGATCCCAATGATTTATTAAAATCCACCACACCAGACCGACCTCGATAGGAGAGGCGAACCGCGAAACCAGGGCAGTGTTGAAACAGCTCAATGCCTCCACAGATAATCACGACCTTCACAAAAACAATCCGAGCAAAACATTGAAAAAAACCAAAAAAAATACATTAGAAACCATAAATTGACTTAACACCGAGAAGTGACAGCAAGAACAACAACATCATCGTGAATTAAAACCGTGGGCCAAGCCAGGATCCTGAAACCTTCCTTGAAACCACCTTCTTGAGCGACATAACCACCGTCACCGGTGAAAAGGACAATACAAACCAGAATAGGAACCGAAAGGGTAAAACCCAAAACTGAAGGGAGGACCATCCAAAGAGGATTACGCAAAAAAATACAAGGGAAAAATAGAGATCCAGAAGCCATCACCAATAAGCCGTCCACCCTAACTGGATGTTAGAGGAAACATCACCGCAATGAATTGAGCCAAACCCATCGCCACCATCGCTCGAAGAGACTAAATATCCAACCGAAGCACACAACTGACACGTATCTCCACCCTCGGACCACATCAGGTCGGATCTCGACCACATCGGGTCGCCATGGAGAAGCTGAGACAATTTATGGTCGCGGGTGTTCGACACCGCCGAAACCCGATGATAGATACCTCCCACGATGCCGCCAGAGCACCCACGAACCCTCATAAAATGACCTCCAACCTCGAAGACCTAGAAAAATCGAGATCCCAATTTTCGACACAACAAGAGGGGAAAACATGAAGTTGTCGATAGCCAAGGATGAAGCCATAGCCGACCTAGTTGAGAAGGCAACGACGGGAAACCCTAACGATGCGGAGGAGCCCCTTATGGGCGCATCCCTCTCATCCGATAGAGTCTCCCTTCATATTATTTCTATGAATTTGTTCATATTAATTTCATGTTATTCATTAAACCCATTTCATTTTCACAGGTTATATGCTTTTGAAACCATGTTCTTATCATGGTTTATGTTTATGATGAAATGATTTTGACTCAGGCCTTTTTCCATAGGTTATGATAAGATTTCATTTTTATAATACCCATTTAATTTCATGGTTTATGATATGGTTATTTAGGGTATTGTGTCACATGTATGTATGATTTAATTATGATATGGTTGGGACCAATATCTAACTCCAATGCTTTGGGTAAAGATTTATATATCATGAGATTGAATAATACAGTATTGGTAATGAACCTTGACAACTAAGACAGCCATTGAAGTGAACCATGACTACCAAGATGTTATTTGGAGTGAACTCATGCTCCTAATATGTCCATGAGAGTGAAACATGACCACCAAGATGGTATGAGGAGTGAACTCATGCTACTAATATGTCCATGGGAGTAGACCATGACTACAAAGATGGTATGAGGTGTGAAATCATACTTCTTAGATGGCCATGGTAGTGAACCATGACTACAGAGATGTTATGGGGTGTGAAACCATAATACCATGATGTATTTGGTAGGTATTCCTTGGATTTTATTGAAATCATACTATATTCATCTCTGTCTTCCATAATTACATGTTTTATTCCTATGTTATGATTTTAAGTATTATGTTATTTATTTCCTTATGACTCAATTCTTATGAAATGAAATTTTATATTCCATGAATCATGTATATGATATTTTATATGCATGTAATAATTTTATATTTTCATGATCATATTCTCATACCATTATTCCCTTGATTATGCTTACATATCTCCATTTTTTACCATTACTAAGAATTTGAGCTCACCCATTTCTTATGTGTCATATCCCCAGGTTATGAAGAAAATTTTTAGGTATAATTATTGAAGGTTGTGATATTTATGGATGATTTTGAAGATCTTTCACCAGGATAGAATATTTGTTTTCCATGATACAAAATATAGTAAACTATTATGGTCATCGGGTATTTATTTTAATAATATTCGGAATATAGATCTAAAATTATGCAATATGTCTGTATGTTAAGTCATGGTATCTATAGTTGGTATCAAATGAATGGTTTAGTAAAAAATTGGAAACTATGATGATAAAATTTTAGAGAGAACCCTCTTTATATTTCTATGGATATTTCTAGGGATCTATCTAAAGATAAGTATAAGGATGAGTAAACATTTAACAAAATGTCTCAGAATTCTGGTAAAGCATTGAGTGAGTGGTTTCCAAGAAATATATCTCATCCTTAGTACTACAAGTGGATGTGTCTCTAGAATAGATCTACCTAAGGGTAAAAACACCAACAAGTTGTTCTGGTTCTGACTCTGAGTAATATGGTACACCACAATGTGCCTTATTGTACACTTGGTTTAACACTCCTAGGGGATATTCTTTGGAAATTCCAAAACACTTCCTGAACCAGAATGAATGATTTAGATATAATTTGGAAACGAGTAACCTTGGATGAACCTAGGGTTTCATATATTGATGAAGGTTCCATTATTTAGAAATCCCATAAGTAAATTTTTTCATGACTATGTAGTTTTCTACTATGATAAGAATTGATCACACTGTGATTTTGGTTATTGTAAATGGAATGAACTATAAGGAAATTGATTAATGTTGAATGTGGTGGATGAATTTTTGATGAGCAGTCAAGTGGGATGATCACTAATTTGAAATTTGTTGTGATCATGCCAAATCAATTTTCTAGTAACATGATTAACAATGTGTACCTTAACCATTTATCAGACTCACCAAGGAAGAGAAATAAGGATTTCACTAAGATTTAAGGTAATAGAGACCATAGTGGAAACAAGATGCAGTGTCCTTTGTTTCAAGAATGTGGAAATAATCACCAAATTGTATTTCTTAGAAGAACATAATGATGTTTTCAATGTGGAAAAGAAGGACACAAATCAAGTGAATAAAATGAAAAAATGAAGAGTTTGATTAATAAAATGGATTAGAATATGGGCTTCCTTAAGGAATAATTAAATGTTAAGTGTTTTAACTATGGAATAAATGATCATTATTAAACTCAATATCCCAAGAGGAATGATCCTGATGAAAATAAGCAAGGTGGTGTGAATACTACTTACATTGTTGATGATAAAGAGACTATAGATGAAATGCATAAGAAAAGTGGTATTATGTAATCATATGAGGTAACACTATTAATGTATTAAGGATAAAGTAATATGTTTTTTAAGTATTTGGTTTCCAAAAATTATTAATGATGAAGTATACAAAGATTGTTATACTTATGTTTTTCACTGAATATTTAGAAGATTATGTTGAATGTTCTCGACAAATGTGGGATATAATTTTACGAGAATGTGATATTTTGATTAGGGGAAGGTAAAAATTAATATGTTCTGCATGGGATAATAATTTTGTTTGGATAATACTACATGGGTTATAAATAAGTAAATTGGATGGTATGGATTAATCTAGAGTTGATTATTGACAAAGTGTTCTATATCATAAAGGATAAAGTTTATAGAATTATTTTATTTTTGGAATACATTCAATATACTTTGGAATAAAGAAGAATTCATGATTTCCAAATATATTTTTAGTAATTAAGGTTGTTAAAATGTTTCAAGAGAATATATAGTAAGGATATTCCCATGGATTGAATGTGACAAGCATGTGGTAAATTGTGATATATGAGGGAGCAATGTTAAGATTCATTAGTTAATTTCTTTCTAAAGTTTTATATTTACATATTTTTGAATATTTATAAGGATAACCATTCATAAAAAATTTATGTTAAACTTCAGAGATTGTATTTATATATTGAGTTCGTATTAAAACCCTTGGATAAAATTTTATTTTTTGATTAACCTTATTTCAAGGATGTCCATTATATTTATTTGTGAAATTATATTATTATGGTTTATTAAAATTAAATCATATATATTGGGTGACAACCAATCAAGTCTTGAAAGGAGATAGGTATAGAACCCCTAATCGATGGATGATAAATGTTTCACACAAACCACTTTCCTACATTATGTTATAGTTTATGTATATTTATTTTTTTAATGAATAATTATTTATGATGAAATGGTTTTTTTAATTTTTATATTTATATATTAATGTATCAACCATATTTAATTTTATGAATAGTTATAGATAAATAGTAATACATTTAATTCTTTTATTGGTAAAATATCTGCTAAAAGTGTATCTTAGTTCTTATCAATGTTAATATCTGCACATCCATTTATTTAAGTAATGGATTAATTGAAAATAGTTAAAATCACAACCAAATAATGATATGTTTGTATTCATTCTAAAAGTGTATTTTAGTTTTTTTATTTTTTATTTCATGAAACTATAAGGCTCATTTATTTTATTAAAGAACTATGTTTGACTTGAATTATATTCAACACTAATTTAATCATGATTAACATGAAATATAAAATTTGGATTTCACTATAAGAAACACTAAGATTATTTTTCATTATACACAACAATGACTTACCTTGGTGAATTGCATAATATGGAAGTCTGTGCACTACTACAAACATACCTTTAACAATGAAAAAAAACCTCTTTATCAGTGCCAGAGAAGCATTGACTACTAGAGAAAGGTTAAAATCTCTAGTCTTTTACCAGCTCTTTCTAATTATCTGATAAAGGAATATTTATTAGTGCTTTTATAAGAACTGATAAAGGACTCATTTATCATTGATAATAAAAGCAATGATAAAGGGGTATATTGTAGTGTGCTGTTATAGAACAATGCCCCATATGTGAAGTGTGGTGTAACTGCACACCGTAGCACTAAAAACACAACAAAATAAACAAAATAAATTTTGAATATATAATTTAAATGAAGAGAAAACAATCTAGGATCATTTCCCTGGTTTTGGCGATATGATGCACATATTAAAGTAAAATGATACATATATATTGAAAAAATTCACATTGAGTCATACCGGCCACATTGTTCATTGGATTGTGGTGTAGTTATTTAATACATGTCACAAAAGACTTATGGATAGTTTTCCTAATGTATAAAAACAATTTGAATGTTTTTTCGATTTTGAGTAAGCCTCTTGTCTTTTAACTAAAATATAATTTTAAAGTGGAAACATACACATTGATTCATACCGGTCATATAGTTTGTCAGTTTTCCATGATAATGATTCCTAAACATCATAAATGTTTTATAAATCATTTTCGTAAATTTTAAAGACAATATGTACGTGTTTTCTCAGTTTTCAGTGAGTGAATTTTTTTGAACTAAAATTTTTATTTTAAACTGATAATGGACACATTGAGTCATACTAGACACGTCTTGTATTATATTGAGGTGCGGCTAAATTTTATACATCAGAAATGACATATGTATCATTTTCATAAATCATAAAAACAATCCAAATGTATTTTCTCAGTTTTTAGTAGGTGACTTTTCCTTTTTACTAAAATTGATGTCAATTTAAAAAAAAGATGCACTTTTAGTCATATCGGTCACACCGTGTGTCGGATTGAGATGAAACTAATTCTTAAAAATCAGAAAGATCATATAGATCATTATCATGATGTACAAAATAAATCTGAATTAATTTACTCTTTTTTGAGTATATCACATTTTTTTACTAAAATCTAATTTTAAACTAGAAACACGCAATATGACTCATACCGATCACATCGTCTATTGGTTTTATGTGAGATCAGTTTCTACTCATTGAAAATGAATTATCAATCAATTTATTAAATTATCATAAAAAAATAATTTCATTTTCTCATCTTTAGTGAGTTATATTTGTTGAACTAAATTATTTATTTTAAACTAATAATGGACACATTGAGTCATACCTGGCACACCATGTATCAGATTGAGGTGTAGCTAATTCTTACCAATCAAAAATGACATATAGATAATTTAAATAAAGTACAAAAACAATATGAATTCATTTCCTCAGTTTGGAGTAGGTAAATGTTCCTTTTTATTAAAATTGATGTCACATTTAAATAAAAATATGCACCTGAAGTCATACAGGTCACACTGTGTGTCAGATTGAGGTAAAACTAATTTAAACACGTTTAAAATGAAATATGGATTGTTTTAATAAAGTATCAAATCAATATTAATGTTTTTCTAGGTTTTGTGTAGGTGAGTTTTCTTTTTTACTAAAATTAATGTCAATTTTAATTAAAAAGAAATAATTTGAGTCATATCGGTTTCACCGTGCATCGTATTGAGGTGCAACTTATTCTTACATGTCACAAATGAATTATGGATATTTTTCTTAAAGTTTCAAAAAAATATGAATGTGATTACTTGGAATTGAGTATGTAAAATTTCTTTTTTTCTAAAATGAAAGTTTCAACTAGAAACCTACACATGGACTCATACTGATCACATCATGTATCTATTTGATGTGAGATTGATATCTATATATCACATATGACTTATGAATCAATATAAAAAATTATTAGGAAAATTAAAGTTTGTTTTCTCAGCTTTCATGGAGTGAAATATTTTGAACTAAACTATTGATTTTTAAACCAATAATGGAAAAATTGTGTCATACCGATCACACCAAGCATCAGATTGAGGTATAGATTATTCCTAAAAGTCATAAATGAAATATGGATTGTTTCCATAAAGTATCAAAACAATATGAATGTGTTTTCTATATTTTTATTAGGCTAGTTTTCCTTTTTATTAAAATTGATGTCATTTTTAAATAAAAAGACATGGTTGGAGTCGTACTAGTCACAGCATGCATCAGATTAAGTTACCACAGATTCCAACTTGTCTCAAATGACATATGGATCATTTTCCGAAGGTATTATAACAATTCAAATTTGTTTTCTCTTTATGATTAGATCACTTATTTTTTTACTAAAATGTAATTTTAAATTATAAGTACACACATTCAACTATACTGATCACATCATGCTTTAATATGAAGTGAGACTGATTTCTATATGTCACAAAGGACTTATGAATTGATGTCATAAATTTTCAAGAAAATCTAAGCATGTTTTCTTTAATTTTACTGAGTACCATTTTAGGAACTAAACTGTCAATTTTAAGTTGATAACAGAAACAATTACCAAAAATAATAATTATTTATAATTAATATAATCTAAAAAATTATTATTAATATTATATTTTTAGCTTCATTAGAAAAACATTTATTACATATATATATATAATATTAAATTTTTAAATAAATTTAAATATGAAGATATATATATATATAATTATATTGATATATAGTCACTAATATAATATATATATAACATATATGTATACACAAAATATTTAGGTAGATTAAATTTATTTATCTATGGATCAAATGAGGGGTGACCCCCATCTTATATAGTTTCATGGTAGAAGGTTTGAACACCATTATGGTTTATTGCCTATCGATGTAAGTGTGAACTATGTACAAGCCTATGTTGACCACTTTTTCCAATCATATAAAACTTATTATTTTTTTTAATAAAATAAAGCATATTAAGAAACTTCAATTATTAAAAAGAAATTAACAAAATCATCATCCAATAAATTTATAGATGTTTTATTCGTATCCTTGTGGAAAATTTTTAGGATAAAAATGAATGTAATTCATCATTAAATCTTCCTTCACATAAAATAAAATAAATTAATTTTAGTAACACACACTCGTCATAAGAAATTACACTATATAAAAAAAATACCCCGAGGTTGAAAAAAACTACAGTTGCGTATTCTAATTCTTCGGTCTCCATCCTCTCTATTTCATTCCCGCCCTTCACTGTATAGTTTCTTTGGTTGTGTGGACCTTCTCTCTAGAAGGTGTTGGTGACAATGTAGGGGTTGAGTTAAAAACTACTGTTAGTGGTGTAATTCCCATAAATGGGAGAAAATTCCACGATTATAGAACATATTAAGTAAAATTTGCATCCTAATCTACTCATCTCCAGAAATGGTTATCTTTGCATTTTGTTATTTGGCACACATTCTACGCCTATTGTAGACATGAACCTATTTTTCATGAAATACTATAAGCAGTAGTAATCCATGGGATGACTAATTCTGAGAGTAGTACAAGAAACATAGGGGAATGTCCACATGAAATTGGGGATGAGTCGTAAGGAAACAAAATGCAATGATATTTGTTTTGGAGATGAATTGATGATGATAAAAATTTCACTTCAATGTGTTTTTTAAAATAAGAAATCCCACCCATTTGTGAGAAATAAATCATTGACACTACGTATTTACCTGACGCCTCCATTTCCACCAACTCCTTCCAAATAAAATCTCCATATAACTAGATAAACGATAGAGTAAAGGGTAGGAAATAAATGAAGTGGGTGTAAACCAACGAATTTGAATACGAAACTACATTATTATAAAAACCGTGGGTCTTGGGTTTCTAATGTATAATTTTAGCTAATGAGTGTATTTTACTGAAATTATTTTAATTGGTTTAACATGGAGGAAGAGTTAATGATGACTTACTTTCATTTTTTCCTTGAAATTATCAACAACGATCCGAATAAAACATTAAAAAAATAAGTGTTTGAGGGTTTTTAATGTTTTTTTTCAATAAAACATGTCTTATTTTAATAGTTTTCATTTTATTAAAAAATTGATATGTTTTTATATGATCGGACAATGAGTTATATGGAGGTGTTAACTTCATTCACACTTACCTTAATAGGAAATAAACATGAACAAGGTTCATGCCTTCCACCATTAAAACCTATTCAATTTTTGGTCACTCCTCATTCGATACAAATATAAATAATGTAAATCTACCTAAATGTTATATATATATGTATTATATTAGTAACATTATTAAATATAATTATATATATGTGTGTATTATTTATCCGATTTTAATTTATTTAAATATAAAATATATTATTCTCTATATATATAATACAATTTTTTCAAATGAATCTCAAAAAATAGTATTAATAATAATTTTTAAATTATATTAATTATAAATTATTTTTTGGGGTAATTGTTTATGAAATATAATTATTTACATTTTCGAATGTATAATTATTTAAAAATATTTATATATAGTTACCTCATATTATTACTTTGAAAGTAACATGAATTTACAATATTTTATTGGTTATTAAAGAATAAAACATATTACTTTTAATTAATCAAACATTACCTTAAAATGAAAAATACTGTAAAAAGTTTCTGATAAATATAATTTGATAAATTTCATTCACTAAGGAGATGTGGCCCCCTGAGACTCACTTTAAAAAACCTTTGCATTGCATGGGTTAGTAGAAATGTCCAACTGACTCTGCCCTGTCGGCCCTTCACCAACACCAGGCTTGAAGCGCATGTCGTTATCTCCAAAAACCATAACCTGTTTTTTTCACGGTTTTTGGTCCCTCACATACATGAAGATGTAGAATGACCCAATTTCTTTCAGGAATAGTAGAAATTGACCCACGATCCAAACCCCATAACTTTATTACATCAAAAATATTCCCCCATTATTATCCAAATATAATATGCAGGCACTCTTGAGACATTCACTTCTACTTAAATGCGAGGAGAAACAGGTTATGAAAATGATCAGGTTCTCCTATTAGAACATAAATATCTACCAACAAGATTACCTAGCATTCGTAAAATCGTTGCATATTGAAAAGGTAAAGGGATCTTGGGGAAACGAACCCAAATCATTGTTGTTGGAATGTTTCACTTCATTTGGAATTCATATTAGGACCAGAATCCATGTAGTTATAGGGGGCACTAAACCAAGAGTTGACCATATCTTCCTCAAAAGATGATTGAATCATGATGATACTTTTGACGAGCATAATTATCATTGATTGATCTTGCAACCCCCAAGACACAAATATTAACCAATCGAACGTGTCCATTGAAGGGAGAAACTACTTAAAACACACAATCAAAGTGTGATTAAGAAGAGATAATGGTGCATTGTACTCCGATATCGAGATCCAAGCATTCATAACACCATTGAACTAATTTTTGACCGTAGGGTGAAGCGATTGAGGGAATGTGAGATAAATTTGTTGTTGGGGAAAGGGGAGAATGAATGAGAGACGCCCTCAAAGCGTTCACAATAGGTTAGGATTTTTAAATTAGATTGGGATACAATTATTAGTGATTAAAAAAAGTAGATAAAGTGTAGTTTTATCAATGATTCTAATAAAATCTCTTATAATGGTATGTCTTTATCAGCACTAAAAAATAAAAATTAAAATCCATATTTGTCGTCACCTATTACTTATTCACTTATAAAGGATTTATAATTATAATTATAAATAAAAAAGTTTTTAAATATATATATATATACTTAATAAATATATATAAATATAAATATAGTAAATATAGACCGTATTTAAATATATTTATAATTATTTTATAGTTCTTAAAATATATAAATATTTATTTATAGTTATATAAATTTTGTTTTAAAAAAATAATATTTATATCATTATGTATAATTATATAATTATATTAATATATAATAAATATATATAAATATAAATATAGTGAATATATTCATTATTTAAGTAAATTCATTATACATTTAATAATTATTTAAATATATTTAATTATTTAATTATAATTATTTAAATATATGAAATTATTTATTTATAAATATATAAATACTTTGAAAAAAATATTTCATTATTTATAATTATAAAAATATAAATTTATAATTATAGTATAAATAATTTTAAATTTATTTATATATAAATATTTTTTTAAAGAAATTTTTTTAACTTTATTAATTGATATCTAATTTTAAGTGAATCCATGCTAAAAATGAGTGAAATTGAATAAATTAAAGATAAGTACACATTAATAATATTGAGAAAATAGATTTTTTTGTGTATATAAATTTTATATAAAAATTAACTAATTACATATATGTGAAATGAATATAATACACATTTGATCTATGTTAAAAAGAAAAATGAAATGAAAATCAATTATAAGTCGATTACTCTATGGAATTAGTCATTTTTTTAATTCATTTTAATTTTTAATTATAAATCGTTATTCACTAAATATAGTGCATAAATATTTTTTAATATATAATTAATATTTATATACATTAATATTAATCTATATGTTTAATATATACTATTTATTAACATTACTAATAATAATATGATTAATCAATTTTTTGATATTTTTATCAATTTACTTATTTTTAATTTTAATTTTTTTTTAATTTTCATTTTTCATATCTACATATTTAGAACATAATATTTACTATTATTTATAATTTATATATATTATAATCAATTTACTCATTTTTATCAATATTTATTTATTTAATAAAATATGTAATATTTTTTAAACCCTCATTTTATATTTAACTCATTATTTCAATTTATTTATGTAGTCTTTTTTCAGTACTGAAAACCACTGATAAATGACTCCATTATGAGTGCTAAAAATATATCGCTGAAAAAGGGATCCCTTTATCAGAGCTTAAATTAATGTACTGATAACGGGTGTCCTTTATCATCACTAAAAAGCGCTGATAAAAGGTACCCTTTATCATTGCTAAAAATAAAGCGCTGATAAAGGGGAACTTTATCTGTGAAAAAAAATTGCTGATAAATGGTTAAATTTTTTATTTATTTCGTTAGCGTTGATAATGATAGCATTTATCAGTGCCTTTTTATAGCGCTGATAAATACCAGTGTTGTTAAACAAGTGTTTTGTAGTAGTGGAGGTTTACTGAAAAATAATATATTATTACATTATTATTATTTAATATAATAAGACAAAAAATAACGTCAAATTAGAGGTTATGAATAGTATTATCTAATCTATTAAAATATATGGTTTACACAATAAAATATAAATTCATTGGTTAACAATAAATTATAAATTAATATGAAAACAGATAAAATATAAAATAATATATTATTATGTTCACAAAGTTGTTTTACCCTAATATATTAAATTTCCATTTATGCCTACAAATGAACTATGTCAAACATTATTTTCACATGTAACTGACTTGGTGTACGTTACGCACAACACTGACTTGGCATACGACCTGGTGTATGTTTGACAATACCCCAACTTGGTGTACGTTTCAGGAAACACTAAGTGTCTATGAAACATAATTTTTTATATAATTATTTATTTGAGATAATTATAAATTATACATTAAAAATAGTTATAGTAATAATAAAAATACATTAAAAATATTTTCTATAATTGAAAAAACCTTTTGATAATAAAAGACATTTTTTTGGTAAATTCCTTTTATATTAAGCATATTGATTTCTTGAATGAACCTATTTTAATAATAATATTAATTTTATAAAAATTAATAAATAAAATTTGATATAATAAACTTAATTTTCGAATTCAAAACATCAAAATTAGAAAAGGGTGATGTTTTGAGATATTTCTGAGAAATTTCATTATTTTGATGAATTGGGAAAATACTGCATTTTAGTTAAAAATTTCTTTTTGATTAATTAATTATCATTGTTGAATAATATTATAATTTTTTTGTCGGTCAAATTATATAATTATTACATCTTTTAATACAATTTAATTCATTATAATCAATTTCACTTTGAAATTGAATACAACTGACTGAAAATTGCATTTTTAATTTATTTAAAGCTCAAAAAGGTACAAGCTCACTCTCTGAAAGCTCACGGAGGTCTAAAGTGGTGAAGCCCAAGGGAATCCCCCTGGACAAAATTCTTACATACCCGGGGTAAGGACCCCACATTCAGAAACACCCTTCGAGGATCCGGCGGACCTCTCTCTCTAGATAAGGCATCCGCCACAAAATTTGATCATATTTCTACATTAAAAACCTGTTATTTTGTCTCGTTTGCGGGATTAACATTAATCATAATTTCTCTTCTTATATCAATTGAATTTTGATAAACTAAAATAAAATATTTTATTCATTATAATATTTATATTCTAATATGACAACATTAATTTTTGACCAAAATAACATGTAAAAATGATTAAAATTAATCGCAATGATTAAGGCCAGATTAAGCTCAATTAGGGACTAAACATTAAAATAAAGGGGCAAAATGATCTATAAACATTAATGACAACCATTATATGTCCATTGTTTTTCCAAAAACATTAAATTATTTATTTTCCTGTTTTTATGGGTTTTTTCCATGAACATGTGTACACCTAACTTGTTTCTAAAAAATCAAATTGAGTCCTTTTCATTCCTTATTAAAATCCACCACCTCTCACAGTTCCTCACACCTCTAAAACAACTTATGTTCAGACAATAACAACCCAATACACTTCCCATAAATACTACTTTCCACCTGGTATACTTCTCTTGGTTAAAAGGCAATCCAAGTATGCCTTTTGTCACAAACCAAAAAAATTATCCGATTTAGAGGTAGTGTCTTCTCTCAAGTTAATTATATTATTTTCCTTCTCCACCAACTAAAAATATTTTTATTGTAATTACCCTACCCTAGTTACCCAGAGTCGGTGCATTATTACATAACATTGGCATGATCACAAGAAAGATCAAATCTCGAAAGACCGATTGGTTTAGTAGCCTTGGAAACAGTAGATATATTCATAAGTTTTAAATTACATCATAAAATGAAAAACTACTACAACAACATAATGTATCCATAATCCACACTCATATCCCTACATAATATCCCTGCAGGTCATTCATAATTTACTTCTTCACTTCCTGGGAAAAATAAAACATAGAAAAGGGGTGAGCTCAAATGCCCAGTAAGGATAACAATATAGCGGAAACATTCATAAATAAGAATAAACATTTAAGGCAATGTATAACTAAAACAAAAGCCTTTAAAACATACACATTCAACATGGTATGGCATAAATAAAATTAAATAATGCCATTTACTTATTCACATGGATATTCTACTAATCGAATAATCACATTCAAAAATCAATAACCACTTTTATAATGTTGGAATGAATAATGCCAGACTATCATAACCACATAGTCAAGGCCTCGTGCCAAGACTACAAATAAGATTTTTTCAAGGCCTTGTGCCAAGACACTAGTTTGTCTCATGATACCTACCGATGAATCGAGGAGCTATAGCGGGCTCCACCCGTCACATATTAAGTCCAATTCATTCCCATATGAAACGGTTTAAACATAACATAAACACTAGCATACGAAATGTCAATACTTTCACCATAAACTATGAATGGTATAAAAATACCACAATCACAGTCAAACATATCACAAAACCTTCAATACAATATAGATGTTTTTTATCATAATAAATCAACTTCAAATAATCTTAAAATCCATCAAAGGATGTTGACATAGATGAAATCAAAATTCTTTTTAAAGAAATATCTCCTTTTATTTTGAAATCATTTAAGATCCATATAAAACAAATCATTTCCTTTGAAAATATTCTTATAATCTTGTAAGGTAAGCTTTAAAGATTTTATAACAGCGGAAAATAGCCGCACCCAACGTATAAGTTAAAAAAACATTCTTACCTTAATTCTGTCGAAAAGGTTAAAAAGGACCTTGTTTTGAAAATGACGGAATGATTCCTTTATAAAACTCTTATAAAAAGTAAAACAAGGGTATAAATGACTTTAACCCATATTCTTGTAAATAATAAATATGATTTGAAATACATTTCGAAGAAACATGGATGTGGATGATAAAGAAATCCCAGTAGATTATTACGTATAAACAACCTCGGATAATGAAGAGATTGTGAAATAACCCTTACCTTGTACTTTTCCTTGTTTGGGGTAGGTTAACCTCCTGTATAATGGTGAAATAATTGTTATTAAATTATACAAGAATAATATACATTAATATGATATCATATATGATCTTTTAATATTGATTTGATAATAATATCTTCGTATTATCGTTGTTTCGGGTGTTAACTTACTTGTTTTCTTTTATATGTTTTGTTACGTAAGACATGTTTGTCAAGGATAGGTTTTATATTATTCATATCCAGAATGATATCAAGTCCTTAAACATCATTTTTAAATCATCAAATGATAATTATACTTTAATGGATACGATGGAGAATGAATCTCATCGCGTTCGTGGAGACGGTAGTCCGTACGTACGCACGAACGACATTATCATTCTTTTGATATTAAAATAATATATAAATGGATGGTATATCATATATACAGAATCATTAACATGTTATATTTATTATTTACATGAGTTACACATCATTATTATACCCATCAAAATAATAATATATTGAATAACAATTACACCACGACGTGGAGACAGTAAGCCGTACGTACGCACGTATGGTGACATGTTATTCAAAGGGTGGATAGAATACTGAATATGGTTGTACCATATTTATAATAACATCACATTATATGTGAGATATTGGAGTTATTATTTTAGAATGGTAATAACAAAGGAAGAATAAGTGGAAGAAGAAATGAACTTGGAGAAGGGTGGTGAAATCATTACCTCTTCTTCGGGTTCTTCCTTTTGATTTGATCAAAAGGGCTGTTTAGGTTGGCTTTCGGATCAAACTAAGGCCTCTAGGTTGTAGTGAGGGAAGTTGGGAGAGTATTTGGGCAGATTTTGGCCGAACCAAAAGGCTTTGAAGGTGTGAAGAAATGAGAAGGAGGAGTGCCCTTTTATAAGAGGGGTGAGGGGCACCTTTGGAAAAGCTAGAAATATTAATTTATAATAAATTCATATTCGGATTATAATGGCTCCAAAGATTATTTTTCAAAGGTTAATGTGGGGATAGGTCGAAAAAAACTCAACCAATAGAATTTATACAGGTTTGGGTACTTATATTAACCTTATCTTTAAGTATTAACTCTAAGTTAATTAGTTTCACTTTTACAATGTCTCTTTGTATTTTTATATAATATGGTTAGTAAACTTACTACATACAATCAAGAGACCCCCAAGTGGTCCACTAATGATGAACCTATCATGATATAAGTCTCTTGGCCGAACCTTAGATTTTTAAAAATTTAATATCAATTAATAATATAATATTTGTTTTAAGAACTCTTTTATGTCAATTTTGACACTATTCAATAGTTGATTTTTGTGAAACTCATAAAAGATTGATTACTTCGAAAAAAGTCAATTACATCAATCCTAATATATCATATTATCCTCGAAAATTAGTTTAATTCATGAAAAGTTTCATATTATATTTATTTGGGTATTTATAATATCAATTATTTTAATTTTTCACTATTACAGTAATTACTGCATCATCATTGTGTCATAAATAAAATAAATTATTTAATGTCTAAAAATTATAAATAAACTCTCATTATGTAGGAAATCGTTTTATCTTTCTAATAAATATTTATAATCTAAAATCCAACATATATAACCCAATGTATCAATTTTTGTTCTAAAAGATATATGCTTGTGTCATTTTTGTATTCATTTTAACTTAACTAAAATAAAGTGTCATTATCACTTTCAAGTGGATCCATGGGGTCCCAAAATTGTTCCAAAGATTCCCATGGTCGACCATGTATCAAACAATACGGTTAAGGCACGTTTTAGGGTAATTTAGTATTATTATAATATTATTTTTTAACCCTTATTTACCGGATTTACCCTTAACCATGGTAAATAAAATATTTACCGCAGTAATTATTCAAAATGTCTAAAAATAAAAGTTACCTATTTACACAATTTGAACATCCTGATTCCAAATATGGAGTCCATTTTCCTAAATTCAAAACACAGAAGTGGAAGAAATTAATTTAAAATTAATTCCCGCTGTCAAAACAAAAAGCGTGTTTTTAAGAGATAATAAATATCAAAAGATTGACACTTGTTTATGTTCGGTTTAATTGTAAAATTATGTCCAATGACCAACATTATATTAAATGGTAAAAATATATTCTAAATATACTTTAAAACTACAAAAGTTCATAATTTATCACTATTAATTATTTTGATTAAAAAAGTTGTTTTTAATTAAAATTTAGTAATTTTCACTATTCATCAAAATATAAAAGTTATCCGAAAAGTACCAAAATTTCACCCTAGGTTAATTTCAATATTCCGAATCCAAAAATGAAGTCAATTTTGAGAGATAGAATTTATAAAATTTTAAAAAAGTAGGTATTACTATTCATGGCGGCTAGTTTGATTGGTTGTGGTGTGTTAAATTCCCGAAGTTGCGTACAATGCACGTTATTGCATTATTCGAAAGGAAACATATCGAGGAAGCTTGGGGTGTTACATTCTCCCATCCTTCAATAAATTGTGTCCTCGTAATTTTTAAAATTTTGCTTGGGAATATAATGGAAAGTCCCACATCGGAAAAAGAGTCAATAAAACTTATCACTTTAAAAGAAAGAAAGAGAGGTATAAGGGTCATCCAAGATAACCCATACTAGGATTCCATGTAAGAAAACATGGATATTGTTGATAAACTAAGTGTCAAGTTCTGATGGAGAGGGATAGAAATCATGATCAGGAGAAAGTTAACAATAAGAAAACCACAAACTTGTGTTGGGACAAACGACCATTAGTCTCCTAGTAGGAAAGTAAACGGACAACACATTTTTTTTAAAGTTACATTACATAAGGACGAGGAATTCATTTATGATATTGACTAAGAACATTATGAGATATATTTACATTTTAAGTAGAGTTTCATTTTTTAATAAATTTCCACCACTAACTCAAATTTTTTTTAAACGATGAGTATTCAAGAAGACTTGGTCACACTGGAAGAGCTAGAATAAACTTCTATAGAATCACATGATCCATGCAGGATAAACCATATATTTACATTGTCAATGAAGATTAATCAAAACCAAAATGGTTAGTGAATGATCTAATGATCCCCCAAAAGGATATTCATTGAGATAAATATGCACTAATCTTAATTTCTAAAACTAAACCAACAATACCCCAAAGTTAAATAGATACCATTCAATAACCAATTGGCCTTAAAATCCTTTAATATAATCCAAACTAATATTGAAACCCAAAACATAGAAGAATTTGATTATGTAGTCTCCCATGTTACATTGTATCTCCAAATGAAATCAAATACTCTTAAAGTCACATACTTAAAAGTAATTAACATCATCACGTATTCTATGTTATAGGTTAATCATTTCCATAAATAACCCAAATCACTATAAATCAAAAATAAAAACGTAGATCAAAATCCACCATTACTCTACAAATGAAACCCCATTGTATTCTATTTTCCTTGGGCATATAGTGTTCCTAACAAAGTGAACATCTTCCAAAATAAAATTTATCACTTAATCACCAAATCATTTTCCTATACCAAGGGTATTCATTTGATAAGACATAAGAACCCAAATCATCTTATTATTGATCAATAAAATCATTTAACAAAAAAATAGTCACACTAACCAGGGACTTCACGTAGTCCAGTGGTAGGCGATAAATCCCAATCGCACTTTGGTTGTGGGTTCGATTCCTACAGCTTTGTCCGACGTGACGGGTTGTCACACGGTCTACGTGTTGTCCTTTTTCAAAAACTATATTTTATAATATTACCAAAATGAGATAAATTCCTCAAAATAACAAAATTTAACCACAAATTTTATATCATACTTTGCATTTTCATCCCAAATTATAATAACTTATAATTTTCTCAAACCCCAATGATCATATAAAACCAAATGGTTATTTATACCTATATCCACAAGAGAAGAGACAATTCTTCTTCAAATATCATTCTCACATGGCAAACTGCGGGGTTACAAATACAAGAGAAAATTATTCCAAAGTACCCATCAACAAGGAGTGCTAATACTTTTTAAGTTTTTCTCCAACCATTTATATCCACATATCTTCTTCTTTGACCAAGAAAATATCCTATAGAATAGGACATTCACTCAGGTAATGGACAGGTCCCCTACATTTACGGCAAATGACTGTAAATGGACTCTTGGGACCATTTTTATCTTCTTCCATAGTACTCTTCATTTTTCTTCGGCAATTATTCACTTTATGTCCTTCCTTCACACACGTAAAACATTTCATTGTCCCATTGAGACACTTTCCTGGGTGTCTCTTTCCACATTTCTTGCAAGATGAAAATTGAGGTTTCTTTTCTCCATGGTCTCCATTGCTGGAGATCTTATTATTTATCACCTTTCTCTTCCTTGTTGAGTCTAGGAGTTGGTTAATATATATGTTGGTGATCATATTTTTGGAAAACTGATTTGGCATAAAGACGATATCTTTTACGCCTATCAACATTCCATTTTGTTGCTCATTTCCACCACTGTTCCCACCTTGTACATCATTCTCAAAGTCACTATGACTTCCTTGGAATCCATCCATTGACTAAAACCAGAAAGCATTTTGTGAGTAATAGTAGTCGTAAAATCATTTAGAGATTAAAATGTCACCATATTCTCAATTTGAAACATATTAGGATTAACCAAGGTCATTTACTCTCATCTTATGTATATATTACTTACATCAGTTTGTAAAGAAAATGTAAATTATCCTAAGCATATCCCCCGGGAGTGTCGTAACCAAGAGTGCAGCAAGGCCCGTTGTCGTGCACCAGTTCTCGTTCGAGTCTAGCTTAAAGCGCTGTTTTCGGGTATTACCCCTAGGTACATCTGTGCCAGAGCCTCCTCTACCTGCTCGTATCCAGACAGGGATGTATTTCTCGGAAAACTCACAAAATCTCTACAATACCAAAATTCTCGGAAGTTCTTTTATACTAATCCTCAAAGTTCATCTTAGGTCTACGTGCTCAAATCAGAGTTTATCTAAATCTAGCTTCCAAGGTTTGTACTAAACTTCCTCTGATACCAACTGTAACGCCCCGACCCTAGTTACCCAGAGTCGGTGCATTATTACATAACATTGGCATGATCACGAGAAAGATCAAGTCTCGAAAGACCGATTGGTTTAGTAGCCTTGGAAACACTAGATATATTCATAAGTTTTACATTATATAATAAAATGAAAAACTACTACAACAAAATAATGTCTCCATAATCCACACTCATATCCCCACATAATATCCCTGCAGGGCATTCATAATTTACTTCTTCACTTCCTGGGAAAAATAAAACATAGAAAAGAGGTGAGCTCAAATGCCCAGTAAGGATAACAATATAGCGGAAACTTTCATAAATAAGAATAAACATTTAAGGCAAAGTATAACTAAAACAAAAGCCTTTCAAACATGAACATTCAACATGGTATGACATAAATAAAATGAAATAATTCCATTTACTTATTCACATGGATATTCTACTAATCGAATAATCACATGAAAAAATCAATAACCACTTTCATAATGTTGGAATGCATAATGCTAGACTGTCATAACCACATAGTCAAGGCCTCGTGCCAAGACTACAAATAATATTTTTTCAAGGCCTTGTTCCAAGACACTAGTTTGTCTCATGAGACCTACCGATGCATCGAGGAGCTATAGCGGGCTCCACCCGTCACATATTAAGTCCAATGCATTCCATATGAAAAGGTTTAAACATAACATAAACACTAGCATACGAAATGTCAATAATTTCACCATAAACTATTAATGGTATAAAAATAGCACATCCACAGTCAAACATATCACAAAACCTTCAATACAATATAGAAGTTTTGTATCATAATAAATCAACTTCAAATAATCTTAAAATCCATCAAAGGATGTTGACATAGATGAAATAAAAATTCTTTTTAAAGAAATATCTACTTTTATTTTGAAATCATTTAAGATCTATATAAAATAAAACATTTTCTTTGAAAATATTCTTATAAGCTTGTAAGGGAATATTTGAAGATTTTATAACGGCGGAAAATAGCCGCACCCGCCGTATAAGTTAAAAAAACATTCTTACCTTAATTCTGTCGAAAAGGTTAAAAAGGACCTTGTTTTGAAAACGACGGAAAGATTCCTTTATAAACCTCTTATAAAAAGTCAAACAAGGGTATAAATGACTTTAACCCATATTCTTGTAAATAATAAATATGATTTGAAATACATTTCAAAGAAACATGGATGTGGATGATAAAGAAATCCCAGTAGATTATTACGTACAAACAACCTCGGATAATGAAGAGATTGTGAAATAACCCTTACCTTGTACTTTTCCATGGTTGGGGTAGGTTAAACTCCTGTATAATGGTGAAATAATTGTTATTAAATTATACAAGAATCATATACATTAATATGATATCATATATGATCTTTTAATATTTATTTGATAATAATATCTTAGTATTATCGTTGTTTCGGGTGTTAACTTACTTATTTTCTTTTATATGTTTTGTTACGTAAGACATGTTTGTAAAGGATAGGTTTTATATTATTCATATCCAGAATGATATAAAGTCCTTAAACATCATTTTTAAATTATCAAATGATAATTATACTTGAATGGATACGATGGAGAATGAATCTCATCGCGTTCGTGGACACAGTAGTCCATACGTACGCACGAGCGACAATATCATTCTTTTGATATTAAAATAATATATAAATGGATGGTATATCATATATACAGAATCATTAACATGTTATATTTATTATTTAATTGAGTTACACTTCATTATTATACCCATCCAAATAATAATATATTGAATAACAATTACACCACGAGGTGGAGACGGTAAGCCGTACGTACGCACGTATGGTGACATGTTATTCAAAGGGTGGATAGAATACTGAATATGGTTGTACCATATTTATAATAACATCACAGTATGTTTGAGATACTGGAGTTATTATTTTAGAATGTTAAGAACAAAGGAAGAAGAAGTGGAAGAAGAAAGGAACTTGGAGAAGGGTGGTGAAATCATTACCTCTTCTTCGGGTTCTTCCTTTTGATTTGATCAAAAGGGCTCTTAGGTTGGCTTTCCGATCAAACTAAGGCCTCTAGGTTGTAGTGAGGGATGTTGGGAGAGTATTTGGGCAGAGTTTTGCCGAATCAAAAGGCTTTGAAGGTGTGAAGAAATGAGAAGGAGGAGTGCCCTTTTATAAGAGGGGTGAGGGGCACCTTTGGAAATGCTAGAAATATTAATTTATAATAAATTTATATTCGGTTTCTAATGGCTCCAAAGTTGATTTTTCAAAGGTTAATGTCTGGATAGGTCTAAAAACACTCAACCAATAGAATTTAGACAGGTTTGGGTACTTATATTAACCTTATCGTTAAGTATTAACTCTAAGTTAATTAGTTTCACTTTTACAATGTCTCTTTGTATTTTTATATAATATGGTTAGTAAACATACTAAATACATCCAAGAGACACCCAAGTGGTCCATTAATGATTAACCTATCATGATATAAGTCTCTTGGCCGAACCTTAGATTTTTAGGAATTTAATATAAATTAATAATATAATATTTGTTTTAAGAACTCTTTTATGTCAATTTTGACACTATTCAATAGTTGAATTTTGTGAAACTCATAACAGATTGATTACTTCTAACAAAGTCAATTAAATCAATCATAATATATCATATTATCCTATAAAATTAGTTTAATTCATTAAAAGTTTCATATTATATTTATTCGGGTATTTATAATATCAATTATTTTAATTTTTCACTATTATAGTAATTACTGCATCATCATTGTGTCATAAATAAAATAAATTATATAATGTCTAAAAATTATAAATAAAATATAATTATGTAGGAAATATTTTTATATTTCTAATGAATATTTATAATCTAAAATCCAACATATATAACCCTATGTAACAATTGGTTTTCTAAAATATATATGCTTGTGTCATTTTTGTATTCATTTTAACTTAACTAAAATAAAGTGTCATCATCACTTAAAGGTGGATCCATGGGGTCCCAAAATCGACCCAAAGATGCCCATGGTCGACCATGTATCAACCAATAGGGTTAAGGCACGTTTTAGAGTAATTTAGTATTATTATAATATTATTTTTTAACCCCTATTTACCAGATTTACCTTTAACCATGGTAAATAAAATATTTACCGCAGTAATTATTCAAAATGTATAAAAATAAAAGTTACCTATGTACACAATTTGAACATCCTGACTCCAAATATGGAATCCATTTTCATAAATTCAAAACACAGAAGTGGCAGAAATTAATTTAAAATTAATTCCCGCTGTCAAAACAAAAAGCGTGTTTTTAAGAGATAATAACTATCAAAAGATTGACACTTGTTTATGTTCGGTTTAATTGTAAAATTATGTCCAATGACCAAAATTATATTAAATGGTAAAAATATATTCTAAATATACTTTAAAAATACTAAAATTCATAATTTATCACTATTAAGTATTTTGATTTAAAAAGTTGTTTTAATTAAAATTTAGTAATTTTCACTATTCATCAAAATATAAAAGTTATCCGAAAAGTACCAAAATTTAACCCTAGGATAATTTCAATATTCTGAATCCAAAAATGAAGTCCATTTTGAGAGATATAATTTATAAAATTTCAAAAAAGTAGGTATTACTATTCATGGCGGCTAGTTTGATTGGTTATGGTGTGTTAAAATCTCGAAGTTGCGTACAATGCACGTTATTGCATTATTCGAAAGGAAAAATACCGAGGAAGCTTGGGGTGTTACATTTATCATATCATTAAATAACATAAAATATATCCTAAATATACTATTATTTTTTATTTAAATGGTTAGACCTAAAAGTGGGATTTATCATTTAATAAAAAAATTTGAATGCCTTCGGGCCGTTGGATGGTGTACAACGAACTATTGCCTCACGAAACGATAAATGTTCATTTTTCCATGACAACCTTTCAAGGTGGATAATATGATGGAAAATATTTTTTATATGATATATATTATATTTTTAATGTCTTTATTTTTCTTCAATAGTTTTTTAATGTATGTTTATTCTATCCATCTTTATGTAAATATGATTATTTCATTTGAGGAAGTGTCCACTACCACCCCCTCAAAGCGATATGATTCATTAAAGAACTACATGTATTTTATTAATGATGGATTTAGTGAATATATATGATATATATGATATCATAAATATACTTTAATAATGATATATATATACATATATTTCTTAGAATTTCTTTATATCAACACGAAAATTAAACAGAAATAACATTAATGTGTATACACGACCTACTATCTCCCCGAACAGTGTATTCTGTTTCATACTCATATATTATATATGTTATTATGATACAAATATAAACTATATACATGATATTTATATCATGTTTTATGTTCTGTAATCACAATATAATTATGAGGATCAACAATATAACAAATTAAGACACATATGAAAAAAAGTGAATATTACCCGAAGTGAAACCTTAACATTTGATTGTTAACAAGAGGGTAATATATGGTCATAATAAAACCATATATGGTATTAGATAGAATAATATCGTTATTTAATATACTTTTAATAAATTTATATTTATTATACAGGTGGTTTGAACAAGCACGATGATATTCAAGACACAAGGTAAGGGGATTTCATCTCACTTTTATTTTCTGCGAGATACATTTTACGTTCTCCACTCTTTCATTTTGTGTGTTGTATGTACATCCCATTACTATTTTCAATGTATATTATTCCTAAATTTATGGTCATTCATATTCCCATTTCAAGGTCTTTATTTCATTAGTATTATGATTCCAATGTTACCAAATCGGTGAAATAGTTGTGCCATAATTTTCCTTCCTTGAGACTGATGTTCTGTTATGCACCTTAATTATTTTTTTGAGGTCCATATACATCCATTTTATATGTTATGTTATGAATTTACTTCTTTTCCTACTATTTTAATATTCTTATAATTTCCTTTCTTACATAGAGATTATGAACCCATGTTACCCTGTGATAATAGTTTATTGAAACAATCTCATCGCTTTTTGAGATTATTTATGTTTATGACTCCATTGATGAATTATTATGTTCCATATGAAAATAAATTGATGAAATTTTGCCTCCTATCTTTATTCATGATATATTCATGTACTGGTTAAATTGTTTAATCTATGGTACATAAGATAATTTAGATTGTGTTTTTAAGAAAGCTCAAATTTACCCTATCTTTGTTCAAATATCCGTGTCCCATCAAAACCATGTTTTCTAAAAATGGTTTCAAAGAATATTATTCTAATATCAAACGATCATTAAATTAAATTTTAATCCTTTTATTATTTTAAATTTTTTTAATGTCATCTTCTTATCACTTTATGATCAAGACATTTTTATATCATTTTTACCATGTGAAAGGAATATTCTTTTTACCTTGCATGACATGTATCAATTTATCTGATGTAATTTCATGGAAGGATCCATTACATGTTTAAAGGGTTAATTTTTAAATTTTTGTAAAAATGTTTTCAGTAAACATTATTTTCAAAACATTTTCAAGTTTATTTTATATGTTTTTAAATATAAAGTTTTCAAAAATATTTCAAGCATTATTTATATGATTTAAAATTATTTTCATAGTAATGGTTTTCAAAACTTTTTTAAAAATTAATTTTATGTTTTCAACGTATTTTCAAAGAAATGGTTTTCAAAACGTTTATAATATTTATTTATCCTTTTTAATGATTTTGAATTAAATGGTTTGGAAAACATTTTAATGATTTCCTTATATGTTTTCAATGTGTTTTCAATGAAAAAGTTTTTTAAAATGATTTGAATATTAATTTATAATTTTTCAAGGAAAATGGTTTTCAAATGATTTCATGTATTTTTTATATATTTTGAACTAATTGTATAAGAAAATGATTTTCAGATGGTTTTATATATTAAAAACCTATTTTCAATGAATAATGGATATTTTCCCTATGAATCATTTTTCAAATATATTTTGAAATTATTTTCCATCTATGATGTCATCTGTTGATGTTACCCATGAAAATTTATGAAATTATATAAAGGGTCCATTGATATAGTTTCTATGAATGCATTACGTTTAATTCGGTGGTCTTCATGAAACCCATTTCTCTTTAATGGGTTATATGATTTTGAAACCCGCTTCTTTTCATGGGTATTGTTTATGAAAAAATTATTATTAAACCATTATTTTTTCCAATGGTTATGATCAAATTAAATATTTATAATACCCATTTCATTTCATGGGTTATGATATAATTATTTATGATCTTGTAGCACATGTATGTATGATTAAATTATGAGATTGGTGACACCTATATCTCCCTCCAATGAATTAGGTGTAGGGTTATATCTCATGAGATAGACTAAGATGATATTGGTAATTAACCTTGACTTTTAAGATTACCATGGGAGTGAACCTTGATAAAAAATATAGTGCGAGGAGTGAAATCAGGGTACTATGATGCATATGAGAGTGAACCATGACTACCTGGATTGGATGAGGAGTGAACTCATGCTACTAAGATGACCATGGATGTGGACCATGTCTACCAAGATGGTTTTAGGAGTAATATCATATTACTAAGATAGCCATGAGATTGAACTACGACTACAAATATGGTATGGGGACTGAACCCAAACTACCATGATGGTCTTGGAAGTGATTCCTTGGATACTATGGGAATAATATTATATGATTATGTTCCTTCCACAATTCCATTTTTATTCAAATGTTAATATTTTATGGATTATGTATTTTATTTTCTTATGACTCATGTTTTATGAACTTCCATTACTTATGCCATGATTTTTGTATATGATTTTTTATATGTAGGGTATGAAATTATATTTTCACAATCATTTTCTCATACTCTTATGCTGATGATCATTATTAAATATCTCCCTTACTTATCTTTACTGAGAATTTTATCTCACCCTCTTATTATGTTTCTATTCCCGGGGTTATGAAGAATGGTTTTAAGTAAAAGTACTAAAGGTGTAGATTTGTATGAGAGATGTTTAAGATATTTCATGAGGATACAGAATTTGGTTTCCATGAATCCAAAGACACTAAAATATTATGGTCCTTAGGAATTAATTTTATTAATGTACTGAATATAAATATAAAATGTCACAATATATATGTATGTTATGCATGGGTCTCTATAATGACCATGCTATCATATGGAGTTGTTGGTTTACCTATATGAGTAGTCCATTGTAGTTGGACCTATACATGATTACTATTTATACTCTTGTGATTTTTTGTTTCCACATTTTTCGGTTATAGACTATATTTACCATTTCTGTTTTTTTCTCCATTGTATATATTTCCTATTTATCTTTAGTTTGGGAGGATTCATTTCCTCTGGTTGTTGTATGATTCCTGGGGGCTAGTCGTTATCCCATGCTGATCAAGAAATTCATTCTGGAATGTGATGGGCTAGGCTGGGTACCTGTTTGATAGGTTATTCTAGTTAGTTTTTTACCGACAAAATATTAATTAACGTTTTACAAAATGAGCACTAAAAAACAATACTCATGCATTTTTACAGCCTATTGTCTCCATGATTTTAATAAAGTTAATTTTTAAAAACCAACATTAAAAACTGAATTTAAATTTAAGAATTAAATATAAATATAATTATTTTATCATGTTTATTATTCTAGATATTTTTAAATATTTACCACTATTACCATTTTGATCCTAAATAATCCATTTTTTACACAAAATAAATTTATCATTGAAAGTTATGACATATACATTATTGATTATGTAATCATATATAACATGGTAAAAAGTAAAATATATTGATTGATAAAAATAACAAAAGTTTTTATGAATGTAAATAATTAACATAATTTTATTATTAATAATAATAATGAACATTTGGGATGTGTAAGACTCTAGATAAGGATTTCAAAACTCACTATTACATTAGTGAGACATATTCCATATTAAAAGATTATTTCAATTCAATGGTGTATATAATTACTCGTTGATATGTTATGTCATTAATATATTTATATTTTTTGTATTGAACATTTAATTTTATTTAATTTCTTTTATTGTTATTATATTTCATATGTTACCAATGTTTTATGGGGTTTTCATCTCACTTTTACTTCCTTGTGACATACCCTATATTCCCCACACATTTATTTTGATTGGGGAATATACTACATTTTTTTATTATATTAGGAAATCATTTAACGTCGTGGTATTTAATTATTCATTTAATTAAATTTATTTTGTGGTGGTTATTTTAAAAAATCTACCGAAGTGGTTAGAGTTTATTTCTTAATCCCATAGTTATTCGATATTCTTTTGGACTAAGTATCCTATAGGGAAATTAATTGATATTTATATATTCAAATCAACAAAAATTCATATTCAATAGTTATTCATGATATTTTTCATGTAATAGTACCACTTTTTACTCTCTATATTACTTAAAATGAGTATGAATTTATTTATAGAAAATATGACTTCATTTATCTCATCGGCCAAAAATACTTTTTCATAAAAACTCATGTTTTCTAAAAATGGTTTAAATAATTATTTATCCATTTGAAACTTTTATTTAATGAACTTTTTAGCCATTTTTATTTTTAAAAAATTGTTTCGATTGAAAATAACATGTAATTTTGAAAACAAATCCCATTTGAATTTTAAAAAATGTCAAAGGAATATTTTTTTAACCTATATGTTCAGAACTGAATTTTTCACTGTAATATCCACACAATGATTTAAATAATATTTTATAATATTTCAAAGTTATTTTAAATGAAATTTGTTTTCAAAAGGTTTTTTAAACAATTTGTAAAGGTTTTATTTAAAATAAAAAGGTTATTTTCCTGAAAAAATATTAAAGGATTTTTTATGGTAGTTGTATTCATCAATTGCATTAATAATTTATAATACTTCATAATACCATCCTAATTATTTATTAAAATGGTGTATGACTAGTTTGATTATGGATGTGCCTGTTTGATACCATTCATATTACTATATTGGTTTGTTTTACATTTATTTATTTAGTTAAGTATTAACATTTCATATGTATGACTTCTAATAAGAATGTTTATATTGAATATGTTTCACTGATTTCATATTAGCGATGAATTTGAGTTTGAAAGTGAGGTTCGATGACCATTATGTCCCTTATATGAGTTAATAGGTATAAAGATATAAAATAGTTTGGGTTTTGGATGAGGCCTCACCCATTTATATAAATTTATTAGCACAAGTCCTCGAAAGTATTATATATCTTCACATAAGGCTTCAATGGTTTGTTTTATTTATCCTACATTATGATTCAGTTATTGATATTGTGTGTGATTATTATATTTATAAGAATATCCATGGTAAACGTTTTATTTTCATGTGATTACTTATATAGAATTATTTTATCCTCATTTATTCTTGGCATATTATCCCTACATTATTCATTAAATTTTATGTGTTATAGTTATTTACATTTCCATACTGATTATGACTTATTTATTCATAGAATAACTTATATTATTACCATTATTAAGCATCTGAGCTCACCCATTTCATATTTTATATTTTCCTCTAGATATGAGGAATTGTTTTTTGATTGATATATTAGGATAAATAAAGTGAAATAATGTAAACTAAAAAATCATTTCAGTATTTTATGGTATAAAAAACAATTTTAATTTCATATAATTGTCCATTTTACCAAGACTACTAAATTAATCCGTCCATCATGGAGTAAATCCTTATATATTCTACCAATATAATAATGTATACACAATATCCAAGCTACTAGGTCAGTGTGAAAAAATTTTATCTTAGGGGCTTAACCCAGTTTTACAACTTTTGTCGAGGAGAAATATACATATTATAATCACTACGTATGATGACCAAAACATTGGATGGAAATATAAAATTATATTAATTAATCTAATTCAAAATATGGAATCCATTTGTTAAAATTTAATCCATAGTGGAGGTAGAATGTAATTTTAAATTAAACCCATAAAACACAATGAAATGTGGTTTTCCAAGAATAAAATTTCTTCCAAATTGTATTGAATATTTGTACAAAAATAATGAATACAATGTAATCCAAATATTTTGATAATAATATTCATAATATAAATAAAATAATTAAATTTTGAATCAAATTAAAAAACAATACTTTTTAAATTCATGAGATGAAAATACAGTTGTTTGTTAAAATTCATTATTTTATACTATTCCCAAAAAAAATGTATTTTCAAAATAAAATCCCATAATTTTATACTTAGTTGAATTTAATATTCCGAATAAATATGAATTCTGTTATTTTTTTATAAAATTTGTATTAATTTTTGATAATATCAACAAAAAAATACCATAAAAACTTTTTTTTAAAGAGAACATATTTTTGAAACATTAAATTACATTAAAAAATTGAGTAATTATTTATAATATATTATTCAGTATTTTTAAGTATTTAAAACCATTATATATATTTTTCAAAAAAATTTATTATTTCCATTCATACTTCTAATTTTATATGCTAAATTATATTGACAATTTTTATATAATAATGTTACAATATTATATCTCGGTTCATTTAAACTCAATGTTGGGTGAAATTAAATCTTCTAAAGAAATTAAATTTATTTTGAGAAAAAATCTATCATAAAATATTTAGGTCTTATATTTGATTATAGTATCTCAACCTGTTAAAAAATAATAAATATAATATCCTATTATAGAAAATTACACATAAATATTTCAGTTTTAGAATACATTTGGTAATTTTTTCTCATGTGTATATTAATTAGTTATTGCATATTATGGCCATGAGGTGTTATTATGTTTAATTGATTTATTGATGTTAATTAATTTTGATATCAACACATATAATTTTATAAACTATTCATTATGGGTATATCCTTTTGTATTATCAAATATATAATTTTTCTATTAAAATTTTATTATTTCATTAGATTTTTTTTGGTTTCATTATGTGAAAACATAATTGATAACAACTTATTTTTTTATCTTTTATGAATTAATAAGATATATTTATAAAGAAATTTACTATTGTATTTTGAAAAAAATATACAAATAAATATATTTTTATTAAATTAGATAAATATGATTTTATAATCCAATATTCATCCAAAATCATACTTTAAGCATTATAAATGTAGTTGGTTAAAAATATTTAAACATGAACATGCATTAAATCGATGGGTGAGTATGTTTGTGTAGTTTAATATTTTGATATAAATAATTATAAATTAATAAAAATGACAAATTTTATAATTTTTCCTAATTTTGATCTATTTTTGATGTTTTTTGGATAAATAACTATTAATATAAAGAAAAATGGAATAGAAATTTTTTTGGGAGTCGGAAGATCACGCAGATGGACGATTGAAATTTTATTTTTTATAAGTTAATGAAAATAAATAATTAAGGGGGTTTAAATTAATATAAAAAAATATTAGTGTTATAAATATTCTAAATCTATAAAAAAAATTTATTGAAAAGATATTTTGAAGAGTAAAATTATAATAAAAACTAAAGTATTAGATAAAAATTACAATGGGGACTTGATTTCTACTTGGGATTTTTTTTGATATTGATGGGATTAGGATTATAATGAATGAAAGGGGGAAACTTTTATTGGAATATAGTTCTAGGGAGAGTGAAATGAATTATTTTTCATTGAGAAATTTTATTGACATGCATATATTAAATATGGTGTATGTGATCCCCATTTGCAAGAGAAGAAAAGATCACTTTTTAAAACAAGCATTATATTTTGATAATTCCATAATAGTATTCCAAGGTAAATAGATCCTAATTTTCCAGATAAACGAGTTTGGGCTATGAAAATACCTATAATTTCTAAAATGGCCTTTCAAATGTATATTACTCGTGTAATTGGGTTTTTTCATTATATATGTCCATTTGACTTTTTTACATTAAACTAGGTAACTTGGTATTAACCATGAGATTTTATGTTTTATGAAAAATATAAAATAAACCATATAACCAAAATTTTGTGGTATGTATCTTAATTTAACCTCTATTTTTTACTAGTATATTTCAAAATTATATAAAATTAACATTTAATTTTAAATAATAATTTGTTGTAAAAATAAATTAGTACAAAAAATAAATTTTAAACAATATGGACTGATAATATTTTTTTAATTGATTACCAATTAAACGAGAATCAAAATAATTATATTTGTATTTATATATATTATTATATTAATTATTTAAATTATTTAAATTTAATTTATTCAATAATTATTTGTGAGTTCTAAAATAATTGTTTCACCAGTAGTGTATTAAGTAAAATTAATTATAACAATGTAAATTTAAAACTATAATATTATAATTTAAATATTTTATAGTAATAAATTCATTATCCCAAAATTTATATTTTCTTTGAAATTATCATTCAATATATACGAAAATTAGCATTAATGATACCGCTTGTGACAAATAAGAAGTAATTGTTTATAAAACATATTTCTTTTACACAAAATGATTATTTTTTTGGTGAAATGTATAAATGTTATTAATTCTAATGATATTAAGTGGATTTTAATTTTCTAAATAATAAATATTTGACATTTAAATAAATAAAAAACATATATTCCCCATTCCAAAAATTATATAATGAAAAAAATTAAGAATAATTGGAAAGAAATATCACTTGCTTTTTAAAAATGTTATCAATGGGTTTTAACAATTGAAAATTGTAATTTAAAATTATTTCTATTTATTGATATATAACATTATATGAAAAAGTATTAAAAATGATATTTGTCATATAGAAGATTTGGTGTTAGTTTAATCATTATATTTTATTATCCATGTACAAATAAAATATCATTGACAGTTTTCACAAATACATCCTAATATAAATTATCTATGAATAAATATATTTTTAATTTAATTTAATCCAATTTATATTCCAATTATTTTTTATTTATCTTTTTAAAACATTATATATAATATATTGAAATAAACTTCTATTTAATATAAACTTTTTCGTAATAAAAAATATTAATTATTTAACCTCTAACTATTAATGGTTTTCATATGAGAGCTTATAATAGATTTAGTAAACAAGTATTTTTTTTAGGCATCCATTTTTTTACATTTTCTGTTATGTGTGACACAAGTTGCAAAATATTTTATGTATTTTTAAGAATACAAAATCCTAGGTTGTTATAATATGTCTGTGGAAGATATACAGAAGTAAAAATCAACTCCATATTCAATTAGCGTTGAAGGCTTCTCCATAACATCAATGAAATCCAAATATACCAATATAATTCAATAGATTGTGGTAATCCATAAAATTTTATTACATCCCAAATGTATATCATAGAAAGATTATAAATATTGAAATTTCTCAAAAAGTAGTGAAATTAGTTGAATTCATAAGGTTATGTACTAAAACCGAAATACCATAGTTCCTATTCGAATCTTTTTGAACATCAATAACGAAATTTATGGTAATGTATTCTTATTTTTATTTCCTATAATTTTTTGATGTAAAATTCCATTAGAATTAAATATCATAGTATTAACTTCTAGACATACCAATCATTGATATACATACTCTATAAAATCTATTTTAATGTTATCCAATATGAAATACCTTTTGAGATCTATATACATCATCGTACATTCGAGATTAATATAAATATTTGAATCATGTAGTCCATAAATTTTTTTTATTATGAATCAATTTTATGGGAAACATACCTAGTTTCTAAATGATATCATTCCATTGTAACCATTATTTAACTACTGAATATTAATCATATTCTTATATTTTTCTACATATTCTTAATGCACCTGTTCTATCCTCAAATAAATATATGATTTAATATTGATACAAGAGAGATATGATCTATCCCCTTTTTATGATTTAAACATCCATAATATATAAATCCATAAACAATATATATCAATCAAAATAATTCATGGACATTATGTCATAGTCTTTTTGACTCGGAGCGTCATCCACCTTGTCTTCGGTCTGATGGTGGTAGTATATTGAGAAGTTATAATAATAAATTATTTATAACAATCTCGTTTGGTGAATATTCAACTCTTTATATGGAAATATAAAAATCATTATTTTATGATAATAATATATACAATATTTATCACCCAAAATTTAATTCCATTGTATTTTCAAAGAAAAAAATTAATTTTTCCAACACCAAATTATTTTTCAGGTAATTATGTTCATGATTTTCTATTTTCATGAGGAATAAACTAGCAGTATATAATTCAACATCAGAATGAATCCAAATACCTTCATTGATGAATCACTATAGAACAAAAACCCTTATCCACTACATAGAAGTGTCAGAAGAGGTATGGTGGACATTCATATTTTATCTTCATGAAATTTTCATTACATTTTTCAACCTAAACAAAAAATCTACATCATTTCATAATTTATTAATAAAACTATTCATAGAAACAAGAAAATAATTACAAAGGCATAAATCCAGAAGAGGATCTAGTGGTACTAAAGTGGAATAGACTAAGGGCATCCCCTGTAGCATGATTATCCCTAGAGGCTTAAATAAATTCATGCTAGAAAAATAGGTGACACCATATCTCAGATCATCCATGGATTCAAGATGTTCAGTGACCTTATTTCCTTTACACTAGGTGTGAAGAATGTGGATATTGTTGTTAATAAGGATATTACATTTTTTAAAAGTATAGGATATCAAACATGGTATAGTAATTATTTCATTTAGTGAATTATATAAAATAATAGAATGTGTTTACATTTATAATAGACAAATATTTCGTGGTTGACATAAAATTTAGCCTGTGAGTGTGTCCATGGATATATCCAAAAGGGAGTGAAAATAATTGAAATGAGCTATAAAGGAAATGATGATCAAGCCTGTGAAGTCCAAAACAATCACACTCACACATGACTCCTAAAATATAGGAAACATCAATGATCAACATGAGTATTTTGGTAGGAGGAATCCATCAAACTGAGTATCCATGAGATACTTTTCTAAAAGTCTAGATGATAGAATTGTCCAATTTCAAGGGTTTTAATGTGGGAGAATCAAGAAAATTCTTGACAAATACAACTATGTCAATGAGTAGGTTTTTTAATAGGATGATGATATACTTCCCCATTTCATGAATTTCATCATGATGACCCATATTTCATGCTTTCAAAATACACTAAAAGGTATCATTCAATAATATTTCGCTTACTATCTTTTTATATCCTACATTTACCACTCCATGAATCAACCATTCTAGAAATGAAGCATCATAGAACTACAATGAGGAGAAGGCAATGAACTCACTGAATAAGATCTATAAGGATTTTTCGCAGAAACTTTAAAAAATAAAATATTTGATATTTCCTCCTGATAATTATTATAGCATAGGAACCAAGAAGCAAAGAGAATTCCAAATCATTTAAAATTATCATTAGAAGGAACTTAATGGTTTCTAATTCTCAAATGAGGGAATTAAGAATTTTCGGATTCTTCTTGCACCATAGAATCTTTTTCAAACTATTAATATGGTACCGGGAGAAAGATTCCCTTCAAAAGTCCCTCAAGGAGAATGTTCAAGAAGATGAGGAAATGAGAACACATTTATCATGTTTAGAGTTCATATCATCAAGGTCGAAAAGATTTTGTTGATCTTTGTCCCAAATCACCTTAATAAACCATGGGTGCATACTGGCCCCCCTAATGGGAATTCTTAGAACTGGGCATCCTGAGAAGAATATCATTGATCTTGCCCAGTTGTGATGCCAAAAAAGAATATAACTTGTCCCCACTATCCACCAGGTGAGGAGCTGTAGAGTCAAGATGTGAGGAGAAATCATAGACCACATAGAAGACACAATCCCCTTCCTAAAATCTATGCCACCCCTATAATTATTATATATGGCCTTTCCCCATAGAGTTACATACTCTAAACCAAACTAGTTTTTCGTGCATACTGTGAAGAGTATCATAGAGATTCATTACATTGATGCCTACTTAATGAATATGTCCTTCCATCCAGGCCAAGGAAACACAATTTTGTTTCGCTTCTAAAAGGAAATCCCAAATGAAGGCAACAAAAACCCTATTAATTATTTTAATTGAAACCTTTAGAACAATAACTACAACAATATCATGTATGGTAACTACCATAATGATGATATTTATTAGTGAAATATATCCTCCAAATGATTTGTAGTGTATTTTTACAATTCAATGAACGACCCACGATCCCGTTCAAAATATGGTAAAAATTACGAATGTGTATCCTAACTGATGAAATATGGACCACTAGATACTCCATCATAAAACTTCCACTCTGAATATCTAGGATACAGCACAGGGAGGTAAACCACATGTCTGAAATTCTTCTGGAGATATAAAATATACTCTTAACCCATTTGATAATCTGACCAATCCAATCACGGTACACATGAAGGACCTTGTTAAGGACATGAATTGATCTATTTCTGGAATTCCTGAAAATGATCGTGTCATATGAAGGCATGAAGTGGGAGATACACATGGGGCTAAACCTACTACATTACAGAAGGGTATATCATTGCATCATTCTTGTATTAATGAGATGACAGAGAACATTCTAAGTAAGAATAATGATGATCGGTAAAAATGGATCTATTTGTCTCAAAATGTGGGTATCTTTTAAGAATCCAATATTCCATCTCATTATAGAAATAACTAGCCATGAGAATCTAAAGAACCTAAAATTAAGATCGTCGGCCCAAGGGGGGAAACCCATACTTATTAACACATTGTTGATGAATTTTCATTTGATCTGATTGTATGGTTTGTTGATATCAATTCGGAATTCTATATTTCACCTATGAGCATTGAGGTTTATATCCAAAACAATATCTTATGCCAATTCTAAAACACCATTGATTGATCAACCCATGATAAATCTATACTACTCCTTAGAGACCTATTTAGAATGATGGGTAGATTACTTTTAGTTGATGATGATAGCTAGAATTGTATACAAGAAATTACACATGTTCACCGACCACATGAATTTATCCTTAACCATCTATTGTGAAATTTCTATAGCCACTTAGATTGATAGACAATTGATAAATCTGTACTCCTCCTCAGAGACCCATTTAGATTTATGTGTAAATAAACATAGGTTGATAATGATAGCTAGAATTTTATATGTGAAATTTTTCATGTCACCGGCCTTAGTGACCCATTTAGAATGACGGGTAGATAACCATCAGTTGATGATGATAACTAGAACTTTATACAGTAAATTTCACATGTTCAGTGGCCTCATGATGGGATTAGGGATCCCTAATTTTGGGAATTGTAACACCCCAAGCTTCCTCGGTATGTTTCCTTTCGAATAATGCAATGACGCGCATTGTACGCAACTTCGAGATTTTAACACACCACAACCAATCAAACTAGCCGTTATGAATAGTAATACCTACTTTTTGAAATTATATATATTTTATATTTCAAAATGGACTTCATTTTTGGATTCGGAATATTGAATTTAGCCTAAGGTGAAATTTTGGTACTTTTCGGATAACTTTCATATTTTGATGAATAGTGAAAATTACTAAATTTTAATTAAAAACAACTTTTTTAATCAAAATAATTAATAGTGATAAATTGTGAATTTGAGTGGTTTTAAAGTATATTTAGAATAAATTTTACCATTTAATATAATGTTGGTCATTGGACATAATTTTACAATTAAACCGAACATAAACAAGTGTCAATCTTTTGATAGTTATTATCTCTTAAAAACACGCTTTTTGTTTTGACAGCGGGAATTAATTTTAAATTAATTTCTGCCACTTCTGTGTTTTGAATTTAGAAAAATGGATTCCATATTTGGAATCAGGATGTCCAAATTGTGTAAATAGGTAACTTTTATTTTTAGACATTTTGAATAATTACTGCGGTAAATATTTTATTTACCATGGTTAAGGGTAAATCCGGTAAATAAGGGTTAAACAAATAATATTATAATAATAATAAATTACCCAAAAATGTGTCTTAACCCTATTGGTTGATACATGGTCGACCATGGGCATCTTTGGGTCAATTTGGGGACCCCATGGATCCACTTGTAAGTGATAATGACACTTTATATTAATTAAGTTAAAATGAATACAAAAATGACACAAGCATATAGCTTTTAGAAAAACAATTGTTACATAGGGTTATATATGCTGGATTTTAGATTATAAATATTCATTATAAAGCTAAAAAGCTTTACTACATAATTATATTTTATTTATAATTTTTTGACATTAAATAATTTATTTTATTTATGACACAATGATGATGCAGTAATTACTAAAATAGTAATAAATTAACATAATTGATATTATAAATACCCAAATAATTATAATATGAAACTTTTAATGAATTAAACAAATTTTCTAGGATAATATGATATATTAGGATTGATTTATTTGACTTTTTTCGAAGTAATCAATCTGTTATGAGTTTCACAAAAATCAACTAGTGAATAGTGTCAAAATTGACATAAAAGAGTTCTTAAAACAAATATTATATTATTAATTGATATTAAATTCCTAAAAATCTAAGGTTCGGCCAAGAGACTTATATTATGATAGGTTAATCATTAATGGACCACTTGGGGGTCTTTTGGATGTATATAGTAAGTTTATGAACCATATTATATAAAAATACAAAGAGACATTGTAAAAGTGAAACTAATAAACTTAGAGTTAATACTTAAAGATAAGGTCAAAATAAGTACCCAAACCTGTCTAAATTCTATTGGATGAGTTGTTTTCGACCTATCCCCACCTCAACCTTTGAATAGTCAACTTTGGAGCCATTGGAAACCGAATATGAATTTATTATAAATTAATATTTCTAGCTTTTCCAAAGGTGCCCCTCACCCCTCTTATAAAAGGGCACTCCTCCTTCTCATTTACTCACACCTCTCAAGCCACTTGCCTCGTCCAAACTCTGCCCAACTAAGCTCCCCACATCCCTCTCCTCCTCCTTGAAGCTTCCCCTTAGGCAGAAAGCATTTCGACAAGTCCTTTGGTTCCAACCAAAGTGAGTTACCTAAATTAAAGGTAACGATTTCTCTTAAATTATTTTTCATTTATTTTGCTTCTTCAACCCCCAAACTCTTTTTATTTCCCTTCTTTTGTAACAGCACCAGTATCCTCAATATACTAGGATGTTGTTATAAGAAGTATTCAAACTACACATACACACAACTCCATCTAATGGATGATGAACATAATGTTTCTGTGGATGGCAAACTAACGCCTCACGAAACGATGATTGTTCAAAAACATCTTACCGCCTCTCATGGTGGCCATTATGATGGAACTGTAATTAAATATGATATTAATGATATATATTTTATATATAAGCTTCTGTAATTCCATTTTATTTCATACCATTATTCGTTTCATGTCGTATATACATACGATAATTTCATTTGAGGAAGTGCGGACTACCGCCCCCTTAAAATGATATGACTCGTTCATACCACACATGGAACGTATAAAGGATGGTGTTAATGAACTTAAGTAACATATATAAAATATTATATTATACTGGAATAGTAATATACCTATGTATCATTTGGATTCGATTCTTTTAAAATAAAAAATTAAATGGAAGTAGCGTTTGTGCGTACGTACGGACTACTGTCTCCACGAACGCGATGAGATTCATTATCCATTGTATCCATTCAAGTATAATTATCATTTAATGATTTAAAAATGATGTTTAAGGACTTTATATCATTCTGGATATGAATAAGATACAACAAACATGACTTATGTAACAAAACATATAAAAGAAAATGAGTAAGTTAACACCCGAAACGGCGTTAATACTAAGATATTATTAACAAATCAATGTTAAAAGATCATATATGATATCATATTAAAGTAAATGATTCTTGTATTATTCAATAACAATTATTTCACCATTATACAGGAGGTAAACCTACCATCGACCAAGGAAAAATTACAAAGTAAGGGATTTTCTTATCTCACTTTTAATTCCGTGAGAATTCCATTGATCACCACTTAATTATTGCATGTGGTGTATGTGTACTGCCCATGATTGTATTCATTGTGTTATATACTTTTATTTATGGGTATTTACATCACCATGGTATGATAATTCTTTCATGGGTGTATGTTTCTTAAGTTACCTAATCAATAAGGGAATTTGAGATTTCAACTTCCACTCATTTGGCTTTACGCATATTTCATTGATTATATTACCCCAAGATTATGTGTGGAATCACTATTCATTTAATTATGTCATAATTTCCACTCCCATTCCTGTGGATATAAGTTTGATACACATAATCACTCCATTGATAATTCTCAAGTCATTGAAATGAATTTGATAAGAGTAATTTTAACTCATTCTCCATTTATTGAGTTAAACATCCAATTCGTTGGTATTGTTTTTAAAAGAATATGTGTGAATATACTTTGATTGATTTACACTGAATATCCAATAATATTTAGTGTATTTATATTTGTCACACATAATTATGTCGTTGATTTATCCTTAACCAAAGGATACAACCTTTATGAGAGATTTCATCTCAATTTACATTCCATTGAGACTTCTTTGATGATATACACCAAATCACTTTTATGTGGTGTATATAATGTACTTTGACATAGTATATCATGAATTCCTTTATTCTCATGATATTACAATGTTTTGATTACCTCAATTATTTGTATTCAAGTGTCTCTCTTTTGGTTAGAAACTCTAACCAAAATACCATTTTAAAATGTTTTAAAGAATTATTCTTCTAAATCATGCTCATTAATGTCCATATTTTAAAAGTGGTTTTAAGGATTTATTTATATGGACATTAAAGTTTTAAAATTAAAACTCCTTTTAAAAGTTTCAAAGTGGTATGGGACATTTTGATTAAAAAATATACTTTTAAATGGCTTCTTGACAAATAGTGTGACTTTTAAATGTTTTCAAGAAAAGGGGGATATTTCTCTCAAATAGTTTTGATGATTATTTTCATCTATGTCAACATCCTTCATTATTATTGATTGAGGTTAATGTGATACAATACAATCTTCCATATTGTATCGAATGAATTATGTTTGACTGTGGATGTGCTATTTTTATACCATTCATGGTTTGTGGTTAAAGTATTGACATTTCGTATGCTAGTTTTAATACGAATGTTTATTTTATGCTTAAACCTATTCATATGAGGAATGCATTGGACTTAATAAGTGACGGGTGGAGCCCGATATAGCTCCTCGATGCATCGGTAGGTATCATGAGACAAACTAATGTCTTGGCACAAGGCCTTGGAAAAAATCTTATTTGTAGTCTTGGCACGAGGCCTTGGCTATGTGGTTATGATAGTCTGGCATTATGCATTCCATCATTATGAAAGTGGTTATTGATATTGCATGTGATCATTCGACTAGTAGAATATCCATGTGAGTAAGTAAATGGGATTATTTCATTTTACCTTCGCCATTTTATGCTGAAGTTTAAATTTAAAAGGCTTTTGTTTTAGTTATAAATTGCCTTAAGTGTTTATGCTTATTTATGAAAGCTTCTGCTATAATGTTATCCTTACTGAGCATCCGAGCTCACCCCTTTTAATGTTTTATTTTTCCCAGGATTATGAAGAAGTAATTTATGAATGACCTGCAGGGATAGTATGAGGGGATATGAAGACAAGATGTTTTTTTATGATGTAATGTAAAAATTTATGGATGTATCTAGTTATTCCAAGGCTACTAAACTAATCGGTCTTTCGAGACTTGATCTTTCTCATGATCATGCCAATGTTATGTAATAATGCACCGACTCTAGGAAATTAGTGTCGGGGCGTTACAGTTGGTATCAGAGGAAGTTTAGTACAAACCATGGTAGCTAGATTTAGATAAACTCTGATTAGAGCACGTAGACCTAAGATGAACTTTGAGGATTAGTATAAAAGAACTTCCTAGAATTTTGGTATTGTAGAGATTTTGTGAGTTTTCTGAGCAATACATCCCTGTCTGGATACGAGCAGGTAGAGGCGGCTCTGGCACAGATGTACCTAGGGGTAAAACCCGAAAACACCGCTTTGAGCTAGACTCGAACGGGAACTGGTGCACGACAACGGGCCTTGCTGCACTCTTGGTTACGACACTCCCGGGGGATATGCTTAGGATAATTTACATTTTCTTTACAAACCAATTTAAGTAATATATATATAAGATGAGAGTAAATGACCTTGGTTAATCCTAATATGTTTCAAATTGAGAATATGGTGACATTTTAATCTCTAAATGATTTTACGACTACTATTACTCACACAATGCTTTATGGTTTTAGTCAATGGCTGGATTCCAAGGAAGTCATAGTGACTTTGAGAATGATGTACAAGATGGGAACGGTGGTGGCAATGAGCAACAAAATGGAATGTTGATAGGCGTAAAAGATATCGTCTTTATGCCAAATCAGTTTTCCAAAAATATGATCAAAAACATATATATTAACCAACTCCCAGACTCAACAAGGAAGAGAAAGGTGATAAATGATAAGAGCTCCAGCAATGGAGACCATGGAGAAAAGAACCCTCAATTTTCATCATGCAGGAAATGTGGAAAGAGACACCCAGGAAAGTGTCTCAATGGGACAACGAAATGTTTTACGTGCGGGAAGGAAGGACATAAAGTAAAGAATTGCCGAAGAAAAATGAAGAGTACTATGGAAGAAGATAAAAATGGTCCCAAGAGTCCATTTACAGTCATTTGCCGTAAATGTAGGGGACCTGGCCATTACCCGAGTGAATGTCCTATTCTATAGGATATTTTCTTGGTCAAAGAAGAAGCTATGTGGGAATAAATGGTTGGAGAAATGTTTAAAAATTATTAGCACTCCTTGTTGATGGGTTTACTATGGAATAATTTTCTCTTGTATTTGTAACCCCGCAGTTTTCCATGTGAGAATGATATTTAAGGAAGAATTGTCTCTTCTCTTGTGGATATGGGTATAAATAACCATTTGGATTTATATGATCATTGGGGTTTGAGAGAATTATAAGTTATTCTAATTTGGGATGAAGATTCAAAGTATGATATAACATTTGTGGTTAAATTTATGATATAGTATTTTGAGGAATTTATCTCATTTTGGAAATATTATAAAATATAGTTTTTGAAAAAGGACAACACGTAGACCGTGTGACAACCCGTCACGTCGGACAAAGCTATGGGAATCGAACCCACAACCAAAGTGCGATTGGGATTTATCGCCTACCACTGGATTACGTGAAGTCCCTGGTTAGTGTGACTTTTTTTTAGTTAAATGATTTTATTGATCAATAATAAGTTGATTTGGGTTCTTATTTCATATCAAAAGAATACCCTTGGTATAGGAAAATGATTTGGTGATTAAGTGATAAATGTTATTTTGGAAGATGTTCGCTTTGTTGGGAACACTATATGCCCAAGGAAAATAGAATACTATGGGGTTTCATTTGTGGAGTAATGATAGATTTTTATCTACGTTTTTATTGTGGATTTATAGTCATTTGGGTTATTTATGGAAATGATTAACCTATAATAGAGAATATGTGATTAGGTTAATTACTTTTGAGTATGTGACTTTAAGAGTATCTGATGTCATTTGGAGATACAATTTAACATGGGAGACTACATAATCAAATTCTTCTATGTTTTGGGTTTCAATATTAGTTTGGATTATATTAAAGGATTTTAAGGACAATTGGTTATTGAATGGTATCTATTTAACTTTGGGGTATTGTTGGTTTAATTTTAGAAATTAAGATTAGTGCATATTTATCTCAATGAATATCCTTTTGGGGGATCATTAGATCATTCACTGACCATTTTGGTTTTTATTAATCTTCAAAGACAATGTAAATATATGGTTTATCCTTCATGGATCATGTGATTCTATAGAAGTTTATTCTATCTCTTCCAGTGTGACCAAGCCTTCTTGAATACTCATCGTTTAAAAAAAATGAGTTAGTGGTGGAAATTTATTAAAGAATGAAAATCTACTTAAAATATAAGTATATCTCATAATGTTATTAGTCAATATCATAAATGAATTACTCTTCCTTATGTAATATAACTTAAAAAAAATGTTGTCCGTTTACTTTCCTACTAGGAGACTAATGGTCGTTTGTCCCAACACAAGTTTGTGGTTTTCTCATTGTTAACTTTCTCCTGATCATGATTTCTATCCCTCTCCATCAGAACTTGACACTTATTTTATCATCCATATCCATGTTTTCTTACATGGAATCCTAGTATGGGTTATCTTGGATGACCCTTATACCTCTCTTTCTTTCTTTTAAAGTGATAGTTTTATTGACTCTTTTTCCGATGTGGGACTTTCCATTATATTCCCAAGAAAAGTTTTAAAAATTGCGAGGACGCAATTTATTGAAGGAGGGGAGAATGTAACACCCCAAGCTTCCTCGGTATGTTTCCTTTCGAATAATGCAATGACGTGCATTGTACGCAACTTCGAGATTTTAACACACCACAACCAATCAAACTAGCCATTATGAATAGTAATACCTACTTTTTGAAATTATATATATTTTATATTTCAAAATGGACTTCATTTTTGGATTCGGAATATTGAATTTAGCCTAAGGTGAAATTTTGGTACTTTTCGGATAACTTTCATATTTTGATGAATAGTGAAAATTACTAAATTTTAATTAAAAACAACTTTTTTAATCAAAAATAATTAATAGTGATAAATTGTGAATTTGAGTGGTTTTAAAGTATATTTAGAATATATTTTTACCATTTAATATAATGTTGGTCATTGGACATAATTTTACAATTAAACCGAACATAAACAAGTGTCAATCTTTTGATAGTTATTATCTCTTAAAAACACGCTTTTTGTTTTGACAGCGGGAATTAATTTTAAATTAATTTCTGCCACTTCTGTGTTTTGAATGTAGAAAAATGGATTCCATATTTGGAATCAGGATTTCCAAATTGTGTAAATAGGTAACTTTTATTTTTAGACATTTTGAATAATTACTGCGGTAAATATTTTATTTACCATGGTTAAGGGTAAATCCGGTAAATAAGGGTTAAACAAATAATATTATAATAATAATAAATTACCCAAAAATGTGTCTTAACCATATTGGTTGATACATGGTCGACCATGGGCATCTTTGGGTCAATTTTGGGACCCCATGGATCCACTTGTAAGTGATAATGACACTTTATATTAATTAAGTTAAAATGAATACAAAAATGACACAAGCATATATCTTTTAAAAAAACAATTGTTACATAGGGTTATATATGCTGGATTTTAGATTATAAATATTAATTAGAAAGCTAAAAAGATTTACTACATAATTATATTTTATTTATAATTTTTTGACATTAAATAATGTATTTTATTTATGACACAATGATGATGCAGTAATTACTAAAATAGTAAAAAATTAACATAATTGATATTATAAATACCCAAATAATTATAATATGAAACTTTTAATGAATTAAACAAATTTTATAGGATAATATGATATATTAGGATTGCTTTATTTGACTTTGTTCGAAGTAATCAATCTGTTATGAGTTTCACAAAAATCAACTAGTGAATAGTGTCAAAATTGACATAAAAGAGTTCTTAAAACAAATATTATATTATTAATTGATATTAAATTCCTAAAAATCTAAGGTTCGGCCAAGAGACTTATATTATGATAGGTTAATCATTAATGGACCACTTGGGGGTCTTTTGGATGTATATAGTAAGTTTATTAACCATATTATATAAAAATACAAAGAGACATTGTAAAAGTGAAACTAATTAACTTAGAGTTAATACTTAAAGATAAGGTTAAAATAAGTACCCAAACCTGTCTAAATTCTATTGGATGAGTTTTTTTCGACCTATCCCCACCTAAACCTTTGAATAGTCAACTTTGGAACCATTGGAAACCGAATATGAATTTATTATAAATTAATATTTCTAGCTTTTCCAAAGGTGCCCCTCACCCCTCTTATAAAAGGGCACTCCTCCTTCTCATTTACTCACACCTCTCAAGCCACTTGGCTCGTCCAAACTCTGCCCAACTAATCTCCCCACATCCCTCTCCTCCTCCTTGAAGCTTCCCCTTAGGCAGAAAGCATTTCAACAAGTCCTTTGGTTCCAACCAAAGTGAGTTACCTAAATTAAAGGTAACGATTTCTCTTAAATTATTTTCATTTATTTTGCTTCTTCAACCCCCAAACTCTTTTTATTTCCCTTCTTTTGTAACAAAACCAGTATCCTCAATATACTAGTATGTTGTTATAAAAAGTATTCAAACTACACATACACACAACTCCATCTAATGGATGATGAACATAATGTTTCTGTGGATGGCAAACTAACGCCTCACGAAACGATGATTGTTCAAAAACATCTTACCGCATCTCATGGTGGACATTATGATGGCACTGTAATTAAATATGATATTAATGATATATATTTTATATATAAGCTTCTGTAATTCCATTTTATTTCATACCATTATTCGTTTCATGTCGTATATACATACGATAATTTCATTTGAGGAAGTGCGGACTACCGCCCCCTTAAAATGATATGACTCGTTCATACCACACATGGAACGTATAAAGGATGGTTTTAATGAACTTAAGTAACATATATAAAATATTATATTATAATGGAATAGTAATATACCTATGTATCATTTGGATTCGATTCTTTTAAAATAAAAAATTAAATGGAAGTAGCGTTCGTGCGTACGTACGGACTACCGTCTCCACGAATGCGATGAGATTCATTATCCATCGTATCCATTCAAGTATAATTATCATTTAATGATTTAAAAATGATGTTTAAGGACTTTATATCATTCTGGATATGAATAAGATACAACAAACATGACTTATGTAACAAAACATATAAAAGAAAATGAGTAAGTTAACACCCGAAACGGCGTTAATACTAAGATATTATTAACAAATTAATGATAAAAGATCATATATGATATCATATTAAAGTAAATGATTCTTGTATTATTAAATAACAATTATTTCACCATTATACAGGAGGTAAACCTACCATCGACCAAGGAAAAAGTACAAAGTAAGGGATTTTCTTATCTCACTTTTAATTCCGTGAGAATTCCATTGATCACCACTTAATTATTGCATGTGGTGTATGTGTACTGCCCATGATTGTATTCATTGTGTTATATACTTTTATTTATGGGTATTTACATCATCATGGTATGATAATTCTTTCATGGGTGTATGTTTCTTAAGTTACCTAATCAATAAGGGAATTTGAGATTTCAACTTCCACTCATTTGGCTTTACGCATATTTCATTGATTATATTACCCCAAGATTATGTGTGGAATCACTATTCATTTGATTATGTCATAATTTACACTCCCATTCCTGTGGATATAAGTTTGATACACATAATCACTCAATTGATAATTCTCAAGTCATTGATATGAATTTGATAAGAGTAATTTTAACTCATTCTCCATTTATTGAGTTAAACATCCAATTCGTTGGTATTGTTTTTAAAAGAATATGTGTGAATATACTTTGATTGATTTACACTGAATATCCAATCATATTTAGTGTATTTATATTTTTCACACATAATTATGTCGTTGATTTATCCTTAACCAAAGGATACAACCTTTATGAGAGATTTCATCTCAATTTACATTCCATTGAGACTTCTTTGATGATATACACCAAATCACTTTTATGTGGTGTATATAATGTACTTTGACATAGTATATCATGAATTCCTTTATTCTCATGATATTACAATGTTTTGATTACCTCAATTATTTGTATTCAAGTGTCTCTCTTTTGGTTAGAAACTCTAACCAAAATACCATTTTAAAATGTTTTAAAGAATTATTCTTATAAATCATGCTCATTAATGTCCATATTTTAAAAGTGGTTTTAAGGATTTATTTATATGGACATTAATGTTTTAAAATTAAAACTCCTTTTAAAAGTTTCAAAGTGGTATGGGACACTTTGATTCAAAAATATACTTTTAAATGGCTTCTTGACAAATAGTGTGACTTTTAAATGTTTTCAAGAAAAGGGGGATATTTCTCTCAAATAGTTTTTATGATTTTTTTCATCTATGTCAACATCCTTCATTATTATTGATTGAGGTTAATGTGATACAATACAATCTTCCATATTGTATCGAATGAATTATGTTTGACTGTGGATGTGCTATTTTTATACCATTCATGGTTTGTGGTTAAAGTATTGACATTTCGTATGCTAGTTTTAATACGAATGTTTATTTTATGCTTAAACCTATTCATATGAGGAATGCATTGGACTTAATAAGTGACGGGTGGAGCCCGATATAGCTCCTCGATGCATCGGTAGGTCTCATGAGACAAACTAGTGTCTTGGCACAAGGCCTTGGCAAAATCTTATTTTTAGTCTTGGCACGAGGCCTTGGCTATGTGGTTATGATAGTCTGGCATTATGCATTCCATCATTATGAAAGTGGTTATTGATATTGCATGTGATCATTCGACTAGTAGAATATCCATGTGAGTAAGTAAATGGCATTATTTCATTTTACCTTCGCCATTTTATGCTGAAGTTTAAATTTAAAAGGCTTTTGTTTTAGTTATAAATTGCCTTAAGTGTTTATGCTTATTTATGAAAGCTTCTTCTATAATGTTATCCTTACTGAGCATCCGAGCTCACCCCTTTTAATGTTTTATTTTTCCCAGGATTATGAAGAAGTAATTTATGAATGACCTGCAGGGATAGTATGAGGGGATATGAAGACAAGATGTTTTTTTATGATGTAATGTAAAAATTTATGGATGTATCTAGTTATTCCAAGGCTACTAAACTAATCGGTCTTTCGAGACTTGATCTTTCTCATGATCATGCCAATGTTATGTAATAATGCACCGACTCTAGGAAATTAGGGTCGGGGCGTTACAGAATGATCACTAATAAAGTAGATTGTATAACATATCAAAGGCCTACACCACAAAATAAGTCTTGAATATACATAATTGGGTTACCCATAAGCACACTCTAAAACTCCCTATAAAACGATTCTGGAAAATTAACAGGTTCTAGGGAACTCTTAGGGTCAAGGCCCATCATGTCCTCATGAATTTATTTTTTCCTCTATGATAGTTTCAAGGATATAATTGTCTAGGCTAAAGATAATATTGGGAATCACCTTCATGAACTTCGCATTTCCTATAGGGTACCCTTTCAGAAGATGAAGATTATGGCCTACAAGTAGCTCATCGAAATAATATAGAGCCATGTCTCCAACAACAATTTGGTCAATAGAATATGATGAATCATCTATCAAAATATTAGGTTTTATAAAATTTCATTTATTCTTGATGCATGAATGTAAATATGTGGTGTTTCTATCTCATTCACGCAAAAAAATGTTTCTTGAATCCCCTCTCACCTCAAGTTCATGTCTTGGGGTCATCTCTTCCATGATTACCTCTTTTATAGAATGTGTATAAGATAATGTATCAGTCCAGTCCTCCTCATGAATGAATTCAATCTAGTCGAATCATTGATCACATTTTCAGTTTCATGTTGAATGGAAGGGTACTTTGTGATCCACTCATGAAGATATTTTTAAGACATATTAATAGATTATAAATACTAATCCATGTATTCCCCTATGTTGGATTTCTCTCATGAATTTCTTAAAACGTATTGGTATCTTGGGTACCTGGTCCACTGATGAGATAATATAAAGCAATTATATCTATCTCTCCTAGAGGACATGGAGACCAGTAGGGGTGAATGATTTTAAATACCACAAACCAGATGGGATAACTCACATTCAGTTAATTTGATATCACATGGATTTTATCTAGGCCTCTGTAAAGGTAGCTCTAGGATCAGAATACCCCACTTTTATTATTCCGCCATGTGAATCGATTTCCAATGAATCCCATTTCCATAATTAACATTCGAATCATGGATTGGATTAAATACATGCTATACTACTAGGGGAATCATCATCTTTATTTATTATCATCCATATCAGCATAGACATTGAAGTCCCCACAAGCAATCCAAGAGTATTCTCCATGGTCAATGGCATCAAGACATTATCACAAGGATCCTCTTTTCTGGAAATCACATCTCCCATAAATGAAGGAAACTAACATATTTTTAGTGTTCATGGAATATTTAATGGTGAAATATAGGTAATATTCCAAGATCAAATCAAATTTGATACTCTTTTGCAAGAAGATCCATATATTCATGTTAACGGGTCAACCTTCATGAATTCCTACATTTTTATTCTATAATCAAACTTGTAAATCCTATAAGAGTTTTTCCTTTGTTAGAGGATGGAAAAATGTATGCCTTGTTTTTTTAATATCCATATAAATAGTAGCCATTTTATCTTATGCACCTTGTCCATGAGCATTCCAGATGAATATAGTTATCATTGAACAATGTGGTGCCTGGTCTTAGCAACCAGAAACATGGATTTTTTTTGGTTAGAAGAGGAACTCTCCCTACGATTTATATATTTGGATCTCTTAAAAACCTCAATATAATGAAAGGGAGGGGGATTTTTCGGTGATAATGATGAGGTAAACGAGAAAGAAAAAATCCCTCTCGAAATTATGGGTGTAGATTGTGGAGATCCTCCTTACCATTCACGTGATAGGGTTAATGAAATGAAACCCCCTGAGTTATTTAGGGGACCTAGGTCCTTCTTCACAAGGGGATCTGAATCTAGAATAAACATATCCTCAAGAGGGTTCTTCTCTTCCTTTGGTAGATCTCCTCCGAGCTATAAGGGAATCAAATCCTTATTTTAATGTAGGCCTAAAATGGAAGAAGAACCTCCTCAATGGGGATTTCACTAGCCTTTGCTTTATCACCACAGGAAGAACCTACTGGGAGGGGTGGAATTCCAAAAAAACATGATTCTCTAGGAGAAAGAAGAATCCCCACAAATGTGACCACAATGAAGATCTTGATATGAATCCCACTTAGGAAGTTGGAAAAATAGATTATTCTTTTAATGGAGAGGTCAAGGCCTATTGTTAATAAGGAACTAGGGATAATCATGCAGAATCCTATCCGTCCCACAAAGTGGGGGAAGCGAGCTTGTCTATGAGATTAGGAAAAGAAACATTATTAGTAGGAACCATGAAAAGAGCCTTCTCATCTACACGGTCCTCCTCATGTTAGGGGGAATTACAATTGGAACCCAACCACAGTTAGAAAGACACCCATCTTCAGAGAAGCTACGTTTCGACCACGAACTCCATAAACACTTTTACTACAAATCATAAAAGAACGGCACTGTATTTTACAAAGAGATAAATAATTGTCATCCTCTAGCTAGAAGATATCATGATTATTGTCGAACAAGACTTGAACACAAAGACAAATACTATTTGGAAGCGGGAAAGATCAATCCATATCCACACATATACTAGACATGAATGATTCATCACAACACATGGTATGATCATTTTCACATAATAAGACTCTTAAAGATTCATCAATGGATTTAATAAAATCACCATTCTGTAATGTCAGAGGAAGGCCAAGTACATTAATCCATACTACTATGCACATATCCTCCCTTTCCTTGTGAATTTTGATCGACCAAAAAGACAAATTGAAATTCCACCTACCCAGGGAATATGGATCCCTACACCATGCCCGGATAATGTCTGACTCCAAACCCAAAACTGCACAAAGAGATTTGTTGTTCTATGAGTATATTTGAGAAGGAACATCTAAACCCCATTAATCCTCAAACCATTGGAAAAACTGGGGTAGAGTTTTTCCAGATATGAAACTTTCCACTAATGTCCATTTCAGTAAGGTAGATGACAAACTAAAAGCTAAGGTAGGGACATCCAAAACTGGTCATGGGGATTCCTTGGAAACTACTGAAGGATCCATAGGAATGTCTGGGAAACATAGGGATGAGGGAGGCCAAGAGAGATGGAACAAAGACCCCTTGAAATAAACTATAGGGTTAGTGTCTGAGGGGTGAAGATTAAATAAATCTCGAGTTGATGATAAACCTATAGAAACTAATGAAGATTGGGGATCAATGGTTCTTAGAGCTAGAATCACCACCTAGGAGCGATCCATATCCAAAAAAAATAATATTTTAAATTTTTTTAAAATGAAATGGTGCATGAGGTACTTTCTTTCAAGAATGATTATCCATCTTTCCTTTACCCAAAATGAACATGCAACCCTTATAATTATATATGGTTATATGAATTTTATATCCTTGAGAAATTCAACATAGTGCATTGATAATATACCGCTATCATATGAAAAATACATTTCTCTATTACCATGGCTATTCTAGGACATTATTCAATAACTTATATTATTTATGGAACCACAAAAACAGCAATAATAACTGAAAAATTAATTTATGAAACATCCTATTTGAATGATTAAATTCTATATTATGTAATGTTAATAAAATTCTAATTTTTGGATATTTTTAGAAAATATATTATATTATATTTAAAATATAATTAAGAATCATAAAACATGATAATATAGATTTTATATTGTATAGGTTAATATTATTATATATTTTGGATTATGATAATGTATAATTAACATAGAATAATGAATCAATTTCATTAACCATTTGAATCAACCCCAATGAAACCCCTTTTTTAAATATTCAGTTGGAGATATAATAATTGGGATTTTACCTTATCCAAACCCTTATATCATCCTGTTACCTTCTTAAGGTACTCCTCAACACTAATTTTTGAGAATTATTCTACTAGGGTTAATCTTATGTTTCATTGGGTGAAAATATGTTTTTAAAAATTTATGGGTAATGAAAAGTTGATGCACAATTTCCCAAACTAAGCCCCCACACAGTTTATACCAGCAAAACCCAAATAGTTTCAGGTTTTAGTTTTGGAACATAGTTTGAAAGCCCACATTCCCATCATATAACAACTATGCACCCCAACATTTAGGTGCATAGTTGGGTTTCATAGTTTGGAACACCATGCTTCTCTCCCAAGATAACCATGTGATCAGTGATTTTAATTTAGGAAAATTGATTTAAAAATTTCCAAAACCCTTTTTTATAACTTGATAAACCCTAATTCGGGATTAATCAATATCTTTGGTCTTTGGATCTCTTATGAACTCTTTTTGGATCCTCAAAACCTATTCCTATGATTTTTGAATCTTGGAAAATCTTTTTTTAACCTTCTTTGGTATGAGATCTTATCTCTTTCCTTCTCCCCATATTCTTCTTTACTCTATCGCGTTTATTAAATAATCTTATTGTTAATGGATATAATCTTTTTTTTGAAACTTTAATCTATGTTTGATTCCTTGATCTGTGTTTCTATCTTTTTTATAATCTTACTATAGACATTGTGGTTTCTGGAAACGTGATTAATGTTAGGCGGTTACATCGATACATTTAATTTAAAAACCCATTGACTTTCATGATTGATTTTGATTAATTTCAAATAAATAATGAAAAACTTTTTCAATGTGAATTTTAGTTTGAAATTGTAATTTCATGAATTTTGGTGACAATCCCCCTAATCTTTTGGATTTGGAAAATAGATTATGATTTGAATTTATTTGTAATTGTTAAATTTAATTATCTAATTGACCGTTAAGAAAAAATGTATATCGATTTGAAAATAAACTAGGACTGGGATTATATTGAATATGAATGAATTATAAAAAACCCTTTTGTGGTTTCTAAAGAGAAATTAGCATATTTAAACTGTAAATGGGGTGACTGTATTGTAAAAAATTTTGAATTTGTTTCCCATTATTGATTGATTGATTGAGAACATGTGAACGTGGGTAGTTAGTGGGTTATTTTTCACAGTCATTATAGAATGGAAATTCTAGAAAAAAAGATTTACTCTTAAGAAATATAAAAAATACCTATTTAATTAGAGATTGTATCTGATGGTATATTGATTTGTCTTATTTGGCTAGGTTCTGAGGGAAATGTGTGAACTTATTTCCGTGATCACAAATATGAAATGTGCGGCGTTCCCATAGCTTGGAACTATCATACCTTCAAGTAGATGACCATGTTTTTTATTGTGATTAATAATAATATGTTCCAATGATTGTGGAATATTTTTACTTTTCTTAAATGATTTTATAGATAATGATATATATATAATGAATTTTTGAGATACTTTTTGAGATGTCTCTATCTTTCAAAATGAAATGAATGTATGACTTTATTATGAAATTTTACAACCAAGCATGTGTTGTGTAAAAATGAACAAATCATTTAGATTATTTACTATGTAATATTTATATAGATCACCTAGTGATAACTTTCTAGGATTGTCAATCACACTATAGCATTTCCTTGGGGAATTTGTAGATTACCTTCTATTGGGATTGATCAAATGGAAGTCGCCTCTAAGTGGCCTCTGAAGTGGATGGTGTTGACCCATCAAGATTGTAGTGTTAATACCTTTGGGATATTTTAATTTTATGTCATTTTTCTTGAGTACATGATGATTTACAATATGGGTTTTTATATAAATTCTTGCTATTTTGGTACTATCTCCTTTGGGGGTTTTCTAAGATCATACTGGCTTGTTTCTGTTTCTTATGTTATTTGTTTGGTTGAAAATTTGTTCCCAATAGTCTTATGTATGATTCCAGGTGCTAATTACACTACCACAAAAGAGTGTTTCCACAGCGCCACCCTTTAAAAATGCTAAAAAATGAGTTGTTAAAATTAACACTTTAGTAGTGATTTTTTAGGGCTAATAAAGGCACCCCCTTTATCAACACATTTTTCTACATTGTTAAAGGGTACCCCTTTATCAGCGCTTTTTTAGTAGTGCTGATAGGGAGATTTATTAGTGCCTTTCCCTAGAACTGATAAAGTGTATATTTCAAAAAAAAAATCCATGAAAAATAATATATTGATATATAAGTATATGTATATTGATATAAATATAATATATATATTTAATACGTTTTAGATAAGTATAAATATGCTATGACATTTACTATATAAGAAATATAGTTAAAATGGATTAAAAATATTTTAATAAATATCATTAATTATTAATTGTCTTATTATCAGTGACTAGTAATCATTTAATAACAATTTGAAGACACAAAAAAATAAAAAAAAATATAAGATCTAAAATAAGTTGAAAATGAAACTCAAACATCAAACTGCAATAACTTTTGATCTTGGTGTTCTTTTGAGCTCTTCAGCATATAAAATCGAAGAATGGGATGAGCTATATGCACTAGTGGTTCAAGGGAACCTTTTATCACATTTTGCATGGAAAAAAGGGCCAAAAGGACTCTAAGATTGAGTTTTTAGTCCGTATACCCAATTTTATTAAGATTCGAAGGAACATCAGCCTCGTTTCAAGCAGTATTTTTACCTTCTTCACTAAGGACTGAATATATTCTGAGGTGTTACTTTTATATTGATATAATGGCTATAACATTTATCAATTTTCACAATGTAATTTTACTTATAATCAAGTATATAAATATATATAAATATTTTTTATATATTCACCCATAAAAATTTAATTTTATAAATATATATATAATCATATTTATATAAAAACTATATTTCTCAATATATAAAGATAATGAAAATAAAAAACTAATATCCATATTATTTAACAAAATATTAATATTTATATACCTATATGATGTGTTTGTGCTTGTGTGCATATATTTGTGTGCATTTGTATTAACAAACTGATATATATTATCTATATATTATAAAGTAATATATATACATATTAATATATAATATTTGTATATATATATGTATAATTATAATTACAAATATACATATAATATGTGTCTGTGTGTGTGTTGTATATATGTATTTATTTATTTATTAACACACAAAAAAGCATATTTTGTAAATGTATTTAAAACCGATCTTTTAAATATATGTTAATATACGAATAAATTTATTAATATATATATATATATATATATTAATATATGGATATGTATATATATATATATATTAATATATGGATATGTATATATTAATATATCTATATCTATATATATAAATATATATATATATAAATTAATATATGTGTAAATATAACTATATATATATATAAATAGATATATTGATAAATGAACAGAAAAATAGTATGGTGGATTGGTAAAGGCTTTGGTGCTATAGGCAACAGGTCACAAGTTTGAATCCTGGGGGATGCAGGTCGCACGAGTAGGTGGGGAATAAGGCTTAGTGCTTTTAAAGGGGGTTTGGGGTGCTGTTAAATGTCTTGGGGGTGGGTGGTGCATGTGGGATGGGGGGGGTGGCACTGTTGAATGGGGGCTTCAGTTTTATTGAATCCCCTCAACAAATTGTACAATTATTTATTTATTTTTTTAACATTTATTAGCTTTTATAGCGCCGATAAAAGGGGCCTTTATTCGTTCTTTTCTATGAACAAGTAAAAGGTACCCCTTATCATCGCCTTGATTAACAACGCATTTATAAAGATGTTAATGCCCTTTTCTAGCACTGATAAAGGAAATATTTTTTGTAGTTTTACCAACCCATGGGGATTGATATTTCCATTCTTTCTATGTTGATGCGAACTCAGGTGTTAGGGTACCAGGGTATCTGAAGTTGTTTGTGAAAAAGTGTTATCAAAGGGGGATTTTTTTTGCATCCTTCCTTAATGTCACTAAGTATTGATAGATCGTTTTGGGGCATAGAAGGTAGTTTTAAGTTATTACTTGATTTTCTTCCATCGTAATGTTACATATGTTCCCATCAGTGATTAGGGAATGTTGTCTTGATGATTAGTTCTAGTGTTTTATTTTATTTTTATTTTGTTAATTGAAATAAAAATGTCATGATCATATTTAATGGGAACAATATCTATTGTTTCACTTTTTTTAGTATTTATTTGATTAATATTATGACATCTTTAATGTGATTTTACAATGTGTGTAGCATCTTTCCCATAATATAAAATAATAATAAGATATAAAAGGAATCTTCTGAAGAACCACATTGAGAAAAGCCTGTAGCAGACCCAAATATGGTTGGGGTTATTGTGTCTGCTGCCCATGCTATAGGATATGAACCTGTAACTTATCCCATTCAGTAACATATTATGAAAACTCATAAGAATAAATTCTGGATTCATGATCATGCATTCCTTCAACAAAATCAAAAAGTGTTCTAAGTTTCTAAATATCCATAGTTGGATGAGGTTTAGTTGAGAATGATTGAGATTTTGTTTCAGTTTCTGGGTATGCCCGATGTGGTCATGGTGTAATGTGCCACCATCAAGATATATAAACATTTTAGGAGATGGTGGGACTCAATAGTGATGAATTATATACATGAGGTATTATAGGGGAAGAAAATTAATTTTCATTTAACTGACATGTTCTATACAGAGTCTCTGTTGTTGGATAAGGATATGAAGTTCTTCAAAATTGCGTCGGATGACATGATCATGAATGAATATTTGAACTAGTTCACTGAGATTGTGAATTTTAATGAAGATAATTTATCATATAATAAGATATGGACATGATGGTTTGATATAGGACTTCGATAGGATATTTCTTATCATTTTTTATTACAGAATATCTATTATTATGCAAATGTACAATATTGATCATTGATTATTGATCCTGATCTTCTTGGTATGTTATGGTTTAAATAAGTTCCCTTTTGTCATAGTGGTATTTATGTTATTTACATTAGAGTAAATAGAAATCATGATGATTCTCAAAGTGGGTATCGAAAGTAGAGTTCTTCTAGATCTACTAAAGTGTCAGGCCAAGGCCCTATGGTTTTCTACCATTGTGGAATGCTTGATCATTGAAAATAAATTTTCACTAAGGAATACAAGATATGTGGTTCCTAAGGATGCCCAAGTAACATTCAAATTTTTTTCATATCTATTATTCTCCACATATTTTCATAATATGATCATATCTATAAAGTAATATAGTGAAATATTTTGCTTCATGAGCGAAGAGGTTCCAGCCACATGCATTTGAAACAAATCTTCTTCATGTAGTCGAAGAGTCTTCATAAAAGCTAATACATATCGAATGATAGTGAGCTGTACCATCACTATAACTTATACATTAGTGACTTATTTATTTGATACTATTTCATCTCTTTGATTTATATAAACTTGTATTGTGTATATGGTAAATATTAACAGAGAGATTTTACCTTATGTGATGGAAATTAATACACCCCTTAGAACGAAGAGAAAGTAGGGCCTTTTTGTACTTGTTATTTATTTGTAATATTAGATATTGAGATTGTTTGGTATTGTTTGGTTTTTGATATGAATCATCTTGATTTATATTTTGGGGTTTATTGGCTCATAGCTAATAATTCCTGAATTGACTCTCATCTTCAATTGGTCCCCATTACCACATATGATAGAGAGTTCCATATATTTTAGGGAGATTGAGACCCATGTTCTAGTAGATCCAAACCATCCTATCCGTAGTTAAGGAAGGAAATATATGGGTTTCATTTTGATATGGAGTGATAATATTTAATTGATGACCTCCCTATAGTTGTTTTCTTGATTCCAATAATTTTTACATTTGAATTCAGTTGTTTTCCACTCGTATGGGAGGTAGAGTTATCTATTGATTTATTTACTTGTACTATATTGATATCTATTCCTTCTTACCACATGAAAATATATGGGATTAAAAAGTTGAAGACTCAGTATACTGATATTTTATTGAAAATATTTATATGCTTGAGTGTGTTATATTGGGTAGTTCTTATTACCTTTAATAAGAAACCCAATGGGTCACCTTGGCTATGTATTTATTAAAGAATACCTAACTATGTTTCATTAATGAACAAGTATATATTGCCCCAAATTTATGATATTTTTAATGATTTTAATGGGTTGATTTGGTTTTCATGGATTGATCTTAGATCTGGTTATCAAAAGTTGATAATAAAAGAATATTACATTATGAAAACTACACTCTAGAGCAGGAATGGCCATTAAGAGTACCTTTTCATTCCAATTGGTCAAAACATTATTCCGACCATGTTTAAAGCTTTGACGAACATTATATTCCATGTGTATCCGGATACATTCATGGCGGTATTTTTGGATGGTGTACTAGTTTACTCTATGTCCATGAAATATCATGTCTGTTATCTAAGAGAAGATCTAGAATATTTTCTTATAAGAAAACTATAGAAATGTGATTTATGGATTTTGGAGGTGATTTTCATGGGAACACATGATGTTATAACATGGTATGTCTATTGAACCTGAGAAGGTGTAATCTGTTAATACATGGGAGCAGATGTAAAATGTTTTCAATATTTATAGCTTCTAGCGTTTGGATGCATATTACCAATGGTTTGTAAAGAATTTACCAATTTTTTCTTCTTAGATGCACTATATAACATGGAAGGTAGTAATATTTTCATTAGATGAAAATTTTTCAAGTCGTTTTGTTGAGATGAAATGTATTTTTACTTCTACAGAAGTTTTGACACTTCTAGAGGATACACAATTCAAAGTATACTTCTGTGATGCATCAGGTTTGGGTTTGAAAAGTGTTCCTACACAACATGATCACATCATTTCCTATGAATCTTATAAAATCAAGAAAAATGAGATGATTTACCTGTATGATGAAACTGAACTTGTAGTTCTAATCCATTCTCTTATGAGTTGGTGGAATTATCTTTTAGAAGAATGGTTTACCATGATATCTGACCACAATAGCATGAGTAACATTTCATTTAGAATGTATTTGAATCTTCTAGAGAGGCGTTAGGTGGAGTACCTACAATCATTTGAATTTTATATTTCTTATATATAATGGAAAAGTAATTTCATCGCATATGCTTTGAGACCTAGGATGTGAATGAATCATCTGAATAGTTGAACTTGATGGATCTTTTTTTCACAGTATAAAATTAGAGTTTAGTAATATAATGTTGATGTTGTCCTAGAAAGTCTTCAGTTGACCTCTTACCATCTCGATATTATTATTAAGGAAAAATATCATAATTATGAGTTTTGTAGCAATATGATCTATGTTTATGGTGGTGATTCCATTGTTGAGTTTCTGTTATCCATGGGGGTGTCCTATGTTTCTAGAATCGGTTACTTATGTCGTTAGCTGTGAGAGAAGCTACGATGGGGGATTACCCTAATTCATAGTTGGTAGAGTAACTAGGAACCACAGTGATGTTTTCGGATATGAAATGTTTATTTTGTGGCCGAGTATGATACAATAAATTGATGACTGTGTTTAATATTTTTATACATGACAACAGGTGATGTATGAACATCATATACCTTCTGGTTTACATCAGCAACATATAGTGATGACATGATAGTGGGATGATATTTCTTTCGATTTTTTGGGCTTCCACCTACCATGATAAATAGTAATTTTATAAGGGTTGTGTTCCATATGATGAACAAATTATCTCACTTTATACCCATTCGTGATATAACTATGGTTGAGAACATTGGAAATATATTTGCGAGTGACATTTTTTATTTTTTTATTTCTGTATTATATAGTCTCTGATAGACATCTGTATTTTACATCTCACTTTTGGTGATGCCTTCAGTAGGAATTGGTATCTGTGGTTTGTTTCAATATGAAATTTCCAGAAAGAGTGGAATATAATAATTCTTGAAGATATTCTTTATTCCTATGTGACAAACATTGGTGGAGATTTGGATGACTATTTAGGGATAGTTGATCGCAATTATAACAATAGATACTTGTCCATAATTAGAATAGATCCTTTTAAGACCTTTTGTGGTTATCCCTACAAATCATTATTACGATTGTCCGAGATTGGTGAATGTTCTTTAGATGGACCAATCATGGTTCAAGATAAGAAATCAAAAATTTGGTTTATTCAATATACACTTTTGATGTAATATAGTTGTTATAAATCTTCTATTGATCATCATCGTACACCATTGGAATTATCATTTGGTATTTAGGTGTTATTGAATGTTTCTCCTTATTTGGGACGTTGACATATTGGGTGGAAACTGGAGAATGATTTTCTTTTTTCCGACCTTTTTATGTATTTAGTAGGTGGAGAAATTTTATTAATGTTTATAAGATCCACCGGAGTTTTCATTGTTAAAAAACATGTTCTATGTATCATATAAGAGAAATTATCTTTCTGATCCATCACATGTTCTGAACAGGATTGATCATAACATAGAGCCAAATTTTTATGTGACTGAGTATCCAACCAGTATAGTTTATTATGAAACCAATTAAAATCATGGTAGAATGATATATTAGGGTTGAGTGATATGGAATAATTCTTATAATACCCATGATACATGGTAGGTATAGGCACTGATGAGAGACCAATGTCCTCATTTTTTGACATAGAGTCTTCTTCATATGTATTTTTGGGAGAATTTATTTATAGTTGAGAATTTGTAACATCTTATTACTATTTTTAGTTACTCATTGACAAAAATTTTTTATTAATATTTTATTTGGGATAATCTTGTGTTACATCAGATGAACTGATTGAAATTTTGGAAATTATTGGGCTATTCACGGTTGGCTCATATTTTTCCCAAACCGTGCCCCCATCTAGTGTAAACTATACAAACCGAAAAAATGGGGGTTTGAATGGTTGGAACATTATTAAAAGCCTAGTTCAAAAGAAATTATCATAATGGGATATTGTTTTGTTTTCTTGGACAATTTCCTAGGGATGTGTGTGCACATTTTACTATGATGACCAATAATAGATGTTTGAGTATCCCATATCATGGAATCATTGTACCTTTGGTTGGATGATCATGTTTCTTATCGTGATTATTTTTATATATATTCCAATTATTATGGCATTATTATAATCATGCCAAATGATTTATATCAACTATTTTATTTAAATATTTTATTTATGAAATTTTTTGAAATTAGTCCATCTTTTGAAATGAAAACCTTCATTGATTTAATATGAAATTATACTATGCTTACAATTTTTAAATTGAATGTATGATCTTTTTTATTTATTATGGAATAATTTTTTTGAACACTTGGTGTGACTATACTGGGCTTTTATCTCACAACTTAACTTTTCCTTCCATCCTTTATATATTATCTTATACTAAGTTCAAGTAACGAGATGACACCTCTGGGAGGATGAGGATGTTCTTGACCCTTTGTTCTTTGAGTGTTGAGACATTTGGGATGCCTGATTTTTGTCTCATTTTTTTGAATACTTGATGATGTTCTATTTAGGTTTTGATATATATAATGATTCTTTTAGTGCTATCACCAAATATGGGTTTCTTTGATAATGTTGATATGTTTCTATTTCTTATATTGGGATTCTGTAGAATTATTTCCCACTTTTATCATTTATGTTTCTTGGTGATACTCGCTAACTGATGGTGATTGGGGACAACATTCCGGCTCTGTCAGTATTTCCTCTGGTATCAAGCTACCGTGGTACTTTAGTATGTTTTGGAAAACCCAAGATGAGATTCAACAAGTAAAGATAAACCAAAACCATTTATAGGATATGTTCTTGTTTATCAAGAACGTGGCACAAACCATGTTCACCTAACTACGGAAAGAATGTACCACAACTGTATACATTAACCATGGGTGTACAATGGGTTGATAAGAATTTATGTATTGAGACCCCTGTAGTATGATTATGAAAATTTTAATTTCAATGAAATAATCATTATATTTACCACCTTTTATTATTATTTTATAATTTATCATAGAATGATCATGATAAATATTATATTTTGATATGAAGAAATAAAAACATTAATTTTGGGAAATAAATATTTTCAATTAAAATGGTAATTATGATAAATTCAATAGTTTTTATAATTATATTACTTATCTTAAAATAGTCTTATTGAATAACATTTATCAACATATAAATGATAATAAAATATAATGTAGTCCAAAGTAATTTTTTCAAGCGTTATAAATAGGTCAATATCATAAAATTCAAAATTTTATAATAAATAATTATGTCTATATAATTTATTAAATTCCCCTATTTATATATTTTGTTGTGAAAAAATAACAATTTTTTTGAAATCATCATGTTTATATTAACCAATGCTTACTTTTTCATAATTTTATTAGATGATCCACTTTTTGGTTAAAACATAAGTATGGTATAAATATGTGTAATATATTATGACTCCATAATAGATGAAAAATGAGGATATAAATTCCATAAAATAAATCCAAGAAAAAATATATATTTCCCATTTAGAATAATTTTTTTGATACTTTTTTATTAGTATTAAAAATCACAGATGAATCCTGCAAAACCAATATTATATTTTATTATTTTGAAATAAATTATTTATGTACATGAATCACTTAGACATCATTAAAATTATTATTTTAATATGTTTGGTTTGTATAATTATTAAATATTCAACACCACAACCTTTGGAGGAAACTATTTTATGTTTTTTGGTTTTGATTATTTTTTATATGGAGTACGAAGCATATTTATATAAATTAATAAATAATTACTTTGAACCACCACCCATTATTATTCCCAAAAAACAAATTTATCATGATGTTCCTCTTCCCATCCCACTATAATTTCCACCAAATATTATCCCATGATCTTATGAATCACCACCCAAAATTTTTTAATTTACCTCTCATGGTAAGGGGATTCTCATAAACTCTTTATTTAAGAAGGTTATTTGTATTATTCCAATTTTTCTCAAATTCATCATGTTAAGTTTTATTTTCACACATACCTCTTATTTTAAATATGATTTCTATGTAAAGATATACCACATTTCACAATCATTAAACCCTCTCATTAATCATTATTTAAACCTGTTATGTTACATATATTATCCTATGAATTCTCTATCTAAACATTTGTGTAATGAGTACTCATCCCCATTTACAGTCAACTTTTTTACCTTTGTGTACTTATTTGTTACTGATGAAGGAATTCTATGTATGTAGCTCACATTAAATAAAAATAGGATTAAATGGTTTTAGATTAATTATTATTATTATTTTTATATATGTGGCATACTAATTATTATACATTAAATGAATGAGATGAGTGGTAATGATGTTCGTTGGTGCTTCAGTTCTATTTTATGATGAAGAAATCTATTTTCTAGATGGTTTATTATGATCAATGATAGATTTGTGTTGAATATATCCTTGGATACTCAACTTACCCTTACCCCAAGTTCATATGCACCACTTCTAGTTGGATTTGGCCTAGAGATAACATCGTGGTTTTGGGATTTGTGGTTTATTTTTCGATGGGATTCAATGTGCTTTCGGAGTTTGAATGATTTCATTTTTTTGGATTCAGTTTTATTTATACATTTATATTTTTCTATGATTTTTGATATCTGAGTTATCTATTTATATAGAGATGGATTTCCAGTTCCCTTTTTTTGATGTTGACTGCTTTGAAGAATATTTATTGGGCTCGACGAAGGTTGCATACTGAAGCTCCGTGGATGATCAACCTTCTATGACCCTAATATTCCATTACACTCTCCTAGTTCTATGTGGCACAATGATATCTATGTTTTCTGGGATTTTTGGTTCAATTAATGAAAGGATTCAAGGCATTTTCTGAGTTGGTGTGCTTCGATTTGTTGTATTTAGTTTTAATTTGATGTTTTCTTAATGTTATGTTATGCTTCTCCTTGGCAGTGAAGATGGATTCCATTGATTGGTTATCTATGGCCATGATAATTTTTTAGAGTGATGGAAAATTTTATGTTTTTTTGTTGCAGATTGTAGTCGTGGATTCTGGTGATGATGGAAAGATGATGGGATGATGGAAAAGAAGTGCAGACTAAACACGTCATTCCTCGATGTAGTCGATGCACCTCAGTCAGCACACAAGATTTGTCTGACTTGCGATGATGATTTTTTGAATTTTGAAACCTGATGAATGATAACAGATGGCAACGTGACTTGGTTTTGTTTTAATATTTTGATATTTGAATTATGTATTTCTTTGTGAGGGTGTGGCATGATGTGAATTAATGGTAATATAGGTTCCCACATAACCTGAAAGTGGGTTTTCAGTGAAATAAAAAAATGGATTGTGGAGGGATGGGAATTAAATTATATATATCTCCAATGCATATGGTACTATTTTTTTTCATGGTATTCCATGTAAGGTGCACCAGATAATTTTTAGGAACAAAATGTTATTATTCCTCGGTACTTACCATTAATATATAATTATGATGTCATGTTTATTGTTTTACAAATTATTGTGTTTCCTTGATGTTTTCATCTTAAATCATGTTTCAATGATCATGTTCCTGATTATCATCCATTTTATGTCCCCTTTATATTCCTATGGAATCATTTTATTCATTTATTATGTTATACTTCTAATAATATTTTACTGGAATTTATAACTCATCCCATAATTATGTACCATCCTAGGTTTCCTCATGTTGTTTTATAGGATAAATGGAATTGAAGGGAATGTTATGTGATTTTTAAATAATATTTTTGAATCCCTAATTTAGGTTAATGTGATATGTGTCCCATTTTATAAATTCACCAAGCATGTAATTAACAAAACCATGTCGACTAAAGATTCCACCCAAGTCTTCTAGTCATAAGGGTGGGGTAAATTAATGATAATTCAAGAATGTCTTGAAAATAAATAAACAAGATGCCAAACCATTGTAAAATATGGAAGAAAGATATACAAGAAGATACATTCAACCCAAGGCAGATAGTATAAACCAGAATAGTATGAATCAAACATGACCAAATGGTCTCCATGGGACAAACTGTCACCTCCAAACCATCCTTTTATAAATATAATAGACAAAAATAGAAACAAAAAAGTTACATGATGACCTCAACTTCTTACTGAGTCATGAAATACCAGTTCTATAACAACCCAATGGAAACTGTGTGGTGTGAGCATATAGACCATTACAATACAAGTAATGTGTCTATAAAAGTTAAATTATCATGAATTCACAGGTTTTAACATTTTTTTGAACTAGATTAGGAGAATAAATAGTAGACATTAATGAATCCTAAATCATATCTAAATTGATTCCTACTGATATCAAGTCCTTTCATAATATATCAATATAAACAAATAAACCAATGGCGATGAAACACACAATAACATAACCAACGTATATTTCCCGATGCACATAAGGATCACAATGTTCCATATTCAATCATATCAATTTAAATAAATTCTCAAATTTAATAAATATATTTCAATTAAAGGAAACCCATAACAATAAGAACAGATATAGAACCATCAATTAGAAACACTTTCATATATCCACCAACCCCATAAATGATGGAAACCTATCCTCTTTCATTAAAAGAGACATGAAAAATATAGATCAACCATTGAAATAAAATTAATTATAAGAAACAACAAATGATCCATAGAAAACATTAATAAATGATGAATATGAAGCAAAAAAGTATCTAAAAACACCCCCATGACCTAAGTACATGAATAATCATTGTCAAATTAGCAGGATGTAACACACCACAATAACCAAGATGATCAATAATAAAAGGAATAGTCTCGAAGGAGTATGGATCACCACAATTTATTATGGGAGATCATTGGTCTCATGAAGAAGGATGATGGTGAAAAAGACACAATGTAGAAAAAAATCACATTAAAAAAAGAAAAACCCATAGAATTCATGATGTGAAACCATATCATGATTTAAATTTATTAATAAAAGAAACTGAAAAAAATAATCCCCTCAAATTAAGAATAATTTTTTGTCCACTTCACCATAGGAACCCCATTCATGATGTATACATCATTCATGAATCAAAAAAATTCTTGATATGTACCACGTAACCAATACATTACATGAATCCCTACTTAACTGAAATGATTTTCTAGATTGGAAAAATCCAAAATTTCAATTAGAAACCTGAAACCACATCCAGTGTTCTTTGAACTTGAGGAGATCCCAAAAACCCTTTTCAAAAATAGACCCAGACTCGATTAATAAAAATAATCTTACATCCACAAAAATTAGATAATATTCCCTAGAAAAGACTCTATTTTCCGAAGAACCTACAAAAGACCCAAACAAAATATGTATCTAAAAACAAAAGAAAAGATATATCTCAAGGAATTTAATGGGGCATTAAAATATATGAACCATAAACTCATTATGATCTCGAAAATTATTAATGATCATAGACTCACAAAGAGTGAAGGCCACTATTGACTAATAAAAAATTACTACTTTCACATATCATGCCTATCTCATCTACACTACCATAGTATGTTGACCAAATGATTGTTTTTATCACACAATACCTTCTCTTAGTGATCCATAATATGAAATGGTTTTTCAACTATAGTGATTTTGTTATCAAAATTGACATCCTCACATTCAATCTCATGGGATGTATTAGCATAAAACATCCTTATATAGGAAACATAAAACTAACCATATATTTAATTCAAATAAGTGTGTATGCTCAACTAATAGCCCACTATTCCTAGTTGTCCAATGATCTCAATAGAACCCAAAAACCATTGTTGCAGCTTTTTATTCATACCCAAAAGTCTACATCCCAAGTGATTTTAATCTCTAAGAATGACCTAGTCACCAACCTCGTACTCATGTTTCCTACATCGATAGGATACTTAACATTTCAGATGAATCTATTTCATGATCGATCTATTTTGGATAAAATACACACTATCTATCATATCCTAAAAAAACCTGGACAATCTAAGGATGACTCTCCCATATCATCGCAGAAAAATGCTGTTATGATATGTCTCCCATACAAATCATTGAAGTGATAAATTTTTTTTGAGGCCTAAAAAATATTTTTTTAGGAAGACATGAAAAATGGAATTCTGCTTTTCTCAAGAACAAAAAAATAATTCACATATTTCTAAAGAATATAATAAAAATGTGGATATCTTTATCTATTTGTATATCCATATATGGATGATATGTTATTTTCAATTTCATCTAAAAACCCATTTCATCATACAGACCATTGAAAAACATAGTTGTGAACTATGGGTACCGTCAACAAACCAGTACATAGGGAACCCCATGAAGCCTCACAATCTCTTAAACATACAGGTCCAAAATTTGATCCACCTTCTTCATCGCATTAAAAGATAAAAAATGAGTGCATTTAAAGTTCCATTAAATAATCACCCAAATTTAATCCTTCCTACTAAGAGTACATGGAAATCCAATGACGAAATGCATGGAAATACAATCCCATTTTCTTATAGAAATGGGTAAGAGAAATAAAAAACCAAAAATCCTTTGGTCATCCTCCTAAATTATCTTTCATGTAACACACCATGATTCCAAACCCTCAATCAAATGTCTCATCCCTCATCACCAATACATGAATCTCAATACTGGATAAGTCTTGGTAGTTCCGAGGAGTGTGGACCAACAAGAAAGGTGTCCACATTCCATCAACTGGTGCATTATAAAAATTTAAATAAAAAAAATGATATGAAAGAAAATATATATACTAGGAGAAAGAGACCACTGAAACATGTTTTAGCCACTATAAAGAAAAATACCAAATCTCTACACTCAATGTCTAACTTATCATTGAGCATAAATAGATAACTAATCAAAAAATACTCTCTTATTAAGGCCACTCATTCCTTTCGCCAATAGTTTTCCAATCCCAATCACATATCATAAATTAAAATTATCTAAGACCACTATTCCAAAAATTAATTCACTTTTTATGATATTAATTTCATTCTTAGCTCATTTGTGACCATATTCCCATTTCCCTGAGTATAAGAAATATCATAGTCAAATTTTTGGAGATACTCCACCGAACATATATGTTTCATGATTAGATACCTCTAAGTGAAAGTATAAACCATGTATTTATCAAAATATTAATTAAAAATATCTCCAAAGATGCAGTGACTCCACATTTTGAGTTAATGCATAACCATTTCCAAATCAAGAATGTTGGTAGGGAATTTCTTTAATTAGGGTGTTTTTTAAGAGAAATAATCGACCACCTATCTCCACTACATCAAGATAAACCTAGACCCATTTCTAATGAAAAAAAAATTCATAACCCAATATTCATTCTGGAAGATTAAAAAATGGATAAAATGTCATCCTTACAATTATTTCATTATATGATATCTGATAGTTATCATTATTATCACACATTGCACCCTTATGGGTTAAATATTTCATCGTAGATTAAATCATGAAGATGTTATGAATAAAAAAGCTATAATAACTTCCAAACACATGATTCTTGAATATGAAACAAATTTCAAGGATTATCCTAGGAAATTATTGTATGTACCTTTTCTAGGATCCATTTAGATGTCCCTCTTAGATATAACATTCCCTAAAATCTTTTCTTCTTGAATCCAAAACACAATTTTGAAATATTATAATTGAGATGTTGTGCCCACAAATTGTTTATAATTATATAGTAAAGGTTCACATGCTCCTCCTCGTATATAGGGTAAACCAAAATACCATTAAAAACCAAACGAAACCTAAGAACTAAAACACTTTTTAATAGAACTATTTTTTAAACATTATATTAATATTACTAAGTCTAAATTGAATAACATGAATCACGGAATTACCATATAATCTCTAAAATATAGTCTTAGGAATATCCTATTATTATACTATCAATTGTTGGGGCCCAAACTATAAGGTCATTTTTTTGAAAAAGAACGATCTTCTCTAAACTAATCAAAGATAATATAAATCCCAACAAAGGGGAATTTGTTCTTAATCATCACATGATTTTAGAAATGATATTCAATACAATTTTTGAGGATCCCATACGAATTCAGGTTAATGTGGATAAGTGAATCCCTTAGTGACACACATGAATGAACAAATTTATCATCCTCGAGATCCTCAAAATGAAAATTATGTTATAAAAACTAATAAATAAAAATTTGGAAAGGTGTCATATAAATATTCATCATACATAGTAGAAGGTATATAATTAAATAAAAACCTATATTGGAGGTAAACCTAAAAAATCATCAAGAAAGGCCTTAGGGTACACACACAATACCACATGTAATTAACTCCCCTAAAATGATCAAAAAAAAATAAGAAACATCTCTAAAAACTGTCACATGATCAACCTAGTATGAGGAACAATAGCCCCCTAGTCTAGAGTCTCACTAACCATGAACACATTGGTGACCATATAGGAAAATAATAAATGATATTGGATGTGATAAAAGACTATCTATTCCTTAAATGTAATCCTCTAATCCTTGAAAAAAATCAAGTCAAATATGTAAAAATATAAAACTATAAATTAACAATCTAACTCAATGCAGGATATCATAACCTAACTTGTGGGACACTTCAAACAATGTTTATAATGCCTTCTAAATGTTGTATAAAGAACCAAAAAGTATGGAATACGATATAAATATATTCCTAACAAATAAATTAACTTCTAAAATATAAAATAAAAGTTATCACCTTTATCAAACAAATATAATGTCACAGAAGATGAAATAAAAATCATACCTATAACTGTAGAATGCCATGCTTTATATTCCCCTAGCACATATGTTGGTATATGAAGACATTCAATATTAGCTACTCCATAATATTTTATAACAACATGAAAATACCCCTTAGTGTAGGGATAAGACTTAACACCCTAGGAAACATATATACAACCCTATGATGCCTTGGTGAATGATTATCCAACCTCAATACCCTGGTAAATATTGTTAGAAAAACATTTTAGATGGACATATTTTACACAAAAATGATAAGTTTTTAAAGATTACACACAACTAGTCTTGTTTTGATGATACCACTAACAATGATTTTTAAAAACATATTATTTTATATAAAAATCCCATGAAATCAATATGAATGAAAAATTCCTACCAATGTCCTTCCTTTTATAGCCAGAATACACACCCTTCCTAGTGACATTACCAACTATAACTTCTCCAAAACTTATTTTGCAACAATATAATCCTATAAAAAATATGTATTTTCAACTACCTACGTGAATATTTGAACGAAAGTGAGAATAAAAACAAACTATATATGAGGCCTCAGTCCCAAATCATACAACCGAGCCTTTCAGAAATTATAATAATAAGCTCTGATGCCATATGCACTCATTCATCAACACGGGTTGAATAATCCAAAACAGTATGCTCCACGTGATCTAGGGTAAAAAAATCATGGGTATTCTATTCAAATAAAATCTCATGTTAAAATAATTACATGAATATTTTCTTGAAATATGTCTAGGAAATATCCTCAGAAAAAATAGTTTTCTTAATAGGGTCCCACCATCTCTTTCATAGTGCCTTATGCATATTTATAGATGACGACACTTTAGTGTCCCCATGATTATTATGAATGTAAATGATAATTGAAATAAAATCATCCCATTAAACAAATTCATATGAAACTTTGTCACCATAAAATATAGGTGGATTCTACTTTGTAAATTTTCATCAATGATCCACTACATTTATCGGTTTTTCCACACATAGTTGACCTAAAGTCTTAATGGTGTGGATTACAGCTTCTATCAAAGAAGACTCCATTGTAAGATTTTCCTATAGAAACTATCTTCTATATTCATCTATTGTATTTAAAATATCCATTGTTGTAGTAATTGGATAATAATCACATCACAAAAAACCAATCAATCATGATAAAATTCCAAAATCATATGAAAAACAGCAAGTACGGTTATCAATTATATAAAATGATAATAATTAGAAATAATTGTGGATTCATAAAAAATAAAGTATAATTTATAAAAATAATCAATATATATAAAAAAACCCCATATAGTTTTCTCTAATGAAATAAAACAAAAAATCTCAAACCTGGGATAAAATTTCCAACCACCCATTGTAACTCATGTTTAGACACGGAATAGAGCTGGACAAGAAACCACATTCACATACTACTCAAATTCTAATGGTCTTAAATTATATTTATACAAAACATAAAACAAAACATTTCCATTATTATCATACTTTAGGAAGACCAACCATATCATACCAAATTTTAACGAACCAATTTGGGTTACCTAGACAAGAAAATCCCACCAGCCCATCATGAGGGTGATGTAAAAAATATATAACAGAAGAAAGCCATTAATATATCCAAAAACGAAAAATAATAAAATTAAAATTCATAATAAAGATATAAATCATGATCTATATAGACATGTCAACAATTTTAAACCAAAAAATTATGAATCTGACAATACAAACAAATCTGTATTTGACTAACCATCACCTCTAAACCATCCCATGTGGAAAGAAAAATACTACATGGCGATCCGACATGCTATATGATTCCTTTAACATTCCTTGAGTCATGAAATACAATGTACAAAACCTCCCAAATGAAAAAAACCATGCTTTGATTAGAATTTATGGTAGTATTCCACCAAAGAATCTATTGAAGTTCCAATAATAAGAATGTACAAGTTATAGATTTGATAAAAATTATATTTTATAAATAATTTTCAAACAATAAAACATTTGTAAATATTTCATTTGGATTCCATAAATTCACACTATATTCACCAAATTTCAGAATATAAAATATATATAGATAAAATAAATAAATTTAATATGTGAGAAATCATCCATCAAAATACCATCTTATGATAAACTATGTATAAAATAAAAACCACACCATTTTAGGTCTAGCCTATGGGAATACGTACATGGAAAAAAAGGAACCTAAAACAAGCCTATAATGGTTCTAAGTTACATGTAGTCCATCTTTAGTCTTTTGATATCATAAAATCTACCCAAAGTGGTTCCATACACACTAGGGCCATCAATGTATTTTTCCTGACACAACCATGGTTCTTAATGTCCCTTTTATGTTAAAACCATTTCCAAAACCATGATCATATATAATTAACCGGTTTACCATAACTAAAAAACCTTTTTAATATAAAAATATATTAATTAATGAATTAGGAACATATTTATAGATCTACATACATCATGAACATTGGGAACTTATCGACTTTTCACAATAGATATCAACAAACAACAGATCCACTTTTGAAATACAAGAATCGAAAAAAACTACCAAGGACCAATAGAAAAATAAATAAATCAAGAATCTAAAACAAATACTCAACCAAAAATACCACTACAAAAAAATAGAAACAAATAAGGATAGACAAGTTACAAAGAATAAATGAACCAAAATAACTATAATGATCAATCGTGGAACATATGATCCATAATGAGAGGATATCCAAAAAATATATTGGGAGATATCTTAGGTCTCAAGAGTTATGTTCGTGCTTGAATGAATCATTGAAAACTTGTATAGTTCAATTAATACCACAAACCATAACTATTTTCTATCATAAAACCATTATACAGTGTTACGTTATTAATTAACAAATTAGGTCAAGAAATATGTCACCGTGGATTATAAACACAAAATTTGACCATTTCATATATTATACCTGATTTATGATGTGTAAATACATTATGCCTTGAACCAATTCATGAAATATACCCAGAAAACAATACTGAACATATAAACCTTTAACATCTTGAAATCATCCAGAAATTAATGAACAACCCCTGTTTCTACAGAAAACCTAGACCACCTCTATTGTTCTCCGAAATTTAGAAGAACCCTGAAGTGATTTTTAAATACCTAGAAAATGACTATATTAATTAAAAAACATAAATATGAAAACATTAGGTCATGTTTTCCAATAAAGGATTTACATTACGAATATTCTCTCAAAGAACCCATACAGTAAAAGGAACCAAGAACAAAAGACATGTTATACTTGAATAAAGATAAATGGTGTCGTATGGACTGTTGATCATCTAAGATAGTATCATGAGTACCTTTATATAATTAATAACGAAATAGTTATATATAATATAAGGTTTTTAATAGATTGCATCAAATAAGGTTTTTTTATTTTTGAGTGTTGTGATAAAAATCATTGTAAAAGACTTTGGGTTAGGACTAAACCTATTAAAACTATATTTATTTAAATAATAGATTTAATTGTTTCTACAAAAAAAATGTATGTCTTGATACAAAAATTGACGTGGCTCAAACAAAACTATACCATGGGGAAATAAAAAAACATATATTGGTTAATAACATGATCTCCACCTAGTATACGAAAAAGAGGAATTTATGCACACTGGGTTTGAAACTCCAAAGAGATATGAATTGGTAAATTCATATGCTCATTAATAACCACTATTAATTGAGGAAAAATGACCAAATTTTGTTATAAAATATAAAAAATTATAACATAGATTGATGTATGTAAATTCATTGATAAGTATTGAATGTGTTTTATTATATTTCTCTTCAAAGTTCATATATTTTATTTTTCATGTCTATTAGTTTGAAATTTATTATTCAAAATTATATTTTTAATTAATATAATCATTACAACCAAATTAAAATAGTGAAGTTAGGCTTATCATCCATTAATGAACTTCAATTGTCCGATGTCCCAATTCTTCTATGGATTCTTACATATCATGAAATGTTAGATGAACTACTCAAAAACATCCAAAAACATTTTATTCGGGCTATCATTGAAGAAAGATAAATGGATATTATTACATCCCAAGTATATAACTACACCCCATTCAATATTTTTTGGATTAATTTTCCCATTAATCCATGTGACACTCTAATTAATGGAATTTAATACAATTCTTAATATTGTTTGGATTTAATTATTTAAAAAATCAAAAATTTCTTAAAGAAGGAAATCACACATCATTTCAAAAATCACCCATTTATTCTATACAACTCAACGGAGGAGGAATATTCCCATTTAGAATCACCATATCATGATTTTATATTATTTGCTTATGAAAAAGTGCATCTTTCTCAGATATTTGAAACAAAAGAAAGGATAATCCTAGATTTATTGGTCATTGTAAGATAGTATGGTAATGTATTTTTGATGAATTTTATAGTATTCCTCTTAATAGGAATGTTTATTTCTCAATCAAACATATACCAAGATAATTTCTATTATCCAAGAAACCATATATAATGAACACATTTTCAAAGAATCTAGATAAAGTGTTTATATTTTTTTTTATTCACTATGGAATGTGTCAGTCCTCTTCATCAGGAAGAAGGATTGGTCAATGTGCCTCAACAATGATTACTATGAGTTTAACAAGATCATTACAATGAAAAATTATCCCTCTTCATGGAATGTTGACTTGTGAGAAGTGAGTTTTTTGAAACCATTACTTCATTATAGCGGAACTTTGGAATGGGTAATATCATGTAATACTGAAGAATGGAGATATCCCTAATAATTATTTTTATAAAAGTTATTGGAACCATGAGTTCAAAATTATACCATTTAGACATGCTGGAGATATATCAACAATCTGGAAATTCGTGAATTTATTCTTTATAGATTACCCAAAAAGATATACAGTTGCTTTTATAAATGATATTTTTTTCTACCCCAGAAGTAGGGTGGGGCATGAGTAGAAATTTAATTTTATACAAAATTCCTTTGTAATGGAAACATATTATGTTTATTATAGTTAATTTCTTTTAATAAAGATAAATATCATTATAAGAGAATTATTTCACTAGTTAATGGGTATATGTGGATCCTTTAAAAATAGGGGCATTGAAGGATGTTCAGGAACAATATCTTCAATATAGACCAGTAGTTTCTTCCAATCATCTAAATATTATCGTTGATTTCAAAGAAAAGAATCACTATTTTCAATAACACTAACAATGATAACTCTAAATGGAGTGATTTTTTTATTGATGAGTGAATTTTTTGTGATATTTAGAGGGAGAAGTAATAATATAATCCCTAAAATTGTTCTTAAATTACCCATAAGTTTGTATAAAATATTGAACAATAGCAATGCATCTAAAAAGTGATTTGGTTTTTACACATGAATGATAATATAATTAAAACTATTCCTCCATCCAAATATTGTTCAATGAGAAAAACTACCCAAACCATGATATGGTATTTCCTATAAATATCTACATTATAATTATTTATAGGAATTGACACGATGGGGAGAATTGTTTCATATATACAGATCATAAAATCCTAAAGTATATATTAACAAAAACATATATAAACATTAATAAACCAAGTTTGTCTTATATAATCTAGTATGATTAATTTTCAATCCATTACCATCATTGGAAGACAAATAATTTGAATTATTTTCTTAGTAGAAAGTATCTCAAAACCCTATCCATGTTGTGGATTGAAAGGAATCCAACATTTTTGGGCAAGAAATAGTTGAAAATGGGAATTAGAAATTGGAATTCATCTTAATTTTATTAAATATATACTCAACTAGAAATTCCTATGAGGATCGCAGTGGCCCAAAAATAGGATAATGATTTATAAAGAATGTTTGAGAATATTCTAGAGATTATATTTTCATAGGATGGGGTTGAAACATTTGGATCCCAAATATGTATCCAATAAATACTAGAATCAAACATGGATCCTCCAGATTTTAAACATATCCCATCCTTAACTATTCATATTTGAAGAATGATGATGTATAGAGAACTAAATTATGTTATCTTGTTGGATAACATGAAGAGTGACATTTTAAAATTTGTATCTCAATTCATGGTATGATAAAAAGTCAAGGGTGAATGATAGAAGTAAAATGGAATAATGCATCCATTTTCTATACTAGCATGCAAATTTAAAAACAAAACCATATATTTAATCATAGGACTACCTAGTATCTAAATGAAATAACTTCATAGGGGTGGTAGTCGATCCCCATAAAAGTCTGCTCATTTTATTTTTATCATTTAATATGTATCTCTTGAGCTTCATGCATTGAAATATGTAAGGGAATAACAAAATATTTATGGAGTAAAAATTTATATTATATATTATTCATATTCTCGGTTTACCTCACGTTTTTGTAGAATCCTTATTCCAAAAGAGAATACATAGAATCGTTTCAGTAGTTATAATCATCATGATACATACGACTAATCTAAAATAAGTATTGAAACTCTATAGGATATGCTGAGGTCATATTCAATGGATTTACAAATATATTTGGATCAACACCTTATAATAGAAGAGTTCCCATATAATAATAGTTTTCCATTTTATAATTCAAATGGAATCATATGTGGATATTTATATGAAGACAATTCAACCTCCAACATGATGAGATGATGTTGGAGAGTGTGTAGTTATGGGAACTAATATTATCCAATTGATGAAAGAAAAGTTCTAAACTTTTCAAATCCATATGAAATATGCAATATCTCGAAAGATAATCTATATAGATAATCAATATTAAGACTAATAGAATGTGGTTGGAGATATGGTGTTACATAATATATAACCATATATAAAATTATGATATTTGGGAATAATGGAAATATTAAACATAGTAACATTGGTAGCTTTGAAATCTCTCATCATATCATATTTGTATCTTATGAGATTAGTATTCCCACAAAACCTATATCATGTAAATAATAAGTGACATGTATCCCTTTTGCAGAAGTAAATTTTAGACCCCTCACATGAAAATATTCCAATGGTGTTACCCTTAGAGAAATATATTTCATTTGTGGAGAAAGTGGTGAAGATATTAGATCACATAGAAAATGTTCCATGAAGTAGAAAAAATGACCCAGTCAATGTATTTTTTAGAATCAAATGTTTGAGTAAGTCACATTGTAATTAGAATGGGTGATTAAATAGAAGTATCCTCATCAATTTTACTATATGAAATAAAATTTCAAGGGAAAATATTCTGAATGGGTAAAGAATGAAATGCTCTATACATACATAAATTAAACTCTATTTCTAAATGAAAGAAATTCAATATTATGTAAGGTATTTAAAGAAACGACATCCACTACATTGGTTATTTTAGATAATTATAAATAATAGCCTTCTGAATTTCAAATACTTTTTGGATTTATAATGGTTGATAATATTTCCATTTTATAGTGACCATAAATAATAGGATATAATAAAAGTTATTATAATATATAATTGTTGTAGAAGGAATAAGTGATGACCTAAAATAGTAAGAGCGTACCCAATAAGAAAATAATCGATGATTCTGAGGGAGATGGTCTCACTGTTCTCTTCCCATAACCAATTACATGATATGCATGTTTAATTGATTCTTGTGAAAAACCATAAATTGGATAATTTCAATATTATAAAGATCAAAACTGAAACTATATTCTTTGGAATACCCGAAGAATAGACCACCATTTCATAGTATACCGTTAGAGAATACGTTGGTGTAATAAGGTGTTATATATTTGGACCCATGTAGTATGAAACTTTATGCTATATTTTTAGTGAAATTTTGATTATATTTATCAGTTTTTGTTATTAAAATATAAGTAATTGTATAATGAGTTTCATTAAAATTATATTTTTATTTGATGATATGAAAATTTTATTTTGGGAAATATATAGTTTCAATTAAAAAAACATTTTGGTAAATTAATTATTTTTTAAAATAAATATTATTTACATAAAATGTTATATTCAAAAAACAATTCCTTAAATATAAATCATAAAATAAATTAATGAAGTCCAAAGTAGTTTTTATTAAGGTAAAAAATATTTTAGTATCATAACAAGATGAATATTCCACTAAAATATGATGCTTCTCTAAAAGTGTAAATTATCAAAATTATAAAATTATTTCGATAAAATAAATAATATTTATGAAATTATTATATAAAAGCAATCCAATTTTGAGTTTTTCATAATTTTCTGAGAAATGAATTTTTGGAGAAAAATAAATTATGCTATAAAAATGATTTATATATGACATTACAATAGACTAAAAGTGACGGACAAATTTCTAAAAATGGAATTGACAATAATGTAATGATACACCCATTTAAATAATGTTTTTAAATATTAATTTATTATATGTGAAAATCACAAATGAATAATCAAAAATAGATATAATATTTTATGGTTTTGAATTCATTTATTTATGAAAATGACTCACTTAAAAAACACCAATGTTTTTATTTCAATATGTTTTTTTCTATTAAATTTAAAGTATTTAATGCCATTCCTATTTGATTTTATTTAAAATTTAGTGGGATGTTTTTTGGATTATGTTTATTTTATTATATAGTTTCAAAATCCTAAGTATATTAATTATTTTATAAATCTCTTATCTTTTTCTATATATACCAACCCAACCTCCCATTTTTACTCACCCAACTCCCATTATACATGAATTTATACTTCTAACCCTCTCCAAATCCATACTATGGTCTTATCATTCTATTAAAAAGCTCCCTAAAATATTATAAAATCACACTATTTAGGTAAGGAGACACTCTCTACAACTTTATTCAAGCCCATTCTTTGTATTATACCTATTTATTTTAATTTATTTATTTTTAAATTTTTTACTTACACATTTTACTTGAATTATTTTTTCCATGTAATTACAAACCACCATTCACTTTAATTAACCATTCCATGATTCTTTATGAACACCTCTTATGCTCTAGAACATATCCTATGATTTCTATAGAAATTGTTTTTTATTGAATACCCATATCCATTTCTAATCAAGGGGGTTCACATATATGTTATTGTCCCTTATTTGACTATGGAATTAAATTTATGTAACCAACACTACTAAATCTTGGTATTAAAATTTATGAACAAAGTTAGTATTCTTTATAATATATGTTACATACCAATGAATGCACAATATATTAATGTGACAGGTGGACCCATATTAATATGGAATTCCAATGCATTGGGTATGGTTTTTATCTCAAAAGTAACCATTTGTGGTGCATTATAGTTTATCATATGAATAATATATGATGATCTCTCGATATTAACCCTTGAAATATGCTTACAATGTTATGTTTTATTTTTTTACCACATTCTTATGATTACATGATGTTACAATTTTATATCATTATTTAATGTTACTGTTTTGTATTTTCACACATTTTATATCACCTTGATATTTATATAGATGAATTTGTTTACATTCATTATATTTTGATATTATTATTCACTTATTGAGGCTTATAGTAGTAGTATGAAAACATGTTTTTTACATCATAGTCTCCATGTCGGTTATTTATAACCGATGTAAAAATATGGGTATATTACCTTTTCACATTGGTTTTATGAAAATCAATGTGAAAAATGAATTTTTTCACTTGGGTTTTTATAAACATTACTTGAAGAAGTGAGTATTCTCCGTTCTTTCATCATAGTTTTATACATTAAATGATGTGAATGGTCTTTTTTTCATTTTTGTAATTTTTAATCATTGTGAAATCCTTTTTTATATTGGTTATAATACAACCGAATTAAACTATATTTTAAAAGATTATGTATCACCAGAGGGTTTTATTACACAACATTCCATTATTGTGAATAAGATCTCATTTCTCTATAAAAAATCCATATCTTTCTAGTTTATTTGATCTAGTCAATAAATTCTCGTCTTACGATCTAAATTGATCCATAGGGTTTCATCATCCTCTAGTTATGAATCAAAAATAGATTTCAAGTAATCCATAAACAATTTTGTTTCTCTCTTTTTAGTCATTTATCAGCTTTGAATCTCTAAAAAATGTTTTTTCAACTTGGGATTCCTCATTCTTATGTTACTAATTCAGATATTAGGGTTTTTATTTTCATCCTTACATGTTAAACCAGGTGTTATTTTTAGTCAGTCTCTCATTAATAGTTTTTTTTATTTTTCTGTTTTTGTGAATTATCCCAATGTTACCACTATAGATAAGGAAAACATCCAAACCCTCCAAATGAAAGTTCAATTTACTAGTAATAATTAATTTTTCACTTGATTATTGTTTGGTTTTACTGATTTTTGAAAAATATGATGGATTTGTTTGTTTAATATTTAATGGAATCCATTTTTTATAGTGAACTACTTATTTCATGGAACCCTTTTTCAAATCTAAATAAGATAATACCTTCGATATGGGTGCACAATATAATATTTATTTTTTTGATATTCTATCTTATGAACCAAATTGAAATGAAAATTTTACTTTGAGTTATTATGGAATAATTACCATATTTTTACTCTTTCATTGTGTGAATCGAACATGATAATGCAATGTAACTAAATCTTGGTGAAAAATTCATATACGAGTTTCGGACTAGAGGATTTTTATTTATGATGGATTCAAATTTTACTTATCAAAGAGTACCCCTTAAATTTTTATCAATGAAATATTAATTATCCATTAAATTATAATTCCCTTTTTTTCTTTCCCAGTCAATTTATTCAATTATAAGAAAGTAACATAACATGAAAATAAAAAATGATAGCTATTTTTTAGGTCTGAAGCCTGTTGGAATAAGTTAAATTGAAATTCTCAGTGAATTCCCCACATGATTGAGACTGTATATTATACAGATGATTTTATATTTTGTTAATTATTTCATGATTTTATTTAGAGTGATATTTTATTAAACAATGACTCAATTTATGATTATATTATATTGTTAATTACAATATAGATGATTTTTTTTATAAATAATCATATCAAGATTAGCTGTTCTCATTCTATATTTTTTTATGGATACTGTTTTATGGATATATTTGAACATATTTTTAATAATTTCATATATTAATATTCATTTATTTTTACATGAGACATTTTTTAATGGAATCTATTTTGTAATTCCTTCTACATGATGTAATTATCTTTATCAATATTTTTTATATTCCGTCATATGTTTCCATTCTTGGTTTTCTATATTTTTCAATGTCCTTTCAAATCACAATATTTTAGAAATTACTACATTTATTTTTTATATTTATTTTTGATATTCATTATAGATAATGAATCAAAGTTGGATTAATACACCTTGAATAAGTGCGGAAAACTAGGAATATGCCGATGATTTTTTGTAATTTTTTAAATGAAATCATCATACCAATGACATTTTTTTAATCCATGCCTTAATTTTTTAAATTTAAAGAAGTTAAATTGTATATAGATCAAATATCATTTAATTTTTCATGGATTTTATTCGAGTTACATCTTATGGATTTAGCAGGGTAAAAACAAGCCGAATTCAAAATCAATTGATGATGGTGATTTTCAATATTCCATATCAGATAAACATGATGAAATGATTTGTGATATTCAAGTAGAGGAAATTGAGAAAAAACTGAAAATTGAGAATTTATATGGTAATGCTGAAAAACCAATGTGTCCTGTTTCTATGGAAAATATGGTATTATCAATGGTATTAATATTTATAAAACTAAATGTGAATAATTGATGAAGTGACAAGAGTTTTACAGAGCTGAAACAATTATTGAAAGACATTCATCCTAAAGAGAAAAGATCTTCTAGATTCACAATATAAGGCCTAGAATATATTATTTTTTATGGGATTTGGGTAAAATAAAATAAATGTATGCCTGAATGACTTTGTTCTATATAAGAAATAATTTGAATTTCTGTCAGAGTATCCAAAATGTGGGACATCACAGTATACATTGAAAGAAAAATCACAGGTAGATTTATAAGTTTTAGTGACCCCAAACAAGGAATTTTAATATCTTCCTATAATTCCAAATTTGAAACACTTATTTTCCAATTCAAATGATGTAAAAAGAGTAATATGGTATGCTGATGAGAAGATATGTGATGTAGAAATACATAACCCAGCTCATTGTCCAGAATAGAAGAAAATTGATCACTGCTTTCCTACATATGTTAATGAAGTTAAAAATCATATACATGGACTGTACATAGGTAGAATGAATCCATATAAAAACCATAATAGCACACATAGTTAATGGAAAATTTTATTAGTAATTTTAAACTTATATACTGAATTTTATATGAAGATAAAATATGTCATCTGGTCTTTAATGACTAGTAGACCAAAAACAAATTGGAAATGATATCGACATTTTCTTGTAAGCTTTATTTGATGATTTGAAAATATTATGGGAGGAAGGTATAAGGTTGTATGAATACTATTAATGGAATATTTTCAATTGCATTCAATTATTATATTCACTTTAAATGACATCCCAACATATGGAAATTTGTCTCGATATAGTTTTATGGGGTGTATAGCTTGTATAATGTTTCAATAATAGATTTCATATTGTCAACTAAAACATGATAGAGAAACAGTATACATGGTTCATCAAAAGATTTTTCCTCTGGATTACTCTAATAAAATATTGAATAATTATTTCAATAGATCACATGAAAATTATATTTCTCCAAAACCATTATCCACAAATCAATATTTTGATAGTGTGAGATACATTGATGTAACATTAAAAATAATAGAATTATTTGGAATAAATGGTCAATATATTTTTGGATACCATATTGGGGATATCATGAGGTGAATCATAACATTTATTTCTTTCACATAGAGAATAATATTTGTGAATGTTTGATTGGAACATTTTTAGATATTAATGTAAAGTCTAAACATGGGTTGAATGAAAGAATAGATTTACTCTAAATGGGAATTCGTTTTGAGTTAGCTCCCACTCCTGATGGATGGTGATCATTCCTGCCCAAAATTTTCATACATTATAAAATAGGATGAATACTATAACATTTCAATTTCTTCATGATATAAAAGTTCCACAAGGTTATTATTCAAATGTAAAATTTTTTGTGTATTTAAAGGATTTGGAGTTGACAGGTATGAAATCTCATGAATGTCACATAATGTGGAAATAGTTCCTACCATTTTCATTGCATGGAATATTTCCCACCCATGTCAGAATGAATATCATGAAGTTGTGTTTTTTTAAATTAAATTTTCAATAATGTAATTTATTTTAATTCATTGAAAATTTTGGAGAACGAAGAGGTATCTATACTTTTTCAATTGGAAATGAATTTTCATGCATGTTGTTTTTATATCATGGTGCATTTAATGGTTTATTTGGTGTTCTGAGTAATGATTTGTGGAACTATATATCTATTTTGGATGTATCCTTTTGAAAGGTATGTAAACACATTGAAGGGTTATGTCAATAATACATGTCCACCTTATGCATCTATTGTTGAGAATTATATTTCTGAGTAGATTGCAGAGTTTTGTTAAAAAATATTTGTCTAATGTGAAGAACATCAGTTTTCCAAATTCTCTCTATTAATGAGATAATTTTGGCGTATATAGGATTCATGGATTGAATGTCATATCTTTATTAGGTGAGAAAATAAATAATGTAAAGTTATAGATCTTGAATAATAAATACCATGCTCAACCATATATAAAATTTCATATTAATGAGTTGAAATAGAGATATCTAATGAATAAATATATGTGGATTTTGATTGAGCATAACCAATATTTTTTTCCATGTTTTAAAGAGACCATGAAACTAGATGCATCAAAAAATTGAGATGGTTACTGGGTAGTTCAAGGATAAATTTGATAACATGGTATGTGTATGATATTAATTTATTTAATTTTAATATGAAATATCAGGAAAACAGATGTTTGGTTTAGATTAGTTGTTTTTCAGTGTTGGTAGAAGAAATGTGTTTTTAAATTACTTAGGAGGAAAAATCAATCACTATATAAACCTAATATTTTGGAGTCATTGAAAAGATATGATATGTTGATTTCATTAAATTTCATGTTTTTGTGTTTAAGAGTAAATGATTTATCGGTAACAATAGTTACTGACACGATAAATTTATAATGACACTAGTTAATTTGAATAAATTGGAATAAAAAAATGATTCATCTATCATTGAAACTCATGGAAAAGAAACCTCAATGTTCATGATCAATATGACATGAATTGGGATATTTTTTTACATGAAAAAATATTATGTTGATGATGATAAACGTTATGAAGATGATAATTTAAGTGATTTCCCTACATCAATAGAATGATTAAAAATTAGTATTTATGAACACGTTGAATACAATATTTGTGCCATACATAATGATCAATATGAAAAAAATTTGGAAAACAATATTTTGAACATTCCTAATACTATAGGTAAAATATGTTTAATTATCATTTAATTTTTAAATTTTCATAAGTTAGATATTTTAATTTGATATTCTTTATTAAAACATGTATTATTACTAATTAGTTTTACTTTTTATATATATTAGTTTAGTTTTATCTATTTTTCCATATTTATCCTTATGTGGCATATCAATTAACTTATTACATTGAAAACCAATTATTTTAAATTTAATATATTAAATTAAAACAATATATATTCTATAAGATTTTATTGTAAAATAGTTATTTTTGTTGTAAAAATTATTTTCCAGGTTGATGAATTTTACTATGTTAATTAATATCTAATTAATATTGTGTAGTTTTTATTAATTTAATCCCTCGGTAGTATTGTTACAATTTTAGTTATTTATAACAAATATGAATAAAAATTTGATACATTTCGTTTAATTTTCATTTTGTTTGTTAGGTTTAAATTTTAAATTTACATTTTTATGTAATTACAAGATTTTAATATTATTTTTACAAATTGAGGGTTATTTGATTATTAGGATAATCAATGTTCAAAACCACAATCCTACACATATTTATGGGGATGTTCATACTCATACCTATGGGGAGGAACTTACACATCCTCATGTTGATGAGACTCCCCATCCTTATTTACACGAGACATCTACTTCCACGGGGAAAAAAGATTTCAAGGGTTGGTAAATGTGTCATGACATGTTTACCAAAATTATCACTTTCCCATACCCAGGAACATAGGATACCATTGGACATTAATGATAATGATATTCCAATATATTTAAAATCAATATAATTCAAGGCTTTTATATTAGTGCATGGTAAAAACAAAGTTAGAATTTGGTGTGAAGAATGGAGAAGTGTTTACAAAGAATCATTGTCACTAATGAGGGAGACCATTTTTGTAAGATTGTTTGTTATTATTTTACATATCTTGAGATACTTATAGTTTTATATTTTTCCATTTCTAATCAGATTAAATATGATATACCTAACACTAGAGGAGTCAAGGGGAAATGTTTATCATTGGTGGCTAGGAGAAATGGGGATTTTATGTAATCCCTTATATAACAATTCATTTTTTTAGAATAGACAACATTAAAATCCATGTGATAAAATAAATTTATAGATAGAGATACATGAAAAATATTTGTTGAAAGTTGAAGATGAGAACTGTTTTTAGTATGTTTGATGTCACCTTTTTAGATTATTTTTTATATTAAAAACCATTTTAATGATTTATTTATTCTTAATTATTAATTTACAATAATCAAGGAAATATCCTCTTGAGATTCAATATAGAAAGGTATACCGTCATATGTTATCTATAGTAGGGTATAAATTTTTGGAAGATCATGTAATAGAAGAAAAAATTCAAAATCTAAGAGCTGAGTCATCAGGATTGGGGGATGTTTCCCCTCCATCTCCCTTATATTCCTGAATAATGGAAGAGGGCTGGAATGGGAAAAAGGAAAATATCTTATAGAAGAGTATATAATTGTAGCTAATAAGATTGTAAGATGTTTATTTATTTATTGAAGTTAAATAAACTCTTTATATATTGTGATTAATTATTTATTTTTTGAAATATTATACACAATATTCTTTAGGAGAAGAGGACTTAAGGGGTCCTCATTGCTGAGGGTTGACATGATATTTTAGCAATTACATTGGTAACGCTCGAACACTCGGTATGTGTACCCGGATACCTAGAAGGTGTATCAGTAAGAGACATGTTCCCATATTCCAAATATTATTCAAAAGTGAATTTTTATAATAAAAATAGAATATTTGGAAGATAAGTTTCAGGATATTCAAGAGATGATGGAAGAATAGATTAGAACATTAGTATAAGTGATTTTTACAGACATACAATGAATGTTTCAGCCTGATGATACAAATCCTCCACATCCTCTCTCAGTTACCACTCCTTCAACTTTTCCTACTAAAACATATATGTTTCCAGACCCCACTTTTTATTATCCAACACAACACCCCTCTTCCAAAACAACTAAGTTTCTGTGTATTATAGGTTTATGTTCATCATCATATTGTTGCATATGAGATGATATATTATATCAGGGATACCATTTATCATCATAATATTTTGATAGATAACCATATGGTCAATATGAAATATATTATATATAGATAATAAAAAATACAATGTCCTACAGATGAAGTGAGTATAGCTGAAAAAAGTATATGTTTTTTAGTTTTTACAACTAGACTACATAATGATAATACGATAAAGGTAGGTATATATGTTATATTTTATTTAATTTTGCTAGTAAATTTTTTTTCTCATATTAAATATTATATATTTTTATAATTTTTTATAGGAATAATTATAAGGTAACGAAATACTATATAGGAAACAAAACAATCAATGTTTCAAGACTTTAGATTATGATTATTTTAGTCCTAATAGATTTTCATCATACTCAAATTTGTTATTGGGAGTATCTGACATTCCATTTGATGATTAATTTTTTTTGGAATTTAATGAATGTGGAGATTTTGAAAAATTATATCATTGAGATTGTAAATGGAGATCAATGAGAAATCCATACGATGCATGTTTTTTCCATGTAAGTCAATTAACCAATTTTTTTCATTACAATATTTTATTGGAAATTTATTATTATTTTTTTCATAGTATTAGGTATCTATATAATAGATTTATTGATAATGAAAAGATATTTTTATATGGATTTAGGGACTCACAGTTGATTTCTTATACAGATTTGACAATTACTAATATTGAAATAACAATTTATATAGCTGAAATATTTCAGAAGAATGTCATAATTTAGTGATGGATGTTTCCATATCTTTAAAGGTATGAAATATTTTTTCTCACAATGTGATATATATAACTTAACATATTAATAAATCATATTAATTTTTTTTATATCAGTGTTCATTGGATGTGGGGTGTTTTTTTTCTAAGATACAGGACATTGTCTTGATTATGCTCTATCTATAGTAAAGTGTTATTAAATGTTAAGGATGCAATGATCATTTATGTTTTCTTATTTTAATAAATTTTTATATTATAATGAATAAAATTTATTAAATTTATATTATCTCCAAAAAAGTAATGGGATTTCATTAGTGAGACGAAGAATAAGAAGCACACGTATATCAAAATTTTAAAAGATAAGGTGAATTTTCATATTCAATTACTAAATTGTGTATATATTAATTTCAAATGTTATATTGAATTCAAATATATTTGAAATAGTGTCATTAAAAACAATTTGGAACATAGTGTGGATATTATTTTTTAATATTGATGTACCTAATATTTTAAACTAGGATAGTTACAATGTTTTATAAAGTTGGATTTCATTATAATTATTTCCATAATTTTTAATATGATTTATTAAAAATTACAGTTAAATGATTTCTATATTATTTTTTATATTTTTGAGGAAGAATATCCACATATTATAGAGTATTTGATACATTTAAAAAAAGAATGGGATAATCATTTTAAGGGTTGATTAGTATTTAATATATTTCAATGTTTAATTGTATTTGAATTTTTATAGTTTTTCTACTACCTTTTCTACTCCCTTTTTTTTCAAGATACTTTTATAGTAAATTCTAAATTAATGTACTCATTTTCAAAAATAAATTCACCTTCATTATTAGATAACTCACACGGAAAAAAATTAAACATTATTTTTACATCGTTTATCCATTAACCGATGTGAAAATTTATTAATCACAGTAGTTGTTTTAAATAACTAACGTGATAAATAGTGCATATTTTTTCACATCCGTTACTGGAAAACAAACACAAATAAAAAATTACACAATTTTTTCTTTGTCTATTATTTAATAACCTATTTTAGGACTCAATTATCACGTTAGTATTTAAAATAACTGACGTGATATAGGGGGTGTAAATTTTCCCCCTCAATTATCCAGTAACCGATGTGAAACCAATATACACAATATTTTTCACATCAGTGATCCAATAAATTATCTGAAAACACAATTTTATTTATTATTTATAATGTCAATTTTAATTAACCAGATTTAAAATTATATTTACTTCTTCCCCTACAATAACATCCCGTAAAAATCAATATGAAAAGTCATAAATAACAGATGTGAAAACTCGTTTATACACTATTGTAAAACACCCCATTCTTGTGTATGTAAAACAATTTTCCTATGTAGTTTAATAAGATCAAAGGAATTTGAGGGAATGACATGGGATATTGATAATGTTATTGTATCCCTATTTCAATTTAATGTAACATGTATGTAGTTTCCCAAATAAAGAACCATCATATAGTAAATCATGAAATAATTTATATAAAATATATGGGGTTTTGTAATACCCCATGTTGATATTATAATAAATAAAATTGTGAGTTATTGTTGATAATATTGAGAGTTGATAAATTCATCATACCCCCTATCCTTCTTTAGATATTTAAAAAAACATAATTGTTTTTCATTCTATTAATTGATATTTAAGTAATTACCTCATCTATAAATTCTATCTTAAAAGGATAATGGTAATCATGAATGAAAATATAATTTAATTCAATGATGGTAGCAAGATAATTGGTATATACAAATATAATCACTATAAAATCATTTTTTCTATACCTTATATTTAAGGTTTTATTCAATATATACTCAATCATGACCATTAATAAGCAATACTAAGATCAATGATCAATAATAGAAGAATAATTTCTCCTCACAAATGATCAATCAACCCATTGACAAGGTGTATAAAATGCTTATTCTAGATAACAATATTTATAATTTATCTATAATAAATTCAAAGATGAATTTTACCATATTTCTACTTAAAAGTAGTGCTAGTGCACACCATGATGATACAAAAGGGTGTAAAAATCTCTTGACTGGAGTCATATGGGGTTGTATTATTAGTTATTTCTACTCAATAAGGGCTATTATAATTAGAGTGTTAATAAAGGTAAGAAATTATGTATAATATTTATTATAAACCCAACATCTCAATTCTAGGGAGGAATGGGTACGTCTTTTGGAAATGCATTGGAAAAAGCCAATACAATTGGCATATCATCGATGTTCTATTCCCCTCCATCAATTTTATATAAACATATTTTTTTAAATAACATTAATACATATACAACAGATGTATTTCCCAATGGAAACTCTTGTTCCTCCTTGTATATATAGAAAATCATTGGTTAATTCTGAATATCATATGTAAAATACCTTTATCTATAATTAATAGGGTTTCTATATAAATATAACTATCTGATTCATGAAATGATATAAAATTCCACAAAAGTATGAACAATTATATTTTCATAGGGAATAGTATGTTAATAATTAATATTGCTTACCCAACTCTTGAGTGTTTGATAATTACACCATAACAATAATGATACAATTTAATTATTGGAAACAAAATTCAACTTCCCTGTCCTAGGAGTTAACTATTTGATCAGGTTACCTTCTCAGATATTTCACATATTCCCCACATACAATACAATAAATTATTAGTGGTTCCTTAGGCTGATCTTCATTTTCCTCCATTGAACTATTAATTTATCATTGGAATGTTGTTTCATTATTACCATCCTTTGAAAACATAAAATTTCATCCTACTAATTTATGGTATATCCTTGGGTGCTTCCCCCTACATTCTCTATATATTTGAAACTGAATATATATCCCTACAAAATCATTATCAATTAGAGTCCAATGAATAACCATTTTTAAATTATTAAGTATTTCAAGAAACATACCCATGATGAGGTTTGAATTTATATATCAAGTTAATTATTTAATAATAATCAAATGGTTTTTCAATCTATATTATTATTTACTTATTTATGAAGATAGATATCATTTCATTTCTCATCACATTATGTTTTCACATGATTCCTTTAAATTTAATCCACTATCTAAGACCAAAAATCATAGTGGGAGAATCAATATAATTTTCAGTAATCATGTAATCATGAAAAATCATTCAATGGATGTATACTTTATGAAAAATTATTTTCAATAAATAAAACAATAGGTTTAATATAGGCCCTTCATGGTTATCATATATTGTAATCCCTTATAATGGTTCAGAATGAAAATTTGAATTAACCCAAGATTATCACCCGACAGTGTCTAGATTTGTGTAAAGTAATAGTCACATTAATAGTTCTCTAGTGAAGATCTAATTTATACCTAATCATCCACTTTTATATTTAATACCCCATAGACATCAATTACATAACCACATCCATTTTTTTGTATCATGACGGTAATGGTTATTATTGGAAAACTATATAATATCTACAATACCAAGGGTTTTATATATTATTATATACATAGACATATACCTATTATTTTATCAATGTTTTTTATTCCTTATCTCTAAAAACAACTAAACTGTTATGCAATACCAACTATGGAATCCCAATAACAAAATATATAAATTTTAAAACATTTTAAACGAATATTTGTATATTAAACATTTATATATTACCTATAATAGTAATGGTTTAGTGTCTTTGTGAAATATATCTATATAAATATAATTTCCTAATGGATATTTAGGATCACCCATAATTATCATCAACTAGATTACATTCCTTAGACATACACTACTTCAAATCATTCTTCATAACATGGGAAAAATAGAGATATAATAAATATTAAACTCATATTATCAGAAATGGTAATCATTGAAGTTTCCAGAAAACGATAATATATAATAATAACTGCATGGTAAATTGATCATAAATCAATAAGGTTCAATAAAATTAATTAAATTTCATTATTTCCAACACATTACCTATGTTTTTTTCATAATAAAAGTAAAATATCACAAGATTTTGGAATAATCAATAATAAAGATGATTCATTGGACCATATCATATACCTTAGAATATAGGAAAAGCATAAACTTATATAATTTTGAACATGTATAAAGAGTAACATGTTCACTATTTATGTTGAAGACTTCAAATGTGGTCATCACATAAATATATTGATATGAAACCATGTTCTTGCATTAAAATATGAACATGAAATCTTGAAAATAAATTTATATGTGTAAATAAAACTAGTTACATTATTAATGTTGTAAAATTGAAATTTGTTTCACTCATTACATATTTATCTCAAGATTTATCAATATTTACCCAATTAATTTGAAGGTTATAAAAATATGGTACCATCTATCACATTAAGAAAAACAAACATATTTGTGACACTTTATCATTAAAAATTAATCATATCATTCTATTGAAACCCATGTAATGAAAACCAAATTCTTAAACATTTCAACTTTTCATTATATAATAACCCATGGAAATGATATTGGTTTTATAAGGGATTCATTATATTATAATAAATATGTGGTAAAGAGATGGGTTTCATAGAGTCATATGAATATCATCATCATTATAATCTATAAAAAACAAATTTATGGCATTATTAGTTTATATCCCTAGTAAAGTATATAAATAAATTATGGAAGATGATATATATTAAAAATACCATTATAATAATACTTGATCCATTTTTTTAAATCATCAAATAAATATCATTTATTTTGAGAGAATATTGTCCAAAAATTCCATAATATTGAAAAAATATATTTCACAAAAAATAATCATTGAAACAGGTCATTTAAACATCAAATTAAAAAATGTTGAGGATTACAGGAAAATATGTTCATTCCACACAAATTAATATAATAAATTAATTTCAACCATATTTGAATGTAAAAAAAATGAATTCATAAAAAATGTCTCCTTGAAATGCTTCATATTAAACCATTCTATAAAAAGTAAATGTTAAAATGATTTATCATTTTAACAAATATTTTGTGTGGAAAGAGATCACATTTTTTTAGTATCATTTAATATATGAAATGCTCACTAAAAAAAAATTAAATAATGGTGATTTTTCATTACAAAACATTTTCTAGATAATTTTATGTATAGAATTGAGGAATGTCGTGGAAATAAATATGAATTATAGAAATTTACATAGGATAAGAATATATATTTTTTAATATATATAATCCATCTAACTTCCCTTAATGGAAATATAGCATATATAAGCTCTAAATGAAATTATATTGTATCATAAAATCTTTACTACATCGGTACCATTTCAATAATAACCATAATCATTTAAATAAAATAAAATGAAACATTAAATCAGATTAATTTAATGACATTCAAGAAATATCATATAAAATTTATATCATATACACTATGTGAACGAGTCATGGGGAAAATATTTTATAAGTCTCATGGAAACAAATGTGAGACAAGAATCCCTCACCTCACATTAAAAATAATTTTTATACACTCTAATATCCTATATTATAGATATATATTTATTAGAAATATATTCCAAAAATATTTTCTTAGAGAAATTACTCAATATAATTTCCCCATACATTTAGTTATTCTTTAATGAAAAATTTTTCTTTAAAATGGATATTTGGGAGAAAAATGGTTCATTTTCCACAGTTATATTAATTTGATGGTTTTGGTACATATAAATTATTCACGGTTTGATAATTTTAATAATATTATTAATAAACAATGTTCCATATTCATTCATTATATGTACATTTATTTACATTCAAATAAATCATATATGTAAAATAAATTACATAACATCATCGGGATAATAGTCTACACATACATACGAGTGATGTTTTGACTTTTCGATGCAAGGAATTAAATAAATTTAAACTATATTTTACCTTTAAAGAATATTTTTTATGTCATAAAAGTTATATATATTCCATAAATACATTATTAATACTATTTATGTGTTTGGAAAATGAAAAATGAATCACATCGCTTCTTGGAAGTGGTAGTCCACACGTGAACATGAGAGATGATATAATTTTCCAATGGATGAAATTTTACGAATGTATAGAAGTAATTATGATTATCAATGAATAGTTTTTTAACAAATATTTTATAATAATTATATTTACATCCCAACAGACACCCAAAAAACATATTCATGAAAATTGAATCAAATTGTTATGTGGAAGTTGTGGTCCACATGTACACCCAAGTGACACTTTCACTTATTATTTCATATAATGGAGTTTAAAATAGTTAATAAAAAATCATTACTAAAATATAGTATATTTATGATATAGAATTATTTTTTAAAAAATTTATTATGTAGATTTAAAAAATATGGTTAAAATGTTCTTAAAGTACTCAGTTAGGAATTATAAAACATTATTGAGAAACCTATTTTTGATTATAAATTACTAAATGAATGGATGGTATTATGTGAAAAACATGACCTTTAGAATATATTAATGGATTTTTGAAGGTTTTAGGGTATTTATTTCCTTAGATGGAAGACTCATGATGTGTTATTTTGTATGTAGAAGTGGTATTCTTTTAAATGGGTGGGAGAAGACGCACATGTAAAATTTTAGTAGATTGAAATATATTATTGAATTACTCAAGTAATGTATCTCAAAAAATTAAAAATAAAAGAATGTATAAAGTATAATTCGGAAATATAATTTAAAAAATAAATTATTTTTTTTATAACTTTAACATTTTATATTTAAGTAAACCACAATAATCAATTGTTTAACCCTAACCATAGTCATAGAATTTTACTATTATTACTATTAATTATAAAAAATAAAGTCACCATATTAAATTAAATATGTTATTATTATTATAAATTTGTAATAATTTTTATAGAAATGTTTTTATCTATGATGATCATTACATTATAATATAATATAACTGAACACCATAAAAATTATTTTTCAAAAAATTTATTTTTCTGCAAAAAAATTAACTTTACCATAATTGATATACATATAAAAACTATTAAATGAATACTAAAATATTTTATGAAATATATTATCCTTAAATTTTGGTGATATCATTAATAAATAGTTCTAATTTAACTTTAATATAACTAAAACCCATTTCATGCATGAAACTAGTTTTTTTATAAAATAATTTATTATTTTAAAATACTATTATTTTTTACTGAAAAAATCAAAACAAATAAATGAATTTTATATGTTTCGAAACAAGAAATTTTCATAATTTAGTAATATATAATTATGTGTTATAATAAAAATTATATGTTATCATAGTCAATACACATCATATATTATTTAAACATTGTATGAAAAAGAATAAATATATGAAATCTAATTTAATTAATGAAAAAAATATCATAACATTTATATGTGTTACACTCCACCACCCTTACAAAATTATTTAACTCTAAATTAAAACACCCTGATACAAAATATGAGTACAATTTTAACACATAACATTCTTTGGATCCCATGGATATTCTTAAAATTTGTAGTTCCATTATAATAATTTTAGAAGTTGAGTTGTCTTGTCTCACTATACAATCTCTCTTCGATCCATAATCACTGACATTTGTTTTATGTAATAATTATCATGATCTAGTAGTATGAACTACAATTTTATAAATTATAACATATTAGGTATGTACTAACCTTGGATATATTGATGGAAAACATCATGAACATTAGAGAGACTATAATGACCGGATATTTTATGATATATTTTTCGTTGAAATATTTTATTTTAATTTATTTATTGTATTACCTTCAACATCATGTTTTAACAGACCATAAACATTTTTACTATTATTATTCAATCCAATAATCTATTACCTAGAATTTATAAATGATGTAATTAATAGTAATAAACACATTATAAATTTTTATAATAGTTTTATATAATGTAAAAATATGGAGAAAAAAAGTTAAATAATTTTTAGTAGTGTCGTTATATGTTTTGAAAATAATATTTTCTAAAAAAAGAATTTATTTTTGTGGAGAATAATGAAATAAAAATTTTATTGTTTCAGAAATTTAATATTATAAATGATTTTTTAAATTCATCATGTCAATGTCAGATTTGGAAAAATGTTTTGGATTTTTTTGGAAAACATTAATTTTTCAATGATTGATGAAGAATATGAAGTTTTTATTTAAAAATACATTTTAATTTAAAGAATTTTTGGGTTAATTTTTGTTTAAAATTGGGTTTGAAGGTATTTTATGTTCATTATATTTATACTAATAACTTTTTGTTATTTTATTCATTTTTTCATATTGAAGTTTGATTTAATTTGTTTAAAACAGTTGATCATTTTCTCTATAGAAAACAACTTTCTCATTGCATATATAATATTAATTTCAAATTAAATATTTTCACATATTTTAATGGAAATTTTAAAAATGGATTAAATTTTTCATAATCATAATAATTTATATTATATAATAATTTCATCTTAATTTTTGGTAACAATTAACAGTAAAAATAGTGAAAATAAATTTCCATCACTAATGTTAAAACATATTTACTAGGGGTTTAAACTAAAAATATAAGAAGTTGAAAGTCCTATAAACATTCCCAATACCCATTGGATGGAAATATATAGACCATATAACGTATATGGTTTTATTATGTCTTTTATGGGAGATTTAATTCTTTAGAAAAATACTTATACATTTTATTCTTTTTATTTATTCAACGTGTGTCTCCACCCCTATATATAAAAGTCCAGAAACTGAGCCATTATATCCAAACATCCAAAAAAACATTTATCCTGAAATTCCATCCCAATAATCTCAATTAAATATCACACATAATATAGGCCTTCTTGAGATCATATATCCAATCTATTTTGTCATTAGTTTAAATGTATAGATTTTTTCCAATGAAGATTCTATGTTTTTAACTATGTGTTTTTCTTAAAGTTCACTTATATATACATAAATTATTTATAAATTATTTTGATATAATAATATCAGTATCTACCACATAATATGATGTAATTATGTTAATTTAATAACTTATATCCATCTCCACCTCCATCAAATGGGATGATAAATAAAAATTCAATTGTATAGTGGACTACCACCTCGTGAACCGATGTTCTTTATTTATCATGACAACTTATCATAGATGGAATAATTATGTGATAAGTGAATATATATGATATTTATGATATTATTATACATTTTTAATTATTATATCCCATATATGTTCTTCCATTATATCTCATGTGAATAACATAACATTTCTCGTGTGTACAATAGAGTACCACCTCATGAAGTGTTGTGATTTATTTACGCATTGCATGGAAGGTAATACAGATCAATTTAAAAATAATATCTATCATATATAAAATACAAAATAATCTAGAATTTTATTATATTATCAACCATTCTTTCATTCAATCTATTAAGAAAATAGAAAAAAATATTCATGCATGTGTACAACCAACTATCTCTAAGAACTGTACATTTCAATACTATCTATAAATTTTATGTATCACATTAAATACATAATATTTAGAATATATATTATATTTATATAATTTTTTATGGATTAAAGTATTTTCTACACCACATTTTTTATTCCTCCCACACATGAAGCACCTCTACCACTCCCAATCGAGCTCATCCTCCCCCTAAGGTAGGATTTGAGCTACCACCTCCATCCAGAATCCAATTAAATTTTCATCAATCACAATAAAATCCTAGTTTTAATCAAGTCACTCCCCCAGAATATTATTTTTATCTATCTCTCAATCATCAACATTGTCTTTTTTTGAGATATTTCTCTATATTTACAAGTAGTTTTTTTGCTTATTCAATTTAACTTGAACCATCTCAAATCATAGAATGATACTAGATGAGTGGACATTCATAAGTACAATGTAATAGGTATACCCTTTTTTAGTTAATGTTAGTTATTTTTTTATGATATGTAGTTGTGCTATGTACTAGTATTTTTGTATGAAGCCTCGTAATTGTGATATCTTTGATGTAGATCCAAATTACATCAATTAACAATATTATACAAAAACATATTACAATCTGAGGTATTTATCCACCACATATACTACCCCTAAGTGTATTTTATTAAAAAAATTATAAATTAATTGTTATTTTTCAATCAGACAACCTATTGAGTTTTGTAATCTTATAAAATTTCAATTATTTAATCAAATGGGACATATATGAAGGTATAAGGGTGTGAAACTCAACTCTATCATCACATAGTGACCAAAAAAATTTCTAAGTGGATGTGGCCAAAATTATTATTGAATGAACTTGATGAATTATTAGTGGTGTGCATGTTGTCATGGCTTATCTTATTAATTTTTCTTTTATTGTGTTATTTATTTATGGAAAATTCACTTGGAAATCAATACTATTAGTTCATACATTACCTCTAATGTAATGTGGAATAATAAATTCATGGATATTCACAATGTCCTCATAACTCTAATAATTAATTTTATGTGTATATTGAAATGATAAAAAGGGAATAGACACTAACATGACCATTTTTTTATAAGTTATAAGTGAGTAGATTAGTGAATTTATTACAACTGATTAAATTTTTACTAGGTATTGAAAGTAGCATATCCCATGCCATCTTATATTATTTTTTTGATTTGGGACATCTCGTTATGGCACAAAATTATTATTATGGAATGAACCATGTTGTATTATAGTAAGACACGAACAAGGGGATCGAGGAATGGCACTTGTGACCCCTATTTAAGATTACATAAGATATGGATCTGACTAGGTGATCAAGGTATGACACCTCTGACCCCTATTTATTATTATATAAATTATGAAATCTCAAGGTTAGTATTCTTGTATGGTACCTACAAACTCTATAAATACTCATATATCATGATATAAAACTCCTTAGATATTACCTGAGTACTTGCCCCATATAGGTGTGATACTATTCTGATCATACGATTGGACATGATCCTTAGTCTATATGAGGTCCCCTGAGTTATTTATATTACACCTTTCCCTCAAAGGTTTGATAATTTTTATCTGATATATCTTGTATTTCAGTAGTTTATGCTATATTATTTGATGCAGTTTCATTTTATTCATAATTTACCTTAAACTTGTTTTCTCATAATTTTTTCTTGAATGTAGTCTCTTATAGTTTTTTAATAGTCATGTAACCTAGGTATTTCAGCCCTATTGATACATTATTAATTTGTTTTAGTGTATTAATACATGTACATGATAGTAGGTGTTCATATGTATTTCAGCTTATCCCAAAGAAGATATGGTTAGTAGGTTTTCCTTGAGAAACATAATCCTTATGTCTTACATTTATTTTTTATTTAATTATTTATTTATTATTACTATAAACAATATTATTTTATATTATTAGACTATATGATAGTTATAACCCTTTTGTGGTGGTCCACTGAGTATATATCGTACCCTATTTATGACAAAATAGCACTAGGGGACTTGAAAATACCTCATGGTAATAGTTTTTGTTTTATGGGTTGTACAAGTAAATTCCTTTTTTTCATGGAAAATTAGATGAATTTGATAAGACATATATTAGGTGGTTCATGGAGTTATCCCATAGGGTTTTGTTCGTTTTTCATTATATAAGTACTATTCAGTATTGAATCACCTACTACGTGTTTCCTTTTTTAGTGATGTGGTCTCATATAGACATTCATGCATGATTGAATATTTTCTATCAGCCACTCTTTTAGTTTATTATTATTATATTTATCTACTAGATTTATTTACACAACCCCACTATTTATTGGTCTATTTATGAAATAACATTGTGCTACTATAATCATTATGGTATATTAACCACACCATAGTTTCATAATACCCTCATCGCTGATCAAAATCCTCCAAAATACAGGGATCCATGCTTGATAAATTGCACAAAGAATCAAATGTATTTTGTTTTAATTATTTATTGTTTGATGTGTTACAATTTGATCATAGTCCATCTATAAGGTATATTTTCCTAGTCATTAGAGAACATATGACTCATCTAAATGTTTGGGATAACGATCCAAATAGAATCAGGTGTTTTGACATAGTGCTCATTTTTTGGGAATTATGTTGGACTTTAATGATGAGTGAGAGTGTATCTCTACAGGGAATCACATGTTCAACAAGAGTAATCTGTTAAATCATGATTTTAATTGGTTTATTTATTCTGTTTTCGAATTTGAACATAGTAAAAGAGTATTGGTCTAGTTGAGGACCCACAATTATGAATCTTTTGAATACATCATTAGCCAAGTTGTAATTTGTTAGTTGACCTTAAGTGATCATGGTTTTACATATTTTGTAAAGGTATTTTGGTGAGTATATGATAATGTGATTATAGGTTCATTTGATCGATTTTTTTACAAATTGAATAGTTGTGGTTCGAATTATCTTATTTCTAGAAGTTAGGTATAGTTGTTTTGTAATCTGCATTGATCACATCATCTTGAAAATTATATAAGTGTTTCGGGACTAAAAATTAATTATTTTTACCCACATAGTGTAATTTTTCATTAGTTTTGATCATGTCCCCATCACGACAACATCCATGGTATACTATGGGAGAATCAGTTGTTGGCTGAGATAAAATAATAACCTTCTTTTTTTGGAGAATATACTCCATGTGTGTTGTGCTCTGGAATCATGGATTTTTTAGTGGCATGTTTAGTCAAATGTGATTCTACGATTCCCATGTATGAATTCCTTATATAGACTCATGGACACTAGCTAGTTCTTTATCTTGGCCACTTTTAGTGTCAATTAGTATCTTTGATGCATTGAAATAATGGATTTTAACTAGAATATCTATTGTAAATGTCAGAATATGTAATAACTTGAATTTTCTAAATAGGGTCTAGTTGATTATTCCAAGGTAACCTTGGGAACAAATTAATTTGAGATGGTTTGTTTTATAGGGGGATTATATTAGTGTATTGGATCAAGTAAACACCCATGCTAATTCTGAGGAATTACCACTTAAATTATTTTTTTCTAGAGATGTTACAAAAATCTAGTTATGTGTCCTGTTGAATGTAACTAGTAAAATATTTATGTAACCTTATTTCAAGGAATTAAAATCCAGTTTTTTAAATAACAAGTTTTCAAAGATGTACATTTTTTATAATTTTCATATGGATGTGTCTCGAATTTATCCTTCTTTATGGAGTAAATGCGATTGGTGATGAACCGTTTTTTGTATTTGGTTGAGATATGGTTAGTGGAGTGCTAGTCGGTTGGATATTTTCATGGAAAATATATATTTTCTAGGAAAATTATTGTCGACCAGGAGTTTACCATTACATTGTATTGATAATCATGGTGAGAGAATCATTATAGTGTTAATATCATGAATGAACACACAATTATGATGGTAGTGATATCATGGCTCGATGTTTCTTTTCAAATAGAAGATCCAATCATATAGAGAGATACATGAATGTTTTAGAATGATATGATGATGAAATCATGTGTTAAGATTGATGGGATTGGTTAAGAAACATATTGATGTTTTAGTTCTGAATTAGGTCATTGACTCGAGTTGAAATGGAATATGAAAAATATATCAAATGGATGATCGTGGTGCATTGAAATTTTGAAATTAAAAAGACCATCTTGAATGAAGCCTTAAAAATTGAGTAGGTCAAGTTATTTTTTTCCACATGGAAACATGGGGATGGGACATTATAGGGTTGGGAGATTATGCGGGACCATATTTTTTGATCACGTAGATATTATACCAAAATTTAATTTTTTCCATTTTGGGGGATGTTCTCCTAACAAAATCATGTTTCAGAACCTAAATATTATAATTATAAAAATGTAAGTTTTTTTAGTTATGGTTTACACTCCATGCGGTATCTTGGGATTTTGTTGAGTTTTTGAAGTGTTGGGATCCAAAAGAACTTGTTTTTTGATGATCGGAATTAGGCGCACGATTGGTGAAAAGTTATCTTATCAATGTGGTTCAACCATACATCCCATTTAATAAGGATTGTGGTTATTATAAACTGTGAGACCCCTTTTTGTGTAACCATGTTTCACTGTGGAGGTTTCCAGGGGTGATTAACATGGGAAACATAATGTTTTTCAAAACAATAAACATAGTTGGCACCCCTAGTTTCACTTAACCAGTATATATGCATGGTATTGTTCATAGATTTCCTAATATTGTAACGTAAATGTGATTTTTTAAAGGGATGGTCCTAGAAATTGAATCATGTATGGTTGGAAAATGGTTATCCAAACCTTGTGGATACTAAAATAAAGAAAAATATGATTTCACTTCTCTAAATTCTCTGCACATTTTTTCTTCTTTCCTTGTGTGAATAAACACATATTCTACCTCTTGACCTCTTCCTTCATTTATGGTTGGATTTGATATACATGTTTCATCCAAAATCTGATTTGAGTTTCGTATATCACAATTGATGTCTCTTCATAAAATTTTCACTTATCCTTCCTCCTTTATAAGTTTATCAAGGATTCATCAACACTATCTTCATGGAAACAAATTATACTGGATTTGAAGTTATTTTTTATTTATTATAATTCTCTAAAGATAATTTAAATCAAATCTTGATATTGGATGTCTAAAAAATCCAAATGATGATGTTGTTTGTCTCCATATTTCCTTCAATATTTTAGTTTTTTATATAATACTTTGCTAATATTTCCTTTTGAAAAATCTAAAATATCAAATCCTTCATATAGATATAATTGAATTGAATTAAATGGATGATAACATTAAATTGTATTATTAAAGGTTCATTGAATGAACTTGGACCACCCCTTAGTCATTATTCATAAAATGAATTATAAATCATGTATTGTTTTCAATGAGGCTACTATTTTATGTATGTTATCTCATAAAATGAAAATATGTTAATTAAATAAATTTTATTGGAATGTGGAATGGTGTAAAACTCCATTATATCATCGCCTAGTGATCAAAGCATATCATAAGTGGATATGAATATATTCTTAGTCAATGAACACGATGAAATATGAGTGGTTTTCATGTTATAATGGGACATCTTATACATTTTTTAGCATATAAAGTAATCTATTTTTAAAAATTAACCTGAACCTCATTACCTTTTGTGAATACTTGGACTCTATTTTAAAGTGAACTGATAAAGGCATGGAAATCCTCATGGCCCTGATATTTCTGATAGTGAATTGAAAGTATATATTGAAATGATTGTATGGTAATGGAAACTGAAATTATCCTCAATTTATATCACTTATAATTGACTGGTTTAATTAATCGATTAAGGATTACAATATAATTTTTGGGTATGGAAACTATCATATCCCATATCATAATATATTAATTTCATGATGTTGGAAAACACATTATGGAAGTTACTTCTTATGAATGAATAGAATATGTTTTATTATAGTATGGAACAAATTAGAAGTTATGGATATGGAATGTATGACTTCAATGTATGGTTAAATATGTTATGCAACCATCTAGGGGATAAAGGTATGGCACCTGTGAACCATTGATATTATTACCTTCATTATGCCACCGATGAGGGGGATCGAGGTATGGAACATGGGGCATTCACACACATTCATATATAGAGATATAGGATTCCATGGTTATTAACTTTGAAATTGGACTATTTAAGTTTGATTGTTTTTTAATCCTACCATTGGATGAGTTATTTGATCTCAACAAGGTCTCCGTAGTAATAACCTTGCTACATGGACCACATATGTCTAATACTTGTTATATAATATATTTCGAATATGTTGTAGTTAATGGTTCACTATTGTATTTAGTTACATTTTATTAATTATCTATAATTGAAAATATTTCATTAGTCTTTGGGAATGTTGTACCATATGTTCTACTGATAGGTATGACACCTGGGTTTGACACCCCTATTGAGATATGATACCCTAATGTGGATTCCTTGGTACCAAACCTCAATTCCATGTGAGTGAAAGTAAATTTGTGAAAAGAAGTGTCTAATATATGCACATATATAAATGATGGAATGTGTTCAGATGTATTCTAGAATAGGCTAAAAAAGGTATGGTAAGCATGGTATCCTTGATGAACCTGATCCATCTTATTTGTATATATTTTTTATATATTTATTTATTCATTATAGATGGAAACTATTGTATTTTAGATTCACATACAAGATTATGTTTAGACTCCATTGGTGGTGGCCTACTAGGTATATATCAGACCCTACTCTATCTTCCATTAAACTTGTGTACCTTAATGGACCTCATCATTGTAGGTTCAGGAGTATGGATTAAGACTGTACTATCTTTTTGTGCATGGTTTCTGTGGACAAAAAGACTGAGTTGGTGCTCATGACGCTCGAGGAGTTAGATCTTGGGGATTTGTTTTTAATTATACATATATTATTTATTATTTTGTCACTTAATCAATGTTTCCTACTTTATTAATGAGGATTAATGTAAACATGATTACCATATTATATATTTAGTTTTATCCACTCTATCAGTTTATTATTATTATCTTCTACCCATCAATCTTGTAATTAAACTAATATCCTTATTGAGTGAAATATTCATGATATTATACTGTTCGACAATGATCATGAGGGTGTATATTCCCTCTAGTACCACCATTATATAGTCTCAGCTAGTTAGTAGCCTCTAGCATATGGGGAGGTGAACGTGAGGACATAAGATTTACTAGCTCAGGGAAACCATTCGATGTTTCCAATATTGGGATGTTACATGATGTGTGTGGTTATATCATCACCTATTTATATATTAATACAACTGGATGTTACATTACGAGGATGGATCTTCGATGTGAGCCTAAAAAAATGTTCATTCAGTCGCAGAATCTATCTCTAATTATATATTTCAACTCGTTCCTATGAAGTGAAATGAGAATGGGATACCACATCAGTAGGATTTATTCTCTTATGGTTTCCTCTTATATTGATACATGTAATCTTATTGAATTTCCCATTTCATGAGATTGATTTACCTAGATTATTTTCAAGTTGATATGGATAGAGGATACTGTATTTATATGTTTTTCTAAACTAGAGTGGTTAATATCACTTTGTTCCATATTTTACGATACACCCATCCAATATTTGAAATAGATCACACTCATCTTATCATTAATTTGAATCCACATACAATTTTGTTATATCCCTTTCCCATAAAATTTAATAAATTTTTGATTTATATTATGGGGGTAGGAAAATTTTTAATAATGGAGGAGGGATGATTTTATATGTAATCACACTCAAGAATATAGCTTAAAAGACTAAAATAGTGAAATATATTTTTAAGGAGTAGGGACAGATATAATTATATAAGATTGATGATGAATTTAATGTTGTGGAGGTGGCCCTTAATGATTTTTGTAATTATATTAAACTGATCATCATCCCCTATAAGAGGAGGTTCAATGAAACCCTTAATTAGATGATGCCATTTGTATTAATGAAATTATTCAATGGAACCAGTAAAATGTCTAATGGATAATGGGGGGTGATATATATTCAAGGTTATATCACTATTTTTTATGGGGGATAAATGATAAGACTGGTCTTTGAACATTTAAAATTAGTTTTAGCCTCAAAAAATATGAAGATGAGATTACTAATGGAGTTTTTTGTTTCCTTCTAGGACATTAAACTGCTAATGAAAATCAAATTTTACTAGAAATGATTTAAAATAAACCTTTCTTCATCAATGAATAACATATTATGTGTTTTTTTAACACATATTTAAGGATAAATTATGTCTTCCTTTTCTTATTCAAATATTTTCTACTATATTGAAGCGAATGTATTTATTTTAAGGGTTCTAATGTTTAAATTGAATAATCTCTAAAAAAAATTAAATGTTAGGTTATTTAGTAATTCATCAATTCCTCAATTTCTTATGAGATTATTTATCACTTAATTTAGCTACATATTACGATGGAAACTTTTATTGATATAAAGTAACTCATATCATTTTACATTGAGGAAACAATCATAAATATTATTAGTAAAATAATTTGTTGATTCATTGGATTGTCATTTATAATTTTATATATCCCAATATTTTTTTATTGAACACTGAATAAAATATTCAAAATTTAATGTTTATTCCATCTAATAATTATAAATTCCCTTAAGAAACCAATAATGGAATATTTTATTTAAATATTGACATATCTAATTCATTTTATACAATAAAATTGTACATTACAATTATTTTCATATAGAGGTGCATATTTTGTATCGGGTTAATTCATATAATATGAAAAATTAGTAATAGTGATACATTTGACATTCTTATTAATGTATCTCTAATGGGTTGTCTTCAATAAACCTAGTGTGTTATTTATGGGTATCCCCTCTAGAAGATCCTCTTTTACTATGATAAATATTACTTTATCATATTTATTATTTATACCCAAATATTGTACATTACATGTATATGAATCTGAGATGAAATTTATGGTACCCTTAATCCTTTTTTATGTCTGTTATATTCTAATATTTAGTGAATCCTAAAAGATGAAAAATAAGGAATGAATTAGAGTTTTAAACCAATATGAGAATGTTTAAGGGAAATATATCAATTTTATAATATAATTAATCATTTTTTTGAAGAGGAATTATATAATCAATAAAGAATAATAATGTAAGAGCACTCGGTTGGAAGAGTAAATCTATAGTATTTGAGTACAACATTGTTCTTCATTTTTATAGGAAAATTTAATGTAATAACTTGGGGAACATTAGATAAATAATTATTTAATATATGAAATTAATGAAAGGGAAAAATATACCATATACCGAGATAATTTTTCTTATTATTTGTTTTATGAATTTAATGTTTTAATATGATTTTTTATTGCGCAAATGACCTTTTACATTTATTAAAATGTTCCAATCCATGTTTAGAAACATCATCTGAATTGGATGCATTCATGAGAAAAAACTATTCAATTTTTCTTGGAAAAATTATACTATGCCTTTAACATGGCGTGTTATTATAATCAAGGACCTCCAATAATTTACAATGTCTGTTCTCAAAAATTCAACCTGGAATCTCTTCATTACCGATGATAAATATTTGGAATTCCATAAGCTTATATTTATTTCGATACTCAAGTAATTTTATCATTACTATCTTCATATTATTTTTTTCGTGGATGTAAAGTCATACAACCTTGATTTAATGAATTAGTAAAAATTGATATAATGAATATACTCAATGATGAATTTATAGATGACGGATATCATATATGATGAACCAAATCTGATTCTTCAACAATTCCAACAGATGACCATCATCGATGTGGACCAGAATACTGAACAACTTCTCTAACTTGATGAGTTTTTGTTGTTTATTTAGGGATACTAATACATAGACCAAGAAATTTTTTTATTTGACCTTAATACAACAATGTTATTTACTGTGTTTCATAACAAAACATTGAAATGATCTAGTAGAAAAGCATACCCAGTAGGATAAAACATTTCTGAATCCATTTCATTGACTTGACATAAGAACTACTTCTATGGGAGATGTGGAGGAAGTGTCTAAAATTTGTTGAATAGTTATAGATATATAAAGTATATACTATTTTAGTTGTGTTCCAAGTGTTTGTAGACAGCTGAAAATGAACATCATATTTTTATTGGCTACTAGGTCTCTACTTCACTTTGAGATCATCTATATGGAATTTTTATATCAATTTATGAATGGAAATAATCTTCATGTTTATAATAATGTCCATAATTTAAAAAATCTAAGTGAAAAAAACTTCACATAATTTCTTAAAGCCTCAATGGACCTCTTCACATTCAATGGAAGGAGATAAATGGGGAGCAATTTCAAAATAAGATAACATCCTTGCATATGCAAATTATACATATTAATTAGTAAATATAAGATTAATCCAAAATAAAAATTGGTTCACTACATAAATATATATGATTGATATATCAACCACATGATTTCTAAGCATTCCATGTAGATAATATAACAACATAATAATGAAAGTATTCTGATGAATTATACCACATTAAACATGGATTAAATTGAATGCAGACATAGTGACCGTTGTTGCTACAGGACTATTAGGTCGTAGAGGTGTGTTTCACAATAATAGACGTTTCATAATGGTTTCTTTAACTTTATGGTTAATTGGACAAGGTATTACGTAGAGTTATGGAGGATGATCTATTCTCTTATATATGACATTATATTCTTATATATCATTGTTTGGTGTAAAATGACTCGACCACAACCACTGATTCATGAAGAAAAGAGTCCCAAAATATTCCATTGAGAGATATTTCAGTGTGGATCAAGTTTCTTCCTAATGTGTATCATTTCTTCCGTCACGTGATACAAGTATACAATGTTTCCAATTATACAGTGGATGATCTATCCATGTAATATATCGTTAATTCATTATCGATGTGATCATTTTTAATGACATGGCACTATTCAAACCTGTTTGACTCTAATGATTGGGGTGAGAACTAGACAAGAAACTGTAAACCCACATAAATCTCATGCGCATTAGATTTATTTTCCTAAATGTTTACAGATGGGTGATCTAATATCATGGAAATTTCTACATTTTTTAATACTTCTACGTTACCATAATATAAACCTCAATTCTAGATCCTATACAATAGATTTTGGTAATCCATGAAATATTAAAACATCCTTAATGTACTTTCTAGAAGATAATGAATGGAGATAACTTTAGAGAAGAAAATTTAGTTGGCTAATTTAATAAAGAAATCAACTAAAAACCATATATCATTGTAACCATTACATTTTTTTATGTTAGGATGATTAAATAACTGGTACAATTTTCTTATTTCCATTCTAGTGTGTATAATCCTTGTAACAACCCCTTATACATATTTCTGTCTATAATAACTAATAGACATACATGGAGTTAAGATATATACTCTAAAATATCTCTGTTCATGTTACCCAAATTAATAATTATCTTTTGGTTCTCTATAAATCTACATATGTCTATGATGAATAATAAATCATGACATATGAGGTTCATCAGATATTTCATTCTTCAATTCTAGTATTGAATGGGAAAATACACCATTATTAAAGCATACCATTTTATACCAATAATTTTTAAACATATGATCATTCCTAACAATATTATGTATTTCCATATCATCCTCTCATGCCTCTTTAATCATTATATGGATGAATGGTATGATATTCATAGTATATATATAAATATATTATTTTTCCCTTTTAATTTTGATTTCAAGATCCATATTCTAAAAGCCCAAGAATATTGGTCCTATTATAATCATCATCATAGAAATATTATCATGTCCTTTATGACATGGAGAATTAGATACATTGTTTTCCTCCCTATTGTGGTATTATTTTGAGCAGTCATGTTATTTTATCAATTCCAACCATCACTTTTCTAGGAATACTCAAATCATTTTATGTGAATATATACATCATGGTTATATAATTTGTAAATATATATATATATATATTAAATCATTAACCACAGTAATATTTCGATTATATTTTTATATAAATAATTAATTCTTCTAACTCTAAATCATGATACAAGTGATTTTTTTTCATGAATTTTTAATTAGTATTTTCCATAAGATTTCAAAATAAATTTTGTCAGGAGAAGATATCTTGGTAAATTAATTTTAAGGATACTATAGATCGACAAAAATATTCAACCAAAGGGTAGTTTAACAATCAATTCTATAAAACACTATACGCTGGATGAATTGCTTGAAGGCTCTCCATGGGATTGATTACATTGCTACTCATGCCTACCGTGAAGAAAATGTTGTTGCTGATGCCCTTGCTAACAAAGGACACCATCAAAGAATGACTTGGTTTGACACTCTACCAGCTAATTTATCTTATCTTTTCGACAGAGATTGTAAAAAAATCTCATCTTTTCATCTCTTGTATCCTTTTTATTTCATATAATGTGCTTTGACCTTTTAAAAAAACAATCAATTCTATAAAAAATATTATTTTAAAGTCTATTAAATTTTTCTCTGCTTCATCAATCCAAATAATGAGCCTCCTGTCTGAGTATTCATGTTTAACAGATGGGATAATTTTGAGAAATAATTCATAATACATCCGTAATAAACACTCAAACCATACAAAATATGGATGTCAATTACTATCGTTATCCAAGACCATTTTTTAATAATGCCCATTTTCAATGGATCAACTTACATACCCCCAATTTAAATTATATATCCCAAGAACAAAATATTATATTTCTAAAATTTACCCTTTTTAAATTTGCCATATAGATTTCCAATCATTAGGGTATTCAAAAAAATCCTAAAATTTCCTTCATGATTTCCCATTATCTTTTAATAATAATATTTTCTATAAAGACAACCACAAACTGATTAAGGTATTATCTAAATTATTTATTCAAAAAATTTATAAATATATCCAAATCATTGGAAATTCAAACTTTCAACACTATAAATTTGAAATGACTATACCTCTTATAGATAGTAGAATTTTTTATATCATCCTTCTTGATCTACAATTAGTGAAATCCATAGAAAATGTTAATAGTTGAAAACTATTGACTTCCTTAGTATAGATCAAAATGGCCATCCATATTGGGTATAAGATAAATGTTTTTGATAGTAATCCTATTATTTTCCTAATAATAAGAGAAATAACACATTAATCCATATTTCTTATTAATAAGATGAACTAGCAAACCCCATAGAGATGCAATAGGTTATCTAGATCCCATATCGATATTATACTATAATTTCTTCTTAATCCATATTTCTTATAAATAATATGTATCATTTTATAAAACATGTCATTATCATTTTTTTAAAAATTATTTTGGAACTTACTCCTTCGTCATTGTTTCATTATTTCTGTAATCATAATCATGAAATATATATAATATTTATTAATTACATATTATTTTATAACCATTAATATGATTGGCAAATGAAAAATAACATACATCAGTTCGTTGAGACAGTAGTCTATATGTATACAATAGTGATGTTTATACTTTTTGATGGATGGATTAAAAGAAATATATACGTATATATAACCTTTCTATAATAATTTTTATATTATAAATATCATATATATTCAACAATAATATCTTTCATACTAGACACAATTTTTTGAAATTTAAATAAAATCACACCACTTGATAGAGGTGGTAGTTCGCATGTAAGAAAAAAGACATTTTCAATTTTTATCAGATGAAAAGGTGATAATGTAGTGAAGATATTACAGTTAAATTAGTATAATTAATCCTTAAATATCATATATAAACATTAAATCCACTTCAATAACCTTCCATGATATATGGTGATGTAAAATAATCATATCTCCAAATAGATTAGATAATGCACACGTACGTATAAGCAATACATTCATCCTGGATTAGATGGGAAGCAGGTGGAAAGTTTTATATCCATTAAAGTTGTAACAATTTTTTATATATATTATAGTAAATTAATAATTTACGAATCGATACCATATATTTTAATAATTTGGAAAGATAAATGAAATTGAAACTACTTGGTTAATAATTATAAATTGTTGTTGAGAAACCCCCACTGGCATTGAACTTACTCATTGAAAGGATGGTATTCTGATAGAATATTGACTTTTAACAAATGGGGAGTTATATTTAGAATGATTTAGGAAAGGAATTTTATAATAGAAAAGTACCATGATGTTTTAGGAATAGAGGATAAGTGGTATCATTTTAGGATGGAGGGAGAGGACAAACAAGGATTGTTTTTAAAATATTAAAACCTATTAATGTATTAAACATGCATGTTACTCGAAAATGAAAAATAAATTATGATTTGAAGGATATGGTTGAAATTTCAACAGAAAATAATATGAATTTATGTGTTTTATGAAATTTTAAACATTATCACACATGTCAAACCCTAGTAGACACTTTTTTTTCCATAACAATTGTAACAAAATTTTACTATTTTTACAATTAATTATAATCAAAATTAATTTTAAATTTTAAAATAAGTTAATTATATGGATTTATAATATTAAATAAATTTTAATAGATTCAGTTTATCTTTGTAAAAAAAATTATATATTACAATAAATACGTCAAATAAAACACAATTGTGTTTTGAAAATAATTTCTAAACAAAATTAGTTTACCTTCATAACATTCCTTATTAATCTATTATATGAATGTTAAAATAATACAATAAATTTATATTTATATATATATTTCAATTTTTCATCAACTGTGAATAATTTAATTTATTTAAAAGAAAATTGCATTAATTAAAATAATATATGAAGAAAAATAATATCATTTTACATTCAAATACTGTAATTTTATTTTCTATCTATTTATTGTGAATGAATTCATTTTATTATTATGTAAACATGATTTATGAAAATTTATTCAATATTATTCATAACCTTCAATCAACTGACTAGGTGATAACTATAAAAGTATATCATGGTTCATTTAACCTATAGGATGTGTGTAAAGCAAGTAATCATTGGAAATAAATTTATTTAAAGAGAAATATTCCATGAAATTATTGGGTGTGAAAATATCCCATTGAAGAAACAAGTTAGAAAAAATCACTACCAAAATTGTTAGTAGTGGTTCCCCATCCTCAACATAGATCATAAACCAAATAATGCATAAATTTAAAAAAAAATATATCCAAATAATATTTATATATTTAAGAATGTACTCAGATAAAAATTATCCCCTGGTTTATTTCCATTAATCCCAAATTCATCACATCCTACAGTTCTCCCATCTATATTTTATATCTTCCAAAATATTTGTTAGGACCCAAACATAACTACCTCAGTCCAATACATGGCCCAACATATCATTATATAATTAGTACACCTATCCATAGCTACATCATCATTATAAAATTTTTTACAAATTGTTTTCCTTGAAGCCACTACAACAAGTCACCGTGATTTATACATCATTCCATCATGGACCATACATATTCACCCATGTCAAGTTAGAGCCACAATGACTGGATACAAGTTTCTAATATAATATAATCCATTAAATATCACATAAACATTATTATTTAACAAATAAACACCATATGAAAAGTAAGAAGTTAAAATGTATTATATTATATTTGAGACTCTAAAACACTAAGTCATATGTATACAATGTGTGACTAAGATAAGGGGGAGAATCCATCTATTTGTTTCCTCACCAACACGAATGATGTAAAAAATAAGCCTCTAAAAATATGGCTATCAGTTACCCTATAGGAATATATGGGGTAGTATATGAAATATAAAAATATAAACAATATCATGAACCAAATCATTATGTTAAACAACCTATAATTAGACCCATCTTTATCTATATTCACATATGACCCTGATAAAAACATCTACGTAAAATGTATCAAACATAAAAACTATCATTATATTGATTTATAATTAACTAACCATTTATTAACTCAAATTAAACATCTAAAGACCCAAACCGTAGTATCATAGAGCTGGTGGTTGACTTATTTAATTTGAAATATATACAAGTATATATATCCCAGATGACTAAATACTATATTAGCCCCGGTAAATGATATATATATATATATATGAATATCAGAATACATTTTAAAGTTTAAAATAAAGAATAATATTTTAATTTATAAAACTATTTTAGCATATATGATATCCATTCACATCAATCATAATACACTTCCTATAATATTAAGGAATGTATTCATAATAATGGTTTGAGACAAGTTTCCTAATGGGGGTATTCATATAAATAAACTAATAAGGAATGACTAAAATGGAAGAATAAATAATTATAAAATAAATACATATAAATAATCACCTGAGTAAGAAATGTATAAATGAAGATAATATGAATATATAACAATCACATGGGAAACAATAAATTATTTCATATTGATAGAATGCATAATGTCGAATATGTAAATATCAACATCATAGAATCATTCCATGAAATTTTACATAAATTATTATGGACTTAAAAATATACCAAAATATAGATGGTTTCATGACTACTACTAATTCATTAACGTGATATGTAATTGTGAATTCCACATGTCTTTTAATAGGAATAAATAATTCATCATTTCAATAATAAAAAGAATACAATCAATATGCTTTAAAAATTAATAACTATTCGATTTTTTATGAAAAACCATATGAAACATCAATAAATTTTCAATAAACCATGTCCACAAACCATACTGAAAAATATGGTACAAGGATTCACAAGATTAAAACCATAGTAAAGGTAATAAATTAAACAATGTCTTTAGGCATAGATGGAAATAATTTTAAAATCACACTGGAAATTTTATAGAGTGAAATACAGCTTTTAAATTTGAAATGAAATATTTAAAATTATAAAAAATTTCAAAATTTGATGTGACCATTTTTATAGAATATAATTTTTATAAAATATAATTTAATTTTCAATGCAATGTGTGTTCTTGATAATGTAAATCTGAATACATGCTGAGAAAAAACCATTCCTTTCACAATTTGCTAAAAATTTCAAAAAGTGCATTTTCAGATTAAAGAAAGAATATTCCATTTAAATAAATATAAAAAGTAAACTATTAGTGAAAATTTAATTAATAAATCATGTTTAATGAGAAAAATTAATTTTATGAAATTTAAGGAAAAGATTAACAAGTGAGAAAAATATTCAAAAATGAGTTTGAAAACAATGTATGTTTTCCTTTACAAAATTATTTGGGTATTATGAGTATATAAAGAGAATAAATTGAATGAAACCCCATATATTTATATAAAAAATAATATTATAAAAACTATATTTTGGTTATGGTAGAATGATAAAATTATTTCCCCTATAGTGACATAAACATAAACAATCCTAAATAATGGCGTGATTGTGAAATAAACCCTTACCTCATGTTCCACTTTAATCATATGTTCCCAGAAATCACATATAATATATAAATATTTATTTATTTATTATAAATATATTAAAAATAAATTATCATATATATATATTACTGAATATTATTTTTGTATAATCTTCTATCACCCATTTATTAACAAATCATTGTTAAAATACTTATTACGGGTAATAACTTCTTTGTTATTCAGATATACTTTGGTTTGATAGTTTTTCTCATTATAAATTTATCATAGTTTCATTACCACCGTAATTTTTATAATGATTTTATTATAAAGTTTATTTATTATGTATATATATATAATTACATAAAAAACTATATATAGAATAAGGAATGAAACCTTTAATGGAGAGATTTGGTTATACGTATGCATGAGCAATGAATGAATTTTTTTGAGATATGGAAGAAGATAAAAGTAAATAATAATACATTTTAAAAAATTATTTTTATATGTTATATATTAATTAAATATATCCTTATTACCCTCCACTTGATGAGTTTGATGATCTTTTTCTTACTTTTTCATTTCCTTAGTTTTGGAAATCACAAGAAGTTTCTTAAGAACATGTTTGCAGACATTTTATGTCCAAAGTGTTTTAGTATGTTTTTGTTGAAAAATTACCAAAATAAGAATTAATTTATATTTACTATGATTATAAACATTCAATTACAAATTAGTATTATCATACTAAATATATTTCTGATTAATTAGACTCACCATTATCAGAACTATATGAAATTCTTTCAATCGAGTTTTCTAACTAAAAAAGTATAAATAATCAGACGGATACTAGAGCTGAAAAAATCATATTAATCGTCCTAAATACTTTCATAGTAATTTTTAATGAATTTCATAATATGTAATAAGTTTATAATCAGAATATAGAAGACTTATTTCTACTGTAAGGAAAATATTAAAAATTATAATGGTTTTTTCCAATATGATGTTGGATATTCAACTACGATGAGTAGTCAAGTGGCATGCCTCAGAATCTATTTATAGAAAATATAATAATATGAATCTTGGTAGGATGCCTAAAAATAATAGTTAGTTTCATGAGTTTGGAACTAGTTTATTGACTACATTCCCAATCGAGGATTCTCTACATGAACCGCTTATTCTTAATCAGTGTAATTTATTATTGAGTTTTCATTTTGAGGAAACATTTCCAAGGTGACTAATTGTGAAATTTTCAAAATGTAACATGAATCTGATCATTTCTACAACCAAGGGAATCTAGGGATAGAATTTTGGATAATATAATCCATATTACTGAGGGATTATAGGGATAGTATGATAGGTTCTATTATCGTATCAAGGGCCTCCAAGGATAGGAATGAAGATCCATTCTAATATTTATATTGACGAATTTACATAGTAAGTAATTACATGAATTTCAGTATATATAATACAGTTGATAACTTTATTCTAGGTTATAGACTACCTTCCACTTATGGATAAAAGTGATTTATTTACAAATAATATTTTTGTAGGTTTTACATTTGATTGATAATGTATCACTTGTTTTCTACATGTTTTTTATACTTGAAATCATTTTAATATAATCTGAACCATCATATTCATCATAATATTAAATTTTTTTTAATGTATTATAATAGATTATGATAATAAATACTCTAATAAATAATTTTCATAGTGTTATCATTATTTAATCTAATATAATCAGACTAATTTTTAGTTCGGATATTGGAACATTTATAATCAAACTGAGAGCCATGTTTGATAATATATTGTAAGAGGTGTTTTGTTTTTGATTATTTTAATTCTATTAATCTATATTTTTATACTAAAATTCTCCCCCATCATGTATGTTTTGTCATTTGAGCATATCTTATGATCCTACAATTAGTATCGGAGTAGTATTTTACTTCTCATATACTTGATGAGTTATAATTTTTTTACTATTACAATTTTTCTAATATTTTTATTTAAAAATATTATTTATAAATATTTGGTAACCTTACATGTATCTATGGGAATGTAATTTATATTGTTTTTAAGATTTTTTGTCTCAATTTTGGATATATAAAAAACTAAAATCCCAATATACAACCTATCATTGATGGTGTTGATTATGAGTACCAGAGGGATATGATCGAGAACATTGTTATCTACATTGGGGTGGATAATTTTGTTTTGTAAACAGGATAATTCAATGATTCCTGATATGGATGTAACAAATTTTACCCACAATGAAAAACTTGAATATTAGTTAGACTATAGATTAATGATACTTTGTTACATTCCATTCCTAAAATAATATATAGTAAGATATCCTCATTTAAATCTTCCAATTGTATTTGAAAAAATGCATAGATCACAAAATTTTAACCTTTAATAAAGTAGAGAGCATGAGAGAAATGTTAAGAGAAAATTATCATGAATATTATTTCATACTTGGAGAATATTTTGGAAAGATGAACAAGAGGTTCATGAATATTATAAAATTTTTATAGTCTATTGGATGGAAAGTTCTTAATGATGATATAATTGTAGAAATGTTAATTGATATAATTCCCAATGAGTGGGAAACGAAGAGGAATTATGTTGATGAAACAAGAAAGTTTAATAATCTTACCGAGGATGAAATTATTGTGACCTTTATGCATTATGAGCATAGACTCAAAAGAGATTCTAAAAAAAGTATTTTTGTGGCATTTTCGACAACATTTACCTTACCTTCACAAGTTAAATCTATATTGTATGTTATTTAATCCTCAATTATAAAGCAAGTAATTGTTCAATATGATACATGTAAATATGAACATTCTGAAAATTATTTACTAAAAATAGGTAAATGGATGAATAAGATAGACAGAATGAACTAATTTTAGTATAGATACAATAAAGGTAATAGTGATATAAGTGGTATGAAAAATGAAGTCACTTTATAAGAGTGTAATAAATATGGTCACATCATACCTGGTCTTCCAAATATAAATATGAAATATAGAAAAGAAAATAATTTTTAAAGGACCACTAAGAAGTATTAAAAATTAAAAGGCATGGATATTATGCAATATTTTGACACATAGAGTTAAAATAGAGGTGATTATTCTAGAAAATATTCAGATAATGAAATTTCTGGATAGAGGAACATATGCCTTTTATCCAATGTTCCTAAAGTAAATAATTATTTCATAGAAAAGGTATGAATAACTGAAAAACATACCAACATGTCCTTTAATGATATTTAACTTGATGATATGATTTCAAAATTACTGGATGCAGAATATGCCTTATTATGGAATATAATTTTCCATATTATTATGATGTTTCTCATTTTGAAAAACATTTAGAACATGTGAATTGAATTTTTTTTAATAAACATGATAATATTAAGGAAAAAAATTCTAAATCTGATTCAATAAAAATTTGTTTTTTAGAAAATGAAATGTCAAATCTATAAAAAGATCTTGATGATACTATTTATGACAAATAAACTCTTCCTAATGATTTTGAAAAATTAGTTTATGAGAAAAGTGTATTAAAAAAAAGCATACTTATAAAAATAATAATATTGAGATTTTTTTTTGTAAAACTAATATCCAAAATCTCTCATTAGAGAAATGTTTTACCAACATTACCACTGATAATGTAAATTATGATAAAATGTACAATCAAATTACACATCATGTTAATAGTTTCATAATGGTTATTGAAAATACGAAACTTCTTTTCAATAAAAATTTATTAATTTCCAAAATTTGATATGTATTGAACTAAGTGTAAAAGTAGTGGGAACATGAAAATATTTTTTCCATAAACAAATTTCAATTGCTAGTATTTCTCAAAGATTTAATTTCAAAAAAATGTGACTTCCTATATTTTTGTTTTCAATCATTATTGGATTGAAGATGGTTTGGGGGATGAAAATCTAATGTTTTTTATTTTATGGAAAATAAAGATAGTTCCAACAAAAATAAAACATGTTACATGGATTGTATATATTTAAGACACATGACCAGAAATAAATATTTTATCAAGAAGATAATCCAAATGAAATGTGGATAAGTAACATTAACAAATAATTCTCTAAGAGAGATTATCAGAATAGGTAACATTGTTCTTGTTGAAAAAGAACACTCATTTCAAATGTTTTTTGATTAAGATATTAATAACAAACTTATAATCAAAATTCTGTTATGTGATGATGGTTAGATTTATAGATTTAATAATGATAACTATTTAGTACATAGTTCCAAAGGTGAATTTATTCTTTCTTCCAATCAGCATGAAAATGTTTATACAAAAAATTTAGAAAACCGTATGATCCAATAAATACATTTTTATATTGAACTAGAAGATCAATATTGGTTATAGAATAGAAGGTTAGAAAACTATAACCATAGAAAATTATCTATGTTACTAAGAAAGGACCTATTACAGATCTACCAGAACTTATGTTTGAAACTTGAAATGTATGTGACCCTTATTAATACGGTTTGTAACAGAAGTTATGATTTAAATGTATTAGTGAAGGTTCAACATCTGATTCATTATTTCTAGTTAAAATGGTCTTATTTGGTAAAACACATTCTATACATATTGGTGGAAAATACAATGTATATATCTTTATTTATGATACAATTAGATACACAAGGGTTCATTTTCTCATAATGAAATCTGAAGCCTTTTGTTATTTTAAAACATTTATTTCCAAAGTTAAAAATGAGATAATCCTTTCATATAAAACTATTCATATTGATCACGGTGGTTAATTTTAAAATTAATATATTGAATTTTTTTACTAAAAATGGAAAAGAATTGATCTTTCATCCCCTAAACCTAACATCAAAATGGTGTAGTTGAAATAATAAATAAAATTCTAAAAGAAATAACTAGAACCATGATGAGTGAGTAAATTATTCATAATGTTTTTTAAATAATTCGTTAGTACTGTATGAAATAATATAAATAATATTTTTATTAGACCATTTTTTAATAGAAAACCTTATGTGTTGTGGACAAGAAGAAAATAAAAAGTTTCATACTTCAATTTCATTGTTAGTAAAATATTCATCCTGAATACTAATGATAATATACATAAATTATCAGTCAAATATAATGAAGGGATATTTATAGGACATTCAACTAGTTTTATGGATTTTTGTGTATTTAATAAATATTCTTATATTATTGAGGAAACAATACATGTTATGTTCGATGAAACATGACTTTTTTTCAGACAACCCAACCATCATCTACTGATGTGATTTGTAAAACTGATTTAAAACCATATTTATAATGTTCGTATCATAAATAAATAACTCAATAATTTTTTTTCTAAATTTATTCTTCTAGAATATTTTCAATGTATTGTTGAATAATAGACATTTCAAACCCCAATAAGATAGTTGTTTTTAAGGAATCATGCCAGTAAAAGTATCATTGATGTAGTATATCAACTAGTTATGACTATAAGTTCTTTAAGAAATGAAATTGAACATATTAGATTAATATCCCATTTTATTACTAAGAATCATGATGAGGATTTAGGTTATAAGGATTGGATTAATTAAATTTAATATAAGCTTAATGAGTTTGAGGGGAACTATGTTTAGAATTTAATTGAACAACCTATACAAACTTCTATAATTGGAGTAGGATGGGGTTTTCGGAATAAATGTAATATGAATGGGATAATTGTTATAAAAAATGATAACATGTTATTAAGGGTAATAATCAAAAATTAGTTAAATATTATGAAGAAACCTATGCATTGGTATTAAGACATGAAGTTATTCGATTACTTACATCCTTTAGAAAATTCTCTAATTTAAATCATTTTTAAATGGATGTGAAGTTTGATTTTATTAAAATATATGTTCAGGAAGATGATTATCTTGAACAAAAAAATATTTTTTAAAATTCAAAACATCCATAATATGTTTATAAACTCAAAATTTATTTATATGGAGCTTTTAAATCCCATTGTTCTTGGTATGACATATTAACTAGATTTTTTTAAAAAAAATAATTGTTAATGAAGTAATATATCAAAATCTTTTTATAAAAGAATTAAATAATAAAATTATGATTATAAAAATTTATTTTGATGATTTTATATTAAGATTTAATAGATAATCATTAGTATATTTTTCTTCTAGATCTTATAAAATTTGAGATTTAAATGACAATGATAGGTGAGTTAACATATTTTCATGGTTTTCCAATTTAAAAAAAACTCAAAGGAACATTTAATTCTAAATATAAGTATATAAAATAACTTCCAAATAAGTTTGGATATGAAAATTCTAAAATTATTAGTACCCCTATTGGTACCTCAAATAATTTATATCTTGATGTGGGTAAGAAACCAGTTGATGAAAAAAAATAGAGTTGTAATATAACGTTTACATTGTTAATCATCTAGTCATCTAGATTTTATTTTTTCAATACTCTTGTGTGAAATATATCATGAAATTAATATGGAATCCCATTTTATGTAATTAAATTGTGTATTTCATTATATTAATGGAAATATAGATTTAAGACTTTTATATTCTTCTGAAAATGTTCTAAAATTCAAGGTTTTTTTGGATGTTGACTTTGGAAGATATAGAATAGATAATAAAATCACTTCCAGAACCTTTAATTTATGAGGATATTCCTTGTATTATTTTTTGGGTATGAAACAACACTTACTATCACTCTTACCGTATGATGTTGAATACAAGTCAGTTAGAAATTTTATGCTCAGCTTTTTTTCATACAACACACACTCATGAATGATGTCTTCCGTTCTACAAAAACTAAAATAATTTCTGATAATAAAATTGTGATTTACTCAAGTAAAAACCCAACAAATAACTATGATTTTAGGAGAATAGATATACAAAACAATTTCCTTCAGGACCACTCACCTATAGAAGATATAATTTTGCAATTAATTAGAACATAATATAAACCTGCTGACATTTAATAAAAAAATATTAATTTCAATATATTTAAATATATAAAACATAATTGAGGAATTATTAATGTAACTTAATCATTCATATCTACTTATTTGTGACCTATATCCTAAAATTAAGTTCCCCATTTCCATATGGGTAGTATATATGTTTCAATTTTTCAGTAAATAACTTATGTTTTTCTTATCTTTTAGTTTTTTATAATATTTAATTGACTTAAAACATTAATAGTAATGAGTTTTATTAAATTATATTTCTTTATAAATGTTTCAGATTATGAATCCTATAAAGGTGTTTAGGACAATGAAAATGTTATAAAATTTCTAGACTAAAGATTTATAAAATTATTTTTGGATTCAAAAATTTTCACAATCGGTTTTTAATAATACACTTTTTACAAATATTTTTCCATTATGATTCCATCATAAAACATTTTTATTTAAAAACTATAATTTCTTAGTTAATTTCTAAAATCCATGAATAACGAGTTACCAGTACTAATGAAATTCTTCACTTTGAATGGTAATATTATATTATTTTCATTTCCTTACACTATTTCATTACATTTGTTCTTTAATTATTATTATTATTATTTTATTCTTTATGAAAAATCATTTTTTCTTCAATTTTTTATAATCATATTCATTCTCAATCTGATAAATGATTTAAGAACCTTAATAGTTCAAATTTTTCATTAAAACACTATTTAACGAAATCTTGAACATACGATCAAATAACTCTTTATCTCAATAGTGTATTTCATTTTATAAGATTAATTTTTACCCTTAATTCTTATATTTAAAGGTACCCTCTTTACCTCACTTTGGTTGTTTAGTTATTCTACTCCAAATATTCAGTACCCATTTTCTCGATTAGTCAAACAAATTTTCTTTTTGTCCAACTAAATAAATTTAGTCTCAGTACGGATGGACATCAAATAATTCTTTTTAATGTGGTTTTTTTAGAAAGATAAATTTATTGTTCATTATATACAAAAGATTATTCAACGCTGAAAAATATTAATTATTTTCACATATGTGGATATATATTTATTGAGAAATCAAATAAGGACTTTTATTTATTCTATATTATTGTGGATAATAATTTTTATACTTATGTTAATTTTTTCAAGGAATATAGTAAAGAAAATTTTCTCTTATGAAATATGAAAAGTAATATAAATTGTCACATAAGAAACTTGCAGACTAGATAGGAATACCTTGGAAAGGTGGAGTGTATTATCCATCTCATAACCTAGCTGATAATCATGGTATTATTGATAATTGAAAATATGGGGAATATTTGTTTTCTAAATAATAAAAGATTACAAATTTTCACATATCTCTCTAGAAAATCGTGTGATGTTTTTTATATATGCATGGATTTTAAATAATTGGGAATGGATATTGAGATACTTTGAAATTATCTGATGTTTTCATATGGGAATTTTTGGTAAATATGAGATTGATAAATATTGTAAAATTCATTATTCTCGTAGTAAACAACATCAAAACAGACATAATAAATTACAAGATTATTATGTTTCCTCCTTTTATAAAAATATGGTCACTGAATGTATAGAAGATTTCATAGTGAAAAAAATATGTCTATTGAGGAAAGTAATATCTTTTATATGTTGCAATACAATAGAGATGATGAAATGGGTTTTTTATATTAAATCTAGAAAAAAAATTTGGAATGGTTTCTGGGGCTACATCAAAGGTAGATACATCATAAAAATCAATGAAGAGTAATAAGAAGAAGAATAGTAAGGATGATACCTTCCCACCAAATTGGAAAAGGAAGAAAAAAAATTCATGATAACGTTATTTAATATTGGATGAAAAATAAATATGGAAAGAAATTTTTGGATATGGAGATCAGAATTGATACCACAAAAGAGAAAACCATAAAAATACATGCTACAAAACACTTGAGGAATATTAAAAAAAATAAAAAAATAATAAGTTTCTAGAAGCTATTATTTTGTGAGAATGTTTTTAGAGGAGTTGAAATATCCTTTGAGAAATTTTTTCTTCCAGTAAGCCTAAAAAATATGGTGAATTTGAAATCATGATTATCATATATGAAATTTATTTAGTCCGTGTTGATATTCCATCTATTTCTGATAAAGGAAAATGAAATATTCGGGAGAAATAATTTGTGCCAATAATTCAATAAAAATAATCATATCCATAAATTTATGGAAAGGGAGATATTATAATTTCTATTAAGTTAGAATAATTAACATGAATAGGATCATATAAGGGAATTTCTAGAAGGAAATATTGACTGAAAAGATGATAATGTTAATTAACGAGTTGAACAAGATGGAGAAGAAGAATGTGTTGAATATTATCAAATAGAAGAAGATATTGAAAAAGAGTTAGACGAAGAAGGACATGAATAATTACAAGAAAATGTAAATGTAAATGATAAGGAGGAATCTGCATATAATAAGAAGTAATTAGATTATTTTTCATCATTATAATTAGAGGTACATTCTAAAACTAAGAAGGATTGTAAATATTCTATTTCAAAATAATATGGTTCATAAAAAGAAGAATAATTTGAATCCTCATCCAATAAAGAAAATGATTAACAAAACACAAATACAAAATATTGTGATAAATTTGAGACTGATAAGGATATTGATATACAAGAATTATCAGATGATAAGGAAGTTATTAATAATAAGGATTATAAGGAATGTATATTTATATAATGAAGAAACAAAATATTTTGGTTTTTAGAACGAGTCGAATAAGTCCTCCAGAGGTTCATCTAGCTCAATATGATTTATATGAAATAATTTATCTGTAATGAATTTGTTATATTGTTCATGTTTTAAGAGGGATTAATGGAATGATTCCATATTTTTTATATCTTGAGTACCTATGTTAAATGATTAAATAAGGTATTTTTGAGAAATCATAATCAATAAATATTTTAACTATGAATGGTATATAGGCTAAAGTAGAGTTAAATGTTTTTCAATAATATTTTACACTCACAAAAAACACTACAAATAGATGGTTAAATGGTTTCATCATGTTGATGCATATATTTTAATGTGAGATAATCAATTTGATGGAGTAAAGAACCATTTAGTTGAATAATAAAATTATTTCAAGGAGTTATCATCTTACATGGATGAATGAAAGATATTTTTTAGAGAATTTCAAAAATGAAAATAATAACTGAACTAATGAAGTCAATGTTTTAATGAAGAATATCTAATACATGAAGCTTGAGATGAACAGACTCTAATCCATCATATTCAAAATTTTATTTTTCAAGGAAGAGACTAACAAGGTTTTTGAATATTTTTGTAATTTATAAGAAACGTGTGAGAATCTAGATAATAGCCGTCAAAAGTTTAAGAGGATAATGATTGTTTCTAAATAATCTTATGAAAAAAAGAATAATATTTTTTCTTTTGAACTGTCATTCTACTTATAAAGCATTTTAATAATTGTTATGGAATAATTACTTTTTCATCAATATACAATTTTTCTAAATGATTTCCAATTATAATTGGTTAAATATTCTTTCACATTTTTATAGATGGTTAATTAGTGAATTTAATTTATTCATATATTTTTTCATTCTCTAACATTTCAATAAAAATCATAATTTTCTTCATTTTTTATTAAAATCAAAGGGGTGGGGGGGAATTTTTTTATGGGGAAAAAATTATTAAATGATGAAAAGTTTCTACAAAGGGGGAGTTGTTTTTAAGGTAAAGAATAACTTCCCAAGGAATGTTTGTTTTATCCAAAAGGAGATATATTATAATATAAGGGCATTTAACAAATTCAAAATCATAATCAACATCATATTCACAATAATTATAAACTCATATTATGATAGGGTTTTGATGAATAATTCTAAATATGAATAACCTTAAAGAACAATGATTGTATTATTTTCAATGTTTTCTCACATGGGTTTTGGGGTATTTTCTTTCAAAAAGGGGGTGATTGTTGAGTCATAATTTCTAATTCTTATTTTTCTTTTTATTTTTTTTTAATTCATAATAACTTTTTTAAATTCATGTTTACTAACATTTTATGTCCAATTTTGTTTAGTACATTTTTGTAGAAAATAATATATTTTACCATACTTAGAATTTGTTCTTATGTATTATGAGTATAAAAATTATATTCATCATTAGGATTATCATAATGAGTATGTGTCCAATTCAAATAAATTATCTTTATCAAGACCAAAAGTTATATGCTTTTTGATTTCCTTCATACTGGAAAATCCTTGACAAACTGAATGATACAAGTAATGAAAACATCAGGTTACACCCATAAATATTTTCTTATTGATATTTTTAATAACCTTCATTCGACTGACTATGTTTTTATTCAAAATAAGGAAGAACAATTTCTATTATAAGGAAAACTTTAATCACTATAATGGTTATTATCAACATGACAATAGAAATTCAATTATGATGAGCTATCAAGTTCCATGTGTATGAAGCTATTGAATACAACAGGGACAACATGATAATTGTGAATATTTTTAAAAATATTAGGTCATTTGAAGAGTTTGTAGTATGATGATTTATTACTCTCACTTGTGAATATTACTCTGCTTAAACTACTCATTATTAATCAGTGTACTTCTTGAGAGTGTTTTTGTTCTTAAGAATCCTTTTGAGGTTATATCCTGATGAAATTTTGTAATTGTAACTTTTGTAAATCATAGTTATGATCGAGGGAATCTATTGATAGGATGAAGTAGAATATGGTCCATTGGATCGAGGGAGTATGAGGATAGTAAGGTAGAACTGATCATCACAAAAGAGGGATTCTAGGTATAGAAATACAGATTCATTCTAATATTTGTATCAAAGAAATAACATGGTATAGAAATAAAAAATTATATTTAAGTATAAAAAAGTGTAAACTTTTTGTCTGGGTTTTAGACTACCATTTTTTTATGGTTAAATGTTTTTTATTTTTGAATTTATTTTAGTTCATATTTACTTTTTATTATGTTTGTTGTATTATATTAACTCTGATTAAGATAATCAATACACTGGTAAATAATATTACTAGTGGTTATGTTATTCAATCTAATATAATTGGAATGTTCTGTAATTCCAATTCAGTGAATTTATTAATCAAACAGAGGGCCGAGTCCGACAATATTCTTTAAAGGGATTTGGTTTTGCATTAGTTTAATTATATTTAAATCAATATTCATATTAAAATTCAACTCCTCTTGTATGTATAATTAATTGATTAGGTCTTATTATCATACACTATGTTTAATAAAATTATATACTTATCACAACTCCTGGTTGAGGCAGTCGTCCACACATACAAACGAGTGACGTTATCATTTTACTATGCATTTGAAGGTAAGAAAGTATACTTATTATTATAATTACAACATTATAATATTTTCATTAATATAATATATATATATATATAAAAATTAAATTGAACACTATATCCACCCATGATAGGTAGTGATGAAAACAATTTACATTTTTTTTGTGTGGTGGTAGTATTCATTACAAAAGATTGATGATTTTTTCCTATTTGATGTAATATGGCATGGTTATAGATTAGTTCATTAAAATAATAACATAAAAATAAATGGATTATAATTTTTTCATTATTTAATATAAATTTAAGATTATTTAATGGTGGTATAATAATAAATAAATTGAAGATATATCGTTATGAACAATACCTCTTTTTTAGATAACCACTATAGTAGCAAACATAAATCCTTCCAAAGATGGTTTTAAAATCAAAATATAGAATCTAGTTCATTCATATAGATGTTATAAAGTTATTTGGTAATAAATATTAATCCCAAAAGCTTCATTATGTCGGTATTACACAATAGTTGATGATTCATTTTATAATTGGGGAAATGGACCCACATGGATATTTGAAAAAAAGAATAAAAATAGATAAAGACAATCAGATGAAACATGACACTAAATGGATATATATTTGATTGGCTTTTAGTATGATATTAAAATGTTTCCATTGAATAATATATATTCATTTGTATTTTGGAAAACATACGAATAATTGTTTTGACACCTAGGTAATCCCATTTTAACCTTAATCGCAATAATTAATTTATATTATTTTTACTATTAATAAGGACCCAAAAAAATTATAATAATTACTAATATAATAATTTATATTCAATATATATAATAATTTTACAAATTTCAATTCCCTTATATTTCATAATTTATTTTAAAATAAAACAAGCAAGGGTGACGAAAATGAAATTTTCTAAATAAATTTTTATCCAAAGTATAATTTCATTTATATAAAAATAATTAATAAATGATTCTAATGACTTAAATTATAGTAATTATAAGTTAATTGGAATTATTTTACTATTAAAGTTTTTGTATAGATAAGTTCCTTTGAAATATTAAATTAAAAATAATTGATTAATAAAAAATAATTATTTTTCGTTGTTCAGATAAAAACTATTTTTTGAAATGTTTTCAAAATATGAATATAATATAATTTGGAAATATTCATTTAAACATATAGGATATATTTTTCAAATAAATTTTATAAAATATTAAATAATAAAAATTATAAAAAAAATATGTGTCAAAATTGATGAAAACACTTTTTAGAAAGATTCTATAATTGGAATGACACTAGTATTATTCTTATCCAATGATTCTAAAAAATACATGATTAAAGATATTTTTTTTTCAATATGTTATATAAAAATTTAATATAAATAATTCACTAATATTGAATAATTAAATTTATTGATATAAATAACTTTAAGGAGTAAATATTTTTTTCAAAAACATTAATTTTTTACTATCAAATGATTTTTATTTTCATTTTTGATCACATGATAACCAAAATTTTTTTTTTATATTTAAATGGTATAATATTCCTATTTTAGGTATTATTGTTAATTAATGTAAGTTAAAAGTCTATGTTATAACATTATATTGTATTATAGTTCATCTAGTATCATGGTTGCGTATATCATAAGCTATTAAATAGATTTAAATAATTTTAAAATAAATATATCATGAAATATTAGTTTGTTACATTATACCCCCATGAAAATAAATATCTACATAATGATATTTTACTCTGATACAATCAAATGAGTTCACTTCATCCACATCCCATCCTCATGTTACAATTTATATTTATCAATTTCCATATTCCTTTACATAACATTCACAAGTTGAGTAGCCTTGTTCCATATAACATTATCTCTATAATCCAATATTTCTTTTTTATTCCTCACAATAAATATGATTTTCTAGTCGTATGACCTCGGAATGTAATTCATTAATATAAATACATGTAATAACTCATATACCTAAGAACGGTTTTCTTGAATTTCTAAGTGATAGTCTACAATACCTACTCAATACAGATTCTCAAAGAGGCCATTATTAAACGTGACTATATATCATTACTTCTTGAAACTAATAATGTTCTTCTATGAAGATATAAATAGAAAACTATTATAACTAAATTTGACCTCCGATTCTCATGGATGATTATCATCATACTATATCTAACAGAACTAATATTCAATGATGTGAGGTTGAATTATTTGGACATTCTCTTATATTTTCTTAGCTAACTCAGGTCACAGTGGTTTCTTTTCTCTATTTTTATTTCATCATGTAGGGGATATAAACCTATTCCTATATTGGACTTTATAAGTATTAATTTTAATTCTTAACTGAATGATATTGTTATAAGAAAATTCATTTAGAGAAATGTATTGTTCCCAACATCCTTTGAACTTTATAGATCAAGATCCCATTATATCCTTGAGTGTTTAAATGATTCTATTTAACTATAAAATTTGTATAATAATGATAATAACTACCGAAACATAAATCCATATGTATAGAATGATGAATACATCATCAAAACATTAAGGTAAACCTCATATCCTGATCATATACAGCATAATGTGATTCTCCTTGAAACAAAACCAATTCCTTGATGTATATTATAGAAAACCATTGAATACGAAAATCTCCAAAGATTGAAATTATGTATGCTATCATTTTATAGTGATTGAATATAACCCATATGGTATTATATCCTTTTGAAAATTTGTGGGTTTTGATTACAAAATCTAAGTAAATTCATCCCATTTCCATTATGGTATGGTTAATGGTTGTAAAATCACATTAGCCTCCTATATATCTACATTAACATTATTATAAACAAAGCACCAATATATGTAATAATAAATACATCTATTAATATTTACCCACCATAAATACTATTTTAAATTTTTATACATCCGCATACATCAAGGATTAGTGTAGAATGAAGAAATATGTGCCCCCTCTAACAATGCCTTCTTCTAATTTGGAATGGACAGATTAGATACATAGTTAATAAAGAATATAATTCCCTAAAAATTTAGATTAAACTCTAGAAAATTTATTTTATTCTTATATATATCCACATCTTCTTTATGATCCTCTTTAATTTCCACATTGATAGATTATTGAGTACTCATTTGAGAATGATAAGGGTTCTCTCCTTCCTTTATGATTTCAAGATCCATCCTTTGAAAATATAGAAATATTGGATAATTTTTTATCCCCATCATAGATAAGCTAGAATGGTCATTCAGACATAGATCATTAACCACCCTTTTTATCTTTATATGGTGGTAATATATTTAATAATCATAATCATTAATCAACTCTAACCATCTTATTTTGAACATATTTAACACATTGTATCTAAATGCATACTTAAATCATTTATGATAAATATATTTATCACATAGTTAACCATATGGACAAAGAATCCATATCATCAATGTATAATTTATTACTGCCAATACAAAATCAGAATTTAGGTAATTTTAATTATGCTTTTTGATTTAGGTAAAGGCATATGTTATCACCTTTTCATTTACGTGAGGAACAACAAAGTCACTTCTTTGGTGGATCATAGAAGATCAAAATCATTCTTTATTATAGGGTTATTAATGAATATGAATAGAGACTATCCTTTTCTTTAGTTCATTGAAAATCTATTCACATTAATTTAACCTTAAGAACACAACACCATTCTTGTTCAAAATTTTCAGTGAATTAGTGAGTAATTATAAATATTCAACAATGATTTAATAAAATTAATCCAAACTAGAAACACTAAATATCCTATTCATTGTAGCTATTTCAGTCCAATTTTGAAAAAATTCATAATTTTAAGGATCTACATATATAAACTAACTTGTGATTATGTGGCCCTAGAATCAAACTTCCTGAGGATAAAATTAACACATGGTTTTTTAGAGCACAAAATCTCTTTCCCTGTGGTCTTTAAGATATTTATAAAATGTTCATCATACTCTTCTATTCGATTTTAATAAAAAATAATATCATCTATATATAATACAAACAAATTTTCAAGGTAATCTCAAATGATTCTACTCATTTTATCTATGATGATTTTAGGATCATTTGTATGTATAAAATTCATTAATAGAAATCTCTAATGACCATAGATAATATTGAATGATGTCTTAGATAAATCATACTTCTTGATCCTAAAATGATGACACCTTGATTAAAGATAAATCTTGTGAAAATAAACATCCATATAATTGATCTATCAAATCATTGATATGGGGAAGAAGATACATGTTTACAATAGTATTTTTTTATTTTGTATTCAATCAATGAAAAATTTCAATGCCTAATATTTATTCTTCACAAAAAGAATATGTTATCCACATAGAGAAGCATTAAGGAAAATGAATAACCAATCTGTATTCTTATAGATTATCTTATATAATCTCAGTAACTAAATCATGGAAATTCTACGTGTATTAAGTAAATTGACCATCACATTAAGCATGATTTCTAAATAAAACCCATATTCATAATTCTAGGTAACAATGGAAACTTAATTTGAAAATAAATTATAATTTTCGAAAAAATATTAACATTTTCTATATTTACTTTCTCCAAAAAAATTAGGTAAATATCCCACATTATTTGGTAGAAAATATCATAACATAGAATTGATTTCCATTGGGTGCTCAATTTCACCCTCAATGTTATATATGATTGAGGTTTTGTTAAAATGTTTAAGGTAACTTACATTCCTCTACAATTGATATGGTAACTACAGTGAGAGACCCATCCCATAGCCAAAATTATGTCAAATTCAACAATATGATTTATAACAAGTTTAATTGGATGAAATATCTATCAAATATATATAAATAAAGAATTATAAATATGATATGAAAAAAATACTACCACTAGGAATTATCTTCACCATATAAATAGTTAATCATTGAGGATAAGAATTTAACATTCATAGATAATTTTCTGTATATAATAGAATCAATATGATTATTCTCAAATAGGTTACTTCAATATTCAAATGTTCCTATAAAAACCTCAATATAATACTTTTATATTAAATCCCTTTGTAAAAAATGGTTATTATAACCGTCATGTATCCTTAGTAAAAGTAATCAATCATGAAAAATTGTTCTTGGATAGTAAAAATAATTAAACTAACTTTTCAATTTATAATTCATCTCATCTATTAATATTTAATAATTGTAATCATCTATTTAAATAATTCATAATTGTTTGTAGTGAATTTTTTTATTAAACCAAGAATATCCTTCTAGATTTCTAAAACAAATGAATAATCATGGAACACTAACCATGAATATAAATGAATGCTCAGACGTATTCATATAAAATCTTTTTCACTAAATCAATCCTAGATAAACTTATGAAAAATTAAAATCCAATTTTTGTATGAATAGATGGATGTTTTTCTAGGAAAATAAATTTTTTATACCACAGAAAAATATTAACATGTTATCCTATACATTTAATTATCCACAAATTCATCATATTGTTATATTAATTAAGTTATATTTTACAATATCAAGTTCCCAATAATTATATTAAATATTTTCTTGATTCCATCCATATTTTCCTCAAATATATTATCATAGAGACAATTGTTACATTTGATCATTTCCACTAGATACAAGGAACCATATCCCAAAATACTGAATAGTTTATTAGTCATTTATGACTAGATACATACATGAATTTTACAGTATATTGGAATACATAAAACAAAAAATTGTACCTCTATTTAGAATCCCATTATTATCATTACAATTTCTCTTCCTATCAATCATAATTCACTTCCGATAACCCTCTAAAAAAGAATATATATTAAATGGGTGGTCTCATATTTTCATAAATGGTTTGTGGAAAATAGAACCTAATAAATAATGAATAATATGGAATGAATAAATGATGATCAAATAATGGGACATAAATAATCCCAAGAGTAGTAATATTATACATAAATATCATTATGAATCTAATAATCAAATTTACATCAATAAATACTTTTATAATGGCTGGTTATAAAATTTAAAACATCATAAACATTCCATCTAGTCGTAGTGCCAAGACAACTTACACAAATGGGTATGTCCTCATCTATATACCCAATATAGTTTGTTTCATGAGACTAATTGAAAAAATTATGTGGTATTTAATTCAGGTCCATACCTTAACGAAATATCTCTAATGAAATAATCATATGAATATTCAATACATTTAAATCAACATGCCTAAAAAGTAAATAACTAATAGTATTGGAAAAGTAGGATATAGAATATCAATACATTCACAAATATATATGATAAAAACATCTCGAGAAATGTTTTGGATGGTATAAAATATGTATATCCTTGGTAAAACATATAATTCCATGGAGTATACTAATATTGGAGAATTGTTTTTTAAAATATTTACAGGAATTTAACGCAATTCCCCTAAAAATCAGTTATTTAAAATATTTTAATCTGAAAAAATCAGGTAAAATTTATCTTTATGAAAAACTGTGAAAATATTTAAAGAAATATTCAAACAAATATATGTTAAAATAATGTTAAATTCTATTCAATCCCAATAAAAAATTCCACCATCTCTTTTGTTAAAAGGTAGCTGTTTTTAATTTTTAAAATCCAATATAATGATTCCTTTTAAATATATATTTCTAAAATAACATCATGGGATAAAATTACTTCAATAATTTTGTTGGTAATTATAAAAAAATAATTTTAGAAAATGATAAATAATATATGACCAATATAGGAAAATAGTATTGACTAATTAGAAAAACATGTTCAGTTTTCCCATAAAACATTATTTCATTATCAAGTGTACATAATGAGAATGAATTGAAAGTAAAAAATGTAATTTATTGAAATATAATGAGGAGATGAATATAGATGTTTTTTTACTATTAATTGATAAACTAATTTCTCTAATGTAGATGTTAAAATAAATTATCCCAGATAATAATAAGACTATAAAATAAAACCCTACCTTAGGCCATAAATCTATTTTATGTGTACAAATCTTATTTATAATTGATATTAATTTATTAGACTACTATTCAAAATCATAATACTATATACCATATGATAGATTATTTATTTTTTTAATAGTTCTTTTTTAAAATTACTATTTTGGGTAATAACTGCTTTGTTTGTCATATATATTTTGGTTCGGTAGTTTCAGTCCTTATATTGTGATCGGGGTTGCATGACCTCTAGAATGGTAATAATGATATAAATATTATATATTTATTTATTTATTTATTTTTATCCATAAAAATAGAGATATAAATATTAATTACACCACTCATGGTGATATTAGTCCGTACGTACGAATGAACATTTTTCAATATCACATCGCATTGTGGAATTGGTAATCCTCACGTAAGCCTAAGAGACAATATAATTTTCCAATTGATTTGATGGTAATATTTTAGATTTGATATTATAAATAAATAAATATTAATATTTCAGAAATATAATATATATATACACATTATATCCATAACTATATGTTGTTGTGAGAGTCGATGATGGAAAAAAATTACATCTGTCCTTGTGGAGGCATTCTACCACACACAACATCAATAATATCATTTCTCATTTGAAGGAAGAGGATATTGTTATATATTATTCCATTAACATAATAACATATATGTATAGATAACATAGAATTGTTATTTGTTATGTATAGTGGAAGAAGAATAGAATGTGGTATAAGAAGAAATATTTTAGAAGCTTATTTTTAATAATTATACACATTCATCAGAAAACCACATTTGGATTATACAAAAATATATCATGTTATGATTTTAAAATCAAAATATTAACTCTAGAAAATGGGGAGGTACATATGGATTATATTAATACATTTATTGGATGATTCAAATTGGTTTGGATGTGTGGATAAGGAAAAATTGTATGTGTCCTTTTATAAGCAGGGGAGGGGCGCACTTGGAAATTTACAAAGGTAATATAAAATTATCAAATCATTCCCATGAAAAATGATTCAGATGGATATATTTTCAAAATTTGGATCATTTAGGGTCATAATAGTAATATATAAAATATTTTATGCAATTTTATCTGTAATACTTACACTTATGTTTTAGTTTAACCCCAAGTATAATTGTTTTACCCTTAACTGCAATACTTAAATTTTTTATTATTATTAATTATAACAAAACATTATCTTGAATTTATTACTGTATTTTCATTATGATGATTTCTAATATGGGATACATTTTAATAAACATACTTTATAAGAATCAAGGAATTTTATTTAATATTATACAGTCCACATAGAGAAAATGTGGGTTTTAAATGAATTTTTTTCTGATGTGTATCAATTTTATATATAAAAATAAAACACAAAATTTACTAAACAGCAATAAAATTTATTAATAATAAATAATTGAATTAATAATAATTTTAAAACAATTTTAATACTTAACCAATATTTTTATTCTATTTAATATATTTTTTATGTTAATATTTATTATCTTAACAATTCATCAAGAAATTATTATTTTCAAAAATATGTAAAAAATGAATTCATCGAAAATTTTAAAATATTGATTTTAGAAATGATATTTATTATCTAAAACAACGTTTCTAATAGTTTGGAGTGCATTTTTAAAATAAATTCTCAAACAATGATGAAACCAATTTTTATTAAATGTTGTTTTAAGCATAAAATTGTATTAATTATTATGTAATTACTAGAAAACAATTAGATGAATAATAACATTTTTTATGAATATTAAATATTAAAACCTAATGAATATTATTCAAAAATATTGAATAATTGTATTTATTTAGAATAAATAATTTCACAAATGATAAGATTTTTCCCAAAATCATTTATTTTACTTATAAATGATTTTTATTTTCAGTTTTTATCTATTGATAACCAATTATTTTATTTTATACATGTGTAAACCATATAAATTTGATAATTTTGTAAGCCCTATTTATATATTTCTATTTATGAACTATTTTATAAAATTATACTATATTATTTCTGATTCATTTTCGACGTTTTGTGTATCACAAGATATTAAAGATATTATATATATATATATATATATATATAAAGGTATTACAAACAAATTTCCAGGATTGACAACATGATATTAATAAACATTATTTTGAAGGAACTTTTGATTCTCATGAATATATTCTGAATAATTTCTTCATTTTAAAAACTTATTAAACTATTTTTTTATTGACAATAATCTTCATTAATCCACATTAAAAATTATAAATTTTATACCCATGATATATAAACAAATAAGTCTATTTATCCCATGATATCCATTGTGTAACATTATAAATTGTTAAACATCACTGATATCAAAACCACTACACCCCATCAGTTATTTATTATTAATTGAATATTTATAAAAATGTCTAAGTATTGGAAGACATTACCTATGATACATTATTAGAACATAAAATGTCATGATAATGTTCAACTAAATCTAGGTAATATCTAGAGACTTGGAATGAACAATATGTTTGATAGTGTATTCAACACACTACACCAAGCTTAAAATAACAATGAAATATTAATATTTAAATCTTATAGCTACAAACATGCCATTAAATTTTAAATAATAATGTGTATTAACATCATTATTAAAAATATATAAATATAATATTGAATATATATATTTATATTAATTTATTGTAAAAAAGAAATAATATTTTTGTTAATGTCATTTTATACTTCAAAAATATGTTTTCCTCAAAAAATGGATTTTATATATTTATATTAGATAATGTTGTAATTAATTTTTGGAACTCTTATTAATTATTAAAAATAAAAATTATATGATTTTTTATTTCATCCTAACAAAATATTATTTGAATGAAATTTCATGATTTTTTAAAAATATTTATTCTTCAATGAATGATGAAAAAATTAAGATTTTTAGAAACTATATTCTCATTTAAATTATTTTCATGAAAAAATTATATTTTGGGTTAGATTTGTATATTTCATAGTTAATTTGTTTAAAAAATCCCATTACGTTCTTTCTAGTGAATTCTATTCATGTAATTTTATAATAAAAACTATATAATTAAAATGGATTTTTTCTAAAAACACACCTTTCATCGCATGTTGTGTGTTTTATTTTTAATTAAATTAAACCAATTGTAGGATATTTTGATAAAAGGGATTATATATTTACAATCTTCCTAGTTAATATTTGGTAATAATTTCATCTTAATATGAGACCAAAATAAATAGTAACCGTAGTTATTTTTTTACCACTATAAATGTAACATGGGTTTACTATGAATAAAAATACTTCGATAAGGATTACATTTCCTTGAAAAATTCCTTAATTTCATAGGATGAGTCTATTTCTTCTATAGTCGTCCAAATGTCTAAAATATTATCTTTTTTCAAATAATCATTTATTTCAAATATTATAATGATATAAGTAGAATATAAAGTAAAAAATGTCACTGTCTGTCTTTTAATATTTTTAATATGTTATAAAATGTATTAAACAACTTATGTTATTTTATAAAAGGCTTTTATATAGAAATTTTTTTTTATAAATTTATATTATTTTTAAATTTTTTTATTGAATGGATTTCCTTCAAATCCTACCCAGCTTTGTCATAGTATATGTACATGTAGTAGAAAAATCAATTATTTCATTTTAAAAACTCCAGAATTACCTTTTACATGGTTTTTTAAAGATTATAATTAATTTCATAGATCAATATATCATATTATTCATTTTTAAATGGTTTATATTTTAATTCAATTACTATCTTTATGACTTTAAATTCAGTTTATATGAATACTTTGAAAATTACATTAATAATATTTTTTGATATATTGTATTTGATTAAATTATTAAAAAGTGGTATAAATATTTGAATAGGAAGATTTGGATGTTGATTTTTTGAAACTATCAACCTTTATCAATTTATGATACAATTTTTACATTATGAGTAAAATTATTTCCTTGTGAAATTTAAATTTAATTACGACTAGTATCATAAACATTGTTTAACGAGTAGATCAAACCAGATGATATAGATTTGAATGGTATATAAACATATCTAAATATTATTATATTATTATATTGAGACCATATTTTGGTTATATTCAAATCCATGAATTTTTTGAACAATGTAACAAGATTTATATATTTATTAAATTATAACCTTTCGTGTATTTCTAAAAATGATAATAATTGTACTTTGTAATAAAACATATTTTCGAAAAGGATTCAAAATTCTTAAATATCGTATATTAAGACTACTGAAGGATATATTGCTTACAATATATAAAAGTTACAACTATGGGTATCTTTTTTATTTTATAGTAACTGTCCTGACACCAATTTTCTTAAAAATAAATTGATATAATGGTTTTTGGAAAATTAAATATTGAGGGGGTTATAACAAAATGATATGTATGAAAACATCTGCTAAACTAGTCAAATTGATTTTGTGTAGAGATTAATTTGTGTAATCATCATCATAGATTCTAATTATATTAGTTTTGATTTCTTGTTTTTTTTCAAAATTAATTTATATTTATATAATTCCTTATGAAATTCCATGAATGGACCTCCCCTAATTTATGGAAGGGAACCCTCACTGATCTCCTCTACACAAATCCGGAGCAGTTTGGGTCAGTCACTCCCAACCAAAATCAATTCATAACACTGCTCCCCATATTCTAGAGGTCTTTTTTTGAACAAATTGCATCAATATACGTCGTAATGCAGAAAGAAATCAATGTTATCCAAATAAGATATATATATATAATTAAATGATTTGTTTTTATTTCATCCAATCCATCTTTAAAATTCTAAAAAAACATGATGAAATAATAAAAAAATTATATTCTTTATAAATGGATTTTTTTTTGTAAATGAATAACTTATATCCATATCCTCTTCCATAATAAGAGAAATTAAAATATTGTTCTTGTGAAAAGTGGGATACCATTTTGTGAACCGATGTAAATCATTTCCTATTACCATCTCTCACAGTTGGTCATAACGATGGATTTATTGTATATCATTAGTATTCAAGAAATATTTAAAATTAATTTATGATTCAATATCATATATATTTTTGCATTTCCATCCATTGAAAAATTACAACCTCATTCTTTCATATATGGAGATTACAACCCTGACAAAGTGAGGAAATTTATTTTTGTAAACGTATCAGATGGTAACTATTTCTAATAGTTCATAAAAACTTTATTTGATAATTATGATATAATAATCTTTCTTAAAGTATAAAATAATTCTTACCTTATTTCTATCATGACTATTAAAAAATTAAAACTTTACACAAGCAATTGTACTACCTACCATCTCTATGATTATAACACAGTTCGTTTTCCATAACCATCATTCATTGATTACTTTTATGCCATAATTGATGTATTAAAATGATAAATATATAATTATTAAACTTTTTGAGATTATGTAATAATGAACAATTTGACCATTTTAAACATACGGATTAAATTTTAGACACATTAGATGAATATTTTCAAAATATTAGATTTAAATGTAATTGAATATTCAATTAAAAATAACATGGTAATAAATTAAATTAAATAAATAAAAAATTCAAATTTTTTGTTTAGAATGTCTATAATGAATGTGTGTTTATAATTTAATTGGATCATGACTGTACAAGATGATTCATACTTAATGTAATGTATTTCATCTCAATTCACATTCATTGAGTCATTTGTTAATAATATGAAAATAATTTATTATATGTAAAGAATATAAAACCTATTTTAAATATTATATCATAAATCCTTCATACATCAATGAATTTAATTTTACAGTTCAAATTAATCATTCAATATGATTTGACTAGGAATTATCTCGGTTTTAAGGTATTTTATAAATCAATTTACATTTATTGATCAATTATTATCCTTCATTATCAATATTATTCCTTTATTATTTGTATTTCAATATATAAATTTATATAATATAAAATTTCACCTTTTTTATTTAGAATTATATATATCCACATAATCATCTGGTGGAATAATTACCACATTAGTAGTTAGGATCATCAGAAGAGGATTCCTTGCCTTATAGTTTTTTGTTGTGCACTATGATTTGATTATATTGTTTACTTACAACATCATGGATGAATATTGGAATATTAATTTATGAAATTAATTGGATTTATATATTCATATTATTCTCCATATTTTAAATAATTTTTCTTTGAATGGTAACAATGTGTTAAGTTAATTATTTTAAAATTTTCTTTCTACTCAACATTGTTTATGTTTATGGTTCCATTGGGGAAATATTATGCTCTTATTTTCTTTAAACAAATAAATATTATTGTCTTTAGATTTTGAATGTATTTTAAATAATTAATATACATTTCATCCCCTTTAGATTAAATTAATATCCTTAATATTGTAAAATAGTTTTACTGAAGGTCATGATCCCTACTCACTGGAGATACTACAATAAGGGAATCGAGATAATTGACCATGCGTCCCACCTCTAGTAGGACCGAAGTTAAAGACTAGTTATAAGTAATAATAATCTATAAAATTTGAATACATTAATATCTATAATAATATAATATTAAGAGATAAGATCAATAATCCAAAATAAACTACATAAAATAATATATAAAGAAACCAAAACCATGCAACAATGAAAATATAAATTTAACAGGTACATATATAAGAATCCAAAAGTAAATTCATAAATGAATAACTAGATCAGAGCCACAACTAATATCATAAGCTATTAAAAGATAGTAATATGTATCACAATCCTTGTAATCCTCATTTAACCGAAAAAATCAATTTATATATAAAGGGTGACAATACATGTTTACCTAGTAGGGATAAAACGTCTATCATGAGAATGTGAAATCAAAATAATAATGTACCATAGAGAAAATAATAGAACCAACTAAACCTAAATAGTTCAAATATTCATCCTATCCCCACCATGTAAAACTCACCAAATAATGTAAACCATTTATAATAACAAATTAAGAAGCCTATCAATAAAGGTTACCCCACACCACTCTCTTCAAATTTTACACTTTCAAAATAGAACATCATACATATTGCCACAAAAATATATTCCGAAAAACATATACCACATCCCCAGAAGCACAATGACATCACATAAATCCAATAGAGACCAATTCCACCTCACCAAAACATAGTCACATCTCATCATACCTAAATACATCTAGTGTATGACATCACTACCACTTACATAACTAGTGTAGTAGAACATTGAGAAAATTATTGCATCATCCTCCTTCCATACTATTACATGAATTAATCCTAAAATAAAATTCCCCATAACATGATGATATCACATCTCACCTGAAGTCACCTAGTTCGTTGCCTAAAAACAGCATCAAATCACATCCCACACAAAGATAATTGGTCAATCAAATAATGCACTAATAGAACATCATACATCTATTCAATTGAATATATACTCACTTATATGAAAGAGGTAATAATATCAGGTAGCCATCCATTCATCATCATTACTAGGTTGTTGGAAAAAACAACCTCCATATGAAAATATTGGTGTCGAAATTTTTTTCTCAACATGCGTTGTGTTTGAATAGAAATAACAAGGGAAATAAATTTATGAATATATAATCCATATAGAAGATTGAGATATAGTTTCATTAAATAACACTAACCAACTCAAAATACTACCACTTTTTCTGACACCTCTAAATTCATAACACCACACAACCACAAGTTGCATTTCGGACAACCATCCATTTCTATTATTCAACCCATTCAATTCATTATTTTAATGTAACCACATTTAACCACACAACCCATCATTTATTTGGTTATTAGTCAGTTACATACCATTATGTAAACCGATACCCTACAATTTTAAAAATTATTACCCAATTATTCAATCACTACCTTAGAATATAGAACAATTCAACCACACATCAAAAGAAGATCATTATTCCCATCGAACAATCACCACATAGTGCCTTATCAAGGTCCCGAAAAACCATCAACTTTCCTCCACAAAAGCTTGTATAAATAAACCATTACCTCACTAAACCAAAATAATATCCAAAAACACCATCACCTCACCTAAAAAAATTCATAGATAGACAAAATATCACCAATATTCTGTAAAAGGATGGTTAAAAAACCTATCATCACACCCACCGCATTAAGGGTTTTCAAGAAATGTAGTGAAACTCACAACCTGATCAAAAACCTCACCATTTTAGTGAATTACCAAGAGTATAATTGAATAAAAATATATTATAGAAGATATTACCACCAATCCCCAATGGGAATCCACCAGAACTAACCGATCGAGGTAAGAGGAAGAGGCATGAAAATACACTAAGAGACACATATGATTCTCCCAAAATGAGAAAGAAATTATGTATTAATGTATGAGTAGGGGTTAGGCAGAGAGTGTATTTTAAAACCTATAACTTTACATTTACATTTTGTGTATCCCATTAATGAAATTAATTTCATGATATTTTTTTCAAAACTAAATTATATCCAAATTCATGAAAAATCAACAAATTTAACTACTTGACCTGAATTACTTTCATGGTGTGATTTCATTTCATGGATTGTTCCATCACTTCACATAATCCTTGAATGTAGTTGTATAAACAAGTTATGAAATACAATTTCTCATCTTGTAAACCATTAATGATTTTAATATCCCATATAAACCTTAACACACCTCCAAACACTATGGAACATCCTCAAGATTCCTCTGAAACACCACAAATATAAATAAACAAAAAGTAATAGGACATGAAAGATTTTTATTTTATTAGATACCAATAAAATAATTATATCCCAATATAATCTATAAAACAATAATTTATGTAATGGGGTTTAAATAACACACCATGTGATACCTCTCAAGAAAAATGTTCTATCTTAATTATACCACCAATAAAATAGGAAAACCAATACCCAAAAAAACATTGTGTATATCGAAAAACAACATCGAATAACACAACCACACTTCCACATAATAATATCAAACTTCATGTTTCAAAAACTATAAAATAAAGAAATAAAAAAACAGAACCCCCCTTAAAAAAATATATAATTACATCCTCTATATAAATATTCTATCCGCTTAGGGAGGAACTGAACCACCTAAAAAAGATAAATATAATTATATTATAATTATATATAATAATTATTAAGGTCCTAAAATTTTTATCTATTAAAAATATATTACTTACTGTAAACCACGAATATAGAGAATCTAAAAACAAAAAAAAATTCAAACATCACATCTCAAGGAAAACAGAATATGGATAAAATAAAAATAGATAAACTTATAGACTATGAATAATCAACCCTTGTGCCAATGAACTCTCCTCTAGGATTCCATTCCGATACAAAATGCAATCCATGGGAATGATATATTCAAATATTTCTTTCTCTTAGAGATCCTAGATATTTAATCGGTGCTCCATGAATGTCTTATCATTCTCGATATCCAACTACCCCTAGTCAATGGAATGGGAGTCATAATTAATATTCAAACAAATATAACAGACATGAAAGACATCCTAGATCCTCTTCAACTACGGTGGAAATTAAAAATGATATGACACTATAAAATCTCACAAAAAAACATCAAATGGGACAATAAACATGGAAGAAATATTATTACATTTGATAAACCTTCATTTCCCATGTCTAGAGGAATCCATTAAGAAAAGAGGCCGCTAAAAATAAATTAAAGGGCATTCTTCTATAATGAACATAAGACTACTACCGCTCCTAAATTTCTTTCAACCTATCCCGAAGAATATGGAACTTCTCTATTTTGATCTACATCACATCATAACCAAGAACTAACACCTATCCACAATCCAACTACTATAATATATAATAACACGACCTCTCATACAAGTCCTGAAACTAGGGCATGATAATTGTTGAGTGATAACTATTTTTAATAAAAACTCAACGAGTGAAAAATTCCATACCTAAGAACCACCAATGGTTAAGATTCACTACCAAACAATATCATCTAATATATGGATATATCACTACATTTATCCATTCATTTACGGGTGTAAAGTAGTTATGTGGAATAAATGAGTGTCAAAATATTGATGAAATCCTCTCATAACTCATGGAGTACTGTTGCCGTCATGATTAGAGAAAATGGACCTCATAATTCAATGCAACTAAGCTGCCTCATCCGCATACCTTTTAGATAAATATTGAACTACACATGAATCCATTTCCACAAAGAACAAGGATGATTTAATCAATTGTCACATGACCACATAGATAACACCACAACCTCTATGAGTTTTTGGTAACCCAGTTAAAAAATCTATTGATATTTTCTCCCATTTAGGATCATAAACATATAAATGATTTAAAATCAAAAAGGAATATGAGGGTTGACCTTTAATAGCTAGAAAAAACACTTTGACACAAACTCTTCCACCAAACTCTTCATATGGGGACATTAAAATTTCATCCTAAAGACACTATACATCTTGGATACTCTTGGGTGTACTGAAAAATGTGAGATTTGAAATTCCAGAAAAAATTCCTCATATATTTTCTCCAAAATAAGTAGTCTCCCATAAAAAATAATTTAGTTATCACCATCATATGATCATTATTCCATCACATCACTATGGCCAACAAGATCTCGAATCACAATAGACTATGAGTCTCCCTATTAATACTTTTCCACCATCTGCATCAAATAAGGATAAATAATTATGTAAATAATTGACTCCTACATCATCTACCCATGAAACTAAATGTGAGGCCTCTAACTTCTCTATTCCTTCCCAAATATCCCCACACTCCTAGAAGAAATCCCTACAAGAATTCCTTCTCAATGAATCTACCACAATAGAAACTTTTCCTATGGTTTTGGATGTACAAAAAATAATAATCCTAACTAAAAGCCACCATCATACATTGAAAAAATTCATATATTTTCTGAGAAAATACATAAAATAAACTCTTTTGATACATGAATACCACAAAGTTCCCCCAATGAGGTTATTCCACTAAAACATTAGTGGAAACAAAACTGATTCCAACTCCATATCATGGGTGTCATTGTTTCTATCATGGGTACGTAAATTCCTAGAACTATAAGAGATAACATAATTCTTCTACATCAACATTCATCCCATTACCTAATTATATGTTTCACAAATCAACTAAAAAATCATTCCTTACATGGGAAACTAGGTCAATAGATATCCTACCATCTTTCTCTTCATGTAACCAAATGCTGCCTAGAATGGATAAGTTATAGAAAATATTATTACAAATAGTTAAGTGATATAAAAGGGGGAAAATGAGACAAATAAAGACAAAAATATGATAATAAACATCTAGAAACTAAAAACTACAAACCCATCAAATGTTAATGGGTTCCTCTAGAGAAACAACTACCTTGAATTTTGACAGGACTAATGCAAAACATTATTGAGACCCCATATTTCCACTGAAGTACACCTCTTGTGTCTAAAACAAAAACTTTGACACATTTACATAGATATGATGGTGTTGATAAATCTGTAAGATATATTTTTTATGATAATCATTAACCTCTAATAAATTTGAGTAGATCAATATGTCATCGTTGAACATGACTGTGGAATGGTTTTATAATTCATGGATCTCCTATTTATTGAGTCATATGAACACAGATGGTGAGTTTCTTACACTGAACATCCTAACTACAAACTCCATGTTACTATACCTTTATGTGATGGAATCCTATTGGGTATTTTACTTCATCACCATCAACTAGTGATATCTATAACACATATAGATCATAGATAATTAACTTTCCCCTCTTTTCAATATGAAAATATCATCTATCATCAAAAGAGGGTAATCATTCTAAACTATCACCTGATTCATCCTCTGATATTTTGTAAACAACCTTATACAACCATTGAATGTATTTGTGATCAATATAATAGGACCCTATGGATACCCACTAGATCAGATATAATCCCTCTCTATTAGGTCATATATCTAAATCCTCAAATCTTGAAATTTGGATGGTGTCATCTGATAAGGAGTCATTAAAAATGGAGAATCGCCACTTTGAGAGACTATCCCACACCCAACTATCCTTCAACGGGGTTTCTTCATAGGCTCCACATGGAAAACATCTAGATACTCCCAAAAAACCCTAGGTACTAAAACTATCCCATCATCTACAAATTACACATAAATATTTATAAAATATTTAATGAATGGTCTCTATATGATGAATTCCCATTTAACAACACCTATCACTAATTAAACAACATAAAAGACACCCAAATGTTTAAACAAGACTCTCTTATAGAAGAATTCATTGAAAGAACATATGATATAAAAGTAATTAATTCACAATATGATATCATATTTCTAAATCTATAGAATGAATATATATCTCTGGGATTGATGTGGCCTATCATCAGTCCACACCCCTATAACACATCAAGCAAGCTAGTATGGCATGTTAATGGAATATGAAACACTAGGGTTATACTAAGACTCTATTCGTCTACTCAAAGTGGATTGACTAGAGGGAGGGAAATTTATTTATGGGAATCTCATGAATCTAACATGTCACAAAAAATGTTATCTGAAAAACAAATAATAAAACAAATAATATATAGACCCTCTAGCACTGCTGCCTATACTATTTATAATAGACCATGCCCATCATATCCACCTATTTAATAATGACCACCACTGTGACCACACTCATATGGAGGTACATAAACATAAGTAATATTTTAATTCCAGCCTTTACTAGCTCCATATTACATTAGTGTGTCATAAGAATTCTTCCTCTACTGGTGAAAAAATATCACCAGAAAATGTTGTTCAAGAAGCCCCTAAACATGTCCTCATCCACCAAACATAAATCAATGAACAACTAGGAATCGATTCTTATAACGTCCATGAATCAATTAATAATAAATACCCTACACTAAAATCACTTCGAAAATAATAGGAACCACTTGACCAACAAGGACATAAGATAAGATGATAAGGTTGAATCACTATTGGTTGTAAATTCATAGGTCATGTTGCATTTTATTATCCACTTAGAACACTGATCTTCAAGAAAATTTACAGATTCACATATCATTTTAAACCTAATCAGGATTCAATCAAATTGATCACCTCCTCTTTATTCTGAACCTTGATATACATTACAAATGTAAAAGAAGAAACTGCATACTAGATCGATGGATGGTGAGCCACTTAAAGAAGTCTCACACTAGATAATTAATTTGGAATATGTTCAATGAAAAATCACAGAATATTGATAAACATGATTCCAAAATTAGAAACTAACAAACTCCCTAGTTGATGAGAAAGCATCTCCCACCTATTCACTACCATTATAGTCAAAAACATTAAATCTACCAAAAAACCCTTTATGTGAATCTAGGAATTAAACATATTTCTCCATCTTATCACCAAGATACAAATTTCATCTCAAAAATGAATCTCCACACATTCAGATAACTTCTAAATAGACATGATACCAAACTGAGGCCTAGATGACACAAAAAGTGATCTCTAACACCCCCATCTAGTTCTTTATCTCCACATATGAAACAATTCAATCATACTTTCCAAAATACTATAGCCAAGAATAATTCAACACCCTCATGATGCATGAACCTATCCTAGGTCTCTACCTTGAACAATATTACACCTCACATGAAAAATAAATAATATTAGAGTCCATGAATAGGATCATGGGGCCCTAAAATCCCATGTCATATATGGTCTCCCTGGCCTATTTCATGATCTAAGGCCACCTATAACTATTTATGTAGAAACCCATTATATATTCACTATTCTAAAATCCAACCACAATCTTATTTTTCATCCATCAACATTGATACCATTAATTCCTATAATCCACCACCAAAATACACCATAATAATGGGAGTGTGATAATGTCCCCATAGTCCTACCTCCAGTAGGCCTTGGGTTAGAGACTACCACTAAGGGTATAATAAACTAATGAAATTAATGGAATTTCTGTATATAATAATATATCTTCAGGTTTTAAGATTTATCAACCACATGAAAGGAAGTTACATAATATGAAATTAAACCAAAACCATCCCACAATTAATTTTTAAATAAAATAGGTATCGATAAATTTTTCCAAAAAATATCCAATACAAATGCTAAATTAGTGACCCAAAAATTATATAAAAAATGATTGAACTAGAACTATTCACCAGGATCCCTGTAATCCTCATGGTAACCTAATAATCACATTATATACATTGGATAAGAATACATGAATACAGAGTAGGAAAAAAATTCTATTATATACATGTGATAGAAGTATACAAATGCATTAGTGAGAAAAAAATAGAATAAACTACACCAAAATTGGACAAACATACGTCCCAAGATCACTAAGTCATTCTTACCAAATTAAAGAATCCATGTGTAATAATATAATAAGAAGAATATCGACAAAGGGTACCCTTTACCAAATTTCCTCTGATCGAACACTCTAACACTACAATGCTATATGTATTGACACTACCATATCATTCAAATAACATATTCCAATCCCATTTAACTATAGTCAAATCACATAATTCATTAAGAAACCTAGACCCTTACCCAATAGCATAGTCATATATCATCATTCTTGAGGACATATAGGCCACCACATCATAACAACTTCTATAACTGTAGAAGTATTTTATCATGAACATTAATTGAATGAACATAATTCCATCATACTACAATGAATAACAACCACCATAATCCATCCAATAATAAGATCATATCACATCTCTCTTAAAGACTTGTTGTATACTACCCCACAATATTGTTATATAAAATCATTACCAAAAAAACCTATTCCATCACCATGTTCTATACTATTCCATTGGGCATCACAACCCGTGAATATTTAATCACCTATAAAAGATATGGGGGAGATCTGGTATCCATCCATCTATCCTCATCATTGAGATGTATGGAAAAATCATACTACATATGAAAATATGGTTGTTAGATCATAGTCCTCAACACGAGTAGGTACATATCAAATTCATCATGAGTATATATATATATAAGACACACATAAAAAGATATTGGTTTACAACAAAACACTATCCAACTCAAAACAATAACACATTTACTACTGCCAGTAAATGCATAAAACTACACAAGCCACAAACTATATTTTGGCACCACCACCCAACTACATTATCCATCCCATTTGTTTTATTATTCACAACCAACCTCATTAAAAAAAATCCCATTAATTTTATTTTAATTAGTTATTTACACCCCATTAATCAAAAAAATAACATCCATTTAAATCATTATTTACCAATTATGAAATCAGTATCCAGGTCCTAATTTTGGTTGGAATTATAGGGTTTATTATCTCTCATCTCCAATCAAGTTTTAATTGGAAGGTTGGGTGATAAAACATATCATATACATTCCCTTAGATCAATAGTATATTCATTTAAATTCCATTGTTTCTAGAAAAATCCTAGAATACTATTTTCTAAACATAAATTATTTCATAAAGTTATTTTTAATATTATTTGAACATAATTTAAAAGGACTTAAATGGTAGTTTATTATTGTTTCCCTATGGGGTACCTTTTTAATCACATTATTAAAGATTGAAAAGTATGATTTTATAACATCAATGACTTGAATTGAATTTATATCCTGAATGACAGATCAATTATATTAATATCCTATTAAATTTTTCCATTATTACCATTACAGAAATTTTTTTATGAAACATTTGACAAATAATTATATTTCTAAAGTGATTTTCAATGGGAATAGAGTATTTTTTATCTATAATGATTTTATGATATTGTTTTTCTGTTTTTACTTATAAAAAACAACTTCACGTGACATTACATATAGTCCACTAGGTATATGTTTTACTGAGTCCATTCTCATACATTATATTATTGGATAATGATTATTTCAAATATAATTTTAGGGACACCTATTACAACCCTTCAGATAAACATGGTGTTAAAGAGTGAGGGTTTTTTCTATATGTTTTATGATGAAATGAAATCCGTATATAATTTATATGTATTATTCATTTTATAAATTATTTATGAAGTGGGGGGTTTTATATAAATCAAGGATATGTGGTTCTATTATAATCCATGTATAGGTGGTTCTATTATAAAAAAATGAATAGGTGGTCACATTATAAACCAATGGTGGTTTGGATCTTCGAATCCCTCCAAATATTTATGTAATGATTATATATTCTATATAATTAGGATGAAAGTGTACTATATTGGTTATTACACTTGTTATGATTCTTTTAATGGTTCTATTATTATGATTTCCTAGGGAACCTACCAGACATTTTTATGATTGTTAATAAATTTTCATTCAAATATTTTTATTTTAAAAGGTATGATAATGATATTTTGTTTAAAAATGAATGATTATAAACTTTTTATAATAAGAAATTATGTTTTTAGGGAAAAATATTTCATCCATTATCATTTTTCCTAAGAAACCCTCATGGTTTCGATTTTCCTTTATTTATTTTCACATTTTTGTTTTATTAAAAACCATTGGTCAGTAAAGTGGATTTCTTGTCTAAGTACACGATTAATTTCTCACAATGAATAAGATAATATCCATTATAAAAATAATTGTTTTAAAATGGGCTTACACATTTATTTATTTCCTCATATAAATTTTTTTAATTATTGGTCAGATTGGAAGACTTAATAGTGGGGTGAATCAAGTGTCCAATTAAAATTTATTTTAAAAACACTATAATGATAAATATATTGATTTATAAAAAACATACTAATTAAGTGAAATAGTATAGGAATATAATTTTATCTTCACTGTCTATTCGGAGATGTTTGATCAAGACATTATCAAATTTTTCTAAAGAACATAAATATTTTGAAATTTATTTAATTACACAAAACCCTAAATATAAAACAAAAAATAATGTTAACTATATATGTGATATTTTTCATTGGAATTTTTAAAACTAGAATATATATATTATAAAAATAGAGTAATTATAAATTATAAAAATATTGGAATAAATATATGAGGATCAGTCTCATGCCAAGACCCATTCATCTATAAATATAAATCGCCCACATACAAGATGTTTAGGTTTTAAATACAATGAAAAAACCTGGATCTATTTCTACATTAAACAAATAAACTCTAGATGAAAATGACACATAGATCAATTTCCAAACTTCTACATGGGATTTAAAATGTGAAAGAATGAGAGATAGTTTCTATCAATTAGGAATACAATACTCAATTCTATATTAAATAATAAATAAGTAAATCTAATATATCTGGAAGTGAATTTTAAAAAAGAATGTGAAAAGAATATAATGTGAGAATAACTGATAAAATTAAGTCTGATTAGCTTTATTTGATCAATTATCTATGAATCTTCCATTTAAAATCATTAATTTTATTTTCTGAAATAATTTTAAAAACAGAGTGTCATGGGGTGTTAATATTGTTTTCAAGGTGTATAAGTATATCTCTAGAACAAATGTATTCAATTCATATTAATTTTAATGAGAGGATTTGAATAATAACATGATTTTTATATGAAATTTTCATTAAAATATGTTTTCTCATTAATACTTAAATTAGTGGAATTATTAAATTTAGTTGGTCAAAACTTAAGGTTACAAAATATAGTCGTTATATATTTTATAATACTCTGTTACTTATGTTAGACGTGGTCAACAAGTCATTAAATATAGAAACGTCACATTGGGTTTTGGTTAGTAGGAATGGTTAGATATCCCGCTGACAAAAAAGACACTTTTAATGGCCATACATCTTTTCTTTTATTCACTACTCTTATTCATGTAGTTGGTTCATATCATCATATGGTTGCACTATGAATAGATTTGGAATGTTTATTAATTCACAAGGTAGATTCCTATCGTTATATATCATCTTCATTTTTTCATATTATAGGTTCACTTTTTCAAATGTTAACTATATTATTCATATTGTAGGATCTATTGCTCATGTGGTATGTACAATTCTAACAAACATGGTTCGTTAAAGGCACAGAAAAAGTATACTCATATGTCATATGGTATCATTGATGATCACGCATTAAGGTGAATATTTCATGTGGTAAAATTAATTTCAATGCACAAAATTATTTGTTCACATAAAAATGGTTTAACTTCAACCCAAATCCACTTCATAAATTGGATAGAATTATCTAATATTATATATGATCAATTGATTGTATATATAGTTAGTTGGAGTACAATATTCAGTCACATTTATAAGGTCCCATGACATTCATGGTCATTTGAGTTTTATCATATAGTTTGTTCATGAAACATTATGATTGTTGACATTGTACCCTAATGACATAGATAATTATTTCATTTGTTCCATAAAAATTGTTGAATATCACGAAACATTAATATATTAAAACTGTAATATTTATTATTAGAGATCATTATAATAAGGATATAATAGTCTATACCAAATATATAGTTATTCAGTGTGATAAAAAATCATTACATATAAAATGGAAATAATTTCATACATCAGAAACATATATTCTCTAAATATCAAAAAATTTCAATAAATTAACACATTATATAACTTTCAATTAAATTATTAATATTTTAAAATATTTTATTAATTACAAAATTTATCCCAATTTTTATATTATCAAATTTCTATTTTGTGTGAAAATATAAAATAATATAAGAAATAACGACTGAAACAACTGATAATTGGAAAAATACAAATGTGAAAATTGGTATTTCATTAATATATATAGATAGTGTAAAAATATTACAAATTTTGTTTCCTTATTAATAACTATAATCATAATTAGAATAAAAAACATACCTGATCTAATGATGAAGGATAATATTTTATTCTCTTGAGCTAGAATATGGGGAAATATGGGTACGTATTGGAGGATGTGGTATAAATGAGGTAGTAGGGTATTAAATTATCACACACCTGGAAAAAGGGCTATGATGCTGGACTGTTTTTCTAAGATACAATCCTTACTAGTTAATAGAGTAGATATAGTAGTATAAGGGTTAATGTTATATGTAATAAAGGGTAGAGATATAGTGGATGCATAAAAACCGAAACTAATCATTGATGAATAATACATAAAAATAGATGAGTATTCATTTAATAACATAATGATCTATTAGAGAATCATTTAGGACTTGTTCTTTTAGAAACATGGAAACATAAACAACATATCCATATGTGATGTATTCCTTATTACACTATGTTATTAATAATTATAACACTTCATAGAAATCTCATTCACATTACCTTTTCCATAAACCTGGGAAAGTAAACATAAGAATGTGTGTTCTCAGATTCACAGTAGGGGTAAAAAATAGAGATATCAATATATCGTGAGTATAAAGGTATGAGAGAATGATAATAAATTTTAAATCCATACCTTACATATCATAGATCATAATCATGAGTCATTGAATAAATTATGTGAGATCATAAGACATGAATCATAATGTAAATATATATAATGATCCATATGAAAATAAAATTGGAATATGTCATTGATTTGTGGTATACAAAAAAATCATAAAAACATTATTTCAATGATACACACCATGGAATTTACAACATGTTTGGATGGTGATAACTACAAGTGTACCTTTTTTGGGCATAGTAAAATATCATTAGTACCCGATTTTGGTCATGGAATAACCTCTCATGTAGACTATTTTTGTTTCTTGATGACCTCCAATTTACATTATTTTGGTATTGGAATAACATCCTGTGTAACCTCTTTTGAGGTTAAAATAAATACCCATGTACCATTTTATATCATATAACATTAATAATTATCAAATTAATTGGAAGGAGATATAGGTCTAATCCATGTCATGATGAAATCCATATATTCATGTTTCAAAATAATAATAATAAATCCTCAAATAAGAGAAAATTAAAATAAATGGGTTTCATAATCATTTCATCCGTTCTTCAATACGTAACACGTGGGAAATTAAATGGGGTTCATAAGAATTTTAACATGGTATAACCCCAGGAAGAGAGACTTATTTTGTAAAAATCATTGAATCATTGAACCAAACTATCTAGAGAGAGTATAATAATTGTATCCTTGTATCATATCAATAGTAAAACATAAGTAAAATCAAAGGATGTAATCATAGATAGGGATATATTTTAAAACAAGAATAACATGGCAACAACATGAGGAAAATATAATTTCCTTGAAAATCACCTTTTTAAAAATAGAAATTCATAAAATATTGTGAAAAAATATTTATTTCAAAATAATCAAGATAAATTATAAATAAAACAATAATGATATTAATGATCATTTTGTCAGAAAATTTCATTTTCTTCCATACACATTAAAAAAGAATACTTTCACATTTATGGTAAAAAAAATGGGCCATGTTTAGAAAATGATATAAATATTTCATTTAAATAGGGGTAAAAATTACATTAATCAATCATAGAAGAAAATTAGTCCATTAATATGAAATATTTTTATAAAACATATACATTCAATAGAATGGAGTTTTGACATAATATAGAACTAATGTCAGTTTCCCTTAATTTGTTTTTGAAATATTGACGTCATATATAGTGGAAAACGAAGGGAAAAAATTTATTATCTTGATATAACCATACCGTAATATATTTATTGGGTTTACTAAAATATGGATCATAAAATTTCATCAATGGAAGCACAAACATATACAATCCGAATAAATAATGATACTGTATTGTAAATCCATTAACTTTGGGTGGCATTGAATCATAATCCCAAGGAAATAATAACATTAATTGAAACATCAAATATAATTAGAATAGAAAAATCCTGATATTACATGAAAAATGGGTTGTATATGAACCTCAAAAAAGAGGATTGTTTCCTAATTTAACATATGTCACAATAAAGAAAAATAGATAAAATCTTCCATTACGAGTTTGGTATCATTTGAACCATTAACCCCTTGAAAGATATGTCATAAAATTGATTTCTAGATAAGTTGAATTATAATTAAAGTAAAAATTAAACTCATTAATATATATAATATAAACCAAATATATGAAACATATGCTGAGTATGGAATGTATCCCATTGAAGTAAAAAGTTATATGGAAATCCATTATCATAAATATTGACTTCAATCATACACATACAAACCATGTATAATGAATATATGTATATATATTATAAATATCATATAGATATATTATAATATTTATCACTCCATATATTATATTATTAGTACCTTTTATTGCCACATTATTTACAATTAGTGTTTAAAATTTTTTTTGAGTAATAACTTCTATGTTTTCATGTAACATTTGATTTTATATTTTTGGTCCTCTTAAATTAATCATGGTTCTATAATATTGAAAAATTTAACAATTAAATAAATATAATATATATTCATTTTATATTTTTTTATAATAATCCATAATAGTTAGAGATAGAAAATAGCATAAACTATTCATATATAGAGAATGACATATGTACACATGAAAGTTATTTCCATTTTCTAAATCAATTAAATGAAATACTGGTAAATAAAAAATTATAATTATAGAATATTTTATCCAAATATAACAGTTTTTTATTAAATGTACCCTAATTTGATTCTATGTTATGAATTAGTAAAAAACATATCATTATGTGTGGCGGTAGTCCACTGTACTCATGAAAGACATTATCGTATTCCCACAGAATGAAAAGTAAGAAAGAATTTGGGATATCCTAATTAGATATGAATAATAATATCATGAATATTATATGTTAACAATAAATCCATTAATATATCAAACCTTTATAGTTGGTTATGGAAGACAAATTATAATGGTTATAGAAGAAGTAGTCTTTCGTACACAAGAATGATATTTTCCTAAATCATTTGATAGAAGAGGAGAAGAAATCTGGTTATTAAATTAATATAATAAAATCTATTGATATGGAATATAATGGGTATATAGTTTATAATATTCTAAAAATAATTTACTCATATTTATGAAGAAATTAAATAAAATTATTGTTTAAGGCTGTTACCTCTTCTTCAAAAAATTATTTGGGTTTCTACAAAAGGATTCATATGATGAATTTCTGATGAATATAATGGATCAAGGATTATATGAGAGTATTAATAAAGGTTTATATGCAGGTATATTCTAAATAATATTTATTTTAATTTTAAAGAGGATAGGAAAGGGGATGGCCATTTAAAAGTGAGGTTATTGGAACACTTGTAATTCATGAAAAAAATGGATTGCCTTGTTTTTCTCATGAAAAAATGATCCAGATAGGGAAATTATTGATACAAGATGATATATGGTAAAAATATGTCCATAAGATATCTCTTAGAAATGCTTTTATTCTTTTATCCCTTATATATATTGTTTAACCCTCGTATAAACCTGTTTTTACCATAACTATGTAAATTGTTTTACAATTTATTTATATTCATTATGATCAAAAATTAAGATTGACTCAATAGATAATATAAATTATTCTTCTTCATCAAGTTTAATATGTTTTCATATTTCCATTAATATAAGTTAGAAAATGTAATTTTTGATTAATCTTATAAACTTCATGAAGAGAAGGTTTTCAGAGTAAATTTATCAAACGTTTACGAAGTTTATATATCATAATTTAATATGAAATAGGTTCCAATAACATAAATTGTATTAATAGATATACAGATAGTCTAATTTGACTTTTAAAAACATCTTAATCTAATGTTTTCATTTTTGAAATCAATAAAATAAGCAACTCCTCTTAATAAAGATCTATAATTTTCAGTAGTCGTAAAAAAATATAACATTACAAAAAGGTGGAAAATATTATATCAATGAATAATTTTACATGTAGAATTCAAAAGAATTTATATTATATGAAATAAATTTTATGTTTGGATCGAAAATAAAATTTATCATTATTCACATAATGAAATAAAAACATTTTATTTGAGAAAACATGATCTTTGAAATAGGTAAAGCCTTCAAAGTATCATGTATTATTTTATCAATAATATATTATTATATAAAAGCACTATATATAATATTTTAAAAATAATTATTAATAACAATATTTCCAATTTTTTCTTCTAGGTTATAATTATTGAATTTAAATAAATTTATTAATAACATATCCTCGTTTGGCGAAACTCAATGTCACATGTAATGAAGGATAATGTTAGTGTTTCTTATAATGAATGTGTAACACGATGTTGTGTGTGACAAAAAATATCATAAATATTAATTTTTCTTAAATATAATTCATGAAATCAGATTGTGTTACAATATATGCCTCTAAAAATAAATTTCTCCCTTGAAAAGATTCACTTCGTTAACAATAATTAGGGGCACTTCTACCTCATTACACAATCATTTTCCCTCATAGCTTCCTCGCGATGGGGTTATTTTAACAAAACTTTGACATATTGAATTTTATTATTTCGAAGATTATTCTCTTTATGATCTGTAGACCCCACTGGTTTTCTTCATAAAATATATCATTAACCAGTATTTCACACCCTAAGTTCAGTACAAGTGATAGTTTGGGTATGTGATTCCTCAAGATATATATAGGTAGCACATTGTCAATATGATAGTGTTTTGTATGAAGTTACAAGTGATATTCTATAATCATAATATGAACAATAATTATTAAAGAAAAATATGTACCTATGTCTTAGTTTTTTCGTCTTTATTTCATAGATAAATTCATAGAAAGAACTTCTCAGAAACAACAAATTCTAGATTATATCCATGTTTATCATCATAGAATTAATATAAACTTTTTATCTTCCCTTATATGATTTTTAAAAGTTTTAAACTTCTATATCAGTACATTATCTAGATAAGGTAACAATTGATTTCATTATATAACCATATTCTAGTAAGTTGTATTTATATAATACTTTCTATAATGGTCATAATAATGATACACCTAAATGATATAGTGAAATGTATTGTTTTAGGAAGGGTAAATAATAGGATAGTTTTGATCCCAACAACTTTTTAAATCAATATAATAATAAATAACAATAACCACTATGGTTTTATTTGTTCTTTAATACTCACCATATATCATCAGATGATACATAATGATGAAATTCAACATATCATCAAGTCATTGCTGAAGAAATTTCCAAGCATCAAGGTAAATAACATATCTTTATTAATTAAAATTAAATATGTTACATCATATAATATTACCATATCATTAAAATAAATTCAATGAAAACAGATCCATAAATAAATCTTCTCTGATATCAACAACGATTGATGACTTCATAAGACAATGAACTATAACTCATAATTTACTCACCATATATGATAATACAAACACTAATGGTTACCAGTAGTATTAAACATATGACCATAATGTGTAATGGAATTCCTCCCCAAATTACTTTATGACTATAACATATAAAAACCACATTTTATATTTCAAAAAAAGTTTCTTAAAATATCCTTATTCATGATAAATTCCAATCTCATAAAACCTCAAATGGAGTGTTAATTACATTGAAATTATGATCAACCATAAAATCATAAAAATATAATCATTAAATCTTGATTTAATCTAAAATGGATACATATACACATCAAAAGGAAAATTCGCCCATTATTCCATAGATAACTTCTTATCTTAAAAAAATTCATTATAAGCGTGAGTTTATCCATATACTAACAGAATACCCAATGTAATTTAACTAATCCAAGATCTATATAGATGGAGATAATAAATGCTCAAAATCACAATAAATTTGACTAAAGTGTAATTATTTATTTCATTGAAGTCATTTATAGTTAATCAAACCAAAAATTAAAAACTATGGAGTGTAAGATAATTTTCCACCATCATAATAATTCACTTCATTCATTGCGATTTCATAATATCTCCCTTTTTCATTTATCTTCATATTTTTTTGGATTATCATTTATATTATCCCTTTTATTGAGTAATTTATTCAATTAATGAATAAACTCAATTAAATTGAAACACAACATTGTGTTTGGGGAATTATGTTGTGATATTTATTCATTAATATCATTGACTATCCTCTTAACATCACTTATATTTTCTTTATCTTCATTTATAGTCTTCTAATAATCGTAACTCCCTAATGTTCCAATTATTAATTCTCTCGAGTTCTTCTTCCTACATTTTTTGCATGTTGGTTACAAAAAATAATTTCTACCAAGTGATTTATTTAGGTTATCAGGAGACTCATTCTTTCATTTCTTATCACAACTAAGGTAAAGTTTGTAATAAAAAAATTCTATTTCATACTTGAATTGTAATAAAATGACTAATTCATATATATTTATGTCTCTTATAGTAAAAACCATTCGAAGAATTGTGTTTATGAAAAAAAAATCTATCATATTTTCAATATAGACAGATCACTAATCCAAAAGAGAAATGTTCTAGTGTTATAATATTATATTCATAAGTAACATTATATTTTCAACTCTTATATTTGATTTTTAAAAATTACTTCTCCATCGGTTCTCAAATAATATGAGGGAAGTACTTAATGATAAATATCATCATAAAGTCACACCAGACCCTGGTTTCAATTACCTACACATGAATTGTATTCTTAATATTGTTCCACCATTGATCATCTTCACCTTCCAAATGATTGATAGCCAAAATAAAATTTCTATGCTATAAAAACAACAGAATTGAAAATAACTTTTCAGTGGTACCAATCTACTATTTAGAGTCCAGTGGAATAGTGGAAAAAATAAAATAGGGTGGCCATTTACTCATGAAATACACAATGAAACCCCTTTACCCCTTTTATCATTTGAATTTTCATTATGATTCATATCTAGAGAAATTTTTGTGAGCAAAGAAATGAGGTTTTTCATTCCCTCACTCTTAACATTCTGTTTCTTAGGAGGTCAATCACTTTATTATTACTTTAATTCTACATTATCAATATTCCATAAACATACATCCATTTACATAAATAAATAATTAATGTTTTAGAAACCCCAATCAGATGAAGACTAAAAAATCATGAAAAGTCAGTTATAGGATGTCTAAATCGTCTGACCTTTTTTCAATACATGTCACATTAGTTTTAACCTAGTCCATTCAATGTCATTATTAAAATACATAATTTATAGTTTGTATTGAATTTTTTATTTCAAAATACAGATCCCTCAAATGTTTTTAACAACGTGTGATGTAGGGAAAACTATTGTGCACCTATTGATTATCGAATCCAACTCAATGTGCCATTTTTAGGTAGTTACCCCAAGGTACCTATTTAATTTAGAAACATCCACTCATAGTATCCAAGAAATTAATGTTATTTCATAGAAACTACCTATTCAGTCCTTTATAAAAATTATTGGACAATTTCTTATACCTTTATTTATCCGTATAATTATTTGTAGACATATTAATAGGCATATCCTTAGAAATATCCTTAGAGGTCTCTATACTTTTTTTCATCCTAGTTTCTAAAGGATAACTAAACAATGTTCTGATACCAATTCTAGGGACCCAAAACATTCATATATAAATATGAAATCTAAATATAATTATATTCATTACATAAAATAGTGATCCATGGATGATTTGTTTTCGGTCTAGTTCCATTGGAATCCCAGACACATAAAAAAATGATCAATATTGGAGCTACATTATCTCCCAAAATATTCATATTATCTATAACACTTATTAAAACGATAACAAATTATACCTTAACTTATAACCCAGGGAAAGAAAAAAAAGGTGATCTTATATTTCATGTAAGGTTAAAATAGATATATATTAACATATAATGAAAAATAGGGTATGAGGACAAGCGAATAAAATATGAAAACCATATCCATCATATCGTAGATAAAAATATTGAATTATAGAATAAATATTGGTAGTTCATAAGAGATCCATTATAATGGAATTAATGAACATGATCCATGAAAAAATAACATTGGCATTAGAAATTTATTTTTGTCACAAATGGAGTAATAGAAAATCACTTGTATATGGTACACACCAATACATTCATATCATTTTATTATTACACTAGCATCCTTGGACCTACATCGGGATTTGGATAAACAAATGTTTAAATTCATTTAGGATTGGGATAACATCTAATGTAACCTCTTTTATGATTTTGGAAACCACCAGTGTACCCTCCATTGGGCTTGGATTATAAACTATTTCCCTATTTTAGGGTTGGGATAACTTCAAGTTTAACCATTGAGGTCATATAACATTAAGTGTTACCCAATGCATTGAATGAGGATATAGTTACCACCTTTCCAATTTTTAATGTCATGAATACAGGTTCCATAAGATCATAAATCATTTATCATATTATAAAAAATTAAAAGAAATGGTTTTCAAATTTGTTTCATTATTTCCCCGAATTATAACTAGTAGAAAAAGACACATGTTGCATACTAATTTTATCCTAGTACAACAAATTGTAGAAAAATGGGTGGCATAAACATCATTTCATCATAAATATAAACCATATAGAGAATTAATAATATTGTTATACAAAAATCATATCCGAATAAATGATCAATCAACATTAATGGATTTAATCTGGGAAGGATTATAATTTTGAAAGAAAAATCACTATGAATGTTTCTTTAGGAAAATATACATTCATTGATAATCAACATGTTCAAATTATAAATTTATAAAAAAATTTGTAATTAATTTTATGTTAAATTAATCATGAATATTATTAAATTAATATTCAATGGAAATCATGGTCATAAATTCAGGGAACTTTAATTCATGGTGTACATGTTAATGAAAAGATTAATGTAATATTTTTTGGTAAAATCCAAATATAAAATTTTTTGAAATTGGGAAAAAAATCATTGAATTTTTTTCATAAATTAAAAAAAGGGTTAAAATGAGATTAAAATATGATATAGTGACATTAAAAAAAGTTTATAATGTTTTTATAAACCATATACATAGAGAAAATCTGTTTTTTACCGAGGATATAAATAAAGTCAATATTCATTAAAAATATATATCAAAATATTGAGTCTATATTGGGAGGAAAATGAGTGGAAAAAATTTATTATCATAATTTATTTATAAGATAATAAATGAAATGATTTTATTGATGGATTCTTTATAATATTTCTTAACTATATGCATAAATATAAAAAATCCATATAGAGAATGAGATTATATCATAAAGCCACTACATCTTTGTAAAAACTAAATCATAAGACCTATGAAAGAATAACATTAAATTTAAAATGAGATATAACTCGAAAAAATGATATAATGATATTATATAGAAACATGTTTGTTAAAACACCTCATAATATAATATTAGTTCATAATAAAACATATGTATCAACGAAAGAAAATTGAGAAAAAAAATCCATTATCACTTTTGTATCATTAGAACCAGAAATCATGGAAATTTTGATCCTACAAGGGATATGTAAATCCAAATAATTTTAATTATAATTATCATAAAAGGAAATCATTTTCATTATGTACACCACATATGAAAACCATGTGGTTAATGTGACATTTAACTCATTGGAGAAAAAAGTGAGATCCATATCCCTTACCTTATGTTTTGACTTCCATTGTACATGTTATAACCTAATGTATTTTAATTATAAGATTATTATAAAATTATTAAAAAACTACAATCATATGTATCTTTCCATATATGATTTACTCTTTTCATTTTATTACCAATTTATTAACAATTCATTCAATAAAACTCATTTCATGTCAGAACTACAAATATTTTCAATTAAATTTAATTTTATTTGTCTTTTTAAATTGATCATGATTACATAATTTAATTTATTACTGGATATAAATATCATATATATTAATTATATATTTATTTTGTGTAATCCATAAAATATATAGATATAAAATGAAATACATTATTTATGGAGATGGAAAGCCGTACGTACGCATGATAGTTGTATCCATTATCTAAATAGATTCGATAAAAAAGGTAAATAATAAATTACAATTAAATTTTTTTTTATTTTATATATTTCACATATATTCATTTAATTTAATTGAATTACCTTCAATGTAAATAATTTTAGAGAAATGAATCGCATCGTTACATGAGGCGATAGTCTTCTGTACACATGAACGACATTATCATATTCCCATGGAATAGAAATTAATGAAGAAATATGAAATAGTGAAACCAGATGAATAATAATATCATAAATATATTATATTGAAAATAAATGTAAAGACCCATAATTTCCATGTATTTTTTTAATTATATGAGTATTTTATGAGTTTGCAAAAAATTTACGGTGGGTGATTCCGAGCACTGGTGTGCCCTGAATATATTTTTAAACCTTTTCGGTATGTTTAGTAAACATATGAGTGGGTTTTTGTAACTTTTAAATTGGTGCTCAGAATTGAAATCTGAGGAAACTGTTGAACTCACAGTGCTGGTATTCTTTTACGGAGACCTTTACCACGACTGTAATAGGTCAAGGGAGAAAGATAGTTTTTCACTTTCTCATGGGAAAATATGAAAAAATTATTTAGCATCTTATTTTTGTTGAAACCACCAATGTGAATGTTATGGAGGTGGGGACCACTGACCCTAAAACACCCAATTTTGGATTTAATGGTGGGGACCACCCTATCCCTCTTAATGGGGGAGAATCATCTCAACTCCCCCATTAAATCATTCCTCCTATTAAATTGTGCCAATTTATTATGCCAACGTGGTAAAACTAATTATGCCAACATAAATTAAATTGATCGAAATATATTAAATTGTTCGAACCTAATTTATTTTGAGGATTTGTTGGAAAAGGGAGAATCTTGGGAGAGGTTCTAGAAATTCATCTCCAATAGAGAGCTTCTCCCCCAAACAAAGAACACCATCTCCATAAAATAACATTCTTCGGAGCCAAGAAAGAGGATGATGCACGAGCCTGGCATCGGATTTGTGTTGCGGAGGCGACAATCGTTGGAACCCTATTCACCTTCAATATTTTCATCTCATGACACATCAAGAATCCTTTGAGATTGGGTTGTTGTTTTAATTTTCCCTTTACCCGTTCATGACGTTCTTCGAGATTTATGTTTTATCGAGCCACGTGTTATCACCCTAACAGGGAGGTTGCGGGACAAATGAAGGTAGTCGACCTCTCTGAAATCCTTTGATGTTTTGTTGTGTTTTCTTTTGATGGTGGAGGGAATCAATCGTCACCGGTAAGGGAATAGAAATGGTTACCGACAAATTTCACGCCATGACGAAGGTGACGGCACGACCGTGCCGCCTGACGGAAGCGAACCACGGCTAGTGTTGAGGCAGCCTATAGAGGACGGTCGGCCGAGTTGGCTGCCAGCGAAGGCACGCAACATGACCACGTTGTGAGAAGAGCATAATTGGCCAACCTGAATGCCATGGTGGACCGCCACCCTGAGACTGCCCCGGAGCTCCGCGTCGCCCCGCCCCACCGTGACGGCCTCGCCGCAAAGCAGCCGCCCCGCCACCCCCACAGCACCGCAGCGCCCTGCCACACCTCAGGCCACCCGGTGCGGGCCGGGCCTAACCCTGCGGGCTGGGCTAACCCAAACTGGACTGGGTTGGCCCAGGCCGGGTCTGTCCGACCGGGTCTGACCGGACCCGAACCAGCTTTGACCGTATACATTCGTTTGGCCATAAATTTTTCACCAGGTGTCCGTTTGACAAACTATCTATGGCACCAGAATCCTTGGAGCAAGAAATCCCTTTTAGTATACCCCACTTGAGTTATGGATAAATTTTTGGTATGGTCGGGTTGGATTTAGCACAAATCATATTGGGCCCTCGGAACTAAAAGGCTAATTCTTTACAGACCAGGCATCTGATTGATGCACTGTCTGTTTTGTTGAGACACCTTTTTCATGGAGGTACATTGGTATACTTATTCATTGGAATTCGTAGAAGTTAGAGTATTGAGCAGTAGCATGAGGAGAAGACTCTCTCGGAGATGATAATTTATAGTGAACGTACTTTGTAGCAGGCTGTGGATATGTACTATCATCCCATGTGGGTTTGACGATGTCTTGATGAAGTTCTAGGATCTTTTGTGGGTTGACGATGTACTTACCATGTACAAGGATCCTGTGTGGGGATGATGATTTACTAAATATTTTCTAGGATCTTTTGTGGGTCTGACGATGTACTAACAACGTAATAGGATCATGTGTCGGTCTGACGATGTGCTGACAATGTAATAGGAACATATTTGGGTCTGAAAATGTGCTGAAGATGTAATGGGATCCCATTTGGGTTTGAGGATGTACTAAGATCCTATGTTGGTCTAGAAATTTTATAGGATCATGTGTGGGTCTGACGATGTACTGACGATGTACATGGATCCTGTGTGGGTCTGACAATATACTGACGATGTACTAGGATCTTGTGTGGGTCTATTGATGTACTGACGATGTACTATGATCCTGTGTGGCTATGATGATGTACTAGGATCTTGTTTTGGTCTGATGATTTACTAACAATTAACTAGGATCCTGTGTGGGTTTGACGATGTACTAGGATCCTATGTGGGTCTTTAATTTCTGATCCTTCACAGGTCATCCTCTTTAAAGAGTATTATTATTCATTAGTTACTTCAAATCATATTTACTATTGTACCTAATTTATACCTCGTGTGAGCTAATTTCGTACCTTTGTGGTACTTTCCATCATGGTAATACCGTTGTTGTATTCTTACCTTTGTGGTATTCCTTACTTTGTGGAACAGTTGATCTTTTGGATTTTGGGAAGGAACTTGTGTTTCCTCATTATTGAGATGGGAATCCTTGATAAATTAGTTATATGTATGTGAATATACCTTAGTTGGGTTATTAGTTGATTTCATGTTTTTTGGTTTATCCTTTTTTTCATTTTGATACACCTTGTTCATCTCGGGGTCCCAACTAAGTATCGTTATACTCACACATGCATGATCTATGCCCACACCTTGTTGTTTTTTGGTGTAGACGACAGACAATGCTGATCGAGGATGAGGGTACCAGGACTGGACGGTGCCCGGAGGAGGACTATACAGCGTGTTGGTACACAAAAGAGACGTTTGGACGTGGAGTGATGAGAAATATATATGTACCTACCTTTCAGGTAGGGAACTCGAATGAAGACCCAGTAGTTGTCTTTCTATTTATTCATTTGTATTATTTTTTAGTTGTACTTCTACATTTACTGTTGGTCTTGTATTCAGGCCCCCTCTTACTTTCATCACACTTTTTTCTATATATTTTAATTTTGTTCATATCTTCATGTGTTCTTGGATTCATGTGTTTATAAGATATAAAGCTAATGCCTTCCCGGTTTTAGGGAATACTCCTTTCGGTGCTAGTCACTAGCCTCCGGCCTATGGAAGGTGGGCTTCGGGTAGTCACTGCATTGGCCCTGGGGGACGGGTCATGACAAATCAGTATCAGATGAGTCTGTTCTAACATAGAAAATATGACTATGATATTTTTAACAGCAATACTGTAAAGTTTAGTGAGTGTGGTTGTTAGTTTAGGGAACCCGGTGTTGGTGCTGTGGCTGACGTATCCTTGTACTAGGACCCTGACTTCTGATTTCCGACATAGTGCATAAAATCATTGATTGCGTGTGTGTTTTCAGGAGTTTTCTTCGTGATATCTTTTATTCATCTCACTAGGTATAACATATTGACCGTGGAACACCTACTACATTATAGGATGCCTCCATGTAGACAATCGGCTTGGGTTTCGAGTATAGTACCCACTGATAGCCCACCGAGCGACAAGGCCTCGGTGCAGGGCCCTCTTTCAGTAGAGGAACCAGCAGAGGCACCAGTGGTACCATTACCTATTTGGCCACCGATGCCATCAGCCCTAGCAGAAGAGGGTGCCCTCCGCTTGAGCACATTGCACAAGTTCTAGTGCTAGAGGCCATCCATTTTCAGGGGAGAGAGGGACTAAAAAGCGGCTGATGATTGGTTGGATGTTATTGTGAGAGTCTTCTGACTGGTAGGGACACCATCTGATCTTATGGAGATCCTTGCCGCTAGTATTCTATAGGTAGTAGAAGGTAGATGGGGGAGACTGATGCTCTAGGTTTATGACAAGGTGATACTTTTCTAGGAAGATTTCAAGATCTTGTTTCGGGGAGTGTTTTTCCCAGTGACTCATCGCACAGTACACATACAAGATCTTCTTCATCTACAGAATGGAAGAATGACTATGGATCATTACTCACCTAGGTTCACCGACCTCTCACACTTCTCCACTTATATGGTATGAGACCCATTCATCATGGGCCAGACCTTCAAGCATGGTCTCAGGCCAGAGATCAAGGCATCAATGATCTCACTCAGCATTCTGACGCGGGCGGGGGTGTTTGAGCGAGCCCTCTTAGTGGGGAGTTTTCTTATTGAGCAGTCACCAGTAGTGAGACCCACCACCAGTCGTCACGTAGTGGAGTCTTCTACAGCTGGAAGCAGACATCTGTCACAAAGGCCCTAGAGGACTAGACCTACAGGTTGACAACCACATGACTCTGGATCGGTTTTGTGGGGTACCAGAGATAGAGCCAGTCATGTAAGGAATAAGCAGTGTTGCACATGCGGCAGGCAGGGTCACATGGATCATGATTGTCCAACCCGCCATATAGATGATTAGCAGATGTTCTATGGAATTCCAAGGCAGAGGCAGAGGATCGATCGGGGGGATCCTCATGGAGCAGGTGGACGTGGCAGGGGAGTCGGCCATGTAGCTGGTTGTGGGAGACGATTCGAGATGTACCACCACCACCACCAGGTGGTCTACCCCGACCGTAGGGAGTTGGTCGATAGGGGAGAGTTAATCTCTTGGAAGCTGATGCTAATGACCATGGAACTCTGGAGATGATTGGAGGTATGATCTGTGGCTAATCCACCATAGCTGCAGTACTTATAGACACAGGTTCTGGTCATTCTTTTATTGACACTGCCATCGTTCGTAGCTCGGAGATTCCGACGGAGCCGTAGGCTTGATCCTTACAGGTCGAGATTTCTAAGGTAGAGGATTTGATGATTATGCACAGGTACTGGCAGTGTGAGATTACTCTAGGAGGCGAGAGCATCAGCTGGGAACTCCTCGTAGCAGCGTCGAGGCCTTACGATGTAATCTTGGGTACGGACTGGTTATCTACAGTACATGATCAAATTGACTATATTAGGCACAAAGTGTGGTGTGTTCGCATGGATGGGACTAGGTTTACCTTCACCTATGAGAAGGGAGCCTTTACCTCATAGGATGGACTTACCTGGAAGAGAATGCAGCCGATCACACATCAGTTGGCTAGCCTTACCCTCAGAGTGGTTAATGTGGAGAGTCCGAGCTATCCTGTAGTGGTGGACCAGTATGCATATGACTTCCCTGGTGATATTTTAGGTCTACCTCCACACAGAGAGATGGAATTTTACATTTTAATTGTACTCTGGGATGACACCAATATCTACAACAACGTAACAAATGGCTCCCATAGAGCTTCGTGAGATGTGGGCACAGCTAGAGGACTTACATGGTAATGGGATCATTCGGCCAAGTGTATCTCCTTGGGTAGCACTGATTTTTTCTCCACGAAGGCGAATGTGATATTGAGACACTGTGTTGACAATTGGCGCCTGATCCAGGGAACCATGATGATCGTGTACCCACTCTCGAGGAATGAAGAACTCTTTGATCAGCTGAAGGGTGCACGATGGTTCTCGAAGATAGACCTCAGGAAAAGCTATCACTGGCTCGGAGTTCGAGATGAGTATGTGTATAAGACGACTTTCAGATGTAGGTATGGACATTATGAGTTCTTGGTTATTCCTTTCTGCATGACCAATTCCCCAGCAGTGTTCATGGGACTCATGAACAATATCATTCAGCCATAGCTTGATCGCTTTGTAGTAGTCTTCATCGATGACATTCTGATCTACTCGGTTACTCAGGAGGAGCATGCATATCATTTAAAGATTGTTTTGGACACACTCCGAGTGCACCAGCTTTATGGTAATCTATGGAAGTGCATGTTCTGGATCTGAGAGGTGAGCTTTTTGTGACACTTCATCTCAAAGGAATTAGTTGTAGTGGATCCAGTGAAAATTGAGTCTTTACTTTCTTGGGAGCCACCCAGGAGTTTGATGGAGGTATGGAGTTTTCTGGGTTTGGCTGGATAATACTAGAGGTTTGTGCTAGATTTTACCAGAGTTGCAGAAACTTTATTATTATTGAGGAAGAAGGGGAAACCCTTTGCGTGGTCGGAGAAATGTCAGCGATGTTTTCAGGAGCTGAGGCAGAGTCTGGCTAGTTCCCCCATCTTCAGTCTTCTAGTGGAGGGTGTAGGGTACATAGTCTACTGCGACACATCTGGGACCGGGCGATGATGTGTCCTGATGTAGGAGTGAGCATTGATCGCATATGGATCTCTCTATCTAAGACATCCTGAACAGAACTTCTCTACCCATGACCTGGAGTTAGCATCAGTGGTCTTTGCCCTGAATATGTGGCGGCATTACTTGATGGGTGAGTATTTTACAGTCTACTCAGATAAAACGATTCTCAGTTATATCTTCTCACAGAAGGACCTTAACATGAGAGAGCATTGTTGGCTTGAGTTCCTCTAGGAATATGAATTTGATATAGTATATAATCTTGGGAAGGGGAATGTTTTAGTAGATGCACTCATTAGGAGATCTAGTATACAACTCTTATGTGAGGCGATAGTGCAGCTCACCACTTTATTGATATCCTTTATGGATTGAGATGCATCATCTTTTCTTCACTCTCTTACAATCACTCCCCCACTTCTTTATCGAATCATGGAGGCGCAGTGTCAGGACACTAATAGTGAGGCTCGACGTGATCATATATCCATAGGAAATGCACCTGATTGTTTTTTGAAGGTGGGGAGCACAACATCCTCTTCAGGGGACGTTCCATGGTACCAGTGTCTCTTTAGGAGGTAGTGGCAAGGGAGTTCTACACATCCCCTCTAGCGGTACATCCATGAGCGGTGATGATGTACTAGGATCTTCAACGACAGCACTGCTAGTCGAGAATGAAGAAAGCAGTAGAAAAGTTTGTCTCTCGGGGCCTCACTTGTCAGCAAGTGAAGGAAGAACATCATGTACCAGTAGGCTTGGTTCAGCCTCTAGAGGTCCCAGAGTGGAAGTGGTATGGGATATCCATGGTCTTTGTGATGGGACATCCATGTAATTCCAGGGGTCAAGATTCTATCTGGGTGATTGTCAACCGACTCACCATGTCGCCCCATGTCCTACCGATCTGATAGCAGGGATCAGTAGAGAGATCGTGATGACTCTACGTGTTTCAGATTCTGTGGATACATGGGGTACCCTCGACGATTGAATATGATCATGATACACGTTTTAATCCCCGGCTATGGAAGGGGTTGCATGAGGCGTTCGAGACGCGACTTCGTTTGAGCACCACCGTCCATCTTCAGACGGATGGCCAGACTGAGCGGACCATTCGGAGCCTCGGGGACATGATGTGTGCTTGTGTCCTCGACTTCATTCATAGGTGGGATGGTCATTTTATTTTTTTGGAGTTTTCATTCAACAACAACTATCATTCCACCATTGGGATGGCACCTTTTGAGGCATTGTACGGGAAACCTTGCAGATCACCTCTGTGCTGGACTCACCCAGTGGAGTCAGCCCTCGTGGGACCAGAGATGGTACGTGACATGACAGAAATGTGAAGATCATCCAGGAGTGGATGAAGACTATACAGAGTGGGCATAACTCTTATGTCGACTTGATATGGAGACCTCTAGAGTTCGAGGATGGAAACCATGAATTTATATGGGTCTCATCTCAATGTGGTTTGTGGAGATTTGGACGGGGAAAAATGTTATCTCTGAGGTTCATTGGAACCTTCCAGGTCCTTAGTAGAGTTGGAGAGGTGGCTTACCACTTAGTACGTCCCCCTGAGTTTCACTGGGTTCAAGACTTCTTCCACGTATCCCCGTAGAGGAGATACGTGGACGACACATCTCATGTCATCGACCACAGCGAGCTGGACACTAATGATGGGGTGACATTTACATAGGATCTAGTAGGGATTTAGGATTTATAGAAGTGGGTCCTTCATGGGCCGTCAATACCACTGGTTCACATTCGCTAGTAGCATGGGAACCTCCATGAGAGCACATGGGAGTGGAGAGCTAATATTCATGCTCAGTACCCCCACTTGGTTTCCTAGTTTTGTCATGTGGATTTCAAGAACACAAAGCCCCGAGCTGGGGAGAACGTAAAGACCCAAAGTTTCCATGTATTGTTTTTTAATTATATGGGAATTTTACGAGTCTGCAAAAATTAACAGTACATGATTCCGAGGCGTAGTGTTCCCTGAATGAATTTCCTATATTTTTTTCGGGTACGTTTAGTAAATGTATGAGCCGGTTTGTGTATCATTTAAACCTATTCACATAATTGAAATCTAAGGACACCATTGAAATAGCAGTACTAATAATCTCTTATGAAATTATTTACCTCAACCATAGTAGGTCGAGGGAGAAAGATAGTTTTTCACATTTTCATGGAAAAATAACGAAAAACTTATTTAGCATTTTTTTTGAAACCACCCATGTGAATGTTATGGAGGTGGGGAACAACGAGCCTAAAACCCCCAATTTTGAATTTAATGGAGGGTACCACTCTAACCCTCTTAATGGGAGAGAAATATCTTAACTCACCATTAATTCATTCCTCGCATTAAAATGATCCAATTTATTACACCAATGTGGTACAATTAATTGTGCCAACAATTAATAGTCCCAACGTAAATAAAATTGATCAACATAATTTCAATTATTGAAACCTATTTTCTTTTGAGGATTTCATGTAAAAGGGAGAATCTTGGGAAAGCATGGAGAAACTCATTTTCAATGAAGAACTTCTCCTCCAAACGAAGAATTCCATCTCCATCAAATAACGTTCTTTGGATCCATGAAAGAGGAATACACTTGAGCTCGACTTCGGATGTGTTTTTTAGAGGAGACGATCATTGGTACCCTATTCACCTTCAATTTGTTTTATCTCATGACACATCAACGAATCATCAAGGTAGGGTTATTGTTTGAATTTTTCCCTTTACCCATTTTTGATGTTCTTCATTATTTAATTTTTATCGAGCCACTTTCTATCGCCCTAACGTGGAGGGTGAGGGCCAAATGATCATAGCCCAACCTCTCTACAATCCTTTGTAGTTTTGTTGTATTCTTCATGATTGTGGAGGACTAAAATCAACAACGTTAGGGGCACGGAAATGGCGGCCGACACACCGCCGACCGCGAAGAAGGTGACGGTTCGACCGTGCCGCCTTACGGAAGAAAATTACAGCTAGTGCCAGAGTGGGGAAGGGAGGATGAACGGTTGAGACAACCATAAGCAAAGGCACATCGTGCATCCACGCTGTATGGAGAGCACGACTGGCTAACTTGCCAGCCGCGGCGGACCGCCGTACCGCGGCTGCCCCACCGCCCTGCGGCCGCCCCGCCATGCCGTGGCATTCTGTCACACCGTGGTGACCTGCCAAACATCGGTAGCCATGCTGCCCTGCGACCGCCTCGCCACACCGCAGGCCGCAGTGCGGGTCGAGCCAAAATGAACAGGACCATACCCAAACCAGTTTCAACCCTATACATTCTTTTGGCCATAATTTTCGCATGGGACATCCATTTGACGAACCGTCCACGACACCATAAACCTTGGAGAGATACAGTACTTTTCATATACCCCACATGAGTTTTAGATGATGTTTTGGTATGTTCGGGTTGGATCGAGCAAAATTTTGATTGGGCCCTCGTAACTAAAATCCTAATAACTTACAGATCGGGCATCCGATTGAAACACCGTCTGTTGAGTGGACACCCCTTTATCATGGTCTTCCATTGGGATAATTCATAGTGGGACTTCAGGTCAGTTGGAGTATATACTAGTAGTTTGAGGAGAGGACTCTCCCGGAGATGAGAAAGCTTAGTGCTGGTACACTGTAGCTGGCTGTCGTGATGTACTAGGATCCTATGTGGGTCTAATGATGTATTGACGATGTACTAGGATCCTGTGTGGGTACGATGATGTACTGAAGATGTAATAGGATCATGTGTGTCTCTAATGATGTACTGATGATGTATGAGGATCCTGTGTGGGTCTGACGAAATACTAACAATGTACTAGGATCATGTGTCGGTCTGACGATGTACTAAAGATGTACTATGATCATGAGTGGGAGTGATGATGTACTGGTGATGTACTAGGATCACCTGTGGTTCTGATGATGTACTTGGATCATGTGTGGGTCTGAAGATGTACTAGGATCTTGTGTGGGTCTGATGATGTACTAGGATCCTGTGTCGGTCTGACGATGTACAAGGATCATTTGTGGGTCTGATGATGTTTTTACGATGTACTAGGATCCTGTGTGGGTATGACGATGTACTGGTGATGTGCTAGGATCATGTGTGTGTATGATGATGTACTGACGATGTACTAGGACCCATTGTGGGTCTGACGATGTAGTGATGATGTACTAGTATCCTTTGTGGGTCTGACGTTGTACAAGGATCTTGTCTGGGTATGATGATGCACTAACGACGAATTCGGATCTTGTGTGGGTCGGACGATGTACTAGGATCCAGTGTCGGTCTGTAATTTGGGATCCTTCGTGGGTCTTCCTCCTAACAGAGCTAGATGATTCAATATTTACATCTAATCATCTCTACTATTATTACTATGTTATACCTGGTGTGAGATGAGCTCGTACCTGTGTGGAACTTTCTTTCGTGATAATACCTTGGTGATAATATTCTATATGGTGTACCTGTGTGGAACATACCTTTGTGGTATTCCTTACTTTGTGGAATAGTTTATCATTGGGATTTAGGGTTGGACCTTGTGTTTCCTCATGATTGAGATGGGTATAATTGATAACTTAGGTATATATATGGTCATATACCTAAGTAGGGATGTCAGTTGATTTCATGATTCGTGGTTTATCCTTTTGGATTTTGTGAGACCTTGTGGGTCTCGGGGTCTCTTTTTTGTGTCTTTATACTCACCCTTGCATGGGCTATGCCTACACCTTTATGTGGTTGGTGCAGACAACGGACAACGTTGATCGAGGCTGAGGGTGGCAAGACTTGGCGGTGCAAGAAGGTGGATCATATGGCATTCTGGTACGCAGAGGAGATGGGCGGATGTGGAGTGCTAAGGAGTTGATCTATACCTACCCTTCATGTAGGAACATTAAAGGATGACCCATTAGATGTCTTTATCTTTCTTTAATTGTGTTGTATTTTACATTTACTTGTACCTTTACTATTGGTCTTGTATTCCTGCCCCTCTTACTTATGCATTATTTTTTTCTAAACAGTTTACTTGTGTTTGTATCTTGTTTTGTTCTTAGTTTCATGTGTTTATAATATATAAAGGCAATGCCATCCCAGTTTTAGGGAATACGCCTTTCGGTGCTAGTCATAATCCCTTGACCTATGAAAGGCGTGCATGGGTAGTCACAGCACAGGCCCCAGGGGACGGGTCGTGGCAATAAGTCCATCATTATATCTCATTGTGGGAGGTGGTGTTTAATAATGAATAACATTGATTCATGAGGCGATAGTCCGTTGAACACCCAAATGATGATTTCATATCACATTTGATAGAAAATGAGAAGGATTTTGTATTTCTAATTAACATAATATTATGTTTGGATATGGAATATACTAGGTATATTATTAAAAAAAAATTAGAAATAAATTAATGTGTTAGAGGAAGAAATATAATAAAACTCTATGTTAGGGACATTACCTAATCTATAGAAAACATTATTTCGTACAACCCAAAAGGATTCATTGGTATGTATTTTTACCAAAATACTATTCTATAATTATTGGAGGGAAGTATTTAATTAATTTTTGTGGGTCTTGGCAAAACTAATATTTTTATGTGTGATTAGGAGAGGAGAGGGGTGGCCTTTTATAAGTGAGATGACAAAGACACTTTGAATTATTGAAATAAAAAAGTTATAACCATGTTTCCGAACATGAAAATTTCCATTATTCAATCTACAAGATATAATATTGAAATAGGGATTGAAAATTTATGTTGGTCATGTTACAGTTCTTTTTTAACCCTTATATTTTTTGTTGAACCACTAGGTAAACCCATTTTTACCTTAACCACAGAAAATAAATTTCAATTATTTTACTATTTATTATGGTAAAAAAAATTTAACATGTTAGATTCTATAAATTAGAAAAAATATAATCATATAATCCTTTTTTCCAAAATATTTTCAAATAACTAGAAAAATTTATTTTAAAATAAATCCAGGAGACGTGATGAGATTGCAGGGTTTCAAATAAACGTTGTTCGATAGATTACAATGTTTTTATATCAAACATGAATACATAATTTCATACAATGACCAATATTTCATTAATAAATATATAAATTGTATAAAATTACTTTTTAAAAGATCAAAAATCAAAATTAATGTATTTGAAATAAATAGTGAAATGAAAATTCTTAATAAAAATGATTATTTTCAATTTTCACTAAAAAAGTTATCGTTTCCTAAAATTATAAACAATTCAATACATAATAATTTTGGAATTTAGATTATATAAATGATATTTAGTTCATTCAAATATATATTTTAAATGTGGTAAAAATATTTTAATTAATTTTTCACATAATCCAATAAAATATTTTTTAGAAATTATTATTTTCAGAAATTATACGGAAATTTATAAAAATTAAGAAATATTTTAGGAATATTTTTTCATTATATAAAAATATTATACGTAATATTTTTAAATAATTTACTATAATTAATGTAAAATTCTACTACCTCTATCCGGTTTATTTATCTCACATCTTGTTTTCACTTTTGGTTGGCTTCATCGTGTGATTTTGTGGGGCTAATATCCTTTGTTAGGGAAAATGGAATAATGTTTTTGGGTGTGTGCTTTTTCAAATTAAATGAGCCTAGGTATAAATTTTATAATGGATTAATAGAATCTATATTATTTTTTGGAATGGCACTGATGCTCCGTTTATGTTTCTAAAAAATCTTCCTGCAGAAGGATTTCATGTCGTGAATGAGTTACAGGATGTGAATATGTTACTAGGACGATTCTAGGAACTATACTATTGTGTGAAATGATTTGAAACTATGAATGAAGTTCGTATCATTTAAATTCATATCAGAGTTATGTTTATTGTGAGATCGTGAATTTTTCATCATATTTTAAAATTCATGAAATACACATCATGATAGTTTTTTATATAATTAAAAATCCTAGTAAAGTGGCATTAACCACACTGCATGTATCATTTTATATTCATTCAGTATGAAGGATTATTTCACAAAACTATTGATCTCTCCTGATGATTTTTAGTGGAAATTATTCTTCTAAATATAATTTATGTGATTGATTGTCATTGTTTTTGTGTTGTGTCTCTTTAGATATGCTATTTTTCTACTTATACCTTATTGTTGGTCATAGACGTTCTATTGATATATGTTCTCGGATCCTTTATTCATGCATTTCTAATTCATATTGATACATTCTAGATCCATTATATGATATTACTTCAATGGACGGCCTTTGGGTTTCCTATAGTGCGGTGTGAGAGTTTCATGATGTACATATTGTTTTATCTTCTACACAATTTTTTTGTTGTTAAACTGAGTCAAAGATGTAAATATTAATTCTTGGGACTCCATTGTTTTCCTTTCATTCCCCCATTTTTGTGGATACTATTGTGGGAATGTGTGGCAAGTGTTTGAGGTTCGTGGTTTCGAATCTAGCCTATATTGGTTGAACATATTCCGTTGGTTTAATAATATAATTTATAAATGAATTGTAAAGATTGAATTAGTTATTAAAAAATGGGATTATGAGAAAATGATGGTTCCCACTATTATTGTGAAAAAAATGGTATTTTAAAATAATTTTGAAATGGATTTATGATATGGATTAAAAATTAAGGTTTTCATAAAATAGTTTTTAAAATTTATCTAATGGGATGACTAGTGTACTTCGGTGGAGGGTGTTGTAATATGCCTCATCCTATGATATAATAATGGGGTTTACTCATGGGGTGTTCCAATTCTCCCTAGGTGTGTTTTTTCTAGGTACACTTTTGACCTATTGGTAGGTTCAATCATATGGGTGTTTCACTATAGTCTATATTTGATCCAGATATCAATTTAAATGATGTGTGTAATTACATAAATTTTGGGTACAATTTTTCTAGATAGCCCCACCTCTCGTAATTCATGTCATGATTTACATGTTATTTGGTTCATTCTAATTTGGAATTTAAATTTTATTAAATACATTCTTTGAACTACATTTATATATGTCATATTATTTGAATCTATTTTACCTATATTATTTTAAATTCTCAAAAAGGGGGGAATATTTTAAAATTATTTTGAGAAAAACGTTTATCACATGATTATCATGAGGTGGTTTCATTAATATTGATGATGTCAGGATTATTGCACAAATATGATCCATAAAAAACTATGCTAGAAACCTATTGATAAAATTTATCTCACACATTATGAAAACCATTGGTGGGGCACACACATTATTTCATCATTCGATGTAGCGAAGGTCAAGGCACCATAGTGAGGCAACACGGATTCTATCAACTATGTATTGGTAGCAAGGGGTTTTATGGTCATAGATTTCCATTACTATAATATGGTGTAGTTGTTTCATTTTTTATTTTTCATTTTTATTAGACTTGAACCTTGTATATTGTTTTGATGATATTGACTTCCTTCTCTTCTAGTGTTTTACATTTTCTAAGAAAAATATTTCTCTTAAAATCATATACTATTTATTCTTTATATATATGTATGTATATATATATATTCATATATGTGTGTGAGTGAGTGTAGGTTATGATGTCTTCTTCAAGTTGGATAAAATCATTCATTGTGGTTTTTTTGATGCCCTGATGCTAGTTGCTCGCCTGTAAGGATCATGAATGAAATTTGAGTCTGTGATTATTTTGGTTGGGTACCAATTTTTTCGGTTTCCAAGTCTGGTTCATAATATCATGGTATTATATGGAGGTCTGTTCTCAATAGTCCTTGCCTTGGGATTCCTATTCGACTTGAGAAGTGATTTTTTGGATTTGAGAGATAAGTTATAGTGACTGCCTGAACTGCTCTACCCATGATGAGATTTATATTATAATGTTATGTTTGGATAAATGTCTTCATTTTTTATTTAGTTATCAAAATATCAGTTATCTAAAATTATTTTTTATTTTGGAATGAGATTATCCTAGTTTATGATTTTTTTTATATTTTGGTGTGCAACTGTAAGCCTCTGAGATATCTTCCATGAGCTCCTCATGAGGGTGCGGTAGCTAATTCTTATGGATATCTACCACTATGTGAGAATATTATCAAGTTTATCATGTTGGTAGATATTCCTACAGACTAAAACATAATGTAAGCACAAAAAACATTTGATGAGTTACGACTACAAATTTCAAGAGAAAGAGATCATTCGTGGGAGTTATTATACTGAAATCCATCATCCATTAATGGTATAAATAAACCTAAAGAGTCAGAGGGCTGGCTAGAAAAGATTGATCAGTTGATAAAATTCTCGGATACACATAATAATTTGAATAGAATGTTTTTTTCTTTTAGAAAAAATGTTCCCAGAAAATGATGGTGTGATTCCATGGTATAAGAGGATAGACACATGGGTTTGGATTGGAATGGTTTCAAGAACCACTTATTCCAATATTATTTTCTTTTGTTCCTAATTTTGGAAAAGTATATACAGATACTCTCTATCCATCTGGGAGAGAATTCAGTGTTGACATACACCAATCATTTGAGGAGAAGGTAATTTTTTCTATACAGGTAGTAAATAATGATCAACTGAATACTAAGAAGTAACTTTAGGGATTGTGACTGGATATCATATCACATGTATTTATGTTGATGCATTATATATATGTAGAGAAAATAGAAATAGAAATCATGTATGTGATATATAAGTAATTAAAGGTTTGTTATTATTCTCCCTCTCTTATACCTAGTGGAAGGTCCAGCAGAACATAAGTGAGGAAGTGGGTGTGGCATACTCATCACATTATTGGTGGGGTTGGTTCTCATTAGATATCCTACTCTTGACGTTTATATATATCTATTACTGTTCCCATGGATTTGTATCAGTGTGGAAAGGTTGTACATTCAAGGTTATCTTGTTCATCAACTTCAATGATGTGTAATTTTCTTTGGTACTATTAAAATATATAATTATTCGATCAATATGTGTGTATACCTCATAATGTTCAAGGATTATTTGCTCCAAATACTATTTCATTTCATTCATAAGCTTAAATATCTATAGTGATCTATCTATAATCGTCTAGATAAAATCACCATCATGCAGTGGACGAGTTTATGGTGGAGGTAGATGTTGGTTCCATGAAGGTGACTAATACTATATTTATTGCATCATCAGTATTGAATGCTTTATTTGATATAGGTACCTCCAACTCATTTATATCTACCAATATTTTGGATACAATTAAACAAAAATTGTAACTCATTTTCTTTATTATGGATTTATACAATCCTCTAGGAAAGAATAAATATAATGGGTTATAGTGTGATTTTACATAGTTGATAACTAATTTAGAGTTAGTCTAGGATTTCCTTTTCCAAAATTGGGATCTATTTGAAGTCATCTTCATGATGGATTTTACAATCAATCTTCGTGATGAGATGATTATTATAATATTTATGTTGGACCCAAACTTATGAATGAGTTGTATTTGTTATCAAAGAGTGTCAATGAAGAAGGAGCTTGTATTTTTTGTCAAAGAGTGTCAATGAAGAAGGAGATCTCCTAAACAAAGACTAATGGAGAAAGATGATGATGAGGTGTTCTTTGGAATTAATAGTCCAAAAGGAAAAAAGGGAATGAATGAGAGGCATAAGGGGTTGTGATTCACATATTTCATATGTCCATGTACTTCAGATGGCCATGTACATCAAAGGATTGTGTTTTGGCCTATACAAACAAATATGTGCCAACCCAATGCCCAACCTGTGACCTCAACCCTTAGCATGTCAACCGTGCCATGAGGAGGCCAGTGCAGCTAGCCGTCAGTGCATGCATGGTTATCAAGCCATGCACATGATGTATAGTTGGCTCAATGAGCACACCCGTAGTAGGCCGGTGCGGGGCAGCACCGTAGGGGGGAGAGGAGAATTCTGATCTATTTTGGGGAGGATCTTATTGATAAACCGAGAGAAAACTGCAATGTGTTTTGATGTGGGACACGTTTTAAAAATGAAGAGGAAATCATGGCCACCCATCTAATCTCACAAGAGAACTAGAACGCATGCCTCAACCTGCGTCTCGTGTCCTGTGAAATAATCGTGACCCTCACTCGCATTTGCACCATGTTGTGAAGCGTGAGAGTTTTCTGATGATCCGCAGCTAGTCGTCTTCAACCTTCGGCCACCTCCGAGTGCCATCTGTGATATAGGAGCTCCGGCCAATGTCGATCACATACCTCTGGCCACCATTAAAGATCATTCTGAGCTCATTGAAATCACATGGAGAAACACAATACATAGCATGATGTTTCACTTTCATGCACGCACCAAACCGAAGTATCAAAGATTGCCGAGGCAAAATGGGTTTCCAAGGCCACGTGTATTTGAGTATGAAATGAGGATCCTTGAGAAATTCGTGCACTCGATCATGAATCCATGAACGAAGATAGGAGTCCACGATGAATATGAAACACCCATGGATCACAGCATATCTGTGACACAGATTTGAATTTCTCAAAGAACCAAAGATCTCGTACATTCAAAGAGAATGTCTCGGTCATTCAAAGCCCTGGTCCTCAGGGCTTTTCACACAGGATTTGAATGAGGAATAGATCTCTACCCATGACTATAAAAGGAAGATATTTAGGAGAAGAGAGAGTGCACACACACACATTCAAGAGCTCCTATTTAAAAAATAGAGAAACTCTAGTGACCCTGCTTCGTGAAGGATAGGCAAAGCAACACGAGCCTATTGCTCCTCAAAGAATAGATCACACAATCTATTGACAGGTGTTAAGCGCCCTCGATTTTCTTCATGAAGAATCAGTCCCCGTAAGCCACCTTGCTTGTGCTAAGGAAGAGATATGCACCCCCTTGGTAAAGGAGAACCACAAGAGTGTGACAGGATTACCCAAACCCTCGTTGTCCTTCACGAAGTTTGTATCAAAGGCACGCAAACCAATGCTAGGAAACCCTTGTAGTGCACTGTGACAAGAAGGCCCACATACCCTCGTGGTTCTATGAAGAAATACACTTTCACTGAAAAGGGATCCATGGAGCCATCTGCACACATGAAAAAGAACACCCTCAGGTATATCTCTGAATATACATAGTTTTATTGGGGTCTTATATTTATGAGAAGATAAATATAGGGGAATTCAAGCATGAATGCATGTGCATATTTTTAAGGGCCCCTTTTTGCATTGTCATGTGAAAAAGAACACATACATGCACAAAAGGCAGTGTGTGTGCACAAGTGAAGAAAAGTGGAAAACAAGGAGAGAAGTCTTGTGTGTGGGCACCAAGACATATACCATTTTGGGGTTTCACACAAGAAGAAGAAGAGGATAGTGCATGATTACATGCATGCACATGCACACATAAACGTCAAATGTGTGCATAATAAGTGAAGAGGAAATCTAAATGATACATGCATGATATCATGCATACATAGAGAACTGATTATGACAATGCCAAGTAAGCTAATCAACATTTATTAATCAATCACATAGGTGGCTGTGATTCAGGAAAACAAAGACAAGAGAATATAGTTCATTCAGTCATTACACTAAAGAAGAAGGATTGAACTGAAAAAAATCATCAACTCTGAACCCTGATGCAACCAATGTCTCATGTTGATCAGGATACAAAGAACTTCATACCTATCTATTGAAGAAACCTTCAAGTATATAAATAGATTTGGGACTCTATCCAATTCAGTGATCTAGGGGGAGTCAACTGAAGTGATCTAAGGGAAGCAATGAGATATCCCTGATCCATTATAAAGGTAGTGTTCCAGGGACAGAGTGACTGTGCATGAACATTTGTAATCCATATCCAGTGAAGATTAGTGGATTTAGGTACGACCGAAAATTTATCGATGTATTCTCCTTGGGCTAGCTGTTTGTGGTTAACCAAGTAAAAAGTGTTGTGGTGTCCTTCTATGAATGTTTCAATTACTGAAAATATCTAGCATACAGTCTTAAAATATTCCTACCAATGTGGGAACAAGATCCAATAAAGTGGCGAAAAAGTTGACACCCTGATTCACCCCCCCTCAGGGTGACCTAGGGTCCTTCAATTGGTATTATTGGTAGGATGTCGTTTGGATATTCATCGGTAATTCTATTGAGAAGAAGATTTCAGTTTCTTTCCTAAAGACAACCATGAAGAGCAGTCTTGAAGAAGATTCAGAGAAGAAATCAATATCCACCAAGACTTTTTCAAATAGGAAAAATAAAGAGAATATGTAGATGAAGAAATCCATCAAAGTGGACTCTTCCAAAGGAATGGATAACACCCATATTTCAAGCCTTCAGGAAAAATTCAAAACATATCTGCATGATAATCATGAAGAAAGGGTTGCTATTATTTATGTCCTATTCCAATATATACAGGTTGAGATCACTTGATTGGAAAGGGAAGCTAAAAATATGGAAAAGGGATTGGAAAGAATTGTTCTGGATTGTATGAATCTCTCAAAAAAACTTAATTCCCTTAATGAAAAACCTGAAGTCAAGAGTTCATATTTGGGAGAAACATCCACGAAATTCAATGAACATGACTCATTGTTACAAAACAAAGTAAGGATGCATGAAGATCATACTGAAAGAGTGATGAAGGATTATGAAGAAAAAAAGACTATGTTTGAAGACCTTATAGTCATCCTAAATATAATGTTCCTGGAAATGGAAGATCAAGTGACTAATCTTAAAATGACTCATATTGAGTCTTCTCCAAAGAAGGAAACAGTAGCTGATGGTACTCAATTCTCCTTGGAAAAATCTATTGTCAAATCACCTCCAACAAATGATAAAAATATCATGGCTTCACGCATTGATCTACCATAAGAAGCTAAGAAATTAATGGTACCATCCATACCATCTTGTAATATAGTCTCTAAATATGTTTCTACAAAAAGTACATGTTGGATGAAAAATCCCAAAAAAGTATGGATATGGAAAGATGATGTAAAGAAGAATAATATGAAGGCACACCCCCAAGAGAAATCACAACATATCCAGAAGAAGACTCAACAACCTTATGAAGAATATTTAAAAGGGTTAAGGTTTGTTGTTTAATGTTGGTGCTGTAATAGACTTGGTCATTGTGCACTATATTGTTGGTACAATCCCTCAAATGAAAAAGAACAAAGAAATCCCATAGAAAAGGGGAGGAATCCAATGAATAAGAAGCAACATCCACCAATCCATATGAATTTGTTTACTACAAACAGATTTGGAATTCTTGAAAACATATTTCATGTATGCAATGGGATTGGTCACAAGAATGGTGCATGACTATGTCAACAGATATCCCAAGCTGATAAGAAAAGAATACCACACATGCCAGCTAAGAAAGAAGAATATTCCGTGAGAGGAAATTAGGAAATTTTTTTGAATTCAAATTCTTCCTAGAATATTCAAAGAAAGAAGTATAAAGAATCCATTGATTTTAAAGCCAATAAGTCAAAGTGTGGAGCATCCAAAAGGGATGTCTCTCAGAAGAAGCCATGTATAAGGACCAATCTTGATAACCCCATTCCTAATGATATGCTATTCATTTGGCCTGATGATTTGGAAATAATGTGAAAGTCTGAAAAAACTTATTACAAGGCTTGTACAAGGGTAAAAGAGAAGATTCCACATGATGAAGGAAACTAATTTATTGAAAAAGTTATGTGTGAGGGATGCAAGAAGCCTGATTACATTGCAAAAGGTTTTCTAACCTTATTACCAGAGCAAGAAGCATCCCTAAGGAAGAGTAATGTTGTATCATCAATAAAGGTAGGTAAGAAGAAGGATTCTCCACAAAAAGTATAAGATAATGTGAAAAGATCAATGCTACCACAACAAAAACTATGAGATAATCCCAGTTGTGCAAGCATGAAGACCAAATCAGATGTAACAACTTGGTTGAGAAAAAAATCTCAAACTTTATATTAACATTAATGAAGCATGGAGGATCAACCTTATTCCATGTACATGTTATCCATTGATTCTTCTAATACAGGGGATTAAAGGTGACACAAGTTCTCAGGGAGATAACCTGAGAAGTGTTCCCTTGAGAGGAAGACACATGAAGAAGCTGCCATAGTCACTATAACAATCAGTATCGACACCAGATGGTATAAAATTCCGATAAATTGAAGACTGTCTGAGGATCATGTCATTGGAAAAGGTATGTCATTTCTCAATCGCTCATCTTTGGATACAGTAAATAAAATTCATTTTACAAAGGTGGAGCAACAAACTCAATTAGTGACACAAGAAGATTGATGTGATTCCAAGGATACTTATCCTGCCTATATTACATGAATGTTTTTGATCCATTTCATTAAGTAAGTGCAGGAGTTTCAGGATGTCTTATTTTCACACCATCAATCCTTGAAAAAATGTTGAATACCCCTGAAAACAATTATATGAGTTCTCATCTCATGAGGTATCATGATTAGTGAATAATGGACAACTCTGTTGTCTAAATAAAATCCTCGTGTTTTATACACTGGGCACAACTCAAGTAGACGTAGAGTGAAATGATATATGAAACATTTCTGAATTATGGATTGATAACATATTCTCTATGAAATTTTTATTTCTTGTCAATAATGGGGGAGAAAAGAAGTGAAGGTGACATATTTTACATTGACACATTAATTTGAGAATGAACATTGAGTATAGACAACAAACACAAAGGGGGGGATTGTTGGACCCAAACTTATGAATGAGTTGTATTTATTTTCAAAGAGTTTCAATGAAGAAGGAGATTGTATTTGTTGTCAAAGAGTGTCAATGAAGAATGAGATCTCCTAAACCGAAACTAATAGAGAAAGAAGATGATGAGGTGTTCATTGGAATTAATAGTCCAAAAGGAAAAAGGGCATGAATTAGTGGCATAAGGGGTTTGTGATGCACATTTTTCATACGGACATCTACTTCAGATGGCCACGTACTTAAAAGGATTATATTTTGGACAACACAAAATAATATGTGCCACCCCAATGGCCAACCGGTGACCTCAACCCTTAGCATATACAGGACACTAGATCAAATGTGCCTTGAGGAGGCTAGTGCAGCTAGTTGTCAGTGCGCGCACGTTGATCAACAACTGCGAAGGATGCATAGTGTTTGAAAAGAGCGCACCTGCAAGAGGCATTGGGTGGGAGTAGAATCACGCCTGTAACGAATCGGTGTAGGACATCACTGAAGGGGGGGGGAGAATAATTCTGAGCTATTTTCAGGAGGAGATTATTGATAAACTGAGAGAAAACCACGTTGTGTTTCGATGTGGGATGCATTCTAAAAACATGGAGGAAATACTAGCCACCCATCTAATCTCGCGAGAGATCGCGACCGCATGCCTCACCCTATGTCCCATATCCTGTGTAATAATCTTGATCCTCCATCGCATCTGTGCCATTTCGTGAAGTGTGAGATTAGTCTAATGATCCGCATCTAGATGTCGTCAACCTCCAGAAACCTCTGAGTGCCATCTGCGATACAAGAGCTCCATCCAATGATTGTCTCATACCTCTAGCCACCATTCATGATCAGTCAGAGCTCATTGAGATTGCATGGAGAAACCGAATACACGGCATGCATTTTAACATGCATGAACGTTCCAAACCGATGTTTCGAAGACTGTCGAGGAAAATTGAGTTGCCAAGGCCACGTGGATTTGAGTATGAAACAAGGATCCATGTGAAATTAGTGCACAAGATCTTGACTACATTCATGATATAAGAGTCCACAATGAATAGGTAACACTCATGGATCACGACATATCTGTGACAAAGATTTTAATGGTTAAAAGAACCGAAGATATCATACATTCAAAGAGAATGTATTAGGAATTCGAAGCCCTGATCATCTGGGATTTTCATAAGGGATTTGAACACGGAATAGATATTTACCCTTGACTATAAAAGGAAGGGACTGAGGAGAATAGAGAGTTCTCTCACACACATTCAGGTATTCCTGTTTCAAAAACAGAGTAACTCTAGTGACCCTACTACGCAAAGGACAAGCAGAGCACTGCGAGCCTTCTTCTCTGCAAAAAGAGATCCTGCAAGCTTTTGAAAGGTGCTAAATGGCATCGAGTTTCTTTGAAAAGAATCAGTTCCCACAAGCCACCTTATTTTCATAAAGAAAGAGATATATACCCCATGTGCGAAGTAAAACCACAAGAGTGTGACAGGTTTACCCAAACCCATGTTGTGCTTCACAAAGGTTGTATCACATGCACACAAACCGGTTCTAGGCACCCATGTAGTGCACTATAACAAGAAGGCCCACGAACCCTCGTGGTTCTGTGAAGAAATGCACATTGATTGCCAAGAGATCTTGGAGCCCTCTATTCACACAAAGGAGAGCACCCTCAGGTAGATCCCAGAATATAAAACATTTTATAGGGGTATTATTTTTAAGAGAAGAAAAATATGTGGGCATGCATGCCTGAATGCATGTGTATAATTTTAAGGGGTCTTTTTTGCATGGTTATGTGAAAAAGTACACATACATGCACTAAAGGCACTGTGTGTGCACAAGTGAAGAAAAGAGGAAGAGAAGGTGATAATCCTTGTGTGTGTGCACCAAGACATGTACCCTTTTGGGGTTTTACAAAAGAAGAATAATAGAAGAGTGCATCATGACATGCATGCACATGCACACGTAAAAATAAAGTGTGTGAATAATATGTGATGAGTAGATCTAAATGATACATGCATGATCTCATGCATAAATATAGAACTGATTCTGACGATGATAAGTAAGCTAAGATTTATTTATTGAGCTTTCACATATGTGGTTCTGATTCATGCAATCAATCACAATATAATATAGTGCATTCGGTCATTGCACTATTGAAAAAGGATTAAACTTAAAAAAAATGAATCAACCTTGATCCCGGATGCAAGAAACTTTTTATGCTGAAGAGGAGAAAAAGAACTTCATTACTATCTTTTGAAGATTCCTTCAAGTATATAAACTGAGTTGGGACTCTATCTAAGGCACTGAGCCAGGGGGAGTCAACAGAAGTGATCCGAGGTAAGTAGTGAGCTATCCCTGAACTATTGTAAAGGCTGTGTGCCTGGGACAGAGTGATTGTGCTTGAACATTTGTAATCAACAACCAGTGAAGATTAGTGTATTTAGGAATGACTAAAATATTGTTGACATATGCTCCTTGGATAATCACTTTGTGATGAACCAAGTAAAAAGTGTTGTGGTGTCGTTATGTGAGTGTTTCAACTACTACAAATATCCATCATAGAGGCTTAAACAAGTTCCAAAAAATGTGAGAACAATATCCAATAAAGAGAAGGAAATGTTGACACCGTGATTCACCACCCCCTGCTCAGGGTGACCTAGGGTTATTCAATTTATGCATCATTTCTTGTTGATAATGGGATCTATTGGATGTATCAGTGATAGTGGGATACAAGGTCTGGTCTTGCAGGATAATTCCACCTAGAGTTGAAGATATTATTATCTATTTTTTGTATTTAAGACTAATGAAATTCATTTTGTGGTTAATATTCCATTAGATGATAGTGATTTTTTTAATGTTTAATTACATTATTTCTCCACACTTCTTAATGTCTGGGAGGTAGATTTTTCCATTGAAATGGTTTCAGATACAAAGTAAATCATTATACCCTCTTATCATATGGCACTAGTGGAGCTGATATAGGTTAATATTTTGTTTGTTGATATGATGAATAATGTATTTGTTCTTCCTAGTGATTCATATTGTTAAGACCATGTGCTATTTTTTAATAAGTATTATGGTAAACTATATTTGTTTGAGGAATATCAGATGATAAAGAAAGTAATAATTAATAATAAATATTTTTTTTCCACATGTGGATGATTTGATTGACTATTTATATTAAGAAAGGTGGATTTCAAAGACCCATATTTCACTAGTTACAATCATCTCATATTTAATGATTCTAATATACAAAAGGTATCTTTTAAGAGTAGGTTTGGATATCATGAATATTGTGTGATGTCCTTTATTCTATATAATACTCTAACAGTTTTATGGCTTTGATGAATCTAATAATCCCTCGGTATCTCGAAAATATTTTATAAGTATTCATGGATGATATTTTTTATTATTTGGGATTCAATCCTGATCATGAACTCAATTTTATTTTTTTGGTAAATAATGAGGAGTCACCATATTGATGGAAATCTTTAAAAATGAAATTTTGTATCCAATAAGATATTTTATCAGGGAGTGTGATTTCTGAGAATAGAATCTCAGTTCTCCCTGAGAAGGTTAATGACATCTTGTTTTGAAAACATCGATGAAATTTCATCAATATTTAGAAATAATTTTGTCTTTACATATAAGATAAATAGTTTATTATAGATTTCATCAAGTTAGCAGCACTACTTAATTAGGTTACCAAGAAAGTGGTGAAATTCAAATGGGAAGCAATTTGTCAGTCTTCTAAAAATTATAGGAAATTACTTATGACATAAAATCATATTATGAGCATACGTAAGCTTGATAATGGGTATGAATTGTTTTATGATACTTATAGTGCTGGTTTCTATTGTGTTATTATGTATAATGGTCTTGTAGTGGCCTTCAGCTTTCACCAGTTTTGACCCAGTGAGAAGAATTACCACACCCATGATTTTTTTGTTTCCATATTTATGTGTTATATTAAATTTTGGCAGCAATACCTTCATAGAGATAGGTTTAGAGTTTTTTTAATCTAAGATTATGATCTATATTGTTTCTCAATAATAATTGAATCTCTGACAGAGGTTGCAGTGGAATAACCTCAAATATTTAACATTGACATTGCATACACGCTATAAAATCTGATCTACATTATATATTATATCCGTAGAAATGTATTATTAGAGGAATTTCTGAAATTGAAATATGAGTAGATTCTTTTGGGTCACTTCACTCAGTTTCTCCTCTATTCTCTAGAGGAAATTTCAGGTGTGGTTTTGACCAGTGTTCATTTATCATCATCTCCTCTTGAGATTAATTTATTGGATAAGTAGATGAAATATGAATTATGAGGAATTAGAGAAACCCTATATGGTGGGGATACAATTTTGGGTTTGTCTCTTTCTTAATATGGTATTCTATTTTTGGGGATTTTTTTATTATAAATTCATCTTTTTGGATAAAAATATTATTTTATTTTAATATTTCGTGATGTTCCTTTAGTCATGGAAATATACTAATGTATTAAAAAATTAGATGTTGATTCGGGTGTTCATGTGTGACATGTGACATTGAATACTATGTGTTTTGAGGTTAAACATTACAAAAAAATAAATGTACTATTCCTAAAACATTCTCATTCTCTCTACCCGCTTCCGGTTATATTTTAAAAATGGGATGATGTTTCCATGGAAATTGTTTTTAGATTACCATGGACCCCATGGGAGGAATTATATATGGCTGGTGATTGATCAGTTAAAAATTTCATCTCACATCATTGTGACGAAATAAACCATTAAAGTAGAATAAATGGGTAAGTTGTATGTGTAGTTGGAAGTGATATTTCATGGGTTTCCCTCTCCCATAGTTTTAGATCAGGATCCTAGATTTACCAAACTGTATTAGAAGTGTTTCTAGGTGGTCATGTGGAGTTTGGTTGGGGTGAGTACAATGTACCATACACAAACATATGACCATATAGAATGAGATATTTTGATCCTAGAGGATATGGTCTCTGGATACACTATGTATTTTGGTGGATCATTGGATACATATATGGGAAATATTGACTTTATATATAACAGAAGTTATCAATCATAGATCAGAATGGATCCCTTGAATGATTTGTATCTTCTCGCATTCAGGTGACATATTTGTTGGGATAAGGTCGGTCAGGTGTCTCTTTTAGGCCACAATCTCATTTAGGATATTTTATAACAGATTTAGGATATAAATTATCACTTTTTTATAACTCAGAGTTTGTAGAAATCATATACTAATCATCTGTGTCATCCTTTTAATTTTTCCATTGGTGACCATGTTTTCAGGAATGTTGCCCTCTATTAATTCAGTAACAACGTGGAAAATAGGGAATGCCTGCTCTAATATATTATATAACTTATGAGTTCATTGATCAGTTTGAGATGATTTATTTTTTACTATAATTTATCGATTAATTAATGGTTAATCATGACATTTTCACATATATCATCTTAGTAAATACCATCTAGATATATATCAAATTCTGAGTTTGAAAAAATCATATTAGATCCAAAATATTCTATTATAGAGAAACTAGTGGATATTGTTTACTCTCATGTGGATGTATTCTATGGGGAGTTGAACTGTTAGTTTAAGTATAATGATGTCGCATATCAAATAATCACAAGTATCTATAAAATGGAAATATTTGATAGATTAGGGACATCACCACATCCAAGATAATAGTATTCAATGTGATTTTTTGGGAATAGAGAATATTATAGTGGTATTCTTAAGATCCCATTACTTGTTTTAGAAATAGATTATCTAATATGTCATTTTCTTTTTCTATTTGGGTGCTTTATGAGATTTTCAATTATAGAGAGGATTAGATGGATAAAATGATATAATTTTTATTCATATAAGTTTTTTTATATTAGTAATTTTTTGTATAAATGTAAAAAACAATTGTGAAAATATATTTTGGGTTTTAGTTTATTTTATATGACTTTTCTATGTTTTTCTGTATAGTATTTCTACTGATCAGTCTCACATAATGAATATGTCACATGATGTGAATTATTTTTCCCAATGTTTCCACGAACAAGTTTATAGTGTAAAATGTTTACACACCGTGAGACTAGTTCAGGTCATGGGAATGTTCATCAAAGTTATCGTTAATCTGAGAAGAAGAAATTTTAAGTGTATCGTAAAATTATTTCAATACCCATCAAGGAAGAGCATCACAATGTAAAATTTTATGTCATTCAACATAAAAAATGTTTCGTGTCTGGTTTTATATCCATTAATTTTGCAAGATCCTATGTCGAAACCTATGATATATACAACTAGATTTTTGGATTATCCACACATTCTAGATCATTTTTTTGATGATTTTTCTGTACTATTGTTTCTCACAATCACTCTATATAAGTGAAATTTTTTCTAATTCATTTCTATTGGTCATAGAAGAACTAATTCTATACGTTTTCAATTTTTGTTTCTTTGGTGCTGATTCTTCTTGACCATTTCTAAATTTTCTGTGTGATCATGCTCTAGAGGATTAAATTTATTTTGGTTGTGTTATATAATGTTGGTTTCATGGGTTTTGTGTGGTTTCATCTTCTCCTACAAACAATTTTCTTATTAAATTTATTCTAATATGTAAGGATGTTTTATATAGACATAGTTTTTGTATTTGTATTCACCCATGATGGTGGATCCCATTATTGGCTACTCAGACCTGAATTTGAGGTAGGTGGTTCTATCTTAAGCTTATTTTGGATGAGAATTATTTTCTAGGATTATATATTGCGTTTTGAATGAATTTTAATGATTGGATTCTCTATTGTAAAATGTGTTTTTAAGAAATGGTGGGTTTCTCCTTGTTTTGGAAAAAGAAAATTCATTTTTGATGAAATGTCAAATAGGCTTAGGAAATGGTTTTCATAGAATGGTTTTAATGAACTGTTTTGGAGAATATCGTAAATGGGAATCCTTGGGTTCTTAGGTCGAAGGTGTAGTAATATTCTTCATCCATTGATATCATCTAGGGCTTCACTTATTAGGTGTTTCTATTTTCTCTAGGCCTACTGTTTTATGGACTTGTTATACATATTGGTAGGTCCACTTGTTGGGGTGTTCGTATATAATATATATTCAATGAATATATCTATATTCATGATGTGGGGAATTATCTACTTATAGATATGAGTGTATTACCTAACCTTACCTGCAGTTGTCACGTGAGTGTTTTACTTGTGATTTGGTTTGTACTTATTTAGATATTATATGGTATGTGATATATTTTTTAAACTCTATTGATATAAGTATTATTTATTGAAATTGTTTAAGATGGATTATTGGGATCTAAAAAAATTGAGGAATAGTTTACCATTCATTTTATAAATAATTTTATAATAAAATTATCATTCCACGTTTTCATTAATGTTGAGAATTTGAGAATTATTGTACAAAGATATGATATAAAACACCTCATAGGTAACCAACTAATATGGTTTATCTAAAACTCTAAAATGATATTTTTTTCAATGTATAGACCTTGTTATGTATTCTGATATAGGGAATGGAAAAGAATGATTGTGAGGTGGTTGGGATTGTTTCTTTTGTCTTGGTGGTTATTTATGAGATGGTGGGTGTTTTAACATGATATCACATTGAGTACCTATTTGTGTCTTTATATTTATTTTTTTTACTTGGACCATGATGATTGATTGAATACTTTTTTATTTTATTTAGTTTTCTACATGACTTTTTCTATGACATATATTTATTTTTCTACTCTTCCACGGTTTCTTCCTTATATATATATGTAATGTTTTATACATTAGGTTGGGTGAAACTATTCCCTCTAGTTTTTGTTGACGCTCAGGTGCTAGTCGCCAGCCTGTGGGGATCCAGAAAACCATTATATTTTGTGTCGATTCATATCCGGAAATGTTTTGGGAGTGAATCTTGGTTGGGATCCCCATTGATTTTTTTTCAGAGAGATGCTTATTCATAATAATCCTTTTCTTATAATTTATATTATATAGAAGATATGATTTTATAGATTGATAGGTATGGTTTGGTGAGTTTTTATAATGGTTATCCTAGGATGAAACTCATGTTATCATGGGATGTTGGAATATGTGTCATTGTTTTGGGTTCTTAATATCAATCTCAATTGTTTCTTAATATTTTATGGTTTTGACGGAGATTATCCAATTTAAAAAATATTTTTTTACTTTTGGTTCACAATGGTATAACTATGAGACATATTCAATGAGTTCTTTCAGATGGTTAAGTAGATTCTCCTTAAGGGAATCCTCTTATATATCATAATCATAGAATGTCAATCATGAGGTTTGTTCATGCTATACACAGAAAAGTACAGAATGTTTTGAACTTAGTTGGTTTGGTACAACCTGTAGTTGTATGAGAATTTGATTGATCATGTGTGTTATTATATGAGAAGAAACCATCCTTTAATGGTATCAATGATACATTATAGGTGGAGTAATGGGTAAATGTGTCGATTAGTTCTATTACAACCTCGATACAACTAAGAATATCAAGGTAGAGTTAATGGAATTTAGGCTTGAGGGTTAGATTTAGTGATGGATGGATTAATGGTATATGAGGATAGACATGTGGGATTAGATTGGAAGTATTTCAAGGCCCAATTCTTCTTACATTTTTTCTAGAGCGGATGGTAATAGAAAAAGTCTCTATAGTTTCACTACTTATAGTAGGGAGAGAATTCAGTGTGGGTGTACAATAACATATTTTTGTTTTGGGATATATTTTTTCTATATACTGTATTGAATGGTCATATTATGTCAAAAAGTACCTGTAGTGTTTTCATCTATATATTAGATCATGTGTGTCTATGCTATAACATTATACCTTTTTAGAGACAATATAAATGGAAATTCCCCTAACTAAGTATTTGTCTAGAATGGATAGTAATAGCTCATTTTCATGGTATTCTTTTATGAAGATCTATAACTATTGTGGGTGTTATGGAAATGTAAAACAATTCTATCAGGCTATGTAACTACTTCATTATTGTCAAGGAATGTCGGATCTAAAGTGTACTGTGCTATAGTCATACGCTTTAATGATTACAGGTCTCAATTTTTATTCCACTGGAGTGGTGATGCATCATTTATTGGATTAATTTCCTGTATATTTAGATGCAGGTCCATTGATAATTAGTGGATCCAAATTTATTTAAACAAAATAATTAACTAAATTATTTTATATAGGTGAATTTAACTATTTTCTATCTACCGATGTTACGGTTATTCTTAATCATCTAATGAAACTCATTTACTTTCGAATGGAGTTAGTGAAACCTCTTGGAAAGAGGAAATATTGGGGGTTCCATTGTTCTTTTTCATATTCTATAGATGATGTAATGTTAGTCTATTATTTTTGTATTGTTGATCTAGATCTATTATAAATCATCATCAAGATGGATTGTCTTATCACTGATTGTGATGAGGTTGATTTTTATCATCGTTGTATCTCATTTCTTGAGGAAGATATTTGATCTTGGATGTTTATGAGAGAGTGGGATTCATTATATAGCCATGTAGGAACTTCATATCTAGATCCTTTGAGTTTTTAATACTATTTAAAAATAATCCCAAGTAGATTCCTTACATGGGAAATTTTCCCTTGGATTTCATGTATTTTTCAAATGTTTTATTAGATGGTTTATTTGTTTGTACTCATAATATGGAGGTATATTTTACAAAATAAGTTGTTCTAGATACAAAACTAATCTCAATACACTATTATTATATAGAACAAGTTTATTTAATATAGGTCATGGTTCATTTATGTTATCTTATGGAAAAAAGGTTTCATTCAACGTAGTGCTTCACAATGGGAAGAGATTTTTATCATTTCCATGAAGAAATAATATTCACTAAAATTTTGGAGGGGATATAATATGTTATAAAAGTAACACATAAGTATAAGTATCATTTTATAAGTGGGGACAATTTTTTCACCAATTAAATGGGTAGGGTATTTTTTTATGATCGATCTTCAGTTTGGTTATCATCAACTCAGATTTCATGTGCACTATGAGAAAAGGGACATTTTACGATAGTATTTTTCCGATGGGAATAAATCCCATTGAAAAAAGTCTATCCAAGATGTTAGTTGTGATGGGGGTAACGACCCGTCGTAAATAACCAATTATTTGTGATGAAATATCATCTCCTGCCACAAAATGTTGGGCGTGGTTAGCATGCTAAACCGCATGAAGGTTATTTTCAATGGTGGGATCCCACCATCGTAAATACCCGGAAATTGATAGTATATTGTTGTAATGTGATGTCCCCCCATCGCAAGAGGTGTGTCGGCAGGGACTATTTATGACGGGACCCGTCGCAAATACCTTTTAAATCACCAATAGTAATTAATATGGGCGTAGGTATTTGCGAAGGTTCTCATTGAAAAAGGTATTATTTTCAACTGTTATCCTATCACAAATAGTCCCATCACAAATAATCTTACCTATATATACCACCATCCATTTTTCCTCTAATTCCTCTCAATTTATAGATCATGTTCCTCTCTGAACTATGATTTTAGAGATAAAATCTTTCTTTGTTAATTTTTTTTCATGAATAAGTTGTGAAGTCGTCTATATCAATATAAAATCATGCTTAATGGTATTTATGTTTTATTTAATTTATTATATATTTCATTTTTTATATGATTTTTTATTATTTTTGATATGTTGTAATAATATAATGTTTAAATTGTTTTGTCATGAGTATTTATTTGTACTAGTAAATTGAAATTTTTAGTAATTTTTTTTAACAATTAGTAGTAATTAATAATTTTTAATGATAATTATTAGTGTATATAATTAATTTGTGATGGGTTATTTGCGACGGGATTACGGGCCCGTCGCGAAAAGAATTTAGGATGGGCCCATTGCAAATATTATAAATAAATATTTTCAAAAAAGTATTTCCAATGGACCCATCACAAAAATGTATATATATATATATATATAAAGTATATAACCGGAGAATAAATTGTGATGGTGAAGTTTCCCATCCCAATAAATATTATTTGCGACGGGCCCATCGCAAATAAATTTTTTTTTGATGAATTTTTCTGAAATGGGATATTTGCGACAGGACTCTGTCACTAAAGCTTATTTGCGATGGGATCTCGTCGCAAATAACCCATCGCAAATGCCTATAATTCTAGCAGTGGTGTCTGATATATCAAATATGGATTTAAGGAGAACATTTTTCCATTAATAATATATTGTGTTGTCCTTTTGTCCGAATATTGATCCTAATAGTTATATGTATTTGATAAATTAGATATTCAATGAATATCTCGACATTATTTTGGTACTGAGCAAGGAAGATATATTAATTTATTTGAGATATGAGCTTGAGCCAGACAACCATTTTAGTTTAGTCCTTGAAGGCCTGTTTATCACAATCTTTATGGAAATATTTTGGAAAGGAATTTTGTAATATAAGAAATGAATTTATTTGTGAATATGTTTTATGAGGGTAACATATCAGTTGATCGTATGATAGTGAATTATATCATATCATGGAAATAACCAGGTATTGTAACACCCCAAGCTTCCTCGGTATGTTTCCTTTCGAATAATGCAATGACGTGCATTGTACGCAACTTCGAGATTTTAACACACCACAACCAATCAAACTAGCCGTTATGAATAGTAATACCTACTTTTTGAAATTATATATATTTTATATTTAAAAATGGACTTCATTTTTGGATTCGGAATATTGAATTTAGCCTAAGGTGAAATTTTGGTACTTTTCGGATAACTTTCATATTTTGATGAATAGTGAAAATTACTAAATTTTAATTAAAAACAACTTTTTTAATCAAAATAATTAATAGTGATAAATTGTGAATTTGAGTGGTTTTAAAGTATATTTAGAATATATTTTTACCATTTAATATAATGTAGGTCATTGGACATAATTTTACAATTAAACCGAACATAAACAAGTGTCAATCTTTTGATAGTTATTATCTCTTAAAAACACGCTTTTTGTTTTGACAGCGGGAATTAATTTTAAATTAATTTCTTCCACTTCTGTATTTTGAATTTAGAAAAATGGATTCCATATTTGGAATCAGGATGTCCAAATTGTGTAAATAGGTAACTTTTATTTTTAGACATTTTGAATAATTACTGCGGTAAATATTTTATTTACCATGGTTAAGGGTAAATCCGGTAAATAAGGGTTAAAAAAATAATATTATAATAATAATAAATTACCCTAAAATGTGTCTTAACCCTATTGGTTGATACACGGTCGACCATGGGCATCTTTGGGTCAATTTTGGGGACCCCATGGATCCACTTGTAAGTGATAATGACACTTTATATTAATTAAGTTAAAATGAATACAAAAATGACACAAGCATATATCTTTTAGAAAAACAATTTTTACATAGGGTTATATATGCTGGATTTTAGATTATAAATATTCATTAGAAAGCTAAAGCGATTTACTACATAATTATATTTTATTTATAATTTTTTGACATTAAATAATTTATTTTATTCATGACACAATGATGATGCAGTAATTACTAAAATAGTAAAAAATTAACATAATTGATATTATAAATACCCAAATAATTATAATATGAAACTTTTAATGAATTAAACAAATTTTCTAGGATAATATGATATATTAGTATTGATTTATTTGACTTTGTTCGAAGTAATCAATCTGTTATGAGTTTCACAAAAATCAACTAGTGAATAGTGTCAAAATTGACATAAAAGAGTTCTTAAAACAAATATTATATTATTAATTGATATTAAATTCCTAAAAATCTAAGGTTCGGCCAAGAGACTTATATTATGATAGGTTAATCATTAATGGACCACTTGGGGGTCTTTTGGATGTATATAGTAAGTTTATTAACCATATTATATAAAAATACAAAGAGACATTGTAAAAGTGAAACTAATTAACTTAGAGTTAATACTTAAAGATAAGGTTAAACTAAGTACCCAAACCTGTCTAAATTCTATTGGATGAGTTTTTTTCGACCTATCCCCACCTCAACCTTTTAATAGTAAACTTTGGAGCCATTGGAAACCGAATATGAATTTATTATAAATTAATATTTCTAGCTTTTCCAAAGGTGCCCCTCACCCCTCTTATAAAAGGGCACTCCTCCTTCTCATTTACTCACACCTCTCAAGACACTTGGCTCGTCCAAACTCTGCCCAACTAAGCTCCCCACATCCCTCTCCTCCTCCTTGAAGCTTCACCTTAGGCAGAAAGCATTTCAACAAGTCCTTTGGTTCCAACCAAAGTGAGTTACCTAAATTAAAGGTAACGATTTCTCTTAAATTATTTTCATTTATTTTGCTTCTTCAACCCCCAAACTATTTTTATTTCCCTTCTTTTGTAACAAAACCAGTATCCTCAATATACTAGGATGTTGTTATAAGAAGTATTCAAACTACACATACACACAACTCCATCTAATGGATGATGAACATAATGTTTCTGTGGATGGAAAACTAACGCCTCACGAAACGATGATTGTTCAAAAACATCTTACCGCCTCTCATGGTGGCCATTATGATGGCACTGTAATTAAATATGATATTAATGATATATATTTTATATATAAGCTTCTGTAATTCCATTTTATTTCATACCATTATTCATTTCATGTCGTATATACATACGATAATTTCATTTGAGGAAGTGCGGACTACCGCCCCCTTAAAATGATATGACTCGTTCATACCACACATGGAACGTATAAAGGATGGTGTTAATGAACTTAAGTAACATATATAAAATATTATATTATACTGTAATAGTAATATACCTATGTATCATTTGGATTCGATTCTTTTAAAATAAGAAATTAAATGGAAGTAGCGTTCGTGCGTACGTACGGACTACCGTCTCCACGAACGCGATGAGATTCATTATCCATCGTATCCATTCAAGTATAATTATCATTTAATGATTTAAAAATGATGTTTAAGGACTTTATATCATTCTTGATATGAATAAGATAAAACAACCTTGACTTATGTAACAAAACATATAAAAGAAAATGAGTAAGTTAACACCCGAAACGGCGTTAATACTAAGATATTATTAACAAATCAATGTTAAAAGATCATATATGATATCATATTAAAGTAAATGATTCTTGTATTATTAAATAACAATTATTTCACCATTATACAGGAGGTAAACCTACCATCGACCAAGGAAAAATTACAAAGTAAGGGATTTTCTTATCTCACTTTTAATTCCGTGAGAATTCCATTGATCACCACTTAATTATTGCATGTGGTGTATGTGTACTGCCCATGATTGTATTCATTGTGTTATATACTTTTATTTATGGGTATTTACATCATCATGGTATGATAATTCTTTCATGGGTGTATGTTTCTTAAGTTACCTAATCAATAAGGGAATTTGAGATTTCAACTTCCACTCATTTGGCTTTACGCATATTTCATTGATTATATTACCCCAAGATTATGTGTGGAATCACTATTCATTTGATTATGTCATAATTTCCACTCCCATTCCTGTGGATATAAGTTTGATACACATAATCACTCCATTGATAATTCTCAAGTCATTGATATGAATTTGATAAGAGTAATTTTAACTCATTCTCCATTTATTGAGTTAAACATCCAATTCGTTGGTATTGTTTTTAAAAGAATATGTGTGAATATACTTTGATTGATTTACACTGAACATCCAATAATATTTAGTGTATTTATATTTTTCACACATAATTATGTCGTTGATTTATCCTTAACCAAAGGATACAACCTTTATGAGAGATTTCATCTCAATTTACATTCCATTGAGACTTCTTTGATGATATACACCAAATCACTTTTATGTGGTGTATATAATGTACTTTGACATAGTATATCATGAATTCCTTTATTCTCATGATATTACAATGTTTTGATTACCTCAATTATTTGTATTCAAGTGTCTCTCTTTTGGTTAGAAACTCTAACCAAAATACCATTTTAAAATGTTTTAAAGAATTATTCTTCTAAATCATGCTCATTAATGTCCATATTTTAAAAATGGTTTTAAGGATTTATTTATATGGACATTAAAGTTTTAAAATTAAAAATCCTTTTAAAAAGTTTCAAAGTGGTATGGGACACTTTGATTCAAAAATCTATTTTTAAATGGCTTCTTGACAAATAGTGTGACTTTTAAATGTTTTCATGAAAAGGGGGATATTTCTCTCAAATAGTTTTGATGATTATTTTCATCTATGTCAACATCCTTCATTATTCATGATTGAGGTTAATGTGATACAATACAATCTTCCATATTGTATCAAATGAGTTATATTTGACTGTGGATGTTCTATTTTTATACCATTCATGGTTTGTGGTTAAAGTATTGACATTTCGTATGCTAGTTTTAATACGAATGTTTATTTTATGCTTAAACCTATTCATATGAGGAATGCATTGGACTTAATAAGTGACGGGTGGAGCCCGCTATAGCTCCTCGATGCATCGGTAGGTCTCATGAGACAAACTAGTGTCTTGGCACAAGGCCTTGGCAAAATCTTATTTGTAGTCTTGGCACGAGGCCTTGGCTATGTGGTTATGATAGTCTGGCATTATGCATTCCATCATTATGAAAGTGGTTATTGATATTGCATGTGATCATTCGACTAGTAGAATATCCATGTGAGTAAGTAAATGGCATTATTTCATTTTACCTTCGCCATTTTATGCTGAAGTTTAAATTTAAAAGGCTTTTGTTTTAGTTATAAATTGCCTTAAGTGTTTATGCTTATTTATGAAAGCTTCTGCTATAATGTTATCCTTACTGAGCATCCGAGCTCACCCCTTTTAATGTTTTACTTTTCCCAGGATTATGAAGAAGTAATTTATGAATGACCTGCAGGGATAGTATGAGGGGATATGAAGACAAGATGTTTTTTTATGATGTAATGTAAACATTTATGGATGTATCTAGTTATTCCAAGGCTACTAAACTAATCGGTCTTTCGAGACTTGATCTTTCTCATGATCATGCCAATGTTATGTAATAATGCACCGACTCTAGGAAATTAGGGTCGGGGCGTTACAGTTGGTATCAGAGGAAGTTTAGTACAAACCTTGGTAGCTAGATTTAGATAAACTCTGATTAGAGCACGTAGACCTAAGATGAACTTTGAGGATTAGTATAAAAGAACTTCCTAGAATTTTGGTATTGTAGAGATTTTGTGAGTTTTCCGAGCAATACATCCCTGTCTGGATACGAGCAGGTAGAGGCGGCTCTGGCACAGATGTACCTAGGGGTAAAACCCGAAAACACCGCTTTGAGCTAGACTCGAACGGGAACTGGTGCACGACAACGGGCCTTGCTGCACTCTTGGTTACGACACTCCCGGGGGATATGCTTAGGATAATTTACATTTTCTTTACAAACCAATTTAAGTAATATATAAATAAGATGAGAGTAAATGACCTTGGTTAATCCTAATATGTTTCAAATTGAGAATATGGTGACATTTTAATCTCTAAATGATTTTACGACTACTATTACTCACACAATGCTTTATGGTTTTAGTCAATGGCTGGATTCCAAGGAAGTCATAGTGACTTTGAGAATGATGTACAAGATGGGAACGGTGGTGGCAATGAGCAAAAAAATGGAATGTTGATAGGCGTAAAAGATATCGTCTTTATGCCAAATCAGTTTTCCAAAAATATGATCAACAACATATATATTAACCAACTCCCAGACTCAACAAGGAAGAGAAAGGTGATAAATGATAAGAGCTCCAGCAATGGAGACCATGGAGAAAAGAACCCTCAATTTTCATCATGCAGGAAATGTGGAAAGAGACACCCAGGAAAGTGTCTCAATGGGACAACGAAATGTTTTACGTGCGGGAAGGAAGGACATAATGTAAAGAATTGCCGAAGAAAAATGAAGAGTATTATGGAAGAAGATAAAAATGGTCCCAAGAGTCCATTTACAGTCATTTGCCGTAAATGTAGGGGACCTGGCCATTACCCGAGTGAATGTCCTATTCTATAGGATATTTTCTTGGTCAAAGAAGAAGCTATGTGGGAATAAATGGTTGGAGAAATGTTTAAAAAGTATTAGCACTCCTTGTTGATGGGTTTACTATGGAATAATTTTCTCTTGTATTTGTAACCCCGCAGTTTTCCATGTGAGAATGATATTTAAGGAAGAATTGTCTCTTCTCTTGTGGATATGGGTATAAATAACCATTTGGATTTATATGATCATTGGGGTTTGAGAGAATTATAAGTTATTCTAATTTGGGATGAAGATTCAAAGTATGATATAACATTTGTGGTTAAATTTATGATATAGTATTTTGAGGAATTTATCTCATTTTGGCAATATTATAAAATATAGTTTTTGAAAAAGGACAACACGTAGACCGTGTGACAACCCGTCGCGTCGGACAAAGCTATGGGAATCGAACCCACAACCAAAGTGCGATTGGGATTTATCGCCTACCACTGGACTACGTGAAGTCCCTGGTTAGTGTGACTTTTTTTTAGTTAAATGATTTTAATGATCAATAATAAGTTTATTTGGGTTCTTATTTCATATCAAAAGAATACCCTTGGTATAGGAAAATGATTTGGTGATTAAGTGATAAATGTTATTTTGGAAGATGTTCGCTTTGTTGGGAACACTATATGCCCAAGGAAAATAGAATACTATGGGGTTTCATTTGTGGAGTAATGATAGATTTTTATCTACGTTTTTATTGTGGATTTATAGTGATTTGGGTTATTTATGGAAATTATTAACCTATAATAGAGAATATGTGATTAGGTTAATTACTTTTGAGTATGTGACTTTAAGAGTATCTGATGTCATTTGGAGATACAATTTAACATGGGAGACTACATAATCAAATTCTTCTATGTTTTGGGTTTCAATATTAGTTTGGATTATATTAAAGTATTTTAAGGAAAATTGGTTATTGAATGGTATCTATTTAACTTTGGGGTATTGTTGGTTTAATTTTAGAAATTAAGATTAGTGCATATTTATCTCAATGAATATCCTTTTGGGGGATCATTAGATCATTCACTGACCATTTTGGTTTTGATTAATCTTCAAAGACAATGTAAATATATGGTTTATCCTTCATGGATCATGTGATTCTATAGAAGTTTATTCTATCTCTTCCAGTGTGACCAAGCCTTCTTGAATACTCATCGTTTAAAAAAAATGAGTTAGTGGTGGAAATTTATTAAAGAATGAAAATCTACTTAAAATATAAGTATATCTCATAATGTTCTTAGTCAATATCATAAATGAATTACTCTTCCTTATGTAATATAACTTAAAAAAAATGTTGTCCGTTTACTTTCCTACTAGGAGACTAATGGTCGTTTGTCCCAACACAAGTTTGTGGTTTTCTCATTGTTAACTTTCTCCTGATCATGATTTCTATCCCTCTCCATCAGAAATTGACACTTAGTTTATCATCCATATCCATGTTTTCTTACATGGAATCCTAGTATGGGTTATCTTGGATGACTCTTATACCTCTCTTTCTTTCTTTTAAAGTGATAGTTTTATTGACTCTTTTTCCGATGTGGGACTTTCCATTATATTCCCAAGCAAAGTTTTAAAAATTGCGAGGACGCAATTTATTGAAGAGGGGAGAATGTAACACCCCAAGCTTCCTCGGTATGTTTCCTTTCGAATAATGCAATGACGTGCATTGTACGCAACTTCGAGATTTTAACACACCGCAACCAATCAAACTAGCCGTTATGAATAGTAATACCTACTTTTTGAAATTATATATATTTTATATTTCAAAATGGACTTCATTTTTGGATTCGGAATATTGAATTTAGCCTAAGGTGAAATTTTGGTACTTTTCGGATAACTTTCATATTTTGATGAATAGTGAAAATTACTAAATTTTAATTAAAAACAACTTTTTTAATCAAAATAATTAATAGTGATAAATTGTGAATTTGAGTGGTTTTAAATTATATTTAGAATATATTTTTACCATTTAATATAATGTTGGTCATTGGACATAATTTTACAATTAAACCGAACATAAACAAGTGTCAATCTTTTGATAGTTATTATCTCTTAAAAACACGCTTTTTGTTTTGACAGTGGGAATTAATTTTAAATTAATTTCTGCCACTTCTGTGTTTTGAATTTAGAAAAATGGATTCCATATTTGGAATCAGGATGTCCAAATTGTGTAAATAGGTAACTTTTATTTTTAGACATTTTGAATAATTACTGCGGTAAATATTTTATTTACCATGGTTAAGGGTAAATCCGGTAAATAAGGGTTAAAAAAATAATATTATAATAATAATAAATTACCCTAAAATGTGTCTTAACCCTATTGGTTGATACATGGTCGACCATGGGCTTCTTTGGGTCAATTTTGGGACCCCATGGATCCACTTGTAAGTGATAATGACACTTTATATTAATTAAGTTAAAATGAATACAAAAATGACACAAGCATATATCTTTTAGAAAAACAATTGTTACATAGGGTTATATATGCTGGATTTTAGATTATAAATATTAATTAGAAATCTAAAAAGATTTACTACATAATTATATTTTATTTATAATTTTTTGACAATAAATAATTTATTTTATTTATGACACAATGATGATGCAGTAATTACTAAAATAGTAAAAAATTAACATAATTGATATTATAAATACCCAAATAATTATAATATGAAACTTTTAATGAATTAAACAAATTTTCTAGGATAATATGATATATTAGGATTGATTTATTTGACTTTTTTCGAAGTAATCAATCTGTTATGAGTTTCACAAAAATCAACTAGTGAATAGTGTCAAAATTGACATAAAAGAGTTCTTAAAACAAATATTATATTATTAATTGATATTAAATTCCTAAAAATCTAAGGATCGGCCAAGAGACTTATATTATGATAGTTTAATCAGTAATGTACCACTTGGGGGTCTTTTGGATGTATATAGTAAATTTATTAACCATATTATATAAAAATACAAAGAGACATTGTAAAAGTGAAACTAATTAACTTAGAGTTAATACTTAAAGATAAGGTTAACATAAGTACCCAAACCTGTATAAATTCTATTGGATGAGTTGTTTTCGACCTATCCCCACCTCAACCTTTGAATAGTCAACTTTGGAGCCATTGGACACCGAATATGAATTTATTATAAATTAATATTTCTAGCTTTTCCAAAGGTGCCCCTCACCCCTCTTATAAAAGGGCACTCCTCCTTCTCATTTATTCACACCTCTCAAGCCACTTGGCTCGTCCAAACTCTGCCCAACTAAGCTCCCCACATCCCTCTCCTCCTCCTTGAAGCTTCCCCTTAGGCAGAAAGCATTTCAACAAGTCCTTTGGTTCCAACCAAAGTGAGTTACCTAAATTAAAGGTAACGATTTCTCTTAAATTATTTTCATTTATTTTGCTTCTTCAACCCCCAAACTCTTTTTATTTCCCTTCTTTTGTGACAACACCAGTATCCTCAATATACTAGGATGTTGTTATAAGAAGTATTCAAACTACACATACACACAACTCCATCTAATGGATGATGAACATAATGTTTCTGTGGATGGCAAACTAACGCCTCACGAAACGATGATTGTTCAAAAACATCTTACCGCCTCTCATGGTGGCCATTATGATGGCACTGTAATTAAATATGATATTAATGATATATATTTTATATATAAGCTTCTGTAATTCCATTTTATTTCATACCATTATTCGTTTCATGTCGTATATACATACGATAATTTCATTTGAGGAAGTGCGGACTACCGCCCCCTTAAAATGATATGACTCGTTCATACCACACATGGAACGTATAAAGGATGGTGTTAATGAACTTATGTAACATATATAAAATATTATATTATAATGGAATAGTAATATACCTATGTATCATTTGGATTCGATTCTTTTAAAATAAGAAATTAAATGGAAGTAGCGTTCGTGCGTACGTACGGACTACCGTCTCCACGAACGCGATGAGATTCATTATCCATCGTATCCATTCAAGTATAATTATCATTTAATTATTTAAAAATGATGTTTAAGGACTTTATATCATTCTGTATATGAATAAGATACAACAAACATGACTTATGTAACAAAACATATAAAAGAAAATGAGTAAGTTAACACCCGAAACGGCGTTAATACTAAGATATTATTAACAAATCAATGTTAAAAGATCATATATGATATCATATTAAAGTAAATGATTCTTGTATTATTCAATAACAATTATTTCACCATTATACAGGAGGTAAACCTACCATCAACCAAGGAAAAAGTACAAAGTAAGGGATTTTCTTATCTCACTTTTAATTCCGTGAGAATTCCATTGATCACCACTTAATTATTGCATGTGGTGTATGTGTACTGCCCATGATTGTATTCATTGTGTTATATACTTTTATTTATGGGTATTTACATCATCATGGTATGATAATTCTTTCATGGGTGTATGTTTCTTAAGTTACCTAATCAATAAGGGAATTTGAGATTTCAACTTCCACTCATTTGGCTTTACGCATATTTCATTGATTATATTACCCCAAGATTATGTGTGGAATCACTATTCATTTGATTATGTCATAATTTCCACTCCCATTCCTGTGGATATAAGTTTGATACACATAATCACTCCATTGATAATTCTCAAGTCATTGATATGAATTTGATAAGAGTAATTTTAACTCATTCTCCATTTATTGATTTAAACATCCAATTCGTTGGTATTGTTTTTAAAAGAAGATGTGTGAATATACTTTGATTGATTTACACTGAATATCCAATCATATTTAGTGTATTTATATTTGTCACACATAATTATGTCGTTGATTTATCCTTAACCAAAGGATACAACCTTTATGAGAGATTTCATCTCAACTTACATTCCATTGAGACTTCTTTGATGATATACACCAAATCACTTTTATGTGGTGTATATAATGTACTTTGACATAGTATATCATGAATTCCTTTATTCTCATGATATTACAATGTTTTGATTACCTCAATTATTTGTATTCAAGTGTCTCTCTTTTGGTTAGAAACTCTAACCAAAATACCATTTTAAAATGATTTAAAGAATTATTCTTCTAAATCATGCTCATTAATGTCCATAATTTAAAAATGGTTTTAAGGATTTATTTATATGGACATTAAAGTTTTAAAATTAAAAATCCTTTTAAAAAGTTTCAAAGTGGTATGGGACACTTTGATTCAAAAATCTATTTTTAAATGGCTTCTTGACAAATAGTGTGACTTTTAAATGTTTTCATGAAAAGGGGGATATTTCTCTCAAATAGTTTTGATGATTATTTTCATCTATGTCAACATCCTTCATTATTCATGATTGAGGTTAATGTGATACAATACAATCTTCCATATTGTATCAAATGAGTTATATTTGACTGTGGATGTTCTATTTTTATACCATTCATGGTTTGTGGTTAAAGTATTGACATTTCGTATGCTAGTTTTAATACGAATGTTTATTTTATGCTTAAACCTATTCATATGAGGAATGCATTGGACTTAATAAGTGACGGGTGGAGCCCGCTATAGCTCCTCGATGCATCGGTAGGTCTCATGAGACAAACTAGTGTCTTGGCACAAGGCCTTGGCAAAATCTTATTTGTAGTCTTGGCACGAGGCCTTGGCTATGTTGTTATGATAGTCTGGCATTATGCATTCCATCATTATGAAAGTGGTTATTGATATTGCATGTGATCATTCGACTAGTAGAATATCCATGTGAGTAAGTAAATGGCATTATTTCATTTTACCTTCGCCATTTTATGCTGAAGTTTAAATTTAAAAGGCTTTTGTTTTAGTTATAAATTGCCTTAAGTGTTTATGCTTATTTATGAAAGCTTCTGCTATAATGTTATCCTTACTGAGCATCCGAGCTCACCCCTTTTAATGTTTTATTTTTCCTAGGATTATGAAGAAGTAATTTATGAATGACCTGCAGGGATAGTATGAGGGGATATGAAGACAAGATGTTTTTTTATGATGTAATGTAAAAATTTATGGATGTATCTAGTTATTCCAAGGCTACTAAACTAATCGGTCTTTCGAGACTTGATCTTTCTCATGATCATGCCAATGTTATGTAATAATGCACCGACTCTAGGAAATTAGGGTCGGGGCGTTACAGGTATTGTCTTTGAGATTCAGAGATTCATTAGTCCTATTATATATTATCAATGATTATTTTGATATTTCATAAGGATCTAATCAACCATGACATTTCTTACTAAGAGTGTGGTGAAATTCATATGGGATTAAAAGTATAAGTATTATCTTGATGAATTGAAACAACTTATGAAATGATATAATATTTTTATCTTACATAATCTTTGTTTGGTGTATGTGAATTTCTCATGATATTAATAGTTGTTTTTGGATGTACATTCTTGTGATGGATGATTAAGTGGTGGTTTATATCTCTTTCAAAATTTGACCACATTATATGAATTGAATCACACATGATTTGGTACTTTTAGTGTATATACATGTTCTTAAAATTCGTAGGGATTATATTTTCCAAGATATGTTTAAATTATATTCAAATTTTATGATATTGAGAAATAAACATTCTTAGAAATACATGAATCTAAAATAGATATGGTGGGGGGAGTACCTTCAAATGTGGTATGTCAATATTACCTACACCTAAGAGAAGTTTAATTCCATTACATACTCTCTTAGTAGGAATCAACCATCCCAGGAAGTTATATAATCAATGGAGGAGTGAATCCTAATGGGGATCATCACTCGGTTTAATCTAGAAGCTCATGAGGACATTATAAGTATAGTTAATACTAGTGTTCGACTACCATTATCTCTCCTAGAGTCTATAATGTAGGATATTAAACAGGATGATGAATTAATAGGAATTTGATAAACCCATATTCTGGGGAGACTATTTATTTAGGTCCCCTCTCTTTTGTATTCTCTATTTTTTGGATTAGTTTATCTTCCCAGAATCTGTGAGGATCTCAATTTTTTTGATTGTCATAGTTATTTATGATATCTTCATATTTTTAATATGAATATGTATTATATCAGGAGATAATGATTATGGTGGCCTATTATAAATCATGAAATTTCATATTACATTTCAATCTATTACATATACAAACAGATAAATGAAGAGAATTTAAGTCTTTTAGGATTCTCCAACCTCATCTACTTTTTGTTTTGAAATTGGGAGATGTATCCATGGAATATTTTGTTATTTTTCCATAAACCCACTTTTGGAGGAATTCTACCTGTGTAGTCATTGATCATGAAACAATGTTGGCTAGCATAATTCGAATTCTGGACGCCAATAATTTTAAATACCTTGGTAAGATGGATTTGAAAAAGTTTGTGAGGTTTAACAGGTTTCCCTCTTCAATTGATTAGGATATGGATCCTAGAATTACCTCACTACTCTAGAGATTTCGTCAAGAGGTGAAAGGTACTCACATCAAGTTTATTATAAATTACCCTCCATGAAAAAATGGTTAGACGGAGCATGCATTTCAGATACTACAGGATAATAAACATTTATGCCCCTTAGATTTTGGTTGATCATTGATGACCCATATCAGATATGTGATCTTAATTATAGAAATAGTTATTACTCAATGATCATAATGGATCTCCTTGAGGATTTATATGGTTACACATGTAATACACCACTTGGTTGGATGGTGGAGAACAAGGCCTTTCTTGTAGGATCTAGTCTCATTCAGTATATGTCAATAAGGATTTAGGATATACATCGATCTCTTTTTGTAGAGCACTGTCAGTATAAATCTTATATGGATTGATAGTTTCAACCTTTAATTTTTTCCATTGGTGTCCATGTTTTATTGGAAATTTCTTAATAGTTGGATTAGCCAAAATCATATAAAATAGGGATAGTTTTATCCATGATATGGTTGATTTTTTGAGGACACTGAGAATCCTAGTAATGAAACTTATCAGTCATTATTTATAGTAATTTTGATATGTATTCAATATTTTTTGTACATATCCTGGTATAAGAAATACCACTAGGATCCCTCTCACAGTTTTAGTTGGGATGAAATAGTATTGGGAAAACAAAATTCAAATGTAGTTAAAATAGTGGTGATCATTTAATCTCATGTGAAATTATTTCTTATGGATTAAATTCTATTTGTCATATTATTATAGCTTTAATGATCAAATTCTCATGGGACTTCAGAGAGTGAGGCATCAATGAGGGAGAAGTGGCCTCACCAATTTATATAACCCATTCATCCTAGTTAATTCTCATGGATGAAAATTTATACTATAGGGAGTCTTTCACTATTTGTTACATACTTTCATATATTTTTATGTCACATATAATTTTCACATTCTTTTTGGGTGAATTAAATTATTTTTAAATATAGAGATCCATCACTAGGGTAAATGTCCTAATGGCCAGAGATTTTATTTTTTTTAATTAACGGATTCTATTTTAAATGTGAAAATGTATTTAGAGAATTTAGTTTGGGGTTTCGGTTAGCCCATATTTTTCTAAGTGATTCTACAGAGTTTGGCTACTGGATTATTTAACATCATAAATGAGTTTAATGACATGAATAAATTGCTTGAACGATTCCATGAACTACTTCATAGGTTGATATCCTTATGCAGCATGAAACCATTTTACATATTTCTAAGGGGTATCATAATTATTTTTAATATAAGTAGATTTTTTTCTGTTTATTATTGAAGTGGTGAAAAAAATTTCATGAATGTTTTTCAAATCAAGAAATGTTTGTGTCTAATGGTTTTAACAATGAAGAAAGTTTGATTTTAGTTTTATTAATCCTACAAGATCATATATCCAAACATAGGAGCTCCCCCAAGTGATTTTGAGGCAATAATATCCTCTAATATCATTTTTTGTAAATTTATCATCATTGGAGTTACGTTGGGTCTCTCAAGGTTAGTGATCTTTCTGTATTATTGTTGTCATTTCTCACCACAGTGCCATTGTAGTAATTTTTTAAATCCATTTTCCTTTTAGTGTTGATTATTATTAATCAATTCTGGATCAGTTTTTTGATCTTCCTTGAGAATATAGCCTTTTGTTTATTGTAGTGTAGCTTGTTAGATTCTTATGGTAAACATTTTCTTATATTCTCATATAATCGTTTTTCATGTTGAAATGGTTTGGTGATGTTAGGATTGTTCCAAGGCCCTGATTTGATTTCTTTTCATTATTATGTATCATTGGATCCCATTCGTGGGTGTGTAAATATCAATTTTGAAGTATTTGGTTCAATATTTAGATATTGATGGATTAAATGTATGGTTACGGTTGTAAAATTTTTTAATTGAATTTTAATTCTTAAGTAGTGTGTGTGAAAATAGTATTTTTGGAATAAGGGTTTTGACATTTTTTGTTAAAATAAATGGTATTTTAAAATCATTATGAAATGGATTTATGAAATAGTTTGAAAATATTGGTTTTGAAAAAAAAATTTGGAAAATTTAACACATTGGAATCAATGGGTACTTAGGTGGAAGGTCCATTAATATGCTATGTTCATTGATACAATCATGGGTTTCATTCATGGGGTATCCCTCCACTATAGGGGCTATTGTTCTAAAGACTTATAAGACCTGTTGTGAGGCTCAATTTCTATTGTGTTTCTTTAATCCCTGTATTCATTGAGTATATCTATATAATGTATTTACACAATTTTCAAACTTTGGGTACGAGTATTCTAGCTTAACCAACATATAATGATCCTTGGTTTGATTTACATTTACATTTTTTATTACTACATTAGATCTGATGTTACATTTAATAAATTATTCAATATTATTTTAAATATGTGATTTTATTTAATATTTCTTTACCAGATAATCTTGAACTATGAAAAAGGGTGAATATTTTACCATGATTTTTATAAAAAAAGTGTTTAATTGATTATAATTCCATGTTTTCGTTAAATATGATCATTTTAAGATAGTTTAATATAGGATTGACATGGAATAACTCAGAGGGATCCTGCTAAGACAAATTACATCACAACCTGTTCACCCCTTCAATAGTTCATAGTCATTTTTATGTCTTTTGATACAGAGAGGAAACGAACTGCATTGAGGCAGAAGGATTTTTTTAACTATTTTTGGGTAGTTTGTTGTCTAATGGTTGGAGTTGTCCCATGATATCACATGGAGTAACGATTTCTATTATTATTAATCCTTTGGGTTGTCCTAGTACACTATAGATTATTTATTTAAATTTTAATCGTATTGTTTCTTCTTGTTGGAATCGGAAAACACATCCATGTAATTCACCAAATGCTTCCGTGCATGATCTTGGAGTGTAGGTCGTTCTACAAGCTTAGATATGACTTTTTGTGGATCCCAAATGGTGTTATGGATGAAATTTTATGGAAGTTCGAAGTCAGGCTGCTGGAAATGGCCATCAGGGATGATTTTGGGGAATAGTACGGTTTTATGCACAAGATATGAAATCTTGCGCCCCAGAATGATGTTTTTGCATGCAAGATGTGAAATCATGTGCGTAGGAATGGATGTTTTTCATGAAAGTATGGACTCTTGCAGGAAACATGTCATGCAAACCTTTTATGCAACCAATGAGACGTCATCCTCCACCCAAGCTACCTGAAAAACATCCAAGAATGGTGCAAAAATGTTTTGAAAAGGTTTTTTCAAGTGGAGCATCTGCACACATGATTCTTCCACGCCAAAGGTGACGTCAAACACCCCTTTGATCGCATGACCGCTGTCAGTCTTGTACAAACCAACTTGTGTGCGTGAATGTTTACACACACCACCTCGCGCAAAAAAACATGTGCCCTTGGAATCTTACACACAACCACTCCCGAGTTTATCGATAAATACAAGTACAGACTCACCCCTAAAGGAATCTCTCTTGAGGTTGGCTGCCACTTTTCTACATGTAAGACTACCTCTTCTGCACCCACACAGAAGAATTGAACTCTCCATGTCAGAAATGTTACGATAGATCCCATATCGGTATGCTTTCGTGCAAGCCCACAGTGGTTTAATCCTCGCCTGGCATATTTTATTCCTATGATCGGTGCACGCAATATTACATGCTTGTGCACAAAGAATACAATCTTATGTGGAAGTCATCCAATATTGTGCACATGATTCCGCGCTTGTATGCAAGACAACAATCTTGTGCGCAACAGTACCATGGTGATGAATCTTGCGAGCACTTATGCCACAACCCTTCCATCTTACGTGAAACCCTCCCCTTTTGTGCACAACCCTGTCCTCTTGCATGAAACCCTTCATTCTTGCTTGAAAACCTCCCCTCATGCACACAATCCATCCATATTGCACGTTCTCCTTCAATATTACCGCACAATCCAATCTTACACGCAACCCATCCTCTGTGTAGGCCATCTTCCACACAATAGTTCCCAAGCATAATATGCCTAATGCCATGATTGTAGTGGCATAATTTCAAGAGAATTGGAATCCATTCATACATTCCATCACTCCTTCCAACATGTTTCATTTCCTTTATTCTGATCATCATCCTCTTCCATGTCTGATGTAACCCCCTACCGGCCTGGTCCCATGCCACATCAGCTCACCTACCATTCGAGGCCAATGCCCCGTAAGATTTTGGACGACACTTTGAGTCGGGTCCTGTTTTTTGAACACGATCAACAGTCAACCCTCATTTGTTTTTCCCTATTTCAGGATAACATGATATGGATGTTCTATTTTGAACACGGTCAACAGTTATCCTCCATGGTCACACCACCCTCACCGCATTCCAAATGTTGGTCATGTGATTCACACTTTTCATTCCCACTTGTTCAGACTGATTCCAACGCCCATGTTGTTATATTGCTTGTGAACTATTGAATAGGTGTAGGCCTCAACCATATTCCTCATCTCACCATTGAGTTGGGATTCCCTCATGGCCAGACCTGAGGAAGAAACCCGGGTAGCCTCCTTGCGTAAGCCCCATTCACCATTACAACTCTATATGGGCATCTGGGCAGCTTCCTTTTGTAAGCCCCACCATTCCCGCTCCATAATGGCACCGGGGAAGCTTCCTTGAATAATCCCCATCCAATATTGATGCTTCATAGGGGCACCCAGGAAGCTTCCTTGCGTAAGCACCAACCACCATTGCTGCCCCATAGCGGCACTCGGGCAGCTTCTTTGCGTAAGCACCATCCACCATTGTTTCTCCATAGTGGCATCTTGGAATCATCCATGCATAAGCCCCATCCACCATTTCTGCTCCATAGCAGCACTCAGATAACATCCTTGTGTATTCCCCATGTACCATTGCCTCTTTATAGTGGCACTTGGGTAGCTTCCATGCGTAATCCCCAACAACCATTTCCGCTCCATAGCGGCATCTGGGCACCCTCCTTGAGTAATCCCCTTACACCATTTCCACTCTATAGCAGCACCCCAGCAGCTTCATTGTGTAATCCCCATCCTCCATTTCTACTCCATAGCATCCCCTGGGAAGCTTCCATGAGTTAGCCCCATCCACCATTGCCACTCCTTAGCATCACCTGGGCAGCTTCCCTACGTAATCCCCATTCTATTCCCTTCATGGATGCACCATTGCGTCGTGACCATCAGGTCCTTGCTATTTATTATTTCTCACACCAAGTATGACTTATTTGGGATTAGAGTAATCATCGACCAGGACATCGTCTCTGGGCATCCTAGAGTGTAAGCCCCGAACTCCCACCTGAACTACGTGGTCTTGGATCTTTTCCAAGGCAAGGTACGTAGGAATCCTCCCTATGGTTCAAGCACACCAAGCATTGGTCCCGACCACCTTCACATCATTTCACCAAACTCCCACCTGAACTACATGGACATTGATACATGATAAGGAATGTACATAGGAAGCCTCCCTAAGGTTCAAGCCCAACACCCATTGGTCTTGACCACTTCACGTCTGTGCACCTCTTCCCGCATGACATCAAACTGCATGACCCCTTTCATGTTGCATGACGTTAAACTGCATCCATCATCCTGAAATACATGTACACTGATCTTTGTCTCCTAGATAAGGTATATAGAAGCCTTCGTGAGGTTCAAAACCCATCCAGCGGTAAGATGTTGTGACCCCGTCCAACAGTAAGTCATTGGGACCCTATCCTAGGATAAGTTCTTGTAACCCCATCCAGCTATAAGCTATTGTGACACTGTCCAGAAGTAAGCCGTTGTGACCCTGTCCATCCATAAGTTGTTGTGACCCCATCCAGCGGTAATCCATTGTGACCCCATCCATGGGTAATCCATTGTCACCCCATCCAGCAGTAAGCCTTTGTGACCCCATCCCGTGGTAAGGCATTGTGTCCCCATCCAGGGGTAAGCCGTTATGACCCCATCCATCATTAAGTCATTGTGACCCCATCTAGTGGTATAACATTATGACCCCATCTAGCGGTAAGTCGTTATTACCCCATCCATCGGTAATCTGTTATGACCCCATATAGCGGTAAGATGATGTGACCCCATCCAGCGGTAAGCTGTTTTGACCCCATCCATCGGTATGCCGTTGTGACCCCATCCAGTGGTAAGCCGTTGTGATCCCATCCAGAGGTAAGGCTTTGTCACCCCATCTAGTGGTAAGCCATTTTCAACCCCATTTGGCGGTAAGCTGTTGAAGTCCGCAATAGATGGTATGCCATCGTCAGATGACCTACGCGAACTTTGATTCCCTGCCACGGGGATATGTAGGAAGCCTCCACGAGGTTCAATCTCATCAACCATGTCTCATCCAGATCTATCCCTTGATCTCATGTGTTCTAGGAAGATCATGCCCTATCCTGGAGGTTTTATTTCCTCCGGATCCCATCCATGCATCCATTCTCACAGGCCGCCTCCTCAGGTGTCCCATCGTCCTAGATTAACTACGTGGACTTTTATTTCCTACTAGGTGGATACGTAGTAAGTCTCTTCGAGGATCAAGACCAACACTACCATCACCATCATGACGATTCCATCTCATTCCCCCTCTAATTCATTTAACTATCCATCATCCATCCTAATTCTTACCTAGTCCACCACATCCCGGTGGGATCATGCCATTCATCCCAGCGTCGCTCCTTGCGGCACCCAGGCAACTAACCATGCATATTCCCCGCTCAATCCATAACCATCCACCCAAGAGTATCCCACTTGAGATGGGCCTCTATCCCTGCGTAATCCCCAACATGTATTCGGGTTGTTTTCCTTTATGTACACCCAGTTTCATCACCCCTTCGAACTTCATGGATTTTGATCGCTTTCGTCTGCACATGGTACATAGGAACCCTCCCAGAGGTTCAATCCCATGCATTGGTAATCCTTGGTGTCCCCCATTCTAAGATGCACTCTCCCTGAACCGCCCTCAGTGGTGTTCAGATCATCCATTACGGTGTGACATCTCCCCTCCATGGGACGCACCACCTCAGATATGTCCTCATTGGGCGCTCTGATCCATCCATCTTCCAGGTGTTCCATCCTTGGGATGTATCAATATGATCTGTCTCTATTGGATTCTATGTTCAGTCTAATCCATCTTCGCAGTACGTTAAACTTGCGGCCTACCTTGTGTTATACATTAGATGCCCGAGGAAAACTTCGGAAGACACGCCTTTGGTGTAACAGTCATTTCTAGACGTTAAACCTGTGGAATACCCTTTGTTAAACATAGAAAGCTGAGGAAAACCTTAGATACATGCATATGGAATATGATACCCCGCATTGAATGTAAGATTCCTCAGGAATTCGCCCCTCAAGAAGCCCTATAATAAGGGGAAGAAACTCAGACATTCCATTGTTACAGCATCCATACATGTCGGTGATGTCCAACGTGACTACTCCCATGACTGAAGGATACTGCCCTGACCAGACCCCTTGGAATGACTTGACTGAAGCAGTGTAATTAACAGGTGTCCATAAAGATATGGGACAGGGAGGAGTTTCATGAACAACATCTTAATCTATAAGGGATACCCGGATTAGGTGACAAATTCTGAGGAGGAATCCACGGAAGGAAGAACCGACATCCCATCATCCAATTTCGATCAAGGAGAAAACATATCAAAACAAGTAACAGATGTCTCCCACCTTTTGAATGTGGGAATTTGAGGTAACAAACAACATCGTTGACCTCAAATAGACGGATGAGAACAACTCGAAGAAAGCATCAGAAAAACTTATGTTTCTTTTGTCTATGATTTATATTTTTCATTTTACACGTATTTTGTTTCTTTATATTATATATATATATATATCTCTGTTTTTATACATTATGTTGGGAGAAATTATTCACTATAGTTATTTTTGAGACCCATGTGCCATTCTCCAGCATGTGTGGCATGCGAACACCCTTCAATTAGGGGAATATTTGGTTTAGGTATCTCTTAAGGAAGGTATTCATGTTAGGTTCTTAATTGTTTGGTTTTACAAAGATTTTTTATCCCAATAGTACATGTATTTGTATTTCTATTATACTATTGATATTATTGTAGGATGTTGAGAGTTAGATTGTTGTGAAATTCTAGATAGCTATTTCTAAGAAGATACTAAAATTACCATGGGATATTTGGATGTGTGTATCCTTTTTTGACCTCAATATCTTATTGTTAGTTTTTTGGTACTATTTTTTGGGTTGGAATATGGTTATCCTATTATCAAAACAATTTTTTTGTGTATTGTTATGCCTTAGAGATGTCTTATATATGTTTGTTAAGAGGGTGTAGTGGATTCTTCTCTAGGTAATACACCTATTTATTAGAATCATATTGAGGTTAAAATGTAATTATTTTGGGAGGTAGAAAAAATATATATCAAAATATTTAGAATATAGTTGTTTAGGTACGACAATTAGTTAGATGAATAGGGGATCGATCATGGGAGTTCATATATGGGATACAACTATCCATTAATTGTAAAATTATCCTATAATAATTGAGGGAATTTCTAGAAAATACTGACCAAATAACTAACAATCTCGATATACCTATGAATATCAAGGATGAATTTGAGATGTTTAGTCTTGAGGGTCCCAATATGTGATGATTGGAAACTGTGTAATAGGAGGATATACATGTGGTATTGGGTTGCATATTTTTCAGGAATCATTTATTTTATTATTTTTTTCCAGAGTCACTAATTATAGAATATTCTATGAATTTCCTCTCCTTTCAGTAAAGAGAGTATTTAGTGTCTTCCTACATCATTCATTTTACAGATATGTTTGATTTTTCTCTAGAAGTTTTAAATAATCATTAGTTTAAGGATCAGAATTTGATAAAGTGTATTAAATCACAAATTATATTGTTGGTTTTAATTCTTAATCATCATAACTAGGTTGATACTATAAACTATGAAATTATGGGATAAATGGATATTGTAAGAATGGATAGTTATTCTTCCCCTTCTCCATCACCCGATTATAGCTTCAATAGACCGCATAGGAGGATGTAGAAGCCGAATGATCATCACATGAATGGTGGTGGTGGTTCTCAATAGTCTTCCTACTCTTGAAAATTATTTATATCTATTAGTATTCCAAAAATATACTATTATGTTTCATGTTTGAAAAATTGACATTCATGTTCCACACTTGTGAAGATATATACCGGTTATGGGGTCTATTTCCATTTAAGACATTTCTATCATGCTTTGTATACTACTCATTATTATCAAGGATAGTCATCTATAATGTATATTATGATATTGTCTAATGCTTCAAATTATATAGTTCTCTATCCATTTACCTTAGGAGTGTAGTACAATATCACTAGAGATGATTTTCCAACGGAGGTAGATGTCGGTCTAGTGATATCTATATGTACCACCACTATTACATCTTCAGTATTGGCTGACATATTTGATTCAGATTCCTCCAACTCATTTTTATTAACTTATATGTGGATATTCATTTTCATTTAAAGGAACTAATGTCAATTGTTATGGATTTAGTGACACCACTTGGAATGTGAAAAGAGAAGGAGTTTTGGGGTTCTTGTTTGTTTTTTAAAGCTGATGTAGAGTTAGTTTGGCATTTCCACATTTTCATACTAGTTCTGTTTGATTTCATAATTGGTATGGATTTTATTATCACAAATCAGGCCTATTTTGACTATTGTCATCAGTGTGTCTCATTTATTTTTTATTATTGGAGTTGTTCGGTGTTTCATGGAGTGTGGTATCCAAGGGAGGGTCATTCCAAACCATCCCTATAGAGACCATGAGTTATTTATTTTATATTGATGTTGAGCCTAATGAAATTCTTTTTGTGGGTAATATTCTTTTGTTAATAAAGTAAATTTATGATATTTTCATAAATTTTTGTGGAATATTCCTCCATACAAGGAGGTATAGTTTATAGTTGATCATGTTATAGATACACACTCTATCTTTATACCCTCTTATTCAATGGTTACATTAGTGTTAAAGGAGGTAATTGTTCAGCTTGAGGATTTGATTTTAAAAGTATTCATTCTCCCTAGTGTTTCCCATTAATAAGTCATTGTTCTCTTTTCAAATAGGGGATATAGTTCTCATCGATTTTTTGTTGACCTAAAAAAAATTTATATTAAAGGATAATAGTCCTTTCCCCTTGTGGATGAATTTTTTGACTTGTTATAGTGGTCATGGTGGTTTTCACAGGCTGATCATCAGTCAGGGTACCATTATCCATTATTTTTTGAGTTTAGTATATCCAATAAGAATTACAAGAGTTGGTAGAAGAATTATGAAGATCTTGTGACGTTATTTGGTCTATATAATACTCATATTTTTTATGGGTTTGATGAATTTAGTAATCCTTGTGAATCTAGATAGTTTTGTAGCACAATTCATTGATTATGTTTTGGAATATTCTAGATCTGATCATGAGGACAAACACTATTTATGTTTCGTTTTTGAAATCCTAAGGAGTCATTCTTTATTAGAAGCCTTCAAAAAAAATTTGTATAAAATAATTAATGTTCTTGGATAAGATGATTTTTATTCAGGGCTTATCAGTTGATCCTTAATAGGTAAAGGAAATCTTTTCTAGGGAAGCACTACAAAACAAATTTGTGTTTCAGAGCATCCATGGAATTTCAAGCTACTATTGATGGTTTGATAAAGATTTTACATAATTGTTGTTACCAATTACTAGTTTTACCATGAATTTTTTGAAATTATTGTGGGATTAAAAGTGTCAGTATTATATTGATGACCTAAAAAAATACAGATATTAGCACCAATTTGTATCTTATCATAGCCCGGTAAGGTGTATGTGGTTTCATTGATGCTTTATTCCTTGGGTTGGGTTACGTTATTATCAAGTGTGATCATGTGGTGGATGAAGTATCTCAGCAGATTTGACCACAAGAGTAGAGTAACCCTTGTGATGGTTTGGAGTTTATTGTAGTTATTCATGTAATTAAATTTTGGTAGCAATATATTTTTAGGGAGAGGTTCGAAGACTTTTCTGACCCTAAGAGTCCGAGATATATAGATTCTCTTGATGACTTGAATATAAAACAAAGGTGATGGGTGGAATACATTAAAAGTTATTACATTGAAATCTTCTACTACCTAGGGAGTGGTAATGTTGTTGTAGACTCTCCCCATAGGATAATATTATCACATATTATTCTAAAATTGAGTGAGGGGTGGATATTTATGGAGATCATCCTTCATTTTCACATATATCCAAAGGAAAATGTTTTGGGTATTATTTTTACTAGTTTTTAGTTATCATGATCACTATCTGAGTCTAAACAATAGGATTAGTGGAAATATAATGAATACATAGAAATTTGAGAAACCCAATATAGTGAGAAAATTCTTTCTAGTTTTTCATGGCCTTCAAATGGTATTATACTTCTCTATTATTGGTTTGTCATCCTTATATCATTAAGGATATCTATTTTATTACTGTCAAAGTTATTCATGGGATATTCATTCAAGCACTATAAACATTTATTACTACATGTGATAGTGATTCAAGTGGTTGAGTATGAAGCATGACTTTGAAAATTTTGTGTCCCACTATTACACATGCCTATAACTAATGAAAAAAATATTAAACCTTTTGAGATTCTAAAAGCTCATCTAGTGCTAGTTTGAAAATGGAAACTTGATTCTGTGGACGTTATAGTTAGGTTAACATAGACTCCCTAGGGATGAATTCAATTTGGGTGGTGATATATTTGTTTATGATGCAATATCACTTCATTCCAACCAGAGACACCACTAAAAGGGAAGCCCAGGGTAAGGTTTATGTGTTAAAGGTTGTGAGGTTTACCATTGTTCAATCTTCCATTTTTTTCATAAAGAGATTTTAGTTTTACCTCATTGTTCTGGAAGTGTCATTAGAAGGTGGTGATGAAACAAATTAGGCTGATTACAGTTTACTATCCAATGATAGATGGCTAGATAGGGCATTGAATTTTGATCCTATATGATGTGCTCCATGAGACACTATGGATTTTTATGGATCATGTTATATCTATCTAGTTATTGTTGAGTTTTATTATAACAATATTTTTTATTCATTGATCAGACTGGTTCCCTATAGGTCTTTGTATGGTCATCCATTCAGGTCACCTCTTTATTTGGATAATGCTGGTGATATCTATAATTTAGAACATTGTTTCATTGAGGACATATCAGTGAGGATTTAAGATATATGTCAACTTATGGTTATATATCATAGTCTAAAGAAACTCTATGTGGATGGTATGAATCATCTATTGGTATTTACTATCATTGAACTACTTTTACTAAATGTTTCTTATCAGATAGATCACCTCCTCCTTAGAAAATAATGAATGATAGCTCTAATATAAGTTATAAAATTTGATTTCCCTGAGTATCTTGGGATTTTTTTCTTATCGGTTGGCATATCTATTTCACTTAATAGGTTTTCGTTATGTTTTATATTTATCTCATCTCATGAAGTACCATCCTAATCCCTCCCACATTTCGAGTTGGGATGAAATTGAGTTGGAACTAAATGATTCTTTAGTAGAGAAACTATTGCATATTGTTTAGTCTCATGTGAGTGTATTTCTTGGGAATATGTTTTTTTGGTCAGAACATTATGGTATCATGTATAAGATTCTCATGATACATGTGATAGTGATTCTTCAACGAGGTATTATTCATTCCTCCTCTTTCTAGAAACCATTATTGAACATGAATTCTCTAGGATAGAAAGTATTATATTGGTGAGTTTGTAAAATTACAATACCTTTATTTTGCTATATTGTAACTCACATATCATTTTCTATTTCAGTTTGGATGTGTCATGAAAATTTGGGGGATGTATTATTTTTTCTAGAAATAATGACTTAATGTTTAGATATGTATGTTTTTTGGAATTAATGAAGTTTAGATATAAATGTTCAAAAATATTGAGATAATGGCATTTGGTTTCCATGATGGACAATATGAATGTTCTATACATTTTATGGAATATTATTTCTAAAATATTTCACATAATGAGTGGGTTCCATCATATTAATATGTTTTTATAATAATTTAGTGAACCAGTTTAGAGCGTGAAGTGATTACATTCCATGAAAATGGTGTACATCCTTTAAAGGTCGATTCAATTTATTTTATATCTAGGGTTACTTCTTTTGGTCTATCATAAATTTCATTAAATAAACATTGTAAAATTATCTCACATCACAAATGGTTCAGTTCGAGTAGTTTTAACTATGTTTTATATATGATTTTTATTTCATTGGGAATACAGTCTCATATATCAAATCCTAGAAAATGTCCGCGCTGATTTTCAGCTTATATGCTCTTTATAGATTATTTATTATGGTTATTTACATGGTTGTGATGTGTCTCTATGGTTAAGTAATATTTATGTTTTTTCCCTATTGTTGGTCAAAAAAGCTCTATTTCCATATATTTTCTCATATGTAGGACTTGTGGTGTTGATTCATCTTGATTGTTTCTTGATATGTTGTGTGATATTATTCTTGAGGTTGAACATAGTATTGTTTTTCAAAAATATAGTGAGATTATTGAGTTATGTGCTTATTAATCTTCTTTACTAACATTTTTTCTTATTTAATAGACTATTATATGTATCAATAAATTCTAGGGCGTCTAGTTTTTTCATTCATATTCTCTTGTATTGGTGGATCCCACTGAGGGAATGTGTGATTGAGTTTGAGATAGGAAGTTTTATCTCTATCATATAATGGATGAATAAATTTCCATATATTAATATTATTTATAAATGAATTGGTATAATTTTATTATGTCTGTGAAAATGGGTTTTTGAGGAAAGGTGGTTTCCCATGTTATGGTAAATGATATGGTATTTAAAAAAATTATGAAATGGATTTAAGAAATGGTTTTCAATATATGGTTTTGAAGAAATGTTTAGGAAAATATAGTACGTGGTACTACTTAGGTACTTATGTAGATGGTTTAGTAATAGTCTTTTTCAATTGATACCATTATGCGGTTTACTCTTTGGGTGTTTCTCTGCTCCCTAGGAACATTTTTCTAGGTACTTGTTTGAATTGTTTTGAGGTTCACTTGATGAATAGTTTATTAAATGCATATTTATCTACAGACATAATGCACCCAATTGTATATGTTTTTGGTAAAATTATTCCCAAAATACTTACCTATAGTGATCATTGGTGTGATTTACCTATGATATGGTTTGTAATGATTTAGATTTGATATTATATATGATAAATTCTTTGAACTTCTTGGATATATGTTTTATTATTTTCAATCTATTTTAGCTACATTTTTTAATAATTAATATGGGGTGGATATTTAACCACTATTTTGATATAAAAACTATTTACATTATTATAATTCTATGTTTTATTTAAAGTTGATAATTTTTATATTTTTATAGAGAATTAATACATAAAAATGGGTGGGATCCCACTGATCCTATTTATCTCAAATCCTCCTCACTCCTAAAAAATGTTTTAGAACTTTTTATGTATTTTGATGCTGGTAGAGGCAAGGTGCCATAGTGAGGCTATAAGGTTTTTATTAGCTGTGTCTATATAGCTAGAGGTATGATGGGGGTGTTTTCAAAAATATCACATTGAGTAGCTATTTTTGTTTTTAGTTTTCTAATTTTATTTTACATTATCCTTGTATATTGTTTAGATAATTTTTAGTTGAATCAATTCTTATTTTTTCTTTTTTCTATAAGATATATTTATTTGTTTACTCTTTCACTATTTTATCTTATTGGGTTTGTATATAATTATGTTTCATGTTGTCTACATCATGTATATTTTTTATTAAATCTAGTTTTTTATGCCCACGAGTGAGTCCCCGTCCCTTGGGGATCTATATATCTCTTTGTGTATGTGATGACTCAGTTCAGGTATCGGTTTTTTTTGGTACCCGAGTCAGATTTTTCAAGATTCGTATTTCTAATTTTAATGGCTAGGTTTGCACTTTTACCTATAAAAACTAATATTAATAATATATCATGGATTGTTAAAATTTAGTGTTGCATGTAACACAAGATAAACTCATTATCGCATGTGGCACATTCTTACCTAGCTGATGTATGTAATGGAAAATGAATAAATGATTATATATATTTTAAAAAGTGTTTCTAAAAATATAATGTAGTTCCAAATTATAATGGTAGTGTATCGGTAGGGAACTAGAAACCTACAAAAGTATATGCTTTCTCTTGATCCATGTTCAATTACCTACAAATATTCTTTTTTTATATGGTTTATTCTAGAAAAGGTTTCATAACTCCAAGCCATTCATCCTAATAATTTACTACTTATGTTAGGGGATGAATCCTCGCATAACTATCTAATGAAATAACCATGAATTTTTGTTATAGAATAGTAATGTTTCTTTTGATATGGATAAATGGATCATTTAATAGTCCCTCTATTCCTCTCATTATCATTTTTTAATTCTCCCACTAAATATAGAGATTTAACATCATGAGTTTGAAAACCATCAAGCACCAGTTGTTCTGTTTTCTCAAACTAATGCACAATTTTTTTTCTCATCTCTTATGACATCTATAATTATAACTTCATTAATATATGGGAAAAGGTTAGTTATACATGTATTAGTTGATTTTGAATCCTGAAACAATTTGTTTATAATTCTTCCTTATAGATTCAATAACATTTCATAATGATATTCCTACAAATCAATAGTTTATACTCTAAACTCCTCAATGTCACTCTTGATTAGTTCCAACATGAGATAAAATATAGTCTAAATACATAAAATGATTAAACTCAATGATATAGAAATATATTATTCTCTTATTTTATCTTTTTAATTTCCAATGAAAATAAATAGTTCTTTCAATAACTCCTTGTGATATGATTTCATCTCATTCAAATAATATCCTTTATATAGGGGATGGAAGGAATAGAAGGGTAAAAGAAAGTATATATAGAGATTTAAAATAATATAGCTACCCAATAATATCCTCATTATACACATAAATAGTTCTTAATGACTAAAAAGTCTACTCATTAACTATATCCTCATTAACATCAAGAACATCTATTCTGAAAAAAACAATAGGTATTATCTAATCAGTTTGTACTAGCTCTTCAACAATCTTGTTTAGTGTGTGACAAAGTATATCATCAATCATTTTTTTTACAGAAGGTATAGTAGGGAATTTCTTTAGTCAATTTTGATAATCAAACTAAGAAATAAAAGATCTCCCTAAATTTGTTTGATTAGAAGGGATTTTAGTTCTACCATCATGAGGTGGACATCAACAATGGTTATAATTAGCATTGGACATAGAAAATTATATCCCACACATTGATGTTCTTATATAATTTTCCCGTATAGAAGGTTCATCTATATTTATATGTCATATTTTTTTCCAATGATAAGATACTAATCCAAAATTTCATCATATGCATCTTATTTTTCATCAACAAAAACATCCTCATTAGAAGAGTATTCAAAAAAATTATTTAGATCAACAATTGGATCCACTAAATCCCATTTTCTAAGTAGATTTATAGTATGATTAAAATTTAATATGACTTCCAACAAACACTAATCTAATCCATTTTAAAGATATTATAATGTACTATATTCATCCAATAGATCATAGGAGTTTTGAATAAAACGTATGGGGAATTTATCATTTCCTTCCCTTGTAGAATTAATTATTTGTACTCCAAACTGAATGAAACCAAATTTGGATATAAATGAACATACAATATAGTGTATGGATAATATAGAACTAATATAAAACATGGAACATATATTCACAAACTAATCATAAAATCATCATCAATCAAAAACATGAATTTAATATTCTAGTACCAATTGATATTTAATTATTCTTTAACCAAAAATATTAAATACTAGATAATATTTTATAACATAATACATTCACCATTAAAATACAAAATGGTTGGTTTCCTGGGGGACTTATTACTAGTAATTTTATCTACAAAATTCTATAATTCATTATGGTATTGGTTTATTAGATAAGAATATACATATTCATCATCTACATTCCTATGAGTTTAACCAAAGATCATTTCCCATTATTTAAGAGATAGTTTAATCATCTCTATTTACTAATACATGAATGGATTCATATTTTTCTATAGTGATAAATTCCATATAGACATATAATTACTTACCTACACATAGATATAATGACATACCATTCTCCTTAAAGGGAAAATTCCATCCTTGAATCTAAATCTCATTCCATTCTAAATATTTTCCCAACTTAATCCATTGCGAATTAACACAATTTAATAAAAATAGTGGTATGTCATCAAAATATGGGATTTTCAACATTATTCAAAAAAACTTCTAGCGTTATCCATTTTCAATATCAGTCACGTGACTATTTCATTAGGAGGTGTGTAATCTATAGAACCTTTCACCCATGGTATTATATAACCTTTTTTTAATTTCTCATAATGTTTGGGTTTTAGAGTGTTTTTTTGAGAGAGTGGGAGAGAGATGTTTTCATGAGTATGAATGGATTAAAAATAAATTAAATGATTATAGGGAAATTATAAACACATATTCATTTTCCAATTTATAATTGGGGTTAATAATCCATAGATATTAAATAAATACAAAAAATATATAATATCCTTCCAAAAAAATAAGTACAAATAAGAATGGGGGTAATATGGACTCTGTACTAACTATAACTTTGGAATGGTAGGAATGGAAATCATGGAGTCATTTTATATATACAAGAGTCATGAGTAATAAATCATGATATTTATATTAAAAATTCTATTTAGGGTTCATGATAGGTATATTGATCATATGAGAAACTACAAATCGTCTCTTTACGGACCGAATGGATAAAAAAACTAGTTGTCACCTAACAAACTATATAAAATAAAATTCTAGTTACTGTTAATATTCATATTTTAGTTTAATTATAACATGATTTTATAAAAATAAAAATAATAGTACTAAATTAACTTATTTAGAAATTTTTTATCATTTATAATTAATATATGAGTGAATTTATTCTCTCACATATCAAATGACATATAAAAATATCTTTAATATTCTTTTTAATATCATTTAATTCAAGGATAACATTTCCTTTTTTTAAATGGTCTCTCATTTTTTATTATATATATATATGTGTGTGTGTGTTTTTTACATGAATGAGATACATGATGTTTAGAAATATTTATTTCCCTTTTATTATCATAGTTTATAGTTACATGTCAAAAAATTTAAATATATAGTATAGTAAAGTGCTCCTCACCCATAGAATATGTTCACAAAAAATCCTTATATCTATATATTAATATTCTTCAGTATATAATGAAACCATGTTCATATTTATTACTAAACCACAAAACTAGATACTTTTAAAAAAAATGTGTCATATTATAGAACAAATTTATCTAATTACAATCACTAAAATATCCATCACCATACCCAACTAAATGAAATGATTTTCATCTATAGAAAAACAATAATAATTTTATTTTAATTTCTATATGTTTAAAAATTCATTTGACATCATTTTAATGATATTATATTGTATTTGATTAAAATTAATCATAGGTGTATACAATGATCATAATATTTGGTCGACTGTATATTAATTATACTAATCTTCCAATGTATACTATGCATATATTTTGATCAAATAGTTTCCAAGTTTCATCAATATAAAATTTACATATTGTTCTTATAGGGGTATCACTGCCTCTACCTATATCTATAACAAAAAAATTTAGAATATCCTCAGTATACATTAATTTTTTAAAATGAATCCATATTTATCCTTAAAAATCAAATAACCAAAGAAGAATTTTATCCCACCCATTAAGCACATTTCAAATTCATTTTTCACCATTTTTAAAAATTCATTACATTATGATATTTCTGATGAAACAAAAAAATATCGTCATTATATATTTTAAATAAAAAAGAATCTTATGAATTTATTTTAACAAACAAAATAATAGCATAAATAACTTGTAGATGAAATTTCAAATTCGAACATGTGATGACCATATTAAACCATGATCTATGAGACTATTTTAAACCATATAAATAATTTGTTAATTTTGAATCATGATTTTGTAAATGATGGTTTTAATATACAAGTGGTTGTTCTGTAAAAATGTAATTAATTACATAACTATTTATAAAGGAACAATAAAAATCTATTTGATAAAACATGAAATACATTTTTCATTCACAAAAAATAAACATTATCATGGATTCATGTATTTATACTAGTGAAAATGTTTCTATATTGTAAATTTATTCCTCTTGAATTTACCCTTGTGAAACCATTCCCGCATTATTTTTAATTATTATTCTAGATTCATTGACATTTTTAATGAACACCAATTTACTATCAATTGTTATGATGTCTTTAGGTATTTCTAATATTTCATAAACACTGTTTCTCTCAAACTAATTCAACACATCTTTCACACCCCTTAATAAGAATTCATCATCAATTTCTTCATTGATGTTCATAGGTTGAATACATGATAAGAATAAAATATAACCAACCTTCCTTATAGTCAAATACCTATTATGTGTTCCTTTATAATGGTTACTTATTAGACAACATAAAGGATGATATATATGAGTCCAAATGGTATTAGATGAAGAAGTAGTTCATACTATATGTTATCAAATAGTTCCTTGGAACCGGATGAATTATATAAAGTAGGTTTTATAGAACAACCATTATATTTGTTTGACGTATTGATGCTAAGAATTTAATAATCATCTTTATGGTTATTAAAATAAATATTATACTTATGAAGATCTATCTCATCAATTTTGACATGTACATATTCTTATAAATTTTTTTATCTTCTCTTCAATAATATTTATTATTTACTAGATGGACACTAAATAATCAAAATTACTTCATCACTTTTTTATGAAAAATTTTATTAATTTTTCATTGTGTTGATAATAATGTCCTTAAAATCTAGGAACAACAATCTAATTAAAATTTGGGTTTTTTTATTCCATAGACCATATGGTTGTTTCTATATAAGGGGTATCATAAAAATAAATTTTATAATATATAATTATTCATTAAAATATTATAGATAATTATTAACTGTATGTTCTTAATAATTTTTTATAGTTCTAGAAATATCATGAAGAGTTACGTTAATTATTTCTAGGACACCATTCACTTATAAAATCCTTTGATTAAAAAACAACTGATTATAGACATGATTTCAGCATAATGTTTCAAATAATTTATTTTCAAAATTATAACTATGATCACTAACTAATGTATTAATAATAAGTTAACTAATTTTTTCTATGATTTTACATATTTTAAAAATTAGGATCATGCGACACATTTTGAGGATAAAAACATACACGTGTGTCTATAAAATTAATCAACATAAACATAAGAATATTTCATCAAATTTATATAAGAAACTACAATGGTTATAAAGAAGTACATGTGATACAAAAATATTCACTGAGAAGTTAAAACTTATTTCTTTGGTTTTAATGATAGCATGTGTTTTTTTCCCTTTTACAATGGTTTGTAATAATTTTTTATTAGGAAATAATATTTTAGAATATCCTTAACTAAACCTTTCCATGTCACCTTTGAATGTGAGTGATGGTTTTAGTAACCTATTTTTCAAGTCCATTTCCATGAATATTTATGAAACACATATAAATATGAAATATTTTGATAAAAAAATGAATCTAAATCAACTTCATATTTAATTAAATTACATAGATCTGTAAAAATAATGAAATTCATTGAGTAATATATTTTGAACAAATTATATTCAATTCGAAGATGATAAACACCATAACCTAATTTTGAGATGCTAGTGAGATTATATTTTAAACAATCAATAAATAAAATATTAAAAATTATAACATTACTAGATTAACAAATTTGAATGATTCCAAATATATTTCTATAGGTGTTGTTGCCAAATGTGAAATTCCCACCATACAATATGATATGGGTTTTAGTATTTTTAGTCCCCAATCATGTGTGTGGACATCCAAAATCCAAATAAAATAAGTTTTTACTATTACCCTTTATTTAGGAAACCTACACACATTTATATATGAAATTAATTTGGTTCCCATATATAATTGTTTTTTGAATTTTTAGACAGGAAATATTTTGGAATCCAAATTTCATTAGATTATTTTCCGTAAAAAGAAATAAATTTTTTTTAAATGAATACATTTTTGATCAAATATTAATTTTAATTATTTACAGTATTGGTAGGGTTTGACTTATAATAGTCTTTATCCAATTTTATTTCCTTCGATTTAGTATGTAACCAATATGTGTGGTATAATTGGGTATATTTTTTAACTATTATTATGGTCATTAATTTTAAACATTTATTAAACCACTCTACATCCTTCATGTATTTCTCATTTTACAATTTTATTTATTTTCATCTTTTTAAAAAAATAATTCTTATAATTTTAGAAAGAAAGATAAAAAAATTTATATATAGAAAATTTATGTTATTTCTTTATATCTTTTTACTTGTCATTGTTTTTAATGTATATTTATTTTATAATGTCACATAACTCAAAAACATCATTGCGGAACATATTTTCATCATTAATTTTATCATCATGGATATTAGATATATAAATTAGATAAGATAAAAATTTATTTAGAACCTCATACGTGTTTATCATAAAACACATGTTTTATCAATCATTATTATATTTTATTCTCCTCTAAGAGTCACAAGAAATATCCTGAGTGAAAAGATATGTGTTATTTTATAATTATTCAACCTTTTACATTTATCCACATAAAATTTATCATACATTACCATGGATAATTCTTATTTACTGCATCTTTGTTTGTCATATTTTCCTCCATAATTGTTTTTAATAATTTAATCTTCCGGTTGAACTTTTTGAATATCCTGACTTGGTGACCCATTTCATCATCACTCCTCTCAGATGATTCAACCTAACTATAACTGTCATATTTTTTTTGTTTTCTCATTTTAAATATTTTTTGAATAAAAATAACATTGTTTTCAAATCATATTTAGTGAAATTATTTAATTTAGTGTCCTCCTCACACATAATGGGATTTAAAATAAGATCCTTTACTGGTAGTTTACTTATGTCACATAATTATATAATGTGAATAGAGGTTCATGTCCACCTATCTAGTAAGAATAATTGTATTCACATAACAATATCACTTTTTTAATTTTTATTCCTAAGTCTAACAATTGGGTGTTATATATCATTAAATGTGAGATATATATATATATCAAACAAAATTCATAAGGGTTCATCATAAATGTATCATGGATTTAAAAATAAGTATAGTCAAAATATATTCTTTTCAATATATCTTACCCTAATAAATTTTACAAAGAATTAATTTATTTAGAGTGAAAATCATAAGGGGCCATAGTGGCATCCGTTTAGTTATCTCTAACAACATTGGCTTTTTTAGAGATTTCCTCAATTATGGTCTAAATATAAAATCTCATGACATATATTTGGATATTAATTTGTATTTTACACTTATTATAATAGGTGAAATTATCATAAGGTGTCCTATTAGTGTTAATTCCATCTTTTCTATTATTATCTACAAATACAAAAAATTAAAATTTTTGAATGTTTTCATAAATTTGTAAAACATGATCATATTTGATAATAAATATACTCATATGAGGGTAAATTGTTATCATAGAAGATAACATAATAGTCTAGTAAATTATGTTTCCAATTTTAATTTATTTTAATAATGAATTTTAACTAATTCTTATTATTTATAAAAATATTCCATAATTAACTAAAATAATAGTCAAATATAATTTGATATTTCATGATGCTTATAAACATATTGATCCCAACATAAATATAACTAGTCCAAAACTATTAACATATCAAACCTAATTTAATGAATGAATAACTTTATATAAAACACAAACTAATGTTAATAATCAAATAATTTTTTTTCAATTTTTAGTTCAGAAAAATAATATATACTTGTTCTTGAAAATAAGTAAACAAAACATGAAAACATAGATTGATAAATAAATATATTTATGACTCAAGTAGATACCCAATCCTCTCTACTTTATAATCACTATCTTAAAATATGTTTAATAATAGAATAATATGACCCACGATCTGGATCTAGTTTTAAATAAAACTATTTCACTAAAGAATTCTAGTCTATTGGGAGAATTTTCTATATTTATATATGGGATATAAAATGTAAATGAATGAGAGATAGAGTTTCTAGAACTCTTTAAAAGAATACAATTGTATTTTTCAATGAAAAAATATACTAAAATAGACATAGATTCAAATATATGTTAGAATAGTATGAGAAAAGAAAATAATGTGATATTATTAGATTTAGCTCATTCTAATAAGATTGTTTTGTTAATTTTATTTAAATATAACATTAAAATGATTCAACTATGTTTCTATAATAAATCCAATAAACAGATTTTCATGGAATGATCTGAGTGGGTCCTTTTTATATCAGTATGTCTCAACAACATGTGTATTTATCTCATCAAATTTTCCAAGAGAGGTTTTGTATCTCTAAGAGTGTTTTTATCTAAAATACATATTGGATGTTATTCATTAAATACTCCTCAAACACATTTCATTATTCTAAATATTTCCCCTATAAATAACTCTGAAAAATAACTTGTTTTACATATGAAAATAATCATCTTCCTATTATAGACACATTCATTTGGACTTCACAGAATTCATTATACCATTTTCTTATTTTTTTTTAATTCGCCCAACCAGTTGTCATGGTAACATTGATAACACATAAAGATATATGTATGTTCTTTATTTAGGTCACTTATTTTATTTATGTGGTATGTCATTATATTCATGTAGTAACTCCATTACTTAATTTAAAATGTTTATTGCATCACATTGTAGCTTCAAATCATCACACTGTCACTTTATTTCTTTGTACTGCAGGCTCATTTATTCATATGGTCACATCATTATTCATTTTTCAGTATCCATTTCTCATGTGGTAGGTTATTTGTTTTATTTATTCATTGAAATAAATATATACATAGTTAGTCCAACACTTAGATAAATTCTACTCACCCATCAATTGATAATATAATTGTTCATGTTGTGGGATTTATCCTTCATGTAGTCACTTGTATTTCAACGCATGGTAGGATTAGTATACACACTATAAATAAAAAATTAAATGAATGGTAAAATTATGAAATGGAATGAATTATATCATTAATCATTGAAGAATTTGATTGTATGTGTGGTCAGTTAGAGTTTAATATATAGTCAGATCTACACTGTCACTTAACCTTCAATGTTAGGTGGGTTTTCATAGTATTTTATTAAATGTAATATTAAATCTATTAATACAGTTTTAGTAAAAGGAAAACCAATTGGATGGGGGATAACTTATTACTTCTTTAAAGTTTTTATGGATTGAACCCACAACCTATTTTCAATAAGTGTGAAGCACCTTCCGTTGACCTATTTGATGTACTCTTTATTTTGAAATTATTTTTTTTATTTAATGGATTTTAATGATATATACTATGCTTATTTTGGGATTAAATTATTTATCATGTATATATTCTTGGAATTATAAATTAGTTAGTGATTAAGATATTACTATTATTTTATAATAAGAGAAATTTATTTTTTGTGAACATTTTTTGATTAAGGTAAATGGAATATTATGGGATTTTGTTTTGGGAGTAACGGTTGATTTATATTTCAGAATCATATTGAATTTTGTTGCGGATAAATAGTTATTCAGGTAAATTATAGAATTTTTTATCATATTTTTTAGATTATATGAATTGGGAATATAAATTTCTTGGTATATTTCTATAAGAGGGATTCGGGTCGATTATATAAAATTGTATAATTAATCTCAGAATAATATTTTATCATATCTTTCTAAATATTTGCTTCCAAACATGGTTGGAGATATTTTTTTCGATTTCATGGTTAGTTATTTTTCAAAATTACTATGTTAAAAAATGGGTTTTATTGTTGTGTCTTTAGAGAATAATTCTATATTTCAGCACATAAAGGCATTTTTTAATTTGGGAATTATTTTAAAATAATCCATCTATTTTGGTTAAGGATAATGTATATAGGTAAGAATAATATATTCATATACTTTTTTAGAATATGTGCCTCATTAAAAATTTGATTTTAGTGTCTTGGACTGGATGAATTTGACAAGATACAAATTATTTGGAGAAAAATATTGCAATATTGCGAATATCAATTAAAGGATAAAATTATACAAGTCATGTAAGTGTATTTTCTTATATTCTTATTAAATATGGTAATATAATTCCTCAACATTAGAAGAAAATGTATTTATGCATAAATTGAATCTAATTAGATTAATTTCTAATTAATCATTGGTATTTGTAATACCTCATTGATTTATTGTATTGTGTTAATTAATTCCTTAATGTTCATTCAAAATATTTTCCTCATTATTTTCATTCTCACTCATTAATTATTTGGAAATATTTTTTCTTTAAATTATATATTTTAGAATCCAACTAATGTTCTGTTATATAGAATACTACTTATTTTTTAATCTATATGACCTTCAGACATACCTTTCCCCCTTTTCAAGCGGTAGTTTTGATAATATGTTTTTTAAGATGTGGGATTCCAAAAAATAAATAATAAAATTCCAAACCATTTATTTCAGATCTCAAGATAAAATGATGTTGATGAAATTTATTATGGTGGGTGGGGGCATGAAATATCTAGAGTTATTTTAAATAACATGACATTTGAATTCTTATGGGACACACATCCTCGAGCATAGTAGAATTATGTAATATTTCTATTTAAATGTTATAGTTATAAAGAAGAAGCTATATTGGATGTTTTGAATAGGATGTGACAAATCATGAAACATATATAAAGCACATACAAAACAATATTTTATATATTTATTCTTATGAAATAAACCCTCAATTTTTATTTAAAATAACATTAACATTTAAAAGAATGTTTTATTAAAAAATGATTTAATTAATTATTTCTGTATATATTATAACTAACCTTTGAAAATTTCATAAATTTTTTTTAAAAATTATATCATATTTTATATCACCATGAGAAAGTCCCCTTGGGTTAATTTTTTGACAATTCATTGTAAAGCTACATTTATCAATGAATAGTGAAAACATGGATTTAATTAGAAGCTAAATTTTCTTTTCGGGTATTTACAAGGAATAATTATACATTGTATTGTTTTTAAATTTTAATAAGATAAATTTTATAATAAAATCCTATTATGTGCTTTAAATTGAATTCAATGCATGAATTTATTATAAATACAGTTTTATATATAAAATCTATTTTTTGGGAAAAATATGATATCATGCTTTATAGGATTATATTTAATTTATATAAAACCACTTCTATGAATAGAACATGAAAAATTTACACCATATTTTGAATTTTTTAAATTAATATTCAGCAATAACACTGTCTTAAATTCAAATCAATATGATTTTTTACATATTAAATTTTTATTACGTCGAAAAATTTATAATGTATTAATTATGATTAGAAATATTCTGATAAGGATTAAAATTACTTCGTTAAATCTCCATAAATTCTATGTTTTACACTATATAATAAATAACCAAAAAATCTGAAATATTATTCCTTTTTGTTCCACATATCATTGATGTTTACCTTTATAAGATTTTATGTTGAGGATAAAAAAATATTCCAATCTATTTCTTCCAATTTTTTAAATATTTTGGGAATTGGATAAAAGAAACATATTATAGGTTAATGAAGGATATTAAAAATTAATATTATTTTCTTATCAGGATAATTTATATTCAATTAAATTTGATGAAATACTAATCAAATACACATAAGAAATGCCAATACAATATTTGTACGAGTAGTTTAAAAATAAAATTAATGATATTAAATAAAAAATGTAATTCTTTTTGGGTGAGTTATATTATACAATGTGTTTGATATATAAATATAAAAATATTTGTTATTTATTAAGGTTTATAATAGTATTAAATTGTTATCTTGATGACTTTAATGTCAAATTAAATGAATATTTCCAAAGAAGACACTAATGGTATTTTGAATTCAATAAAGTTATATTATATTAACAATTAATCATAATAATAATTAATTATATCAATTAGTATGATAAATAGTATAACATATCTTCACTAGAACATTTATCTTCTGATTTTTAATATATTATTAACATTTTTAGTGTTTAATATTGAATAGTCAATACAACAGTTAATGTTAAAACCGGTTAACCAAAAGAATAAAATAATGATATAAAAACATATACAATATCTTTTGAATGATACAATTATGATCATATAATTCATATATTTGAATACATGTCTTTTTTGAATAATATTACATGACTTAGACATATATTATATTATAATATTCCATGTATTGCAAGAATGCCACTAATGATAATATAAAATAAAACATATTTTATTAAATGGTTTGAAATTAATTAAAAAACAATCACTACCCATGCGAATAATATATGGTTTAATATTATAAACATGATCAAATTTTGGTTCCTTTCTTTTTTTATAGTAATTTTTGTTATCTTTAGCAACAAAAAAACATTTTTATCATGGAATTTTTTAAAAGGGTAAACTCATGGTATAAATAGAGGTAGAAGGGTGAAACCGTCAACTAAACAAGTAAATGTGTTTATATACGAGAGTAAATTTAATAATCCACAACATATATTTAATTTATATTAATTTAAATCCATTTCATAATGAAAATTAATTTATAATAATTTTATACTTTCAAAAATTACATAAATTGTTATAAAATAAATTTTAAAAGGGAACCATAGGTCCTCTCTTAAACATACATTATGATCCATTAGGAAAAGATAATACCTATATAAATACCTTCCTAAAAGCATACAAATATTTTAGAGGTCAGATCTTTTGGATGAATACAAATCACATGTGGATTAAGGTGTAATGAATATGTGGTTATCTGAAAAAGAGGTTTAACATTTAATGGAGTGTTTTTGATTTACTATATCTTCTATCACATTAAAATATTATTAAAAAATTAATAAATATTAACATAAATATATTCAATAATTAGAGATATTTTTATATTTATTTCATTACTTATATCAATATACTGTTCCATCAAATTGTAAATGAAACTGTCATTCATGTGTAAGGATGACTACCACCTAATGAACTATCTAACTCCTTTTACATCACCAACTCTCATGAATATTTTGATGTTTAATTATATAGATATAATTATATTAATTAAATTAATATAATTTTTAAACGATATGATATCATATATTTTCATATATATTCATCCAACGAAAATTGATACTCCCATTCGTGTGTATGTATATATTATGACCTTCACAAAGAAAGGTCATTTATTTTTCATAAACACATAACTTGGATGAAATATATTTGTATATTTATTTTAATTATATAATAATTTTTTAAGAGTAATTATATCAATTTTAAATAAAACATACCATCTTTCAATAATTTTTGTTGAAAATGGAAATGTTACTCATGAATATATAGGTCACATCATCCCAATGATTGTAACATAATTGTTTATTATTAAATATCATTCATTTTTTAATTATAATTTATATTTAAAAAAGATAATTATATTCTTATTTGTTTATTTGGATTATGCGATAATGAGTTCATTAACCATAGTCAACCTACCAAAGTCAATTCTGATACATGACTCGAACCTTGTCAAATCATATGATTTGAACATAATTGATCAAAAAATTTAATATTATGTTCTAATAATTAAAATAAACATAATAATAAACATAATAATGTTTTTATAAAGTTATTTAATCAAAATAATTTTTTTATTTAGTAATATAATTGATTTACATGATGAATTTGACTCGTTGTACGGGATTTCATATCAATTTCATTTCGTTGAGGCATATCCTATAATTTTTCACCAATTATGTTTTCGATTGTTTATATAATTCTCCATGTATATTATATATTATTAATCCTTCATAATTAATGAAATTTTATATTAAAATTTAAATTACTTCATTAAATGGGATTTCACATGATTTTTACATTATTGTAAGAAATATCATATCTCAATTTCTATTCGTTGATTTATACAAACACATCAACAAAATTTTTATTCCACCATTATTTGTGAATTGATATAAATTGTTTTATTTATACTATCATTATTTGTATTTAAATATGTTAACATAATAACTTCATTTAGTAGTTATAACTTCAAAATATATGATCTTTATGAGTTCTCTTTTTCATAGTATGATTTTTCTACGAAATGTTTCATGTTGTGCACCATTATTTTCTTTTATAGTGTAATTGATAGCAAAGAAATTTTATTTGAAATATTACTCATGATAATATTGTTATTTATGGAGACTTAAAATATTGTTTATTTGAATGAATTTTTATCTTAATGTTACAAAACAAGTCAAGGGTTTATGTTACAATCTCCTTGCATCTCGAGATTATTTATGTTCAAGGATAATATAAGAAAATAATGTGTGATTGGTTTCTTGAGAATCATATATTTTATACTCATTTTATTATTAATTCAGTTTACATATTTGATTTAAACTTTCTTATATATTGATCAATGACATGATAATAATGTTTTTATCATTTGAGACTGATATTTTAGCTTCTTTTAGATCGATAAAAACGTATTGACATGAAGAATTTATCAAAAGTTTTTTATAGAATAAAACTAAACATTCTTAGATCAATTTCACAAAGGGAAATATCAAGAAAATACTTTTCCATTTCACTGGACACACCCTACACATTAATGATCCTTTATAATTAAAAAAATATAGAAAAATGAAAACAAATATTTTAAACCACTGAATTAGATTCCACTAAAGGATTTATCAAAAATTATTAAAAATCAATTCTCATGGTAGAATAAGTGAAAATACCATAACCTCACCAACTAAAATAAATAAAATCATCTAGGGGAGATATATATCAATGGTTTATCCAAATTAATAATATCTCATAAGAAGGGAAATGATCACATAAAACAACAATGTGGTTTACAAAGAATCCGAGTATCAAACAATGAATGATACAAAATAAATAACACTGAAAAGATATTGATATAATGATTCATCTTTGACATCGTCCCCTGATTACCTCCTCTATGATATCATCCAATCAATGGATGAAATATAGAGGGATTTCATATTCAGGAAACACATTTTTCTAACTAACCTAAATCATGAAAGGCCATTTCTATAAATATTTATCATATAAAATACATAATATTACGCATTCAATGACATGAGAATCACCCTGAAGTTCCGGGAGAAGCTGTGAAACATGTAATATGCCTTGATTCTAGATCACCTACATGGGTACCCCTAACTGATGGTCCATTACTGAAACCCATGATAAATCACAGAAATGTCTTATAGATGTAGTGATAAATCATAATAACATTACTAATCCATCAATAACCGTGATAGAGATTCACATTTTGGAATATGAGGTCTCCATATTAACACTTCAATGGTCACCTATGATGATCATTAGAAGTATTGTATGGACTGGGAAAGACCATAATTTGATCATAGATCATCGATATGTTCTCCATCATATATTGCACCAATTTCATCCCAAGAACATATGACTCTATAAACACATACTAGAAAACCTAATATTGGTAAGGTCATATATATAGTGATTTTAATATTTAGACACCACTATTTGTTTGAATATTGTTGAATGTGAACTTAACCAAGGTTTGTTGTTAAAGAGAAGTGACTCCAAAATAAAATATTTATGCACAATAATATCCTATATTATCATGATAGTCAAATATTTTTCTTCATTTATATAAAAAATAGATGAAATTATTAATCATAAAAAAGAACCAAAATAATTTTAGTGAAAACTCCATTCCAAAGGGGTAAAACGGGGATCATGATAAAAATTAATCAACATTGGAAGGTCATGAAGAATCATTATATCCTCCATATAGATCATAAATAAAACCTACAGAAATTAGACTTCTTAGATCTGAATTATTGAGATGACTTCATCAAATGGTATAAAATCCCACATATATCCCCATAAAAATCCTTGGGATCTCGTAAATGTATTAATGATGTTTAAGGAAATTTCCACTAACATTCAATCAAGGAAATCAAGAATATGATGTAGACCAAAAGGAAAATGATGCATAGCCTCCACCATCTAGGAATGGAAATATAGTGAGAAATGTCATTAAATACCTCTTTAACCCATATAAAAAACTACACGTACATGGAATGATTCATATTTTCCAATTCTTGATGTAATAGTATATGTGGTCTATAGAAATATTACATAACCACATCATTCATCACATAATAAATGAATATATTTCCATTTAAAAACACTTGATTATGACCATCCTCAAATAAATGCTCAGGGGATTTACTAAAAAACCCTATCATTCTAAATAAATACCTTGTAATCCCACATCTGATACAAATAAAATTTTTTCACTAAGGGAAAATAATTATAATTTGGAAATGAAATCATCTTCACTGAATCAGGCCATGGTGATGCATTGATGTCTCATTCATTACTCTCTAATAGTATGTAGAACCACAAACAAAAATACTTATCAACACTTGAAATATGGAATCCACCAAAACATTCCATTTACTCGGTCTAAATTAAAACATTATCTTATATTCATGTTTTGGAAATTGAACACATACATCTGCATTTTGAGGTTTTTGATGAGAAGAAATTATTAACTGATATGGTCATGTGTGCACAACATCGCTGAAAACACTATCTCAACAAGATAAATAACATATATTGTATAGTTATATTCCTAATTTCGTAAAAATGAACACCAATTAGAGATAACTACTCCCTTTTGTATCAAGGCACATCCAATATAATATGATAATCATCACATTAAATCTCAAACACAATTCCATACTATATAAAATGAATAAATTGATTACTAACCAATATCTTATTCAGAATCAAAAAAAATCCTCAAAATGTTATATCAACATGGACGTTTGATCCAATCTATTAAATGTTTTCTTAATAGTTTTAATTTGGGAAATATTGGGTATATACCTCCTATAGTTATTAAAAATTACTATGTAATTTCTACAACTATGAAATCTTCTAAGCGTATAATCAATAATTTATGAAATAATTCTTATAATGATTAATTAATAGACATTTCATAGACATGAAGTGGCATAAAAATATATCCCATGATCTTATAACTCACAGAACAACAGTTTCCTTAATACCTATAGAAAATAAAAACCTACCACTATAGAACAAATATTCCCATTGATTCATCCAAGAATATAGAAAAAAACAACGATATTGTTGGAAAATAAAACTAGTATATTCTCCATAAACTCACAGAATATTGCATACATAAACCCCCCCAGTGAAAAAATCATGATTTGTTTTCACAGAAATGTATGCTAGAAACTATTAATATATATAAAAATATCTGAATGTTATTTTTAAGATATACTAACACTTTAATCACACATGATGATATAAAAACAATACATAAAACATTTTGAACCATCAATATCAATTTATAAGAAATATTAAATACTAAATCCATATGGGAGGATAGAATTTCATTATGGTCACCTTGTTCTAATAGGGATAATATACACATAACTCCAAACATCAATATAAATTATTCAAAAAAAAACTTGAACTCCCCAGGGAAATATTGTAGGATGAAAAATACATTCATGTATAGATTATTAATCTAATCCCACATTTACAAAAAACATAATGGTAAATATGATATGGACTGATTGATATCACATAGATACGTTATTGGAACACTATCCCAATATTGTTGTCTCATAAATAGAGTCATGACATTAAAACTTTTGGAAAATCATCATAGTATTCTTAAACAACTAAAATTTTATCAAATGAACGTAAAACAACCACTACCAACCTAGCCAAAAATTAAGATATATGACCCACATGCCTAAGGTTTTTCTGCTGGTCTCACCCTATAATAATTACGATATTTTAGCCGAAAAATAATTGAACATGAAATGACTACAGGTGGAGCCCATGATACCCTATACTAAATACAAGAAATATATTCTATGTGTGATATCGTATGGTCTTATACATAAACCATAGAAATATACATTGTAGAGTTCAAACACTATCACAAATTGAGTGTCTCTATAAACATCAAATTAGTTAACTAATCCTCTATGATTAATAGTTAATACAAAGGAATCATAAATAATATTCATATAATTTCTGAAATTGCAGTCCATGATTGGTGAGATAATTGAGTTTTTATCTATAAATGTGAAAATTTCATAAAACTAAGTAATAAATATGCATACGGTACCTCACTCGATGTTGGAATTTCCTAGAATAAGGAAAATTAAGATAAAAACTGTACATGTCAAGATAAAATGAACTATATACTAGATATATTCAACATAAATTCTCATTATTGTTTAAAAATACATTATGATGGTTTATATCATCGGTATTTTCTATACAATCCATATCTGAGATTTATTTTTCAAAAATAAAAATTTCCCATGACTAATACTTTGTCACATGATACTATGATATTTTTTGGGCCTGAAAAGGTACACTATATATTTGTTTCTTATTGAGATTAGTCAAACATTTTATGTTGTAATAGGTATAAACATCACAATAAAATAAAATCATACCCAACTCATTAGTAAGGTCCCATGAATTGCTATCTCCAGTGAAGATGGATGTAGAGAATTGAAAACTACTACTATCTAATTGAAACATATTCTAACTAAGAAAATAACTTCTCCTGGGAATAGATCTACTCCTATAAGAGTCCAAATAACAAACATCCCATAATGATCTATTAATAAAAAAATCCTCCCAATGACCTATTCCTTCTCCTCTTTTTTAATGTATGAAAATAATATATAAGTAGTGACCTAACGAGGGATATATGGATAATAATCCTCCTAAAAATGTTTATTCATAGCCTCATCATCTCTTAGAATGTTTGAATAATTATATTTTGGTTTCTTTGTAATATAATAAACTATATAATTTTATAAATCATCTATTTAATTGTATGGATGTACTATCTATAGGACACCATAGTGGTCAATGATAAAACCCCAATAGGAAAAAAATCCCAAGAAATGTCTACTAAAACAACCAAATTCTTATGATACCCAAGGACCAAAAGAAACCATAGATAAGCTAACCTAGGTTATATAATTATAACTAAAGAAACCTAGTGAACATAATGATCCTGTATCAAGCTAAAGTTTATCTCCACCTCCTCCAACCATACCTCTATAGAACCTCATATTGGAACTCTCAGAGTGTCCATCTCACAATTTATCCCTATTCAACTTCATAATATATTTATGCACTCGAATACCATATTAAATGTAAACTATATGAACCTAATGGGGAATTCAATCAGGTTCCATTTCTATAAACAGAGAAACATTAGAACAACTAACTAGGAATATAAAGGAACAATTTTTTCACGTCATTAACTAATTGAAATATATTTCCTACTATCTACCAAAATTTGATTCATGGAGGAAACAAATCATGGTGGATGATGATTTTTTAGAATACTAGATTACTCATGTAATAAGATAACTAATCATGTCTAGTAAACCTGAAAATAATTTCATTGGATTAGAACAGTCTATAAAAACATATATCCATGGTCAACTCACTTAGTTAAAATACACAAAAATTGTGGGTGATATTATTTCCCTATCAACCCATGCATCATAAATAGTTTCTCACTAAAAATAATGATAATTTATCAACCAAAAACTTTTATATTACTGTACAATGAAACTATCCCTCCAATGTTATGTAACAAGGGTTAGTGGTAGAGGAAGATGAATGATGAATCTTGAATCCCATCTTAAATTAGCATTGGGTTTTGGACTATCGTAGTGACCCAACCCCAGAAATTATGGAGACAGTGTCTCATACTATTATATTGGAATTATTAAAATAAATAGAATCCCAAAGGACCAAGAGTTTAGTAGTCTTGGGAAACTAGATACATAAATGCGTCTTGTATTACAAATGAATACACTAATGGAAACATAAATTTTTTCTCTATTTATATAAATAACATTGAGGATATATTTATCTAATATAGTATATCAATAAATATATTAAACTGTAATATTATTAGACTATTGTAAGCGAAACATAATAAGGGTGAGCATAATTAGTCGATTAGGGGAAAATATAGCGGATGAAATAATTAGAATAATAACCGTGGTATGGTAAATAACCGAAAACAAATACAATGTAATAGAAAAACTGATAATTAGGTGCATAACAAATGTGGAATAGTAATAATTAAAAACACATTCCATTAAACTAACTAGATATGGATAAATAATTACGGAAATTTGAGAAATTAAAACACATAACATTTAATCAATGAACTAAAAAGGAAATGGATCGATAGGTATATCGACAAAAAATATCATGGAGGTGTAATAACTAAATATAAATAAGGAAAATAATTAATAAATGGATTCCATGTTTCATATGTACATAGAAACATTACTATCATGTCATTTCACAAGAAAGTTTGTCATATTGGTTAAAACACCATCTAAAGTGTCTAACCAACAAACTCATCCCATGAGACTAATGATGCATCAAGGGGCTATCAATAATGAATACCCACCCATGTCGTTGCTGACCAAAACATTCCTGGTATATCAGATAATCTATTTAACAATGTGACTTATCAAATTTATTTATGGTGTAGAAGATATAGAGTTGTCAATATTTCCAAAAATAATCAAATAACTTTCAATATAAACACTATATGAAAAATTGTATATTTTTTAAGAAATGAACCTATACATGATAAATTATATGAATAATTAGGGAAAATTCAATGTTAAATGATCATATGAAATTGAATATTTCAAAGGTAATTAAATAAGAATCAAAAAACGAATGGTGTCTTTGAAATAATCAATCATAAAACATCTAGAGGAAGAATAAGGATGGTATAAATAAAGAATATCCCATGTGGAGTAAAATAATGGGTTGTTGTTATTGATGAATAGAAATACTATAAACATATATTTTAAAAACGTTTTTGAGGAAGATATCATTTTATTTTGAAAATATTTTTGAAAATACATGTATTTAAAAATCTGTTTTGATTTTTTAAAATTTTAAAAATGGAATGGAATCCTCAAAGAAATTACACCGGGTAAATCTGTACAATCCATAAGAGGTAAAAAAACATTCTTTTATTATGGTAAAAGGTTATAAAAATACCTTATATGTAATGTGAAAAGAATATGCCTATGAAAAAATAGGTTAAAGACAAAATGGGTAAAAATAAATTTACCAAATCCTTAAAAAAATTGAAAACATTTTAACAAAACATGGTTCTTATAAAAAATTGGTTCTTCAAGTAATTGAGAAATAAAGTAAGGTTTTATAAAAAACATTTTCTATAATATTTTGAGTACCATAGTGGAAAATTTGAATTAATACTTGAAAGTCGTCGGGAATTCCCAAAGATATAAAAATTAAAGGACTTTTTTAAAATTGGTATTTAATTTCTACGAATGGAAATACCATTTAAATATCAATAATTTTATTATTGAGGAAAATAATCATTAAACATTCCAAAGTGTCCCATATGACTTTGAAATATTTAAAATCATATTACTCATGAATAAATAACATTAAGCGTAATTTTAAAATTCCATATAGATATATGGATTAATTTTATAATATAAGATATAGATAAATAGATACAAAACACAAAAGAAGTAAGTGGTGAACATGACATCAATCTCATGGATGTGAAAAGTGAGATGAAAATCCATTAATTTATTTTATTTTCAAGTGAACATACATTCAAATCACGTATAATGAACATATATTAATATTATATTTTCTTAAGATCCTTTTTTCATAGATATAATTTACTTTTTTCACTTATTACTATGTTGTATACAACTATAAGAAAATTTGGTTTACTACGGGTGTTTTTCCGAAATTCGGTTTAAGTGTCAAAAATAATTTTTTAGGGAAAATAAAGGTAAAGGGTTCATTAAATAACATCACAAGAATAATAATAATTACATAATTATCATATTTATATGTCAATTATACTTTTAAAATAACTCTTTAAATAAGGTTAGGAGAAATGAAACAATGTTGCAATCATGGAATGGTTGGTTGTTCGTACGCTTGAGTAACATTCCCATTTTTCAATTATCATTACAAAACAAGGTAAGTATCACTATATAATTAGATAATTATAATTATATCATAAAAACAAGTTATTTATTAATATATAATTATATATCGAATTATTGTGATGTAAAAGGAATCACATCATTTTGAGGATTCAGTATTCCACACGTCCACAAACGACGGTATAACATTTTAAGTGTTCGGATGGTTAATAAAGGAAATGATATATATATATATATATTATTTATAGAAATTTAATTATATTACGAACATAATATTGAGATATTTTATGTCACATGTATTTAATTAAACACATCTTTTATATATTCCATATTTAGTGTGAACAGACCGTATCGCATTGAAGTGGTGGTAGGCCACAATTCCAAAAAAGATGTTAGCAATTTTACCAAAAATTGAAAGTATAATGATAAAAGATTAAAACATTATTAAATAAATAATAAATATCATATATATATATATATATATATAGTTTCCATCATAATAGCCACCATGAGAGGCATTAAAGGAAAATTGGGCAATCATCTTTTTATGAGCCGATTGTTTTCTGTATATGTAATCAGTATGTTTGTTATCTATTAGATGGTGATGTGTGTAAGTGTTTATATAAAAATAATCCTAAAAGTAATAATATATTTTTATAGTAGATTTTTATCATTATCAACGAATTATAAGAGTTTAGGGGGTGGATAATGGAATTAAACATGAAGCATGTAAGGCAATATGTTACCTCATAATCAGGGAAGTCCTTTTGTATTTCACCAAAGGGATTCATTGGATTCATTTATACCCAAGGAGAGGCATGTAAAATAAGTGGATGGATTTCAAGGAGATATTTTGGAATATCACTGTTATGAAATATTTTCTTGAGAGGTGTGAGGATGTGAGAGATGTTGTGTCCTTTTATAGGGGAGGAAAATGACTCACATAGAAGATTTGAAAACAAGTTAGCTGTACAGAGTTTTTAAAATACAATAAGTCATCCAAAACCCAAAAACATAATAATACAAGTTTAATGGCCGAAATAAGGTAATAAAAATGGATTCAGACAAGTTTATATGCCATTTGGGTCCCAAATTTAATGGTTTAGATTGTTGTTAAGTTTAAATTTTTCTTAATAATTGTAATTAATTTTAATTAATATCTCTAAAATTTTTTGTAAAAAATAAAGTTGAACTTATTATAAATTATAATTTATAATTTTTCAAAATATGGAATCCATTTTGTGAAATTACAATAACATAATTGGGAGAAAATAATTTAAATTCAAACCCACAGACGTGATGACAATGCATGTTTTTAATGTTTATAAATATGAAATATTGCTAGGATTTTATAGTCAATTTCAAAGTGAAATTGATTTCAATGACATAAATTTAATTAATTCATAGAAATTTGATCTTATAAACCTTTAAAAGAATTTTAAAATATAATTTAACTATAAAATAATTTAGATGAAAAAGAAGATTGAACTACAATTCCTTATTTTTCACAATTCATTAAAAACTTAAAATTCCTATGAAAAAACAAAAAATTTATCCCAAAAATAAATTTTATGATTTTATTTAAATATGGGGTTAATTTTTCATATTAAATTTATAAAATGGTAAAAATTGGATTTAAATATGGTTCTCTATTAAAATGTTGCAAAAGTGCCTTAATAAAAATATCGAGTTTTTGGTGTAATATCAGGTTTCTTCTTATCTTATTCTTATCAAATTCATTTGATGGATATAAATTTTTTTATTGAATATAATATATATATATATTACATTAATATCATTCAATAATTTAAATTTAATTATTTATTAAGATAAAACACCTTTGTGGTTAAAAAAATAATTTTTTATAAAAACATTCTCATTATTTTCAATTAGTTCTTATATCCATTTCCGATTAATTTCTAACCTGTGAATTAATTTTATAATTTTTTAAAACATATATTTTCATTATTTAGTTAATACTATTCATAACTTCTAATATAGTGGGTTTGTTTTGTCTTATTATATTAAATAATTATTTTTTGATGTTCTGTAAAACATTGTCTTTTGTGTGATGTAATCCATCGATGAAAATCAATTTTCCATGTCCCATATGCTAACTCAGTATCACATGAATTTCATGATAATTTATAGAGTTAATTTCTTTATAATTGTAAATTTATTACAATTTATTCAGATATTATGTTCCCTTACATTCGTGGTGGTTCATTTCATATATGCTATCGAATACAATGTCCATACATTAGATTTTTTGGGCATTACATTCTCCTAATCTTAATTGAATTTCATCCTCCAAATTTTAACTCGATCATAGTAATATATTATTTGATATTTCATATATTTTAATACCACATTGTGAGAAGGTTTTTTAAGAAACCTTATAAAAAATAGAGAATGGTATATAAAATGGTCACATGGGAAAACATATAACTGGGTTTCTAAGTAGGAGAACATTATTTTATAATACATATACATACTTAAAGGAGAAGCATAACTATTTATATAGAGTGATTGAGTTCATCAATAATAAAAATTTTAATGATCAATTGAAATTTGAGGTCCTAAAAACACAAATCTGTGATGATTTAGAACACCATCAGTTGAAAGGAAATTTTTTTATTAGGAAAATATTTTATTTCAAAGACAATTTAATATTTTTGGGTAATTCTTTTACCATATTTGAATATAATGAAATGTACTTACACGATAACTTTTAATTTCATGTGAACCATTCCATATTTTTTTGTTGCTTTGATCAAATTCTAATTTATATATTATTTTAAGAAATGGATATCACCAAAAAAACATTAATTATTTAAACACTTATATAAACATTTAACCTATCATAATGCCCATAAAAGAGTGACAACTCCAAAAACATTTCTCTAACTATTCTCCAAAGACAACATGGATAACATATTAATATCTAAAACTAAAAAGGTACATTATTGGAATCTAATTAAAATTTATTAATCTAATTATTCAACTGAGAACAATGTATTATTAACTAGTACATTGCATACGTCAGTGGTTGGCATGAAACACTTATCATGCTTCATTCCATGGTGAAAGTACCTCAACCTATCTAGATATTATTAGTTGCCACCTAACATAAATGATTTCCTTTTATAAAACCAGATTAATATAATTTTAAAAAATAAATATGATGGTTATCCTTGAAATAAGGTTAACAACTAAATAGTGTTTTAACAAATTTTTTCAATACTTCCCTTGTATATAAATAATTCGACCACTCATTTTCACATATATCCTTCATTTCTCTAGAGTTTATCCATAATTTCATTTTTATGATTTTGAAATTAGGAAACATTATCTTCAATATAAAACACCTTAGATTTAACATAGGTTATTCCTTTTCAAAATACATGATAATGGTTCGTATAGAAAATATTAATTATCCTAATACTATCCCAAGGTAGTGTCAAAAGAGGTGCATAGTATGGCCCATTGTCATGTACCAGGTTACATCGATTCAGTCCCGATACACCTTTATGGGATTTTTACTCTTAAGTACCTTTATTCTAGAACCACCTCCACTGGTAATATCCATAAAGTGATATATTTCTAGAAATACCCCCATAATATCTACCATAGAAAAATATATTTGTTTTTTTTAAAATTTGTCATCAAATAATACCAGAGGGTTTTGTTCTATAATATATATTTTCAAAAATCTAGTTCCCAAGGATATTACTAAACATCCTTTGATACCAACTGTAGAAATCCCACCCCAGATATTTCAGATCCAGTGTCTGCTAAAAATTTATTGGCATGATTACAGGGAATAAAATCCCTAATAGGTAATAATTTTTTAGTATTGGTAGACCAAATACATAAATGAGTTTTGTACTAAAAAGGAATGCACAAATTACAACATAATTTTTTTCACTAAATTAATAATGTTTGGGATAACATTATTCAATCTGGTATATCCCTGCATATATTTAATAGTTGGCTTCTAGGATTTCCAGGGAAAGAAACATAATAAGGGTCATCTTAAATTATCAATAAGGGAAAAATATAATAGAAGCAATGATGAGAATAATAACTATGGCATGTTAAATAACTACACACACATACAATGTAATGGAAAAACATAGAAACTAGTTTTTAATTATTATAGAAATATGATAACAGGAAACACATTCCAGTTAAATAACTGGATAAGGAAAAATAAATATGGCATGGTAAGAATCTAAAACACATTCCATTTAATCAATGAACATAAAATGAAATGTATCCATATATATTTCAATGAAAAATATCATGGATGAGTAATAAATGAAAATAAATGAGGGAAATGCTTAATTATTAGATGTCATGTTTGTTAGGTACATGGAACCATTACTTTCAAGAACTTTTATAAGATATTTTGTTATATTTGTTAAAAACCCATATAAAGTAGCTAGACAACTAACACTTACTCTAAGCCTACCAATTCATCAAGTGAATATCTATAACTGGGCCCCACCCATGGCCTACTAGTCCAAAACATTACACATCTATCCTAAATTGTTTTTATCAATCTTCATTATAAAGTATTTGTATAGAGTATAAGATACACATTTTTCAATATTTCCCTAGATAATAAAATAACTCGCAAGGTAAACACCGTATTAGAAATGGTATATGATGTAGGTAATGAATATGTCCACGATAAATGATATCGAAGTATTATTGGAAATTCAATGTTAAATGATCATATGAAATTTAATATTTCATTTATATTAATAGATGAATCATGTATATTAATATAATCCTTAGAAAAATCAATTATAAACAATATAGTGGATGAATAAGGATAATTACTATATATAATATTCTATGTGGAGTAAAATAAATGATTGTTGTTATTGATGAACTGAAATATTATAAAAATATATTTTAAAAACATTATTGAGGAAACCATACATATATTATGAAAACACTTCTGGAAAAGTTTTTTTTTGTAAATAAAATTTGAAAATATTTTCTCTAAAAATTATCCTTTAAACATGAAGAAGAACCTCAAATAAATGAAAGTGGGTAAATTTGTAAAATTTGTATGAGGTAAAAAGAACATTTATTTTTTTGTTTTAAAAATTTATCAAATTTCTTATTTAAAATGAGAAAAGAATATTCCTTTGAAAATATTGCTAAAATATAAAAGGGTAAATATTTCTTTACCAAATCATTTTAAAAATATTATTTAAAGTGTTATAATAAAACATTGGTTTTAGAAGAAAACATGTTCTCTAACTAAGAGATAAATAATGATGGGTTTTCCAAAAATCTTTTTCTAAAAACTTGTGTGTACCAAAGAGTATAAAAACGAAAATAATACATGAAAATGTTAATTAATAACTATAGGGGATAAAAATGAAAGGATTTATAGAAAAATGGTCACATAATTTCATTTAAAGGAAATACCATTGAAATATCATTAGTGTTATTATTGATGAAAACAATATTTTAGACATTTAAAAGTATCACACACCACATTGGAATATTTTTAATTGTAATCATAATGAAAGAAAACAATTTAATAAAAGATAATAATACCATAAAGAAAAAAGTATTAATAATATAATATAACAAAAGGGGCATTATATATACCATAAAAAAGAATGAAGTGGTGAACATGAAATTTATATCATTTGTGTAAAATGTGATATTAGAATACATTAACTTATATTTCCTTTCGAGAGAAAAACATTAAAATCCATGTATACTAAAATTATGTTAACTTTCTATTTGATTCATAACATTTTTCATGTTTTTCATTACATTTAAATCACTTATTACCATGTTTTATATAACTTCATAAACAATTAAGTTTATGTTGGGTGTTTTGACATAATTCAGTTTATGTTTCAAAAATAACATTGTTTTTCAACTATGGTCAAAGGGTTCATTAAATAACACCTCAAAAATAATAATCAGAAAATAATTATCATATTTTTATAATAATTATACTTTTAAAATCAATCATTAAACATGGTTATGAAAAATGAACCAATGTTACAATCATAGAGGCGGTAGGTTGTACCTATGCATGGGTAACAGTCCCATTTTTAAATAATCATTATGGAAGGAATGTAAGTAACAATATATATTTAAATGATTATCGTTATATCATTAATAAAATGTTATTTAATAATATATACTTATATATATAAATCTTGAGATGAAAAAGGAATCATATCATGTTGAGGAGGTGGTAGTCCACATCTCCACGTACAACATTATCACTTATTATGTGTGTTAAAGGGTAATAATGAATATATATATATATATATATATTATTTCCTGAAGATAATTACTTCATAAATATAATATATTTTTTTTATTTCACATATTTTTAATTAAAACCACCCATTATGAGTTCCAGGTTTAGTATGAAAGAATCACATTGCTTTGAGGGGGTGGTCGTCCACATATCCACAAAGGATGTTATCATTATAAAAAAGGAAATTATAAGACTAAAATAATTTAATAATATTAAATAAATAATAAGTATCACATATATCATATATATATAGTGTTTTCACTTTAATGGACCCCATGAAAATCATTAATGAAAAAAACGAACAATCATCATTTTGTGAGTTGGTTGTTTTCCATATAAGTAAATATTATTTTAGTTATCCATTAGATAGAGGTATTTATATATGTAGGTATAAAAATAATATAATGAATTTATAATCAATTTCTTAGATGAGTTTTTTTATCTTCATATAGAATAAGAAGAGTTTAATGGGGTGGAGAATGCTAATAAAACTAAAGATCTTAAGAAAAATGATACCTTTTAATTTGGTAGCACCTCTTGTTTTGCACAAAAGGGATCACATGGATTGATTTATAACCAAAGACAGAATAATAAGATTAGTTTAGAGATTTTGATGTGATATTTGTTCATATCTTTCTCAATACAAAGTCTCTTGAGAAGCGTGAGTATATGGGAGAGGTGGTGTCCTTTTATTGGGGAGAAGAAGGACTCACGTAGAATCTTTGAAAACAAGTTAGGTGTTCCAACATTTTTTCCTAAAACAATTCATAAAAAACTAACATAATAATATAAGGATAATTTTCTAAATATGTCGAGTAAATTTGTGTTATAAAATTGGATAGGGCATTTGGGAACCTATATTAAAGGTTGAGCCCATTATTAAGCTTAATTTTACATTAATAATTATAATTTATTTTAATTACATTCAGTGATATTTTTTGTTAAAAAAAATATGACCATAATATAAATTATGAATTACTATGATTAAAAATATAAAATCCATTATTTTAAATTCTAGTCACTGAATAGGAATAAATTAATTTAAATTTAGTCTTGCCGACGGGACGACAAAAAAAGTTTTTTAAAAAAACCATTTGACAGTATGCCATGTTTTAAAAATCAATTTGAATGTTAAATTGTTTTCAATGACCTAAACGTTATCAATTGATAAAAATATGATCTAAATAAAAATTAAAACCAATTTAAAATATAATTTCCCCTTAAAAATAAATTATTGAAAAAATAGTTTTGAATTTAATTCTGTATTTTCAGTATTCAATAAAATACTAAATTTCAAAAAATATCCAAAAATTTATCCAAACCGAAATTTTTATGTATCAATTTAAAATATAATGTTTATTTTGAAAAATTAAATTTATAAAAATTTCAAAAAAATTATTCAATAAGGGTTCTCCAATAAAAATGTTGCAAACATACCTTAACAAAAATATAGGTTTTTATGTATACTATTTTGTTTCTTCTTATCTTACGAATATCAAATACAATGGATGAATATAAAAAATATTTTAATTAATATATAATATATATTAAATTAAAATCAATCACTAAATCTATTTAATTTATTTTATTAGGATAATAATCATTTTTTGTCATAAAAATTGTTTTCTATAAAAACATTCTCTTTAAATTAAATTGGTTCTTAAATCAATTTCCTATTAATTTATGAGAAATGAATTAAATTTAGATTTTTTCAACCCTATAATATTATTATTTAGTTAATACTATTCATAAACACTAATATAATGTCTACTATTATTCTTATTATATTACATAATAATATGTTTTTGTTTGGTAAAACTCGTTCTTTCGTGTAATAAAATCCATTGAAGAAAATAATTGTTGCATGTGTCATACACTAACATTGTATCACTTGCAATAAAAGAAACATTATGGATAAAATTTATTTGTAAAATTAATTATATTATTAATTCTTCGGAGATTATTCTCTCTTACATGCTTGGTGTTGCGTGTCATACACTCTATCAAATGCAATGTTCATAATTTAGATTTTCAGGGATTTACAAAAATCAGAGAGTATATAGTGATCACATAAAATGGGGGAATTACTCTATATATAGAATAATGGGTAAGAGACTACAATGGTAAACTTGAAACCACCACCATGAAAAAACCCAAAAGAAAATGATACCAATAATTTCCTATATAGACTGAAAGTAAAAAAATTTGACAAGGGATAAATTATGAACCGCATTAACTCATAAAATCTAATCAAAAAATATTTTACGTTAATAAGGACCGGCCTGACCTGTCACAACCCCTACCTTTATATTTATCTCTTCTAGCGTCTCAATGATGGAAAAGAGATAATTACCCCATATTCCTGCCTTTAATTGGTCCCAAGTTCACAACTATCAACAAGGATATATATGATCACCCAAATGGATGGAATTACACTATATATTAATATTATTGGTACGTAAGATAAATCACCCATCAGAAACCCCGTGAAATAAAATAGTAAGAAAACCAATACCATCCAAAATTTTATTAAACAAATTTAAAAAAATATAGGTAAAAATATCCAAATGAATTACCAAAATGAAAATATATTGAAGCTTCAAAAAAACTATCACCAGTCCTGATCTACAAATTTCCAAAATGGTCCTCGAATTGGTCCTAGAAATATGAAAACAATTTTTATATATGTAGGTTGAAAAAAAGTATACACAATAGAAAAAATGATTTATCTTATGGAAAATGAATAGTGAATAAAAATTAAACCCTGGGGAAAGAACAGAACAAATAATACCTAATTGGTATTGAGCCAATCCCATCCTCACTATCCTTGCCAAATAAAACATTGATTAATAATATCATATTATGAATTATATCGATAAAGGGTTGTCATAACTCTTTCCAACTAATTTATACCTATCAAAAAATATTTTCATATATAATAGTATTCCCATATATTTTGTATAATTTCATATCAAATATCGATTGTAGACAACTAATACATCACATCACATCTTGTCCCGACTGGACACACCCGAGAAATCACGTTAAATACTAACCATGACAATAGGTTATCGTGGACATAATGGAAATAAAAAATTTTCCTCCACATATCATGAATTACCCCCACTTTGATTCATATAATAATCTCAAAAAACAACCACCACTATATCAATTTTTTCTTCAGTCTATAATAATGCATGAAAACATCACTCTATTGGAATAGAGTTTGACGATGAGTCAAAAACCATCTATCCATCCATCCAACTCAGATTTTGGAAAAATAACACTTAAATTATTTGGTTATTGGAAAGGATTTATTTCAAGGATTTCTATATGAATGGTAGTAATAATTAACATACAATTTATATATATATAATTTTAGAAAAAAATCCCACCCTATATGTTTACAACACTGTATTGGCCACCTTACAACATCACCACTAAACATCTCAAAGTCTTAAATTTTTTTTCCACCACCCAATAAAAAACACCACACAATAATCCACATTCTACAATCTATATTTAACTCATTCGTTCTATTTAATAATTTTTTTATTTCTTTTTAATAACCAATTCAATTATCTAGTGGATTCATTTAGTTATTTAATATACTTAATTTAAACATTCCATAAAACAATTACACTTCACCACCCCACAATAGGGCCACAAAATGAACATATTTTCGCCACATCATAACCACACATAAAAAAATAATTAACATCACTGAAGACCACATTTTTCATATTATCATTGGTAATTTCATCAATTCCATGTCATTATTTTGCAATAATTAACACAAAAGAATTAATATACCTAGGAAGGAATTTATTTAATTGGATATAAATTGTTTTACATTTACATTAAATGTTATTTCCACAAAACAAAGTGAAAATGGTTCCATGAAACAAATCATTTCTGCAAAACTAAATCCCCCAACGACCATAATTTTGAGTGAGGAATTTATCCATTACAATAAAAATATCAATATAATATTAAAAGTTAAAATGATATATTTATCAATCCCCTTCACTTTCAATATAAATTATCCTTTCCATTAGCTTTATTAGCCTGTTTAAAATAATTTTCCACTAGATAACCTGAGAGAAACACATCCAATTTGATAAGGAAGATGAGACCAATGCATACCTTATATAAAATGATATTTCTAATCCACTATAAAGGGATAGATCAAGGAAAAGGCCACCACCAAACACCATAAAAAATATTACCACCATGACCCCCATATACAAAACAATATCATCATTTTCATATCAAGAAACATCAAAACCCATTGATTAATAGACATTTCGACCTCCAAGATCAAAAAAATATGAAGAAGCACCACAAAATAAAGGAAGAATTTTAAAAAAAATACCATGTATAAATATCCCAGTTCCATGGTCAATATCCATTGAATGGAGGATGGGGATGAAAGAACATCTTAGGACCCACTTGGGTCACCCATAAAAATAGAAAAACACTTTAAATTGGATCATTTATGATAGAAATTTTGAAACTGTATATGGTATGATATTTATAAAACCATGGTGTAGTATTGGACCCCACACAATGGAATATATAGAGATATAAGGGGTCACAGTAAAGTGGGGAAGACCATACTGTATCAAGGGGGACTAAAAGATCTATTTCTATTTTCATTCTAAAAATATAGTAATTAAAGAAAGTAAATACAATATAACATAGACTAGAACAATGTAAAACAACTAACTGGGTGAATGTTTTTTCAAAGCCCCAGTTCCATGGAGTAACTAAACCCCAAAATAAGAGATTTCAAAATATCCTCTGTGAACGATATTGCAAAAAAAAATATCCACATTGACACAAAAATAGAGAAAATGACATGACTAATGAATTGTATTCTAAGATATATGTGAAAAACCCTCCTCTACACCACATCTTCTCTCGGTATTATAGGGGTACCATTTCATCAAAACTAGACAAACCACACCTCGGAGCTCTACAATGTACCTTGATTTGTAAAGACCTAGAAATTTCAAGGAAATTTTTTTTCTTAAATTCTTTGGAATTTTATGAGTACTTACTTTCTAACGGCACCTGATTTCGAGGCCCGGTGTGACCAAAATCAATTTCTGAAGTTTAGCTCGGGTACGTTCAGTAAACCAACAAGCGGGTTTTTCTATCATTTGAACCGGTGCTCAGAATTGAAATCTGAGGGCACCAATGAACACGTAGCACCAGTATTTGCATAAGAGGACTTTCACCGTAGTTGCGTTTGCACTGGAGAAAAAGATAATTTTAGGGATTAAATAAGATGTAAATAAAATTGTGTACAATTTTATTTTATTAATCATTGGAGTTAAACCCTCCCATGGGAAGTTATTGGTGGGGACCACAACCACCCAACATCCCATGTGTGGTTATGTGGGAGGTGGGGCCCACACGAGCCCCACCCTTTTCACATTCCAAAACCCTGAACCCCCTTTGAACTCCCATGTTGATTACATAAGAACTCCCCATTAATTTTGTATCTTTTAAATGTGTAACTCTTCCTCTCCCCTATCCCACTCTTTAATTCTTGCCAACACACACTTAATAAATTAATTGAACGTCATAAATTAAATGAATTAAGTGCTTTAATTTTTTAATTTGAATGCATGGAAAAATAAAATAAAATAAGGAGGAGACTTATTATATTTTGGTTTGAATGGTTGTGTGAGGAGGAATTGGGAGAACTCTAGTTTTTGTTGAACAAATCCATCCTCAAAAAAGAACGCCAACTCTCCAACGAAGAACATCACTCAGTGACCCAGGTTTCTCAATCCTCTTCTTCCTCTGCGGCATGGGAGGAGACACCAACGGGGGAACTCGCTTGTGACAGCGCAACTTCTATTCTCCACCCCATGATAAAAGAGGAGACGTCACTTCCTCAGGTGCACACCGACGACGACGAAAATGACGTCATCGTCCATGACTCTTGACAATCGCAAACTCTTTTTCTAGGTAGGGGGCTTAATCATGAAAGTGAATGTTTACATACCCCGTTCTTGTTGAAAATAGTTATTGAATATGGCTAATTGCTATCGTTTTACGCGGAGGGTGTGGGCCAAACGAACACGGCCCGACAACCCTACGTTTTTCTTGTTTATTATTTCAGAATTAACAATTAATGGAAGAGGAAGCATGACGCCATCTTGCCGTGTCGGGAACGAGGCGAAGGGAACCAGTGTCGTCATATCGGTTGTGGGGAAAGCACCACGGCCCGATACACGAGCCGCATTCGCGGAATAAACGACTGGGTCATCGGTCGGCCGGGCGGAGCTGGACTGCGGCACTAGGAGGGTGCCTCGCTGGAGGACCGACTGCCGGCCATGCGGGCCGCGTGCGCAGAAGACCGGCCAGTCTGGCCTTCAGGATCGGGGATGGGCAGCACCGCCTGGTGCAGCTGGTGCAGAAGACCGCGGAACGCCCCCACTTGGAGCCCGCTCGGCTTCGGCCGAGAAGGCCGAGCTGCGCCGTGCTAGACCAAGCTGGGTCGCGCCAGGCTCGGTCGAGTCGGGCCGCGCCAGGCCGCCCCGGGTCGCACCGAGCTGGTCTGTACCGTGCTGGGTCGGGCCACGCCCCGCCGTGCCAGGCTGCGCCTCTTCGGGCCGGGCCAGGCCCCTTCAGGCCGGACCGCGCCCCTTGGGGCCGAGTTATGTAATTATTCGTCCCAGTCTGACACCCCTGTTGGGTCATACCCGTCAAACTGGGTCAACCCGACCCATCGGCCCATTGGGCTAAACGGGTCGGGCCAGTTATTCACTTAAACGTGAATAACTTAAGGACCGCGTGTCTGATCGATTCCCCATCGGCAGAACTGTGACTCTTTCTATGAGAAGGTCCTATTAAGATACTCTATGTGAGTTTTTGGATGCTTTTGGATATCTTCCGGGTTAGATATGAGCATATTTCTAACCGGGCCCCTAGAACAGAAAAGATAATATCTCTCATACCGTGTGTCTGATTGACGCGTCTTCTGTCGTGCTGTGTTCTATTGACGAGAAGGAACATTGGGATGCATCACCTCTGGACTTTGTGACAGTTGATGTATCTACCACCTTGGCTTGTGGAGCGGACCCTCCTGGTATCGAGCCTGCTGTGTGCAGGAACGCTAGAGCTAGTTACGACTCTGAAGACGATGACGATAATACTTGGATCCTACGTGGGTTCTATAGAGAGGAAGACTGTACTTGGATCCTCCATGGGTTCGGTAGCGATGACGACTATACATGGATCCTACGTGGGTTCATTAGCGATGGTTACTGTACTTGGATCCTACGTGTGTTCGGCAGTGACGAATTCTGTACTTGGATCCTACGTGGTTTCGACTGGGGAGATGATTAATAGGCTACATCTATCATCTCCACCCCTATTCATGTGTATTATACCTATGTGAGCTGAGTCTTGATTTCTAGTCATTTTCATCGATGTGATTGACTTACTTTCCTGTGTAGATTGGGTTGTGCTTCCTATGTGGACTAGGTTGTTATTGGGCTCGTGAGTTGTAGCCGAACTAGAATTGATGACTTAGGTATATGTTTGGGAATATACCTAAGTAGAGTTGGTTGATACTTCATGATTGTATCATTCATTTGTATTTATCCTTTATGGATTCTGGGAGACTTTCGGGGGTCTCGGGGTCCCAACTGAGTATCGTATACTCACCCATCCACAGGCTATGCCTGAACTACGTTGTATTGGATGCAGACGATAGACAACACTGATCGAGGTAGAGTCTGGTGGAGCGGGACGGTACCTGGAGGTGGACCACTTGGAAGGACGTACACGGAGCGGACGGTCGGACCTGAGGAGCATAGGAGACCATATGTACCCACCCTTCATGTGGGATATCCGGAGGACGACTCAGTGGTTTCTGGTTTACTTTACTATAGTTGTTCTTTCTTTACTGTTGTACTGTACCTTCAGTTGGGTTTGTATTCTGGCCCATTTATTTTCCATCACTTACTTTTATACTCATTTTACTTAGTGTTTACTTCAATTTGTGTACTCTATTGTGTTTGTTTACTTATACAATAGCAAGTCCTTCCCTTTTATCGGGATTTACGCCTTTGGTGATAGTCACCAGCCCCTGGCCTATGGAAGGCGGGTATGGGGTACCCACGACACGGGCCCCGATGATGGGTTGTGACAAATTGGTATCAGAGGAGTCGGTTCTACCTGAAAAATTGGACTCTGATAATCTCTTCCTGTGAAGAAATATTTTTAAGGGTATTGAGTATGGTTATCAGTCCAGGGAGTCCATTGTTGGTGTGGCGGCCGACGTATCCATACACTAGGACCCTAACATCTGATTTTGGACTAAGTGCATGAAAAAATTGATTGCATGTGTGTTTCAAAAGTTTTCTTAGTGATTAATTTGTGTGAGATCACCAGGTATACTATAATAACCATGGCGCACTTGTTTCTTTTCAGGATGGCTCCACGATGGTAGCCAACTAGGGTTCCAAGTTACGTGCGAGATGACAGTCCACCGAGCGGTGAGGCCTTGGTGCAGGGCCCCGTTACAGCGGAGGCACAAGCGGTACCTCTACCCACAGGGCCACAGATACCAGCAGCCCCAGTAGCGGAGAGTGCACGTCTCCTGAGTGCACTGCATGAGTTTTAGCTTCAGAGGCCACCCAGGATCCATGGAGATACGGACACTCAGGCAGCCTAGGACTGGCTGGAGGCTATCATCTGTGTCTTCAGATTGGTAGGGACACCATTAGATCTTATGGTGATCCTAACAGAATGTCTCATGCACACATATATAGGTAGATGGTGGAGCCTGATGCTCCAGGTGCACGACGAGGCATCCCTACTTTGGACGGACTTTGAGAGCCTCTTCCACTCGGAGTTCGTTCCAGCGACCCTTCGTGCGGTGAGCATCCAAGTGTTACTACATCTATGGCAGGGCAGCATGCCAGTGGCCCAGTACTCAGCGAGATTTACCGATATCTCGTGCTACTCCATAGACATGGTATGAGACCCATTCTTATGGGACCTGACCTTTGAGCAGGGACTGAGGCATGAGATCAGGGCTTCGATGATCTCCCTTATCATTCTGACGCAGGCAGGAGTACTGGAGCGGGAAATTCTTGTGCAGAGCTTCCTTGCGGATCCTATGCCAGCAGTGTGGCCTACCACAGGGTAACACGTAGCGGATTCTTCTACAGACAGCAGCAGCCAAATGTCACAGAGGTCCAAGAGGACTAGGCCATTAGGTGGGCGACCTCAGTATACTGGTTTGGATGTGTGGGGCACACGCAGTAGAGCCAGTCATATGAGCGGTAGAAAGTGCTATGAATGAGGCAGGAAGGGCCACATGGATCGTGACTGCCTAACCTGCCATGCAGAGGAGTAGAAGATGGTTGAGGGACCACCCAGGCAGAGCCAGAGGTTCGATTGTGGTAGTCGGCAGGGAGCAAGCGGACGAGGCAGAGAAGCTGGCCGAGTAGCAGGTGGTGGGAAACGCCTTGAGGCTCTACCACCACCACCACCACCACGAGGTCCACCCCGACCACAAGGTGCTGGCGGACAGAGGCCGGCACAACTTCAGGAAGTGGAGGCTTACGACTACGGCGTGCCTCAGAGGATTCGTGGTACAATCTGTGTCCACTCCACCCTTGCTGCAGTTCTTATAGACACTAGAGTGAGTCGTTATTTTATTGTCGTTGGGCTTGTTCGGAGCTCGTAGATTTCGACGAAGCCGTTGGCTCTATCCATACCGCTAGAGACTCCTACGGCAGTAGACTTGACTATTACGCACAGGTGCCGTTAGTGTGACTTTACTCTAGGAGGCGAGAGCTTCGGCTGGGATCTTCTTGTAGTGGCGTCGAGGCCTTACGACGTAATATTGGGAATGGATTGGTTATCTATAGCACATTCTTAGATCGACTGTTTTAGGTGCAATGTGCGTTGTGTCTGCACAGATGGGAGCATGTTCACCTTCGCCGGTGAGAAGGGAGTCTTTGTAGCGCAGGATGGACTTATGTAGAGGAGAGGGCAGCCGATCACACATCAGTGGGCGGGTCTCATCCTAGGAGTAGTTGATGTGTGGAGTCCGTGTTTTCTTGTTGTGTTGGATCAGTTCTCGGACATTTTTCCTGAAGACGTTCTAAGAATACCTCTTCACAGAGAGGTAGACTTATATATTGACTTGTACCCCAGTACACCCCCGATATCTACTCCAGCACATCGGATGGCTCCCGCTGACCTTCAAGAACTGCGGGTATAGCCAGAGGACTTCTAGGGAAAGGGATTCATCCGACCAAGTGTTTCACCCTAGGCTTCTCCGATTTTATTCGCCAAGAAGGTGGATGGGAGCATACGACTATGTGTTGACTACCGTCGCCTGAATCAGGTGACTGTAAAGAACAAGTATTCACTCCCGAGGATTGATGACCTCTTTGATCAGCTTAAGGGAGCACGATGGTTCTCGAAGATAGACCTCAGGTCAGTCTATTATCAGATCAGATTTCGAGACGAGGATGTGCAGAAGATGTCCTTCAGATGTCAGTATGGCCACTACGAGTTATTGGTTATGCCTTATGGCGTATCCAATGCTCCAATAGTGTTCATGAGTCTCATGAACAGGATATTGCAGCCTTACCTCGATCAATTTGTCATAGTCTTCATCGGAGACATACTGATTTACTCGAATACTAAGGAGGATAACACCTACCACTTGCGGGTTGTACTAGTTACACTCAGAGAGAACCAGATTTATGGTATGCTCTTGAAGTGTCAGTTCTGGATTCGAGAAGTCCACATGTTGGGGCACGTTATCTTTGAGGCGGTAGTTGGTGTGGATCCTTCAAAGATCGATGAAGTACATTCTTGAGATCCACAAAGGAGTGTGATGGAGGTGCGAAGATTCATAGGTCAGGCTAGGTACTATCGACGATTTGTGCCAGATTTCTCTAGAGTTGTAGCACCACTTTCAGCTTTGAAGAAAAATGGTAAACCCTTCATGTGGTCAGATAAATTTCAGCAGAGCTTCCAGGAGACGAGGCAAAGATTGACCAGTTCACCCATCTTGAGGCTACCGGAGGAGGGCGTAAGGTACGTAGTTTAATGCGATGCATCAGGGACTGGACTTAGGTGTGTCCTGATGTAGGAGCGTGCAGTGATTGCTTATGGTTCACGACAGTTGAGGAAGCATGAGCAGAACTATGCTACCAATGACATGGATTTAGCAGAAGTGGTATTCGCCTTGATGATGTGGCAACACTACCTGATGGGGGAGTGCTTTACAGTCTATTCTGACCACCAGAGTCTTAGGTATATCTTCCCCTAGAAATACCTGAACCTGAGACAACGGCTATGGATCGAGATCCTCCAGGACTATGACTTTGTGATAGTCTATACTCTTGTGAAGGGGATCATAGTACCTGATGCTCTGAGGAGGATATCGGAAATTCAACTATTTGGAGAGGTGACGGAGCAGCTAGTCGCGTTGCAGATATCCTTCGTGGATAGAGATGGAGAAGCCTTTCTACAGTAGGTCATAGTCACTCCTCCACTACATCTGCGGGTCAGAGAGGCACAACATGGGTATGTTAATTGTGAGATGCGACGTGTTCAGATTTCCACATGGCAGGAACCTGATGGTTTTTTTGTAGGAGGAGAAAACGTCATCATTTTTAGGGTACATACCATGGTACCAGTTTCATTACAGGGGGAGATTCTGAGGGAGTTTCCCACTTCCCCTCTAGCGGTACATCCTAGAGTATAGAAGTTGTACCAAGACCTCAGATGAAAGAAATAGTGGTCGGGTATGAAGAAGGTTGTGGCAGAGTTTGTTTCTTGATGCCTCACATAACCGAATTTGATGGCGGAGCACCCGGTACCGAAAGTCTTGGTGCAGCCCTTAGAGGTCCTGGAGTGGAAGTGGGATGGGATATCCATGGATTTATGGATGGTGATTCCACGTACATCCAGAGGACATGACTTCAGCTGGGTGATTATCGACTGAATCACCATGTCTGTCACGAACCAGGCCGGGTCGTCATCCGACCCGGTCCGCGACATGGCCCGAAGGGCGTTCCCGATCCCCACGGGCTGGCAACTAGTGTCGGGCATCAAAACAAACCAGTTGGGAACGGTTTGTCCCATGACAAAGACAAGAAAATATAAATTGAACAAGCAGATAACTAAAGGAAAATAAATTGAACAATGCGGCAGCGGAGAAATGAATAAACAAAGAAACGTGACATACCTCTGGTGACCCCACGGATCACCACGGTACGACAACCACACTCGCTCCCAAAAGCGATCCAAGACTGAACCCTGCAACTGAAAAGTAATGTAGGCGTGAGCACCGAGATGCTCAGTAGGAAAGCCAAAAACAACCACATCCTATGTCCCTACCTTTAATAAGAAATCCAACCAATGCCAGTTTGGAAAATAAGATATACTAAAATAGTATTTTCCTCCTTTTCAAATTCAAGTAACGAGTTTGCATCTTCAGGTAAAGCCTTTTACTTCCACTACATTTTAAAAATAGGTTTCAAGCATGCTTTTAACATTTCAAAATGAAAAGAAACCAGTTTGGATTAAAATATGGTTTTCACAAACGAGGCATCAAGTATGAAACAACTAAAAAGAAAGTTACATCGTCAGCAGCATGACATAAAGTGAGCACCATGGGTAATCCCTATAGGCAGCTAGAACGAGTGGGAACCTAAAGACCTCGTACCTCAGTGAAACGTGGCTTAGAAGACCACGACCCTCAGAAAACGTGGCTTAGAAGGCCACGACCCTCAGAAAACGTGGCTTAGAAGGCCACGACCCTCAGAAATTCATATGTTTAGTTAGTGTTGTTGCGTCAATCCTGCTAGACAAACCGGGATGAACCCCTGCCGTGTCATCTAGCGTACTAGTCCTGGTCACCCACCTAGATACCCGGGTTTTCCCATTGTGCTCTATTTCAAATGGTGGTGAGTTTTCTTTATCAAGCAATCAAACAAATACATTACACTTTCATTATCTGAAACTCATTCAACCTTTCACCACCGCACACCCTACTTAAGTGCATTCCCCCTCTTTACACCACACAAACACGCACAAGCCTTTAAACTAGGCACACACCACAAACCACCCATCAACACTTGCATCACATTTTAATTTCAAATTTAGGGGAATGACTAAAAAGGGGTTTTCTATTTTCGCAAACCAAATCTTAAAGTGGAAACGGGCCTTTCATAAAACATTCTTAAGATGTCAAACATTCTTAATTACATAAAGAGAACACTTTTTACAATCAACCGGCCAAAAGGCCAAACACCTTTGGAAATACACATTACCAATTCAAAACCACTTAAGAAATTAATTTTCAATAAAAAGTCACTTAAGACCAACGGCTTTGAAATACATTTCAATTTACCAATACAAGGAATAATAGTTTCTAGCAACCGCAATCAGATTCCATAGCATGTATATATATATATAGCATAGTGTGAAACATATTCTTAAAACAGTCAAGCAATTATGAATTTCAAATTAAAAGCTTAGGCATAGGGGACCTACCTCAAAGCACGCAGCTTTTGACGATGGCAGCCCGAGACCGCTTCACCTACACACATATACTTTTTCATATATATATATATATCCTTTGATCCAGACACATATTCCCCGCGCCATGAGGAAACATGTGCAAGGAGGATATGTATATATATACATGCCTACCCATGTATATATATGTAGGCGTTTGTCGTCAACCACACGAACTCACCATGCAACGACCAACGCGCTACAAAATAATTTAATAAAATAATTCAACACTGAACAATCTATAAAAAATTTCAAAATAACACAACAAGGGTTTGCACCAATAACACACTCAATTTTAAGTAGGAAAAGCCACTTTAAAACCAAAAGTACATTAAAGCGACATTAAAACATACTTTCAATCTTTTAAAATAATTTACAATAGATATTGAGAAATGCACAACAAGGCTAACATGCTCAAAGTGGTACATTTCCCATCAAAAATCCTTTTTAAACACACACGCACCTCAAGTACCTACAAAAACACATTTCACACTATTCAAACAATTGATTGAACACTTCCAATGATTTTCACAACAAGGCACATACACACAAATGCCCTCATTTGAATATTCAAACTCACTTTTGAAAACGCACGCCAAAATATTATCCAAACATGCTTCACACACTTGATAAGATTTAATAAACCACTTGAAAATTTTATGAAACAACTTCAAACGGTATCACAAGACTTTGAACGCAAAAGCCCACCCAACATCCTCTTCTAAGGCCAAACGCACGCCAATAACATGTCAAAACATAATTCTTAGCCCTTGCGCAACATAATAAAACACTAATAATCAGCTCAACGAAGGTTTTCACAATAAATTGCACACATATAGTATAAACATTCTACTAACCAATCAAATGGGTATTAAACCTCAAACAAAACTAAATCTGCAGCACACAAACTAATAAATAAACATGCTAAATTCGTCAAACTCACAAATTAATTTGCCAAACAATAATTACATGCAGAACCACCTACCTCGGTGTAGATAAACTTCACGAATTTGGTGCGCAACTCCAATTTCTCACCAGACGCCCCGCAATAAACTCAGATTGAACGCTGCGACGAGAGTGAGGGAGGCTAACGGAGTAAGAGCGAGGGCTGCCAGAGGTGTGCCGCGCGCTAGGGAGGTCGCCGGAGGGTCCGGCCGTGAAGAAGGGGCGCGACCAAGGGAGGGTGCGGCCGACGGCGGTCGGGTGCCGGCCGGGAGGAGGGGGAGTCGGAGGTCTCGCCTGCGCCGGAGCCGGGAGAAAGTGGGTAGGGGCGGCACCCGGAAAGGGAGGAGGCGCGGTGAGGGCGGCGCGAGCCCAGTCCGCCGGAGGAGGTCTGGGGGTCCGGCGAGGTGAGGGCGTCGGGCGGGGAGCGTTAGGGTTAGAAGGGGGGGTTGGGTTTCGACGCGGAACAGAAGGGAGAAAAAAAAAGAGGGTCCGCGCGGGGAGATGGGGAAAGAAAGATAGGAGGGAAAGAAAAAAAAAGAAGAAAGAAAAAAAAACAAGAGGAAATAAAGAAGAAGAAAAAAAAAGAATAATAAAAATAAAATAAAATAAGGACTAAAGGGAGGGAAAAGATAAAATAAAATAAAAGATCAAACAAAAGAGGATAAAAGAAAAAGAAAATAAAATAAAATAATAATGAAATAAATGAAAACAATAATCTAATTAATAATAAAAAAAGTTATTACTAATGCTAAAACTAATAATAACAAAACCAAAATAATAGAAACGACCAACTAAAAACATTAGCTGAAATAATAATGATCATAATAATAATAATAATATAATAAAACAAACCAAAATAATGTCACTATTAACTGCGCCTGGACACCGTGTATGGCCACTTGAGCGGTTTTGTGTGCGGTCGCACGCACGGGCGCGTTCGCGCGCTTAGTCGCGATTACGGTTGAGCACCCATAAAAGATCTCAAAATCCTTTTAAAATAGAACCGGTTCAAACTGCAACTCAAAAGAAAGACTTAAAATAATTAAATTAAAATAATGCGTTGGTCGGGGTGTGACAATTCTCCCCACCATAAAAACTTTCTGCCCCCAGAAAGTAACCCATCCAAATGAGGAAACAAACATGAGTTCGAAACTGAACAAGGCCAACAAAATCACAATTCGGCGTAAATTTTCACTCCATCAGTCACACCCGACCAACTCTGAGGGAAACTGAAAATATAAGAACTAGCAGGAAACGAGGAGGGTTCTCCCCACCACAAGAACCCGACTATCACAACCGACATTGAGGCTCTTAGCATGAACTAACTCTGGAACTGCTAACTTGATCCAAGAGGGAACCACCACACAGACCAAACCTAGAAAAAGGAACTTCACGATTCATGGTGGGTCTCCCCACCATTTAAGAACTGACCAGCTAAAGCCAATTAGCACAGAATAATACGAGAAACCTAGCACAAACCAACCCATGAACTCTCTGCATAAAGCAGACCCCCACCACATGGGGTCATCGACGAAAGACCCCAAACCAAGTAGCGGACCCACCCTTATTCATTATTTTCCAAGACGCAAGTGTCTCCAAAACGAGAACCTCCTAAAACAAGAACAGGTCACCAAAGGAGCTAGCCACATGAGAGCGATAATCATCTTGAGACTCACAGCCATAAAGAGACAACTTCAAAGCTTATATTTGGGGAGGCGCAACCACTAAAATTACAAGAAAAAAAGATACCACCACGCCTCCTTACTGCGAAAGTGGGGTATTCAAGGAACAAAGACCACAACGAGGCAACGAGGCCACTACGCCACTTACAGCAGGACAGAACCTTCAAAGACGGGAGAACTACAACAAGGAAATTCACACCGTCCCCATTTCATCATTGGAGACAAAAATTAAACCAAGGTTCCCCACACCCAACGATTCCTGACTGCGTGAAAAGCTTCGCTTCGAGACCTGTGGTTGGAGCTCTGATGTCTTGAAGCATCTGCTGCCCCGCAGTCAGGAGCTGACATTCTCCTGTCGAGACTCATCCTGACGAAGCCGCTAGCAGAACCTCTCTAGGTTTCCCAAACAGCCACTCTGTCGACAAGTCTTAAATGAATGACGATAAGGAGACCTAAAGTACCCAAACCGGCCACACAAGAAGCGAACAAGAGAGTGGCCCGACTAATAGAAGATGGAGTTGATAATGAAACTTGTCTGAGATGGGTTCCTCCGGCTCGCTCTCACAAAATTGGGAACCATCCCAAACACCAAAGGGAACCGGTCCTTGAACAATAGACGAAGACCCCACACAAGAGAAACTTTAACTGATTCTGCAATGTTATCTTTGGAGAAAAGGGAACCAACTTCTTGAGATGCCCAACGTAGGCCTTCACTATTCATTGGCCTTGCTGGACACTCACGAGTTCTGCCACTTTCCTTGCCTTCACTTCCTTGGGTATAAACCATCTGACGAGCGTCGCCTTAGACACCTTCCAAGATGCACCATCATGCAACGATGCTGGGATTATTTCCTCCACCAATCCCAAGTTGCACCTTCAAACAGACCTGAACCAACACGAACTCTCTTAGCTTTGGGAGTTTCCAATAACCTGAAAACACCAACGGTTTCACCAAGCCAGTCCGCTACCTTTGATAGATCATGATCACCACGGAATATGAACAAAAACCGGAAAGAATTCAATTCCACCACCCTGCTAAGAGTCTAGGTAGAACCAACAACTAGAAGAGACTCACTAGAAACTTCTGGGACTTTTCTGGGCAGCATATTCAAAACAGGAGGCACGAATCCGAATCAAAAGTTATCATAAATCAAAATTCCACACCACAATCACAAACGAAAGCTCAAACTCGAATCACTATTCCAACCACAATTCAGTACGTCAAAACCAAGAACTCGCGAAAAGGAATACCCATCACGAAAAGAGAACGCTAAACAATTTCTTACTCACTTTTCTAAACACTTGAAAAACCCTTTTTGAAAACCATTTTTCAGCAAACAAAACAACTTAGATATCCACCATCGGTATCCCATGAAGTCTCACACATAAGTATCCTTGTGCTAGCTCAAGCACCCATCCACTCACGTCACCAATTTCCCCACTTTTCACATGCGCACCTCAATGTGTGATCACTTGTAGGAATACCAAGGGTGGATTAATGACACTTATCATTTCCAAATCAGACCATTAAGCACAAAGCACAAATTCTCAACCAATTTGAAAAAGTAACTTATCATTAAGGAAATACATTTCCAATTTCCAAAAACATTTCCAATTCACATTCCAAAAAGTGTTACTGAGATTTCAAAACAACTTCCAAAACACCCCTCATTTTCCCTTTTGAAACCACACATTTGTTAAAAGAAAACAATTTCCATTTCAAAACCATTTTTCCACTCTAACACCACATTCCCAATTCAAACCACCTTCACAAAAATCCATTTTCATTTTTGAGATCTACTCACACCAACCAAAATGAAGGTCAAACATAACTCACATCAAAATTTCCAAAAATAAGGGACTAGTGGCGATGCCAACCCGGTAACATGGCTTAGCAGACCATGCTCCGAGCGGGTATCCACCACGGGAAGTATCTTGAACCGTGCGCTCGGGCTGTACATGGGTCGCTACTCCATGCAAGTCTGCCGCGTAACACTGGCTCACTTCCTTGGTCATCCCTCATCCACACATACCAATCCAAAGAAGAAAAATTCAAATCCTGGACTACCCCTGGAAACTCGAGTCTCGGGACGGGCAAGGGTTCATGACGTCCTTCCCGCACCTACCTCTCGAGTCCCGACACACCTAATCACCAAGCTACATGACACCCCAAATAACAAGGGCACCTCTGATACCATTTTGTCACGAACCAGGCCGGGTCGTCATCCGACCCGGTCCGCGACATGGCCCGAAGGGCGTTCCCGATCCCCACGGGCTGGCAACTAGTGCCGGGTATCAAAACAAACCAGTTGGGAACGGTTTGGCCCATGACAAAGACAAGAAAATATAAATTGAACAAGCAGATAACTAAAGGAAAATAAATTGAACAATGCGGCAGCGGATAAATGAATAAACAATGAAACGTGACATACCTCTGGTGACCCCACGGATCACCACGGTACGACAACCACACTCGCTCCCAAAAGCGATCCAAGACTGAACCCTGCAACTGAAAAGTAATGTAGGCGTGAGCACCGAGATGCTCAGTAGGAAATCCAAAAACAACCACATCCTATGTCCCTGCCTTTAATAAGAAATCCAACCAATGCCAGTTTGGAAAATAAGATATACTAAAATAGTATTTTCCTCCTTTTCAAATTCAAGTAACGAGTTTGCATCTTCAGGTAAAGCCTTTTACTTCCACTACATTTTAAAAATAGGTTTCAAGCATGCTTTTAACATTTCAAAATGAAAAGAAACCAGTTTGGATTAAAATATGGTTTTCACAAACGAGGCATCAAGTATGAAACAACTAAAAAGAAAGTTGCATCGTCAGCAGCATGACATAAAGTGAGCACCATGGGTAATCCCTATAGGCAGCTAGAACGAGTGGGAACCTAAAGACCTCGTACCTCAGTGAAACGTGGCTTAGAAGACCACGACCCTCAGAAAACGTGGCTTAGAAGGCCACGACCCTCAGAAAACGTGGCTTAGAAGGCCACGACCCTCAGAAATTCATATGTTTAGTTAGTGTTGTTGCGTCAATCCTGCTAGACAAACCGGGATGAACCCCTTCCGTGTCATCTAGCGTACTAGTCCTGGTCACCCACCTAGATACCCGGGTTTTCCCATTGTGCTCTATTTCAAATGGTGGTGAGTTTTCTTTATCAAGCAATCAAACAAATACATTACACTTTCTTTATCTGAAACTCATTCAACCTTTCACCACCGCACACCCTACTTAAGTGCATTCCCCCTCTTTACACCACACAAACATGCACAAGCCTTTAAACTAGGCACACACCACAAACCACCCATCAACACTTGCATCACATTTTAATTTCAAATTTAGGGGAATGACTAAAAAGGGGTTTTCTATTTTCGCAAACCAAATCTTAAAGTGCAAACGGGCCTTTCATAAAACATTCTTAAGATGTCAAACAGGCTTAATTACATAAAGAGAACACTTTTTACAATCAACCGGCCAAAAGGCCAAACACCTTTGGAAATACACATTACCAATTCATAACCACTTAAGAAATCAATTTTCAAAAAAAAGTCACTTAAGACCAACGGCTTTGAAATACATTTCAATTTACCAATACAAGGAATAATAGTTTCTAGAAACCGCAATCAGATTCCATAGCATGTATATATATATATAGAATAGTGTGAAAAATATTCTTAAAACAGTCAAGCAATTATGAATTTCAAATTAAAAGCTTAGGCATAGGGGACCTACCTCAAAGCACGCAGCTTTTGACGATGGCAGCCCGAGACCGCTTCACCTACACACATATACATTTTCATATATATATATATATATCCTTTGATCCAGACACATATTCCCCGCACCATGAGGAAACATGTGCAAGGAGGATATGTATATATATACATGCCTACCCATGTATATATTTGTAAGCGTTTGTCGTCAACCACACGAACTCACCATGCGAAGACCAACGCGCTACAAAATAATTTAATAAAATAATTCAACACTGAACAATCTATAAAACATTTCAAAATAACACAACAAGGGTTTGCACCAATAACACACTCAATTTTAAGTAGGAAAAGCCACTTTAAAACCAAAAGTACATTAAAGCGACATTAAAACATACTTTCAATCTTTTAAAAGAATTTACAATAGATATTGAGAAATGCACAACAAGGCTAACATGCTCAAAGTGGTACATTTCCCATCAAAAATCCTTTTTAAACACACACGCACCTCAAGTACCTACAAAAACACATTTCACACTATTCAAACAATTGATTGAACACTTCCAATGATTTTCACAACAAGGCACATACACACAAATTCCCTCATTTGAATATTCAAACTCACTTTTGAAAACGCACACCAAAATATTATCCAAACATGCTTCACACACTTGATAAGATTTAATAAACCACTTGAAAATTTTATGAAACAACTTCAAATGGTATCACAAGACTTTGAACACAAAAGCCCACCCAACATCCTCTTCTAAGGCCAAACGCACGCCAATAACATGTCAAAACATAATTCTTAGCCCTTGCGCAACATAATAAAACACTAATAATCAGATCAACGAAGGTTTTCACAATAAATTGCACACATATAGTATAAACATTCTACTAACCAATCAAATGGGTATTAAACCTCAAACAAAACTAAATCTGCAGCACACAAACTAATAAATAAACATGCTAAATTCGTCAAACTCACAAATTAATTTTCCAAACAATAATTACATGCAGAACCACCTACCTCGGTGTAGATAAACTTCACGAATTTGGTGCGCAACTCCAATTGCTCACCAGACGCCCCGCAATAAACTCAGATTGAACGCTGCAGCGAGAGTGCGGGAGGCTAACGGAGTAAGAGCCAGGGCTGCCGGAGGTGTGCCGCGCGCTAGGGAGGTCGCCGGAGGGTCCGGCCGTGAAGAAGGGGTGCGACCAAGGGAGGGTGCGGCCGACGGCGGTCGGGTGCCGGCCGGGAGGAGGGGGAGTCGGAGGTCTCGCCTGCGCCGGAGCCGGGAGAAAGTGGGTAGGGGCGGCACCCGGAAAGGGAGGAGGCGCGGTGAGGGCGGCGCGAGCCCAGTCCGCCGGAGGAGGTCTGGGGGTCCGGCGAGGTGAGGGCGTCGGGCGGGGAGCGTTAGGGTTAGAAGGGGGGGTTGGGTTTCGACGCGGAACAGAAGGGAGAAAAAAAAAGAGGTTCCGCGCGGGGAGATGGGGAATGAAATAGAGGAGGGAAAGAAAAAAAAAGAAGAAAGAAAAAAAACAAGAGGAAATAAAGAAGAAGAAAAAAAAGAATAATAAAAATAAAATAAAATAAGGACTAAAGGGAGGGAAAAGATAAAATAAAATAAAAGATCAAACAAAAGAGGATAAAAGAAAAAGAAAATAAAATAAAATAATAATGAAAAAAATGAAAACAATAATCTAATTAATAATAAAAAAAAAAGTTATTACTAATGCTAAAACTAATAATAACAAAACCAAAATAATATAAACGACCAACTAAAAACATTAGCTGAAATAATAATGATCATAATAATAATAATAATATAATGAAACAAACCAAAATAATGTCACTATTAACTGCGCCTGGACACCGTGTATGGCCACTTGAGCGGTCGTGTGCACGGTCGCATGCACGGGCGCGTTCGCGCGCTTAGTCGCGATTATGGTCGAGCACCCATAAAAGATCTCAAAATCCTTTTAAAATAGAACCGGTTCAAACTGCAACTCAAAAGAAAGACTTAAAATAATTAAATTAAAATAATGCGTTGGTCGGGGTGTGACAATGTCGGCCCACTTCTTACCTATCAAAGAGCATGGCTCAGTAGAGAGATTGTGACACCTCTACATTAAGGAGATCGTGTGGCTTCATGGTTTGCCATCTTCTATCATCTCTGATCTGGATGCTCACTTTACGTCCCAGCTTTGGAAGGGTTTTCAAGAGGCGTTTGGGACGCAAGTACACTTGAGCACCGCCTTTCATACTCAGATGGATGGCCAGATTGAGAGGACCATTAAGACACTAGAGGACATGCTCCGTGCAGGCATCCTTGACTTTGGCCATAGCTAGGAGGATCCCCAAGCCTTGGTGGAGTTTGCGTACAACAACAGCTACCAAGAAACCATAAGGATGGCACCATAAGAGGCATTGTATGTCGACCATGCAGATCATCTCTTTGTGGGACTGACCTTGGGGAGTCAGCACTCGTACGACCAGAGATGGTCTAGGCTATGACAGAGAAGGTGCAGATTATCCAAGAGCAGATGAGGACTACACAGTGTAGACAAAGGTCCTATGGTGACAGGTGGCGGAGACCACTAGAGTTTGATGATGGAGACCATGTTTTCTTATGAGTCTCACCTCGACGTGGATTATGGAGATTTTTACAAGGCGGAAAGTTTTCTCCTCACTTCATCAGACCATTCCAGGTCCTCCGTAGGGTAGGCGAGGTGGATAACCGCCTGGCCCTTCCACCTCAATTGCACATGGTGCATGAAGTCTTCCACGTATCATAATTGAGGAGATATGTGCAATACCCGATGCATATCATTGATCATGGGGAGTTGCACATTGATGACGAGGCGACATTTACGGAGGTATAGGTGGAGATCGAGGATCAACAGGAGCAGGTCCTACGTGGACGGTCGATTCCTCTAGTGTGCATTCATTGGAAGCACGGGAACCTCCAGGAGAGCACATGGGAGCGGGAGGCTCAGATGCGTGCACAACACCCTCATTTCTTTCCCTAGTTTATGATGTAGCTTTACAGGGATGTAAATCCCTGATATGGGAGTAATATAAAGACATGGAAACTTCATGGAAATTTTTTTTCTTAATTTCTATGGAATTTTATGAGTACGCAGTTTCTGACGACACTTGATTCTGAGGCCCGGTGTGCCCAGAATCAATTTCAGAAGTTTAACTCGGGTACATTCTGTAAACGAACTAGCGGGTTTTTCTATATTCTGAACCGGTGCTCGGAATTGAAATATGATGGCACCGATGAACTCGCAGCACTGGTATTTTCTAAAGAGGACTTTTACCGTAGATGCGTTTGCACGGGAGTAGAAGTTATTTTTGGGGTTCAAATAAGAAGTTAATAAAATTGTGTTCAATTTTATTTTATTATCCTTAGAAGTTAAACCCTCCCATGGGATATTGATGGTGGGGACCACAACCACTCAACTTCCCATGTGTGGTTATGTGGGAGGTGTGGCCCACATGAGCCCCACCCGTTTCACATTCCATAAACTTTAACCCCCTTTGAACTCCCATGTTAATTACATGGCAACTCCCCATTATTATTGTATCCTTTCAATGTGTAACTCTTCCTCTCCCCTCTCCACCTATTTAATTATTTCAAACACACACTTAATTAATTAATTTAACATCATAAATTAAATGAAATAAGTGTTTTTATTTTGAAATATGAATGCATGGAAAAATAAAATAAAATAAGGAGGAGCCTTAATTTATTTTGGTTAGAATGGTTGTGTGAGGAGGAATTGGGAGAACTCTAGTTTATTTTTTGAATATCTTCATCCTCAATGAAGAATGCCAACTCTCTGACGAATAACATCACTCGATGACCCCAATTTCTCCATCCACTTCTTCCTCCGCGGCAAGGGAGGAGGCATCGACACTGGAACTCGCTAGCGATGATGCATCAACTATTCTCCTCTTTGTGATAGAAGAGGAGACATCCCATCCTCGGATGCACACCAACGACAATGGAAATGATGCTGTTATCCACGATTCTTGAAAACCATGAACTCTTTTTCAAGGAAGGGGTTTAATCATGAACGTTGATGTTTACGTACCCCATTCTTGTTGGAAATCATTGTTGAATATGCCTGATTGCTATCATTTTAGGAGGAGGGTGCGAGCCGAACGAACACGACCCGACACCCCTCTGTTGTTCTCGTTTATTATTTTATAGTTAACAATTTATGGTGGACGAAGCACCACGCCGTCGCACCATGGCAGGAATGAGGCGAAGGAAACTGATTACATCATGCTGGTTGTGCGGAATGAACAACGGCCCGCTACACGGACCGCTTCGGCAGAAGAATCAGACGGCTCGTCGGTCGGCCAAGCGGAGCTGGACCACTGACCATGGAGGGCACCGCACTAGAGGACCAGCGGCCTGCCCATGCGGACAGCATGCGTAGAAGACAGGTCGGTCTAGCCGGCCTCTTCTGGGAAGGGTGGCACTGCCATTGCAAAAGGCCGAGGGGGGGGGGGGGGGCGCCCCCCTGGAGCCGACTCGGCTTTGGCCACGTAGCTCGGCCAGTTGGCTGAGCCAGCCGGGCCACTCCGGGCGTGGCCGAGTCGGGCCGTGCCAGGCCGCGCCATTTCGGGTCAGGTCTCGCCACATCAGTCCGGACCGTTCCCCTTTGTGCCGAGTTACATAATTATTCGGACTGGTCTGACACACCTTTTGGGTCGGACCCATCAAACTGGGTCAACCCATCCTGTTGGCCCACTGGGATAAATGGGTTGGGCCTGTTATTCACTTAAACATGAATAACATAATTACCGTGCATTTGATCGAAGCGCCATCTGCGGAACTGGGAATCTATAGATGAGACGGTCCTTTTGCGATACTCTAAGTTAGTTTCGAATGATTTTGGATATCATTCGGGTTAGAAACGATCATACTTCTAATCAGGCCCCTCGGACGGAATAGCCAATATCTCTCAGACCAGGAGTTCGATTGATGCACCGTCTGTCGTGTTGAGTTCCTATTGACGAGACGAAACATTTGGATACATCAACTATGGACTTCGTGACAGTTGATGTATCGACCCCCTTGTCTCATGGAGCGGACCCTCCTAGAATCGAGTGTGCTGTGTGCGGGAACCCTAGAGCTGTTTGGGACTTCGACGACGATGATGACTGTACTTGGATCCTACGTGGGTTCAGCAGCGAGGAGAACTGTACATGGATCCTCCGTGGGTTTGGCATCTATGAAGAATATACTTGGATCCTATGCCGATTCGGCAGTGATGGTTACTGTACTTGGATCCTACGTGGGTTCGGTAGCGACAACTTCTGTACTTGGATCCTACGTGGGTTCGGTAGGGGAGATGATTTAGAGGGTACATCTATCATCTCCACCCTTCTTCGTGTGTAGTATACCTGTGTTAGATGAGTCTTGATTTTCAGTCATTTTCATCAATGTTATTGACTTGATTTCCAGTGTGGATTGGGTTGCGCTTCCTGTGTGGACTGGGTTGTTCTTTGGATCGTGACTTGGAGCTGAACTTGAATTGATAACTTATGTATATGTATGGGCATATACCTAAGTAGAGTTGGTTGATACTTTGTGTTTGTATATTTCCTTTGTGGTTTATCCTTTGTGGATTTTGGGAGACCTTCAGGGGTCTCGCGGTCTCTACTGAGTATAGTATACTCAACCATCCACAGGCTATGCCTGCACTACGTTGTGTTGGATGCAGAGGATAGACAACACTGATTGAGGTGGAGTCTAGTGGATCGGGATGATACTTGGAGGTGGACCACATGGTGGGACGTAAACGGAGCAGACGGCCGGACCCGAGGAGCTGAGGAGACCATCTGTACCGACCCTTCAGGTGAGATATCCGGATGACCTCTCAGTGGTTGTCGGTTTACTTTACTGTAGCTATTCTTTCTTTACTGTTGTACTGTACTTTCAGTTGGGTTTGTATTCTGGTCCATTTACATTCCAGCACTTCGTTTTGTACTCAGTCTACTTAGTGATTACTTCATATTGCGTACTCTTTTGTGTTTGTTTACCTATAAAAAGTCAATGTCTTCCCTTTTATCAGGATTTACACCTTTGGTGCTAGTCGTCAGCTCCTCGTATATGGAAGGTGGGCTTGGGGTAGTCATGGCATGGGCCCCGAGGACTGTTCTTGACATGATCATTCAATGTTGTATACATAACCCCTTATAGTGAAACACCAAGCTCCACTCCACTAATCTCTACTACAACTTCATTATCTTTCTCTAATATCTCCTCTATTATCAACCTCCACATGACTTCTCTCGGAATCCTCTACCAAAATAGTTACCACTATGTCATGGGAAAATATTTTTGGAAATTACAACATAGACCTATAAAACTATTTTCTATCTCAAGAATCATAACCAACCCATAAGGGATAAGGGAAATGATCAAAAACTATCTCTCAAGATACCACTTGAACCATACCACCATCGAATCCCACAATAGAAATGAAAATGTACACCACATATTCAACAAATCCACATGAACACGGCATTTCATACTAGTAACCATCACCTCAGAAACACATAAACATTCACTCAACTATCACATATTCTATAAATACGAAGGAAAACAATCATCCAACCATGACACAACAATCCAAATGCATAGAAATCAAGGAATTCAATATTAAACATATAAATATTATTTTCCATGGGCATCAATGACTCACACACATTATCAAAATAGTGTCTTAATATAATGTATCTTGATTAAGAATTATGTTTTACCTTAATCAAATGATTGGTTTTTGTAAACAAGCATAACATCGATAAGGAATAATCACATCTAAAAAACAGCACAATTTTGATCGTCACATCATCATGTAAATTGAAAATACATGATAAAATAAAAGATCAATAAATCTTATGGTACTAGGAATGAATCGGTGTTTCATAATCCACTGTACTCTTCTGCATGATACTACGCATCCACGACACCTAAATAAAAGAAATGATCCTTCCATAAATTACATTCTTTTGATAATTTTGGATCTCTAATATCAAATGTATAATCATCACATTGTTTTTGATATCCAACATTTCAATATCATTGACATGGGTGTCATAAAAGAGATAAACACATACCAGATGGAATTGTAATAAATAATTACTTCTATAAATCAATTGTAGGATCTCTAACCAATAACAAACTCTTCTAATGTGGGAAAAAACCTTAAAGTCCTAAAAACTATGGTGAGAACACACTACCCTAAAAAATACTCCTATTTCTATGTATAGGGGGACCCATCAAGAAAAAGTGGTATACCGAATATCTTCCATAATTTAGTAGTTCATCGAATATATACATCTCTCTGAGGTTGTAATGTAGTTTCGAGGCATTATGGAGCACACAAAAAATATGTAATCCCATCCAAAAAATAATTGAAAAAAAGGGTCCTATTCTGAGGCAGTGGACCTCGGGACTATAGGAAACCACAAAACCTATTCCCTAGAGTCTTTTCAAAAAGTCTATAGTATCTATTGAAATATATAATACTTCACTATCATCTAAAATAAGAAACCTAAAAAATAAACCACCCTTTTCATTCTAGTGTTGGGATGAAATATCCTCTATAACCCACTATACATATGTAGAATCTTGAAAAACCTCTTTCTACAACATCCTCCATAATGCATCGACCACAAAATTATACTTCATATATGTGTTTGAGATATAAATATCATAAAAATTATGAAACGAAATCAATCTCTATTTCTTCTAGTTTATATCACCTTATTAAATTATATACCACATTCTCTTAGGATATTTTATGTCAAAAATGCCATTCCCAATGAGATAATATCATCATATATTCTTGGAAAACACAAACCCTACTTATTAAATATCAATGTTGGCATGGTTATCCTCTTGGGGACATCACTCCCATGACCAATAAGATATCTTCACTCCACCTTTAATTAAAAAACATCCCAATCCTATATATGAATCATTATAAAACACCTTAAACATCACCCCTTCATCACGAAATTGAAGCAATTCATGAAATATTAGCTTACCAATCAAGTAGTGGAATGATTCCTAACACTAATTACACTAGATAAAGGCATGGAACTTCCTGATAAATATTCTAAATGATGTCAGAATCCATCACATGTTGGATAAAATCCTCTATCAATAAGTCGTAGGAAAAATTATGTTATGAAAATAAACCACATTCTTAGCTTCTACTATTGAAAAACCTTCCTCGACCTTAAATGAATCTATTGACCATCCCTACAAGGACTCCTTGTTCCAAATTGGCTAAAACTCTAATGGTAATAATAGAGACTTTGGAATTATCCCCCAATGTTTGGAACATCGATGAAAATGAAAAATAACTCTATGTTGATAAAAATGTTCCCCCTATAACAATAATTATATCAAGATTTTTCATTGAAAATGACAATAAAATAGTCAATAAATTCATGGAACACAAATTAAAGGATCCCGATGAATAAAATTTGTATATCCATGACACAAAATAGAATGAAAATGAACTCTATGTTCCAATAATTAAATATGTATGCCATTTTCCAGACATCACACTCCATGACCATAAAATAGTAGAACCCATAACACAACTATTTCTTAAATTCCAAACCCAAAACTCTCAATTTGAAAAATAATTTCCTATACTTATAGGAGTGTAAAAATTCAAGATTTTCACTTTCTTAATACTCTGGTAGTCCATAAAAAACTCGTACTACTTTCATTATTATTAGTGAATAACACCACAACCACCCACTATTACAGAATGGGATGAATTAAATCCTTATACATGAGAACATATATTTCAATTATCCACTACCATAGAAAATTAATTTACATCCAATAAGAAACCATCAAAATTATAGAATCGTCATGATTAAATCCTAACTCGAACTCAACATAATGTTGCAGTGCTAGTGTCACATCTTTAGTAAGGAAAACCTCTAGAAACTCCCTTATAATCTTAGGATCCATCTCTATCACAAAGTAAATTAGTTTTTATATATCATAGAAAAAAATAAGTAATGTTATCTGTATATCTATTTCCCAAAAAGAAATATAATCACAAATGGAAACAACATGATTTCCATCGATATCTAAGGACAAAACTCTACTACAGAATCATTCGATAATAGAATTCAAGTATTTAAAAAATCAATTAACATAGATACATTGTATCACTGCATATAAATAAAGTAAAGATCTAAATGAGACTGATGTGAGCTACATATCTGTATACACCCTAGACACGCATAAAAAATGTACACTTTCCTCAAACTAACAAAGTAGTCAATAGGGGTATGAGAAGCCTATGTACATCGAGTCGTATATAATGGACTGGATTGGGTAAAATAAATTTGTTTTGTGATCATGAATTAATAAAATCACAAATATAGATATATAAATAGGTATGTATACCTTGAATTATCTTTTTTCCCTATACAATTGTTTCCTCAAATGCATGCAAAATATCATACCCCTATCCTCTACCCCTCTTATAATGACAACTATCACATCCACACTCAGGATAATGTCCTAAAACATTAGAAAACTATTATGGTTAGACTCTACCTTCTATATCCCCTCCTGCACCTTTCATTCGGTCAGTTGGTGTAAAAAATTCCATGTTCTAGCTATTATTCACTAGGTTATATCAAAGACCAAGAAAACTTACACTTTCATCTTACAAATAATGAAATCCTTACTCTACCTAGATATAAACTCTATTATTTCCCAAAAATGGATGCATTTTATACCACTCTTTCATGACCCCACCGACAAAAAGGTATTCCTCTGAAGATGAAAATGAAGGACGATAGATAATGACCCCTAATTCACACTTCTTGTAGACCTCTGGTTGGAAACTGTAACGCCCCGACCCCAGTTACCCAGAGTCGGTGCATTATTACATAACATTGGCATGATCACAAGAAAGATCAAATCTCGAAAGACCGATTGGTTTAGTAGCCTTGGAAACACTAGATATATTCATAAGTTTTACATTACATCATTAAATGAAAAACTACTACAACAACATATTGTCTCCATAATCCACACTCATATCCCCACATAATATCCATGTAGGTCATTCATAACTTACTTCTTCACTTCCTGGGAAAAATAAAACATAGAAAAGGGGGGAGATCAAATGCCCAGTAAGGATAACAATATAGCGGAAACATTCATAAATAAGAATAAACTTTTAAGGCAATGTATAACTAAAACAAAAGCCTTTCAAACATGAACTTTCAACATGGTATGGCATAAATAAAATGAAATAATGCCATTTACTTACTCACATGGATATTCTACTAATCGAATAATCACATGAAAAAAAAACAACCACTTTCATAATGTTGGAATGCATAATGCCAGACTATCATAACCACATAGTCAAGGCCTCGTGCCAAGACTACAAATAAGATTTTGTCAAGGCCTTGTGCCAAGACACTAGTTTGTCTCATGAGACCTACCGATGCATCGAGGAGCTATAGCGGGCTCCACCCGTCACATATTAAGTCCAATGCATTCCCATATGAAAAGGTTTAAACATAACATAAACATTCATATTAAAACTAGTATACGAAATGTCAATACTTTCACCATAAATTATGAATGGTATAAAAATAGCACATCCACAGTCAAACATATCACAAAACTTTCAATACAATATAGAAGTTTTGTATCATAATAAATCATCTTCAAATAAGCTTAAAATCCATCAAAGGATGTTGACATAGATGAAATCAAAACTATTTGAGAGAAATATCTCTTTTTTTTGAAATCATTTAAAAGTCACACATTTATAAAGGAAGTAATTAAAAATAGATTTTTGAATCAAAGTGTCCCATACCACTTTGAAACTTTTGAAAGGAATTAACATTTAAAAAAAACATTCATGTCCATATAAATAAATCCTTAAAAACCATTTTGAAGACATTAATTAAAAAGATTTATAAAGATAAATCTTTAAAACATTTAAAATTCTGATTTTGATAAAGAGTACCTTTCTGAAATTATTCATTTTGAAATCATTTAAAAGTCACATAATTATAAAATAAAACATTTACTTTGAAAATATCCTTGTAAGCTTGTAAGGGAAGATTTGACGATTTTATAACGACGGTAAATAGCTACACCTGCCGTATAAGTTTTAAAAAAACATTCTTACCTTAAATTTGTCAAAAGGTAAAAAGTGCCTTGTTTGGAAAACGATGGAAATATTCCTTTAAAAACACATAAGGGTATAAATGACTATAACCCATATTCTTTGTAAATAGTAAAAATGTTTTGAAATACATTTCGAAGTAACATGGATGTGGATGATAAAGAAATCCCAGTAGATTATTACGTATAAACAACCTCGAATAATGAAGAGATTGCGAAATAAACCCTTACCTTGCACTTTTACTTGGATGGGGTAGGTTAACCTCCTGTATAATGGTGAAATAATTGTTATTAAATTATTCAATAATCATATACATTAATATGATATCATATATGATCTTTTAAAATTGCTTTGTTAATAATATCTTAGAATTATCGTCGTTTCGGGTGTTAACTTACTCGTTTTCTTTTATATGTTTTGTTACGTAAGACATATTTGTAATGGATAGGTTGTATATTATGCATATCCAGAATGATATCAAGTCCTTAAACATCATTTTTAAATCATCAAATGATAATTATACTTGAATGGATACGATGGAGATGAATCTTATCGCGTTCGTGGAGACGGTAGTCCGTACGTACGCACGAGGGACAATATCATTCTTTTGTTATTAAAATAATATATAAATGGTTGTTATATCATATATACAGAATAATTAACATGTTATATTTATTATTTACATGAGTTACACATCATTATTATACCCATCCAAATAATAATATATTGAATAACAATTACACCACGACATGGAGACGGTAAGTCGTACGTACGCACGTATGGTGACATGTTATTCAAAGGGTGGATAGAATAATGAATATGGTTGTAACATATTTATAATAACATCACAGTATATGTAAGATACTGTAGTTATTATTTTAGAATGGTAAGAACAAAGAATGAAGAAGTGGAAGAAGAAATGAACTTGGAGAAGGGTGGTGAAATCATTACCTCTTCTTCGGGTTCTTCCTTTTGATTTGATCAAAAGGGCTCCTTAGGTTGGCTTTCTGATCCAACTAAGGCCTCTAGTTTGTAGTGAGGGATGTTGGGAGAGTATTTGGGCAGAGTTTGGCCGAACCAAAAGGCTTTGAAGGTGTGAAGAAATGAGAAGGAGGAGCGCTCTTTTATAAGAGGGGTGAGGGGCACCTTTGGAAAAGCTAGAAATATCAATTTATAATAAATTCATATTCAGTTTCTAATGGCTCCAAAGTTGATTATTCAAAGGTTAAGGTAGGGATAGGTCGCAAACCACTCAACCAATAGAATTTAGACAGGTTTGGGTACTTATATTAACCTTATCTTTAAGTATTAACTCTAAGTTAATTAGTTTCACTTTTACAATGTCTCTTTGTATTTTTATATAATATGGTTAATAAACTTACTATATACATCCAAGCGACCACCAAGTGGTACATTAATGATGAACCTATCATGATATAAGTCTCTTGGCCGAACCTTAGATTTTTAGGAATTTAATATCAATTAATAATATAATATTTGTTTTAAGAACTATTTTATGTCAATTTTGACACTATTCAATAGTTGATTTTTGTGAAACTCATAACAGATTTATTACTTCGAACAAAGTCAATTAAATCAATCCTAATATATCATATTATCCTAGAAAATTAGTTTAATTCATTAAAAGTTTCATATTATATTTATTTGGGTATTTATAATATCAATTATTTTAATTTTTCCCTATTATAGTAATTACTGCATCATCATTGTGTCATAAATAAAATAAATTATTTAATGTCTAAAAATTATAAATATATTATCATTATGTAGGAAATCTTTTTATATTTCTAATGAATATTTATAGTCTAAAATCCAACATATATAACCCTATGTAACAATTGTTTTTCTAAAAGATATATGCTTGTGTCATTTTTGTATTCATTTTAACTTAATTAAAATAAAGTGCCATTATCACTTACAAGTGGATCCATGGGGTCCCAAAATAGACCCAAAGATTCCCATGGTCGACCATGTATCAACCAATAGGGTTAAGACACGTTTTAGGGTAATTTAGTATTATTATAATATTATTTTTTTAACCCTTACTTACCGGATTTACCCTTAACCATGGTAAATAAAATATTTACCGCAGTAATTATTCAAAATGTCTAAAAATAAAAGTTACCTATTTACACAATTTGAACATCCTGATTCCAAATATGGAATCCATTTTCCTAAATTCAAAACACAGAAGTGGCAGAAATTAATTTAAAATTAATTCCCGCTGTCAAAACAAAAAGCGTGTTTTTAAGAGATAATAACTATCAAAAGATTGACACTCGTTTATGTTCGGTTTAATTGTAAACTTATGTCCAATGTCCAACATTATATTAAATGGTAAAAATATATTCTAAATATACTTTAAAACCACTCAAATTCATAATTTATCACTATTAATTATTTTGATTAAAAAAGTTGTTTTTAATTAAAACTTGGTAATTTTCACTATTCATCAAAATATGAAAGTTATCCGAAATGTACCAAAATTTCACCTTAGGCTAAATTCGATATTCCGAATCCAGAAATGAAGTCCATTTTAAAATATAAAATATATATAATTTCAAAATTTAGGTATTACTATTCATAACGGCTAGTTTGATTAGTTATGGTGTGTTAGAACTCGGTGTTGCGTACAACACACACTATCACATTATTCAAAGAGAACCGTACCGTGGAAGCTTGGGATGTTTCATTTTAATTTTTTTTTGATGTCCCAATTTATTTAGATAGTTTAAAATATTTTATTTAAAAAGGTTTCACTATTAAAGTTGATAAAAGTGCAACACTGAAAATGAATCTGTTCTTACATTATGACTAAGAAACTCATAATATGGATTCTAAAATTATAAGGATTATATAAAGTTTAAAATTTAGTAAACACTATTCATAACCTCTTTTGAACAGCTTGTTTGGTAAGTAATGGTGCGATTGAACTTGGTGTTGCGTGTAGTGAAAGTTATTGAATTATTTTGAAGAAATAACACACTATAAAATCTTGGGGTGTTACAGAAAAACTCCCCAAAGATATAAAACAATGTCACAAAATCAATGGCATTACAAACTATAACAATAATTCATAAGAGATAATAAATAAAATGCAAGGAAAACTGCTGACATAATATATATTTTTAACCAACACCATCACACAATTAATGTATATAGCATAAAATAGTAGTGTTTAATGTCTCCAAGTTAATTACAAAAAGAAAATATAAGGTCGTGGAATAATAAATTTCTAAAGGTTCAAGTTAGTAATGTCCACTATGTTCCAAATATTCCTCCAAAAAACATGAAAATTATTTTTAATATATATAGCATCAATATAAAAGTACAAAAATAGGTATATTAAAATTATCTCATGAACATGAGAAAACTGAATACAAATGGACCTATAAGGATACAAAAAATCCAAAATTACCTAAATATGTCAATTTACCAAATCCAACCTCACCATGGATCACTCACAAAATAATTCATTATGATTTTCTAACATAATATGAATCATATCTAAACAGGTACCGAAAACTGATTCCCCACTAATATATTTCTCTAATAATGCAACAAAATACATCCCAGTGCTCTTATATCATCTATATAACATCCCATAACATCTTTTCCATATACTCATAATCCATCACAATACATATCATCACATAGTAAACTTCCTATATATATATAGTCTTTCAAATTCGATATTGCTCCCTCCTCGTACCATGCACAACACCAACAATAAGTCATCTCATCATCATGTAAAATAACGATGAAAATTTCCAATTAAACATCGGGTCATTAAAACTAGTGAATATATATCTTTCTTCTATGTGGGATTAGGGATTAATGAATTAACAACATTTTATCCACACTACCAAAATATTTTAAAAAACACCCCCAAAAAATTATATTTTTTTGGAAAAAGTTCTCAAAATGGGTGGGGTGCATATAGAAATCACAATGAACATTTAATGTATATATATTTCTATAACATATAATAATTAATGGATTTAAAACATGAGGATTAACTTATAAAAACATCACCACTAAAGGTCACAACAACCTCTACTTCCATCATTTCCTCTTAATGCACAACACAACCCAATAATCCACGATACCCAATGGACATATCACTCCTTTATTAAATGATTGAAAATTATTAGATTTACCATTATTAATAAATCTATTTGAAGATGGCAGAGTTTGAATATGAAAAGAGCATGAACCCTAGATCGAGAATATCCATTCCTATCGATGAATCAAGAGAGTAAGATGATTGTCATGTTAAGGGACCAGATTATGTTGGGCACAATGATCTCTTTGGCCTTTGTGCCAAACAAAAGTTTTATTTGTTGTGGGAGTTGAAATTTTCTAGATGCTTTGCAGATGCAGTTAAAGGTGTGGGAAATACCTTGTTTTGTGATTGTGAAACTGCATCCTCAGGATGAATCATTCGCAAAGGGTGTGTTTCACATGACTCTGTGAATATGAATGCTGTTGAGAAGCGGATTAGGCTCTTCAGACATTAGACCATTGCGTGATTGGTGATTCCAAAAGGGGTGAAGACATAGAAGTTCAATGAACTCATGGTGAGAATTACTGAGATTTGGGGATTCGTGGACAGGAAGATGACAGTAATGGGTCGTGGTTTGTACCATATTATTTTCACGTCTGATAAGCTCAAACGTCATGCCTGGTGTCTTGGATCGGTCCTTCTCAAGCTAGGCTTTCATCGAATTCATGAATGTGAATAGAATTTAATCCCCAGTACTGTGAAGAATACTTTTTCAGAAATATGGTTTCGTGTCTGTAATCTAAATTAGCTCTATTGGCATCCTCAAATTCTTTGGGACATTTCCTCGTTGGTTGGAAACCCAATCTAACTTGATAAACAGACTGAGAACCCTACCTTTGGACACTATGAGAGAATTTTAGTTGAAGTTGATATGGCTGCCACTCATGTTGAGGATGTGGTGTTAACTACCCAAGATGACAGTCCCATCCTTGGTATTATATATTAGAGAAAACCTAAATTCTTTCTGAATTGTCACTTCTTTGGTCATATTCTCTCTGAATTAAATCTAAATAAAACCTGCAACCTTTGTAAGGGTTGAGGGTATGAGACTGAAAAATGTTAGAACAACAAGAATAGGGTTGTGGCATTCAAGACTGGTAGTAACTCCATTACTGATAAGGGAGATATCAATGTTCCATCCAGGGCCTCTGGAAAAGATGAGATGGTAGATGATGGATGCCTTATAGGTAAGAATCAATGTAAGGAAGTTGATGATAATGTTGTGAAGGCCAGTTATAAGGTTGATGAAAGTTTCATGGATCCTGATCTGGGTCATTTTGTCCGAGAAATATCTAATGGGGGTACCTTCGAATGGGGAGGTCTCGAAGGGTAATGATAGGGAGAAACTGAAAATTGCATAAAAGGATCCCATTTTTGTTGATTCTGATGCTGCTATTGTGTCTACAAAAAGAGTAGAACCTACTGATGGTACACAGTCTCAGGATGAAAACCTGGCTAATACCTTTAGCATTTTCCCTGCACATATTGATGCTGCTACTGTAACAGCTGGAAGAAAAGAAGTTGTAGTGTTAGCTGAAAATGTTGAACCTGCTGATCGTACACAAAAACGGGAAGCAAACATGGCTGTTACTTTGGACATTGTCCCTACTACTATTGTGACCATTGAAAGACATGTTGCAGAACCTGATTATCCTGTGACTCAAAGTCTTGATTGAAGTCCTGGAGTCGCCCCTTTGGTGGCCCAATACCATTATTTGGGCCCTGGAATTAACCATGAACATACTGCGGAGCATGTTTCTGGTCCTGCTGATCTGGGGGAATTCTCACATGTTCATTCTTCTAAGGCTTCCAAAAGAATATTACCTGCTAGCCTACTGACTGTTCATGCTGATTTGGTCAACTGATTCTCCTTGTTTAACTTGGTGGGGGAGGATAATGGAACTGATGTTGATGATCAAATATCATATGGGGATTGTGTTACTGGCCTCCTGCCTCCTGAAAAAGATTCTAAACAGATTTATTATGGGCCTAACACTAGGCTCAGATCAAAAAAATGAAGATTCTATTCTGGAATTGTCAAGGTATTGGGAATCCACCCACGGTAAGATCCCATAGACATCTTATTATGGCTAATAGGTTGGTTCTTGTTGGTATTGAAGAGAAATGGATGAAATTTGAGAATTGGAGTTCCTTCAAATGGGCATCCATGGGATATTCCCTAGTTGAAATCAATCAATTTACAGGAAATTCTGAATCTCTATGGGTTCTGAAACATTATAGTGTTATGGTTAATTCAATTTAGACTTATTTTCCATGTATAACTCTCTCATTTCACAATAATAATGTATCTATTGTGGTGACATTTGTTTTTTCTTTAAATCTTTACACAAAAAGATGATATTCGTGGAAAATATTAGCTGATATCTTCGAGAGTATGATGAGAAATTGGGTTCTTCTTGTTGACTTTAACACTGTTCTAAGGCATGAGGAAAAAACTGGGGAGCACTTCTCTCATGCTTCAGCCTCTAATTTTTTATCTTGCATTGAAAAATTTAGCCTTACCATGGTTCCAATTTCTAGTTCTGATTACACGTGGAGTACGGACACTATTAATGGGAGACAGGCAAGCAGGCTAGACTGGTGCTTCGTTCTTGTGGATGATAGGAATAGGACAGTTGATGTGGCTGGGAGAACCATACCATGATTGCATTCTGATCACAATTCTATTCTTCTTGAGATACATTATAATAAATTAAATTCATCCCCTCTGCCTTTCAAATTCAATAATTCTTGGCTCATTATACCTGGATGCAGATAGATTGTTTTGGATGCTTGGAAAACTAGTTACTTGGGTAGCTCATTGAACATTATATGTTGCAAGCTAAAAATTGTTAAGTCCAGGTTGAAGCAATGGAGCAAGGAGTTGTTCTACTGTATTGATATTTATATAAGAGAGGCTGAAATTATCCTCTCATAACATTATGATTCTGGTCTGTCCTAGGAGTTTCCCTCCCTCGAGGAAATACATGCTGCCTCAAGACTGGACAAACTGCTAGCCCTTAAGGATAATCTGGCATAGAATGAATACTATGTTAGATGGCTGAAGGAAGGAGAAAATAACTCCAAATACTTTCATTGAATTAGAAAATAAAAAACTCCAGGAAGAGTATTAATTCTATAAGCATTAATAGGATTCTCTTTTATTCAAAGAATGGTATTGTTGAGGCTGCAACAGACTACATTGCGAAGCTATACTCAGATGTTTGAAATGATAATACTGATAAAATTATCCAATGTTTTGACCCCTCTATTGAAGATAACTATAATAAGAGGCGTATTGATATCCCTAGTGGAAAGGAGATACATGATGCCCTCTTCTCACTGAACATTGATAGTGCTACAGGCCCATATGGCTTTACTAATAAATTCATTATGTTCAACTAGGATATTGTGAAAACAGATGTTACAAATGCAGTGAATGAATTTTTTAGATAATATTACATGTCGATTGGGATGAATTGTTATTTTATTTCCTTAATCCATAAAAAAAATTTCTTGTACATTAAAGACTTCAAACATGTTTCCATTGGGAATACAATACCAAAGTTCATTAGTAAAATTATGGCTCAGCAGTTGGGTGAAATTTCCAATGGGCTCATTTCTAGGAATCAGTTTGGGTGTGTACCTAGGAGAAACATCCAAGACTGTCTATTTACTGCTTATGAATGTGTGAATTCTATGAAATGAATGGTTAAGGATGGAAATATGACAGTTAAGTTCGATATTTCAAAATCTTTTGACACCATAAGATGAATTTTTATATTTACTATTCTAAAGATTCATGGTTTCTCAAAGAGATTTATTGATCTAATTAGATCCATTTTAACCAGTACAAGGCTATCTATCATGGTCAATGGATCTCCTCTAGGATTTTTTAAATGCTCAAGAGGTGTCAGGGAGGGTGATCCCCATTCTTGTATGTTGTTTGCGATTTCTGAAGACTATCTAAGCTGGTGCCTCACTGATCTTGCTAATTTTTTATGGTATGAACCAATGAGGCTCAGAAATAATTTTAGTTCCCCTTCACATTTATTTTATGCAGATGATATTATGATATTTTGGAAGGCATGTGATGCTACTATATATTTTATTAAAGGACTTTTCTCTCACTATGAAGAGGTTGTTGGTTAGGTAATTAATTGGAGAATGTCTTATGTGTTTTTTGGGGATGGAATTACTAGTTTAAAGAAAAACAGAATTGCGATGAATCTGGGAGTTAAAAGGGGTTCTCTCCCTTTCACATATCTTGGTGTGCCTCATTTTTGTGACAGGGTTAAAATATTTCACTTAGAAAATATTTCGCTGCGAATCATCAATCAATTATCAGGTTGGAAAGGGAGAAATTTGTCCCAAGCTGGGAGAATATGTCTTGTTAACTCAGTGATTACCTCAATGTTTGTTTATTCCTTTTCTTTGTATAAGTGTATGAGATCGCTAATTAATGATTTATGTGGAAAAATAAGAAACATTGTTTGGACTGGCTCAATTAATGAGAAGAAATTGGTCATAGTTTTCTGGAAAGACTATATTAAGCCAATTCAAATGAGAGGATTGGGAATTAAAGACAATCGATTCTTCATTGATACTCTGATTGAAATTTTTGTCTATTAGCCTTTTTCAAATCCTCTTCCCTCCATGGAGTTTTTGGAAATTAGATTTATTGGAAAATTGCAGAATGGATATGCCAACTATATGAGATCCTCTCTCTGGTCTGATATTAAGCAGGCCTATTCTGATATTACAGCTCGCTTCAAATGGTTGGTCTATAAGTAGTCCAATCTGAATTGCTAGACCGCCTCTAGTTTCTCACAGACCATTTTTTATGAGATCATCATTCCCTCATCTCTTAATCACAAATCAATTTCTGATCTTGGTGCTGACTCGGTCCTTTCTAAAATTCTGCCTAGCCACATAAGAATGGAAGTCACACAATATTGCTTCCCATACTATGATGTTCTGGTATGGACTCTGGATCTGAATAAAATTTTAAGCAAAAATTAATACTATAAGTCTATATGTGGTACCTCGATTCACCCCCCCACCTAGATGGGTTATGGAATTCATTAATCTATTTATTCCCCCTACGCGGTAACTGCTCATATGGTAAATATGGAAAAATATATTTCCCTTACAGTTCTTTCTATAGCGAACCGGGTTGTACCTTTCCCCAATCTGCCATATCTGCTTGGGAGTAGATGAATCCATCTCTCATGTTTTCTTCTCTTGCAATTTTGCACGCATGTTATGGTGTTACATGCAGCAGGTTTTTCAATGCACCCATCAATTTCATTCGGTTGATGAATTTCTGCAGTCCATTATCATGGTCAATTTTAGTGAGCATGTTCATGCCCTTCTTTTGGCAGTAATTGTGGTTGTTATTGAGTTTATTTGGAAGTCCAGAAACAACATTCTGTTCAAAAACATTCATCCACAGTTTCCCAATGGTGTCTTAACGATGCATCGTGCCCTTTGTATGGATTCCAACATCCAACCAGGTTGTATGAGAAATGTTGTTTCTGACCTGGTTTTGTTGAGATCCCTTGGTCTTTCTGGCAGGACGAAGAAGCCACTTATAGTGAAATACATCCAATGGATTCCTCCTCTTCCACGGTCGATTAAGGTCAATGTTGATGGGGCAGCCTCTGGTGCTCCAAGGGCCTCTGAATGTGATGGTGTTTTCCGTACATCTCGCGGGTTTGTCAAAGGATGCATTTTTCATTTTATTAGCAATAGATATTCCATTGAAGATGAGATATGGGCTATAAATAATGAAATTAGGTATGCTGTCCATTTTGGTCGGAATGAATTATGGGTAGAATCGGACTCCTCTATTGCAGTTCAAATTTTGAAAGATTGCTCGGGGAATGTGCCACGAAGGATTCTCCAAGTCTGATTGATTGTATTTGGCTTCTTGGATCACCCTCCATTGATTTCATGCATGTTTATCGTGAAGCCAATCAAGTGGAAGATGCTCTTATGAAAATTGTAATAAATGAGGTCACCTCATTTTGGTCTTTTGTGTCGCCTGAATACTGTGATCGTCTTGTTCCAGAGAATTATTGTGGTGATGTTTATTATCGTCATTAAAGAGTGACTTCTTGATACCTTGTACTGTACTTGTTTCTTATTTGATTTCATTAGGAGCATGTTTTCGTTTCTCATAGCGTTCTTGGTAAAAAAAAATCCATTATCTAGACCAATCATTTATTTACTGAGAAGATTTAATTTCACGTTAAAAATAATCATTATTTAACCTTGCATCACAATTTTCATTCCTTAATTATCAATTTGTGTCCAATTAAACAAAACATACCTTTATGTTCCAATTTATTACTATCTAACTGATTATACTGCATCCATGGTATCTACCATGACATAATACACACACAAAAACAACATATCATCCTCATTATACTAACTAGACTCAAATCACCACAATTTAAGACAACATCACATCCACTTTTCCACAACATCATCCCCATATTACGGCCACACAACTGATTACATAACTAACACACATCACAACTTCACATCACCACCCAACATCCTAGTTAAAACACAAGAAAAACACCCCATATCTCAAATACAATTAACTTCTCCATATCAAAGACACACGACAACACATCTTCACCACATAACAACCACACATCCAACTATCATTCACAACATATCAATTTATATTTTTTAGAATAGAAAATTTCTTTTCATTAAATCCAACTCATTAATTTTGTAGATTTATCAAAAACTGTGAATCTATTCATGTATCATTTTCATTAACAAGATATATGTTATTATAAAATTACATTAATACATAAAGAAACAAAATAATAAACATTTTTATACAATAAATATCAAAATCAATACATTCTAACGTCCTAAAATACATTATCATTAGTGGGGATTTTAGCCTATAAAATCAAAATATCAAGATAATTTAAAAATATATCAATACATTAAAATCATTACCATTTATTTAAATTTCAACTATCCAATTAATTTCCTTAATTATTCCAGTATAGACCATCCTCCAATGAATAAACCAGATTGAAACCCCTCTTTTATGATAGAAAAGATGAATAATATCAGATCACATACATTAAAGAAGGATTTCAAATATGGATTGTTGAAAAGTCCACAAAAAAACTATAATGAATAAGATCACAGAGATCATAATAAATAGAAAAACATCATAATCTCCCAAACAAAACACTAACAATATATATGTTTTCCATACATCATACCCTCCCATATGAAGAAATATGAAGAACATGTGATAAAATAAAGAGGGTAACTCATCTAAAAAACCATGTATAAATCATCATGGTATGGGGTTAGAATACACTATTACATGGATGAATGAACCTCTTGATATTATCATGGTTCGTCAATGAAATATGAGGAATATTCAAAAAGTGATTTGGTTTATTGAACATTCATAATTTATAAGAGTTATGAAAATTTGATGACCACACCACTACATTGGCCACCATTCCAATGAATGAATAAAAATCGAATTTAATAAAATACAGAGTGGATACGAAGATATAGCTTAGTTATTCAAAGGTTCCTCTAATATCGGTGGTGATATTCATACAACATATCCAGTAAATCAGGGAAGGAACTATAGAACAACTCTGAATGCTAACCCATCAGATACAAAAATATAAAGAAGGTTTCATCGTAACTACCGATCCACAACATAGCTAACCCCAAAAAATACTATTCACCAGAACTCCCACCTAGATCTTATCCACTATAACATCTGCTCTGTGTACATTGAACACTAAATCCCATGTCATAGCCACTCACCTTCACTCCAGAACCTCTTGAAAAATAGACCTCCACGTCACAAATGCTCTCTATTCCATAAGGTGGTATCATTATTACCGAACTGGCCAAACCTCACCTAGATAAATATGGAATACACTGATTCTTATAGTAAAACACATATTCTGAAAACCAAAATAACCACATCATAATGATAAGACACTATCTTACCAAATAATGTGGTTTCGAAATACATAAATCTAAAATTTGTCATAAACATAGACCATGAATACATTAATTATTTAAACAAATTGGTTTTTTTCATTATTGGGATTATTATACCGTTACACAAAAAAGATTAAATAGTTAAAATCATTATCATACACTAAAAAACAATATAAATTTAACATATATCCTATAAGTACATGATGATCTCAATAATCTCTGAGAATGAATAGAACACAATGAATTAAATCATGTTACCCCATCCATCGTAAATAAATTAAAATGAAAACACCATTAAAAAATGTACGTTGCATATTTATTAATAGAAACCTCCATGAAAGAAAAGATGAAAATAGGTCATAACACCATGGAAGAAAAATATACTATAATGAGGAATCCAAAAAAAATACCATGTGATGACCATGAATAAAATATTACATGAATGAGATTACATTTGATCAAATAGGATTCATAGGTCAATAAAAAATATGACACCGGCACCTAGAAATCGAGATGGTAGATTCAAATTATTACGATCCATAGGGGGATCCCCAATATATATCTATGCTTTTTAAGACTTGTTCATGGGATGAATACCAAGATAATTAAATGGATTCTATATGGTAGTAATCATCTATAAAATAATATAGAACTTCCATAAAATTTTAAAAACCCATTCATTCCATCAATCACACATTCACTCTTCAAATTTATTTTTGGAGGAATCATCAAATACCACATATAAACCATTTAGTCCAGGAATCACAATTTAGTATGTAATAAAAAAAATCACATCATGAATACTAGGTTCTTTTTTGAAACTCCTCATGGATCATGGTTTCCAACTTCCAAGCTGAAATGCCAACAACATTATTACAATTAAAAGAACCATTAAAAACGATCCTATAAATAAGATGCATCTCAAAAATTCCCTTTTCTTGAAAAATAAATAAATTATTCCAAAGAAAATTTATGGGGTATGAAAACCACCCAATGTGATATCTCTCATATATTTTTCAAGAACAAGAACAAATAATGCACCATAGGGGAATGAATAATAATTCAAGACATCAGACATTAATAAAATAAAATGCTCCCATGTGGGATTATAAGGATGTTAAATAAAAAACGAAACACCAGTGAGTAGATATAATAAAATAAAACATCGAATTGGTCTACTAGTAAGCCAATAAAAGACAAAAAATGGAAATAAATAATGAAATATCATACAGATTATATCATGGGATATTGATTGTGAATATTTGACTCCCACTACCAAGTTTCCTCTTACCCACTACCATTTGACCACATGACATGAACCAAAGGGATAATATTCCAATATAGAATCTTCCCGAGATTATCTTGAATATTTATAAGACACTCCCTTATGATTTCAATATCTCTAAGATCATATTATCACATATTAAAAATTTAAAATGTATCTAGATTATATTTTCAATGAAAAAATATGTTGAATATGTCTTGAATCTGGATCCTATATTGGGGTACTCATAAAAGATTCATCACACCACTTACTCGATCCTATATATTGAATGTTTCAAATAACATGGGATGAAGCTTACTCAAATGACTAAAACTTCTTTCCTAATTCCGATGAGACACATTAAGAACACATGATCTCTAACGTCAATCCCAAGACACCTAATCCTAGGATCAGTATAATACTTATGATGATCCTTTTTCACCTCCATTATCTCATGGATCATAGGGAATATCAAAATATCACATTAAAACATTTATATTTAATGAATTTATGAAACTCTAAAGATATTCTAAATAGTTTAGATCATAATATAGTGACATACTATTCAAAAAAAATTATCCAAACCAGTAGTCGAGTGATAACACTTATTTTAAGTTAACACTGGGAAGGGTTGGATCCATAGTATTGTACCTCTAAAATCAATAGTATATTGATTTTACATTACTCAAGTGTTAACATAAACGACTCATTATGATCATATCCATGTACATGAGAAGTTGTAATATTGAAAAACCTGTGATCCATGAGCATTATGGTGATCTCTCTACACTATGGATGCAATATTGGGACCCCAATCATAGATGACCAGCTTTAGAACAAAATAAATATGAATTATCTCCCCCCATATACTACCTTAATTTCATTATTGAGATTAAATTCATAAAAAATATGATTTCATACACCATAGTGAGACATTCCACAACCACCCATATATCATAATGATCACCCTCATATATTAGTGAACTAAAAATGAACCCGGTCAAAATTTCCTCCCAAAGAGACATTTAGAAATGATTTTTATACACTAAAGAAACTATAAAATGATACACATACACCACATTCTTGTAGTATAATGACTGAGAAATAATATCTAAAATTGTATGATTCAACAAACACAACTGAAAATTATTTCATATAGAATGATATAATTTTTCCTAGTAAGGATGTACTTTTAAAGGAGAACTATTAAAAACATGTAGAACCAAATCATGAATAACTGAGTAAGGTATATAAATCCATAGAATAAATTTTTCTTTTCCATCCACATAGAAAATGTAATTACCCTCACAACAAAAAACCATATCTGATAATTATAATGTATAATTGGTACAAAATAAATTACTGTCTATAGGATATAAAATTATATTAGTCTTGGAATACTAAAAATATAGAACAATTATTTTGGATAAAATATGATTCTTCCAGAAACATTTGTGATAACATTATCATCCCCTACATTATAGCTATTACAATTATACACAATTAACCTGTGGGTTTATAGGTGAACGGATAAAAAAAATATGGAGATTGTATATTCTTAGTAAATAGTATCATAGAACAAAATATATCATATCAAAATCATGAAATAATTTATTAGTAATGAACAAATAAACAAAAATAATCCAATAATAACTAGAATTTATGGAATTCTATATCCACAAACAAAACAAAAACATGGATAATAAAAGTCATTTATCTTATACAAATGCAATGAATAATTTTAGACAACAAAAAATATTTCCAGGATCGTGTTCCCACACAGTATACTGGTATGGATAGTGGTCTAGAGATAATTCTATATTGTTTTTTCTTGTGAGACCTATCGATGCATCTAGGGGTAATATAATTTCAGACCCCACCCATCACTTGACTATGTATTATTCATTAAATAGATGATAAAAGGAATAAGAAAATAAATTATAAACAACAAAAACAATAATACATATTTTAATGAAAACATATTGAAATAAAACATTTTTATCATCTCAGAAAAAGGATAACATCATCATAACCCATTACGAGAAATTTGGTTGTCAATTAAACAATACACAATAACCAATTCTAAGTAATCTATAAACATCTATATATGAATAAAGAATATATAGATATTAAATTTCACTTGAGTAAATAAGTTGAATTTTTTTCTATGTAATAAAATATAAAAACAACCCTATATAATAAAAGGGTTTTATGATTAATTCAAAAATTTATACAATGAAACACTTTTTAATTTTAGGCCAACACACTTCAATTAATGAAATGGAAAATACAATATTCTCAAATGAATGGTTTTTTAATAAATTTTATTAGTATTAAATGTGGATAATTATTAATGACAATGTATTTGATATATCATATCACTATTAGTAACTAATTTTATAATATCTAACTAGATAATGAAAGTGGACGGTTAAAAAAATAATCAACATAAAAACTATTCCGTAAATTTCAATTTATAATAGAGTTCCATTATCATATAAATAAATATAAATTTTTAGTAAATAATAAATTTTATTTGTTGGTGTAAAAATAGAATATAGTAATATAGTGAAATATTTTTCAATATTAGATAACCATAAAAAAATGTATGAAAAATCATTCATTATGGTTCATAAAGAGTATATGATTATAAAAAATTATAACCCCCAGGATTGTTTAGTTGGGTGTGAATTTTTATTCACACTAACCTTGAATCAAGGTAATGGTTGAGTAAATTCCTTAAAACCCCTTTCATGTGTGATTAACCATAGGTGAATATATTCCATAGTTGTATCTACTTGGTTGTATACATATAGTGATATCACTTTTGAAAAAAACTACATATTATTAACAATAGATAATTTTTGTTATTATGAGAATAATGATAGATTATGAATATAATTTAATGAGTTTAAAAAAAATTATATATATATAATGGATGGTAATACAATAAATAACAATCAACAATGAATTATTATAAATGTTTGTAATTAAAAATTTAAGGGGTAGAATGAGATCCCTTCTGTTGGTGTACTAATTTTATAAGAATTGCATTGTAATAAGAGTGGATTTTTAGCCTCTCATTAACAATATAATATGGAATATATTACCATAGTAATTAAGGAAATATGTGGAAGTGGAATTATAATAAATTAATTTCAATGAATAAGTAATTATATGAATCAGAAACGCTAACCTTTCTATGTGGTATAAAAAATCATGGAATGACTCTTTAAGAATTTTAATACATTTGGTGGAATATAGAGAGGTATGGGTAAACAAAATTTATTATCAATTCAATTGGGGTGGAGAGTAGGGAGATAATAGTTGACATTGATATCCTATTATAGGTGAAAACAAGGTATTTTCATGGAAACTAATGGTAGGTAATATATTTGAATGGAATAAAATTATTTTTAGGTTGGTTAAGTGAGTTAGGATAGTTCGGTGGATAATCGTTAGGTGGGACATGTGAGAGTGACTTTAAAACATAACAATTATTTCTAGGAATTGGGACCCTACCTTAAATATGAGTAAATCTAGTGTATTTAATCTAGAAATATGGTTATTTCATTCACAAAGTTATTTTAGGTTTATAATTTTTAATTATTAGGTCATTAAGATTATAAAAAAATAAAACATATTTCCAAGTGAACAGTATTCCACAGTTCCCATTTTTACACACTATAAAATATTTAAAATGAATAATATTTTCTTCACATTGAATATATTACTGAAATTCATCTCAACATCATCATTTTTTACACTTCCTTAAAACCTTTGACAAATATATTAAAAATTAAAATTCTAATAAAAGTTAGTTTATAATATAATATAATTAAATCTATTCCTCTAGTGAATAACATGAAAACAAATAATTTTAACATTAATTAAAATAATCATTTAATGGAAAATATAATAAATTTACAAATGGAAAACACACATTTATTTGTCAATGATAACATTTAAACCCCATAAAATGGAAATTGAAATCTCTTTTATATATCTTAATATATTATATTCATTACCTATGTTGAACTACCATTAAGAATAACTAGACCCAAGTTAAATCCATAGGATGAATTACCCTAGATAACTCCCACCATTAGGAATTTTAAGATAAGGAAAATTAAAAATTTAATTGAAGATATATACTGGGCTCACCAGTTGTATAGTATATGTAACACCCCAAGCTTCTACGGTACGTTTACCTTTAACAAAATGCAATAGCTTACATTGTATGCAACATAGTGATTCTAACAGAAGGAACATCCCCCTCAATGTGGTGGAGACTGAATCCAAAATCATTTGGTCCTCCCTTAAAGGAGTGTACCTATCCCCCTGGCACATTTCTTATATCATCTGCAAGTGAAAACCTCTTCTCCGGGACAATAATCAGACTCTACAAACATGGTGTGAGGGAAATCAGCTGGTAGACATCCTGGCCTCCATAGCCTCCCCTTATCCTCCTCTTATGGTGTATAGTTCTACCAGTTCCCTCCCCTTTGGTGGCATGGAGGTGGCTCTAGGTGATTCCCTTGGCCTTCATTTTTTCATACCCCCATGATCCCCTTCCAATATGTTTACTATTTACTGTATACTTTTGATTTGATATTTAAAAACAATTCACATAAAAAATAGAAATACACACTTGTTGAAATTTTTTTAAATTTTATCATTGAATATGGAATTCATTTTTGGATTTGGATTATCGAAATTAGCTTCGGGTGAAGTTTTGGTATTTTTTATGAAAACATTCAATTTTTGAAGAATAGCGAAAAAAACACTGCGTTATTGGTTAAAACTGACTTTTTATTTAAATAAATAATTATTTTATTTTAATTTATTTTTTGTCAAAATAAATACACAATACCTATATATGTTCAATGTAATTCATTAGAGTCATTTTATAACAAGTTTAGATATTTAAAATTTTATCGACCTTTTTACCGTCTTTTACCCACCTTCTAAGAGCATTTGCAAATTTGTATAAAACATAATTTTACCGCCTCTGTGAGTTGAATTTCAAAAATTAGAGAGACATTGTTAATATTAGTAAGTAAACATTTTGTCAATACGATGAAAATATTTTTTACTAAATAGTAACATTTGACTTTTATATACCACAGATAAAAGTAAATAGGGTAATTAAGGGTAAAAATGACATCATAATTACCCTAACACATGTCCTAATTCTATTGGATAAGAATAATTCGACCAAAAAATTTTAGGAAGAAAATTTGATCCTCTTTGGTCCAAATGGATAAGATTCGGGCATTTATTATTATTTCATTTAAGGAATATTTAAGAGAATTAAATTCAAAGTTTAATAACTAAACCATTTTTAATATAGGGTTACACACAATATAAATTCAACTATAAATATTAATTATAAATCAAAAAATATTTCCTACGTAATTGTATTTTATTTATAATTTTTATACATTATATAATTTAATTTATTTAGGACATAATGATGATGTAGTAATTACATTATAAATGAAATTTTAAAATAATTGATGTTATACATGTACAAAACAAATGTAAATTTATACATCTGACGAATTCACCTAATTTTATAAGTTAATATGTCTAGTTAGTGTTGGTTAAATAAATTTTATTCTAATTGATAACTTTTTTATGGATTTCAGAAAAATCAAATACTAAATAGTGTCAAAATTGAAATAATTTAATTTTTAAAACAAATATTATACTATGAATTGATATAATATTCATAAAAATATATGGTTTGGCCAAAGGACTTAGATAAGGTTATATATTTTAATAATTAATCACATGGGGTTATATTGGATTGTTATAGTTTGTTTTTTTACCATATAATTTAAAAATACAAAGAGACATGGTAAATGTCAAACAATTTAACTGAAATTAAATCTAAAAGATAAGCATAATATGTTGACCTAAACATATCTAAAACCTATTAGTTGAGAGGTTGTATACCCATAACCACATTACCGTTGAAATAATTCATTTTTGATCCATTAGAAACCGAAAATGATTTTATTATAAAATAATATTTCAATCTTTTCATAAAGTGACCCTCACCTATCTTATAATAGGGAACTTCCCCTTATCTTAATTTCACTCATCAAAAGTCATTTGGATCTGCCAAACCATGACCAAATATCTTACCAACTTTAATAACATAATTATAGTGGCCTCCAATTGACCATAAAGACATCCTAATGATCCATTTTAATCAAATCAAAAGGAAAAACCCGAAGAAGAGGTAAATATTTAATCACCTCTTTCAAGTTCTTTTATTCATACACTTCCTATTTCATTTTTTTCCATTATAAAATATTAACTAAATTATATACAATAGAATTATATGTTATTATATAAATGGTATAGCTGCATTCATTATTCTACCCATCCTATAAATGACAAAGTCACCAAACGCGTGTACGTACGATTTACCGTCACCACGTCGTGGTGTACTTTGTTATTCAAACACTTCATTATTTGGATGGGTATAATAATGAGTATAACTAATGTAAATAATAAATATAACATGTTAATTATTATTTTTATATGATATACCATCGAATTAAATATGATTTCTCAACCAATATATTGATATTTTCCCTCATGCGTATGTACAGATTACCGTTCCCGCGAACGCAATGAGATTCATTCCTAATCCTAATCATTCAAGAATAATTTTCATTTTATAATTAAAAATAATTTTTTTGAACATAATATCATTATTTATATGAATCAAATATGTCCTATCCATAACAAACAATGCTTACATAACCAAGCATATAAAATAAACTGAATCAGTTAACACCCAAAAACAATGATACTACTAAAATATTATGAACAAAGAAATATTATAAGATCATATATGATATCATATTTATGTATATAGTTATTTTATAATTTAATAACTATTTTTTAACAATTATACAGGAGGTTAATATACCATCTTATAAGGAAAATTATAAGGTAAGCGTTAATCTCACAATCACATTATTATATGAAGTTGTTTTTATTTAATTATCTACTGAGACCTCTTTATTATCCACATCCGTGTTTTCATAAAAACATATTTAAAAAAAACTATTTAAAAGACAGTGGGATAAATTCATTTATACCCGTATTTGAAATTATATGTTTTGAAAGGGATCTTTCCGTCGTTTTCCAAACAAGGTACTTTATGACCAATTTGACAAAATTAATGTAAGAATGTATTTTTTTAACTTATATGGCAGGTGAAGCTATTTTATGCCGTTATTACATCATCGAAGAATCCATTAAAAATTATAATATAATTTCTAAATAAATGTTTTCTTTTATAATTATATGACTTTTAAATGATTTCAAAATAGTAAGAGATATTACTCTCAAAAAGTTTTGATTTAATCTTTGTCAACATCCTTTTATAGAGTTTAGATATGTTTGATGTTGATTTATTATGATACAAATCTTCCATATTGTATTGAAGGTTTTTTTTATATATTTGACTATGGATGTGTTATTTTTATACAATTCATGGTCTATGGATAATGTTTTGACATTTCGTATGATAGTTTTAATAAGAATGTTTATGTAATGTTCAAACCTTTTCATATGAAGCATACATTGGACATAGTATGTGACGGGTGGATCCCACTATAGCTCCTCGATGAATCATTATATCTCATGAGACAAACTAGTTTCTTGGCACAAGGCCTTGAAAAAATATATTTTTTAGTCTTGGCACAAGCCTTTGACTCTGTGGTTATGAAGTCTGGCCTTATGAATTCCATCATTATGAAAGTCACTATTGATATTCCATGTGAATATTCGATTAGTAAAATATCAATGAGAATAAGTAAATTTAATTATTTGATTTTATCTTTTACATATTATGCTAATGTTTATGTTTAAAAGGGCTCTGTTTCAGTCTAATACATTGCCTTAAATTTTTATACTTATTTTTGAATGTTTCTCCCATATTGTTATCCTTACTTAGCATCTATGATCACCCCATTCTATGTTTTATTTTTTCCCGGATGTGAATAAATATATAACTGTGGGCCTATAGGGATTGTCTAATGAAATAAGTGTGTAAAAAAGGGGACAAAATATTGTTGATTTGTTGATTTCAGGATGTAATGTAAAACTCATAAACGTATCAATTACTTCCAAGGCTACTAAAATGATCCATCATTCGGGACATGATTCTTTGTACCATGCCAATGTTTTGTAATAATGCACTGAATCTGGGTAACTGGTGTTGGGGTGTTACCGTTGGTATTAGTGGAAGTTTAGTACAAGCCATTAAAACTAGATTTTAAAAAACACTGATTAGAGAACACTACCCTAAGATATACTTTGAGGATTTCTATAGAAGAACATCCTATAATTTTGGTACTATATAAATTTTGTGAGTTTTACAAGAAATATATCCCTATATGGATGCGATTAGTTAGAGGCGGCTCTGTTACAGATCTACCTAGGGGTAAACCCTGATAACACCGCTATTAACTAGACTTGATCAGGAACTAGTGCACAACAATGATCTTTGCTGCACTTTTGGTTACGACACTCCTGGGGGATATGCTTAGGATAATTCTCATTTTATTTAAAAACCATTATGAAGGGTTTATGAGTTTATACATCCTTAAATAAAATATTTTTATGATTATGGATTATATCCATAAGTTGTTCAATTTATTTTAAGGGGTTTATATGTTTGGAATTATGTATTGATATTCACAAACTAATCTTGTGTGTGTAATTATATAGAAATGGTTCCAAGAGGAAGGAATCTAAACTATATCAACGCATGTAATCCTTGTATTGATTTCAGTCTTAATCAAGATAATTATAGTGGGGATGGTAATGCCACTGGTTTTGATCATCTTATCACTATACTGGGAAAAATCACTCATGTTATAAATAATAACATTACCCATATAAAGCACCCTGATCCACACCATGGATGATCTATGTTAGACCTCTTCATAAGGAAACAACCACCAATATTCAATGTGAGTACAAATCTATCAGTAGGTGAGAAATGGATAAATTTCATGGAGAAAATATTTCACACTTTGGGGAGTAGTGAACGGGAAAATGTTTTTGTAGCAGTTTATCGCATCACGTGAGATGCAAATAAATGGTGGTCCTTGATTCAAAACACAAAGGAATATGATGAAGAATCAAATATGTAATGGAGGGGATTTAAATAACATTTATTAGAAAAATAATTTCCTCATGACTATCAAGAAGATATGGAATGGAAATTTCTGAGTCTAAGGAAAAAAGAGGATGAGAATGTCGCAAAATATGAGGCTAACATTATAAGGATATCAAGGTATGTTTCAGATTATATAAATAACCCAAAGATTATTATTGATTAATTCTTTGATGGGTTGAAACCATTTCTCCAGGGAGCATTAGTCTCAAAATCCATTTTATCATACAAATATATTTCCTCATGTGCTATCAAGACAGAAAAACATTCTCTATGTCTTACAACTTTAAAGAAAAGCAAGAGAAGAAGAGATCTGTTGAACACTCTAGAAATGGAAATAAGGGGAATACGAGAAAAGTTGAATATTCATCCTGTTGTAAATGTGGGAGGAAACTCCTCGATACTTTCCAGATAGGAATGGGTGTCTGTTACAAGTGTGTTGAAAATGGATACATGCTCGTGATTGTAAGGGGAAGAAAGAGGATATTGAATGATACAATTTTATGGATAAGGGGAATTATGAAAATGAATTTCTTAATCGTCAATGGAACATACCTCAGAAAATTCCAAGGGAGCAAGGCCAATATTATGTGATCACAACTGCTGAGGTTGATTCTCTGAAAGATGTGGTGGCATGTAATTTAATGGTTTCCTCAAGTTTACCCAATGCTTTATTTGACTCTAGATCATCACATTGTTTAATATCTTCCTAGTTTACTAATAAAATTAGTTGTTTTCAATTTGACATGAAAATGGAGTTGTCAGTAAAAACACTTAAGGGAAGCATCATGGTAATAATTTTTGATGAATCAGTTACCATTAGTGCATATAAATGTTCTTTATCTACTGATCTCATCATAATACCCATGATTTAATTTGATTTAATCCTTATAATGGATTGACTTTCAGACCATGATGCGAAAATTTATTATAATAAGAAGGGGGTTACAATTTTCGATGATGATAAGGAGTACCATATCTTTAGAGTAGAAACGTCACCACCTGATTCTTAAATAGATCAACACCCTGTAGCTCTAAAAAATTCAATTACTGGGGAGGAATAGAATAAAAAATTTTTTGGTGAGGACAAGAATGTTTTAATAGAGGACGTACCTATTGTGGAAGGATATATTGATGTGTTTCAATAGAAATTACCTGGACATCCTCTAGAATGAGAAATTGAGTTTTACATTAATTTAAATCCTTGTTCAAGGCCCATATCGAAGACCCTTTATAGAATGGCCACTGTGAATTAGTGTATGAAACAAAATAACTAGAGTAATTGTGTAATAAGGTATTTATTCACCCTAGTGTTTCTCCATACGGATCCCATGTCTTTTTTGTTAAGAAGAAAGATGGATCTATGAGGTTGTGCATTGACTACAGGGAGATCAGTTCTTTAACAATAAAGAAATAGTATCCCCTACCTCACATTGATTATTTATTCAACCAAATTCATGGGGCTCAATATTTTTCAATGATCGAACTTCGATCTGGATATCATCAGTTGTGTGTGAAGAAGTAATACATTCTGAAACAACATTTCGAAATTGATATGGGCATTACGAGTTAATAGTAATGACATTTAGATTGATTGATGCACCCTTTATCTTCATAGATCTAATGAATAGTGTTTTTAAGGAATATCGTGATGGCTTTGTCATGGTATTAAATTATGATATCTTGGTATACTCCAAAAGCTACGAATATCATGAAAATCACTTGCGCATTATCCTAAGGACACATAGAAGAAATTAATTATATGATAAGTTTATCAAGTGTGAATTTTGGCATCAGGAGATTCCTTATCTGGTTCATATAGTCTATATGTATGAAATCTATATTAATCTTATTAATAAAAATCCAATCCAACAGTGGCCAGCACCAATGAGTATAACTGAGGCATGCAGTATTATTGGTTTACTCGGTTATTATCGTCGTTTTGGTCAGAAAGTTTCCCGATTAGCTATCCCATTAACCAAGATCACACGTAAAGGGTTAAATTTATTTAGAAAAATGAGTGTGAATAATGTTTTAAATAACTAAAGAGAAGAATATTTAATTATCCTATCTTGAATATACCATCGGGGAACAATGGGTTTGTTATTTATAGTGATTCTTTAAAGAATGGACTTGGTTGTGTCCTTATGCCGAATGATATAGTTATTTCCTGTGCATCACAACAACAAGAAATTAATGAGAACAATTATCCCACTCATGATGTTGAGTTAGAAGCTGTAATCATTGATTTTAATATATGGATACATTGTCTCTATGGTGAAAAATGTGAGATTTATACTAATCACAAGAGTCTGAAGTATATTTTCTCTCCAAAAGAACACGAGATGAGGTAAAAGTGATGGCTTGAACTACTAAAGGATTATGATTTCACTATACACTACCACTTGGGGATGTAAACTATGGTGGGAGATAGTTTGAGCATAATGGATCTTGGATTTTTGAACAAGATGAGAGTTGAAAAGGATCTTATATTCATGGATCTAGTAAATATGGATATGATAATAACCATGGAATATAAAATATCAATTCTTTTTCAAATGGTTGCCAAACCATCTTTACTATAAAGGATTAAAAGTTCTTAGACTGATGATGAGGAATTTCAAAATAACATTAAATCTGTGAACGATTAGAGATTGATCAACTTCATATATAAAGATGGAATTTTGATATTTGGGAAGATACTTTGTGTTCCCGATCTACCTAACCTAAAAGGGAATTATTTGATGATTACCTTAGATCCAATTTCTCAATACATACTGGTAGCACTATGATGTATATAGATTTAAAAAAAACATTTTTTGAGGGATAACGTGAAGAGAGAGATTGCTGATTTTGTGTCGAGATGTATGGTTTTTCAACAAGTGAAATATGGAAGGAAACAACCCATAGGTGTCATGCAACTTATTACCATACCTAAGTGGAAATGTGATAATATTATGATGGAATTTTTCATGGGGCTACCAAAGACACCTTGAAGGAATGGTGCAATATGGGTGACAGTTGATCATCTTACCAAGTCATGACAGTTTCATAGTATAAGAGAATATTTACCAATTGAATGTATTGAACGACTATATATTAATGAAGGTGTAAGACTTCATGGAGTACCCTTGTCGATTTTTTCTGATCGTGATCCCTATTTTACGTAATGATTCTAGAAAAGTATTTTGAAATCCATTGATATAGAATGTCATTTGAGCATTGCTTACCACCCACAAACCGATGGACAATCAAAAAAACTATTCAAACCTTTGAATACATGTTTAGATCTTGCTCATGTGACTTTCAAGGTATGTGGGATCAATATTTACATCTGGTATAATTTTCCTATAATAATAGCTTCTATTAAAGTATTCATATGGCACCATATAAAGCATTATATGGATAGATATTTCATACACCAACATGTTGGGATGATTTTAGTAAAAGAAAAGTCGTAGGTACAGAACTTATTGAGGAAAAAATGGAAAAGGGGAAGGTCATCCAAACCAACATCAAGCAGCTCATTGTAGAGAAAAGAGCTATGCTGATAACCAATGGAAGGATTTGGAAGTTTAGGAAGGATACCATGTTTTCATGAAGGTATCTCCATTAAATAGTGTTATACGTTTCAATAACAAGGGTAAATTGAGTCCTAGGTAAATCGGACCTTTCGAAATTCTCGAAAAAATTGGAGTTGAAGCTTATCATTTTGCAATGCCTCCAAGTCTTTTCAATGTTCTTGATGTGTTCCACAATCACTGTTGAGAAAATAAATTCCTGACCCAACGCATGTACTCTCCTAAGAGGAAAATGAACTGGACCCTTATATGCCTTATTGTGAAGATCCTGTCAAAATTTATGATACAAGAGAACAAGTTTTGAGAAACCGGACGACTCGTCTGGTAAAAGTTCTATGGAGAAACCATAAGATGGAAGAGGCAACGTGGGAACCATAGGAACTTATGATGAAGAACCACCTAAATATTTTTGTGTGGTAGCATTATAGAAATATCTAGTAAAAAATTATTTATAGGAGTGAAGAATGTAACACCCCAAGCTTCCATGGTACATTTCACTTTGAATAATGAAATAGCTTGCGTTGTACACAACTTTGAGATTCTAATACACAACGCCCAATCAAATTATCCATTATAAATAGTAAAACCCACTAATTGAAATTTAATAAATTTTATCGTTCAAAATGGACTTCATTTTTGGATTCGGAATATCAAAATTAGCTTAGGTTTATTTTTTGTTTTTTTTTGAAAACTGTCAATTTTTTATGAATAATGAAAAACAGAGCATTATTAGTTAAAACTGACTTTTTATTTAAATAATTAGTAATTTTTTTTATTTAATTTTTGGTAAAATTAAATACATATTACCTATATATGTTCAAAAAAATTTGTTGAAGTCATTTTATAAAAAGTTTATATATATATATATAATTTAATCAAACTTTTAACCATCTTTTAGCCACCTCCTAGGAGAATTTTCAAATTTCTATAAAACATGATTTTACCACTTATTTGAGGTGAATTTCAAAAATTTGAGAGGCATGGTTAATATCATTTTGTGAAATTTGGTTCAATAAGATGAATATAATTATTGGTGAATAGTATCTTTTGACTTTTGTTTACCATGGTTAAAAGTAATTAGGGTAATTAAGGGTAACAATGATATCATAATCACCCTAACAAATTTCATAATTCTATTAGATATGTATAATTTGGCCAAAAATTGATAGTAACCAAATATGATTCTCTTTTGTCTACTTGGATTAGATTCACACTTTTATTATTATTTTATTTAAGAATAGTTAAAACAGTAAAATTCATTGTTTAATAACTAAACCATTTTTAATATAGGGTTACAAAATATATAAATTTGACTATAAATATTCATTAGAAACTTAAAACTATTTCCTAAATAATGGTATTTTATTTTTAATTTTTGGAAATTATATATTTTAACTAATTTATAACACAATGATGATACACTAATTACCTTATTAATGAAATATTAAAATAATTACTAATATAAATATCCAAATAAATGTAAATTGAGACTTCGGATGAATTCAACTAATTTTATAGGTTAATATGAAATGTCAGGGTTGGTAAATGAAATTTTATTGGAAGGGATAAAAAAAATACGCTTTCAAAAAAATCAAATATTATATAGTATCAAATTTGACATAATTTATTTTTTAAAACAAATATTATATTATTAATTGATATAATATTCATAAAAATATATGGTTTGGCCAAAGGAAATAGATAAGGTCATATATATTAATAATAAACCACATGGGGTACTTTTGGATAGTTATAGTATTTTTATTAACCATATAATCTAAAAATAAAAATACAAATGGTAAATGTCAAACTATTTAACTAAGAGTTAAATATAAAAGATAATGTTAATATGATGACCTAAACCCATTTAAAACCAAATATTTGAGATTTTTTCGACCCATAACCAGATTATACTAGAAATAATTAATTTTGGAGCCCTTAGAACCCTAAAATTATATTATTATGAAATAATATTTCAAGGTTTTCCAAAAGTGCCTCACCTCTCTTATAAAATGGAACTTCCCCTTATCTTACCTTCAGACATCCAAAGCCTTTTAGCACAGAAAAAACCAGACCAAATATCCTTATTATGTTACTCCATTCATCCTAGATGCATTAATTTGGGGGAAAAGCCATCCTAATGAGCCCTTTTGATCAAATTAATAAGAAAAACCCGAATAATAGGTAAATATTTCATTCCCCCTTTCAAGTTATTTTCTTCTTCCACATCCACTTTCTTTATTGTTTCCATTGAAAAATAATAACTCCAAGATCTGTTATATACTGTGATGTTATTAAAAAAATGGTACAACCGTATTCATTTTTCTATCCATCCTATAATTGACAAAGTCACCAAACGTGCATACATACGGATTACCGTCTCCATGTCGTGGTGTAGTTAGTTATTCAAACACTTCATTATTTGGATGGGTATAATAATGAGTATAACTGATATAAATAATAAATAAAAATGTTAATTATTCTTTATATATGATATATAGTCAAATTAAATATTATTTATCCATCAATATAATGATATTGTCGCTCGTGCATACGTACTAATTACCATCTCCACGAACGTGATAATATTCATTCCCCAACGTAATAATTCAAGAGTAATGTTCATTTTTTGATTAAAAAAATGTGTATGAACATACTATCATAATTTATATGAAGAAAATACCTAATATCCATAACAAACATGGATTACATATCCAATCATATAAAGGAATAAGAATTAGTTAACGATCGAAACGATGATACTACTAAAATATTATTAACAAAACAATATTATACAATCATATATGATATCATATTTATATATATAGTTATTACATAATTTAATAACATTGCGTTAACTAATATACAAGAGTTTAGCATTCGATCATTTAAGGAAAAGTAAATGGTAAGGCTTAATGTCACAATCTCTTTATTATCCGAGATTGTTTTTATATAAATATCTACTAGGACCTCTTTATCATCCACATCCATGTTTTCTTAAAAATTTATTTCAATACACTTTTACTATGTAGTATACAATGGGTTAAATTTAGTTATAACCTTATTTTACATTTTTCGTTTTGAATGAAATCCTTCCGTCATTTTCCAAACAAGGTACTTTTTGGCTTTTTTGGGAAAATTAAGGCATGAATGTTTTTTTTAACTTATACGGTAGGTGCAGATATTTTCCACCATTATAACTTTGTAAAAGCATCCCATATAATATTATAATAATATTTTTAAAATAAATGTTTTCTTTTATATATATATTACTTTTAATTGATTTCCAAATAGAAAGAGATATTTCTCTAAAAGGGTTTTGATTTAATCTATGTCAACATCCTTTGATGGATTTTAAAAATGTTTGAAGTTGTTTTATTATGATACAAATCATCCATATTGTGTTGAAGGTTTTTTGATATATGTGATTATGGATGTGTTATTTTTAACCCATTAATGGTTTATGGATAATGTATTGACATTTCATATGATAGTTTTAATAAGAATTTTTATGTTATGTTTAATCCTTTTAATATGAGAATGCATTGGACTTAGTATGTGATGGGTGGAGCCCGCTAAATCTCCTTGATGCATTGGTAGGTCTCATGAGACAAACTAGTGTCTTAGAACAAGGCCTTGACAAAATATTATTTGTTTTCTTGGCACAAGTCCTTGACAATGTGGTTATGAAGTCTGGAATTATGCATTCCATAATTATGAAATTGGTTGTTGATATTTCATGTGATTATTTTACTTGTAGAATATCCATGAGAATAATTAAATGAAATTATTTTATTTTATATTTTCCATATTATGCTAATATATATGTTTAAAAGGATTTTTTATAGTCTAATACATTGCCTTAAATGTGTAGGCTTATTTATGAAAGTTTATGCTATATTGTTGTACTTACTGAGTATCTGAGCTCACCCCTTTTCATGATTTATTTTTCCCAGTATGTGAAAAAGTATTTTATAGTTTACCTGCAGGGATATGGTAATGATATAAGTGTGTTAAAAGGGGACAAAATGTTGTTGATGTTTTTATTTCATGATGTAATGTAAAACTTATTAATGTATCTAGTACTTCCAAGGATACTAAACTGATCGGTCTTTATGACATGATTTCATGTAACATGACAATGTTATATAATAATGTACCGAATCTTGATAACTAGGGTTTGTGAATTACATTATATATTGATCTCACCTGTTGTATAAGTTTAATTAGGATCACTAATCACATAAGTTGTTTTGGATCACCCATTTTATTAGTTGCATCCAGCTCACACATCCTATAAACTATATTAGGATATCCAATCATATAATTTGTGTCAAGATCAACCATTATTATCTATAATTCCAATGTTACCTAGAAACATAAGAATATCTTAATATTTCAAAATTCATCTTAAGAACATTTAAAAACTACTTTTTAAAAAATTTAACAAAATTCCCTTTCCTTTAAAAGACAAATTTCTAAACTAAATTCCTCTAAATGAATGAATATGGGGTTTCATTTTAATAAAAATTTGAATCACATGATGGAATAGAATCATAAAATAATGGTTCTTGTGGAGGGAAAATCTATTGACTCTATAAGTGTTAAAAAAGGACATTCTATTTTCTATTAGTGGAGAGTGTCAAAATAACCTCTAATGACATATAATAAGATTCCTTTTGAAAACTATGTAATAAAAGTAAAAAAGAAAAATTATATTTCATTTATTATTTATTCATATAAATATAAATACATATATATAAATGATTTTATCAATTTCATTAGGAAATAAAATGATTTATAAATTAAAACATTAAAACTTTTAAAATGTGGGTTTAATGGGAAGGTGTCCCTTACCTAGAGTCTCAGACAACATGTTTGTTCCATTTCATTCAATATAATAACTGAATGTTAATTATTTTCTCTATAAATGAAATATTTATAGTTTATTAATAGTTTTAATTTATTTATCAATAGAGTATATAAATATAATTATTCACTTTAGTTCACATCAGATTTTTTGACGATATTTGGCTCATTTTTTCAAAATGTTTTAGTTCTGATTACTATAGTTAAATAAGTCATTATTTAGTCGTCTCCTAAATAATATTCATTAACACATTATAATATATATATCTATATATATTATAACTAAAAAACAATCAATAATTATTGTAGTGAAGATTTAAATAAATTACAATCATGATGATGGTATGTCATAACTATATATGAGTAGCATTTTGAATATTCAATGATCATGAAGGAAATAAGATAATTATTATTTAATGTTTACAAAATATTTATTATATACCAAATTTGATATTATATCTTTTGATAAGAATATATATATATATATCATTAGTTAAATGTGGTGTTGAAAATAAATAAAATCATTTCATGGTGGTGGTATTTCACATGTTTTCTTGAATGAAGTTATCATATTTCAATGGATAAAAAGGTAATAATTTTGAAGAATTACTATATTCCCATAATAATAATTATTACATGAATATCATATATATTAATTTATTCCATTACAGGGAAAAAACATGAGAGGTATTAGTAGAAAATGAAGCACATAACTTTATAGAGGATGTGGTCTACACGTACATATGAGCTATGTTTTCATTTCTTGTGGGATTGAAAAGGAGAAGAAAAATAGTTATACCATGTTAATAATAAAATCTATGTTTATAAAAGATGATAATTTTATTGTCATAGAAATGTGAAATATGATTTGAATGGGATCAAAGAAAAAAATAAAATCAAACTTCTTGGTCCCGATCTATATCTCTTATTTGGACAACCTCGTTAGACTTATAATGAAAGTCATCCTAGGTTAGATTTCTAATGAATTGAAATCCTCAAGGACATGGGGAATTATATTAGAGGGATATTTTGTTTTTTTTAAATTAATGTTCTCATGGGTCAATAACATATTTTATTAAAATAATCAATATTTTTTGATTATGGTCCTAAACTTATCTATTTATTTTTAACCCCCATTATCCCTTTTTACATTTATAATGATATCGAGTAATTCAGAACATTAGGGTTTAAAAATTTTCTATAAATGGAAAACAGGATAGTAAATTGATCATGGTTGATATTTTCATCTATATCCCATTCACATGTCCAATGAGAAGATTATTAAGAATTTTAAATAATTAAATATTTTTTTTAAAAATTCACTAATTTTATTTTTAAAAATTTTCAATTTATTTGAAATTGAAAATAAAATTAAAAAAATGGAATTAAAATTAGATGTATTAAAATATTTATATTATGTTACATTTCACTATAAAATTGATGGGAAATTATTACTCACCATTACAATGGTACTTTTAGAGGTCATAAATCATATACATGATTTCTCTATTGCATGAACAAGAACCTAATTAGCAATGTATAAGAAAGTAATGTATTTAAATAATGTATAAAAATTATTTATAAATTACCATGAAAAAAAATTATTCATCATGAAAATAATAATTTATAAGTGAACATGATTTCTCTCTATACGTATAAGAAAAATTTATAATTAAAAAAAGAATGATATTGATTCTTTAGACTTTATAAATAACATAAATATTATAAAAAAAGTGTATATTTATGAACAAATAGTCATATGGTCCAATTTTGGATTATTGTGGAAACAATTGTCTCACATAATGTAAAAATGAAAGAGTTTTAATTAGTTTCATTGATTTTCATATTAGTTTTAACACAAATTAATCCATCTTAAATTTATCGTGGTAACAAATAATTATTATGGTTATGATTTATAACGAAAAAATATATTGGATAACTACTTATAAAAAATTTCCCCACTTATTCCAAATATGGAATCCATTTTTTGTGATTCTATTTTTATGCTATCATGATTTTAATAATAAATTAAACACCGAAAAAACATTTAAAATAGTTTTCAAGAAATATTCCTTTTATGCATTAAATTTTTTATATTTGAAATAATTGTATAATATTAATTATAAATACCCCAATTATATATTTTTTATATAAAAAAATTAGTTAAACTTTTCTACAAAAAAATTGAATTTTACACCATAAATTCTGGATAAGAAAATATAATTTCAAATAATATCAAGAAAATTATTATTTGTTGAAAAATAATATTTCTTTTTTAAATTCTAAAAAATTCACAATATATAATTTTTATATTATTATTTAAAATATTTAATTAATATTTACAAATTATAAAAATAAATCCTTTATAAAAATTATATAACATATAAAATAAAATTTATTAAAAATAAAAAAAATATTTCTTATAGGAAAATTACTTAATAATTTTATAGTAAATATATCTATATAAATTATAATTAATCTATATTAATTTTTTATAAAAATTATTTATTCTAACATTATATAATTTTTTACATTCATCCCCCATTTAGAAATTGCATCCTTGAAATTTTTTTCATTTCATAAAATGGGGATGTTTTTACTTTATAGCATATTTTTGCTCTTATATCGCTTTATAATCCATATGGGTTTTGAAAATAACCTTTACATGATTATATAAATTAATAAAAACACTATGTATTTATATTAAATAATTTTCGCTAGATATTTCTTATAATAATTATTTTCTTCCGTCTAAAATAATTCATGGATCAAAACATGAGACACATCTGACAAAAATTTCCCCAACAATAAAATATGACCTTTATCATGTAATTAATTGAAATATATTTCTTACTATCTACCAAAATTTGATTCATGGAGGAAACAAATCATGGTGGATGATGATTTTTTAGAATACTAGATTACTCATTTAATAACATAACTAATCATGTCTAGTAAACCTGAAAATAATTTCATTGGATTTGAACAGTCTATAAAAACATATATCCATGGTCAACTCACTTAGTTAAAATACACAAAAATTGTGGGTGATATTATTTCCCTATCAACCCATGCATCATAAATAGTTTCTCACTAAAAATAAAGATAATTTATCAACCAAAAACTTGTATATTACTGTACAATGAAACTATCCCTCCAATGTTATGTAACAAGGGTTAGTGGTAGAGGAAGATGAATGATGAATCTTGAATCCCATCTTAAATTAGAATTGGGTTTTGGACTATCGTAGTGACCCAACCCCAGAAATTATGGAGACAGTGTCTCATATTATTATATTGGAATTATTAAAATAAATAAAATCCCAAAGGACCAAGAGTTTAGTAGTCTTGGGAAACTAGATACATAAATGCGTCTTGTATTACAAATGAATACACTAATGGAAACATAAATTTTTTCTCTATTTATATAAATAACATTGAGGATATATTTATCTAATATAGTATATCAATAAATATATTAATCTGTAATATTATTAGACTATTGTAAGCGAAACATAATAAGGGTGAGCATAATTAGTCGATTAGGGGAAAATATAGCAGATGAAATAATTAGAATAATAACCGTGGTATGGTAAATAACCGAAAACAAATACAATGTAATAGAAAAACTGATAATTAGGTGCATAACAAATGTGGAATAGTAATAATTAAAAACACATTCCATTAAACTAACTAGATATGGATAAATAAATACGAAAATTTGAGAAATTAAAACACATAACATTTAATCAATGAACTAAAAAGGAAATGGATCGATAGGTATATCGACAAAAAATATCATGGATGTGTAATAACTAAATATAAATAAGGAAAATAATTAATTAATGGATTCCATGTTTCATATGTACATAGAAACATTACTATCATGTCATTTCACAAGAAAGTTTGTCATATTGGATAAAACACCATCTAAAGTGTCTAACCAACAAACTCATCCCATGAGACTAATAATGCATCAAGGGGCTATCAATAATGAATACCCACCCATGTCGTTGCTGACCAAAACATTCCTGGTATATCAGATAATCTATTTAACAATGTGACTTATCAAATTTATTTATGGTGTAGAAGATATAGAGTTGTCAATATTTCCAAAAATAATCAAATAACTTTCAATATAAACACTATATGAAAAATTGTATATTTTTTAAGAAATGAACCTATATATGATAAATTATATGAATAATAAGGGAAAATTCAATGTTAAATGATCATATGAAATTGAATATTTCAAAGGTAATTAAATAAGAATCAAAAAACGAATGGTGTCTTTGAAATAATCAATCATAAAACATCTAGAGGAAGAATAAGGATGGTATAAATAAAGAATATCCCATGTGGAGTAAAATAATGGGTTGTTTTTATTGATGAATAGAAATACTATAAACATATATTTTAAAAACGTTTTTGAGGAAGATATCATTTTATTTTGAAAATATTTTTGAAAATACATGTATTTAAAAATCTATTTTGATTTTTTAAAATTTTAAAAATGGAATGGAATCCTCAAAGAAATTACACCGGGTAAATCTGTACAATCCATAAGAGGTAAAACACATTCTTTTATTATGGTAAAAGGTTATAAAAATACCTTATATGTAATGTGAAAAGAATATGCCTATGAAAAAATAGGTTAAAGACAAAATGGGTAAAAATAAATTTACCAAATCATTAAAAAAATTGAAAACATTTTAACAAAACATGGTTCTTATAAAAAATTGGTTCTTCAAGTAATTGAGAAATAAAGTAAGGTTTTATAAAAAACATTTTCTATAATATTTTGAGTACCATAGTGGAAAATATGAATTAATACTTGATAGTCGTCAGGAATTCCCAAAGATATAAAAATTAAAGGACTTTTTAAAAATTGGTATATAATTTCTACGAATGGAAATACCATTTAAATATCAATAATTTTATTATTGAGGAAAATAATCATTAATCATTCCAAACTGTCCCATATGACTTTGAAACATTTAAAATCATATTACTCATGAATAAATAACATTAAGCGTAATTTTAAAATTCCATTTAGATATATGGATTAATTTTATAATATAAGATATAGATAAATAGATACAAAACACGAAAGAAGTAAGTGGTGAACATGACATCAATCTCATGGATGTGAAAAGTGAGATGAAAATCCATTAATTTATTTTATTTTCAAGTGAACATACATTCAAATCGCGTATAATGAACATATATTAATATTATATTTTCTTAATATCCATTTTTCATAGATATAATTTACTTTTTTCACTTATTACCATGTTGTATACAACTATAAGAAAATTTGGTTTACTACGGGTGTTTTTCCCAAATTCGGTTTAAGTGTCAAAAATAATTTTTTAGGGAAAATAAAGGTAAAGGGTTCATTAAATAACATCACAAGAATTATAATAATTACATAATTATCATATTTATATGTCAATTATACTTTTAAAATAACTCTTTAAATAAGGTTAGGAGAAATGAAACAATGTTGCAATCATGGAATGGTTGGTCGTTCGTACGCTTGTGTAACATTCCCATTTTTCAATGATCATTACAAAACAAGGTAAGTATCACTATATAATTAGATAATTATAATTATATCATAAAAACAAGTTATTTATTAATATATAATTTTATATCAAATTATTGTGATGTAAAAGGAATCACATCATTTTGAGGAGTCAGTATTCCACACGTCCACAAACGACGGTATAACATTTTAAGTGTTCGGATGGTTAATAAAGGAAATGATATATATATATATATATATTATTTATAGAAATTTAATTATATAATGAACATAATATTGAGATATTTTATGTCACATGTATTTAATTAAACACATCTTTTATATATTCCATATTTAGTGTGAACAGACCGCATCGCTTTGAAGTGGCGGTAGCCCACAATTCCAAAAAAGATGTTAGCAATTTTACCAAAAATTGAAAGTATAATGCTAAAAGATTAAAACATTATTAAATAAATAATAAATATCATAAATATATATATATATATAGTTTCCATCATAATAGCCACCATGAGAGGCATTAAAGGAAAATTGGGCAATCATCTTTTTATGAGACGATTGTTTTCTGTATATGTAATCAGTATGTTTGTTATCTATTAGATGGTGATGTGTGTAAGTGTTTATATAAAAATAAGCCTAAAAGTAATTATATATTTTTATAGTAGATTTTTATCATTATCAACGAATTATAAGAGTTTAGGGGGTGGATAATGGAATTAAACATGAAGCATGTAAGGCAATATGTTACCTCATAATCAGGGAAGTCCTTTTGTATTTCACCAAAGGGATTCATTGGATTCATTTATACCCAAGGAGAGGCATGTAAAATAAGTGGAGGGATTTCAAGGAGATATTTTGGAATATCACTATTATGAAAAATTTTCTTGAGAGGTGTGAGGAAGTGAGAGATGTTGTGTCCTTTTATAGGGGAGGAAAATGACTCACATAGAAGATTTGAAAACAAGTTAGCTGTACACAGTTTTTAAAATACAATAAGTCATCCAAAACCCAAAAACATAATAATACAAGTTTATTGGACGAAATAAGGTAATAAAAATGGATTCAGACAAGTTTATATGCCATTTGGGTCCCAAATTTAAGGGTTTAGTTTGTTGTTAAGTTTAATTTTTTCTTAATAATTGTAATTAATTTTAATAAATATCTCTAAAATGTTTTGTAAAAAATAAAGTTGAACTTATTATAAATTATAATTTATAATTTTTCAAAATATGGAATCCATTTTTTGAAATTACAATAACATAATTGGGAGAAAATAGTTTAAATTCAAACCCACAGACGTGATGACAATGCATGTTTTTAATGTTTATAAATATGAAATATTGCTAGGATTTTATAGTCAAATTCGTAGTGAAATTGATTTCAATGAAATAAATTTAATTAATTCATAGAAATTTGATCTTATAAACCTTTAAAAGAATTTTAAAATATAATTTAACTATAAAATAATTTAGATGAAAAAGAAGATTGAACTACAATTCCTTATTTTTCACAATTCATTAAAAACATAAAATTCCTATGAAAAAACAAAAAATTTATCCCAAAAATAAATTTTATGATTTTATTTAAATATGGGGTTAATTTTTCATATTAAATTTATAAAATGGTAAAAATTGGATTTAAATATGGTTCTCTATTAAAATGTTGCAAAAGTGCCTTAATAAAAATATCGAGTTCTTGGTGTAATATCAGGTTTCTTCTTATCTTATTCTTATCAAATTCATTTGATGGATATAAATTTTTTTATTGAATATAATATATATATATATATTACATTAATATCATTCAATAATTTAAATTTAATTATTTATTAAGATAAAACACCTTTGTGGTTAAAAAAATAATTTTTTATAAAAACATTCTCATTATTTTCAATTAGTTCTTATATCCATTTCCGATTAATTTCTAACCTGTGAATTCATTTTATAATTTTTTAAAACATATATTTTCATTATTTAGTTAATACTATTCATAACTTCTAATATAGTGGGTTTGTTTTGTCTTATTATTTTAAATAATTATTTTTCGATGTTCTGTAAAACATTGTCTTTTGTGTGATGTAATCCATCGATGAAAATCAATTTTCCATGTCCCATATGCTAACTCAGTATCACATGAATTTCATGATAATTTATAGAGTTAATTTCTTTATAATTGTAAATTTATTACAATTTATTCAGATATTATGTTCCCTTACATTCTTGGTGGTTCATTTCATATATGCTATCGAATACAATGTCCATACATTAGATTTTGTGGGCATTACATTCTCCTAATCTTAATTGAATTTCATCCTCCAAATTTGAACTCGATAATAGTAATATATTATTTGATATTTCATATATTTTAATACCACATTGTGAGAAGGTTTTTTAAGAAACCTTATAAAAAATAGAGAATGGTATATAAAATGGTCACATGGGAAAACATATAACTGGGTTTCTAAGTAGGAGAACATTATTTTATAATACATATACATACTTAAAGGAGAAGAATAACTATTTATATAGAGTGGTTGAGTTCATCAATAATAAAAATTTTAATGATCAATTGAAATTTGAGGGCCTAAAAAACACAAATCTGTGATGATTTAGAACACCATCAGTTGAAAGGAAATTTTTATATTAGGAAAATATTTTATTTCAAAGACAATTTAATATTTTTGGGTAATTCTTTTACCATATTTGAATATAATGAAATGTACTTACACGATAACATTTTATTTCATGTGAACAATTCCATATTTTGTTGTTGCTTTGATCAAATTCTAATTTATATATTATTTTAAGAAATGGATATCCCCAAAAAAACATTAATTATTTAAACACTTATATAAAAATTTAACCTATCATAATGCCCATAAAAGAGTGACAACTCCAAAAACATTTCTCTAACTATTCTCCAAAGTCAACATGGATAACATATTAATATCTAAAACTAAAAAGGTACATTATTGGAATCTAATTAAAATTTATTAATCTAATTATTCAACTGAGAACAATGTATTATTAACTAGTACATTGCATATGTCAGTGGTTGGCATGAAACACTTATCATACTTCATTCCATGGTGAAAGTACCTCAACCTATCTAGATATTATTAGTTGCCACCTAACATAAATGATTTCCTTTTATAAAACCAGATTAATATAATTTTAAAAAATAAATATGATGGTCATCCGTGAAATAAGGTTAACAACTAAATAGTGTTTTAACAAATTTTTTCAATACTTCCCTTGTATATAAATAATTCGACCACTCATTTTCACATATATCCTTCATTTCTCTAGAGTTTATCCATAATTTCATTTTTATGATTTCGAAATTAGGAAACATTATCTTCAATATAAAACACCTTAGATTTAACGTAGGTCATTCCTTTTCAAAATACATGATAATGGTTAGTATAGAAAATATTAATTACCCTAATACTATCCCAAGGGAGTTTCAAAATAGGTGTATAGTATGGCCCGTTGTCATGTACCAGGTTACATCGATTCAGTCCCGATACACCTTTATGGGATTTTTACTCTTATGTACCTTTATTCTAGAACCACCTCCACTGGTAATATTCATAAAGTGATATATTTCTAGAAATACCCCCATAATATCTACCATAGAAAAATATATTTGTTTTTTTTTAAAATTTGTCATCAAATAATACCATAGGGTTTTGTTCTATAATATATATTTTCAAAAATCTAGTTCCCAAGGATATTACTAAACATCCTTTGATACCAACTGTAGAAATCCCACCCCAGATATTTCAGATCCAGTGTCTGCTAAAAATTTATTAGCATGATTACAGTGAATAAAATCCCTAATAGGTAATAATTTTTTAGTATTGGTAGACCAAATACATAAATGAGTTTTGTACTAAAAAGGAATGCACAAATTACAACATAATTTTTTTCACTAAATTAATAATGTTTGGGATACCATTATTCAATCTGGTATATCCCTGCATATATTTAATAGTTGGCTTCTAGGATTTCCAGGGAAAGAAACATAATAAGGGTCATCTTAAATTATCAATAAGGGAAAAATATAATAGAAGCAATGATGAGAATAATAACTATGGCATGGTAAATAACTACACACACATACAATGTAATGGAAAAACATAGAAAGTAGTTTTTAAATATTATAGAAATATGATAACAGGAAACACATTCCAGTTAAATAACTGGATAAGGAAAAATAAATATGGCATGGTAAGAATCTAAAACACATTCCATTTAATCAATGAACATAAAATGAAATGTATCCATATATATTTCAATGAAAAATATCATGGATGAGTAATAAATGAAAATAAATGAGGGAAATGCTTAATTATTAGATGTCATGTTTGTTAGGTACATGAAACCATTACTTTCAAGAACTTTTATAAGATATTTTGTTATATTTGTTAAAAACCCATATAAAGTAGCAAGACAACTAACACTTACTCTAATCCTACCAATTCATCAATTGAATGTCTATAACTGGGCCCCACCCATGGCCTACTAGTCCAAAACATTACACATCTATCATAAATTTTTTTTATCAATCTTCCTTATAAAGTATTTGTATAGAGTATAAGATACACATTTTTCAATATTTCCCTAGATAATAAAATAACTCTCAAGGTAAACACCGTATTAGAAATGGTATATGATGTAGGTAATGAATATGTCCACGATAAATGATATCGAAGTATTATTGGAAATTCAATGTTAAATGATCATATGAAATTTAATATTTCATTTATATTAATAGATGAATCATGTATATTAATATAATCCTTAGAAAAATCAATTATAAACAATATAGTGGATGAATAAGGATAATTACTATATATAATATTCTATGTGGAGTAAAATAAATGGTTGTTGTTTTTGATGAACTGAAATATTATAAAAATATATTTTAAAAACATTATTGAGGAAACCATACATATATTATGAAAAAACTTCTGGAAAAGTTTTTTTTGTAAATAAAATTTGAAAATATTTTCTCTAAAAATTATCCTTTAAACATGAAGAAGAACCTCAAATAAATGAAAGTGGGTAAATTTGTAAAATTTGTATGAGGTAAAAAGAACATTTATTTTTTTGTTTTAAAAATTTATCAAATTCCTTATTTAAAATGAGAAAAGAATATTCCTTTGAAAATATTGCTAAAATATAAAAGGGTAAATATTTCTTTACCAAATCATTTTAAAAATATTATTTAAAGTGTTATAATAAAAAATTGGTTTTAGAAGAAAACATGTTCTCTAACTAAGAGATAAATAATGATGGGTTTTCCAAAAATCTTTTTATAAAAACTTGTGTGTACCAAAGAGTATAAAAACGAAAATAATACATGAAAATGTTAATTAATAACTATAGGGGATAAAAATGAAAGGATTTACAGAAAAATGGTCACATAATTTCATTTAAAGGAAATAGCATTGAAATATCATTAGTGTTATTATTGATGAAAACAATATTTTAGACATTTAAAAGTATCACACACCACATTGGAATATTTTTAATTGTAATCATAATGAAAGAAAACAATTTAATAAAAGATAATAATACCATAAAGAAAAAAGTATTAATAATATAATATAACAAAAGGGGCATTATATATACCATAAAAAAGAATGAAGTGGTGAACATGAAATTTATATCATTTGTGTAAAATGTGATATTAGAATACATTAACTTATATTTCCTTTCGAGAGAAAAACATTAAAATCCATGTATACTAATATTATGTTAACTTTCTATTTCATTCATAACATTTTTCATGTTTTTCATTACATTTAAATCACTTATTACCATGTTTTATATAACTTCATAAACAATTAAGTTTATGTTGGGTGTTTTGACATAATTCAGTTTATGTTTCAAAAATAACATTGTTTTTCAACTATGGTCAAAGGGTTCATTACATAACACCTCAAAAATAATAATCAGAAAATAATTATCATATTTTTACAATAATTATACTTTTAAAATCAATCATTAAACATGGTTATGAAAAATGAACCAATGTTACAATCATAGAGGCGGTAGGTTGTACCTATGCATGGGTAACAGTCCCATTTTTAAATAATCATTATGGAAGGAATGTAAGTAATAATATATATTTAAATAATTATCGTTATATCATTAATAAAATGTTATTTAATCATATATACTTATATATATAAATCTTGAGATGAAAAAGGAATCATATCATGTTGAGGAGGTGGTAGTCCACATCTGCACGTACAACATTATCACTTATTATGTGTGTTAAAGGGTAATAATGAATATTTATATATATATATATATATATTATTTCCTGAAGATAATTACTTCATAAATATAATATATTTTTTTTATTTCACATATTTTTAATTAAAACCACCGATTATGAGTTCCAGGTTTAGTATGAAAGAATCACATTGCTTTGAGGGGGTGGTCGTCCACATATCCACAAAGGATGTTATCATTATAAAAAAAGGAAATTATAAGACTAAAATAATTTAATAATATTAAATAAATAATAAGTATCACATATATCATATATATATATTGTTTTCACTTTAATGGACCACATGAAAATCCTTAATGAAAAAAACGAACAATCATCATTTTGTGAGTTGGTTGTTTTCCATATAAGTAAATATTATTTTAGTTATCCATTAGATAGAGGTATTTATATATGTAGGTATAAAAATAATATAATGAATTTATAATCAATTTCTTAGATGAGTTTTTTTATCTTCATATAGAATAAGAAGAGTTTAATGGGGTGGAGAATGCTAATAAAACTAAAGATCTTAAGAAAAATGATACCTTTTAATTTGGTAGCACCTCTTGTTTTGCACAAAAGGGATCACATGGATTGATTTATAACCAAATACAGAATAATAAGATTAGTTTAGAGATTTTGATGTGATATTTGTTCATATCTTTCTCAATCCAAAGTCTCTTGAGAAGCGTGAGTATATGGGAGAGGTGGTGTACTTTTATTGGGGAGAAGAAGGACTCACGTAGAATCTTTGAAAACAAGTTAGGTGTTCCAACATTTTTTCCTAAAAAAATTCATAAAAAACTAACATAATAATATAAGGATAATTTTCTAAATATGTCCAGTCAATTTGTGTTATAAAATTGGATAGGGCATTTGGGAACCTATATTAAAGGTTGAGCCCATTATTAAGCTTAATTTTACATTAATAATTATAATTTATTTTAATTACATTCAGTGATATTTTTTGTTAAACAAAATATGACCATAATATAAATTATGAATTACTATGATTAAAAATATAAAATCCATTATTTTAAATTCTAGTCACTGAATAGGAATAAATTAATTTAAATTTAGTCTTGCCGACGGGACGACAAAAAATGTTTTTTAAAAAAACCATTTGACAGTATGCCATGTTTTAAAAATCAATTTGAATGTTAAATTGTTTTCAATGACCTAAACGTTATCAATTGATAAAAATATGATCTAAATAAAAATTAAAACCAATTTAAAATATAATTTCCCCTTATAAATAAATTATTGAAAAAATAGTTTTGACTTTAATTCTGTATTTTCAGTATTCAATAAAATACTAAATTTCAAAAAATATCCAAAAATTTATCCAAACCGAAATTTTTATGTATCAATTTAAAATATAATGTTTATTTTGAAAAATTAAATTTATAAAAATTTCAAAAAAATTATTCAATAAGGGTTCTCCAATAAAAATGTTGCAAACATACCTTAACAAAAATATATACGTTTTTATGTATACTATTTTGTTTCTTCTTATCTTACGAATATCAAATACAATGGATGAATATAAAAAATATTTTAATTAATATATAATATATATTAAATTAAAATCAATCACTAATTCTATTTAATTTATTTTATTAGGATAATAATCTTTTTTGGTCATAAAAATTGTTTTCTATAAAAACATTCTCTTTAAATTAAATTGGTTCTTAAATCAATTTCCTATTAATTTATGAGAAATGAATTAAATTTAGATTTTTTCAACCCTATAATATTATTATTTAGTTAATACTATTCATAAACACTAATATAATGTCTACTATTATTCTTATTATATTACATAATAATATGTTTTTGTTTGGTAAAACTCGTTCTTTCGTGTAATAAAAGCCATTGAAGAAAATAATTGTTGCATGTGTCATACACTAACAATGTATCACATGCAATAAAAGAAACATTATGGATAAAATTTATTTGTAAAATTAATTATATTATTAATTCTTCGGAGATTATTCTCTCTTACATGCTTGGTGTTGCGTGTCATACACGCTATCAAATGCAATGTTCATAATTTAGATTTTCAGGGATTTCCAAAAATCAGAGAGTATATAGTGATCACATAAAATGGGGGAATTACTCTATATATAGAATAATGGGTAAGAGACTACAATGGTAAACTTGAAACCACCACCATGAAAAAACCCAAAAGAATATGATACCAATAATTGCCTATATAGACTGAAAGTAAAAAAAAATTGACAAGGGATAAATTATGAACCGCATTAACTCATAAAATCTAATCAAAAAATATTTTACGTTAATAAGGACCGGCCTAACCTGTCACAACCCCTACCTTTATATTTATCTCTTCTAGCGTCTCAATGATGGAAAAGAGATAATTACCCCATATTCCTGCCTTTAATTGGTCCCAAGTTCACAACTATCAACAAGGATATATATGATCACACAAATGGATGGAATTACACTATATATTAATATTATTGGTACGTAAGATAAATCACCCATTAGAAACCCTGTGAAATAAAATAGTAAGAAAACCAATACCATCCAAAATTTTATTAAACAAATTTAAAAAAATATAGGTAAAAATATCCAAATGAATTACCAAAATGAAAATATATTGAAGCTTCAAAAAAACTATCACCAGTCCTGATCTACAAATTTCCAAAATGGTCCTCGAATTGGTCCTAGAAATATGAAAACAATTTTTATATATGTAGGTTGAAAAAAAGTATACACAATAGAAAAAATGATTTATCTTATGGACAATGAATAGTGAATAAAAATTAAACCCTGGGGAAAGAACAGAACAAATAATACCTAATTGGTATTGAGCCAATCCCATCCTCACTATCCTTTCCAAATAAAACATTGATTAATAATATCATATTATGAATTATATCGATAAAGGGTTGTCATAACTCTTTCCAACTAATTTATACCTATCAAAAAATATGTTCATATATAATAGTATTCCCATATATTTTGTATAATTTCATATCACATATCGATTGTAGACAACTAATACATCACATCACATCTTGTCCCGACTGGACACACCCGAGAAATCACGTTAAATACTAACCATGACAATAGGTTATCGTGGACATAATGGAAATAAAAAAGTTTCCTCCACATATCATGAATTACCCCCACTTTGATTCATCTAATAATCCCAAAAAACAACCACCACTATATCAATTTTTTCTTCAGTCTATCATAATGCATGAAAACATCACTCTATTGGAATAGAGTTTGACGAAGAGTCAAAAACCATCTATCCATCCATCCAACTTAGATTTTGGAAAAATAACACCTAAATTATTTGGTTATTGGAAAGGATTTATTTCAAGGATTTCTATATGAATGGTAGTCATAATTAACATAGAATTTATATATATATAATTTTAGAAAAAAAATCCCACCCTATATGTTTACAACACTGTATTGGCCACCTTACAACATCACCACTAAACATCTCAAAGTCTTAAATTTTTATTCCACCACCCAATAAAAAACACCACACAATAAGCCACATTCTACAATCTATATTTAACTCATTCGTTCTATTTAATAATTTTTTTATTTCTTTTTAATAACCAATTCAATTATCTAGTTGATTCATTTAGTTATTTAATATACTTAATTTAAACATTCCATAAAACAATTACACTTCACCACCCCACAATAGGGCCACAAAATGAACATATTTTCTCCACATCATAACCACACATAAAAAAATAATTAACATCACTGAAGACCACATTTTTCATATCATCATTGGTAATTTCATCAATTCCATGTCATTATTTTGCAATAATTAACACAAAAGAATTAATATACCTAGGAAGGAATTTATTTAATTGGATATAAATTGTTTTACATTTACATTAAATGTTATTTCCACAAAACAAAGTGAAAATGGTTCCATGAAACAAATCATTTCTGCAAAACTAAATCCCCCAACGACCATAATTTTGAGTGAGGAATTTATCCATTACAATAAAAATATCAATATAATATTAAAAGTTAAAATGATATATTTATCAATCCCCTTCACTTTCAATATAAATTATCCTTTCCATTATCTTTATTATCCTGTTTAAAATAATTTTCCACTAGATAACCTGAGAGAAACACATCCAATTTGATAAGGAAGATGAGACCAATGCATACCTTATATAAAATGATATTTCTAATCCACTATAAAGGGATAGATCAAGGAAAAGGCCACCACCAAACACCATAAAAAATATTACCACCATGACCCCCATATACAAAACAATATCATCATTTTCATATCAAGAAACATCAAAACCCATTGATTAATAGACATTTCGACCTCCAAGATCAAAACAAATATGAAGAAGCACAACAAAATAAAGGAAGAATTTTTTAAAAAATACCATGTATAAATATCCCAGTTCCATGGTCAATATCCATTGAATGGGGGATGGGGATGAAAGAACATCTTAGGACCCACTTGGGTCACCCATAAAAATAGAAAAACACTTTAAATTGGATCATTTATGATGGAAATTTTGAAACTATATGTGGTATGATATTTATAAAACCATGGTGTAGTATTAGACCCTACACAATGGAATATATAGAGATATAAGGGGTCACAGTAAAGTGGGGAAGACCATACTGTATCAAGGGGGACTAAAAGATCTATTTCTATTTTCATTCTAAAAATATAGTAATTAAAGAAAGTAAATACAATATAACATAGACTAAAACAATGTAAAACAACTAACTGGGTGAATGTTTTTTCAAAGCCCCAGTTCCATGGAGTAACTAAACCCCAAAATAAGAGATTTCAGAATATCCTCTGTGAACGATATTGCAAAAAACAATATCCACATTGACACAAAAATAGAGATAATGAAACGACTAATGAATTGTATTCTAAGATATATGTGAAAAACCCTCCTCTACACCACATATTCTCTCGGTATTATAGGGGTACCATTTCATCAAAACTAGACAAACCACACCTCGGAGCTCTACAATGTACCTTGATTTGTAAAGACCTAGAAATTTCAAGGAATTTTTTTTCTTAAATTCTTTGGAATTTTATGAGTACTTACTTTCTAACGGCACCTGATTTCGAGACCCGGTGTGCCCAAAATCAATTTCTGAAGTTTAGCTCGGGTACGTTCAGTAAACCAACAAGCGGGTTTTTCTATCATTTGAACCGGTGCTCAGAATTGAAATATGAGGGCACCAATGAACACGTAGCACCAGTATTTGCTTAAGAGGACTTTCACCGTAGTTGTGTTTGCACTGGAGAAAAAGATAATTTTAGGGATTAAATAAGATGTAAATAAAATTGTGTACAATTTTATTTTATTAATCATGGGAGTTAAACCCTCCCATGGGAAGTTATTGGTGGGGCCCACAACCACCCAACTTCCCATGTGTGGTTATGTGGGAGGTGGGGCCCACACGAGCCCCACCCTTTTCACATTCCAAAACCCTGAACCCCCTTTGAACTCTCATGTTGATTACATAAGAACTCCCAATTAATTTTGTATCTTTTAAATGTGTAACTCTTCCTCTCCCCTCTCCCACTCTTTAATTCTTGCCAACACACACTTAATAAATTAATTGAACGTCATAAATTAAATGAATTAAGTGTTTTAATTTTTTAATTTGAATGCATGGAAAAATAAAATAAAATAAGGAGGAGACTTATTATATTTTGGTTTGAATGGTGGTGTGAGGAGGAATTGGGATAACTCTAGTTTTTGTTGAAGAAATTCATCCTCAAAAAAGAACGCCAACTCTCCAATGAAGAACATAACTCAGTGACCCAGGTTTCTCAATCCTCTTCTTCCTCCGCGGCATGGGAGGAGACACCAACGCGGGAACTCGCTTGTGACAGCGCGACTTCTATTCTCCACCCCATGATAAAAGAGGAGACGTCACTTCCTCAGGTGCACACCGACGATGATGAAAATGACGTCATCGTCCATGACTCTTGACAATCGCAAACTCTTTTTCTAGGTAGGGGGCTTAATCATGAAAGTGAATGTTTACATACCCCGTTCTTGTTGAAAATAGTTATTGAATATGGCTGATTGCTATCGTTTTACGCGGAGGGTGTGGGCCAAACGAACACGGCCCGACAACCCTACGTTTTTCTTGTTTATTATTTCAGAATTAACAATTAATGGAAGAGGAAGCATGACGCCATCTTGCCGTGTCGGGAACGAGGCGAAGGGAACCAGTGTCGTCATATCGGTTGTGGGGAAAGCACCACGGCCCGATACACGAGCCGCATTCGCGGAATAACCGACTGGGTCATCGGTCGGCCGGGCGGAGCTGGACTGCGGCGCTAGGAGGGTGCCTCGCTGGAGGACCGACTGTTGGCCATGCGGGCCGCGTGCGCAGAAGACCGGCCAGTCTGGCCTTCAGGATCGGGGATGGGCAGCACCGCCTGGTGCAGCTGGTGCAGAAGACCACGGACCTCCCCCCCTTGGAGCCCGCTCGGCTTCGGCCGAGAAGGCCGAGCTGCGCCGTGCTAGACCAAGCTGGGTCGCGCCGGGCCCGGTCGAGTCGGGCCGCGCCAGGCCGCCCCGGGTCGCACCGAGCCGGTCTGTACCATACTGGGTCGGGCCATGCCCCGCCGTGCCAGGCCGCGCCTCTTCGGGCCGGGCCAGGCCCCTTCGGGCCGGACCGCGCCCCTTGGGGCCGAGTTATGTAATTATTCGTCCCGGTCTGACACCCCTGTTGGGTCATACCCGTCAAACTGGGTCAACCCGACCCATCGGCCCATTGGGCTAAACGGGTCGGGCCAGTTATTCACTTAAACGTGAATAACATAAGGACCGCGTGTCTGATCGATTCCCCATCGGCGGAACTATGACTCTTTCGATGAGAAGGTCCTATTAAGATAATCTAAGTGAGTTTTTGGATGATTTTGGATATCTTCCGGGTTAGATATGAGCGTATTTCTAACCGGGCCCCTAGAACAGAATAGATAATATCTCTCATACCGGGTGTCTGATTGGCGCTTCTTCTGTCGTGCTGTGTTCCATTGACGAGAAGGAACATTGGGATGCATCACCTCTGGACTTTGTGACAGTTGATGTATCTACCACCTTGGCTTGTGGAGCGGACCCTCCTGGTATCGAGCCTGCTGTGTGCGGGAACGCTAGAGCTAGTTACGACTGTGAAGAAGATGACGATAATACTTGGATCCTACGTGGGTTCTATAGAGAGGAAGACTGTACTTGGATCCTCCATGGGTTCGGTAGCGATGACGACTATACATGGATCCTACGTGGGTTCATTAGCGATGGTTACTGTACTTGGATCCTACGTGTGTTCGGCAGTGACGAATTCTATACTTGGATCCTACATGGTTTCGACTGGGGAGATGATTAATAGGCTACATCTATCATCTCCACCCCTATTCATGTGTATTATACCTATGTGAGCTGAGTCTTGATTTCTAGTCATTTTCATCGATGTGATTGACTTACTTTCCTGTGTAGATTGGGCTGTGCTTCCTGTGTGGACTAGGTTGTTATTGGGCTCGTGAGTTGGAGCTGAACTAGAATTGATGACTTAGGTATATGTTTGGGCATATACCTAAGTAGAGTTGGTTGATACTTCATGATTGTATCATTCATTTGTGTTTATCCTTTATGGATTTTGGGAGACTTTCGGGGGTCTCGGGGTCCCAACTGAGTATCGTATACTCACCCGTCCACAGGCTATGCCTGAACTACGTTGTATTAGATGCAGACGATAGACATCACTGATCGAGGTAGAGTCTGGTGGAGCGGGACGGTACCTGGAGGTGGACCACTTGGAAGGACGTACACGGAGCGGACGGTCGGACCTGAGGAGCATAGGAGACCATATGTACCCACCCTTCATGTGGTATATCTGGAGGACGACTCAGTGGTTTCTGGTTTACTTTACTATAGTTGTTCTTTCTTTACTGTTGTACTGTACCTTCAGTTGGGTTTGTATTCTGGCCCATTTACTTTCCATCACTTACTTTTATACTCATTTTACTTAGTGTTTACTTCAATTAGTGTACTCTACTGTGTTTGTTTACTTATACAATGGAAAGTCCTTCCCTTTTATCGAGATTTACGCCTTTGGTGATAGTCACCAGCCCCTGGCCTATGGAAGGCGGGTATGGGGTACCCACGACACGGGCCCCGAGGATGGGTTGTGACAAATTGGTATCAGAGGAGTCAGTTCTACCTCAAAAAATTGGACTCTGATAATCTCTTCCTGTGAATAAATATTTTTAAGGGTATTGAGTATGGTTATCAGTCCAGGGAGTGCATTGTTGGTGTGGCGGCCGACGTATCCATACACTAGGACGCTAACATCTGATTTTGGACTAAGTGCATGAAAAAATTGATTGCATGTGTGTTTCAAAAGTTTTCTTAGTGATTAATTTGTGTGAGATCACCAGGTATACTATAATAACCATGGCGCACTTGTTTCTTTTCAGGATGGCTCCACGATGGCAGCCAACTAGGGTTCCATGTTACGTGCGAGATGACAGTCCACCGAGCGGTGAGGCCTTGGTGCAGGGCCCCGTTACAGCGGAGGCACAAGCGGTACCTCTACCCACAGGGCCACAGATACCAGCAGCCCCAGTAGCGGAGAGTGCACGTCTCTTGAGTGCACTGCATGAGTTTTAGCATCAGAGGCCACCCAGGATCCATGGAGATACGGACACTCAGGCAGACTAGGACTGGCTGGAGGCTATCGTCTGTGTCTTCAGATTGGTAGGGACACCATTAGATCTTATGGTGATCCTAACAGAATGTCTCATGCACACAACTATAGGTAGATGGTGGAGCCTGATGCTCCAGGTGCACGACGAGGCATCCCTACTTTGGATGGACTTTGAGAGCCTCTTCCACTCGGAGTTCGTTCCAGCGACCCTCCGTGCGGTGCGCATCCAAGTGTTACTACATCTATGGCAGGGCAGCATGACAGTGGCCCAGTACTCAGCGAGATTTACCGATATCTCGTGCTACTCCATGGACATGGTATGAGACCCATTCTTATGGGACCGGACCTTTGATCAGGGACTGAGGCATGAGATCAGGGCTTCGATGATCTCCCTTATCATTCTGACGCAGGCAGGAGTACTGGAGCGAGCAATTCTTGTGCAGAGCTTCCTTGATGATCCTATGCCAGCAGTGTGGCCTACCACAGGGTAACACGTAGCGGATTCTTATGCAGACAGCAGCAGCCAAATGTCGCAGAGGTCCAAGAGGACTAGGACATTAGGTGGGCGACCTCAGTATACTGGTTTGGATGTGTGGGGCACACGCAGTAGAGCCAGTCATATGAGCGGTAGAAAGTGCTATGAATGAGGCAGGAAGGGCCACATGGCTCGTGACTGCCTAACCTGCCATGCAGAGGAGTAGCAGATGGTTGAGGGACCACCCAGGCAGAGCCAGAGGTTCGATTGTGGCAGTCGGCAGGGAGCAAGCGGACGAGGCAGAGAAGCTGGCCGAGTAGCAGGTGGTGGGAAACGCCTTGAGGCTCTACCACCACCACCACCACCACGAGGTCCACCCCGACCACAAGGTGCTGGCGGACAGAGGCCGGCACAACTTCAGGCAGTGGAGGCTTACGACTACGGCGTGCCTCAGAGGATTCGTGGTACAATCTGTGTCCACTCCACCCTTGCTGCAGTTCTTATAGACACTAGAGTGAGTCATTATTTTATTGTCGTTGGGCTTGTTCGGAGCTCGTAGATTTCGACGAAGCCGTTGGCTCTATCCATACCACTAGAGACTCCTACGGCAGTAGACTCGACTATTACGCACTGGTGCCGTTAGTGTGACTTTACTCTAGGAGGCGAGAGCTTCGGCTGGGATCTTCTTGTAGTGGCGTCGAGGCCTTACGACGTAATATTGGGAATGGATTGGTTATCTATAGCACATTCTTAGATCGACTGTTTTAGGTGCAAAGTGCGTTGTGTCTGCACAGATGGGAGCATGTTCACCTTCGCCGGTGAGAAGGGAGTCTTTGTAGCGCAGGATGGACTTTTGCAGAGGAGAGGGCAGCCGATCACACATCAGTGGGCTGGTCTCATCCTAGGAGTAGTTGATGTGTGGAGTCCGTGTTTTCTTGTTGTGTTGGATCAGTTCTCGGACATTTTTCCTGAAGACGTTCTAAGAATACCTCTTCACAGAGAGGTAGACTTATATATTGACTTGTACCCCAGTACACCCCCGATATCTACTCCAGCACATCGGATGGCTCCCGCTGACCTTCAAGAACTGCGGGTATTGCTGCAGGACTTCTAGGGAAAGGTATTCATCCGACCAAGTGTTTCACCCTAGGCTTCTCCGATTTTATTCGCCAAGAAGGTGGATGGGAGCATACGACTATGTGTTGACTACCGTCGCCTGAATCAGGTGACTGTAAAGAACAAGTATTCACTCCCGAGGATTGATGACCTCTTTGATCAGCTTAAGGGAGCACGATGGTTCTCGAAGATAGACCTCAGGTCAGTCTATTATCAGCTCAGATTTCGAGACGAGGATGTGCAGAAGATGTCCTTCAGATGTCAGTATGGCCACTACGAGTTCTTGGTTATGCCTTCTGGCGTATCCAATGCTCCAATAGTGTTCATGAGTCTCATGAACAGGATATTGCAGCCTTACCTCGATCAATTTTTCATAGTCTTCATCGACGACATACTGATTTACTCGAATACTAAGGAGGATAACACCTACCACTTGCGGGTTGTACTAGTTACACTCAGAGAGAACCAGATTTATGGTAAGCTCTTGAAGTGTCAGTTCTGGATTCGAGAAGTCCACATGTTGGGGCACTTTATCTTTGAGGCGGTAGTTGGTGTGGATCCTTCAAAGATCGAGGAAGTACATTCTTGGGATCCACAAAGGAGTGTGATGGAGGTGCGGAGATTCATAGGTCAGGCTAGGTACTATCGGCGATTTGTGCCAGATTTCTCTAGAGTTGTAGCACCACTTTTAGCTTTGAAGAAAAATGGTAAACCCTTCATGTGGTCAGATAAATTTCAGCAGAGCTTCAGGAGACGAGACAAATATTGACCAGTTCACCCATCTTGAGGCTACCGGAGGAGGGCGTAAGGTACGTAGTTTAATGCGATGCATCAGGGACTGGACTTAGGTGTGTCCTGATGTAGGAGCGGGCAGTGATCGCTTATGGTTCATGACAGTTGAGGAAGCATGAGCAGAACTATGATACCCATGACATGGATTTAGTAGAAGTGGTATTCGCCTTGATGATGTGGCGACACTACCTGATGGGAGAGTGCTTTACAGTCTATTCTGACCACCAGAGTCTTAGGTATATCTTCCCCTAGAAATACCTGAACCTGAGACAACGGCTATGGATCGAGATCCTCCAGGACTATGACTTCGTGATAGTCTATACTCTTGTGAAGGGGATCATAGTACCTGATGCTCTGAGGAGGAGATCGGAAATCCAACTATTTGGAGAGGTGACGGAGCAGCTAGTCGCGTTGCAGATATCCTTCGTGGATAGAGATGGAGCAGCCTTTCTACAGTAGGTCATAGTCACTCCTCCACTACATCTGCGGGTCAGAGAGGCACAACATGGGGATGTTAATTGTGAGATGTGACGTGCTCAGATTTCCACATGGCAGGAACCTGATGGTTTTTTTTGTAGGAGGAGAAAACGTCATCATTTTTAGGGGACATACCATGGTACCAGTTTCTTTACAGGGGGAGTTTCTGAGGGAGTTTCCCACTTCCCCTCTAGCGGTACATCCTAGAGTATAGAAGTTGTACAAAGACCTCAGATGAAAGAAATAGTGGTCGGGTATGAATAAGGTTGTGGCAGAGTTTGTTTCATGATGCCTCAAATAACCGAATTTGATGGCGGAGCACCCAGTACCGAAAGTCTTGGTGCAGCCCTTAGAGGTCCTGGAGTGGAAGTGGGATGGGATATCCATGGATTTATGGATGGTGATTCCACGTACTTCCAGAGGACATGACTCCAGCTGGGTTATTATCGACTGAATCACCATGTCGGACCACTTCTTACCTATCAAAGAGCATGGCTCAGTAGAGAGCTTGTGACACCTCTACATTAAGGAGATCGTGTGGCTTCATGGTTTTCCATCTTCTATCATCTCTGATCTGGATGCTCACTATACGTCCCAGCTTTGGAAGGGTTTTCAAGAGGCGTTTGGGACGCAACTACACTTGAGCACAGCCTTTCATACTCAGATGGATGGCCAGATTGAGAGGACCATTCAGGCACTAGAGGACATGCTCCGTGCAGGCGTCCTTGACTTTGGTCATAGCTAGGAGGATCCCCAACCCTTGGTGGAGTTTGCGTACAACAACATCTACCAAGAAACCATAAGGATGGCACCATAAGAGGCATTGTATGTCGACCATGCAGATCACCTCTTTGTGGGACTGACCTTGGGGAGTCAGCGCTCGTACGACCAGAGATGGTCTAGGCTATGACAGAGAAGGTGCAGATCATCCAAGAGAAGATGAGGACTACACAGTGCAGACAGAGGTCCTATGGTGACAGGAGGCGTAGACCACTAGAGTTTGATGATGGAGACCATGTTTTCTTATGGGTCTCACCTCGACGTGTATTATGGAGATTTTTCCGAGGCGGAAAGTTTTCTCCTCACTTCATCAGACCATTCCAGGTCCTCAGTAGGGTAGGCGAGGTGGATAACCGCCTGTCCCTTCCACCTCAACTGCACTTGGTGCATGAATTCTTCCACGTATCATATTTGAGTAGATATGTGCAATACCCGATGCATATCATTGATCATGGGGAGTTGCACATTGATGACGAGGCGACATTTACGGAGGTATAGGTGGAGATCGAGGATCAACAGGAGCAGGTCCTATGTGGATGGTCGATTCCTCTAGTGTGCATTCATTGGAAGCACGGGAACCTCCAGGAGAGCACATGGGAGCGGGAGGCTCAGATGCGTGCAAAACACCCTCATTTCTTTCCCTAGTTTATGATTTAGCTTTACAGGGATGTAAATCCCTGATATGGGAGTAATATAAAGACATGGAAACTTCAAGGAAATTTTTTTTCTTAATTTCTATGGAATTTTATGAGTAAGCAGTTTCTGACGACACTTGATTCTGTGGCCCGGTGTGCCCAGAATCAATTTCAGAAGTTTAACTCGGGTAAATTCTGTAAACGAACTAGCGGGTTTTTCTATATTCTGAACCGGTGCTCGGAATTGAAATATGATGGCACCGATGAACTCGCAGCACCGGTATTTTCTAAAGAGGACTTTTACCGTAGATGCGTTTGCTCGGGAGTAGAAGTTATTTTTGGGGTTCAAATAAGAAGTTAATAAAATTGTGTTCAATTTTATTTTATTATCCTTAGAAGTTAAACCCTCCCATGGGATATTGATGGTGGGGACCACAACCACTAAACTTCCCATGTGTGGTTATGTGGGAGGTGTGGCCCACATGAGCCCCACCCGTTTCACATTCCGTAAACTTTAACCCCCTTTGAACTCCCATGTTAATTACATGGCAACTCCCCATTATTATTGTATCCTTTCAATGTGTAACTCTTCCTCTCCCCTCTCCACCTATTTAATTATTTCAAACACACACTTAATTAATTAATTTAACATCATAAATTAAATGAAATAAGTGTTTGTATTTTGAAATATGAATGCATGGAAAAATAAAATAAAATAAGGAGGAGCCTTAATTTATTTTGGTTAGAATGGTTGTGTGAGGAGGAATTGGGAGAACTCTAGTTTATTTTTTGAATATCTTCATCCTCAACGAAGAATGCCAACTCTCTGACGAATAACATCACTCGATTACCCCAATTTCTCCATCCTCTTCTTCCTCCGCGGCAAGGGAGGAGACATCGACACTGGAACTCGCTAGCGATGATGCATCTTCTATTCTCCTCTTTGTGATAGAAGAGGAGACATCCCTTCCTCGGATGCACACCAACGACAATGAAAATGATGCTGTTATCCACGATGCTTGAAAACCATGAACTCTTTTTCAAGGAAGGGGTTTAATCATGAACGTTGATGTTTACGTACCCCATTCTTGTTGGAAATCATTGTTGAATATGCCGGATTGCTATCATTTTAGGAGGAGGGTGCGAGCCGAACGAACACGACCCGACACCCCTCTATTGTTCTCGTTTATTATTTTATAATTAACAATTTATGGTGGACGAAGCACCACGCCGTTGCACCATGGCCGGAATGAGGCGAAGGAAACTGATTACATCATGCTGGTTGTGCGGAATGAACAGTGGCCCGCTACACGGACCGCTTCGACAGAAGAATCGGACGGCTCGTCGGTCGGCCAAGCGGAGCTGGACCACGGACCATGGAGGGCACCGCGCTGGAGGACCAGCGGCCTGCCCATGCAAACTGCATGCGCAGAAGACAGGTCGGTCTAGCCGGCCTCTTCTGGGAAGGGTGGCACTGCCATTGCAAAAGGCCGAGGGGGGGGGGCCCTGGAGCCGACTCGGCTTCGGCCGCGTAGCTCGGCCAGTTGGCTGAGCCAGCCGGGCCACTCCGGGCGTGGCCGAGTCGGGCCGTGCCAGGCCGCGCCATTTCGGGTCAGGTCGCGCCACTTCGGTCCGGACCATTCCCCTTTGTGCCGAGTTACATAATTATTCAGACTGGTCTAACACCCCTTTTGGGTCGGACCCATCAAACTGGGTCAACCCATCCTGTTGGCCCACTGGGCTAAATGGGTTGGGCCTGTTATTCACTTAAATATGAATAACATAATTACCGTGCATTTGATCGAAGCGCCGTCTGTGGAACTGGGAATCTATAGATGAGACAGTCCTTTTGCGATACTCTAAGTTAGTTTCGAATGATTTTGGATATCATTCGGGTTAGAAACGAGCATACTTCTAATCAGGCCCCTCGGACGGAATAGCCAATATCTCTCAGACCGGGAGTTCGATTGATGCACCGTCTGTCGTGTTGAGTTCCTATTGACGAGACGAAACATTTGGATACATCAACTATGGACTTCGTGATAGTTGATGTATCGACCCCCTTGTCTCATAGAGCGGACCCTCCTAGAATCAAGCGTGCTGTGTGCGGGAACCCTAGAGCTGTATGGGACTTCGACGACGATGATGACTGTACTTGGATCCTACGTGGGTTCAGCAGCGAGGAGAACTGTACATGGATCCTCCATGGGTTTGGCATCGATGAAGAATATACTTGGATCCTATGCAGATTCGGCAGTGATGGTTACTGTACTTGGATCCTACGTGGGTTCGGTAGCGACGACTTCTGTACTTGGATCCTACGTGGGTTCGGTAGGGGAGATGATTTAGAGGGTACATCTATCATCTCCACCCCTCTTCGTGTGTAGTATACCTGTGTTAGATGAGTCTTGATTTTCAGTCATTTTCATCAATGTTATTGACTTGCTTTCCAGTGTGGATTGGGTTGCGCTTCCTGTGTGGACTGTGTTGTTCTTTGGATCGTGACTTGGAGCCGAACTAGAATTGATAACTTATGTATATGTATGGGCATATACCTAAGTAGAGTTGGTTGATACTTCGTGTTTGTATATTTCCTTTGTGGTTTATCCTTTGTGGATTTTGGGAGACCTTCAGGGGTCTCACGGTCTCTACTGAGTATAGTATACTCAACCCTCCACAGGTTATGCCTGCACTACGTTGTGTTGGATGTAGAGGATAGACAACACTGATTGAGGTGGAGTCTAGTGGATCGGGACGATACTTGGAGGTGGACCACATGGTGGGACGTACACGGAGCAGACGGCCGGACCCAAGGAGCTGAGGAGACCATCTGTACCAACCCTTCAGGTGGGATATCCGGATGACCTCTCAGTGGTTGTCGGTTTACTTTACTGTAGCTGTTCTTTCTTTACTGTTGTACTGTACTTTCAGTTGGGTTTGTATTCTGGCCCATTTACATTCCAGCACTTCATTTTGTACTTAGTCTACTTAGTGATTACTTCATATTGCGTACTCTTTTGTGTTTGTTTACCTATAAAAAGTCAATGCCTTCCCTTTTATCAGGATTTACACCTTTGGTTCTAGTCGCCAGATCCTCGTATATGGAAGGTGGGCTTGGGGTAGTCATGGCATGGGCCCCGAGGACTGTTCTTGACATGATCATTCAATGTTGTATACATAACCCCTTATAGTGAAACACCAAGCTCCACTCCACTAATCTCTACTACAACTTCATTATCATTCTCTAATATCTCCTCTATTATCAACCTCCACCTGACTTCTCTCGGAATCCTCTACCAAAATAGTTACCACTATGTCAGGGGAAAATATTTTTGGAAATTACAACATAGACCTATAAAACTATTTTCTATCTTAAGAATCATAACCAACCCATAAGGGATAAGGGAAATGATCAAAAACTATCTCTCAAGATACCACTTGAACCATACCACCATCGAATCCCACAATAGAAATGAAAATGTACACCACATATTCAACAAATCCACATGAACACGGCATTTCATACTAGTAACCATCACCTCAGAAACACATAAACATTCACTCAACTATCACATATTCTATAAATACGAAGGAAAACAATCATCCAACCATGACACAACAATCCAAATGCATAGAAATCAAGGAATTCAATATTACACATATAAATATTATTTTCCATGGGCATCAATGACTCACACACATTATCAATATAGTGTCTTAATATAATGTATCTTGATTAAGAATTATGTTTTACCTTAATCAAATGATTGGTTTTTGTAAACAAGCATAACATCGATAAGGAATAATCACATATAAAAAACCGCACAATTTTGATCGTCACATCATCATGTAAATTGAAAATACATGATAAAATAAAAGATCAATAAATCTTATGGTACTAGGAATGAATCGGTGTTTCATAATCCACTGTACTCTTCTGCATGATACTACGCATCCACGACACCTAAATAAAAGAAATGATCCTTCCATAAATTACCTTCTTTTGATAATTTTGGATCTCTAATATCAAATGTATAATCATCACATTGTTTTTGATATCCAACATTTCAATATCATTGACATGGGTGTCATAAAAGAGATAAACACATACCAGATGGAATTGTAATAAATAATTACTTCTATAAATCAATTGTAGGATCTCTAACCAATAACAAACTCTTCTAATGTGGGAAAAAACCTTAAAGTCCTAAAAACTATGGTGAGAACACACTACCCTAAAAATACTCCTATTTCTATGTATAGGGGGACCCATCAAGAAAAAGTGGTATACCGAATATCTTCCATAATTTAGTAGTTCATACAATATATACATCTCTCTGAGGTTGTAATGTAGTTTCGAGGCATTATGGAGCACACAAAAAATATGTAATCCCATCCAAAAAATAATTGAAAAAAAGGGTCCTATTCTGAGGCACTGGACCTCGGGACTATAGGAAACCACACAACCTATTCCCTAGAGTCTTTTCAAAAAGTCTATAGTATCTATTGAAATATATAATACTTCACTATCATCTAAAATAAGAAACCTAAAAAATAAACCACCCTTTTCATTCTAGTGTTGGGATGAAATATCCTCTATAACCCACTATACATATGTAGAATCTTGAAAAACCTCTTTCTACAACTTCCTCCATAATGCATCGACCACAAAATTATACTTCATATATGTGTTTGAGATATAAATATCATAAAAATTATGAAACGAAATCAATCTCTATTTCTTCTAGTTTATATCACCTTATTAAATTATATACCACATTCTCTTAGGATATTTTATGTCAAAAATGACATTCCCAATGAGATAATATCATCATATATTCTTGGAAAACACAAACCCTACTTATTAAATATCAATGTTGGAATGGTTATCCTCTTGGGGACATCACTCCCATGACCAATAAGATATCTTCACTCCACCTTTAATTAAAAAACACCCCAATCCTATATATGAATCATTATAAAACACCTTAAACATCACCCCTTCATCATGAAATTGAAGCAATTCATGAAATATTAGCGTACCAATCAAGTAGTGGAATGATTCCTAACACTAATTACACTAGATAAAGGCATGGACCTTCCTGATAAATATTCTAAATGATGTCAGAATCCATCATATGTTGGATAAAATCCTCTATCAATAAGTCGTATGAAAAATTATGTTATGAAAATAAACCACATTCTTAGCTTCTACTATTGAAAAACCTTCCTCGACCTTCAATGAATCTATTGACCATCCCTACAAGGACACCTTGTTCCAAATTGGCTAAAACTCTAATGGTAATAATAGAGACTTTGGAATTATCCCCCAATGTTTGGAACATCGATGAAAATGAAAAATAACTCTATGTTGATAAAAATGTTCCCCCTATAACAATAATTATATCAAGATTTTTCATTAAAAATGACTATAAAATAGTCAATAAATTCATGGAACACAAATTAAAGGATCCCGATGAATAAAATTTGTATATCCATGACACAAAATAGAATGAAAATGAACTCTATGTTCCAATAATTAAATATGTATGCCATTTTCCAGACATCACACTCCATGACCATAAAATAGTAGAACCCATAACACAACTATTTCTTAAATTCCAAACCCAAAACTCTCAATTTGAAAAATAATTTCCTATACTTATAGGAGTGTAAAAATTCAAGATTTTCACTTTCTTAATACTCTTGTAGTCCATAAAAAACTCGTACTACTTTCATTATTATTAGTGAATAACACCACAGCCACCCACTATTACAGAATGGGATGAATTAAATCCTTATACATGAGAACATATATTTCAATTATCCACTACCATAGAAAATTAATTTACATCCAATAAGAAACCATCAAAATTATAGAATCATCATGATTAAATCCTAACTCGAACTCAACATAATGTTGCAGTGCTAGTGTCACATCTTTAGTAAGGAAAACCTCTAGAAACTCCCTTATAATCTTAGGATCCATCTCTATCACAAAGTAAATTAGTTTTTATATATCATAGAAAAAAATAAGTAATGTTATCTGTATATCTACTTCCCAAAAAGAAATATAATCACAAATGGAAACAACATGATTTCCATCGATATCTGAGGACAAAACTCTACTACAGAATCATTCGATAATAGAATTCAAGTATTTAAAAAATCAATTAACATAGATACATTGTATCACTGCTTATAAATAAAGTAAAGATCTAAATGAGACTGATGTGACCTACATATCTGTATACACCCTAGACACGCATAAAATATGTACACATTCCTCAAACTAACAAAGTAGTCAATAGGGGTATGAGAAGCCTATGTACATCGAGTCGTATATAATGGACTGGATTGGGTAAAATAAATTTGTTTTGTGATCATGAATTAATAAAATCACAAATATAGATATATAAATAGGTATGTATACCTTGAATTATCTTTTTTCCCTATACAATTGTTTCCTCAAATGCATGCAACATATCAAACCCCTATCCTCTACCACTCTTATAATGACAACTATCACATCCACACTCAGGATAATGTCCTAAAACATTAGAAAACTATTATGGTTAGACTCTACCTTCTATATCCCCTCATGCACCTTTCATTCGGTCAGTTGGTGTAAAAAATACCATGTTCTAGCTATTATTCACTAGGTTATATCAAAGACCAAGACAACTTACACTTTCATCTTACAAATAATGAAATCCTTACTCTACCTAGATATAAACTCTATTATTTCCCAAAAATGGATGCATTTTATACCACTCTTTCATTACCCCACCCACAAAAAGGTATTCCTCTGAAGATGAAAATGAAGGACGATAGATAATGACCCCTAATTCACACTTCTTGTAGACCTCTGGTTGGAAACACTCACCAAAGATATAAAACAATGTCACAAAATCAATGGCATTACAAACTATAACAATAATTCATAAGAGATAATAAATAAAATGCAAGGAAAACTGCTGACATAATATATATTTTTAACCAACACCATCACACAATTAATGTATATAGCATAAAATAGTAGTGTTTAATGTATCCAAGTTAATTACAAAAAGAAAATATAAGGTCGTGGAATAATAAATTTCTAAAGGTTCAAGTTAGTAATGTCCACTATGTTCGAAATATTCCTCCAAAAAACATGAAAATTATTTTTAATATATATAGCATCAATATAAAAGTACAAAAATAGGTATATTAAAATTATCTCATGAACATGAGAAAACTGAATACAAATGGACCTATAAGGAAACAAAAAATCCAAAATTACCTAAATATGTCAATTTACCAAATCCAACCTCACCATGGATCACTCACAAAATAATTCATTATGATTTTCTAACATAATATGAATCATATCTAAACAGGTACCGAAAACTGATTCCCCACTAATATATTTCTCTAATAATGCAACAAAATACATCCAAGTGCTCTTATATCATCTATATAACATCCCATAACATCTTTTCCATATACTCATAATCCATCACAATACATATCATCACATAATAAACTTCCTATATATATATAGTCTTTCAAATTCGATATTGCTCCCTCCTCGTACCATGAACAACACCAACAATAAGTCATCTCATCATCATGTAAAATAACGATGACAATTTCCAATTAAACATCGGGTCATTAAAACTAGTGAATATATATCTTTCTTCTATGTGGGATTAGGGATTAATGAATTAACAACATTTTCTCCACACTACCAAAATATTTTAAAAAACACCCCCAAAAAATTATATTTTTTTGGAAAAAGTTCTCAAAATGGGTGGGGTGCATATAGAAATCACAATGAACATTTAATGTATATATATTTCTATAACATATAATAATTAATGGATTTAAAACATGAGTATAAACATATAAAAACATCACCACTAAAGGTCACAACAACCTCTACTTCCATCATTTCCTCTTAATGCACAACACCACCCAATAATCCACGATACCCAATGGACATATCACTCCTTTATTAAATGATTGAAAATTATTAGATTTACCATTATAAATAAATCTATTTGAAGATGGAAGAGTTTGAATATGAAAAGATCATGAACCCTAGATCGAGAATATCCATTCCTATCGATGAATCAAGAGAGTAAGCTGATTTTCATGTTAAGGGACTGGATTATGTTGGGCACAATGATCTCTTTGGCCTTTGTGCCAAACAAAAGTTTGATTTATTGTGGGAGTTGAAATTTTCCAGATGCTTTGCAGATGCAGTTAAAGGTGTGGGAAATACCTTGTTTTGTGATTGTGAAACTGCATCCTCAGGATGAATCATTCGCAAAGGGTGTGTTTCACATGACTCTGCGAATATGAATGCTGTTGAGAAGAGGATTAGGCTCTTCAGACATTAGACCATTGCGTGATTGGTGATTCCAAAAGGGGTGAAGACATGGAAGTTCAATGAACTCATGGTGAGGATTACTGAGATTTGGGGATTCGTGGAAAGGAAGATGACAGTAATGGGTCGTGGTTTGTACCATATTATTTTCACGTCTGATAAGCTCAAACGTCATGCCTGGTGTCTTGGATCGGTCCCTCTCAAGCTAGGATTTCATAGAATTCATGAATGTGAATAGACTTTAATCCCCAGTACTGTGAAGAATACTTTTTCACAAATATGGTTTCGTGTCTGTAATCTAAATTGGCTCTATTGGAATCCTCAAATTCTTTGGGACATTGCCTCGTTGGTTGGAAACCCAATCTAACTTGATAAACAGACTGAGAACCCTACCTTTGGACACTATGAGAGAATTTTAGTTGAAGTTGATATGGCTGCCACTCATGTTGAGGATGTGGTGTTAACTACCCAAGATGACAGTCCCATCCTTGGTATTATATATCAGAGAAAACCTAAATTCTTTCTGAATTGTCACTTATTTGGTTATATTCTCTCTGAATTAAATCTAAATAAAACCTGCAACCTTTGTAAGGGTTGAGGGTATGAGACTGAAAAATGATAGAACAACCAGAATAGGGTTATGGCATTCAAGACTGGTAGTAACTCCATTACTGATAAGGGAGATATCAATGTTCCATCCAGGGCCTCTGGAAAAGATGAGATGGTAGATGATGGATGCCTTATAGGTAAGAATCATTGTAAGGAAGTTGATGATAATGTTGTGAAGGCCAGTTATAAGGTTGATGAAAGTTTCATGGATCCTGATCTGGGTCATTTTGTCCGAGAAATATCTAATGGGGTACCTTCGAATGGGGAGGTCTCGAAGGGTAATGATAGGGAGAAACTGAAAATTGCATAAAAGGATCCCATTTTTGTTGATTCTGACGCTGCTATTGTGTCTACAAAAAGAGTAGAACCTACTGATGGTACACAGTCTCAGGATGAAAACCTGGCTGATACCTTTAGCATTTTCCCTGCACATATTGATGCTGCTACTGTAACAGCTGGAAGAAAAGAAGTTGTAGTGTTAGCTGAAAATGTTGAACCTGCTGATCGTACACAAAAACGGGAAGCAAACATGGCTGTTACTTTGGACATTGTCCCTACTACTATTGTGACCATTGAAAGACATGTTGCAGAACCTGATTATCCTGTGACTCAAAGTCTTGATTCAAGTCCTGGAGTGGCCCCTTTGGTGGCCCAATACCATTATTTGGGCCCTGGAATTGACCATGAACATACTGCGGAGCATGTTTCTGGTCCTGCTGATCTGGGGGAATTCTCACATGTTCATTCTTCTAAGGCTGCAAAAAGAATATTACCTGCTAGCCTACTGACTGTTCATGCTCATTTGGTCAACTGATTCTCCTTGCTTAACTTGGTGGGGGAGGATAACAGAACTGATGTTGATGATCAAATATCATATGGGGATGGTGTTACTGGCCTCCTGCCTCCTGAAAAAGATTCTAAACAGATTTATTATGGGCCTAACACTAGGCTCAGATCAAAAAAATGAAGATTCTATTCTGGAATTGTCAAGGTATTGGGAATCCACCCACGGTAAGATCCCATAGAGATCTTATTATGGCTAATAGGTTGGTTCTTGTTGGTATTGAAGAGAAATGGATGAAATTTGAGAATTGGAGTTCCTTCAAATGGGCATCCATGGGATATTCCCTAGTTGAAATCAATCAATTTACAGGAAATTCTGAATCTCTATGGGTTCTGAAACATTATAGTGTTATGGTTAATTCAATTTAGACTGATTTTCCGTGTATAACTCTCTCATTTCACAATAATAATGTATCTATTGTGGTGACATTTGTTTTTTCTTTAAATCTTTACACAAAAAGATGATATTCGTGGAAAATATTAGCTGATATCTTCGAGAGTATGATGAGAAATTGGGTTCTTCTTGTTGACTTTAACACTGTTCTAAGGCATGAGGAAAAAACTGGGGAGCACTTCTCTCATGCTTCAGCCTCTAATTTTTTATCTTGCATTGAAAAATTTAGCCTTACCAAGGTTCCAATTTCTAGTTCTGATTACACGTGGAGTAGGGACACTATTAATGGGAGACATGCAAGCAGGCTGGACTGGTGCTTCGTTCTTGTGGATAATAGGAATAGGACAGTTGATGTGGCTGGGAGAACCATACCATGATTGCATTCTGATCACAATTCTATTCTTCTTGAGATACATTATAATAAATTAAATTCATCCCCTCTGCCTTTCAAATTCAATAATTCTTGGCTCATTATACCTGGATGCAGATAGATTGTTTTGGATGCTTGGAAAACTAGTTACTTGGGTAGCTCATTGAACATTATATGTTGCAAGCTGAAAATTGTTAAGTCCAGGTTGAAGCAATGGAGCAAGGAGTTGTTCTACTGTATTGATAGTTATATAAGAGAGGCTGAAATTATCCTCTCATGACATTATGATTTTGGTCTGTCCTAGGAGTTTCCCTCCCTAGAGGAAATACATGCTGCCTCAAGACTGGACAAACTGCTAGCCCTTAAGGATAATCTGGCATAGAATGAATACTATGTTAGATGGCTGAAGGAAGGATAAAATAACTCCAAATACATTCATTGAATTAGAAAATAAAAAACTCCAGGAAGAGTATTAATTCTATAAGCATTAATAGGATTCTCTTTTATTCAAAGAATGGTATTGTTGAGGCTGCAACAGACTACATTGCGAAGCTATACTCAGATGTTTGAAATGATAATACTGATAAAATTATCCAATGTTTTGACCCCTCTATTGAAGATAACTATAATAAGAGGCGTATTGATATCCCTAGTGGAAAGGAGATACATGATTCCCTCTTCTCACTGAACATTGATAGTGCTACAGGCCCATATGGCTTTACTAATAAATTCTTTATGTTCAACTGGGATATTGTGAAAACAGATGTTACAAATGCAGTGAATGAATTTTTTAGATAATATTACATGTCGATTGGGATGAATTGTTATTTTATTGCCTTAATCCATAAAAAAAATTTCTTGTACATTAAAGACTTCAAACATGTTTCCATTGGGAATACAATACCAAAGTTCATTAGTAAAATTATGGCTCAGCAATTGGGTGAAATTTCCAATGGGCTCATTTCTAGGAATCAGTTTGGGTGTGTACCTAGGAGAAACATCCAAGACTGTCTATTTACTGCTTATCAATGTGTGAATTCTATGAAATGAATGGTTAAGGATGGAAATATGACAGTTAAGTTTGATATTTCAAAATCTTTTTACACCATAAGATGAATTTTTATATTTACTATTCTAAAGATTCATGGTTTCTCAAAGAGATTTATTGATCTAATTAGATCCATTTTAACCAGTACAAGGCTATCTATCATGGTCAATGGATCTCCTCTAGGATTTTTTAAATGCTCAAGAGGTGTCAGGCAGGGTGATCCCCATTCTGGTATGTTGTTTGCTATTTCTGAAGACTATCTAAGCTGGTGCCTCACTGATCATGCTAATTTTTTATGGTATGAACCAATGAGGCTCAGAAATAATTTTAGTTCCACTTCACATTTATTTTATGCAGATGATATTATGATATTTGGGAAGGCATGTGATGCTACTATATCTCTTATTAAAGGACTTTTCTCTCACTATGAAGAGGTTGTTGGTTAGGTAATTAATTGGAGAATGTCTTATGTGTTTTTTGGGGATGGAATTACTAGTTTAAAGAAAAACAGAATTTCGATGAATCTGGGAGTTAAAAGGGGTTCTCTCCCTTTCACATATCTTGGTGTGCCTCATTTTTGTGACAGGGTTAAAATATTTCACTTAGAAAATATTTCGCTGCGAATCATCAATCAATTATCAGGTTGGAAAGGGAGAAATTTGTCCCAAGCTGGGAGAATATGTCTCGTTAACTCAGTGATTACCTCAATGTTTGTTTATTCCTTTTCTTTTTATAAGTGTATGAGATCGCTAATTGATGATTTATGTGGAAAAATAAGAAACATTGTTTGGACTGGCTCAATTAATGAGAAGAAATTGGTCATAGTTCTCTGGAAAGACTATATTAAGCCAATTCAAATGAGAGGATTGGGAATTAAAGACAATCGAATCTTCATTGATACTCTGATTGAAATTTTTGTCTATTAGCCTTTTTCAAATCCTCTTCCCTCCATGGAGTTTTTGGAAATTAGATTTATTGGAAAATTGCAGAATGGATATGCCAACTATATGAGATCCTCTCTCTGGTCTGATATTAAGCAGGCCTATTCTGATCTTACAGCTCGCTTCAAATGGTTGGTCTGTAAGTAGTCCAATCTGAATTGCTAGACCACCTCTAGTTTCTCACAGACCATTTTTTATGAGATCATCATTCCCTCATCTCTTAATCACAAATCAATTTCTGATCTTGGTGCTGACTCGGTCCTTTCTAAAATTATTCCTAGCCACATAAGAATGGAAGTCACACAATATTGCTTCCCATACTATGATGTTCTGGTATGGACTCTGGATCTGAATAAAATTTTAAGCAAAAATTAATACTATAAGTCTATATGTGGTACCTCGATTCACCCCCCCCCCCCCCCCACCTAGATGGGTTATGGAATTCATTAATCCATTTATTCCCCCTACGCGGTAACTGCTCATATGGTAAATATGGAAAAATATATTTCCCTTACAGTTCTTTCTATAGCGAACCGGGTTGTACCTTTCCCCAATCTGCCATATCTTCTTGGGAGTAGATGAGTCCATCTCTCATGTTTTCTTCTCTTGCAATTTTGCACGCATGTTATCGTGTTACATGCAGTAGGTTTTTCAATGCACCCATCATTTTCATTCGGTTGATGAATTTCTGTAGTCCATTGGCATGGTCAATTTTAGTGAGCAAGTTCATGCCCTTCTTTTGGCAGTAATTGTGGTTGTTATTGAGTTTATTTGGAAGTCCAGAAACAACATTCTGTTCAAAAACATTCATCCATAGTATCCCAATGGTGTCTTAACGATGCATCGTGCCCTTTGTATGGCTTCCAACATCCAACCAGGTTGTATGAGAAATGTTGTTTCTGACCTGGTTTTGTTGAGATACCTTGGTCTTTTTGGTAGGACGAAGAAGCCACTTATAGTGAAATACATCCAATGGATTCCTCCTCTTCCACGGTGGATTAAGGTCAATGTTGATGGGGCAGCCTCTGGTGCTCCAAGGGCCTCTGGTTGTGATGGTGTTTTCCGTACATCTCGCGGGTTTGTCAAAGGATGCTTTTTTCATTTTATTAGCAATAGATATTCCATTGAAGATGAGATATGGGCTATAAATAAAGAAATTAGGTATGTTGTCCATTTTGGTCGGAATGAATTATGGGTAGAATCAGACTCCTCTATTGCAGTTCAAATTTTGAAAGATTGCTTGGGGAATGTGCCACGAAGGATTCTCCAAGTCTGATTGATTGTATTTGGCTTCTTGGATCACCCTCCATTGATTTCATGCATGTTTATCGTGACGCCAATCAAGTGGAAGATGCTCTTATGAAAATTGTAATAAATGAGGTCACCTCCTTTTGGTCTTTTGTGTCGCCTGAATACTGTGATCGTCTTGTTCCAGAGAATTATTGTGGTGATGTTTATTATCGTCTTTAAAGAGTGACTTCTTGATACCTTGTACTGTACTTGTTTCTTATATGATTTCATTAGGAGCAGGTTTTCGTTTCTCATAGCGTTCTTGGTAAAAAAAATCCATTATCTAGACCAATCATTTATTTACTGAGAAGATTTAATTTCACATTAAAAATAATCATTATTTAACCTTGCATCACAATTTTCATTCCTTAACTATCAATTTGTGTCCAATTAAACAAAACATACCTTTCTGTTCCAATTTATTACTATCTAACTGATTATACTGCATCCATGGTATCTACCATGACATAATACAAACACAAAAACAACATATCATCCTCATTATACTAACTAGACTCAAATCACCACAATTTAAGACAACATCACATCCACTTTTCCACAACATCATCCCCATATTACGGCCACACAACTGATTACATAACTAACACACATCACAACTTCACATCACCACCCAACATCTTAGTTAAAACCCAAGAAAAACACCCCATATCTCAAATACAATTAACTTCTCCATATCAAAGACACACGACAACACATCTTCACCACATAACAACCACACATCCAACTATCATTCACAATATATCAATTTATATTTTTTAGAATAGAAAATTTCTTTTCATTAACTCCAACTCATTAATTTTGTAGATTTATCCAAAACTGTGAATCTATTCATATATCATTTTCATTAACAAGATATATGTTATTATAAAATTACATTAATACATAAAGAAACAAAATAATAAACATTTTTATACAATAAATATCAAAATCAATACATTCTAACGTCCTAAAATACATTATCATTAGTGGGGATTTTAGCCTATAAAATCAAAATATCAAGATAATTTAAAAATATATCAATACATTGAAATCATTACCATTTATTTAAATTTCAACAATCCAATTCATTTCCTTAATTATTCCAGTATAGACCATCCTCCAATGAATAAACCAGATTGAAACCCCTCTTTTATGATAGAAAAGATGAATAATATCAGATCACATACATTAAAGAAGGATTTCAAATATGGATTGTTGAAAAGTCCACAAAAAAACTATAATGAATAAGATCACAAAGATCATAATAAATAGAAAAACATCATAATCTCCCAAACAAAACACTAACAATATATATGTTTTCCATACATCATACCCTCCCATATGAAGAAATATGAAGAACATGTGATAAAATAAAGAGGGTAACTCATCTAAAAAACCATGTATAAATCATCATGGTATGGGGTTAGAATACACTATTACATGGATGAATGAACCTCTTGATATTATCATGGTTCGCCAATGAAATATGAGGAATATTCAAAAAGTGATTTGGTTTATTGAACATTCATAATTTATAAGAGTTATGAAAATTTGATGACCACACCACTACATTGGCCACCATTCCAATGAATGAATAAAAATCGAATTTAATAAAATACAGAGTGGATACGAAGATATAGCTTAGTTATTCAAAGGTTCATCTAATATCGGTGGTGATATTCATAAAACATATCCAGTAAATCAGGGAAGGAACCATAGAACAACTCTGAATGCTAACCCATCAGATACAATAATATAAAGAAGGTTTCATCGTAACTACCGATCCACAACATAGCTAACCCCAAAAAATACTATTCACCAAAACTCCCACCTAGATCTTATCCACTATAACATCTGCTCTGTGTACATTGAACACTAAATCCCATGTCATAGCCACTCACCTTCACTCCAGAACCTCTTGAAAAATAGACCTCCACGTCACAAATGCTCTCTATTCCATAAGGGGGTATCATTATTACAGAACTGGCCAAACCTCACCTAGATAAATATGGAATACACTGATTCTTATAGTAAAACACATATTCTGAAAACAAAAATAACCACATCATAATGATAAGACACTATCTTACCAAATCATGTGGTTTCGAAATACATAAATCTAAAATTTGTCATAAACATAGACCATGAATACATTAATTATTTAAACAAATTGGTTTTTTTCATTATTGGGATTATTATACCGTTACACAAAAAAGATTAAATCATGAAAATCATTATCATACACTAAAAAACAAGATAAATTTAACATATATCCTATAAGAACATTATGATCTCAATAATCTCTGAGAATGAATAGAACACAATGAATTAAATCATGTTACCCCATCCATCGTTAATAAATTAAAATGAAAACACCATTAAAAAATGTACATTGCATATTTATTAATAGAAACCTCCATGAAAGAAAAGATGAAAATAGGTCATAACACCATGGAAGAAAAATATACTATAATGAGGAATCCAAAAAAATTACCATGTGATGACCATGAATAAAATATTACATGAATGAGATTACATTTGATCAAATAGGATTCATAGGTCAATAAAAAATATGACACCGGCACCTAGAAATCGAGATGGTAGATTCAAATTATTACGATCCATAGGGGGATCCCCAATATATATCTATGCTTTTTAAGACATGTTCATGGGATGAATACCAAGATAATTAAATGGATTCTATAGGATAGTAATCATCTAAAAAATAATATAGAACTTCTATAAAATTTTAAAAACCCATTCATTCCATCAATCACACATTCACTCTTCAAATTTATTTTTGGAGGAATCATCAAATACCACATATAAACCATTTAGTCCAGGAATCACAATTTAGTATGTAATAAAAAAAATCACATCATGAATACTAGGTTATTTTTTGAAACTCCTCATGGATCATGGTTTCCAACTTCCAAGCTGAAATGCCAACAACATTATTACAATTAAAAGAACCATTAAAAACGATCCTATAAATAAGATGCATCTCAAAAATTCCCTTTTCTTGAAAAATAAATAAATTATTCCAAAGAAAATTTATGGGGTATGAAAACCACCCAGTGTGATATATCTCATAGATTTTTCAAGAACAAGAACAAACAATGCACCATAGTGGAATGAATAATAATTCAAGACATCACACATTAATAAAATAAAATGCTCCCATGTGGGATTATAAGGATGTTAAATAAAAAACGAAACACCAGTGAGTAGATATAATAAAATAAAACATCGAATTGGTCTACTAGTAAGCCAATAAAAGAAAAAAAATGGAAATAAATAATGAAATATCATACAGATTATATCATAGGATATTGATTGTGAATATTTGACTCCCACTACCAAGTTTCCTCTTACCCACTACCATTCGACCACATGACATGAACCAAAGGGATAATATTCCAATATAGAATCTTCCCGAGATTATCTTGAATATTTATAAGACACTCCCTTATGATTTCAATATCTCTAAGATCATATTATCACATATTAAAAATTTAAAATGTATCTAGATTATATTTTCAATGAAAAAATATGTTGAATATGTCTTGAATCTGGATCCTATATTGGGGTACTCATAAAAGATTCATCACACCACTTACTCGATCCTATATATTGAATGTTTCAAATAACATGTGATGAAGCTTACTCAAATGACTAAAACTTCTTTCCTAATTCCGATGAGACACATTAAGAACACATGATCTCTAACGTCAATCCCAAGACACCTCATCCTAGGATCAGTATAATACTTATGATGATCCTTTTTCACCTCCATTATCTCATGGATCATAGGGAATATCAAAATATCACATTAAAACATTTATATTTAATGAATTTATGAAACTCTAAAGATATTCTAAATAGTTTAGATCATAATATAGTGACATACTATTCAAAAAAAATTATCCAAACCAGTAGTCGAGTGATAACACTTATTTTAAGTTAACACTGGGAAGGGTTGGTTCCATAGTATTGTACCTCTAAAATCAATAGTATATTGATTTAACATTACTCAAGTGTTAACATAAACTACTCATTATGATCATATCCATGTACATGAGAAGTTGTAATATTGAAAAACCTATGATCCATGAGCATTATGGTGATCTCTCTACACTATGGATGCAATATTGGGACCCCAATCATAGATGACCAGCTTTAGAACAAAATAAATATGAATTATCTCCCCCCATATACTACCTTAATTTCATTATTGAGATGAAATTCATAAAAAAATATGATTTCATACACCATAGTGAGACATTACACAACCACACATATATCATAATGATCACCCTCATATATTAGTGAACTAAAAATGAACCGGGTCAAAATTTCCTCCCAAAGAGACATTTAGAAATGATTTTTATACACTAAAGAAACTATAAAATGATACACATACACCACATTCTTGTAGTATAATGACTGAGAAATAATATCTAAAATTGTATGATTCAACAAACACAACTGAAAATTATTTCATATAGAATGATATAATTTTTCCTAGTAAGGATGTACATTTAAAGGAGAACTATTAAAAACATGTAGAACCAAATCATGAATAACTGAGTAAGGTATATAAATCCATAGAATAAATTTTTCTTTTCCATCCACATAGAAAATGTAATTACCCTCACAACAAAAAACCATATCTGATAATTATAATGGATAATTGGTACAAAATAAATTACTGTCTATAGGATATAAAATTATATTAGTCTTGGAATACTAAAAATATAGAACAATTCTTTTGGATAAAATATGATTCTTCCAGAAAAATTTGTGATAACATTATCATCCCCTACATTATAGCTATTACAATTATACACAATTAACCTGTGGGTTTATAGGTGAACGGATAAAAAAATATAGAGATTGTATATTCTTAGTAAATAGTATCATAGAACAAAATATATCATATCAAAATCATGAAATAATTTATTAGTAATGAACAAATAAACAAAAATAATCCAATAATAACTAGAATTTATGGAATTCTATATCCACAAACAAAACAAAAACATGGATAATAAAAGTCATTTATCTTATACAAATCCAATGAATAATTTTAGACAACAAAAAATATTTCCATGATCGTGTTCCCACACAGTATACTGGTATGGATAGTGGCCTAGAGATAATTCTATATTGTTTTTTCTTGTGAGACCTATCGATGCATCTAGGGGTAATATAATTTCAGACCCCACCCATCACTTGACTATGTATTATTCATTAAATAGATGATAAAAGGAATAAGAAAATAAATTATAAACAACAAAAACAGTAATACATATTTTAATGAAAACATATTGAAATAAAACATTTTTATCATCTCAGAAAAAGGATAACATCATCATAACCCATTACGAGAAATTTGGTTGTCAATTAAACAATACACAATAATCAATTCTAAGTAATCTATAAACATCTATATATGAATAAAGAATATATAGATATTAAATTTCACTTGAGTAAATAAGTTGAATTTTTTTCTATGTAATAAAATATAAAAACAACCCTATATAATAAAAGGGTTTTATGATTAATTCAAAAATTTATACAATGAAACACTTTTTAATTTTAGGCCAACACACTTCAATTAATGAAATGGAAAATACAATATTCTCAAATGAATGGTTTTTTAAGAAATTTTATTAGTATTAAATGTGGATAATTATTAATGACAATGTATTTGATATATCATATCACTATTAGTAACTAATTTAATAATATCTAACTAGATAATGAAAGTGGACGGTTAAAAAAATAATCAACATAAAACTATTCAGTAAATTTCAATTTATAATAGAGTTCCATTATCATATAAATAAATATAAATTTTTAGTAAATAATAAATTTTATGTGTTGGTGTAAAAATAGAATATAGTAATATAGTGAAATATTTTTCAATATTAGTTAACCATAAAAAAATGTATGAAAAATCATTCATTATGGTTCATAAAGAATATATGATTATAAAAAATTATAACCCCCAGGATTGTTTAGTTGGGTGTGAATTTTTATTCACACTAACCTTGAATCAAGGTAATGGTTGAGTAAATTCCTTAAAACCCCTTTCATGTGTGATTAACCATAGGTGAATATATTCCATAGTTGTATCTACTTGGTTATATACATATAGTGATATCACTTTTGAAAAAAACTATATATTATTTACAATAGATAATTTTTGTTATTATGAGAATAATGATAGATTATGAATATAATTTAATGATTTTAAAAAAAATTATATATATATAATGGATGGTAATACAATAAATAACAATCAACAATGAATTATTATAAATGTTTGTAATTTAAAATTTAAGGGGTAGAATGAGATCCCTTCTGTTGGTGTACTAATTTTATAAGAATTGCATTGTAATAAGAGTGGATTTTTAGCCTCTCATTAACAATATAATATGGAATATATTACCATACTAATTAAGGAAATATGTGGAAGTGGAATTATAATAAATTAATTTCAATGAATAAGTAATTATATGAATCAGAAACGCTAACCTTTCTATGTGGTATAAAAAATCATGGAATGACTCTTTAAGAATTTTAATACATTTGGTGGAATATAGAGAGGTATGGGTAAACAAAATTTATTATCAATTCAATTGGGGTGGAGAGTAGGGAGATAATAGTTGACATTGATATCCTATTATAGGTGAAAACAAGGTATTTTCATGGAAACTAATGGTAGGTAATATATTTGAATGGAATAAAATTATTTTTAGGTTGGTTAAGTGAGTTAGGATAGTTCGGTGGATAATCGTTAGGTGGGACATGTGAGAGTGACTTTAAAACATAACAATTATTTCTAGGAATTGGGACCCTACCTTAAATATGAGTAAATCTAGTGTATTTAATCTAGAAATATGGTTATTTCATTCACAAAGTTATTTTAGGTTTATAATTTTGCATTATTAGGTCATTAAGATTATAAAAAAAATAAAACATATTTCCAAGTGAAGAGTATTCCACAGTTCCCATTTTTACACACTATAAAATATTTAAAATGAATAATATTTTCTTCACATTGAATATATTACTGAAATTCATCTCAACATCATCATTTTTTACACTTCCTTAAAACCTTTGACAAATATATTAAAAATTAAAATTCTAATAAAAGTTAGTTTATAATATAATATAATTAAATCTATTCCTCTAGTGAATAACATGAAAACAAATAATTTTAACATTAATTAAAATAATCATTTAATGGAAAATATAATAAATTTACAAATGGAAAACACACATTTGTTTGTCAATGATAACATTTAAACCCCATAAAATGGAAATTGAAATCTCTTTTATATATCTTAATATATTATATTCATTACCTATGTTGAACTACCATTAAGAATAACTAGACCCAAGTTAAATCCATAGGATGAATTACCCTAGATAACTCCCACCATTAGGAATTTGAAGATAAGGAAAATGAAAATTTTAATTGAAGATATATACTGGGCTCACCAGTTGTATAGTATATGTAACACCCCAAGCTTCTACGGTACGTTTACCTTTAACAAAATGAAATAGCTTACATTGTAAGCAACATAGTGATTCTAACAGAAGGAACATCCCCCTCAATGTGGTGGACACTGAATCCAAAATCATTTGGTCCTCCCTTAAAGGAGTGTACCTATCCCCCTGGCACATTTCTTATATCATCTGCAAGTGAAAACCTCTTCTCTGGGACAATAATCAGACTCTACAAACATGGTGTGAGGGAAATCAGCTGGTAGACATCCTGGCCTCCATAGACTCCCCTTATCCTCCTCTTATGGTGTATAGTTCTACCAGTTCCCTCCCCTTTGGTGGCATGGAGGTGGCTCTAGGTGATTCCCTTGGCCTTCATTTTTTCATACCCCCATGATCCCCTTCCAATATGTTTACTATTTACTGTATACTTTTGATTTGATATTTAAAAACAATTCACATAAAAAATAGAAATACACACTTGTTGAATTTTTTTTAAATTTTATCATTGAATATGGAATTCATTTTTGGATTTGGATTATCGAAATTAGCTTCGGGTGAAGTTTTGGTATTTTTTATGAAAACATTCAATTTTTGAAGAATAGCGAAAAAAACACTGCGTTATTGGTTAAAACTGACTTTTTATTTAAATAAATAATTATTTTAATTTAATTTATTTTTTGTCAAAATAAATACACAATACCTATATATGTTCAATGTAATTCATTAGAGTCATTTTATAACAAGTTTAGATATTTAAATTTTTATCGACCTTTTTACCATCTTTTACCCACCTTCTAAGAGCATTTGAAAATTTGTATAAAACATAATTTTACCGCCTCTGTGAGTTGAATTTCAAAAATTAGAGAGACATTGTTAATATTAGTAAGTAAACTTTTGGTCAATACGATGAAAATATTTTTTACTAAATAGTAACATTTGACTTTTATATACCACAGATAAAAGTAAATAGGGTAATTAAGGGTAAAAATGATATCATAATTACCCTAACACATGTCCTAATTCTATTGGATAAGAATAATTCGACCAAAAAATTTTAGGAAGAAAATTTGATCCTCTTTGGTCCAAATGGATAAGATTAGGGCATTTATTATTATTTCATTTAAAGAATATTTAAGAGAATTAAATTCAAAGTTTAATAACTAAACCATTTTTAATATAGGGTTACACACAATATAAATTCAACTATAAATATTAATTATAAATCAAAAAATATTTCCTACGTAATTGTATTTTATTTATAATTTTTATACATTATATAATTTAATTTATTTAGGACATAATGATGATGTAGTAATTACATTATAAATGAAATTTTAAAATAATTGATGTTATACATGTACAAAACAAATGTAAATTTATACTTCTGACGAATTCAACTAATTTTATAAGTTAATATGTCTAGTTAGGGTTGGTTAAATAAATTTTATTCTAATTGATAACATTTTTATGGATTTCAGAAAAATCAAATACTAAATAGTGTCAAAATTGAAATAATTTAATTTTTAAAACAAATATTATACTATGAATTGATATAATATTCATAAAAATATATGGTTCAGCCAAAGGACTTAGATAAGGTTATATATTTTAATAATTAATCACATGGGGTTATATTGGATTGTTATAGTTTGTTTTTTTACCATATAATTTAAAAATAAAAAGAGACATGGTAAATGTCAAACAATTTAACTATAATTAAATCTAAAAGATAAGCATAATATGTTGACTTAAACATATCTAAAACCTATTATTTGAGAGGTTGTATACCCATAACCACATTACCCTTGAAATAATTCATTTTTGATCCATTAGAAACCGAAAATGATTTTATTATAAAATAATATTTCAATCTTTTCATAAAGTGACCCTCACCTATCTTATAATAGGGAACTTCCCCTTATCTTAATTTCACTCATCCAAAGTCATTTGGATCTGCCAACCCATGACCAAATATCTTACCAACTTTAATAACATAATTATAGAGGCCTCCAATTGACCATAAAGACATCCTAATGATCCATTTTAATCAAATCAAAAGGAAAAACCCGAAGAAGAGATAAATATTTAATCACCTCTTTCAAGTTATTTTATTCGTCCACTTCCTATTTCATTTTTTTCCATTATAAAATATTAACTAAATTATATACAATAGAATGATATGTTATTATATAAATGGTATAGCTGCATTCATTATTCTACCCATCCTATAAATGACAAAGTCACCAAACGCTTGTACGTACGATTTACCGTCACCACGTCGTGGTGTACTTTGTTATTCAAACACTTCATTATTTGGATGGGTATAATAATGAGTATAAATAATGTAAATAATAAATATAACATGTTAATTATTATTTTTATATGATATACCATCGAATTAAATATGATTTCTCAACCAATATATTGATATTTTCCCTCATGCGTACGTACAGATTACCGTTCCTGCGAACGCAATGAGATTCATTCCTAATCCTAATCATTCAAGAATAATTTTCATTTTATAATTAAAAATAATTTTTTTGAACATAATATCATTATGTATATGAATCAAATATGTCCTATCCATAACAAACAATGCTTACATAACCAAGCATATAAAATAAACTGAATCAGTTAACACCCAAAAACAATGATACTACTAAAATATTATGAACAAAGAAATATTATAAGATCATATATGATATCATATTTATGTATATAGTTATTGTATAATTTAATAACTATTTTTTTAACAATTATACAGGAGGTTAATATACCATTTATAAGGAAAATTATAAGGTAAGCGTTAATCTCACAATCAAATTATTATATGAAGTTGTTTTTATTTAAGTATCTACTGAGACCTCTTTATTATCCACATCCGTGTTTTCATAAAAACATATTTAAAAAAACTATTTAAAAGACAGTGGGATAAATTCATTTATACCCGTATTTGAAATTATATGTTTTGAAAGGGATCTTTCCGTCGTTTTCCAAACAAGGTACTTTATGACCATTTTGACAAAATTAATGTAAGAATGTATTTTTTTAACTTATATGGCAGGTGAAGCTATTTTATGCCGTTATTACATCGTCGAAGAATCCATTAAAAATTATAATATAATTTCTAAATAAATGTTTTCTTTTATAATTATATGACTTTTAAATGATTTCAAAATAGTAAGAGATATTACTCTCAAAAAGTTTTGATTTAATCTTTGTCAACATCCTTTTATAGAGTTTAGATATGTTTGATGTTGATTTATTATGATACTAATCTTCCATATTGTATTGAAGGTTTTTTTATAAATTTGACTATGGATGTGTTATTTTTATACAATTCATGGTCTATGGATAATGTTTTGACATTTCGTATGATAGTTTTAATAAGAATGTTTATGTAATGTTCAAACCTTTTCATATGAAGCATACATTGGACATAGTATGTGACGGGTGGATCCCACTATAGCTCCTCGATGAATCGTTATATCTCATGAGACAAACTAGTTTCTTGGCACAAGGCCTTGAAAAAATATATTTTTTAGTCTTGGCACAAGCCTTTGACTCTGTGGTTATGAAGTCTGGCCTTATGCATTCCATCATTATGAAAGTCACTATTGATATTCCATGTGAATATTCGATTAGTAAAATATCAATGAGAATAAGTAAATTTAATTATTTGATTTTATCTTTTACATATTATGCTAATGTTTATGTTTAAAAGGCCTCTGTTTCAGTCTAATACATTGCCTTAAATTTTTATACTTATTTTTGAATGTTTCTCCCATATTGTTATCCTTACTTAGCATCTAAGATCACCCCATTCTATGTTATATTTTTTCCCGGATGTGAATAAATATATAACTGTGGGCCTATAGGGATTGTCTAATGAAATAAGTGTGTAAAAAAGGGGAAAAAATATTGTTGATTTGTTGATTTCAGGATGTAATGTAAAACTCATAAATGTATCAATTACTTCCAAGGCTACTCAAATGATCCATCATTCGGGACATGATTCTTTGTACCATGCCAATGTTTTGTAATAATGCACCGAATCTGGGTAACTGGTGTTGGGGTGTTACCGTTGGTATTAGTGGAAGTTTAGTACAAGCCATTAAAACTAGATTTTAAAAAACACTGATTAGAGAACACTACCCTAAGATATACTTTGAGGATTTCTATAGAAGAACATCCTAAAATTTTGGTACTATATAAATTTTGTGAGTTTTACAAGAAATATATCCCTGTTTGGATGCGATTAGTTAGAGGCGGCTCTGTTACAGATGTACCTAGGGGTAAAACCTGATAACACCGTTATTAACTAGACTTGATCAGGAACTAGTGCACAACAATGATCTTTGCTGCACTTTTGGTTACGACACTCCTGGGGGATATGCTTAGGATAATTCTCATTTTATTTAAAAACCATTATGAAGGGTTTATGAGTTTATACATCCTTAAATAAAATATTTTTATGATTATGGATTATATCCATAAGTTGTTCAATTTATGTTAAGGGGTTTATATGTTTGGAATTATGTATTGATATTCACAAACTAATCTTGTTTGTGTAATTATATAGAAATGGTTCCAAGAGGAAGGAATCTAAACTATATCAACGCATGTAATCCTTGTATTGATTTCAGTCTTACTCAAGATAATTATAGTGGGGATGGTAATGCCACTGGTTTTGATCATCTTATCACTATACTGGGAAAAATCACTCATGTTATAAATAATAACATTACCCATATAAAGCACCCTGATCCACACCGTGGATGATCTATGTTAGACCTCTTCATAAGGAAACAACCACCAATATTCAATGTGAGTACAAATCTATTAGTAGGTGAGAAATGGATAAATTTCATGGAGAAAATATTTCACACTTTGGGGAGTAGTGAACGGGAAAATGTTTTTGTAGCAGTTTATCGCATCACGTGAGATGAAAATAAATGGTGGTCCTTGATTCAAAACACAAAGGAATATGATGAAGAATCAAATATGTAATGGAGGGGATTTAAATAACATTTATTAGAAAAATAATTTCCTCATGACTATCAAGAAGATATGGAATGGAAATTTCTGAGTCTAAGGAAAAAAGAGGATGAGAATGTCGCAAAATATGAGGCTAACATTATAAGGATATCAAGGTATGTTTCAGATTATATACATAACCCAAAGAGTATTATTGATTGATTCTTTGATGGGTTGAAACCATTTCTCCCGGGAGCATTAGTCTCAAAATCCATTTTATCATAAAAATATATTTCCTCATGTGCTATCAAGACAGAAAAACATTCTCTATGTCTTACAACTTTAAAGAAAAGCAAGAGAAGAAGAGATCTGTTGAACACTCTAGAAATGGAAATAAGGGGAATACGGGAAAAGTTGAATATTCATCCTGTTGTAAATGTGGGAGGAAACTCCTCGATACTTTCCAGATAGGAATGGGTGTCTGTTACAAGTGTGTTGAAAATGGATACATGCTCGTGATTGTAAGTGGAAGAAAGAGGATATTGAATGATACAATTTTATGGAAAAGGGGAATTAGGAAAATGAATTTCTTAATCGTCAATGGAACATACCTCAGAAAATTCCAAGGGAGCAAGGCCAATATTATGTGATCACAACTGCTGAGGTTGATTCTCTGAAAGATGTGGTGGCATGTAATTTAATGGTTTCCTCAAGTTTACCCAATGGTTTATTTGACTCTAGATCATCACATTGTTTAATATCTTCCTAGTTTACTAATAAAATTAGTTGTTTTTAATTTGACATGAAAATGGAGTTGTCAGTAAAAACACTTAAGGGAAGCATCATGGCAAAAAGTTTTGATGAATCAGTTACCATTAGTGCATATAAATGTTCTTTATCTACTGATCTCATCATCATACCCATTATTTAATTTGATTTAATCCTTATAATGGATTGACTTTCAGACCATGATGCGAAAATTTATTATAATAAGAAGGGGGTTACAATTTTCGATGATGATAAGGAGTACCATATCTTTAGAGTAGAAACGTCACCACCTGATTCTTAAATAGATCAACACCCTGTAGCTCTAAAAAATTCAATTACTGGGGAGGAATAGAATAAAATAATTTTTGGTGAGGACAAGAATGTTTTAATAGAGGACGTACCTATTGTGGAAGGATATATTGATGTGTTTCAATAGAAATTACCTGGACATCCTCTAGAATGAGAAATTGAGTTTTACATTAATTTAAATCCTTGTTCAAGGCCCATATCGAAGACCCCTTATAGAATGGCCACTGTTAATTAGTGTATGAAATAAAATAACTAGAGTAATTGTGTAATAAGGTATTTATTCACCCTAGTGTTTCTCCATACGGATCCCATGTCTTTTTTGTTAAGAAGAAAGATGGATCTATGAGGTTGTGCATTGACTACAGGGAGATCAGTTCTTTAACAATAAAGAAATAGTATCCCCTACCTCACATTGATTATTTATTCAACCAAATTCATGGGGCTCAATATTTTTCAAGGATCGAACTTCGATCTGGATATCATCAGTTGTGTGTGAAGAAGTAATACATTCTGAAACAACATTTCGAAACAGATATGGGCATTACGAGTTAATAGTAATGACATTTGGATTGATTGATACACCCTTTATCTTCATAGATCTAATGAATAGTGTTTTTAAGGAATATCGTGATGGCTTTGTCATGGTATTAAATTATGATATCTTGGTATACTCCAAAAGCTACGAATATCATGAAAATCACTTGAGCATTATCCTAAGGACACATAGAAGAAATTAATTATATGAGAAGTTTATCAAGTGTGAATTTTGGCATCAGGAGATTCCTTATCTGGTTCATATAGTCTATATGTATGAAATCTATATTAATCTTATTAATAAAAATCCAATCCAACAGTGGCCAGCACCAATGAGTATAACTGAGGCATGCAGTATTATTGGTTTACTAGGTTATTATCGTCGTTTTGGTCAGAAAGTTTCCCGATTAGCTAACCCATTAACCAAGATCACACGTAAAGGGTTAAATTTATTTAGAAAAATGAGTGTGAAGAATGTTTTAAATAACTAAAGAGAAGAATATTTAATTATCCTATCTTGAATATACCATCGGGGAACAATGGGTTTGTTATTTATAGTGATTCTTTAAAGAATGGACTTGGTTGTGTCCTTATGCCGAATGATATAGTTATTTCCTGTGCATCACAACAACAAGAAATTAATGAGAACAATTATCCCACTCATGATGTTGAGTTAGAAGCTGTAATCATTGCTTTTAATATATGGATACATTGTCTCTATGGTAAAAAATGTGAGATTTATACTAATCACAAGAGTCTGAAGTATATTTTCTCTCCAAAAGAACACGAGAGGAGGTAAAAGTGATGGCTTGAACTACTAAAGGATTATGATTTCACTATACACTACCACTTGGGGAAGTAAACTATGGTGGGAGATAGTTTGAGCATAATGGATCTTGGATTTTTGAACAAGATGAGAGTTGAAAAGGATCTTATATTCATGGATCAAGTAAATATGGATATGATAATAACCATGGAATGTAAAATATCAATTCTTTTTCAAATGGTTGCCAAACCTTCTTTACTATAAAGGATTAAAAGTTCTCAGACTGATGATGAGGAATTTCAAAATAACATTAAAGCTGTGAACGATGAGAGATTGATCAACTTCATATATAAAGATGGAATTTTGATATTTGGGAAGATACTTTGTGTTCCCGATCTACCTAACCTAAAAGGGAATTATTTGATGATTACCTTAGATCCAATTTCTCAATACATACTGGTAGCACTATGATGTATATAGATTTTAAAAAAAACATTTTTTGAGGGATAACGTGAAGAGAGAGATTGCTGATTTTGTGTCGAGATGTATGGTTTTTCAACAAGTGAAATATGGAAGGAAACAACCCATAGGTGTCATGCAACTTATTACCATACCTAAGTGGAAATGTGATAATATTATGATGGAATTTTTCATGGGGCTACCAAAGACACCTTGAAGGAATGGTGCAATATGGGTGACAGTTGATCATCTTACCAAGTCATGACAGTTTCATAGTATAAGAGAATATTTACCAATTGAATGTATTGAAAGACTATATATTAATGAAGGTGTAAGACTTCATGGAGTACCCTTGTCGATTTTTTCTGATCGTGATCCCTATTTTATGTAATGATTCTAGAAAAGTATTTTGAAATCCATTGATATAGAATGTCATTTGAGCATTGCTTACCACCCACAAACCGATGGACAATCAAAAAAAACTATTCAAACCTTTGAATACATGTTTAGATCTTGCTCATGTGACTTTCAAGGTATGTGGGATCAATATTTACATCTGGTATAATTTTCCTATAATAATAGCTTCTATTAAAGTATTCATATGGCACCATATAAAGCATTATATGGATAGATATTTCATACACCAACATGTTGGGATGATGTTGGTAAAAGAAAAGTCGTAGGTACAGAACTTGTTGAGGAAAAAATGGAAAAGGGGAAGGTCATCCAAACCAACATCAAGCAGCTCATTGTAGAGAAAAGAGCTATGCTGATAACCAATGGAAGGATTTGGAAGTTTAGGAAGGATACCATGTTTTCATGAAGGTATCTCCATTAAATAGTGTTATACGTTTCAATAACAAGGGTAAATTGAGTCCTAGGTAAATCGGATCTTTCGAAATTCTCGAAAAAATTGGAGTTGAAGCTTATCATTTTGCAATGCCTCCAAGTCTTTTCAATGTTCTTGATGTGTTCCACAATCACTGTTGAGAAAATACATTCCTGACCCAACGCATGTACTCTCCTATGAGGAAAATGAACTGGACCATTATATGCCTTATTGTGAAGATCCTGTCAAAATTTATGATACAAGAGAACAAGTTTTGAGAAACCGGACGACTCGTCTGGTAAAAGTTCTATGGAGAAACCATAAGATGGAAGAGGCAACGTGGGAACCATAGGAACTTATGATGAAGAACCACCTAAATATTTTTGTGTGGTAGCATTATAGAAATATCTAGTAAAAAATTATTTATAGGAGTGAAGAATGTAACACCCCAAGCTTCCATGGTACATTTCACTTTGAATAATGAAATAGCTTGCGTTGTACACAACTTTGAGATTCTAATACACAACGCCCAATCAAATTATCCATTATAAATAGTAAAACCCACTAATTGAAATTTAATAAATTTTATCGTTCAAAATGGACTTCATTTTTGGATTCGGAATATCAAAATAAGCTTAGGTTTATTTTTTGTTTTTTTTTTGAAAACTGTCAATTTTTTATGAATAATGAAAAACAGAGCGTTATTAGTTAAAACTGACGTTTTATTTAAATAATTAGTAAATTTTTTATTTAATTTTTGGTAAAATTAAATACATATTACCTATATATGTTCAAAAAAATTCTTTGAAGTCATTTTATAAAAAGTTTATATATATATATATATAATTTAATCAATCTTTTAACCATCTTTTAGCCACCTCCTAGGAGAATTTTCAAATTTCTATAAAACATGATTTTAACACTTATTTGAGGTGAATTTCAAAAATCTGAGAGGCATGGTTAATATCATTTTGTGAAATTTGGTTCAATAAGATGAATATAATTATTGGTGAATAGTATCTTTTGACTTTTGTTTACCATGGTTAAAAGTAATTAGGGTAATTAAGGGTAACAATGATATCATAATCACCCTAACAAATTTCATAATTCTATTGGATATGTATAATTTGGCCAAAAATTGATAGTAACCAAATATGATTCTCTTTTGTCTACTTGGATTAGATTCAAACTTTTATTATTATTTTATTTAAGAATAGTTAAAACAGTAAAATTCATTGTTTAATAACTAATCCATTTTTAATATAGGGTTATACAATATATAAATTTGACTATAAATATTCATTAGAAACTTAAAACTATTTCCTAAATAATGGTATTTTATTTTTAATTTTTGGAAATTATATATTTTAACTAATTTATAACACAATGATGATACACTAATTACCTTATTAATGAAATATTAAAATAATTACTAATATAAATATCCAAATAAATGTAAATTGAGACTTCGGATGAATTCAACTAATTTTATAGGTTAATATGAAATGTCAGGGTTGGTAAATGAAATTTTATTGGAAGGGATAAAAAAAATACGCTATCAAAAAAATCAAATATTATATAGTATCAAATTTGACATAATTTATTTTTTAAAACAAATATTATATTATTAATTGATATAATATTCATAAAAATATATGGTTCGGCCAAAGGAAATAGATAAGGTCATATATATTAATAATAAACCACATGGGGTACTTTTGGCTAGTTATAGTATTTTTATTAACCATATAATCTAAAAATAAAAATACAAATGGTAAATGTCAAACTATTTAACTAAGAGTTAAATATAAAAGATAATGTTAATATGATGACCTAAACCCATTTAAAACCAAATATTTGAGATTTTTTCGACCCATAACCAGCTTATACTAGAAATAATTAATTTTGGAGCCCTTTGAACCCTAAAATTATATTATTATGAAATAATATTTCAAGGTTTTCCAAAAGTCCCTCACCTCTCTTATAAAATGGAACTTCCCCTTATCTTACCTTCAAACATCCATAGACTTTTTTCACAGAAAAAACCAGACCAAATATCCTTATTAAGTTCCTCCATTCATCCTAGATGCATTAATTTGGGGGAAAATCCATCCTAATGAGCCATTTTGATCAAATTAATAAGAAAAACCCGAATAATAGGTAAATATTTCATTCCCCCTTTCAAGTTATTTTCTTCTTCCACATCCACTTTCTTTATTATTTCCATTGAAAAATAATAACTCCAAGATCTGTTATATACTGTGATGTTATTAAAAAAATGGTACAACCATATTCATTTTTCTATCCATCCTATAATTGACAAAGTCACCGAACGTGCATACATACGGATTACCATCTCCATGTCGTGGTGTAGTTAGTTATTCAAACACTTCATTATTTGGATGGGTATAATAATGAGTATAACTGATATAAATAATAAATAAAAAATGTTAATTATTCTTTATATATGATATATAGTCAAATTAAATATTATTTATCCATCAATATAATGATATTGTCGCTCGTGCATACGTACTAATTACCATCTCCACGAACGTGATAATATTCATTCCCCAACGTAATAATTCAAGAGTAATGTTCATTTTTTGATTAAAAAAATGTGTATGAACATACTATCATAATTTATATGAAGAAAATACCTAATATCCATAACAAACCTGGATTACATATCCAATCATATAAAGGAAGAAGAATTAGTTAACGATCGAAACGATGATACTACTAAAATATTATTAACAAAACAATATTATACAATCATATATGATATCATATTTATATATATAGTTATTCCATAATTTAATAACATTGCGTTAACTAATATACAAGAGTTTAGCATTCGATCATTTAAGGAAAAGTAAATGGTAAGGCTTAATGTCACAATCTCTTTATTATCCGAGGTTGTTTTTATATAAATATCTACTAGGACCTCTTTATCATCCACATCCATGTTTTCTTAAAAATTTATTTCAATACACTTTTACTATGTAGTATACAATGGGTTAAATTTAGTTATAACCTTATTTTACATTTTTCGTTTTGAATGAAATCCTTCCGTCATTTTCCAAACAAGGTACTTTTTGGCTTTTTTGGGAAAATTAAGCCATGAATGTTTTTTTAACTTATACAGTAGGTGCAGATATTTTCCACCATTATAACTTTGTAAAAGCATCCCATATAATATTATAATAATATTTTTAAAATAAATTTTTTCTTTTATATATATATTAATTTTAATTTATTTCCAAATAGAAAGAGATATTTCTCTCAAAGGGTTTTGATTTAATCTATGTCAACATCCTTTGATGGATTTTAAAAATGTTTGAAGTTGTTTTATTATGATACAAATCATCCATATTGTATTGAAGGTTTTTTGATATATGTGATTATGGATGTGTTATTTTTAACCCATTAATGGTTTATGGATAATGTATTGACATTTCATATGCTAGTTTTAATAAGAATTTTTATGTTATGTTTAATCCTTTTCATATGAGAATGAATTGGACTTAGTATGTGATGGGTGGAGCCCGCTAAATCTCCTTGATGCATTGGTAGGTCTCATGAGACAAACTAGTGTCTTAGAACAAGGCCTTGAAAAATATTATTTGTTTTCTTGGCACAAGTCCTTGATAATGTGGTTATGAAGTCTGGAATTATGCATTCCATAATTATGAAATTGGTTGTTGATATTTCATGTGATTATTTTACTTGTAGAATATCCATGAGAATAATTAAATGAAATTATTTTATTTTATATTTTCCATATTATGCTAATGTATATGTTTAAAAGGATTTTTTATAGTCTAATACATTTCCTTAAATGTTTAGGCTTATTTATGAATGTTTATGCTATATTGTTGTACTTACTGAGTATCTGAGCTCACCCCTTTTCATGATTTATTTTTCCCAGTATGTGAAAAAGTATTTTATAGTTTACCTGCAGGGATATGGTAATGATATAAGTGTGTTAAAAGGGGACAAAATGTTGTTGATGTTTTTATTTCATGATGTAATGTAAAACTTATAAATGTATCTAGTACTTCCAAGGATACTAAACTGATCGGTCTTTATGACATGATTTCATGTAACATGACAATGTTATATAATAATGTACCAAATCTTGATAACTAGGGTTTGTGAATTACATTATATATTGATCTCACCTGCTGTATAAGTTTAATTAGGATCACTAATCACATAAGTTGTTTTGGATCACCCATTTTATTAGTTGCATCCAGCTCACACATCCTATAAACTATATTAGGATATCCAATCATATAATTTGTGTCAAGATCAACCATTATTATCTATAATTCCCATGTATCCTAGAAACATAAGAATATCTTAATATTTCAAAATTCATCTTAAAAACATTTAAAAACTACTTTTTAAAAAATTCAACAAAATTCCCTTTCCTTTAAAAGACAAATTTCTAAACTAAATTCCTCTAAATGAATGAATATGGGGTTTCATTTGAATAAAAAGTTGAATCACATGATGGAATAGAATCATAAAATAATGGTTCTTGTGGAGGGAAAATCTATTGACTCTATAAGTGTTAAAAAGGACATTCTATTTTCCATTAGTGGAGAGTGTCAAAATAACCTCTAATGACATATAATAAAATTCCTTTATAAAACTATGTAATAAAAGTAAAAAAGAAAAATTATATTTCATTTATTATTTATTCATATAAATATAAATACATATATATAAATTATTTTATCAATTTCATTAGGAAATAAAATGATTTATAAATTAAAATATTAAAACTTTTAAAATGTGGGTTTAATGGGAAGGTGTCCCTTACCTAGAGTCTCAGACGACATGTTTGTTCCATTTCATTCAATATAATAATTGAATGTTAATTATTTTCTCTATAAATGAAATATTTATAGTTTATTAATTGTTTTAATTTATTTATAAATAGAGTATATAAATACAATTATTCACTTTAGTTCACATCAGATTTTTTGACGATATTTGGCTCATTTTTTCAAAATGTTTTTGTTCTGATTACTATAGTTAAATAAGTCATTATTTAGTCGTCTCCTAAATAATATTCATTAACACATTATAATATATATATATATATATATATATATATATATTATAACTAAAAAACAATCAATAATTATTGTAGTGAAGATTTAAATAAATTACAATCATGATGATGGTATGTCATAACTATATATGAGTAGCATTTCGAATATTCAATGATCATGAAGGAAATAAGATAATTATTATTTAATGTTTCCAAAATATTTATTATATACCAAATTTGATATTATATCTTTTGATAAGAATATATATATATATCATTAGTTAAATGTGGTGTTGAAAATAAATAAAATCATTTCATGGTGGTGGTATTTCACATGTTTTCTTGAATGAAGTTATCATATTTCAATGGATAAAAAGGTAATAATTTTGAAGAATTACTATATTCCCATAATAATAATTATTACATGAATATCATATATATTAATTTATTCCATTACAGGGAAAAACATGAGAGGTATTAGTAGAAAATGAAGCACATAACTTCATAGAGGATGTGGTCTACACGTACATATGAGCAATGTTTTCATTTCTTGTGGGATTGAAAAGGAGAAGAAAAATAGTTATACCATGTTAATAATAAAATCTATGTTTATAAAAGATGATAATTTTATTGTCATAGAAATGTGAAATATGATTTGAATGGGATCAAAGAAAAAAATAAAATCAAACTTCTTGGTCCCGATCTATATCTCTTATTTGGACAACCTCGTTAGACTTATAATGAAAGTCATCCTAGGTTAGATTTCTAATGAATTGAAATCCTCAAGGACATGGGGAATTATATTAGAGGGATATTTTGTTTTTTTTTAAATTAATGTTCTCATGGGTCAATAACCTATTTTATTAAAATAATCAATATTTTTCGATTATGGTCTTAAACTTATCTATTTATTTTTAACCCCCATTATCCTTTATTACATTTATAATGATATCGAGTAATTCAGAACATTAGGGTTTAAAAATTTTCTATAAATGGAAAACAGGATAGTAAATCGATCATGGTTGATATTTTAATCTATATCCCATTCACATGTCCAATGAGAAGATTATTAAGAATTTTAAATAATTAAATATTTTTTTTTTAAAATTCACTAATTTTATTTTTAAAAATTTTCAATTTATTTGAAATTGAAAATAAAATTAAAAAAATGGAATTAAAATTAGATGTATTAAAATATTTATATTATGTTACATTTAACTATAAAATTGATGGGAAATTATTACTCACCATTACAATGGTACTTTTAGAGGTCATAAATCATATACATGATTTCTCTATTGCATGAAAAAGAACCTAATTAGCAATGTATAAGAAAGTAATGTATTTAAATAATGTATAAAAATTATTTATAAATTACCATGAAAAAAAAATTATTCATCATGAAAATAATAATTTATAAGTGAACATGATTTCTTTCTATACGTATAAGAAAAATTTATAATTAAAAAAAGAATGATATTGATTCTTTATACTTTATAAATAACATAAATATTATAAAAAAAGTGTATATTTATGAACAAATAGTCATATGGTCCAATTTTAGATTATTGTGGAAACAATTGTCTCACATAATGTAAAAATGAAAGAGTTTTAATTAGTTTCATTGATTTTCATATTAGTTTTAACACAAATTAATCCATCTTAAATTTATCGTGGTAACAAATAATTATTATGGTTATGATTCATAACGAAAAAATATATTGGATAACTACTTATAAAAAATTTCCCCACTTATTCCAAATATGGAATCCATTTTTTGTGATTCTATTTTTATGCTATCATGATTTTAATAATAAATTAAACACAGAAAAAACATTTAAAATAGTTTTCAAGAAATATTCCTTTTATGCATTAAATTTTTTATATTTGAAATAATTGTATAATATTAATTATAAATACCCCAATTATATATTTTTTATATAAAAAAATTAGATAAACTTTTCTACAAAAAAATTGAATTTTACACCATAAATTCTGGATAAGAAAATATAATTTCAAATAATATCAAGAAAATTACTATTTGTTGAAAAATAATATTTCTTTTTTAAATTCTAAAAAATTCAAAATATATAATTTTTATATTATTATTTAAAATATTTAATTAATATTTACAAATTATAAAAATAAATCCTTTATAAAAATTATATAACATATAAAATAAAATTTATTAAAAATAAAAAAAATATTTCTTATAGGAAAATTACTTAATAATTTTATAGTAAATATATCTATATAAATTATAATTAATCTATATTAATTTTTTATAGAAATTATTTATTCTAACATTATATAATTTTTTACATTCATCCCCCATTTAGAAATTGCATCCTTGAAATTGTTTTCATTACATAAAATGGGGATGTTTTTACTTTATAGCATATTTTGGCTCTTATATCGCTTTATAATCCATATGGGTTTTGAAAATAACCTTTACATGATTATATAAATTAATACAAACACTATGTATTTATATTAAATAATTTTCGCTAGATATTTCTTATAATAATTATTTTCTTCCGTCTAAAAAAATTCATGGATCAAAACATGAGACACATCTGACAAAAATTTCCCCAACAATAAAATATGACCTTTATCATGTAATTAAGATAAAATTGAATTCCTAGAAACTAAATAAAAAATGATCGCAAATTTTCTGAGATTTAATATGGCCCCTTGAACCAAAATATTTACTTTATAGTTTAAAAAAATGATAACATATTTCCATTGAGAAAAATAAAGAAATGCATGATCGTGTACCTTGAATGAAAGGTATTTCCTCTTGTTATGTGCATAAATTTTTGGTAAAATATTTGATGGCTTCATGATTCATTGATTCATATTGACTTTCTTAGAAATTTTATCTACCAATATTGTTCAAAAAAAATTGCATTCCCCAAATTTAACGGAACATGTTGGATGCAGAAACCGATTTCGATATAAATCATTAAAGGATTCCATTTATACGATGGATTATAATCTATTATTGAAAGAAAACATAGATAATGTTAGATTTTTATACTAACTTCCAAAATAATTTATTGAAAAAATGAATAATGTTATACATTTTCAAAATCATTCACTCTAGAAATCCATTATAATGGGTAATAAATATTTTTCTAAATAATAATTCATTACTGAATTAATTATGAAGTGCTTTATAGAAATTGGAGGATAGTTTGAGATCATAGTAATATATAATAGACTGATAGAATACATGTAATCTAATTTTCACTTTATAATAATGTTGAAAAATTTCATCCAATTATTTATTATATTAAATGGGAAGAAAACCGAAAGATTCAGTTCATAGATTGAAAATTTCTCAAATAAACTGATTACCATGAGTTATATTCAGTAATCCCACCACGAAATCTATGTATATAATCTATTATTTACTTTATATAAATGAAATTATAGGAGAAATATCCTTCAATAATTTTATTTCTTCTTTGAACTATTTAAAATTTAATCATTTGAATGTGAAATAAGATTAATATTACCTCATTATTTCCCACTAGAAATCATCCTAATGGTATCTATGGATTCATTTTCTATAATTAGGAATCAAAATGAAGGGTTTTGTTCTTAAATCCATAGTTCTTTTATTATTTAGGGGTTTGATGAAAAACATATTCTTTTTAAGATTCTATAAACCTTCTTTATTATATTTAAATAATGTAATATAACCTTTTTATAAAATTTACCTTTTCCTTTAGAACACTATCTAACTTATGATCATTATTAATCATGGCACAAATATGTGATTCTTCTAAAAACTAAAAAAATAGTGAGTTATTGTATTCATAATTCCTAATTCATCATTCATTCGTAATTTAACTAAATGATAGTGTTCTATATGTAGCTTACCTGATGATTCATTTTCATTCTAAAACAAAGAAATAAATATAATATTGTATTTACCAAGATAGTAATAAGTTATTCATTCTTAATATATTATCAATTCTAGCCATTTACAATATCTAAGGTTCAAATTTATTTGTGATAATATATAATTATATTTATATTATATATATATCACTCATTACTCCATATAAATGTGGTCTCTAGTGTTTTTAATGTGAAAAAGACATCCTTCAATTCATGGCCATCTATAAGATAAATTTTTAACGAGAATTTAATTTATTTGAATATTAAGAAATTACATGATCATTATTCATTAAAAACCCAAAATTCCATTTAACTAATCAAATTTGAAGTTGAAAAATATCTATTTATAGAAGTTAGTGAAAAAAACTAGAGCATCCACGAATCTTCTTCTCAGTTCATAGAAATAATCATCACACTCATTCATCTTGGTGAATTTAATTCTCTTATGAGTTAAAATAGTCTGTGTTATACATTAGAGAGAAATTTTTTCAACAATATATCATTAGTTATTCAGTAATTAATGATAACTATACATCAATATAATATTTTTATGCCAATTCAATTCACCAACAATAGTTTTTTGGGACAGGAAATATTTATGCCATCATTAGAAACAATATACCTGAGGAAAGACATATTTTTAATATAAAACTAACGCTTTAGTAATTTTCCATATATTTTAATTTCTTTTAGTTTTTGAAAATTAATAATTAAATATACTTCATGATCATTATCACTATTAGAGAACTTGAAAATATAATCGATAAACACCATAATAACCTTATTTTAATATTTATTGAATAAATTATTCATAAGATCCATGAAAATTTACTGTGAATTGTACAAAAAAAATGGGACACCCACATACTCATAATGCATGTATATAACATAAAACACTACATTCAATATATCTTCATCCTTCAATATCAACAACTAGTACCCAAACAAGGGAACACTTATTAATCAAATACCATTTTCACTTGTCATAATCAACTAAATAATCAATATGGGGAAATGTATATTTGTTATTATAAATTATTTTGTTGAAGGATATATAATAAATGAAAATTTTCATTGAACTACCTTTATTTTTAGAAATTAAAATTGGATCAATCCATAGTGAAGTTCTCAGGAAAATGACAACATTGTATAGAAACTATTGGATATTATTTTTTAGTTCCAAAGTCTTTTTATAATCCATTAAATAAGGAGGTTTTGGAAATATATTAGCTTCAAACACTAATTAAATAATAAAATTTAAATCCTAATTAGGAATAACACTAGAAAAAAAATACTAATTACACACACATATTATTTCACTACTGAAAATCACTAATCTGAACGATTTATTTACCTTAAAAAAATGCGAAATATAACTTCAATAAACATATCTAATGAATAAATTATCTTCTTGATATGTTATCAAAGTAATTAAATTGATGAACAAGAAATTATTAGATTTTAATATATATTTTAATTAAACAAAAGTTAATCCATACATAGAATAACATCAAAATCCATTATCAGCAAAAGAATATTTTATCTAGAAGTACAGTATCTCTGATAAAAATATAATGATTCCAATAATTAATGGTTTCATTTATATTTCCAAATAAGGTTTTAAACAGAAGTTGAATAGTCTTTTTATGATCTGATATTCCCGTTATAAATTAAAATTTCTCATAAAAATAAATGAAAGGATCCAGTTTCAAAGAAGGCATTGCAATGTCATTAATAAAACATAACATATTTATCTCCACTTTATTAGATCCCACAAAATAAAATGGTAACAATAGAAAATGATTTTTTTCACTATTTTCATTATTTATGAAATTTTCTATATTATGAGTAGTTGTATTTAGAAACATGTTTCCACAATGTATAAATAATCATAGTTCAAAAATATATCTATTTTTGGATATATTTTACACCAAAATGGGATTGGCCAGTGCTAATTTTATAGGGGTATGCCATATGGCCAAACATATCACATTTATAACACTTTCCAATTCCATTAAAATATCTATTTAAATGTTTTTTATGCAACATGGATCATGTTGGGGTCTTACCAATAGATATAAAAGTTTAATAAAACTCTATTTATTTCCACCATGGACACTTCTTACTAATGTAATATCAAGAAACATAAGTATAAAAAACTCCATTCATATTTTATCTCCCAAATTAAAGACTATTCTATTCCATTTAAATTATCATGTTTATTTAAATCTACAAAAACATGTTTTATACAATTGAAAATATATTAATTTTATTATCAGGGTCCAAATAAAATTTGTTAATGTTTGAATAATATTGAAAATTTCCTTTATAAATTAATAAATAATATTTATATTTTTTTTGAAATAATACTAATTGTTTTTCCATCAAGAGTAAAAACACCTTATGGATATATTATTTCTAAAAAATATTATTAAAAATATCACATTAAATAGAAATAATTTTTTATTTAATATTATAATTCATATCCAAAGAACATTATCGTTCAAAATATCTGTAAGAATAGTAAATTGAAATTGTTATCTAATGAAGTTATGAATAGACGATGACTATAAATATCTCATCTAGAGAATTATTTTTCCCTTAAACTATCCTTGGATCTGATGTTCCATAGAAATACAGATGGGAGTGTTTCATGAAATGATCATCTAGATACATATTTCTATTTAGTAAATATAATTTATCAAGAACATGGATAACCAAACCAATTATATCTTACATAAATTGAACCCTCACAATTTCAAATTTCTCATTTCAAATTCCAAACATGTTAGGATGGTTATTTAGAAAGAAACATTCCTCTTGATTCCATCCTATATCAGTATCCATATTCACTCAATTGAAATAAATTCCAAATAAACATAACTTTGACAGAGAAAACATAGTAATATTAAAATACTATGACATTTATACATAATTATAAAGTATTATATTTCAATTTGGTTATATTAAAATTATCACAAAATCATAAATGATATATAGACTTTCTTCGATACTAGAAATAATGAACCATGCTTAATAATTACTTAATATTATTTCATAAGACTATAATTCTCTTTATTTCACTCCCAATGAACTTTCAGGTTTAATGTTTCAAATAAATAGGTTATAAAACATACCTAACAAACCAATAAATTACAAAGTTGAAAAATCTTAACAGTATACATTTTTTATAAAATATAAACATTTAAAATTAATATCCTTTTAATTTTTTAAAAAATAACCATGACTCACTTCATGAATTATTCTTCTTTCTTACTCATCCATGATTCTAATGCAAAAAAATTAAAAATCATTCCATTTGAAAAAAGTCGTAGTATGACTCATAAAATAATGAAATCCATCAATCTATTGGAAATCTTGAATAACCATAATGTTTTAGCTTTATTACTATATTCTTTGAATATATTATGTAAATCCTTTCGACATAAAAAAAGAATATTTACCAATATTTTAACTTTTTACCCAATATAATGCATATATAAACCCCATTTGAAAACATATAATACCAAAATTAATAACCTATGCCAATATCATTTCAAAAATACCAAGATCCATGCTAAATGCATAAGATATACCTATAAAATTAAGTCCCTTAATCTTAATATTGATGAGAATAAATATTAACTAATATATTATAGAGTTATAATTATCTAACATGTAACTCCCCAACCCTAGTTACCTAGAGTTGGTGCATTTTTACATAACATTGGCATGACCACAAGAGATCAAGTATCAAAATACTGATTAGTTTAGTATCCTTGGATGTACTGGATACGTACATATATTTTACATTACATTTTGAAAAACAAATACATTGTCTCCCCTTTGAACACACTCATATCCTTTGGCCTATCCCGGATGGTTAATCATAATATAATTCTTCACATATTGGTAAAAATAATACCTAGAAAGGGGAGAGATCAGATTCATAGTGAGGATATTAATATAGAAGAAACTATCAAAAATAAGAATAATCATTTAAGGAAATTTATAAGTCTAAAACACAAGCATTTTAAAATTAATCTTCAGTATAATATGACAAAGATAAATAAAATAATTCCATTTACTTATTAACATGGGTTTTCTACTAGTCGAATAATAACATGTAATATCAGTGGATAATTTCATAATGATGGAATGCATAATGTTGGCCATCATGACCACATAGTCAAGGCCTCGTGCCAAAACTAAAAATAAGATTTTGTTAAGGACTTGTTCCAAAACACTAGTTTGTATCATCATACCTACTGATGCATCGAGCAGCTATTGCAAGCTCCACCCGTCACTTACTATGTCCAATTAATTCCCCATATGAAAATTTTGAAACATATTATAAAAATACATATTAAAACTTGCATACGATATTTTAATAATTCAACCATAAACCATTAATGGTATAATAATAACACATAGATAGTCAAACATATCACAAAACCTTCAATAAAATATGGAATATTGTATCATAATAATTCAACTTCAAACAAGTGTAAAATCCATCAAAGGATGTCGATATAGATGAAATAAAAACCATTTGAGAGAAATATATCTTTCTATTTTGAAATAAATTAAAAGTCACATAATTATAAAATAAAACATTTATTTTTAAAATATTCGTATAATATTTTAATGTATTATTAGATGATTTTATAATGGCGGAAAATAGCCACACATGCTGTATAAGTCAAAAAAACATTCTTTACTTATTTTTGTCGAAATGGTCATGAAGAAATTTGTTTGTAAAATGACAGAAATATTCCTATATATGCATTTTATAAAATTGAAAACAAGGGTATAAATTACATTGAACCATAGTCTAGGAAATTGTAAAAGTTTTTTATAATAAATTTTTATGAAACAGAAATGTGTATGATAAAGAGGTCCCAATGGATACTCACGTATAAACAACATCTATAATGAAAATATTGTAGAATTAACCCTTACATTATAATTTAACTTGATCATGGGTATGTTAACCCCTTTTATAATAGTTAAATCATTGTTATTAAATTATACAAGAAACACATAAAAAAATATTATATAATATATGATATTCTAATATTTCTTTATAAATAATATTTTAGTGGTATTATTGTTGCAGGTGTTAATTGATTTGTTTTACTTTATATGTTTTGTTATATAAGTCATGGTTTTATTGATATTAAGTATTTGATTCATATACATAATGATATAAATTTCATAAACATTATTTTTAAAAATAAAATGAAAATTATTATTGAATGATTATGATGAGGAATGAATCCCATCGCGTTCATAGAAATGGTAATCCGTACATACACACGAGAAATAATAATACAATTATATTGGTGGTGAATTAATATGTAATTGGATGGTATATCATATATAAAGAATCATAAAAAGTTTATATTTATTATTTACATCAATTATACTCATTATTATACCCATCTAAATAATGAAATGTTGAATAATAAACTACACCATGACGTGGTTTTGGTAAGTCATACGTATGCAGGTATGGTGATATTGTCATCCATAGAATGGATAGAATAATGAATATGGTTATACAATATTTATAAAAACATCATATTAATTACAAGGTACTAGATCTATTATTTTGGTATGGAAACAAAAAATAAATATGTAGTGCAAGAAGAAAATATCATTGAAAGAGGTGACAAAATTATTACCTCTTTTTCGGGTGCTTCCTCTTAATTTGATTAGGAGGGCTACTTAGGTTGTATAATAAAAAATGTAAGACTCTAGGTTTAAGAGGGTGTAGTTGGGAGGATATTGGAGTAGGTTGTGGCTGAGATAAATGGATTTCGGGGTGTGATTTTGAGAAAAGGGGGAGTACACTTTTATAAGAAAGGTGAGGGTCATTTTAGGAAAAGCTTGAAATATTATTTTATTACAAAATAATATTCGGTTTATAATTGATAAAAATGGATTTTTTTATAGGATAAGGTTGGTATGGGTTTAAATCCTCTCACCCAATAGGGTTTATACACGTTTAGGTCACCATATTAAGCTTATCTATTATATTTAACTCTTAGATCAATAGTTTAACTTGTACAATGTCTTCATGTTTTTTTATATTAAATGGTTAATAAACTTACTATAAAATGACAAGAAAACATAAAGTGGTTCATTAATGTCATATTTAAAATTATATATGTAATTTGGATTATCCTTATATTTTTTTAATATAATATCATTTATTAATATAGTATTTGTTTTAAAAACTCATTTATTTCTATTTTGACACTATTTAGTATTTGGTATTTGTGAAAGTCTCAAAAACATTATTAATTAAGAAAAAAATAAATTAAATCAATACCAAAGCATCATATTAACCTATAAAATTAGTTTAATTCATTAATAGTCTCAATTTACATTTATTTGGATATTTATAATTTCAATTATTTGAATCTTTTAGTAAGAAGTTAATTAATGCATCATCATTGTCACATAAATAATTTTAATCATTTAACATCTAAAAATGATAAATAAATTACCTTGATATAGGAATTATTTTTATATTTCTATTGAATATTTATATAAGAATTTATCTTATGTATAACCATATATTAAAAATGGTTTAGTTATTAAAATTTTAATTTAACACTTTTAACTCTTCATTAAATTAAAAAATAATAAATGTCATAATCTAATACAATTGGATAAAAAAGGATATTAGTTTATTAATAAGGTTTATTTTGGTCTAAATACACTTATCCAATAGAATTATTACATATTTTTGTGTAATTATCAAATAATTTTTACCTTTAATTAAAGAATTTACTTTAAATCATGGTAAATAAAATTCAAAATTTACTATTCAACAAAAAATATTTCCATTCTATTGAACCTCATTTTAATTATAGATTACAATTGTGTCTCTCTATTTTTTGAAATTAAATACACAGTTGTGGTAAAATTAGGTTTTATGAAAATTTGTAAATGTGCCTAGAAGATGGGTAAAAGAATTAAAAAATCAATAAAATTTTATATTTCTAATCTTATTATAAGATGACTCCAATGAATTAAATTTGACTTATATAGTTACTATGTATCTATTTTTACATTAAAATAAATTTAAATAAAAATAATCATTATTTATATAAATAATCGGGTTTTATGTACTATGTATTATTTTTCACTATTTATCAAAAACTGGATGTTTTCAGAATAATACCAAACAATAACCCTAAGCTAATTTTGATATTCCAAATCCAAAACTAAAGTCTATTTTACAAAATTAAATTTTACAGAGTGTCTAATATTAATTTTATTATTGTTCTCTAAAGTAAATAAAAATTAGTACTTTTAAGAAAATAGTTTTTCCAAATATATAACAGTTTTAACAAAACATATTCATATCATTATAAATATGTTTTATTTTTTAAAAAACATTACAAAAAAATATTTTTTACGATTCATATCATAATATTTAATTGAAAAATACATATATTGTTTAAATAATTATAATACTTATGTGTTGTTTCGTAGAAGATCAAACTTGTGTATAATGCATGCCAAGTTAGTGTTGCCTGCAGTATAAGCTATTGAATTACATTAAATATATAAATTACTATGAAATATTGTGGTGTTACATTCTCTCCTCCTTCAATAAATTGTGTCCTCGAAATTTGAAATAGTTCTTCAAAAATAAAAGGTTAAAAATAGAAAATATCTTTGTGGAAACCCCACATCAGAAATAGGGTTAATAAATTTTAGTTTTAATTATATTGAAGGGGAATTGAAAAAGTCAAAACCAAATTAGAATTTCAAATAAGAGAACATTGGTGGAAATTTGAGACACATAGTTGTAGAAAAAATGTAAATATTTATTGGGATTGATTGCGGTCATTAATCAAAAACAAGTGAACAAAAAATTGAAAATTTAGGGCCTCAAAGCCATAAATATATAATGACATAAAATGACATTGGTTTATTAGAACATAATGTAATAGGATCAAAAAAATTTAGTTTTAAGATCCTTTCCCTAAATTTTAATAATTAATTTCTTCATTGAATAAAAAGAAAAAAATACATGACAAATAGAGTTCCATCCTTTAACTAGTTTCAACCACAAACTCATATTTCGCTCCAAAAGATAATAGAACTCAAAAATATTCCATGTCTCATTATCATATTGGGTATAAAAATTGAATTTATAATAAATCTATCAGATCATTTAACAAAACTACATTATAAAAATGAGGAAATCATGCAGTACAGTGGTAGGTGATGCACCCATGTCGCCATTCAGTTGTAGGTTCGAGTCTCACAGCCTTTTCGGATGTGACGGGTTGTCGCCCGACCGTCAGGTTTCCCTTTTTATAAAAAATAAAAAAATTAATATTATGAAATGTTTTAACCTTAAACCATAGTATCCAATGTCCAACATAATCCAATACAATCTTTAAACTTATCCCAAATACTTGCATCCAAACTCATAGTCCATAAATTTATAAGGAAGGTTAACATAACATAATGAAGATCTCTTTTTTATACATAATAGAATTTAAGTACCTTCATCATGTAGTCTCTTAAAACATGGTAACACCCAGAATTACCATAAAACCATATTGATTACATTCATGGCCTCTTATTCCATATATAATACTAGATATATTCCTTATATAAAAAAACTTTTAATACTCTAACAATGATTGAATAATCAAACTATCAATCAGTTCAAAGGTAGTCAATAATATCCAATATAATGTTTTCAAATCAACAATATCTTATTCCAAAATCACTACCTCTATATTAGAACCATATTAAGGATCATATTTCCTTCAACCATGTATTTTCCAAAATATTTAACTTGTTGTTGAGTCACATTTCATAGTAAAATAAAATCTCAAATCCCCAATAAAATAGTACTATAATACAATCCTTATTTATTTCTATAATTAATATATTTAGTACATAAATTGATACAACACTCAAATAATATAATTCATTAAGAAAAATATAATAACACAAATTATTCCTATACATATGTGGTAGTATCTATTTACCTCTAGAATTTTGGATGATCAAATTGATTGAAGATTCAAACATTCCAAGCGGTTTATAACGTGTTTTTTCATAGAACTAGAAACATCCAATGATTCCATATCCATTTAAACCTACTTTCAAAAGGTAGGCGCTCATTAGTTTAGGACTGATGAGGATTATGAATTTTCATTGGTTGAGAGGATGGGAGTTTAGACTCATCAAACCTTTTTTAGTGGAATTATTGTCTACTATGGGACTCTCTTTATTGTTTTAAGTTATATTCATGAATATTTATTACATTTCCTTGTATAAAATGAGCTTTCCTTTAGATATGACAATCAATGATTGATATGTAGGAAATTTAGAGAATATTTGATATGTATTCGAGGATCTCCATCGATAGAGAATCGTCTGTATTTGTTTAGAGATTCTTTGTCAATGGTATCCTTTAATATATAAAAGTCTCATGGTCATTATGATGACCATATTGGTTTTAAATCCACTCAGCGAGGCACTTGATGTTTATTTTCATTCAGAAGGACATGGATTATTTTATAGTTGGTATCATACCCGCAGTTGGGCTACCTACATTTCCTTTGTTTAGGAAATGAAATCATAACCCACGTAGTTTGAGTAAGGGAGTATGATTTTTATGCATGAGTGATTGCTCAAAGAAATATGTCATGATTACTTTTACACTCTAAGCTCACGTGAGTCATGCTCGGTGGGAGAAACAAGAGGTATTGGTGAAACCAGACAATTGTTCCACGAAAGATGCAATGATGTAAGGCTTATGTGTGTATGACTTCCCAAATAGATGAGGATTAGAATTTACAACAGGAAATAAATCTAGGAATAGGGTCCATAACGGTTTATGTGATTAATGGACATTTGGATAATCTAATCTTGGGGATTACTCCTAAGGAAGATGCCCAAGTTAGGAGGGGACTTATGATTGTGTTTTACTCTTGAGAAGGAAGCACATATCAAAAGAAAATTAAGACTATGGCTTACTCCTGAAAAGGAAGACCACGTTAAGAGACTTATTATTGGGGCTTACTCCTAAGGAGGATTCCCATATTCGAGAATTTTAGTATTGGGGGTTACTCCTGAAAAGGATGCCCAGATTAGGGGACTTGGGGCTTACTCTTAAGGAGGATGCCCAAAATTAATTTAAATTATGACTGGGACTTAATCCTGAAAAGGAGGACCAGGTTAAAGAGGAATTGGGGCTTACTCTAAAGGAGGATGGCCAGATTTGAGAATTATGACTGGGGATTATTCCTGAAAAGGAGGCTAAGGTTAAGGGGTTCTCTCATCTTAAAGGATGAGGTTGAATGAATGAAATCTCAATCTTTAGTGACATAAAGATGTGTAAATCACTAGGTTTTGAGAGATATTCCACAGAATTCCTTTCAGATAAGGAAGTTAATCAAAAAAACATGCCATAAATGGAATTGAAGATTGTCTTGAAGAATGAATCTTGAAAAGGAGAGTTGGAGTAGTATAAGAGGGGTTAAATGGGCAAGAAGGGAACCCAAAAAGGAAGGGGCGCGCAAGTCCTGGAAGGCGCACAAGTACTGCATTGGCGCGCAAGTCCTAGTCGCGTAGGTTTACATGCGCAACACATGGGTACTTGTGCAATTGTTAACAAGTAGGGTAACACTTGGGGCGATCCTTGACCAAAGACTTTAGAATTATCCTGAGGTACTTCTAAAAGAGAGGCACGCAAGTTTTGGTGAAGAAGTAGGGTGGCACGCAAGTATTTTCATTTCCCTTAAGGATAAAACACCTTAGGTGCACAATTGTTAGTGAATTCTAACACATAGACCTTACTCCTCTTGTTTAGACCTTCTATTCTAGATAATTAATTACCTTAGAAGTGTTTGGAAGACCTGAATAATATACTTGGCCGTTCAGAGCTCTATATCTGAATTCTAGAAAAATTCCTCCTCAAATGGGGGGCCCACCGGGGGTATTTATAGGCTAGAGAAGACCCTCGGCGGTTATCACATAGGGCGCGCAAGTGACTTGCGCGACCAAATGCGGCGCGCAAATGTACTTGTGCGACCATTATAGAACTTGCGCGACCCTTGCACAATGTTCTTTTTATTCCTTCCTTTGTTAATTTTTGATTTTTTCCAAAAGATAAATCACATTGAGCTAAGTCATTTCCCTTTCCATTCCTTTAAACAATGTGACGAAAAGGAGCATCAACAAAAGTCCCCCCTTAGAGTTGGATCTGAAAGAATAAGGATGTGACTCTGAGGAATAGGAGAAAACCAAAGGGAAAGAGGCGCACAAGTGTTCAATGCGCAACTATCATCGCGCAGGTGTGAGTCGTGTAGGGCTAGAGTGCTCTAGCTGTAGGTGCGCAAGTGGTCGGCCTGTCCTATATATAAGTGTTCATTTCCATACCAAACATATTGATTTGAAACTTTCGATCTCTGGCCGCACAATTTTCATTTTCCGCGCAATTTTCTCTATTTTCCACTGTTTCCTTGATGTTGCGCTGCTGTAGATGTATTCGGACTTGCGCGGGGATACATGTGTGCCAAATACATCCATGGAACATAACACTTGTGAGAAACATCCATACGTGCGTGCCTTAATTCCTTTTCCATTGTTTCTGAATTCCTTCGTAAATTTTATGAAAAATAAAACCATTTAAGAGTTAGTTTATTCAACTTTTTTTCATATTCAATGGCACTCAGGAGAATCGGAACGGCTGATGAACTGACAAGAAAACTTCTTGATGATGTGATGGATATCATTGGCCATGATTATTATACCGTCAATAATAGCACTCTTCCGGATGTGGCTAAGTATCTGAAGAAATATCATCGCGAGTTCACCCAAAGCATTTATTTTCTTTTGTATGATCATGGTCATCTGCAAGCAGTCAAGGTTCTAGATGCAATGAACTGTACGCCTGAGATGCAGCTGCACTGCTACTCCTTTATTTTGATTATGTTGTGCATTAAGACCAACATCAATGGTGTGAACTTCCAAATTTTTTCTGCATGCCATTTCCTTGCAGAGATGAAAATGAAAAACCCATGGGCTGAAATGTTTTCCACTACCGGTTGGTGGAGAGAATAAAAATATGGTATTAGAATAATATCTGAAAAGATTACTCTCTCCAAATGGCTCTTTACTTCCAATGCTTCATTCTAAAATCCATGTATCCAGCTTCCAAGTCTCTTGGACAGAAACAGAGTCATTGTTTGATCAGTAGAAAATTTTCTCAAACCGCACTCAAGAACATTCTTTTACAATTGTTCCAGGAAGATCTGGTATCACTTCATCTCTTATGGTATCCAGTTGAATGAATTAATTCCAGGTTCCTTCTGATGAATATCGGGATGCCGTAAATCAAATTAAGAGTTGTGTGGAATGTCTTTTGTAATTCCAGAAAAAGAGAAGAGACTCCAGTCTGTGGATGTCCTTCTAAATCTTGTACATCAATGAAAAACACATTCACCTTCAATCATTTGTACTTGCATTCTCTTTTTCTATATCCTTTAAATTTTACCTAATCTAATGGACCTAGTAAGAATAGTTTTGTTTTCACTAGGATTAATATAAATAAACCAACAAACTTTGAATCTTTTAATTTCTCAATATCACCTAAATCCTACATAATGTATGTTTAGTGAGCTGGAACTTGACTTTTACTCAGAGTTCCTTTGTCTTTTGTGGGATGTTTAAAGTTATGCACGTCAAACATAAAGAGGCTAATGTTTAAGGTCGAAATAGATTTCACCTAAATGGATTAAAATTGACTCAATTTTTTGTCAATTTATCTGAAAATGTATTACCATACCCAAGTATGAGGGAAAATATGTAAATTATGACTTTAGAATATTTGAATCTGAGGAATTATATGAAAAAGAGCTAAAAGGAATTAGAAGAAGTAGTTCCCAAGAATAAAGATACCATTATTTAACAAACCCATTAGGGGGTTGAATTATGTAGGGCCACCTAAGGGCATTAGCTGCATAGTCAAATAAATAGCATCTTTTGGATGACATATCTGTTATATAGATTTATTATGAAAGGCCACCTGAGGGCACGTGCTGCATAGTCAGGCAATAGAACTCTCAGAAATTTACATTCCTAGTGGTAAAATTCAGTGAATGTTTATGGAGATTCGAATTTTCCAAAGTATAGTGTTTTCTATATTGAAAGAGGTACTTGAATATGGAGAAGATATTTCCAAACATGATTATCGAAGAACTGGATGGATATCACTCCTATGAAGGTCTGACCCAAACGTAGTTAATGAGAATATAAACCGTAGACTTAAATAATTTCAGATCATGAAAAATGATATGGGACAAATATGTTAGGGATGGCTATTTTTTCGGATCCCTACATATTGTCATTTAAGACAAATAAGGACAAAAGAGGCTTTCTTCCCATCAATGAAGTTACCAGTATCCAAAAAACCTGTTAGGGGGTTGAATTATGCAGGGCCACCTAAGCTCATTGGCTGCATAGTCAAATAATAGTATCTTTTGGCTGACAAATCTGTTATAGAGACTGTTTATGGAAGGCCACCTAAGGGCACGTACAACATAGTCAGGAAAAAGATTTCTAAAAAATTTAACATTTTTGTGTCTAGAAGTCAAGAAAAGGGTTATGAACATATGAATATATTGAAGGATATGATTATGACACATAAATATGGGTATTTTCCAATGTATGCAGAGATACACAGATCAATGCTAACCATAATCATGTTGTGGCTGGGTCCTGAATTGAAATTTTGGACTTCACTACGTATCCCATACGGAAGGGAATCAAGACATATGTAGTTATTAAACTATATCTTAACATCGTCTGGGAAAAATGGATTGGAGATCTTAGTTTAGGGTCATAGAGCTTGGACTATTATAAGAAATACACAGTGTGTGTTTTCATGGGGACTTTTCAGCCAAGGAACTGAATGTGGAATTTGGGGTTAGGCCCAAAGACATGGGGCTAGATTCGAGGGACACTTGAACGTTCCTACGTATTCCATAAGGATGGGAATCAAGACCACATAGTTCTAGAACTACCTTCTAGGCAAATTAGGTTCGTACATGTGAAGGGTGAAAGGGGACTTTAGTGAAATGATGGTTTAACCCAAGATAAAAGGTTCGGGTGTTGCCATGTAAGCACATAGTCTTTGGAATATAGCATGATTGAAAATAAATGTAAATAATGATTCCCTCTCAGGTGAGGGTATCAAAGAATGTTATAGTTTATTGTCGTACATGATAGAAGTATTTTACAGTTTAACGTCGTATAGAAAGGACGAAAGAGAACCAATGTAAAGATATTGATTCTAGGGGCGGTTTCACGAATCAACATCGTATGAGATGGAGGTGAACCGATGTGAAGAGATTGGTTTTGGGCTTCATCCTTGGGAGTTTGCCTACGTACCCATCCTAGAAGGAAAGGATTAAAGTACATGTAGTTCAATTAATGAATGAATTAGTGATCAAGTTGTCTGTGGGGATAACGATCTAATAAAAAAGTGTTGGGACTTACACATGGTTAGTAGACCAGAGAGAGTGTTATGGTTGAAGTTTTCTATAAGCTCACGTGAGTCATACTCGGTGTGAGAAACAAGAGGTAGAAACAAACCTAATGATGAACTGTTTAATTTCACATAGGACATATAAAGGGACTATGGAGTTTAAAGTCTTGCATTTAGGACTATTGGTGCTGCACAGTTTAGTGTCATGTAGCAGGGACAAAATACAGTTTAATGTCATGTTGGAAAAAAGGGGAACTGTACAGTTTAATGTTATGCAGTGAGGACAATAGAGTACACCATTGAACGTCATTTTGGACATATTAGGGACTTTTTTCATAGTTTAACGTCATGTTGGACGGAAAAGTGACGATACAGTATAGCGTAATGTTGGACGAAAGTTCGAATAGTTTAAGGTCATATGCATGGACCATGGATGGTGCAGTTTAACGTCATGCTAGACGTAAGGGAAGTGCAAATAGATTAAGGTCATATGCATGGAATGTTACTGTATAGTTTAACGTCATATAGCAAGGACGACGAAGGGGACACAGTTTAACGTCATGTTGAACGAATTAGGGACTTTTTCACAGTTTAACGTCATTTTGGACGAAAAATGGGAATTGTTTAAGGTCATATGCATGGACCATTGGTTATGCAGATTAACATCTTGCTGGATGTTGGTGCAGTTTATGGTCATACCGGACCAATTATGATATATTTTTTGTTTATACAAAATACTTCTTTAGAAATATGGCATTTTTTAGAGTAGCGATGAGTTCTCCATCTATCGAGATTAATGAATAATCACCATTGGAGTAGAACTTATGTATTGAGTAAGGTCCTTCCCATTTGGCTCAAGATTGGGAGGTTTCTTTCCTGGTATCATTTGAGTTCTGAGAACTAATACCAATTCTCTCTGAGTGAATGAACAACGATGAACTATTTTGTTAAAAGATCGTGCTATTCGATTCTGATAGACTTCCAAGTGTTGTAGTGTGCACAATCGTTTCTCATCTAACCTTTCCAATTCATTCAATCGCATTTGAGATTTATCATCTGTTGATGACTGATCAAGAATGTCTACTCTGAGCGAGGGTAGTTGAACTTTTATGGGCAAGAGGGCTTTCGTTCCATATACCAGTGAATATGGAGTTGACCGCGCTGTAGTGCGGGTGGTAGTCTGATAAGCCCATAAAACATGAAATATTTTATCAGGACATGATTTATTATCTTTATCCACCATCTTTTGCAGTATATTAGAATGTGTCTTGTTGAAGGCTTTTATCTAGCCATCGTTCACTACATGATACCGAGATGAATGGTTGGATTTGATGTTGTATTCTTGGTACAACTTCTTCACCTCGGATGAACAGAAGTTGGGGCCATTTCCATCAATGTGGTATGAGGGACGCCAAATCTGTTAATGATGTTAGACATGATGAAGCTGAAAATGCATTTAGAACTAGCTTCCTTAAGAGGTATTGCCTCTTCCCATTTGGAAAATCAATCAGTATCAGTAATAATATTCTTAAACTGCTAGGCCGTAGCTAAAGGGTAAGGTCCCACCACATCCATTCCCCATGTGGAAGATGGCGACGAGTATTTAGCTGTATGAAGCAGCTCTAGAGGTTGATGAATGAAGTTGGAATGTAATTGGCATGAATGACACTTCTTTGTGAAATCAACACAATCTAGTATCATTGAAGGCCAAAAGTATCCAAGCCTTCGAATCTGATCAGACAGTCTATGTCAAGACTGGTGGGCACCACAGACTCTTGTATGCACTTCTTTCATGATAGCCATTGTCTCTTCACCATCAGTGCATCTAAAGAGAACTCCATCAAAACCATGTTTGTCGAGAATTTTCTCTAAGTGATTTGGGCTATCCTGAAGAGTACAATTGACCACACGTCGCCGGATTTGTTCTTTCTTGGCTCTATCAGGTGGAAGTGTTCCATTTTTAAGGTATTCCCTGATAGGTGACATCCATCATGTAGTATGACTATACGGTTCAAGAATGGTACTAATTTCATTAATGTCCATTGTTCTAAGGTGAAATTACATGACGGTGGGCAATACTGAAGGTTTTCTCATCCCGATTTGGATATGCTAGAGTTGTGGCTATATTAGCCAGTGCATCAGCTTTAGCATTTTGTGATCTTGGGACATAATAAAATGTTAGTTCCAAAGGTAATTCTGCCATTAACTCTCTAATGTAATCATACAAAGGTATTAGTTCTTCTTTTCTAATGGCATAATCCCCATTGACTTGTTTGATTACCAGGTCTGAATCATCATTCACCATTCAGTGATTCACTTGTGTTTGAAGCACCAATTTCGATCTTGTGATGATTGATTTGTATTCTGTTTCATTCTTGGTACCACCTTCCCATAATAAGAAGGAATAAGGTAACACTACCTTTTTGGGAGAAATGAGCACAATTCCTAAGCCAAATTTTTTGAATTTAGGATTTTCCATTTTCCTCCCTGTTGGACATCTGGAAGAACCATCAAAATACATCTCCCATACCTGAGGACTATACTGAATAGAGAATAATTCCTCATCTAGGAGATCAGTATCAGAAGATATATCTTCTACTGAAGGATGTTGAGTAAGGAAATCAGCCATATCGTGGCCCTTTATTGCCTTTTGAGACACATACTGAATGTCAAATTGCTTCAAAATAACTGCCCACCATACCAGACGACCTGTAAGCATTGGCTGACTAAGGATGAATTTGAGCGGGTTATTTCAAGATACCAATTGGACCTAGTGATGTTTCAGGTAGTTTCTCAAATTCTGAACTACAATGATTAATGCTAGGAAGCACTTATCAATACTTGAATACGTGGTTTTTACTTCAAGCATAGTCTGACGGATGTATTAGCGACTGTTTTCATTCCCAGTAACATTCTACTGAGCACGAAAGGCACCCAATGATCGCTCTAAAGTTGTCACGTAGATGATAAGTGGACTTCCTTCAATAGGTGGCATAAGTACCTGTGGGCTCAAGAGATACTTCTTGAGAATACCGAATTCTTCTTGACATTTTTTAGTCTACTAGTAAGTGACTCCCTTCTTCATCAATTTAGTGACGGGTAAAATTTTTCCTGCCAAATTGGCGATAAAACGCCAAATATAGGATAAGTGTCCTTGAATTCCTCTCAATTCATTCAAATTTCAAGTAGGTGACATAACAAGTATTGAATTTTTCTTCTCATGATTGACTTTAATACCACGATGGCGTACGATGAAGCTGAGAAATGTTTCCTGAGGTTACCCCCAAAAGCACATTTTAAGGGGTTCATCTTCAAATTATGTTGTCTGTGTTTGTGGAATATGACTTCCAAATATACCAAGTGATTAGAAGGTTGTTTGGATTTGACCACCAAATCATCCTCATAGAATTAAACAAACATCCCTAAAAAGGGTTTGAAGATATGATGCATGGCACGCTGATATGTTGAGTCTTCATTCTTTAAGCCAAAGGACATTACTGGGTAGAAAAACACACCCTGAGGGGATCTGATGGCTATGGATTCCTCATCTTCTAGATCCATTCATATTTGATTATATCTAGAATATCCATCCAGGAAGGAAAGTACTTCATATCTAGTTGTTGCATTAATTAAATGTTCTGTGATCAGAACTGGAAAATCAACCTTAGGACAGTGCCGATTACGATCTCTGAAATCAATGAAAACTCTAATTTTCCCATTCTTGTTTTTCACTGGGAAAATATTATCCAACCATTTGGGATATTGAACTTCTTTGAGAAAGTTATCTTTGATGCGCTTATCCAATTCAGCTTCAATTTTGGAATCATATGTTGGGTGTGTTCTTCTAGCGACTTGTTTAAATCCTCAATGTTCTTCTGGTAAACGCAAATGTTGAGTAAAAACATCAGGATCAAGCCCGGGCATTTCTGTATAGTTCCAAGCAAATATATCTCTATTTTTCTTTATAAAGGAACTATACATCTCTTGTTCTTCAAGATTCTTTGCTAAACTGATTAATGTGGGGTGTGGATCTTCTTTAGTACCCATATTTATTTCTCTCAGTTCATCCACGGTGGTAGAGATACCCTCTTCAAATGCTGGAGGAGAATCTCTGAGATCTTCCTCTTCTTCTTCAACATGTGTTACTTCTTCCGTTTCTACTTTCATAGTAGACAATAAAGCATAATTTCGATGATCAGAAGAGATGTTAAAATATGAACATCTTGAAGAAGAAGCTTCCATTTCTTACCAGATTGATGATGAAGGGTCATCCTTGTGAAATAAAGAGGAGATGATGGATTGAGAATCAACATTACTGTTCACCTATGATGTTGCTAAAAATTCTGCTGGCCAGATTTGAGAAGTATAGACTTGTTCGATTTCAGCAGATGAAATGAAGACGTCACCATTTGGGCTTTCATCACTGCTTGATGGGTTTCCAATTTCTCTCATGTTGTCAGGCTCGATTGCTGTAATTGACATTATCGATCATTCCATAAGAGTATTTTCATTTGGGACTATCCTGTCAATTTGACTGATAGACAACACATAATATAAAATCACATGTGAAAAGGTATTTACTGGAATCTTCTCCAAACCATATGGAGCATTAACTTTGGTAAGCTCCCTTGTTGTGGATTTCTCCTTTCCCTTCTTGTGATAGAATTCCACCTCAATGTATTGAGACTCACATTCCTTGAATGAGGACTTATCACCATACAATGTCCAAACTTTACCATCGAAACAATATTTGAGAAATTGATGGTATAATGAAGGGATAGCCTCATGTTGATGTAGCCAAGGTCTTCCAAGCAATATGATGAATGCTAAATCATGATCAACAACCATGAAATCTGAATTAGATACAAGATCTCCAAACTGAGTTCTGATTGTAATCCCGCCCAATGGTTCTTGTTCATTTTTATCACATCCTTGTAACATCACAGTAGAAGGAGAAAAATTAGATTCCTTGAGTCCCAATCGATGAAGTGTACGAATGGGGATGAGGTTGACTCATGAACCATTATCAATGAAAGCCCTCTGGATGTCTACACCAATGACCATTCCAGATAAATACAAAGTTCTAATATGTTCATGCATGACATCATCTTCATCTTAATCTGTGAATGATATCGCTAAATGGCATTATGTAGGATTATTCTCTACATGGTATACTTCAACTACTAAAATTTCAGTTTTAAACTCCTGAGGACTTGACAAAGCCTCGATGAGTGCCTCCCGAAGATCCTTTGACAGATTCAAAGCATCCAGAATTGATATCTTGGCTGGTACATGGGCCAGGTGTTTCAATACATCATACTTTTGATCCAGAGGTCTACATTTCCCAACAGGAACATGTGGTTTAGCAGGTACCTTTTAAGTTGATGCTTTGGAATTTGATGCATCTTGTATCAGGGTAAGAATTGGTAATACTCCTGGTTTTGGAAGATTAGACCGATTAGGTCTATTTAATTTCTGAGAAGAACAAAGTGGACCCTTCAACCGATCTTCCAGAATAACTGTTCCAGGACTGAGTTTGCTATTGGTGTAAGAACTTGTTTGTTCTTGTTGAGCTCACTGAAGGGCTCTACCATGAGTTTTTGCCGCATATATAGTTCTAGCAGGAGTAGAATTGGAATATTGGCCTCTGAAATATCCATGTCTGCCCCTGTATCCCGAGCCTCTGGAACATCCTTCGATTCCTCTGTTTGATACAGGTAATTCAGGCTCATCAAATTCAAAACTGCGACTGAAATATGGATCTGTTATTTGAATCATATTAACAGAACTGAAGATCAACTCTTCATCCGATGAATACTCTTCCTAATTAACCTGTTTAGGCTCTTCCAATTGGTGGGGCGGTGCCCATGGCACCGAAGTAGATGGAATGAAATCTTCTAGAGTCAAAGACAGATTAGACTTTTACACATACTCATCTTCTTCTAATTGTTCCTCTTTCTTGGAATTATGCCACGCTTTTGAGGATTTTCCCTCTAAATATGTTTTTGATGCGGCATTCACGGCAGAAGGAACAATTGTTTTCTTCAATTGTGTTTTCAAAATAGGATGAGTTCGGTTGATCGTCTTTATGACCATCCAATAATCATATTTCTGTGCATTTTTTATTTTGACTTCTTTCCATTCACCATCTTCCTATGGAACTGTAGTAGTAACACATGCTACCTGAGCTGAAGAACCTCTCAATTTGACTTGTCCCGAGTCAAACATATTTTGCAAGAGGTCTTTGAAGAAAAAACACTCCTGGATGGGATGACCCAAAATTTAATGAAATGAGAAATAATTGGGATAGTCTTCATCTCCTTCCTTGTTTAGCCTCTTGGGCCTTGGAAATTGAACCAGATTATTTTCCAGAGCCGAAATGAAGTAGCTAGGAACTTGTTCATTTCGAAAAGAGTGAACTTTGCATTTTAGATCCTCAAATTGTTTTATTCATTGATATATTTGATCATCTTGATGAAACGGTATTTGTTGTTAGTGCCCAGGAGGTGTTTCCCTTCGATATGATGAAGGATTTGAAGTAGAAGCAGGTGAAGGTGCTAGTTTAAGCATAACTATAGTAGTCTCTGCATTACCCATTCTCTATCCTGGAGGTATTGGAATTACACGAGATTTAGCCTTAGTCTGTATAATAGAATCTTCAATATGTTGAGTGATTGAAGTAAGGTCTCAAAACCATCCTATGTATTTTATAGGAATCAGTGGTGTGCGTAATTCGTCACGTAGATTTTCCACACATATTGGAAACATTTCCTTTTGAGGGAGTTCAAATCTTAGGGAATATGTCAATCCCTTCTAGCGAGCAATTAAATCAAAGACTCTTGCATTCTACCTTTTCTTATAGTTTGTATAATCGAAAACTGATGTCATTGGAAAAGATGAGCTGAATTGAAGAAGAAATCTTTGACAGAGATCTTCACATCTGGTAATTGACCGGGAATGAAATCTTGTGTACAAGACAAATACTGGTCCTTGCAAGATTCACACGAAGAATCTGAGTTTCACTGCTTCTTGCTGCTCCGGAGTTCCCATCATAGGATCGCAACAAGACACTGTAATGAGTAAAATGCTATTTAGGATCATCTGATCCATTGATAATAGGTAATACAGGGTTTCAAAAACATGATGGCGGAAAATATTGAATCTACCCATTTCGGGTACGCTCTCTTTTCTGTTTGAACCTGCATATGCTTACCTTACATAGTCTCTAACCGATCTGTTAATGACTCAATAGTAGTCATTAGATTTTGAGAAACATCTGGTTGAGCTTGAATCTGAACAGGTGCACTGACTGCAGCGTGGAAAAGTATGGAAGCTGGTCCTGCAACTCATGGCAGCACTGCCAATTGTTGTTTCACTTGACCCGTAGGATTATACCTGTGAGGGTGTACTAATATAGGAGCATATTCTTGATCCATCTTAGTAGCTGCAATAGATTACATTGGCTGACTGCCTCCAGCACGCTTAGGAAGAAGACCACAGTGAATTAGTTCTGTATTCAACCTCCAGAATTCCTTCATTTCTTCCTCCTGTTGTGAAAAACTTTTCTCTAGTGAGAGCGATTGACCTTCTCCAAATGAAGGATATGTAACCTGATTATTTCCAATCCTTTTATTGGATCCTTTTCGGAGAGGGGAAGTGGGTTACTTGAAGGATTAATTAGGTTCTGAGTAATCCTTTGATTTTTTATACACACACCTTCTTCATTTATGTCTGTTCATACAACTTCTTGATTACGAACCTCTTCATCAGAATCCCCTGAGTGAGGCTCAACTGGTGGATCAGCAACAACGAAATTGATGACACTAATTTATGTATAACGCATCGCATCCCCTCTATCAGCATTACTATGATATTTTCTTCTTCCATGTCTTTGATGAGTCATTTCCTTTTGTAGATTCGGTCCCTCAGGAACTTCTTAATGAACCATAATTTGGAACGAATGTCCTCATAATTTGTCTCTTCGTTCCTCCTATGGCCTCTTCCCCAATCGAGAGAAGACCGACGTTCTCTGAGGAGGGGATTGATGATTTGAAAAAGTCCCCAGTCCGGTGGACTGGGGCTGTTCCTGCTTCCTTTTCCCAACTCCCCGAATCCTATTTGTTGATTCTGATGGTTGGTTTAAAATAGTCCCAAGTTTATAAAGCTGGGGTGTCTCTTGACATGCTATGTCAAAAGGCTTTCTTAAAATCTCTCCTGATCTTGCAGACCTTGGTTTGGAAATTAGATGGAGGCATCAATTGACATCCATTTTTATCACCCGTCTCGAATGACCATTGGATGATTTCTAACACTTCTCCCACTTGATGATGTTTTTTCTCCATACGATAGGCCTGTTCAATATTCTAGTCATCTTGATGCAGGCGTAATTCAACAACATGTTCATTGTATTCCTGATTTTGATAGGAACTAGTTGAAGCCTGTTCTTGGGAATGATTTTTATTACAAACAAAGCCAGGTATTTATTGCTGGCCATGAGGAATAAAATTGCATGCATCCATTTTCAGTGGGCTTTGCTGACTAGAGAGTACCGTGAAATGCAGTTCTCCCTGAACACCCCATCCTCTGACATGAATACCATATGGGGCATTGGAAATTTACTGGCGCAATCTTCTTAGTGTGCTAAGGAATGAACGCTGAATGGCTCTCTGTTGGTTTTCAGTCTTCGGATATCGAGAGACAGATAGAGATTCCATGTCAATTTGACATTGTAACCCTTCTATTATCTTAACATTATTTTCATATTCATCATAAGATAATACTTTATTTTTCAACTGAAAAACTTTTTTCCATATGTTCAGACTAATATCATAAATTCCATCTTCCGTCAACATCTCTGGAATGTCATACAGAAAGTCAGCTAGAGGTCAAAACATGACTAGATCTTCACCTTTCACCAGTTGTTTTCTCATGTTCAACATTCCCTCTTTATCATTATATGAATATTCTTCTACCTGATTTGATCAGAGCTGGTGATTCCTTTCAACTTCATTAGATTCAAAAATATTGGTATAGAAATCACTGATAAAACTAGAAGATGCATGAATTAGGGGTGGTTCGAAGAATGACCTACACCATGGGCTTTCTTCCGACTAAGAATGTATTTCACCAGCTAGAGATGAAGCATCATACATGACTGGTTTCACATCTTCAAGTTCCTCAAGATAAGAGGGATTTCTCGGCACTACATTGTCCACTGGAGAATTTTCCGGTCAATGTGCATCACTACTGTGGAGAGAACATTCACAGTGAAATTCCTCATCATGGGGAGGACCACCCTGGTGGGTTACAGTAAAAGATGATATCTCTTTCTCGTTGGTCTTATGACGATACAGAGGGTTCCTGTGGCTCTCATCTGAAGATGAAACTTCGATATCGACTAAATTTACATGAAGCAAGCCTTCATGTGGAAGTCTCTATGGAAGACCTTCAGAATTAATGTTCCCACTATTGGGAAATGAGGGAGTAGAATCTAGAATTCCAACAGACAACTATTTGAGGGATTCAGGAACTCCAGCATCGAGCAAAGCCTTATTACAGATTGGCTCCTGATCTCTTGACTGTGCTAGGTAGGTCTTCTTCTAGGATTCCTTCTTACTCGCCTTGGAAACCACTTGTTGACGAAAGTGGATGCTCTGAGCAAGTGTATATGCCTAATCGAGAGAGATGGCCAGGTTAGGATGACAATCTCTACTCAAATCAGGTGTATGTGCCAGAATTGGTTGTCCGTATGATACGGGGGAGTATTCCCCACAACGATCATGGATTGGAACAGATGTGTGTATCTGCTCCGGAGTGAACTATTGATGTGTCACTCGACTGCTAGGGACATATTTGTGTGTCATTCCCTGAGATGTTGCTGAAGATGTTATAATATCCTGGAAAGTATCCAGAATATGAGCAGGGATTTTCTTCTGCTCTTTCACCATTGATAGAATATTCTTGATGACTTCAGCTGCTAGAACGGAGATATACGTCCATTCCGTGCTTGGAGTAGGTGTATGTGTCTGCTCCTGTCCTCCTTTTCCTGTCAGTGAATCCTAACAGTACTGAAGTGTAGGGGCATAGAGTTGAGTCTGCCACATGTTTGTTGTCGGAGTTTTCTGACTGACTTCTCCGAATGATACCAAGAGAGACTATTGGTGGGCTTGATCAGTACTGGCAAGTGAATGTGGCTACTGATTTCACTTCGCCGAACATGGTTGATGAGATCCAACATATGTAGTCAGACGAGCCTGCTAACTAGCTGATGACCTATAAACAGGTGTATGTTCCTGCTTATAATACTCTGCCAAAATTTCCTGGTGGGATTGGTGTGATGCAGCCAGACGAGTCAGCTGGACCGCGTAATTAACACGGGAAGGTGTGTGTGATTGCTCGTTGCTTGCCCCCAAGGTAGGTTGGTGGACTTTTCCGGAGATGGAAGAGATGAGAACCTGCTCACAGTTAATCGGATTTCACCTCTGGAGATTCGTCTTGCCTAATAATTTTCGACGAACCTGAACTGAATGTCTGGAGTCCGTACCCTCATCATGTTGAGGGCGCACTGAAACACGAGTCTGTCAGCGATTATTAATAGGATCCCTTGTGATTAAGGCCCTGAGGGTCCTACACATTCACCTCCTGAGAATATGGGAGTGAATGGTGATTGTGTTCCAAGGATAACGACCCGAAATGGTTTGGGATGGCGGTTAGCACTGCCTGCTTCTTGATCATTGGTCATCGTTGTCCGGACGACTGGTGTGAGTTGTTCACTTGGAGGGCTTGTCGAGCAGCCTCCAGAGTTGGAATGGTACCGTGTTGACAGTAATCCTTAACTAGCGCATGTGATACCCAGCGTTGAAGATGCTGAATAGGTGATGTCATCCTCATAGCGGACGATGATCCACAAGGAGTAGCAGTAGTGGCATTCTTAAGAGCGTTATTGACAGGTGTGAATTTGAGATCAACCATTTCATAGAATGCAGAAAATCATGGAAAAGATTTCTCATTTGATATAACATATGTAATCAAGATAAATTCAGCCACTACATCTTTTGGATGAGAACATATTTCAATAATTTGTTTTTTTATCCCTCTCATTGAGTTTTAAATAGGGGCCTAACAAATAAGAAAAACATCAATTTAACTTGGTTAAGGATTCATATCGGGTTCACCATTTTTTGTTTGCCTCCGGAATTGGGGATGATCTCGTTGATTTATGATTCAAACATTCCAAGGGGTTTCTAACGGGTTTTTTCATAGAACCGGAAACATCCAGTGATTCCATATACATTTGAACCTACTTTCCAAAGTTAGGCGCTCATTAGTTGTGGACTGATGAGGCTTAGGAATTTTCATTGGTCGAGGGGATGGGAGGTCGGACTCATCACACCCTTTTTAGGGGAATTATTGTCTACTCTGGGTCTCTCTTTATAGATTTAAGTTATGTTCTTGGATCCTTATTACATTACCCAGTATGAAACGATCTTTCCTTTAGATCTGACAATTAATGATTGATATGTATGAAATTTAGAAAATCTTTTATATGTATTTGAGGTTCTTCATCGAAAGAGAATAATCTGTATTTGTTTAGAGATTCTTAGTCAATGGTATCCTTTAATACATAAAAGTCTTTTAGTCATTATGATGACCTTACTGGTTTTAAAGCCACTCAGTGGGGCACTTGATGTTTATTATCATTCAGAAGGACATATATTATTTTAGAGTTGGGATCATACCCACAGGTGGGCTATATACGTATACTTTGTTTAGGTAAAGGAATCAGAACCCACGTATTTCGAGTAAGAAAGTTTGTTGTTTATGCATGATTGATGGCTCAAAGAAAGATGTCATGATTACTTTTACACTCTAAGCTCCCGTGAGTCATGCGCAGTGTGAGAAAAAGAGGTATTGGTGAAACCAGAAAATTGTGCCACGAAAGATGCAATGATGTGGGGATTATGTGTGTATAACTGCCCATATAGATGTGGTTTAAGATTTACTTCAGGAAAGAAATCCAGGAACAGGGTCCATAAAGGTATATCTCCTTCATGGATATTTGGATACTCTAATCTTGGGGCTTACTCCTAAGGAAGATGCCCAAGTTAGCAGGGGACTTATTATTGGGTTTTACTCCTGAGAAAGAAGCACATATCAAAAGGAAATTAATACTGGGGCATACTCCTGAAAAGGAATCCCAAGTTAAAGGGATTTGAAAATTAAAGGGACTTGGGGATTACTACTAAGGAGGAGGCCCATATTTGATACTGGGGATTACTCCTGAAAAGGTATCCAAGGTTAAGAGAATTATAGTTGGGGCTTACTCTTAAGGAGGATTCCCATATTCGCGAATTTTAAGATTAATTCATACTCATGAAAAGGATGCCCAGATTAGGGGACTTAGGGCTTACTCCTAAGGAGGATGCCCAAAATTAATAGGGATTATGACTTGGAATTAATCCTAAAAAGGAGGCCCAGGTTAATGAGGAATTGGGGCTTATTCCTAAGGAGGATGCTCAGATTTGAGAATTATGACGGGGGATTATTCTTGAAAATGAGGCCCAGGTTAAGGGGTTCTCTCATCTTAAAATACGAGGTTGAATGTATGAAATCTGAATCTTTAGTGACATAAAGATGTGTAAATCACTAGGTTTTGAGAGATATTCCATATAATTCCATTCTGATAAGGATGTTAATCAAGAAAACATGCCATAAATGGATTTGAAGAATGTATTGAAGACTAAATCTATAATAGGAGAGGTTGAATAGTATAAGAGGGGTTAAATGGCCAAGAAGGGCACCTAAAAAGGCATGTGTGTGCAAGTCCTGGAAGGCGCGCAGGTACTGTGTGGGTGCGCAAGTCCTGGTCGCGCAAGTATACCTGCACGACACATGGGTACATGCGCGATTGTTAACCAGTAGGGTAACACTTTGGCGATCACTGACCAAAGCCTTTAGAATTATCCTGAGATACATCCTGAAGAGAGGTGCGCAAGTTTTGGTGAAGAAGTAGGGTGGCGAGCGAGTATGTCCATTTCCCTTAAGGGAAAAACACCTTAGGCGCACAAGTGTTGTTGAATTCTAACACTTAGACCGTACTCCTCTTGTTTAGACCTTCCATTCTAGGTAAATAATTACCTTAGTAGTGTTTGGAAGACCTGATGAAGAGACTTGGGCGTACAGAGCTCTATATCTGAATTCTGGAAAAATTCCTCCTCAAATGGGGGCCCACCAAGGGTATTTATAGGCTGGAGACAACCCTTGGCGGCTATCACATAGGGTGCTCAGGTGACTTGCACAACCAACTGCGGCGCGCAAGTGTACTTGCGCGACCATTATAGAACATGTGCGAACCTTGCGCAATGTTCTTCTTATTCCTTCCTTTGTTAATTTTTGATATTTGTCCAAAGGATGAATCACTTTGAGCTAAGTCATTTCCCTTTCCATTCCTTTAAAAAATGTGACGAAAAGGAGTGTCAACAGTATCATAACTTTATTATTATCCGACAGCCTCATTTCTGGTATACTCTGATGATTGGGATATTGATTCACATAGTGTCTCGACTCTTTCCCGGTAACGCATTATAGATTTGAAACCTTTTTCATACCCTGGAAATCATGTACTTGTTCCATTTTTCTCTATACTTATAATCACATACCCTTCAAGTATTTAACAGGGTGATTCTTTCCATGGTTATCACATATAGGAAAATCCTTCTGTCCCTTCTTCCCTTTATTTATCTTTCCCTCTACCATCTTTTTCTTCTCTAGATTCCCATCAAATCAATATGACTCAGAGGATTATTTACATATCTTACTATCAAATGATACTATTTATTTGGACAATGAAAATACATGGGGGACTATTTACATTCTAAATGTTGTCTTAAGACCATGAAATATATTATTATTTTTTATCTTTGGATCATGTGTACTGCTGGAGTTCTAATTCCTTCTACTAAGAACCATTTCTCAAAAATGGCATACGCTATGTTAGTTTAGGAATAATAATGCCTAATTCCAACCTCATAAAATACCTAATGTAAATTGAAAATTTTATGCATATAACCCTTAATCCTAAAATTGTTTTCATTGGGGATTTATTTACTAATAAATCCTTCATAATGTATTGTAACGAAAATTTTAATTATCCTAAGAATATATCCTGGGAGATTCAATACCAAGAGTGCAGCCATGCCCATTGTCATGTACCAGGATACCCTAGGTTAGGCCAAAAACTCCTTGTTAGAGTTTTCACTCTTAGATATATCTATGATAGAGCCACCTCTACCTATTTGTATCCAGAAAGGGATGTATATGTTTTCCAAAACCACATAATATTTACACTACCAAAATTTTTGTATGTTATTCTATTCTAATCCTTAATGCATATCTTAGGGTAATTTTATCTATTTAGATTTTTTCTAAATATACTTTCCATGGTTTATTCTAAACCTACCACTGGTACCAACTATAATTCCAGGACCCTAGTTCCCCAGAGTTGGTACATTATTACATAACATTGGCATGATCACAAGAGATCATGTTTCAAAATACTGATTTGTTTAAAAGAATTGGATGTACTAGATATATACATATGTTTTATATTACTTAATGAAATAAAAAAACAAAATTTAGTCCACATTGAACACACACATATCCTTCAATCTACCCCTACAGTTTAATCATAATATACTTCTCCACATCCTGGGATAAATAAACCATATGAAGGGGTGATCTTAGATGCTCAGTAACGATAACAATATAGAGGAAACTATCATAAATAAGCATAAAACTTTAGGGCAATGTATAAGACTTAAAAAGAATCCTCTTCAACTAAAACATCATTATAATATAGAAAAGATAAACCAAATAATTATATTTACTTATTCACATGGATATTCTATTGGTCAAATAATCACATGTAATATAAATAAAAAATTTCATAATGATGGAATGCATAATGTTGGATATCTTAACCACATAGTCAATGCCTCGTTCCAAGACTAAAAATAAATTTTTTTCAAGGCCTTGTGTTAAGACACTAGTTTGTCTCAAGAAACCTATTGATGCATCGAGGAGCTATATCGGGCTCCAACCGTCATGTACTATGTCCAATGAATTTCTCATATGAAATGTTTGAAACATAACATAAACATTCATATTAAAACTAGCATATGATATATTAATACTTTAACTATAAACCCTGAATGGTATAAAAATAACACATCCAAAGTCAAACATATCACAAAACCTTCAATTCAATATGGAATGTTGTATCATAATAAATCAACTTCAAACAAGTGTCAAATCCATCAATGGATGTTCTTATAAATGAAATCAATACCATTTAAGAGAAATATACATATATTTTTTAAATCATTTAAAATTAACATAATTATAAAAGAAAACTTTTATTTTTAAAATATTCTTATAATCTTTTAAGGGAATCTTAAAAGGTGTTGTAATGGCGGAAAATATCTACACACACCATATATATTAAAAAAAATTATTTCTTTAAATTTTCCGCAATGTTCATAAAGGATGGTGTTTGGAAAATGATAGAAATATTGATTTACAATCATTTTTTTAAAAAAGAAAATATAGTATAAATGGCTTTGACCAATAGCCTAGGAAATATAAAAAATGTTTTGAAAATCATTTTAAAAAACATGGATGTGGATGATAAAGAGGTCCCAGTAGATTCTCACATATAAACAACCTTGGATAACAAAGATATTATAGAATTAACTCTTACCTTGTTCTTTTCCATGACCTAGGGTATGTTAAATTCATGTATAATAGGTAAAAAATTGTTAATAAATTATAAAAGAACCACTTTCAGAAATATGATATCATATATGATCTTCTAGTATTGCTTTGTTAATAATATTTTATTAGTATCATTGTTTTGCTTGTTAACTGAATCGTTATCATTTATATGTTTTGGTATGTAATTAATATTTGGTATGGATAGTTTGTATCATGATTATTATAAATAATGATCATATATTCTTAAACATTTTTTTAATCATAAAATTAAATTATTCTAGAATTATTGCGATGGGGAATGAATCTCATCGCATTCGTGGAGACGGTATTTCATATGTACACACAAGAAAAAATATCATTCTATTGATGGTGAAATCGTATGTAATTGGATGGTATATCATATATAAAGAATAATTAACATGTTATTTTTATTATTTACATAAATTATACTCATTATTATACCAAAACAAATAATTAAGTGTTGAATAACAAATTACACCACGACGTAGAGATGGTAAGTCGTACGTACGCATATATGGTAACATTGTCATTCATAGGATGAATAGAATAATGAATATGGTTGTACAATATTTATAATAAAATCACAGTAATTATAAGGTACTGGATTTATTATTTAGATATGAAAAAAACAAATAATGAGTCAGTGTAAGATAAAATGAACTTTGAAAGAGGTGATGAAATAATTACCTCTTCTTCGGGTGCTTCCTTTAGATTTGATCAAAAGGGATCATTAGGATGGCTTCTGATCAAAGTAAGGACTCTAGGATTAGTTTAGGCTAGTTGGGAAGATATTTGAGTTGGGTTTTTAGTGCTAAATGTCTTTTTAGGTGTGCTTTTGAGAGAAGAGGAATTACCCTTTTATAAGAGAGGTGACAGTCACTTTAGGAAAAGCATGAAATATTATTTTATTATAAAATAAATTTCGGTTTATAATGGCTCCAAATTGATTATTTCTAGGATAAGGTGCGTATGGGTCAAACTCCTTTCAATCGATAGGTTTTAGACAAGTTTAGGTCTTCATATTATCCTTATCTTTTAGATTTAACTAGTAGTTAAATAGTTGAACTTTTACAATGACTTCTTGTATTTTTATATTACATGGTTAATAAAAATACTATAAAATTATAAGAGAACCTAAATAGGTTCATTAATGACATATCTATTTTAATATAAGTCTTTTTTCAGAACCTTATTTATTTTTTAAAATATTATATCATTTATTATTATAGTATTTTTTTAAAAACTTATTTTTATCTATTTTGACAATATATATTATTTGGTTTTTGTGAAAGTCAAAAAACTTGATTAGGTTAAAAAAACATTATACCCATCCTAACATGTCATGTTAACCTAGAAAATTTGTGGAATTCACTAAAACTATCAATTTACATTTATTTTGTTATTTATAATATCAATTATTTTAATCTTTTACAAATAAAGTAATTAATGCATCATCATTGTCTCGTAAATAAATTTAATTATTTATTTCTAAAAATTATAAATAAAATACCATGATGTAGGAAATATTTTTAGCTTTCTATTGAATATTTACAGTAGATTTTATCTTATGAATAACCCTATATTAAAAAAAATTATTTATTAAATTTTGAATTTAATAGTTTAAACACTTCTTAATAAAATATTAATAAATATCTTAATATAATCCATGTAGATCAATAAAGATATTATTTTATTACTAAGGATGATTTTGGTAGAAATAAACTTATCCAATAAAATTAGAACATGTTTTAGGGTTATTATACTATCATTTTTACCATTAATTACCATATTTAATTTTAATTGAAGTGGATAAATTTCAAAAAGATAATATTCACCAAAGATTATTTTCATCCTATTGAACCAAATTTTACATACTGATGTCAATCGCGCCTCTCATATTTTTCAAATTTAATTCACATAAGTGGTAAAATTAGGCTTTTTGAAAAATTTTAAATCTGCCTAGAAGGTGGGTAAAAGACATTAAAAAATCAACAAAATTTGACACATTTAATCTTATTATAAACCAACCCCAATGAATTACATTGAACTAATATATATATTTTGTATATATTTTTACTTTATAATAAAGTTAAATTTAAATAATAATTATTTAAATAAATAGTCAGTTATTATGCACTATGCAGTATTTTTCACTATTCATGAAAAATTTTAAGTTTTCAAAAAAATACAAAAAATTCACCCCAAGATAATTTTGATATTATGATTAAAAAAATAATTTCTTTTTTACCAAATTAAATTTTTAGGAGTGTTTAGTATTAATTTTATTATTGTTCAGAAAAGGACATAAAAAGTAGTTCTTTTAAGAAAATAGTTTTTCTAAAAATATATCTAATTTTACAAAATATGTACATTTCATTATAAATATATTTTATTTATGTGAAAACATTATAAATAACGATAAAAAATTATTTTTTACTATTCATATCATATTATTTAATCGATAAATAAATATATCATTTAAATGATTATAATAATAATGTGTTGTTTCGCAGAAACTCAATCTTGCGTATAACACAAGCCAAGTCGATGTTGCGTGCAGTATATTATATTGACATAAATTAAAGATATAAAATACTATTAAATATTAGGTTGTTACATAACCAATTATCAATGCTATAAAGTGACTTCCAATTATATAAAATGTATCAAGATCACCCATCATAGGAGGTAGTTTGGGCTCACCCATCGTATAAATTGTATCAACATCACCAATCATAAAATTTATTTCATGTTCACTCTCAATCACATTCAATTAAAAAGTAACATATCATAAATATAACATTATAATCATAATTATTTTCATCTAAAAGAAATTAATGAACTTTTTTTCATACCATTTGGAAAAAAATTGTGACATTGAAATACAAATTACTTTAAAAACCATTTTCATAACTAAAATTCCAAAAACAATGGAACAATAGATTTTCACTGATGTGATTATAGGTTATTATGGATGAAAGAAACTATATAATGATGTTATATTGGATAAAAAATCTATTTCATCTTTTTATATTAAAATAGGAAATTTTATTTTTCTTTAGCAACAAATGTGAAAGTGGGTAGTATAAAATCCGTAAAAATAATATTTTCCAAATAACATGCAAAAATTTAAAAAAGAATGATAATATTTCAATTTAAATTAAATTACATTCTTATAAATATTTCAATAAAATTATTTATATGAAAATGGACTTGTTTGAATAATATTTTGAATGTTAATATTGAAATTAATTATGTTTCTTTTAAGGTAAAGTGTCCCTAACCTTGAGTCTAAATCATAACATTTGTTCCTTCTCTTACCGAATAATTTTTTTTAAATATCTAAATACGTAAGTTTATTTTTCCTTTTTTTTATTAGTTATAATAATTTTATGTACAATTAATCAATCAGTTAAATTCACATATAATGTTTCGATGATATTCAGCTCACTATTCTAAAACTATTTTTTATAAGTAGACTATAGCCAAAGAAGTCATTATTTAATCCTATGAAAAAATAATATTCCTTAAATAATTTTAATTTTTACAAATAAATTATTATTTTATAGAAAAAACCTGAATTATGGATAAAAAAAGAACTAGTTTATAATTATGGAGACGATGGGATGTATATAAGAATGAGTAACATTTCTAGTTTCCAAAAAATTGAAATAACATAAGAATTTTATTATTGATAAATAATGATTAATATAAATTTAATATCATAATATATCCTTAAATAAACTGAAATATATCATCTATGTGATATATTAGTGAAAAATGAATCTTATCAATCCATGGAGGTGGTATCCATCTCCGACAATTGAATGACAACATAATTTTTCAAGGAATAGTTATTCTAGAATTTAGATGATATATTATCTTTCTTGAATGAATATAATATCATGAATATAATATATATTAATTAAATACATCATACTAAACATCCATTAGATTCTGTGATAAAAAACACATTTCTTTATAGAGGTGGAAATCCACAACTACACATGAGTGATGTTTTCATTTCACGTAGAATGGAAAACGTACATAATTTATTTTAGAATATTGAAAAAAATATCGATATATGGAATATAATGCTATTATTATTTTAGAAGGTTTATTAAAGATCCAATTAACTCATAAGAAGATATAAAATTAATACACATGGTAATGGACCATACATATTCATTGGATCTCCCGTTTTAGTTTATAACAAATGTATTCTTTGGTTTGTTTAATGATCAATAAAATGAATATGGGACATGTAAATTCATGATGGGGATGCATGTTTGTATATATTTGGTAAAAAAAATTTTAAATATGAAACAAATAAAGGATAAGAGGTTATCTTTTATAAGTGATCGTATGGTCACTTTTGGAAACTATTAATTTGTTAAATAAAATTAAATTATTTTGCATAAAAAGAAGTCTAATTTGGTAAAATTGTATGATAATATGAGGATGGTTTTAAAACATTTCATATAATTAACATTTATTTTTTTTAGAAATCTTTTGATACTAATATCATTTATTAATCCCCCACCCCATCTACCCCTTTGATAATTTTAATGATATTTTGTTTTTCACACATTATGGAACAACAATTTTTATAAAAGGAAAACTTAATAATAAATGAAATTTGGTTTATAATTTTACCAATATCCCATTATGTTTCCTGAATATAGTGTATTTAATAATATTAAATCTTATAATAAATTATTTTATATTATAATATATCGTTAATGTATTTTGTTTTTGAAATATCCAATTAATTTTAATTTAAAAACAAAAAAATAAGAATATAATAAAATAATTCAAAAAACTGTAATTTAAAAATTTTACCTATAAAATTCATTAGACATAATAACTCAATAAAAAAATGATAACTTTTATTTTTTAAAATTAATTACACAATTTTTTTATTGATTGCATAGGAACTAAGTTAGTGTTGCATATGAACATAACGAAATTATTTAAACACGAAAAACTATAAAAAAATTTTAAATTATAATATTTTAATTCAAAATTCAAATAAAAATTATAATTGAATAAAAGATGATTTTATTCCTTTCAAAAAAATATTATTTATATTTAAAGTAATATATTTACACATTTGACATTATCCTTTACTAAAATATTTCATAGTTCAAAATGAAAACGAAATAGAAAAATGTATTTTTTTAATTATTTATAAATATGGATGAAATAGACTGATACCATGAAATTATGGAAAGTGTTTGAATGATGTTGATGATTTATCTCATTATTTTTTATCCAAAATTATCTCATTTTACATTTAATTTGGTATAAAAATTACTATGGTAATTCCTCATAATGATAAAAATAAAAGTGTAATATTTACCAAATTTAGATATCCATATTCTAAAAAATGATGCAATATATTATCATTCATTTTCATCAGGTTGTAGAATTTAATTTACAATTTATCTTTCAAAACAAAATTAAAATATTTTTTAATAAAATATATATTTTCTGTATAAAAATTTTTTTTTTGTATTTATTTAAAATATTTTTTTTCATAAATTAATTGGATACATTTTAATCAAAACTATATAATGAATGTATAAATTTTTTCCAATGTTTAATTTGGCATGAAATAATTTATTGACATGGACTTAAACATTACATATTCATGTGACATGAAATAAGAAATCCCATTCATTAATTACTAAAGATCATTTGGGTTTATAGTTTTGGAGATTTATGAAATAAATATTACATAAAGTCTAATATATTAAAAATATAACACTTATGACTTGTAAACATTTACCCATAATATAGTAATTTTAAATTGAAACATGTTTTATTTTAATGAAACACAATCATGGATTTCATTTTCATTTATTATTTTCCCTAACACATTCTTAAAAAAATTGAAATACATAATAAAATGTGGGATGAAAAAATATCTCAGTTATGGAAATAAAATTAAAGAAAGGAACACATAGTCTATTAATAGATATAGAATTTTCCTTTTTAAAAATAATCCTTGGGCTATTAATAAATACTTTTTCATGAAATAAATCACATCCTCTTCCAAAATATTTTCATAGATCAATGAATGCGAAATAATAATAGATAGAATGATACTCATATTGGTTCATTTAAATCTGGAAAAACTCTTAAAATCATTTTTACAATGTTATACTTTTAATCATTATGTTGTATCATATTTATTCCATTACCTCATGAAATCAAAATATTTTACTAAAAAACCTAAAAAATATACAAATTTGAAGGTAACTTGAGGAATCATTTTTCATATCACTCTTACTTACATATGGAATAAAAATCTTGTTTATATAGTGATAAACTATCATAGTTATACTAGAAATAACCATAAATATTATACATGGAATATCAAATGCACTATATTGCCATATTCTCTTATGAGAAATCTCTCATATTAACACTGTCCCTTTACACAATGCATTGTAGATATATTACGTGTTAATCCGACATTTATTTTCATTAGAACCACGCATCTAGGGTAAATAATATGACTAACCATCAATGGTTTATAACATAACCGCAATTAATCACAAAAACATCCAATGAAATATAACATAATAATAACACGTAAAATCATCTATCATGAGACATTATTTGTACAAATATGAAATAATTTCATAAATCGATATATCCATTTTCAATAATACATAGTTTTAAACACTAGAATTCCGACAATAATTAGAACTGATTATTTTTTTAATGAAAACTTATAATTTTATAAATGAATAAAACAGAAGATAATAGTTGTAGTAATGGGAAAAGTTTTTGTCATCGTATGTATTAATTTAGAACATAATTTTTTCCATTTTTAAATAATGCGAAGACATTCCATAATGAAATTTATTTTTATATATTATGATATAAATTTAGATGAAATATAATATACCCTTTATAATTCACTATCTCTATATAAATACATCGAGAAATTGATTTTAAAAAATTGGAAAGAGAATAAAAAAAAGAGTTTTAAGGGGAATGTAAAAGTGTGTTTTTTGAATAAATGATTCTTTATTATGTATATAATGATACAAACTTTCCTCATTTTCCTAAATAGTATACTAATTTTAATTTTTAAAACTCATAAGAACCAATTTCAATTAATCATTCCTTTTATATCGCTTAATACCATGTTATATAGAATTACTTATTAATTAAATTCAATGTCGAACATTTTGATGATATTTGATACATAAGTACAAAATATCTTTGATAATATTACTAAAGTAAAAGACGTACTTATTTTATAGTATCAAAAATATTAATTATAATTTTATTATCAATTTTATATATCAATTATACATCATAAACCAGCCATAAATGATTATTAAGAAAAATGAACTATGTGAAAATCATTGAAAAGGTAACTCATACGAATACATGGCTAACATTTCCATTTTCAACGATAATTATAGAAATATGGTATATATTATTTTACCATTAAATAGTGAAACAAATATAATAAAAATATATTTAATTATAATAATATAAATATTTTGTCATCATTTTGATGTGGTGATGAAAAAATAATCACAAAGCTTCATGGATGTGGTAGTCCACACGTACACTTGGCCGACATTATTATTAATATGGGAATAGAATAATAAAAATTTTAATGATATATTGTCATTTGATAATTGACTAAATTTTATGAATATTATTTTTATACATTATGTTTATTATTATAACTAGTCATGATAGATGATGATGGAAAATGAATTATATTAGTTCGTGATTTAGTAGTTTGTCATACAAATTAATGATGAATTCCTCTATCATTTGATGTTTTATGGTGATGGATATAATTTATGACATTAAAAAAATAACTGATCCATATAGTTAGGATATATTTTTAGTGTTTTATCCATTTTTATGAATATTTGATGGATGTTCAATAATAAATAATACTAAAACATTCAATTAGAGACAATGCATAATCTTTTAAATGTATCCTTTGACTAACACCTTAATCTCTATAAATTAGGTATTATTAATATATAAATACACCTATAATTATGTTAGGTATTATAGTAACTGATCTGGGTAAATATTAATGGTTACCAAATTGGTTTTAAAGTGTGAGGAAATGACAATAAGTTGTACCATTTTATAAGAGGGGGGGGGGGGGTCTAGTAAACTTTTAGAATATTTAATTAATATTAAATATTTTTGACCACAAATTTACTCGAAATTGATTTTACTATAACATAATTTTAATAAGAGTCTATACACGATTATAAAATAATTGTTGGACATGTTTATATCACAGTTTTACCCTTACCATTTTCTTTTAATCCTTAGGTAACCCACATCAACCACAATGTGACAACAAGGAATTTTAATATGTGAGGTAAAAGATTGTTACAATAGGTGAAAAACATAAAATGAAAACATGATATTTAATAATTTCACAAATATAAAAATCATTTTTATGATCAATGTTTTTTTTAATTTTATATCATTTTATGAAAATATTATTTTCATAAAATGTTTATATAGTCAATTTTTGAACAATTAATTTACATTGACTTTTAAAATAATAATAAAAACATGAAATTTAACACCAATAAAGTAACATATCCTTAAAATATTATATTTATCATTAAAATTATTGTATACCAGTAAATATTTTATTTAATATTACTTTTAGTAGTTTTTTTATAAATTATTTTATTTTTAAGTTAATTTAATAATTATTATGACAGAAGTATGTAATCATCTAATGTTCTTATTTCTTCACAAAAATTAGTAAATAATTTAGAATAAAAATTAATATTTGTTATCCTTCATAATACTATTAATAACCAAACATATTCTCAGGTTATCTCCATGTTACAAATACTTTAATTATGAAAAAACTGTGTGATATAATTTTAATTATGTTTACATAAAATATTATCATTTGTATAAATACATGAAAATGGAAAAATAGGGCTATATATTTTACTATTAGTCTATTATGCACTAGAATTACATATACTATAACAATAAGTCATCTTTTATGGAATTTCATTATCCTTTATATTTTTATTTTCAACCTTAATTAATCGATTTACCCTTTACCATGGAAATAAGAATTATTATTGGTACTATTTATCATAAGAAAGAGACCTGTTTACCAATTATTTACCCACTAATTCCAAATATGGAATCCATTTATCAAAATTCTATTAATATATATGGAGGAGTTTATTTTAAAATTAAAATAGAAAAAAGAAATAAAAACTATTTTATTAAAAAAATCAATTTTATGTACACAATGTTTTAAAACTAATTTCCTGGAAAACATTTATTTAAAAATAATAATTTTATAATTTTAAAATGATCTATATTATTTTTTTAAATAAATCCAATATATAATTCTATCTTATAAATATAGAAATAGAATATATAGTTTTCAATGAAAATCAGTATTTTTCACTATTCAATGAAAAATCAAAATTCTAAGAGAATTTTTAAAAACAAATGTTAGGATAATATTTAAATGAAGAATAAATAAATTTTATGAAATCAAATTAGAATTATATAATTTGTTAACTAGTATATTAAACTTAACGATTATTAACTTGAAAACCATTTTAAAAAACAAAGCTATATCATTTTAAACGAACTAACTGACTAATATTTTTAAAATGAATATGAATCTATGAAATATATAAACCAAATATATCTTTAAATAATTTCTATCAAAATTAATTGTGTTGTTAAATTATTACTACCTATGGAAAATTTCCTCCTCACAATTATATTCACTTATTAAACAAGAGGGGTACCATTACCTCAAAACATTTTTTTGTAATCCCATGTTTATTCTTCAACCACATACTCTTTCCATCAAAACACCATCCTTCTGAATTTACTTATTACAAAATAATTAATTTCTATGGACAATAATATATTGAATATATTACCCATAAGAATGTATCTCAGAAAATCAATCTACGTTATATCCCAAAACCTATCATGACTCCCTTATATATTTTATTAAAATCGAAACATGAATAACTATAACAGCCCATCCTCAGGATACCTAGAGACAGTGCCTTAAAACCTGATGTGTAAGTTTTACAAAAAAACCATGAATTGATATTTTACAGATCATTTCCCAAACAGTGGATCGATTCAGTTTAGGTTCTGGGAAACTAGTCTCTTCTGACATGCTTCATCAGATAAAAACTGATACCTCAAAAACATTTATTTAAAAAATTTAGGGTGATCATATAAATTCGTAGTAAGGGGTTTTAAAATAACATATTAAAAAATTATAACCTTTTGAAAACATTCCATTAAAAATTTCCATAAAACATTTTCTTAAGAAATGTTGCAACACATGTATCATAACATAACAACTGTCTAATAATTAAATGAGCACAATTCAATGAATACTAATAAAAATACAAGGAAACATGTTTCCATTATAGGCATTCTCATTTAGAGTAGTCAATAAAAGACACTACAACTATAATAGGTAGGACATGTGAAAATGAAAGTACAAAATTTATAAAAGACAAAAATACATGATCAGAGTTGTGCATAATATTATTAACATCAATTTATTTCATTACTAACTGTAAGTCGTAACTGGATAATAACATTTATGAGTGCATAAAAAATCTCATTTCATGAGCATTTACTTCTTCTGATACTTATAAGTACAGGGTCTTAACCATCGATATTATACTAGACGAATAACAAGTTGGTTAAGTAATTATCATAAACATAATGAGGGAACGTATAACGCCTGCCCCTCTAAAGACCTCATGTAAAGACATGAAATGTCAATGGCCTTTTTCTATGACCAAATTGTCTCATGAGAACAATCGATGCACCGAGTGGATGTCATTAACTGATCCCTATCACATTATACCGAGTCTATTACATTATTCATATTCTAAGTAGGGTCGTATATTGAAAATGTCACATACCACTTTGAATATTTAATTTCTCATTTCATATTATTCAAAGTTTCCAATACCACTAGAATAATTTAATACATAATCCACAAAAGGTCATCATATATTATTTTCTTTCTTTTACATTTACATATATTTTGTGAATCGTGCATATAAGTGTAAATTTCAAAACTATAAACTAAATGGATATGTCATTAAATGAAAAGTATGTTATGTAAATTATATCATAAGTGATGAAAACTAATGCAGATACATAATAAATGCCTTGTCAAATAAAGTGATTACCTTAAATTCTAAAACATCATTAATCTATACATATTGGAATTTATCCTAGATGCATAATTAATGAAAAGATAAAAAAATATTTCATGTGGGGTATTAAACTCATAGATGGTCAAAGATTTATTACTGATATACATTGATATAACATATCACAATAGTATAAATAATGTTTAAATTGGAAAGCATGAAAATCAACCATAACTAATACCATTTAATATATATGAAAATAAGTTATTAATAAACATGTATGTAAGAGTATCAAACCCCAAATATTATACTCTTGAATTCTTTATAGATACAAAATGCATCCCTAGTATAATATTTGGAGTATCCAAAACTAGGTTTTAGTGTTGTGAAAATCTTTTTATACACAAGGGTGTATATAAAGAATTTTATATAAAATCCACTCATACTTCAAAAACAACATGTTTTTTTCCTTCGACGAAATCCTTTTAAATTATAAATACAATTTAGGATTAATGTTAATATATATACACATATATTTAGAAAACAGAAAATACATTATGTATTAAAGGGTTTATACCAAAAATTATATTGACACCCATATGACTTAAATATATTAGACACATCAATTAACAAGAGTCCCAAAATTTTAACTCATAATGTGAAATTTAAAATTTTTATTTATTAAACAAACTTATATATATATATATGCTTATGTAAATATATATATCATACATGTATAATTGAGTATACATAAGTGTCTAACACCAAAATTAATTGATATGTACCTATTTATCAAAAACAAAACATAATCATTGATGTTCAATGTTGAATGTCTTAAATCTGGTCCAATAGGTTAATTAAAAAAACCAAATAATTATATATGACCGTGTATGTGTATATAAAGGAATACCAAACCATTATTTAATGGAACCTGCATACTTTTGACACATTAGGAATATTAGTTAATCAAAGGTGTATAAAATGAAAATAATTCCATTAATTATAAGAGTTTTTTATGAAATACTTTTATAAATTTCTTATAAAATAGTATATACAATTTTTTACAACAAATAATTGTATATACTTATACACATATAGTACCTCGACATCACACACACCCTTGCACATTAAGGGGTTAATATCATCATATAGGTTAAAGGTCACTCCATTAGAAGGAAATGGGTAGGGCACACTCTTAACCATATATAAATATATACAAATAACTGTATATATACAAGGTATATAAATATATTTTTCAGGGGTAATATAAACCCTCAAGTTTGTAATACTGAATTAACCCGAAATTAAGGAGACCTAGAATCGAGCATAAGTGATAATTTTATCTAAACCGTAAGGTTATATATACATTTATATGAGTATACATATAAATGTATATACCTTCAATGAAATAAAAAAATAAAATGTATTCCCTTTACCTGGTTTTAGGAGGAGGAGTGGCTCAAAAATTCGTCGAAGGAGGCTTGCTGGATGCCTAAGAGGAGGAAGAACCGAGGGGTTCTTGGGGTGAATCAAATTTTTTATAAAGTATATTATGCATAAATAATAATTAATATTTTAAAGCTATAGTGGAAAACATTGAGGGATATTCGGTTTATTAAATGACCGGGGATGTCTTTATGGAAAAAAAGGGCATGGGAGGTCTCAAATGGTGATGGGAGGTGTCACAGACCTGGAAAATGAAATGAAGTAAGTGGGAAGACCTGCTGGTTCAACGCATGTGAGAGAAGAAGAAGACTATGTGGGACAATATTCTGGGAAATAATTAATTACTGGGATTAAAGGGAAAGTAGATCAGATGTCCATGGGTGATACAGTGATTTAAAATAAGATGGACGATCATGATTAGATCCACAATATATCAGATGGCTCAGATTCGACATGGGGATTTGAATTTACTCGTATGACTTTAATTAGATCTCACCCTAATCAAACGGTGAACCAAAAACATAAGGGATACCCATGACTACTGAGGATCTAATGTCGAATCAAAATAGACTACCCAGATTGCACGAGACGTGATCCAACATTCTGAATTAGATCCTGGACGATTTTATTTGTCCCACATCAAAATGGAGGGTGCCCTTGCAGCTTCTTTATAATCCGGAGACTCTAGGCATAGGCTCAAAATACTCCATCCTCCCTCCATGTACCGCCCCGTACCGGGTTCTGCGAGTGTGATCCTATGCCCACCCACGCCATCATGATGCCCCGCGTGGTGGAGGGATCTGATCCCCTTTTAACAAGCTCATGTGTGCCCTTACTGGTAGCTATTCCCCCCTTATCTCTAGACCTATCACTCACTATTCATGTGCACTACCCCTAGGCTATTTTGAGGGGGTATAGGGTGAGAAGGCCATCAAGGCTTTGATGGCCTACCACAAGGTGTCCCTCGACTAGGTGGGTACTCCCCAAAATTTTAACAAAGTAACATTTTATTGTTTGGTTATAAAAACACGTTTTATAAAAATATGCATATAGGTATCTTCAAGGTATGATTTCATTATTATTACCCAAATATTTTCCTTAGTTGAATAAATGACAATTTTTTAAAAACAAAAGCAATAATATAATGTTTAATACATCATTACAAAATCTTATACTAGTATGATAAAAAAAGATATATTTTTACTTAAAACATCTATATAAACATTAAGAATAAAAAAATTTACAAGATAATCGAAATATTTTGAAGATGTTTGAAATCATCACCCCATTTTAAAATCACACCGTGTAGCTCAAAATATTAGACCATGTCAATTTGAAAGTTCATAATAAGAGGTTTTATTATAATTTCAATTCATAATATAAATATTTTGGAAAACTAAATTATATTTATCTTTTTTTAATTAATCTGCTGAAAAGTCCATGGACTATAATTATAGCCATTAGAACACAAAGTTCACCCAAGGGGAAATGGACAAGTTTAAGCCATATAAAACCTTACATTAGGGTGTCCAAAACATAAGACAATTGATAATGATGGTGTTTTCCATCCCAATGACGCTTAGTATAGTTGTTGTGATTATGGATGTAATGTTTTTTTTATAACTGACCTGAAGGATCTTCACTACTTACTCGGTCAAGTTGTTGTGTTAAGTGGCCTCCTAGTGGCTCTGATAGGGCTTTTAGTAGGTATTTTTGGTAAATTATAATAATGTAACCATTTCAGTTTTCATTGAATAAAAGTAGTATTGCGTTCATTTGCATGTTTTGTTCAGACAGAAATAAACCATAATATTATTACTACATGAGAAAAATGCTTTGGGGTGTCACATTATCCCCCCTAATAATAATTTCATCCTTCCAATTCATTTCATATAATTGTGAAAAAATGAATCTCTATAACTTTATTTACCACATCCTCCATCATGGAGGATCCTGAGGTGTGACCTGCTGAATACCCAAATTGGTGTTCAATTATTCCACTTCTATATACCAGAAACACCTTGGATAGTAAGTGTTAAATTCATGAATTGTACACTTGGGATTCCAAAGGGAGGCTCAAATGGTAGAATATTCAGAGATAATTGAATGGAGAAACTCTCTAAGAACACTTCGGACAATCTGTAGTCTGAGAATGTTAATGACATAGATGTGGTCATACAAACAAAAGCTAATGATTTGGAGAATGTAGGTCGACAAAGGTTCCCCTATAAGGTATCCTATTAAATCAATACACTGGTTGTACTATTTCGGGATAGAGTGAAGCATAGGAATAGACCTTCATGGTACTTTCCACTTCGTCTGTACTCAGTGAGTAGATTAGTGGCTAGGAAGTGGTAGATATAGCCATTCCCTTGGCACGAGTGGAGAATTTCGTTACAATTCGATATTCTGTAAAGGTGTTTGTATGTTCTGTATAGGTTTGTGAATTGGAGGTATTCTTCTGCATAGGTTCTGACCATAATGCCTTCTAGTACCTCAATGGGAAGATATAAGATATAGGGTTTTCCTTCCGTCTGAAAATAATTTTTTTCAGGAAAGTCCAATCATTGAAACTCATCCAAAAGAAAAAACTCTGAAAAGATAGAGGAAAGAAGAAAAAAAAATTGTATTTTCAAAAATAACTTGTACACAACACCCAAGAATAATTGTTTCCCCAGTTCCCATTTAAATGAATCCCTAAAAAAATTCAAAACTCTCGATCTCCCTGAAGAAAAGTCAACATGAGTAGTCTGGTTCAACATCATGGGTACACTTTTGGTGTCTCCAGAGTGAGACATGAGTAGTGTAAAGATGAGAGACATCAATATTTACTTTATACTTGTACAAAGAATATACGGATTCAATTTCAAATACTTCAAAGCCCATTCCATGACCATAATGCCCATATAGAAATATTTGGCACAAATATACTGCGAAGTGGTTACCCGCTGCCACAGCTTCTCGGAAATCCATGAGCGACTATATTCCTTCTACTGTGGTGAAGCATCTAAAAATTCCCTCATAGTACTTTCCCTGGCATGCGTAGGATAGAAATTTGATTTCATCATAAACAGGTAGTCTAAACCGGAACCTCAGTTGAGTCGAAGTACATAGGGAGAGTTTGACAAGTCGTAGAGGTGTTTGTATATAATTGGAATGTGTGCATATTTTAAAAAAATTTCATGGATGGCTACAGAAACTATGTTTTCTAGGGCCTCAATAAGAAGAGAAAAAAGAATAGTATTTTCATATTCCATTTGTAAATTAAGAAAACATCATAATTAATAATACTTAGGTAATTTTTTTGTTCATTTCTAGTTTCCAGAGATATCTAAATTGAATCCTCTAATACCAACTGTAACAGCCCGACCCGAGAATACCCAAAGCTGGGGCCTTAAAACATGATGTGTAAGTTTTACAAAAAAACATGCATTTATATGTTAGACATCATGCCACATACTGAGGATCGATTTGGTTCAGGTTCTAGGAAACCAGCCTCTTCTGACATGCTTCCTCGGCTAAAAACTGATACCTGAAAAAAAATTATTTTAAAAACCTAAGGTGAGCATACGAATGCCCAGTAAGGGGATTACAAGTAACATAATATACCAATTACACCCTTTTGAAACCATTCCTTTAATATTTTCCATAAAACCATTTCTTAATAAATGTTGCAACACATGTATTATAACATAACAATTGTCTATGAATTAAAAGAGCACAATTCAAGACATAATAATAGAATTACAAAGGAACATGTTTCAATTATAGGAATTCTAATTCAGGTTAATAAGAAAATGACATTCCAACATTAATAGGTACGACATATGAAAAAGAAATTACAAAATTTATAAAATAGAATAATACATGATCAGAGTTACGCATAATATTATTAACTTCAATTTCTTTTATTTATATCTATAAGCCATAACATGTTAATAAAATTTCTGAGTGATTAAAAAATTCCATTCCATGAGCATTTAATTCTTCTGATACATGTTTATAGGCTCTTAATCATTGGAATTTTACTAGATGAATACCAACTTGGTTAATTAGTTATCATAAACATAAAAGGGGACGTGTAACACCAGACCCTGTCAAGACCTCGTGTTAAGACCTAAAATGTCAATGGCCTTGTTCCATGTCCTGATTATCTCATGATAACTATCGATGCCCCAATGGGATTTCATTATCCATCCCCCAACCTATTATACTGATTCAATTACATTCTTCATATGCAAAATAGGGTCATATATTCAGAATATCCCATATCGCTTTGAAAATTTAATTTCTTATTTCATATTATTCAATGTGTCCCATGCCACTTTGAATAATTTATTAATTAATCCACAAATGGTTATATGAATTTAACTTCATTCTTTAGATTTTACATATATTTAGTGAATCGTGCTTATAAGTGATAATTACAAAACTACCAACTTCATGGAAATGCTATTAAATGGCATGTATGTTAAGAATATTATAGCACATGTGTTGACATCTAATGCACAAAAGTAATACAATATTTGTTACATAAAATGATATCCGTAAATTCTAAAACATTATTAATCTATACATATTGGAATTTCTCCTTGATTCATTATTAATTAAATGTTAAGGCAAATATTTCATGCGGGGTATCAAACTCACATATGCTCAAACATTTTTTACTGATATTCTTTGGCATAACACATCAAAATGGTATACATAATGTTTAAAATGGAAATCATTAAACTCAACCAAAACTACTACCATTTAATATATATGAAAATAAGTGATTCATAAACACGTATGTAGGAGTAGAAAAACCCAAATAATATATTAATGAATTCTCCATAGATACTAAACACATCCAAGGTATAATATTTACAGCATCCAAAACTAGGGTTTATTGTTGTGAAATTTAGTTTATACACAAAGGGGTATATAAAGAGTTGAATATATAAACCACTCATACATTGAAAACAACATGTTCATTCCATCATATAAATACTTGGAAAATTCTAAATAAAATTGAGGATCAAAGTTTATATGTATACACATATATTCATAAAACCAAAATTAAATTATGTATTAAAGGGTTTAAACCAAAAAATATAATAACACCCATATAAATTAAATATATTGGACACATAAATTAATAAGAGTCACTAATGTTTAACTCATAGTGTGAAATTTAAATTGTTTGTTTATTCAACAAACTTATATATATATTCTTATGTAAACATATATAGCGTACATGTATAACTGAGTATACATAAGGGGCTTACATGAAAATTAATTGACACTTACCTGTTTATCAAAACCATAAATTTACCATTGATGTTAAATGTGTAAAGTCTTATAACTGGCCCAATAGATGGGCTAAATAAACCACATAATTATAGATGATTGTGTATGTGATTATAATGGAATCCCAAACCCTTGTTTAATGTCACTTGCATGCTTTTAACCCCTTATGAATATTAGTTAATCAAATGTGTATAAAATGAAAATTGTGACATTAATTATAAAATTTCATTGATGAAGTAATTTTATACATTTATTATAAACCCGTATATATAACTTTTTCCTATATATAATTATATATGCTCAAACACATACTGAACCTCGACATCACACACACCCTTGCATGTTAAGGGGTTAAGATCGTCATATAGGGTAATGGTCTCTCCATTAGAAGGAAATGGGTAGGTCAAACTCTTAACCATATATACATATATACAAATAATCGTACATATAAAATGTACATAAATAAGTTTTTAATGGGTAATATAAATCCTAATGTTGATAATACTATATAAACCCAAAATCTAGGAGACTTAGAATTAGGCATAAGAGATAATTTTATCAAACCATAAGGTTATATATACATTTATATGAGTATACATATATATGTATATACCATAAAAGCAACAAAATAACAAAACAGATACTCGTACCTGGTTTGAGGAAGAGAGGCTCAGGAATTCATTGAAGGTGTCCTGCTAGAAGCCTGAGAGGGGGAAGAACCAATGAATTCATAGGGTGCAACATATTGTTTATAAACTATATTATGCATAAAACATAATTAATATTTTAATCCTACTACTGTAAAAACCAATGTCTATTTGGTTTATTAAACGACAGGGGGAGTCTTTGTTGAAACAAGGAGGGTACGAGAGATCTTAGATGGTGATGGGTGGTGTCACAGATGTGGAAAATGACGATGAGCATGTGAGATGACCCGCTGGTTCAGCACATGTGGGTGAATAAGAAAGAAATGAGAAAGAAAAATATAGAAATGAATGAATGTCTAGGATTAATGGGGAAGTATATCGGATGGCCACAGGTGATGAAGTGTTTTAAAAAGAGATGGACAGTCATGATTAGATACACAATAGATCATATTTCTCTGATTTGACGTGGTGATTTAAAATTACTCAGAAGGTTGTGATTAGATATTGCCCCAGTCCAATGGTATGCAAAAAATGCAGAGGATACTCGAGGATGATGAGGATTGAATGTTGGATCAAAATAGATGGCCCAGATCACACGCGATTAGATATCACCCCAGTCCAACGGTATACAAAAAATGCAGAGGATACCTGAGGATGATGAGGATTGAATGTTGGATCAAAATAGATGGCCCATATCACACGAGATGCGATCCAACAGTACGGAATCGATCATGAATGATTTTCCTTGTCCCACATAGAAATAGAGGGAGCTTTCGTGTCTTCTTTCTAATCCCAAGACTCTCTGCATAGGCATAGAATACTACAACCCCCTTCTTGGTACAACCCCATACCGGGTTCTTCAGTTTCACTCTTGTGCCCACCCACGCCATCATTCCCCCCAACTACGGCACTCTTTGATCACCTTGCACATTCTCATGTGCACCCTTTGGGATAGCATGTCGCATGCTCACGAGACCTAGCATGCACTATGTGTGTGCACTGCCCCTGTGCTATTGCCATTGTGTAGAGGGTGAGAATCACATCAAGGATTTGATGGCCTGCCACAGGGTGGATCTTAGCTATGTGGGTACTCCGCTAAATTTTAACAAAGTAAACATTTATTTTTTCTATAAAAATATGTTTTCCATATATATTGATATATGTATCTTCATGGTATGATTTATCTATACTAACACAAATATAGTTGATAGTTGTATAAATGATATTTTTTTAATAATAGTATGTAATAAACTGATTTTTAATGTATCATTATGAAAATCATTTATTTATATTATAGAATAAAAAGTTTAATTAAAACATTTGTTTAAAAATTAATAATGAAATCATATATATGAAATTTGAATTTTTTGAAAGATGTTTGAAATATTCACCTCGTTTTAAAATCACACTATGTATAGCTCAAAATATAAAACCATTTCTCTTTTAAATTTTTTAATAAGAGGTTTTATAAAAATTTCAATTCATATCTTAAATATTTTAGAAAATTAAAATATACTTAAAAATGTTTAACTAATCTACCAAAAAGACACACAACTATAATTATAGTTGTTGTAACTCAACAGTCAAGCATGGGGAAACGATCGAGTTGATGCCTTATAAAACCCTACATTATGGTGTCCAAAATTCAAGAGAATTGAAGAATATGGTTCGTGTCATCCCACTGATGCTCATTACAACTGCCATGATTATGGATATAATGTTTTTTGTTATGACTGACCCGAAGGATCTTCACAACCTACTGGTTCAAGTTGTTTTATTAGGTGGCCTCCCAGTGGATATGATGGGGATTTTAGTAGGTATTTTTGGTTAATTGGAGCAATGTAACCATTTCAGTGTTCATAGAATAAAGGAAGTATTGTGTTTATTTTCCATTGTGGTTCTGATTGAATTAAACCACAAAATTATTATTACATGAGAAATAAGTTTTGGGTCATCACAGTAACGTTGTGAAAAAAGTAAAACTCATAGAGAAGGATACCCAATAAGAAACTAACTCAAATTTTCCTCTATTTCATATGGTCAAATGAACCATTTTTATAACATCACATCTTTACCAAAACACAAAAAAAAATTCCATAGAGATAATTTAATAAAATCATGACCTTCTATCTCAAAAGAAAGTAAATTCATCGGTTTATCTACATAATTATTTTTCTGCTATGAGATATACACATATGTTACTGAGTTACCTTCAAATTCTAAACCATTTAAAATACCTATTATGGCCCTATGAACATTCCTTTTTGTACATCCACCCAAAATGATAGAGTCCAACACCTCTTGATATATAATTCCTCAAAGGATCAATCTATATACTAGAATGAAAACATTTTTTAGAAGAAGGAAATGTTAAAAAATTATGTTTTACCCAACATACCTGGTAATCCATTAATTAATATTTAATCATTTAATAAAAAATATGAATCGCTCACTCAAACTTTCAATCAGATTGAGTGTGAAATGTTACACAGAAATTTAATTTTATACCCAATGACATATTAAATCCATTATTTATATTAAAAGTGGTCTTCGGTTCCTAGTATGATATATTGGATCTATGAATTCTCGATAACCTGAATATCTCATTGACATAGAGTCTAAATGTTGATATAAATACAATATATCTCAAATGAAAAAAATTACAAAATTTAGTTATTCAGTCAATATTAATAAGAATATCGTTATTACATAGAGTATATATTTAATCTAACCATGTATTCCATTGATATATTTACCTATATATATGTTCACTATAGAAAATGATGGATCATTACCATTGGTAATTTTAATTCTTTTTTAACTGAATTAAAAGTAAATGTTTCATTGTAAATTGAGCAATATATCTTTTCATTCCATCCAACTTGAAATACTTTCTATAGTCCTTATGCATTATAGTTTTAACATGATGAATAGAAACTATGCATTTGTGATCTTCATTCGATAATTATCTTCTAAATTAGGTATTATAGGACCCACTTAATCTTTTTCTAAATCTCAAAACACATATCTTGTCAAATGTTTATTCCGGGAACTTACCATTCTTAACAACTTGTGCCTTTTTGTTAACACATGGCTTTCTTTAAGATAGTTATTAATTCATTATAAAAGAGATTATTGTAAATAATCCTTATTAATTGGGGTTGTTTGTTGAAACCTAAATTTTTCAAAGGGATCGAAATATTATGAATAAAACCATAATATTATTAAAGAAGTAAAGGTACCTGAGAAGAATCAATGGAAATTATCCATAACAATCTGGCACGAACATCACTGTATTTTATAAGATCAACACAGCCCCCATGTGCGAAAAAAATATAGGACAATTCTTCATAGGAAACCTATTCTCAAAACTTATGCTCAGGACCTATGTTATAAACCTCCTTCAACTAGGGTTCCTTATTTTCTGATAAATAGGACTATTACACACCCCCTTTAGAGAAATAAAAGAAATCTAATGAATCCTCCAATATATGGCCACATATCCCCTTCACCCAAGTCTTCAAAATTTTTCAATTAGCACTCCAAAACCTGAGATAAGAGATAATTAAATGGGATAAGTGAGATCAAAGTCCCATCAAGGTTTAAAACATAAGAAACCTTCACGAGGGACCATTCACACCTAGTATTAAATCTTCTGTTTGAGGCCCATTACCTCAACAAGGACACATGTGAGACTAATCTAGGGACACTTGAGGTGAACCGTGGTGGCTATGATATGTCCTTGACTATGTTTTGTTACCCAGGTTGTCCTTTTCCTAAGGTATACCTAGCTGTAATGTCCTAGATTTATGCAAATGTATGGATACATTAATTTTTGGTTTAATTCTTTAAAAGTAACATATTAAATATTCCTAAGAGTTTAATGGAGGTCCTAGGTGATTCTAGGGCTCCTTCAATTACTAGATCCCAAAAATAAGAATAGGTGGATTGGATTGCATAGTAGTGTGGGCCACCTGCAATTCAGGACACTATTTTTTTCACAGTTTGCATATTGTTAGACAAACAAGGTGACAAACCATGTGATGTTCCCCATATATAAGTGAAATAATCTTGGTTGGCGCATGGTTTGGAAAAATAGTGTAGAAAAAACATCTGTAGTGTTTTTGAGGGAGAAATTACCTTTCTACTATTAATGAAGTGTTTTAACCCTTTCTCTCTTCTTCTTCTCTCATTTCTTGAGTAATTTTCTTCCTCCCATGATGGGTGGTCCTCTCTTATTCCCATCCATGTAATTTTTACATATCATCCTCCTCTATGTTCCAAATTCTTCATTGTTAGTAGAAACATAAATCCATTAGTATTTTCTAACTTTTGTACCCATATTTTATAGTTTCTTCTTCTATACATTTCATTATTTTGTTTTAAGTACTTTTGCACAATTTTATTAGAAATTTTGTTAAATCCTATGATTTCATCTATTTTTAGATTAATTATGTATAAATTTCAGACATATGGAGTGCTGCTAAATCATGGTATGGGTTCTATGATATTTCCCATTGTTTCATCGCATTTTAGATGCCTTGTTGTTGTGCCTCTCACCAGAATATTCCAGTGAGGCTCAATTATTATTATTTAAATTATCTAAATAGGGTTTTCATGCATTATGTGACCTTAACTTATATAAAAACCAATTATAGGGTCCCTAGTATCCTCCTCTTCCACCCCATTTGGGTGATCCCTCTAGGAATTACCTATTTTCTTATTCGTTAATAATTGAAATCCCCTTCTATGCATTTCTTCTTTATAATGACTTAATAAATTAAGTAGAATTGGGATAAATGTGTGTCCATGGAATTGGACATTGAACACTATGCCTCAAACCATATTTTTCAATACATATTGATTCTTAATTCAATTATATATTCTATAAATTTAAATTTTTCGTTTCATTTTTTATGTATACATTGCTTTTTGGATTATGATATACTCAAATTCATGAGATGCCACGTGTTATATGCCTTCTCTTTGTTTAATGCTTATTTACTAAGCCTTTAAATTGGTTTGTATTGTGTGATGTTCATTCCCAATCATGATAACATGGGGTATTGAGATGTCATTTGTGACATGAGATTAGAGGCATTTTAATCCTTGGTTTATATGACTGTATTCGTTTTATTATTCTTATTTCATGTTTCATGGTGGTAATACCTTTTAGCATTGGGATTTTTCATGTGCTTAGTCCCTCCTACCACTTTGTGGTTCAAAATTGTAAATATGGACCTCTTGACTATCATGTGTAACTATAGTGTTCATTTTATAACATGAGATTTCATATAAATGATATTCCATAGATACTATGGATGACTTATTATGGGATAGAAGAGAACATGGGTCCTGAGTTAAGGATTTCATGGATGGTCTCACCCTGCTCAGTTGGAATTACTCAAAATGCCAAGAGTGATAGTTTAACATTCCTGTTATGGGATCTATGGGTAGTTACCTATACCTATGATGGATGTTGGTTCCCTAGGGAATCACCTGAGGATAGACCCATTGGAGTGAAGGTTATGACATTCCATGGGTGACACCTAGTCCCCTATGTGAGATATTTAGTTTGATATCAAAGTCAAAATACCTTGAGTGATTCAAGGAACACAGTATAGAATACCTAGGATGGAATTGAGGTATTGGGTTACTCAGAGACACTCATAGAGACCCTTGCGATTCATTTTAGATTTCCTGGGACTATCTTGGGACTCTACTAATGGATTTGACAGATTGATTGATTGTTCGTTTCATACGGTTCACTCATAATTATTAATATGATCTCACTTATATGATAACATGGAAATGTGTCTATCAGGATAAATCATAGACTAGCAGTCTTTATATTCTTTTTATTTAGTTTATACATTATACATTCCTTTTTATATATTATGACTTTCAGACGTTCCTCATTCATACTTACAGCTTTGGTTTGAGTATGTCATATTTTACTTATATACATTTAAAAACGTAGAACATGGTTTTCCAGTTTTATTTGTGTAATGGTATTTTTTTATTTATGTATGGATGATTTTAATTATTTACGATTAAAATTAAATTAGTCTAGAAGTCATGGGTGATGGACTATTGAGATTTATATATCACACCCTTAGCAAGTTCCATTTGATACTCGATGTGAATTTATGATCAAATTTATGGATAAATGGAATAGTGATTCTTTCAATGGTCGACTTACATGCTGGTTAGTGTAGAGATTGGGTATGGGGGATTGATGCTATGCTTGATAAGCTATATTGTAGTTGTTTATGCCTTTTTTAAATTTGCCTATATCATACACTATATGATTTTTATCCCCTAATCCACTATGATCTCATTTTTTTGTAGACACATGACATCAAGACCATAATTCTTATATATATATTTGATATTCATCTTCTAATTTTTAATTTATTCTTCTAGGATTATTTCTTACTAAAACTTATATCTTTTTTTAAAAGGTTGAGTCTTGAGGGGACTCTTTATTGAAAAAAGTTAAAGAGTGGAAAAGGAACATACAAAAACACATTATTAAAAAACAAAATAAGGTCAAGTAACTCATGATCTGGTTCACATGGTATTGTAGGGGAGTCTCCCACCTTGACCATGAGGTAGTATTCCTCCTCTCCCAGTTTTTCCCTGCATCCATGGTTTGCGTCCATCATCCAAGAGTTCATCATATTTGATGACCATTATTTCTTTCTCAATGAGTGTACGCTAAAATTTTTGTACTTCTTCATCACTACATGAAGAGGAACGAAAATAAAATGATTTTCATGTATTCACTTTAGATTATAATGTTTCCCAGGATTGAACATAAGCTCTACTAGAAGGATCCAAATGAAAAACATCAATAGAACAACCATCTCCTTTCTTTTTGTATTGGAAGGTGGCAGTAGGAGTGGGGACCTCCATTCTTTATTGGTGTCCAGAAGTAGATATTTGTTGAGAAAGATGGAGAGAAGAAGTCATGTCACTATGAAAAAGGTTCTTTTCTTCATCAACATCAAGGTCTGGTATATCTACAGATCTCCTTACTTTCTTAGAATATGAATCAGGATCTTGCTAAGTCATTGAGGCAATACCACAGTTATGCAATGGGTGAAGTATTTCTCTGTAAGAGACTGCATCTCTAACCCCCACCCCACCCCTTGCACATATGGAGTAGCCAAAACTAGATCTTGAAGGTCTATTGAGACTACTTTAGTACAGATGTTTGGTTCAGCAGGAGAAAAACATGGAAGGATCATGTTGTAAGAATCCACTATTTAATTACCATCTAAAATATGTAAATTTTTTTACCTTGAGTATCCATTAAATGTGATCCTCTGTATGATTTAAGAGCATTAGTACTAGGATTCTACTTCCTTTTAATATCAGAGTCCCAACCCACAATATGAGTGAAAATATTCAAAGATTTACCTAGAGTCTGCTCACATGAAGAGGAGGGCCCCATGGGAGCATGTTTCACCATAGTAGCTATGATTGTCTTTGACATCCCATTCCGAGCATTGGCATCAACCATTTTACATTCCTACAACAAGTTGAAATCCACTTCATCCTGAAATGATATCTCTTTTTCTGCCTGACTGTCAACAGAATCCACCTCATCATGCTCATTCACTAGTCCTTTATATAATGAGTGTCTAAAAGATGAAATTGTACAAGGATTATTATCATCATCAATCAAATCAGCCCACGCCTTTTTGGTTACAGAGAATTCCTCCAATCTGTCCTCTACTCAGAAGAGGAAAGTATCCTTGTGTTGAGTTTTATCTATTGGGTTAAACATCATATATTCATTATTCAGATATGAGTAAGGGGTCTTTTCAGCAATATGTTGTGGATCCAATGACGGGGAAATAACATTTTGGTCCCTGGGAAATACTACTGCAAGATGATCATTTTCATTATTTGGTCTTCTTAGATAATTAGTTGAGTCATGTACTTTAGTATCACAGTTGGGACAGATAGTGATGGCCCTAAAAACCTCCACAGTGTGACCCACTATGCCACATGAGTGATAGAAGGGTGGGAGTTTTTCATATTCTATTTGTTAACATACCTCGTCTTGAGGCATGGATAGGATCACCTTATGAATGAGAGAAGAGTTGAGGTCAATTTCAATCAGTACTCTAGAATAATGTCCAAAACACACCCTCTCTCTAGCTAGGTCCATTCTAATGAGGACTCATATTGCTGTAGTAATGAGAAACAATATCTCTGTGTGCCAAAGAACCCATTTTAAACCAAAAATTTAACCCAAAATTGGGCACAGGTTCCCTTAAAAGTCCTTCAAGTTAAAGTTCAAACTCCAATTATGGATTCTCAAAAATACAAGTCTCAAAATCACGATACCTACACACCATTCTCTTCCATTCAACTATGCAGAGGTTAAAAAATCATGGAAAAAACTTTGGCCGAGTAAAATGCACTTGAAATCTGAGAAACCCCAAATAGATGAAAGATGAGAAATCATGTCATTTTGTTTCCAATTTTTCATTTCTTTTGAAAGAGAAATGAGATAAATGAAGGAATATTTTCATAGATCCATTATATTATCAATTTCACCTTTTGAGGATGAGAAATGTGTTGTGTCTCCTTTTCAGATAATTCTTTGCAAGACTCATTCCTTGATTAGGGAAAACTGACCGCTAGGGTGGTCAGAGAATGAAGAGATGTTGAGGTGATAGTCTACCCACAAACACACCCAAGGACCATACTACTGGTCAAAATCCCCTAAAATCAAGGTAGATTCACTTGTGGTCATGTATCCACCTTCTCATGGAACTATTGAGTGTCATACAGGATGGGACACTTTAAAGTGGTATCAGAGTGGGTTTTCCTTTTTTCTTGCTTCTTGGATTTATATATGAGACTACAACATTGGGATTTTGCATTTAACCTATTCTTGGACATAGATATCCCATGTACAAGTGAAAAAGAAATTTTTATTTGTGTTGAGAAATTATGTTATTGGTTATTCGGTTTATTTTTTATATGACTTCACTGTTTTGTGATCCACCTGTGTTGTGATATTGTGGATATTGGTATTATTGAAATGATGTCCTATATTACTTAATCTTGATGATACAAGTTCATATCAAATGCATAAATCATATTAATAAATGATGGAAATGAACTTTCATTCATATTTTTGTTTCACACCAACCTTCAGCATGAATATATTATTTTCTATGTGATTTATATTGTGCCCAATTGTTATTTCCTATAGTTTTTGATTTTCTATAAATAGAGAAATGTTTTAATTTAACATGAAAGAGAATTTTATGAATTTTATTATGTGGACATATAATTGTAATTTATTATGTGTTTATGCCTTCATAAATTGGAATGGTGATCTATGTAATTCAATATTTTGAAAGGGGGTTGAACATATGAGTGAATTAATAGGAGTATCATCCCTTTAAATGAAATGGCCACATTAAATGAGAAATGAAAGACCTTGGAAAGAACATACCATGAAAATGGAATGTAGGTTGTGTCTTTTGTTATCCCTATGAGGTATTTTTTTATAATCTAAGACTATAACTAGAAGATAGAGGTCAATTTGGTTATATATATTAGTAGTCTTTTTTTCCTTCCCTTCATATTGCATTATTTTTTATTTTTTATTTTTAATAAATCATGTTTTAGGAGTGCTCTTGGAAATTGTATAGCAGTTACAGTGCGACATTATTGTGTTGTATTCCAATAAGGAGGATATGAACACACATTGGAGGTGGTGTGATATGAGGCATCAGTTATACATCCAATAGTTCCACCTAAGTTATCTCATACTATTGGGCACTGATGCTCAATTCCATGAGAGATTACTCAAATTTATACTGATTTTTTAGGGTGCTCTATGACCTTACCTTAATATGGAAGAGATGACATAGGTCTTCTAGTTGCTTCCCCCTCCTACATTATAAGTGGTTGGTGGAATGCATGTGGCTAAGTCATGTTTAGATGACATGGAATTTATCTTCGACCATAATGATATGACTATATAGCAGAGGATAAAGCATTGAACAAACCCTTTTCATGACTTCGCAAATCCTTGGAGGGACATTGTTTCTCATCTTGAGCATTTCCAAGGTATGATTTAAGAAGACATCAAAAACAAATTCTATGACCAATTCTATCTACAGAAATTGAGATTGGATTGTTCCAGGGAGTTCATGTATCTTCAGCAATGCTTTATTTCTAGTATTAATATATCTTCCCTGAGTTTTATAGTTTTTCTACATCCCTGACTGGAGAAGATTTGATGAATTAAATGAATTTTTAGGATTGTATTTGGAATGTTGTTCGCTCATAGGTCAATGTATTTTTTTGAATAGGTCACGAACCATCCCCCGGGGCCCATTCTATGACTACCCCAAGTCCACCTTCCATAGGCCAGGGGCTGGCGACTAGAAAAAAAAGGCGTAATACCCTAAAACTGGGACGACATAACCTTTATAACCTATAAAAACTCACAAAAATATATGACCACGAGTAAATTGTATAAACAAAAGAGTGTTGAATGTAACAGGGGTCGGAATACAACCCCAACAGTAAAGGTACAATTACAACTGAAAATAGTACAACTAATGAAAAAGAATGAAAAGTAGCTACTGGTTCGATACTCCAACTATCACGATGTCCCACGAAGAAGTATCACAACAGTCCGCCTCGTCATATGGGTTTCAACTTAAAATATGGTGCGTCAATCAGGCACCCGGTCTGTAAGTTATTAACCTATTAGTCCTGAGGGCCCGGTTGGATTCGTGCTTGACCCAACCTGACTGTACCCCTTCTCAATCCGAAACTCAATGGAGTATCACTTAAAGGTTTTATCTCTCTCCAAGATTCCCAACACCACTGATGTTTCATCAAATGTATGTCTGGTGCCAATGTTATGGCCAAAAGAAGTATATAGGTCATAGTGGACTCGGGTCCAGTCTTACCTGGTCTGACCAACCCGGCCCGACTTAGCAAGGGTCGACCCGGTTCAGGTTGACCCGTCCCGAACCGCAGGGTCATGCCTGGCCGGTAATGCGGCCCAGACCATTGGGAGGTCTTGCAGGTCACGAGACACATGAGGGGCCATAGAGGCCAAGGGTGGTGTGGGGAGGCTTTTCCGCGGGGGGCCGCGGGGGCGCAGGGTCGGTTAAGCCGGGTCGCCTTGAGGGGTGCTAGCCGGTTCGACCAGGGCACCATGAGGGGAGTGGTCCGACTCAGCTGGGGTGCCTCAAGGGGAGTGGGCTGGTTCGGTCGGGGCGCCGCAAGGGGCATGGGCCTTTTTGGGAGGCCGGCGGGCGGCAGGAGCCCGGATGGCTCGGCTGGCGAACGGTGCGGCTGGGGTGGCGCGGTCGGATGGGGCACAGTCGGGGCTATCTGGGCTGGCGGGCGGCATGTCCTGAGTGGCATGGACGGTGGGCGGCGTATCCAGATGGTGGCTCAGTTTGTGTGTGTGGGGCCGGTTCGGCTGGGAGGCCGAAGCTCCGTGGGGTCGATGCTGGTCATGGTGGACGTGTGTGGCGGCGATGTTTCCTTCATCACCTTCATCGCCTTCCTTCATTTTAAAGAACACCTAAATAAATAATGGCAGATGGGGTTGGGCCAAGTTATTTTGGGACACACACTATGCGTTTAGAGTGTTAGAATACGGTTCAGAAGAACGAAGCAAAGAACGTCAACCATGATTTTTGGTAATTTATTAATTCACAATCCCACAGAAGAGAAGAAGGGAGTTCCTTGAAATTGATAAACAAATAGAATAAAACTCCAACCTCGGATTGATACGTCAAAGGAGTCGTGGGGAAGAAAATGAATCGTTAGGAAAAAGAAGGACGTCAGTGTCATCGGTGTTTTCCTTGATCATCGGTTTGTGCGTCGGTTCTTCGTAGTCAAAGATATTATAAGTCGGATTAAGTCTCGAAGAAGAAGGTCGAATTCAGGGTCAGTTTCCTCCTTCATCAATCTTCGTTGGAAGAACATTTTCTTTGTTTGGAGAAATAGTTCTTCGTAGGAGAGCTTTTCTCACAAGGCTCCACCAAAAAGAAAATGCCCAACTGATGTGTTTTCCCCAACATTAATCGTTGGCATAAATTAAAAAAATAGCCTAATTAATCACCTATGTTGGCACATTTAATTAAAGTGGGTTGGAATAATTAATGTGGAGGATTCTCAAGAGGCTTCTCCTCATTAAATATGGGGGTGACTGGTTTCTTCTCCCCTCATTAATAGTGGTCGAGTAGTCTCTGCCCCTAAATTCAATTTGGGAGGTTATTGAAAACGCTGGTGGCCCCCACCACAATTAAACATGAAGATGAGTATTAATTATGGTGGTCCCCACTCTGAACAACCACATGGACGGTGGTTACAACAACAAAAAATTGTGTGTTTATTTTATTTATATTTTCCACAAAAAAACCCAAAAACAAACCTTCACCCTCCACCATCTATCATCGAGGTGAAAGTCTCATTATTCGAATATCGGCACATCGAGTTCAACGGTTCCTTCATATGTCAATTTCGAGCACGAGTTTGAATGTTAGAAAAACTCACTCTCATGTTTACTGAAAATACCTAAAAGAAAGTTCATAAATTCATTTTAGGAACTTTGGGCCTCAGAATCATGCGCTGTCAATTTTCACAGACTCATAAAGTTACCATATATTTAAATAAAATTACATTGAAATTATGGGTCTTTACATTCTTCCCACATCATGGCTCAACGTCCCCATAAGCCAAAACTCAAAATAGGTAAACAAGTGGGGGTATGGTGCACACATCTAAGCCTCCCACTCCCATGTACTCTCTTGGAGGTTCCCGTGTTTCTAGCGTACGCGCACCAGAGGTATCGACCATCCACGAAGGACCCGCTCCTGTTAATCCTCAATATATACTGGAACCACTATAATATTTTCCCCATCGTCGACTTCCAACATGGCATGGTCGATGATGTGAGAAAGGGTAATTCATGTATCTCCACAGCTAGGATATGTGGAAGACGTCATGAACCCCGTGCAACTAAGGTGGAAGAGTAAAGTGGTATGACACCTCTCCAACTCTGCTGAGGACCTGAAAAGGTCTGATGAACCTCAGAGATAACTTTCCACCTTATCCAAATCACTAAAAACCCTATCAAGGTGAGACCTGTAGAAAGGCGTAGCCTCCATCCTCAAACTCTAGAGGTCTCCGTCTCCTGTCAGCATATGACTTTTTCATTCTCTGTGCAGTCTTCATCCACTCCTAGATGATCTGCACCTTCTTTGTGGTAGACCGTACCATCTCTGGTCCCACTAGTGTATACTCCCCTTGGTCAGTCCAGCACAAAGGTGATCGGCATTGTATCTCGTATAACGCCTCAAAATGTGCCATCCCAATGGTGGAGTGATAGTTGTTTTTGTACGAAAACTCCACCAATGGTAAGTGATCCTCCCTACTACGACCGAAATTATGGACACAAGTGTGAAGCATGTCCTCAAGGGTCTGAACGGTCTGCTCAGTCTGACTCTCCGATTGAGGATGGAAGGTGGTGCTCAAATGACGTTGCATCCCAAAAGCCTCCTGAAACCACTTCCAGAGTAGGGAAGTAAATTTTTCATCATGATAATAGATAATCGTCGAAGGAAATCTATATAGCTTCACAATATATTTCACATAAAGGCGCCCCATTATCTATACTAAACCATGCTCTCTGATTGGTAAAAGGTGGGATGACTGGGTGAGTCGGTCTATAATCACCCAAATTGAGTCATGTCCCATGGATTTATGTGGAATTACTGTCACGATGTCTAGGGACATCACATCCCACTTCCAATTTGGGACCTCTATGTCCTGAACCATGCCTGCTGGTACCTGATGCTCCGCCTTCACATGCTGACATGTGAGGCACCGAGAGACAAACAATGCTACTGCATTCTTCATTTCCAGCGACTGGTGCTGTCATTGGAGGTATGAGTACATCTTCACCCCTCATAGATTTACCACTAGAGGGGATGTGTGCAACTACCTCAACACATCCTCTTAAAGTGACACTTGTACTATAATACATCCTTTGAAGAGGATGACGTGATAGCAACCATTTGAAAATCCATCGGGTGCATGCCCTGTGGATATCTGAGCACGTCGTGTCTCGCATTCTGTGTCCCCATGATGCGCCTCCCTGACTCACTAAAAATGTGGGAGTCACTGTAAGAGACTGAAGAAAATCTTCTCCATCCCGATCCACAAAGGATATCTGTAAAGCCACCAGCTAATGGGATTACTCGAGGTTCTTCTCTAGTATATGTTATGGTGTTTTCAGCCTTTTGAGAAACAGAGGCTAGATCATGAAACCTCCATGTGCATTTCATAAGGATTAATGGTGTGTGAAACACTATATGTATATTTTCAATAATAATGGGTAGTAACACTTTTTAAGGGAGTGGTACATTCAAGAAGAATGTTAATCATTTCCAATGAGCAATGAAAGATGAAAATATTTTATTCTCCCTTTTCTTTTAGTTTTTGATATCAAATACTGTTTTATTCTACAACGTTGAGCTGAAAAGGAAAAGGAACCTCTAACCGGGATATATCCATCCTGTGATAAATCGATACTGCAACTTGTGTACCATACCTAGGTTCTCCCATACAATGATTATATGATGCATCTATGTTTCATGGCTTCTTAACGCTTAGTGGTCCCCATCATAGGATCATTGTGAGCGAAAAAATGTGTCAAGTTCTTTTTCAGATCCGTCGATCAATTAAAAATTGGAAATATGGGAGTCCCAACATTTGGTGGAGGAGGGTTTGGATCCACCAATTATGGATAAACATACTTTTCTTGATGTGTGGGTGGAATCCATACTTATATAGCTTCCAATAAAATAATTAGTGACTAAATGGGGTTCATAAGCATTTGAGGAATATATGTATGAGTTGGGACTTGAATAAGTATAGTAGCTTGATCTATAACTGGTGTGATGACTCGAAACACTAATAGTGGTGGCAATGCTGGTATTTTCCTTAAATAACCCATGGGGAAAAGCCTATAATTATGTTCCTAAAACTACTCCGGTTGTAATATAAATGATGGGAATTCTATTATCCACATCATTAGTTTCAAAAAACCCTCTTTTCTAAAGTGATAAGAAAAGAATTATAAGATATGGATCTTCTTGTGGAGAATATATGGGTAGAATACTACCTCGGAGTATCTATACATTGAGTCTTCTTAACTACTTCATTTCTCCCTCCTACGGTGAAAACATTTATTCAAGCGCAAGGGATTATCCTTCTTCAGGGATAAGGTGAGACATAGTCTAACCTTTTCCTTTTTCCCTGTTAGGTGCCTTTTGCGATGATGGATGTGGATTTTTTTTGGGGATGACTTAGTTCTAGGAAATACCTTGGTTTTGGGTATTCACACCTCCATTATTTTGATTATTATAGAACGTATTATAAAAAAACATAATCCTATAACTCCCCTGAACTGGAATCATTTTATAGAGTATCTTCCATGATGGCATTAAAGACATTCACGGATTCCTAATGCATTACTAGAATTTTTTAATTATCATGGTAATATTTCCTTTTTCATAGACCACCATGAGACTTTGTTCTCTTATTTAATAGTTCCCTAGGAGATATTTGGTGGATATAAACCTAAATGGAATCCTCATATAGTTCATTTTTTGCATTCTTTTAATGTATTCTCTTGTAATTTGGAGAAAACTAACTTCCACTGAGGAGGGGATTGTGAATGTGAAATATCCCCCATTCAATTGGTTGGGGTTTTCCATGTACATATTTCTCAACCCTTCAGACTATATCTGTTGACTCCGAGGGTTGGGTTAAAAATTCCCGTAGCCCTGTGGGATGGGGTGGATCAAAAACTACTATGGTTAATATCAGTGAAACTTCTTCTTCATATTTTAGGAATTCTTGTCTGAATGTTAGATGGGTTCATTATTCAGAACTCAAATAAATTTCTTATTTCGGAATACGATTGTGTAATTTTAGTCATTTTCCCAATCTGATGGTTGAAATCCTTTAATTGAGAGGCCCACTCTATGTTCTCAAAACAATAATGAAAAATTATCTCAATATCTTTCTCTCTTTGATTATGACTTTGGTGGTAGTCATTTGAGGCATCTTCATGCTGAGCATCTCTTCGGTCATGAAAATAATTTTTTTTTATTAGATTGGGGAAATAAAAATTCATGAGACCACTTTTGGTTGGATTTGCAGCCTTTGGAGAATAATGACTTGAAATACTCCATGTGAACCACATCCTCAAATCTGAACACGATATGGGATATCTTTGATTAACCTTCGCTACATCATTAATGAATCGAGGAGTCCATGCTGAAGGGATTATTTTTTCTTCACAATTTTTTGATGTTTGGAATCCATAAGAGATGCCACGTTAATTAGATTTTGAAACCCTTCTATTTTCATGACATGAATTTGATATTTTTCATATGGTAATACATTGGAATTTAGATGATGAAGAGTCTTCCATATGTTGAGGAAGATATAATTAATACAATATTTTCCCAACATCTTTAGAATGATATATTGAGAGGTAGACAAAGGCCATCACATGACTGGTATTCCACCCTTATAAAATTGATTCCTTGTGTTCAACATTTCCACTTTTTCTTTTACCATAGGGTTCTCAACTTGATCAGACCAAAGTGGGCATTTTCCACCTGCTTTATCAGAATCATCAAGATAGGTAGAGGGTTCATATATTTTATTGGATGATAAATGGCCTAAGTGTAGTTCATAGATTGATCGTCACCATGGACTATCTTTCTATTAATAAATAATTTCACCCACTAGTGACATAGAACCATCCATGACTGACCTTGTATTTTCAAGTCCCTTATGATAACAACACTTTCTCATCACTACATTGTCAGTTGGAGAATTCTCTAGAAAAAAATAGACACTACTACAAAGATAACATTTTTCTGTGAATGTCATCATTGGGAGGACCACCATGGTGGATTACAGAAAAGGGTAAATCCTCTTACTTCTTCTTCTTCTAGTCACATGGAGGGTTTTTGTGGATCTAAAATAGATATTGGTTCTCGATATGGGCCTAATTATCATGAATCAAGTCTTTATAAGGATGTGTCTAATGAGTACATTCTGGGTTACTAATACTACTACAAGAAATTGGTAATATGAGGGTATGATCTTGAGATGAAAAAAATAACTGTATGATATATTAAATCACTCCAGCATTAAGAGGATACAAATCACAAACTAGATCTTGATTTTCCAACTCTGTTTGAAATTGATTTTTTTGTATTCCTTTTTACCAGAATTTGGGGAAACTATCTAGGAAATTTGGTTACCATGGGAAGGTTTATGTGCCTTCTTTTATGTGGCTGTTATAATGGCATGATTATCTCCCACTGAAACACGTGTATATTCCTGATCCAATTTTCCTTTTTATATGGGGATGTATACCACATAAACCTCCTTTATATGAAAAAAGTTATTATATGCTATGAGGTGACATGTTGATGAGCCACCCTACTAGTGGGGAAACTTTTATGATTATATCCTCTTGGGTAATGTTTTTGTCACTATGAACATATCCTGGAATGTTTCTAGGATATGGGTAAGAAATTGTGTCTTACCTTTCACTATTTCCATGATGTTATTGGTGACTTTGGCAGTTAGAATGGGAATAAACATCCATTATTTTTCAAGAGTAGTTGTATATACCTTCTCCTTTTATATCACTCCTATAAGTGGATACTGACATTACCCATTTGTGGGGGAAGAGAGTTGAATCTACCATAACTTTTCAGTGGGGCTTTTCGACTGACTTCTCTGAGGGAAGCAAAATGAGATTCTTGGAAAGAATGATGAATGATGGGTCGTGTACGTTCCAACATACATGTTTCCATAAAATTGTGGTTTTTGGGATTCATAGAATACAGACAGATGAGTTTTTTGACTGGATAAAATATTGTAAGCAAGTTTATGTATCTTGTTAGGGTACTCTAGTGGATTTGGATGACCATCCGGTTGGGTGTCGCTAGATGAGTCTCCTGGTTAGAGGAATTATGGAGGATGGGTGTATGTGCTCGGTCACTATTTTCCACCAACAAGGGTTAGTGGAATTCTATGAAGGTGGAAAAGGTAGTGAACATCTCCTAGTTAGCCAGTTGTTGACCCTTAATGTAACACCCCAATATTTCATAGTAAGTTATTTTCTTTAATTCAAGAGCTTGTGCTACACGCAACACCGAGTTTGAGTGCACCACGACTTACCAAACTAGCCGTTCAAAAGTAGTTATGAATAGTATTAACTTAATATTGAAATTTATATACTCCATATAATTTTAGAATCCATATTATGTGTTTCAGAGACATAATATAAGAACAAATTCATTTTTTTCATATAAAAGGATTATTTTTCAGAAAAAATCAATTTTACCACATTGTTTATAGATAACTATTTTTAAAACCATTATTTGACACTTTTATAAATAAAATTTATTGAAATTAAATTCTTCATTAGAATCGGGACATAAAAAATAACTTGGATAAATTTTTGGTACTTTTCTAATAACTTTTATATTTTGATGAATACTAAAGAATAATAAATTTTTATTGAAAACACCATTTTTAAAAGAAATAATATATAGTGTTAAATAATGTATTTTAATGGTTTTTAATTATAATAAGATTATGTTTTTACCATTTAATACAATTTAGGTGATTATAAGTAATTTCACATTTAAATTTGATATAAACACATGTCAATATTTTGATAATTATTACTTTTTAAAAACCCACTTTTCAGTTTTGAAAAAGGGAATTAATTTTAAATTAATTAATAAAACTTCTATGTCATTAATTTTTTAAAATTGAATTCAGTTTTGATTTTGGAATATCAAAATTATCTTAGGGGTAATTTTTGGCATTTTTCAAAAAACATTCGATTTTTGATGAATAGTGAAAACACTACGTTATAGTTTAAAACCAAGTTTTTATTTAAAAAATTAATTATTTTATCTAAATTTATTTTATGTAAAAATAGATATATAATACCTATATATATTCAATAAAATTCATTGGAGTCATCTTATAATAAAATTAGATGTATAAAATTTAATTGAAACTTTTTACTATCTTTTACCCACCTCCTATGAGCATTTAGAAATTTACATAAAACATAATTTTACCACATATGTGAGTTCAATTTCAAAAATCTAAGAGACACTATTGTTATCAGTATGTAAAATGTGGTTAAATAAGATGAAATTATTTTTTTTGGTGAACAGTAACTTTTTACTTTTATTTACAACGATTAAAAGTAAATAGGGTAATTAGGGATAAAAATGATATTATTATTACACAAACACATGTTTTAATTCTATTGGATAAGTTTAATTAGACCCAAAACAACCTTCAGAAAAAATATGATTCTTTAGGTCAACTTGGATTAGATTAGGACATTTAATATTATTTAATTCAAAGAAGGGATAAAAGTGTTAAATTCAATGTTTAATAACTAAATCATTTTAAATATAGGGTTAAACATAAGATAAATTCTACTATAAATATTCATTAGAAAGATAAAACTATTTCCTACATAATTTTATTTTATTTATATTTTTTAGAAATGATATAATCTAATTTATTTACGACACAATGATGATGCAGTAATTACCTTATTAATGAAATATTGAAATAATTGATATTATAATTATCCAAATAAATGTAATTTGAGACATTTTATGAATTCCAATAATTTTATAGGTTAATATGACATGTTATGGTTTGTTATAGGAATTTTATTCGAAATAATAATGCTGTTATGAATTTAGAAAAAACAAAAAACAAAATATTGTTCAAATTGACATAAAAGAGTTTCTAAAAACAAATATTATATTATTAATTGATATTCTATTCCTAAAAATCTAATTTTCATCCAAATGACTTATATAATGATACATTTATCATTAATTAACCTCATGAGAATATCATGGAAGTACATAGTATGTTTATTAACAATATAATATAAAAATACAAAGAGACATGGTAAATGTCAAACTATTTAACTAAGAGTTAAATCTAAAAGATAAGGTTAATGTAGTGACCCAAACATATGTAAAACATATTGGTTGAGTGTTTTACGACCCATCCCCACCTTAGTATTTAAATTATTCACATCGGAGTGATTATAAACCGGAAATGATGTTATTAAAAAATAATATTTCAAACTTTTCCTAAGGTTCCCCTCACCCTTTTTATAAAAGGGAACTCCCCCCTCTCTCTAATTCACAGATTCAAATCAATTATTCTCAGCCAAACACTGCCCAAATATCTTCCCAAATCATCGACCTTCATCCTAGATGCATTACATTAGTCATAAATCCAACCTAATGATTCATTTTGATCAAATCAAATAGGAAGAACCCGAAGAAGATGTAAATATTTCATCAACTCTTTCAAGTTCCTTTCTTCTTCCTCTTATTCTTTCCTTGTTGTTTCTATTATAAAATAATTCCTCCAGTATCTTCTACATATTGTTATGTTATTATAAATATGGTACAACTATACTCATTATTCTATCCATCCTTTGAATAACATGTCACCATACATGCGTACGTACGGCTTATAGTCTCCACGTCGTGGTGTACTTGTTATTCAATACATTATTATTTGTATGGTCAATATAATGATATATAATTGGTATAAATAATAAATATAACCCAAAATGATTATTTATATGTGATATACCATCCAATTATATATGATAATATCAATAGAATGATATTGTTGCTCGTGCGTTCATAAAGATTACCGTCTCCACAAACGCATGGAAATTCATTCCCCCTCATATCCATTCATGCATATTTTTCATTTGAAGATTAAAATTAATGTTTAAAGACTTAATATAATTCTGAATATTAATATGATATATCTCATTCATAACAAACATGTATTTTGTAACTAAGCATATAAAGGAGAACGAATCAGTTAACACCCGAAACGATGATAATAATAAAATATCAATATTATAAGATCATATATGATATAATATTTATGTATATGGTTTTTGTATAATTTAATAAAATTTATTTCACTATTATACAAGGTACTAACATACCCTCGGCCAAAGAAAAGTACAAGGTAAGGGGTTTCTTATCTCACATTTAATCCCGTGAGATTTCTTTTGTTCCCCACCTATTTATTTCATGTGATGTATTGTGTACTGCCATTTGATATATATTATCATTATTCTCTTTAAATTCATGGTATTTTATGATTAATTTGGTGGTTATTGACTTCTGTTCATATGACTCGATTCATTAAAATGAATTAATGGTTTTTCATCTCACTTTTTATTCCCATGAGATTCTTCCTATATTGGCCACTGTTTTCTTTTTTGTGGCATATGTATTTTCCATTATTGTATTCATGGTGTAAAATAATTTAGTTTTTTATTATTTACATCTTCATTGTATGATTCTTCTTTCATGGGATTTATTTTTCATAAGTTACCTAAATGGTAAGGGAATTTCAAATTTCAATTTCCACTGAGTGGGCTTTACGCATACTTTATTGGTTATTTTACTCGAAGATTATGTGTGGAATGATTGTTTATTATTTATGTAGTAATTTACAATCCAAATTTTGTGGATATACATTTGATAAACATAATCACTCTATCGATAATTTCTCAAGTCATTGATATCAACATGATCTTAACTCAATTTCCATTCATTAAGTTAAACATCCATTTCATTGGTGTTGTTCTTACAAGAATATGTCTGAATGTCATCTGATTGATTTACACTGAATATCTAATCATATATAGTGTATTTATATTTGTCACAAATATTTGTTTAATTGATTTATCCCTTACCTAAGGATACTCTCCTTATAATGGATTTCATCTCAACTTATATTCCTTTGAGACTTCTTTGTTATTTTGCACCAATTCAATTGTATATGGTGTATATACTCTCCTTTGACATAGTATATAATTAAATCCTTTGTTCTCATAGTATTATAATGTTTTCATTACCTCAATTATTTTTATTGAAGCATCTCTCATTTGGATAGTAACTCTAACTAAAATACTATTTTAAATGTTTTAAAAATTTATTCTTCTGAATCATTCTCCTTAATGTCCATGTTTTAAATATGGTTTTCAGGTTTTATTTATATGGAAATTAATGTATTAAAATTAAAATTCCTTTAAAAATTTTCAAAGTGGTATGGGACACTTTGATTCCATATTCTATTTTTAAACGGCTTCTTGACAAATAGTGTGACTTTTAAATGTTTTCAAAAAAATGGGGATATTTATCTCAAATAGTGTTGATGATTATTTTCATCTATGTCAATATCATTCATTATTATTGACTGAGGTTAATCTATTACAATAAAATCTTCCATATTGTATTGAATTAGTTATTTTTTACTAAGGATGTGCCATTTTTATACCATTCATGGTTTTGGATAATGTATTGACATTTCATATATTAGTTCTAATAGGAATGTTTTTGTTATGTTTTAAAATTTTCAATTGTGGAATGAATTGGAAATAGTAAGTGATGGGTGGATCCCACTATAGCTCATCAATGCATTGGTAGTTATCATGAGACAAACTAGTGTTTGGAACTAGGCCTTTACAAAATCTTATTTTAGTCTTGGCACAAGGCCTTGACAATGTGGTTGTGAAGTCTGGCCTTATGCATTCCAACATTATGAAAGTGTCTATTTATATTTCATGTGATTATTTGACCAGTAGAATATCAATGTGAATAAATAAATGACATTATCTGATTTTAACTTTTCCATATTATGATTAAGTTCAACTTTAAAAGGCTTTGGTTTTAGTCTTATACATTGCCTTAAATGTTTTTTCTTATTTATGAAATTTTCCACTTTATTGTTATCCTTACTGAGCAACTGCGCTCTCCCATGTCTATGTTTTATTTTTCCTAGGATGTAAAGAATTATATTATGACTGACCTGCAGGGATAGTCAATGGGACTCAGTGTTGTATATGGAAACAATGTTGTTGTAGTTCTCCATTTTATGATGTAATTTAAACCATAAGAATGTATCTATTACTTCAATGGCTATTAAACTAATCGGTCTTAAAAGACTTGATCTTTTGTGATCATGACAATGATACTTAATAATGAACCAACTCTGGGCTTCTGTGGTTGGGGTGTTGCAGTTGGTATTAGAGAATGTTTAGTAAAAACCTTGGAGTAAAGATTTAGATAAACTCTTATTAGAGCACATTAAACTAAGATAGAATTTGAGAATTATTATAGAAGAACTTCCTAGAATATTGGTATTGTAGAGATTATGTGGGTTTTCTAAAGAATACATCCATGTTTGGATACGAGTATGTAGAGGCGGTTCTGGCACAGATGTACCTATGAGTGAAAACTCCGACAAGGAGTACCGGGCTTGACCTGGGGTATCTGAGTACACGACAATAGGCCTTAATGAACTCTTGGTTATGACACTCCCGGTGTATATGCTTTGGATAATTTTCATTTTCATTAAAAACTTATTTTGAAGTATTTTAATATAAGATGATAATAAATAAACATCATTAATCATAAGGTGTTTTTGATTGAAAATACAATGATATGATATTCTCTTAAAGACTTTATGACTCACACTATTCTTTCATCTATTTTTTAATGGTTGGATTCCATGGTATTCAGAGTAAAAATGAAGATGATGAACAAGGTGGGAATGATAAAGGAAATGAGAAACAAAATGGAATGTTGATTGGTGTAAATGATATCGTGTTCATGCGGAATAAATTTTCCAAAAATATTATCAAAAACATATATATTAACCAACTACATGACTCAACAAAGAATAGAAAAGAGGATAATGATATGAGCTCCAGCAGTGGAGACCATTGATAAAAGAAAGCTCAATTTCCATCTAGCAGGAAATGTGGAAGCAGACACCAAGGGAAGTGTCTTATTGGAACAAATAAATGCATTATGTGTGAGAAAGAAGAATGTAATTTAATGAATTTCCAAGGAAAAATGAAGAGTATTATAGAATAAAATAAAAATGATCCCAAGAATCAATTTACAGTCATTTTTTGTAAAGGTAGGGGACCTGGGTATTACCCGAGTGAATGCCCTATTTTATAGGATAAAACTTTGTTCAAGGAAGAACCTATGTGGAAATAAATGGATTGTCAAATGTTTAAAATTATTAGTGCTCATTTTTTATGGGATTACATTGGAAGAATTTTCTCTTATGTGTGACCCTACACGTTATTATGTGAAAATTTTATTTTAGGAATAATTGTGTTATCTATTGTTGATAGAGTTATAAATAATTATTTGGGTTTATATGATCCTAGAATTTTAGGCAATTAAATGTTATTAAATTTTGGGTTGAAAATGCGAGGTATGAGATAAAATTTGTGATGAAATTATGTTATTATTATTTTGAGGAATTATATCATTTTTAGAACGTTATAAAATATAGTTTTTTGAAAAAGGACAACAGGCAGACTGTGTGAAAACCCGTCATGTCGGACAAAGTTGCAGGAATTTAACCCACAACTATAGTGCGATTGGGATTTATCGACTACCACTAGACTACGTGAAGTCCCTGGTTAGTGTGACAAATTATTCTTGGTTAAATGATTTTATTGATCAATAATAACTTGATTTGGGATCTTATGTCTTAATAAATATATATCCTTAGTATAGGAAAATGATTTGGGGATTAAGTGGTAAATGTTATTTTGGTTAAAATTCATTCAGTTGGGAATACTATATGCCTAAGGAAAATACAATAATATGGGATTTCATTTGACGAGTAATGTTGGATTTATATCTATGTTTTAATTGTTGATTTATTTAGATTTGGGTTATTTATTGAAATTTTTAACCTATCATAGAGAATATGTTATTAGGTTATTTACGTTTAAGTATGTGACATTAAGAGTAGTCTATTTTATTGTGGAAGACTGCGTAATCAAATTCTTATATGTTTTGGGATTCAATATTAGATTGGATTATATTGATGGAATAACAAGATAATTATTTATTGAATTGTATTTGTGGATTTCAGGTATTGTTGGTTTAATTTTCGAAATTAAGATAATCACTTCTTTCTCTAAAGGATTACACTTTTTGGGTATCACATGATCTTTTACTAACAATTTTGGTTTTCGTTATTCTCTAAAGGAAAGGTAAATATATATAGTTTATCCTTTGTGGATTATGTGATTCTATAGTAGTTGATTCTAGTGATTTAGCTGTGACCAAGTCATCATGAATACTCATGATTTGAAAAAAAATATGATTTAGTGGTATTTATTTATTAAAGGATGAAACTCTATTTAAAATTAAGTATATCTCTTTATGATCTTAGTAAATCTCATAAATAAATTCCTAAAATTTATTAATGGAACATAAAAAATGTTATCCCTTTACTTTTTCTACTAGGAAACTTATGAACATTAATATCATCATACGTTTGTGGTTTTTTGTTGTTAACTTTATCCTAATCATTTTTTCTATCTCTCTCCACTCAAACTTGACACTTATTTTATCATCCATATCCATGTTTTCCTACATGTAATCTTAGTGTGGGTTTTCTCGGGTGACCTTTGTAATTCTTTTTAATTCTTTTAAATAGATAGTTATATTGACTCATTTTCGGATTTTTTACATTCAATGAAGTTACCAAGCCCAATTTTAAAATTATAAGCACACAATTTCCAAAAGGGGGAATAATATAACACCACAATATTTCATTGAAAGTTATTTTCATTAATTCAATACCTTGTGCTACCCACAACACCGAGTTCGAGTGCACCACAACTTACCAAACTAGTCATTCAAAAGAATTTATGTATAGTATTAACTCCATTTTGAATTTTATATACTCCATATAATTTTAGAATCCATATTTTATGTTTCTTATACAAAATAGAAGAAAAAATTCATTTTTTTCATATAAAAGATGTATTTTTCAAAAAAAAATCAATTTTACCACATTTTTAATATAAACCCCATTTTAAAATAAATATTTTATTCTTTTTAAAATTCAATTTAATGAAATTTAAATCTTTTTTAGAATCGGGACGTAATATTTTATTTTTGATAAAATTTTTCTAATTTTCTAATAACATTTATATTTTGAGGAATACGGAAAAATACTATATTTTGATTGAAAAAAACTTTTTTAATCGAAATAATTTATAATGATAAATTGTTTATATGAATGGTTTGGAAGTATAATTAGATTATATTTTTATCATTTAATATAATTTAGGTGATTATAAGTAATTTTTCATTAAAATTTGATAAAAACACATGTGAATCTTTTGATTGTTTTTACTTTTTAAAAACTCACTTTTTCAGTTTTGACAACTCGAATTAATTTGAAATAAATTAATGAAACTTATATGTTTTGAATTTGGTAAAATAGAATTAATTTTTTAATTCTTAATATCAAAATTATCTTTGGGTAAAATTTTGGTATTTCTTTGAAAACATTCAATTTTTTATGAATAGTAAAAACCACTGTGTTATAGTTTAATATCGATTTTTTTTAAAATAATTTATTATTTAATTTATATTTATTTTAAGTCCAAATAAATATAAAATACCTATATAATTTCAATATAATTCATTGGAGTCATTTTATATTAAAATTAGATGTACAAAAGTTTATTGAACTTTTTACCATTTTTATCCACCTCCTAGAAAAATTTTCAAATTTATATAAAACATAATTTTACTGCTTGTATGAGTTGAATATCAAAACTCTGAGAGAAAGGTTGATATCATTAAGTATAATGTGGTTCAAAAAGATGAAAATTGTTTTTGGTGAATAGTATCTTTTTATTTTTATTTACCATGGTTAAAAGTAAATAGAGAAATTAAGGGTAAAAATGATATTATTATTACCTTACACATGTCCTAATTCTATTGGATACGTGAAATATGAGCATAAAAAACCTTATGAATAAAATATAATCCTTTAGGTCCACATGGATTAGATTAGAAGATTTAATAATATTTAATTCAAAGAAGAGTTAAAAGTGTTAAATTCAATGTTTAGTAACAAAACCAATTTTAATATACGGAAAAACGTAAGATAATTTAGACTATAAATATTAATTAGAAATATAAAAATATTTCCTACATAATGGTATTTTATTTATATATTTTAGACATTAAATAATTTAATTTATTTATTACACAATGATAATGCAATTAATTACATAATTAATGAAATATTAAAATAATTGATATTACAAATATCCAAATAAATTTATTTGGATGCTTTTAATGAATTAAACTAGTCTTCTAGGTTAATATGACATTTTAGGGTTGGTTAGTGGAATTTTTTTGAAGTAATAATGCTGTTATGAATTTAGAAAAAACAAAATACAAAATAGTGTCAAAATTGAAATAAAAGAGTTTTTAAAAACAAATATTATAACATTAATTGATATTCTTTTCATAAAAATCTATGGTTCGGCCAAAAGACTTATATAATTATTTTTCTATGATTTATTAACCATTTAGGGTTCTCTTGGAAGTACATAGTATTTTTATTAACCATATAATATATAAATACAAAGAGACATGATAAATGCCAAACTATTTAACTAAGAGTTAAATCTAATTGATAAGGTTAATATATTGACCCAAACTATCTAAAAACTATTTTTTTAGTGGATTTAGATGCATATCCTACTTTATATTTAAATAATTCATTTTGGTTCCATTAGAGAATGAAAATTATTTTATAATAAAATAATATTTATAGATTTTCCTAAGGTGCCCCTCATCCCTCTTATAAAAGGGAACTCCCCATTCTATCTAATTCACACCATCAAAGCCATTAGGCTCAGCCAAACCCTGCTCAAACATCCACCCGAATCTCCTCCCTTCATCCTAGAGGCCTTACTTTATTCATAAAGCCAACCTAAAGGGCCCTTTTGATCAAATCAAAAGGAAGAACCCAAAGAAGAGATAAATATTTTATCACCTCTTTCAAGTTCCATTATTCTTCCACTTCCACATTCCTTGTTGTTTCCATTTTAAAATAATAACTCCAATATCTTCTATATACTGATATGTTATTATAAATATGGTACAACCATATTCATTCTTCTATCCATCCTTTGAATGAAACGTCACCATACATGCGTACGTACGGATTACCGTCTCCACATCGTGGTGTAGTTGTTATTCGATACATTATTATTTGTATTGGTATAATAATGATATATAATTGGTCTAAATAATAAATATAACAAAAAAATTATTGTTTATATATGATATACCATCCAATTAAATATGATTTTAATATAAAAAAATGATATTGTCGCTCGTGCGTACGTACGAATTACCGTCTCCACAAACGCGATGAGGTTAATTCCAAATCGTATCCATTAAAGAATAATATTCATTTTATGATTAAAAATAACGTGTAAAGACGTAATACCATTATGAATACTAATAACATAAATCCAATCCTTAACAAAACATGGATTATGTAACCATGCACAAAATGGAGAATGAATCTGTTAACACCCGAAACGAAGATAATAATAAAATATCAATTTTAGAATATCATATATGATATCATATTAATATATATGGCTCTTGTATAATTTAATAACAATTATATCACGATTATACAAAATATTAACATACCCTTGACCAAGGAAAAGTACTGGGTAAGGGGTTTCTTATCTCCTATTTAATTCCGTGAGATTTCCATTGTTTGCCACCTATTTATTGCATGTGGTGTATTGTGTACTTACATTTGATATATATTATCATGTTTCTCTTTATATTCATGGTATTATATGATTAATTTGGTGTTTATTGACATTTGGTCATACGAATCATTTGATTACAACGAAGTAAGGGTTTTTCATCTCACTTTTTATTGCCTTGAGATTCATGCTATATTGGCCACCATTCCATTTTTTGTGGCATATGTACTATCCATTATTTTATTCTTGGTGTAATATAATTTAATTTTTGAGTATTTACATCTTCATTTAATGATCCTTTTTATGGGTTGTATGTTTCATAAGTTACCAAATCAGTAAGGGAATTTAAAATTCAATTTCCACTTAGTTTGATTTACGTATACATCATCGATTATTTTACACCAATATTTTTTGTGGAATAACTATTTAATATTTATTTATTAATTTCCACTCCCCTTTGTGTGGATATACATTTGATACACATAATCACTCAATTGATAACTTATCAAGTCATTGATATAAACATGATCTTTACTCAATTTCCATTCAGTGAGTTAAACATCCAAGTCATTGGTGTTGTTTTTACAAGAATATGCATGAATGTCCTATCATTGATTAACACTGAATATTCAATCATATTAAGTGTATTTATATTTTTCACAAATAATTATGTCATTTATTTATCTTTTACCTAAGGATACTATCTTTATAAGGGATTTCATCTCAATTTATTTTCCTTTGAGACTTCGTTGTAATTATGCACCAACTAACTTTTATATGGTGTACATACTATCCTTTCACATAGTATATAATGAAATCATTTATTCTCATGGTATTATAATTTTTTTATTACCTCAATTATTTTTATTCAAGCATCTCTCATTTGGATATTAACTCTAACTAAAATACTATTTCAAATGTTTTAAATTTTTTTCTCTAAATCAGTCTCATTAATTTCAATGTTTTAAAAATGATTTTAAGGTTTTATTTATATGGACAGTAATGTTTTAAAATTTAAATTCAATTTATAAGTTTCAACGTGGTTTGGGACACATAGATTCCAAAATCTATTTTTAAATGGCTTCTTGACAAATAGTGTGACTTTTAAATGTATTCAAGAAAAAGGGGGATATTCCCCTCAAATAGTTTTAATTATTATTTTAATATATGTAAAATCCTTCATTATTCTTGATTGAGGTTATTCTGTTACAATAAAATCTTTTATATTCTGTTGAATGAGTTATGTTTGAATGTGTTTGTGTAATTTTTATACCATTCATGGTTTGTGGATAAAGTATTGACATTTTGAATGCTAGTTTTAATACGAATGTTTATATTATGTTTCAAACTTTTCATATGTGGAATTCATTGGACATATTAAGTGATGGGTGGAGCCCTCTATAGCCCCATGATGCATCAGTAGTTCTCATGAGACAAACTAGTGTCTTGGCATAAGGCCTTGAAAAATTCTTATCTGTAGTCTTGTCACAAGGGCTTGACAAAATCTTATCTGTAGTCTTGGAAAAGGGCCTTGACCATGTGGTTATGAAGTCTGGCATTATGCATTTCATCATTATTAAAGTTGAAATTTATTTTTCATGTGATTATTCGACTACTATAATATACATTGAATATTTAAATGCCATTATTTAATTTTATCTTTTCCATATTATACTGATGATCATGTTTAAAAGGATTTTCTTTTAGTATTATACATTGCTTTAAATGATTGTGCTTGTTTATGAAAGTTTCCACTTTATTGTTATCATTACTGAGCATCTGAGCTCACCACTTTCTATGATTTATTTTTCCCAGTATGCAAAGAAGTATATTATTAATGACCTCTAGATATATTCTATGGGATCTCAGTGTTGTCTATGGAAACAATTTTGTTGTAGTTTTCCATTTTATTATGTAATGTAAACCTCATGAATGAATCTATTACATCAAAGGGTACTAAACTAATAGGTCATTCGAGACATGATCTTTTTTGATCATGCCAATGATACGTAATAATGCATTGACTCTGGGATTCTGGGGTCAGGGCGTTACACTAAAGCTTCATCTTACTTGCATGACTCTAAGGGACCTAGGCTGGATAGCTAAAGATAACACCTTCATCATATTGTGGTTTTTTTAATCTTGTGGCATTGGAAGAGGAAATTGTAGGAAGGTCCCTTCAAGAAGGACCCTTGTGTCCTTGAAAAGAGGTTGTGGTGGCTCTTCATCCTGCACAATGAAATATTAGAGGAACTGGTTTTCGAATTCTGGGGATAATCTCTAAAATGGATGATGGCAGTTATAAACATCATCTTTTTTTGGACCACCGGTCATCATTGTCAAGGAAATCATAAGTTATTGTTGATATTAAAGGATTATCTGGAATCCACCAAGGCCGGGATAGTACAATAATGATGGTACTATCAGACTAGTGAATTGGAGGCCCAGTTTTGAAAACACTGATTTGGTGATGGCATCCTTCGAGTGGATGAGGATCCAGCTTGAGCAACCTTTTGGGCTTTCATAGGTGAAAACCTAAAGGAATCCATTTGGATTGACTAGAGGTCTTGGGAAAGTGTGCCTCTTGATATATAATATATATGAACAAGAAAACCATGATTAAGAATCATATTTTGGTTGAGCACATGCATGATTGATTTCCTTATTGGACCTATATTATTAAAAGGGTCTTGACTAATGGGTGACATCATTAACATGGTAAAAGATTCATGTCAAGTTCACCATTTTTTGTTCCCCTCGGAACATGTGTTCTGGGTAGGAATCAATATTTCCAAATGGTTCCAAACAAATTTGTGTATTGAACTAGAAACAACCAATGGTTCTATATCTAATGAGATGTAATTTCAAAAGGATCGAATCCATTAGGTTTGTTGGCATATGAAACATAAGAACACACATTGGTTGAGAGGATGGGAGGTCTGGCTTATCACACCTTTTTGAGAGAAATTTTTACCTACTATGGGACCCTATTATAAATTTAGGACATGTTCATGATTCCTTTATTAATTCCCAAGCATGACATGAATTGTCATAATGTTTGTAATAACTTATTAACATGTGTTGAATTCATAATCATCCATATGTATTCAAGGTTGTTCATCAATTTAAATATTGGTGTGTATTCGAGGTTCTTTATTGATAGTATCCTCTTATATACAACATAGTGATTATATCGTCATTATCATGATGATTATGGTTTTTAATCCACCTAGAGGGGAACTCTAGAGTTAATGGTCATCTAGGTATATGAATGTCACTCTAGAATTTATCATCATCCATGGAGACAAAAGTTTACTATTGAGTTTATGGTCATCCAGATAGAAAAAATAATACATTGGTGTTTATCATCATCCACGAAAAAGAATGTTGTTTTGATGTTTAGATGAAACCCACATATTTGCTACCTATTAATAATCATGAAAATAATAAAAACCCTCATGTTTTGGTACCACTTAATAGGACACATCAAAAATTGTAAGGTCTTGTGATAAGGACACAACCGTATATTTTAATGACATGTGTTATGGAAATCTAGGAAAAATGTGCCTAGTCATATCTTGGTGTGGGAATTATGTCAAAACTCCCCAAGTAACTTTTAAGGGATATGATATTCCAAGAATAATTAGCAACTTATTAGAATGTGTCCCATAGAGAATAGGGTTTATTTTGGGTGTTGGGTTTGATCATTAGGATTTTTCCTACATCTTCTATTTAGACGGGAATCAAATACCATTTAGTTTGATAAGATTCATAGGGGAGTATAGAACATTGAGAGAAATAGGTTGGGTCTTACTCATAAATAGCATTCCCTTATAACAAGGTTCGTGAGAGAAGTTTTAACAAATGTAGATTTAGGTGGGCTTAATTTTGGGTTTAATCCTAAGGAAGATGCGAAGATTAAGGGAATAAATATTTTGATCCTAAATAGGATGCCCACTGATCTCGATCCCTAGGTGAAGGATTCTTACATATCCCAGTTATGGTGGGAATTAAACTTCGCATAGATCATTCAGTTTCACATAGAATATTACTATTTGGTAGAAATAGGTTGGGGTTACTTCTAAAGAATATGGCCTTGTAATAGTGTCCATCAGAAATGTATGAAATCATTGAGATTTCGTGGGGATTAATTTGGGGCCTACTCTTAAAGAGTATTCTCGGATTATGGGAATTAAGATTGGAATCCTAAGGAGGATGTCCAGTGAGATCAGGACCTAGTTTAAGGCTTCCTAAATATCCTAGTTGTGCTGAAATTCAAGGTTTCTATAGTTCATTACATCAGGTAAATTTTCTGGATTTGGTGATCATTACAAACCTGTAAGACCATGTGAGTCTTTCTCAATGTGAGAAACAAGAAGATGTAAAATATTCAACAAACCACACACACATTTCCTCATTCACTAGTTGAAGTGGACAAGACTATGAATAAGGAGGCCACGGCTACGGTTAAAGAGTTTGGGGCTATAATGCTTCACATTCATGAATTTATAATGAGCATGGGACCAATACAAGGAAGGGTTAAAGGTAAAGTGTGTATAGAGGTGTGAGATTTAAACATTTTATGAGAATGGCTAGTGGATCACAGCAAGTTGGATACCCCTTAAATGTGTCTCATAGTGGAGAGTGATACTTCTCTTTTTTCCAAAAGGATAAGGATGTGTGCTCCTTACCATCCCTACCAGGGACTAGATGCCTCGACACATAGAGTTGAGAAGAGGACGATGAAGTCCTATCCCTAGATTAAATGACTATAAACTCCTCAATATAGTTTTTAGGGTAAGGGTCCATGTGAAAATATATATAGAAATCTATATATGTCATGAGGTTCCTGGCCCTTTGGTAGGAAACGTCTGGGAAACCACTGACCATTGAAATAAAAATCCAAATGGGAGACATTTTGGTGTGCCATTACCTAAGATATGGTAAATCAGAAGGTCTTGATGGAGGTTCCAAAATGGTCTATATCAAACAAGAACTAAAGAGAATAAATGTACTTTACCTTAGTGTCTTTGAGAGTGGCCTAATGGATGGATTGACAAGGCTAAAATGTAGGGTGAACATCAAGGAAGGGCGCTCAAGTAAGTGGTGCACATGTATAGGGTTCTCAAGTAGGCTTGGGCGAACTGATGCCATCTTATGGGATGAAGAACTCAAATCACTAGAAATGGTAGATACATGGCACAATAATTAAAGAGTCTTCACATGTATTTCTATAAGTGGTATGTTCATGTTACTATTTTAGGAATTGTGGGTGTTCTAGTATTCTTCAATCATGAAGGTTGGCCGATTGAATCACACATGTGTTTTAAATTTTAACACCGGAAAACCCAAAGTCTCCATATCTCATATAATTCCTTCACATTAGGTGTTAAGGACCATTCTTTGTGGTTTTGGAATCCATGGATGAAGGACTAGGGTGAATAGAATTGTAATCAGGGTTCATGGAAATTAGTCCATACAAATGAATACACCATGGGATTATTTACTGGAAAAAAAGGTTCCCTAATATATAGTGACTCAGTGCTCAAGTGATGAGGTGGAATGCACATGAGGGGGGCACATGTGACTGTGTGCCACCAGTGATTTAGGCTACCTTGAGAAAACAAAATTTTGAGACTTTGAAAGCCTTTATATTCTCCATCTATTTTCTCATCCTTTTTCCAATAAATTTCCCTTCGTCACTTTTTCATCAATGTGATGGGATAGAGTTTCAACATGGACATAGAAATAAAATGATTCTCTATACCATGGAAGATTCCCCCCTTCACCCCTACTTAGGATCAGTCCCGACCTACGGTCTCAGCCCTTCGGGCCAGTGCCTTGACTACTACCACTTCCCCCACCCCATGAAAAATGTAGAGTCACACAATGAAATTTCTGATCCCGGTTGTGGATGATTTTTGGACGATAGACTCTAAAAAATTCAATGGTGTCCATAGGTAGTTATTTAATAACATAATTTTACATATAAGTGCACTTCCTTGTGATGTCTCTTCGTCAATATGACTCATTTTTTAAAAATTGGCAGAGAACATGGGTCTCATGTTTAGTATTTTGTGGATGTACTTCCATTCCTGGTTGTATTTACATGATGCACTAGTAGTTATACATTGGATTTCTAGGTATGATCTATTTGTGAATTTACATATACAAGTGAGTGATTCTAGTTATGTAGGGGGTAAACCTAGGATTAATCCATTAGATATATGGTAATGCCATTCCTCAGGTGATACCTAGTCCCCTATATGAGATACAAGTTACTGGATCAGAGTCACTATATATTGAGTGAATCATGAAACATCATATGGTTTTTCATGGACGGGTTCAAGGTGTTGGTTTAATTTGAGTCACTTGTAGTGATCTTTCTGATTTTGTTTACATCGCCTTGGATGGGCTCAATACTCCACCGAAGGATTTAATAGATAGATTGATTGATTGTCCTAAACAATTAATTCTTAATTATTATTATGAGCTACTACTACTAAGATTAAATTTTTTATTTCCAAATTACACTTTGGAGGAAAAGTGGGAAACCATACATGTCTTGGCCGAAAGCTTTAGGCGTAGTAATAAATCACCGAGTCATTAATAGTGAGAGTAAAAAATATTGAAATTGCTTACCCGATATAGACCCCAATGAAGGGAATGTGCCTTTGAATCCAGGTCATCTTTGACATGGTATTCAAAGAAATTGAAAAGTTTTTCCCCTGTTTGGATGTACTCATCTGCATTGATTTTCCTTTCATTGAGGCCACATTCTAAAAATAGTTCTTGTTTGTATATCCAGTCCCTTTGATCTTTACTGTAATCTCCATGATGGTCTCTCTCCATGATTATGTTCTTCTCCTCATCTGAGTCCATGTGATTAATGGACTCTTCCTTCATTACATCATTTGATGATATAAGGAGTTCTAGATGTTCCTTCTCATTTTTTCCTTCCAACTTTCGAAATTCATCATCGTTCTATTGTATTTTCGGTTCAGAACTCACAATTTTTTGTTTTACTTTTTGAAGAATTGTGCTCCTCATACTACCCTAAACCTAGTCCGCAGTTGCATCAGCCATCACCTTTTCCCTACTAGTCGTATTTGTCTCCATCGGCTTCGACGGCTGAGAATAGTTCTTCTAGCCTTTAAATTTATTCCCCTCAACCATAATCCACCCCCTGCATCGTGAGTCCCCTTGTGGCATTTCTTCTTCATTGGGATATAGTGCCCTCTGACTTGAGTCCCCTCCACACATTCATGACTAGAGATATCTTCCTCCTGGTCAACCTCAGATACAAGGTGTGTGTGCACTTCTAGTGCTGCTTGTAGCTCCTTCCCCTGGAATGGGAATGGTTATTTTTCAAATCCTTCCTCATCCAACCCATCAAACTGATTAATTAACTTATGAAATGGGTTTATTCTCCTTGTAATCCTCCTAGGTTCTGCCTCGTCATATATACAATACTCTAGGGACATGAACCCCTTGCTTACAGTTGACACAACTTTCATTGGGATTTGATTCACCACTACGGGAGGGTTCACAAAGCCATAATACAGAACCCCTACATAGGAGACATGGTTACTCCCCACCACCAAATGCACCGAAGGAAAATTCCTCTGGAGCTGTGGACTAGCCATATCATTCTCTAGATGAGTGAACATATCATAGACCCTTGGTTTAGAAAATCCATGATCTTCAACTCGAGGAAGCTTGGCCAGAACCATTTCACTGAGACCTAGACCCTCATGTTCAACTATAGTCTCATGTGTTCTAGAAGCTGGTCATTCCTCTTTTGTGAAATGATCTTTTCCATAATGATGAACCTGTTTGAACCGAATCCCATTATGGAAGATAGTAGAAAGATGACCTAGCAGCCCATAGTACGTACAGTGGTCAGTTCACGATTCAAATACAACTGCTTGTTTACACATTAATTCATTACCAACGATTATCCACAACCGGTACACAAGAACCTTTGAAATATCTACCCCCATGCATATGAGGGGACAAATAGGATATCTCACAGCCTCCATTCTACTATTTTAACAAAATTAGCAACCAACTATGTTACCGATTAACTGCAAAATAGAAGGGTTTTGAATGTGGAGTGGGAGATTGGGTAAACATTCCAAAATAATTGTATTCAGAGTGTCACGCTTTATATGGAAATATAAATTACTCCTGAGAAGATATAAGAAACCCCAATTTCATATGCGAGGAGCCTTGAACCATGTTTTAATCAGATACTACATCGTTGAAAATCTGATCATTATATGATTTCTATCAAGAAGACCCACCACTGCGCGATCTTGTAAATGCCCGGATACAAAAACTAAACAATTGAATGTATCAACTGAAGAAAGGTGTTGAAGGAATCAAGCCACAAAGTTTATATTTAAGAGATTCAAAGCATTCTTGAACTCTGATACTAATATTAGAAGTTGAGGCAATCTATGGATCATATCAGGAACTTTTGGAAAAACTTGAATCTTCGAAAGTGAAGGGAGAAAATCCATATCTAAAAAGGGAAAAAATGAGTTCAGACACTCCTGTGAAGAGAGTGGTAGGAGAGAGCCTCCCCCTCCAAAGTGGAAGGGGGAGCTGAGTGCTAGATCATCGGAGCTAGGGCATCATCAGGAGAGAAAGAGCTATCGAAGGAGGAGATGCGGCTCTCTACTATGTTCGATGAGCTCACTTATATAATGACATGAAAACGTGACCACCAATATAAAGAAAAATATATGGGTATTCATCTTTTTCTTCCTATTTAGATTATGCATTGTATGGGCCTATTTATATACTATGAATTTAAAAGGTACATAGTTCATTCTTTTGGCTTATACCGAAGTAGGTTGTATGGGATGAGATTCCATTGAGGAACCTGAACCAATGATTATGTATATCATTTATGTAATTCTATATTTTTCTTTATATATGGAATAGAGACCTTATTTACTAACCAGAATGTATTATCCTAGAAATTTTGGTTTTCATCCTACTATGATTTATATCTCACACACATCTCAGGTATCATTTTTTACCCGTGTAGAATTTACAATCGAATATATAGATGAATGGAAGAGTGCTTCTTATGATGATAAATTTAATTAATGATTAGTATAGAGTTAGGGGTCATAGGACTGAGCCTATGCTTAAGATGTGGTGTATTATTTTTTTCATTTTCAATTTTTTGTATAAAATGCAGTATATTCTCTATATCCCATGTTTCTGTGTGCTCATGTTTTTTATAGAATTTTGACATCATGTTTATCATTATTGTATATATTATTGATATTCATCTTTTTCATGGTTATTTAATCTACCTAAATTATTTTTACATGCAATGATATCTTCTTATTCTTATGATTTTAATTTTTATTATATATTTTTTACTGCTTTGTATACTCTAATCTACGAAGGAATAGTCCACCCCCCCCCCCCCCACAAACACATCCAAGGCCCTTGCAGCTAGTCAGAATCCTTTTGAATTTGAGGAGATGCACTATAGGTCCTATTGACACAATCTAAGGGAAATGTGGAATGGAATCTGAGGTAGGATGCTGCACTATCTCAGACATGCCTATACATTATACACAATTCATATCCAGTTCCTCTTAGGACCTTTCCCAATCACATTTTGTCTCTAATAAAGGACCTATGAAAGACCCCCTTTGATTCCACTTTCATTCCACCAATGGAGCGGATCTACTTACTTTGGATCCCACACCCAAGGGGGTATAATTTGAAACCTACACTAAAAACTATGGACATTCAATAACATGATGAGCATCGCATTAGCATGTCTCCCATTTTGATTTTCATTACAATAGTCCAAGAGTTTCTTGCACATGTCCTTCCATACAGTTAAGGTTCTCATGGTGGATGTGTATTTTCATTCCAATGGTCACACGGACCACCACTGTGGGAGAGATGTCAAGGAACTCCCAGTCTTAGACATGAGGTCTAAGAACATTTCCTTACCTTGTCATATCTATGACTAGAGCCTATATTTCATGGTTGGGAGTGTGAGGTTCATGATTGAATTCCCTTTTGGAATTTAATAACATACTACACTCTCACTATAGAACCAATTTTAGGGAGTCCCTCATGGAGAAAGCCCATTCCATTTCATAGAGGTGGTTTCAATCATACTCCTCCTAATTAAATTATGGTATGGTCAATATTGGTAGTTGAACCATACTCTCCTTGATAAAAAAAGGACATGGAACGGATGCATCCAAGCCCCCTTTTCATATCCTCTCTCCCTATCCTCTTCAACCAGTATAAGAGGAGAAGTTTGTGGTTTTCCAGATCTTTTGGTTTATCTAGTTTCCCAAATTCATGCATGAATCATCATTACATGTGTAGGATTAGAAGACATCCATGATCACAACATCGACATAATGTGACGGTTGTTTCGAACGAAAATATTATTTCATATATTCCTCTTGCCTAACATTAGAGTGCCACCATAGGTGTAGGTCCTCATTTCCATGTATATATTCTAATGTAGATTATGTGGAATCTTGGATATTTTGTTTCCTCTTGTTTCTCACACTGATCATGACATACGTGGTCTTATAGGTATATGTATTTCAAGAAATCAACAAGATCTCTATACCATATGTGCATCATCTATAGAACTAAACCCAATTAATACTATACTGTAGGACTCTTAATTGGTATAATCCCCAAAATTTCACCAAAATGGGAATCCATTTTGGGAATAATCCCACGTAATAATATTCCTTGGTCCTCTATCATGGTATAACTCTATCCTTTCACTAACATGGTAATCCACCTCAGGTATAATCCCCTGCCATACTATTACATGGTACTCCTTTATGGTATAATCCCAAACTATTCATTGACATGGTAATCTTCAATTGGAGTAATCCATATTAATAATATTATTTGGGAATCATTCCATGTGTATGTCCAAACGTAATCTATAAGTCGCTTATTAGGTATAGCCCAAAACACTTCACAAAAATGGGAATCCAACACAGGAGTAGTCCAAAGAAACTCTATTATATGGGCCTACAACTTTGTATAATCTCAAAAAATTCATTGACATGTGAATCTTCCTCATGTTTATTCCTGGGTCAAGCTATTCAATGGGCCTCCAACTTGTTATAATCCCCGTAATTTCACCAACATTGTCGTCACCGCCAAGAGTAATTCCCTGTCATAATATTCTGTAGGAATCATTCCACGTGTATGTCCAAACCAAATCCATTGGAATAATAATTGGTTTAAGTCACATCCATTCACCAATATGAATATCCTCCGTAGGAGTAATCCCCCAAGATAAAATAAAATATATGGGACTCCAACATGTTGTATGTGCAAACATCTTACCTATGGGAATACGTTTCCGGTGTAAGCCCCAATAATAAACTCCAGTCCTATGGGTATACATTTCAAGATTATTCCCCCATCAGATCAACACACATATCCACATGCATCCCACATAAGAGTAATCTATGAATCAAACTAGAAAATATCCATGAGTCATGTCACTTATCATTTCACCAAAAACATTTACCAGGGTATCCAATTTAGGATAAATCCCAAACGTAATCCTCTCAAAGGGCCATAATCTGTTGTGAGACAAACCATCATAGTGCCTCTATAGCCATGGGTCCTTGAAAATCAACAATTAGTGATTTGATTACCATCTAAATTTTATACATAGGAATCACCCATATGTTCAATCCCAATACCCCAAAAAACCACATATTCTCTGGCACACATTCCTAGTAGGGTCTCATTCAAATTGGGAATCAAAATCCCTCCTAGGTTCTATGGGCTGCTTCATCATAATTCATACTAAAATGATTCCCTTACACATATACATCCTCACTACATGATATTAAAATGAACAGTTTTATCCTTAACACATGACATTAAAATGTATTATGTGCCCTAATATGTTTTACTTAATTGTGTGGATTCTGATTTCATTCATGAGGATACATGGGAGGCATGTATCATGGGCCTTGTCCCAATATCAACTAAAATATCATCTCTTTAATTGATGATACACTTTAGAGAACCATAATTTTTTAAAAACCATCATCATTATAATAACGACCAGGTCATCTCTATTTAGTACATAAGCTGATTCCATTGAGGCAGAAGCTTGGATATATAAATATATATCTCAATTTTTGGAGAACCTCAACTATATACTGATGATTGAAAGTTCTAAACAGGCTATTAATTTATTTTTAATGGATGTGTGACCATATCTATACTTGTGAATTAATGAAGGATTAATAAATCAATATTAAGTATATAAGAGAGTATAGGAGTTGAAAAAAATTCCCCAAAAAATCATGTGATGAGCCTGGACTCCCATCTTCTCGACTAATGTGTGTTCTTAAACATCATTCCCCATATCCCCTAATGGGGTTCAAACATTGTAATGTATTTTCTCATGGATAAAATACCATTGGTTACTGATGGTTCCAAAAAACCCTATCGGAAAACATTCAAAAAATAGAAACCCCGACCTAAATGATTGCACAAAAACCCTACAATAGACCATTATGTGAAAAAAAATTAACTATCAGAAATAAAAAATGTTGAACCTGACATGAATACATACCCAAAATGATAATGTAACACATCTCTCAGGCCTCTTTCTCTTTCCAATATAAACATTTACAACCATTAAAATCAATCATGCATGTGTTCATTCAAATGATATTCTTCTTTAGTATGGTTTTCTTGTTTGTGTTTTTCATTTATTCAAGAACTCTCTCTTGAACTCCCTTTGGTCTAATCCCATCCTTCGAACATATATAATCATATTCCCTGGATACTTTTCACATTGAGTATTTTTCCAAGAATATGATGCGGTCACCAATCCATCATCTTCAACACTTGGTATGAAACTCACTTTTTAGGGTGAATCATTACCATGTTACTATCTAGACCATGTAGGCTTCCTAACATGCCCTCCAGCATTCCAATCCCCATCGATCTTCTAGTTTATGATGGTTAGTGGTACAGAAGTAGGCGGTTCCAACGGCTATCTTCAATCATTTCCGAAGCTTATCCCTTAATCGTGACAACAAGTCCCTTATGTATCTCATGTAGTTAGATTAAGAGGTAAAAAATGCATCATGGAGAAGATATGTGTGTTCTTTCAGAGGAATCATTCTAGCAATCATCACCAACATCATCTCATGGTACTTAGCCCTCAATATGATGTGGGTTCCATCCTCGGTAACTAAACCATGTCATCAAGACTTTGGAATGCTTTAAGGCCCACATGGGGAAGTGACTAGACAACAAGAAACAAGGAAACACCACTTTCCCCTATGAAGAATTTCCCTAATCAATGTCAGTGGAAAACTATGAGGAGTCATATAAACTCACATAAAATAATTCAACCGACCAATAGAATCACTTAGTGTAATCTAAGGAAGAATTCCATTTTAATATGGTATAACACCATGAACAGGAATATAAATCTTCCAACACCCACCAAGCCTTCTATTAGACTCGTGTAGAAGCATCCAATGAAACCTGCAATCCATGTTTTGTTACAAGTCCCATTTAGTCCCACACACATACATGTATTCAACAATCCATCATGAAGACTCTTCTGGAATCCTCCAATGAATCCTACCAAACCCATTTGGTAGAATTCCTAAGAAAGAATGGACAATTTCCTACAATCATCGAGCCCACCAACATCACTCCATGAGTCACCCAAAGAAGTCTGTAAAAAATTCCCAATAGAAAATAGGGTAGACCAAACTATATACCCCCAAACATGAGCATTTAAAGTGTTCCAAGATAGGAAAGGGTGGAAATGAGTAGGAATATAACCCTTCTCAAGATACAAAATGGAAATATATCCTTTTTCAAATCGCTGATGTCTCCAAGATTATCCTTAAAATGGTGAATCCAAATATAACAATTCTTACACACATCCTATAGACATTCCATTACATCATTATGATGAAAACAACCGTTTATAGGGTATAGACACACAAATCCATTCGCTTAAATGGGTTGAATAATCAATATGAATCCTGAGAGAAAACACACACCTCTACTCCCACCAAGAATGGTCATGTGATAAACTCACCTATGATATACAAATAACTATATTAGGAACACACACCTATACCAATCGATGGTAATCGACTTATCCTATTTTCCACTCCAATTTAGGGTAAAACACATTACAATGAAGACAACATCCCACTAACATGTTTCCCCAATCGCTCGAAACAAGGCATCCACAAATAAGACTCAACAGAGACAATATGAAAAATAAAGAGATGTTCTATGATCCCACCATACTCAATCCTAATGTTTTTAAAGCCCTCAGATTCTTATCAGTGGTAGATCAATACCAAATTATACCATTACTAAATTAAGGGAAAATTAGTAGTTACTCAAAAGATCCTATTCTGATACATCATCATGAATGATTACTTCTTGAACATAGTATGCTATATATATAGTTCCCACATTTTGATAAGTGTCATGACTACCCTCCATATAGAAATAAGATCATGGAGTTGGAGGTTTTCCCCTTGATATAATCTACAAACATGTTCCTCACCATGATGACTCTCACTATGAATGTTCTCTATGCAGTAGTATATGATATTGTCATGATAATGATACAATTACCAATGTAGTGATAAGAAATCCATCATACCATAAGGTACATGTGAAAATAAGGCCAGTCATGTCTCATGCTTTGTCATTGATAGGTGAAATTGTTTCTCAACCAGAAGATTTCCAAAGGTGAAATTCATTCTTAGAATAATCCTTATTCCACCTACCTTCTATTGAATTTGAGTAATTCTATACCACCCTTTTTTATTATTATAAGGAAATAGGAAAGATTACACTCAAGTCATATTGGGTAGAGGATCAACCAACAAAAGATGAAGATGATATACTAAAAAAGATGAAATAGTTGGATAAGGATGACATACCAGTTATGTTTTGGCCGTTCACCACCCCTTATTAAAACATTCCCAATGAATTATTGGAATATTGCATTAAATCTTCCAAAATATATGAAAAACTCATTGTCATCTAATATGAAATATAGTTCCCTATGAAAAGTATAAAATTAATTTTAAAGTACTAGAAGTGATGAAACCCAAAATTGACTTGGTGGCCCTCCTAGATGAAAAATATCCCGAGAAACAACAGGGATTTCTCCAACATGCATGCCTCATCACATTATAAATATTGTAACAAATGGTGTTAGGTTACTGATATAGTGTTCATATCAGATGATTGGGTACACATGCAGAATTAAATTTTAATGCACTACCTAACTAGAAAAGTCCATTGAATGACGTATAATGTAATTTAATAGATATAGGCTAGCATTAACCAATTTAACATGATCATAACTGAAGATGTGCTTGAAAAAAACAGGTTTCTCTGACTCATGTCAACATTCAGTGTGAAGAGAGAAGTCTATTAAGAGAATTTTTCACCAATCATTTTTAAATATTGAGCAAGTCTCCAATTTGGGAGAAGATGTCTTTAGATAGAGAAAATTTCAAAAATAGTGCAACGGTCTTCAGAAGTGAGTGATTAATATGTATAACAAATCATGGACCCAGGCATGGTTTGGATGAAACTCCATAGAATAATATAGGTGGCCACAATAGTAGCAACCACAACTGTTTAGAAGTAATCCAACCCATCATGGTTGGGGGAATGTTTAACATTACATTCAAGGTTAGAAAAACATGATAGAAGATTTATGAAAGTGGAAAAGTAACATCCACATCCCTCATGGTTGTGTTCTTTAGCACCTAAAAAAACTCCCCCAGCAAAAATCAGTCTTTTCCTGAGTAGGGGAAATGGTACAGAATGGTTCCTCCCACATTGTACCATATCGTGATCCATTACCCTCACTAGGGACATGAATGACTTAAATATCTTGAGACTCTTTTCAGATACCATCCACTAAAAAGGTCATAGATAATAAGAGATGGATAGGACAAGGCCTTGTGGTGGGATTATAAGAAGAATTTATTGCAAAGTCTCTAATAGAATGCCTACCATATATTACACATTAGTGAATTTCATTAACATCACCCCTAGTGAACCTAAATAATATGAGGTCAAGTTAATGAAGGAGTTAGAGGTGGATGTTATGGTTCATAATTCAGTCCACACTGAAATAATTGAATGATGGGTTCACATCCTAAAACAAAATATTTCCATGAATTTTGGAATTAAATTAAATAAATTTTTTTTACCTACTTCGGAATTATCTAACAAGGAAAAGGGAAAGGTTTCAATTGTTCCTCAACTACCTCCTAGAGAGGATAATTACCTTTAATTAGAGGAAACATTTTCTCAAAATGAGGAAGATATGAATGAATTGAGGAGAGTCAATTAATTATTAATCAGAGGTAGTCTTTATTATGGATATAATATGCAAGAATATCCCTAACTAACACCCCAAACCAGAGTACCTAATCAAAAGGGTTCTTCATAGTGACTAAAGTGGATCTGGAACACCCGATCAATGTGGGATACCAACCACAATATAATTAGATCCTAGTGATTAAAATTGGAAATTAGCCTTATTTAGGGCCAAACCATAATTATGGATAGGTACATCCTTATTGGACACACACTATGGGATACCCATGACATATTCTAGCTGTTTCACAACCTATTCTCTACCAGTAGTTGCATCTTGTAAAGTTCATGGCCATCAAGACAATACTAATGGGATCATGAATCATATTAATTCACTCATATATTTATTGAATTCCATGGAGGAATTTATATAACCAAAAAAATTGTAAAATAAGACTTACCCCAAATGGGTAGATTATACTCCTCCCCAACGAAATTTTGAAAATCCATCATTTCACATTTTTAATGGCTCTCGAGACAAAAGATCAAATTATTCCACTATGATCCCATGATGGGGACCCTTTAACAATATGAGGAGTTGAATAATAGGTGTTTCATTCAATCACTATAGGGGACAACATTTGTATGGTACACGTATTTCAAGTTAGGTAAATTATGGGGTGGTAAGAGCACCATTAGATGTTTCTATCCAATTGAGATCAATGCTACAGAAGAAAACAAACCTCGATATCTTAAAACAGAAAAATAGGAGTATGAAAGGCTATCATATTTCAATACTCAGTGAAAAGGATTAACATACTCCATAAACCTTCATATCCCTCATAAATATTTGTTTTCCATCTTTATAGAGAATCATTGTGATGAGTTGTGCACAACATTTATTGATGTGAAAAATACATGACTGCTTTGGGACATTTTAGAAAATTTTAAAAATTCAGAAAAATCCATTAAAGAGACAACAGAAGTTCCCAAAGTAAGTATATGGACTCATGTAAGTACAATAGTAAAATCATAGGCTTCCTCTGTTACACATACATATGCCTACATACCCACTCTTACACAAAATCCTACACTATATCGTCTAGCTGTAGCTCCCAAGAATCATAAAAAATTTCCACCTTGTTAGGATGATCTAAGATAGGGGAGGAAATAAAAGTTTTGGGATATTAAAAACAAGGTAAATTATTTTAGGAATGACCATGTAACTGACTACATTACATCATGATTAAAAAATGGGGTGATCAAATTTCCAAATCCTAGGAATCCCAAAAATGATAGTGATGAATATGTAAAAAACTATTTCTACTTTCATCAAGTATTGGGTCACAAAATACACATGTATTTTGTTTTTAAACACATGCTAAAAATGATGGTAGACTATGGCTAATTAGAGATGAAAAATTCACCAACTCAAGTATAATGTTTCTCTACAACTGAACTGAAGGAATATAATGATCGTTCATAATTTAATAGAAAGTATATAAATATGTTTAGTTACTATATCATTAGGATAATGATAAAATGAACTCTTTATATCCACATAGAAATTTCAAACCATCCAACAATGACGTTGGACTCTTTCACTATAATAAGACTAATATCACTGATAGCTCCTCCTCAGAGATATAGAACTCAAAAAATAAACACAAATGTATGTGTTTGAAAAAAACAAAATAATTTAAGCATGTTTCAAGACCATAGTTTTCCTTGACATTATAATATTTCATGCTGATGGTCTCAGAGGAATGTGCACTCCTACACCAAAAGGTACAACAAGGGTCCACCTACCAGATATAATATCCCCAAATCAAGGAGTTAATCTTCAGTTCAATTGTGGTTCTTCACTTCATGGATCAAATCATAGATTATGGGAATGAATATGAACTTGAATTACCTACACTTTTTTTGGGGAAATGAGGGAAGATTCCATCAGAATCAAGTATATAGGGATGATGTTTTCAATATAGGATTCCCTACATTAAAAACACCCATAATTGTACTATCTATGGAGTAGAAACTCATGGTAGAGCTCTCAGATTAGCTTAGTATGAGTGAGGAAGTTCTCAAACACATGACTACGTCTTCCCTAGCATGAACATATTACAATATCTATTATTAAATACTTTATCGATTAATCAACATCAATGTATATTCAAAACAAGCTTCCCTAATCCCCCTAGAGAAGAAGAACCTTTAAATCCTATTTAAGGGGTTCATATGTTTACATCGAGAAAATAGGCTCCTAAAGAAAATTTAAAGGAAGATTCATATGCTAGGAATCCTACACATTTGGATCAGAAATATCGTGTTTTGAAGAAATTTTCTTGGTTCCAAAAAATATTTCAATACTAAATTTCCTCAGTCAATCAAAAAATCTCCCAGAAGATATCAACAAGGCTTTTACAATCCCTCAAGAATCTGATGTTAATGTTGCTACTACTGAAGTGAATAATGTAGAGAATGATCCTTCATAAATCCATATGTTTACCACATTCACATACCATGATGGGGAATCTATATACAGAGACATGTATGACCTTTGTATATATATGGAAGGATAAATGAAATTTATATTTGATGAGGCTTACTTGATAATGGATTAGGAGTCAACATCATCCAAATACAAAAAATTCATAAAGTGGGTTTTAGTGAGTCTCACTTGTCCCCACTACCATAATGTTACAACCTTGGGAATATAATGTGAAAAATCCCCTCATAGAAATAAAACTTAGGGATCACTTATACGAAATTATGTTTGACTCAAAATATATGGTTGTTGGACAATATATGGCCTTTAATGTTCTAATAGGAAGTACGTGGCAACATTTTCATGCATTTATCCCCTCATTGTACCACCATTACATCAAATATTTTACCAATGGTCAAATTGGGACATTTAATTGGGACAAGGCCCCATTAAAATCATGAAATTCACAATATATTGACACATGATATAACATAAGGAAGGGAAATAGTCCATGGTAGTTAATGTCACTTGGATCAATTTAAAAAATGGTTTGGACATGATTCTAACTAATCCATTCAAAAAGAAACTTAATATTATGTGATCCCCGTAAAAAAACTGAAGACTTGTTTCAAATTTTAGAACACATCCAATGACTTCTATGATGTCAATTTTGAAAACTAACCATAATATTACTGGTGAAGTTGTTATCTATATGAGAAATAATGAAATCCTAGATGAAAAAATTTTCATTCTATCCTTTAATTGATGTAATAGATAGATATCAAGCTTTATTATTCCTGGATAGTTTTTAGGGAACAACCAAATATGGATGTCCTCATATGATAAAGGACATACAAACATCATATCCCCCCATTAAAGATTATTATACTATCTTGTAATTCCCATTTGATTGAATAACTCTGGTTCCACATAATAACATTCCACACATCGAATCATTAAACCCTTCTTGGGGATATTTTATGAATATTATTTATATGATCTAGTGGAAAATTAAATAAAATTTTCTTACCACATAGCCAACTTGGTGTCCATCTTTAACAATATATGACAACATAGCCCAAATATGAACCCCATAAAATGGGATTTCAGTGTAACATCATGGATTTTTTTCATCTTCCATTTATTCCATTGTACAATTTATGTTTACAATGACAAAACAACATATTTCCTTAGCATTTCCCCTCCTAAAAAAATAATTATTTGAGTGGACTCTAGGACATATGGCCTATATCCAATAATTTATTTCAAACCTTAGAGGAACATGTTTTCTCTTCTCGATACTAATGAAGAATAGGGTCACATATTAGTGGACCAGAGACTGGTAAAAAGAATTTCAAACCCTCATGATATACCTCTTAGGTCTAATGGTATTAATTCCAGACAGTGATGAAAATCAAATAATTCTATATGTTATATACCTAGAAAAATTACTTAGTGCCATAATTATGAAAAAAGAACAATATTGAGAATCTGAAAAACCATTATTATTAAAATAAAATCATTCTTGATTCAGAGAATTATTATTCATATATTGAGATGAGATCCCTCACATTAATATTTATGGTTTAGATACAGAAGAACTACCTCAACTCCACAAAGTCAAATTGGTCTCTCATAATAACACTCTAAAATATATCCTCAATTATCCTATGTTGAAAAGGCTTCTGGAATAGTTAGCGGTTATCCTATAGAATTTAGATATACATTTCATATCTTATAGGGAATTTAAAGGCCTGGCCTTGGAATATTTTCTTATAGAACACTCATATTCCTGAAAACAATGCCATTAAATACTATTCTTCATAAATAAGAGGTATTTTCTATTAAAGATGAAAATAAAATGTGAAAATTGTATTTTGATGGCTTATTCCAGAGCCTATCAGGGGGAGAATGAAGACCTTAAGCTCAAAAAATATGTCTTAGGGATCACACTCATTTCAATAGAAAAGGGAGTACTACCTTACTCCTTCATATTGTTATATGTTTTTTTTCCAATAATGGGGTAGAATATTCAACCATCATTGTTGGACTCAAACTGGTATTCAAAATATCGATGGACTATATGGAGGTGATAGATTATTCATAACTGGTATTCAATAATAATAAAAATGGTTACTCTATTATAAAATAAGATCCAATCCCTCTACATGAATGTGTCTGAGGGTTTATGGAAGAATTTCACATAGAACCAACATTAACTCACATCATGTGGAAAAAGAACACCCTGTAAGAAGTATATTTGGAAATGAAGCTTCCACTCTGGAAGTTCGAAACTAGGAAGAAAAATTTATCATCACTACCCATCGATGATTGGTCTCACCTTTTGTTGATGTCAAAACTGAAGTTATCAATGAAGTCAACTGTATCATTGAAATATATTGTCCTACCATAGGATCGATGATGGACATTATCGAATACCTCCAAAATTGGGTAATTTTATTATATAGAGTTTGGAATGAGGAAATATGATGGTGACTAATCAATTCCACTCTTTTTGATGGCCCAAATCACCATAAAGTAATCGATAAATGAGGATTTTATGGAATCCTTCTCAAATGTATCGATTGTGTAGAGAATTCAACTATCATTGAATGAGTACTTGTTAAATCCTGTGGTTTCCAAAAACAAGTATACATGTTCTTTGATAAAATTAGAAGGATTGGATACATCTAGGCATTGATGATATAGGATTTCACATAATTCGCCACGAAATTTTCATCCATCCAAGTTCATTCCAACATCATCTGTCAAACCTTAGAGTTTTTATATGCATCATGATAATCCTATCTATTTCCCATATATAGAATGGATGTTGTCAGGACATATCCACTAGGTACAACCATGAAATTAAAATACATCTTAACTGCTACATATGATTTCTCCAAATGGGTTGAGCTGATGCCCCTCAAGGCCAAAACAATCATCAGCTTCTAAAAAGACAACATCTTTTCCATATTTAGTGTACCTCATCAAATACTGATGGAAAATGACACAAATTTCAATTTTACTAAATTTATAGAGGTATACCAGGATTAAAATATAAAATCCAACCATTCACCCTACTATCATACATCAACTAATGGATAGATATAGGCCTTCAAAGTTCCCCTATCAAACATACCCATAACGTTGGGTCTAATGAAAAGAAGTATTGGATGGATAACCACTTTAATTCCTTATGGTTTTACTATAATATGGCTCATAATACCACATGGGTGACCACAATCTCACAGGTATATGGTAGAAAATCTATCATGCACATTGAATTCCAATTCCCTCACTATGTGTTGTAATTTATGATCATATATACGCATATGATCAATCCTAGAAATGATAGGTTGAGCTAGTTTAACATGATGAAGAAAGACTTCACAACCTTAATCACATGGATGTTTATAAAAATCATATAGCGTGGGACATTAAAAAAGAGTTTCACCTATATTCATTACATAATTGAGAATTGGTATTGGTCCACATGAATCCAATGATACCATGAAAGAAGAATTATAAAATTTAATAAATGTGGGAAGGACCATACTCCATAAACATGGTTTACTATAGGAAATATTATTCTTATATCTCAATGGATGGAGAGATCGTTACAATCCCAACAAATAGAAGGTTCCTAAATGAATATTTTATATAATCACATGATATATGTACAAGAGGCATTATTTTAAAATTCATATTTGTTCTTTTTTGAATGACCTTAAAAGTTATCACATTATGTCGGCACCGCATAATGCTAAACTGAATGACATTATCATCCTTGATATAAGGAAAAACATTGTGTTACTTAATATACAAGTTGTATGACCTAAAATTACAAACATTATTTTTAATTATTTTGTGACATTAAAATGCATGGTTAATGACCCTCCCATTTGATGTTCAAAACCCATGAAATAACATTAGTTGAGACACTCCTCATGATCCCATCAATTCGTGCCTCCATATCAGGTAAAAGTAAAAATAAAATACCTCAAACACCTTAGTGGTTCAACATTACCACTTAGTCACACATGGGGTAGAATGTATAGGAAACTCCCATAACTAATCCCCAATCACATCATCACCAAACCATGGTGGAATTACACCCCTATTAATGTTATAGGTCCCTATATTATCACATCATTATCACATGATAGTAAAATGAAAAATACTATCATGAACTATGTGTGTCTTGATTATCATTCCATGGAGAAACATAGTGACTCCGAGACCACTTATCTAACGCCCATCCTTGATTATGGAAAACAAAACCCTTCTTTCCCCTTTGAATGAATCATATATTTACATGGATGTTTTCCTCAACATATATAATGATTTCATCCTAATGGGAGGTGTAGTGTATCATATACATCATGTCTTTCATACAACCAACATTCTAGAAAATATTAAACCCCCTTTACCCATGTAAAATACTTAATGATGTGGGGAACAATAGTTCAATAAATAATTCTGGATTGATTCTTGAAAACAATGAAATGTAGTGAATCACTAATCCTATATCCCAGTATATCTATAATATTTCACTGACATCAAGTGACCCGCATCCTTATAAAAAGATGTTAAACAGCTCGGTCAACATCCACATTTCTTGGAGATAAACATGATAATCACTCGAATACTATGTGTGTGTTGATTTTCATTCCTATCAAAGATATAGTTATTCTTGAATCTATAATCTCTAGTTTAGTGGAAGCAAAAAAATCACCCACTCTCGATATATAGATCATACAGGCACATGGAACCTTCCAAGAACTATATATGGCTTGATTCTTGGTTCTGAACAAAATGTAGTGATGCCTGATACCTATCCCCCGGTCTAAACATAATACCCATTTTAATTCCAGGAAGCCTACACTATTTTCACATGTTGTTAAACTACATGATTCATTAAGAACTATGTGTGGATTTATTCTCATTCTTATAAGATATGTAATGATGCCTAGATTTCCTTCTTTGGGCCATGCCTTAAAATTATCATTCTTTCACATCAGTTTATCTTCATCCGCACAACATCACGAAAGATTTCATGGGATTTCAAGAACTATGCATGCCTTGATTCTCAATAAAATGATACATGTAGTGATACACGGTTAATATCTCCTAGCCCAACCACCAATGAATATAAAATATCTTCTCCATTATATGTGTTAGCATTATGTCATAGAAGAAACCTTTTTCGCACCTTGTTTCTCACGCTGAGAATATATGACTTAGTCTTATTATTATTGGTAAATGTATTACATGCATAAGTTAGGAAAACATATTCATATCATGGTTACCATGGTCCTGGAAATAGGACCATAAAAATAACACAATATTTCCACATAGCATGATAATAAACAATAATATTTCCTCGATAATTACATGTGGCTTGATTATCATTACAATAAGATATGCAGTAATGATAATATCATTAATCATGGGACCGAACAAAAAAAATAAGAGCAATTTACCCACTCTCCTATGTACATGTCATATCTACCAGAGGGGAACCAATATGGGTTCTCACCCAATGCATGATCTCATATTAAATAACCAATTTCCCCCACAAATAAATTCAATCAATGAGGATGATATTTATTCTAGAACTACATGTGTCTAGATTCATTCACTGAATATATACGTATTGATTCTCAAGTCCCATTCTCTAGCCCATCCATAGTATTCCCTTTCTCTACACATGAAGGCACTATCATCTGTACTATATGATGTTAAACTACACAGCTAATTCCCTAACCAGATGACTTTATACTACATGGTATATCAAGAACCATGTATGGGTTTATTTTCAATCCAATTAAATATGTAATGATAACAAGGCCTCATGTCATATTCCTAAAAAATCAAAAAGGTGAGTACCCATACTTTTCTGTAAAATCAACGATATATGTAAGAGATCATAATTTGGGTCCTTTCATTAGGGGTTCCACCAATGAAACATAGATTCCAACATTCTAAATACAAATTAGATCTACGTGATGGACTCTACACTTCATTTACAATATCAGTCCAAATTATATATTTGTGCTATGATATATCCCTTCCTCATTCCACAATCCTAATCCTATATTATTTTAGATATTTATAATCAATCTCCAGCTCCTGATGATTGAATTTCCAATAAATTTAGACTCATTTTCCTCACATTTTTGTAACGTTCTGTATATGTATTTTCATAAAGTATCCCCAAAATGGATTTTTCATCCAATGGATTATATATTTAGATTACGCTATAACATTCCACGGTTTTCATTTCATAAAAAATCCCACAAAACTATTTTGAGAACCAGCAGTAACATCATGCATGGGAGAAGCCTCTTATGACCATGAAATCATTGATGATATTATGTTGGAACCCATGATTCAAATTTATTCTATGGTCAACCCTCACATTGTCTCTACATATTCTTTCATTCAATCTGAAAACCCTGAATACATTGGTTTACAATTACCCCATCATGTCTAAAGAGTGCATGAATAATAATGGTACAGAAGGGAACATATCACTTGTCATTTCCATAATTCTCTAGTCCTAGGAAAGTGACCTAATACTAAGGGAACCCTATTTCCCCTTTTTGTGTCATAGTTGTTTGGGGAACCATTTCCCCCAATTATTCGATAATTTTGATATGAAATTCTCCTCTATGGTTTAGGTTCTTCCTTCAACAACCAAAACACAATGCCTGGGAAAATCCAAATCATCATAATATTCCTTTGTACATGAGAAATTGACATTCAGAATTTCTTAATGACTCCTTTTCAGACAATGTTATAAAATACTGAAATATATTTTCATAATGTGACCCATAAAACAGTGTTTTCAATTAACATATTCCACTATTGACTATGATGTTACATGCCCCAATTATCTTTATATAATGTAGCCTAATTTTTTTAATCAATGATAACATCATTCTTAAGAGAGATCTCCTATTTTTCCAAAAGTTCTTTTCGCATTCCAATTTTTGGAGATTGAAATTGCTTTTTAATAGCTTATGAAAATCTATTGATCATACATAAATATAAGGGTACATTACTAGATAGATTACTGAAAATAGAAGGACCATCAAAAATTCATATGAAGCTAAAGACCATAAATTATATCCCCATAATTTCTTTATTGAATGACTTCAAACTTCATATCACAATGTCCATGTTGTATTACATTAAACACTATAGCGTGATGTTAGAGACATAAGTTATTAAGAAGCATAAAACAGATTACTTGAAAAAATATGATAAAAAACAAAAAAACCATTCATAAGATGTTAAACTACATGGTCACTATCCCATATAAATGGAATTAAACTTCATGATGTTTTAATATCAAACAAGAATATACATTCATCCCTAACATCATTTATCTAAAAAATTATACCCTTATCAACACATGCTAAATTCATGTAAGAGTTGTTTCTTATGCCCATCCAGTTTCAATAAAACATTTCTCCATATTCTTATACATTTCCTTTAGGAAAAAGCACACATCATGGTATTGAAAAATTAAAACCACTATAAACTCTCTTCGACCACTATTAATAGAATGTCATAATTCCTATGAACTACTTTTCCTGACTATGTTGTTACATAACCTATTTGGATTTACATAAATTAACCCACAAAATAGTTTTGTAATCCTAAGGATTCCACTATTGAATTTGAAATTACACACCTCAAAAGGATTTGCATAATGAATCCCAAAAATAGGTTTGTCAACCAATGGTAAAATTTTCCTCAAGTGAGACTTTCTGTATTCATGAATATCATGTTTTAGATTCAAAAAATAAAAAAATCATTGCTCATGAATCATTATCAGGTATCTACCAAATTTTGGAACATTTATAGAAAAAACATATCTGGGTTATCAATTTGAAACTTATGATCAAACCTGTTCAATGTAAAATTCCATTATCATTAGTCTATATCACATGAAAATTAAACAGGCTACAAAAATATACAATACTCATCATTTTGATAACAAGAAAAGGTCACTGTAAACAAAATTTTAGTCACAACACACTATACCTATACTACATGTGTTTTAGGAAAAAATATCAAAAAATGAAAATAAATATGCACAAAACCTATTAGGATTAAAACCTAAAAATGGTGGTCAAATGAAAAACCATGCCCCACTTGTTATATTTCCAATTAATTGGTCATAAGAAATTGTTTTCGTGGTGATATAAAAAGAAAAAACATTTGTAGGGTTTTCAATATGACCTTATAAAAATTAAAACTACACAGGTGAGCACTAATGGATTGGTATAAAATTAGATTGATCTCTCATTTTGGTCATTGAAATTTTAACATGATGAAATTTAATCAAATGAATCACTTTTTAGTGTTGTATTATGAGTAACATAACGATAGAAAAGCATGAACGAGTGTTTTTAAATAGAAAAAAATTTCATTAATGTTTCAAAGAGTTGAGATATTTCTACATGTAGGAGCCTCTCTACAAAATTTTATATTTTACCCTATACATGTGATTTGATAATTTGGATGCCACCTCGAGCAATTTTTTAAAATTCCTGTAGCTTAGCTATTTGTGTAGAATTATCCTCATCATAATTATAATGATTATCCTTCATGATGCTAGTGAATTATCTTCATTTTTTCAAATCCCTCACCAAGGATCAATATAGTGGGACTACCTCTTCCTCTATGAAATTTAATTCTTATTTTATGTGAATTATTTGGAGAGACGTATATTACAATTAGCCATTGAAATCCTATAATAAATAACCATGTTCACCCATTATTATAAATTAATGAAATCACACAATATAATTTTTTTGAATTAGTATAATTACAGTCATTGTGAAAAGAAATAACTCGCACATTCCCTTTAACACAGCCCACCCCACACCACTATCAAAACCAACTATGACTTGATCTACTCAACTAGGTAACTCATAAACACTCCTATTCGAGGTGACCCCATGTAACACCACCAACCAAGTGGTTTTATGATAGAAAATTAATTCGAATACCTTCCCGATACAAGAATCACAACATAGATGGTTGAATGACCTATTTAGTGAGTGTAAAAGATAAGAACTCAAAATGTGAGAGAAATGGAAAATGACAAATAGTATTTATGGACCCTACCAGCCTACACAGCAGGCTAACAATAGGAAGATGTGTCATTGGATTGGAATCAATGTGTACGACTCCAACCAATGTAGATTACCAAAACAATTGGTTAGATACCATTTATAATATATTCTTCATTAAACCATATGACCCAACCCTCCTATTTCAATCTGATCCCATCCCATGGGGGGAGTGTTTGTTGACAATCCATTTTATCAAGGGGTGTGAAAAGATTATGAATATCACATAATTATTTCTAAATAAGTTAATAATCATGAGAAGAATTGATGGGTCATATCCCAGATTAGTCAGTGTGAATATCCTTATACATTGGAATGCCATCGCGTCCCTCATGTGTGGCACCTAAATACAAAAAACCCATGTTCCGAACATCTCCACTGAGAACCTGTGACCGAGACCAATGTTAGAAACCTATTTTTGACTAATATTCCCTATTTTCCTAAAAATAATACCCTTGGGATCCTCATTTGTTGAACTAAAAAATTCAGAAGATTCCTTTATGCTATGGTCATCTAGCTCATTCGACTAGGTCTTACAAATATTTAGGGAACAATCTAAAATCCTATAAAAGAGATAATTAAATGGGACAAGTGAGGTAAAAGTTAGTTCATTTTCTAAAACTCAAGAACCCAATATGGTAACCCTTCTCCCATAGTAGAAAACCACATACAATAGGCCCTTCCCCTTACTAAGTACTTTCCTGGGACCCATCCTGGGAAACCTAAGGAGACCCTTGGTTACTAGGATAGAGGCTTCCCTATTTGTTGATACATAGTTGGTCCATTTATGGAAGCATGTCCATCTTGTACAGGTCAATACCGTCTATAAAAAGAACATCTAGTTCCTCCTATGCCTTGTGTAGTGCATATCTATTCTCTAAGACATGACCTATGTGAGTCCACCTTTGAGTCAATTTCTATGCCCCCAATGGAGGGATCCTCTTCCATTGGATTCCTCAGCCTTGGGTGAATAATTTGAAACCTGAATCAAAGCCTATAAACTGGAAATACCTAGAATAGGGGAACAATATAATGTACCCCATTTGGATATCTATTCGTACAGTCAGGGGTTTTCTACACTTGTCCTACCAGATGATTAGTATCCTCGGGGTGTATGTGATTTTTCATTCCCATGCCTTAAGGACCTAGACTTTGGGGGTGGTTACAAGGATCTAAAAGACTTTTATATGATGGATATTAACATTTACTTCCCATGTATTTTCTAAGACCAAGAGTCTCTTGATCCATGGGGTGAGGATAAAGATCATGCTTTCTTTTCCTTTTAGCATAGATGGAAATCCTCCTCTCTCCTTATTGAAACAATTTTAGGGAATTTCTACTATAGTAATCCCCTAGAATTTCTTGAATGAGGTTTCACCCTTTCTCTTACTTAATCCCTAAGGTCTGTGTTCATATGGGTTAATAAATTTGGCTAATCTAGATAGAATCAACTACCTTTTTTCCTAAAAAAACACACTTGCAACGAAACCCTTCAATGAGAACAAACGTGCAGAAGACCTCGAAACACAACCTAGAAAAGAGATATAACACCACAAATCATAGATCAATCTATTTTAGGATTATCTACTAAAATCCAAAAAGGAGAGAAAGATATAATGATAAAGAACAAACAATAAAACTTACCCAATAATCACACAACATGAACAAAGACAATTTTATAATGAAAGAAATGACGTGGAAGTGTTAGAGTGATTCTAGATTGCTTGAAAAAGGCTTTGGTTTTTTGAGAAAGAAAACTAGAGAAAAGTGGAAGAAATATTCTAGTTGTCCTAACTTATTAAAAACAATATCCAGGATATTAAAGAACGTGTAATCCCATTACACATAGTGAAAGAGTTAAAATATGAAACAAATAAAAAACACATCATCTAAAATTAAACACAAAATATCTAAATTAAAAATGGATATTTAATTAATTATTGACATTTAACTACTCGTCACGATGTCTACCATTCGCATCATTAACCCTTCATTGTATGTACACAGAACCATTTCATGGTTTGTAACCTTTTTACATGATGTGTTACCCTTTTATTGCCCGCAAAAAAATCCAATTAAACGAATGAGTCCAACAATTACCTGACTTCATGATTATAGGAATCCTTCCAGTTCATTCTCAATTATACCGAGTCAAAAAAACAGGAAAACTGATAACACAGTTAAAGGCATACATTTTAAATTGGTTTTGGGATGTTACATCCTTATTCATTTTATTGAATCTAATAAATGATGTTCTTTTATTTTATGTTCTATGTTGAATGATTATGCATGTACATGATATTGAGTGATAGGGGACCTAAAATTATATATCCCACAATGCATAGGGTAATGTTTTTAGCTCATGAGATCCCTTTAATGTTAATGGGAGATCATTATAATACATTGTTTTATAAATTATCAATGTTTAACCTTGACTAATGCTTATGATTTTAGTTTTATGTTGTTACAATATTCCAATGTTTTCTTTATGACATCATACTATATCATGATTTTATGTTCATGTTTATTATTCTCATCACTATTAGTATTATTTTATATGCCTATAAAATCACACATAATTATATAACATATTATATAATTGGATTATTTTCAAACTACGATCAATACCTCACCCCTTCTAATCCATGTCTCCAACATTTCCCATGTAGTTTTAGAATCTCAATGCACTTCAAGGCAAGGATTTCGATATTTAGTTAATATATTTCTATTTTAGTTTCATGTTGTATTCTTATGTACATAATTAACTAAATATACAAGGCCTCAAAATCTTTTTGGAATTTCTTAAGAATATAAATATGAATTAAATCATGAAATAAATTTAATGAATGATATGGTTTGTCATATCTTCCCAATGGGTTAAATTATAAAACCTATTTAAATAAAATTCTTCATATGGTTAAAAAAATATACATGTACGGAATTTATTGATGTATCAAATTTAAACCATATGTAAATACTCATCCCATATACCAAGGATGTTACGATAACATGATCATAGTATGTCCTCTAATTTTTGAATATTTCTTTTAGCCTACCAATAATTTTTGAAATTATTAGATGTTCTTAAATATATATCATAATCGAGTGACCTTTGAAGACTCATTCAGAGTCATGATGTGATCAAAGGGCCATGGTCTGGTACAATTTTCTGATATTCCCCACTAACTCTTATGGTTTCATTGATATAGGGTCAGGAAGAACTCATAAGGGGTATATCATTGATTGTCAATATAAAATGATCATACAAAGTAAAATGAAAAATATATATTCATATAGAGTCATCCTTCCAATCAGTTTGTTGGAATCATATTCTTAATATACATAGTAATATTTTCCCACATCAATATTGGTATAAGAAGGTGTTATATGACTCATTTAAAATATTTTCTTCTAATATTTACATTTTTCATATGAAGCATCTATAATCATAGTACTCAATTTTCAATTTCATACCATCCCACTAAAAATGTTTTCTTAAATCATGATACGTCATTGTGTTATGAGGATGTATAGTGAAATTTGTGATTTGAGTTTCATCAAGAAATTATATATTTGACAATTTCATGGATGTAACACTTTATAACTTTAAAACATCATCACTCATTATCATTATATGAGGAGAATAAATTTAATTTTATTAATATATTTAATTATCCATTATATGTCTTAGGAATATTGATTGTAATTTTCTAAATTTTCTAGTAAGTATGGTTTACAAATTTATTATAAAAGGTAATGTAGACCGCGATTATGAATGAACAACATACTCATCTATACTATATCCCTTTATGTAGGATCTTTTTATCCATTATAATTGTCTAAAAACAAAAGTTACTTCTACTGAATGATTCATCCACATTTGTTCCTTTCCCAGGTGAAAGTATATTGAGATATTATATCGTTGGTTAGTTTAAACAATCATATAAGCCTCTTTTATATATAATTTTATAATGAGATATAACGTAAACATTTTTCCACATATATCTTATCCTTTAAAATTTTTGGTAGTTTTTTTATATTTTCATATAATTTATGGTAGAATATATCTTAAAATTATGATCTTGATGGTTATTTTCATTAATATTCAATTTACATTATTCATGGTAAATCACCCTATCATTCAATATAAGTAAAAAAACAATGTATATTCCTTGATGCATTAATATATATTACAAATCATTATATTCCACATTCTAAATTTAGTACTGATGAAATAATAATTCTACACTTCATCTTCTAAAAAAATATTGACATTTTTTTAGACCTACTTTTTTTACACCTATATATTTTAACTTCGAAAAACATTGTATATCAGGGTGAACTATTGAAAAAATAGCAGATCAAAACATAATAAAACTAGTAATATTCATATCTATGTTAGGTTAATCCATGAAATCCATTCATTGAAGACAATTTTTATTTGTCAAACATCTTTCCATCATAGAAGTTACTTTATCCATCAAGAGATTTTTTATTGATAATAAATTTAAAAGGTTAAAATTTCCCATATAATTCCTTGTAATTAGTGGTATTTAGGACTATTTTCAAAATACTCTAATGATCTTCATATCTCTTAGATTATGTATTTATGTTCTCAATGAATACCACCAAAATAGTTTCAAGATAATCCTTGAATACTCTATACAACATATCCTTAATGATATAAGTTTAATTTTTCAATAAAAAAGTATTTACTATAAACACATAATGTCCAAACATCATTTAGATTTATTTATTCAATATATTATCCTTATTAATTAATAAATATTGATAATTAAATAATATTGTTCTTTCAAATGTATTGGGCCCCCAGTAATTGATAAAATAATTCCCCAATGTGATGTAAAGGAGACATATTATTTATAGTGGTGTAATTTATATTCCTATAAATATGTAAAATTAAAAATATCCATCCTTATTTTTTATAAATTAAATATTGGTTCCCTTTGGAAAAACACTAGGGAACTTGAATCCCTTATCACTTAACTAATACAATTATTTTTTAACTCCACAACCTCCTCCAGTGCAATTCTATAGGGTCTTTAAAATATATATCTTATATCAGAGATAAGTTCAATGGAAAAGTATTCATCACTATTATGTGTATTAACACTTAATTTTTTGGAAAATAATCAATGAATTATCAAAACAAGGGTGAATCATCTATTTATAGTTTATTATTTCTTCTCTAGATATTGTGACAGATCACCCGCTTTAGAGTTTTGAATTACTTTCCCACATTTTTTTGTATATCTATTTCAATAGTGGAATTTTAGAATGAAATTTTCTTCTTAAAACATTCAAATCTGGGAATTATTATCTCTATAGAACCTATAAATTGTTTAGTTACCAATAGATTAGTAGTTCAATTGAATACTGAAGAATATTTTCTCATGAAGCATACCAACATTGTCACACAGTGTTTTAGATCATCATGTTTCTATATAAAGATTATAATAATCTTTATGAAATATGTAAACCATGATAATATGGTAATGGTATACTCTTTCTGAACAACAACATCATTCAATTTATCTTGGGAAGCCTCCCAATAATGACTATAGGTGGTGATTTTGTTCCCATTACATCAGTTAATATAAATTGATAAATGGTTTCCTATGTATAATTATATTATTATTTGGACTTTTAAAATAAAATTCCTATTATGATTTAATTAGTGCTCCACAAATATATTGAAGGTTTTTATAGTACTGTAGTCTATCTAACATACTTCTTCAAAATCTAGTCTATATTTCTTTTACTAAAATTATTATGATTCCAAATGTGACAACCCAGACTATAGAAACCCTAATCTAGTATTTATATAACATTTTTTATAGATAATAAATTACATTGAATAAGATCTTGTAACATAGTTGTCCGGGTAGACTATATTTACACATACATAACATTTAAACTAATATGACACAATATGATCACACTATAACAACATTATTACCCTTTTATTATATCCTAAAAAATTATTCATATTCCTCCCCTATGATTCCTTTAGAAATGAAGAATGTAGTCAGGTCATTTTCATTTTTAGGTGTAGAATATGTTAGATTAAATCATTAAATATACATCAAATAATTTATAAATTAGGAATAATTTACCAATAAGAATCCATATCAACTGATGCTGAAGGAATTTTATATCCTTGAAGATTACTAAAAATTTGTAAACTGATACAAATTGACCTTCTATTTATTTAATTTATAACATCGGATATCAAAAAATGTGTTTAGGTTCTTATAGAAAGACACTATATTAATATGTGTTTAGAAATTTCAAAAACCCAAGCTATTTTATTTTATTCTCTCTGTCAATCTTCTAGTGGATATAAATTTTAAGTCCCTTCACTCACATGATTATGTCCATTGAACACACCATGGTATAAATCAATAAAAAAATATATATTATTCTTTTTGAATAAATGTTTACCATTCAATAATAAACTATGGAAATCCAATAATTTTCCCACTATACAAAAGAGATAACATGATCATATTTCATATATATAAAGAAAATGGGTGATAAATAAAAAAACTCAACATGCATGACCATTAAATGATCATCCATATTGGAAAATAATAAAACATATTCTCAATATTTACCTAATAAATTAGTTGAATAAATTTATATATAATCACAACACAAAAAAATGTATAAATAAATGGGTATACCGTTTAATAAAAAATTCCAAATAATTTGATGTATGGATTCTACATGACAACCCTTCTATCAAAGAAGTGAAAAACAATTTACTGAAAATTATATGTATTTTGATGAAAAGAAAATCATATTCATCATGTATGTTCTTGGAGGAGAAACATCATGATTGATTATATAATTAAGAGAAAAGAACATTTCAAAATGCATCTAGAGAATTAATGTTGATAGATAAATAATACCTTACTAATATGTAAACTATTAGCTATTACCTATTAAAAAGTTATAATCCTTACCAATGAATGAAGTTTATGCTAGTGATGAAGGGTAGATTAAATTTATTAGGTTATTAAAATAGGATAGAAATTATTTTTAATTGTTTTGTCTCAAAAGAGACAATGTCTATGGTTAGAAAAGTCGTTAATCATGCTTCATATAATTCAATGGGAATATTATAAAAATATTTTACAAGAATGATTTTCTAGGTATGATGATCTATTAAATGTTTCCACCATTACATTTATAGGATTATTACCCATAGGTGAATCGATTCCAAATCCATATTAACTTTATAGAATCTTGAAATGAATTTTATTTCAAATAAAATCATGCACTCTTTAGATTCTAAAAATATTTGTCATTGAATTATGGAAGATTTGAAAAATAATTTATTTAATTGAAATTTCATTTTAAATATTTCATTAGGGTTATAAGTCCATGAAATTATAATAATTATAATAGTATAATAACAATTTGTAATTTGAAATGGGATGGTGTAGAATGAGAGATTTTATCTTAGAAAAATAACAAAATTGGAAAAGCTATATAAGGAAAGGGTATATTTATTTTCTCATTAAAATATAAAATTTAAATAAAACATTAAAATAAAAAATGGTAATACGTGGAACTATTATTATAATAAAATAATGTCAATTATAAATTAAAGCGAAGTATTTGAATAAAAAATAGGTCTAAGTGTATTCATAAACCTAGTGACGAGTCGTTAGAATAATTAGAACTCAATTAGAGGGATTTAGATTGTGATGGAGATGGGAAGTTGAAGTCTAATTCCAATTGGGTGGAGGGGGATGAGAGAAACTGTGTGATTGAGCTCCTTTTATAGACAAAAATGGTATTTATAATATAAACTAATGTGTGGTAAGGTATACTAATAGAATCACATGGGTTCAATGTGGGAGAGTTTTTGTAGTGAGTTAGGTTATGAAATGGTATATGATTCATATGGGTACATAATTTATACATAATCAGGCTTTTTAGATGGTTATTTTTAATTTCAAAACATTAATATTTTAATATACTTAATTTACAAATTTTTATTCTTATTCATCTTGAATAAAAACATAATCATTATAATTATTTTTTTAATAAAAATATAACATGACTCCAGATATAATATATTACATTAATAATATTAATACTATCTCAATTTATTGTAATTTAGTTTCTAAATGTGACAAAATAAACTATTAAATTAATATATAAGATATAGCACAAAAATATATATAATATCTTATTTTATAACTTAATTATTTCTACCAATCATTACACCTAATTTTTAATTGAATTAGTGTTTATATATTTTTTATAGAGTTTAGAAAAAAAATTTACAAATATAATTTAAAATTTATTTATATATTAAATATCGATGAGATTTATATAAGTTCTACAATATTATTTCCCTAGAAACATCTATTTGACATTGAAAGTGATAAATAATTGTTAAAATATTTAATTTATTATAAATTCCTAAAAAAATGATTGTAATTGTTATATATTTTTATACCTACTAATCATATATATAATTGCAATTTTTTCAAATAAAATTAATATGTGTATGGATGATTTTCAACAATAATTGTTTGTGTGAAAAACATATTTTGAAAAGTCTATTTGTGTGCATAAAAATATGTTTAGAAAAAAATAAAAACACATTGGTTTTGGAATTAAATTTTATTATCAGAAAACTAATAAAATATTTTGGTTCCTATATCTCTCCAAAATATTGTTTTAACGATATAATTTCTTCCTTATAAGATTAGATAAAAAATATTAATTTATTTGATAATATTTATTAATTTCAAAAAACATAAAACATTTGATTCATAATTTAAGAGTTGTATTTGAAACATTTTACTCTTTATCCTTAAAAAAATTATTCATCCTTTAAAAGGTTTTATAACAAAATATCTTATACTTATATAATGAAAATTTTCAGAATGTAAATTTTTTTTAAAAAAATAGAAATTTTCGCTATTAACGTAAAAATAAACTATTTTAGATAAAACTATTCATCTAAAGATATAATGGTTAAAAAATATTATATTGTGGTATTGTATGAAATCAAATTTTAACATTTTGAAATTAAAAAATTTAATATATTCATTAATAAATTCCCTTTACAGTATACATTATGTGATAGTTTATGATTTGGTGTTTACTAACTACAGTAGGGTCTCATATATCACACATACCATCATGTCTGTTATAACAACCTAGGATTGAAAAACATGTATATTATATGATTTAAGATTGGTATTTTACACATTAAAAAATTATATGTCGAATAACTGTAATTGTTTTGTGTATATGGAATCTTAGAAACATAATATTAAATCTTGGTGACAAATTGTCAACATCTCCAATAACGATCTTCCAGTCTAGTTATCTTACTTAAAACATTTCCTTTTTAACCTAGTGAAAGAAACATAAGCAATGGGTGGTCTTTTATGCTCACTAAGGGTAAAAATTGGATATATGTTAGAATAATATGAGAATATAGGTATGATAACAAGATTATAACAATGAGAAGATCTTACCCCACATATCAAAGATCATAATCAAATGTCGATGAATAATGGATTGTGTATCATGAGACATGAATCATAATGTAATCTAGAGAATAATATGTGAAACCATAACATTGGAGTATGACACATAAATGTGGAAAAAACATACACATAAAAATTCTTATGTTATGGATACCTATGAAGACCCTCATAAAATATTAGTCCAGGGATAATCACACATGTACATTTTCTAGTTTGGGATGACCTCTCGTGTACTATCTTGTTTCGAGCTTGGGATTTCCTTCTGTATACCCTCTTGTTACGAGTTTGGGATAACCTCTCATGTACCATCTTATTACGGGCTTGGGATTCCATCCCATGTACAATCTTATTATGGGTTTGTGATTCCTTCCTATATACATTCTTTTCATGGCATTAAGATGCCCTCATGTATACCATCTTATTATGAAATTGATTTTCCCTGGAGTATACCCTCTTATTAAGTGATTGTGATTCTATTCTTTATACTCTATTATTAAGGGTATGGGATTCCCTCCCATAAACCATCTTGTTATGGGATTGGAATTCCCTCTCGTATACCCTCATGTTATGGGATTCATATACACTCCCATATAACCTATTTTTACAGGCTTGGGATTCCCTCCCATGTGGCATTAGAGCTAATTAAACATTTATCATTACTCAATATGTTAAAGTGATATAAAGGTCCCACACATCACATAATTATATTATGCATACATGTTCTAAAATATAATAAAATAATAATCATATCATAACATATTACAAGATATGGGTTTCATAAACATTATATCATAAACCATGAAACTAAATTGGTATCCTAAACATTTCATCATTTCATAACCTATTGAAATTATAATGGTTACATAATAATTTTAACAAGTTATATCATTTAGAATAGAAGAAGGATTCATTAAAAACTATTCACATTAAACATAAACCATTCCAAAAATGATTATGAATGGTACCCTTAGATCATAACCCTAGAAATCCATAAGTAAAATAAAAAAATGAAATCTTTGATGAAAATTTATTTTTAATGATCATTCAAAACATTTCAAGAGGTAAATATACTTTCCACCTTGAAAATTTATTTTTTAAAACAAAAAACATTTTTAAAATTATTTGTCTATATAAATGACCATGAAAAATTATAAAGGATTCTTTGAAAATTATTTTAAACTCTTTTTGATGATAAAACATTATTTATGAACTTTTTCATTGAATCATTCTATTAAAAACTTTAAAAGAAGATTAGGAAATCATTTAAATTTGTTATTCAACATAAAGAGTTCTTTAAAAAAATTATTCATTAAAACATTATTATTTAATTATTTAGAAAAAATTATTTATTTGGGAAATAATAGTATTGAAATAAAATAGGATTAAACCGTATATAGAAAAAAGTTTAAATTGTCATAAAAACAATATCTTAATTATCTGAAGTTCCAAAGTGTATAAATTTTTTTCAAATAAATTAATATTTCATAAATAAACATATTAGAATAAAATCATGATAATTAATAAGATAGGGATCATTATATTTCATCAATATAAGGATAATCATAAATAATTCTGATAAACAATGAGATTTTTTCGAAATAAAATGTTACCAATTTGATAAATTTGAATCAATGTACCCATGAAAGAATAAAATCTAACTATTCATTAAATATCCAGAAAATAAATATATTCAATATAAAACATTTTTTATAGAAATATATATGCCTTATAGAAGAATATAGGTTCATAATACAACATGTGTCTCAAATAATGAAATTTGAGACAAAATTACTTTACTGATTAGGTAATGTTTTTTAACATTAATCAAATAAAAGAGTGATAAAAATGGATATTTAAATACAAATAATTAAAATTATGGGAATCATATAATTAATTAATTGGTAGTACATACAACAACAAAAATAAATTTGTGGTGAATATGGAATAAGTCTCGTAGAAATAATACTGAGACTCAAAATCCCCTTACTACTAGAGTTACTTTAGAATCATAAGATCTGTTAAATAATAAAATACATAGATAACTTGAATAAAATGAAATAAATTAAATTCATGATATTAAAATTCATTTATGACTATAAAAATAACACAATAATAATAAGTGGTTAATATAGTAAATATATTATAAAAATAAATATGAGACGAGAAAACTCTTATCTTATGTCTTTCCGTTCGTCATACAAATTCAAACATCCATTATAAGGAATATATGTTTATTATAAATCTAAAACTGAAAAATAATCTTATATATCATACTATTTATTATTTTATTATGATTTTATATTACCCAATTATTTAAAATTTAATTTCAATGTTACTTTTTAGGTAATATCAACTTTGTTTTTGATACGGGTTTCAAAATGTTATTTTTAATCCTCTTACATAGAACCTGATTTACCTATTTATAGAATTTAAAACATGATATAAATTTATTATATATTATTTGTATATATATTTATAATATTCTATAATATATATTAATATGTAATGGAATACATCATCTATGGACATGGTAGGTTGTATATACGCATGAATGTTACTTCTGTTTTCTTATCATATTGAAATAAAGAATGCAAATGATATATATATAATATTATTCTAGAAGTATTATTTTTTAATATATTTAATATATTTTTACCATCCCCATTATTAATACATTCCTTGTAATGTTAGAAAACATCACGTTATTTTGATGTGGTAGTAGTCCACATGTCTACAAAAGAAGTTATGTTATTCTCACAAAATAGAAAGAATTAAGTTATATGTTATATAATAATTCCAAATGAGTAAATACATAATAAATATATTATATTTCATATAAATGTATTATTTAAATCATTATTACCAACCGTTAAAGGTGATAATTGATGAACACACAACATCGGGTCATGAGGCGGTAGTCTGTCAGGCACACGAATATAGATTATGTATCCCGTTGGATGGAAGTGTGTATATGTGTAGGTAAAAAATAATAAATAAAAACATATAAGAATATTTATTCTACTAAATTTATTATATAATAATTTAATAATAATAATTTAAGAGGTTTAGAAATAAATAAAACAAAAGTACTTGTTGGTCAATGTTACCTCTTCTTAGGGTAATTCCATTTGGTTTTCACCAAAGGACTAACTTGGTTTTTTTCTGACTAAACTAATGAGTCTAAGATAAATGGAGAGAATCTGGGAATATAGTTTTATTGGTAATGGATGATAGAGTAGGATTGAGATGTTTCAATAAGTGAGGGGTTAGATCCCTTTTACAAGTGGGCAAAAGTATAACCTTGACATTTTTAAAATAGTTTGATTTTACAATTTTTTTACCCACCAAGAGGCTTCCATAAACATCCAAAGATGTTAAATTAATTTTATTTGTATAAATAATTCTTGAAAATTAGTTTTTTATATGTTTTGGTAAATTTTTACAACTTCTATTCAATTTTTACTCAATAAGTAAACTTCTTTTCACCTAAATCATTGTGACTAATTAAAATTAATTTCACTATTCTTTTGGTCAAAAACTAAATTTAAAATAAATTAAATTAAAAATTATCATGACTAACATATATAATCCATTTTTACAAATTATAAATAGATTAGTGGAAAATGATAATTTAAAATTAATCCCACAGTTGAGACGAGATAATAGTTTTAAAAGAAACAATCTTCAAATGTTTAAAATGTTTTTATATTGACATTCAATATGAAATTGATTCCAAGGTACTAAGTTATATGAATATATTCTTAATTTATCTATATTATCATTAAACAAATTTAACTATGATTTATTTATCTAAATTATTTATAAAAAATGATTATTTCAACTAAAATTATTGTTTTTTTACTAATCATCAAAAAATAATGCTTCTTAGCAAAATACATAAAAATTACCAAAAATAAATTTTGATATTAAAATTCTAAAAATTATATATTCTTAAAATTAAAAATTATAATTGTTTCAAAAACTAGATTTAAAACTGTTTCTCTATAAAAATTCTGTAAAAATACTTTTTAGAAAAAATAAAAAAACATTATGTGCAAAATTGAATTTATTTTTATCTCTAGTATAAAAAACACATAATAGGAATGTAAATAGTTTACTATATAAAATATATATATATCTTAAAATAATATATAAAAATTATTTCAATAAATTTATTGAGGTAAAATGTGATTTATTTTAAAAATAATGTTTTCTAGTAAAAACTCATGTATTTTCTAAAAGTTTTTTATTTTAATTTCAAGTTAATTTTTCTCCAAATAAATTTTCTTATAAACTTTTTTAAACAATATTTTCTTAATTTAATTAATCTTATTCATAACCACCATTCTAATAGATATATTAATTCTATAAGAATTTATTAATAATAATTTTATTATTATTTTAAATATTGGTAAAGCTAGGTATTACATGTCACACAAGTTATCTAAGGAACATGAAATTTTACATAACTTAATAAAAAAATAGTGTTGTATGTACTAAAGTATAATCTATGTGTAGATTATAGTAAAATAATAACAGTTTTTTGTGTACAAAGCATAAATAACAAGGGACTTTCATATAATATAGATATATTCATTATGGCGTAAAATAAAAAATAATGAATAGATTTACATAATTAAAAAAAACATTTCAAAAAATAATTGGGTGGTATATTCATCCCCTCTTAAAATTAATTTCTCCCTATAAATTTTATTATGTTATAAAAGGCTTAATACTTTAAATTTCATTTCATAGAAACCCACATTATAAAAAGGAAGGGTAAATGTTCTTTTAAAAGAGGGAATGTTGGAAACATAGTTGCTACCCAAATTAATAAATAAATATGTTTCAATATAAGAGATCATAGGTGGAAATTGAAAACATATACATTGAAGAGAAATATAACTATCACATTCTGATGGAGTGTTATAGAGAACAATGATTAACTTAAGTTATTGATATATAAAAATTTAATGATGACCAAACCATAAATATGTGATGATCTAAGGGTACATTTAATTCATAAAAAATAAATGTTATATGATAAATGTATTGTTCCAAGATCAATTTCTTATAGTATTTTAATTTTCACAATGAAATATACACACCTTATTTCATTCCATTTTATATGCACAATTTCTCCCTTCTTTGTTTCTTGACCAATTTTTACTATATCTCTTACAACAAAAATAATGGTGAATTTGGTATGATGGATAAACTAATGAATCATAAGATCCATATATTGAATGATCTTTCAGTATATCTATATTTAGTTATCAGAATTGTAAAAATGTTATCAGAGATTATCCAATATGAATAAATACTCATATGGAGATTTAATAATTTAATCGTTAAAACCTCATATGAATTTTCACCCAAACCATTACTGAAATTGTCAATATATTTACCATTATGAATTATTAAAATACAAAAAATTAGAAATAATATCACAAAATGTGCTTAACATTGCTCCCCTGTATATAATAAGGTATCTATAGGTGATCACATTCAATGCTTGTGAATACCTCAATGTTATATTATCTTGAAACATGATAAAAACATGAATTACCATAAAACCATATTCAAAATATGTGTATATTTTATTATTCTAATAACCATTAGATAGTTTCCTTAAATAAAATATTTAGTTATAAAATTTTTCCATGATAACACTGCCCATTTTCTTAACAAATCAATAATCACTATAATTGAAATGAAATTATCCATATCAATAATACCATTATCTAATATAATTGTGATTATGTAAAAATCAAGAACACATTAAGGGACACATTCCTTTAATCGAAATATTAAATCACTTATCTAGGTAATCAGAACCATTACATATTTTTATAGGAATACACTTAATGGAAAACATTTACTTCAGATTCATATAACATAAATATTTAATTCCAATACAAATACACTTCAATCATCTAGAATTATTCATAAACAATTAATTTGAGTTCATCATCTTATTCATTAATGTCCATTTCCATGAATATGATATACAAATCATTTCTTATTGTCCATAAACATCATTTTAATAATTCTTATTATGTTAAATGTAGATAATATTGTTATAACATCCCCTATATTTCACAAGTCATTAAATGTATCCATATCATTAAGAGTATAACCACCACTCGTACCACCTTCATGATTATTTTAATGAATTTTCTATTTAGGAAATCAATTTTCACAATTCTCGTACATTCTACATCTATAACATGCAAGGTTATCAATGTTCTTTATAGATCCCAAATTTGAATAAAACCCAAAATTCATAGTGTAAGAAATTTTTATCATAACAAAAAACCACATAATCATTACAATTACTTATAGGTTGTATAAATCATGACATTTACTTCATTAATATATGACACCTTAGTTTTATTCTATGATATTCATGGTCAAATTCAATTTAAATACTTCCTGATAGTTCATAAAGAGTTTATGAATATCCAATTAATATACCCATGGAGTTTCAAACCATGTGTGTAGTATGTCGCACTGTTGTGCATCAGTTCTCGATCAGTTCTGTGTCAATATGATTTTTTCAGGGTGGTTACCCCTGTGAGAATTTTTAATAGAGCCACATCCACATTTAGTATCCAAACACGGATTTTTTTAGGAAACCACTTTCTATATCATTTAATTAAATTCAATCACATTTTGATATACTTTAACGCATCCTTAGACTTATCCTTAGAGATACACCTAGACACATTCTAATAAATATCCCTAGGCATCTCACTAATATTATATCAAAACTAATCTACAACGGTTTTCTAAACCATGAAATTAAAACCCATTATATTGATCAAGGATTAACATACATGGATATTGAACCATTTTTATGAATATTTAGGACATTAAAAATGTACATGCATGAGAATCATAATAGTTTAGTGTATTCAGAAACATAGAAGCACAATATTCTTTCATACTTAAAGATAATCAACATCTCCATTAAATATCATCCCCTCTCACACTCCTATTACAAACTTTTCATTATATCATAGTGATAGGATACATAAGAAATGGGTAATATTAGATGCTCCGTAAGTTTAAACGAGGGAGATATGTAATAATAAAATTATTAAAAGGATATGAGAACATGATCAAAACATTATAAGATCATACCCTATATATCAATGTTGACATTCAAGTGTTTTGGAATAATGCTTTTTTGTTCATAATACATTAACCATAAGACAATAAAGAGAAATATTTATGAAATCATAACGTAGGAGTAAGATAAGGAATTGTGGAATACACATAATAAAAGAAAATAAAATGTTAAGGATACCTTCCAATAAACATATCACATGTCGGGATTAGAATAATAACATGTGTACCTTCCATGGTCATGGGAAGACCTATGATATATCATATTGTATCACCAATGGGGTTACCTTCAATGCACCCTCTTGTTTTTGTCTTGGTATTCCCCTTGTGTATCATTTTATTACATTCTTGGTATTACCTCTCATGTAACATCATGATAAGGGCATGAGATACCCTATCGTAATTTCTCTTATTATGAGATTTCAATTCCCAAGTGTATACCCTATTTTGTTTGTTTTGAATTCTCTCCAATATAACATCTTGTTAAGGACTTGGTATAACTTCTTATATACCCTCTTTTTACAAGATCATTAAGAATTCGTTTATACCCTCTTATTAAGGTCTTGGGTTCCCTCATGTATACCCTCTTTTTTGGGTATTGGATTCCATCCCATATTAGACTCTTGTTGTGGTATTGGGATAAACTCTCGTTTACCATTTTATCTCATTGAATATTTATCATTACCCAATTAATTGGGTGGAGATATAAGTCACATACATAACATAATTAAATAATACATATGGTTTCCTAAAGATAATAAAACAATCATCATATCATGACTCGAAAAATATATGGGTTTCAAAAAAATCATATCATAAAAAATGAAATGAAATGGCTATTATAAACATTTCATCATATCAATACCATTGGAAAAAAAACATAGGTTTCTTAATCATCTTACCATGGTATAGCCCACAAAAGTGAAATATGTTCACACAAAAACTTTTCATCTTAAACATAAACCATTCATATAAAGAATATAAATGGTGACCTGGGACTATAAAAATAATACATAATTGAAAAAATCAATGAATTTTATTTTATATTTAATGTTATCCTGAATTATCATTTAACACATTTATTGAGGTAAATATCATCCCCTGTCTGTAAAATTATTTTTTTAATAAAAAAATATTTTTAAATCATTTTCTATAAGAAAAACATATAAAATTATAATATATTTTTTTTAAATCATTTAAAAAATTATTTCAATATAAAACATTTACAAAAACATTTATCTCTGAAAATAGATATGAAAAGATATAAGGGATGATTTTAAAATAATGTAAACAAATTATTGAACATAATTTTTTTTTGAAATTCATGTTCTATTTAAATTATATTTTTAATAAAATTTAAAAAAAATTCAAAACAGGTTTGAGAACATGGTTTTTTAATAAAACATATTTTTGATTGAAGAGATAAATATATTTAACATTTCATGAAAATAATTTCATAATTATATTAATTACCAATGAGTGTAAATATTGTACCTGTATATTAACATATAATTATCTAGAATATTATAAGAAAATAACTATAATTCTTGGGATATAGATCATTAAATTTCTTCAATTGAAGAATAATCATAATGAATTCCCATAAACGATTATATTATAGAAATAAACTATTACCACCTTGGAAACATTGAATCATAATCCCCAAGAATAAATAAAAATAAATGAAAATTCAAATATCATGAAAACATTTATATTAATTATATATTATTTAAAATGGTATTATATTCACCTCAAATAATAATATAGATTCACAATATGACATGTGCCTCAAATTGGTTAAATTGAGGAAAAATTTTATTATCGATTTGGTAAATTTTGGACCATAAAATGAATGAAATAAATATCATCAAATGGATTTTTAAATACCAATAGATGTAAGGATAATAATTATATAATATATTAATGGGTATTCTATATATCACATAATAAATATTCGGTTAATATGGAATTAGTCTCGTAGAAATAACATTGAAACTAGAACTCCCATACTACTTGCATATGTTTTGAATAGTGAGATAGATGTTATAATAAAATCAATTTCAAATTTCAATATCATCATGTAATGTAAATTAATAATATAACATATAATAATTCAATATATACACCATTAAAGGCCTTAGGGCCATAAAAGGCCTTCGGGCCACAGGGCCTTCGGCCCATTGAGAGCATGGAGTAGCCCAATTCACACAGAGCATGCCCCAGAAGAGGATCAGAGCTTCAAGAATAGCAGCCACAAGAAGCACAGCTAACCGGATTGGATGAATGAGAGGGTATGGAAACATCCATTGGGACTAGGCATCGTGCAACGTTTTATGGGGAAATGATAGCCGATCAGCAATTCAAGGTGGGGAGCTAAGCGATCAATGATGTAGAAGCTGGGGAGGGGTAGTTCTAGTGGGTTGGGCCTATGGGTCATGTTTTGGGCATGGTATTCCTTTGGGCCTTTAGGTCATGTATTGCATGTCATGTCAGTCATTGTGCCTTGGGCCTACATATCATGTTCGGGTTCCTCATAAAACATTAAAAGGGGGATTATCCACAATAAAAAAGAATGACTTCGGGCCATTTGGGCATGTTAGAGTTTTGTTTTGGGAAATAACCAAATTTCTGAATATTTTTTGACTTGTTATTAAAGATCCTCTTACTCTGGTCAATATTTATTTATTTTTAGAATGTAAAAAATGATATAAATATCATATATATTCAATATATAAGTATTTTTGATAATATATATAATATATAAGTAAGGAATGAAATACATCATTCATGGAGAACGTAGGTCGCACGTATGCATGAACGTTGTTTCAATTTTATTGTTATATTGATAAAAAAGTACATAAATAAAATAACGGTATATATATTTTCATTATAGTAGAATTAATATTTCACAAATATCATATACATTTATTAAACCCATACATAATACATTACATGTAATGTGTAAATGAATCATATCACATTGAGTAGGTCGTAGACTGCACGTCCACAAATGATGATATCGTATTCCCACAAAATGGAAAGCATGAAGGTGTTTGTTATCTAATAATTCAAAAAGGATGAATACAACATAAATATATTATATTTCATATAAAAATATGAAATATATATTTATTACCAACATTTAACTTTGGAAATGGAGGAATGAATGACATCTGTTAGTGAGGCAATATTTTGTTGTACACACGAATGATAATTGTGTATCCCATTTGATGGAGGTGTGTGTAGGTGTAGGTAAAAAACTTACCATAAATAAAATTGAATATATTTTGAATAATTTGGTTATTATATAATATTTTAAAAAAATATTTTATGTGGTTGGTAAATAAATAAAATGAATGTGGTTATTGAAAAATGTTACCAATTTTTGGGTATTTAATTTTTTTTAGCAATAAAAAAAATCATGGAATTATTTCCTCAAACATTTAGGCTTATTGAAATAATATGGGTACAATTAAAAGATATTTTGATTAGGTATGGAATATCCAAAGGGATTGAGAAGTTTGATGAAGTGAGGGGGTTTATTTCACTTTTATTAATGGGGAAAGGACACACATTCCATTTTTGAAAAGAATATGCATGATCCCCACATTTTTAAGAAACAAGAGGCATAAATTAGAAAATAAATTATATCCATGAGGGGTTAAGTTCGCTATATAGACAGAAATCGTTGTTTTATATGTTCAGGGTCATTTTTACACCTTATACGCAACGTTGAGTCATTATGTAAAGTCGTTTTTTCCTTATTCATCTTATTTAATTTAAATTAGATATAGTAGTAGTTTTTGGTAAAAAAACATCTTTGAACATAATTAAAATTATAAATTATGATTTTTAAAATTATGGAATATATTTTTTTAAATTCTATACACATTAGTTAAAAAAATTAATTTAACATTAATCTCACAGATGGGATGATACAATGTGTTTTTAAAGTGGAATTTTTCAAAACAATGATATTTTTTTATTACTAATTTCAATGTGAAATTGATTCCAATGACATAAATTATGTTAATTATTCTATCATGTATCTATATATACATTCAAACCAATTTAAAATATAATTTTACTATATAAATAAATTTCAAAAAAATAAAAAATTCAATTAAAATTTAATGTTTTTCACAAATAATTATGAAATGTTACACACCAAAAAATTAAAAACAGATTACCCAAAACAACTTTTATATTATTCATTAAAATTGATTTTTCATTTTTTTATTAAAATTTATAAAATATTCAAAAATAATATTTAAAATATGTGCTCAATTTAAAGGCCATGAAATTATATTTTCAATAAAATATATATTTCATTATGCATAAAATTGGATTTATTATTAATTCTTATTTATAAAACCCACAATATGAATGTTATATAGTTACCTCAATATAGTATATATTTATTTTTCTTTGAGATAATTTATCAAAATTGTTTTAATTAATTTATCTAGTTAAAACATGATTGATTTCATAAATATACTTTTCCAAAGAAAAATTTCCCTAAATTTTCAAAATGGTTTTATTTTTCATTTTAAGTAAAATGGTATAGATACAGTAGAATTTTCATATTTTATTACATGATTTCAAGATTAATTTACAATCAAATTATAAGACAAGGATTGTAATGTGTTACTATAGAAGACTAGGTACATAAAACTAAAAACATGGGATGAAATAAAAAATTTCATTATTTATAATTAACTATGATCTCGTGACATCCTTTAAAAACACACATCGTCATAGGAAAACCATGGGATAACATTAACAAATGGATGGTTGAAAAAACCCCGTAAGGGAATAAACATAAGAATAAATCATATCACATCCGTTAAAAGGCATAATAAGATGACATAAAAGGTATGGATATATATAAGAAGGAAAAAATATGTAATCATAGTATCATTGGTGATGTGGAAAAAAATTATTTATGAAATAATCATGATTCAATTCTCATTACACATGAAGGAGCATGATGCATGGTTAATGACAAAGACTGTTGCACATAGAACACTAGTCAAAGATAACCACGAAGACTATTGCATAAGACATATCATGAGACTAATCATTACCCAATGCATTGGAGAACTATATTGATGCTGAAATCATAACAAGTTCATGAATATGTGTTCCACATAAATAATCATACATAAATAATCAAACATAAACCTAAGGGTTTGCTATGGGTTATCATACTCCAATCTGAAGCCATAAGATAAGGGAATATCATAATGGTGTCCATAAAATAAAGGAATTAAATCATGCATGGTCATTAATAAGGGAAAAATAGTTATAGATATTGCTAATTTATGTCTAATTAATTTTAAAAAAAATGAAAAAATGGTGTTTAAGAAACTCTAGTATTAAAACATTATAGTGGGGTTAAACGATAATATTAAAGGTCTTATGAAGAAAAAAATGGAATAATATGTTATATAAAAAAGTAAGTGATCCAATAATTTTTTCATAATAAAAGGATTATTTTTTAGAAAAATAATTGATTTCTTAAAAAAGATAATGGAGGGCACATGAAATTGGGTAATAATTCGAGAAGATCCATTAAATCGTGCTTTATTATAAGGAAGAGTCTAGTAGAAATTTTTTTAAAAACTTGCAAATGACTAAAAAAAGGATTAATGGATATTGATCCATGAATTTGAAAATCATAAATATAATTTATAATATTTACAAAAAATTAAAATGATGTTTTACTTGGGAAAAAACAGAGATTTAATATCATGATGGAATAATAGATGCTTGTGTTGAATCCATTACCTTATGTTTGATGGTGTTCTTCACATTATCATAATGTCCTAGATAATAAAATAAGGTTAATTAAATAATTAAAAAATCATTATACACGCATTTTTTATAATAAAAGTTTATTATTTTTATTAATTTCTTTTTGGATGTGTTATGCGATTTAATTTCATTGATTGGTAATTTTGGTTTGTTTGGTTTGTATGTTAGGTTTAAATGTATATATTTATGAAAGGTCATGTAATGTTGGGGTAATTATCTTAAATTGAACTTATATGGTATTTACGATATTATATAGGGTAAATTGGAATTATATATCATTTGTTTTTATGGAATGAGGATCAATCCTTAGATAAATAGTTATTGATAATGGTTTGGGTTTATTTTGGTTGTTTTCGATCATAAAAAAATTATAAATTATTATCATGTGCATAAAATTATTAAAGAGAATTACAGAAGATATAATTCTAATATTATAAAAAACATTAACCATAAAAATGGTTTCTTTACCTGCCCATAATATGGTAATAGAAAATGGAAACATCATTATCCTTGAATTCAATAAATTAACAAATCACAGATGATAGCCACATTGTTTAGTATAAAATCATGGGAATGACAAATTATCATTATTTAATGTATTAGAATAATAAAATTTTATTATTTTTAGGGTACATTAGTTATCATATGATTTTTATTAGGAGAGTTGAGTTAATAAAAAAAACCAAAATTAACATTATAATAAGTTAAAAAAAAGAGGGTATTACTTATTGAATCCTTCTTCATAAGAACCAAAATAGGATATTGGTTTTGGTATTTTGTTAAGAAGACAACTATTAAAAGTATAACAGTGTCTTAGAAAGATATTTGATCAAAATTTGGACAATTCTCAAGGCATGGGAGGTGTGAGGAGAAGTGGTGGCAAGGGGTTGTATTATAATGGAGGAGAGGGGGTTTTTTCATTATTTTAATAATTAGTTGATTATTTTGTCTCAAGACTATAAATCGATTTATAATTATCATCAAAAATTTCAAAATAATGAATGGGAGTTCTAGAATATGGTTCTTACATTAGCGATGACTCAAGGAAATGTGAATTAAACATATAATGTATAACTACCCGTAAATCACAAAAAAAATCAAGTATTATAGAAAAATTATAAAAATAATCCAATTTTTTTGATATGTAGAATTTAAAAATTGGATCCATTTTATTAAAATAATTTTATAAATATGAGTAATTTTATTTTTTATTGAAATAATAATTTATATGAAAAATAAATATTTTAAAATTATAACAGATTGTATAATGCTTTGAAAAATTAACGGTGGTCTTATTAAATTTTCTAATAATAATAAGATGAAAAAATATTAATTTAGGAATAAATTTTGTGAAAATAAATATTCAATTAAATTATTAAATTAACCATAATATTATAATTAAGTATTTATTACTTACAAAAAATAAAAGAACATAATTAATAATTCTTAAAATATTTATTTACCTATACTATGATATAAATATATCATAATGTCACTTACAATATGGAGAAAATTTATCTAAACACTCTTTGGAGATGTTTATTAGAAAAGTTTTCAGTTTACTATTCATAAATTAATGTTACTATACCAATGGTCAAGTTTCCATTCCTTTGATATATGTTCCTTACCATCTATAAATTACATATATTTCATTAATTAACCATTTAAAAAAATATTGTGTTCTTAATATGATTTTATGTTACTATACTATATGATATTATTATAAGAAGGTAATTTCCACTGATAGAATTAAGGTTCATTACATTGTTCCCCATTTATGAAATATCTCCAAAAAATGTCGTATTCCATTCTAGGAAAAAAATATATGTGGTAATTTTCATTCATCACATCATCTATTTCCAATGTGGCCTCTTCATACTTAAGGTATCACCATATCACTTTGACCATGTGAGTAGCCTTGTTATATAGAACATTAACTCAGTGATCCAATATCATCACTGGCTTCTCCTTATAAGAAAGACCATTATCCAACTGTACCACCTATGAAGTCAATACATATAAAGGATCTCGTATGTAATTACTTTATAGGGACATATAGAATAAATAATGTACATAAGACATAGTAGGTGGATATTCTAGTTGAAATGCCACAACTCTGACATGATCAAGAATCTCAGAGGTACCGATGTACTTGGGAATTATCTTTTCTTTCATACCAAATCACATGACCTTCTTCCATGGAGTTATTTCAAGGAATACGATGTCTCCAACATTAAACTCAAGGACTAATCAGTGATTGTCTACAAAACACTTTTGTCTAATTTTCACTACCTTCATGTGTTGCTGAATGTTTTTCATATTTTATAAAATATATTCGAACATTTCTGGTCCAAGAAGCTTATTCTCACTAACTACATCCTATCATGTTGGTGTTCTGCACCTTTTAGCATAAAGGGATTCATATGGATCCATTTAGATTCTCAAGTGGGAACTATTATTGTAAGAGAAATAAACCTGAGGTATATGATGGTTCCAACCTCCTTTAATGTCCATAGAACATGCTCTCAAAGTTTCGTTTAGTTTAGGAATATTTATCTCATATTGGACATCAGTTTGGGGATGAATGTTCATACTGAAGTTACGCTCAGTGATGAGATCATGTTAGAGACATTTCCACAGCATCGAGGTTAATCTTAGATCATGATCAAATAAAATCCATAATGGTACTCCTTATAGATTTACCACCTCTTTGATATATAATTGTGATGTTTAATCTAATCATAAGTTCTCTTGAATCATGATAAAGGGAGTTTTCATTGTATGACTATCAATAATAAACCACATATAATTATTCCCTATGGATGTCTTTGGAAGTCCAATGAAAAAAATCCATCGTGATATTTTCCTATTTCCTAGTTGGTATGGGTATTGTTTTCATTATACCATTATACGTTTTACATTCATCATCCACATTCTACCATTCCATAAACATTGATATATATTTATCAATATCCTTCTTAATATTATCCCACCAATAGTTCTCTCAAATATCTTGGTACATCCATTTTCTCCCTATCTTCATAGAGAAATTCGATCTATATGTGTTGTTTAGATGCTCATTATTTATCTATAGATCATATGTTACACATAATCACGAAACAAACATCATGACACTTTCTTCATGTATTTGGAACTTTGAGTATTTCCTATTTTTGATAGCTTCCACCCTTTTCTGAATTCTAACATCATTTCATGAGCATCATTTATTCTCTCCAAGATGGATGGTTGGGAAATAATTTTAGAAATGATCGATGATCTTCCTCCATTAATGATTCCTATTTCCATCCTATTAAGTGTAAAAATATTGGATCCTTCTAAATTCTCATAATTTATAATGATGCATGATCCTTTCTACTAAGATCATTCTCGACCTTAATTGCTTTACGAGGATGGTAGTGGATTGAGAATTTGTAATCATTAATGAGTTCGAACTATATTCCCTGGTGCATATTAAGATCATTCTATACAATTATACATTTGAGAGTATTCTAATATTTATATCTTATACTTCTTCCCACAGTGTTAATTTCACAAGATTTTTAATCTGAGGATCACAACCACCTACTCCATATCATTCATAGGATTGTTTTTCTCGTGAATTTTAATATACCTTGAGATGTAGGATATAACTTTATCAAATTTGATTATTAAACAACCTAATATATTTTTTTAACCAATGAAGTATACAAAAATGTGTAATCCACTTGTTGAGTGTTTGAGTACTAGTTCATTGATAATCCTCTTTTTGAGATCCTTAAATCTCTTATCACATTATTGAGTCAAAAAAACATCACTCCCTTCCGTGTCCACTTCATTCTTGGCTTTCAGAATCGTGAAAATTTCGCCAAAAAATTTCAACACTACCCAACTAGGCTAAGGAAACTAATAATCTCAATTACAGATGTTTTCTTTGGCCACTCTTCGACTACATTTTTCGTGAAAGGTTCCATGGGTATTCCTTTTTCAGTCATAACATGCCCCAAGAATGATACATCCCAAATCTAGAACTCACATTTACTATAATTTGAATAAATTTTCCCATTTGAAAAATTATTCAGTATATTATTCAAATTCACCTAATGTTCCTCTATGATCATGGTTTAAATATGAATATAATCGACAAAGACTGCCACAAATTTTTCAAGGTGATTACTAAAGACGCTATTCATTATATAAATAAATATTTATTGAGAATTAGTGAGTATGAAGGGAAACACTAATTGCACATTGTGTTTATACCATTTTTGAAACGTTATCTTGGGAATATATTCCTTCCTCACCATTAAATAATAATATCCCGCCCAAAGTTCAACCATTGAGAAATAAATTTCCCCACATAGCTGATTGAACAATTCTTCTATATAAGGCAGAGGATAATTGTTCTTTATAATGATTTCATTGATCTCATAATGATGAATGAACATGCTCATTGATCCATATTTCTTGAAAATGAATTCGATAGGTGCACCCCATGGTGAGGCACTCATCTGTATATAACCCCTAAATAGATTCTCCTGTAACCACTTTATCAACTCTTCCAGCTCTTTGGTAGCCATTATCTAAGGTGACATTGATATATAAAGAGATCTAGTAATAGGTTCAATTGAGAAATGAACCTCTCAGTCAGGAGGAATACTAGAAAACTCTTCAAGGAACATGTAACGTCCCGACCCAACTTACCATTCAACCTAGTAGCTGGACCGGTTGCCACATGTCCTCAAGAGCATCCCCCAGAATGCCAGAGGCTACCGACTAGCAGCGAGGGCCTAGGTGAGTTCGTGGGGAGACTATGCCCTCATTACGAAAGCATCACAACGGAAGTACAACATACTACAGTGGAAGAAGGTAACCAATAGACAACACAAAGACAGTCCAAATGTATAACCAAAATGAAGGATCCGATATAAATATGATGGTTCAAGTCAATACAACACAATAAAAGTACACAAATACCAAAAGAAACCAAAATGTATCCCCAGTCGCATCGCAAGCCTCAGCTTGGTCTCGTTCACTCATACTCTGAGAAGCAAGTCACGTACCTATACTAAGGATATTCCCCTTATCCATACCTGAAATCATATAATCTTCTTGGGTCCAATAACATGACCCAAACAGCATGTGAGACTAAATCCAAGTAGGCAACCACCAAAGATCTGTGCTAATCTGTTAGTGAATATATAAACAAGCAGTGTAATATGAAAAGCAGTAAACAAGGGAAACAACAATGACAGACCCAAGCTTGTTCTTTGACTTGGCATCGCTTCAATTATCCATTCCACTCATCAAAAATTTCATCCATGTGTTCAAACCATTCCTTGAGCCCATTCTTGGTATACTCAATCGGAAACCATGCATCACTAAGGGAGAAAATACACCTACATCCTACAATCCTATTCCAGTGAACCTCTAGGACCCCGACATCGCTCTACGAGCCCGTTCCGATGAACCTCCTAGGTACCTATCCTCACTCTAGGTAAGGTATTATCCTTCAACTGAGCCCGTCCCCAGAATCCAATAAATAAGATCTGGGTATTGCCCATGACATATCATGCCCTGTTGAGTCCATCCATGGCATCTCATACTAGATCCATGATTCACTTGAAATTACAGTAACAATTCTCGTATGAGTTCGTCCATGGAAACTCACATTTGTTCCATGGTTCACCCATGACTTTGTTCACATTTAAAACAGCTCAAAAGCATTTAACTCGCGTGGGCTAGCAATTCATGAATTTTCATACAAGGGTTAATGGGAAACACTCCATCCCATCACCTAAACCATTTCAATTAAAATTTCATCATATTTCAATTCCATTCAAGAAATTCCTTTTTTTAACAACCCACAAGGGAATGAAAAGGCATGCCACATAGGCATCCTGAGTCAAAAATCCATAAAAGAGCCATTGAAGGCAACACACCCAAGGGGTGGTTCCTGTACAAGGTATACAACCTAACACAAGAATATACAACCCTGTTTAGATTACCTATAACATGCTAGGTAATAACAAGTTTGAAATTCATGATCATGCAACACCCCAAAAGTGGGGGCGTGACACTCTGGCATATATAAACAGCCTAACAATCAATGAAAAGCATGAGACCACTTACATTAGGCTCGTACAAGATAGATCGCCCTATATCAGGCTTTGATTCATCCTGATTTGGGAGAAATATGTTGAATAGACAAAGAACAAGAAATTAGGGCATATAAGCCTTAATCCAATCTGCATTCTTCATAACCAGAAGAAATGAAAAGGATTAAAAAGGAACTGAGGACTTACCGTTGCTGATCTAATGAGATGAACGACGCTAAAATCGGTGTTCAGACAGAGAAGAAGGCTCAAATTCTCCAATGCCTCCTCAGAGCTCTCCCTTGTTTCTATCCGGTTGAAGGAGAAGAGAATAAGTTTAGGTTTTATAACTTTTAATGAATTTAATTATAAATTAATTAAAAATCAAAACACAGCAGGTCGAACGGTTTACCTCCACAGCATGCCAAACCGTGCAGAGACCGTGTGGACCTCATTGGAGGGAATGGGGTCGCCACACGGCCACCCCGCATGGTTTCCCCAAACCGTGCGTAGGCCATGCTCTTGCCTCTTCCAAGCCTGCACCAGGCGCACGGTTTAGCCAGGCCGTGCGCAGGCCATGTGGAAACTGTGTGCCAGGCCATTTTCAGCCTCCAACTTGGTTCCGGGCTCCGAACAAGCCCTGGACACCTCCACAACTCCCTCGATCATGTTAGGCATCCACATTAGGCCTCAACAAAATAGTTTAACTGAAAATAAAAGGATCTGTACCTCATACGAAAACCTGGGTTCTTACAATCTTCCACCATTATAGCAATTCGTCCCCAAATTGCTCTCTAAAGGGTGGTCACGATTTTTCTACGAACAGCTCTGGCCACTGATCACGTATGTCGGTCTCCCGCTCCAAAGTCTCATCTTGTAAACATCCATGCTGCCATAGCACCCGTACTAGAGGAACTGACCGGCCTCAGAGAACCTTCATGATCTTATCAACGATACGAATCAGATGCTCCTTAAAGGTTGCATCTACCTGAAGCTCAACCTCCTCATGCTGGAAGGTATGAAATGGGTATGAATAGTATCACCGTAACTGATTAACATAGAACATGTCATGCATGGCTCGGTACGTCTGAGGTAACTGCAACTAATAGGTTACCGGACCAACCCTCTCAAGAATCTTAAAAGGCCCAACATATCTCGGCGATAGCTTACCCTGTCTCCTGATCTGCCAGTGCCCCAGCCTTGGTGAAATATGCAAGAAAACCTGATCCCTGACCTCAAACTCTAGGGTTCGTTTGCGGTGATCAGCATATGACTTCTGACGAGACTGTGCGGTAGCCATCCACTTCTCTATCTACTGGACCTATTCCAAAGTCTCTTGAACAAGACATTATCCCTATAAAGCTTCCTCACCCACCTCTAACCATCACGGGGGTGATCAACATGCCATACCATATAAAGCCTCGTACGCTACCATCTGTATAGTTTCCCGATAACTGTTTTTATAGGCAAACTCAACTAGGGGAATATGCCTCTCCTATGATCCCCAAAAATACAGGAATCATTCTCGTAGAATTTCCTCCAGCACTTGTATCGTATTCTCTGATTGGCTATCAGTTTGAGGGTGGTATGTTGTGCTCAGAAGCACCTGTGTACCCAGCGCCCTCTGAAAACTCTGCCAGAAACGTGACGTAAAAAAAGAATCTCTGTCTGAAACAATGGTTCATGGGACCCCGTGGATTTGTACTATCTCTCGGATATACCACCTTCCCAGCTCATCCACACTGATGGTCTCCTTGATCATAACGAAATGAGAAACCTTTGTACGTATATCAACAACAACCAACATAGCATCGTTAACTCGAGGTGACCTTGGCAAACCAGTCACGAAGTCCATCGCAACATCCTCCAATTTCCACTCCAGGATAGGTATCTACTGTAAAATCCCAGCTGGATGCTAATGTTCCGCCTTCACCTACTGACAGGTGGAACATCTCATGATAAAACTAGCCACTTCGCATTTCATACCTATCCACACGTACTGTCGGTTCCAGTCATGATACATCTTAGTGACTCCGGGATGAACTGCCCAAACTGAAGCATGAAAGTCCTTCATCATCTCCTCTCTAAAATTTACTGAAACCCATACACATCCATGGATATGAAGAACATAATCCTCGCCTATCGTCCAACCAAGAAGAGGTTCCTTACCTAGCACACGTTCTCATAGAACTGGGCCTTCTGAATCTAACAGTTGTCTCATCCTTACTCTATCCATGAGGGTAGAAGTCACAGCTAAAGACAATAGAAAAGACTGCCCTTGGCTACTCTACACATCAATATGTGTCTCAAATAACAAGGACATAAGCTTCCATTCGTTGCTAGCATGTTGCACTTTCTGCATTTGTTTCCTCCTGCTCAATGCATCGTCCACTACATTACCCTTACCAAGCGTATAAGCTAGCTCGAAATCAAAGGATTGTAAGTACTCCACCCATCATCACTGCCTAACATTCAGATCACACTGAGTAAAGATATATTTGAGGCTCATTTGGTCTGTGTGCACCACAAAATGCTCTCCCAACAAGTAGTTTCTCCAATAGAGCATCGCATGAACAACTTCTTCTATCTCAAGATCGTGCTTTGGATAATTCCTCTCATGTGGTCTCAGCTGCAGAGATCCGTACGTCATGACTTTGTCTCCATGCATCAACACTTCACCCAGCACAATACCTGATGCGTCACAATAGACCGTGTAACTCATGCCCTATTCTGGCAGTATCAGGACTTGTGCTGATGTCAACCTTCCTTTCAGCTCCTGAAGGCCTGCTTCACAAGCATCTGTCCATAAAAATTTCACACCCTCCTTAGTCAAGCCTGTCAACTGCGATGCTAAGCATGAGAAATCCTGTATGAAATGACGATAATAACCATCAAGCCCCAGTAAACACCATATGTCAAAGAAATTCTTGGGTTTTTCCCATGGAACCACAGCTCTAACCTTCTCTGGGTCTACAGACACTCATGTCTCAGAGATAACATGGCCCTAGAAGTGAATCTGATCCGTCCAAAAGTGACACATATTAAGCATTGCATATAGCTGATTCCCTCTTATTGTATTTAGGATGATCTCAAGATGGTTGGCATGGTCGTTTCGATTTATAGAATACACCAAAAACTCATCCATGAAAACCACGACGAACGAGACCAAATAAGGATGGAACACACGATTCATCAAGGCCATTAAAATTGCTGGTGTGTTTGTGAGACCAAACGGCATAACCAGATACTCATATAAACCATACCTTCTACGAAAAGATTTACGAGGTATGTGTGCAGGTCGAACATGCACCTGGTGATACCCTGACCTCAAATAAATTTTCGATAACACCCTATCTCCTCGAAGCTAATCAAACAGGTCATCTATCCATGGCAAGGGATATCGGTTTTTAACCGTTAGTTTGTTCAGCTTCCGATAGTACACACATAGCCTAAGAGTCTCATCCACTGTTTTCACAAAAAGGACAGGCCAACCCCACATAGAAGTACTAGGATGAATAAAACCCTTTGCCTCCAAATATTCGAGCTATTTCATGAGCTCTTGCAACTCCATCGTAGCCATCCTATAAGGAGGAATAGATACCGGTGCATCTCCTGGCACTATCTCAATAAAGAATTCCTCATCTATCTCAGGAGGTAAACCTGAAAAGTCATCAGGAAAAACATCCCTGAAGCACTCAAATACCGGAGGAAGGTCCATCTGACTCACTCCCGGATCACCCAGAAACAAACTATCTATCTGGGCTGTTATCCTGCATGACCCGTGACACTCTGGTCCAGCTTGTCTTGCCTGGAGATCCCACTCGCCATTAAGAGTAAACACTGCACCCTCTGGTGATGTGAAAATCACCCTCTGGTGATAACAATCTATGTAGGCCCAGTTGGCTACTAGCCAGTCCATACTGAGAATGACGTTGAGACCTATCATCTTGATTACATAAATATCCCAGACGAAGTGACACCCTCCAACCTCAAGGGGAAACCCTCTGCACTTACGTAAAACATCTGCCCTAACTCTTAGTGGTGTTCCTAGAATCAAGACGCCATCAAGAGACAAAACAACTAGCCCAAGGCTTTTCACTATATGTGCAGATATAAAACTGTGTGACACACCTGTATCAAAGAGGGAAGATGAAATAACAGATGCTACTAAGATCGTACCTCTCACCGTAGACGGTCCCGCTCCATGATCATCGGATGTAGGATGCACTGCATACATCTGTCCTGAACCACGACCCTGTGATAAAACCTCACTACCCAGATCTATCCCACTCTGACATCTCGGTGTAGCATGTGCCTGGCATCCTCTTCCAAGACCACTACCTCAGACTGATCGGCCAGTCGCACCCCAACTACCTATCTGATGAGAAGTTTCCGACCCTGCTCCTGCATATAGAGTCAGTGCGGACCCTCTATCGCTAGCTGCTGTTGGAAACGTTCTGTAGAAGCGTTTAAGATGACCCATCTAGCCACATGATCGGCAATCGACTAGATCAATCGGATACTGTGGCTTTGTAAATCCCAGCCTACCGCACTGGTAGCACCTCTGATTTCTAGCCGACGATAGGTTATGACTGCTGGAATCACCGTGTGGAAGCTCTAGACAATGCTTCTTAATAATAGTCACTGCAATACCTGATCTCGATGTCAAATCGCTCTGGTTCACACCTCCATCCTCTCTCAGGTTACGTTCTGTGATTAGCTAATGGTTCACAATTCTAGAAACGGTAGTCAACCTGAAGATATTTACATGAGATCAGATGTCATATCTAAGACCATCCTCAAAATGCCTTGCCCTCGACAGCTTATCGCCCATCAGGATAGGTGCGAAGCACTGAAGCTCAGTAAAACGGGCCGAGTATTCCATCAATGATAACATGCCCTGTTCCAGACGCACGAACTCACAGGCTTGATCGGCCCTCAAAGTCTCAGGATAAAAGAAATCGTAGTAGGTCGTATGAAACTCTAACCAAGCCATCCTCCGATGACAATCTGACTGGGTGATCACATCCCACCACCTCTTGGCGGAATCACGCAACATGTACGTAGTGAGCTTGAACATCCTCTCCGGAGGCGTCTCCAGATGCTCAAAGATAGCTAGTATCGCCTACAACCAGGACTATGCATCCTGTGGTCCTCCATCCCCTGAAAACGTAGGTGGATGCTGCTGAAGAAACTCACGTGTCAACTCTGCCATAGTCGGGGCAAGTCGCGGTGCTCCCTGAACGGTCTGCATAAAATTCAACAAGCTCTCACAGAACTGTGCCTCAACACTTGTGTCCGGTATAGCTGTTGGTGTCGTAGCTGGCACAACTGGAGTTTCCTCTAGTAGCCCATGACCTACCATCTCCAAAATGTGGTCGTCACCTCTCTCCCAACGTACCACTGGAGGTTGTCGTGGTGTCATGAGTCTGGAATGCCAAACACATGCCTCAGTTCAAGATATTTGAAGGAGTATCTAAACTCACGAGCACAAGAACCAGGACAGGACAGGTCATGATCTTCCTAAAAACCACGTCAACCCACAACTTGCTTCTAAATCCAGGACTGCGTAAGGAAGAGTCACCAAAAACCACTAGAGTTACTACCTCTTTCCCACTCAGAAGTGGGCTCTAGGTCAGACTCTATTTTCAACATTAATTCTTTTAACATCCTTTGTTCCAAAGTGTTAACCAATGGTCCACCAAGTTCTGATCCCTGAGGGCCCATAACACCTCATGAATCAAAATTTGATGCCCATATAACAATCCAATTTAATTTCTTTTAGAATTTACATCCCATTGGTGCGTCATTTCCCAATCCATAAGGGCCCATACACCTTATGAATTGAAAGATAACGTCACACCTCATTCAGTGCACCCAATCTAACACAACAGTAGGCACATTTATCAATCAAGTATCAACACAGCATGCAATAGCTATCAAAACACCTATCACAAAAACATGAAATATCTAATGCATCCTAGATAGCATTGCATAATTCATGACATGTGATTCCTATCAAGGTGCCTATATGATGCATGAGATGGAAAAACCTCATCTCATCGGGTTGTAAGAAAATAAAACCCAAACTAATATCAACAGTATCAGTAAAAACCATGTGCATCACCCAATGGTGAAATCAGAAAAACAGTAATAATCAAAACCAGATACACAATTACACACGAGGAAACTTGGATTTTCCCTGTACGCGGGTTTGAAACTCCTAGGCAGAGTTTATTACCACAGTCCCTTCCCTTCCTACTCTTGTCTCTAGTCTCCAAATAGTAGGTCATAGCAGAAAAGGAAAACCCCTCTGATACAACATTGTAACATTTCGACCCGACTTACCATTCTACCCGGTAGCTGGACCGGTCACCACATGCCTTAAGTGTATCTCCCCGAACACTAGAGGCTTCCGACTAGCAGCGAGTGCCAAGGTGAGTCCATGGGGAGACTATGCCCTCATTACCAAAGCATCACAGCGAAAGTACAACATAAAATAGCGGAAGACGGTCACCAACAGACAACACATAGACAACATAAATAGATAACCAAAATGAAGGATCTGATATACATATGATGGTGCAAGTCAATACAACACAGTAAAATTACACAAATACCAAAAGAAACCAAAAGGTATCCCCAGTCGCATCGCAAGCCTCAGCTTGGTCCCGTGCACCCCTACTTCGAGCAGCAAGTCAAGTACCTGTACTAGGTCTTTTCCCCTTATCCATACCTAAAATCATATAATCTACTTGGATCCAAAAACATGACCCAAACATGGTGTGGGACTAAATCCTAGTAGGCAACCACCAAATATATGTGCTAATCTGTAAGTGAATATATAAACAAGCAGTGTAATATGGAATGTAGTAAACAAGGGAAACAAGAAAGACCGACCCAAGACTGTGCTTTTCTTTGGCATCGCAACAAGTATCCATTCCACTCATCAATAATTTCATCCATGTCTTAAAACCATTCCTTGAGCCCGTTCCTGGTATACTCAATCAGAAACCAGGCATCACTCTGAGAGAAAATCCATCATCACCCTACAAACCCGTTCTGGTGAACCTCTAGGACCCCAGCATCTCTCTACGACCCCGTTCTGGTGATCCTCCTAGGTACACAGCCTCGCTTTAGGTGTGGTATAGTCCGTTAGCTGAGCCTGTCCCCAGAATCATATAAATAAGATCCGGGTATCACCCATGACATATCATGCCCTATTGAGTCCGTCCATGGAATATCATACTGGATCCATGATTCACTCTACATTACAGTAACAAGTCTCTTATGAGTTCGTCCATGGAAACTCACATTGGGTCCATGGTTCACCCATTTCTTAGTTCACATTTAAAATAACTCAAAAGCATTTAAATCACGTGGGTTATAAATTCATGAATTTTCATGCAATGGTCAATGGGTAACACTCCATCGCATACCTGAAACCATTTCAATTATAATTTCATCATATTGCAATTCCATTCATTAAATTCCATTTTTTAACAGACCACAAGCGAATAAAAAGGCATGCCTCATAGGCATCCTGGGTCAAAAGTCCATAAAAGTGCCATTCAAGGAAACGCACCAAAGGGATAGTTCCTGTCCAAGGTATAAAACCTAACTCAAGCATATAAAACCCTATTTAGATTACCTATAACATGCTAGGTAATAACAGGTGTGAAATTCATGATCAATATACACCCCAAAAGTGGGCGCGCGACACTTAGTCAAATATAAACAGTTAGAAAATAAGCAAATAGCACGAGACCACCTACCTTAGGCTTGTACTAGATTGCTCATCCAGTATCAGGCTCTGATTTGTACCGATTTGGGAGAAATCTAAAGAACAGACGAAGAATAAGAAATTGGGGCATATGAGCCTTAATCCAATCTGTGTTCGTTATAACCAGAAGAAAGGAGAAGGATTAAAAATTATTCGAGGACATACCATTGCGGATTTAACGAGATGAATGGTGCTCGAATTGGATTTTGGATGGAGAAGAAGGCTCAAATTCTCCAAAGCCTTCTTGGAGATCTCCCCTGCTACTGTCCGGTTGAAGGAGATGATACTAGGTTTATGTCTATAACTTTTAATTAATTTAATTAAAAATTAATTAAAAATCAAAACATAGTAGGTTGCACAGTTTACCTGTACGGCCTTCCAAATCATGCAGAGACCGTGCGGACCTCCCTGGAAGGCAAGGGGAAGCCGCACGGACACCCCACATGGTTTCCCCAAAACATGTGTAGGTCGTGCTCTTGCCATTGCCAAGCCTCTACCAGGTGCACGGTTTAGCCAGGTCATGTATAAGCCATGTGAAAACTGTGTGCCAAGCCATTTTCATCCTCCAACTTAATTTTGGGCTCTGAACAAGCCCCATACACCTCCGTAACTCCCTCGGTCAAGTTAGGCATCCACATTAGGCCTCAACAGAAAAGTTAAACTGAAAAGAAAAGGATTCGTACCTCATATAAAAACCTGGGTTCTTACAGAAAACATAAGTATAGTCCCTTATAATGGGAATCTCTTCAAGAATGATTCTCTCTTTTTTCACAATAATTTGAGCTAGGTCTTATTGATCGTAAGGTTGTAATTTCCCCACATGAGACAATTATTTTAATGGAGATTAATCCTCATACTTAAACATGTACAGAATTGGAGGATGCTTTGGTAGTTGAAGACTAGTATCCTTTTCTTAACAGTTTATATGTGACTTTTATTGAGATACTAATTCAATACCCAACATAAACTCCAACTCCACCAAATGGATTATAATAATATTTTATGGGAGTTTCATTCCACATACATTCTTTGGGGAGAAGTACAAAAAATCTGGATGTAATAACTTCCCCATTTGTAGATCTCAAAGATAACTCAGCCTCCAAATATTGAGGTGGTGTTTGACTAGTTCTATAAAAATTTAAAGATATAAAAAAATTCATAGAACTAGAGTTGAATAGTACATTCACTATTCTTGAATGAAATACCTGTGTACCTATCACGGCATCATTTTCCAACTCTGCCTTTAGAGTAGTTATAGAATATTACCTTCCATGTTTCCTTGGAGGTTGTTGTTGATTTCCTATAACAATATCAATCCTAGGTAATTGGATTTTTAAATGATCATGTTCCTTATAGTTGAAACACATCATTATTGGTTGAGTGTTGATTTGATCCTAATTTTTTCCTCCACATCAGTGGAAGTATTCATATCCCTTTCGAAGTTCTTAGCTAGATTCGATATTCTTCCACATCATATTTATTTCTTGTTTCCTAATTGATAGTTCCCAAGATGTCTCTCTCCACAATTTTGACATAAGGGATATTTAGTCTTCTTTCCATCATACGATTTGTTTCTTATCTCCCCATATTAAACTCTATTTTCTAGTATTTTTCTTCTTGTCCCATGATACCATTGAGAGTCTAAGATATCAATTTCAATGTTTAGGTCACAATATAAAATCTCCTCATAATTGTAGAAGTCTCAAATCAGAAAATCTTTTTATAGACAAGGCTTTAGATTACTAAAGAAGCGATCAAACTTTCATTCAATGTTCATGAAAATATCAGAGGCGTATCTTGCAAGAATTTCAAAAATATCTTCAAATACCCATAAAGAATCATCTTACTTTTTATAAATTCTGAGGAACTCTATTTCCATCTTGATAGAGAGGGTACATGGAAAATATTTATTGAAAAACATTTTCTTGAATTTCACCAAATCCATGGAATCAATTTCCTCCTTGGAACTTTTATTTTAGATTACTATCCACCGGTGATCAACATCCCCCGTAAAAAATATAAAACTCCATCATTCCATTATCTTATTATGATCCCTTAAGGATATAGAATATATTTTCAATTGATTTGACTCACTATTCTATGAGGAGGAGATCATAAGATCCACTAAACATGTGAGGCCTTTTCTACATGAAGGATTCGACAATGAATTTCTATTTATTTCTAAATGGAGGGTGTTTCACTTGATTCAACGTATTATTCATAACGTGATCTAGTTTAGAAAGTAAATTTATGATGTTTTGAGCACCCATTCCCATCATATTTGGAATAAAATTAGGGAAAGCATCACAATCTTCTATCACATTAATTGTTGTAAGGAGCTCTTCTATTTCCCTCAATAAACTTTGAAAAGGACGTGCAATTAGGGGGATTGAATACATATCTAATACCATTTTAAATGATTTGATTTTAATTAAAAAGGATATCATATCTTGTGATTAATATGTTTTAATCTAGTTTATCGGTGGATTATTACCAAAAAAATACTATTATTCGCTTTTTTGCCCTTAATAGTAATTTATAATGAACTTATGTATTTAAAAAAGAATATCTCCCATAAATGTCAAACCTAGTGCACAGTAAGTCCCTTTTCCCTGTACCATGTTACAAGGAGTCATGCCTGGAATACATTTTTGGATTCTTTACACTTTGGTACATTTGTTCCAAAACTATTCCCACATGTAGTATCTAGGTAGAGATTTATTTTCTTAATAAACCACATACTCTATACATAACAAACTTTAGGAGGGTTTTTTAGACTTATTCTTATCACAATGGTTCTTACAAATGTTCTCGATTCATAATCTCCAAAAAAATTAAACCTTCCTATGAAACCACATATATATAGCCTAGACTATTTCACATATTATTACGTTATTTCAAACATAATTAACTATCAAATTACATGACAAGGATCATATTGTCAAGATTGTTTGGAATACTATGAATATATAACGGAAAACATATGACTAAATAGAAAAACTATTTATTTATTCTATACTATAGGATCTTAACTTCCTTTTTACCATACATGTGCATAAGATAACCGAGGGATAACCCAAAAAAAGGGATTAGCTAAAAATACCAGTGAAGTATTAAACATAAGAATAATGCATAGAACATGGGTTAAAAGGGATAATAGGATGACATAAAAGTCATGGATATACATAAGAAAGTAGAAAATATTTAATCATTGTGTCATAGTAGATTTTTACACAACATAAAACTTGAAATTAGCATGATTCAATGTTGATTGAACATTAATGAGCATCAGTCAAGGTTAACCACCAAGATTGTTGCACATAGAGCATGAGTTAATGATATCCACCATGGCTGTTACACATATAGTCTGAGGAGAATAAAAATTACCCAAAGAATTAGAATGAAATCTCGGTTCACCCCTTATAAAATGTTCATTAAAATGTGTTCGGCCTGAACAATCATATAAAAGGAATCAAACATAAACTTAAGGGTTAACCGTGGTAATAATTAGGTATCATATCTTAATAAAAAGGAATAACATAAGAGAATATCAAAATAATGTCTATGAAATATAGTATTTTAATCAGATAAGGAAATTCATAAGGAAAACTAGTAATATATCATGATAAGTAATGTCAAACTAAAGTGAATAAATGTAAAAATGTTATTTAAGATACATCAAAATATATCATTTTTGTGCACTTTAAGAAAAATATTAAAGAAAATTTAATGAATAAAATGGAATAATATATTTATATAAAACCATAATTGAAGTAAGATATTATTTATAATAAAATGTGTTATTTTTACAAAAATAAGTGTGTCTTAAAGAAGATTATTTAGTGCTCTTGATAAAGGGTAATAACTCAGGATGTACCGTTAAAACGGGATTGCTTATTAGGAAGAATCGAGTATATAACAATTTAAAAACATGTGTATCACCAAAAAATATGGAAGAATGGTTCTTGATGTATGATTTTGGTAAATATAATCAACTTTATAAGATTTAAAAAATTTAATTATAATTTAATTTTGGTAAAAATAGAGAAATAATAACCCGAATGAATAATGGAGGCTCAGGTAGAATCCCTTACCAAAATTATGAAGGTGTTCTTCACATGATCTTATTGTCTTGGATAATAATATTAAATTAATTAAGTAATAATTAAATAACCATTTATATATATTTATTATTTATTATAACTTTATTAAGTCCATTTAAGTATTTTTTGATGGGTTACAAGATTCCATTACATCGTATGGGAGTGTTGGTCTCCAAGGGTTTCATGTTCGATTTACTTGTATATATGAACGAATGGTCATGAAATGTGGGGGTAAATACCAAAAATTGAAATTATATGTTATTATATATCCAAAATAGGTCAAATTGGACTTAAATATCTTTCATATTTATGGAATTAGGATGGATCAATAGATAATTAGTTAAAGATAATTGTTTGGGTTTATTTTGGTAGTTTTTAATCACAATGAACTGATTTTTTTATAAATTAATGTCATGTTTATAAAATGATCAAGAAAATTCTATAAGATATAATAAATATAAAAAATATTGTTTAACGAAAAATTAGTTTCATTAAAGACATGAAGATGGAAAGATAAACTCAAAACATCATTGTCCTTGAATGCAAAAAATTAACACATCAAATATGATATTTTCATTTTTCGTAAAAAAGGAAGAAAAAGAGAGATGATGGTGAATTATTCCATTTGAATAGTAAAATTCATGTATATTTAAGGTAATTTAGTTATTATACCATTTATAGTATGGGATTTGAGGAAACAAAAAATAAAAGAAAGGAACATGAAAAGAAATTAAAATAATTGGATGAGGAATTTACCTCCTGACACCTTCTTAAGAACCTCATTAGGAAATTTGTTTTTGTATTCTGTCATGAAAAAAATATCTTCGATGTTTCATAGGGGTTTGGGAGGATATTTGATCAAAATTTGGACAAGGCTCAAAGCTTTTTATGTATAAGGAGAAGAGGTGGAAAGGGTCGTATTTATAATGGATGGGAGAGGATTTTTCTCAATATATTAATCATATGTTTATTATTTTTTCCCAATACTATTCATAGTTTGAGAATTTTCATAAAAAATATTAACATAAAGAAGGGGAGTTTGACATCATAGTTCATAAATAAAAAATTTCTCATGTAATAGTGTATTGAACTTATAATCCATAAATACCGAAAATTATCTTATTTCATTATTCAAAAAAATTAATTATTTTAGAAAATTCAAAAAAAAATTAAATATATCTTTTTCCTGACATGTAGAATTAAAAATTGGACTTCATATAATTAAAATAATTGTCTATCTATGTGAAATTTAAATTTTTATTAAAATCCTTGTTTACTCAAAAAATACATAATTTTAATTTGAAAGTGATTTTATAATGATTTGAAAATTTAAAAAAGGTATCATAATTTTTAATCATAATAATAATACCTCAAAATATTAATTTATGAATATATTTTAGGAATATAAATTTTCTCTTAAATTATTTAATTAATCATAAAAATTTAATTAAATATTTCTGACTTACAAAAATACCAACACTTAATCAATAATTTATTAAATGATTATTTACATATACTATGATATAATAATATCATGTTTTCACTTATAAGATTGATATATTTTGTTTAAAATTTCATTGGAAAGGTTTCTATTCCTAAGGGTCATGTTCCTATTCTAATGGTCTAGTTACTATTCCTCTTGTATATGTTCCTTAACTTCTTGAAATTCCTTTTATTTCATTAATTATTCATTTAAAAAAACTGTTGTTGTGTTATTAATGTGATTTAATGTGATTATAATTTATGAAATAATTATAAAGAATTTACATTGACAGAATTCATGGTCCTTATATTTGGTCACAATGTAATTAATCTTATATATATGTTCATCCTATATTCATAATTTAATTAATCTTAATCATAAATTCCATTGAATTCAAAAGGTCAAAAATAAAACAATATTTTAATAATATTATTAATATTACATTGAAATTTGTTAAAACTAATTCTTTTATGTCACACAAGTTATCGAAGAAAATTAGCAATGTGTGTAACAGAAGCCAAACATAGTGATGCATGTGACACAAGATAATCTATGTGTTGTCTCTAGCATATGATTAACCTTTCTTATGTGCAAAGAATGAATATATTTGTTCTTTCATACAACACAGAAAATATTTAGTGTGGCGTGAAATAGAAAATTTTGAAATTATTAAATTAATTTGAAAAAATATATTGTACAAAATGATTAGTTGTTACAACCACAGAAAAAAATAAACACGATTATGATAAATATATACCATTGAATTTTCTTTTTGGGACTCTTTAACCTACTACAATATTGAGGACTACACAAATAGTTTTAAAAGAATACTTCTTTCATTTACTGCACAAACATCAACGTTCAGGAATGTGAACACTTTAATCACTCTACAAGAGTGTCTAGACTCATTTTTGTCATGAAATCATGTATTTTTAAATAAGTAATCATATAAAAAATTCCTTTAATTCGGTGTAATATAAATCATGATGTTTCATTCCCACATTAATTTTATACAACACCACTTCAACAGAGCATGTCACATCGGTAGAAGACAAACATCATAATGTTGTTATCTTTGATGATTAAACATTGTCCCATATATTTTCATGTGTCCAACACATCCATGTAAAAAGTTTTATAACCTAGTAATTATCATATATGTAATAGATATATTTAAGAGTTTATAACTACCCTGACCAAGAAATGGCAACGTCCATTTATAATATCAATACACAACCAAAAATATAAAGTGAATCATCATAATAAACCTCAAATGAAATTACATATTTTATAATAAGATGAATCATATCACAAACTATATTATCGTTAAAATAATCCATAATATTCTTAAACAATCCAATCGACCAAAATTCCTATTTTTTCTAGTTATAGTTGTTATAAGTGTTTCAATATGAGAAAATTCATTTGAGAACATACTATAGTGATAAAAATGAGAAATGAAACTCTACACCTGGGAAACACTATTTGCGGATACTCAAGAAACCATAATCTCTAAAATAGAAGGGACAATAATACACATTTAATCAAAACACTCTCCAAGAAATAGATCACATGATCTATAAAATCAAAAATCGATATATTCTTGAACAGTTTATAAAAATGATTAATTCCAGACACATACCATATATTCTATCAAGGATCCTTCATTAGTTATTAAACCCCAAGGATTTTATTGAAAATTTCAACCATTTACAAGTCCATAAACACATATATAACTACATTCATAATCCATATGATCCCAATGAGATAATTCATTATACCAAACATAATTTCATTGAAGTATTATTTCCCATAATTTCATATTAATTTCTTCTTTGGGAAATCATAAAAATTAATTACATCTAAAGATATCTAGAATGATTGACAATAATTGATAACTAAATTTTTCCTTCAAACAGATCCAATAAATCATCACTTTGTAGATGATGGAATCAGTTCAGAACCATCACCTAATTCAAATGAAGGTTATTGTAATGTAACAATTGAAATGAAATATTTCTTATTTGAAAATAGAGCATGATCTCTACGAGGAGACACACTATGGAAGCTGAATACCATCTCGAAGGAATCATCAAAATTAATACACACCACATGTATCTTTGAAGGGATATCAGATAAAGATACACAACACATGTATCTTTGAAGGGGATATCAGATAAAGAGATATAGAAATCATAAAGACAAATTATTGAACCTCTATCACAAACTCATTCTCCCATCATGGGGATTGTATAGATCCATGGTTTTTTATACATTAATATCACATATTGATTGCTGAATATTCATTACATTTCATAATCACATGTCAGTGGACCATAATATTTTAGTGATATTGGTGGCTACAAAAATAATCTTATTATTAAATGAAATATATATACATCATCACCCATAGATATATTCTCAAATAGTTATCCTCTTAGAAAAACCCTAGATAAACCATTATTTATAACCTAGTGAGTGGAACATAAGAATGTTTCTTCTAAGATACTCAGTTAGGGTAACCATTGGAGATATCAATATATGATCATATAAAATAATAGGATAATAATAAGGGTATGTGATTATAAAAATAACTTATGATGTTAAAAAAACCTACCATAAATAGTAATCATTATTCATGGAATAAAACTATATTTTTTAAGAAAACATATACCATAAGAGGGAGAACTCAACATAAATTAATCATGAACCAAAATATCATGTCATGTTATTTTGGAAAGATCGTAAATATAAGAAACCATTTAATAAATTATGTTTAACTACCAAGACCATTAAAATATAAGATCTGGATTTATCACATTATCCTTTTTGTGGATCAGGACACACATGTTTCCCATAGCGGACCAGTACTCTACTATTTCCCATAGTGGATCAGGCTCATTGACTTGGTTCACATTTTCTACTCATGAAATAAAAAGAATTATCCTTTTCATTATATGGATATATATATCCATCCTTTTTCATATTCAAAATCATAATTATTTGTAACACAATATCAAAAAATACTCATAAAATCATAACATAATATCCTATTTAAAATAAACAACTTTTGTAATCATTTAGTAAATTCACCATATCATTACGCATTATAAAAATGGGATTCATTAAAATTAATTCAATAAAGTCATTAAAAATGTAGATAAATATTAATGATTTTATTATTCATTTTATCCCTTGTAAATCATATGTAAAATCAAATGATTTTACCACTAATGAAAAATTATTTTTAACTATAATATGAAAAATATCCTGAAGAAAAATCTATTTCCATTATGTAGTTTTTTAAATAATTAAAATTTTTCAAAATAATTTATTTACAAATAATATTGAAAACATATAATTAATTATTTAAAGGTAATTTACAAAATTACTTTAAAAAGAAAACCTTTCTTCTGAAAAAATGTTTTTAAAATAAGAAACTCATAAGTTATTATTAAAATATGTTTTATGAATATAACCCTAAAAATATATAAAGGATAATTTTTAAGTGATTGAAAATAATTATTTTGGGATATAACCATTCATATTAGATGAAAACTTTTTCAAAAAATAAGTCCTTATCTAAATCAATTATTTAAATAATATTTAAAAAATATAAATGAATCTTAAAAATCATTTAAAACATTTTTGAAGTAAAATTTCATTTAAACTCTGATAATAACTTGTTAAAAAATATAATATTTTATAGTATTTTTTAAATTTATATTGAAAATTTAAAAGGGAAGATTTAAAAATCACTTAAATCAATTCTTGTGGGAAAAATCATTTCCACATGGAAAAAACCTTTTTTAAACATAAAATATTTTTAAAATAAGTTTTTTGGTAAATAACCTTTAAAACATATTAAGGAATATTTAAAATAATTTAAAAATGTTCTTGAGAATAATTTCATTAAATGTTGATTTTTTTAATATGAAGCATTTTAAAAATCATTTTCATTTATATTATCATCGAAAAAAACAATATAATCATTAAATGTCATTTAGAAATATTTCTTAATGATGATAAGTTTTTCACAATCAATCATTTGAAAAAATAATATATCACAAATAAATTAAAAATTAATTTTTTATGATAACAACATTTTAAAATTATAAAATATTCATCAGAGAAAATAATTTTCAGGGTGGTGTAATTCTCAATCATTCCATACCCAATAAAAAATATTTACATCGCATTTTTGGTAAAATCCCAATATGTAATGTTTTCATAAAATGAAAGTAATATATACAATAAAAATTAATTAAAAATATCCAAATATAGGGTAAATTTGATTTAATCAATCTTATAGGAATAATAATAAAATAAAAAAATAAAAAAATGTATAAGGAAGGAAATGTGTTTTCCACTGAAGAGAAAATAAATTCATTTTTAATAAAAAAAATATTCTTGAATCCCAATTTTATAATGATAGTAAACTGAAGGGAATAAAATTCATTTCCTAAAATTACCTAATGATAAAAAAATTATTTAATTTTTTCATCGATTGAACAAAATATTTCATCATCATAATCATACACATAATCAACCACGATAAAAAATGAGATCTTATAATAAAATCCTTACCACCGAGCAAACATTTTATTGAAAACCCCATGAAAGAATAATTATTACAAAAAATTTATTTATAATAAATTATTTATTTATATTAAATTTAAAACGGGTTTTATTTACATATAATAACATATGGTAGGTGCATAACAAAAGATATGTCCCAAATAAGGTATATTGAGACTAAAATCCCTCACCACTTTCGTAACATATTAACTATAAACCACATAAAAGAGAAAAAATAAAGTGGATAATTTAATTTAAATAACTATCATTATAATAATATTATAATACATCATGGGACACATATAAACCACATAAATGATAAAGGTGGTGGATTTAGAATGTGGATATTGAAATTAAAAAAGATATAATGAAATCCCTTATCACATTGTTATTTTTTGAACCGTGAACCCCATGATAGTTTGATAATAAAATGGATGTTAAAATACACATTATTTTAAGGATTATATTTTTAAAATAATTTCTTGTGTAATATATACATCACATAAATGAAAAGGGTGTTGAATATGGATTGTGTCTCATAGAAGTAAAAAATTGGGATGTAAATATCATACCTTAAATGTCAATTTCTACCATAAAAAATGAACCCCATATATAGTAAATATAGTTTTTCTATAGATATATCCAAGAACCATATATATATATATATATCATATGATATATCAATTAATTATGTTCCTTTCTTCCATGTATATTAATAATTCTATGTTAATGGAACATTTCATGAAATAATTACTTAGTTTTTCTTGTATGTTTTGATTTCCTATTTACAGTTATAGTACATTTATCCGGGATAAATAATTTAAATAATGTCAAAATGAAACAAATATAATATATATAAAGTATATTTTTATATATATTAACAGATAAGTGTTATAGTTATAAAATTAAGTACATCGTTCATAATGATGGTAGTTTGTATGTACACATTAGTGTTATTTCCATTTCTTCAAATGATGCAATTAAAGGAAGGTGAATTCTAATAAAATTTTAATGATTAACTTATACATTGTAGTGACCCAAAGCTTGATGTACAAGGACATTACATTACTTTTTCAGAATACTTAGTACATAACAAAAACACACACACAAGGATCATAATAGTTTAGTGTCTTTGGAAACTCGGAATATAATCTTCTAATCGTGGTGAAAGATCTTCAACATCTCCCATAAAGATCTTATTTTTTTTTACCCAAATCCATTCTTTATATCCTATGGAAAAGAAAACATAAAATTGTGAGCTCAAATGCTCAGTAAGGGTAAACAAAAAAAATATCAATCACATCATATTCATAAGAACATAAAATTTTGGAAATCATAACTTGCAAAAAAGATCATAATATCATAACATGGGATAAATCATAGTAGTGAAATGAAATCCAAATAATCATAACATAAAACATGAAACTTTGTGTCATACACACATAATCATATATAATCATTTCTTATTAGTCAAGACTCATTTCCACGACTATCTTAGTGGACAAAGTCCATTTCTGAACCGAGTCACCCTCGTTTCAGTCCTGTTTCACTGAACCGGTATAACCTACCGTTCCAGCCATGTCTATCTCATGAGATATAAAATCTTTACCCTATTCATTGGATGGAGATATAGGTCCCACCCATCTCCTAATGATACCAATCTTATGTGTGCCACAAAATCATATATCATATATCATTGCATAACCCATGTAATAAAAATGGGAATCTTAAACATCGTGACATCATAAAACAATTCATATAAGATAAAGGAATTCATAAAAATATATTCCATCACAACATAATCAAATTAATAGAGATAAAAAACAGAACCCTTTATTATCTTAGGTGGAAAACAATTTTGATAAAACACTTGAACTTCATTCTTGAGGAAAATATCCTTTCTGCATCAAAAACACTTTTCCTTTGTTAACATGTCGTACAATTATAAAATAAAAGAAGTTTATTAAAAATAAACTTGAAAACATTTAAAGGAAGATTCTTGGAAATAATGTTTTAAAAATCCATTCATTCTATATAAGTTAAAAAACATTCTTCGTACTTTTGTCGGAAAAGTCAAAAAAGTACCTCATACGAAAAACGACAAAAGATTCCTTTCATATCTTTTGCTAAAAACTCACCGAATGGTAAAATAGGATTTAAAAAATTGTAGGTGAATGGAAATAATATTACATATTGAGGAAACGTGGATGTGGATGATAAAATACACCCCAGTAAATACTAAAGTATAAACAATCTCGGATAAAAATGAGATTGTGATATTTCCCATACCATAGGTCTGATTTTCTTCCTAAGTGTCCGAAAATCCTTTATAATGATTTAAATAATTTCATTTACTTATTCCATAATCATAATAAATGTTATGATATCATATATGGTTCACTTATGACTTTACATTACCTGTTCTTTTGTAAATTCCACATTAAAGAGCGTTTTGGGTAAAATTGTTTCATTTGGCGTCCGTGTTTTGACTTGTAATTATTCATATGATTACTTAGATCATAATTACTTAATTACAAGATATAAAACATGATTTATATATAATATATATTCAGAATATACATATAAATAATAAATCATTAAATGGAAAGAAATACACTATTCATGGAGACGGTAGGTCGTACGTATGCATGAACGCTGTTTTCGTTTCCTTATTGAGTTGAATAGAATTAAGTAGATGACATACATACATATATATATACATAAATCCAGTATCATTATTCTGTCATATATTTCATGATTACTTTTTATATATACTTTATAATCATTCATGAATGGTTAACGTGGAGAATGAATCTCATCGCGTCGTGGAGACGGTAGTCCGTACGTACGCACGAGCGATGATATGGTTCTCATGATCGTGGAATTGTATTTAAGTGTATTTATACTATTTCAAAATCAATATCACTTTACAATAATCATATATAGTTATTATATACAACATTATACCCATCCAAGTAAGGTGGTGGTGGAAAATAGATTACACCACGGCGTGGAGACGGTATTCCGTACGTACGCACGTGCGGTGATTTCATTTTCCGTAGGATGGATAGATGGTGAAATAGGGTTGTTTCATACTTATAATAACATATCGGTATATGAGTGATACTGATGTTATTACTTAATAATGAAACAACCTAAGAAGAATAATTGGAAGAAGAAATAAAGTTGAAAGAATCGGTAACGGACATTACCTCTTCTTTGAAACACCTCTTTGAGATCTTCTTTTAGGGCACTAAAATTGGTCTTTGAGGAAGACCAGAACCTCTAGGATGTTTCTATGTAAGTGTAGAAGAGAATTTGTCAGGGGTTGGTCGAGCTTGAAGGCTCAAAGTGGTGTGAGGAAGACGGGGAGGAGGTGTCCTTTTATAAGGGAGGAGAGGGGTACCATTGGAATAACTAAAACAATTATTTTATTATAATGTAAAATTCGGTTTTAAATAGCTCCAAATTGATTTATTTAGAAGCTAAGGTTGGTATGGGGAGATATCCGCTCATCCAATAGAATTTAGACAATTTTAGGTTCCTATTTTAACCTTATCATTTAGATTTAACATTACGTTAAATAATTTTACTTTTACTGTGTCTTCTTGTGTTCTTACACTATAAGGTTAATAAACTTTCTATAACAAGCCAAACGAACCCCAAATTGTTTATTATTAATATATATAACCCTATCTAAGTCATTTGGATGAACCTTAGATTTTTAGAAATAAAATAACAATTAATAATATAATATTTGTTTTAAAAACTATATTATGTCAATTTTGACACTATTTAGTAATTGATTTTTTTTGAAACTCATAACAGAATGATTAGTTCGAAATAAGTTAATTAAATCAATACTAAAATGTCATATTAACCTATAAAATATGTGGATGTTATAAAAAGTCTCAAATTGCATTTATTTGGGTATTTATAACATCAATTATGTCAATATTTCATTAATAAGATAATTACTACATCATCTTTGTGTCATATATAAATTAAATTATTTAATGTCTAAAAATTACAAATAAAATACCATTATGTAGGAAATCTTTTTATCTTTCTAATGGGTATTTATAGTCGAATTGTTCCTATGTATAACCCTATATTAAAAATTACTTACTTATTAAATGTTGATTTTAACTATATTAACCCTTCTTTAAATAAATTAATAATAAATGTCCTAATCTAATACAATTGGGCCAAAATGATCATATTTTATTCCTAAGGTTGTTTGTGGTCGAATTACACTTATCTAATAGAATTAGGACATGTGTTAGGGTAATAATAATAACATTTGTACCCTTAATTACCCTATTTACTTTTAACCGTGGTAAAAAAAAGTAAAAAGCTACTATTCCCCAAAAGTTATTTTCATCTCATTGAACCACGCTTTACTAACTAACATCTACCGTGTCTCTCTGATTTTTAAAATTCCACTCACAGAAGAGGTAAAATTAAGTTTTATGAAAAATTCATTTTTTTTAACTACCACTTAGTGGTTTCACTATTCATCAAAAAATGAAAGTTTCCATAAAAATACCAAAAATTAGGCCTAAGCTATATTTGATATTATGAACTCAAAAATGATGTCTATTTTACCAAATTAAAAATATATCAGTTGCATTAATTAATTTAAAAATTAATTCCCGTCGTCAAAACAAATAGCGTGTTCTTAAGAGATAATAACTATCAAAAGATTGACACTTGTTTATGTCTGGTTTAAATGTAGAATTACATCCAATGACAAACATTTCATTAAATTGTAAAATTATATTCTAAATATACTTTAAAACCACTCAAATTAATAATTAATCACTATTAATTATTTTGATTAAAATAGTTGTTTTTAATTAAAATTTAATAATTTACACTATTCATCAGAATATGAAAGTTATCCGAAAAGTACCAAAATTTCACCTTAGGCTAAATTCGATACTCCGAATCCAAATATTAAGTCCATTTTGAGAGATAAAATTTCTAAAATTTTAAAAGGTTGTTATTACTATTCATAACGGCTAGTTTTAATAATATTTTAATAGCATATCGTTGTTTAGGGAAACTCGGTATTGCATACTACACACGCTATCGAGGAAGGTCACGATTGAGTGTAATGCAAGCCAAGTCAGGGTTGTGTGTAGTGCACAACTCCTTTGTTTTTGCGTATAACAGAATCCAACCATATTTTATTTATACATTGAATATATATATATATACACTCAATGTTGCGTAGAGTAACTTTTTTCAAACGAACTTGAAATTGTGTGTAAAAAGAGCCAAGAAAAGTGTTGCGTATACTGCAAGCTAATACAGTGTTGCGTATAGTGCAAGATAATCTTGGTGTGTCGTAAAATAGAAGATATTAATGAAATTAAAAAGAATGTATCTTATAAAATCTCAGGATATTACATTCTACCCCCCTTAAAATGAATTTCGCCCTCAAAATTCGTCGGGGTTATAAATCGTTTACTATTCATAAAAACCCACATCGTAAAAAGAAATACCAAAACTGAACATTAAAAACTAAATTATGAAATATAACGGTTACCCAAATGAACTCATCACTGGGTTTCCATATAGGAGAAAATATGGACATGGAAGAGAAATCTAACCATCGTGTTCTGATGGAGAGTGGTAGAGAACATGGCTATGGAAAAGCCAGAAATCACAAAGAAAAACATTTGTGACGATCTAAGGTACCATCTGATTCATCAGATATAAGAGCACTAGGACAACATTTTTGGTTTTCAAGATCGTTTCCCTAATGTTGATGAAATTGGAATTAGAAGAAATACTTTCGTGATTTCGGTATAGTCTCACCATTGGTCGTTTTTTGGAAAATTTCCACTTCATCTCTTAAAGAAAAGAAGTTGAATTTGTCATTCGTGATGTGTTAGCAGATCATGTGATAGAATTATGGGTCATTCCATCTGTCTCAAAAGGTTAGAAAAGTTATCAAAAAATACATAAGTCCGTCTATAGTGAGATTAATGATATATGGTTCCTAAAATGGACTTATACTTCATATATCATACTGCTTCATATTATAAAACTAGTTTTTACTAAACAGGGAGTTCCTGTAGGCCATTGGTAGGCGATAAAGGCCAGTCGCTCTTTGGTTGTGGGTTCGATTCCCACGGCCTTGTCCGACGTGATGGGATGTCGCCCGTCCTATAGGTTGTCCTTTTTCTAAAACTATATAATATCAACAGTTCAATCATTAAATAATACTAACTTATGTCCAACATAATCCATTCCAATCTTTAGGCTTATCTAAAATACTTTGGTCCAAGCTCATAATATAAAGAAAATGATTACTTGAAATTTCATCAACCAAGCATGTGAATACCATCATTTATCCCCCATATATCTTGTTGGTCACATTCCAATCATGTGAATACCTTAATCATGTATTCTCTTGAAAAATGAATACCCATTAAACCTTAGTGAAAACATGAATGCTGTCAAAATTTAACTATTTCCACATACCAAAATCCAAAAATTCTATATACTCAATCCATTACATAACCTTATCCTTATATCATTCATGAGCTCATGAATACTATCAAACATTTAATTTTCTCCTTATCCCTTCATTATGCGCATATCATCTATATTCCAAAAAATATATGAATATCCTTTAATGGATACCGGTACCATAAATCATACACTTTCAAAACTCAAGGAAAGACAACAGTGTAACAATCCTTAGATGTATCTTTATTCCATAGTACCATGATATTACATATAGAAAATTACACTTGATAAACATGTAATCATTCCACTACCTTCTTAAACCATTGACTGAGCTTCAACAATTCTTTCAACTCACATATCATTTGTAGTCTCTTCATCATCATCAACATAAATACTACTCATACGGTCGTACTGATTCTCTTCATGAGACTTTCCCTTAGGGAATTGGATTTCGTAATGCCCGTACATTCCACATTTAAAACATTTAACCATTATTGATGTCGTTGCAATACCATTATCCTCATCCATGGTGTTAACTGAACCTTTTCCTTTGCACTTACTAGCTTTGTGTCCTTCTTTTCCACATCCAAAGCATCTTCCAGTTCCCTTGAAACATTCTCCTCGATGCCTCATCCCACATTATTTACATAGGGGAAATTGAACATTATTTCCTCTATGATCATCATGAAACTCCATCTTTCTCTTATTAGCCGAGTCAGGAAACTTACCAAATTTGAGTTTATTGATCATATTATGAGATTGCTGATTCGTCATAATAATGATGGTTGGACTTCCAAATCCCATTTCATTTGATTTCTCATGAAGAATATCATTCCATTGTCCATAATAACCTCCATTATCGTGAATCATCTTGTTTCCAGCCATTTTCTAAAACCCAAAAAGAATAGTTTTAGAGGCCAAAATCATAATAAAGGGGGAGTAACTTCAATATCTAACATCTTAGGTTAAATTCTAAGATCGTTAGTTAAATTATAGGACTATAACCTATACGTATACTTAACCTTAGAGACATCCATAGACATACCATAGAAATATCTCTAGGGATCTCACTAACGTTTTTGCATCCTAGTTTCCAAAGGTTGACTAAACCTTTCCTACGATAACAACTGTAGAGACCCGAATCTTGACGTACATGGACGTTACATTACTTTTGCGGAATACTCATTACCTAACAAAAACACACACACAAGGATCGTAATGGTTTAGTGTCTTTGGAAACTTAGAATATAATCTTCTAATCATGGTGAAAGATCTTCAACATCTCCCATAAAGATATTTTTTTTACCTAAAAACATTATTCATATCCTGGGGAAAAGAAAACATAAAAGGGTGAGCTCAAATTCTCAGTAAGGGTAAACAAAAGAAATATCAATTACATCATATTCATAAGAACATAACATTTTGGAAATCTTAACCTGCAAAAGAGATCATAATATCATAACATGGGATAAATCATAGTAGTGAAATGAAATCCCAATAATAATAACTTAAAACATAAAACTTTGTGGCATACACACATAATCATAGAGAATAATTTCTTATTAGTCAAGACTCATTGCCAAGACTTTCTTAGTAGACAAAGTCCATTTCTGAACCAAGTCACCCTCGTTTCAGTCCTATTTCACTGAACCAGTATAACCTATCGTTCCAGCCATGTCTATCTCATGAGATATAAAATATTTACCCAATGCACTGGAGGGAGATATAGGTCCCACCCATCTCATAATGATACCATTCTTATGTGTGCCACAAAATCATAAATCATACATCATTGCATAACCCATCTAATAAAAATGGGAATCTTAAACATCGTGACATCATAAAACAATTCATATAATATAAATTAATTCATAAAAATATAATTCCATCACAACATAATAAAATAAATAGGGATAAAAAAACAGAACCCTTTATTATCTTAGATGGAAAATAATTTTGATAAAACACTTGAACTCAATTCTTGAGGAAAATATCCTTTCTCCTTCAAAAACACTTTTCATTTCTTAACATGTCCTAAAATTATAAACTAAAAGAAGTTGATTAAAAATAAACTTGAAAACTTGTAAAGGAAGATTCTTGGAAATAATGTTTTAAAAATACATTCATGTCGTATAAGTTAAAAAACATTCTTCTTACTTTTGTCTGAAAAGTCAAAAAAGTACCTCGTACGAAAAACGACAAAAGATTCCTTTAATATCTTTTACTAAAAACTCACCAAAGGGTAAAATAGGATTTAAAAAAATTTAGGTGAATGGAAATAATATTGCATATTGATGAAACATGTATGTGGATGATAAAATACACCCCGGTAAATACTAAAGTATAAACAATCTCGGATAAAAATGAGATTGTGATATTTCCCTTACCTTAGGTCCGATTTGCTTCGTAAGTGTCTGAACCTCCTGTATAATGATTTAAATAATGTCATTGACTTATTCCAGAATCCGAATCATTGTTATGATATCATATATGGTTCACTTATGATTTTATATTACCCGTTCTTTTGTAAATTCCATGTTAAAGAGTGTTTTGGGTAAAATTGTTTCATTTTCCATCCGTGTTTTTACTTGTAATTATTCATATGATTACTTAGATCATAATTACTTAATTACAGAATATAAAACATGATTTATATATAATATATATTCAGAATATACATATATATAATAAATCATTAAATGGAAAGAAATACACTGTTCATGGAGATGGTAGGCCCTACGTACGCATGAACACTGTTTTCGTTTCCTTATTGAGTTGAATGGAATTAAGTAGATGACATACATATATATATAAATAAATCCAGTATCGTTATTATGTAATATATTTCATGATTACTTATTATATATACTTTATAATCATTCATGAATGGTTAGCGTGGAAAATGAATCTCATCGCGTCATGGAGACGGTAGTCCGTACGTACGCACGAGCGATGATATCGTTCTCATGATCGTGGAATTGTATTGAAGTGTATGTATACTATTTCAGAATCAATATCACTTTACAATAATTATATATAGTTATTATGTACACCATTATACCCATCCAAGTAAGGTGGTGGTGGAAAATAGATGACACCACGGCATGGAGACGGTATTTCGTACGTACGCACGCGCGGTGATTTAGTTTTCCGTAGGATGGATAGATGGTGAAATAGGGTTGTTTCATACTTATAATAACATATGATTATATGAGTGATACTGATTTTATTACTTTATAATGAAACAACCTAATAATAAGAAGTGGAAGAAGAAATAAAGTTGAAAGAATCGGTAACGGACATTACCTCTTCTTTGAAGCACCTTTTTGAGATCTCCTTTAGGGCACTAAAATTGGTCTTTGAGGAAGACCAGAACCTCTAGGATGTTTCTATGTAATTGGAGAAGAGAATTTGGTAGGGTTTGGCCGATCTGGAAGGCTCAAAGTGGTGTGAGGAAGAGGGGGAGGAGGTGCCCTTTTATAAGGGAGGAGAGGGGTACCTTTGGAATAACTAAAACTATTATTCTCTTATAAAGTAAAATTCGGTTTTAAATAGATCCAAATTGATTTATTTCGAAGCTAATGTGGGGATGGGGCGAAATCCTCTCATAAAATAGAATTTAGACAAGTTTAGGTTCCTATTTTAACCTTATCATTTAGATTTAACATTAAGTTAAATAATTTTACTTTTACCGTGTCTTCTTGTGTTCTTACACTATAAGGTTAATAAACTTACTATAACAAGCCAAACGAACCCCAAGTTGTTTATTATTAATATTTATAACATTATCTAAGTCATTTTTTTGAACCATAGATTTTTAGGAATAAAATAGCAATTAATAATATAATATTTGTTTTAAAAACTATTTTATGTCAATTTTGACACTATTTAGTAATTGATTTTTTGGAAACTCTTAACAGAATTATTAGTTCGAAAAACGCTAATTAAATCAATAATAACATGTCATATTAACCTAGAAAATTATTTTAATTCATAAAAAGTCTCAAATTGCATTTATTTGGGTATTTATAACATCAATTATGTCAATATTTCATTAATAACATAATTACTGCATCATCTTTGTGTCATAAATAAATTAAATTATTTAATGTCTAAAAATTACAAATAAAATACCATTATGTAGGAAATTATTTTAGCTTTTTAATGAGTATTTATAGCCGAATTAAACTTATATATAACCCTATATCAAAAATTCTTTACTTATAAAACTTTTATTTTAACTATTTTAACCCTTCTTTAAATAAACTAATAATAAATGTCCTAATCTAATCCAAGTGGGCCTAAATGATCATATTTTATTCCTAAGGTTTTTTTTGGTCGAATTACAATTATCCAATAGATTTAGGACATGTGTTAGGGTAATAATAATAACATTTTTACCCTTACTTACCCTATTTACTTTTAATCGTGGTAAAAAAAGTTAAAAGTTAATATTCACCAAAAATTATTTTCATCTAATTGAACCACATTTTACTTACTAACATCAACCGTGTCTCTCGGATTTTTGAAATTCCACTCACAGAAGCGGTAAAATTCAGTTTTATGAAAAATTCATTTTTTTTAACTACCACTTAGTGGTTTCACTATTCATCAAAAAATGAAAGTTTCCAGAAAAATATCAAAAATTAGGCCTAAGTTATATTTTATATTATGAACTCCAAAATGATGTCTATTTTACCAAATTCAAAACATATCAGTTGAATTAATTAATTTAAAAATTAATTCCCTTCGTCAAAACAAATAGCGTGTTCTTAAGAGATAATAACTATCAAATGATTGACACTTGTTTATGTCTGGTTTAAATGTAGAATTACATCCAATGACCAACATTGTATTAAATTGTAAAATTATATTCTAAATATACTTTAAAACCACTGAAATTAATAATTTATCACTATTAATTATTTTGATTAAAAAAGTTGTTTTTAATTAAAATTTAGTAATTTACAGTATTCATCAGAATATGAAAGTTATCCGAAAATACCAAAATTTCACCTTAGGATAAATTCGATACTCCGAATCTAAAAATGAAGTCCATTTTGAGGGATAAATTTTATAAAATTTTAAAAGGTGGTTATTACTATTCATAACTTCTAGTTTTAATAATATTTTTATAGCATATCGTTGTTTAGTGAAACTCGGTATTGCGTACTACACACGATATCGAGGAAGGTCACGATTGCATGCAATGTATGCCAAGTCAGGGTTGCATGTAGTGCACAACTCCTTTGTTGTTGCATATACCAGAATCCAACCATATTTTATTTATACATTGAATATATATATATATATATATACACTCAATGTTTCTTAGAATAACTTCTATCAAACAAACTTGAAATTGTGTGTAACAAGAGCCAAGAAAAGTGTTGTGTATACTGTAAGCTAATACAGTGTTGCGTATAGCGCAAGATAATCTTGGTGTGTCGTACAATATAAGATATGAATGAAATTAAAAAGAATGTATCTTATAAAATCTCAGGTTGTTACATACATAATATATATCAGATATAATAAATAAAAGTACCCAAAATACCATCTATTTAAATCATTAGTGAAAATTGAATCACATCAGTTCGCGAGGCGGTAGTCTATAGTACAGACGAACGACGTTATCAAATCCCCTATGGATTTTCCAATAAGTAGTATGTGATATAACAATTATATAAGTATAATAAAATATTAAATATTATATATAGATATTATATCCATCATTAAACTCATCTTTGTGATGTTTTTACGGAAAACACTTTACATCCGTTCACGAGTAAATAGTTTCCATAAATGTGAGGGCTATTATCATATCCCATTTGAGGGAATAGGAGATGGATATTACATTTCCACAAAATAATAAAATATAATTTTATTTAGTGAACTATATTTATTAAATTATCTTCTTTTGATATAATTGTATTTATGTGGAGAATAAATAAAAATAAAAAATATTATTAATGTATATTACCTCTTCATTGAGTAACCTCCATAGGTATGCACCAAAATGTATTCTATGATAGATTAATGATAAAATATGGTTATATTAATAGATTAAAAATTTAATTAAGGTAATTTTATATTTCAAGGCAAATACTATTGGTTTTGAAAGAGTTAATACAATAGTAGAGTGGGTGGCCTTCTTTAAGTGCTTGATAAGATCCAATTGAAATTTTTAAAAGGGAAAAGTGCATCCATGTTTTACTCATGAAAGAATCCCCAAAATGGACTACTATATAGAATATATGACAAATATTTAGAATAGTCCTTAAAAATTGTATTTATAATGTTTCTAGTTCGGTTCACAATTATCATTTTTTTAACCCACCGATAAAACTGTTTTAACAGTAGCAACGATAAATAATTTTTACTCCTATAATTCAAAATGGTAAAAAGTTAAGTTTAAATTATTAATGAATATTTATGAACATTATTAAAATATAATATCCATTTTCATAATTTAAATTCACAAAAATTGAAAATTTTAATCCAAAATTAATCAAGTTTACATGATGAGAATGTTGATTTATAAAGAGAAAAAATTCAAATGATTAAAATGTTTATATATCAATAATCAATATGAAAATTATTAAAATTATATAAATTATATAAATCTATAAATTGTTTAAATAATTATTATTTTAAATCCTAATTATAAAAATGTGTATTTAATATTAATTGAATGGAAGGGTTGTTTTAAAATTAAAAATAGTTTTTTTAAAAACTTTATTAAGAAAATATTTTTTTTTACAAATTATCACAAAATAATAGTAAGATGGTATTTAAAATATTACTTAAAAAATAATTTAATTATTCAAAATAAATTTCCATAATGGTTAAAAATTTAGTTTTAATATAATTTTGAAAATGAGGGAAAGATGACTTTTTAGAATAACATAATTTTTTAATCGTCAAATTGGATTTATTCTTATCACATTCCAAATAATTAAATAAGATTAATGTTAAGAATTATATATATATATAATTAAAATGATTCACCTACTATTATTTAATAAATATTTTATCTAAAAACATGTTTTTTCACATAAAAATATTTTTTTAAATAATGATATACATTATTTTTCAATAGTTTTTCCCATTAATTTTTAAAAGTCCACAATAGAATTATTTTTATAAACATGCGTAAAATATATATTTTTAAATTTGAATTTATTATATTAACATTCATCATTCTAACATCTTGGAGAAAACTATTATATTAAATAATAACTTTTAAATACAATGTCACATTTTATTTAAAGTCGGTTTTTCGTGTAACACGATGTAAACTAAGTGTTTCATATAATAAAAACAATTATAAATATTTAATGTAATTTAATATAGACTCAGGGTTGTGGGTAACACCTAATATCAAGATGATTAAATATATTTGAAAAAAACATTTCACGTCATCTTGGGGAATTACATTTTACTTAATAAAAATGAATTTAACCCTCGAAATTCATCAAATTAATAAAAAAAATATGAAGATATTTCTAACTTATTACAACATTAGGTTCTCAAGTGGCCTCATAATTTTGGTGGGTTTAAAACAAAACTTATATTATTAGAGTGTTCATATATCCTAAAAAATCTATTTATGATCTATAATCTCCACGAGATGTTCCCCACAGACAAGATGATTCTTCAATGGTACTACTTATGAGGTAAGTACACATGAAATATATAGTATATACTTACTAATGAGTGATAGAGTGAACACATAATTATCATAAGAGACATTTAGTTGAAGGTTCAATTGATATGCTACCTTCCTAATATAATTATTATGTTCAAAAAGATAGATATACCAAGGGATTAGTTTTCCTTTATTTCGTAATAAAAAATCATCATGTGTGTCTGCTTAGATCAATTTCATCTTAATATCTTACTCCATCAAATGAATATAGACTTTATTTTTCATGGATTACAACACGTCACAAGATTTAATAATAAAATACTATTTCATCATTTCTATGTCTAGTTATCATCATAATGAAAATAGTTTTCAATAATTATATAATATGAATAAATATTCATATGGTGATATAATATATAAACTTTAAAATATCATCCAAGATCAAATTAAATCAATCCATATATTTTTAACCATATGACCATTCGAGAATTAAATATTTATAAGGGAGAAAATAATTCAAAAAATTTACTTACACTAATCATTGAAATATCATAAGGGCTATCTTAATTTTGACATGCCAAATATGTGAATACCTTGGACTTATATTTCTATTAAACATGGTATGAACTATAATACCCAAAAAACATTAATGAAAATATATGTTCCTCAAACATACATGAATAAAACAAATTATTATTGAATATATTTTACAAATACAATAATTATAGAAACTCCTTTGATTATAAGACAAACCAAATTGTCCACATATCATTAATCAGTTTCGAGTTCATCAATACAATCTAATTTACTTTATTTATAACAATCATTTACATATCCAAAGTAAATACCATTATCTCAACATTAATAACATATTAGGATTTATCTTCCCTTAAACATGGGTTTTTTTAAATATAACCTTGAAATTAATTCACATTTCATGGTTATTTGTACGATTGAATATATTTTTGAAAATAATTATTGAAAAATTATACTAAAAGTTCATTTTATATATCATAATTCATGAATTATAGTACAGAAGTTCATAAATAATTATACATCAATCTAAATATTTATCATTATATTCCTTAATATCATTTTATTTTTATAGGTCAATTTTAGTTTCCTCATCAATAAAAAACAATAAATGTACAACCTCTAAAATCATCTTCTTGATAATTTACCCTAGTACATTTATCTGTAAACATTCTATAATATCAACATTTATAATATTAAAACACTTATGATGTATTATGGAAACTATTATTCACATATTTTTTTAACCAATCTTATAATTTTCTTCATAAATAAGTTACTTTACCTCAATATTCTCTACACCTAAAACATCTTGTCATTTTTGTGAGAGATTCCCTTGAGTTCTTATTCCCACATTATATATATATAAGAAAATGAATATTCTTTCCTTCTTGGTCTCCACCTCTCAAAAACTCAAAGAACTATATCCTTCTCTTATTAATTTAGTATGCGAGTGTGTTAGGGATTATATTGGTAATAGAATGATGTGATAATAGATTTGGCATAATAACAATATCATACCCTCCAGTCATCATCCATATTTGTTTCTCATTAACCCAATTTCTATCAAATTAAACATTAACCCAGTTTCTTATATTTTCCACCATTGTGTAAAACAAAAAAAAAGAATACTGTGAAAAACTATAATCATATTAGTGAAATCACATAATCATGAAATCCCATTTATAGGATTACTATATCATGAGCTATTATTTAAATATATTACATATTTGGAATAAATTTGGACATTCATGGTCATTATTAAATTTATGTATGATGGTTCCTAGTGTTTATATTATTTAGAAAAATATCCCCAAAGATTATAAAACCATAATGATATTAAGGCATGTTTTCAGTTACCATGTATCATTCTATTCAACGCTAAAAATAATTTTTCATACACCTAGGTATATCTATCCCATAAATAAGCCCACATATAGTGTTTATACAAGGATGTAATACTAGGAAAAAAAAATTATTCTATTCATTACAAAAAATAATGGTTATTACCATATACATAGATTTATCAATAGTTTTTTTATTATAAAATAAAACTAGACATTACCTTTTACAGATCACTTGGTATCTTACTATTGTTTTGACTTCATAATTTTCTATGGTCAACTAAACATTAATTTTGATACCAATTGTAGAGTGCATAGATATTTATATATAAAATCCAAATCTATTTATATTAATATTCAATAAATTTTATAATCACATTCTTTAGTTCCATAATATTTTAGTGTATTTAAATAATAGAAAAACAAATTCATATGTCATTGAATATCATTATCATTTCCCATAATGATCTTTTAACATAGTTATCCTCTTAGTTATACCTTAACTAAAGCTATCTTTATAACATAGGGAAGGAAATATAAGAATGGTCAATCTATAAAACCCAGTAATGGTAAACATATGAGATACTAATATATGATAATATGAATGAATAAGATAATTTTGTGTGTATATGATCAAGAACTCAACTTATTATGTTTATACCCAACCTATTTCAGATCATAAACATGATTCCCAGAATAAAATTTTATAATTTCAGAAAACATAGAATATAAGAGAGATAAATCTTAAAAAATCAATAATGACCCATAAGCCCATGTCATAATAGTGTGGCACCATGATAAATATAGAAAACCATTTCACATGTCATTGTTAACTATCAAGACCACCAACCCAATGTATTATCTCCTGCCACATATTTCTCATTATGGATAAGAACACACCCATTTTCAATTGTAGATTAAGACTCGTTTGTTTCCCATAGTAGATCAATATCATCAACTTGTTTCCAATTATTATCTAATTTTATATAATGTTATACCTAATACATTGAAAGGAGTTATAGTTTACACCAATGTTGTAATCAAAAAATAAATATATTTTACATCATATCAAAAAATATTTGTCACGTCATACATTCATAAACCATGTAAATAGGAAGGGTTTTATAAACATTTCATTATTTCATCATAGAATAACTAATAAAAAATAAATGTGGTTTAGAAACATTTCATTAGCATAAACATTAACCATCTGGAGAAATAATAAGTATCATATCATTAAATCATATCCTAAATAAATCATATATGACATTAAAGGATTTCATCATTTATAGGAAATGATTATGAAAGATATCCTAGAAAGTTTTGTTAGGAGAATGACTATACCACATTGAAAACAATTTTTAAACATTAAACATTTTCAAAAAAAAATTGTTTCAAATAACCATGGAAGTTTATAAAGGAATCATTAAAAAAATATTTTCTTGTGGGTAATAACCTTTCCCAATAATCTCATTAAAAATGTATTGAAATAATTATCTTTTAATATAACCTTGGAATAATATAATGGATTCTTTTGAAATAATTTAAAACAATTATTAATATAATTTCCATTAGATAATAAGAAAAATAAAACATTTAAAAGTTTCAAAATAATTTCCATTCAAAATATCCTTGAGAACATATAATAAATGTTTGTAAATTTATCTAAAACCTTTATTGAGAATAATATCATTTCAAGGTTGAAAATAATATTTTCAAAAGTAACATATTATTGAAATCCATTTATTTGAAAACAATATTTGAAAAATATAACAGAATCTTGAAAATACATTTTAAAAATTCTTTAGAAAAGTATTATTTACATCATAATATTTCTTAATAATCCTAAAAAATATTAGAAGCCCCTTCTTCTGAAATAGAAATTGAAATTAATATTGGATGATTTATAAACAATATAAAATATTTCTTAAGAAAAGAAACATTTCAACTTTTAAAAGAAAAATTTAATACATAAAACATTTTCAAATTCTATTACAACGAAAGTAACATTGATAATTTATAAAGGAATATTTAAAATTAATTTTAATAATTCTTAAGTAAAATAACAGTTTAAATATTAAAAAAATCCAAACTAAAAGATCAAATAACATTCTAAAAATATATTTATCTGAAACATAATCTTTGAGAAAAATACAGGATGTTATAAAAAAATAATGGTTATTATGGGTAAAATAATATTTATCTCATTCAAATGGAAACAAATATTTCACCCAAATTTATTTAAAATTACAACATAAATTATGAAGATTATTTTTAAATTTTTTTGAAAAAAAACATCCTAAAAAGGGAAAAATAGGAATTAAGTAGTCATAGAGAAACATTAATTTATTTATTTAAATCTTATAATATAATAGTATGAAATAAAAATATTTTTTGGTCGAAAAGAGAAATAAAGTTGGTTTTCCATAAAGACATTAATTTTGAATTTTTTATGTATAAAGAGAAGAAGATTATGGGGACACTATATTGTCATGAAATAATCATATGATATAAAAATTAAATTTTTATTGGGTTATGGATCATAATATTTCATCATTAGAAGCGTGACCAAGAACAATACTAATAAATTGTGATATTGTATCGTAAAACCATTTAAAATTTTAAATCATTCTATGATAATCCCCATTAAATAATAACATTATATGAAACAAAAATATCACTAGAATAAATTAATTTATTATAATACATGGAAACATTTAGTTATATACACATCATAAAAGTAGACTTGTACATAAAACAATTTTTCTCTCAAAGAAGGAAAATTGCGTCAAAAATACCTTACCGCTTTTGTATCCTATGATTAACAAACCCCATGAATATGGGATCCTAAAATATATATTTAAATCCAAAAACATTTCTAGTGAATCATCATAAAATACCTTCTTAGGTATTACATACACCACATAAGAAATATTTGTGATGAATATGGCTTTTGTCCAACATGTGTAACAATTTAGAGGGAAATACCTTAAAACATTTGAAACTTTAGAACCATAAACCCCATTAAATGGATATCATAAATGGATATTTAAATAAAAAATATTTTCATTATAGGAATCATAAATTTAATTCATGGTCAGTATATAATCCATAGAGATATAATATCTTGTGAATATGGCATGTGTCTCCTTGAAAAAAAAGTGAGATGGAAATCCCTTCACTTAAGTTTTGATTTCCTTTTATCATCTTCAAGAATCCTATATAATAAATTAATGTTTATTATATTTTTGTTATATAAACAAAAATATATATATATATATATATGAGTTTCTTATGACCATTTACTACCAATTTATTAATAGTTTGATTTTAAATTCCAATTTCGGTTAATAATTTTTCTATTTCTCATGTATGTTATGTTTTTTTATTTCTGGTCCTCCTACATTGAACATAGTTCCCTGATCTGTAGAATATTAAAAATTAATGATATATTATAATTATTTGGTATATTTTTATTTATATTAATCTATAATATTTAGACATAAAAAATGAAATTAATCATTTATGGAGACGGTAGGTCATACTTATGAATTAATGATGTTTCCATTTCCTTGGTGGATTAAATGAGAGAATGGAAATGATATATTAATAATAATAATAATAATATGTAATATATATCATATATATTCATTAAATTTACCCTAATAAAATTATATTCAAATAATTTGTGAAAAATCAATCGCATCACTTTGTGAGGCTATAGTTTGCCGTATATACTAATGAAATTATCATATCACAGATGAAATGGAAATAATTTATCTATATTATCATATTTATAAAATTATAATAATTTCATTAATATATTTTATTTATATTAAATCTATCATCATATATATCCTTTAGAGTTTCTAATGGGAAATGCTTCATATCATTCGTAAAGACGTAGTATGCTATTTAGTCGTGGAATGTTATTATTTTCAATTTAAGGGATGGGGATATTGATATAGGTAATGAAAATAAAACAAATATTATATTTAGTACATTAAAGTTATTATATTATCCAGGTTTCAAAATTATTTATGGAGGTTGATGAAGAAATTAAATTAAAACACTCATTAAATTACATTACCTCTTTTTTCGGTAACCACCTTAGGTTTTCACCAAAACAGTTCCAAAGATAGATTGATAATAAAAATATGGATTTTCTGTAGGTTATAAATAAGTAAGGAATATAGTTTTTTATGTATTGGAAGACCCAAATAGTTTGGTATGTTTAATGAGGATAGAATATGGGGTGGCCTTTTATATTTGGGGAGAGGAAATAATTGCAGTTTTAAAATGAAAAATGGGTAATCATGTTAGTCAAAATAAAAATTCTCCAAATGTATATTTATTTAGACTATAAGATATATGTTCAAAATATTTCAATCCAAAACTTTTTGGAATTCTTTTTAGTCCATTTTACAAAGAATTGTTTTTAAATTATCCACTAGGTAAACCCATTTACACCTTAACCAAAGTAATAAAATTCAATTGAATTTGATATTAATAATCATAAATCATTTATTTGGCCTTATTAAAGATGGTTAATTATTATAATTTGAAATACAATATCCTTTTTCCAAATTAAATTCATAAATAATTAGGAATTAATTTATAATTAATCCTATACATGAGACATGAAATGTTTTTTTAAAGTTAAAATCCTAATAATTTTAAAAAGATTTTACTTAATAATTCCATATATTATTGATTATAATGACCTAAATTTGATTAATATATATATGTGTCTGTGGAATAATATTATTTTTAAAATGATATAAAAATATATTTTTAATTTTTATTCAATGAATTGAAATATTGTATTTAATAAAATCCAGTATTTGTCATGGGTCAATTAAAAATGCATCTTATTATAAAAATTTTATTAAATTAACCATAAAAATATTTTTGAATTAAGAAATCAAAAAAATTGAATTTCCAAAATAAATATTCTGAAATATAATATTGTTTGTTTTTAAATATGTGTATAAAACGTGAAAAAAGTACATTTATAGAAAAAATAAATTTTTAGATCCTAAAATTGTATTTATTATTACCTCATACATAGAAAACAATAAAAATATTTTTTAACATTATATTGAATATATAATATTTTAATATAATTCACATTTTATCCCTGAAGTTATTTATTTAATTTATTACATCACATATTCTTTTTTCTTATAAAAATAGTTATTCAAAAAAATATTTACATTATTTCATAATAAATTTTATTTTTATTTAAAATATCCTATAAATTGAATAAATAATTTCAAATACTTTTGAAACCCATATATTTTAATTATAGAGTTAATCCTATTCATACCCATAATTCAAATTTCTAAGAAATAATTATTTTTTATAGTATATTGTTTTTAGTTTAAATTTGTTGTTGAGTATAATGTAAGATAAACTCAATGCTTCTTATAATTCAACCTAATATAATGGTTTCATGTAATAAAGAATATTTTAAAAATTAAATCTATTTTACTAAAACAATAATTTAAAAAATCTCAAGGTGTTATAGTGGTAGTAGCACAATATTCTCAAGAAATAACTTAGGAAGTGTTTCCAGAATGATTGGAGACACCACAAAATGATCATCCACAGAACTCATCACTAATAATTCCAAAAAATAATATTAAATCATCACACACATATATCCCATATGATGGTCTCACTGAAAAAATAAAACTTACTTAGTCTCTTTAGATATCATTGAATATAGCGTGTCTACTAATATAATCACTGATAGTTTATATATAATACTACCATCCCTTATTTTAGGATGTTGTATTCTAGATTTATCTATAAACATGTGAAATCACCCCAAGGGAATTTCTTCCATAGAATTAATTCATTTGTTCTATAGACATAAAAATTAATAACCAGACCTCTAACTAGCTTAGTCAACACAAATAGAACTAGAAGACTCATCCCCTAATATCTAAATGGGGATAATAGGGTGGGTCAAAAAATGGAGTTCATATATCAAGAATAAAATATGAAAAATACCAGTTAGAATTCCATAAGATTGTACCACATATAATATACCAAGAATGCTTAGTCAGAGGCTAAGACACTAACCATTTATTAAAATAAATAATATAAAAGTTAAAAAATCAAACAAAACAAGACAGTGAAGTAACTACAAGTCATAAAATTCATACATATCACCACATCCATGATAGAATGATTAATACGCAGTAGCCGACTCCAACTCCAAACATTCATAATGCCTCAGGATATTGGGATATTTCCTTTTGAGATTCAACTTCTCCAAAGAAATGAACTCCTTAGCAGACTACATGTTCTTTTTCACACCCAAGGCTGCCCCAAATTACCTCCCAACAGTAGACCTAGTAGACATCGGCTTGGGAAAATATGAATAATCTTTCCTCGACCGTCTTTGTGATGGAACAAACATGGATCCCTCACTCTCGGATATCTTCTTCTTCCCTCCCTGTACAATGTCACTGTAGGAGGGTCGGATCAAGATGCAAACATTCTCCTTGCTGCTATCAGATAAGTCGGGCTATTTTATAGCAAGGAACACCTCTTGATATCCCTCATTCACTCCCTGATCTGGCTGAGAAAGAACGTTAGCATCAATCAATGCCAAGAAAATTTGTTGTTCTGCAAGTTCCAAGGTGCCATGAGTCTCCTTCTCCATTGTCGTGTCACCATACAAATCCTCCTTAATGCCACTTTCATTCAAAGAGATACATCCCTCAGAAATATGGGACTCTTCATGCACCAATTCTTGAATGAAATTACCTATGGGAACACTAAGAGCCACATATCCAACATCATTTTCCTTCCCTTTCAACTCCTCAACAGAGGCATCTAAAACTCCCAGAACTGCGCTTCTTCCATAAGTATCAATGTCTATGTCTGGCTGATTAACAAGGTCTATCCGTGAAGAATAGCCAACTCCTTAAACTGATAGAGCCTTCTCAATTCCAAGATCACATCTTAAATTATTGAAATCCTTCCTCACCATCAGATTTTTCTGCCTCTACTGCTCCTCCTTCCGAACAGCACCACCATTGATCACTTCAAGACCAGGCTGCCCCTTTGTCTCAACTAACTTCACCACAGGTTTCATCCCAACCACAATCTACTCCATGGACTTCCCTTCCACACAAGACCCCTACTTCAATGAACCTTCAACAGAATCATGCCTTAAAGGCATGCTTTCAATTGGAGTCTCCGACACTGGCACAGCCAAAATAGGAGCATAACTGCCACTGTTACCCTTCCTCATCACCCATTGCAAAACCCTAGCTAATATACTACTACGATAGACCGTGTCCACATGTCCAAATTGGCTGCAAATAGAACAATAAGGAATCCAGGAATAAAATATTACCTTTTGATTCCACCAAAATTCCTTCTCGTCAGTGATCCAAACCCACATCACAATCGACGGTGAAATATCAACCTCAACACAAATCCGTGGACAGATGGGATGACATATAACATCCGTTTGATGATCATAAAACATATATCTACCTATCATGTTTCCAATATCCCACAGAATGGCAGGATTTTGAAAAGACATAGGAAGGCCCTAATTTTGAAATGACCGAGGAAGGCCAGGAAGACTCACCCACGTCGCCATCGTCGAGGGGTCATGCCGCATGTGAAAATAAAAACTCCATAGAAATAGGAAAAATGAGTATCCATTGCAATTTCAAGGGGCACTGGACCAGGCCATAATCAAATAATCCTCCATATAAAACGAAATCATCAGATGTCTTCTGTCAATTAAACAGACTACCGCACGTTCCTGAAGATAGAAAGAGTTGAAAACAAAACGGTCAAACTCATCAACCGAAGGATACTGATGTCTAAATCGATCCACCAGCATGAGATGGAAAAGATATGAGGCATGATTGACCTCAGCTAAAGATATAAGGAGTTGCGGCGCTCCCTAGAAGAGATCATGAACATTCGGGGAAAGCAGGATCTTTGTGAAAGAAGGAAGATACTCAGGATTGGAGAACAACAAGAACTGATTCCCTCCATTAGGTTGAGAACGTAGATCTCCCCCCTCCGATCGAGAGGGGGGATCAATACTCCACGACATCAGATTAGGTCATCGCCGCAAAGAGTTGCCTCTCACGAGAGAGAATCCCTTTTTCCACAAATAATATATGTATTGTGTTGTATTGGAATCACTAACACATGAATCTGAGAACACAATTCTCTTTGAACTCACTTTCCCTGATAGTGACCACCTCTATAGTTTCAGTATTCCCAATATACCTTAGAATGGGGGAAAAGACATATGTTTTATCTTCTTCTCCATAAACTATATGTAACTCAATAAGTGAAACACTCTACAATAGTTTTTTCTCAACTTAAGATACTAAAAGGGCTGAGCCTATAATGGGATACCAACTAGAATATAATGAATAAAAATGATATGAAATCTCCCATATGATAGACATTACATCCATAAAAAATCAATCCCAAACTATCGTAAAAGGATAGAAATACACTAACTCTATCCAATTAGTTTGAAGGTGACCAATACGGATTCCTTAGACACTAAAACCTATTCTAACTAGGAAATTATGAACTTAAAATCACTTCTCTACACTATGATTATTCTTGATGACTCTCATCCAATTAATATTTAGTCCAATACAATATCCTCTAAAATGTATTTTCCTTATCTTATACATCATTATATTAGTTAATAAAAAATAGAGAGAGCTAAATCTAGATCATTTTTTATAAATCCTTCTCAATATGCCTCTCTAAAGAAACAAAATCTATAATAAGGTCTAAAACATAACATAGAATGTTTTTGTTGTTTGTGTTGAATTATTGAACACTAGATATCACCTATCAATGGTTATTGATCTCGTACTAGTAGGAATCTTATATAGATAATGTAAAAACATGACGGAAAATTAATCCAGGAACATTTACTATCATATGTATGTCTCTTTAGAATCCCCATAGAAGAAGATCCACCACTTTGAGCTGCCACACAATTCATCAAAAAAACGTGTGAAAATTAGTGATTTCACAAAGAACTGATCTAACAAGATAAAACAAACATCATAGCATCCAATCATCAATAAAAATTTATTCTATATGTTTTAATGTTTCAATGTGAATGCTTAAGATTATTCATATGTAAATATTAAATTTTTTAGATTAAAATCTAATACATACCATTAAAAACGACATCATAACTATAAAGGCTTCGTGAATTTAGAGACTTGGTATATAAAAATATTAATGACAAAACATCATCAACATTTCCCATAAATATAATCTTATATATTATACATTTTACAGATACCATAAAAATTATTTCTATATAACATGAGGAATATAAAACTATTAATTGGAGAGAATATATTATTTTTATGTGTAAACAAGGGATATATAAATGTTCATATAATAATAAATTGATCGTAAGGATATCAGATCATTAAAATCTCATTTAAACCCATTCCTTGTATATCAAATATCATAATCATGAATTATTACCTAATGAATAAAATTCTAGAAGACATGAATCTTGATAGAATCAGATTACATAATCAATTATAGAATAAAATTACATATGAAATGTGTTTTTTATAATAAATATAAGCTAATAAATTTTTGAACATGTTAAAATAGAAACAAGTTTAATCATTTTGTTAAGGACGTGAAGGCAGGCCCTCAAATTTATATATGTACTTCAATCTTAGTCCATGCATTATAATATTTATATGAAATCCATGTAATAAATAATATTATGGATATAAAAACTATGTATATTGATGATCACAAAGACCTAAAATCAGTGTCCACATATAACATCGTGAATATAAGAGCAGGTTCAGGAAACAAATATTTACCTATTGAGTTATCCATCTTTGTACAGTGGTTTATTGAGATCTAAATGAACCATACACTAAATAATAATAATTTATTCACAATATCATAACAATATAAAATAAAATATAAAATTGAAATATTTTTTTAAACATCAAATAATCATAGTCATTAACATACAATAAAAACAATAAGGATGAAATCATTGGATCGTATCCCTACTAAATCATAAGTAATATCAAATGATTCAATTTGATTAATTAAAGATTACATTATAAGATCACAATAAAAATTATTGATAAAAATATACTTTTCAATATAAAATAACTATTTTTTAAAAGAAAAATTTCACAAATTTCCACAAAAAAAAATTAAACTGAAAATATAAGGGTAGATTCCTTTTTTCATCAAAATAGATTAATAAAGTCAATTTCTTTAGAAACATATATTGACCTACATGATTTTTTAAGGTGATAGAAATTGAAGGAAAACATTTACTATAAATAAGTAACATGTGGAGATGAAAATTCATGAGTTTCTTAGTGTTAGATCATAAGATGTAATCATCAAAAATGATATCATAAACCGGTTAGATAAATAATGTTATTTTAACATAATACCCTAACTGCATTTAAAGCATTGGAATCATAAGAAAAATGAGAGAAATGATTCTTTTTGGAGATGTAAATACTCATTATATTCATTTGAATCAAAACATTATACATTGATATTCATTATATACACAACATAGAATAAATATTTGGGGAATATTCTATCATTCTCACTAAAATAAAAGTGGGATAAAAATCCATTACATTTGGTTCAAATTCATTAATACCTGTTCAGAAAACAAATATTATAAATATATATTTATTCATAAATATATTAAAAATAGATAATTATATATATCAAATACTATATTATTTACCTATAACCATTTACTAAAATACAATTAGCAGTTATTTATAAAAACAATTGTTCCTCATGATATTTTTTTCAAATATGTTTTGGATGGACTATTTTTTTCCTTGTACAATGATCATGGGAACATCATATAAAAAATAAAAATAATTATATAAATTTAATATATATATATATATGTAAATATAAATTATATATAATTTCAGATTCATCTATATATATAGAGATATAAAAATTAATTACACCATTCATGTAGACAGCAGGTCATATATACTCATAAATGAAGTTTTTACATTTCCACATACCAAATTAATGAATCATAAAAAATAATTAAATATATCATTATTAATATCAATTCAAAATGGAAATGATAAATAGATCACATTTCTTTATGGAGGTGGTATTGAATACTTTTGAACGAGCGACATTATTGTTTTCCAACAGATTGGATTTTATGAATGAAAATGTGCTATTTTAATTTCAAATTATAAATATGTTTTATTTAAAATATATAAACACTACAATTATTACAATAAACATAAATTAAATATAGTGGTGTAAAATTAATTGTGTCGCTATACGGAGATGATAAGTCATATATAAGAAAAACTGATGAATTCACTTCTAGTTTGATGGGAAAGGGGGTGAATAATGGTGAATTTATAGTCAGAATAAAATATAATTATATTTAGGGTACCTAGGGTACTATTTTTTATAAATACCATATATGTAGAGTTTTTAAATAATAAGCCAAAATAACTTGATCAGTTATGGAGATTAAATATTATTTCAAGGAAAACCTTTTGATATCATCAAATTTTCATATAGTTAGTTTATTAGGGAGAAAATTGCATCTAGAAAGTGTACAAGGATGTTGAAAAGGTATTTTCTCAGGGTATTGTGGAGAAATAAGGCTCAGTATGGTGTAAATGAGAAAAAAGACGGGAAATGTATTTATAACTGATGGGAGGGTCACTTTTGGAATTTGATAAAAGATTAGACTATAATAATGTCATTACCTATCCAAATGAATCCAGAAGATCTGGATTCAAAGTTAATTTTTATAAAATTATCATAATTTCATGAATTAAAATATGGATAGTATTTAGTTCCATTTTAATCCTATTTTGTATGATTAACCTCTTCGATAACCAATTTTATACTATGACAACATATTTTTTCTTTTAAAAGGTTATAATATATATATATGGTATGATTGGGTTAATAAATTTCCTGTGTTTTAATTTTGGACCATATCATATTTACCATGTTCTCATTCAACATTTTTTTATTTAAATTTTTGAGTAAAATATTATTTTGATAAAATGTGTTATGGTCAATTTTGAAACTATTCAATTGAATTTAATTAAAAGATATAATATATGATACAATTAAAATTTCATTCCTTTACACATCAATAATATGTTATATTTATCTAAAAATTTATTTTAACACTATAAATCACTCATATTAAATTAAATTAAAAAATATTAAGAAAAATATATATTATTTTTCTATTAATTAAATTAATAAGTTATTATCGTTAAGAATGAGTTATGATTTATTCTTTAATAATAATTAATAATTTATAATTTACCATCATGGAGATAATTTATTTTTTGATAATATATATTTTCATTCTATCATAAATTTATTTAGCACATTTTTTGACACAAAATACATATTTAAATATAAGGGAGTGACACAACGTAACATTCATTAGATTAAATATTATATAGTTTATTTTTAGGTAATATTTTCCATTAAACAAAAATATTTTTAGAATAAAGAGATAAGGGTCAAATTAAATTTATCCAATAAGATTTAGGATGAACACTTATGGCCTTATCTCTCTGTTTTAATATAGATTAATTGGAATTACCCATGATTGTGGTGATAAATTTTACATGGTTACTAATCATAATGTCCAAAAATAAGAGGCATATTCTCTAAATACTTACATCCATATTTTAGATATATAATCCATTTTTAAATATTCAATTTTTATAAATTATTTCAAAATATTTAAAAATAAAATTAAATACACAACAGAGTTTAGTTTTTCAGAAACAAAATCATTTTATGTATAATGTTCTTAACAATTTGAACCAAAAAATTTATTCCAATGAAAAAAATTGTATTATTAATTATAAAATAAAACTAATTTTAATAATATTGTTTTTTGAATGTAAATTAAAATTCTTAAATTCTTGCAAAAATATAGATTTAAATAAATATCAATATTTTTCAATATCAATCAAGAAATAAATCTTTTCAGCAGATTAAAAAAATCACCCAATATTGAATTTCATATACCGATATAAAAAATAATATTATTTTTTTGTAATAAATTTTAATGAAATTTCATAAATTAAATATTTTATTTTCTATCAAAATTGAATAAAATCATTTCTCTATTAAATATGTTTTTAAGCATAATATGACATTTTTAAAAATTGAATGTTTATTTCGTAAAAACTAATTAATATATTGTTATTGATATCGATTTTTATTTCGTAATGTTTTTTACTATTTATACATTCCAATTAAATGGATATTTTTAATGGTCAAATTAAATAATAATATTTTATGGATCTTTCATGCTCGGTTTTACTTGTTATGTATAATATAGAACATAATTTTCTTCTTTAAAAAATTCTCATCGGTGCTATAGTCAATTATTTAATAAATCTCTTACTCAGAATTTGAAAATATACTTGATAACTAATTGTTTTCAATCTGAAAATACAGTTTCTTAAATTTATCATCATAAAATGGTTAATAAATCTTCATCGTGAAAAGAGGGATGTAGAAATAAAGAGGTAATCTAATATAAATACTAACACAGTTTCTAAATTGGGAAAAATTAGTGGGATGTGAATATTTATACATTGAATAGAATACTAATTCCCAAGGATTGATAAAGAGTGATTGAGAACATTCTCATGTTTGAGTTAATTCCCACAAACTATATATATATATGATATGTGAGAAGAACATAAATTCATTAAAAAGGATGATAAAATTATACAAATTCTATTTAAAGATCCTTTTTCCAAAAGAATAGGAAATATTTTAAAACCACGATAGATTAATCAAGAATAAATGGTTAATTGATTGATTTTCAAGTCATTATCATAATTTAATCCTTTGGTTATGCATCGATAAATTTCAACATTTTGTGTCACTCTATGAAGTAAATAATCAATATGATTTTTCATTCCCAAATCACTAAAATATAAATATAATATATAATATATTCTATAAAACAAAAAAATATATTTTTAAAATATTACCACACCTAATATTATTAACATGTTTTAAAATATGGAAAAATCAAATGGTAATCATTATAAAATCATACATAGTTAAATATAAATTATTCCAAAAATAGTTAACCTTATTAACCATAAGACTAAAATGAGAATTCAAAAAATTAAGATGATGGTTAATAAATTTACAAAAACAATATAACATTAACCCCCTAAAAACATAAAGGAACTATTAGAATCACATACCAAATATGTAAATAACTGATTATATTTTATTATAAAACATGCGCACAAGTAGAATTACTATAAAAAATAACGAAAACATGCATGTTTTCCAAAAAAAAACACTCTCTGCATTCCATAAATAAAAACAATTATTGAATATATCCCAAAAATCAACAAATGTAGAAAAGTATATCAAGTATAACATAAAAAAAAATTTCATCAAATAAGTAATCATCCCCAAATTCTTCAATATTATCTAATATATTTTATGATAATAAATAATACGTTTATCTCATAATTGTCTTAACATCATCCACATATTAAGGGTTATCCTTACCTAAATAATTTGTTCCTTAAAAATAGCTCCTTACGACTAAATCACTTTTCCCAATCATCATTACCATTCAATTATTTCATTCACATACCGTAAAAAATACTTTTAGAATAATATTTTGATATTTTTTAATCTTATAACTACAATATCATTATAAAAACTATTTCTTTGTTATGGTTCTTGAATTTCAATACATAAATTCTTAAATAGTTCCACTCAATGATTGGCATGGCATAGACCGTTCATTATTGAAGGATTTTTCACATAGTTTTGCGAATCTACTCAAATTATTCCCTTGATCCCTACACAAAAGATATAACACTATAAATTGTACCAAATGAGTAACTTCATATCCCATCATAGAAATATTCATTCTTAAATTTCAATTACATTATTTTTTCCAATTTTCTCCACCCATGAAATATCTTATCTTTCTATTAAGTCATTAACATGAGTTCTTCTTCCCCCAATAGAAAAATATAGGAAATTAAATCTTCATTACTACATATTATCCACCACCAAAGATCGTAGTAAACATTATATTTCTCCAAATTGGTGATTCCAAAAGTCAGTTTGAGTTTTGTTTAGTTATATATCATCAAATGTTATTCCTAATTTTTAAAATATCATTCACAATGTTCATAATCAAATATAGTTTCTTATAAACACAATTCCCATCATGAAATTATAAAAGGGGGATGATTTAATTGATAACGGAGATCTCCCATGACTTAAGGTTTCCTTCCGCCTCTCTTCATCCTCCATTATCATCCTCTCTCTATCTCTTCCTTCCTATAATGGCGCTTTAGGGGGTCAGATCAAGCATTGTCTTTGTCACAGTGTGGTTTTCATCATGCCCACCCCACTATTTCCTAGTTTGGAGCTCTACTGATGAAGTTCCCATCATCTTCTGACCTCCTCTGACAAAACCTATTTGTAGTTATCTTCTCTTTATCCCACTATAACCTCACATTCTATTAGTTCATATTTGATGGTACCATATTACTCATTCTAGTTTTTTGGTTGTTAATGTTTTCATGGTGCCAATGAGCTCATTGGTCCTTAGTTCTGTCATTCAGTAGCACTATCAATGAAGACATCATCATAGCTCACTCACCCTAGAATGTTCTATTGTAGGTCTAGATTTCAGATTTTGGTCATGTTACATCTTGCAGGTTGTTCACTTTATTTTTCCATATCATTAATCCATAATTATGTTGTTCCCTTTACCATTTTTTGTAGACCCCTTACACAAGACTCCACTCCAGTCTTATTTTAAGGATTTCTTGATGATTTGCGTGGTTTTGGTTTCTTCTATAATGGTGTTTCAGTCAATGGATTTGTGTTTATTGTTGGTTTCATTAATTTCTCTTCTAATGGGTTGGTGGTGGTGTGTTATTAAGGTGTGGGGTGAGTTGGTGTTCCTTCTCATGCATTAGTGGTGTTATAAAAACACTATTTTATGGTGATGATTTCATTATTTTTTGACATAATGGTGTTTTATAGTGGTTGTCTCATTGGAAGGCTCATCTCATTGGATTATATCCGAATGGATCCCTATTTCCAATCTCTAGAATAGATTCTTGGATTTTGGCATGGTGTTGATCGAAAACCTTATTTATTTATCCTGAGGATTGATGATAAAAGTGTTACCCAGGTTCAGTATAGGGTAGTGATGGGAATGGTGTCACGGGGCCCAATGTGTCCCTTTTTCATATAGGGAGGACCATGTCCTAATTTTTCCCATTTACTACCCCTCATTTTCTTACATTTGGTTTAGGTTGTCTATTATCTTTTTAAATGGATTTATATTTTTTTTATATAACCAAAAATTGTTTTTATTTTTGAAATACAAAAAATAGTTTGAAGGTACAATTCCCATAACATTAAATATTAACCCAATTAAATTTTGTTACCACCATGGACTAATAAAAATAACATCATGATCAACAACAGACATTGTGGAGGACCCCATAATCAAATCATCAATCAGATGTCTAAATCATGACAACATCTTTTCAATCAATGAAACGATAAATTTATTGTAGCCTATCAATAATCATCATATCTTCAAATTCATTCCAATGGGTAATAATATTAATTTTAATTATCCTAATAATATCCCCCAAGAGTGTCAAGATAGGAACACTGTTAGGGATGGCACACTATTCACTTGAATGATGGATAAGATATACTTGACCAAAAATATTTGGGGTTATTTTCTATATAAATATATTTTTCAAAACCATTTCAATTAGTATTTATTTTTAGGGAAATAAAATAATATATTATTTAAAATATAATTATGATGTTATCATATACATAGTCATATCCCCATGTTTTCCACCAAATGTTTCAAATAATAAAATCTAAAATTGTCTAAATCGTACTATGATTCCCACTATAGTGGTCCTATCTTTTCATATATAAAGAATCCATATTTTTAAATGAATATCAAATACATAGAATAAAGTACCTTCCCAGAAGCATAATTGTTTTGATTCATTAGATACTATGAACAAAAATATCATATTCATGAAAAATATTCAATATCACCCATAAATATCTTCCCATATAGTACTCTACTTTGACGTACCCTAATTAAAATAATTATTCATAACTTGGGAAATGGGAACATAAGAAAGGGTGATCTGAGATGCTCATTAATGGTACGAAATATATATATCAATGATTTTATATACATTACATCAGCATAAGGGTGTGAGTTATATATCATAACATTTGAAAACAATAATATTCATGTATATTTTCATAATATTTTGTAAATACATAAATCATTATAGTTCATAAGACCTGAACCATTAAGTAATAAAATAAAATAATACATGAAATCATAACATTATCATAATAAATGAGTTTTTTTGTTACCAATATGAATATGAAATAGTGAACCGATGTAAATAAAATCATGATCACTCATTATTTAAAAGGCATGAAAACAATACATCATATAAAATTATAGAAATAAATCCACATAAACTCATATTGTTATGGACATAAAATCCAAGAGAATGCATAATCATCTGAAATTGAAAACTAAGTCCATATATAATATTATAGATATTAAATATAGGTAAAAACATAGAAATTTTAGGATCAAATAAGGTTCATGTATACCATATTTTCCCCATGAGTTATCTATCTCCACCTAATTTATTGGATGGATTTAATGGACAAAACCATCACATAATCATAATTCCCTCCCAATATCATAATATTATATAACAACAATTTGAAAATAAGTGGGTTTCATTAATATATGGTTATCATACTCATCAACCACAATGAGGTATTTTAAATATGGTATTATTATATTATATACCCATTAATACAAATGTAATACAATATAATGTTATCATAGATGAAAAATTCCTTTAAAATAACATTAGAAGTTTCCTTGAGGAAAATATCCTTTTCTACTTGAAATAACCTTTGTAAAATATAAAATTTCCAAACTCTTAAGGTAAAACATTTCATTTAAAATATCCTAGGAAACATTTAATGTAATCATCAACTAAAATATTAGTCTGGACATGTTTAAATTTCATTAATTTTAAATACGTGAAAATAAATAATTCATTTCATATCATTCTAGAAAAATTCATAAAATACAAGATTCAGATAATGAATTCAATAATACACATGTACCATTTTTCAATAATTTATCAATTTATGAAAATGAATTTTAAAATTCATATGAAAAGATTAAAAACATTCCCTAAAACATACATTGAAATAATTTATATATATGAAAATGGTCATTTAACTACTTAGTGAAATGATGTGGATTTTAATTAAAAATAAATTTCTGGACTCTTGAGTACTAAAGATGAGAACAATTAAAGGATAAAATTTATTTTCAATGAATAAATATTCGAGAATAAAATCTATTTTTATATTTAAATGTATATCATTATTTTTTTCATAAAATATATAATCATAAACAATTATGATAAATAATTACATTGTAAAAAAACTATATTCTTTCGTAACATTTGAATCATAAGCCCTATGAAAAAATAAACATATATATCTATGTATATCCCTATATATATTATAAAAATTATAATAAAATATATCCATGGTTCTTATTTTCACCATATAAACCAATCCAATAGTTATTATGGAATGGTTCCCATAGAAATAAATGTGATATGAAAATCACATACCTCACATCTGACATAATTATTATGCATTTGTTACTCCTATATAATAATTTTAATTTACAATATATATTAAATAACCATTATCATATATATAAAACATATATGATTTAATTATAACCTTTTATCACCTATTTATTTACAATTGTTTTCAAAATTCACTATTCTTATTGGTAACTACTTCATTTTTCATGTATGTTTTGGTTTATTATTTTTGGTGAATGTTTCATGATAATGGTTACATAATCTCAAGAATTTATATTATGATATAGATATTATATATATAAATTCATTATATACTTATTCAGAGTTATCAATAAAATTTGATATATGAAATTGAATTAAACTATTCATAGAGATGGTAGGTCACACTTATGATATAACGTTGTTTTCACTTTTCTATAGATTAAAAACATTAATGGTAAATAATAATTTCCCATTATCTAATAATAATTATATAATATACATAACATGTATTAATTAAAGTTATCATATATACCACAAATTTAAAACATAATTTAAAAACCTCGCATTGCTTCATGATTGTCATACTCCATACGTAACGATGAGTGACATTGTTATATTACAGTAAATTTAATGTTAGGAAGGTAGATTGAGTGTTATATATCATGAATTATAATTATTCTCTATGTATAATATATAAATACTAAAATCATAATAAAAACCATCCATAAATTTGGTTGTTGAAAATAAATTTTATCTTTATGTGGAGATGAAAAGTCGTACGTACACATGAATGATACATTCACTTCATTTTTAATGGGAAAGATGATGTATATTGGTGATTTGATAATAGTATTAACATTTAAGTAAATTTGGGATACCATAATTATTAATTTCACAAAAATAAAATCTGTATATATGAAAAAATATGATGTCAAATAGAATGTGATTCGTTACGGCGATTAACTCTTCATTGAAATAACATATTTAGATATCATCTTATATAACATATAGTGGTAATTATATAGATTGAATCACATAAACAATGTGTATATTTAATTGGTGGAGTTGTTTTGGTAGGGTATGGTCATGTTATAAGGATCAAACAATTATGAGCAACTGAAAATAGTTGTTATATTTAATGGGAAGATCAATTTTACAATTTCATAAAGTATTCAATTATAATAAATTATATATCATGAAAAATGACTACAAATTACATGTTATTCCTAGATAATGTATTATGAGGTTTAAATAACATAAAAAAATATGGATGCGGTTTGTTGTTATTTTAATCCGTATATTCATTATCAACTAATTGGTTAAATAATTTTGACCTTCACAATGATAACATATTTTTAACATTTAAAGGATTATGATATTATATATAAGGTAATAATTGTATTATAAATGGATAAGGAATAATATTGCATAACATATCATATAAACCATGTCCTATTTCTTGTTGGTTTTATTTTTTTATAATTTAATTAAATATAGTTTTTATAAAATATCAATAATGTCAATTTTGATTAAATTAATTTTATTTTCATTACAATACAAAAATAAAATAGTAATAATTAGAATATAATAATTCTAAACACAAATAATTTTTTATTTGTATCGAAAAAATAATTTAAAAGTATAATTAACTAAAAAAATTTAACTATTAATACTTTCGAAACTATTTATTTTTTTCTATTATTAATTGAAAAAATATTTTATTTTATTTTTGTACATATATTTTAGAGACTTATTTAATTAATAAAAATTTAAATAATTGAACACCATGATTAAAATTTCATTATAAAAAATAGACATAAATATGTTTTCATAACGTACTTCTTCTACTTTGTTGGAAAATAATAACTATTAAAAACTAAGAGTGTGACACTTTCTAACTTTATATTCATTAAATAATATATAGTTCCATTTCATGGAAATGATTCCATTATAAAAAAAATTCATTATTAATGTCATAGTTATCTAATTAATTTCATCTAATAATAATTTTGGATAAAAATTATGGAATTATTAGTTATTGTTATTCTAGAATAACACAATTTAAAATTTATCATAGTTATAAAATTTACCATGGATACTATACATAATTACAAATAATAAAATGTTCATATTAAAAAACATTTTACCTAAAAATTATAAATAATGTTTCCAATTTTCAATATTAATTTTCTATAAGAAGTAATATATTTTAAATAAATAATTGCAAAAGACAGTGAGAAATTGATTTTCTAAAACAATATGTTTTACACACAAAGAAGATTTTTTTTCCAATATCAAAATAAAATTGATTTTAATGAATGTAATTTTATTACTGATAATATAAGAGAAATAAATTTAATTTTAAATTTTTATTAAACTAATTATTTTTATACATTCTAAGAAAAAATATAGTTTTCATAAAAATGAATATTTCTTAATATTGATCAGAAAATTAAATGTTAAATAAAATTTTCAAAACATAAATCAGAATTTTCCCCGATATGGTGATTTAGAAAAATTATTTTTATTTTATTAGAGAAATAAATTGTTGAAAAAATATGTATTTTTACCCAAAATAAAATAAATATATTTTCTTTAATTATACACACTATTGAAGCATTAAACAACATTACTAAAAATTGAAAGTTTATTTTCTAAGAATGAATCAATCAATTATTTTAATTAGGATATATATTTCATAATTTGGTAGCTCTTATTGAAACCTAAAAATTAAACAGCCTGTTTTTAGTGATTATAATTATATAATAATATTTGTTGGTTTATTTAATTTCATTCTTGTATGTCTTATATTCTATCAAACATAATGTTCTTATTTTAAAAAATCAAGTGGTGTCACAACAATGCAATATGTTTAGTCATCTTTCACATAAAATTTTCAGTGATCATCTGAAATATCCTACTAATGTTGATATGTGTGAATCTTATTCAGAAGTAACTTGGTGTTATATCTTAAAAGGAACAATCATAAGTACCCTAATCTCAGAAAAATAGGATTCTATGTTTTATTAACTTAGAACCAACAATAATCAGGTGGAATAAAAAATTATGATAGATAATCCTTATAAAGGAATATATGATAAACACAACATAAATTATCTTATCATTTTCTATAAACATGAATGACACTTCATTTGATCATACATTCCCATAATATCTTATATCATTAATGGTTTTCCTTGTTTATAGTATGAAAAATTACCAAAAAAAGTGTCTTTCATATAACGCAATATATCCTCACTAGTTCCTAACACCAAACTCCTTATCTCTAAAACATAACTTTGATACCACTCTTTCATGACCCCACCATTTAATACTTATCCATATTTTTACGAAATGAAGGAAGAGAATATTTACAAACAAATATCTCCCCCCATCAGTCATGGTTTGGTAACTAGCACTATGTTTATTGATCCCACAAATGTGATTCATTATTCTATATATAGATTAAGTATAAATAAATAAAAAGGGTAAACATCTAATAAACACCATGAATCAATCTCTATAATTAATAGATGGAAAATATTATATATCAAGATAATATATATAAAATATGGTATACCGTTCCACTTTTACACTATTTTGAAACTCTCACACCCCAATGCCACAAATCCTATATATGTACCATAAATATTTTTTACATCATTTATTTGAGTTGTACCTAGAACCAACCTAACTAAATACCCCGTTGGACCCATCACATGATGATGGTTTTAGACCACTTACCATATCATCATCTTATCATCCCATTTTACGCATGTATATTCTTGGAAGCCACTATACTCTATGTATGTCAGTTATACCTGATGACAACACATTATATGTATGTACACCTTTGGAAAGATGTAGAAATAATGACAAAATTTATGTACTAGCTATACCTTGGTCAATTACAACCATCCAAAATATTGATAGTTAACAAATATTCATTATAGATAGGATATGATCAAACCCTATACTATAAGTTATTATAGCTCGATATTCGAATACTCATCTATGTAAAATAGTAAAGAGTGAAATAGATAGATATTATACATCAATTTACAATATATCCCAAATGATGGAGAAAATAGGCCCCATATATATTGGATTATACCTTTATAACAGATGAGGGTAGGTAGTGTATTAATTTCCAAAAAACATAGAAAATATAAGGTAAAAATTCCACTAAGGAAAAATAAGTGTATGTACACTTGTATTCTACTATTATCATATAGGGACTTTTTATCTCACTTTTATGGAAAATTTATCATAATAGAAAAAAATACTTAGATTCATTATTAATTAATAAACCGTTATTAAATTTCTATTTAAAATTTTTATTGACTACCATTATAATATTTTTAATCAATTTTATAAATGAACTGTTAATTCTCTTTCATAAGTTCTCATGTATGATTTCATTATTAATATTGGATTAACTAATTCAACATAGACAATAGGTGTTATTATGAAACATTGCCAATTCCAAATGTCATACCTGTACACTATGGTGTATCACAGTTGACCATTCCATAGAATCTATTAAATAAATTGTTTTAAATTTTTCAATAAATTTAATTAAAAACACTCCATCATATTGAGAAAAATACATTATATTGAAACATTACTCAATAAACAATGACATAAGAACTCACTTCTTGCAATATTATGTAAATTTAGGATCATGGTTAGATACAATTGTGGAAACAACCTTCTAAAATGAACTTATACAAACGAAATTGTAATGAGTGTCGATCCAAATACATTGTATCTCATATTGAGTGTAATTTTGGGTATATAAACAAATTTACCTATCCTTTTACACATATTTCTATATGATATTAAGAATAATTAACAATGAAATAAAAACCATGTATCATAAATTCTACTCCATTTGGAAGAATATGTACAAATAATAAATAAAGAAAATAGTATATAACATTCATATATTAATCACCCATAATGATCTCATATCATTATTTGTTCCATTTAATCTGAATCAGATAACCTGGGTAATACATGAACAAAATGAACATGCTAAAAATCCCAGTAACGGAATAAACATAGAAGTAATACATAATACATGGTTCAGAAGGAATAACATGATAACATGAAAAGGTATGGAACCTAAATAAACATAATGAATAATAACATGTATAACATGGGATTATGTAATCATGGAATCAATGGAATGAGGAAACAACATAAAACCTGACATATGCATGATCTAAGGATAACTTCCAAGACCATTACACATGGTAGAAAACATCTCATAATGGAATTAACTTCACTCCATGTCCCAACATGAAGTCTAATGACACGAAACATTAACTACTTAATTAGAGAATAGTGTGGGTTCACCCATTATAACATGTTTATGAATATGTGTTCTATATAAATATTCCTACATTGGTAATAAGTATAATGGTTACCCATGTCATGAAATTGGTACCATAATCATGTCATAAAGCATGAACATGGGTATTATCATAATGGTGTCAATGAATGAAAATAATAAAATCATATAGGGAAATTCATAAGGTAAAATCAAAATAGATCATGTGAAATGATGTCAGAAAAAATTAAAAACATATAAAAAGTGTGTTTAAGAAACATTGGAAATGATCAACTTTAGTGTGGTTTAATGGAAAATATTTAAGATATTTTAAAATATATAAAGGAATATTTCTTTATATAAAACAATAAATAAATAAAGAAATATTTTATTAATATAAATTTTTAATTTATTAAAATAATGGTGTATTGAAATTGATTACGTACGGTACTTGAAAATGGGTATGAAATTGGGAAGTTCCCTTCAATGAGACTTTCTTATCTGGAGAAATTTAAAATTGAACCTTATGAAAACATGTATTTACCCATAAATGAAAGATTAATTGTTATTGGTATGAAAATTTTTAAAATTAAAAAAAATATATAGGAGGATTACATAAGATAAATTTAGAATCACATTGCGGTAATGAGATATATTGTGTAACACAAAGGAAAAACAACGGTTTTAAGATAATATCTTAATATGTTCTTCACATGTAATTAATTTCTTGGAATGTAAAATTATATCCTTTAATTAATTAACTAACAACCTATTCTATATGTATTTTATTAGTTATAATTTTATTTTGTTCATTTTTGGCCATTTTTATGATATATAGTGTTTAATTTTGTCAGTTTTGGACTACTTTTATCATGATTTTGTGATAGGTTCCGTTGATTTTAATTATGGGAGTTTATTTCTAAGAAAATAAAACTCCAAAAGTTGAATTGTATGATATTTTTCCACCATAAAAACATTAAATGGTCTAATTTATATTTGAATATTCATATATTACAATAATTAATTAGATAAAAATTTAATGATGAATGTTATTTTATTTTCGTGAATTTTCAATCATGATGAACTATTTTAGTTTTTTTATTTAATATTATGCATATATATATGTTAAATAACATGCAAAAATGATCTTATATAAAATATTCAGAATTTTCAACAGTAATAATGGTTTTTTGACCATCATTGAATGTCATAATGGAAAATAAAGAAGCATCATCTAAGATGGAGGTAAATCGACCCATCATAGATGAAATATAAATTCTTATAATAAAATAAAGATGAAAGAGATTTGATGATTCATTCTTCCATTAACCCAATAATGATAAATTATATAAATGATACTATTGTTATCATAAAACTTCCACATTGTTCTATGACGATAGGATAAGAAAATAAGTGAAATCACCCTGACAAAAAGTTTATTAGATGTGGGTAAGGTAAATGGGAGATGAATTGGAAATAATGTTAGAAATATATGTGTCTTAAAAATTGTGAGGTGAATGGGTTTTGAGTGTTGTTATATATATAGTGGGATGATAGAGGTTTTTTACTCTTTTATTCATTAGTTTTTTGTTTTTCCTCATGAATATCAACACTGTTGATCCCTATGACTAATTACAGCAAAAGTATATAGTGAATCTTATCCAATGGTTTCTTACCACAAACATACCTGTAAGATGATTCAATAATTCATTTATTTTCCAAATATAATAAATTACCGTATTTCACTAGTTTCCAAAAATTAAATTTTTTTAGAAAATGCATAAAACTTCACCCTAACCATTTGTCAATATGTAGAATTCAAAAATGGACTTCGTTTTTTGAATGAATTTTTCTTAAATATGATAAAATTTTTAAATTAAAATAATAATTTATTTGAAAAGTAATGATTTTTTTAATAATAATTGACTATATGATATGTTGAAAAATTAATTAAGGTATCATAAAATTACCCTAAAATAATATGATAAAATATTTATTTATTAATCAAAATTTTCAAAATAATTTTTTCATTTAAATAATTATATTAAATATAGAAATATATATAAATATTTACATGTTATGAATACAAAAAAATGTAATTTAGGTTTTTTAAAACATTGATTTATGTATACCATGATATAAATATATCATATTTTCATTTATAAGGGATCTAATTTTAATTCATACTTTAATTGGAGACATTTCTATTCATTGGCCGAATTAATATTCCTAATGGTTTCATTACTATTACAATGGTTATGTTACTAGTACATTGGTATGGGTTCTTTATTTTATAAAAATACCTATTATATAATTAATTATTCATTTATATAGTGTTTATTTTTTTCTATATGTGCTTTTATGTGACATAATGATTTGACGAAATTATAAGAAGGGAAATACCATTGATAAAAGTCTATTTCGTTACATTATTCCCCCTTATATGTTTTCACCCTCAATATTTCATTTTACATACTAATGTGAAAATATGTTAGGATAATTATCCTTTGTTTCTTCTTTATATTCTCTGGTTTTATCTTTCTTCTTATGGTTCTCCATAGTATTTTGGCCATGTGAGAATTCTTTTTGTTTATAAATTTATCACTACCGTACATGATCTTCACTGAATTATCTTCATACTAAATCTCATTCTCTAGTTGAACATCCTACGGATTCAATACATACGAGGGATATGGTATTTACTTCCTCAAGATAGATACATGGAATAAATAACATACTTAAGGCATGGTATGTGGAAGTGCAAGTCAATATTCCATACCTCGGACATGATCTGGAATCTCAAAGGGGCAGATGTACCTAGGGCTTAACATACCATTCTTCCCAAATATCATGATAATTTTTCAATGGAGATTTATAGATTAATACAATGTCTTTATCCTTAAACTAAAGGTGTCATCGATTATTATCCATGTTTCACTTCTGTCAACTTGTAGCTACCTTGATGTGATGTTGAATGGTTTTCACATGTTCTACTGTTTCTTTGACAATTATAGGTCCTATGAGATTACATTCAAAACCTTTATCCCATCATGTTAGTGTTCTAATAATTTTATTATAAATGGATATATATATATATGGATCCATTTGGTTCCTCTATTGGAAACTATTATTTTAAGAGAACTCAACCAGTGGTAAATGTTTGTCCCATCATCCCTTATTGTCCAAGAACAGGTTCTCTAATTGTATTTGTGTTACAATTTCTTTCTCTGATAGGAAATCATTTTGAGTAATATAGGACAAAGTGAGGTTCAACTCAATGTTTAGAGAATTTTGGAGACTATTATTGAACATTGAGGTAAATATAAGATCTCTATTAGACACAAACAACAGTGGTACTCCATGTTGTCTTACCAGTTATCTAATGTATATTCATTCATGTTGATCAAGTGAGAAGTCCTCTATAATTGAGATAATGTGATATTTCTTTATAAGATGATCCAAAATGACCCTTAAAACTTTATTGCCTCTGGATATACATGGGTGACCCTTGATAAAGTCCATGGTGATGTTTTTCCACTTCCATGTCGGTGCGGGTAATCATTTTACTATACCCTTATACTTATCCCTTTCAGACTTAACATACTGAAATAATAGGATTATTTATTTATATTCATTGATCTGTTTCTTCATATTATCCCTACAACAGTTCTCTCACAGATCTTGATACACCTTTTGTGCTCCCTAGGTGACTAGAGAAAGTTATGTTTTGTGCATCATTCAAAAGCTCTTTTTTATCTCTATATTGGATGGTACACATAATCATGACCAAAATCTTATACTCTTTACTCCTAAACTTTTAACTCTTATGATTTATAGTTTCTGATATCTTCAATTGTTTCCTAAATTTATGCATTTTTTATTGACCATCCATTTTTTATCTATAATGGATGGTTGAGAAATCATTTGAGAAATCATTGAAGATGTTATTCTATTTATGATTCCATTTTCCTTCCTTTGAAAATCTAAGACTATTGGATCCTTCTCAGCTCTCATTATTAGTAATGTAGTGGAAATTTTCTACACTAACCATCTACTACATTATTTACTTAAATAGGATGATAGTGGATTGATCAGTCATAATATTTGATGAGCTCTAACCATATTCATAGGATCATATTAATCAACATTTATATGAAAATATATTTGAGACTATATTAATAATTATATATCTCACACTTCTCCCAATTGTGATAATGAATATATATTTTTAATGTGGATATTGTAGCCACCAACTCCTGATCATGCATTCGATAGTCATGATCATGAGTTTTCAAATACCTTTTGAAATATTCTATCACATTATCATTTTACAATATTATATAGACTAATACCCGCTCTATAGAATCACATTATACCAAAAATATTTCCCCACATGTTAAAGTGTGAGTACCCATGCAATGATAATCCTCTTTTTTAACTCGTGGAAGCAATCATCACATTCACTAGTACATGAAATCTTTTCTCTTTTCCAAGTATGCTTGGTTATTGTGTTTATCAGTCATGATATGTTTTCCAAAAATCTACAATTATACCTATCTAGACCAATTAAATTGTGGATATAAATCCTCATCCTTCAAACATTACATAATCCTAAACGAAATGAACAATTCACATTGAGGATCATTTCCGGTTTAGAGTTTTATAGAATTAGTCCACAACTATTACATATCAACTTGAAAATTACTAGTAAACACTACTACTCAGCATCTATTTTTTTGATAAAATAAATACTCTTTAAAATAAACATGTCTATTTCAATGTTTTAGATAGCATGACTTTTCCTTAGTCTCATACTTGACCTTATTCAACATTAAGTCCTACGGAAAACATTTCAAAAACTTGGGACATGCATAAAAATATTATTAAGGGTTATAAAATAATGAAAGAAAACATTATCCCATCAACAAATAAAAATCAATGAAATCATACTTTTCAATCATAACATACCTCATGAAATGATACAATTTATGAATAACACAAAGAATTAATAAATAATAAAGGTAAATTGTGGCATACATAACATACTTACATTGTATCTATCACAATTACATAGGGATTCATTTTGGAATACACATAAAATTATATTTTTTAATTCTCTTGGGAGAAACATTAACGTTTACATTTGTCGCATTACCCATTGCATTGGAGATCTATCTCGGGCTCACCAGCCCTAGGATTATCATAGAACCACCCATATACATAAAAAATTCCCAATAACTGTAACACCCCGAGCTTTCACCATACGCCTTTCTTTCAATAATTCAATAGCTTGTATTTTACGCAAGTTCGAGTTCTAACACACCGCGACTAATCAAAGTAGCCGTTATGAATAGTAATGCCCAATTTTTAAAATTATAGAAATTTTATATTTCAAAATGGACTTCTTTTTTGTATTTGTAATATCGAAATTATCCTAAGTTGAATTTGTTGTAATTTTCAGAGAACTTTCAATTTTTTTTGAATAGTGAAAAATACATAAAAACAACTTTTTAATCAAAATAATTTATAGTGATAAATTATACTATTGATTGGTTTTAAAGTATAATTAAAAGATATTTTTACCGTTATATCCAATGGTGGTCATTAGAATTAATTTCACATTGAAATTGGACATAAACAATTGTCAATCTTTTGATATATATTGTTTCTAAAAAACACGCTATTTGTTGTGACAGTTGAAATTAATTATAAAATTAATTGATGAAACTTATATGATTGGAATTTTGTAAAATAGACACCTTTTTTGGATTCGGAATATCAATTATATCTTAGGGTGAAATTTTGGCATTTTTCTGAAAAACTTTAATTTTTGATGAATAGTGAAACCACTAAGTGGTAGTTAAAAAACTAATTTTTCATTTAAATGAAACATTACCACTTTTTTGATTTTATTTTCAAAAATATAACATAAATGGTTGTCATTAGGATGTAAAATTTGGTTCAATGGGATTAAAATAATTTTTTATTGAATACTAACTATTAAGTTTAATTAATCTCGATTAAAGGTAATTAGTGAAATTTAAGGTAAAAATAGTATTATAAAAATATGGAATGACCTTTACACTTGTCCAACCACTCTTTTATGTGTCATGGAAGAACAATAAAATCCATGGGTCAACTTGGGAACCCCATGGAGCCACTTTGGTAGGAAAAGGACATAAATAAGTTTTTATTTAATGTTAAAATAAAAAGGTCAAAAACAAGAGTTGTTTTACTAAAACAATTCTTAAATGGGGTTATAAAAGTCATATGTTTGACTATAAATATTAATTAGAAAGATAAAACGATTTCCTACATCATTATATTTTTTTAATAATTTTTATACATTAAATAAATTAAATTATTTATGACGCCATGATGATGCAGCGATTACCTCATTAATTAACGATTTTAATAAAATGGAAGGATAATGTAAAATATAAGCATTACACTTGTCCAAATCCAATTGGATGAAACTATTTCGAACCCTTATCACCTTATCCTCGTAATAAATAAGTGTCGGACCTTTAGAATCCGAAAAAGCATTTCATAATAATGTAACATTTCAATCATTCCAAGAGTGCCCCTCCTCTCCTCTTATAAAAGGCCCCCACATCTACCACCTTATTCACAAATTCAAGCCATTTGGATCGGCAAACCTCTGCCCAAATACTCTCCCAACTTCCCTCCCTTACTCTTAGAAGCCTCACATTGGGTAGAAGGCTTCCCAAGGAAGCCTTTGTCTCAAATCAAAAAGGGTTACCCGATTTTAAGGTAATGTATTCTCTAATGTTGTTTTGTATTATTTTGCTTCTCCAACCCCTAAACACTTTTTATTAATTTTTTTTGTAACAAAACATGTATCCTCAATATACTATAATGTTTTTATAAGAAGTATTATAGCTACAATTACACACACCTACATCTAATGGTTAAAGAACATATTGTTTCTGTGGATGACGAATCTTTGCCTCACGAAACGATGATTGTTCAACACTAATATAACACCTATAATGGTGGCCATTATGATGAAACTATTTTTATATATGATATATATTATGTTTTTTTTTTCCTTGTGATTTTTTATTTTTCATTTATGGCATACCTTTATGGTTTCCATTGTGGGTAAATGCGATATTTTCATTTTAGGAAGTGCGGACTACCGCCCCCTCAAAGTGATTTGAATCGTTAATAGCATATGTGGGATTTATTAAGGATGGAGTAAATGGTATTATACACTATATTATAATGTAATTATATTATAAATTTATATAATTATGATTTCATTCCATTAAATATGAAATAGAAATGAAAGTAGCGTTCATGCATACGTACGGCTTACCGTCTCCACGAACGGCGCATTTCATTTCATACCTCTAAATGTTACGTAATATTATGAATGAATGTATATAATGTATATATATGATATATACGATATCTAAATCATGAATATAATTCTGGATATAATGTATATTTCACCACATGAACAACTTGTAATTATAAGAAGTTTATTTTTGACTGAAGTACCAAAGATCGAAAAAACGACAGTTATTAACATAAATAATTAAATAATGTTCATAAAATGGTAATAAGTGATATAAAAGGAATAAAAAACTTGAAAAAGGTTCTTAAGCAATTATAAATTAACTCTATTTTATTATTCAGGAGGTTAAAGAACGGTCGAGTCAAGACAGGACGCAAGGTAAGGGAACTTCTTAACCTAATTTTTGTGCTTGGGGTTAATCTCCTACTTTCAAATTATGTCATGATATTATTATGTCCTATCTTTTATTGGTACTTTATTTATGTGTACTTATAGTAAATACACATAATATATCTATTTTATTTTAAAAAAATGATCTTTGTAAAGGCATCGTCTCAATCTCCTTTCATTGAGGCATATTTTGTTTTATACACAACTTTCTTTTATATGGTGTATAAACCCCTTTGACTTTTACGTTTATTCAAAAGGAATCTTTTTTATACGAATTGTTTTACTAAACTAAAAAAGGGAATGTTTTTCTTTCCGTACATATGCGGCAACAATGACTTCTCCACCGCCGTGACTATTATTTGAGTTTCGGGTTCCTCTACAAGCCATAACATTTTTTTAATGAAAAATAAATACAATGTTTTAACTTTATTTTATTTTGGTATTGAAAATGGTTTTGAAAGTGTTCTTATTATATCAATGTGTTGTGTTGATATCTTTTGATTGAAATGTGGAATTGTTATGTTTCCTTTATGCATGTTTTATGTGATACGATTATGTTACAGTTTATGATCTGTTTAAACCTATTCATATGAGGAATGCATTGGACTTAATAAGTGATGGGTGGAGCCCTCTATAGCTCCTCGATGCATCGGTAGGTCTCATGAGACAAACTAGTGTCTTGGAATGAGTCCTTGACAAAATATTATTTGTAGTCTTGGAACGAGGCCTTGGCTACGTGGTTATGATAGTCTGACATTATGCATTCCATCATTATGAAAGTGGTCATTGATATTTCATTAGATTATTTGACCAGTAGAATATCCATGTGACTAAGTAAATGGAATTATGTCATTTTACTTTTTCCATATTATTCTAAAGTTCATGTTTAAACGGATTTTGTTTTAGTTATACATTTCCTTAAATGTTAATGTTTTTTTATGAAAGCTTCCGCTATATTGTTATCCTTACTGAGCATCTGAGCTCACCCCTTTCAATGTTTTAATTTTTCCAGGATGTGAAGAAGTATATTATGAATGATCTAGAGGGATAATATAAGGGGATATGAAGAGAATATGTTGTAGTTTTTTTTACTTTATTATGTAATGTAAGACTTATGAATGTATCTAGTGTTTCCAAGGCTACTAAACTAATCGGTATTTCGAGACTTGATCTTTTGTGATCATGCAAATGTTACGCAATAATGCACCGACTTTGGGTAACTGGGGTCGGGGCATTACAGTTGGTATCATAGGTAGTTTAGTACTAACCATGGAAGCTATATTTAGATAAAATCTGATTAGAGTGCATAGCCCGAAGATAGACTTTGAGGATTAGTATAGAAGAACTTCCTAGAATTTTGGTATTATAGAGATTTTGTGAGTTTCCGAAAAACACATCCTTGTCTGGATACGAGCAGGTAGAGGCGGTTCTGGCATAAAAGTACCTAGGGGTAAAACCCGAAAACACCGCTTTGAGCTAGACTCGAACGGGAACTGGTGCATGACAATGGGCCTTGCTGCACTCTTGGTTACGACACTCCCAAAGGATATGCTTAGGATAATTCTCATTTCCTTTACAAACCACTATGAAGGTTTATGAGTATATACTTCCTCAAAGAAAACATTTTAATGATTATGGATTATATCCATAAATATTTCAATTTATGTTAAGTATTTTATAAGTATGGATTTATGTATTTTGATTCATAAACTAATCTAGTTTATGCCATTGTTTAGAAATGTCACCTAGTGGAAGGAATGGAAACCGTATCAATGCACACACTCCGTGTAGGGATTTCTCTCCTACTCAAGATAATTATTATGGAGCTGGAGATACAACTCGTGTTGATCAACTTATTACCATACAGGGACAACTCACTCAGGTTATGAATAATAACCTTACTCCTATGGAGAACCCTGATCCGCAACGTGGAGGATCAATGTTAGACCGCTTCATGAGGAAACAACCACCATAAATTTAATGTGGGTACAAATCCATTAGTAGCTGAGAAATGGATAAACTCCATAGAGAAAATAATACACGCCTTGAGAAGTAGTGAAAGGGAAAAGGTTATCATGGCAGTTTACCGCCTCGCTGGAGATGCTGATCAATGGTGGTCATTTATTCAAATTAAAAAGGAAGATGAAGAGGTATCAAGTATGGAATGGAGAGAGTTCAAAGATATTTTCTTAGAAAAATACTTTCCACATGACCATCGAGCAGATATGGAAAGGCAATTTCTGAGTCTGAGACAAAAGGAGGATGAGAATGTTGCAAAGTATGTGGTTAACTTTACAAGGTTACCGAGGCATGCCGCATATTATATACGTAACCCAAGAAGTAAGATTGACTGTTTCTTTGATGGGTTAAAACCATTTCTCCGTTGAGAATTAGTCTCACAAACCTTCTCTTCGTATGAAGATATTGTCTCATGTGCTACCAAGAAGGAAAATGAATTCTCTAAGTCTTATGACAACAAAGTAAAGCAAGAGAAGAAGAGAACGGTGGAACAATAGACGGATAAAGGGAAAAAGGGAAAGAAGAATTTTCCATTATGTGATAATTGTGGTAAGAATCACCTCGGTGCTTGCCTAAAAGGAATGGGAGTTTGTTATAAATGTGGAGTAAAAGGTCACCAGGCTCGTGATTGCAAGGGAGAGAAAGAGGCTATCAATGTTGAATGCTACAATTGTAGGGAAATGTGGCATTATGCAAATGAATGTCCTAAGGGTCAAGGAAACATACCTCAGAAAAGTCCAAGTGATCAAGGACAATATTATGATGTTACTACAGTTGAAGTGGAATAATTAATGTATTGGTGCTTTTGGAAATAAGGATTATATTTTAGTTATAAGAATAAGGTGATATATATATGGATTGTACTGCAGTACATGTTTTTTCATTATGTTTTTAATATGATGAAGGTAATCATATTTTATGTTTGTGACAATAAGAGAAACTTTACTTTGTTTGGGGAATCTGATGTTACAATTGATTTTGGAATTTAGAGACCTTTTAGAAAAAGTCTGGACAGAGGTATTTTGGATAACTATATAGGTTGGAATGGATTAAGTTGAACCTTGGATAGTATTGTTTAAGGTTAAAACATTTATGAAGATTATTTTTTGAATATTATAATACTATAGTTTCAGGAAAAGGACAACCTGCAGGGTGAGGCATAACCCGTCGCGTCGGAAAAAGCTGCAGGAATTGAACCCACAACCATAGTGCGATAGGCCTTTATTACCTACCACTCGCCTACAGGAAGTCCCTTGTTATTAAAAAATAGTTTTACTAATCTAAATGGTATGAGTTAATATTTGTAACCTTATACAATTAGGATAAATAGAATATTTTTGAGTTCTATTACCTTTTAGGTTGAAAGATGGGTTTGTGGTAAAAATTTATTAAAGAATGAAAGTCTACATGAAAAGTATGTATATTCCCTTACGTTCTTAGTAAATCTCCTATATAAATTCCTCAACTTTATAAAAGGTAACTTAAAACAAAAACATTGCCGGTTAACTTTTCCAACTGGGGATTCAATGACCGTTTAACCAATCACAAGTTTGTGATTTTCTTGAGGTTAACTTTCTCCTAATCCAGTTTTCTACAACTCTCCATCAGACCATGATGGTTTATTTTTCTTCCATATCCATATTTTCATAGTATCCTAGTATGGTCTATCTCAGTGACCTTTGTACTGATCTTTCATTCTTTTAAAGTTATATTTTTATTAACCTTATTTCTGATGAGGGTTTTCCACAAAGGTATTTTCTATTTTCAACCTTTTATTTTCAAAATAAAATTTCAAATTGCGAGGACAAAATTTATTGAATGAGGGGAGAATGTAACACCCCGAGCTTTCACGATACGCCTCTCTTTCAGTAATGCAATAGCTTGCATTTTACGCAAGTTCGAGTTCTATCAAACCGCGACTAATCAAAGTAGCCGTTATGAATAGTAATACCCAAATTTTAAAATTATAGAAATTTTATATTTCAAAATGGACTTCATTTTTGTATTCGTAATATCGAAATTATCCTAAGTTGAATTTTTTGTAATTTTCTGAGAAATTTAATTTTTTTATGAATAGTGAAAAATACTTTAAAACAACTTTTTTAATAAAAATAATTTATAGTGATAAATTATACTATTGAGTGGTTTTAAAGTATAATTAGAATATATTTTTACCATTATATCCAATGGTGGTCATTATAATTAATTTCACTTTGAAATTGGACATAAACAATTGTCAATCTTTTGATATATATAGTTTCTAAAAAAACACGCTATTTGTTGTGACAGCGGGAATTAATTATAAAATTAATTAATGCAACTTATATGTTTGTAATTTTTTAAAATATACATCATTTTTGGATTCTGAATATCAATTATATCTTAGGGTGAAATTTTGGCATTGTTCTGAAAAACTTCAATTTTTGATTAATAGTGAAACCACTAAGTGGTAGTTAAAAACTGATTTTTCATTTAAATGAAACATTACCACTTCTGTGATTTTATTTTCAAAAATCCGACATACATGGTTGTCATTAGGATGTAAAATTTGGTTCAATGGGATTAAAATAATACTTTGGTGAATAGTAACTTTTAAGTTTAATAAATCGCAATTAAAGGTAATTAGTGAAATTTAAGGTAAAAATAGTATTATAAAAATATGGAATGACCTTTACACTTGTCCAACCACTATTGGCTGTGTCATGGCCGACCAAGACAATCCATGGGTCAACTTGGGGACCCCATGGAACCACTTTGGTAGGAAAAGGACATAAATAACTTTTTATTTAATGTTAAAATAAAAAGGTCAAAAACAAGAGTTGTTTTACCAAAAAAAATTTTAAATGAGGTCATACAAGTCATATTTTTGACTATAAATATTAATTAGAAATATAAAAGGATTTCCTACATCATGATATTTGTTTTATAATTTTTAGACATTAAATAAATTAAATTATTTATGACACCATGATGAGGCAGCGATTACCTCATTAATTAACGATTTTAACAAAATGGATGGATAATGTAAACTCTAAGCATTAAACTTGTCCAAAGCCTATTGTATGAGAATATTTTTAACCCTTATCACCGTATCCTCGAAATATATAACTTTGGGACCATTATAATCTGAAAAATCATTTCATAATAATGTAACATTTCAATCATTCCAAGAGTGCCCCTCCTCTCCTCTTATAAAAGGCCCCCACCTCTACCACATTATTCACACTTTCAAGCCATTTGGCTCGGCCAAACTCTGCCCAAATACTCTCCCAACTTCCCTCCCTTACTCTTAGAAGTCTCACTCTGGGCAGAAGTCTTCCCAAGGAAGCCTTTGTCTTAAATCAAAAAGAGTTACCCGATTTTAAGGTAATGTCTTCTCTAATATTGTTTTGTATTATTTTTCTTCTCCAACCCCCTGAACACTTTTTATTAATTTCTTTTGTAACAACACCAGTATCCTAAATATACTATGATGTTGTTAAAATAATTATTAGAGATACACTTACACACACCTACATCTAATGGTTAATGAACATATTGTTTCTGTGGATGGCGAATTTTTGCCTCACGAAACGATGATTGTTCAACACTCATATAACACCTCTAATGGTGACCATTATGATGACACTATTTTTATATATGATATATATTATGTTACTGTTTTACTTATGAATTTTTTATTTTTCATTTATGGCATACCTTTATGGTTTCCATTATGGGTAAACGCGATATTTTCATTTTAGGAAGTGCGAACTACCGCCCCCTCAAAGTGATTTGAATCATCAATACCATATGTGGGATGTATAAAGGATGGAGTAAATGGTATTATACACTATATTATACTGTAATTATATTGTAAATTTATATCATTATGATTTCATTCCATTAAATATGAAATATAAATGAAAGTAGCGTTCATGCGTATGTATGGCTTACCGTCTCCATGAACGGTGCATTTCATTTCTTACCTCTAAATGTTACGTAATATTATGAATGAATTTATATACTGGATATATATTATATATATGATATCTAAATCATGAATATAATTCTGGATATAATGGATATTTTACCACATGAACAACTTGGAATTATATGAAGTTTATTTTTTACTCAAGTACCAAAGATCGTCAAAACGACCGTTATTAACATAAAAAATTACATAATGTTCATAACATGGTAATAAGTGATATAAAAGGAATAAAAACCTTTAAAAGTTTCTTATGAAATTATAAATTAACTCTAGTATATTATTTAGGAGGTTAAAAACAGTCTAGTCAAGACAGGACGCAAGGTAAGGGAACTTCTAAACCCAATTTTGGTTCTTTGGGTTAATCTCCTACTTTCCAATTATGTCATGATATTATTATGTCCTATCTTGTATTGGTACTTTATTTATGTGTACTTATATTAAATACACATAATAGATCTATTTTATTTTAAAAAAATGATCTTTGTAAAGACTTCGTCTCAATCTCCTTTCATTGAGACATATTTTGTTTTATACACAACTTTCTTTTATACGGTGTATAAACCCCTTTGACTTTTACATTTATTCAAAAGGAATATTTTTTATATGAAGCATTTTACTAAACGAAAAAAAGTGAATGTTTTTATTGTCATACATATGCGGTGACAATGACTTCTCCGCCGCCGTGACCATTATTTGAGTTTTGGCTTCCTCTACAGGCCATAACTTTTTTTAAATGAAAAATAAATACAAAGTTTTAACTTTCTTTTATTTTGGTATTGAAAATGGTTTTGAAAGTCTTTTTATTATATCAATGTGTTGTGTTGATATCTTGTGATTGAAATGTGGAATTGTTATGTTTCCTTTATGCATGTTTTATGTGATACGATTATGTTATGGTTTATGATATGTTTAAACCTATTCATATGAGGAATGCATTGGACTTAATAAGTGACGGGTGGAGCCCGCTATAGCTCCTCGATGCATCGGTAGATATCATGAGACAAACTAGTGTCTTGGCATGAGGCCTTGACAAAATATTATTTGTAGTCTTGGCACGAGGCCTTGGCTACATGGTTATGATAGTCTGGAATTATGCATTCCATCATTATGAAAGTGGTTATTGATATTTCATGTGATTATTCGACAAGTAGAATATCCATGTGAGTAAGTAAATGGCATTATTTCATATTACTTTTTCCATATTATGCTAAATTTCATGTTTAAAAGGCTTTTTTTGAGTTATACATTCCCTTAAATGTTAATGTTTTTTTAGGAAAGCTTCTGCTATATTGTTATCCTTACTAAGCATCTGAGCTCACCCCTTTCAATGTTTTAATTTTTCCAGGATATGAAGAAGTATATTATGAATGATCTGCAGGGATAATATAAGGGGATATGAAGAGAAGATGTTGTCGTTTTGTTTTACTTTATGATGTAATGTAATACTTCTGAATGTATCTAGTGTTTCCAAGTCTACTAAACTAATCGGTCTTTCGAGACTTGATCTTTTGTGATCATGCCAATGTTACGCAATAATGCACCGACTCTGGGTAACTGGGGTCGGGGCTTTACAATAACCATAACATATTCATAACGCATAAAACCAGCATGAAAGAGAGATAAAATTTCCATATTGAAATCACAATTTATCATTTCATGATATTGACATATTCAAGTCATTATCAAAACATTTTCAAACCCATTAGAAACATTTAAAAAAGATATTTTTGAATCAAAGTGTCGCATACCACATTGAAAATTTTAATTGAACTATCATTTGAAATCATTAATTTCCCTATAAATAAATCTTAAGAACCATTTTGAATACGTGGACATTAATGAGACATATTTAGAAGAATAAATCTTTAAAACATTTAAAATGATATTTTAGTTAAAGAGTTTTTAACGAAATGAGAGATGCTTGAATAAAAATAATTGAGGATTAACATTTAATTATAACTTTATAATATCAAGAGAATAAATGGATTCATGATATAATTTTCCAAAGGACAATATATAAACCATATAAAAGAGATTTGGTTCATAACAATAATGAAGTCCCAATGGAATGTAAATTTTAGCGAAATCCCTTATAAACAATGTATCCTTAGATTAAGGAAAAACCAATTAAATAATAATGTCTGACCAAAATTCATACAAAATATATAATTTGATATTTAGTGTAAATCAATCATATCAAATTCACACATATGTTTTCTAAAAACAACAACAATAATTTGGTTGTTTAAATCAATGAATGGAAATTGAGTTACAATTACTCTTACCAAGTTCATATCAATGACTTGAGAATTTATCAATGGAGTGATTATCCATATCAAAAGTATATCCACACGAATGGGAGTGGAAATTACTATATAAATAAGTAGTGATTCCACACAAAAACATAGAATGACATAATTAAGAATTATAAGATTAAACCACAGAATGGAAATTTGGTTACAAATTTCTCTTATCGATTTCGTAACATAAGAAACAAACACCACATGAATGAAGAATCATACAATGAAGATGTAAGTAACCATAAATTAGAGTATATTATATAAATAATATAATCATTGGAAGTACATACACCACACAAAAGGAAATAGTGGAAAACATAGCATTAATCTCACAGGAATAAGAAGTGCGATGAAAACCCCTTACCATGTTGTAATATATTGAGTCATATGAACAGAAGTTAATAAACCCCAAATGAATCATAGAATACCATGAATATAAAGAGATTAATGATACTTTGTATCAAATATCATTACACAATACACCACATGCAACAAATATAATTCCAATAATGTAAATCTTACAGAATTAAAAGTGAGATAAGAAACCCCTTACCTCGAGTCCAACTTGACTCAATCATTGTTTAATATATAGAATAATAAACTACTGTTAATTTATAATTTTTAATACAAAATGTTAATTTTAATATTCCTTTTATATTAGTTATTACCTTTCTAAAACTTTTGGTTAAATATTTGATTTTATATCGGACATTTTGCCGATGTTCGGAACTTCAGTAAAAAATGAACTTGTTATAAATATAAATTGGTCTTATGGTCAAAATTAAATTATCTCCAAAATTATATTCAGGATTTAGATATAATATATATAATATATATATATATAGTATATATTTATTTATTTATAATAGTACATAATATTTTGAGATAAAAATGAAATGCACCATTCATGTAGACAATAAGCCGTACGTACACATGAACGCTACTTTCATTTATATTTCATATTTAATGGAAATTAAATGTAATGATAAATATTTATATTATAATTGTAGTATTTTATAATATATAATTTAATTATCTCCATAATTTATATCATCCACAGATGGCATGAACGAGTCATATCACTTTGAGGGGGCGGTAGTCCGCACTTCCTCAAATGAAATTATCATATTTACACACTATGTATATTATAAAGGTATTCTATATATATAAAAACAAATAAGCATATAAACAATATAAATATAATATATATCACATATAAATATAGTTTCATCTTAATTTCCACCATAAGAGGTGGTTGGAGAAGATTGAACAATCATCGTTTCGTGAGGAAGTAGTTCGCCGTCCATAGAAACAGTATGTTCTTTTCCCATTAGATGGTGGTGTGTGTAATTGTAGTTAGAATTATTCCCATAAAAACTCCCTAGAATATTTAGGATACTAGTGTTGTTAAAAAATAATGGAATAACCATATTTTACGGGGTTTAATAATTAAAATAAAACAGAAGAACTTAAGAGAAGACTTTATCTTTAAATTGGTTACCTTTCATTGGTTTGAACCAAATGGTTTAATTGAATTTTCTTCTACCTAGGTAAGGCTTCTAATAGGAGGATAGGGATATAGGTATATTTTTTAGGCATAGGTTGGATGATCCAAATGGATTGAGTAGTGTTAGAAATGGGTTATAACTGAGGGGTTTTTATTTGGGTGTGGAGGGGCTCTTTAGGGATGTTTCAAAATATTATTTTATTATATAATGATTTTCAGTTTCTAAAGTTAAAAAACTTATTAAAGTTGAATATAAGATGAATCATGTTCCAAATAAAATCGTCCTATAAAAATTAGATTGATTTTGGAAATTTTTTTAATCTTTATAATCTTATTTATTTAAATAATTCATTAATGATGTAAACACTGCATCATTATTATGTCATAAATATTATTATGTATTTGATGTCAAAAAATTATAAAATAAATATCATGATTTAGGATATATTTTTATATTTCAAATTAATATTTATAGTCAAGGAGATAACTTATATAACCCCATTTAATAATTTATTTACTAAAAGATATATTTTTGTGTTATTTTGGTCTTTACCTTATAATAATTAATATAAAGTGTCATTTCACTCCCAAGTGGGTCCATGGGGTCCACAAATTAACCCATGAATGCCCATGGTCTCAAATTTAACAATAAATTGGATTATAACATATGTTAGATTAATTTAATATTATTATAATAATATTTTGTTCACCCTTATTTACCAGATTTACCCTTTAACCATGGTAAATAAAATATATACAGATGTAAATATTCATAATGTCGAAAAATAAAAGAAACCTCTTTATAAAATTTGGACCACCTGATTCCAAATATTGAATAAATTTTTCAAAATTAAAAACACATAAGTGGAAGAAATTATTTAATAATTAATTCCATCTATCAAAACAAAAAAGCGCTTTTTTAAGAAAAAATAACTATTAAATGATTGACACTTGTTTATGTCAACTTTCAAAGTGAAATTACTTCCAATATCCATAATTGGATTAAATGGAAAAAAATAATAAAATTACACTTTAAAGCCAGTAAACAAGATAATCTATTTTTATAAATAAATTATATTACAAGGAAGTTTTAAATTAAAATACAATATTTTTTACTATTCATCAAAAATGAATTTTATCAGAAAAATATAAAATATTTACCCAAAGTAAATTTCGATGTCCCAATACTAAATAAAAATTTTATTTTGTAAAATAGAACATATAAATTGAAAAAACTAGATTTAAAAAGGGTTCTCCATCAAAAGGTGGTAAATTGACCTTTTAATGAACATTAGAGTATTTATGCTTAAAATCAGATTCTTTCTTATTTTAAGACTCCAAATTTTATTTGGTAAATATAAAAATATTAAAAAACATGTATATTAAAACTTTGATCAGTTATGTCCATTCCTACATATAAAAAATCTAGGTGTTAACTACCATTAAATATTATATTATATTACTATTTTCTAGTATGACTCAACATTGTGTGCAACATAAGATTTCAAAGAAACGCATCGTTGAGTATCGGGTATACCGTCGAATATAGGATCCCCTTTAAAGTAAAATTAATATTTAATTCACAAATTTTAATAAATATCAAAACATTATATTCTCTATTTTCCTTGGATGTTACATCCTTCCCCCCTTATTAGTATTACATCCACGAAATTTTAGAATTAGTCTTGGAAAAATCATTGAAATTCCCACATCAGAAAAAGAGTCAATAAAAATATCACATTAGAAGAAAAAAAGAGAAATATAAATGTCACCTGAGATAACACATACTATGATTCAATGTTGGGTGACTTAGATATAGAAGATAAAAAAAATATCAAGGTTTGATGGAGAGTGATAGAAAACAAGATTAGGAGAAATTTAACCCATAGAAAATCAAAAACTTTTGATGGGTTAAACAATATTGGATTCCCCAGTATGAAATGTTAATCGAAAATGATTTGGTTTTAAGTTACTTTTCATAATGTTGTGGAATTTATTTAAGATCCTAAATAATAACATAAGGAAGCATGCTTAATTTTCAGGTAAAGTCTTATCCTTTACTATATTTCTACCACAAGCTTATATTTTCTCCAAATGATGAGTATTCAATATGACATGTTCACATTGAAAGATCCATAATAAACATCTATAAGAACACATAATCCTTAAAAGATTAACAATAATTTTCCCATGCATATAGACATAAACCAAAACCAAAATGTTTAGTAAAAGATATTATAATCCTCAAAAAGGATAATCTTTTTCAAAAAGAAAAACTACTCTTAATCCCCAAAATATTTCAAACAATACCCAATGTTCAACAAAGACCATTCATGAAACAAATGTCCATAAAATTCATCAATGTAAACCAAACTATGATTAGAACCCAAATATCAAAAGGATTTAATCACATAGTCTTCAAAGATAAATCTTAATATTTATCTCCAAATAACATCAGTTACCCTCAAAGTCTCATACTACAAAGTAATTAACCTAATCACATTTTCTCTATATTAGGTTAATAATTTCAATAAATTAACAAAATATTTATATGTATACTATAAAAACATATATTATTCCAATATAAAATTTTAACCATTACTCCAAAAATGATATCCCATGGTATTCTATTTCCCTTAAGAAAATAATGTTTCTAAAAAAGATAATGTCTTCGAAAATTACATTTATCACTTAATCACGAAATCATTTTCCTATATTAAGGATATCCATTTTATAAAACATATGTTCCCAAAATATACTTATTCGTGATCCATAAAATCAATTAACATAAAAGAATACGTCATACTAACATGGGACCTCACGTAGGAATGTGGTAATCGATGCATCCTTGTCACCCTACGATTGTGGGATTGATTCTTGTAGGATATCCAGATGTGACGGGTTGTCACAAATATTATGGGTTGTCCTTATTATAAAACAGAAAAATAACCCTAACAAATTTTAACCTCAAACGTTTTATTATACCTTTCATTTTCATCCCAAAACATTAAGACCAAAAAAACTTATAAATTGTCATTTTGTTTCACCTCTATATGATAAAATAAAAATGTTCCCAATAGAAATAACATCAGACCTTGATCTTGTTGTCCATATGGTTTCATCATCCTATTTTTCACGTATTTAGAAGGTCCATCTATTACAACTATTATTTAGAGATCCTTCAATATAATTTGCTTCCTTCATTCTAATACACCTTGTAAAATTTGGGTCATATGGGTGTTCGTAGAAAACTAGTTTTGTAAAATAATCATTTATGACATATAATTTCAAAAAATCTGATAAATCATGATATTTATAAAACCATCATACCAAATTTGAGTTGAAACATTCAATCAATGGTCCTTTTAAAATTCCATAAGTATGTGCTGAGATACTATATTGTAAAATCATATATAAATAGGTTGTGCAAGGGTCACCTTCTTCAGCTCCATTTTCAAAATCATAATATGCATCAAAATGTTTTGATACTATAAAATTTAAAAAAATTACTTGATAATATTTACCATTATTTAAAATATGAGAATATTGAGAAAATAAGATTTGATTAAATACAACCCATGATCCACTATGATATCTATTAATAGTGCAGGTGATTGATATCTCAAACAACTTTTTGCAAGTGAGTTGTATGCTATTAAAAGTTTCACCAACATCTGAAAATGACTTTGAAATAATCATTTCATTCATGTCTATAGGAAGAGATAGGAATTCCATTTGATATCCTCCTCCTACCATTCATAAACGACATTACTTGATCTGAAAAATTTAAAAAATAAGGATTTAACTAAAATAATAGACATATGGACTAACCATGTGTTTAACGAAAAATCCTAATCCCTAATGTTGTATAAACCGAAATTTGATACCAACTATAAAGATATGTCCTTAAAACATTACATAATGTTTAATTAAATAAATAATTCACATTAAGGATCTTTTCAGGTTTAGAGTTTTAGAGAATTATGAGATAAATATTACATATTAACTTGAAAATTATTTGTACACACTACTAATCAGTATCCAATTATTCATAAAATAAAAACTCTTAAAAAGAAACATGTATATTTACATGTTTTAGATTGCATGACTTTTCCTTGATCTCATACTTGACCCTATTCAACTTTAAGTCCTACGGAAAAAAATTAAAAAGAATGGATGAACATAAAAATCTCATTAAGGGTTATAAAATAAGGAAAGAAAACATTATCCCTACAATAAATACAAATCAATGAAACCATAATTTTTAATCATAACATACCTCATGAAATCATAAGATTTATGAATAACACATAGAATTAAAAAACCATAAAGGTAACTCATGGAATACATATTATACTTACATTGATGTTATCCTAGCTACATAGGGAGTTACATTGGAATACCCATCATAGTATATTACATAAATCTCTTAGGAGAAACATTAACGTTTACCTCAGTCACGTTACCCAATGCATTGAAGAACTATCTCGGGCTCACCCACACGAGGTTTCTCGCGGAAGCACCCATAGATGTAAACAATTCTCAATAACCATAAAATATTCATAAGACATAAAACAAGTATAAAATTAAGATAAAATTTTTACATTGCTGTCACAATATATCATTTCAATATATCGGAATAATCATTGCTTTATCAATCCATTTTCAAAACAATTAAAAACATTTAATAAAGAGATTTTTGAATCAAATTGTCCAATATCAATTTGAAAATTTTAAATGAATTATCATTTGAAAACATTAATTTCTATGTAAATAAATCTTAAAAACTATTTTGAAAACATGGACATTAATGAGACATATTTAGAAGAATAAATCATTAAAACATCTAAAATGATATTTTAGTTAAAGAGTTTTTATAAAAATGAGAGACGCTTGAATACATTTAATTGAGTAATAAATTTTCACAAGAACATTATAAAATCATGAGAATAACGTTATTCAAGATATAAAATTCAAATGGAATATATATAAACCATATAAGTGTGAATTGGTTCAAAAAAATAATGAAGTCGCAAGGATTGTCAATTGAGATGAAATCCCTTATTAAAATTGTATCCTTAGATTAGGATTAATAAATTACATAATAATTTGTTAAAATTTTAAATACACTCAATATGATTGGATATTTAGTGTAAATAAATCAGAGAACATTCACACATATTTTTGTAAAAACAACACCAATGAATTGGATGTTTAACTCAAAGAAAGAAAATTGATTTAAAAATTACTCTTATCAAGTTCATATCGATAACTTGAGAATTTATCAATGGACTGATTATGTGTATGAAAAGTATATCCACACAAAGGGGAGTGGAAATTAAAACATAAATAAATAGTTATTCCACACATAATCAAATCATTTCATAATTATGAATTATAATATTAACCAAAGGAATGGAAATTGGGTTGAAAAGTTCCCTTACTGATTTGGTGCCTTACAAAACATAGACCTCATGAAAAAATGATCATACAATGAAGATGTAAATACACATAAATTAAATTTTATTATTTAATTATTACAATCATGGTTAGTACCTACACCACAAAAAGATAAGAAATATTAGGAAACATAGGATGAATCTCACAGGAATAAGAAGAGAAATGAAAACCCCTTTCCACATTGTAATCAATTGAGTTGTATAAAAACTAGTTAATAACCACCAAATGAATAACATAATACCATGAAATTATAGATAATAATTATAATTTATATAAAATTCTAGTATACCATACATCACATGCAATAAATAAGTGGTGAACAATAGAAATCACCGGGAATAAAAATTGAGATAAGAAACCCCTTACCTCGTGTCCAACTTGACTTGGTTGTACATTAATCTCCTGAATAATAAAATAAAGTTATTTTATAATCTATTAATAACATTCTTTAAGTTTATTGTTCCTTTTATATCAATTATTACCATTCTATGACAATTAGTTAATTATTTGAGTTCATTTCGAACATTTTGTCGATGTTCGAAACTTGTGTTAAAAATGAACTTGTTCTAATTATAAATTGTCCATGTGGAAGAAATTACATTATATATAGAATGATATTAATGTTTTAGAAATAATATATATCATATATATCGAGTATATATATATATATATATATATATATTTATAATAGGATATAACATTTGGAGATAAAAAATGAAATGCACCATTCATGGACACACTAAGCCATATGTACGCATGTACGCTACATTAACTTCTATTTCATATTTAATAAAATTATAATGTAATAGTAAATAGGTATATTATAATTCCAGTATAATATCATATATAATTTAATTATATCAATCCTTTATACATTCCACGTATGGCATAACTGAGTAATATCACCTTGAGTGGGCGGTAGTCCGCACTTCCTAAAATAAAATTATCGTAATTATCCACTATGAAAACCATAAAGTTATTCTATAAATATAAAATAAAGAATAACTGAATCAATATAAATATAATATATATCACATATAAATACAATTTCATATTAATTTCTACCATAACATGTTGTAGGAGATGATTGAACAATCATCGTTTCGTAAGGCAGTAGTTCTCCCTCCATAGAAACACTATGTTAATTACCCATAAGATGTGGGAGTGTGTAAGTGTAGTTCGAATTATTCTCATAACAACAACCTATTATATTAATTATAGTTGTGTTTTTTATAAAATAATGGAATAAAAATAGTTTAGGGATTTGGAGAAGTAAAATAAAACAAAAGAACATAAGAGAAGATGTTACCTTTAAATCGGGTATCTCCCTTTTGATTGAACCAAAAAATTTAATTTAATTGCATTATTCATAGGGGAATTCTTATAGTAGGAGGAGAGTGATTTATGGAGATTAAATGGGATGAGTTTTGGTGTTCCAAGTTCCTTGATAAGTGTGAGGAATTGGTTATAAGTGAGGAATTTTTATATGGGGGAGGATGGGCACATTAAGAATATTTAAAAATATTGTATTGTCATATAATTATTTTCTGTATCTAAATTCCAAAACTTATTAAAGTCGAAGATAAGATGAATCAATCTCGAAATAAAATTATCCATTATGAATTGCACTGGTTTTGGATATTGTTTTATTCTTTATAATCTTATATATTTAAATCATTCATTAATTAGGTAAAAACGACATCATTATTGTGTCATCAATATTTTTTATTTGATGTAAAAAAATTATAAAAAAAATGTAATTATATATTAAATATTATTATATTTAAAATGAATATTTATAGTTCAATATAATACTTATATAAACCCATGTAATCATTGATTTACTAAAAGAAACATGTTTGTGTCATTTTTTCCTTTACTTTAAATTAATATTTATAATGTGTAATTATCACTCCCATGTGGATCCATGGAGTCCGAAAATCGACCCAAGGATGATAATTGTCAGAAATGTATCAACCAATAGTATTTGTACACGTGTTAGGGTAATTTTATATTAATATAATAATTTTTTTGATACCCTTATTTACTAGATTTACCCTTTAACCATGGTAAATTAAATATTTACTCAAGTAAATATTCATAATGTCTAAAAATAAAAGATACCTATTTTCACAATTTGGAGCTCTTGATTCCAAACATTGAATCAATTTTTTCAAATTCAAAACATATATATGGAATAAATTTATTTAAAATTAATTCTCATTGTCAAAAAAAATTGTTTTTTAAGAAATAATAACTATCAAAAAATTGACACTTGTTTATGTCAAATTTCAATGTGATATTACATCCAATGACCAACATTGGATTAAATGGGGAAAACATGATATAATTAAACATTCAAACCAATTAAAAAGATAATTTATCCTTATAAATAAACTTTACCTGGGATGTTACAATGGATCTCTATTACAGATGTTATCCTGGTCCACTATTTTGTTACCCATATCTTGGAAGGGTCCACAAATTTTCCTTTGCTGACAATAAAATGCCTAAATAATGATACATACTCTATATATAACTTAAATTTATTTTATTCTTCATGTAGGTTCTCCCTTCAAAATGTATTTAGATCATTATTAAAGTAATCACTATTCTCTTCTTTGGATTTAGATTATATCATAATATCATCGATAAAGGCCACAAAAATTTTGTTGAGGTAATCTATTAACACTTTATTCATTATATTAATGAACATTTCTTTAGAATTAGTGAATCTAGCGGGGATCGCAATGAAATCATAGTTTCCTTTCTTTGTTTGAAATTAATTATTTATAATATCATCCTTCATTGCCTTTAATTTGTAATATCCTAATCGAAGTTCCACCATAGGTAAATACTTTTTAACCGCATAGTTGATCGAACAAGTCATCTATACAAAGATGTTGTTACTTTTCCTTTATCGTGGTCACGTTGAGCTCACGATAGTCATTTTATATCCTCATTCATTAATCCTTCTTCTTGATTAATAGGACGGTCGTAGACCCTGGTGAATCACTCAGGCATATGAAACCGTATCAATATTTTATTTCAACTACGACTATAGTTCCACCATCTCAAAAGTGACCATTCTATAAGGTATCATTGATATAGAGAGAAATCCAAAAATATCATTTACCAATAAATCAACCTATTGGTCATGAAGAAGACCATTTAATTCTTCATGTAATACATCAATGTATTCCCAAAAAATGGGCACGTCTTCAATCATGATCATATAATTTTTCTCGATCATTTTAGAAATTTATTCTAGGTCACATGGAAATAATATCAATAATTGAGATGATTATTCAGTTATAGATTCACCCTCTTCCTTACACATGTACATATTTGTAGGATAATTTAATATGTGAAGAGTTATATCCATTTATTGGAAAGTTTTGTTGTATTTTTATAAATATTAAAAATACATTCCCAAAATAGAATCAAACTTCAAAAAAGGAATTAATATGTGATTTGTTGGGAGGTTCAGTCCAAAAAAATAACCAAGGTGGAGTTATATAATTTTGATTAAATAATCACCCCATTTTGTGTTCTCAAAGATAAACCATCCTTTATATCTCCAGGTTGTGTTTGAATGGCCCTACTAAACCTGTATGATATTAATGAATGTGTATAATAAGAATAAAATCGTATATCTCTATTCTAGAATGAATAACTAGCATACTTGTCATGACATCATTATCAGGTTCCACCTTAGTAGTTGTGATTATATATTCCCTTCATTTCAACCTTGTAGGTTGTTGTTATTGAATTCTATTGAAAACCCTTATCTATGGGAAATAGTTTACAAAATTATAATGATATTTATAGTTTAAATACTACATAATAGGATGATTGTTGATCAGAACCTTTATTTCTTCCTCCACATTTCTGAGATTCTTCATATCCCATAGGTAATTATTATCCAGATTCTCATATATTCCACATTTAAAGCATCTCCAGGTTCCTTGTAGATAGTTCCTGGGAAGCTTCTTATAAAAATTGTTACACATGGTATTTTGGGTTTTCATTATATCATGGGATTAATCTGTGGATCCTCCCATATTAAATTTCATTTTCAATTTTTTTCTTTAGGACCAAGAGACAACTATGATTATTTTATTTCTATTAAAACCATAAGAAATCCAAAGATGATCTCAAAATATTTTTATAAGTCTGGAATCACCAACACCATTCATAGACTTAGCTTCAGTCCACTATAGAACAAATCCACATTACACTCATTACTATTGACAAAGACGGAGATATATCTAGCGTGTATTGTGATGTTTTTTCATGAACCATGATAGACCCATCCTCTTTTTTCTTTGGTCTGATGAAATTTATATCTATAATAAGATGTAATATTTGGGGAAAATATTTATAGAAAATTATTTTCTTTAAATCATTCCATTGCATGGAATCAATTTCATATATGGACATCATGTTCTTCATTATTGTCCACCATTAATCAGCTTCCCAATCAAAATGATCTACCACCAAAAAAATTTATCTTATTTTAATATTTATATGACATGGAATATCTTCTCAATGGTGTTAATATATTTTTCTATAAAGAGTGGACTAGATGATCCAATAATCTTGGGAGGCATGTGTCACATAAATTATTCTACCAGAACATTCTCATTGGATAAAGAGGGTGTTCAATATAATTAAATTTATTATTCATAATATTAGTTGTGTTTCTTTCCTGATATTTTGAGCTCAAGTCCCAATTATATTTGAAATTTCATTATGGAAATCATTAAATTTCCTATAAAATTGATTATTTTCATGGGTTCTCCTATTTCCATCCATTAACTAAAAATTAGAATGTATCCTTAGGGGTAATGATTACGTAGATAATATGTATATAAAAAAGGAAAAATTGAGCATATAAGGATGAAATTTATAATGTAATTAATATCATATCTTGTGATTCTCTACATTTTAATCTAGCTTAACCAGGGTGAGGTAATTATACCAAGGGGTCTTACTAAATATTTCTACTCATAATCTACAAAAATAGATAGAACAATATCTAATATAAAATATAGTGACACTATCCTTTTACCCGTATTTTTACATGATTTTAAGAATGACTAACCCTAAAATTGAATCCAAGGATTGTAATTTCTTATTTCTTTGGAAGATTTAGTACATAAAACTAAAATAAATTGAAATAGAATAAAAAATATGTATATTAATAAATAATGATGAGTCACTGACTTATTTTGTTCCCTTAAATCATTATAGAATATCTAGGGGAATATATGACAAAAAGGGTTGAGCTAAAAATCTCAGTAATGGAATAAACATAGATTTAAATCATATCACATGGTGGAAATAGTCCCATAAAGTAATCAGATTCACTCCATGTCCCAACATCGCGTATCTTGAGACTAAAAATTTCATAATGAATTTTAGTTCTATATAGGAACACCCATTATCAAATTTTCATGAATATTTGTGGCAAATTAAGCATCACACACATGGAATAGGTATAAGGGTAATCCATGGAAGGAAATAGGTATCATAGTCATGTCATAATGTATAAACAATTTTTATATCATAATGGTGTCCATGAAATAATGAATTTAAATTAAACATGGAAATAAATAATTTTAAATACCCATATATCATAATTAATTATATCCTACTGAATTTTAAACATGTAAATAATAGTTTTCAAGAACCATTTGAAATGAAATACTTTAGTGCAGATTAAGGGAAAAATTAAAGAAAATTTAAAATGGACAATGAATAATTGTCTGTATAAAACGAAAAATCAATGAAGTTATATTTTATTAAAAAATATGAGTTATTTATTAAAAAATAAATGATTAAAAATTTTTATGGTTTGTTCTTGAAAATTGGTATGAAATCCGGAAGTTCCAGTTAATTGGACTTTCTATCTAGAGGAATTGAGAAGGGAGACTTATAAAATCATTTATTTACCCATCAAAGAAATAATAAATTTTATTGGTATATATTTTGTGAACATATAAACATAATGTTCTAGATTACAAAAAAATTAAGAATAAAATTAATTTAAGGAGAGATAAAGCAAAACCCAAATGAAAAATGGAGGTTCGAAGAGAATCCATTACTTTGTGTCTAAAACTGTTCTGAACAATTATAAAATTTCCTGAAAATTAAAAATAGATCCATTAATTAATATCTTATAAACCTCTTATACATTAATTTTATTGATTATATTTTATTTAGATTTGTTTTTGGACTTGTATTTGAATTATTGTGTTAAGTTTCATCATTTTGGGAGTTATTGTATCACAATTTTGTATTTGGTTCCATTGATTTTAATTATGGGAGTTATTTAAAAATATAAAAAAACTATATAAGTATAATTATATGATATTTTTTCACCTAGAAAATTTTAAAATTTCCCATACATAATTTAATTTTCATATATGAAAATGATTCGTTATATAAAAATTTAATGATGAAGGTTAGAATATTTTTGGTGAATTTTCAGTCATCACAAACTAGTTTAGTTGAATTATTTAATATTATAAATAATTATTAGTCTAGAAAAAGAAAAAATTTATACTACACATGTTTAATTTTTTTAAACATAATAATTGTTTAATGACCTGTCTTTACAGTGGTAATAGAAATTAAAAATGCATCATCCACAATGGTGGTAAATCAACACATCAAAAAAGATGTTTTCAATTTTAGAATAAATTGAAATGGAAAGGAATTTAATGATATATTATTAAATTTAAAAAATAAAATAAAATTATATATGAGATACAATAATTATCATGAAACCTTGGGACATGGAGATGAGGATAGTGTATTAAAAGGAACAAAATTCAAAAAAAAAAGTGGATTTTACCTCATGAACTTATTCCACTTCAGATCCTCCTAATGGAGACTAGTTTTTTTTTATGAGAAAAAATGATCTAGGATGTGGGTAAATAATTTATATTTAAATTGGGAATAGTTTAAGGAATATCTGTTACTTATAAGGTGTTAGGATAATAGGTGGTGATGTGTCGTATTTATAGTGAGGGAGGTGCTGATTTGTTATTTTATTATTTTTGATCAATACTATCAGTTATGTTGATTAACCTAACTAAATAAAGTAAAATATTTAATATATTTCTTTCCAATTACTGATTACATTATCTCTACCCCATCCATGTCAAAATAATTAAAGTACGTGTTAAATATAGTAAATTACTATATTTCACTCTTCACAAAATATTAGACTATTTTAGAAAAATCCCAATAATTCATACTAACCATTTCCTAATATTTAGAATTAGAAAATGGAATTCATTCCAAAAAAATAATTTTTTATGTATTTTAATATTTATTTTTAATTAAAATAACCTTTTATTTGAAAATTATCAATTTTAAAATTAAAATTAACTTTATGATACATTGAACAATTAATTTAAGTCCCGTAAAATAATTATATAATAATAAGCCAAAAAATAATTTAGGAATGTATTTTATGAAAAGAAATATTAATTTAAATAATTATATTAATTTGAAAATTATAAATAATTATTTAAGTGTTATAAAAATATTGTCACTTAGATTATCATTTTTAAATCATTTGATTAATTATACCATCAAATAAATATACTATATTTTCATTAATAAGATATCTAATAGTATTTAATCATTCATAGATGTAATTTTTATTCTATTGGCCAAATTAATATCCCTAATGGTCGTATAAATTTACCTACCGTCAAGTTATTGATTCATTGGTATATATTTCTCATTTTATAGAAATAACTCTTATTCGATTCATTCTTCATGTATAATGTTTTTATTGTGTTCTCTATGTTATTTTATGTGATTTATAATATATGAAAGAGTTATAAGAAGGGTACTTCATTGAAAAAATTCTTTTATATTAAATATAATCAAGAAATAAATAATAAACATGTATGAAATGTTACGTCAAGGTGTATTTGGTAATTCAAAATCAAAATTTATAGACATATGATGACATTTCATATTTGGAAATGAAAAAGGATGAAAAATGTATAACAATAGTGTCCATTCTATTATAAACTGATGATAAGTCAGACATTTTATTATTAAATTAGAAAAAACATTTCCTATTCAATTCAACTAGTATTTTTCTCAATGAACTATTCACTTATGAGTGCTATTTCTATGAATATAAAATTGAAAAATATTACCATCACTAAACAATCCATTATTCTACTAAAAATTCACTCTTATCACATAATCACCTTCTAAATATTATAATAATTTGTTTTTCATTTTAAAATTTCAAAATCAAACTCTCTTTAACCAACATTATTCATTCTTAGAAACAACAATATTCCTTTTGTGCATGATTAATTCATTCTGAATAAATATGACTACAATGGCACATGAATATAGTGATATGGAGTTCTTATCTGAAAAAACATAGAATAATACATTTATTAAATCATTATACAAATGACCAAGTTTCAAAAATTGAATAGTTAAGGATTCATTATATTTCAAAATAATAGGTCATCTACCTTATTAAACTTTCTAAAATGATAGTGAATCATGTAATCATATTCCATTATGTATTCAAAAAATATTATTTTCCACATGTTCAAAACTTTTTGTTTGAATATGTTAATTAAAAATTATAGAAGATATATATTTTACAATTTATCGATTATAATATACAGCCATATATTTTTAAATAAAACACATAGGTGATATATGAAGATAATTTGTTTGATAATTATACTCATGGTCCATCAGTTGGTGTGAAGCATACAAAATTATATAATTGATATTAATATAAATAAAAATAAGGAAATTCTATGAAGTCTCACAATAAATAAAAACTTCCCTATTTCTAAATTATGTGGGAAAAATTGTTGCATTAACTAATAATCATTTTAATTCCACGAATCATTGATCAGAAACTTTTATTCTAGATGAATTTCGATCACTTTTGAGATAATATTTTATTTGGAAAGATAAATGATAAATGTTTTAAACAATTATTATTAATAAAACAAAAATTCAAGAAAAAATCAATTCACAATATAATTTTTATTTCGCAACTGTTATTCGCCAACCATAGATTTAGAATGACCAATAGTTATTCCATAATTAATATTAATATACCAGGGGACAGAAATATACTGTAATTCAAACATGAATATTCTAAATTTCCCACAAAATATATTTTCACATAATGAATCCAGTAGAATACATAAATATTTCTCATCTTCCTCCTAACATTTTGAATTCAAAAAATGATATCATTGATATATAAAAAATATATTAAAATAGATAATAATATATTCATGTGATCAAATAATACCCAACATTTTGTCGTTTTCTAGAAATTTATTCTCACAAACATATAATTTCCATCCCTAGTATCAGATGTTATGTTCATAATTAATTTCTTATTCAATATCAGTTAAGGATATTTTCACCCACAATGAATAAATAAAAGATATTTTTCCCTCAATCCAATCAAACAAGAAATATATATGAGGAAACCAGAAATATCATAATAGTAATATTATTGATCTCCTTATGATCAATGAATTTCCTCAAGGAACCATATTTTTTATTAATAGAAAAAATTTATGAATCCTAAGGTGATGTTATAAGAGGAATAAAACCATTATCATTCAACTCATATACAATTATTTTCAATTCCAATACCTTTCACTATTTTATTACATAAAAGGGTTTGAAATTATTTTATCTTTTGGAACAACGTCAATATTGAATTCAACCTCATAATCTAGAATAACACTATGAAAATCAAAATGATATATAATGATATATTAATTTACTAATTAAACATAAATAATATATATAATTTCATTTCTTTCAATAAAATAAACATGATAAGTCTCACACTAATATTTAATCTATTTTTCGCATTTTTTATATTTTATCAAATATATGAACACATTCTTATATACAAATTAAATATCACTATAAAAATTGAAAATAATGTCATCAGCTTCTATGTATATCTTATAATGATTAACTTAATAAAAATTCATTACTATAGTAAAAGTAAAATCATATATGTTAAAGAAAACATGATTCATTTGAATAATCATTCAGTAGATAATGATATGAAGACTCCCATAATTCTTTGTTTTTATAATATATCCAACATGATTTTTTAAATAATGAAATTTCATCATTTTTTGATGTCAAATTTCCATTTTAAGTCAAAAAATTCTTAAAATATATTAATTTTTATCCCCTAAATCAAATCATGTTATAGCATAATATGAGTAAATAATTAATGTACTAATCAAAACTTCATTCAGTAGTCATGAATTTTCCATGATTTTTGTAAATGTAAATTCCACAGCCTTCTACATTCGGTCATGATTATTACCCTCGTTAATTACTTATTTTGAATTGATTTATTATAATGACATATATATTTTGATTGGAAACAAATAACCTCCATCTTATCATAATAGTTCATACAATTTATATGATAATTAAATTTCCAATCAAAACCCAAAGGTCCGAGTCTCACACATTTATAACAAAATCCTAATTTAATAATACACTATATATAAGTCTTTATACCACACTAATCACAAGGTGATTTTCAAATACATTAAATTTGAATTTATTTTATGGATTATTTAATATTACATTTTACCAAGACCAATTAATATATTTATTAATTTAAAGATAATAAACCCCATCTCGTCCATCATGATTATATATAGAACTTTATGATAAAATCTAAATTCATGAGGATCCACATCTCCTTGAAAAAATTATTTCAATCTAAATTAAAATATTTTAATTTTTCTATCACTTTCAAAAATATAATTTGGTTCATACCTTCCCAGTATAGAAAATGTAGCTATATAGGTTGAATTGAGTTATCCCCTATTATCTTTAATTCCAAAAATTACATTTCATCAATATGTTAAAAAAATTTATTTGGATATTGAATTTCCTTAAATATATACCACATCATGGAATAAATCATTTAAATTTTATATGGTATTTGTTTCTTCTAGAAATGGGGATGACCTTTTTTGTTTAATGTTCAAACATTCAAATCAGTTTCTAACTAGTTTATTCATAGAACCGAAATCATCCAATTGATCTATCGTAATTTGGACCTTCTTTATAAAGGTAGGTTCTCATTAGCTGTGTACTTATGAGGCTTAAGAAATTTAATTGGTTAAGAAGATGGGAGGTCAGACTCATCACACCTTTTGGGGGGGAATTATTCTCTACTCCGTGACTCTCTTGTAGATTTAAGTTATGTTCACGAATCCTTATTAATTCACCAAATATAAAAATGAGTTTTCCAATAGATTAAGAAATTAATGATTGGTATTTATGGGATTTAGAGAATATTTTATATGTAATTAAGGTTCTTCATCAATAGATAATCATCTATATGTATTAGACATTCTTAGTCAATGGTATCCTTCAATAAATTATATTGAAATCGTTGGTTCATTATGATAACCGTACTTGTTTTGAGGACACTTAGTGGGGCACTTGAAGTTTATTGTCATTCAGAAGGACATGGATTATTTCAGAGCTAGGATCATACCAGCATATGGGCTACCTAAGTATCCTTGTTAAAAATTAATCAGAATCCATGTAGTTCGATAAAAAGGATATAGTATAACATTATATGGGATAGAAAATAATTAATGAAATATGGTCTTGAAACTTATAAAGGCTTATTACATACTCTAAATTTAAGGTTGAGATCAAAGTCTACGATGTTTAGGTAAATAAATATTGGGTTTATGCATGCTTAATGTCCCAAAAAGAGATATCGTGATTACTTTTACACTCTAAGGCCACGTGAGTAATGCTCGGTGTGAGAAACAAGATGTATCAGTAAACTTGATGATGTTGTTGCGAAAGATGCAGTCATGAAAAATGATGTGGGTCTTACGTATGTATGACTGCCCAAGTCAATGAAGACGAAGACTTAATTCAGGAAACAAGTCCAGGAGCAAGGTCCATAAAGGTATTTATACATTATAGAGATTTTGAGTTTTAACTTGAGGCTTACTCTTGAGAAGGAGACCCAAATTAAAAGGGAATTATGATTGGGGTTTATTCTTGAGAAGGAGGCACAAATGAAAAATAAATTAAGATTGGGGGCTTACTCCTAGGGAGGATGCCCAATTAATGGGAGCTTATAACCTGGGACATACTTTTGAGAAGGAGGCCCAGGTTAAGGGAACTTGAGACTTGGGACTTACTATTGAGAAGGAGTCCCAAACCAAGGGAACTTGGGGATTAATCTTGAGAGGGATTCCCTCAAATAAAAAGATCTTTTCATCTTAACGAATGAAGTTATATAAGAAACCCCTAACTGTGGTGACATAAAGCTTGTAAGTCACGAGGTGTTAGGAGATGTTTTCATAAAATTCCATCCAGATAAGGAAGCCAACAAAGGAACCATTCCACAAATGGCATTGAAGAGGGTTTTAAAGGATATGTCTTGAAGAGGAGAGGTGGATTTGAGGAAAGGAGGTGACTAGGAAGGAGGCGTGCAAGTATCTTTCTAGCGCACAAACCCGGGTCGCGCAGGTCTACTTTCACGACATGTGTCACCTTGGGCGAAGAAGAATCTATAGGGTAATACTAGGCGACTTTGAAATCAAGCCCTTAGTATCATCCCTAGAGGCTTCCGGAAGGGTGGTGCACATGTTCCCTTAAGATGGAATGGCGGCGCAAAAGTGTCTTCATTTCCCTTAAGGGATGGACATAGGCATGAAATGTTTGATGAGTTCTAAAACTTAGGCCTTATTCTTAATCTTTCTAGATTCCTATCTAGGTAAATAATTACTTAAGAAGTGTTCATGAGATGTCAGACAAAGACTTGGGAGACCAGATCTTGAATCTATGTTTTAGAAAATTCGTCCCAGAAATGGGAGGCCCATATGGGATATTTATAGGCCACCAGGCACCTTGGGAGAAAAATAGAATAGGGCACGCAAGTTACTTGTACGACCCATATGTGGTGCGAAAGTGACTTGCACGGTGATCAGGAAACTTGTGTGGCTCCTTTTAAATGGGTACCTTGTCTATGACATTGTCAATTTTTGATGTTCTTCAAAGAATGACTCTATTTGTGCCTAAGGTATTCCCCTTTGACATTCTTTGGACTCTATGACAGAAAGGAGCATCAAAATAATTCCCCCATCAGAGTTGGATCTGAAAAAGGAAATAGGATTTGACTCTGAGGAAAAGGTGAAACCAGGGTTCTGCAGCACGCATGTTTTAGGCGCACAGGTTGCAGCGTGCAGGTTTTGGAGTGTAGGGTTGTGGGATCACTTATTTATATGGGCGTCACTTCGCGCAAACCATCCTGTCTTCAAATATTATGAGCTCTCATCGCGCAAGTTTTTTTCTTTCCTCGTTTGATCGCTCTTTATCGTGTCGCGCTTCTCCAGTAAATATTTTGACTTGCACTCCACAATTAGAACGACATTACTTGAGCGGCAATACTTTCGTGACCTGACTTGCATGGAAATACTTGTGCGCCTTAATTCCTTAGCCATTATTTTTACTCACAAATATTTCATAAAAACTGACTTACATAAAATTTAACTGTTTTAGCTTTGTGCAGATTCAATGGATCCCAAAAGAATTGGATCGGCTGATGAGTTGGCCAGCAAGAGAATAGATGATATGATGAACATTGAAAGCCACAACTATTATGATATATGTGACATCACTCTCCTAGATTTGGAAAAGTACTTGAATAAATATTATAAAAATTTCCCACAAAGCATTCACTTGCCTTTATATGGCCATGGTCATCTGTATGGAGTCAACGTTCTAGAGGCAATGAATTTTATTCCTCATTCCTGGTTTCACACTTACACCAATTTCTCTTCAGAAAATGTCTCAGTTGCAGGATCATTTTTTAATGCTGGAATAGTGGAGATGGAATTCAAAATGCATCATATCCCTTGTTCTTTAGATCTGAAGCCACACAAGCCTAAGCTGCTGCCGCATTACTATCCCTCTATTTTTGGAATTTCTCAGATGGACCAATCCAAGGGATGTAAAAAGAGTTGGGATTTCCGTCTTGGAGTAGGTGTGAAGCTGACTTGGATGTGGGCATATTGGGTGTGACAAACATGTGTAGATGTTGTCAAGGATCTGAAGGGAGATGAAATATATGAAGTCGTTTAGGCTGGGAAGACATATGTCTATTGTAATGATAATGTTGTGTTGGAGCTAATCAGTCGCTGGATCCAAGAAACCAATTCCATCCATCTGACACATGGAGAAGTAGGCATCTACTTGTGGGATGTCTACAAGATCTTGGGGGCACCATTTCTGAGAGACATGTATGACGATTTCATCCCTCTAATGGAGACCTGAAATGATTCAGATAAGACTCCGGCTTTGGTTTGAGGGTTAATGAAACTTTTCCACAAGCTCAAGAATTCAAAGTCCACCAGAACTCATTCTAGAATGGATATTAATCCAGAGGAGTGGATGGATATTTTTCTCATCATGAAGTAGTATAAGGGTCCCACCTATAATCATACTAACATATGCCCCAAAGAAGAGAAGAGTGGTGCTCTTGGCACATTCTTGCCAACTCTGGAAGCGGGAGATTATGAAAAATGGGAATATATAGTGGATTAAAGGATCCCAGAGAACGCCTATCTGGCGGTTTTATAGCCTTGTGGCTCAGCATTTATCTTCTTCCAATTATGGATTCTAAGGGAGGAATCAGGTCAGGGACCTTCATTGTTGCAGCCATGTTGGTTAAGTGAAAAATGGTTCAGTTGGACACCCCGGTTTTGGCGAAGATTCAAAGGAGCTTACTCCATGTCAATATGGGTACGTCACCTTTGAGAATAGTGAGACCATTCCATGTTTTGTGGGGCTGTATCTCCACTCACTTCAGAAATACATTGTACATAGCAGAGTACAGGTTCCTGGAAGGTCTTTTAGGCCATCGGTGCAGGCATTTTCTGGAATTTCTCCATTGTCCCTCAATTACTATATTCTAAATATGAGGCTGAGCATGTTCAAGGAATTTCATTTCTTTACTTATGGAAACCCACCAACCGGGCATTTTTTTATGATGTAACAACTAGCCTGGAATTGAGTTCATATATGCTGGCTTTCTAAGATGGTGTATTGGCCACTAGAATTGATTGAGAGATTATATGTGTTTCATATGCTCCATATAAATACAAACGCCAATTCAAGTGTCTATAGTAGATTATTGTGTCCCCTACAGTGCATGTATAGTCAGAGCAACATCCAATGGTTTCCTGACAACTATGGTTGCTGACATCTATGGAGAAGACCGGGGTAGTGTTTGATCTACCAGTTGTGGGAGCGGTGAGTCAATTGAATACATGGTATGTCGACAACTAGGAATCATCATACCCAACATGGGTTTTGAATATTCCTATCTTCTAGGTGGGGATTAAAAAGAGAATTGTTTGGAAAGAAACTTTTCATCTCGAAGGTGACTCTTCCTCACCCAGAGCTGATTCATTGGGTTCTTCACCTGGGGCTGGTTCACTGGATTCCCAGGATGGGGATGATGAGGCACAAAATGCATCAAAGAGGCCTCGTTCCAGATATAATTCTCCTACCAGAGTCAAGAGACCTACTCCATCGACTCATGGTGAGTTATTTCATTGAGGAAATCTATTCGCCAATATTTTATAGAGAATGAAGCCTCATTTTCATATCCTTTATCTTTGATTGTAGGAGGTGGGAAGACATTGATGTCCTAAAATGTAGGACCCTCCTTGCGGCCTTCTAGTTCACATTCTGAATATTTTCGACCAGTGGATTTCCGTACATGGCGTAGTTTATATTGTGACACTGAAACTGCCTAGATGGACTTATGTGAAGGGATAAATATCCCCGGGGTGGGGGATCTCTAGGATTTTGCTGATATCTTTTTGAGGATAACCCCAATGAAGTGTGGGCTTGCATCATATTTCTATAAATTCTCATATATTCCACTGATGATTCCATTCCTATCACCAAGAAGGTGAAGGAAAGGATGGATCGGGGCACCACTGAGGGGATATGTGCTTCAGAATACGAGGAGTGTCATGATTACGTGGCTCTTGAAGATGTAAGTTTCTTTCTTTATTTTCTATTCAAATTTGATATCATTCAATGATTTATTACTCAAGGAAATTACATTCTTCACTATGCGGCTTGTAAATAAAAGAACCACTGAAATCCCTTCACTGTGGTATAGCCCTAGTGGCACTGCTCTGGGACCCACTAAATCTTCTCGTGAGTCGGTCGAGGTATCACCTGGCCAACAATACTTGGACAAGGAGTTATAAATGGAGTTATTGTGTTCCCTACCAGTTTTAAGAGATGATGACGCCAGACCACCCAAAAAATACAAGAAGAAAAATAATCGAAGAAAGAATACCATAACGAAATGCATTATCAGTAGTGGTAAGCCTGTATGCTAGTAATAAATATTAACTTATGAAAACGTGTTCAAACTTATCAGTATTGCAGGGGCTACTACGATTTCCCCTATAAGTGAGAGGACTGACCCTCCTGATTCATCATCCCTGTCACAGGGGCGATGAGAAAAATAGGGAACTTCCTTAAGGGCATTAATCCCATACTATATTCCCCCCATTGATAGCAATGCTGAATCAGACCTAGAGGTGAAAAAGGAACTCCAATTCTCACATCGCAAGGTATGGGATAATATATGGATGATAATATCTAATGTGACTCTTGAAGAGCTATCTTCGATGATATCATGACTTTCATCCTTGTTCTTCATGTTGTGAATTGGCAGTTTTGGATATCAAGAGAACCATACCGCAGTGAAACAAGTCTTCTTAAGGAGGGTGTAAGAGAAAAAGTGCCGTCAAGATCTGAACGGGATGAGGTTGCTGACCAATGTCGGTGAATTCGAGGCTGTGGTGTCCTAATATGAGGCTAATCATGCTGGAAAGCTGAAGGAGATGAATCATAAGATCACAAAGAATTTTTTCGAGCTAATTCACTTTCAATAACAGTTGGATGTCGTTATTGGGGAACCTGACTAGATTAACAATTCATTAGAAGGTGTCCAAAAATAATTGTATGAAATCCATCGCAGATGCTAATAAATCACTCCATCAAGCAAAAAAGAGTGATGCTGGTAAAGTGAATGAACTTCAAGTGGCTACTGATAAAGCTCAAGATGTCATAAATAAAATGAAAAAGTAATATTGAAAGTCTCTTGTAATTCTTGAAAAAGAGAAGATACTCCAATCTGTGGATGTTCCTCTAATCTTTTTCATCAATGAAAAATACATTTCATCTTCAATCATTTGTACCTGCATTCTCTTTCTAATTACTTAATTTGTTTACTTAAGCCAATAGTCTTAGTAAGCATAGTTTGATTTTTCCTAGTATTATACAAATAACCCCAAAAACATTGCATCTTTTTTATGCTCAATATTCCCTAAATCATACAAAATGTACGTTTAGAGAGATGGGACTTGACTTTTGTTCCGTGTTACTTTTACAGGTTCCCAATTTAATGAGTACCCTATCTCTTTTTGGCAGTTTAAAGTCATGCATGTCAGACATAAAAATATTATGATTATGGTCAAATAGATTTGAACGAATGGATTAAAATTGACTCAATTCCATCATAATTTGTTTGAAAACATATTACAACTTTCACGTATGGGGGAAAACATTTAAACTATGACTTAAGAAATTTTGAATCTAAGGGATGATATGAAAAAAGGGATAAAAGGAATTAGATAAAGTATTTCCTAAGAGTGAAGTTACCACTATTTGACAAACCTGTTAGTGGGTTGAATTATGCAGGGCCACTTAAGGGCATTGGCTGCATAGTCAAATCATAGCATCTTTAGGCTGACAGGTCTATTCTATAGACTATTACTGCAAGGCCAACTAAGGGCACGTGCTGCATAGTCTGGTAAAAGAACTCTCAAAAATATTACTTTTCTATTACTAAAATCCAATGAAAATTTATTGAGATTCATATTTTCCAAATCATAGAGTCTGTTTTATGGATAGTGGTACTTGAATATGTAGAGGATATTCCTAATCAAGATTGTCAAAGATATGGATGAATGCCACTCCAACGAAGGTCTGACCCAAACTTAGGGAAGGGATAGATAAACCATAGACTTGAATACTTTCAGATCATGAAAAATAGTATGGGACAGATATGTTAAGGATGGATATTTTTACGGATCCCTAAATATCGTCATTAAAACCATTATGGACAAAAGAGGTTTTACCCCCAAGAATGAAGTTACCACTATTTGACAGACCTGTTAGAAGGGTTGAATTATGCAGGCATTGGCTGCATAGTCAAATAATAGGATCTTTTGGCTCACAGGTCTTTTATGTAGACTATTTATGCAAGGCTGCCTAAGGTCACATGCTGCATGGTTAGGAAAAAGAATTCCTGGGTATCAGACATTTTGTGACCGGAATTCTTGAAAAGGTTTATGGAGATCTGAAAGTATTTAAGGATAGGAGTATGACACATAAAGATGGGTATTTTCCAATGAATAAAGGAGATACATAGACCAATGATCACCATAATCATGTTGTGGTTGGGTCCTGAATTGAGTTGTTTGACTTCACTACACATCTCATTATGATGAGAATCAAGACATACGTTGTTCTTTAAATACAGTTTAACGTCATGTGGGACGAGAGTGTAGGAGATATTATTTTAGGGTTGTAGAGCTCAGACCATAATGAGGGAGACACATTGTGTGTTTGTTATAAACCTGATGTGAATAAAGACCAGGGTTTTCATACCACATTCATATGCTCACAGGGGTTCTTTTCAAACAAATAACTGAAAGTGGAGTTTGGGGATAGGCCCAAAGACTTGGGGCTAGATTCTATGGATGCTCAAACATTCGTACATATCCAATAGGGATGGGAATCAAGCCATACTTAGTTCTTGAAATATCCTCTGTACAGATTTGGTTAGTACATCTGAAGGGTGAAAGGGGACTTTAGTGCAATGATGGTTGGACCAAAGATTAAAGGTTCGTGCATTGCTATGTATGCACGTAGTCCATGGAATGTGACATGATTGGAGATCAATTTCAATAATGATTCCCTCTCAAGTGAGGGTGTTAGAGACTATTGTAGTTTTTTTCATATAGGAAAAAAGTGCTAATAGTTTAAGGTTATATGCATGGACCGGTGATTCATATTTTAGTGTCATGTAGCTAGGATGTATTGCTATGTAGTTTAATTTCTTGCAGTGAGGACAATGGGGGACTATATTGTTTAATTTCATACTGCAAGGATGATGGTGTTTCACAGTTTAGTGTCATGTAGCCGGGACAAAATGGACGTATATAGTCTAACATCATGTAGAATGATAGTGAACCAATGTGAAGATATTAGATTCGGGGGGGGCTTCACAGATCAATATCGTATGAGATGGAGGTGAACTTATGTGAAGATATTGGTTTTGGGTTTCAACCTTGGGAGGTTGCCTACATACCCAGCCTAAAAGGCAAGGATCAAAGTCCACGTAGTTCGATTGAGAATGAATTGGTGATCTAGTTGTACTTGAGGACAATGACCCGAAGTTGGTGTTGGGAGTTACGCGTCATTAGCGGCCTAGAGAGGGTGTTATGGTTGAAGCTTACTCTAAGATCATGTGATTCATGCTCGGTGTGAGAAACAAGAGGTAGCAACAACCCTAACGATTAACAGTTTAACGTCATATGGGATAAAGGGTGTTGTATAGTTTAGTTTCATGTAGCTAAGACGTATTGTTGTGCGGATTAACATCATGCATGACATGTGCACAGTTTAACGTCATATAGGACGTATTAAAAGAGTTTTTCACTGTTTAAACATCATATAGGATGAACATGTACAGATTGACATCATGTATGACATATAAGGGACTTTTTATAGATTAACGTCATGCAAGACGATAGCATTTTTATTACACAAAACACTTCTTCAGGAATATGGCATTGGTTGGAGTCTTGTTGAGTTCTCCATTCATTGTGATTAAAGAATAAGCTCTATTGGAGTACCCCTTATGTATTAAACAAGGTCATTACCACTTTGGATCAAGATTTGGTGGTTTCTTTCCTGGTATCATTGGAGTTCTAAGGACCAGTACCAATTTTCCTTGAATGGATGAACAAAGACGAACTATTTTACTAAAATCCCATCCTATTAGATTCTGATAGACTTCCATGTGGTGTAGGGTTGACAATCATTTTTCATCTAATCGTTCCAATTCAACAAATCGCTTCTGATTTTCTTAATCTGTGGATGACTGATCACATATGGCTACTCTGAGCGAAGGTATTTGAACCTCAATGGGCAAGACTTCTTTTGTTCTGTATACCAATGAATATGGAGTTGACCGTGTAGCAGTACGGGTGGTGGTCTGATAAACCTCTAAAGCATGAAAATGTTTATCAGGCCATGATTTCTTATCTTTATCCACCATCTTTTGTATTATTTTTTAATGAGTATTATTGAAGGATATTAGTTCTCCATTTTCCGCTGCATGATACTGAGATGAATGTTTGGATTTGATGTTGTATTCTTGATACAACTTTCTCACCTTGGATGAACAGAAGTTGGTTCCATTTTTCGTCAATATGGTATGAGGGAAACAAAATATGGTAACGATGTTAGAATTGACGAAGCTAACAATGATTTTATTGTTAGGCGGAGAAAGAAAGGGAGTGATGGCAAGAGGGGGGGTGAATTGCCTTTTAAAAAATGATTAACAATTTAAAATCAAAGTTGAAAGGTGCAGCGGAAATAAAGGAGGAAAAACACAAAACTTGATAACGGAGTTCGGCCTAAAACACGGCCTACGTCTCCGCTCCCAACTCAACCGTTGAGAGATTTACTACCGCTTTCTTTTCAATGGATTTAGAAAGAAACCCACTAGCCTTTTTACAGGTGAAGGCTAGCTCACCTATTACAGCTTGCTTTTAGTGGTTATGCAAGAACCCACTTGCTTTCAATGGTTGAGCAAGAACCCACTAGCCTTCTTACAGGTGAAGGCTAGATCACCTTTGATTCAAGCCTTTTAAAAGGGAAGGCATGACTAACCTCTTCACACCTTAAAGGTGATGTGAAAACCCAAGAGAGAGGATGAGAGAAAGAGTTGGGGGTTTGTAGGCACAAACCCAATTTGATGCTCAAAATAAATAAAGAAATAAAAACCGTAATGGGGAAGTCTTGGGCGCCAATGGATTGATGGAGCTGATGAAGGGCGCTCCCAAGCTTCTTTGGAGGTGCTACTTGGATGTGGAAGTGCTTTGGAGCAAGTGGGGTTCCCTTGGAGCAATCCGCCGGAGGTTCGCCAAATGATCAAAATGTGTCCTGTGGGCTTCCTTGGCTTGGTTATGGTTCCAGTTATGTTCCTTAGGCTTCCGGGGGTTCATGGTCCTTTATTTATAGAGGGGGAACCCTCGTATGGCCGTTGGAGGCCTTTGGAGCCATTGGAAAAGGCTTCAGAGCCGTTGGGAGGCAAGTGGACCAGCCTGGTCAAAGGCCCAACGGCTAGTTTGACTGGCTCCACTGGCTGACCGGTACAGGGCCACCGGTTGGCCGGTGTGAGAAAAAAGGAGAGGCCTTCGGGCTCCGGATCCACCGGCTGGCCGGTGAGGAGGCCACCGGTTGGCCAGTGCTCAGGCAGTAGCAAATACTGTTCTGGCTGGGTGCCACCGGCTGGCTGGTGCTGAGGCCACCGGTTGGCCGGTGATGAGGCAGTGGCTACCCCTTCTGTCTGGGTGGCACCGGCTGGCCGGTGCTGAGGCCACCGGTTGGCCGGTGCTGAGGCAGTAGCTCAGCCTTCTTCCCAGGGTCCAGCGGCTGGCCGGTGGTGAAGCCACCGGTTGGACGGTGGACTGAATTTCAGTCCATTTTGGCATTTTGCCTTCTTGGCCTTCTTGGCCCAATTCCTTGGCACCTTGAATGAATTCATATCATCCAAAAACACTTGAAACAAAATTAGATAGACAAGAGGGTGATTGTGATCATGAAAATTAAACCACGAGGGGTTCGAGAGGTACAACAATCTCCCCCTATTTTGATGATCACAATCACCAAAACAAACAATGTAAAAATGAAATGAAAGGCATGCTTTAAAAGATAAATTGAAAATAAAAGCAAAGCATGAGAGAAAGATTTCTCCCCCAATCAACCAAGAATTTCTCCCCCTTTATGATTATCAAAATAGCACGGGGCATAAAACATGATTGAGGGAAAGAGTTGAAAAACAAAATAGAGATTTTAAAACCAATTGAAATTTTTGAAATTTGAATTGAAAGTTTTGAAAAATTTGAATTGCATGTTTTGAAATGAAAAATTGAATAACATTTTGAATTGAAAGTTTTGAGTGAAAAATAGAATAACAATTTGAAATTAAAAAATTTGATACCAAGAGTTGAAATTGAAAGTTTGAATCGAAAATTTTGAAATTGAAATCAAAAGGGTTTAAACGAACCTAACTCCCCCTAAATAAAAACAACAAATCACCGGGGAGAGGTTTTTGAAACCGAGACAAATTTTGGGCCGGTGAGACTCGCTAGAAGGGATTTTTCAATCCACACTTGTCTAGTGGCGGGTCTTCTCCTAAAAAATTCATCATTAAGGAAAATGGTTTTGGGCCTACCATACCGGGCATTTTTACAATTTCACTCATAAATTAAGTTCCCGGGTTTTTTGCAATAATTACAAAATTTAAATTGGGAGCTCCCCCTTACAAAAATAGTAGGTGCATGGGAAGAGGAAGCTTTCTTGGAATAGCCAAGCCCTTGGGTGGTTCTAGTTACACATTGGGAACCAAGAAAATTGTTCAAATTTTGTTCCCCTTGGGTGAACTTGGCTAGAGTCTCCCTTAGATCTTTGATGGTTGATTCCATGGAATCAACATCGGGAAGATTTTGGATTTTGAGGGACATCTCTTCCTTCTCTTTGAGAAGTTGTTCTTTTTCGGAAGAGAGTTTTTTGAAATTCTTTTTTAATGCAACAAATTTAGAAGAAAGTTCGTGAAAACCTTCCTCCAATTGATCTCTCGCATGTTGGATATCCTCATAAGACATGTGATTGAAAGAATTTGAATTTGAAGAACTAGAGGATGAGGAGTCGGAAGAAGTTACCTCATGGAATGCCATTAGGAATTTTGTACCGTTGTCTCTTGAGGAGGAGGAGGAGGATGTGGAGATATCACTCCATGTGGCCTTGAATTCCTTCTTATTCTCCTTTTGCTTGGCCTTTTTCTTGTTGAGTGGGAAATCGGGCTTGTAATGGCCTTTCTCGCCACACCCGTAACATTTTACCTTGGGCTCGGATTTTTCATTGGGTTGAGCCTTGCGGGATTTCTTCTTTTTGTGCTTCTTCATGAACTTGTGCATCTTGCGGGCAAGGTTCTCCATTTCGGAATCGCCGCTTGAAGAGGAAGATGATGAGGAGGAGGAGCTTTCTTCTTTTTTAACTTTGAAGGAAATGTTCTTTGGAACTTTGACTGGTTTGCCTTCCTTTTCAGCTTGCCTCGTCATGGTGATCTCATAAGTCATGAGGGATCTGATGAGCTCTTCGACCGGCATGTTCTTGATGTCCTTTGCTTCTTGGATTTCCATCACTTTTGGAGCCCATGTGCTTGGAAGGATCCATAGGATCTTCTTGACCATCGTTTCTGCAGAAATATTATCTCCAAGAGATTTTCTACCATTGCAAACATCAGTAAAACGAGTAAACATTTCAGAAATAGATTCGGATGGATGCATGGAAAATGACTCAAAATCTTGACGATACATGTCCAATCGAGTATCCTTGACTTTTTTGGTCCCCTCATGGGTAACCTCCAATAGTTTCCAGATTTCATGTGATGAGGTGCATGTGGAAACTCGATTGAACTCATTACAATCAAGGACGCAATGTAGATCGTTCATGGCTTTGCCATCAAGCTCAAAATTTTTAATATCGGCTTGAGTCCATTTGGATTCATCGGGGGAAGAGAGAGTGTAACCTTGCATGACAATTTTATAAATGGGACAACCTATACTTCTAAGAAATGTGGTCATGCGGGTTTTCCAATAATTATAGTCGGTTACATCAAAAAATGGAGCACGACCCAATGAATAGCCTTCGGGGGCGAAAGAGGTTGAAGCCATCAAAAAAAAGATCTTGAATTTGAAACCGGTTAGGGTATTACTCAAATTTTCCCTCTGATACCAATTGTTAGGCAGAGAAAGAAAGGGAGTGATGGCAAGAGGGGGGGGGGGGTGAATTGCCTTTTAAAAAATGATTAACAATTTAAAATCAAAGTTGAAAGGTGCAGCGGAAATAAAGGAGGAAAAACACAAAACTTGATAACGGAGTTCGGCCTAAAACCCGGCCTACGTCTCCGCTCCCAACTCAACCGTTGAGAGATTTACTACCGCTTTCTTTTCAATGGTTGTAGCAAGAAACCCACTAGCCTTTTTATAGGTGAAGGCTAGCTCACCTATTACATCTTGCTTTTAGTGGTTATGCAAGAACCCACTTGCTTTCAATGGTTGAGCAAGAACCCACTAGCCTTCTTACAGGTGAAGGCTAGCTCACCTTTGATTCAAGCCTTTTAAAAGGGAAGGCTTGACTAACCTCTTCACACCTTAAAGGTGATGTGAAAACCCAAGAGAGAGAATGAGAGAAAGAGTTGGGGGTTTGTAGGCACAAACCCAATTTGATGCTCAAAATAAATAAAGCGATAAAAACCGTAATGGGGAAGTCTTGGGCGCCAATGGATTGATGGAGCTGATGAAGGGCTCTCCCAAGCTTCTTTGGAGGTGCTCCTTGGATGTGGAAGTGCTTTGGAGCAAGTGGGGTTCCCTTGGAGCAATCCGCCGGAGGTTCGCCAAATGGTCAAAATGTGTCCCGTGGGCTTCCTTGGCTTGGTTATGGTTCCGGTTATGTTCCTTAGGCTTCCGGGGGTTCAAGGTCCTTTATTTATAGAGGGGGAACCCTCATATGGCCGTTGGAGGCCTTTGGAGCCGTTGGAAAAGGCTTCGGAGCCGTTGGGAGGCAAGTGGACCAGCCTGGTCAAAGGACCAACGGCTAGTTTGACTGGCTCCACCGGCTGACCGGTACAGGGCCACCGGTTGGCCCGTGTGAGCAAAAAGGAGAGGCCTTCGGGCTCAGGATCCACCGGTTGGCCGGTGAGGAGGCCACCGGTTGGCCGGTGCTCAGGCAGTAGCAAATACTGATCTGGCTGGGTGCCACCGGCTGGCCGGTGCTGAGGCCACCGGTTGGCCGGTGCTGAGGCAGTAGCTCAGCCTTCTGCCCAGGGTCCATCGGTTGGCCGGTGGTGAAGCCACCGGTTGGCCGGTGGACTGAATTTCAGTCCATTTTGGCTTTTTGCCTTCTTGGCCTTCTTGGCCCAATTCCTTGGCACCTTGAATGAATGCCTATCATCCAAAAACACTTGAAACAAAATTAGATAGACAAGAGGGTGATTGTGATCATGAAAATTAAACCACGAGGGGTTCGAGAGCTACAACATTTATAACTTCCTTGATTGAGAGGTATTACCTCTGCCCATTTGGAAAAGAATTCAGTAGTAGTGAGAATATACTTAAATGCTTGGATGTAACTGGAGCATATGGTCCTACTACATCCATTCCACATGTGGAAAATGGACATGATTATTTAGCTATATGAAGCAACTATGGGGGTGATGATTGAAGTTGGCACATACTTGGCATGAATGACCCTTCATAGTGAAATCAACACAATCTTGCATCATTGAAGGCCGGAAGTATCCAAGCCTTTGAATTTGACCAGAAAGTCTATGTCCAAACTGGTGGGCAAAACAAACTCCTGAATAAATTTCACTCACGACAGCCATTGTCTCTTCACCTTCAATGCATCTGAATAGAATCCCATCAAAACCTCACTTATAGAGAATTTTTTAGTGATTTGGGCTATCATAAAGAGTAAAATTGACCACACGTCGCTGGACATGTTCTTTCTCGTCTCTATCAAGTGGGAGGGTTATATTTTAAAGGTATTCCCTGATAGGGGTCATCCATCCTATAGTATGACCATATGGTTCAGAAATGGAAATGATTTCATTTATTTCCTCTATTATGATTTGAACAAAAGGAGAAACTACACGATGGTGGGAAATAATTATGATTGTTTCATCCCAGTTTGGATATATCAAGGTTGTGGCTACATTATCCAGTGCATCAATTGGGCATTTTTGGATCGCTGGAATTAATGATATTTCGGTTCCAAAAGAAATTCCACCATTAACTCTCTAACATAATCACACAAAGGAATTAACTCTTCATTTCTGATGGCATAATCCCCATTTATTTTTTTGATTACCAAATCTAAATCACCTTTTACCTTCATGTGATTCACCTATGCCTGAAGCGCCAATTCCAAGACTATTATGAGAGCTTAATATTCTACTTTATTTTTTGTATTGCCTTCCAACAATAAGAAGTAATAGGGTAGAACTACCTTTTCTGGGGAAATAAGAACGATTCCTAACGCAACTTTATTGAATTTAGGATCTTCCATTTTCTTCCCTGTTGGACTTTTTGAGGCACCATCAAAGTAAATTTCCCATGTTTGAGGATTAACTTGAATAAAGAATACTTCTTCATCCGGAAGTTCAATATTTTATGATTTATCTTCTACATATGGGTGTTCAGCATGAAATCAGCTATAGCATGGCCCTTTATTGCCTTTTGAGACACATACTAGATATCAAAATGCTCCAAAATAAATACCCACCTTACCCGACGTCATGTAAGTATTGGACAACTAAAGATAAATTTGAGCGGGTTATTGAGAGATACTAATTGGACCTCATGATGTTTCAGGTAGAGTCTCAATTTCTGAACTGCAAAGATATATTCTAGGTGGAACTATTCAATGCTTAAATATTGAGTTTCTGCCTTATGCATAGTCTGACATAGATAGTAAAGGTTGTTTTTATTCCCAGCATCATTCTTTTGGTCAAGTAAGGAACCCAATGATCGCTATAAATCTATAACATAGAATATAAGTGGACTTCCTTCAACAATTTTCATTAAAACCGGTGGACTCAAGAGATATTTCTTGAGGATATCAAATGATTCTTGACATTATTCAATCCACCGGTAGGTGACTTCCTTCTTTATTAACCTAGTGACGGGTAAACACTTGCCTACCAAATTGGCAATGAAACACCGAAAATAGAATATTGTACATTAAGTCCTACTAATTCCTTCAATTTTTTTGGAGTTGACATTTTAAGGAATGATTTTGTCTTCTTGTGATCACCTTTGATACCACGATGGAATACAACAAAGCCGAGAAATTTTCTTTAAGTTACCCTGAAAGCGCATTTCAAGGGGTTCATCTTCTGATTGTGGTGTCGAAGATTGTTGAATATGGTTTCTAGATTGGAAAAGTGATTATAACGTTGTCTGTATTTTACCAAAAAATCATCCATATAATATTCAAAAAAATTCCCGAAAAGGGTTTGAAGATATGGTGCATGGCACGTGGATACATTGCACCTGCATTCTTCATGACAAAGGGTATTACCCGATAGGAAAACACACCTTGAGGGGCTCTAAAGTCTGTTGAATCTTCATCTTCTGGGGCCATTCAAATTTGATTTTACCCATAATTAACATCTATGAATGAAAGAGCTTAGTAGCCAACTGTTCCATCAATTAGGAGTTATGTGATGGGAACTAGAAAATAATCCTTGGGACAGTGCCGGTTAAGATCTATGAAGTCAATTAAAACACTAATTTTTCCATTCTTCTTTTTCATGGGGACAATATTATCTATCCATTTGGGATATTGAAATTCACTGAAAAAGTTATCCTTGAAAAGATTATCAACTTCAGCTTCAATTTTGGAAGCATAAGTTCGGTGTGTTCTTCATGCTGCTTGCATGAATCCTCAATTTTCATCTAGAAAACCCAAATGATGAGTGGAAAAATTGGGATGAAGACCTCGCATTTCTGTATAATTCCTAGAAAATACATCTCGATTTTTCTATAGAAATGAGGTATACATTTCTTTATCTTCAAGAGTCCTGGATGCACTAATTAAAGTGCGGCGTGGATCTACTTTTCTACCCAAATTTATTTTTCTGAGTACATCCATAGTGGTAGAGATACCCTCTTTAAATGCTGGAGGAGCATCCTTGATATCTTCCTCTTCTTCTTCAATATGTGTAACATCCTCTATTTCTACTTGCATCATAGTTGAAGAAGAAGAAATTTTATGGTCCGGGGAGTCCTTAAAATTTGAACATCTTGGAGAAGAGGATACCATTTCTAACCCTGTTGATGATGGAGGGTCTTCCTAGGGTGATAGAGAGGAGATGATGGATTGAGAATTGAACTAATTATTTTCATCTGGTATCGAAATAAATTCTTCTGATCTGGTTGATGAAGTATAGAATTGCTGGATTTTAGCAGTTGAAATGGAGACATCTCCATCTATGACTTCATCATTGCTTGTTGAATCAACAATTCCACCCATGCTGTCTGGCTCGAATTTCATAACTAAAATTATAGAAGATTCCATAAGAGTATTTGTATTTATGTCTATCCTTCCAATTTGACTGATATGAAACACATAATATGTACTCACTTGTATGAATGGGTTTATTGGAATCCATTCCAAAGAACTTGGAGCATTCATTTTGGTAACCTTCTTTCCCATGGATTTTTCCTTTCCCTCCATGTGATAACATTCTACCTCAATTTATTGAGATTCACATGTTTTGAATGGGGATTTGTCAACATACAATGTCCCAATTTGACTATTGAAACAATATTTGAGACATTTATGGCATGGCGACGGTACAACTACATGTTGATGTAACCAAGGACTTCCAAGAAATATTTTGAATGTTATGTCCTGACGAACAACCATGAAATCTAAATTAGATAAAAGGTCTCAAAAATTAATTCTGAGTGTATTCTCCCATGGAGGTTCTTGTTGATTCTTATCATATCCTTGCAAAATCAAAGTAGAAAGAGATAAATCAGATTCGGTGAGGGCCAATATACGAAGTGTACGAATAGGAATGAGATTGACTCCTGAGCCATTATCAATGAAATCTAATTAGTTGTCTATATTATTGACTTTTCCAGATAGATAAAAAGGTCTGATATGTCTGTGTACAACATCATATTCATCTTCATTTATAAAAGATATCACTTCATGGAATTATGTAGGATCATTCTCTATTTGGTAGCCCTCAGCCACAACAATTTCAGTTTCGAATTCTTGAGGACTTGACAAAGCCTTAATAGGCACCACCCGAAGTACATTTGATAGATTCAGGGCATCCAGAATTGATAAATTGGCCGGTACATGGGATAAATATTTTAAGAAATCATAATTTTGGTGTGTTGGTCTACGTTTCGCATATGGAAAATTTGGGTTTTTAGGTTCCTTGGAAGTTGATTCTTTGGAATTAGATGCATCTCATATCAGGGTAGGAGTTGGAAATACTCCTGTCTTCGGTAGATTAGACTGACTTGGTCTATCTATTTTCTAAGAGGAAGAAGGTGTGACCTCTAGCTGGTCTTCCAAAAATTTTGCATCAGGACTGAATCTACCATGTGTGGAAAAACATTCTTGTTCATGTTGAGCCCACTAAAGGGATTTTCCACTAGTTTCTTCTGCATATACAGTTCTAGCAGGGGTAGGATTGAAATAGTTGCTTTTGGAATATCCACGTCTTCCCCTATATCCTAGACCTCTGTATCTTCCTCTAATTCCTCTGTTAGATATAGGGAACTTAGGCTCATCATTACTGAAATTGTCATTGTATAAGGATCTGTCAAATGATTTGTGTTAACAGAACCAAAGATCAATTCTTCATCTGATGAATATTTTTCCTGATTAATCAGTCTAGACTGCACCGTTTGGCGGGACGGTGCCCCTGCTTTTGAAGCATATGGCATAAAATCTTTCATAGTCAAAGACAACATAGACTTTGACATGATCTCGTCTTCTTTTGACGGATCTTCTTTCTTCAAATAATGCTACTTCTTTGAGTAATTTCCTTATGATGAAGGGGGTTTTGTTGTGTTAGACATAATATAAAACACAATTGGTTGATTCAATTGGTTTTGTAAAATGGCATGAGTTTTGTTGATCATTTTTCTGACCATGCAATCATCATATTTTTGTGCATTTTTACTTTTGACTTCGTGCCACCCACCTTCTTTCCCGGATCAATAGCAGTAACACATGCTACCTGGGCTAAAGAACCATTAAGTTTGACCTTTCCATAGTCCACCATCATTTGCTGGAGGTATTTGAAGTCAAAACACTCCTGAATGGGATGCCCCAACATCTGATGAAATGGGAGATTGTTGGGGAGGTCTTCACCTCCTTCCTTATTCGGCCCTTTGGTCCTTCGCAACTGAACCAGATTGTTTTCCAGAGCCGATATGAATTATCCAGGACCTTTTTCATTCCTGAAAGAATAAAATTTGTTCTTCAAATCATCAAACTGATTCTGCCATTGATCTTTTTTATCATCTTGATGGGGCGGCTGTTTTTGTTGATGCTCAGGAGGTAGAGCCCATCGATATGATGAAGGATTTGAAGTGAGAGTCAGTACAGGTGCTCATTTAAGTGTAACTATAGTAGTCCCCATTTTCCCTATTCACCTTCCTGGAACTGATGGAATTACATGAGTTTTATCCTTAGTCTTTATAATAGAGTATTCTCTCTACTGAGTGATTGATGTAAGGTCTCAAAACCCTCCTGTGTATTTCACAGGGATCAACGGTGTGTATAATTCATCACAAAGATTTTCCACACAGATTGGCAGAAACTCTTCTTGATGTAGTAATTAACTCAAGGAATGTGTTGATCCCTTCCAGCAAGCAATGAAATATGAAACACTTTCATTTTACCTTTTCTTACAATTGGTAAAACAAAAAACATTCATCTTTGGAAACCTTGTGCTATATTGAAGAAGGATCCTTGGATGGAGATCTTCCCACCAGGTAATTGACTGAGATTGCAAACATGTATACCAGACAGAAGCAGGTCCTTGTAAGGACTACACAAAACACCTAAGATTAACTACTTCCATTTGTGGGGGAGTTCCCATCATCAGATCAAAAGGAGAAACAAAATGTGTTAAGTGTTTTTCTGGATCTCCTGAACCATTAAAAATTGGTAATGTGGTATTCGCAAAATTTGATGGGGGAGGGATTGTATCCACCCATTCCGGGTAGGCTCTCTTTTCTGGTTGAACTTGTGCACACTTTCCTTCCATAGATTCCAACCGAGCTATTAATGACTCAATGGTAGTCATTACTTTTTGAGAAACATATGGTTGAGCTTGGGCCTATGCAAGTGCGATATCAGTAGTTTCGATGTGTGTGACAATCGGTACTACCATTGAGGGTAGTATTCTCAGTTGTTCTAGCGTATGAACCACGGGATTAGACATGTGAGGGTATACTTGAAACGGGGGATATTCTTCATCCATCCCAGTAGCTATAATAAATTACCTTGATTGATTAACTCCAGCAAGCTTAGGAGGAAGACTACCTTGAAGTAGTTTTGTATTTAACCTCCTTAATTCCTTTATTTATTCTTCTTGATGTGAGAAACTTTCCTATAATGAGAGTTATTTTCCTTATCCAGAGTTGGGGTGGAATGTAACTTGACTTTTACCCTTTTCCATTGCATGTTCCTTTCTAGAGTATGGAAGGGAATTACCCAAAGGAATGTCTTGCCCATGGGAAACCCTATGTATTCTGGTGTGCACACTTCCTACATTTATTTCCATGTGTACAGCCTCTTGAACATGAACTTCTTCTTTTGATCCCTCTAAGTGAGCCTCATGTTCTGGGGGATTAGTGACAATGTCTTTGATGACTTTATCGATGAATACTTAATTGCAGATCTTCTTTCATCATTTCAGCGATGTTGTCTTCTTCCTTGTCCTTTATGAGACATTGCCTTTTGTTTGGTTGATCCCTCAGGAACTTCTTGATGAACTATAATTTGGAGAGAATATCATGATTATTCAGTTTTGTGTTCCTCTTGTGCCGTCTTCCCTAATCGAGAGAAGACTGACTTTCGCTGAGGAAGATATTGAGAATTTTTAAAAGTCCCTAGTCCTATGGATTGGGGTTGTTCTTATTATTCCTACTCAAATCCTCGAATCATATATGTTGATCACAAGGGTTTGATTAAAAGAGTCCCTAGTCTGGGAAGCTAATGTGGATATTGAGATGCTATATCTGAAACATTATTAAAATCTCTCATAATTTTGCAGACTTTATTTCGGAAATTAACCGGATGCATCATCCCACATCCACTCAAATCACCTGGCTCAGATGACCGTTGGATTATTTCTGACACTTCTATCACCTGATGATGTTCATTCTCTAAATGAGAAGCATGTTCGATATTCTCATTTTCTTTATTCAAGAGTAATTCGATGACTTGTTCTTTATATTCATAACTTGGGGAAGAACTATTTTTGGAATGTTCTTGGGCAGGCCTTTGATTACGCACAAAACTAGTTAGATGTGGCCATCCATGGGCTATAACATTGCATGAGACCACTTTTGGTGGGCTCTATATACTGGAGAGCACAGTGAAATGAAATTCTCCATGAACACCCCATCCCTTGATATGAATACCAGAGGGGGCATTGGTAATTAATTAGTGTAACCTTTTCAATTCACCAAGGCATGAACGCTGAAGGTCTCTATGATACTTTTTAACCTTTGGATGTTGGGAAAATGAGAGAGATTCCAATTCAATTTGGCATTGGAACCCTTCTATTATCTTGAAATGCTTTTGATATTCATTATAAGATAACATTTTCTCTTTTTAAGTGACAACGAGTTTTATATATGTTGAGATGAATATCGTGAAAACAATCTTCTATCAACGTTTCTAGAATATCATACTGAGAGTCTTCCAAAGACAAAAACATGACTCGTATTTCACCTTTCCCCAGTTGTTTTCTCATATTCAGCACATCCTCTTTGTCATTTGATGGTGTTTATTCTACCTAATTGGACCAAAGCTGGTGCATTTTTGTTTCCTCATCAGATTCAACATGATTGGTAGAGAATTAACTTGTCAAATTAGAAGATGATTGGCCCAGGGGTGGTTCAGAGAATAACCAACACCCTGGGATATCATCTGATTGAGAAATTATTTCACCTACTAGCAGTAAGGCATTAGACATGACTAGATTCACATTTTCAAGTGCCTCAAGAAAAGATGGATTTCTCATTACTGCATTGTCCATTAAAGAATTTTCCAGGATATGCGAATTTATACTGGAGAGAAGAATTTCACAACTAAATTAATCATCATTGGGAGGACCACCCTAGTTAGTTACAACAAATGATGAAACCTCTTGCGCCTTGGTCTTCTGACCACACAGAGGGTTATCATGGCTCTCGTCTAAAGATGATACTTCAAGATTGACAGAATTTATCATGAAGAAATCCTTCATGAGGAAGTGTCTAATGAAGACCATTGGAATTATTATTGTTACTTCTGTAATATGGAAATGAGGGAGTAGAATCTTGAGTTGCAATAGAAAATTGTTTGAGGGCTTCAAGAACACCAGTATTGAGTAAAGCTTTATTGCAGATTGGCTCTAGATTTTTCAACTTTGTTGGATGGGTAATTTTCTTGGATGCCTTCTTACTCATTTTGGAAACCACTTGTTGACTAAATTGGTTATTATGGGCTGGTGTATGTGCATGCTTAGAATAAATGGTCAGGTTAGGCAGATTATCTCCATTTAACTCGGGTGTATGTGCCCCACTTGAATGTATGTATGAAAAGGGGGGTATTCCCCAAGACCCTCCTGGATTGGAATAGAGGTGTGTATCTACTATGAAGTGACATGTTGATGAGGCACTCCACTAATAGGGATAGATTTATGATTCTTTCACTGTGATGCTGCTGAAGTTGTTATAATATTCCGAAAGGTATCCAGAATATGGGCAGGGATTTTCTTTTTCTCTTTCACCATTGTCAGAATGTGTTTGGTGACATTAGCTACCGGAATGGGAATATATGTCCATTACTTATTTGTAGTAGGTGTATATTCCTTCTGTTTTCCTCCTTTTCCTGTTAGTGAATTCCAATAGTACTCATGTGTCGGGGCAGAAAGTTGTGTCTTCCTCCTTTTTGTCACTGGGAATTTCTAATTGACATATCTGGGGGCTACCAAACGAGATTGTTGGTTAGCTTGATGAATTTCAGGTTTTTGTGCATGTTTATTGTTCTCCACCAAATATTATTGATGAAATTCCTTTAATACGGGAAGGAAAGACTTCTAATATAATTGATGAGTATGAGCAGGTGTATGTGATGTTTACAGGTGGTCACCACATTTGGTTGGTGAGCTTCCCTAGATGCAGTCAGACGAGCATGCTGACTAGATGATGAATTACAAATAGGTTTATGTGCCTACCTATAGTACTCCACCATAATTTCCATTCGGGAAAGGCGGGTTGCTTCTAGATGAGTCTGCTGGATAGTGGGATTTGAACGGACGAGTGGGTGTGCCCACTCATTGCTTGCCATCAAGTTAGGTTGATAGACTTCTCCGGAGGTGGAAGAGGTATGAACTTTCTCCCTGTTGGTAGAATTTCACCTCCGACAGGTCTTCTTGCGTGCTCAGGTCTATGGGACCTAAGACGAACGTCTAGAGGTGATATCGTCATCATGTTTATGGTGCACTACCACATGAGTTTAGCGGCGATTGTTGGTTGGAGTCCTCAGGAAGGGATCCTTTCTTCTTGAATTGAGGCCTTGAGTGACCTCTTCATTCACCTCCCTGTAATATGGGAGGGACTGGTTGTTGTATTCATAGGATGATGACCCGAAACATTTGGAGATGGTGGTTGGCACCACCTTCTTCTTGACCACTGATCGTCGCGGTCTGAACAACCAGGGTGAATTGTTAACTTGGAGGTCTTCTCGAGTGGCCTCCAGAGTTGGGATGGTACCGTGTTGATGGTATTCCCTCACCAATGCATTCGATACCTAGCATTGAAGACGCTGAGTAGGTGATGTCATCCTCAAAGCGGACGAGGATCCAGCATGAGTAGCAGCTAGGGCATTCATAGGTGTGAACTTTAATGAAGCCATTCTGTGTTGCAGAGATATCATGGAAAAGAGTGCATGTTTGCTATAGCAGCCATAATCAAGATAGGTTTGGCTAGACTACATCTTTTGGATGAGCACATATGTGCTTGATTGCTTTGTCAGACCTCATATTGAGTTTAATAGGGTCCTAACAAATAAGTAAAACACCATTTAACTCTGTTAAGGATTCATTTTGGGTTCACCATTTTTCTTCTTCAGGAAATGGATATGACCTTGTTTTTTTACGGTTCAAACATTCCAATCGGTTTCTAATGGGTTTATTCGTAGAACCAGAAACATTAAATGATTCTACATCCATTTGGACCTAATTTCCAAAGTTAGGTGCTCATTAGTTGTGGACTTATGAGGCATAAGAATTTTCATTGGTCGAGAGGATGGGAGGTCAGACTCATCACACATTTTTGGGGGGAATTATTGTCTACTCCGGGAATCTCTTTTTTTTAAGTTATGTTCATGAATCCTTATTAATTCACCAATTATAAAACTGTGTTTTATTTTAGATTTAGCAATCAATGATTGATATGTATGGGATTTGGAAAATCATTTATATGTATTTTTGGTTCTTCATCAATAGAGAATCATCCATATGTATTAGAGATTATAAGTCAATGGTATCCTTCAATACATTATATAGAAATATCTTGGTCATTATGATAACCATACTAGTTTTAAAGCCACTCCGTGGGGCACTTGAAGTTTATTGTCATTTAGAAAGACATGGATTATTTTAGAGTTGGGATCATACCCGCAGATGGGCTACCTACGTATCATTGTTAAAAAGGAATCAGAAACCACATAGTTCGATAAGAAGGATATAGATTAAAGTCATATGGGTTGGAAAATAATTAATGAAAGATGGGCTTGAACCTTATAAAGGCTTCCTACATATACTATTTTATGGTATAGATCAATGTCTATGTAGTTCGAGTAAATAAATATGGGATTTATGCATGGTCAATGGCCTAAAAAGAGATTTCTTGATTACTTTTACACTCTAAGACCATGTGAGTCATGCTTGGTCTAATAAAAAAGAGGTATTAGTAAACATGAAGATGGTGCGACGAATGATGCAGTCATGAGAAATTATGTGGGGCTTATGTATGTATGACTACCCAAGTAGATGAAAACAAGGACTTACATCAGAAATGAAGTCCATGAGAAAGGTCCATAAAGGTATTTGTACATTATGGAGATTTAGAGTTTTAACTTGAGGCTTACTCCTATGAAGGATACCCAAATTAAATGGGACTTATGATTGGGGTTTAAGCCTGAGAAGGAGTCCCAAATCAAAAAGAAATTAAGATTCGGGGCTTCCTCCTAAAGAGGATGCCCAACTAAAGGGAGATGATAACCTAGGGATTACTCCTGAGAAGTTGGACCGAGTTAAGGGGAATTGAGACTTCGGGCTTACTCCTGAGAAGGAGGCCCAACCCAAGGGAACTTGGGCATTACTCATGAGAAGGATTCCATAAAATAAAAAGATCTTCTCATCATAAAGGATGAGGTTATATAGGAAACCCCTAACTGTGGTGACATAAATCTTGTAAGTCACCATGTTTTGGGAGAGGTTCTCACAGAATTGATTCCAGATAAAGAATCCAACAAATTAACCATGATATAAATGGATTTGTAGAGGGTTTTGAAGGATATTTTTTGAAGTGCAGAGGTGGATTTAAGAAAAGGAGGTGACAATGAAGGAGGCACGCAAGTATAGTTCTGGGGTGCAAGTCCGGGTCACACTAGTAGACTTTCACGACATGAGTCACCTTGGGAGATTAAGAATCTATAGGGTAATACTTGGGAAACATTAAACTCATTCCCTTAGTATCATCCCTAGAGGCTTCCACAAGGGTGGCGTGCAAGTTCCCTTGAGAGGGCAAGGCGGCGCACATGTGACTTCCTTTCCCTTAATGTCAGGACACTTAGGCGCACAATTATTGATGTGTTATAACACTTAGGAATGATTATTCCTCTGTAGAGATTACCCTCTAGGTAATGAATTACCATAGAAGTGTTTGAAAGATGTCAAACAATGACTTGGGAGACCAGAGCTATAATCTTAGTTTTGGAAATTTTGTCCCAGAAATGGGGGGCCCACCTGAGCTATTTATAGGCCACCAGGCACCTTGGGCGAAAAAGAGAATAGGGCGGACAAGTGACTTGCGCGACCCATATGTGGCATGCAATTGACATGCTCGGCAAGCTGGAAACTTGCGTGGCTTCTTCCAAATGTGTTCTTTTTCCATGCCTTTGTCAATTTTTGATGTTATTCAATGGATGACTCTCTTTGTGCTTATGGTATTCCTTTTTTCCATTCGTTTGAGTCTCTGACGGATAGGATAGTCAATAGTGTTATTTACCAATGACCTATATCAAATGGACTATCCTTAACATTGATAAAGGTAATGAATTAACATTTCTTGTTCAGATAAAACCAATAATCCCAAATTATTTTTTTTTTAATTTATCAAACATTTTCCTACCACCAGGACTAAGGTTCTAAAAATTGTCATTGGGGTTTGTTTCTTCAAATTATCTAGTATAATTATTACTCTATTTAAATTTATATAATTCTATATCTTGATTATATCCATTAATATCCTATTAGAATAATTAAAATGTTCTATAAATTTCATTTCAATATATTGTAATTCTAGTTTGATGATTTAGAAGGAAATAATCCTATACATCACTGTACACTTAATATACCATAAAATTTCTATTTTGGAATATTTTTTTGTCTGAATTAATTAAATGTTACATTCTGTAAGGGGCCAGATCCATCTAGTCACCCCCATTTTTGGTTTCTGAATCACATAGTTCAGGGAGGAGGGCTCCAGTCAATCTTGAGATTTTTGGATACTAAAATCTATTATTGGGAGCATTCACGAAGTTTAATAGTTTCATGTGATGAATGTGTGGTTCATGGACTATGTGGGATACAAATTCACGGTCAGCTGAATCAGCTACATTGTGTCATCAACTACATAGATCCATTGACTTTTTGGATCCATCATATATATGTTACTGATTTTGTGGTAGGATCTACTACATGGATGAATATGGTTTTTGGATCAACCATGTGAAAAATTGGATATGGTAGCGATAAACTATGAAAATCGTCTTCATGGGTGGATTGGCTATGTCAATCAGTAACATGGACGGGTTAGCTATGTGGATATTCAATATGGGTGGTCAACTATGTGGTTGATTGGATACATGGGAGATTTTCTATTCATGTTGGAAATTTGAGAGATTGGTTATGTTCTTTGACTATTTGGGTGATCAGCTATATGAAATTGGATATGTGGATCATTTATCTACCTGGGGATTTTGGTTATTTGGGGAATTCTAATTATTTGAAACGACCACATAGAGTTTTCCTTGAATTATATAAAATGGACATGTGGGTTATCTAGAAGTTTATTTCAAGGTCATTCAAAGGAGAATTTTTCAAGGATAATTATATCCATGAATTTTTTAGTATTTTGCGGCTATATATGCATCCTTAGGCACATAGGATTACGATATCCTTAATATTTGGAATTATATCCATTTAAATATAAAACTTATGATCATCTCGTATCTTTTCACTAAAAAATAATGGTCATTCCCATAATACATTCATGTTTACAACCTCTCAATATTGGAGGATCAGAATAAATTCCTTAGAGTGATGGAATCATACTACCGTTATATAAATCCACTAAGGATCCCACTTCCTCCTAACTAAAATCCTTTCGAGTTCATCCAACCTCTTCCCAACTCTCTCTAGAATCCTCCCAAGGTTCCCCAAGCTCCCAAGAAGCCTCCCACAAGCCTCTATCTAGCCTTTGGAACCACACTTCCAAGTAAGGGTTTTTTCTTCCTTTATCTTTTTTGTCCAATTTTCTTTTAGGTTTTTTTGACTTTTAATTTCAATTATGGATGTTGGGGTATGGTTTCACACATCCCTCATACTTCCCCCATTATTTTTTAATGATGGGAGACCCCTTTCTCCCTCATTAAATGCCTCCCATGTACACCCGTTACTATGCCGAAATTCCGAAAGGAACTTCTCTCTCCTCTTTTACATTCAAGCAACACTTTTGTATCATCAATCTAAATTCCATTAAAAATTTTGGTACATGTATCTATATAAAATCATTACTGTACATTACATGTAAATATTATGAGGAACCACTTTCTCTCTAATCAACCATTTTTATGAATTCTTATGTCACGCTGTTATGCTGCCGAAATCGCACCGATTTTCTAGGCCAATGTCATTGTGTAGTGAATACCATGCCAATTTCTCCATCCAGGGTATTCACCTTTATGCACATTTACTTATTGATTATAAAGTTTCATGTATGAATTCCACATTTTTATCATGTAATAAATTATTATGTTTTATTAATCCATGTTTTATGATCCATGTGGCACACTTATGCATGAAATGAAATGTTTAAGAAGGGTGCGCCCTTATAGCACTCCAATGGATTGGTTAAAGTATAGGATCATGATACATCATGTGCAATGAGTGTTGAATCATTCTAATTCAAGTGAAATTAGGGTTTACTCATGATTTATGTGCAATGAGAATTTACTCATGCTCCATGTGCAATGAGCCTTGGCTCATGATAATTCCATGTTAAGTGTTGTTACCACATTTCCATTTTATGATTATCATTCTTTATCATGCATTTATTTTTATGTTTCTCTTATGCTCTATTGATATCCCTAATGTCTAAAATTTATTGTACTCCTCATGTTATTCCATGTTTATTCCCTTACTGGGCTTTATAGCTCACCCTTTTCTTATGCATGTCCTCAGGTTATCCCATGCAATGCTAAGTACGAGGTAATGTAGTTGTAATGTAAAGGAAGTTTTAAATAAAGATGTTGTATTTCATGTTTTAAGTTTTTATGTAATGATCCTAATCCCCAAAGACACTAAACCTCCGGATATTCTTTGTTGTATCAAGTGATGTTTTATGTAATAAATCATGTTTAAGTTGTAATAAAAAGAAGGGTTGACATAAACCCAATGACCAAGTATACATGAAAAGGGGTTAAGTTCATATGGACAATGTATTGTGAAGAATGTTTTAAAGAATTTAAGAGGAGGTTAGTGAATGATCTGATCCTAACACTACCATAGGGGAATGATGGGTTTGTTATCTATAGTGACGCATCAAAGAAAGGACTTGGTTGTGTCTTTATTCATAAAGATATAGTGATTGCCTATGCATCTTAGCCGCTAAAAATTCGTGGGAAATACTATACATCTACTAATATTGAGTTAGAAACAGTAATATTTTCTATGTAGATTTGGATACATTAACTATATGGCGCAAAATGTGAGATATATACAAATCCTAAGAGTTTGAAATATATATTCTTATAGAAAAAGAGATCAACATGAGACAAAGGAGATGGATTGAGATACTCAAAGATTATGATTTCACAATACACTATAACCAGGGGAAGGAAAATAAGGTATCATATGCATTGAGTAGAATGGAAAATGGAATTATGAACAAGATAAGAGTTGAAAGGGGACCTATGATCATGGATCCAGTAAAGATTGATGTGTAAATTATCAAGGAACCTAACACATGACTACTCTTTCAAATTTTTTCCAAACCTTCTTTTCTGGAAAGGATAAAATGTTCTCAGGCTGATGATGGGGAATTTAAAAATAAAATTATGAAATAAATGATGGGAAGTTGGTTGAAATCGTATATAAAGGAGGAATTTTGAAATTTTGAAAGTGGCTTTGTGTTCCTGTTATTCCTGTGCTAAAGAGGGAACTACTGGATGATGATCATAGCTCTAATTTCTCTATACTCCCTAGTAGCACAAAGATGTATATAGATCTAAAGAAACATTTTTTGTGGGAAAACATAAAGAGGGAGATTGAAGATTATGTGTTGAGATGTTTGGTTTGTCAATAGAAAAATGATGGAAGATAACATCCTGAAGGATCCATGCAACCCCTTCATATTTATTTTTCGAAATGGGATGATATTACGATGGAATTTTTCATGGGGATACCAAAGTATCCCAGAATGAATGGTGTGATATGGTTCATTATTGATCATCTTTCAAAGTCAGCATATTTACTTTCTATAAGAGATTATTTATCACATGAACGTTTAGAATGACTATATATTAATGAAGTTGTAAGACTTCATTTTGTACCCTTATCAATTTTTTCTAATCGTGATCCCCATTTTACATCCCAATTTTGGGAAGGTCTCTAGAAGTCCCTAGATACTGATCTTTGTTTGAGCACTACCTACCACCCAAAAACTGATGGACTATCAAAATGGACTATTCATACTTTAGAAGACATGTTGAGGTCTTGTTCAATTGACTTTCAAGGTATGTGGGATCAGTATTTAACACTCGTATAATTTTCAACAATTGCTTCCATTCAAGTATTTTTATGGCACCCTATGAATCATTATATGGAAATAGATGTCTTATGCCAACTTAATAAGATGATGTTCCTGAAATAATACTTGTGGGCCTTGAGATTTTTGAGTAAACAACAGAAAATGTGAAGATTATCCAAACCCATATCAAAACAGCTCAACATAGGAAGAATAGATGTGTTAATAACCGAAGGAAGGATTTGGGGTTTCAAGAAGGTAATCACGTTTTCTTAATAGCATCTCCATGGAAGGGTATTATACAATTCAATAAGAAGGGAAAATTAAGTCACTGGTACATTGGACCTTTTGAAATTATAGATCAAATTGGAGATGTAGCTTATTTTTTGGAAATGCCACCTAGTCTCTCCAAAGTTCACAATGTGTTCCACATATCAATGTTAAGGAAATACATTCTAGACCCAACACATGTACTCACCTATGAATAAATATTAAATGAACCTAATCTATCTTATTATGAAGAGACTATCAGGATTCTTGATACCAGATAACCAGTGTTGAGAAATCGGACGAATCTTCTTGTAATGGTTCTTTGGAGGAACCATATAATGGAGGAAGTAATATGGGATATAGAGTATCTTATATTAAATACATATCCTAATCTTTTTAGGTAAAATTTTGTAACTTTTGAGGAAAAAATTTTTTAATGCAGGGAGAATATAACACCCAAAGGTCTTGAAAGTAAATATTGAATGCATTTTATAATCTATCCATTAAACACAACTTTTCTTCATCAATGTTTTGAATTTTGAAAAACAGTCATCTAGAGTAGTGATCAGTATGTCATTTTGAGTCTGATGGAACAAATGTGATTTTTGGTGAATAGTAACAGACCCTTATTAATAGTAATTTGAATAGTAGTATGACACTTATAAATAGTAAATAATTTTAATTTTTTAAAGGTAATAAGATAATGAGATCTTAATTAATTTCTAAATGTGATATAATACTAATTATTCCTTTAAAATTGTTATTTTTGGAATTAACTATAATTTTATTTGAAAATTAAATTAATAATATTTAGAAAATTAATTTTTAAAAAAGAGTTAATTTTTTAATTCTACACATCAAAAATGGTAGGGGTGAATTTTTTGGTTTTTTCTGAAAATCTTGAATTTTTTATGAATAGTGAAATACTGTAAAATATTTTATATACAAATTATCAGTTAAATACACTATTTGTGACATCACAAGTAATGTAAGGCCAATTGTTTATAAATCACATGCACTTATTAATATTAGGGGTCACATGAAGCAACTCTATTGATTGTATTGAAGGGAATAATAAAATAATGAATTAAATATTCAGAATTCACCCATCTCCTCCACTATAAAACCCCCCCACCACTCCCTCTCCTCTTCACTTCTCTATCCCTTAAAGAACCAAACTAATCTGCCCAATTACAATTCCCTAGTCACTCCCCACATCCAATAATCTCATGGTCCTCTCAAAATACCAAAACCCCTTCCCTTAAGGAGGTTCTCAAGGAGGTTATTTCAAGAGGTAAAGCACCCTTCTTTTTCATTTAGTTTTATTTCAATTTATCTTCTTTTGTTACCCTCTCTTCACCTCCTCTTTCCAAATGATCATGATAACTCTAGTATCATCTATATACACGAAATATATCATTTTAATTTAATAACCATCATCAATATTCTTACTCCCTCCCTTTTATTTTATAAACCAAATCAACATCCATGAGGTTCCAATTAATAACCCTGAGGGACGAAGAAGATTTGTTCTTCAATTTCACCCTCATTACTGGTCATTAAACCATTATTATGGTTGAACCATAATATAATATATGTGTTATAAATTAATTAATATTCTGGAACCAGTATACATAAATATTATTAAATCGTATGACCAAACTATTTCCTAATAATCAAAATATCGCTAAAATAATCGAAGTGAATGTCATTAATATTTTGTCTAATGATTCATCCTCATTACATGTAACAAAATGATAGAAATGACCATTAAAAAATATGGATATTAATAAATGATATGAAATTTCGATTCTATAGATTTACAACCATTAATCATGAACCTAATTACTTAAAAACAAGTGAAAATATTATGAAAATAATGAAAATGACCACTCAAGAACGATAAAGATTAATATAATAACATATCAATAAGAGAATAAACGAACTAACCATAATTATGATAAAATAAATACATGTATAATAGGTTCTGTAATAAGTTATTAATATCTAAAATTTAATATTACAGGATCATATGTTCAAGAGTGGAACACGTTCAGATTTAAGGTAAGGGTTTTATCACCCGAACTCCCATTTTCATTTGGGTCACATTGATTGTTTAATTACCTCAATGAATTTATTATGTAGAATTATTTACTCTTAATAAATTCGGTGTGAGTATTAAATATATGTTTACCAACAATAACCCTTCCATAATTTAAGGATATTTAAACATTTTAAAAGGAAATTTATAAATTGTTTCTGAAAAACAAGCTTGATTCATGTGAATTACTCTAATTCTTACCTATATTCAAGGGCACTCGATAATATGTTTTTGGAAAAGATTATATTTATAAAATCACTCATTTTATTTTTAAATTACTATATTACTTCACTTCTCATTTTATAAAAAAATTCCAAAAGAACTCTTCTTTTCCAAGTAAAAGAGTATTTATCTCAAGATTTACTCAAAGATTTTAGAAGCGTATCTTCACTTATTTCAAAAATATTATTGAGTATTATGTATTATTGGGATTAGTATTCCATGTTGTCTTCTACCATAATTAATATAATGTTTTGTTATAATTTTGGTAATGGATGTGCTATCTTAAAACCATTCACCAATTTACTATGAATAGTTAGTGTTTATGCTTAATGTTAGGGGAAAGTTAATTTCATTTCATATATTGATTTCAATATGAATGTATATGTTGTTTATGTTTATACTTGTTCATATGTAGAATGAATTTTACATAGTAAGTGTTGGGTGGGACCCCTATATCCCCTCCGTGCATTGGTAGGTCGAATGAGACAAAATACGGTCTTGGCACAAGACCATGACAAAATGATTATTTATGGTCATGGAACGAGGCCTTGAGAGTGTGTTTATCTTGCCCCGTATTATAAATTCCCTCAATATTAATAAATTATTAATGTTCCATGTGGTTATTTTACTAGTAAAATTCGCATGATTGTGTTATATTATGGAAATACATATTTAGCTCATATTTTTCCATATTATGTTTAAGTTTATTTTTAATGGCATGTGTTTTCAATTATTCACCATGTCTAATATTTAAGTTATCTTCCATTTTATTACTTAATCTTACTAAGAATTTGAGCTCACCCCATTCTTATGTTTCGTTTTCTCAGGAAATTATGAATTTTATTATGAACAACATGATAAAATAAAATAGGTTTTATGGATGTCTCCTAAAGAGTTTATATGATTTTTTCCATTTAAAGTTGTAATGTTTAACTTATATATGTATCTTTTTTCCAATAATACTAAAATGCTCAGTACATCAATATGATTATTCCTTCTTTATAGGCTAATGTAATAAAATATGGCACCGTCTCTGGGATATTGCAGTCGGGTCCTTTCAGATAACCTCTCATAAAATAAATTTTATATAATTTTTAGTTTTTTTCATCCTTATGTTTTTTTATTTACCCCTCATTATCGTCTTTTACAATTAAAACAATATTAATATTTTAATATTTTTAATGGTTAAGAATGTTACTATATGAGGGCACCGCCACCCCCCATAAAAATACCACAATTTATATATTTAACCATATCCAATTAGTTTGGATGAAAGTAATATTTTTATGATTTATAAATCTTGTAATTAAATATTTTTTATTATAAACTATTTTAAAAAAAAAATTCACACTATACATATAATATTATCTTAAATACACCATGACTAAAAGGTGATTAGAATAAAGTAGATAAAAACTACTGAATCATTTAATATATATAAAATAAATTCATAGTTCATATTAAATCATTCAAATTATGTCAATTGTAATATATTTTAAAATAATTATTATATTTTTCGGTTTATTAAAAAAATATCTTGATACTACGTAAGAATTTAGGGTAATTATTTTGTCCCTAAAAATAAGAAATAAATTTTCATGATAAAAAATTTATATTCCAAAAAACTATTTATAATTGAAACAATCCTTTGTTTTTTGTTATGTTAAAAATATAATTATAATAAACCAAGGAAAATGATTTTTTTTACATTTCATTAAATAATATAATAGTAAAGTCAAAATCATTGACAAATTATAACGAAAGGACATACAATAGACTTTTAGATGATTATAGATGAGATATGTTCATCCAGTTATATTAATAATTGTCTTAGGTTAATTTTCAAGTCCTTGTCTTTTATTTTTTATCCTTAATTACTTCATTTACCATTTCCATGTAAAAAAAATTTAAAACGTTACAATTCATAGTGTCTAAATATAAAAAGTCCTTATTTTCCTTACATCGACACGCAGATTTAGAATTTTAAATCTATTATTCATAATTTAATTCATATAAGTGAAATAACATAATTTTAAATGAAACCCACAAATGGTGATGAACAATTATTAATAAAACAAATGCATTTTTAGTACAAAATGTTTTCAATAAAAATTTCATTCCAAAGAAAATATTTATATTTTTAATAATATAATATTATTTTTCTTACTTTTAAACAATTTTACCATGAAATGGAAATTTTTTTATTTTTTAATAAATTAAAAATATCCCATTGAGAAACAATTAGATTATACTATTCATTTACGTATTAATATTTTAGAAAAATCTCAAAAATTTATCTAAATATATTCTTTCTATAATGATTTTAGAAAATGATTCAATTTCATCAAATATATTTTATACAATTGTGAAAAAAATAAAAATATTATTTTCTCATATACTGTGACCACATTCCATATGATGGTTCAAAATCTAATTTATTCTACCTTATTATACATAGAGGATGACCAAGGTCATCTCACTTTATGATTTTTATAGTCAATAAAACACAAATTAAATTCCCCATAATTAATTTTGTTTTGTATTTATTATTTTTTGAGATAATTATTTTTTTTGGGTTTTAGATTTTTTAAAAATAATATAATACAAAATTAACACATAAATATAGAGACAGAGAATAATGAAATTGTTGATGAAACAGTGTTATCCTAAGATAGTTTTTTAGGGAGAACATTAATTTTCATATTTTTAATCTTCATAGTGAACACACACCATCATATGTGTGCACACCAAAATATACCCAAGTTGGGAATGAGATTTCACATTACAATTTAATAGTACACTACCCATCCATCTCCTCAATTGAGGGATAATTGTTTTATAATAATATTTTAAAGCATAGATAACCACATTAAGGATTAAATGTATAATAAATAATCTATATATTATTCCATATTATAATTCAAACATAGACTCAGGATAAATCACTATATTAGTCCCCATGTATATTCATTAGATCAGTTATAAATCATCATGGGTGAAAGAGTTCACGCTGTGTAATGGGTGAATAGAAAAAGATATGGTACTTTAAGAAAAAAAATATAATTGTATTAAAATTCGAAAATGCAATTATATGTTTATGTAAAATAATAATAATTAAACTAATGAAATATCCTAAAGTAGTAGTATCCCTAAAGAAAAGAGAAATGGTAGATCCTCAAAAACCGGTTCCTTCTCAATACACCCCTGCACTCATAATTATAGTCTTTAATCTACCATTGGGAATAATAAATGGTATATTAAATGTTCTCATGTCATAAAGAGACATTTCAATTCATCTAAAATAGGTTCCTCGATTAATTTTCATCGAGATCACTATTTATAGTTATGTCTAAGAGTTTCACATCATGAATTTTATTAACAGTGTGTAATTTAGGGGGCGGTGAATCTACTCATGGATTATTTTTCATCTTGTATTCCTTTATGTGAAACATATTTAATGTCTTTCACAACATATAAAATATTTACCTGCCATTTTCACTTGGTATCTCCCAATTTACTACTTTTTATGATTTAGACTTGGTCCTTTACATTTTCTTGATAGCAATGTGACATAAATCCATCATAAAAAATAATTGTTTATGTCATGTTGCTTCGTTATTTGGCATGAAGTTTCTTCATCATTTTTAATATGTTCATTTTTCTTAGTTTTTTTAAAAAAAATTGAATCCTTCCTTTATCCAAAAATGTAACTAAATGATACAAAGAATAATATATTAAATTGTAAACATTTTATTTAATTATTGAAAATATTTGAAAAATATTACTCTATTAGAAATGAATAAATATCATTAAAATTCAAAAGATATTTTTCAAGAAAAAATTTAGTTTACTAAAATAAATGAGTATTTATTTCCTACGAATTATCAATAAACATTTATATATTATAATATTAATATATATTTCATAATTTTGTTATTCTTATTCATACCCTCCAAATCAAAGGATTGGTTTTAGTTTTTATAGTTAAATAATAAATTTTCATGTTCGTTTCAGATCGGTATTTCATATTGTATACGATATCAAACTTATTAATATTAAAAAGATCTAGATATTAAATATATTGTGTATTATATGATACTCTTATTTTAAACTATTTATTCAATACAGGATGAGGAATTCTCAAGAAATTTATGTAACTATTGGATCCCGACTATATATAATTGAATTTGGTACTCTATGTAACCTTACCAATCCAATAATTTATATACTGTAATGTTGAAAATGGTAGAATTCCTCTCTCATTGAAATGGAAATTGTACTTTTTTAAGGAAATATCATACTTCAAATCTATTATTATTACCTTTATAATATTTGAGGAGGTTGATGATGAATTCCTTGTTAATATCTTTAAATTTCAATTTTTTTCATGGGTAGTGGTTATAACATCCCCATAGACTTCTATATCTATGTAATTAATTTGTTCCATATGACAAGTAAATATATATACTATGATATAACCCTTTTCAATTTATCAAACTATAAATACATTTTTTGATGTCTATAATTCTTCATATATCATTGATCAATTGAGAATGATAAACTAATATATTTATCAAGTGACTCTTTAAACAAGACTTTTATTGACATACCATTTTCACAATTACGAAATATTATCATTCCATTACAATAATGGATTAACTCCAGATTATTTCTCAGCTTATTCTATTTTTCGACATCTTACTTATTATCCAAATTAATCCACATATATATGGTTAGTTGATCATTCATCAGAGACTAAAATAATATTTCCCCTATCCCCATCCCTTCAAGATCTATATATTTTAAATACATATGTAATATATCTATTTCAATCCTCGTCATGAACATATAAGCATGGTCTCTTTGACAAAGCTCATCATCCACCTTGTTCGTCATCTATGGTTGGAAGAGTATTGACCAGTCATGATCATTAATGAAATAAAACATTATCATTTAATTGATATTAAATTCCTTTTATGTGGATATATACTTCAAAATTTTATAATTTTTATATCTAAAATCATGTTAACCATCAATATAATTCATCCATATTTTCATTGAAAATTTTACTCGTACTAACTCCAAATCATGATTCATATAATTTTTCAAGAATTTTCAATTTTTGAGGAGAATAATTTATCACTATATTATTCCTTATGAGGATGAATCATTGTACATTCATTATACATTCATAAAATAGTAAAAACCCTCTTTATTATAGTTATGTGTAATTACAAGTATACATTAAATCCATATTTTCAATCTATAACACCTTAGTATTAATCTAGGCCATCCATCATCGTAATCTATTAAAATCATTCATAACGGTTAATTAAATAAATTTAATTAACTCAAGCATATCAACTAGAAGATTAATTCCAGTTTTTCAGTGTGAGGACAACACATAAAACACTAGAGAAGATCATTTTATTTATCATTTCATCCCATTTAGATTTTTTATCCCTATATACGTTTGTACCAAAAATAATTTATATCCCAATATCTAGATAGAGATATAATTTCTAATAAAACCAGAAATTTTCATCTTTACCAAATATTTAATATTGTATCCAATATATAGAAATATCACAATATTTTTTCAAAAATATTTCTAATCCAAATATTTTATGATTATATACACCTTACCTTGAAAACAAATGAGGTTACATGAGAATTCAACACTAATAAATTACCTCATTTAAGATGAATAATAATGACATCTCATAGAAATACATGACCAAAAACCATGATTGTTAAGTGTTATGATAATTGATACTAGTCATAATACTTTTTTAAAGATATTAAACATATCCCATTATTTTTTATCACAAATTAATATTATGAGGAATACAATACATAAAAAAATTATTCAAATCCTATAGAAAGGAAATATATGAAATGGTGTTCTTAGTATCTCAAAAACTGTAATCATAATATACATCAGTCAATAATTATTAGATAGAAAAATAATAATAACAGTATACGAGCATAATCATGTCTTACAATAATCAAACCCAATCAATCAATTATCCTGAATCATAAATCATGGCATAATTCATTGTAATAATAATAAATTCAAGTCATAAGTATGGTGAATCGCCAAAAATCAGTTATGATATATGAGAAAATTTCTTAAGAATGAGATATAAGTTTTTATAATACACAGAAGAATATAAAATCATTTTCTTCTTCAAGGATAACCTACAACTCTATCATTGTGGATTGGGTTCACTACTCATTCCATATTTTCCATAATAAATGTTTCCTCGCAATAATTTTATAGTGGATAGAGTATCTTACTAAACTCTATTCACTATCTATTTTAATACTTATTATCCCATGAGAGATCTATAATTTCCTTACATGTTAGAGGATATATAATTTTGGAACAACCTATTAGATAATCATAATATATTCATATTTATATTAGAAGATCAAGAAATATTAACTACATCATCTATCATAACTCAGGAAATGTAAAGAGGTTTCAGAAACATTCCATCATTTTTATAGAATAACTTTTTAAAAATAACCATATTTATTATTTTTTTCATAACATATTTATCCCACAATAAATAAATGAGTTTCATATAATCAACATTAAATACTGACCATCATAATCCATACAAATAAATAATGTGGCTCATTTAAAAATATCATATCATCGATGAATCATAAAAATACTTATTATATATTGATATTGTTTAAAAACCCATTAAAATAGCATTAAAATATTTCTTTGAATGCATGAGAAAATATATTTTTTCATTATCTATTTTTTTTGTAAAAAAATAGAAAATATTTTTCACTAAAAAACAAGGATTAGAGTAATGGAATCCTCATTGGAAAAATGAACATGATGATGCGTAAACTATTTCATGTCGTATATGTTGAAAATAAAATTCTTTTAAAACATTTATAAAAATAATAAAATGGAATATTTTGAATAAAATAAGAATGAATAATTTTAAAATAGATTTCTAATAAATCAAAGGTATTGAAAATTTCTTATCTAAATATTTTATTTATAGTTAAGAACATTTGTAATAAAGTTAATAGTGTGGACAAGGAAGAATAATTTCAACAACCAAAAAAATAAATTCTTTATTTTTTATTATGAAAATTTTGTTGATAATTTTCGGTACTAAAGATTGGGTAATATTAATAACAAAAACAAAAGTTCAATAATAAAACATACAGAAAAATATATTTATTTTAAATATTAAGATACATATAATAACCTTCAATTTAAATTTAGCCTATATAATCCCAAAAAGTAATGAGTTAGTTAGATAAACCCTCAAAATAATTCTCAATATATGTTCAAAACTATTTTATAATAAATATATATTTATTTTATATATTTTATTTAAGAATGATCATACATAACAAATTATGTATCATAAAATCGCTGCATAAAATTATCTTTTTATTAAAAAAATATTCCTTAAAATGAATGTTTGCATGAATACTGATCTATTTTCTATGTATGTTTTTTAACAGTTTAGATAAATGAATCTTCAACATGGTTTCAACAAATATATGATAGTAATAATTACATATTTATATTATTTAGTCTTCATATGAAAATTCTAAATTTTCCATATAATGTGGTGCAGAAAATATAATCACATCACTTTGTGGAGGTGCCAGTCCACATGTACACACTAACAATATTATCATTATCCAATGAAGAAAAACATATGAAGGTAGATATTTTTTAATAATTAAAGTAGAATAATTATTTAAAAAATATAATATCTAATCCTTTAATCATTAATAATAACTAACCATGAATTTTATTAATGAAAAATTAATTGTATTACTATGCTTACGTGATAGTCAATAAATTCACACAAGCAATACTTCTTCATTAATTTATATTAAAAGGAGGATGGAAATGGGATACCCATAATCATAATAAAAATATAGCATATTTAAAAATTATATGTAATAAATTTATAATGGATAAAATAGATTTACTTCTTTTATTTGAATTAATAAAATTGAATGTACTCAGTTAAGATCTATACCTCTTCATTGAGAATCCTCCTTTGCATTCCACCTAAAGCCTTAGAATGTTGGAATTAAGATTAATGTAGGACCTCTTGTCTCATCATAGGGTTCCTATATAGGTATTAGATTAGAAGTTATATTTTTTTATTAGGATAATGAAGTTTGATGAAAATAGAAGAGGTGGAATCATATTATATGGTAGACAGGGGACTCACATTGAATATTTATAAAAGAGTGAAATATAATAACATATTTTCCATTTCAATAGGGTCCAATATAAAGAGTTATAAATTTTGGTGGGTATAAGGTAGAAGTATTATCATAAAGTAAATTTAGATCAAATGTTTTGGGACATTCCAAATTGCATAACTTAGGTTTACCCCTCAGTGAACCTTTTTTAACAATAACAATAGAAAAAATCATGTTTTAACTATTCTTTATAGATAAATCATATTTTTACATTATAACATAATACTAATTATTATGATTAAAATTTTTTGATTGATTTTAAAATATTTAATTTCAATATGTTTTGAAAAATTCATTTAAAATAAGTTCACAATATAGAACAAAACTATTTTAAGTAAAATGCCTTTGAAACTATAAAATTTAGTTTTACATAATTCCTTCCAAGGAAATATTTATTATATTAATATTAAAATTTATATTCAATATACTATCTATAAATTAAATTAAATTAATTCATCGAAAAATTATTAATATAATTCATTTGTATAAAGACAAATTGTTTACAAAAAAAATTATTTGAAAAGAATCATTTTTTTCTTCCAGTATTATTATTTTAATTTTCAAAAACATTTAAAAATGAATTTATTTTATAAATATGTAAAACATATTTCTTCAAAAAAATATTTCTTGTTTCTACCTCTCAATGAAATAATCTGCTTATAATAGTGGATTTTAATAATAATATGGTAAAAATATAATGTTGTTCATCTCAACATAGTGATTCATGAAATGAATTCTACCAATGAAATAGTATTTTTATAAAGAGAATTATTCCATAAAATATTGGTGTGCTAAAATATTTATCCACTATAACATCACATGAATTTGGTAAAAATATTCTTTTCCGAAAAATTTATTTTTTTCATTGTTTTTTTACACACTATATTGAGTTCATTTTCTTTTATACCCAACACGTAGTTTAACTTATGTTACATGAAACATCGTGTTTAAATGATACATAAAGTAGTATTATATATTATTATTTAATATAATAGTTTTCATCTAACAGTTCTAATGGTGAGTATGAATAGTATTATCTAAATTTTGGAAATATATGGTTCAAAAATGTTTATAAGATTAATTATTTTTTAAACCAATTAATTATAATTAATATATATAAAATATATGAAAATAAAAGAAATATTTTTCGGAAAATATTCTTTAACAAAAAAAATCACATTCCACCATAATAGTTAAATATAAAAAATTGAGTAATTATATATTATATACTCTTTCAAATATTTAACATCCAAATTATGTTTTTACTATAAAAAATATATAAAGAAATAAAACTGTACCCTTTAAATATTTAATTTTCGAAAAAGAAGTTCGATGTCCTTTTGGGAACATTTTTCAAAAACTAGTTTTTAAAAAAATTATAAAAATTAATTTTCAAAAATAATATTTATTTCACAAATAATAATTTAAAATTTACCTTAAGGTATGTTTTTGATAATTTTCTTACAATGTAAATGTTTTAATGAATAGTAGAAATTACAGTTTTTTATTAATAGTTTTCATTAAATTTTAGAATTTCTTTATAAAAAAATTAAAATTGCTTTAAAAGAATTTTTTAAAAATTATATATCTATTAATAAAATTTTTAATTTTAAGAAATTTAAAATTGAATATTTATATAATAAATTAATCTTTTGAACAACTTTACATTAAAAACATGCTTTCTAATCACATTTGTCGGATTAATATTAACTAAAAAAATTCAATTTTGTAAATGGTGTTTATAAAAATGGATACCATATTGGGATTAATTTAATTTATAGTATATAATAAGGAAAAAATAGTTTTAATCCATAATGAATAGTAAAAATTGTAAAACAATATTTACAATGATTAAGTTAAAAATTGGCTTATAAGAGGTTATACATAAATAATAAGGGCTAAATATTAAAAAAAACAAGTCCAACTCTAAATTTTAGAAATATTTTTGACAATATAACTTCTATTATTCATAATGGTAATTTTTCCCTCTACCATGTGAAAAATTACCAAATAGATTTTTCAAAAAATAAACTTGCACTATTCGCCTCGCTTATAAAAGACCATCCCCTCTCCTCTCAACTTCACACATTGAAAAATAATAGGATTCAATAATACATTCCAAAATAACTTAATTACATAATTTTAATCATCATATTATATATTTTTTTCAAAAATCATTCTTATGAAGGATTTTGGAGAAACCCTAAGGAGATTACTCAAAGAATAAACAACATTCTTCAACGAGTATTATTATTTTATTTTTCTCTAAACCTCCATAAATTGTTATTAGGAATTAATGATATAATAATTATACTATATTCTATATATTTCGATTTTTTTAATTTAATGACCTAAAAAATATCATCATCCTTTAAATGGGTTATTAAATTGCAATTTTAGTGTATTATGGGATACTGCCTCACAAATCAATGTCATTGATTTTTTCATTACCACCTATCACAGTTGTATATAATTATGGATTTATTGTAAATATATGTTATATATTATATTATTATTATTATGTATTGATGATATCATATATTCCTACTTACTTTTTATTCTATTTGAATACATTAATGTCGCTTGTGTGAATGGTAGACTACTTCCTCTCAAAGCAATGTGATTCGTTAATGCATTATGTGGATGATAATAAGGATTTTTTAAATTAAAATATTTTATATATATGAATTACATTTATTTTTTAATGGTAATAAATTATTTACCAATATTTATTTATTTCTATCCGGAAAATGGAAGCAATGTTAATGCGTATATACGACATACCGTCACCATGAATGGTGAATTAAATTTTCTATATGTACCTTTTATGGATCAATATATATATATAATGATAATATATTATATTTTATATAATATATATATCATTATATATGTGATGAAATAATGATTAATTTAATATTAAAAAACATAAAAAATAAAAACATAAATGAATAAAAAAGTAGTTATTTCTTGAAACATGACATTAACCTGCAATTTTTAACAAACGGGTAACAAAAGGTCTATATGAACCATATAAGGTAATATATGTGTGTGTGTGTGTGTGTATTTATGGTCCATTATCACATTTATACTAAAATTATATTTATGAAACATGAGGTTTGAAAGTGTGTGAAGGATGTCGAGACATATAGACTATCTAACTTTGTTACTTATTTGAGACAAACATCATATTTGTCACATATTTCATTTATGTGGTTTATATAAAACCCAAAAATTTATTTTTTTGTTACTTTCCTTAAAATAATTTATATTTACATATCCATTTTCTGATACCTATTTAATGGGTTTTACTGTTCAAATGTTAAAAATGTGGTAAGTGATTTTCGGTCTCAAATTGCATTCTTGGGGGGCTGTGTTATATTAGGTGGATATCTTTTTTATGATGTCTATATACATCCCCATTTAAATATTATATCATTAATATGCTAATTTTAATGAAATTATATTTTTCATTTTATTTTATTCATTCATTGGTATTACGAATCAATGTTATGAATGTTGTAATAGTTTTAGGTTACAATATCATCATTTATCAAGATTATTTATCATTATCCTTCCAATGTAAATGTATTATTAATTATATCTAAATAAAACCATGTATTTTCTTAGACTCATGTTATTTATATAGAATAAATCTTTCCCTACATTTTCCCTCTTAACGTACTAATGATTTAAAAATGATATTTTTAATAAAAAAACATTTTTATTTTTCACTTCAGTCGAAAATCCTATTTCTTCAAAAATTATCATTTCTAAAAAATGAATAAAAATTCATATAATTCATAAAATTATTTATTAATGATATTTTTTCAAACTTTTTAATTTTTTTAATAAAAATTTAAATTTAATTTTCATGTCGTTTTCCAAATAATACATGTTTGGATTTAACTGAAGATGTGAAAGGAATATTTATTTTAATGTGTCTAGAGTGAATAGAATTTTCTAATTTTATAACATTTGTTTTCATTGAATGATAATTTATAAGTCTCAATTTAATTTTACAAATAAATTTATTTCCATATTAGTCTATGAATTTTTAGTTCTACAAAGATAACTTTTTAAAATATATATATATTCATCAAGAAACGTTCCTAGAGATTTTATTTCTAAATCATTTTTCATTGATGTTACATAAGATTTACCTGGGATATGAAGCAAGGATACAATTATTAATCTTTATCTATTACATTTATCTTTGTGGTGAAAATATTATTACGAAACATATTTCTCTTCCATGGGTTATACCATGATAGAAATCATATAGAACCCACTTCTTTTCCAAAGGGATATGATTTCTGGAAATGATGACATGATTATAAAACACATTTATTTTCATTATTTATAATATAATGACTATTGTATAATATTTTAGAAAATGTATATATGATATTTATCATGTGATTGGTGGGACCTATACATCCCTCCAATGCATTGGGTAACGATCAATGTAATATGAGCTCAAAGGGTACAATAAAGGTTATACCAATCCTAAAAGAGGGTACATATGAGGTTATATTAAGCTCAAAAGTGGGTATGTAGATGGTTATACCAATAATAAAATAAGTTAAAATAGAGGTTATCAAAACCCTCAAGCTATTTTATGGGCATTTATCCCCAACACAAAATGTTTCGAATTTCTTCTTTGGTATCCATGAAATAAGATTTTTCATAGATTATAAATATGACACCAATCTATGTATTATGCTAATATCATTCACTCATGGATAACATTTATTGATTCCATTATGATTAATGTCTTATTAACTTTCAATATTTATTTTATGGATTTTGGTTATGAACAATGATATGTAGGGTATGTTTTCATTATGTTACTATCATGTTACCATTCCCATGTGCTCTTGTTATATTTATATCTCCATTGTTTACCCTTATAGAGAATATGATCTCAAAATATCTAATGTTTCCTTTACCCAATATTTGAAGAAAGTTGTTATGATTTATATCTCTAATAATGGTTCAATTTATGAAGAATGGTGTGGAAGATGACGTAATTCACTTATGGACAATTCGATCATTTTCCCATGTGTCCAAAGGTACTATACCATTTTTATCCTTAGGAATGTATTTTTGTTATTTAATGACTATTCATATATAAATGTATATTACCAATGTATGAAGATATTGAGTTTCTAAGGTGGGAATTAAGGGATATGTTTAGTTATACATTGTAAAATAAGATTAGAATAGTTTAGTGAGAACTGTAATGATATGCTTGAGGATAAGTCTAATGATTTCTCAACGTATAAGAAAATGTCTTAGAATTTTGTATAGAGTGAGTGGTCTCTCTGAGATTATATCCATGTATGGATAAAATAAGTTGAGTTATATTTTTCATAGTGGTACCTAGGGGTTATAACTGAAATTTGGGAGTGTTGATCTAGACTCGATCATCACCTAGTTCAAGATTGTGGGAATTGTTACACACCTAGTTTAACACTAAACAAGGGTATGCTTTGAAAACTCACAAAAACATTACAATAAATAATGATGGATTTGAATAGGTGATGACAATGAATGAACATAGATAATAATAAGGTTTCATAGATTAAAAATTGTTTCATGATTATGATTTCAAATAACTATTTTTTATTGATTATTTGGTTCACCATATGATTATTTTTGATTTTAAAATTCTTTTTGTTTTAGTTGAATGATGATACCATAAAAAATAATGTTAATTCTTAATACGGTGAAAAATTGAACAATGAAGATATTACGTAATACAATGTTATTATATCTAAAATGAAAAATATTATTCATGTGATTACTCAAATTTCTCAATATCTAAATCATGTTATACTTAAAAACAATAATATTATGGAACAATGTTCCATTGAGTCCATCATGAGGAAAAATCCCCCATATTTTAGTGGGACATGTGATTTACTCTTTCCTATGTAATGTATCATCACCAATAAAATGATGTCATTCATCCACCAGTGTTAGATGCATGATTAAATCATTTTTAATGTATAACCTTTGGAATTTTAAGCAAATTAATTGTTTAATCTTGTCAAGAACACAAGGTAATATTATTAAATTGACTCCATGGATATGTAAAAGTTCAAAAAATTATTTTTCAGTATGTACATTCATTTTCTTATTCATATGAATATCTAGGATCTTTTCATTAATCTAAATAAATTAAGTAATAAATATATTGGGACCAACAAGGACAATTTTACATGAATTATGAGGTAAGATTCTTTTATTATCATCCCACCAAAAAAGTAAGTTTGATTGATTATTTAATGGCATAAAAACAAGTCTCTGATGGGAATTATCTATAATATTCATCCTTAGCTGTAAATAAATATCCTTATGTGATTTAATGTTATAAATGGAAAATATAATTACATATCAATCTGATTATTTTGAAAATATTATTAAAATAGAATTAAAAGAAAAACATAAAAACCCTGGAATGAAGAAGGTGATCATTCATTTTTAATCCAATTGTGGGAAGAAACATGGAGGAAATTATCTTAAGGGAAATAGAAATTGTTTTATCTATATAATAAAAATTCATAAGGAAATTTAATGTAGAAGTTATGGGATAAAGTAATCCATGTTCAAAATAGAGAGAAAGATTTTCATAATTCACTACCCAAACTCTATTGTTTCAAATGTTTGTACTCTAGTAATTTTGATAGTCGACTCCCCAATCTAATGGATACTGAGGATGATAATACAAAACAACCTCTGATGAAAAAGAAAAAATGAAAAGCCTAGTAAATTTTGATATTTTATGGTCATCATTTTAATTTGGGTATAGATAAAATCCACACCCTAATACATAGTTTCATATTTGATTTTTTTTGAATAATAACTATGAAAATATTATTGGTTATACTTTAGTCAAATTTCATATGATTTTGATCATTATTAATTTTCCATTATAGGGATTGTCAACTAATGAAATCACCTTTGATATTATATCATTACATGGTTGAACCTACGATTTCAATATAAATGCTACAGTATTATATAATAGATTCTTCGAGGAATAAAGGGTGAATTATTTTTAGAGGAATATTTTTCTGCATGTAAAATTAACTTATATTTTATGGATTATGTAATGGGATTATAAGTTTATTTTTGTTAATATTTTCAAAGTCTTAAATATGCTTCTTAAGGAATTATGTTAAGGGAGTATATCAAAACTATAGACAATTTGGGATATGATTATGAAATATAACCATTGGATTTTAATATAATTTATAAAAATTGATATTTTATAATGAATTTCATTATAATATATTAGAATAACATTAACAAAACTAATAATCTTTATAGTTTATCATATATTTTATGTCGAGATAATTATGGGTTTTAGTCTATCACCTTAATAAGTTGTCACACTTCATTGCTATCTGAGAAGATGTATAATTTGATATGTTATCCGAAATATACATTAATGAAGTTGTATGATTTCTTGGATTACCATATTCAATTTTATCTAATCAGGGACTGATGCTTACCCCATTGTTTTGTATAATTATTCAATAAGTTCTTGAAAAGGAATTGAGTTTTAGAATTACAAATAATATTTAGATGGATATTCAGTTTGAGATAAAATTTCAAACCCTATATTATATTTAATGATCATGTTTTATGTACTTTAATGGTATTTGGGATAAAAAATATCCATTATTAGAAATTTCATACCAAAATATCATTCACTTCATAATTTAAATGGATTCTTATGAATCCGTTTATGGGATAAAGTATAGAACATCAATAAAATTGGATATTTTGTAGAAATAAATATATTGGGACCTGAGCTAGCTGATGAAATGGAATATAAATATATTTCTACTCAACAACACAAAATGGAAGCATAGGATTCAAAAAAGTCGTTATTCTGATAGTTGTAAATGTGATCTAAAATTTTATGTTTTAGATAATGTTTTTAGATGAATTTATTTATAGACAGAATAATCGAGAAGAATGATCTTGGTTGATCAATATTTTTTAAAACAATGATCATAACATATGTTTAACGTCTTAAACACCCCTATTAAGGATTTATGTTATAGAAGTTTTTAAAAATTAGCGACAGTTTTTGTGACATTTATGGAAATACATAAATTAAAATATATATATATATTTTATTGATAAAATTATTTATTGAGTAATTCTATCAAAATTTGTGGGAATATGATTAAATGTACTTCTACCATTTATATTTTATCATTTCATATATGTTTAAGTAATTATGGGTTAAATTTGATCACCAAAAAAATTCATCACACTTTTTTTCTATCAGATAAGATTTCTCTCTTGATATGAAACTGAATATATACATTAAGGGAGTGGTACAATTTCAGTGAGTAAAACTTTAATTTGTACCTGATCAGGGTTTGAAGTACAGCTCGAGTATTTGTAGAAGTATTTAGTAAGATCATGATACAAAATTTATTTTCAAAAGTATATATCATCTTCAAACATATATTCAGTTCGACAAAAAATTAAAACCCTATATAATATGCTAAGATAATCATTCATGGATTTTAAAGTTAGATGGAACAAACACTTTTCTATATATTAGTTTTCAAAAAAAATATTTCAGCTGATAATAAATGGATTCTTATGAATCCTTTTTTGTTTAAAAAAGTATAGAACTACAAATAACATGAATAATATTTCAGAAAGAAATCTATTTGGACCTAATCTAGCTGTAAAAATAAAAGATAAATTTATAGCTACTCAGCAGCACATAATTGTAGCGAAGAAGTATACATATAGTTTATAGGGATTTTTTTCAATTAGATATATAATATAATGTTTCTGAGAAGGTGCTTCAATGAATTTATTTATGGATAAAAGATGCGAGAACTAGGCTCTTTGTAGATCAATCCCATAGAAAAACATAATCATATCGTATTAGTATCTTATCAATTAGTTCTCCTAGTAATAATTTTTAAGGTTTCTAATTGATTCTATGTATCTCTCAGGGGTATTTACATGCTTTATCACTCACATGTGTTGAACTCATAGATCATACAAATGGATCGTGGTCTTTCTTATGATGAATAATTGGAGAAGATTATTGATCATAAAGGTAATTTTATATTAAACCATACCACTCTCATGGTAAATTATTTATGGTGAAACTATTATTTTTAAGGATTTATATAAGAAAATTAGGATATAATGATATAGAAACACCCGCGATTAATGGTAGCAAAGTGATAAATTCCATGGGATAAATTCATTTTAAAGGGGTATAAAAGTAAAAAAAATGTTATTTTGGTGAAATAAATATTCCAAATAAGTTTAATTTATTATTTATTTCGTATTACATTCAATATTATGTTTTTTGTTATATGAAAAACTGAGTTTATCTTGATTTGTATGCAATACTGAGTGAAAAAAGTTGTGCTATTAAAATATTTTTTTTATATTATATTTATCACCTTGTGTTTAGAATAGTGTGTATAAATATGTTTAACTATATTAAAAAATATATGATTTACACATGTATATAAAATAAATCCTTTAATGATGAATTAATTTCAAAATATAATAAAAACTATTAGAAAATAATGGAATCATTTTTCTGAGAAAATGTATTTTTATAGAAAAAACTAGTTATAAAATAAAAAATAAAAAAAACCGATTTTTTCAGATTGTTTTAGAGAAATATATATGTAATATATTCAATAACATCATTAAAATTCATCTTATGTGTTTTATAGATAAAATATAAGAATAAATCAAATTTTTTAATTTAAAACTATATTTTTCTAAAAAATGAGTTTTTTTTAACCTTTTGGAAACATATTTAAAAAATAATTCTAATAATATTTGAGAATTTATTAGAAAAAATAAATTTATTTTTTGAAATCATAATTTCTAAATAATCTTAGGATTTATTTTTCATAATTGTCCAATAAGATTAATTTTTCATTAAAATGAAATAAAATACCGGTTTTTGTTAAGAATTTTTATTTCTTTCGACACTTATAAAAACATACACATTTTATAATGAAGTTTTAAAATGAAAAAATAGCCCTATTAGATATATATATTAATACAATTTATGTCATTTTAAAAAATTTCAAATTTAATTTTTATGTATAATCTTATTAAACTAATGAACATTTTTTCTCCTTGAAACCCATATTTCTCATTGCGTATACCAAAATATATTTAAATAAATTTTTTATTATAATATAAATAGAAATTGGAAGAATTTATTATATATTATAAATAAACAAAATATTATCTAATAATTTCATAACAATTTTGTTCCACAATGAATAGTAAAAATTATAAAAAATATTTATCATGGTTAAGGTAGAATTGGTTTTACTTGGGGGGGGGGGGTAAACTCAAACGATACGGGATAAAAATGAACTAAATTTATTAAAAATACCCTTTTATATGACTAGTTTGACCTTATATATTCTATTTTTTGGTATTTTTAATTTTCTATCCTTTTTTATATAAATAACATGTTAACAATATTTTCATTTCCATAATTAAAAGTATTCCACCAACCTCACTTATAAAAGGCCACCACCTTTCCTCAACTCCTTTAACATTAAAACAAATTTCTTATACATACACTATAAATATTTAACTTTTAATTTCCTCGTATAATCCAATATTACTTAAGTTGGTCATAAATCCATTATTGGTATGATTTTTGGGGAAACTAAAGGAGGTTAGTTGATGAAGATGCAAAAAAGTTCGATGAAATTGTTTTTTTATTAATTCCTATATCTCCTTAAATTATTATTAAACTAATATGATTAAATAAAATCATTTTCTTTCATATATTTATTATTTTTATGTTATTTTTCATGAATTAAATTTCAAATCGTCCAACAAATTGGTAATAAAATCGTCATTCGTGTGTTTCGTAGACTGCAGCCTCCAGAACCATGGGAATTCATTTTTTCATTACCACCTATCACTTTTGAAAATAATGATGGATTTTTGTTTAATATATGATATATATATATATATGATATTATTAATCTAATATAATCATGATATTACATATTACTACTTCCAATCTATTCTGTTGGAATAAGATAATGTCATTCGTGTGTGTAGTATACTACCACGTCGAGAAGCGTTGTGATTTATTGTTGATTTAAATGCAAGGTATTATGGATATGATTAATTAATATATTTGATATTTATTATTTATTAATGTTAATTTATTATTTTCCTTTACAGATTTCTTTCCTTCAGAAAAATGGAAGCAACATTCATGCATACATGTGACATACCATCTCCATGAACGATGTCTTTCCTATTCCATCTATAAATTTTATGGATAAATATAAATAATTGTACAAATAACAGATATTTTATTTCTATAATTTGTTGTAAATAATGATAATATTAATCCATGTTCAAATAAATAATATTAAATATAATAAATCAAAACATACCCAAAAAATAAAGTAGTTATTTCCCAAAACGTGACATTATCATAGATTTGTTAAAAAAATTGTAATGAATGTCATACATAAATAATATATTATAAAAAATTTATATTAATGGTTTGATAATATATTTATAAAATAAATATTTATTATAAATTATGTTTGAATGTCTATTTAGGATGTTGAGACTTATGGTAAGGGATTTATGTCTCACTTTTTTCTTATGATAGAAAATTGTCATATTCACCCCACATTTATTTTGTATGGTCAATATACTAACATTGGATATTTATTATGATTATTTTCTTTAGAAAATATTAATTTACATATTCATTTTGGTATATACCTTTTTTGGGGTTTATGGTTCAAAAGTTACCAATTTTGTAATGGATTGCTGTCTCAAATTGTCTTCTTTGAGACCTAAGTAATGTTATGAACCTATATTCATCTACGATGTGTATATAACTCCCCTTTGAAATTTGATATCATGGATATCATAAATATTATTATATTATATATTTCATTTAATGATACTCTTTCATGGGTATTATTATTCCTTATTACCAAAGTTGTGAGGGTTTTATGTCATAATCTCATCATTTATAGGGATTGATTATGATTATTCTTCAAATAATGAAATATTAGGATCAATATCAAAATAACCTAATGAATATTATTGAAATATGGTTATATTTTTAATATAAATGTTAATTTTCATTTTCATCTATTAATGTACTCAAATTTACAAAATTAAACTTTTAAGAAAAATATTATTTATTTCATTCTTCTGTCGAAAAAAATATTTCATCCAAAAGAACCTTTTCTAGAAAAACTAACGAATGATTTTAAAAATATGAAATTTATTTATTAAATACATTTTTTCGTGTGATTTATGTTTTCAAAAATATTTTGATTTGAATTTTCATGTCTTTTTTTGAACAATTCATGTTTGGATTTTACATAAAATTTAAAAGGAATCATTATATTAATGTATATGGAATAAAACAATTTCCCTCCATTATGAACATTATTTTAATTTAATAATATTTTCTATTTTCTCAAGCTTATTACCAATGAAATGGATTTCCAAAAAAAATTTATGAATTCATAGTTTTAAATTATTTTATTTTCACATTAATGCATACTTTCTTCAAGAAATGTTCCACGTCAGTTGACATTATATATCAATTTCCATTTAAGATGTAATCATGTGATGTTAATTATGATATATTATAGATATCAATGAAGGATACCATTATATCTCTTTCAATATATGGTTTATATTTATGATAAATACTTTTTCTGAAATGGGTTTCTCTCCCACATGTTAATCCATGATAAACCTTTCAAGTAACCCGCTAATTTTTTATGGTTAATGATTTTCGAAAATGTTGAAATGATAGGGAAATGAAAATATTTTTGTTAGTGTTTATATTATTATTTTTTTATTATAATATTTAACATGTAAATATTATTTTTTACTATTATTAGTCTGACCTATATCTCCATCAAATGAAATGTGTAATGATTAAGGTTATTTGAGATCATAGGTTACATGATAGGTTATCCCAATCCTGAATGAGGGTACATGAGAGGTTATCTGAATCCTCAAGGAGTTTGTATAGAAGGTTATACCATAAATTATATAGGATAAGTGGTTTATTATCCCAATTCAAAAGGTAGTACATTTATTATTAATCATAAACGAAATAGCATATCAGAAATATGACACCACGATTGTGTCGAGAATGCAATGTTTATCATAGGTGTGATTTAAAAAAAGTTAGCTCAGGGTGTTCAGATAAGTCCGAGTTGTATGTACATTAAGTCGATTAATTAAATTTTTTATTTAATGAAATTTTTTAATTTAATGTAACGTATTACTTCTATAATAATGTAGCTATGGATATTTTTCAAGGGTTTTCTATTGAAACATGGGGAGGATTCAAAATATTTATTCCTTCTTTTGTTGGATAATCACTTCTGATGATGATGAGTCTCTAGATCTAGGTATATTTGGATGTAAAAATTACAAAAACATATTACATTTATTGGGTATTATGTTATTTGGTACATAATGATCTAATATCTAGGTTAGAATTTTCCAATTGCAGATTATGATATTTTTTACTAAATCAATTGATCATTATTGTTCCTTCCTTGATCGGTTCCAATTGTTTAACCTTGTCATGGAAATATGTACTAGTTTACTTTTTTTGTTTTATAACATGAATTTAATAAATTTTTTAATTTTCTAAGAACTTCTTTCCAAACATTGATAATCCTTTTTTGATAGTGCATTAATTCCAAAAAAAATCATATTCTTCAGTGATCAGCCTTTGGGGTATCAGTTTGACTTTATTGGAAGGGAACGAGCTTGATTAGAACCATAGATTCATGATGGATTCTTTTGTGAAGTTAATAAAAACAAACCAATGATGATTTTAGATTTATTTCATGTAGTGTACTCTAATTTTCATTATCATAATTCAAATAATTAATTTTTTAATACTCGAAAATGGGAGAGGTCCACGATATTACATAAAGGATAAATTAAGAAACAATTTATGGCCACCAGAGGTACGGAATTGCTGGTTGGAGAAAAATCTCCCATTTTGGGAGGAGATGAAGCCAAAATCAAATGTATAAATGTTAGAATTATCCCATAAAAAACAGATCTATATTTACGTGAAACAAATGACTATAGGTCATGTCTCGCAATGAAATCATAGCTTGTAACCTCAATGCTTTGGCAGCTAGGTTTTTGAGAATTTATAAATATGGAATGAAATATACATATCTTGCACTCCATGTACACATTCTCTAGGGTGGTTGATCCATGTGGTGGATAAAATGAGAAGGAACCTATGTGTATTGACACATCCAACAACACGGTCATGAACGAAAGTACACAGACATGACCAAGGTGCATGGATAGGAAAACGGAGTGTTAGGACACACCTTGTATACTTCATATATGTCTTGTAGCTCTTAATGTATGGGGAAACAAGTACCTCAATGTATATTTCCATGCCAGGTAGTGGGACCACTTTTCGTGTGTGTCTATTCACAAACCATCTACCCATTGGTTCCATTTAATAGAGTATTAATCTCTCAAATATCATCAGTTTTCACTGATATTTCCCCCATGAGTAGAATATCATAAGTGTTTTTACTCATAAAACATGATGGTGATATTTTTTTTTGGATTTTGAGATAACATGATTGAATTTATTTGATCGGTTATTATTTAGGTGATACTCAATGATTTTAATGATCAAAAAGCACCACAAAAGAATATCAGAGTGGACCCTCCATCGGAGTTAGAGAATAGTTCCTTTTTAATTATACATTTCAACTATCATATTGGAATTAGGAAAGGGTCATATATACTACTATTATAGTGGAACCCTTCATCTAGTATAGGGAATGGGTCCTCCATATTTCAAAGTGGAACCTTCATGTTGTGCTGGGAATGGTTCCTCTATCGACCACTATATTGTAACTCTCTTGTTGGGAAGGGAATGGGTCCTCTACCATTTGGGTGGAACCCCTAGTTCGAATAGGTTATCCGACTTCTATATATCAACATTTATAGTGGAACCCTCTTACTGTAATGGGGTGTGGTTCCTCTATATATCAACTAATATAGTGGAAACCTCCTATAGGGAAGGTTATGGGCCCACTACCGAAAAATATAATGGAACACTCTTATTAGAATAGGTCATGGGTCCTTTATTTATCTAGTGGGTGGAGCCTTCCTTATGTACCAAGGCATGGGCCTTCTACCTAGAGATTTTTTCCTCTTCGATGTGTGGAATAATGTCAAGGAATGTATTGACTTTGAATTTTTCTATTGGGATGAGGCATGTGTTATTGGGGATTGTTGGTGGACTTTTGAAACTGATGGAGACACTTTTCCTAGGAAGAGTTGTCAAATGGAGATCCACATTCTCTATCTTCTGGGATTATTTGGTTTAAGAATATATATATATATATATATATGTATATATGTATGTATGTATCCATGTTGTTGGATTTGGATACTCTCCAACCATGGGTTGCAATGATTGGTTAGGTAGTCTACCTACATTTCTTGTTTTACTTCTCATGGTTGTATCGTGTTACTATCTTACTATGGGTGTAAAATAATCAACGTGTATCCCATATATACACCATGTTGAACCATTAGTGTTTGGATGATCTTATTCTATCTCTTGGATTGGGATGATCTATTTCCATAATTTTTCTTCACTTTTTCCTTTTTACTAACTATTCCTATAGTGTCTCTTATAAATCCCCTTTATCTTTCGAGTTTTATTACTGGGTATGAATATACTCACCCATTTTTTGTTTTTTACTACACATGATGTGTCTTAAAAAGATTACAGATAGGTAGGCAGCGATTGAAGGGGATCTTAGGTGTAATTGGTGCATTGGACTATGTATGGTGGTCATAGCTTGGATATCATGAGAAGGGATATCTTAGAACATTTACTTTACATTATAGTTAGTCAGGTTGGGAATATTTATAGTTGTACATGTATTTTTCTTGTTTTTAATTTATTTTACACTACCATAATTCAGTAATCTCAAGATATTTTAAATTTATGGGTTTTACAATAGTATTTTTAATATTTTAATATTTTTCTTATTCAATTTTTAATTAATATGGATGTATGTGTGTAACGCCCCGACCTGAGTTACCCAGAGATGGTGCATTATTACATAACATTGGCATGATCACAAGGAAATCATGTCTTGACATAGTAACCAGTTTTGTAATATTGGAAACACGATTCACACATAAGTATAACTTTACAACATGAAAATAAATACAACACGAATTTATTCCATTAGAAACATACATTCCTACTAGATTATGCCTGAAAGTCACTCAAAACTAACTTATTCATATCCTGGGAAATGAAACATAAGAAATGGGTGAGATCAAATTCTCAGTAAGGGTAAGAAATATAGCGGACGATAACATAAATATTAAGAATGGTTAATAATTGAAACCACATGCCTTTACCAATAATAAACATGAATAATTTTATGGAAGGAATATGATCTGAGTAAATAATAACATAATAAAAAATAATCATAGGTATTCTACTAGTCAAATGACCACCTGAACCATCAATATTATTTTCATAATGAGTGAATGTATAATGTTGGACATTCTGAAACATTTATTCAATACCTCGGCCAAGACGTCTAAAAATGATTAAGGCCTCGACCAAAACCATATATAAAATTGGGATAGGCCTCAGCCAATCCCACATTTAGTTGTCTCATGAGACCTATCGATGCATAGATGAGCTATAGCGGGCTCCACCCATCACTTACTAAGTACAATATATTACTCATATGAAAAGGATGAAATATAACATAAACATTAATATTAAAACTAGAATAAAAAATTTCAATACTTTAACCATAAGAAATGAATGGTATAAAAATAGCACATCCATAGTCAAACATCACAAAACCTTCAATATAATATGGAGGTTTTGTATTATAATAAATCAACTTCAAATAAACATAAAATCCATCAAAGGATGTTGACATAGATGAAATCAAAACCTTTTTTACAGAAATATCTATTTCTATTTTGAAATAAATTAAGAGTCACATAATTATAAAGAAAAAATTTATTTTTAAAATATTCATATAAGATTGTAAGGTAATCATCGATGATTTTATAATGGAGGAAAATATCTTCACCCTCCATATAATTTAAAAAAACATTCTTACCTTAATTGTTTTGAAAAAAGGTCATAAAGTACCTTGTTTGGAAAATAATTGAAAGATTCCTTTCAAAACATATAAGGTAAAATACAGGTATAATTGAATTTAACCCATTATATATTAAATTGTAAAAAAAAAATTCAAATACATTTTTATGAAAATGGATGTGGATGATAAAGAGGTCCCAATAGATAATTACGTATAAACAACCTCAGATAATAAAGAGATTGTGAAATTACCCTTACCTTGTATTTTCCTTGGTTGAGGGTAGGTTAACCTCCTGTATAATGGTGAAATAATTTTTATTAAATTATACAAGATTAATATACATTAATATGATATCATATATGATCTTTTAGCATTCCTTTGTTGAAAATATCTTAGTAGTATCATCGTTTTGGGTGTTAACTGATTCGTTTTCCATTATATTCTCTGTTATGTAAGTAATGTTTTTTGTGTATATGATGTATATTATTCATGTTAAAAATTATATTAAGTCTTTAAAATTTATTTTTAATCATAAAATGAAAATTATTCTGGAATGGATATGATGTGGAATGAATCTCATCGAGTTCGTGGAGACGGTAATCCGTACGAATGCAGGAGCGACAATATCATTCTTTTGATATTAAAATAATATATAATTGGATGGTATATCATATATACAGAATCATTATCATGTAATGATTATTATTTACATCAATTACACATCATTTTTATACCCATACAAATAATAATTTATTCAACAACAATTACACCACAACGTGGAGACGGTAATCCTTACGTACGTATGTATGGTTACATGTCATTCATGGAAGGGATAGAATAATGAATATGGTTGTAACATATTCATAATTACATCACAGTATATAGAAGATACTGTATTTATTATTTTAAAATGGAAACAACAAAGAAAATGGAAGTGTAACAGGAAAGTTACTTGAAAGATGTGATGAAATATTTACCTCTTCTTTGAGTTCTTCCTTTTCATCTGATCAAAAGGGCTCTGTAGGATGGATTTCTGATGAAATTAAGGCCTCTAAGATGAAGGGAGTACAGTAGACAGGGTATTTGGTCAGGGTTTGGCTGAGCCAAATGGCTTTGAAGGTTTGAATTAGAGAGAAGGGGGAGTGCCCTTTTATAAGAGGGGTGAGGGGCACCTTAGGAAAAAATAGAAATATTATTTTATAATAAAATCATTTTCTGTTTATAATAGCTCCAAAATAAATTATTTAATGTTTAATGTGGTTATGGGTCTAAAACAACTCAACCAGTATGTTTTATATAGGATTAGGTCACTATATTTTCATTATCTTTTAGATTTAACTCTTAGTTAAATAGTTTGACATTTACCAAGTCTCTTTGAATTTTTATATTATATGGTTAATAAACATAGTATATACTTCCAAGATAAACCGAAGTGGATAATTAATGATACACCTATCATTATGTAAGTCTTTTGGCTGAACCTTAGATATTTAAGAATATAATATAAATTAATAATATATTTTTAAAAAAACTATTTTATGTCAATTTTGACACTATTTGTTATTTTGTTTTTTCTAAATTCATAACAGCATTATTCTTCAAATAAAATTCATCTAACCATCCCTAACATGTCATATTAACCTATTAAATTAGTGAAATTATAAAAAGTCACATTTTACATTTGTTTGGCTATTTATAATATCAATTATTGTAATATTTCGTTAATTAAGTAATTACTGCATCATCATTGTGTCATAAATAAATTAAATAATTAAATGAAAAAAAATTATAAATAAACTAACATTATGTAGTAAATATTTTTAGATTTATAATTAATATTTATAGTCGAATTTATCTTATCTTTAACCCTATATTAAAAATGGTTTAGTTATTAATCTTAGAATTTAACACTTTTAACTCTTCAGTGAATTAAATAATAATAAATGTACTAATCTAATATAAGTTGACCAAAGAGGATAGTATTTTATTCCTAAGTTTGTTTTTGGTCAAATTATACTTATCCAATAGAATTGGGACATGTGGTAGGGTAATAATAATATCACATTTACCCTTAATTACCCTAGTTATTTTTAATCGAGGTACATTAAAGTAAAAAAGTTACTATTTACCAAAAAATATTTCCATCTTATTGAACCACATTTTTTTACTGATATCAACCGTGTCTCTTAGAGTTTTGAAATTCCACTCACAGAAGCGGTAAAATTATGTTTTCTGTGAATTTTCAAATTCTCCTACAAGGTTGGTAAAAGACGGTGAAATGTTCAATAAAATTTTTATATATCTAAAATTATTATAAAATGACCACATTGAATTAAATTGATCTTATATAGGTATTATGTATATATTTTTCTTAAAATAATGTATATAAAATAAATAATTGATTAAATAAAGATTTGGTTTTAAACTATAACTCAGTGTTTTCCACTATTAATCAAAAATGGAATGTTTTCAGAAAAATAACAAAAATTCACCCTAAGGTAATTTCGATATTCCAAATCCAAAAATGAAGTCCATTTTTAAAGATAAAATTTATAAAATTTCAAAAAAAAATTATTAATATTCATAATTTCTAGTTTTATTGGTTGTGGTGTGCTAGAACTCGAAGTTGCGTACAACATATGTTATTATATTATTCAAAGAGAAGCGTACCGTGGAAGCTTAGGGTGTTACATTCTCCCCACCTTCAACTAATTTTTTCCTAGAAATTTCTAGAGTTTTACTACGTAAAAAGACGCTGGTGGTTCTTCATGATAAGTTCCGCAGGTTCCCTTGTTGCCTCTTCCATCTTATGGTTTTTTCAGATAATTTTTACTAGACAAGTCATCCAGTTTTTCAGCACTTGATCACTTATATAAAGAACCTTAATGGGATCTTCTCAATAAGACATATCAGATTCCAGCTCTAATTCCTCATAGGTGAGTACATTCATTGGGTTAGGAATGTATTTTCTCAACAGTGATACGTGGAACACATCGTGAACTTTGGAGAGACTTAGCGGCATTCCCAACCGGTAAGCTACAGCCCCAATTCATTCTAGAATTTTGAATGGTCTGATGTTCCTTGGACATAATTTTCCCATTTTACCGAAACGTATAACAGCCTTCCATGGAGATACCTTCATGAAAACATGGTCTCCTACCTGAAATTCCAAATCCTCCCTTCAGTTATTGGCATAGCTCTTCTGCCTACTTTAAGCTGCTTTGATGTGGGTTTGGATTACCTTTACCTTTTACATTGATTCCTCCACAAGTGTTAGGCCTATGAGTTTTCTTTCACCAACATCATACCAACAGGTTGTTGTGCGACATATCTTCCTATATATCGCTTCATATGGTTTCATCTGAATACTTGAATGGAAGATATTGTTATTGGAAAATTCTACTAGAGGTAAATATTGATCCCACATACATTTAAAGTCAAATAAGTATGATCTCAACCTGTCTTCTAAGGTTTGAATAGTCCGTTCTAATTTTCCATCAGTTTGGGGGTGGTAGGCAGTGCTCAAACGAAGTTCAGTATCCATGGATTTCTGAAGACTTTTCCTAAATCTTAATGTAAATTTGGGATCACGATCAGAAACAATCGATAGTGGTACACCATGAAGTCTTAAAACACCATTAATATATAGTATTTATAATCATTCAAGTTCTAAATCTTATCTTATATTTAGAAAATGTGCTGACATAGTAGGATGATAAAAAATGACCCACATTGCATCGTTCCTTCTAAGATCCTTTGGTATTCCCATAACAAAGTCTATTTTAATAGTATCCCATTTCCACTCAGGTTTGGGAAATGGTTTCAAGACTCCTCCAGGCTATTTCCTTCCAGCTTTCACTTGTTGAAAAATCATGCATCTTGACACAAAATCATCAATATCCCTCTTCATGTAGTCCCACCAAAAAAGTTCCTTCAAATCTCTATAAATTTTTGTGCTCCTAGGGTGTATAGAGAAATTGGAGCTATGATAATCCGTAAAACATATTTTTTACAATTTTTTAAAGGCCGGTTTAAGGGTTGCCGATACCCACTACAGAACATTACCACTGCCAATTCACTACTTCAAATTATATGGTTCAACATCAAAATTCAAATATATTATTCCCATAATATAAATCATAAGACTCCTGGAGCCACGCACCAACCCTGGTCACCTTCCCACAATAACCATCGAACCGCGTCTTGATCCGGACTCCTTCTCCACGCGCCACTATTCACAGTAGTACACCGGCAGAACCATCCACCGTCATCGTCGTCGAATCCTGATCTCTTCATTAAATGCTCGGATGAGCTTCACCAACATCCGTCATCACCACCGTCGATGGTTCAGTTCCAAAAATCCAACCCGCCATGGTCCATGAACAACCAGCACGAAATCATCCAGCAAAACACAAAGACATTCCAGCATAAAAATGGAACTCAACCAGGGAAAACACCCATTGCCACCACCCCAACCGTCAAAGGAGGACAAAATGGAACATCAGGCACACAACCTCCGTAGAAGGCGACCCACATGAGACTCACCACAGGACGGCGACGCACTACCAAGAAGGAACCCAGAATACTCAGAATAGTATGCCAGTGAAAAAAAACAGGTCTTACGCCCGTAGGTCCGACCAGCAGCACCGCAAAATCCCGTAGAGCATGGCCACTGGAGGAGTCACGAAACCGCCACAAAGGGCACCAGAGGCATCCGAAGAAGACAACCACAGGTAGGGGATGACGATAGGATGAACCCTAGATTAGAAATCCCTTCAAGAACGAACGATACCACACGAGAAAATCTTTATCATTGAAAAAACAACATAATTAAAAAGGAAACAAGGGCCTCACCTCCTCGTGCCTCTCCAAATTCTTCATCAACCTTCAATGGAAACAAGCCTCATACTCCTACTGACTGAGTCTAATGACACGCCGAGCTGACCAGTCTGCCGAGATGATCCAAAGAAAGGGGACTCTAGAAGAAAAGGTTAGATAGGGAAGGATCGTGAAATTGAGGGAAACCGTTGACACTACGAAAGGGGAGAGGCAACGCCGCTCAGAGGCCACGGAGCTATGAGTATCATCCAATAATTCTCTTTTTAGATCAGGAATATTGGGAACACAACGTCTCTCCCCAAATTTCAAAATTTATTCTTCATACACAAAGTCACTCCATCTCCTATAATTCATAGCTTTAATATTATATATCAACTCTTCATCATTTTTCTCAGAACTCTTTTTCCTTTTTAGTAAAGATGGTTTGGAAAACATTTAAAAAAGTATTGATGTTTCACCTTCCATGGTGATTCCCATATCCATATATACTAGATCCATGTATATAGGATCCTTGTCAACTCTCATCTTGGTGAAACCTCCATGATCCTTTATTCTCAAAGAATCTTCTACCTTATTTTCCTTCCTCAGGTGGTACTGTATCGTGCAATCATAATCATTGAGTAGTTCAAGATATCTCCTTTTCCTAATGTTCAGTTAATTCTGTAAGAAAACATACTTCAAACTCTTGTGATCGCTATATATCTCACATTTTTCATCATAGAGATAATTTCTCCATAATATCATGAGTAGGATAGTTTTGCTCATTAATTTTTAGCTATCATGATGCATAGGAAATAACTCTATCATTCTACATAAGTACACAACCATGTCCTTTCTTCGATGCATCACTATAAATAACAAACCCATCATTCCCCGATGGTACATTCAAGATAGGAGAATTTACTAATATTCTCTTCAATTATTCAAAACATTCTTTACACTCTTTATCCAAACAAATTTAACCCCTTTTCCTATGATCTTGGTTAATGGGTTAGCCAATGAGGAAAAATTCTGGATGAAATGTTGATAATAACCTACTAAACCAATAAAACTTCGTACCTCAGTTATACTCCAAGGTGATGTCCATTCTCGGATTTCTCTTGTCCTAGAAGGATCATGAAAGATCCCATCCTTGGAGACAATATGTCCATGAAATTAAATCTCATGATGCTAGAATTAACAGTTTCTAAACATCCCATATAATTCATGTCTTCTAAGAGTCTTCAAGATAATTAGCAAGTAATTTTCATGATCTTCGTAGCTTTTGGATTATACGAAGATATCGTCAATAAATACCAGTACAAATTCATCAAGATATTCCTTGAGAACTCTATTCCTTAGATCCATGAAGACAGAGGGTGCATTAGTCAATCCAAAAGGCATTACTGTAAACTCATATTGCTCGTACCTGGTTTGAAATGCTATTTTCGGAATGTCTTCTTTCTTCACACACAACTGATGATATCCAGATCATTGGTCAATCTTTGAAAAGTATTGTTCTCCATGAAGTTGGTCAAATAAATCATCAATTCAAGGTAGGGGATACAAGTTCTTTATTGTTATATCATTGATCTCCCTGTATTCAATGAAAAACCTCATAGATCCATCTTTCTTCTTAAAAAATGACAGGGGATCCACATGGAGAAACAATAGGGAGAATAAATTGCTTATTACTCAATTCCTCTAGTTGTTTCTTTAGTTCCTCTAATTCCACAGTGGCCATTAAATAAGGGGTCTTCGATATGGGACTTGAACCTGGAATTAAATCAATGGAAAACTCAATTTCTCATTCTAGAGGATGTCCAGGTAAATCCTCTAGAAATTCATAAACATAATCTTGCACAATAGGTACATCCTCTATTTGAACATTATTTTACACACCCAAAATTATTCCATTCTATTCCTCACCGATAATTGAATCCAGTTGAGCTACTGGGGGTGGATCTAAATTAGAATTTGGTGGTGATGATTCTGCTGTAAAATAAGGTGTTCTTTATAATCATCACCAAAAATAGTAACTTTATTCTTCTTAAAATATATTTTGGCATCGTGGTCTGAAAGCCAATCCATAAAAAGGATTATATAAAATTCAATCATGGGTATGATTATGAGATCACCAGATAAAGAACATTTATATGCCTGAATGGGAAAGGATTCACAAAACTTTATAGTAATGATACTTCCCTTATGAGTTTTGACTGATAACTCCCATGTTAAATCAAATTGGAAATATCTAAATTTCTTATCAACTTGGGAAGATATGAAACAATGTGATGATCCAGAATCAAATAAATCATTGGCTAAACATGAGGAAATCATTAAATTACCTGCAACTATATCTTTCGGGGCATCAACCTCAGCAGAAGTGATTGCATAAGCTTGGACTTGATCCCTTGGCCTTTTTTGAGGTAAGTGTCCATGATGCTTAGGAAATTCATTTTCATAATGTCCCATTTCCTAGTAATTGTAGCATTGAACTTTCGTAGTGTATTTCTTTCCTTTACAATCACCAGGAAGATGGCCTTTCTATCCACATTTGTAGCATACTCCTTTTACTTTTAGACAGGAACCTAGGTGATTCCTTCCACAATTATCATAGGGTGGAAATTCAATTCTTCCCTTCATCCATGTTTCCTTATTTCCATTCCCAGAGAGTTCATCAAATCTATTCTTCTCTTTCTTTGCTTTAAATTCATAAAACATAGAGAATTCCTTTTCTGTCTTCATAGAACAAAAGACAATATATTCGTATAATGAGAAGGATTGTGATATTAATGATCAATGGAGAAATGGTTTTAACCAATCAAGAAAATGTTCAATATTACGTCTTGTGTTACGTATATAATCTGAATCATGCCTCGCTAACCATGTAATGTTAGCTTCATAATTTACAACATTTTGATCTTCCTTTTGCCTATGACTCAGAAATTGTCTTTCCATATCTGCTCGATGGTCATGAGGAAAGTATTTTTCTAAGAAAATTTCTTTAAACTCCCTCCATTCCAAATTTGATACTTCATCATCTTCATTTGTTTTTTTTAATCAATGACCACCATTTATCAGCATCTCTAGTGAGGCAGTAAACTGCCATGACAATATTTTCCCTTTCAATACTCCCCAAGGTGTTGAATATTTTCTCTACAGAATTTATCCATTGCTTAGTTACTAATGGATTTGTAACACCATTGAATGTTGGTGGTTGTTGCCTCATGAAGCTATCTAACATCGATCCTCTGCATTGTGGATAAAGGTGCTCCATATGGGTATTGTTATTATTCATAACCTATGTGAGTTTCCCAGTATGGTGATAATCTGATCAGCACCAGTTGTATCACTAGCTCCACTATAATTATCTTGAGAAGGATGGAAATACCTATATGGAGTGCATGCATTTATATGGCCTCCATTCCTTGCACTAGGCGCCATTTCTAAACAATGGAATACAATATAATATTTTATGAGTCGAAATACATAAATTCAAACTTGTAAAACACTAAACATAAATTGAACAGTTTATGGATATAATCCATAATAATAATAAAAACTCTTTGAGGATGTATATTTCCATAAACCCTTCATAATGGTTTGTAAAGAAAATGTGAATTACCCTAAGCATATCCCCCTAGAGTGTTGTAACCAAGAGTGAAGCAAGGCCCATTATCGTGCACCAGTCCCTATTCGAGTCTAGCTCAAAGCAGTGTTTTTGGGTTTTACCCCTATGTACATCTATGCCACAGCCACCTCTACCCGCTCGTATCCAGACAGGGATGTATTATAAGGACCCGTCCATAAACATTACATAATATTGAATTAAATGAAAAATTAACAATGAGGATCTTTTCAAGTTTAGAGTTTCATATAATTATGACATAACAATTACATCTCAAAATATTACAAAGTAATCACTTCTACACAATTTCAATTTTTTTTATAAAATAAAAACTCTTCAAAAAAAGAGCCATGTCTAGTTCCATGTTTTAGACAACATGACTTTTCCTTGATCCCATCCTTGACCCTATTCATCTTTAGGTCCTGGGAAAACATTTCAAAACATGGGATGAGCATAAAAATATCAGTAACTATTACAAAATAAAGAAAGAATACATTTGTTCATAAATACATACAAAACATGAAATATTTTACTTACCTCATTAAATCATAAGATTTTATTAATAACACATAGAAATAAAAAATCATAAAGGTAACTTCTGGCATCCATAACATATTTATATTGTAGCTATCATAGCTATATAGGGAGTTACATTAAAATACTCATCATAGTATATTCCCTAAATCTCTTAAGATAAGACATTAACATTTACCTCCATCCTATTACCCAATGCATTGGAGAGCTATCTCAGACTCACACTCCATAGGTTTATAACGGAACCACCCATATACGTAAATAATGCCCAAGAACCATAAAGTTATCACAACAAATAACATAGGCATAAAGGAAAGATAAAATTTCCACATTGAAATAAAAAAATATCATTTTAAGATATTGGAAAAATAAATCAATTCACAAAATCATTTTCAATACCAAAATACAAAAAAAGATTATATGGTATTTATTTTTTCTTTTAAAAACATTACGGCTTGTTATAGAAGCCAAAGATCAAATAATACTCATGGCAGCAGAAAGGTCGTTGTCACTGCTTACGTTAAAAAAACAATCCTTTTTGTCATTTAGTAAAATGATTCGTATAAAAAAATTCCCCTTGAAGGAAATGAAAATTCAAAGGGGTTTATACACCGTATAAAATAAAGTCGTGTATAAAACTAAATAAACCTTAATGAAAGGTGATTGAGATGAAGTCCCTTATCTCGTGTCTGACTTGACTCGATCGTTATTTAATCTCCTGAATAACAAACTAAAGTTAATTTCTACTTAATTAAGAACCTTTTTCAATTTTATTATTTCTTCAATGTCACTTATTACCATTTTATGAACATTATTTAATCATTTAAGTTAATAAAGTTTATTTTTTCGATATTTGGTACTTGTGTCAAAAATGAACACCTTATATTTACAAGTTGTCCATGTGATCAATAGTCTATTATATCCAAAATGAAATTAATTTTTTAGATATAATATATATCATATATATCTAGTATATATATATTTATTTATAATAGTACATATCATTTGGAGGTAAGAAATGAAATGCACCGTTCATGGAGACGGTTAGCCGTACGTACGCATGAACGCTACTTTCATTCAGATTTCATATTTTAATGGAATTAAAACATAATGATACATAGTTATATTATAATTATATTATAATATCATATATAATATAATTAATGTGATCCTTTATACGTCCCAGATATGGAATTAACGAGTCATATCACTTTGAGGGGGTGGTAGTCCGCACTTCCTCAAATGAAATTATCACATTTACCTTTAATGGAAACCATAAAGGTATACTATAAAAGAAAAATATAGAAGCATAAGGAAAACATAAACATAAAATATATAATATATAAATATAGTGTCATCTTAATGGCCACCATGATAGGCAGTAGGAGATAATTAAACAATCATCGTTTCGTGAGGCGTTAGTTTGCCATATAAAAAATTGTATGTTCTTCACCCATTAGATGGAGGTGTGTGTAAGTTTAGTTCGAATCCATCTCATAACAACATCATAGTATATTTTTGATACTTTTGTTGTTATAAAATAAAGTAATAAAAAGAGTTTAGGTATTGGAGAAGTAAAATAAAACGAAAGCATGTTAAGAGAAACTATTACCTTTAATTTGGGTAACTTTCATTGGTTTGAACCAAAAGGACAACTTGAAGTGCCTTCTGCCTAAGGTAAGGCTTATAATAGGACTAGAGGGATGTAGGGAGCTTAATTGGTTAGATTTTGGATTACCCAAAAGGCTTTAGAGGTTTGAGGATTTGGTTAGCAGTGAGGTATTTTTATAAGGGGGAGGAGGGGCTCTTTATGAAACTATGATAATATTATTTTATTATATACTGATATTCGGTTTATTAAGGTCCAAAATTAATTAATTTATAATATTAGATGACTCATGATCTAAATAAAATCATAAAATAATAATTGGATAGGTTTTTAATATTTCTTTAATATTTATAATCTCATATAATTAAATATTTTATTAATGATGTAAATACTACATCCTTATTGTATCAAAAATAATTTAAATTATTTTATGTCTAAAAATTATAAAAAAATACCATGATATAGGAAATATATTTATATTTCCAATTTAAATTATATTCTAAGAGATAATTTATATAACCCCTTGTAAATATTAATTTAATAAAATATATTTTGTTTTTGTCATTTTTGCCTTCACTTTAAGTTAATTAATCTAGAGTGTCATTATCACTCTCACATGGCTTAATGAGGTTCCAAAATCATCCCAAAGATTCCCATTATAATACATGACTCAAAAAATAATGTGTTTACTTGTGTTAAGGTAATTTGGAATTATTATAATATTCTTTTTTACCTTGAATTACACTATTTATCTTTAATCGCGGTAAATAAAAGCCAAAAGTTACTCTTCACCAAAAATAATTTTCATCTTATTGAAATAATTTTTACATGATAATAACAACCATATATGTTTTTTATTCTATATTCAATTCACATAAGTGGTAAAATTTCATTTAAATGAAAAAGTCAGTTTTAAACTACTACTAAGTGGTTTCTCTATTCATAAACAAAATGATGTTTTCACCAAAAATTCAGCCTAAGCTATATTAGATATTACAAATTAGAAAATGAAGTCTATTTTTAAATATTATAAAACATAGAAGTGGAATTAATTAATTTAAAATTAATTCCAGTTGTTAAAACAAATAGCATGCTTTTATGAAACAATAACTACAAAATGATTGACACTTGTTTATGTCCAATTTCAATGTGAAATTAATTCCACTGACCAACATTTGATTAAATGGTAAAAATATATCCTAATTAAACATTAAAACCAATTAAAAAGATAATCTAACCATATATATAAATTATAATAAAATGCAGTTTTGAATTAAAATACAATATTTTTCTCTATTCATTAAAAATTGAACTTTTTAAGAAAAATTCCTACAATTTACACAATGTATATTTTGATGTCCCCATTATAATGAAGGATTCTATTTGGTCAAATAGAATGTATTAATGTGACCAAAACTAGATTTAAATAGGTTTCACCATTAAAAGGTGGTAAATCGACCTTTTAAGGTAAATTATGCTTACAATTAGATTCATTCACATTTTAAGCCTCTAACTTTTTATTTGATAAATGTAAATACATTTAACAAACATGTATAATAATATTGTATTAGTTTTGTTCATTCCCACCAATACAAAGACATGAAGTTAACTAACATATAAAATAATATTATTATATTATTAGTTTGCAACGTAAGATTTCAAAGAAACTCGTTGTTGCATATCAGGTACGCTATCGAACATAGAAACCCATTTAAAGTAAAATTAATATTTAATTCACAAATATTAATAAATATGAAATATGTCTTATTCTTTATTTACCTAGGATTTTACATCCTTCCCCCATTTTGGGAATTGTGCCCTCGCAATTTTACTTATCAAAATAAGTGGGGGTATGTATATCTCATAGCATTTTCGGATTTCCACATTGCCTCTTCAGCCAAATGGTTTTTCCACAAAACCTCAACATGGTGAATTATCTTATTCCTCAACACTTGCTCTCTACAGTCAAGAATCTGAACTGGTTGTTCTTCATAAGAGATATTCACTTCCAACTGAACTACCTCTGGGATCAAAACATGAGGTGGATCCGGCATATACTTTCTCAACATCGAAACATGACAAACTTTTTGTACCTGGGATAAAAATGGAGGTAAATCCACTCTGTATGCAATTGATAAAACATTATTCATAGTTTTATAAGGTCCAATGAACCTCGGACACAACATCCCCTTCTTCAAAAAATGTATCACACCTTTCCATAGAGAAACATTGAGAAAGACATGATCACCTACCTCAAAAGAAACATCGTTACTTTGGTTATCTGTATAACTTTCCTGTCTGATATGAGCTATTCACATGTGCTTATGAATCAACAGAACATTCTATGCTATCTATTCTACCAATTCTAGTCCCATCAGCTTCCTTTCACCTACTTCGTCCCAAGAAGCTGGAGTTTGACAACGCATTCCATATAATGCCTCAAATGGAGCAGTCTGTATACTAGAATTAAAACTATTATTATATTAAAATTCAACCAAAGAAAGATGTTGGTCCCAACTTCCCTTATAATCCATCGAGAAAGCACTTAATATATCCTCCATTTTCTAAATTTTCCGTTCTGATTTCCCATCTGATTGAGGATGAAAAAGATGTACTAAATTTTAATTCACTACCCAATGATTTCTAAAGGCCTTTCCAAAAGTTAGAAGTAATCCTATGATCATGATCAGATACAATAGAGAGGGGAACTCCATGTAATGTGACAATCTCTTTAACATACAACAGAGAATGTTTATCTAGAGACAATTTATCTTGAATAGGAATGAAATGAGCAGATTTAGTCAATCGATCAATAATAACCCAGATTTCATTATTTACTCGAGGTGTCTTTGGTAATCCCACAACAAATTCCATTGATATATTTTCACATTTCCCCTCTGGCACTGGTAAAGGCTGAAGAATCCCTTTCGGTAACTACTTCTTTGCATTAACCTGCTAACAAGTCAAACACATCATAGTAAAATCAGCAATATCTCTTGTCATTTCATCCCACTAGTAATACTTCGGAAGATCTCTGTTAATATTAGTACTTCCTGGATGAACTGAATACGGGGAAATATGAGCTTCACATAACAACTCATTCTTCAACTGTGATTCACAAGGAACACATAATCTCGTTCCAAATCTCCAAACACAATCATTATCAATGTTAAATTTGGGAAACTTAACCTTCTGAACCAACTATACCTTTTTCTGTAACTCACTGTCTTCCTTTTGTTCTTGCTTAATTTTGTTTGATAGAGGTGATCTCACTGACACCTTATACAAAACAGAAGAATTTTTGGCACCAACAACTTCTATGAAAAAGTTTATCAAATACCAAATCAAATGATCTTGTTCCAAATATAACATGGTTAATGAAACATTTCTGTTTCGACTCAAAGCATCAGCCACTTTATTTGATTTTCTCAGATGGTAATGGATCATGCATTTATAATCCTTGATTAATTCCAGCCATCTCATTTGTAAAATTTTCAATTATTTTTGAGTGAATATATACTTTAAACTTTTGTGATCAGTATATATTTGACATTTTACTCCATACAAATGAATCCTCCATATTTTTAAAGCAAAACCAACAGCATCTAATTCTAAAAAATGTGTAGGTTAATTTAACTCATGTGGTTTCAACTCACATGAAGCATAATCAATTACCTGATCATTATACATTAGGACAAAACTAAGTCCTTTCAATGAATCATCACTTTAGATAACAAACTCCCCATTTCTGGATAGCAGTTCCAAAACTGGAGCATTCACCAATATTCTTTTCATTTTCTAAAAACAATCATCACATTCTTTTTTCCAGATTAAATTTACACATTTTCGAGTTAACTTAGTCATTGGACTAGATAACTGTGAAACATTTTCAACAATCCTCCTTTTATAACCTACCAATCCAAGAAAACTATGAATAATGGTCATATTTGTGGGTCTTGGCCATTCTTCAACAACTTTTGTTTTAGCATGATCAACAGTTATGACATTTTTTGAAACAATTTGACCATGGAAAGAAATTTGTTTCAACTAAAACTAACACTTGATAAATTTCCCATATAGTTTATTTTTTTAAGGTTTTCAATAAAACCCTTAAATGAATTTCATATTCCTATTTACTTTTGGAATAAACCAGAATATCATCAATGAACACAACCAAAAAATTATTCATGAACTCACAGAAAATTCTATTCATAAGAACCCTGAATACAGGAGGTGCATTGGTTAAACCAAAAGGCATAACTACAAATTCATAATGGCCATATCTAGTATGAAATTCGGTCTTCTGAATTTCTACTTACTTTAATTTCATCTGATGGTACCCCGACCTCAAATCAATATTCAATAAATAATGGGATCCCTAGAGCTAATCAAATAAATCATTGATATGAGGCAAATGATACTTGTTCTTAACAATGGTGTTATTCAATGCACTATAATCAACACAAAGTCTCATTGAACCATCCTTGTTTTTAAAAAACAATACATGATCACCCCATGGTGATAGGGTTGGTCGAATGAATCCTTTACCTAATAACTCATGAAATTTCTTCTTTAAATCTAATAGTTTAATTTGAGACACTCGATAAGGGGGTTTTGAAATAGGATTAACATCAGGAACTATGTAAATAGTAAATTCAACTTCTTGATCAGGTATAATATCAGGAAACTCATCAGGAAAAACATCGTGGTACTCATTTACCACTGTCCTATCATTCATTTAAACAGCTCCTTTATTTTCAAAAATATGTGCAAGGTAACATTCATTTCCATCGTTTAATAGTTTATTAGCTTCCTGATATGTTACCATAAGCAAGGGTACATTATTTTACACAAACTGAAAATGATTCTGAAAAGAATCCTATTTTGCTCTACAGTTATTCTTATCATGATAAACATAAATCCAATCCATACCCAAAATAACATCAAACTCTACTAGAGTAAAAACAATAAGGTTTGTAGGTAGAATCCTTCTGCACACAAGGATAGGAATTTTCTTATGTTTTCTTTTTGGCTTCAACATTTCCTCCAGGTGTTTTTACCATAAGTTATGGATTCATATCTTGAGATGAAATAAACAATTTACTAGAAAACTTCTCAAAAATGAAAGCGTTTTTAGACCCTGAATCAAAAAAAAACATTGGAATAATTTGAAAAAACAAACAGTGTACCTGACACAACATCATTTTATGGCCCAAAATCTGCTGAAGTAATTTCAAAGGATTTCACCGCCCCTTTCTGCTTGTAGTCTAGCTGGATTCCTTCTGTTGTGTTCTGTGTTGGAAACTCATTTTCATAATGAACAATTTCAGTGAACTTAAATCATTTTATTAATTGTAAATTAGATTTTGTCTTACCATTACCATGATCTTTTTCAGTGAAATTATGAGCCTTATGTACTATTTTACCACATCGGTCGCACTTACCATAGTTCAAAAGACATTCCCCATCATGATTTTTACCACAATTTTCAAAAACTGTAAACATAAGTTTCTTACTATCATACTTATTTGAAGAGTTCTTCTGTTTCACCTGCCACGTCAACCTCTTATTCTGTTGTTTTTCAAAGAACACATGATCATCATCAAACTCCATTTCCACCTTCTCCGCAGAACAGACATGTTTTTAATAACTATTTAACTCATTAGAACCTATTTCCCTTAGATACATTGGCTTTAATCTTGTGTAAAAATGGTTGATTTTGCTATGAAGATCTCATATGAAATTTGGAGCATACCTTTCCAGTCGAGTGAATTTTTCTTTATAAGTAGCCACTGAATCATCCTCCTTCCTCAATTAGAAGAATTGTTTTTCCATTCTTTGTCGAAACACCTTAGGAAAATATTTTTAATGACACATAACATTGAATTCATCCCAATAAATAGAATAAATCTCCTCAGTATCCATGATATTTTTCACCATCGGCCACAACTGATCAGCTTAACCTTAAAAATTGTAAATGGTGAGACTAAACTTTTGGTGTTCTGAACAACCCATGACATTGAAAATATTTTCCAGTTCTTTAATCCACCCCTCTGACAAAACCGGGTTAAATGATACTCTGAATGATTGGGCATGTTGCCTCATGAAATGCCTCACTACTCACATGTTCCTCTGTGGTTGATCTGGCTCATCTCATACATGGATACCAGCAATATTTATATTCTGAGTCAAATGTTCCATCACTGCAACAAATTTTTCAACTCTGATTTCAACCATCTCAGGTTGCAGATTTCGAAGGTTGTCTTCCTCCTGATGTCGTCCCAACATAGCCTCCATATTTCCTATGCAGAAAACCATTCTGAACACAAAGATATCTTTGGCGAAGAAACATGTTATTCTATAAGTTCTATATGATATCAATATTAACTTAAATTAATTTATGGATATTAATTTAACAATACCCTAGCTCTTAAATTTATCTAAACTGACCTGTAATACCAACTATAAGGACTCGGCTATAAACATTACATAATATTGAATTAAATGAATAATTCACATTCAGGATCTTTTCAGGTTTAGAGTCTTAGAGAATTAGGACATAACTATTACATCTCAAAATATTACAAATTAGACCCTAATACATAGTTTACATTTTATTATAAATTAAAAACTCTTGAAAAAAAGAGTCACCTCTAGTTCCATGTTTTAGACAGCATGACATTTCATTGATCCGATCCTTGACCCTATTCATATTCAAGCCCTGTGAAAACATTTCAAAACATGAGATGAGAAAAAAAATCTCAGTAAGGTTTATAAAACCAAGAAAGAAAAAATTTGTTCATAAATACATAAAAAACATGAACCCATTTACTTAACACATGAAATCAAGAGACTTTATTAATAAACCATAAAAATCATAAATCATAAAGGTAACATGTGGAGTCCATAAACATACTTATATTGTAGCTATCACAGCTACATAGGGAGTTACTTTGGAATACCCATCACAGAATATTCCCTAGATCTCTTAGGAGAAAAATTCACGTTTACCTCTGTCACATTACCCAATGCATTAGAGAGCTATCTCGAGCTCACCTACCCTAGTTTTATCACAGAACCACCCGTATACGTAAATAACTCCCACAAACCATAACATGATCATAACACATAACATAAGCATAAAGGAAATATAACATCTCCATATTGCAATAACAAAATATCATTTAAAGATATTGAAATAATAAATCTATTCTCAAAATCATTCTCAATACAAAAATATTTAAAATGATTATATGGTATTTATTATTACTTTTAAGAAAATTATGGCTTGTTAGGGAATCCAAAGATAAAATAATACTCACGGTGGCAGAAATGTCGTTGTCACCGCTTACGTTCAAAAACATTCATTTTTTCATTTAGTAAAATGCATCAAATAAAATGATTCCCTATGAATGAAATTAAATGTCAAATGGGTTTATACACCATATACAATAATGTCATGTATAAAACTAAATATGCCTCAAGGAAAAGAGATTGAGACGATGTCTCTTACCTCATTTCTGACTTAACTTGATCATTCTTTAATCTCCTCAATAATAAACTACAGTTAATTTCTACTTCGTTATGAACCTATTTAATGTTTAATATTTCTTTTATATCACTTATTACCAAGTTATAAACATTATGTAATCATTTATGTTAATAACGTTCATTTTGTCGATATTTGGTACTTGAGTCAAAAATAAACACCTTATATTTACAAGTTGTCCATGTGATCGAAAATTCCATTATATCCAGAATTAAATTCATTATTTAGATATAATATATATCATATATATCCAATATATATATATATATAATTGTACATATCATTTGGAGGTAAGAATTGAAATTCTCCTTTCATGGAGACAGTATGTCGTACGTACGCATGAATGCTAATTTCATTTCTATTTCATATTTTAATAGAATTAAAACATAATGATAAATTGATATATTATAAATATAGTATAATATAATATATAATACCATTAACTTCATCCTTTATATGTCCCGCATATGGCATTAACGAGTTATATCACTTTGAGGGGGCGGTAGTCCGCACTTCCTCAAATGAAATTATCTTGTTTACCCATAATGGAAACCATAAAGGTATACTATAAAAGAAAAATACAGAAGCATAAAGAAAAAATAAACATAATATATATCTTATATAAATATAGTCTCATCTTAATGGCCGCCATAATAGGCGGTAGGAGATAATCTAACAATCATCGTTTTGTGAGGCATTAGTTTGTCATCCACAGAAACAGTATGTTATTCACCCATTAGATGGAGGTGTGTGTAAGTGTAGTTAAAATACTTCCCATAACAATATCATGGTATATTGAGGATACTGGTGTTGTTATAAAATAATGTAACAAATTTTGTTTAGGGGTTGGAGAAATAAAATAAAATAAAAGTAGTAAAGAGAAGTTTTTGATTTTAATTTGGGTACCTTCCATTGGTTTGAACAAAAAGGACTTATTGAAGTGCCTTCTGCCTAAGGTAAGGATTATAAGTGGAGGAAAGGGATATATGGAGCTTAATTGGGCAGATTTTGGACCAGAAAAAATGATTGAGATGTGTGAGAAATTTGGTTAGAAGTGATGGATTTTGATAAGGGGGAGGAGGGGATCTTTTGAAAAGTGTCAGAATTTTATTTTATTATATAATGACTTTCTGTTTCTAAAAGTCCAAAACTAATTAAAGTCGAAGATAAGATGACTAATGGTCGAAATAAAATCATCCAATAATAATTTGACATGTTTTGGATATTGTTTTAATATCTATAATCTTATTTATTTAAATCTTTTATTAATGTGGTAAATACTGCATCATTATTGTGTAATAACTAATTTAAATTATTGGATGTCTAAAAATTATAAATAAAATACCATGATATAGGAAATCGTTTTATCTTTCTAAAGAAAATTTATAGCCGGAAATATAATTTATATAACCCACTGTAAAAATTAATTTACTAAATGATATTTGTTTTTGTCATTTTAGCCTTTACTTTAAGTTAATTAATCTAAAGTGTCATTATCACTCCCATGTGGCTCAATTGGGTCCCACAATCGACCCAAATATGTAAATGGTCGTAAATGACTCAACCAATAAGTTTTGGACAAGTGTTAAGGTTATTTTGAATTATTAAAATATTCTTTTTACCTTGAATTACTATATTTACCTTTAATCGCAGCAAATAAAAGCCAAAAGTTACTCTTCACCAAAAATTATTTTATCTTATTTAACGAAATTTTACATACTAATAACAACCATGTATGTTGTATTTTCCAAATTCAATTAACAGAAGTGGTAAAATTTCACCTAAATGAAAAAAATCAGGTTTTTAACTGCTACTAAGTGGTTTCACTATTCTTCAAAAATTGATTTTTTTCAGAAAAATACAAAAAATTCAGCCTAAGATATTATTTGATATTCCGAATTCAAAAATTAGGTCTATTTTTTGAAATTGAAAACATAAAAGTGGAATTAATTAATTTAAAATTAATTCTCTTTGTTAAAACAAATAGTTTGTTTTTAAGAAAGAATAACTATCAAAATATTGACACTTGTTTATATCCAATTTCAAAGTGAAATTAATTACAATGACCAAAATTGGATTAAATGGTAAAAATAAATTCTAATTACACTTTAAACCCAATTAAAAAGATAATCTAACCATATAAATTAATTAGATTAAAACGCTATTTAGAATTAAAATACAATATTTTTCACTATTCATAAAAAATGAACTTTATCAGAAAAATTACTAAAATTTACACAAATTAAAATTTGATGTCCCCATTATAAAGAAGGATTTTATTTGGTCAAATATAATGTATTAAAGTGACCAAAACTATATTTAAATAGGGTTAGCTATTAAAAGGCAGTAAATCGACCTTTTAATGTAAATTATGCTTAAAATTAGATTCAATCTCATTTTAAGCCTCTAACTGTTTATTGGATAAATGTAAAAACATTTAAAAAAAATGTATAATAATATTGTAGTTATTTTTGTTCATTATCTCCAATACAATATTTAAGAGTTAACTACTATTAAAAATTATAATATTATATTATTAGTGTGCAATGTAAGATTTCAAAGAAACTTGTTGTTGCTTATCAGGTACGCTACCGAACATAGAAACCCATTTAATGTAAAATTGATCTTTAATTTACAAATGTTAATAAATATTAAATATGTCTTATTCTTTATTTACCTGGGATGTTACATGTATTTCTTGGAAAACCCACAAAATCTCAACATTACCAAAATTCTAGGAAGTACTTCTATACTAATCCTCAAAGTCTATCATAGGGTAATTTACTCTAATCAGAGTTTATCTAAATCTAGTTTCCAAGGTTTTTAGTAAACTTCCTCTGATACCAACTGTAATGGCCCGACCCTAGTTACCCAGATTCAGTGCATTATTACATAACATTGGCATGATCATAAGGAAATCGTGTCTCAAAAGACCGATCGGTTTAGTATTTTTGGAAACAAGATTCATACCTATGTTCAACTTTACAATTTTAAAAGAAATACAACACGAATTTATTCATTTAGAAACATCCAAGAATCCAAGGTTATGTCTTCAAGTAACTCATAACTAAAGTCTACATATCCTGGGAAAATGAAACATAAGAAATGGTTGAGCTCAAATGCTCAGTAAATTTAAGAAATACTATAAAAGATAACTTAAATATTAAGCATGGTGAATAATTGAAACCACATGCCTTTACCAATAATAAAAATGAATTCTTTTATGGAATAAATATGATCTGAGTAAATAATGCCATAATAAAACATAATCATTGGTATTCTACGAGTCGAATGACCACATGAACCATCAATATTATATTCATAAAGAGGGAATGTATAATGTCGAACATTCTGAAACATTTTGTCAAGGCCCCGGCCAAGACATCTAAAAATTATTAAGCCCTCGGCCAATCCCACATCAAGTTGTCTCATGAGACCTACTGATGCATCTAGAAACTATATCGGGCTCCACCCATCACTTACTAAGTCCAATACATTACTCATTTGAAAAGGATGAAATATAACATAACCATTTGTATTAAAACTAGCATACAAAATGTCAATACTTTAACCATAAACCATGAATGGTATAAAAATAGCACATCAATAGTAAAACATATCACAAATCCTTCAATACATTATGGAAGTTTTGTATCATAATAAATCAACTTCAAATAAACTTAAAATCCATTAAAGGATGTTTACATAGATGAAATCAAAACCTTTTTAGAGAAATATCTCTTTTTATTTTGAAATCATTTTAGAGTCACATAATTATAAAAAAAACATTTATTTTTAAAATATTCTTATATTCTTTTAAGGGATGCTTCGACGATGTTATACTGGCATAAAATAGCCGCACCTGCTGTATAAGTTAAAATAACATTCTTACCTAAATTTTGTCGAAAAGGTCATAAAGTTCCTTTTTTGGAAAATGATAGAAATATTCCTTGAAAAACATATAAGGTCAAAAAAGGGTTTAAATTAATTTACCCAATTTTCTAGTAAATAGTAAAATTGTTTTGAAATATATTTTTATGAAACATGGATGTGGATGAAAATGAGGTCCTAATAGATAATTACGTATAAACAAACTCGGATAATAAAGAGATTATGAAATTAGCCCTTACCTTGTACTTTTACATAGTCAAGATTCAGTTAACCTCCTGTATAATGGTGAAATAATTTTTATTAAATAGTACAAGAATCATATACATTAATATGATATCATATATGATCTTTTAACATTGCTTTGTGAATAATATCTTAGTAGCACCATCGTTTCGGGTGTTAACTGATTCATTTTCCTTTATATGATTTGTTATGTAAGTATTGTCTGTTATGGATATGATGTATCCTATTCATATTTATAATGATATTATGTCTTTAAACAATATTTTTAATCATCAAATGAAAATTATTCTTGAATGGATATGATGGAGAATGAATCTCATCGCGGTTGTGGAGACGGTAATCCGTACGTGCGCACAAGCGACACTATCGTTCTTTTTATATTAAAATAATATATAATTGGATGGTATATCATATATAAATAATAATTATCATGATATATTTATTAGTTAAGTCAATTACACATCATTATTATACCCATCCAAATAATAATGTATTGAATAATAATTACACCATGATGTGGAGACGTTAATCCGTACTTACGCACGTATGGTGACATGTCATTCAAAGGATGGATAGAATAATGAATATGGTTGTACCATATTCATAATAACATAACATTATATAGAAGATACTGGAGTTATTATTTTATAATGGAAACAAAAATGAAAGATGAAGTGGAAGAAGAAATGAACTTGAAAGAGATGATGAAATATTTACCTCTTCTTCAGGTTCTTCCTATTAATTTGATCAAAAGGGCTCCTTAGGTTATCTTTCTGACTAATGTAAGGCCTCTAGGATTAAGGGAGGATAGATGATAGGGTATTTAGTCAGTTGATGGCCTATCAAAAAGGATTTTATGTTGCGAATTAGAGATAAGGGGGTTTCCCTTTTATAAGTGGGGTGAGTGTCACCTTAAGAACAGCTAGAAATATTATTTAATAATAAACTTTTTTTCGATATCAAATGGTTCCAAAATTAATTATTCAAATTATATCGTGGTTAGGGGACAAAAAAACTCTTTTTTCTCAATTTTAGCACTATTTGGTATTTTATTTTTTCTAAATTCATAACAGCATTATTACTTTAAAAAAATTAGAACCAACCCTACCATGTCATATTAACCTATAAAATTAGTGGAATTTATAAAACGTCTCATATTACATTTACTTAGATATTTATAATATCAATTATTTTAATATTTCATTAACTGGGTAATTACTGCATCATCATTATATCATACATAAATTAAATTATTTAATGTCTAAAAATTTGAAATAAAATTCCACTATGTAGGAAATAATTTTATATTTCTATTGACTATTTTTATTCGGATTTATCTTATGTGTAACACTGTATTAAAAATGGATTAATTATTAAACATATAATTTAAGACTTTTAACTCTTCTTTGAATTAAATAATAATAAATGTCTTAATCTAATCCAAGTGGACCAAAGAGGTTCATATTTTCTTCCTAAGGTTGTTTTTTGTAGAATTATCCTTATCCATTAGAAATATTAAATGTTTTAGGGTAATAATAATATCATTTTTACCCTTAATTGCACTATTTACTTTTAAACGTGGTAAATAAAAGTAAAAAGTTACTATTCACAAAAAATTATTTTCATCTTATCAAACCAAATTTTTCTTACTGATATCAACCGTGTGTCCCAGATTTTTGAAATTCCACTCACAGAAGCAGTAAAATTATGTTTTATGTGAATTTGCATATTCTCCTAGGAGGTGGGTAAAAGACGGTGAAAAGTTCAATAACATTTATATATATCTAAAATTATTATAAATTGATTCCAATGAATTAAATTGAACTTATATAGGTATTAAGTATCTATTTTGTCCTAAAAAAATTAAATAAAATAAATAATTATTTAAATAAAAATTCGGTTTTAAACCATAACTCTGTGATTTTCACTATTCATCAAAAATTGAATGTTTTAAGAAAAATACCAAAACTTCACCCTAAGATAATTTTGATATTCTGAATCCAAAAATGAAGTCCATTTTAAAAGATAAAATTTATAAAATTTCAAAAAGTGAGTATTACTATTCATAATGGCTAGATTGATTGGTCGTGGTGTGTTAGAACTCAAAGTTCGGTACAACACATGCTATTGTATTATTCAAAGAAAGGTGTATCGTGGAAGCCTGGGGTGTTAGAGTGTGTTAAAAAGTATACTTAATAAAATTCATCTTCATGTTAGGTATTCCTTATGTTCTAGCTCCACCCTTCTTCCTATGGAGGTGGATGTTGCATAGTTGTTTCTTCAGCCCCGCTATTTCTGTTCATGATGGATTGGTATCAGACTTGGTTTTATCCTTGGTGTTCTGTTTGGAGTAGTACACTTATAACGATTTGTTTGGGATTAGGTAAATATTGTCAAAGTGTCTCTAGTTTAGCTATCAGGGTAGATATTCTAGTGATGGTACTGGAAATTGACGTATCGATTCACAATGAGAATTACTACATGCTTGTCAACTCAACATACTGAGACATTTGTAGAAGTTATCAATGGTACATGCATCATATGTGATTGATTCTTTCACTTTCCTTATTTAGTCTTCTACCCATTTATATATATATATATATTCTAATCTTATTATTGTATGTCTTGATTAATTTTTAGGATGCCTCTGTGATGAATGCTAGCTAGGATACCATTTCAGGATGGATATGTTGATCCAATAAGAAACATGGCCTCATCTAAGTGTCAACACCATGATATCCTTCTTCTTTGTGGGAATGTAGTAGAATAAACAATAATCTCACATCAAGTCATCCCATTAGAGTTTATTGATAATTTGGTAAGGCCTATCATACTCTATGATTTATAGCACCAGAGGCCACTGAGGTTACATAGTGAACATGATCCTCAGACATTAAAGGATTGTTAGAGTCAGTGGTATGTGTCTCCAGGGTTTTCTGGAAACTAATTGAACATGTATTTCTTCTGACATCTATCCTTTATTAAAGACCTTCTTGGAATTAGATACATCAAATTACCAACAAGCACAATTAGTTGGTACTCCCATGGCCCAACATCTATTTTATGTTCCGTGAGAAGTCATACCCCTCATTCATGTGCTGAGTTCTAATTCTGGAACTTCTAGAGAAACAAAATCAATGTAGGAAAGTGTATGGGTACATGGTGATTTTTGCATAACAAATACTAGTATGTCTCTTTATTCAAATACCCTGGGAGGTGTGGTGAATCAATGTATGACTGATTAAAACAAATTCCCCTTTTAATATTGTTTCATATTAAAAAACACTCTTCTATCTCCTTCCTACGGTTACATATGAACAGAAGTTAAAACATGCATGAGACATAAAATTTTTACTCGGTTCCACATCACTGGGTTATGACTAAGTAGAATAAAATGAAAATTTTTTGATGTACCAAATCCACTAAAAGTGCACTGTTGTTTACAATGTTCAGAGTGGACTCAAATTCCCTCCCGGTTTTCAACCAATTTCAATTTGAAATCTATTTACCCTCTTTACTAAAGTGTTCTCACTACTTCTTCATAATATCCACTCCTATTGTATATAATTATTGGTCCCTTAATTATCTCAAATTAATGAATCATCCACTCCATATAGATTCTCTATTGATGTCCCACTTTCATCGACTAGTGCATAGTGCTTCACCACAGATGCAGTTGGAAACTTCCAACATCCGTGCAACCTTATATTGACTTCCATGCTACTTTAACCATGGAGTACAAGTGTTATATTTTTTGTGTAAAAACTAACTTGTTAACTACTCCAAACATTTTTGACATATCCTTATTACTCCCAACTCAATATTATCGTGCAACTCACTTATGGCGCACAACTTCTAAATAACTCTCTACTTGTGCGCCCTCACCAATTGTGTGACTGGAGATCTGATTTTCTCCCAGTGTTGACCTTATATAGATTTATTGTGGGGTAGCTTCCTATTTATTGGCATTTTTGGGACACTAAAAGCATGACACACAACATTTCACTGGCGTTCTAGTCTCATGTTCGTGAAAACTCCCCTTTCACGCTGCTCCATAACTTATGTTCCACTATTTCCTTTACTTTATATTGGATTTATGATTTTGAAACATGTGTGGTGAGAAACATATAACTTCCCCTTAAAACCAGTGTTCAACTCCCTTTCCCATAACTCTTTTCTTCATTCTCCAATTTCTGGACCCAAAACTTTGGCCAATAATGGATAAAAGTTCCACATTGTATGTGATATTTTTGTTACACCTCCAGATCATCCATTCCTTTATTATGGATCCTTGTCAACATATATTGTGAATAATATCGATGGAATGCAACACATTACCATTGAAAATCACTTTGTGATCAAACATAATCAAACCAAAATGATTTAGTGTCAATTTGAGGGATTTCTTCCCAAAAAATACATTTCTACCTTGATATGATTCGGTATGGATACATCCGAGCATAAAAGTCTTAAAAATGACTCCATCAAGAGATATGCGATAGTGTGGTGCATGTGTGAATTCTGATCTATATCAGAGATTTGGAGTGGGAACTAGTGAATGATATATTCCATTAATAGGGACCCCAAGAATCTTGATATGGTAGTGACTGTCAAATATCATTGTGGTTTTCAACTATTAACATGCTCCAGTCAAATGGATATCAAAATAGTAGATCCTTTCATGAATGTACTTAGACATATTTTCATGTAGCATAGGGAAAACATAGTAGATTGGGGAATCCTAGATATGGGTTTTTCTATTCTTGTGATGTTTGAGGTCTCATATCGGATAAATTATATACTAGACCTGATGAGGAGAATAAGCATGTAGGTGACAGACCGCCATGGTAGAGGTAGCACCTAATTAGGGATATCCATGGAGTGGGATGAGTGTCCCCTAGAGAGGAATATCTATAAAATGTGAAAAGGAGAGATGGGAGGTGGATGAATCTATGAGATCCTTTCACCACTAACTAGTGGCCCACATTAGGCTCCAGAAGCTAGATGTTAGGGGTCACATATAGATGCATGCTCTAGTGGCTTATGACCCCCACAACACATGATACGTTATAGATCTGAAATGTGTGTTCTATACACTTTATTAAATATTATTAGACTCATTTTCAAGATATTCCTTCATCTCTATACCCTTTGTATGCAATATTGAGCTTCTAGAAGAGTCTTTAGACTAGTATCTTCATCATGAACAACCAATAGGGAATTCTTCTTCAATATATCTTAGCTATCTGTAGTGTGATCTATTGCTTCGTAAATAGAGGTTAAACTAGAACCTTTTGGTTTTCATGATGGAACCATAGGAATTCATATTTTTTATGGATTGGTTTCCCATGGCCTGATACTATATGGAATCCCGCTACAGATGAGTCATATGCCTTCAGACTAATTAGATGTGATTCCCCTTTCTGTATGAGAGAGATCTCATTGCACGACAATTAAGTGTTACAAGGATGAGGTTGTATCCCTTCACCAATCATTTATAAACTATATACCTTGTTGTAGAATTCTCAAAATTCATATGTATTCCTTCATTCGTAGTGGATTATATGGATGTCTTCCCTGGGTATATTTCAGGGCTACCTCTAAGGTGGGATATAGAGTTTTATATCGACTTTCTTCTAAGGAAAGATCCAATATATTCCTGGGTATATCATGTAGAACCTCTTAAGCATTGAGATCAATAGTTTTAGTCATATTATCTTCAAGATAAGGGTTTCATCAAGTGCAATGTGTCTCCCTAGGAATCCCCAATGTTGTACATGAAAAATTAGGATATGAGCATCTAGGTTTTCATGGATTTTCATCTCATGAATGAGGACAAGATAAATATTAGGGAAACATTTACAATGATTTATGACTTATTTGAGTGGTTGTGAGGTGGTATAAGGTTCTATAAGATCATTCTAAGTTTAGGATACCACCAGTTTAAGGCTTGGGAGGCTGATATTCGAAATCTAGCATTTTGATGTCCCTATATACAATATTAGTTCATGTTGATTACCTTTGGTGTGATGAATTCCCCTATCGGGTTTATGGATTTGATGAACCATATATTATATCCATACTTAGACAAATTTTTAGTTGTCTCCATTAAAGACATACTTATATACTCTGTGATAAAGGAGGAGAATATAGAGCACATGAGGATGGTTCTGGATTTTCTTCAACAACACCACTATTATACAATGCTCTCAAAGTACTAGTTTCGGATTTGAAAAGTTTAACTTCAATGTAATTTCATTTCTGATAATATCATATTCATATACCTATGTAATCTCGAAGTAGTGATTTCTAGGGAAACACCCAAGAACATGTCTGAGGCTTAGAGATTTCATGTATTGGGGGGTTACTACAAGATTTTTTGGTATACTTCTCCAGGATTCCATTCCTGTTGACCACCTTGATGTTGAAAGAGTAGTATTTTACTTGTATGGATATGTTCTAAAGGGCTATAAATTCTTTTAGTCTGAGGATGATGAGTACTCCTATATTGAGAGTATCATAGGATTTCATTGAGAAATTAGTGTATTTTGATGCCTTGTTAGCTGGGATGAGCTATGTGTAGATGTAGCAGTAGGAGGTTATCGCATAGGGGTTGAGGAATTTAATAATATAGTAGTAGAACTATATGACTCATTACCATGATCAAACAGTGGTATTATTCACCCTGAGGACGTGGAGGTACTACCTTTTGTTAGAGAACATCATGGTTTTCTCATATCATCAGAGTATCAGATATGTCTTCCCAAATATAGACATGAACCTGAGATAACGGGGTTGGGTTGAGTTCCTATATGACTTTGACATTGAGGTATTCTATACTCTAGGTAAGTTATATTTTATAGTATATTCCTTTATAAGGTTTTCCCAAGATCGTTTTGTGTTGGATGATTCTAAGTGGGTTGCTTCTTTATAGTTAACCCTAGTAGAGAAAGAGGGTGTATCTATTCTCCCATTGATGGTGTTGACCCCACTTCATGAGTGTTTGAGAGAGACCCGACTAATAGAGATCAACAGTGAGGTATTGTGTGACTATATATCCATGGGAGACTCAGTATATAGACATTCTAAAGTATGTAATCTTTTCATTTTTTATGGAATGAACAGTGTTCCCTATCCCTATGTGAGAATAGGTGATGAGGTATTTTCGTACTTCCCCACTAAACGTACATACCTTTACGGGGAAGATGTACACAGTGTTTAGAAGTCATTTTGGGGGTCTATAATGAGTTGGAGTGTGGCTTAGTTCATCTAATGTTTCTTAACTTGTCAGTATGTGAAGGATGAAAACCATGTTTTGATAGGTTTATTGAATCCCCTTGTTATTCTGATGCAGAAGTGGGACGGAATATACATGGATTTACTGAAAGGGATTCCACTGATAGTGAAGGACTATGATTTCTTATGGGTGACAGCTGAATGATTCACAAATTTTGAACACTTCCTTGTTATTAGATAGTAGTGTTTAGTAAAGAGTTTGAGGAAGTTGTACATACATGAGATCGTTCGCCTTCATAGGGTTCCCTCCACTATTGTATTCAATTATGATGTTCAATTCACAACATTGTTTTTAGGGCCCTCAAGGAGGAATTAGGGAACCATATTGGAATGATTATATCACCCATAGACGTATGCACAAACTAAGTGCACTATCCATGTGTTAGAGGATATGTTGATCCCTAGCAGGATAGTTTTTGGATGGTGCAGGGAGGATCACTTTCCCTTGGTAGAGTCTGTGTACAATAGGAGAAACCACTCTATAGTAATCATGGAACCATTTTAGGCCCAATACAAAATACCCTATAGGTCACCCTTGTGTTAGAAATAGATCAATGATACGTCATGGGTGGGTCCAGAGTTAGTGGAGGTGAAGGCATAAAAGGTTCAAGTCATCCAAGAGTGGGTGACGATAGCCCAGAGAAGGTAGAAATATTAAACAAATCAACATCATAGGCCCCAAGAGTTTGATCTAAGAGACCACATTATCTTAAGAGTCTCCCTACAATAACGATTGTGGAGTTTTGGTCAAGAAGGGAAGTTATACATGATGTTCATCAGTCTATTCAAGATATTTCATTAAATTATTGAGGTTTTATATTCCCTCGCCCTATATGAACTATTCTAGCGGTTGGATTAAGTCTTACACATTTCACGGTTACAAATATATGTACATTACCCCTCGCATATCATCTATTGGGCTGATATGGACACTGAGGTTGGATCCACATTTTCAAATCATGTGGTTGCGAGTAGAGATCGACGGGAGAGGAGCCGACATGGAAGAATCATTGCCTTGGTTCGCATGATATGGAAGCATGGGAAAATTGAAAAGAGATCATGGGAGTGGGAGAGGCAGATATGGGCTCAGTATCCTGAGAATTTTGTATAATGTTTCTTTTTAGGGATTAATATATTGATAGAGGTAACGGTATGGAGCCCAAGATTTTATTTATATGACTATCAAATATTTCTATATATTTTTTAGGAGAATTTTTTTGTGATGGCATGTGATTCTAAGGCTTTATGTGCCCTAAATTAATTTTACAAAATATTAAATATATAATATATTATGAAAAAACATTTTAATTAATAAATTGGATAAATCTTAAAAGGTATATCAGTTCAGAAATCTGAGACCGTCGTTGAGTTTGGAACATGACTTTTTCCATATGCACATCCTCAAATAGGTTGGTGTGGGGAATTCATATATGTTGGTCATTGGTTGTATGTTTAGTGGATTAATTAAATTATGAATTTAATAAAATAATTAATTTAATTTAACAGATTATATCTAGAAGTAATATTCAATGAATATTTTCATATGGTTAGCCACACAAACCATGATAGGATTCAAGATATTTCTTCGTCCATCCATTGGCGAATCACATCCAATGATGACAATACTATGGGTCAGGGTAGATCAAGATGCAAAGATGGAAATGGATTCTTCCATTCATGGTGATTGTATTATTTTACGAAGAATGATCCAATATCTAGGGAGGACTTCTCAAATTGTGGATTATCCCATAAATGATTAAATTTATTTACTAAATTCATTTCTTCATTGATCTAATCCATTTATTGAACCATGTAATTCACATATATACTGGTTTAATAATATTTTCAATTGTTTCATTACATAAATCTCCCAATGGTGTTAATTTCAAAAAACTTATGGGGAAATGATTTATAACCCATTGTTTATTTTTCTATTCTGCAATAAATTCTTCATGTACTTCACTAATCAGCCTATAGGGAATCGATTTGACGTTTCTAAGTGGGACCTAGACCAATAAGACCCTCATATTAACAATTTATTCACATTTGATAGATGTATTTTACAAAGTATGGATGAATTTTGATAGATTATGGGTTTTGGGTGATCATTTAGATGCTATGAATTCAAATAATGAATTCAGAAAGAATTTAATATGTTTCAGGTGTGTAGGGTTATGTGTGGGATGAATAGATAACATATTTTTTTCCACTAGAGAGATGGAATACCTAGTTAGAGAAAGATTCCTCAATTTCAAGAGGATACAAGGATTTAATCAAAGGAGTAATTTTTGAATCTTGAATATGGACAATGTATCTATATTTCTATGTAAAACACAACTACATTCCATGTATCACAATGAACATAGGGCCTATAGCCCCTATACTGTGGAAGCTTGGGTTTTTAGAATTTATAAGTATGGAACAACAAGTATTCCTCCTACATGTCATGTTACCTTTTGATCAGTTGGACAATCCATGTGGATGATAACATGGTAAGGACCCCTTGTTGAAATACACAGATTTGTATTAGAGTGAACAGACATGACCAAGGTGAACAGGAAGGGACCCTGAGTGTTAGGACAGAACGTCTAGTCTCCCTACATGTTGTGTAGTTATACATGGTTGGTGAGATTTTTACCTCTAGGGACATATCTATGTGAAATGTGGGACCACATGTCATGTGGGTCCCGTGACACGCTATTTACCCCTTGGTTCCTTTTGGGGAATCCTTAATATCACGCATCTCCTTCATTTAGACTCATATTTTGACCTTTGAGTAGCTTATCATATGTTTTCCCACTTATAACTGATTGTAGTCTCCATTTTGGATTTTGAGATGTGATGGGAGTGTTTTGAGCTTATTTTTTATTTAAATGATTCTCAAATTTAGCAATGATCATCTATGTTCACCATTGTCTATCGGAGTGGAACCATCTTGCAGAGTTAGGGAATGGGTCTTATAGAATCTGAGAGTGGATCCCTTTTGTAGGAACATGGAATTCACCATATACCTACCTAATATAGTGGAAGAATCATTCTATGAAATGGGATGGTTCCACCATTTTTTAGAGTGTAACACTCTATCTAGACCAGTCTTGGGTCCTCTATTGACCACTAGAGTGGAACCCTCCTACTTGGAAGGGCTAGGGTCATCTGTCATTAGAATAGAACCCTACTGTTTGAATATGATATTTTTCCACTATCTATCTTCCATTACAGTGGAAAATTTAATTTTTAATGGGTTATGGGTCCTTTATCATTGACTATTAGAGTGGAAACCTCCTTTTAGGAATGTTATGGGTCCTTGAATGGCTGTTTGAGTGGAATCCTTCAGTTAGATCATGGTATATTTCCTTTATCTTTCCACTTGGTGGAACCCTCCTAATTTACTATGATTGAGGTCCCCTACCATGATATTGGGTCCCCAGGACTGTGTTTCATAGAGATGATGTGTGTCTTGACATGGATATTTTCTTTTGGATAGACTTGTGAGATACCGGTTATCGTTGATGGACTTATGGATGTGAGGGTGGGTATTTTTTGGGTTGAGATGTAAGATGGAGATCCCCATTATCACTCTTTTGGGATTCTTTGGTTTGACCATATATATTTTTATATATTTTTTATTTAAATCGAAATCTAGGATTTATATTCAATTACACTACTTCCATGGGGTTCGATGATGCATGGGGTAATCCACCTACATTATCTTTTTAGCTTATTTTGGTTATATGTGGTCACACTCCCGATATGTAGTCCATCTATACAATGTTTTTGATCTCTGAGTGTTTGGATGATTTTTATATACCTCTTAGTTTGGGTGGATCTATTTCATTTCTTGCAGTTCATAGTTTCCTCTTTACAATTTATTCTTATTTTGTCTCTTACTACTCCCCAAGCTTCCATAGAGTCCTACTGGGTATGCTTATAATCACCCCTGCATGGGATTTTCCCACACATGTTTTTTCTTATGAAGATGGCTTACAGGTTTTCGATGATTATAGATGAGCTTAGGGATATGTATTTCCTTGGACTATGTACGTTGTTTATAGCATAGAGATTATGTGTTGGGATTTCCCAAAAGGTTCACTTTTCATTCTTGTTTATCGGGTTAGACATCAATCTAGTTGGGTGTGTATTTTTTCCATATAATTTCTATTTACATTACCACTATTTTGTACATCCCGGATATTTTACAAATATGGTTATTCCCCTAGTATTTTGTATCTTTTAGTACTATTCCTCTACACTTAAGAAGTGAGATATATTTGGGTGTGTGCATACAGATACATATGAAAAGGCATCCTCATGTTAGTAATGCCATCAATGTTGGTTGCATACCCATGGCCTACAGACGCGGGCTTGGGGTAGTTGTGGCTCGATCCTTATTCAGTCATGTTGTGACATTTCATATGTTATTCTCATGTCCTCATTCACATTTTCTCATGTAATGTTGAAATATTCTTTGTTTACCATTACTTATCATCTGAGTTCACTATATCTTATGTTTCTGTTCCTTATGATATGAATAATGATATTATGTATGATATTTATAAGAAGGGTTCTAGTTATGAAACATATAGTGAGAATTGTTGTAGCTCAATTATAGACCATTTTTTTTGTGTCCAACATTCCAAAGGCACTATATCATTACAATCTACAAGTGTGTATTTGAATAATGCAATAAATATTCATATAAAATGATGTAATATTCATGTATGAAAATCTTGGAATTCTATATCCACCATAACTCATAACATGCCGATGGTAAAGACATATTGATCCATTAATTATACCCCATGTGCCCAAATGTTCTACAACACCAACAACACCCATTTAATTTGTGTATTCCATATGAATATTGATTGGGGTACTAGAATTGAAGTTCATAAATAAATTTTACATTATCCAACCATTATTATAGAATTTTTTCAATAATATAAAATACATGAATAGTTTATTTTTATGTTCAGAAACAATTTATCTTCCATATAATATAGTTATTCTTATTAATAGACGACATCATTAATTATGATTTTGTTCATCATAAAAAATATTTCAACATTTTAAAACATTTTACACAACTCCTATAATATTATAAAATAAAATTTATCCCCATTCTGAATGTTCGGTTCCCTAAAATATCTTTATGTGTTAATTTTAACTTCTTTTACAGTATATGAATTTTTATTCAATATCTTTGAAGATTTTTCATGAATAAAGAAGCATTGTTACACATTCCCTAAATTTTTTTATTTAATATAAATTTAATCATCATGTCCTAATTAAGTTTTTGATTTATCACCAATAATAACATTGAGAGGTTATATTTTCTCCTTATTTCCTTCTTCTCTTTGAAGGAAATATTTTCTTCAATCAACGACCTTATTTTATCCTTTAAAATTTTATTTTTTTCTATCAAAAGTTTTATAACCACCTCAATAAATATTTTTATCACATGATTCAGTTTACATTATTGTATAATTTTACCTTCCCTATCGTCATCAGATCATATTATATCAAACCCATTTTCAAATATATAATGATACTTTATTTCATTATCTAAATAGAAACGTCATGATGAATAAATATTCTAAGGTTTGATCATTGAATTTCATTTACTACCATGGTAAATTTATATAATCCTTATTTATTTTTAGATCTTCACATCATCCACTATAGTTTCATATTAATAACATGTATTATTTATATAATCTTATGGAATATTTCTAAGAAGATCATAATTATAGAATTTTTTTATTTTTCACTATAAATTTGTATTTTTTAAACCATATTGATTGATTTCAAACAATTTTATTGATTTCATGTTCACCATCCTTATATTTGGAAAGACTTATATAACTAAATGAATCAATATTAATTTTTCCTTTCCTTATTTGTTTAATGTAAATCTCTACATTAAACTTCCTTATGAATATTTCAACAATTAATAGCCTTTGAAGGATTCCAAACTGATTAAGGGAGGGAAGAATCAATGGATTACGATTTCAAAAAATAATAATTTTAATTTAAACTCTTGAACTTTTTAGGGTTCATGGTCTAATTAGTGATATATCAAAGTCCCACAACACTTGTAAGGATAATTAGAGAGATAATGTAACATGGTATTTACAATGTTTGGTATAAATTCCTATACAATTCCATGCACATTAGACCCCCAACATGTATTTTCCCCTATTATACTAAATTTTTTGCAATGGTTTATGAAAAAAATGGTTATAACCCCTAATAGTTGATACTCCAGTTTATTCTTATTATAAACCCCAGTAATACAACTCTACATTGTTTTTTTTAGACCCCTATCAGTCTTATCCTACCCCAGACTCCAACTATAGTCTACTCCTACATCTAGGATAAACTAATTTTTTTCTCATACATCCATCGGCGATTTAATGCCTTCTTCCCTTTTTAATGTTTGATCTATAACTAGATATATCTTCAACATTATAGATGATATTATTCTTTATAATCCTAGAATATTTTATTTTTTTCATGTACAATCCTCAAGAATCTCAAAAATATTATTTGTCTCAAGAAATCTTCCATATCTAGTGTGATCTGGTTTCATATTAGTTCAGTCCAATACCCATACATGTATCATTAAATGGACTCCTAGATTTAACTTGTATTATTCTCTACAATACAGGATTTATTGTTTTTTTGGGTGAACATGCAAAGAAGGATAATTATAAAAACTCCCTGCCAATTCCATTGTATGATACTGGCACCATATATTGTATTTAAAAATTCATTTTGAATATTAATCTCATAATATCATAGTTAATTTTTAATTATTATAAATATTGATGCCACATGTTATTCTTCAATAATATATTCTAAATCAAATCATTTGTCTGAATCTTTATTAACTTATATTTTAAATAAATTTTATTTATAATTTGGGTATTCTATTAAAAATTAGTAATTATTGGGTTTCATTCCACCATTCATGTGATATTTAAAAAACCATTATCTTTTCCAAAATCACAATCATGTGACAAGATATTAATCACTAAAAACATAGAGTAATTTCAATGTCAGTAATATCTAATTAACTCCTCATTGTCATGGGAATTATTTCATGGATGAAAATCAATAAAAATACCACATGAAACTTCCATGGATTTCATTTATACTTACTTATTATTCTCCCAATTAATGAAAAACCATGTTATCATTATTAATTAAATCACATTATTATATATCACAAACATGCATTGAACTCCAAATTATTAATGAGAACACAACTCATTTTAGTTATATCATCTAATTAATATTTTTCTTCTCAATTAAACTTTATTGTAATGATTAAATAAAAATCTTCTTTTATTATTGGATAATTCAGAAACACTAATATTATCCCTTGTGAAATAATAAATAATCCTTTTTTCATCATGTAATCACATCTCCTAGTAATAGATAAATGGTATCATAATCAATGGTAGAAAATGGAGGATTCATATAATAATGTATCACTCCTAGAAATAGAATACATAGAAGTTAGAACTGATTCTTAGTGGTATCACTATCTGCGTGGAGACTGAAAATCCATGCATAGTGGTAGTACACAATGTATGGTGGTAGCACTCGATACTTGTAGGTAGTATATTATACCTAGTTTTAACACCTTATAATAGTTAATAATCCTTACATAACATCCACTTACATCCATTTTGTAGCCTTAGTGTACCCTTACACAGCCTACTATCAACATTAAGTACTCGGACATTCATTTCATTTACTCATACTCATGTGTTTAAAATAAATATGTACCATTATGTAGTTCTGAAATTACATTTACATAGTGAATTGTGTCTTTATTTAGTGTATAATATTACATTTAGGTATGTCCATTTTTATCATTGTTCCACACATAATTACTGTTATGTAAGAAGTGTAAGTTATACATTTCCCTTAAATATGTCTCTTTTTTCGTTATGTAACTATAGTAACCCTTCTGTTGGTAAAGTCTTACTATTACACATCTTAAGTCACCCTTTCATAAGTTTTGACCAATGTTTGAATATGCATTATAGTTCCTGGTTTACATTAATATAGGTAACACAATTCATATATTACCATTATATTTGCAATGTCTACCTATTTTCCCTTTAAATATATATCCACATTGTATCAAAATTTTCCAAGGTCAAATCAAACAAAGAATTATCAATTCACAGGGCCTTCCAAATTTAATTACATGTTTAATACAAGGTTTCATCATCCAAGAAAAATATTTCATGTATTTCATTGAAGGCCAATGAAATAAAAATGAGGTAACAAAAATAATTTATTAATCATCAAATCCAATGTCGTTATATTATTCCATTAAAATTATCCAAGAATCCTTGAATTTTATAAAATTAACCAAACACAAATTGACTAAATGAAAATTAATTAAACATTTAAATTGATCAAAAATCTCCCCCTTGTATTTTTTTTCAATATAAACAGACATTATAAAATTTATTATGTAGGGTAAAATTCTTTTCGCCTCAATAATTGATAGTAAAATATAATATATAACACATGGTTTTTATAATATGTTATTATCTCTTTTAAGAAATTCCAGACTCTCTTACACGTTTTTATAGAGAAAGATAAAACTATATGGTTCTCCTATAAAATAGCCTCTATTTGGTCTACATTTAGTTCATGTGGTCTTACCTAGTGCAGAAAAAAAGAGCGATACAACCAAGCTTATTAATATTGCGCATAAACTACTATATATATTGTATCGTACATATAAATTATAATTTCTTATTCATTTTAGGTTATTACAAGAAATACCTGATCCTATACACATATGTATTGTAAAATCATATTGTTTAGGTGAAAAAATATGAAACCTTAATTTTATTATAATTTCATCAACCAACACATTCTATTAATTATGAGAATAGTACTATATTGGGGGATGAATTTCTGATTTCCATACATCATTAATCTAGTTCTAAATTCTACCTAGAATTTATAAATTCGCCAATATTTTTGTAATGACATATGAATCTCTCATGTTTCTAACCCGTTGAGTGATGCAATCATCTTATTATATTTTCACATTGTTTATTAAAAACTAAGATGAAAAATCTCATCAAGATTTCAAATATTTCAATACTCAAACATATCCTTTAATATCTTATTTGACATATGAAACTATGTAAAATATAATGGAATTGTTAGGTACCTCTCAGTTTCACAAAAAGATAATTCAAGATGAGAGATTCTTCTCAAAATGGACCCTTATTTTCTTGCGCTCCCAACAATGGAAGATTTGCTTGTACAAAAAATTATATTTTTAGCCTCATATAATCATTATCAATTTTATTCCTAAAACATATTAATTGTGTGGAATACCTTTTCCCGCCTCAGTTTTTATAGGAATTTTATTTCCATTAATTATTTCACGTTTTTCAGCTTCTAACAATTTATTATAAAAGTTTAACTAGTTTTTTCAAACAAATAAGAAGTGCTATATAAGATTCCATTTCTTATCTGAATATCCAAATTAAATACAACTATCTTTCTATTAAATAGAATTCAATTTCAAATTATATGTAATATCTTCTAGAATTCATGTTTTGAATTTTATCACTATGTTCCCTTTATTCTTATTACATCAAAAACATATTCTATGAATTTAGAGATATTATTAATTAGTGGTGTGTATGGATTTATATTTACAACATACTTTCTTTGATAATATATTTTCATTTTTTAACCATGAATCCCCATTGAATCATTAAAATATTAATGAAATGACATATTATGTAACAAAGGGTAGGCTTTATGGTCATACATTTCATTGCACCAGAAGAAACCACTAAACCAAGTTATTTCACATTGATAAATATTCTTTCTAGACACATCATGATGTTGTACATCTTTAAACGGAGCCAACATTTTACTAGAGGATAGTGATTTTCCTGACCTACTTCATTATATTTTGATGTACACAAATATATCTCACTCACATTTTCCGTAATAGTTTTTTAACTTTTAATCATGTCCCAAGGTTAACATGCCAACTTTTTTTCTTAATTTCATACATTTTATTTATATTCATATCATCAAATTATCATTTGATGTTTTTTTTATTATTAAATACCATTAACCATTACAAGAGTGACTAATTCAGTTGCAATACATAAGGTGATATTTAATGAATTCATATAAATTCTCTTTATAGATATCCCTTTTATTTAAATTTATCTTTTCTAGTGTGATTATTTTATGTTCATAATATTATCTACCCTAAAATGTAATCCATCATTAAGTTTCATGCATTTCCATGTTTTACTAGAATTTAAATGCCTTATACCCTAAAATAATGCAGCACAAACACTACACTATGAATAATATTATATTATATTTCTGTATATCCTATTTATATTTCATAGGTATTTTACCTTGTTTTTTAAATTAAACCACCATTATTTTGAAAATTTCATGAGGAGACACTCTTTTCACATCTTCTATCACAAACCCTTGATTTTATTTTTATATTAATTTTCTTGAACCACTATAAAATTAACAAATTTTTTATAAATCTATATTAGTAATTGAAACAACATTATTATATAGTAAATATTCTAATTTGTATTTTACTTCCTTCTTGGATGATGTACTCGTTAGTTTTTTGGGTGATATAATGTTCTTCTTAGAGTTGTGATCCTATATAAAGACTTGTGTAGTATAATCTCTTTTACAAGACATATGGTACGTTCAAACTTTTGGTGATTTCTGATTTTTCAATGTCACCAATAGCTCTAAACACACCATGTTTTGGGAGTAATTTTCCTAATCAACTAATATTAGAATATTCTCCCAATCATCGGTCAGCATATTTATTCATTCATTATTTATTTTTATTGACTCATTTAATAAATCTTCAGGATAATTTACCCATTTTTATTTAAACTCTAGTTTAGTAATAATAACTAAATAGAGACTTTGATCAATCTTCCATCTGTATGTAAAATTATTACAAAAAATATCACATGGATATCATTCCCACAAATATTAGTTTTCAATTTTATGGTAACTTTAACATATAATTAATTGGAATTATAAATAGTTTCATTATTTTATAGGAAATTGTTTTTAGAGTGTTTCATATACTATTCCTTTTATCCAATTCTTCTTCATTAGTAGTAATCTCTTCTCCCCACTATATTTATTCATTCTAGAGAACATTTATAGTTCAAAAAATACATTTTTTCTCTTCATTAGGATCCTTATTAAAATGTTATTTGATCTCAAAATGATGATCAAAAATTGATACATCATCTTACAAACATGAAGTGTCTCCATTATAATAATCATAATAAAAATAAATTGTTTATCTTATACAAATTATATTACCTATAGTTAAAGGTGTTTCTATATTTTTATTAAGATACTTATTCATCATCCTTCCCTTTATTTTATTCTTATTCTTTTGAGTGTTGTAAAAAATTACTACATTCATATACAGAGGATTAAATTACTTTTTCTTCATATAATTTATCCATCCCATTTCTTAAAATAAATTCTTCATAAAAATCATTTGGATAATTATTGGAAACATTAATTGGTTTCCAACTGAGCAAAACCTGGTTGGATTAACCATTGAGAGTGAGGGTGAATTAGTGGTTTAAATTTATGAATTATTTTCCTTTTAATTCAAACTATTAATATCTTTATGGTTCTAAATAAAATCTGGGATATATCATTGTCACATCTAATATGAACAAATGATAAGAGAGATCATGACACATGGAATATACAATTCTTGGTAGAAAAAAAACTTACTCCTTTACATGTTGGTTAGATTCCCCCCACCCAATCCAACATTGATTATCCACAATTTCATTAATTAAAATGGTCTAGGAAACAACTAGTTATACACTATAGTATACAATCATATCATTGATTATGGGTGTACCCACTGGAAATCTGACTCTTCCACCTAATTTGGTTAGACCTCCAATGATCTTATTCTTCTCTAGAGTCAAACTTCAGATTTCTCTTACTTCTAACTCTAATAGAAATTCCTCGGTTTCATGAAGAACCAACTAAAATAATTAATTATTTATTTTGGTTAAATCTACTATAATAAGGTTCATAAAATTTAACATTGGTAATGGAATATTGTGTTTTCTTATGTATAATCCTCCATAAATTCAGTAGTAGTGTTGTTCTCGATACATATTATATATCTGGTGAGATATAGATTGACCAACTATTTTTGGAATTTATATGTACATGTCATTCATTAGAATACAATTATTAGTTCATATTACTATCCTCGATACTAGACATATCAGTTTCTCATATGATCTAATGATTGAGAAAATTATTTCTCATCTTGGACTTAATTCCTTTATTTATACCTTCACCAAATATATATTCTCAAATTCAATGTAAATATTATTCACAAAATATCGTTGTTAATTTTTCCAAATTAAAATTTCGAAAATCCCATGATTGTCATTAAAATGATCTTATCATTCAAATTGATTAAGTGATTCATAATTTATCTCATTATTAAAATCATCTAAATTAATATTTGAATATAAATTAAAACCCCAAGATGTATTAGGCTTCAATAAACATTTCACATGATATTTAAATATTTTCAAACTCTGAAAAATAATTACATTATATCATGATATTATTAATTAAATGTTTTTCTTAACTGTATCATCACAAGTATCTCCTTAAATTATCAATATCATGGGAATTATTTCATTATTGAATACCCTTAATAATTACTCTTGAAACATAAAATGTATTAATATATTATTATTTATCCTTAAAATAGTAAATGAATAATCAAATTATCATTATTTATTTATGAACTAAATTTTTCATCACGTGTATGTATCCAACTCTACTTTTTAATGAGAAAAAAATCATTATGGTATTATCATATATTGAATATACTATCATCTCATAGTAACATAGTTTGCATTCATATGATATAATCATTATTCATTCCTTGATAATTCAAAATCACTCATCCCTTCCCACAAAAAATAATGAAAACTCTTTTTATCATTATGGGATTGCTTCTCAGGTTAAGAGAACCACAATAGGACAACAAATGGTATAACTTATTCATACCATATCTAGAAGTATCATTCCTATAAGTAACAAAACTAGAGGTAAAAAACCATTATAATTAGTAGAACATAATTTTTGGTGGTAGCACCTGATGCCTCTTAGTATAAAATGATGTTTGGTGATAGAACCTGCTATTAGGCCAGTTCCCTTTTGTAATTTAAACAATATACCATTATTTACCCTTAGTGAACCCTTACACAATAGAGATTCAATAATATTTACCCTTATTTAGGTACCCCTTATCATTATACATGACATGTAAATATTGGCACACCTTTATGCAATGATGGACATACCCTTACACATCATGGAATACAATTACATTTCATATAAACACACCATTAAGAAATTCATTCGTTATACGTATGTCACACACAATTACCCTTAAATAATATATGTATATTACACATTACCCATATCTAATTCCTTTTTCAACAATATTCATCTCGGTTTACCTTTAAATACATAATGTATTTCCTTTAACAGAATTGGGATACACTTATATTAGTAATGAAAATCATTTACATAGGTAATATTGTAATGAATTTATCTATAAATAAGTAGTGAAGATAACATATTAACTTTATAAATGTAATGAAAATAATAATTACAATTATATAGTTAAAAACTTTATCTTAAAAGAATATCGGGATTTCTCAAACACCATAGGATAATTTTTAATAGCCTTCCAAATTCAATCACATGAATATTAAAAGGTTCCATCATTTACCTACACATTCCTTGTATTTTATTAAATATCCACGAAAAAATCATTTATATATACATGGATATTTTCGCCACTATTAATTCCAATGAATTAAAATAATTCCATAAAATATTTTAATGCATCATTACTTCATATTAATGTCACAAAAACATATTGAATCATTGAAAACATATGGAATACATAAACAAAATAAAAAGAGAATTACAGAGTTCGTATTCAATAAATATATTATATGTTTCATCATGTGATAGATTATATATAACCTCTATATAAGTTAAATTTTTGAAAAACTATATCTATAAATTTGAACATCATTTTTTTAAAAAAACTCTTTCATTAATGTCTTTAATGATTTTATAGATGTTTCTAAAAAAATTTATTCACCTCAATGACAGAAATCATTGGTTTTTTTCCCTAAATCAACATGATTTCTTTATACATATTCCTCCATATTTTATTCATTTATTAAATTACTTAAATATCGAATTTGAGTATGCTTTCATGTTCGTCACATGTATCCTTCTCTCTTTTGAGACCCATCACCTTCATATAAACACTGTCAAATATGGACACTAGAATAAGATTTCATTACATTTTATTGAGATCAAGATATTTTTTATTAGAAAACTTCATTACTGATTCATTTTCCTAAGGTGTAAATCAAGTGGATCCTATATCTACAACTTTTTGTCCATGTGAAAGAAGATATAGTGTCAAAATATTCTTCCATTAATGATCGTTTATGTTTTCAAAAGTATGAACTACTAAAATAATAAGTGAATATAAATTCTATAAATTTTATCAAATGGATCAATAGAGGTATCCTTTATCTTTTATAAATTTAAATACATAGGCTTATGTGATCACTTAGATGGGTATGAAAAAAATTAGTGATCTAATGATTTTTTATCATGTTTAATTCTATTTTGAACACCATGCTTTGTGCCTAGTTTATGCGCTAATTATATCTTCTTTAAAATAACATTCTTACATCCTACTTATATTGATTGAATCATAGAACATGAATAAAAATATTTACTACCATTTATATAAAATAAATACCCTTCCAATGTTTTTTATACACAAATAAATAGATTGCCAACAATATTTAATAGTAATTGGTTATAATCACAAACTAAAATATTCCATTGAATGGTTATACCCCTACATCCCTTTATTAATATTTGGTTATAAACTAGAAATTCATAATCTTGCAGTGGTTGGGTGGACACCCAAACCAAAATCATTCATAATATGGTTACACCCCCTAACCACATGATCTTTTTAAGATTGGGTTGACTGTATAAATATATTCATCTAATTGTATTCCTATATAAGATATCAGTATTACCTTTGTTTGTTTATATATTCTTTAAAATATTCAATAGCTTTCAAAGAATGTCTAATTCACATAAATAATTATCTATATCATGAATGATCATTATAAACATGTTACTAATTATTTAGAATAATTCCTTTGAAAATTATTTTGCTAAAACGTTTTCTTCATGAATATTTCCATCTTATTTCTCATCCTTCCAAAACATTGTGATTCTGGTTCCCTAGACTTCCTACAAGGAATTTATATACCATATGATTATATCTTAGAAATAAGGTGAAGAAAAATTTCATCTGGAGCAGATGGAACTAGTGTTAGGCCTGAATGCCGGGGGGTCATCCCCGGCCACTGAGGCGAACTTAGGCGAGGTAGATCTACGGAAACCAGGCTCCTGCAAAGAAGCACTACTTGGTCTGGCGCGGTCAGCGGGTCCCAAAATAGTGGTTTCGTCGTGTCTAGGTCCGTTTCCAGATACTCCCTTAGTGAATCAGGTCCAAAGTTGTTATAGAAGGGTGCAGGGTTATCCTTTGGTGGATCTGCTGCCGTCAACCCTAGAGGAAGTGGAATGCTTTCACGATTGGACTCTGGTGTCCATGTTTGATAGGGCCAAGCCCCAAGTAGGGATTTTCATGGAATTTGTCTATTCATGGGGGCTCAGCACACCTATAGCAGTTTCGGACATGAACATGTCCTCTTTCAGCATCCACATATTTTCTAGGGAGGACTTTATCGCCTCTTTGACAAGGGTGGAGCGGCTCTGTGAAGGTTGGTGGTTCAACCAATCAAGATGGTCAGGGGAGGTTCATGCCTGCAAGGATTCCGAAGTTGTAGCGGTGTGGATCTGTCTTCAGGGGTTACCCTCCCACTTCAAAATTCTGCGATCCTCAAAGCCATTGGAAATTTCATGGGATCGTTTCTCTGTGTGGATGAGGAGACTAAGCAAATCAGATCAGTGGGTGCCCCCATGATCTGTGTGGAAGTGGACATGTGCACGGTGTCGATGTGGAAGATCCTGGTGAGGGCTGGGGAGATATTTTCCTGGTGGCATCAGGTTTTCTTCCAACAACTACCACGGTTCTACACTAGTTGTAGTCGGAAAGGGCCCAACCTTGGGACTTGCAGACGTCGGCATGGGAGTGGGGTCTGTGGACCTACGTCCGGGAAGGAGTCTCTGGCGGTGGGGCTGGTGATGGATCGAAGGGAAAGGATCGAATGGATCCAGGGTGGGTTCGGGGCCCACCAGAAGCTGAGTTTTCTGATTCTTCTCTGTCTACCTTTCCAGGAGGGGTGCAGGAGTCGACCGTTGGGTTTTTGAATTGCCCTAGCCAGCCTATTCCAGTCCAACTCTCTCCTACTCCTTTCCACCCCAGAAACATCAAGGCCCGGGATGCATCCCATCAGCCGTACCATATCTCCTCTCCTCAAGACGATGAATTCCCACATGCAATATTTAGTGAGCCATGGGGGGACGAGGTGTCTAGGGAGGGTTCAGGGCCAGTCAGGCGATGGGAGCAGGACTCTCAGGGCCATGGAAAGGAAGTGGGTATAGGCATTTTGAGGTCATTGTTGAAGAGGGTGGATGATACATGGCCCATTGTCGAGGCCAGTAATGGCGATACTTAGCAAGACGAGATTCGCATGAAGGCTGGCGATAAGGAGGGCCCATGGAAGTAGAATTAGGTCGGTGCTGGCTGGATCCAAGAGCCTCAGTTATCTTCCATGCTGGGAGTGGGTTCCTCCAAATAATGAATTGGAGAGGAGATGAAGGTGATCAACTTGGTATCAGTGGCCAGCAGGTTCACCTCACCTACATCGTTACAAGAGGTGATGGTTATAAGGCTTGAGTCCCAACCGTCATGCCTCGTTTCTCCTCCCATTGCCCAGAAAATATCGGAGGAAAGGCTTCGGAAGGTCCCGAAGTCCCTGGCTACAGATGGGGCCCCGCTCACCCGGGCTAAATACAGAGCGGCCTTGGCCTCTAATGTGGTCTCTACCATTCTTAAAGAGCCCTTTTCTTCTTCCTCTATCATCTAGGTGCCATGTCGTTTATCGTTTGGAATTCTAGGGGTTTGGGTCCTCGTGTAAAATGAGATTTCATGCGCAATGAGGTACGTCGGAATAGTGTTAATCTATTGGTTATTATGGAACCAAAACAGAATGAGGGTAGGTTAGCGGCCTTTGCGAGGAATCTAGACTTCTCGTCGTTCTATAATAGAGGTCCTCCCAACTCCCATATCTGGCTCTTCTAGAGGAAGGAGTGGCTGGTGGAATTGGTAGAGGCGCCGGACCAGTACGTGACGGTCAAGGCCTCGTATGGAGGAAAGATTTTTTTTTCTACTCTTTTATTTATTCAAGATGTGACATGACGGAATGGAAGAGTCTATGGGAGGATCTGTCTAGATTCCACCCTGGGGAGGAATCCTAGATTATTTTTTGTTATTTCAATGCAATTGTGGAGGCCTCAGAGAAGAAGGGTGGTGATGCAGTGTCTCTCAGCTTAGTTCATGACTTATGCGGTTTCTTAGCCTCTAACAGCCTAATGGACTTTGGTTTCACAGGGCCCAAGTTCACTTGGTGAAAAAATCTAAGGGGTAGTTAGAGGATCTGGTGCAGGATGGAAGGTTGTCTCCTGAACCTTCAAGCGGTGGATCTTTTTTGGGGTCGGGAGTCAAGAACCTTTCAAGATCTGTGTGAGATCATACTTCACTTTTGGTGAGCCTCAAAGGAGGTGATACTGGACCTCCAGTGTTTTCATTTTCGAGCTCTTGATGCAGGAAACAATATTTTTTCACGTGGTTTTGAGGTCATGAGAGTAGGAATCTCAGGGGTCAGGGTGGGTGGGGCTTGCTAAACGAGTGCCGAGGGTGCGGAGGGAACTCTCAGAATTGGCTTCAAAGTGGAAGAGGGTGGATGATCTGGATGGCATCATGGGGAAGGTACACATTCTTTAGGATAGTCTTCCGGAAACATGGGATAAAGAGGCCTTTTCTTCCCTGGTGTATAAGAAGGAGGTACTGTAAGGAAGGCTTCTCGAGGTGGAAAGTGTGTAAAGAGAGAAATCCAAATCCTTATGGCTTAAATAAGAGGACTGCAACTCTAGATTCTTCCAGGCCTAAGTCTGGGAGAGGAAGTGTGATGCATGGATCAACATCAATAGGGAAGATGGTTCTTACATGTCTGACGTTGTGGAGGAAGGGTCACTGGAAGAGCACCACTTCAAGGACCTGTTGGCTGGGTCAGGGCTGCTTCCGGGGGGAGCGGGCAGGGGTGACAGGGGAGGTTTACATCTGGGATGATCTTCTGAGGGTTTTGCATAACAGTGAAAAATCTTTTCTAATATCCATTCCTAGCCCCATAGAGATAACGGAGGCGATGGTTAGTCTGATTATAGAGAGTGCTCCGGGTCCAAAAAGACTCCTAGTGGATTTTTACGTGGTAGCTTGGGAGGTGGGGGGGTCTGGTGGTAGAGGTTGTGCCGGATTTTTTTAGAAGTGGTTGTCTACCACGTGTAGTGTGCACATCCAAGTTGATTCTTATACCCAAGTAGACGGATCCATCATGTATCAGTCAATACAGGCCGATATTCTTGTTCATTTTCAGTTACAAGATCCTTGCTAGTTTTCTAAATAAGAGGCTGAGCAGTGTTCTCCCCAAGATCATTTCAGAGGAGCATCACGGTTATGTCAAAGGCAGGAACATCCTAGGAGTAGTTGGCATAGCTACTGAACTTGTTGGAGACCTTAAAAGGAAAGTTCTAGGCCAAAACATCATGGTGAAAGTTGATATGGAAAAATCCTAAGACATGATGGAATAGAGCTTTGTGATTAGAGTCATGTGGAGGATAGGTTTCTCAGAATGGGTGTGCGATCTGTTTTTCCCGTGCTATGCTTCACTGTGGTTTTCTGTAGCCTTTGTAGGGCGGGTGTTTGGCTACTTCAAAGCCATTAGGGGACTGCGTGAAGGGGACCCCATGTCTCCCAGCATCTTCGTTATGGACTAATAGGCTCTCTCACAGTCTTTTAACTGCCAGGTGGAGGACGGGACCATTACTCCTTTCAGAGCTAAGGCAAGGTTTCCCATGGTTTCTCACTTAATGTTCGCAGATGATGCCCTATTTTTTATGAATGGAAACTAGAGGTCGTTATCTACTTTTAACAAAGTTCTAGAGGATTATGGTAGGTGGATTGGGAAGTAGGTGAATAAAGAAAAATATAGTGTGTTTCTGCCTAAGCAGTGCTCAAGAAAGACAAGGGGCAGATAAGGGAGAAGCTCGGGATGACTGTGAAGGAGATGCATTTTGTGTATCTGGGTGTGCACATTTTTGATGGAAAGGTATGCAAGCAGCTCTTTTGTGGAATTATCAGTAGCATCACACCACGCATTCAAATATGGAAAAATAGGTTCATGTGATTTGGAGGTAAGATCGCTATTGTAAACCGTGTTCTTACCTCTATTCCCATGCACGTCTTGGTGGTTGTCAATCCTCTCAAAGGGAAGGTTCTCCTCCTAGATATAGTTTTAGTTGGCTATGTGGGTTGGGCCCCAGAACAGTAAATTCCACTAGGCACCTTGGGATAGGCTCTCTAAACTAATTAAGGAATGGGGAGTCAGCCTTCAGTGCTTTAAAGACTTTTTACAGGCCCTTCAGACTAGGGAAGCATGGGACATTATCGATGGAAGATCTCTTTGGGTAAGGTTTGTGAGAGGGAGATATGGAGATGATTTGAGGACATGGGGTACTAACAATAGGGGGATATCGAGGATGGCTAGAGTCTTGGTGGTGTGCCTTGACAGCCTGAAAGACAAAGTCACGTGGGTTGTGGGTTGTGGCGACCGGTGTTTCGGGAAGGATTCCTGGATAGGGGAGGAGCCACGTTTCTACCCAGGGTTTCCGGTTCTAGACCACACTTTTAGGGAGGCTTGTGGGCATGGGCAGTTCATTGAGGTCATCCTTAACCCCAGCAAAAGATTGTTTTGGCAGCATCCAGCTAGGGGTGGATCAAGACAGGTGTGCTTTTGTTGGCTCCTCTTCAGGAGGGTTCAGCAGCAAAGTCTAGCGCGAGTTCCTATAAAGGCTAGTGGGGATGGATCCTATTACAGGAAATATGTGGGTGAATTTAATTTCATTGAAGCTTAATATTTTGGTTTGGAGATTGAGTCATGGTGTACTGGCCAATGATGATAGCATCCAAAGGTGAATGATCAGTCTGTCGTCTAGGTGATGGTGCTATGAGAACCCGGGGAGCGAGTCCATTTGGAATATTTTCTTTGGGGACGATTGGGAACAACACCTATGGTATTTTGTAGTTCAACAGAATGGAGTGGCTCTGCAAGGGGATTTCGTGGATTCTTTTTTAGGTTCTTACTTCCACGAATCATTTTCAATGAAAGGGCATACTAAGGACTATGACACCGTGGTTTCCGCTATTTGATGGGTCATCTGGGAGGCTCAGAACTCTAACAGAAATTGAGGGATCGTTTCGTGGCTTGGTGTGAAGATGTGAATTTTTGCACTTGTGGTTGAAATCCATCCACTCAATGGAGGGCGTGGGAACTCGGGTGTGCTGTTCCGGTTTTTCCAGACATCGGGGAGGAGCTCTTTAGGGGTCAGCCTCTCGCGGCCGGGATCCTGGGTACGGTGGCAGGCCCCCAGGTTGGGTCTGAAGATAAACATGGATGGCTCCTGTGCATATGGTATAATGCGAGGAGGTGGGCGGGTCCACGTTAGAGGTGGAATGGTCCAGCTCAGTTTTAACATTTATCTTGGACCGAGCAATGTGGTTAGCGAGGAGGCAAGATCTCTCCACTGCGGTATCATGTTGTGTGATCTCTACAGCCGTAATCTAACCTATGTGGAGACTGATTCTGAGGTCCTTAGGGGTCTTCTTGGAAACAACAATGCCCCACATTGGGACATTGCGTACATCCTCAGGGATTTTAGAGAGTGGATAGGTGAAGATTTGGAGGTTAGGTATACTTTCAGGGAAGAAAACCAAGAGGTGGACGCTTTGGCCACCTATGTGAAGGAAGAGGAGACCCTAACTCTGTTCCATTATTTTCATTCCCTTCTCTCCTCATGTAAGGGTTCTTTTTGTGGTAATGCGCTGGGTCTTTATCACTTTCTGACCCCATAAATGCGCTTGTGGATTTATCCTTATTTAAAATAAAAAAGTGGAATTCAAGATATATCTTAGAAACACCATTTATATGAATCTTATTATTATTATATATAAATATTTCATTATCAATATTTTATCATAGTTTTTTTTAAACATAAGTCAAGTGTTACCTTATTTTGTGTTCATTTTTCCATTGATATATTTGGGGAATGTTTGGTCTTCAATTTGAACATCTCACCTTTTCATCTCATGAATTAACATCATTTAATAACATTTGATGATATTGGAATTTTTCACTTTGATATCAACCAAAAACCTTTTCATCATAAATATTTAACTCATACACAAAAACATATATTTATATATATCCATGAATTATTCAAAAACAATACCTATATAAATATTGAAATTATAATATTTATCTCATTTTCATTTGATTATTTTGAGCACCAAAATGTAATTCTATATTGGTTAGTTTCTGTATATATTTTTTGATTATGTCAATATGATCCTTATGTTTCTATGTAGTTCTCAAAGAAGGCCTCCAATACCATTAAACCATAAAAAATCCTTAGTATGATTAATGTTATTCTGGTTGTCTCTATATGATGAACACTCGTGAATATCAAACTTGGATTATAGTTTTATTTTGCCATATATTAATTTATTATCTCATACTCTATCTTTTGATGATTCTAATATTATACTAAACTCGACATATATTCATGTTTCTACTTTTTCTTTTAATATTCTTATACCCTTGTCATTTTTCTGATCAATTCCATCATTAACCTTGGATACCTCCACCTGTATGTTTTTTATCTAAATTTCCATCCTTGGTTTTATACTGTGGATTGATATTTTTATAATCATAATATTAGGACATTTTGTTGTGAAATTTTCATCCTTATAGTTCCTTATTTTCCATTTATCTATTGTTTGGTATCTCTAAAACAACATTATTCTTTACATTTATTCTCATATTCACATGATTGATAATTTTTTTATTACTCTTATATTTTATATACCAATGACATTTCCTTTAAAGGGATGGCTAGTTTATCATCATCCAAATAATAATTGTAAAATATTAAAAAATTGTAATTTTTATATCATCTATACGTAAACATTTCACGGTACATTTTATATTATGCATAATTTATAATTTTCAATATAAAATCATTCCTTCTATAATATCTCCTGATAATGTACCATCTAAAAATTCTTCTTTAGAATATATTTTAATTCTTAAATAATTATCTAAATTATTAATATTGACTGTAGTTTTTGTGAACACATCATTTTCATTCATTAACTCATGTCCTTAACCTTATCAATGTTCTTTTGGAATCCCTTAACATTAACTCATATTTCTAATATTTTGTTTTTTTAACTATAATATAGAAACTGATATTCACCATAATTTGGTGTCTTAAAATGAATAATGATTATCCTTAAGTGATCATTATTTTTGGAAATTTAATGATCATAAATGTATCCATATTTTAAATAAGTTGTATTTATTCAAAAAAACAATGTTCACCTTTTATTCTCATATAATCATGTCATTTAAGAATGTATTAACAAATTGATTAAAAATTAAAATAGAATAATTTGTGTCTAAATTTATCAAGTTAAATTAAGACATTCTCATGTAATCAACACCATATCTAAAAACTAATTATAAAGAACATGAAAATTTATTTCCTATAACTTATGGTATAAAAATTTCATGTAAAACATGGAAAACCGAATGGTTCCTCAATGATAGTCAAGAAAGATTTATATATGATAAAAAAGTCTGGCTAGTTTACTAAAATATTTTTTAGGAAAATGGTAATCCTATTATCGAAAAAAATTGACAACCCTTCATTAGGATGCACCAATATTTTAATAATAGACAATTATGTTCGATAATGTATTTGTGATGAAACAACGATCTTAAATAACACAAAAAATATATCACCATTATAACTTAGCTGGTAAAGTTTTGGGTATTTATAGTATTCAGTACATTATGATATATATACTTATATTAAAATATTTAAATTTATATAATCTATTAATAAGTATTTCGTAAAAAATAAATAAATTTTTAGTATGGTAATTATATTTTTCAAAAATATTATTTCTTCAAAAGAAATTATTAAATTTGGTGAAAAAATATTATTATTATATTTTTGAATTTTTAGAAAACAAATCTGATAAAATAAACTCAATTTTTTAATAATTATATAAAAATTAATATATGATAATGTTTTTTGTTCTCTAATAAAATATGGATTTTTAGTGAATTGTGGAAAAATAATTGCTTTAAATATAATTCCATTCCAAAAAAAGTATTTAAAAAAATCGTAATAGTTTTAGTGAGATTTCTTGTGATTTAAGTATTATTTAGTTATATTTTATTTACATAGTTATTTTTATATAATATTTTATTTTATTTTATTATAAGTTATGTTTTTCATTTGAAGACTTGTTTTTTAGGAAACTAATTTAAAGTGGAATTTGTTTTTCAATTTTAATTAATTAAGACAAAAAATAATGAATATGATATAATTGAAGTTTATATATTACATATCCATAAATATTAATTTATATTCATAAAATATTTATTATATATCACCCCATGTTATTAAAATGATAGACTATGTTCGATAGCAAACATGATACGAAACACCAAACATAAATGAACAAAACAATACTGATATTATATTACTATTATAACTTATCCATTAAATTGGAATGAATGGTTATTATTAACTAAATTATGAAATACAAAAATGTTATACTCATTGATAATTTTTTGATTAATCAATACAAAATTTATCAATTAAGTTTATTAAAGTCATTTTATTCTAAAAATATGCATTCTTCGTGAATGATTTTTCTTACATTTATGAGTGAACCATATAATTAATTTCTATAAAATTTATAAATTTTATTCATTTAAATGAAAATTATTATTGAACTCAGCATATGAAAACACTCTTTTGGTGAAATTTTGAGAATTATCTTCAAAATTTAATTCTTTGATGAATAATGAATAATTCTGATATTTTATTAAAGATTTTATTTTATTTTCTATTTTTTAAAAATAAATATAATATTTAATTTTGTTTCAAATTTTATTTTTTTCCTTTTTATTTATGTTAATCCAATTATGGTTTTTGAAATGGATTTTACATTTTAATTTATTATAAAAACATTTTCAAAATGATTTTTCTCAGAACACAACTTCTATGTCCTATTTCCAACTGAAATTTAATTTAAATTCTGAAAAATTAGAGTTTTGAAATTTGAAAAAAATGTATTCCATATTTGAAATAATATGTTTTAAATATAGTAAATTGAACCCTTTTATATTTGGATAATATAAATTGTGACCACGGTAATTTTTTTTAACATAATAAAGGGAAAATCAGGCAGTTAGGTGTAAACATGATATGATAAGGAATAGAAAAGTTCCCTTACACTTTCCATAGATTTATTTTATAATTAATTTTCATCCATAGGTATTTTGGATTTTAGTATATAGCCTTCGGTTTCTTTTTTTAGGTGATTATGATATTTATAATATATTATTTAAATAAAAATAAAAAATGTAAAATTCATAATATTAATAGAAATAAAATTTCTAATATGGGATAGTCTATAAGATATATTTGAATATAATTAGTCATTTGATAAATAAAAAAAATATCTTCATCATGGTAATTTATTTGTAATTTTTAGTGAAGAGATGATTACATAAAATGCTTAGAAAACTATTATTCATTAATTATTTTATCAATAAAAATATCAAATAAATAAAATTAAAAATATTTAAATAAATAAAATTTTAGACAATTATTATAATAAAAGAAATTATATATTACCATGACATGATCAGGATGAAATAAAATAATTTTTTCGAATTATAAATAAATATTGATTTTATTAATGTCAAAGTAATAGATTTTCCGTAAAACTGATTGTATGAATATTTTAGAGTAAATAATATTTTATAAAATGATACCAAATTCTAAAAAATATAAAAGTGTAAAAACTCATTTATTCATGGTAATAGTTAAAGAAGTTAAATTATCGTTAACAAGAAAATATAATTTTAGGATTATTGCGAGAACACAATTAATTTTTATGGGATGATTGGATTTATACCCACAATTATCTTATTATTCAAATTAACGAGTTTGGGAAATTGTTAATTAAAACTTTATTTATATTAATTTAATAATTTTATAAACTCCCTCGCATCCCCTACCATATACAATAAATGTAAACCTCTTCTTCTCTTTTCTTTATAATAAAAAATAATTTTGGATCCGACATGTGCTTCCAAAACCCCTTCCTAAAATACCACCCACAATTCTAGTGGTATTTGTTTTGTATGAACACTGACCTTAGTGGTCTTAATGGGTTAACAAAAGGATATTTTCTGATGAAGGGAATGATAAATTACATATGTTTTAAATTAGACTCAAGTTAAATTATTTTCTTAACTAAATTCATATACACTGGGTTGAACATATACATTATTAATTGTGTCATACTATGATTATATGTGAATTGAATTTTAATTATCTTATGTTTATTCCAACATTTTTATGTGTCTTTATAGCTGATACACAATATCTATTCATTTTAATAATTCTCACTACAATGATATGATATTTATAAGCAAGTTTCTTTTAAAAATCCTCTTTAAATCACTACATTCAATTATTTTTACAAGTCTAAAGGAATGGTCTTTAACTCGTATAGAATGAGAGTATTTTCCAACATTTATAAAGCTTTAATGATTTTATGTTTCTTTAATTTTATTCCATTTATCATTTTAAGGGAAATGGTTCCTTTATGATTGGAAAATATTTCATATTTTAAAAGTTAATTTTATAAAAATGGGTAATTTGAGATTTGAAGTTTTTTTACACATGGGTTTAAAAGTGTCTTCAATGCTTTTACTCCTGATTTGGGGCATGGAAAGTATTTATTATGGGTGTACCTAGATATCACTAGTTGAACATGTCTTATCATATCTAATGGGTACCCCCAGATAATGCTCCAATATAATGATTAATGAATTTTTTATCTAAAAAATATATTGGACATCGGTCATTTGGTTTTTCAAATTTATAATAGATTTTTTTAGGGTTCTATAGGAATAATATAATGATTACATACCATGTCATTAACATGAATGTTTTATTCTTGACAACAATTTCTCATTAAAATATATTCATTTAAAAATTGAAGATAATAATAATTTTTAAAGGAATAATGATTTAGTTTTTTAATAAAAATATATGTTTTTAGGAAAACATTTTTATGGGTTTTAATGTTTTCCACAAAACTAACAATTTTCTTTATTTTATTTTTTATTGGGTTTTTTTGTGTATACAATGTTTTATTTTTTCCATAGGGTTTAAGTTAAAGTAAGAACAATGTTGTGGAAATTAATAAAATTATAAATATTTATCATGAAAAAAAATTTGTTTTATTTTAAATAGTTTGTTTAAAAAATATGATATTGTATAGAAGTGTCAACATTTATTTCTTGGGTTTAATTTTTAAGAGTGTTTCCTAATACTCTAAAAATATAAACCTAAAATATAATTGGGATTGAATAGATTTTAATTCTATTATAAGGTAACTAGACTATGTAATGCTTAAGGCATGGTCCTAATTATTTTTATTCGAGCATAGTTTATACAAATTTAGTGATTACAAATTTTGGTTTAGCATTGTTTATGTTTCTATATAAATTATTTTATTGAAATCATTATTTGGTAGCTTTTTATGAATCAGTAAAATCAATTACAAATGGAAGGAGGAAGTTCTAAAACTACATTCTTATCTCTTACTTATTGTTTTCGTGAAATAATTATTGCAAATAAATTCTTTTTTTACATGGAAAATATTTATAACAAACAAATATCACCCAAAAAAATTATGAAAAATCAATCACCTCCTCTATACCTTGATACCATCATGGTTCACATTTTATTTTTTATCAAATCCTAATTTTCTTATATTACATCTTTAAAAAAAATAAAATGTAATCAATGAATTTTTAAAACATTTACCCTTTCTTAGGAAATTGAAACATATTTTTATTTATACAAAGATTATGAAAATGTATACACTTACATATCCTATTTTTTTGTTTTTACCACAAATTAATCCAGAAAATGATTATATTATATTAAATAGAACATTTATTGAATGATTCAAAAAAATAGGTCTACATTACTTATAATATTTTTTGAAATTATATTTCATGTAAATAGATATTCCAAAAATAATTATCTTCTAACATATATTTAACCCAAAATATTACAGGGATCATTTGGAAAGAGGAATCAATGAACATTGATGATGCTCTAAATCATAGTTGTGATGCATGGAATGTATATTTATATGAAGAAAATTCCAATGAAATCATGTGTAAAACTTGATAAAGGTATGATATTATTTTATCTAGGATGATTTTTTTTAAATGATATAGATCTGAAATATCAAATGTGGGGATATAAAATAATTCATTAATAAGTTTACATAATTATGGGTTATTAACTTTTGAGTTGTAAAATGAAATAAATGGGATAATACTTGATAGTAATCATTATCTGTAAAGATGAATTTATTGTTAAAGATGTTCATTATAGTTCATGAAATTATATAATAATTATATAGTTTTATAAAAGGAAATATCACATACAATGTGACGACATGTCGCACTTGGAATGGTCAGAAGGTTTGAACCCCAAGGCCAAGGAGAGAAACAGGTGAAACCCTTACCAATGGATTATGTGATGTCTCAGTCAGTATAAATTATTAATTTTAGTTATATAATTTTATACATAATTAATATATTGATTTTGGGACATATGTATTATCGTACATAAAACCGTGGGATTGGAAAATGATTGGGTGAATAAGTAGTTAATGTTATTCTGGAAGAAGATCACTACAATTTTTGGAATCATTCCAAAAATAACATAAAAATAGTAAAATATGATTTTATTTTTTAAATGAAGGTTGATTTATCTTTTTTTGGATTTATGATGTATTTAAATGATTATAATATCTTATAGAATGCATTATTTTGTTATATACTTTTTAATATGAGAGTATTTCAGGTTATGTGGAGATAATAATTAAAAAAAATTAGAAGACTATGTGATCAAGGCCTTCTTATTTTTATTATTTTATCTTAGTTTGTAATATTATTTTATAATTTTATAGATAGTAATTAAATTATTTGTATTGAACTTTGGGTTTTACTTTTTAATTTTAGATATAAAAAGTATCTTTCCTCTCTTTGAAGGTATACACATTTTTTGGAATTATTTTAATTTATTTTATATATTTTTTGGTTAATTTATAATGAGTGGAATAATATATTTTTATCATTTTGTGGATTTAGTGATATGTATGCTTTAAGAATGAAACAAAGTCATCATGAATAGTTATTGTTTGGAGAAAAAACATAAGTTCATGGTAGAAATATATTAAGAGATGAAATTATACTTTTCAATTAAAAATATTTCCTTATTTTAATAGTCAAAGAAGGAAAATAATTCCTCTTATATATGAAAAAGATCTTGGAAATAAAATCTTCTTGCATTTACTTTTCTTTCCAAGGAATTAATGACCTTTTAAACCATCACAGACATATTGTTTTTTATTTATTCACTTTCTCATGACCATTTTCTCTATCAATATCTATAATTAATTCGGTATTATATTTTCTCATCCATTTCCATGTTTTTATAAATGGAAATATAGTATGTTTTATCTTAGGTGACCTTCATACTACCATTTTCATTAATACTAAGTGAAATATATATTAATCCATTTCTGAGGATGGATTTTAGTAATATTATTTTCAAAAATAAATCCTCTATTACGAAGACTAAATTAAAATTTTTTAGGATACAATATCCAAAATGGGAGGATAATTTAACATATTTTGTTTTTAAAGGGAATGACTATGTTCGACGGTGTATAAGATACACAACAACGAGCTTAAATGAACACCTAAATATTGTTATTATGTGACTATTATTACATATCCATTAAATTGGAGGGAATGAATAGTATTCAAAAAATAATGAAATATAAAATGTTCATAATTGTTAATAAATTACTAATTGATTCTTATAAAATCAGACACATCATTTTAGTAAATTCATTTTATTCCTCAAATAAGTTTTCTTCAAGAATTATTTTTATTTATTTATTAGATGAAAAATATAATTGATTACTAGAAAACATAAAAATATTATCTTAAAAAATAAATATCATTTTTTAAAAGTGCATATCAAAATTATCATATGTTGGTATTTTGAATTTTTTTGAAATGTTCGATTTTTAAATGAATACTGAAAAATACTGATTTTTATTAAAAATAATAATCTAATTTCAAGTATTTAATAATTATTATTATATTTTATATTAGGTTTGAAATTTAATTTTTTTTTATATTGATAAAATATATTACAATTTTGGGATTTACACAGATTTTAAACGTGAATTTAGTATAAAAATATTTTAAAAAATACCTTTTCTGAAAAACACATTTCGTCACATATTTCTTGTTTAAATATACATTAAATTTCAAAACTATTGGATTTTTATTTTTTAAAAATTTATTATGTAGTATTAATCATTATATCGAATTTTATAAAATATTACTCTTTTATTATTGTTCAAAATTAATAGTAGCCATTGATTTTTCTGTTACTCTAGTAAAGGCTAAATTGTGTAATTAAGCATAAAAATAATATGAAAAGGGCATGAAAATCACTCTTTCAGTTGACACAATTTTATTTGATTAGTAATATTCATTCATAGGAATTCATGTTTCTAATATATTTCCTTTTTTCCATTTCTATGTGATTTTGACATTTATAATATTATATTTAATGAAAAAATAAATGATGTCACATTCAAAATTTTAATAACTCTACCATTTTTAGTTTTGGTTTATGCAGAGGATATATTTGAGTCTAAATAGTAACTTCACTAATAAAAAAATTATATTCATCATGTAACGCCCTGACCCCAGTTACCCAGAGTCGGTGCATTACTTCGTAACATTGGCATGATCACAAGAAAGATCAAATCTTGAAAGACCGATTGGTTTAGTAGCCTTGGAAACACTAGATATATTCATAAGTTTTACATTACATCATAAAATGAAAAACTACTACAACAACATATTGTCTCCACAGTCCACACTATAATCCCCTCATAATATCCCTGTAGGTCATTCATAACTTACTTCTTCACTTCCTGGGAAAAATAAAACATAGAAAAGGGGTGAGCTCAAATGCCCAGTAAGGATAACAATATAGCGGAAACTTTCATAAATAAGAATAAACATTTAAGGCAATGTATAACTAAAACAAAAGCCTTTTAAATATGAACTTTCAACATGGTATGGCATAAATAAAATGAAATAATGACATTTACATATTCACATGGATATTCTACTAATCAAATAATCACATGCAAAAATCAATAACCACTTTCATAATGTTGGAATGCATAATGCCAGACTATCATACCCACATAGTCAAGGCCTCGTGCCAATACTACAAATAAGATTTTGTCAAGGCCTTGTGCCAAGACACTAGTTTGTCTCATGAGACCTACCGATGCATCGAGGAGCTATAGCGGGCTCCACCCGTCACTTATTAAGTCCAATGCATTCCCATATGAAAATGTTTAAACATAACATAAACATTCGTATTAAATCTAGTATACGAAATGTCAATAATTTCACCATAAACTATGAATGGTATAAAAATAGCACACCCATAGTCAAACATATCACAAAACCTTCAATACAATATAGAAGTTTTGTATCATAAAAAATCAACTTCAAATAATCTTAAAATCCATCAAAGGATGTTGACGTAGATGAAATCAAAATTCTTTTTAAAGAAATATCTCCTTTTATTTTGAAATCATTTAAGATCCATATAAAATAAAACATTTTCTTTGAAAATATTCTTATAAGCTTGTAAGTAAAGCTTTGAAGATTTTATAACGGCGTAAAATAACCGCACCCACCGTATAAGTTAAAAAAAATTCTTACCTTAATTCTGTCGAAAAGGTTAAAAAGGACCTTGTTTTGAAAACGACCGAAAGATTCCTTTATAAACCACTTATAAAAGTCAAAAAGGGTATAAATGACTTTAACTCATATTCTAGTAAATAGTAAAAATGTTTTGAAATGCATTTTTAAGAAACATGGATGTGGATGATAAAGAGATCCCAGTAGATTATTACGTATAAACAACCTTGGATAATGAAGAGGTTGTAAAGTAAACCCTTACATTGTACTTTTCCTTGGATGGGGTAGGTTAAACTCCTGTATAATGGTGAAATAATTGTTATTAAATTATACAAGAATCATATATATTAATATGATATCATATATGATCTTTTAACATTGATTTGTTAATAATATCTTAGAATTATCGTCGTTTCGGGTGTTAACTTACTTGTTTTCTTTTATATGTTTTGTTACGTAAGACATTTTTGTAAAGTATAGGTTGTATATTATTCATATCCAGAATTATATCAAGTCCTTAAACATCATTTTTAAATCATAAAATGATAATTATACTTGAATGGATACGATGGAGAATGAATCTCATCGCGTTCGTGGAGACGGTAGTCCGTACGTACGCACGAGCGACAATATCATTCTTTTGATATTAAAATAATATATAAATGGATGGTATATCATATATACAGAATCATTAACATGTTATATTTATTATTTACATGAGTTACATATCATTATTATACCCATCCAAATAATAATATATTGAATAACAATTACACCACGACGTGGAGACGGTAAGCCGTACGTACGCACGTATGGTGACATGTTATTCAAAGGGTGGATAGAATAGTGAATATGGTTGTACCATATTTATAATAACATCACAGTATATATATGATACTGGAGTTATTATTTTAGAATGGTAACAACAAAGGAAGAAGAAGTGGAAGAAGAAATGAACTTGGAAAAGGGTGGTGAAATCATTACCTCTTCTTCAGGTTCTTCCTTTTGATTTGATCAAAAGGGCTCATTAGGTTGGCTTTCTGATCAAACTAAGGCCCCTAGGTTGTAGTGAGGCAAGTTGGGAGAGAATTTGGGTAGAGTTTGGCCGAACCAAAAGGCTTTTAAGGTGTGAAGAAATGAGAAGGAGGAGTGCCCTTTTATAAGAGGGGTGAGGGGCACCTTTGGAAAAGCTAGAAATATTAATTTATAATAAATTCATATTCGGTTTCTAATGGCTCCAAAGTTGACTATTCAAAGTTTAAGGTGGGGATGGGTCGAAAACAACTCAACCAATAGAATTTAGACAGGTTTGGGTACTTATATTAACCTTATCTTTAAGTATTAACTTTAAGTTAATTAGTTTCACTTTTACAATGTCTCTTTGTATTTTTATATAATATGGTTAATAAACTTACTACATACATCCAAGCGACCCCCAAGTGGTCCACTAATGATGAAGCTATCATGATATAAGTCTCTTGGCCGAACCTTAGATTTTTAGGAATTTAATATCAATTAATAATATAATATTTGTTTTAAGAACTCTTTTATGTCAATTTTGACACTATTCAATAGTTGATTTTTGTGAAACTCATAACAGATTGATTACTTAGAAAAAAGTCAATTAAATCACTCCTAATATATCATATTATCCTATAAAATTAGTTTAATTCATTAAAAGTTTCATATTATATTTATTTGGGTATTTATAATATCAATTATTTTAATTTTTCACTATTATAGTAATTACTGCATCATCATTGTGTCATAAATAAAATAAATTATTTAATGTCTAAAAATTATAAATAAAATATCATTATGTAGGAAATCGTTTTATCTTTCTAATTAATATTTATAATCTAAAAGCCAACTTATATAACCCTATGTAACAATTGTTTTGCTAAACGATATATGCTTGTGTCATTTTTGTATTCATTTTGACTTAATTAAAATAAAGTGTCATTATCACTTACAAGTGGATCCATGGGGTCCCAAAATTGACACAAAGATGCCCATGGTCGACCATGTATCAACCAATAGGGTTAAGACACTTTTTAGGGTAATTTAGTATTATTATAATATTATTTTGTTAACCCTTATTTACCGGATTTACCCTTAACCATGGTAAATAAGATATTTACCACAGTAATTATTCAAAATGTCTAAAAATAAAAGTTACCTATTTACACAATTTGAACATCCTGATTCCAAATATGGAATCCATTTTCCTAAATTCAAAACACAGAAGTGGCAGAAATTAATTTAAAATTAATTCCCGCTGTCAAAACAAAAAGCGTGTTTTTAAGAGATAATAACTATCAAAAGATTGACACTCGTTTATGTTCGGTTTAATTGTAAAAGTATGTCCAATGACCAAAATTATATTAAATGGTAAAAATATATTCTAAATATACTTTAAATCCACTCAAATTCATAATTTATCACTATTAATTATTTTGATTAAAAAAGTTGTTTTTAATTAAAATTTAGTAATTTTCACTATTCATCAAAATATGAAAGTTATCCGAAATGTACCAAAATTTCACCTTAGGCTAAATTCGATATTCCGAATCCAAAAATGAAGTCCATTTTCAAATATAAAATATATATAATTTCAAAATTTAGGTATTACTATTCATAACGGCCAGTTTGATTGGTTGTGGTGTGTGTTAAAACTCGAAGTTGCGTACAACACACGCTACTGTTTTATTCAAAGGAAAGCGTACCGTGGAAGCTTGGGAAGTTTCATTTTAAATTTTTTTATGTCTCCATTTAGTCAAAAAGTTTAAAATATTGTATTTAAAAAGGTTTCACTAAAAGTTGATAAAAGTGCAATACTGAAAATGAATCTGTTCTTGCATTATGACTAAGAAACTCATAATATGGATTCTAAAATTATAAAGTTTAAAATTTAGTTAATACTATTCATGACCTCTTTTAATGGCTTTTTTTTGGTAAGTCATGTTGCAATTGAACTCGGTGTTGCGTGTAGTGCAAGTTATTGAATTATTTTTAAGAAATAACACACTCTGAAATCCTGGGGTGTTACATTCTCCCCTCCTTCAATAAATTGCGTCCTCGCAATTTGAAATTGTTCTTCGAAAATAAAAGGTTGAAAATAGAAAATATATTTGTGGGAAAACCCACATCGGAAATTGGGTTACTAAAATTTAGTCTTAATATGATGAAAAGAGAAATCAAAGGGTCACCACCAAATTATGATCTCGATTAGGAGAACATAGGTGGAAATTGGAGACATATAATCGGAGGAAAAACGTAAATATTTATATGTAGTGATTGAGGTCATCAATCACAAACAAGTATAAAATTGAGTTCCTTAAATTCATCATTCTATGATGAATTTAAATATCATCGGTTCAACAAAACATAGGGTATTAGGATAACACATTTTTGACGTTTCAAAATATCCTAGTTGAAATCCCACATCGAAAAATGAATTAATGAGGCCTATATTTAAAATAAAGAGTCGAAAGTATAAAGATTACCGAAAATAACACATACTAGGGTTCCATGTAGGAAAATATGGATATGGAAGAAAAATCTAACCATCAATTATCTGATGGAGAGTGGTAGAGAACATGGCTATAAAAAGGCCAACAATCCCAAAGCCATAAATTAGTGATGATTTAAGGTACCATCTAGGAAAACCTTTTTGTTCAAAGTTGCTTTTCTTAATATTGAGGAATTTATTTATGAGATTTCTTAAGATCATAAGGAGATATACTTACTTTATAATTAGAGTTTTATCCATTAATAAATTTCTACCACAAACTCATCTTTCACTCTAAAAGATAATAGAATGTAAAAAAATTCTATTTACACTATTCGTATAGGTTTCCAAAATAAACGAATTTATAATTCATCTACATGATCTTTTAATAAAAACTACATTATTTAATCCAGGACATCTCATGGTCCAGTGGTAGGTGATACACCCTTGTCGCCCTTCGGTTGCGGGTTCAAGTCTCGCAGCCTTGCCGGACGCGACGGGTTGCCGCCCGACCTCCGGGTTGTCCTTTTATGGAAATCCAAAATAATCCAAACTAGAACTATCCAAAATACTTCTGTCCAAACTCACAGTCCAACATTTATAAGGAAGGTAAACATAATATAGATCCTTTTTACCCCGCAATAGCATATGAATACCTTCATCTTGTATTCTTTTAATAAACTGAAACATCTTGAATTACCATATTCCCTATTGATTACTTTCATGCTCCCTTATTCCATATAGAATGTTGGATATACTTCATCAATCCAAAAATGTTTTAAACCCCAAAAATGATGGAATATACAAATCATTAATCAGTTCCAAGGTAGTCAAGAATATCCAATATATTTTTTCCAAAATAATCATGTATTATTCGAAAATCACTACCTCGGTATCAGAACTATATTATGGTTTATCATTCTCTCAAACATATATTTTCAAAAAATTTATCCTGCTATTGAGTCACTTTTCTTTGTTCCACACAATCTCAAGTCCTTAATGAAATAGTACTGCAGTACAATCCTTATATACTCCATAATTATTATAACAAGTACATTGTTGATACAACACTCAATTGACATAATCAACATAAGAACTCTAATCATTCCTCTTCATCTGTGGTAGTATCATAACATGATTATTATCCAATAGCATCATTTGCGTCATAGTCTGATGACTGGGACATAGGTTCGCGTAGTGTCCAAACTCCTTGCAAATGAAGCATTGTACATTTGACACCATTTTCTTACCCTTGCAGTCACGTACTTTGTGCCCTTTTCCTCCACACTTATAACAAACTCCCATTCCTTTCAGGCAAGTTCCAGGGTGTTTCTTTCCACAGTTACCACATATGGGAAAATTCTTCTTTTCCCTCTTCCCTTTATCCATCTTTCTCTCTTCTATCCTTTTCTTCTCTTGCTTCCCTTCAAAGCCATAGGACTCAGTAATCTCTTTACTTATCTTATAAATACATGATATTATTTCTTCATATGATGATAATACATGTGAGACTATTTCTCTTATAAATTCTAGCTTAAGACCATGAAAGATATGATCCTTTCTTCTCTTTGGATCATGTGCATTTCCGGAGTTCTCATTCCTTCTACTGGGCACCATTTCTAAACAATGGCATAAACTAGATCAGTTTATGAATCAATATACATAATCCCATACTTATAAAACACTTAACATAAATTGAACTATTTATGGATATAATCCATAATCATAAGAATGTTTTATTTGAGGAAGTATATACTCATAATCCCTTCAAAATGATTTGTAAAGAAAATGAGAGTTATCCTAAGCATATCCCCCGGGAGTGTCGTAACCAAGAGTGCAGCAAGGCCCGTTGTCGTGCACCAGTTCCCGTTCGAGTCTAGCTCAAAGCGGTGTTTTCGGGTTTTACCCCTAGGTACATCTGTGCCAGAGCTGCCTCTACCTGCTCGTATCCAGACAGGGATGTATTGCTCGGAAAACTCACAAAATCTCTTCAATACCAAAATTCTAGGAAGTTCTTCTATACTAATCCTCAAAGTTCATCTTAGGTCTACGTGCTCTAATCAGAGTTTATCTAAATCTTGCTTCCACGGTTTGTACTAAACTTCCTCTGATACCAACTGTAACGCCCCGACCCCAGTTACCCAGAGTCGGTGCATTACTTCGTAACATTGGCATGATCACAAGAAAGATCAAATCTCGAAAGACCGATTGGTTTAGTAGCCTTGGAAACACTAGATATATTCATAAGTTTTACATTACATCATAAAATGAAAAACTACTACAACAACATATTGTCTCCACAGTCCACACTATAATCCCCTCATAATATCCCTTCAGGTCATTCATAACTTACTTCTTCACTTCCTGGGAAAAATAAAACATAGAAAAGGGGTGAGCTCAAATGCCCAGTAAGGATAACAATATAGCGGAAACATTCATAAATAAGAATAAACATTTAAGGCAATGTATAACTAAAACAAAAGCCTTTTAAATATGAACTTTCAACATGGTATGGCATAAATAAAATGAAATAATGCCATTTACTTATTCACATGGATATTCTACTAATCGAATAATCACATGCAAAAATCAATAACCACTTTCATAATGTTGGAATGCATAATGCCAGACTATCATAACCACATAGTCAAGGCCTCGTGCCAAGACTACAAATAAGATTTTGTCAAGGCCTTGTGCCAAGACACTAGTTTGTCTCATGAGACCTACCGATGCATCGAGGAGCTATAGCGGGCTCCACCCGTCACTTATTAAGTCCAATTCATTCCCATATGAAAAGGTTTAAACATAACATAAACATTCGTATTAAATCTAGCATACGAAATGTAAATAATTTCACCATAAACTATGAATGGTATAAAAATAGCACATCCATAGTCAAACATATCACAAAACCTTCAATACAATATAGAAGTTTTGTATCATAATAAATCAACTTCAAATAATCTTAAAATCCATCAAAGGATGTTGACGTAGATGAAATCAAAATTCTTTTTAAAGAAATATCTCCTTTTATTTTGAAATCATTTAAGATCCATATAAAATAAAACATTTTCTTTGAAAATATTCTTATAATCTTGTAAGGAAAGCTTTGAAGATTTTATAACGGCGTAAAATAACCACACCCACCGTATAAGTTAAAAAAACATTCTTACCTTAATTCTGTCGAAAAGGTTAAAAAGGACCTTGTTTTGAAAACGACTGAAAGATTCCTTTATAAACCACTTATAAAAGTCAAAAAGGGTATAAATGACTTTAACTCATATTCTAGTAAATAGTAAAAATGTTTTGAAATGCATTTTTAAGAAACATGGATGTGGATGATAAAGAGATCCCAGTAGATTATTACGTATAAACAACCTTGGATAATGAAGAGGTTGTAAAGTAAACCCTTACATTGTACTTTTCCTTGGATGGGGTAGGTTAAACTCCTGTATAATGGTGAAATAATTGTTATTAAATTATACAAGAATCATATATATTAATATGATATCATATATGATCTTTTAACATTGATTTGTTAATAATATCTTAGAATTATCGTCGTTTCGGGTGTTAACTTACTTGTTTTCTTTTATATGTTTTGTTACGTAAGACATTTTTGTAAAGGATAGGTTGTATATTATTCATATCCAGAATGATATCAAGTCCTTTAACATCATTTTTAAATCATAAAATGATAATTATACTTGAATGGATACGATGGAGAATGAATCTCATCGCGTTCGTGGAGACGGTAGTCCGTACGTACGCACGAGCGACAATATCATTCTTTTGATATTAAAATAATATATAAATGGATGGTATATCATATATACAGAATCATTAACTTGTTATATTTATTATTTACATGAGTTACATATCATTATTATACCCATCCAAATAATAATATATTGAATAACAATTACACCACGACGTGGAGACGGTAAGCCGTACGTACGCACGTATGGTGACATGTTATTCAAAGGGTGGATAGAATAGTGAATATGGTTGTACCATATTTATAATAACATCACAGTATATATATGATACTGGAGTTATTATTTTAGAATGGTAACAACAAAGGAAGAAGAAGTGGAAGAAGAAATGAACTTGGAAAAGGGTGGTGAAATCATTACCTCTTCTTCAGGTTCTTCCTTTTGATTTGATCAAAAGGGCTCCATAGGATGGCTTTCTGATCAAACTAATGCCCCTAGGTTGTAGTGAGGCAAGTTGGGAGAGTATTTGGGCAGAGTTTGGCCGAACCAAAAGGCTTTTAAGGTGTGAATAAATGAGAAGGAGGAGTGCCCTTTTATAAGAGGGGTGAGGGGCACCTTTGGAAAAGCTAGAAATATTAATTTATAATAAATTCATATTCGGTTTCGAATGGCTCCAAAGTTGACTATTCAAAGTTTAAGGTGGGGATGGGTCGAAAACAACTCAACCAATAGAATTTAGACAGGTTTGGGTACTTATATTAACCTTATCTTTAAGTATTAACTTTAAGTTAATTAGTTTCACTTTTACAATGTCTCTTTGTATTTTTATATAATATGGTTAATAAACTTACTACATACATCCAAGCGACCCCCAAGTGGTCCATTAATGATGCAAATATCATGATATAAGTCTCTTGGCCGAACCTTAGATTTTTAGGAATTTAATATCAATTAATAATATAATATTTGTTTTAAGAACTCTTTTATGTCAATTTTGACACTATTCAATAGTTGATTTTTGTGAAACTCATAACAGATTGATTACTTCGAACAAAGTAAATTAAATCAATCCTAATATATCATATTATCCTAGAAAATTAGTTTAATTCATTAAAAGTTTCATATTATATTTATTTGGGTATTTATAATATCAATTATTTTAATTTTTCACTATTATAGTAATTACTGCATCATCATTGTGTAATAAATAAAATAAATTATTTAATGTCTAAAAATTATAAATAAAATATAATTATGTAGGAAATCCTTTTATCTTTCTAATGAATATTTATAATCTAAAAGAAAACTTATATAACCCTATGTAACAATTGGTTTTCTAAACGATATATGCTTGTGTCATTTTTGTATTCATTTTGACTTAATTAAAATAAAGTGTCATTATCACTTACAAGTGGATCCATGGGGTCCCAAAATTGACACAAAGATGCCCATGGTCGACCATGTATCAACCAATAGGGTTAAGACACGTTTTAGGGTAATTTAGTATTATTATAATATTATTTTGTTAACCCTTATTTACCGGATTTACCCTTAACCATGGTAAATAAGATATTTACCGCAGTAATTATTCAAAATGTCTAAAAATAAAAGTTACCTATTTACACAATTTGAACATCCTGATTCCAAATATGGAATCCATTTTCCTAAATTCAAAACACAGAAGTGGCAGAAATTAATTTAAAATTAATTCCCGCTGTCAAAACAAAAAGCGTGTTTTTAAGAGATAATAACTATCAAAAGATTGACACTCGTTTATGTTCGGTTTAATTGTAAAATTATGTCCAATGACCAACATTATATTAAATGGTAAAAATATATTCTAAATATAATTTAAAACCAATAAATTTCATAATTTATCACTATTAATTATTTTGATTAAAAAAGTTGTTTTTAATTAAAATTTAGTAATTTTCACTATTCATCAAAATATGAAAGTTATCCGAAATGTACCAAAATTTCACCTTAGGCTAAATTCGATATTCCGAATCCAAAAATGAAGTCCATTTTCAAATATAAAATATATATAATTTCAAAATTTAGGTATTACTATTCATAACGACCAGTTTGATTGGTTGTGGTGTGTGTTAAAACTCGAAGTTGCGTACAACACACGCTACTGTTTTATTCAAAGGAAAGCGTACCGTGGATGCTTGGGAAGTTTCATTTTAAATTTTTTGATGTCTCCATTTAGTCAAAAAGTTAAAAATATTGTATTTAAAAAGGTTTCACTAAAAGTTGATAAAAGTGCAATACTGAAAATGAATCTGTTCTTGCATTATGACTAAGAAACACATAATATGGATTCTAAAATTATAAAGTTTAAAATTTAGTTAATACTATTCATGACCTCTTTTAATGGCTTTTTTTTGGTAAGTCATGGTGCTATTGAAATCGGTGTTGCGTGTAGTGCAAGTTATTGAATTATTTTTAAGAAATAACACACTCTGAAATCCTGGGGTGTTACACATCAGGATAATTTACTAATAATTTTTAATTAATGAATATCTTCCTGAAATTCTTACACAATGATGATGAAATATTTATTTCCTTAATGGAAATATAAATTAAATCTAATTAAAAACATTAAAATAAATATAATTTTAGATAATTACCTTGATTATAGAATTTTATTAATCACCATGACTTGTTATAGATGTAACAAAATATGTTTTTTGAATTATAAGTGTTAGTTTCATATTATTAAATTAAATGTAATTAATAGTTCAAAAAATTAAAATTATGAATATTATACAGTAAATAATATATTAATATATGTTATAAAATTCATAAAAATATTAAATTCATACAAACTATTGGGATAAGTATGAATTTTCTATCCATGATCCATTTATGGGCCATTTGGAATTTTATATTAATTATATTCACACTCAAATTATAAATAATAATTTTATCACAGTAAGAGATGAAGGGGATAAATAAGGGTTAAAACAAAAACATAAGGGTATAAATTTTGTTGAAACATATATAATTTTACTTTATGGCGGTTATTAAGTTCCATAATCCTCTTATATAATAAATAATAATTTTATCCCCATTTTAAAAAGAAAATAAATTTATATTAATTTAACATTTTGAGAAATTCCAAGAGTATCCCTCCCCTCTCATAAAAAATGAAACCACTTCTTCTCTGGTCTTCACACATAAAAATCTTTTTGGTTTGTCCAATCCCTTCCTCAATCTCATCCTAGAATAGCTACCCAAAATATAGATTTTTAATATTGTGCATAACCCTGACATTAGTTGTCTTACGGTGTAAATCGAAGGATAATTTTAGAAGAGGAATTTAAAGGGAAAATGTGACAAATAAAAATTGAGGTAAGGGGTTTTCATAACTAAACTTCCATTTATTTGTTTCACTTATAATTATTTTATTATTTAATAATATTATTATGTTTTAAATTAATTTTAATTAACTTTTGTGTATTCTCACTAATTTTATGTGGAGTTATTACTGATAAACATATTCTGTACATTTCATTAATACTCACTTACATGATATGATATTTATTATGGATTCTCTTTTAAAAATCCCCATTAATGTTCCTATATAATTTTTTTTAAGAATAATTTTTTTTCTTTTTAATTGATCATCATATTTTTACACTTTTATAAAACATTAATGCTTTGATGTTCACATTATATGTTTTAAGAGTTAATTTTAATGAAAATATCATCTTAACGATTGTAATAGGTTTCATGTTTTTAAATTTACATTTATAAAAAATGATTTTTTGAGAACCAAAACTATTTTTCACATGGGTTTAATTTAGTTTTTAGTAAATTAATTAATGATATGTTCGTTGTAAATTATTTACATTTGGTGTGACCAAATAGTGTTGGGTGTGCCCGTTATATATTCTATAATGGTGTTGGTGATATATCACTCCAATTCATTTGGTAATGAATTTTTTTCAAAATAATTATATTGGAAGTTATCCATATGGTTATTCCAATTTTTTGGGTTTTACAGGGTATTTTATGGGTTCTATACTGATTATGTCTAAAGGAAACTGGATGACATTTTTATGATTTATAATGAGTTTTCATTGAAATATCCGAATGTGAAAAGATATGTTAAATATATTTTTTAAAGTAAAATGATTCATCTTTCGATTAAAAATGAATGTTTTTAATAAAATTATTTTAATGGGTTTTTTTGTTTTTCATTGAACATAATGAATCTTATGTTTATCCCTTACTGATATTCTTATTCTAATACCATGTTTTAAAATTATTGTCACATGTTTTATGGTATAATAAGAAAAATGAGAAGGTTATTGATAAAATTATAATGATTTATCATGAATTCATATCATTTTTTATATTAATCATTGTGATTTTATAGAAAAATGGATACTGAATAGAAGTATCCATTTTTAATATTTCAGTTTACTTTGTAATAGTTTTTCATAATTCTCTAAAACACCAAACCTAAAATATAATCTGAAATAAAATATAATATATTACAGTCTAAGGTCACTGATATATGTAATTTTAATGTTTGGGTAGCAATATATTATTATTCATAATTTTAATATAAAATATTATTTTTCAAGAAAAATAAACTTCTCCAAATCCGTCTTTTTAGTCGTGTATATAAGATTAATGTTTAATTAAAACTTTCAAATTATTTTAACTGTATTTTTAAAAATATATTCTATGTGTTGAATAATAATAATAATTTATAATATCTAATAAGGTCAAATTTATTTTTTATTATAATAAATAGTGAAAGCACTAAAAAATTAATTACTATGATTAAGGGGGGAAATGATTTTACAGTGGGTTAAACTAATATGATAAGGGTAGAAATTACATAAAACTTTTTTAAATCCATTTTATGGACATATTTATACCTTATCATTTTAAATTATATATAATGCTATATTTGGGAGACTTTTGGATTGTTAAAAACATGGTAACACCATTTTATTTTAAAAAATTGCAAGTGTTCCACTCACCTCACTTGTAAAAGGCCACCTACTCTCCTCTCATCATCACTCTATAAATTATTTTTCATCCAAAATATTAAAAAATCAAATACCAGATTACATAACCTTATCCTAATCCAATTTAATTTGTTATTAATTCATTATAGTAATACTTTACATATAATCTTAAATTATTTTTGAAGAAATAGTAAACATCATAACTGTGCATTTTTTTATTTCATCTAGATCCATAAAATATTATTTAAATATGATATTATAATTAAGATATTATATCCTATATAATTATATTGTATTCATGTTAATGAAATAACTAAAATCCATATCCTCTTCTATCAAATAGGTTTTTAAAGAATCATTCATGTATGCGGCAGACTACCGACTCACAAAAAGATTTCATTAGTTTTCCATCTTTACATATCACATATTGATATAATGATGAATTTTATGTAAATAAGTTACAATTATTACATTTTTATACTTTTTTAGATACGATATGACATATACTATCTTACTTTACATTCTGTTGATTATATGATAACGTCACCCATGTGTAAGGTGGAACACCACCTCATGAAAAGATATTAATTTTTTCACTAATTATTTAAATGGAATGTAATAAGGTTAATTTTGTTGAATATATGTGACATAAATTAAATTATAATAATTCTCAGGATTCAATTATCATTAAAAAATATAATATATATATATATATATATTATTTTTAAACTAGAAATTTAAAACTCAATTATGTATGTGTGTACTACTATCTCAAAAAACCGATGTGATTATATTTTCATCACCACTTTGCATGGATAATATATAGATGTATATTTAAAAATATAATATGTTATTTAATATATAATTATCATTCGTTTATGAAAACATAATACATAACCTCTTTCCATAATGATCATTGGAAAATGGAAATGTTAGTTGTGTGTACCTATGACCAACCTTCCCAATTATTGTAATCTAGTTTTTTCATAAATAAGTAATAATTGGTTTTAAAAGTATAATTAACAAATGAATATTATAATTAAGACATTTTATTTAGTATATATATTTTTTTAAAAAATAACCTATTCACCAATGTCAACACACTACAACCATTTTGAATCAATGAACCGAAGGTCCTCAAAACACGTGATATGATCTTAACTGATAATGTATTTGTATATTCCATAAAATAGAAATAAAATAAATTATTTAATTTTATGTTATCATACATTGAAATTTTAATTAATAAATAAATTAATTTACTTCATTTTATTATATTATAATTAAATTACACACAATCAGATTATATGACCGATGTATGGGTTTTATTATTAGGGTTTTACATCTATGGTATATATTCCATATTCACTACCTACGTTTATTATATTATTTATATGATTCCCAGCAATTTATTTTATAAAACATTTCATGAATGTTATTTTCATTTATAAATATATATATGTTTATCTCATTTCATTGGGGTTTTATTTAGAGGTTATAAAAGCCATAAGCAACTTCATCTCAATTTCCTTTTATTATAGAATATTGTGATGTTACACAAATATTTTATTTTATGAGGACTATAAAATTCCCCTATTGAGATCTTATATCATGAAACTCTTTATTTTGATTATATTTAAAGTACCATTTGATGGTATTCTTTCATGGGGTTTGTGACTAAAGAGTTTCCCTTATGGAAAAGGCTTTGTGATCAAATCTCCTTTCTTTCAAGATTTATTATGTTAAAGGACACATTTGGGGAATAATATTATATTTTTTATTTTTTTCCACATATCATTCTTCATATCTTTTAGTAATAAAATTTAACATGTTTGGTTTCAATTTCTATCCTTATTGATTGAATAAATATCATCAATATTCATTTTTGTGTGATTATGATATTGTATTTTCTTTTATATAGGGAAAAGTTATCTTCCATATCAATTCTTTCTAAAATGTATTCAAAAATATTTTTAAAAAAAAATAAATGACCATCAATCTAAATCTTACATTGTATATATCTGATTTTAAATATTATTTGAAATAAAATTTCTTAACATTTTCCAAATAAGTAGCTTTTGACTCCATTATACAAAATATTTTTAAAATATTGTTTTTTTATAACACATAAAAAATAAATGGATTTTACCACCATAATGACCATTATTTTAATTATATCATCCTTTAATATATTCCATGGTTTTTTTAAAATGAATAAATTTTCAAAATATTTTTTCATTTTTTTAAAAAAAAAATTTGACGGTAAAATACAGAATTTTTCCCAAAAATGATTTAATAATATTTTAATGGAATATCCATTCAGAATGGTAAAAACCCCCTTCATGTTACTTATTCTATATGGAGTACACATTTTAATGATACTATCATTTTTCTTTCTCTTGGTTGATTATGTTTTTTTATGGAGATTGTTATGTAACCGATTACTTTTGAATGGGTTAATCAACATTCAAGGAGATTTTCATGAAACCCATTTCATTTCCATAGGTTAATCCTGATATAATGATATTATTATGGATTCCAATTATTTTTATGATAAAATAATTTTTTAATTATATTTTTATGGAATCCATTTATTTTTACTAGATAATCATGTTTCTAAGTTATTTTTATTGAACCCATTTATTTTACACACATTAATCATGATATAAAAGAGATAATGGATGTCTTTTAATGATTCTGGTGAAATAAATGCTTCATGTGCTTTATTCATTTCCTTGTTCAAGTACATTGATTATATGACAGGCGCACCCAAATAGCGATGGGTTTGGCCAATATAACTTAAATGATGTGTGCACCTAGATAGTGATCCATTGCATTGAGTAATGATTATGTTCTCTAGAACAATATTAATATCGCATGGATTGTGATTATTGATTCTTATGAATCCATATAGTTTTTTATCCTTATTCCACATTTCATGACTGATAATTCAAGTTTGGATGGAGTTATTCTTTGTTTTGGGGATTCACTGTGAGTACATCTTAATACCATTACATACTTTGTATGATCATTGTTAAAATGAAATTACTAATGATTATGTTTACAATTTCTGAATAAATTTATACTACACAACTTATGTTTCCTTTTCCCATGTCTTTCAAGAATGATGATTACTATATTATGAAAAGGATGTATATTATATGGATGTTCTTGTTGACTTAATGTGAAATAATAAAATTCATGTTATATGGGAGACATTATTATTTAAATAAATGGGTATTTATTATATAAGTGTTTTCGGTATTAAAATAAAACATTTAACCAAAAAGGTCCTCAATAATTTCAGTGATCCAATATTTCTATCACATATTATATGTTTTTGATGTAGAAATTTGGGTTAACTTAATTGGTCTCAAAGTTTAAAATTTAATATTTATGATTTCAAAATCATATCTAGGCATTTTCTTTTAGGAATGTCATTGTTGGTACTACAGGATGGTTTAGATAACATTTGATATTAATATTTTTTCATCTTATGGGTTATGAATGCCATCACAAGTTTATAAGTTTTAGGTTGATCATGAGTTTAATGGTTTTGAAAACCATTAGTGTTTTTAAGATATTAAATGAATAATGCTATTTTTAACGAATTTTCATCATATTTTTGGGAAATTTATAATGAAATAATTTTAAGACAAATTATAAAATAATTTTTGGTAGATGAACCATAAATTCTAGGACGGTCATGGGGCCTGAACCAACTATCGAATTGAAAAAAGGGTGTATCACCTACCACAAAAATATATGATATCCTAGTTAGTAGAAATATTTCTTTTTTTCATAGATAGTTTCAAATTTAATGATAATTTTTATTTATAGGAAAAATGATTTCTCATATATTTAACCGGTGGATTGAAAATTTATTTTATTATTAAGTGACTAAAATCAACTCATGAGAGGATGACTATAATTTTTTGAAACGTCTTACCATGTGAAAATATTTTTTGTTTTGGTCAATGTATAATGGATGGTTAAATAGTGTTATTGTTTCCTTTATTTCTACGTGTCCCTTTAAAAATATGATTTTAGAGCTTATGAAAGAAAAAAGGTAAATTTTAATACTCATTGTCTGCCAATAATTACGAGATTATAGACGAAATTGATAAAAGGATAAAATTATACTAATACAATAATTATATTTCCTTATTCTAGTATTTTAGATTGAAAGTTAATTCCTCAAATCTAGAAATAGGATATTGAAATAGAATTTTATTCTATTTCCATAATTTCAAATGATATCATTGATTTTTTTCACAAGTCTTTCATTTATGGTTTTCTAGTTGTTTACATTCTCTAGATTATTCACTTTCCTGTGATTGATGGACTATGTCACTCTATATAATTTTTTGGGAATTATACATTTATTATGTTTCCAAATACCCACATCACACATATATTCTACTATTTGGGAAACAAGTATGTTTTATTTTGAATGATTCTCATACCTCCATTTCCCTCTTAGCAAGAAGATTTTTAATTAAAAAATATTGATTTTGGTTCACAAAATATAGTATTTTTAAATTTTGAAACAATATTTACCGAGATAAATTTCAAATTTCAAGGATGAAATTTCTTGAATGTGTAAATATGTAACACCCAGATATTTCAAAAGAGTATCATTAAGTTTTATAACATATTCGACAGGCAATACCGATCTTAAAAGACATGTAATATATACAACCCTTGTAATCAAACCATTAAATTGGAAGGTATAAATAGTTTTAATTGAATTTGGAAGTATATATATATATATCATATTCAGTAGATATTATTTTAAAAAATTATTAAATAAACAATCAATTTTTAGTTATGTGATTTTATTAATCAAAAATATGTTTTCTTTAAAAATGTTTTTATTTCTATTCGTGAGAAAATATTATAAATAATTAGTTTCTCATATATAAAATTTACTTGATAAAAATAAATTCATTTCATAATTAATTATTTAAATATTAACTTAGTCTGAAATATATGGGTTTTTTAGAAAATGTTAATTTTTTAGTGAATAGTAAAAAATACCAATTTTGTTGTAAAATGTCATTTGATCTCAATAAATTATGTAATATAAAAGACAATTTATATCTTTAAAATTATTTATTTTAAATAAAATATTTTTTAGTAATATTAAATCTAAATAATTATATATTAATCATTTTTATATATGATTTTGGTTTTAGTGAATTTGTGGGTTTAAAAATAGTTTTTTCAAAAAAAACAATTATATGGTGGATAATGTTTATCAATTTAAATTAATTTAAAAATACCTAATGATGAATTATTTATATTTAATTTTTTTTATATATAAATAAATACTAATTGATATTTCTAAAATAAATATTATTAGTCATGGAGTTAAAATAAAATCTTCATTTTCCTGAAAAATACACTTCTTGAAAACCATCATTTTTATTATGTTTACGGGATTAATTTTAAATTAAATGTACGATTTTATGTGAACTAAATGTTGTAAAATGAATTCTATATTTTTCCTCATAATAATTTATATTGTATAATAAGGGAATCTTAATTTTTAACCACAATGAATAGTGAAATTAGTATAAATTAATGGCCATTATCAAGGTAAAAACAAGTTTATTGAGGTGTTACACTAAATAAATAAACATCTATATAAACAAATAACTTGTCAAAAACTATGTGTGTGGAAATATTGTGACCTTATAATGTCTATTTATCTATAATGGTCAATTTTTTATTCTTTTTTCATGTAAAAATCATGGTTGTGTTCCACTCACCACACTTATAAAAGGCTACCAACTATCCCCTCCTCTTTACAATATCTACCAATGTATTATCAGACAAAAACTACCCAAATAACTTCCAAAATTACCTCTCATAATTTGATGGGTCTTGTTTTTTTTATAATATGATTATATGAATAATTTGGTTATAATACTGAAGTGGTGATCCCAAAATAGTTAAAATTTCAAAATATGTGTTCTGTTTTATTTCATCATTCAAATCATTCAAATATTCATAAAACATTATCATAAAGTAGAAATAGTATATAATATAAAATAAATGATATTAAGTTAATTTAATATCCAATATCCATCTCTTGGTCTGTAAAATGGGATAATAAATCATTACATAAGTGTATAAAGGACTATCACCTCGTGAACTGATGTCATTAATTTTCCATTATAATTTCCCATGGATTGATATAATGATGGATATAAAAGTATACATATGATATTCATAAAATATTTTTTATTATAGAGTTATTATTTCACATGTATCGTCTTAATTTCTATCCTGGTAGGGATATGATAACATCAACCATGTATACGAAGGATTATGTCCCTACAATGGGATGTGATTGGTTTTTCACTCACGCTTTACATTGAAGGTAATCAAGATAAATATAATTATTATATGTTATATAAATGAATATATAATGATATGAATTAAATATTTATCATTCCTAAAATATAATTTATCATTTCATTTCTTACACTGAAAGATAATATCATCATTCGTGTACATGTGGACTACCTCCTCTACAAAGAGATATGAATTTTTTAAATCACCACATCATTAGGATGATTAATATAATTATATTCAAGTAAATAATATTTTATTTATAATTTTATGATAATTTTGTAAATTTAAAATAATACATACATTTAAATAATATTCATTCAAAAATGGAATGGTTATGCATGCATATGTATGTCCTACTATCTCCACTATCAAAATATATATCATTTTTCATAATCATTTTTATGATTGTTTTTAAAAATATAACTGATGAATATATATAATAAATATTTCATTATTAATATTCTGGATATATTTGAACAGTGACCTCTTTGACCATGGTTAACACACATAATCTCTTTTCAAACAATAAACTGAATGTCCTCAAAAACAGATATTATGGACTTAAGTAATTATGTATTTTTGATATGTCACTAAATAGTAAATAAAATTATTTATTTAAGAATAAATTATTAAATTTTAAAAAAATTCTTTAAGAAATAAAACATATTATTTCGAATTATTATATATTAGTTAAATAACATACATAGAATGTTTGGGCTTAGGGTAAGTGTTTTCGCGTCTAAATTTTTACTTCTATGATTTATATTCCATATTCACCACTTATTCATATTATTTTTTTTATATAATTCCCATGAAGGTGTTTTATGAATATATTGATGAAAATAATTGTGATTTATAAGTACATATGAGTCTATGTTTTTTTATTGCGGAATTATCTAGATATTTCCTAATTTAAAAGGGATTTTGTTTCAATTTCCCTTTATTGAAGAATATTTTAATATTTCACACCTATATATCTTATGAGGTGCATATAATGACTCATTTGATATGTTATATCATGAATATTCTTATATTAATTACACTTAATTTATCATTTAAATATATTAGATAATTTTTCTTATAATTGAATATTTACTACAGTGTAAAACTCATTAGGTTCCAATATTCTTATGTCTCGATGGTTTATGTTCCATTTTCAATTGGATAAAATAATATGAACTTATTATTTTGAAAAATAAATATTTGTTTTACATTATTGATTAATGTGGTTAACATGTTTGATATCAATTTCCTCCCTTATTTAATAAATAAATTTCAAGAATATTTTTTTATGTGATTTTGATCATTTATTTTCTTTTATATAGGGTATATTTTCCTTCTATATCCTTTTTTTAAAAAAAATCTAATTTGTTCATTTATAAAAAAAAATTATTTCACAAACCCATTTATATTAATATATTCCATTATTTTAAAGGATTTTGGGAATCAATTTCTTAATCTTTTTGAAATGAATCAATTTTTACTCCAATTTATAATTGTTTTTGAAAAAAAAATCAATTTTTAATATTCCAACTATGATGGGATTTTCTCATTTTCAAAACCACAATTTTGTTTACCTTTAGTTATGTGATTCAAGGGATATTTTCAATGAAATTGTCATTGAATATATTTTTTTATTATTTAATTTCTAAACATGATTTTAAAATGAAAAACGATAGTTTTCCCCCAAAAAATTTGTTATTATAATGGTATTTTAATTCATCATTTTCAACAACACATTCATTTAAATATTTTCCACAGATTAAATTTTGTAATGATACCTTACTCATTCTTTGATTAGGTGGATTATATTCTTTTAGAATAGATTGTTATTGAACCTAATTATTTTTTTCATGTTAATAATGCTTCGAATTTGTTATTAGGAAAATTGTTTCATATCAATGGGGAAATCAAGTTTCAAAGAGATTATTATAGAACCTATTTATTTTCTTTGATTTAATCATGATTCAAATATATTATTATTGAAACCATTTCCTTAACATTGGTTAATAATTTTTCAATGATATTTTCATTGAAACTACTTCTTTTCCATGGTTTGATATTGTTATAAATAGAATAATGGTTATTTTATGAGGTTTAGGGAGAAATTAACTATCTATTTAGTCTATCCATGTTGTAGATAATAGCTATTTATTATACGATGGGTCTACTAATATAGAAGTAAAGTGATCTCTATATATCATAAATTATGGGTGTTATAAAATAGAACTCCAATGCATTTTGAAATGATTTTTTATCTAATGAATTATATTAGAATCATCCAAATATTTATTCCAATTGTAAGGCTTATATGATGATGATGTTACAAGATAACAATACCTCTAATCGATGATTTCCATGGACTTATAATGTTTCATTTGATCAAGATCAATATTTCATAGATTATTATTATTTATTATTATAACTCTTTAATTTATTGATGAATTATTCCATGTTTCAGGATTGATGATTTAGTTACTGATGGGTATGCATTATTTTACTCTTCACTCGACCACTCTAATAATTTCAACATACCCTTACTCTATTCTTATGCTCATTCGTGAAATTCAATTTTAAATAATTATGTTTAGCATTACTGATCATTTGAACTAACACATATTATGATTCCATTTCTATATGATACCAACAATGATGTTGAATTAATTTGGTTTAGAATTATTCCATATGTATAATGCTTATGACTCAACATCAAATAACAAAAGATAGGATAAGTGGATGAAGTTATAATTTAAATACATGTGTATTGTTTAGGTAGGGGTTTTACTAATTCTATAAAACAATAAACCTAGATGTTCCTTGAGAATATAAGTGATCAAATATTACATTTTTATATTTCATGTTTTGCATGGAATAAATTGGGTCACCTTCATGAGTTTCAAATATGGATTTGTAATGTTTAAGATTTCAGCACATGAAATGAGAGAGAGAGTTTGGGGATATTGTACACTTATTAAATACAATAGGTACACCCTAAACAGATATATCCCTAAAAATGATCAACTTCTCATATTATTTAAAAGTTAAAACCATTATTTCATTTTCAATTACGAGAACTATATTATATGGGATATTATATATGTATTCCATACATTGAATAAAATCAATCATAATATCACTCGCTTAGTTAGGTTTTAGTATTATTAAATCATATGAGAAAAAGATATTCTAAATTTAAAGTAGTATATTGATATAACGTCTCCAAAATTGACTCTTCATCCCTTATAGAAACTCCCCAAAACAAGGCCAAAATAGTCCAATATTTTGATGGTCTATAGAAAATTTTCCTATATTTAAATTAGAATCTATAATATAGGTATATAATTCACCCTAAATATATTTTTTGTATGCTTATATATAGATTTAAATGATCATCACCTCATTTTCATTTATGAAATTATTTCCAAGGAATACATAAGAACAATATATCTAGAATATGATGAAATCAATTGGAGACTCATAGAAAGTTGGATTATAGTTTTTAAGACCTTTAAAACCCCTTATATCACACACATTGGGGTGTATTAATTGTAATAATAGTAATAATACACTATAAAAAGTCATAGATATTCCACAACTTGTGAATATATAATTTTTTGTTTAATAATTATTTAATAAAATATATTTAAGGGTAGATATCAATAAAACCTACATCAGAAATTTGATGACAACACTCTAGTAACTGAAAAGGCCTACACTATAGCTTTCATCTAACATAAACCATGTTCTTGGGATTTGTTTCCTTAATCTCGTTTGTGGTATCACCATGGTAATAGTATTTTATCTACCATTGAATAATATTCTATCCGCTATGTCCAGATTGAGATAAATCACTCATCTTCTCATGGATTGTGATACATAATGACCTTATCCTTAAAAAATCATTTACCAAAACTATTCAAATTAACCATGGAATATACCATAATAACTATTTAGGTTTCCCTTCTACCGAAATAATGGGGAACCATGATGTTTCTTATCAAAATAATTTAAATACTACATTATATCCATGCAATGGTAGAATAAAGTGGCTTTCCATTATATCAGAACCAAGGATAACCCCTTAATATATATGTTCTTCTTGATATCTCCATATCATGGACCATTATACCTCTAATTTGAATTTCCTGATGGCCAATTATCATAACTAGTTGAGAGAGAGAGCACATCTGAATGATATTTTTATAATTTTATACTTATAATAATGATTTTTTTGGTTTAACACCACATATAGAAATGACAATAGAGAAAAATACATATAATTAAATTGAATCAAATTCCTTTTACCATCCTCAGAAATATTGACCTTATAAATCTCATCACATTTTCAAGACAGGTGAAAATTGAATAAAAATAAACTATTTATTGGATTATACAACCACTAGATATCATCATAGAGGATGGTGTATGAACTCATGGAAATTATAATTTTCCATCTTCATAAGAAATAATAGAATGACATATATAGTATGGAAGCTTTTCTATGACAACCACACATGGATTACAACAAGGGCTAATAAATCCTAATAGTTTATAGATAGTATTCAATGAATATAGGTTTCTTAATTCAACTATATCCAAGGTGGTTTAATGATCATATAGAATATGATTTTTGGTAACATAATCAAAACATTAAAAGCATGTAAATCATCAACAGAATAAAAAAGTGATATATAAATATCAAGAAGTCTATATTAATGGTTGAAAATGATGGATTACATTATAACCTAGCACCACTATGTAATAATTATAGGATTTCAATAATGATTATAGTAAGCCAAAGGCCCACCATTAATTGTCCCCAGGTTAGGAACTACCTAAGAGGGTATAAAACATACTTATTTGAGATATTACCCTCATATAACCCAGAAATATAGAAATTAAACCTTGATCGACACTATAATCTTGATAAAACAATATCCAATATTATTCCATAATTCATGAATAATTTATGTAAAGAACCAAAAAAATATAAATAATATCCTAGGAACTAAATATATTGAAATACCAAATTGGAGAATATTACGACACCCATTTCAATCAAAAAAATTAAAAATTAGAACCTATAAAGAGGAATATATATGTGTGAAAATTTATTATCTACACAGTTAGATCATATCTAATACCTCATTAGAATATGTTAAGAAAGAATGGATATTTTTTAGTGAACAAAAAATGAATAAAATTGAATGGAATATGTTAAAAATTCATACTCTTCTAATGAGGCTCACTAACCAAGAGTGATATTGAATTTTAATAAAATAATAGCATATTGAAAAAACCTTACACTAAAATAACTTCTCTGTAGATTTTCTACTCTCATGAACCAACGTTAAATTGAATATAGTCACCCGGAAAAAACATATAATGTGGGTAAATCCACAACCACACCAACCAAAACCTCATACAGGGTCCAAAATAATTTTCAACCATCCAACCATTAGTAACAAAACCACCACTATTCAACAAGCCTCATTCAAATCATCCTTATTATTCTATATCCATTACCACATCTAATATCAGATCTACTCATTGCATATACAATATAGAATGGTATCATAAACATGAATAAAATAATACTTTTAGACACTATCTACCATAAAAAACCCCTTCAATATCACATTGCTCTATCAAAAAAATAATAAAAAATTACCAGCCCTTATAGGGAGAGTGGAGAGTTTTGTATATCCATCCATATATCCTTGCCAACATTGGTGTTAAGAAGAACTATTGGAACTAAGTTTCTTCTTTTATTGGTATATATATCTTTCTTAGGTGGGATTTGTATATAAGTAATAAAAATTAATTCTTATATATATACTTCACACATAAGCTTGGCCAAATGAGATTACACCAACACGATCTCATCATAACCCAAAACAATCATAACACTAATATGTCCACAAATTCCACAAATTCTTCCATCAATAATGAATCTAATCTATATAAAATATCCAAAAAATACATAATTTCATTCATAGTTCCCAATTTAATCTAATAATTTAACAAATGCTAGTTTATTAAATACCCACCACATTATACTTATTTTTTAATTCATTTCCAATAAATAAATAGCATCCACTGAAGTGATATCCCATAGTATTCTGATCCATTATTCATTTATTTGAATCATTAAACATTTCAAATAAAAATTAAATTTTTTTATTACCTTATCTTGGTTACCCATTTTACCAATCCAAAACAATTTTCATGTCTATTACAAACCTACAATGTCTTCCATACAATGGTTGAATTACTATACCAGAAACTCTATACCTACCAATTCAAAATATAATAGTATGCCCTAACCATAATATGTTATTTATAATTAAATCCATTCGATCCTACAAACATCCATATTAGATCAACCTATCATATATCATTTCCAAAAAAACTAAATATATAAAAACTACCCCAATACCTAGTACCCGAAATAACATGAAAAATAAAAAAATAACAATATTAATGAAAATAAATCATAGAAAATACACATTTGTACATTATGTATTCGTCTATTTAAAAAATCGTCACACATATGATTAATAACATAACTTAAGTGACAAGTCCTTTTTGATAGGGTGGTTTCAGTAGAGTTTTATCACAACGGAACATGTTTATCACATCAAAAATAATGATTTCTTAAAATAAGAAACAAGAATTTCATCATCATGTAATTATAACATGGACCAACTGAATCACGTAATAATTTCTCCCCTTCCCATTAAATTTTTTTTTTTAGTTTCTTATAACCCTTATAAAGGAGTTTCGGAATATAATATAATAAAACATTGACATTATAATTTTTAAATTTACAAAAATAAGGGAGAGGACTTGAATCATTTACCATGAGATTAACAATTCAATGAACCACCATATACTAATAGAGGAATAAATAGTCAACCACCAATGAACATGAAAAGAGCCACCCCAAAACCTATCTATAACTACATACCATTAATCCATGATCCAAATCTTACAAAAAATTGATAAAGAACTCCAAAATGATGCCTCAGAAGGATAAACAAACAAATAGTATAGTAGAATTGTATTTTTGATACAACTATTTCAATATGTTGTTTTATCGATGAATCAACTAGACTTATCACTCATGATAGATGGTTAGAGAGAAAAAGGATAGAGTAGGTTCCTATATAGTTTGAATGAAGAGATAACAATAATATTCAAGGGGAGTTTGACCTTTTATTTATAGATAATATCAAACATAACTCCACCATAGTGTGTTGTCCATAGAACTTTCCTTGCAAGACTCAATAAATGTACAATTGACATTCCAATTTCTATAATCCTGTACAATATTCCCCATTTAATCCATTTAAAATATAATTTAATAACAACATTTCATACTCCATGACATTGAGAAACAATATATATTACTATGAATTTCACTATGAACTTCACCATAGATAATGTCAAACTCCCATGTCTTTTTACCAAACCACATCTAAGATAATTAGATTGAGAGCCCCTGAACTCTATTTCCCTTCATACACATATAACTATAATAATCCAAAAATATATAATGACTCTCATCTCGCCTTTTCATTTTCTATCAATCATCATTTCATGTAGGGAAACAACTCATGACCTTTAGAATGACCATTCCTTCTACTATGGAACAGAGGATAAAAAATTTATTATAGCGAAACTATTCCGAGAGAAGAACCTCTACCAAAAGCATTTATAGCCATGAGGTTCTCTAGGAATCCAAAATGTTTTCCTTAATGGTGATTACTAAAAAATACATAGGGTATTATGAAATTTAGCTACAAAAAATATTCACCATAGAAACCACCATGCCTTTCTATATAGTGTGGTGAACCTCCAGGTTGAAAACACACTACTATTGCCTATAGGACACCTTAAAAATATGACTATAAATCTAAAAAACTAATAAATCCTAAAGGAATGGTCATGTATGGCCTACACAATCACATTAGATTCCTCCCAAGTGATTATCTTTCATGATAATTATAAATAGAAATAGATGGAAATATAAAAACATATAAATTTAAGAACTCCCTATGTGGTACTTATAAAATAGCATGGATCCATCAATCATATATATTATAAAAAGACTCAATAATTCTAACATGATCAAAAAATTAGGTATAATTACCATCCATTAATCATATTAATAATTATCTGATTTTTTTTAGAAAAACCAAGATTAGAATAGCTCAATACACTAAATGTTCTTCTTAAACTAATATTCCCACACACTAACATATATACCACCATACCTATATAGATTTAAAAAGGAATTTATCACCTAAAATTTACATTTGCTAAATTATCATAGACCATATGTTTTTTACTTAATTATCATTGTATCATCCTCAAGGTTCATATCACCCCAGTAGATGAAAAAACAAAAATCCAAAATATATCATTATATATTTTACACATTCAATAAATCATATATCACATCCAACTTTGGAAGATTTTATAATATCTAGGGAACCCTAAACACTAGATATAACACTTCAAATTGTCTGAAAAATAATGAAAAATGATTATTACCCTAAATAAATATACATTGTCTAAAATTATGGGAACGTATTGATAACAAGTTATATCTAACATATAACTATAAGGGACACCTCCAGTGATCTATATATAAAATATGTTAGTCTCTGGAACCCTTATATTTTAAAAAATAATCTATATATTCTTTGTTGTGTTATGAAATAAATATAGACTAATAACTAATGACACTCTAACCAAAGAATAGAATAATTGGGAATGAAAATGAAACGTTATAAAACCTTTAATGTAGCTATATTAATGGGAGAGTGGGAGCTATCTTTCTAATCAAACACTATAAAGGTAATGATTTTAACAATGAATATATTTATATCCATAAAATTGGACTATAATATATCACCTAACATCTAGATTGTTAACTCTAAATACTCATCAATTTGAGGATTGAATATAGAAATAATATTATAAATATCTATAAATTCATGAAGAAATCATCTTTACACTATGTTGGAAAAATGAGGGTCTTGATAAGAAATTACATTCATAGGTAGACCATGAAGCCAAAATATCTCATCTATGTACCACTTTTTTAAGACCCTAAAAGAATATGACTCCCTAATTATTTTCATGTGGGTTAGAGTATTAATTAATCCATAATCATGATAATACCATTAAATCCTCCATATGATCACAATATACTGGTGATAAATTCCATTAATGTTTCTCTAAATTTCACTTCAGGAAATCAAATGTCTATAAGAAAACACCCATAATATGATTCTCAATGTGCACCTATTATAGATAGGTGTGAGATGAAATTTTTTATTTTTGTAAATAATTCTTTAATAAATACAAAAATATAATTAAAATATTGAATAAATCAAAGATTATTATTTTCTATTTAAATTTTTGTCTTAATTTATTAAGGGATCAACCATTTATTTTTAATTTTTTTGTAATCCTTCAAAATTAATTGTGAAGTGAAAAATATTTTTTATTTTTATTTTCATTTGTAAATAAATATTTATAAATATTTATATTTATCCAAAATATAGTTTCTAAGGGCTATAATTTTGGTTTTAATAGATGTACTAATTTTTAAATGTAATTAAAATCCATAAAAATAAAAAAAATATATAGTTTGAATATTAATTTTCAATTTGGAAATGGATGTGTTTTTAAACTGATGTAAATTTTTGGACATAAAAAAAAATATGTTAAATTTTTTATTTTAAATTATTTTTAAATGATTTTAGAATTAATTATTTAAATGATGAAATATTTATTTTAATTAATTTATTATTTTATTTATATTTATTTTAATAATTTTATTTCTAAAATTGTGTTATTAATGTAGATTTAATATTCGGAAAAATATAAAAGTGATTGAGCTTAGTAAATATAAAAAGTGATCTTGAGTGGAAAAATATAGTGATGGAAATAGACCTTACGAAAAAAATTAGGGTTCACTTATCACTCATGATAAATTGCTAATGTGATAGTATTACATCCTCATGGTCATTATAGTGAAAAATAGTATGAGATGTGAACTCATGAAAAAAAATTTAAGTGATTGGGCCAATTTTCATAAAATGGTCACATGTTCAATTCGTAGGTGACCCATAGTGGCTCTAATTTTTTCATGCATTTATTTATATATTTTTATGGATTATATTTACTTCTAAGCACTGAGACGAGATGATATTTCGTGCCCTGGTTATCCAGGGAATAAAATTTTGAAATATATTAAATATATTAATATCAATCACTTCCATTTTTCATTAAAAAAGTAATAACTCTTGAATGTAGTCCCATATCAATGATATAAAGGAACTAAATGTTAAGAATCTGGGTTTTACCCTAGGCCCAACATAACAATTTTCATACTCTTCCACTTATAAAAAATTTATCAAGGGCTCAAAATTAATAAAATAAATAAATCTGTTTAATTTCATTATTTTATATAAAGTAGTGACATGATTCGTCTATTTAAACATGGTTATTCCTCAACATTATGGTCATCTACATGTCTTAGGGATTTATAGGAGACATTGGAAAGGGGATATTGGAGGTTCTTTGGGAGATGAAATCATATATGTCTGGATCAATGATTTTTTTTCTCAGATTCAATGGATCTCACAAACAATGAAAACATATGGAAATCCTTTATCATGTATTAATCCAAAAACTACATAGGATTTTTTTATTTGATTTCATACCATTAATTTTTGTTTGTAAAATTTATTTCTACTCCATGAATAATAATTTATTCACACGTCGATGATAGATTTATTGATGGAAGATTAAATTTTCAGTTGATTATTTTCTTAAAATTAGTCTAAATCTATGACAACAGTTCAACACTAATTAAAAAAATATCATGTTTCATTGGTCACATATTTTGTTCTATGGATTTTTCTATTGTTTTATCACATATTCATAGTTGATATCTTCTTTTCCCAATGGTTTAATGGGTGCCAAGTATTTGACTATTTCACAATCATTCTTCGGAACAATATATCAATAACATGGGTTAAAATCCTGATTTAGGGATTCATTTAGGTGCAAAGATGATGTAGGATGATTATGGGCTAAATGGAATGGATTTTTTGTTTAAATTATCCAAGGATTTGATATTGTATATTTTAATAGTGTGTGTGTGTGTGTAATTCATAAGTGGGTTCAATGAAAATAATCCCATTCGTTTGCGATATAGAGGTTGGATGACACTAGATAGATGATTTTTAGTGAGGATAGTGGAAACTAAAATGCAGAGGATTATTCCAATGATGAACCAGTTAGATCTATAAATCCATAGTTATGTAGATTTTAATATGAAATTATATAAGCAACGAACCCCCCCTGCCACACCTATATGGTGCTAGGGTTCCACAGAGAGGAAAATATCACCCACCATGTGAAATTGTCACATTTTGTGTGACTAACTCTTAGTGTTTTGCTATGTAATGACTAATTTATATGGGAAAGGAAGGAAAAAATTAAACAAACCTGGCCAGAGTACATAGATTGCATCTGGTGTACATGAGCATGGCCAAGTGGCATGAGAAGACTATCGGTCGATCAATACATATAGTGTATAGTTCATACAAGAATTATATATATATATATATATATTCATTACATGTGATTAAGTACCATAGGTATAGACCATAGGTACAATAGAAACACCATGTACCCCTTTTACTAGAAGTTTACCACATTTGATGGTGCATAGAGACCCTAATGTCACCATTTTGGACCCATATCAATTGATCATATTACTTTGGCCTACCTACTCAAGGATAAAGTGTTTCATTATGTAAACATCTCTAGATTGTGATTACCTATAGAAGATGAGTCTCATATATATTTTTTTGTGTACCCCATAAAATATAAGTGTGATGCTCTATCGATTCATTTTATACCTAGGTGGGGTTTGTGAAAATAGCATGACCTCCATTCACAAGGAGATGATCATCCATTTATGATGTTGTATCGTTAGGTTTCATGGTATTTTTGGCATGATATCAAATAAATAGAAGTTATATTTGGATTTTCTTTTTGGTTTCTCCCATTGGTCTAGGGTCGTAACCCCTTAATGAGTATTGAGGGATTTAGAGACTATTGAGCTTTCTTGTTCGAGTCCCAATTATGACTTATCACTGGGTGAATAAATCTTGCGATTATATGGATCATGGAGTGGGTCCGCTAAGAACAATAATTTATTATATCATAATTCTAATGATGGTAGTTTTATTTTGACCACCCTATAATGGAGGTGTCCCTCCAAATTATATCTAGTTTTTCTAATTCCATTTTTTTCTCTATAGTTTTTATGAGTTGAATATTAATGATGCTTCATTTTTAGTGTTTTCAAATAGTTAAAATGATTACGTTTGTACTCACCTATGTATGGAATCTTCCCAAAACGTGTTCTATTTTACGTATATTAAATCCCATTTAATGTTTTATATGGAGGAAACATAGCTGGTGGAGTATATCTTGAGATAAACAGACCAAGGTTTTTTCTAACAGGTCACGTTTTATACTAGTACTCACCTTCTAAGCAGGTTGTACATTTTGTCATTTTTTGGGTTTTCGTTTAATTTCCCCCTCTATCGCACTCAGAACATTATTATTGTACTCGTATTATGATAACATTGATTTATGGATTCATTGGTTATAGTTGATTTAGATCGTATCATTTTATGGGAATGGAGAATGGTGTGTGTGTGTGTGTGTGTGTGTGTGCGTGTGTGTGTGTGTGTGTATAGGTACCTTAGGTTAATGCCTCCCGTGAGTGAGACATGAATACTTGGAACTGATTACCATCTGTAAGTTTATTAGAGGGAGTCTTTGTGTAGATAAAAGTTTTGCTCTATTAGGTTTATTCATGATAATGTGGTACCTGAGGTAGGTTGGTTTAACTTTAGGACTAGATTTTGTGATATTTTTGGGGGTTTTGGAAATATTGTTAAGTGTTTTGAGTTTGTATTTTCGACAATAGACTATATTGATTGTGTGGTGGCCTATGTATCACTATATCAAGACCCTTATGTCCTTCCGTTTGACATGGTTCATGTGGAAATTGGTTGTGGGGAAAAAATTGGAGAATTCATCATATAGAAATGGGTTGTGTTATCCATTTCCTTCTTGAATTAGATACATAGATATATGCTTTAATCGTAGTAAATGTTTTTAATTTCATGATACCTTCATGAATAAAGAAAAATAAGATTCCACTGTATGATAATGAGGATGATCTATTGAGTTATGATGATTCTATATAGGGTCCCATCCAGAGCGAGTACCTCATAGTTGTTTACAAAATATACCAAATATTAGATAGGAGAAACTAATACTTGTAGTTTCGGCTAAGGATGAATGCGGGCTTATTGCACTAAAGGAGTTCCAGAGTTAGAAAACTTATACTTTTCATGATGATCTGGACCACCATATGGATGTAGACCGTATAGAGATAATCACTCATGTTTCTCCCTATGTGGGGACTCCTTTAGAACATATTGAAGTCCTCATAGTGAGTATTCATTTGGGATATTTTAGGTGATGGTAGGGTTTAATGGATTTTTCACATGAATATAAAATTTTATCTGGTTCATACATCTAGTCTATCCTTATAGAAGAGTTTTATTTGGCCATGTAGTGGACAATGTGCATTCAAGAGGTTCTGCATCTATATAAGGAAACTATGACTATGGTGAGGTAGTATGTGAGGTTTAAATATATCTCATGATACTCCACTGATATGGTACATGATCTATTATTAATATCATGGAATGTTAAAAAGTAATTTCATTGATATATTAGGGATTTTATGATATCTCTCTTTATTCCCACATATGATGGGGTTTTGAGTGAGCCTTAGTGTTGGAGATCTTTCATGCTGCATAGGAACTAAAAATGCGTGTGGGTAGTTGACAAAATATAGTTGAGACCTTATTATCAGGTATCCAAATACATTCATTTGTATCTTGGTGTGTTAGAAGATTTAACTGACGACACCATAATAGAGGATCATTTATTAAAGGCTCTTAGGATGGGTCTTGATATCTGTGGGAGAGGTGGTTTTTCTCCAATAATTATTAGTGACATCAGGAATGATATTTTTAGACTCATAGTACACCTAATTTGGAGATAGTCATTGGACTTCCAAAGAAAGGGAAAATATAGGAGAATAGTTTTACTCAGGGTGGATGAGATGGAAAATTGGATGGTAGAGTATTAGGAGGTGGTTGAATATTTGTATCAACACCACCACTAACCCCATGTAGTCCATATTATGATCAAGGAGTTGTTGGTCAAGGATGATGGAAGCTAAAGAATATAGAGGCCTTTTCCCTCGAGGATCCATGGATTATATGAAGTAAAATCAATGTCTTTTCTATATTTTATTTAGTACTTATAGACAAATATTTAAGTCAATCCTTTATTTTTACTTCTCTGGTTTAGAATGTAGAGATAATAGTTGAGCCTTCGGCTCGACCACTGAACATGGATACATCACATGGAGGTAATTCATCAATTGATAACTTTTGCTAATATTGTGATATAGCACCTAGAGGTGAGATTTTTGTATGGGATCTCATTTTATTAGCAATGGGGCCCTGTGAAATCACTTTATTTATAGACATTTTATCTATATTCTATTCATAGATTGACTATTTTAAGCATAGGTTATGGAATTTCAACATGTATGGGGCAAGGTTTTTCATTTTGTGTGAAATGGAAACCCTGATAGAGTAGAAAAAGTTTAGTCATTAGATATTGTAATTGATTACACACCAGTTTGAAAACATGAATCCTGGTGTAGTAGATGTTATGGACTACCGTCTCCCTATGGTGGTGTTGATGTATAAGGACATATTTCTCAAGGACATTCCAGGATTTCCTTCCAACTATGAGATAGAATTTGGTTTTGATTTACATCTTAGCATAGCCATAATATCTACAAAAACATGTCATATGGCACCCATAAAGCATCAGGACCTGAGGATGTTGTTAGATGACATGTAGAAGAATGGATTTGTGAGACCATGTGTTTCCCCTTGGGAATCATTAGTGTTGTTCGCCAAGAATTTGAATGGGATCCCGGAGTTATGTTTGGATTACCATTACTTGAACCAAGTGACTGGGAATATTAACTATCCAATAATAAGTATTGATTACCTCTTTTATCAGACGAAATGGGTGATAATTGTCTCAATAATAGACCTCATGTTAGGCTATAAGTAGTTGTGAGTACGATATGAGAATATACTGAAGAAGGAATTAATAAGTAATTAAGGTCAATATGAGTACTTGGGGATCAATTTGGCATGATGAACATCTGATAAGTGTTCCCATGACTCGTGAACTTGATCATTCATCATTTTATAGACCAGTTTTTGGTGTTCTTCATTAATGATGTCAAATTTTACTTAGCGTATGAGTAGGATCATGAATGAAAATTGAGGATGGTCATAGAAACACTCTAATAAAACCATATTTAGGTAAATATATTAAAGTGTTTGTTTTGGTTTATAGAGTTCCAGATCTTGGGAAAAGTCATCCTCGGGGCAGGAGTGGTAGTAGACCTAGTTAAGGTTTAGGTAGTTCTTGTTTGGATGTCACCAAAGATTGATTCCATGTTTTTGAGTTTAAATGTGGGTTTAGGATACTAGTAGAGGTTTCTACCTAATTTCTAATTAGTGGAAGAACCCATGATAGTTTTGGACCAAAATATGAATCATTTCTTATAGATATAATGGGTTCATTGGTGTTTCTAGGTGTGGAAGCTGAGGTGGATCATCTCCCCCATGCTAAAGGTTTTGAAGGAGGGTGTCGAGTATGTAGTATTATGGGATTCCTCAGTGACCAGACATTGTTTTCTCCTAATGTTGAGGAAGGTAGTGATTCCTAATGGGTCTAGGTAGCTACAAAGATATGATTTGAACTACATGATCCATGATCTTGATATATAAGATATATTCTACACCCAAATGATGTGGTGACTCTACATAATAAGATAGAAATATATTTTCTAAAAATGACACTAGAGTATCAAGTATATCATCTCTCTGAAGTATATTAAAATGATATAGAGGTGATGGATACAATTCCTCTAGGACTATTATATTTAGAAGGTATATGGTCTTGGGAAGGGGAACCTGGTGGGAGATTATCTCAGCAAAACGTTTTCTTCTCAATTGATGGTATAGGATTCATAGTACTTTACAACATTATGGTTTCCCCTAGATAACAAGGATTGAGCTTCATGTCAAAATTAAATTGTATTTACCCCCATAATTTTTATATCATGTTAGGGAAACTAAGCATGGAGATATTGATTTTGACACTTTACACTCTCAAACATACAGTAGACATGCTCCTGATGGATATTTTGAAGGTGGGGAGTGAGTTATTCATTTTAGAGGTTGTATCATGGTACCATTTGTGTTACGAGATGAGTTGATGAGGGAGTTTCATACATACCCTTTTGGGGTACATTCAGGTGTGTCAAAGAAATACCAATACCTATGACATCATTTTTGGTGGCTAGACACAAAGAGTTTTGTTATATATTTTTTCTCTCAATGACACAATTCTCAGAGAGTGAATGTAGATCACCATAATCCAATGAGTTCAGATAAACCCCTTAAGGATCCATAGTTGAAGTGGGATTAGATATCTATGGTCATCATAATGATGTTTCCATGTACGTGTAGGGGACCTGATTCCATGAGTGTGAGAATAGACCAGTTCACCATCTTGGAACACTTTGATGGCCAATGAAAAGAATATTTCATTAGAGATATTGGGATTCCCATACAGAGAAGAGATATTTTGACTTTATAGAGTTCCCCCGAAGATCATTTCAGACCATAATTTGTGATTGCCATTGAGATTATGTAGATGATTTTAAGAGACCATTGGTACTGAGTTGTGTTTGAGTGGGTTGTTTTATCCCCATTCTAATAGAAAGACTATATGGGTCATTCATGTGTTGTAGGACATGCTATAAAAATGCATGTTCGATTTTTGCCTTAGTTGGGAGGATCACATAATTTCGATGGTGTTTGATTACAATAAGAGGTATTATTCCACCATCATTATAGAACCATTCAAGGCCTTATATGGGTTAACATAAATGTAAATAATTTATTTGAATTCTCTAGATGTGTCAGAAATCATGGGTCAAGAGTTTTTTCACAATATAAAATTGAGGTTTTGTATCTTCTAGAAGTTGACGGGGACTGAAAAATGTTGTCACATGTCATATGCAGACCACAGACAGAGGATACTAGTGTTCAAGGAGGGGGAAAATGTTTTCTTAATGGTCTCACCTCAAATTGGATTATAGAGATCTTAATTGTGAAAAATAATATCTCTAATATTATTTACAGCTTTCTAAATACCATATAGATTTGGTGAGGCGGTGTACCTCTAGGCTCTACCATTGTAGTTAGAATTGGTAAACAATGTATTCCATATATCATAGATAAATAACCATGTTTGTAACACATCCAATGTTATCAACATAGGATATATAGACAATAGTGATGGATATACCTTTTCTAAGTACCAAGTGGTGATCATGTATCAAAAGGAGAGGAAGCCCAGATGTGATCCTTGAACCATCATCATTTTCTATATGTTTTCCTCTTTTTTGAAAGAAAATCTCTATTGTTGGGGAGAATCTAACAACAATAATATTTTTATATATTTCATTATAATATTATATAGATTATTTTATGATCCACAAACTAAGACAGAAGTAATACTGAGTAATGATGTGCCCAAAAATAATTTTTGAAATATTTCAATTATATTACTATATTGTGCATGTAGTTTTTCTAGAAATGATTAACAACAACCTAATGGGGGTTTAAATCATAAAAATGATGGAACTATTTAGTTTATAATGTGGGTTTTACCCTATCCCTGACTGAAACATTATCAGTATTTGGGGTTTTTGAAAAATGTTTTGTGGAAAATGAATTCATAAAATAAATAAATTGGTTTTTTAATTATATTTTAGTTGACGTTGATACCATATCCCTCTATTTAAAATCATGTATCCCTTAACCATAGTGTTATATGCATAGCCTATGGAATGATAGGATCTTTTACTGGATCATTGGTAGATGGTGTCAGATCAGATGAGATTGAGGATCATATGGTAAAGGATTTTGTGGATCTTTTAGAAAACATCAACAAGTGATTTTTCTTCATATATTATTGATTAAAATTATAGTTAGTATGTTTTTTATGTTTGATTTTACCCCATTATTTTTCCTATGATAAATATGGATCAGTTCCATGAATATGAATTGATTCATTCATTGAAGATTTATTTATTTATGAATGATTTAATTGTTCGTTGATTATTTATTTTTCATTCAAAAAAATTTTTGGAAATGGATTGAGGGAGAACAAAAAAACTGAGGTTAGTTCCTTACTTCCATTAGTTTATGTATTTATCCACTATTTCATTGCACGTTCATTATTATTATCTTTTATGGAAAATTTTTATCCAAGACAGAATATTTGATCATTGTGTATCTATCCATTGATGAAACAGAAAAAACCCATGGATGTTATTAATGACCAACGGTGTGATTGAGCTGTGATGATGATGGATGACAATCTATAGAGGATCTGAATGAGTTGGTAATTTATGTTAATCACATATTTGATGGTGTAATTGTTAATTGTGCATGTTAGTGCTTGTCGATAAGATTCAAAACATAGTATCCCAATCTATGATGATGGGGAGGTCTTTCAACCCTAAGTAAATGGTTCCAAATGAGAAATGAAGTGGAACAAATGTAGTTGGTTTCTCAAAATAGGAACCTGCATTATTTATAAATGTCGAATTACACAAAGTATAATCCGGAATTACATTCTTTGGGGGGACACCTTTATATGGAATTAAGGTTTCTATAGAGAGAAAAATTTCATATTTTGTGTAAACCTATCACTATCCATGTGACTCATTCTAGGTAAATCGATATGTAACTCAGAGGAAACATAGTCAGGAGGATACTATAGTATATAGGCATGGTTAGACTATGCGGACATGGTACATTGTAAAGAGGCTTGCTGAGGTGGCTCATGTAGAGTGTTGGATGATATCTATATTCCTTTTATAACTCCTAAACAACGTGTATATCATGATTTTAATTCCATGTGGTAAAGTAAAACATAGGTAGACTAGGGATTAGCTGAACACACCATGGATCCCTATATCACACCATGTACCCCCATTGTGGTTGTTTAGTGACATTTGTTTCATCAGTCTCATCCTATATAGATTTAGTGTGTCCCCTTTGGCCTATCCTCTTGAGGGAATAATATGGAATTAAGTCCACCTATTTTGATTAGGATCCCCTCAGGAAGATGAGTCTTGGTAAGAGTTCTCGGTGTCCCTCTAAGAGACAATAGTGTGATCTTATATCATTTATTTTTATACCCTAGTTGGTTTCATATAATAGTCATCACCTCCATGCATGGTGTATTAATACTCCATCCAGCTATCTGTATTAATAGGGTTCTCAATTTTCATCACATATGATCCCATATGTAATGAGTTTATTGATATTAGGATTTTGGCTTACCCCAACAGCTCTGTGTGTGGCCCCTTATCTGAGTATGGAGAACTTAAGATATGAGTGATATTTTTTTTGGTAGGACATAATGATCATGACCTCTTCAATTAGTGTATCTAGTGAAAACTTTACAAGGGTAGTGGCTCCTCTCGAAATGAACATTAATTCAGACAGATTTATGTGGCTAAAAGTTTGGTCATGACCACCTGGAGGCATGATGTACTTCCTGAGTATATCAGGGTGTTTTTATTCATTTGATTGTTATATCATTTTTATGATTAGAATATTATTGAGGTATTCTGTTTAGTGTTTTTATGGTGTCTTATTGGTAGTTGTTATATTCACACCTGAATGGGATCTTACCACGTGTGTCTTTTCTTATACAGATGAAGACTCATTTGATGGTGTCTTGGGAGTACATATATATGGGGAAGCATAGCTTGATCTGGACTAATTGAGGTCTCTTTCAGGTTATCACATATTATAGTTTTCCTCACCTTCTGAGAAGGTTGGACCTTCTATAGTTTTTATTTGGTATTTTCCACTATATCTCTTTCAATATTTTACTGTCTTACTCTGATTTGCGATCAAATATATATGAAGATTATGGTATCACATTTTTTATTTAAAATTTTAATGGGATTCTAGTTGCGTGTTCGTGTGTGTGAAAAGGTACATTATTTTAATTCTTCATATACCTCTGATATGATGACTTTATATTAGTCTCCGGGTCATGGCCTATTGGATGCGGGCTTGTGGTAATCATGGTTTGAGCATCAGTGGGGAAACTCGTGACATGACCATATATATAAATATAACAAATTCATGGAAATAAACTAAAAATTAAATTAATGTGACTAAAACCACCTTCAATTCTATCACTTATGGGACTATAGATAACCTACCTCGTCATTAAATTTTATCAACCTAGCATGCTTGATAAAATCTAGTGACCATGGAACCCAAATTTATTTAATCATCATGGTAGCTCAAGATATAACAAATGAAAATATAATCGACCACTATTATAGTGATCTAGATATGCCCAACTAAGCATGTCAATGAAAACTATGAAATCGGAGAAGAGTTTCATGTATGAAAATGATAGTGATGATTCAAGGTCATGCCACCCTAAACATGTTGAGTTCATTCAAAACTGATCTTGATGAATCCTCACCACTCAGATTAACATTGAACCACTTATAAATGGTTTCCATGCCTGAAGAAGATTACCACTACAGAGAAGAGAGAGGTTCATAACATGTATATCAAAAATAGACATATTCATTATGTCACATATGAAGAACGTATCTCACTAAATGAATAAATTGGAATATCACACGCGGCTGCCTTATATTAATAATAATCCACTTAGAGATGAATAACCCCATAAATAATACACCATTGTCGAGCATTGACAATGCATGCTGAGATCTATAGCCACAATACCAGTTTTTATAGGAAGGGTGCTAGATTGGATAACCTTTATCGCCTATAGATTTCATGCTCACCACAAATGTAATCTCAAGCACCATTGTTATATGAGAAATGAAAAATAAGAAAAAACTGAAAGAATGTGAAAAATTAGAGAGAAAAAAATATGAAAAATTGAATTATATATATATATATATTAAAATAAGAATAAGTGAAAGAAAAAAATTTGAAAAATCAAGAAAGTATAAAAAAATAACTAAAAATATAAAAATAAAAATATGAATGAAAAAATGGAAAAACAAATATTGATGTAAAAAAAAGAACAAAATTAAATAAAATTAAAGAAAGATAAAAAAAATCAAAAAAAAACAAAAAGAGGATATAACATGAAAGAGAAACAAAGAGAAAGAAATCGGATGCAAAACGTGAAATATAAAAAAAATATAAAGACTAAAACTGAAAAAAAAAGATTAAAAGAGAAATATAAATATAAGGAATAAAATAATGATGAATATAAAAGATATAAAATTCATGTATAAATGTAATGAAATAAAAAAAGAAAACTTGTAAAAAATAAAATAAAATAGGAAAAAAATAAAATATAATATAATATCAATACAAATTGAAGTAAACAAAAGAAGAAAAATGAGTCAAATAAGTGAAAATGAATAAAAAATAAACAAATTAAAAAAATTTAAAGTAAATATAAATAGTAATAATTATGAGAAAATGAGAAAAGAAAAACAAATAAAAAACAACACATAAAAAATGAAAAAATACATAAATGAAAAGTGATATAAAATTGAAAGAAAAAGAAAAAGGGGAAATTATAGGAATAAAATAAAAAATGAAAAAAATGAAAATGAAAAATAAACAAAGTATAAAAAAAAGGAAAAAAATAAGAAAAAAAGGAAATAAAAGAAAATAACAAAAAATGAAATAATATAGTGAAATTTAATTATGAAGAAAAACATTATACATAAAATGAAGAAAATAGAAGATGAAAAGAAAACTAACAAAGTGGGAAATGTTTTGAAAATAAGAAACAAAAGAAAATAATAAAAAATAAAAATAAAAGGAAGAGTAAATAATATATAATATAAAGAAAATAGAAGAGGAAAAGAAAAATAAAGAAGTGAGTAAAAATATGAAAATAAGAAACAGAAGAAATAAAAAAATTAAAAAGAAAAGGAAGAGTATAAAAAATAAGAAAGGAAACCAAATTAAATATTATAAGTAAAAAAGAAAAGGAAAAAAATTTAAGAAAATTTGAAAAAATAACGAAATTTAAGAAAAATTTTATAATAAATTAAAATAAAATATTCAAAAAACTCAAAAGAGAAATATCAAAAATAAAGAAATAAGAATCAGAAAATGCAAAAGGAAAAAAGAGATAAAATATAAAAATATTAAAAAAAATTAGAGGGGTGATAATGAAGAAAAAGAAATATAAAGAAAAAAAATAGAAAAGCAAACGAAAATAACCAGGAAAAGAAGAAATAAATAAGATATAAGTAAAAAAAATAAAACGAAATGGGAAAATAAAAGTAAAAATGGAAAAAAAATATTTAAAATAAAAACAAAGGAAAATAAAAAAATTAAAGAAACCGAAAAAAGAAAAAGAGAAAATAAATGAAGAGGAAAAGAAAAAACATGAAATATTAGAGAATAAGAAACACCCAGAAACTAAAAGAAAAATGCAACATGAAAAAAGATATAAATAAATAAATATTTCATAATATTAGAAATAATAATAAAATATAAAATATAAATAATGGAACTTTAAATAAATAAAGAAAAATTAAAGATAAAAGAAAATAAAAAAAATAAAAAAATAAGGGAGTATTAAATAAAAAGATAAAAGGGAAAAGAAAATAAATAAATAAGAAAAATAAAATAGAAAGATAAAAATTAAAGAAAATATATAAATTAGACAAAAAAACTAGAAAAAATGTATAAAATAAAAATCTAAATAAAAAATTATTAAAATAAACTCTATATATTTTTCGTAAAAAACAATGATCTATGTAGTATATGATAGATAACAACAATCCTAAATGAACCATGAAATATTGTTTTTTTCATAATGTAATAAAATATTTGTTTAATTGGATAATATCAAAAAGATTAAAAATATTATTAAATATATATAGGTAATTTTTAATATAAATATGTTGTAAATTTCTTCTTAAATAATTATCAGCTTTTTGATAATATATTTTATACTTTAAACATACATTTTTCTAAAAATTGTTTTTATTTATTTTTTGGGGAAAATAATATAATTACTGGAAGATTAAAAAATATAATATTACAAAAGGATATAAATTTTAAAATCATTGTGTTAAAGTAATCTTATGGATTAATTTTATATTTTTTCATAAAATATTTAATGTTTTGTGAATAATGGAAAATAATGATAATTTGAAAACAACCATTTATTTTAATTAAATAATGTGATTTAAATGTTCCGTTATCAATTTTGTGTGATTTAAATGTAATATAAGTATTATTTAGTTAGTTATAGTGTAATTAATTACATTTGAATAATATTGATTTCTAATATTGGAATTAGTATGCTTTTAGGTTTAAAACTTCTGTTATATGAAAACCCATTTTTAGTGAAATGTTTCCTGTTTAATTTTAAATTATTTCCTTATAATTCATTTAATTTAACAAGATTTAATGATTTCCATATTTTTAATTAGGATAAATAGTATTAGTTAGTAATTTAAATTCATTTTTTGGTCGTAATAAATATTAAAAACATATAAAAGTTTGCTTTGATTGTTAAAATTTAAAATGGTTTATTGGAGATTAAATTAAAGATAAAAGAGTTAAAATTATTTAAAAACATTATATTATCTATTTCATGACCCTACATCAAATTTTATTGTGGAATGGCCTATTTTGGAACCTTTTTGGTATGAATAATACATTAATATATATTATTATATTTAAAAATTTAAATAGGTCATTTCCCCCACTTATAAAAGAAAACCACTTCTAATATCCACTATACACTTCAAGAGACATTTTGTCATCCAATCTATACTAAAATCAATTTCTTGAATCCCTCATCATGACATATGTTTCCCTTATTGATTACAAACTCATCATAAGAAGGCTCTATGTGTAAACCTAAATAGGTTTTTTTGATGAAAAAGTATAATTTTTAACCATGTGTTTTTTTATTTATTATTCTGCCTATATAAAATATTTTTTGACCACACTAATATTATAGATTTATTTTCCACCATATACTATGTTTTTTAATTGAAATTTCATTACCTAAATCCATCTCATATATCAGAAAATGGTAAATGAAGCCACAATTCGTAAGTACTAAATATTTCCCTCTTACAAACTGATGTGATTCATTTTTAATCATTTTTCTTTCATAGATATTTATAATGAAATATTTAATATATATATAATATTCCTAATATATTTATCATCATATAAAATTAATATTTCATATATAATCTTACCTTTATAATGATTGTAAAAATGATAATAGTGTTCATGCGTTAGTGTTGATCCACAGCTCAAAAAAGATACAAGAATCATTTTTAATTACCAAAAAATGTGAATGGTATGTAAAATTTTATATAGTGAAATAATATTAAATTTATTATATTATGAAAATTTTGTAATCATATAATAATACATAAACTATTTCTATCCTAATCTTTGAAAAATATAATCTTTACTCATGTGTACGTACAACCAATGGTCACCAGGATCATAACATTTTTTCATTTTTCATAACCAAATTTTATGATTTGTTTTAAAAGTATAATTTATTTATAAAAATGAAAATTATTTTAAAGATTATTATTTTTTATATTATTTAATTATGATATGATTGACCATTCTCAACCAACCAAATTCATTTTGGACAAATGAGATTATTATCTTGAAAATATATGTCATGAAATTAATTAATTATGTAACTAAAAATGTCATGGTAATATTTAATTTATTGTAATAACAAACATGAAAATTTTTAATATTCTTGTAAATAATTAATATAATTTTATTATTCTGTAATATAAGTAAAACTTATGATGTTTCGGTCTAGATTCATGAGATCTCTATAACCCACCATTTTCATGTGTTTATAACCATTCTATCCCAAACTCACTTTACCCCTCTCAATAATATTTTGGAATTCTTATAAATAATGTATATATATGTCTCACATATATAACTAGATTATTTTCCCTTATTTTATGGTGTAATACATGAATTATGAACATTTATCAAATTCATTCTTTAAGAGATTTCTTTTTCTTAAGAGTTGAAGAAATATTAGGTATCCAATTTTATTTTCCTGAAGAATTCATCGATTTATTACATTTGAATGATTTTATTTATGTGTAATATAGAATCATGAACATATTATTAATGGTTCAGTTATATAGTTCTCCGATATATTGGTTAAATAATTTTTATCAATAGATGTTATGTATGGTATTAAAGAGTAAAAGTATTCTTCTATAGTACTCTACCAACTATGAGATGTTATCTAGGAAGTAAGCCATGACTTATTTTTATGTAACATTTTGGGTTTTTACCATATTTACTATATTTACATGATCATGTGATACCATGTTATTTATGTTTTTTCCCAGGGTGTTTATTCATGTTTAATCTCTTTTATGATATCTTGTTATACCTTAGAGTCAGACGTTATGTTTATGTTTCATGTTTATTCCCTTATTTGCATTATTTCTCACCCCTTTTGTTTATGAATTACCATGGCTATCCCATAGGGTTTTAAGAGTTTAAACTGATTTTGGAGCTCATTATTTATATTAAAATAAAAAACATTTTTTTATATTTTTTTACATAACTTATCATCCAAAGACACATGGACTTTTAGATCCATATTTTGTATAAATGGATAAATGTTTTAAATATTATATTATAAATTTTTTAAAATTTCATGCATATATGTAGTTGGTATTAGAGGATATTCATGTTATTTTTAGGGATTTGTAATATAATAACATAGTTGTAACCCTAAATGAATTTTGAATTATATGAAAACAACGTTGATTTTTTATAAAGATTTGTAATCTCTTGTAACATGATAAAGAATGTCTTTGAATTATCAATATTATATGAAAAATACCTCAGGTTTAATGTGGGTGGAGTGCAGTTAGAAAATTATTCCCCCACATTAAATAATATAGATTTAATGTATTTTATTCGATCTAATTGATTTCAGCAACCCGATTACTGCCATTTGATTACATTTAATATTCATCCTTTATGGGATCTTCATGTGATCACCTGATATCCAACTAATATAAAAATGAAAATCAGTAATTTTATGTATTTTTTTACAACTATATCCAATGGTCTGGATGAGATACTCAATCATCCCTATCTCATTCATGCAGCTTCATCATATGTGGAGACATTATTTCATAGAATAGAGTAATCATGTGAACTCATTAGATATATGTTATTGTGTATCTAATTCAACTTTAAATGAGTATTATTATCTCAAGGAGCATCCTAGAACACATGTAGTTATTTGGAACATGATATCAAAAAATATCTCATAAATATAGTCAATACTAAATCCGTCATAGGTCCAAGTGAATTGGATCACACTAGCTTCTTGGATATATCAAAATATTGTGTAAGGTATTACATGGCATAGTGTACATAGCCCCATGCAATCATAGGTATATAAAACGTCACATGAAGACATGTCGATGGTCACCAGTTATATCCAATAAACATTGTGTACTATTTCATGAAGAATTCTTGTGATGGAATATGAATCAATTGAATCTAGTATCCATAATCATAATCACCAAGACCTTGTGTATAAAAAAGGGCCACTAATTTCAACCACCATCCAATGGCCAATAAAGATACTTCTTCACTGGAGCCCATGATAGCATGATATCTATCAAAGGGTTTGATACTACTGAATGGATTATCGAATGAAAACCAATCGTCTGAGCCATATAAAACCATCACTAGAATTAATAAAGATCACTTGATGAAATGGTGATGATATGATGATTCCAATTAGATGTCTAATAATATTTAAAAATATTATTATATCTTTTCATTATAAGAGCCTCTCATCATCTCCAATATCATCATGATATTCCCTTGGAGCTAATCATGTGAATCCTCTTTGGCTTTAAAGAATTCCATCATGAAAATATATCTTGCAATCTCATGATTTTGACCATGTGAAGCAACTAACTACCATAATTTTATTAAAATTATTTCTTCTCTATGTAAATAGAACTACATTCAGCCAACCTACACCCATATAAACGCAAGTAAATATAAAAAATAGATACAAAAGATGTAAGGAATTATAGGAGATGTAGAAGTGGGGAAGGATAACATATGAGTAGAATGATATTTTACTAACTTTAGACTGATTCGGTAGGTAATTAAGAGACCCATCACGCAACACTTCTCAAGTGATTAAAAGATTTTTTAAACATCATGGGATGTTTTCTTGTGAATCCTCGGGCCCTAAAACCCTCCTAGATCTTGATGTGAATCATTATTATGATCCACTTCATGTTGTTGGTCACTCTTGATTCGAAAAACCAATAATGATATCCCTCGACATGTATTCTCTATCAAATGATTCATCTATTAACCTTGTATAGAAACCTTGGGTTATGGGATTTCATCATGTGTATTTGATCTGGTGGCCTTAAAACTGTATCCTCAACCACAAAACTTTCATTTGTTTGGTTTCCCCTATTGTACACACCCCATGCCTAAAAATGGTTTTGAAACATTCATCTATAAACACTTTTCCATGAATATGGATCTAATGTGAAACCCTTTTATTTATTCACAAAACCCCTCACAATACCCCCCTTGAGGTTACACAACCTCATGAGAAATTGAGAATTATGTGGCTCTATCCTATGGTGTCATAATACGAGAACCCCTAACATGCATGTGTCCTTGAAATTAATAGGAAACCATGGACAATCCCTCCTCTCACCATGAACTCCCTAGGATAGGCACCCTTGGTATGAACCATCATAAATGTACTCTTCCTAATAGGCACATTGTTTCCAACACCACCATGGAAATATCCCTTTGGACATTCAACTTCAAAAAAAGGGATATATGCACTATCATGTACATATTCATGAGGCTATTGCACATGAATATCAAAAGACAATGTGATTCCATGAATCCTCACTAGTCTAATAATTCCCTCATGAGTTCTTGGATCTATCAGTTTGATCATGTGGAAAGCCTTGAAAAAGTTAGGATGATCATGTGAAGACATCCTAGAAAATTTATTTTGATCATGAGAAGAAATGTAGGATAATATATGTTTATCATGTAAAGAAATACCCAAAAAATAGTTTGACCATGTGATGTAGTCCCGGACATTTTTGGTTAATAACTCGAATACAGTCGGTACAAGTCAGGTTGATCATACGAAGAAATCCCAGAGAAGTCTAGTTGATCATGAAATGATATACTGTAAAAGTCAAGTTGATCATGAAACGACATCCAAGATAAATTAGGTAGATCATGTTATGACATCTTAGTCATTTCTGGTTGATCATGATAAGAAATCCTGAAAAAAGTTAGCTTTCTAATTAGAAATTCTCTAGATGTGTCATTTACTATAATGTGAAGAACCTTGTACATGTCAACTCCAATCATGTAAAGTTCATTGTTTATGTTATTTTTAACATTTCAAAGCACCTTTGAAATGATAGGGGGACACCCATCATAAATAGTGTTCCCTAATGAATTTTCCTGGGATATGGTTTACATGTCTACGTTCAATTATGTCCGTTGGATAAAGTTTTAATGTACTAGGCTATCTTCCAAATACGTCCAATGTTCCTGCCTAACATGTCTTGATTGTCTATGGGGCGTGTATTTATTTTATTACCAACATTTATTGACTTCATTATTAATATGTTCTTAGTTTCTACATGTCTTTTCTTGATGGTATACCTTCCAATCATAGAGTTTTAACACCATACCCAAGCAAACAATCACCTCCCTAGTGATAATAAACTCTAAAATTGTAGAACATGGATATAAACTAAAGCATCATTAATGAACAAGAGAATTATGGATATCATATAAAAGAAAACATTATTACTATTAACACATGGTCTTTATAATGTCATTAGCACATGGGTAATAATTATAATATCCGGTAATCAGTAGGATTTCATAAAAATAACTTAAATCAATAATATAGATCATTAATAAGAAATAATTCCATTAATGTAACACCCCGAAATTTTATGAAAAATATTTTTTTAATTTCATTAATTTATTGTGTTGTACGCTACACAAAAAGGAGCTTTCACAACATGCAACCTTGACTTGTCGTGTATTACACGCAATCACGACCTTCTTCGATAGCGTGTGTAGTATGCAATACCGAGTTTCACAAAACAATGATATGCTATTAAAATATTATTAAAACTAGCCATTATGAATAGTAATAACCACTTTTTGAAATTTTGTAAATTTAATTTTTTAAAATGGAATTCATTTTTGGATTTTTAATATCGAAATTAGATTAGGGTGAAATTTTGGTACTTTTCGGATAACTTTCATTTTCTGATGAATAGTGAAAATTACTAAATTTTAACTAAAAACAACCTTTTTAATCGAAATAATTAATAGTGATAAATTATTAATTTGAGTGGTTTTAAATTATATATAGAATATATTTTTACAATTTAATACAATTTTGTTCATTGGATGTAATTTCACATTTAAACCAGACATAAACAAGTGTCAATCTTTTGATAGTTATTATCTCTTTAAAAGACGCTATTTGTTTTGACAATGGGAATTAATTTTTAAATTAATTAATGAAACTGATATGTTTTGAATTCGGTAAAATAGACATCATTTTTGAGTTCATAAAATCAAATATATCTTAGGCCTAATTTTTGGTATTTTTCTGGAAACTTTCATTTTTTTGATGAATAGTGAAACCACTAAGTGGTAGTTAAGAAAAATGAATTTTTCATAAAACTTAATTTTACCACTTCTGTGAGTATAATTTCAAAAATCTGAGATACACGGTTTATGTCAGTAAGTAAAATGTGGTTCAATGAGATGAAAATAATTTTTGGTGAATAGTAACTGTTTAATTTTTTTTACCACGGTTAAAAGTAAATAGGGTAATTAAGGGTAAAAATGATATTATTATTACCCTAACACATGTCCTAATTCTATTTGATAAGTGTAATTCGACCAAAAACAACCTTAGGAATAAAATATGACCATTTAGGCCCACATTGATTAGATTAGGACATTTATTTTTATTTAATTGAAAGAAGAGTTAACAGAGTTAAAATCAATGTTTATTTACTAAAACATTTTTAATATGGGGTTATACATAAGATAAATTCGACTATAAATATTCATTAGATAAATAATAATATTTTATACATAATGATATTTTATTTATAATTTTTATATATTAGAAAAATTAATTTATTTATGGCACAATGATGATGTAGAAATTACCATAATAGTGAAACATTATAATAATTGATATTATAAATACCCAAATAAATATAATTTGAGACTTTTTATGAATTACACTAATTTTATAGGTTAATATGACATGTTAGTATTGATGTATTTAACTTTTTTCGAACTAATCATTCTGTTATGATTTTCACAAAAATCAATTACTAAATAGTGTCAAAATTGACATAAAATAGTTTTTAAAACAAATATTATATTATTAATTTATATTTTATTCCTAAAAATATAAGGTTCAGCAAAATGACTTAGATAAGGTTATATATATTAATAAAACACAACTTGTGGGTCGCTTGGATGTATATGGTATGTTTATTAACTATATAATATAAAAATACAAAGTGACATGGTAAATGTCAATCTAATTATCTAAGAGTTAAAACTAAAAGATAAGGTTAATATAGGAACCTAAACTTATTTAAATTCTATTGGATGAGATTATTTCGACCCATCACCACCTTATCTTCGAAATAAATCAATTTGGAGCTATTTAAAACCGAATTTGACTTTATAATAAAATAATAGTTTTAGTTATTCCAAAGGTACCCCTCTCCTCCCTTATAAAAGGGCACCTCCTCCCTCTCTTTCTCACACACCGTTGAGCCTTCAAGATCGGCCAAACCCTTCCAAATTCTCTTCTCCACTTCCCTAGAAATATCCTAGAGGTTCTGGTCTTCCTCAAATACCAATTTTAGTGCCCTAAAATGAGATCTCAAAGAGTCACTTCAAAGAAGAGGTAATGTCCATTACCGATTCTTTTATCTTTATTTCTTCTTCCACTTCTTCTTCATTAGTTGTTTCATTATGAAGTAATAACATCAGCATCAATCATATACTGATATGTTATTATAAGTATGAAACAACCCTATTTCACCATCTATCCATCCTACGGAAAAAGAAATCACCACGCGTGCGTACGTACGGAATACCGTCTCCACACCGTGGTGTAATCTATTTTCCCCCACCACCTTACTTGGATGGGTATAATGGTGTACATGATAACTATATATGATTATTGTAAAGTTATATTGATTCTGAAATACTATACATACACTCCAATACAATTCAACGATCATGAGAACAATATCATCGCTCGTGCGTACGTACGTACTACCGTCTCCACGACGCGATGGGATTCATCCTCCACGTTAACCATTTATGAATGATTATAAAGTATATATAATAATTAATAATGAAATATATTACAAAATAATGATTCTGTATTTATGTGTATATATATATGTATGTCATCTACTTAATTCCATTCAACTCAATTAGGAAAAGAAAACATCGTTCATGCGTACGTACGGTCTACCGTCTCCATGAATGGTGTATTTCTTTCCATTTACTAATCTATTATATATATATATATATTCTGAATATATATTATATATAAATCATGTTTTATATTCTGTAATTAAGTAATCATGATCTAAGTAATCATATGAATAATTACAAGTCAAAACACGGAGGACAAATGAAACGATTTTACCCAAAACGCTCTTTAACATGGAATTTACAAAAGAACGGGTAATGTAAATCCATAAGTGAACCATATATGATATCATAATAATGAGTATGATTATGGAATAAGTCAATGACATTATTTAAATCATTATACAGGAGGTTCTGAAACATACGAAGCAAATCGGACCTAAGGTAAGGGAAATATCACAATCTCATTTTTTTATACGAGATTGTTTATACTTTGAAATTTATTGGGGTGTGTTTTATCATACACATCCATGTTTCCTAAATATGTAATATTATTTCCATCCACCTACAATTGTTTAAATCCAATTTTTCCCTTCGGTGAGTTTTTTATAAAGGATATGAAAGGAATCTTTTGTCGTTTTTCGTACCAGGTACTTTTTGACTTTTCCGACAAAAGTACGAAGAATGTTTTTTTAACATATACGGCATGAATGGATTCTTAAAACATTATTTCCAAGAAGCTTCCTTTAAATGTTTTCAAGTTTATTTTTAATGAACTTATTTTAGTTTATAATTTTATGACATGTTAAGAATGGAAAAGTGTTTTTGAAGTAGAAAGTATATTTTCCTCAAGAATGGAGTTCAAGTGTATTATCAAAATTATTTTCCATATAAGATAATAAAGTGTTCTGTTTCTATCCCTCTTATTAAATTGATTTTATTATGTTGTGATGGAATTATGTTTATGACTTACTTTTTCTTATATGAATTGTTTTATGATGTCATGATGTTTAAGATTCCCATTTTTAATACATGGGTTATGCTATGATGCATGGTTTACGATTTTGTGGCACACATAAGAATGGTATCATTATGAGATGGGTGGGACCTATATCTCCCTCCAATGCATTGGGTAAAGATTTTATATCTTGTGAGATAGACATGTATGGAATGGTAGGTTATGCTGGTTCAGTGAAATAGGACTGAAATGAGGGTGACTCGGTTCAGAAATGGACTTTGTCCACTAAGATAGTCTTGGAAATGAGTATTTACTAATAAGAAATGATTCTCTATAATTATGTGTGTATGCCACAAAGTTTCATGTTTTATGTTATTATTATTGGGATTACATTTCAATTTTATGATTTATCCCATGTTATGATATTATGATCTCTTTTGTAGGTTAAGATTTCCCAAAGTTATGTTCTTATGTATATGATATGATGTGATTGATATTTCTTTTGTTTACCCTTACTGAGAATTTGTGCTCACCCTTTTGTATGTTTTATTTCCCCAGGATATAAAGAAAGGTTTTAGGTAAAAAAAGGAATATCTTTATGGGAGATGTTTAAGATCTTTCACCACGATTAGAAGATTATATTCCGAGTTTCCAAAGACACTAAACTATTACGATCGTTTTGTGTGTGTTTTTTTTATATACTAAGTATTCCGCAAATGTAATGTAATTTCCATGTATGTCAAGATTCGGGTCTCTACAGTTGGTATCAGAGGAAAGGTTTAGTCAACCTTTGGAAACTAGGATGTGAAAATGTTAGTGAGATCCCTAGAGATATTTCTAAGGTATGTCTAGGGATGTCTCTAAGGCTAAGTATACGTATAGGTTATAGTCCTAGAATTGCGCTAAGGATCTTATAATTTAACCTAAGATTTTAGATATTGAGGGTACTCCCCCTTTACTATGTTGTTTTCTCTAGCATGATTTTTCCTCTCACAGAATTCTTTTTGTGTTTTAGTTAATGGAGGGAACCAGAAGGAATTCAGTTAACATTGAATCCAATGGACAAATTGGTGACTATGAGCAACAAAATTGTGTAATGCCTAGAGAGAAAGATATTGTGATTATGCTGAATCAGTCATCGCGATATATTATTAACAAGGTGAAATTTAGTGGTATGCATAACTCATCAAATAAGAGGAAGATAGACTATTATGCATGTTCGCATGTTGAGGAGCATAAAGAAAGGAAGATTGAGATTTCTAAAGAAGGGAAGAAGAACCTTGAGGAATTCCTCAAATGGAGGGACCGATGTTATCTGTGTGGAGAAAAGGGTCATAGAGTGACAGACTGTTATGGAGTTCAATGTATTATTTCTGGAGAACATGGGCATTACCCAACTCAATGCCCTAACCTAAAAAGTTACTTCTAAATCAAGGAAGTACATATTCCAGGACAATCATTGAATAGGATGGATTAAAGTGTTTATGTATTAGTATTCATGAATAATGTTGTTGAGGTACTTTTATTGTGTATTGGAATATTTTTGTATTAGTCTATTGTGGATTTCAATAATTTTTAGGTACCAGTAACCATGAAAAGTATTTCAAATATTTTGGAAAGCAGATGATATGCGCATAATGAAGGGATTAGGAGAGAAGGAAATGTTTGATATTATTCATGAGCTCATGATTGATATAAGGACTAAGTGATATCATAGTTTGAGGATATAGAATTTTAAGGATTTTGGTATGTGGAAAGTGTTAACTTTTAACAGTATTCATGTTTTCACTAAGGTTCAATGGATATTCATTCTTCAAGAGAATACATAATTAAGGTATTCACATTTTTTTAATTTGACCAACAAGATATATCTTATGATATATGGGGGATAAATGATGGCATTCACGTGATCATTTTCTTTATACTATGAGCTTGGACCGAAGTATTTTAGATAAGCCTAAAGATTGGAATGGTATATGTTGGACATATGTTAATATTGTTTAAGGATAAAACTTTTTTTGATTTTGTTGATGGGATGTTATAGTAATATAGCTTTATAAAAAGGACAAACTGTAGGAAGGGTGACAGCCCATCGCGTCGGACAAGGCTGTGGGAATTGAACCCACAACCGAAGTGTGACTGGCTTTTATCGCCTACCTCTAGCCTACAGGAAGTCCCTATTTAGTAGAAACTAGTTTTATTATATTAAGCAGCATGATATATGAAGTATAATTCCATTTTAGGAACCATATATGATTAATCACACTATAGATGGACTTATGTATTTTTGATAAGTTTTATAACCTTTTGTTTGAGACAAATGGAATGACTGATAATTCTATCACATGATCTGCTAACACTTCACGAATGACAAATTAAACTTCATTTCTTTAAGATATGAAGTGGAAATTGTCTAAAGAACGACCAACGGTGAGACTATTCCAAAATCATGATAGTATTTTTTTCTAATTCCAATTTCATCAACTTTAGGGAAATGATCATGAAAACCAAAAATGTTGTCCTAGTGCTCTTATATTTGATGAATCAGATGGTACCTTATATTGTCACAAATTTATTGCTTTGTGATTGCTGGCTTTTCCATAGCCATGTTCTCTACCACTCTCCATCAGAACATGATGGTTAGATTTCTCTTCCATATCCATATTTTCACCTATGTGGAAACCCAGTGACTAGTTTATTTGGGTAACCGTTAAGTTTCATACTTTTGTTTTTAAAGATTGGTTTTGGTATTCCTTTTTACGATGTGGGTTTATATTAAAAAAACTTTCCAGTAGTAAACTATTTATAACCCGACGAATTTCGAGGGCGAAATTCATTTTAAGGGGGGTAGAATGTAACACCCCGAGATTTTATGAAAAATATTTTTTTAATTTCATTAATGTATTGTGTTGTATGCTACACCAAAAGGAGCTTGCACAACATGCATCCTTGACTTGCCGTGCATTACACGCAATCACGACCTTCCTCGATAGTGTGTGTAGTACGCAATACCGAGTTTCACAAAACAACGATATGCAATTAAAATATTATTAAAACTAGCCATTATGAATAGTAATAACCACTTTTTGAAATTTTGTAAATTTAATTTTTCAAAATGGAATTCATTTTTGGATTCGTAATATCGAAATTAGATTAGGGTGAAATTTTGGTACTTTTCGGATAACTTTCATTTTCCGATGAATAGTGAAAATTACTAAATTTTAACTAAAAACAACCTTTTTCATCTAAATAATTAATATAGATAAATTATTAATTTGAGTGGTTTTAAATTATATTTAGAATATATTTTTACAACTTAATACAATTTTGTTCATTGGATGTAATTTCACATTTAAACCACACATAAACAAGTGTCAATCTTTTTATAGTTATTATCTCTTAAAAACACGCTATTTGTTTTGACGACGGGAATTAATTTTTAAATTAATTAATGAAACTGATATTTTTTTAATTCAGTAAAATAGACATCATTTTTGAGTTCATAATATCAAATATATCTTAGGCCTAATTTTTCATATTTTTCTGGAAACTTTCATTGTTTTGATGAATAGTGAAACCACTAAGTGGTAGTTAAGAAAAATAAATTTTTCATAAAACTTAATTTTACCGCTTCTGTGAGTATAATTTCAAAAATCCGAGAGACACGGTTGATGTCAGTAAGTAAAATGTGGTTCAATGAGATGAATATAATTTTTGGTGAATAGTAACTTTTTAAATGTTTTTACCACGGTTAAAAGTAAATAGGGTAATTAAGGGTAAAAATGATATTATTATTACCCTAAAACATGTCCTAATTCTATTGGACAAGTGTATTTCGACCAAAAACATCCTTAGGAATAAAATATGACCATTTAGGCCCACTTGGATTAGATTAGGACATTTATTATTATTTAATTCAAAGAAGAGTTAAAAGAGTTAAAATCAAAGTTTATTTACTAAAACATTTTTAATATGGAGTTATACATAAGATAAATTCGACTATAAATATTCATTAGAAATATAATAAGATTTTATACATAATGATATTTTATTTATAATTTTTATATATTATAAAAATTAATTTATTTATGACACAATGATGATGCAGTAATTACCATAATAGTGAAACATTATAATAATTGATATTATAAATACACAAATAAATATAATTTGAGTCTTTTTATGGATTACAATAATTTTATAGGTTAATATGACATGTTAGTATTGATTTATTTAACTCTTTTAGAACTAATCATTCTGTTATGATTTTCACAAAAATCAATTACTAAATAGTGTCAAAATTGACATAAAATAGTTTTTAAAACAAATATTATATTATTAATTTATATTTTATTCCTAAAAATATAAGGTTCATCCAAATGACTTAGATAAGGTTATATATATTAATAAAACACAACTTGTGGGTCGCTTGGATGTATATGGTAATTTTATTAACTATATAATATAAAAATACAAAGTGACATGGTAAATGTCAATCTAATTAACTAAGAGTTAAAACTAAAAGATAAGGTTAATATAGGAACCTAAACTTGTCTAAATTATATTGGATGAGATTATTTCGACCCATCGCCACCTTAGCATCGAAATAAATCAATTTGGAGCTATTTAAAACCGAATTTGACTTTATAATAAAATAATAGTTTTAGTTATTCCAAAGGTACCCCTCTCCATGAACGGTGTATTTCTTTCCATTTACTAATCTATTATATATATATATATATTCTGAATATATATTATATATAAATCATGTTTTATATTCTGGAATTAATTAATCATGATCTAAGTAATCATATGAATAATTACAAGTCAATACACGGACGACAAACGAAACGATTTTACCCAAAACGCTCTTTAACATGGAATTTACAAAAGAACGGGTAATGTAAATCCATCAGTGAACCATATATGATATCATAATAATGAGTATGATTCTGGAATAAGTCAATGACATTATTTAAATCATTATACAGGAGGTTCTGACACATACGAAGCAAATCGGACCTAAGGTAAGGGAAATATCACAATCTCATTTTTTATCCGAGATTGTTTATACTTTGAAATTTACTGGGGTGTGTTTTATCATCCACATACATGATTCCTCAATATGTAATATTATTTCCATCCACCTACAATTTTTTAAATCCAATTTTACCCTTCGGTGAGTTTTTTGTAAAGGATATGAAAGGAATCTTTTGTCGTTTTTCGTACAAGGTACTTTTTGACTTTTCCGAACAAAGTACGAAGAATGTTTTTTTTAACTTATACAGCATGAATGGATTCTTAAAACATTATTTCCAAGAAGCTTACTTTAAATGTTTTCATGTTTATTTTTAGTCAACTTCTTTTAGTTTAGAATTGTATGACATGTTATGAAAGGAAAAGTGTTTTTGATGTAGAAAGGATATTTTCCTCAAGAATGGAGTTCAAGTGTTTCATCAAAATTATTTTCTATCTAAGATAATAAAGGGTTATGTTTCTATCCCTCTTATTAAATTGATTTTATTATGTTGTTATGGAATTATTTTTATGAATTCCTTTTTCTTATATGAATTTTTTTATGATGTCACGATGTTTAAGATTCCCATTTTTATTACATGGGTTATGCTATGATGTATGGTTTACGATTTTGTGGCACACATAAGAATGGTATAATTATGAGATGGGTGGGACCTATATATCCCTCCAATTCATTGGGTAAATATTTTATATCTCACGAGATAGACATGGATGGAATGGTAGGTTATGCCGGTTCAGTGAAACAGGACTGAAACGAGGGTGACTCGGTTCAGAAATGGACTTTGTCCACTAAGATATTCTTGGAAATGAGTATTGACTAATAAGAAATGATTCTCTATGATTATGTGTGTATGCCACAAAGTTTCATGTTTTATGTTATGATTATTGGGATTACATTTCACTTTTATGATTTATCCCATGTTATGATATTATGATCTCTTTTGCAGGTTAAGATTTCCAAAAGTTATGTTCTTATGTATATGATATTATGTGATTGATATTTCTTTTGTTTACCCTTACTGAGAATTTGATCTCAACCTTTTGTATGTTTTATTTCCCCAGGATATAAAGAAAGGTTTTAGGTAAAAAAAGAAGATCTTTATGGGCGATGTTGAAGATCTTTCACCATGATTAGAAGATTATATTCCGAGTTTCCAAAGACACTAAACTATTACGATCCTTTTGTGTGTGTTTTTGTTATATACTAAGTATTCCGCAAATGTAATGTAATGTCCATGTACGTCAGTCTTAGGGTCTCTACAATTAAAAAGTTTTTTATGATACCAATATCTCATCCTCTTATCCTATGTGAGTTCTTAAGCATTATTGGGCTTCAAAGGCCGATTTATTATCTATATTTAGAAAATAGGTTTGTTCCTTTTCATGAATATGGGTAGCATTGGGTTTTCCAATTATATATAAATATTCTAAAACCGATGAACATAATTGGGAAACCACCTTCAATCGCCCAAAACCTATCATCAAGAAAACCATCCAAATTTTTTTGGAAAAAAGATTAGGAACAAGATGTTAAATTCATTAAATGATTATTCCCATTCAATGGTTAAAAAGGATTGACTATCCATTTCCAATCATGCCACATTGATCCACATGTATTGGGAAAGTATATGGTGAACTTGAAATTAAATATCTTAACCATTATAAACCATCGGTAAAAATAAGGAAAATTATCTTCATCATTTAACTATGAATGTAATTGAATAACCATGTACACTTTTATATAACCATAAACCAATAAGGTTACTTTTTTCCTCTACATGATTTTTTCAGATTCCTTACAATCTATATGGATTCTTCGAATGTTAAGATGGATATTGAGACTTCTAGAAAAGTTGGTAATTCATGTAGAACACTTTAAGATATTATGACCAACCAGATGGTACACCGATTAGGTGCATCATCCCCCATGGGTGACATGGCCCTTTGGACCCAATATATGTTGTCAACAATGCGAAAAATTCTATTTCAATTGGTGAATTTCTCATCTAGGGAGTAAAAAATCAACAAATTCATCCCAAATTTAGAATCAACTCATAAAATCAACAATAATATGGATCCCTACTAGTCTTCATTCCCATTAAAGACTAAAAAAGAGAATTTGGCCCTTGTATTAATAATGAAACTCTTTGGGAGATTATCCCTAGAGTGAAGCAATATAAACCTTCCTTGCATAATGGATGTGAATGAAGACAATAACCATGTAAATTGAACCACTCATGAGGTTTATATAAGGGAGCCTATAAAATATGGTCATCATCACCAAAATATTACCAAAATTCCATATGGAGAGGTAGATTGAGATGTTCATACACATCTCATCTAAATTTGGGTATCCAATAGGAGGATCTCTCTATGGTATCCAAACGATGAAACACTAGGGTAGTCTTATATCCCTATTTATGCATATATATCTATGTCCCACTACGGTATCCTGATAGTGTCATAGAATAAATACTATATCATCACTACATAGGTGCCTCTAAGTCATCATAGGTAGCATTAGTGATTTTAGAATCCCACAGAGCATCCCAACTGATAGGGTTGGGGGGATTTTTATCATCTTTTAACAAGGGATCAGACACAAAAAATGGTAATATGAGCTCCGAATAATAAAATTTTGTGAATGGATCCCCCCATCAAATACTATAATAGAAGAAAACCCAAAAAATAGTATAACCCACACTATACCATCAAAAACAAATCTATAACCAACACATCCAATAATAAACTCTTTTGAAGGGGAGATCAATCTTTTTATGTCTCTAGAAATATGATATCAACCAAATATGAGGACTTCTTATTGGCTTGAAATGGAAATAATAAAGAAGAGTATAATCATTCCATTCTATAGTAATTTGATTCACTCCATCTTGGACAACCTTTTCCCTACAACATAGTAAATGAATGGCTCGGTGGTATATTTTTTGAAATTATAGAAGGTATAATCGATGAAAGGGATTTTTCATGGATCCTTCTAGTCACCCCATTAATAGAGACAATGATACTTATATGGAGTATATTACTCATCTCAAATAAGATAATAAAGATCTCAATGAAATTTGTTTTGAGAATAATACTAGTATCTCATCCTTGGAATGTCACAATAATACATTCTTACTGAAACCCACTTTTAGTGAGGCGCCACATCCCACAGTTATGTGGAATTTTCATATTTTTTATTCCTTTATTGATTTAAATATAGACATTATTCAACCTCACGATAAACCATAGGGCTAACTGAATTTTTATATTCTCAATACCCTAATCCCAGTGGTGTAGGGTAATTTTTGTATTTCTACCTCCTCAACTAGTGTACTCTAGAAAACATCTGAACTCATCCATTTCAAAAAAATCCACCATAATATTTGTGTAACTTCAAATGCTAAGAAGTTTCTTTATTATCTAATACCCCAATAATTTTTCACTTATCCCATAACCAATAAGGATTGAGGCTCTACAACCAAGACTCCAAACTCATCAATGTTCCCAAGAAAACATAGGTATATGTAGAATAGGTGAGAATCAGTGTGGTCTCTTATATCATGTTGGCAGGATAAAAGGGGTATATTCTATCATATCAAAACATTTCCCCATGTATATTGATTATTACATGGATAATAGTTTTATATAACACCCAATAATGAATAATATGAGTCATGCATGGTTTAGTTTCCATTATAATTACTTCCCCAACCACCAGAATCTCAATAATATAATTGATTGTTATTTTACCTATAATGATTAGATTCAGATGAAATTATGTGAGGGGATTTTGGAACCACAACTACCTAAATCCCCACTCCATTTATGTGAGCACTCAAAATAAGACATAAATGTTATGAAAAAGAGCATGATCCACATAACTCTAAGTGATAGGAGACCATCTCGGAGTGCAAGATTGAATAATATTAATTCCTTATAACCAAATAATTTCTCCCAGTTCATTATCTATGCTATGGAGAATGGTTTGATAAAAATTCAAACAATGAGGAGGTAGGGTAAAGAGGAGTTGGCAAGCCCTGAAAATCACTACCCCTACCACTGATGTATTAGGAAAAAATATATGGTTTATTTATTTTTAATGATTGGATAGAGAAGTAGTTAAAAGAAGGATTGATAAAGTTAGAGGATCCCATGTCTTTGGAAATATCCATAATAGTCCTCTATGTTCTATAAGAAATATATCCCTCCGGACATGTTATTACTCAATATATACTGGTTTCATGACATTAAGCTCCACGCCAATATTATAGTCACATTAAATTAAACATTGCAAAAACATACCAGTCTCATTATGGTAAAATTCTAGACAATTTTCAAATCATATAATGTAAAACTACATGGAAACACCTTTACCACATGATGTAAAGCGACAAAAATCCTATATGTGTCACATGATGGAAAACTCTAAGACATTTAAATCTCTTTGAGACATTGTCTAAATCATGTGGAAAATTTTATTTCTAGAACTACCACTAACACAATAAAATAATGATCCCAAAAATATCATATAATTACCAATAACACTCAGTCGCCTATTGAGGCTATTATCAGACTTCTCAACTCACTAGACACTCAGATCTAGGTAACAAGGACACCTTGTAAAATCCCAAAAGATTCTGACCATAGGTATAAGTCTCATATACTTCTTATCTAAAACAATGAATGATATCATATTTTTGATGCAATCATTGTGTAGGAATAGATCAGTAACCCCATGAATAATGACCATTCAAAAATTATAATGGAAAAGGAGGATAAAAGTACGCATACATTCCCACTTAAATCAAATATGTCAAACAACATATCATGTTAATTAACTTCATGATGGAATACATTCATGTACATACCCTAATGATGTTCTAGTACATTGTGACATCAATAGTGAAGATCTTATACTATATTTTGGTGATGATGTAGAGAGAAGAACACATTCCTATACCATTAATTGGAGCATCACACCAATATGGTCAACATGAATAAGTAGTTACTCTAAAAAATCACATGTTATAACACACATATGAGATGATTATTAGAGTATTCATATAAAGGTCTGCATAGTGGATTGAGATTATACCTCCATTCCTACTAGTGGTCACCATGATGGTTTAGAGAATGCCTCATGATAGGAGAAACATCTTGAAAAAAAAGACCATCATCACAATAGATCATCCCATGTTTAAGATCATACCTATTATCCAACCATGGTTTTTAATATAACATGTAAATCACTCCATAGAAGGATCACATCCCTACTAATGATGTTAGATGACATCTTTCAACTGTTAATGGAATATTGGATCATACCCCTAATTTTTGTATATAAAAGACTAAACCAGTATCCTTCAGAGGATACATAAGAGGATGCTCATATACCATCTCCAATTCCATAGGTCCATCACAATATTTTTATAGGGAACACATATTTGATCCAGGATCAAACCCTCTATTCAATGATGTATGAACAATATATTCTAGAAACCACCCTCAAGAAGGATCTCAATCCTTCCAATGACATAGAAGATCACCGAAAGAAATATAGCTTCTTATCAGTAGTGGGATCATATCCATGAAACTAGATTGTTATTAACAAGTTTTGGAAACCATCACGTAGTAAGCTCATGGACCTGCTCAACCCCAAAAGGCATGTCATCATATTATGGCCATGACACATGATGGGACTCTTATCCCTTATATATATAATTGTAGTTCCCTTGAGGATGTTAAATTCATATTTATAGTACCTAAAGGGTATGATAACCCTTCATCCAAATAATACGGAAATCAATTCATTGATGGTTTCCTCACAATAGTGCAGATATGGATAATATGGAATCTACTCAAGATATCTTCCGTGTTCAGCCTCCCCACAGTGATAGAACTCACAAATAAGAAAAATATACCCTTCCTAAACACGTTCCTATATAGAGGTACAAAATAATCTAACACCTTATTATAGAGAGGATATTGATACACAGAGGTTAGCCATATATTGTTCCCTATTAACCAACAAAATTAAATTCCCATGGTAAGAAGATAACCTATAATAAAAAAAAGAAGATTAGCGGTGGGTTTTTGGAAAGGGTTATTCACAAACACCACTAAATTCAATTTAGAGGGTGTTCCTCACAACCCCCTATAATCATCTAATTTATAGGGTATTTAAAACCCCTTCTAAGTTTTTTAGCATTTTGATTTGTAATACATGGTAGGATTTTAGATATGGTTATATCAAAACCAATGCTAATTTATTAATTAGTGGTCATATATATTCGGTTGGATTTTAGAGAAACTATATATATAAATACATACATATATGATTCATTTGGATATTAGATGGTACATATATAACATGGAAATTGTTTTTTAAATGAAATAGTGGGGGTTCACAACCCCCTTAAATCTATTAGATTAAAGGGGATTCATAAACTATCATTAATCACTTAGAGTATAGGAGGATTTGAACCCCTTGTAATTTATGAAATTATAGGGTGTTGTGAACCCCCTAGAATATATGAAAATATAGGGGGTCTAAAATCCTAATATTTTTGAAATTATATAAGGTACATGAACCATGTCTAATTAGTTCGATTAGAGGGGTTTTTATCCCCCACTAAATTTTTATTTATTTTTTAACATAAATCCTATATAACTACAATTTTTACCATATATTTGTATGTTTGTGTGTGTGTGTAACATAAACACATTATATAAATGTTTTTAAATTCATTATAAACATATATATAAATACATTATATAAATACTTTAAATAAATACTTAGACATATAAAAAAATGTAAGTTTCTGAATATTTTTATTCAAATATATATAATTTAAATATGGTTTTAATGATATTGAACATTTATATTATGATTTAAATTATACATGTCTTATATTAAATATATTTTTATTGTATATTAATTTTTAAATACATTTATATTATATTATGTATACAAATAAATATAATATAGATAGAATTTTATATATATATTATATATATTATATTATATATATTATATTATATATATTATATATATTATATTATATATATTATATTATAAATATTTTATTATATATAAATCTATATATATATTTAAATTATTTTATATATGTTTAAGTATACAATATCAATTAAAAATTACTTTCGTAAATATATATCCTTTAATTATGTTATATATTTCCAATTATGTGAATGTATTTAATTGAATTTATATGTATACATTAATATAATTTTATAATTTTATGTACATTTATATATATTTATTTGCGTATATTTTGTTTTATGTAATATTAATTATATATAATATAAAAACATAAAAATATTATATAAATATATAAAAAAATATATTATATTTTAAAAAAATGTATCATATAAAAATTCAAGCTTGTAGTTTTTATAATTTATATTATTATAATGATAAATATATTTCTAAATAATAGTTTTATGATCTGATGTTATATATAATTAATATAAAATGATATAAAATTTATATAAATAAATATATATTATTGTACACAATATTAAACTATAATATTTATTGAAATATATATATATTGTAAATAATATTATAAAATTATATTTATTAAGATAAATATATTTTAATGTTGATAATATTAAATATATGTATTGTAATAAGTTTCATAAATATTTATATAAATTTTATTTTATATAATATTAAATATATATAATAGAAATATTAATTATTTATAATATTAATTTGTATTCCATATAACATTATATAAATATTTGAATAAATTGAATTTCATATAAAATATTTGAATAAATTATATTTCAATAAATTATATTTCATATAAAATATTTGAATAAATTGTATTTCATATAAAATATTTGAATAAATAGTATTTCATATAATATTAAATATATATAACATAAATATTTGTATAAATTGAATTTTATATAATATTAAATATATGTTAATTATATATAATATTATATAATATATACAACTAAATATATATTAATTCCCATAATAATAAAAATATGTTTTGAAATAAATTATATAAATATATTTTTAAATACATTATATAAATATATTAAACAAAAACATATATATATATATATATATTATAAGCATGTACATAATTTATAAATATGTATTTATGTATATAAATAATTTATATAAATATATATATATATATATGTCTATATAAATAACATAAATAGAATTATATAATATATTTACTCAAATTTTTGTAAACACATATAAAATATGTAGTTTATATGAATGTATAAATTAAATATAATATAAATTTATTATAATATAAATACATAAATATATAATATAAAAAAGTATATATTAATCTATATAAATATATATATATGTGTTTGTATTCAAATATTTATTCAAATATAATTTATTTAAATAAGATTTATAATATATATATATATATATATGTTATAATGTGTACTTACATGAACAAAATTTCAATTTCCATGGTAGTGGAGGTGCTAGGTGTTAACTTACAGGTCCTGGGTTCAAAACTCACCCTCATAATATTTTACAAGGGAGTCATATAAATAATGGAATTGGAGGGGGGAGGTGCGGGGCTATGATGAAGATGGTAGGGTAATTCAATAGGGGGAATCTATTGGAGAACGGGTAGCGATTAGAGGGATAATTGAACCGAAATTGAATGCGGCCGAATAAGGAATTTAAAATTTTTAATATGTGAATATTTATTGGAGGTGGTACATTTGACCGCCTATAATAATGTTCCCAATTAGAGGTGGTTTTAATCCCTCTAATATGGTTCTTGATTAGAGGTGATTTTATAAACTTACCCTAATTTGGTTCTTGCGACTCAATTAGATGAGGTTTACAACCACCTCTAAAATTAGTTCAATATTAGAAAGGGTAAAAATACCATTTAATCTAACAACATTCGGTGAAATTAGAGGGGGTTGAAACATCCTCTACTCTAGCCACCGCTATTTGTGAGCTACTTTACCAACGCTTCATGAAAACCACTACTAACATAATGTGGAAGGCACATTAGCAGTGGTTATGGGTAACGTCTGCTAATGTACTTAGAAGGGGCTATCACCCCTTCTAATATAAATAATAACCCCTTCTAATTGAGGAATTTTTTATAGTGATAGAGAGGAATCCTCTTTGGTCTGTCTAGGTGGAGATATATATGCTTGATGAAGAAATATCCGATAAGGATATGTGCTGATAGTTATCTAGAAACAACCCCCAAAACAAGCTCAATCCCATTTCCACTTCTAATTATTAGATCCCAAATAGGTAAGAAGGGTAGTTCATGATTTATATTTCCCTAAATATATAGTCGAATTATCATAGTGTGAAGGATATTATCATCCCTTATTAAGGATATGAGGGTCACCCCCCAATCATTAATACACATTGGTTTCATCTATATTTGACCACATTTTTTGTGTAACGAGACCTTGATCAAATGAGCATGTAAAATATTTTTGTCATGTTTGTGTCTCAATCATGAAAACACATTGAATGATTTGAAATGTTTCAACAATGAATTGTATCCAGTGATGGGGAATGAATGTATAAATCTACTTTAGCTTTTACATTGTGATGAAAATATCCTTGGGTAAAAAATCCTACATTTTCATAAATTTTGGATAAATCATTGGTTCATATTGTGAAATCCTGTAATAATTTTTTTACCTCCAATCACTTCTCTATGGAAACTATTATTGATTCACAAAACCCAATGATGAAAATAAAAAAAAATACAATGATCCAAAACAAATTGGAAATTGATTTCATAATAAAATGGTTATATTATAATAGATCTTTCCAGATAGTGATTATGTTCTACCCATAAGTCTGATTAAGGTAGCAGACTTAATCTATGATTTCCATGATCCACATTCACCCAGTTGTAGTATGATACAAGAAAATATGGTCAAGAATATTTCTGTAAAACATTTTAATGTTTAGGTTAATAATATCTCTTACCATGTCTTATCATACCATTATAGAGATAGATATTCCCTTAGAGTAAACAGAATATAATAAAATGCCTCAATGGAGTCAGAGATGGAATAAGTAGATGATAACCTCAAGAAATCCCCTCCTGTATTTTGGAAGGCATCTTCACCACCATCTATTAGGTCAGGTAGCTAAATATGGGATTAGAAGAACACTTACGATGTATGTTGATTATTACCAACATTCCCCTTGAGGATCATTACATGTATTAATCATTTATAAATAAAAATTGATACATGTTCACTATGAATTATACAAAAATTAGAGGCCTAAAGATCGATGTTTCTACACATCACCTAGGTCAACTCGATGAACAATGAGGTTTCAATAAAGTGTCTTGGATAATTAACCACAACCATGATAACAATTCAAGGAATCATGACTTGAAACATGACATTATCCTTTTTTATGTCTCTTAATGTTTCACTACACGATATATCTTTACAATAAGAAGTATAAAAACAATGAAAAAATCCCAATTGCAAGAAATTAAATTGCATGGAATTTTATGTCCTAATAACATGATGTTAAACATAATGGAAGAAATATTTATTCATGATAATAAACTTTATGTCTTTAGAATGTCAAATGGTATTCATTGATTGAATACTTTAAATGAAAAGGAATCCCAAGTCATGGTAGTAAGATAATAAACAACCCAACATCTATGGTCTAAGTCACATGACTTGAAACTATAATACACAATTCATACTTACTATAATAGATTATGCTAAATTTAATTATTCATTAAACATGATGCTAAATCTCATATAGTTTTCCTTTATGGAGGACCCTAAAATGAACAACCCATTATATTCTAGTCAAGAGATATTGAACTGTATGAAAACATCTTCATCGGAAGATGTTAAAATATAGTATTAGCTTGTGTACCAAGTATTGGATCCCATGGAAAACTAGGTTATAAATTCTCATGTTTCAAACAAGTTATGACTCACATTAGATGATTTACTTAAACCCTAAATAGCATTTATGAGGCTTTGTCCATTCTTTTTCATATTGCGTAACCTTCGTCCTTTCCGTATAACATAAAACTGTATAGTTGATGTCTCTATTATTCGACATTTAAATTATTCTAGAATAATATAGGAATTATTTACAATTACATTGACATATATATAGACACCAAGATCTTATATTCTACCCTATTCACTAAATGATATAAATTTCCCTTCCCTTTCTCTTAATGTTCAGTGTATGACGAAAGAAACCTATTCTATTCCTTCTTTCTTACAATTATTATTTTTCACACTGACATAGGTATTATGGTATGTTATTGCCCACATGATTGATATTTATTAATTCATGTTAGGGTTAGAATGGTTCTGGATGATGGAACATATATGTTACAACAAACAACGTTACCGAATGATGTTAAACTGCATGGTTAAAATATCTTTATTGATGTAAAACTATGCATTACTAATTTCCTCACCCAAGAGTAACACTATAATTGGTGTGGGTATCCCACCACACATCCCCTCTAGTAATATTTATAGATTTATTCCTATTAACACATGATACGTAGTGACACCTAGATCCAAAATCATGGGTCCATCCATAATAACCAAAAGAGAAAATGCCCACATCAATTTATGGTTCATTCCTATGTGGAGAGTTTTCCATTTTAAAAATATGATTTTATTGATTTTTATTACATGAATATATATAGTGACACCATAATCTCAAATCATGGGTCCATACTTAATAATCAATAAGAAAAATCCCCCTCATCATAAGGCTAAAAACTATGTTGAAGGTTTTTTGTTCTTGAAATCGTTGTGTCTTCGTTCATACTAGTATAATATGGGATGTTTATATATCCAATCCATTTTTTCTGCAATAATAAATAGGTAAACCTCCCCCCCCCTATTTATATGGGTAAAACATTTATAGATAGTTTTCTTTTTAATAACTATATGCGGCTTGAGTCTTATTATTGTATCATACGTAGTGACACAAAGATCTCCAGTCATGGGTCCAACCAAAATAATCAAGGGGAAATATTATCCCTTAAATTATGGTTCATGCCCACATTTATAGTTTTCCATTGAAAACTACATGTGGCTTCATACATATTATATTAGGGTACGTACCGATGACCAATTATTTAATATGGGGTTCTGGGGAAATAATCATTGGAAACCATCCAACTCTAAATATAGTTATGAACTATATAGAGAGTGTTTTATTTAATAAATATATGTTTCTTGAATCTAATTACTATTGTATATATAATTATTCCAATATCTCTAATCTTCGGTCCACCGTAAAAAAATTGAAAAACACACCCTATACATATCAGTCAGATTTGTGTGGGGATTTTGTTATTATTAACTACATGTGGAATGATTCCTATAACAATATGACTTGTATTGATCCTAGTACTTTCAATTATTGTCCAAGATGAAATATAAATATGTTCCATCAACGTGTTCATGGTTCAAAAATGTATGGGGAACCTTCATATATGATCTATGTAAGGATTGATTCATATTAGTGTAGTATATGTAGTGGAACATAGATCTCCAATCATGGGTCTAATAGAAACATGTAGAATTATAAAAAATACACCCATCCTAGAATATGGGTTGGACATATATAGGTATCTACATAATACATAATCTTACATTGATTAATCAAAAATAAATTTATCCCTTTTTTCACACTGAGTATTGTTCATGTGAGCTTTGGAAATCTAGAAAGCTACATTGGCTAGTTCAAATGATACATGTCGTTGAGAAGGAACTAAAAACTACTCATATGAAATTTAACTTCATGAAAACATCCTTGTCACATGATGTCAAACTAAATCACAATGTCCTAGTGGCATAACATCAAACTTTATGAAACATTGTCCATCCTATAAGACCAATAATTTAATATAGTAGGAAATCTTATCCATGAAACTATGATATGGGTGAATTTATAATATCTATAAAGTAAGAAAATATAGAAAATACATATCCCTAAATATGATCCTAATCTACATTGAGGACCTCATAGTCTTCCATGATCTAGGAAATCACTTAGGGGATAAAATAAAAATCCATATATCCCATGCATAAGTGTAAGCTATATACAGAGGGATATCTTTAATAGATATGGTTATGGCATGATTAATCCCCTTTTAATCTACATAAGTATTCATAAGGAATATCATCTATAAATGAATAATACAAATATACCTAAAGAGGGTTTATTAAAAGACAATCACTCTTCATATGTACAAGTTAAATCTATGTATGTCTTGCGTGAAACTAGATAAATGTTTTCAAGAAGTTTTGTAGAATATAAATTCCAATAAATAATCATGTTCATGGATAAAATGTGTTTCCTATATCTAAATACACCCATCTATTTTAATGTGCCCCAAGGATATCATTCAAAATTTCACATCATTTCCTACATCATTACCACATGATGTTAAACTACAAGAACGCAATTAAAGTAACATGTGCTAAACATCAAGACAGATAAATCCCAACTAAATGACATTAAAATGTGTATAACATCACCCATAACTATTCATTTTCAAATTAATATCGCATGCTGACCCCTATCAACTATAAAACAAGGTTCTTTTATCATCTTTTAATAACCTCAACTGAAAATTCACACTTCATGTCTTGAGATACCCAGGTTTCCACAATGCATTCATAACCCCTGGAAAGAAATAAATATATCTATGTTTTATCTTTCTATAAGTGGATCTCTATAAATTATGTTTACCCAAAAACTAGGGGAATCTTTTATTTTTAATAAGGGCTATTTTGCACTAATGATCTAGGACATCATCGTAGTGGGGATCATCACCCAAGAGTTATTTAAGATCATTTCTAGTATGGTTGTACCCTGTCATTACTCATTACCCAATAACCATGATCCATGATTTTTTAAATTTTCATCTCCCACTCAAAAGGACTATGGAGTTCTCTAGATCCTAATTATTATAATTAGGTTGTTGTGTAACATTTAAATATAAGAGGTCCACATACATCATGACCTTTAACAATATTCACTTTTTCTAATTTTGTACAACATTAAATGTTATCAATTCAAGGTCAAAATTGAAATATCTTAAACTTCTAGAGAAATAGATATAAAACAAATCAGGATTAAAACATGGAAAATGGGTGACTAAGATAAAGTCAAGTAACTACTCAACAATATTTACTTCTATATAATTTATGAAAAATATAGAGCATAAAAAAATAAAATAAACTAAACTCATATGGCCCAATTTGTATCCCTTGTAAAATATACGACACTCTCGATGGACCCCTTGGTCTATAGAAAATATTGATTAATTATATTTTATATCTCCAAAATGTGATAATGTATTCTCTAGGAAGCAAGAAAATTTTCAAGGTTCTTTAACCCATTATGAATATTACATTTTTCATAAAATAACTTCATATATTTTATGTCTAAGGCAACACGGTCAGTTCCTCTAGTTGGTATACTTACATTAGAATTTTGTGCACCATTGTATCTTTTACTCATGTTTATTCCCTATAAAAAAATTGTAATCGGGATGGGCTTATCCAAAATAACCCTGTAAGGATTCAGAAGTTATTTTGAACCCATAAAAATTTGTTCTTCCTAGAGGATGTTTGTCCCTTTAAAGGATACCCTAAAGTCCAAGAGTTACTTTGTTGACTTTTTGGAATATGCTATATTTCAATTAACAATGGTTGACATGTTCCCAATAGTTTACAAATCAATAAACAAAGATATTTTATACTATGGTTTACAATCCCCATAACCAAAATATTTATGAGGATTATATTTCATCAACGTTAATTCACTATGTACTTGAACTATTATAAAAGAAGTGTTGTGATACTCCATTATAAAATCTTTTTATTTCCCACACCATATGACTCCATGCCACATTGTATAGGTAAAAATCCTCCCAACAAAATACTAAAATACCCTATGGTTCCAGTACTCTCCTTGGGTTGCCTTCATCCCACTTCCAACGTTATCATCCAGATGTTTAAGTCATCATAATTGTTTCATATCACTTGGAAAATATTCTAAACATCTATGTTTAACCATGAATATAATACATTTAGCCTCATTCTAAAGTCCTATGAATCACCAGTAAAGGACCTCTAATCTTCAATATCCCAATAAACCCACTCTAAAACTAAAAACCTTGTGGTTTTTTGTGATTCCTCTATTTTTTCTACCAATTCCACTCATGAGACCTATGAAAACCATAGTTGAAATCATGAACTTAGGTATTTTGGATCATCCCCAGTATGTGTTATGTATTCCATATTTATCAGTTTAACTTATTGTACTTTTTACACACAGAGACCATAATCCAAAATTCCATGTGTGCTTGACACACCTCTCATAATATTAATTATTGATAGGAATAAATTAAACTAAATGACACCTTATATCCTTAAATAATGACTCTAAACATTATAACATATCAAGTCCATGAATCGATTCTCTAAAATTCACAATGTATCATTTACTTGAATAAATATTATAAAAAACATCATCTCATGTGTCAGAAGAAAGAAATCGAACTTCACAACATCTCATGTCTTGGAAGTAAGACTATAAATATCAAAAAATATTAATTGATATCAGCAAGACTCTAAAATACACAACATCTCAAGTGAATAAATAATACACAAAACATCATCACATATCAGGTCTCGGTAACAACACTCTATACTTAACAACATCTCAACTAATAGTAAGAATGTGAACTGTATAACATCTTTTCCCCTTACAAGAATATGTTAATCTTCCTAGATGACGTCCTTACAACTTGATGTTAAATTGAATAGAATAAGTCCTTATTGTATGACATTGAAATATATAGAGAATGTTACTTCATGGATGGTTCACTACACATGAGAATTCAGTCCGAGCTAGAAGATCATAAAACACTTCGCAATAATCATCAAGTGTTTATGAATTTATGAGGAAAATTGAAATAGATACAATGCTCCCCGTATTGAAAATAAGAAAATATTACCCTATGAAAAAGTGGAGCCTCTAATCACTAGACATGTACTTTTGTGATCTATGAAATATTAATATCTTCTATATTATAAAAGGCACAAAAACTTTCATCTAAAAACCTATAAATGGGAGACCTATAAAAAATCCCTTTCAACTCCCACTATGAATTGAAAAATAAAATAGAAAGAAATGTTTTGGGATGAAATGAATAAGATACAAATCTTTTATAGAATATTATATATTTCTATAATAAATTAAGTTAAACTCACTAGGTCTACTGATCTAAGAAAGAATTAGATTGAATATATATTTCATAAGACTGTACTGAAGGTTACTCATCATCTCATTCCATAAAACTACATAAGACATGGTCTATCTTGTGGGAGATTAAATAACTCAAAGTGTCCTTTTTGTGGATTATAATGTGGAATGAGGTCCAAATCAGATCATTATCCCCACCAAGTCATGAGTCCCTACCCTTGATTTCATCACCAAAAATTTATATTCCCCTTCCTATATATGAGATAAATTTATATAAGGGAATTAATCATAGTATTATTCATAAGTGAACCTATGTTCCTTGCAGATGATATTGATCTACATAGGAGTCTATCTTAGAACTATGGAATACTTCATTTCCAATAACTTGGGATACGTAGAAATATCAATTCCTCTTATCTTCAATTTGTCTAAAAATACCATTTTATACCATTCCATTTACTTCATGGAATGTGTACATACTCTTTAATTTAGAGTTGTTATGCCTCATTATAATATTATTTTTTTGGAACTCCAGTTCCTTGAAAATTTCACCCATATTTTAAATCCATAACATATCCATTTCGGAAGGTCAGTTGCATTGAGTCGATGATCTCCTCTATATGGTGTTCATAGGCCCTTCATATGTTCAAGAACCTGAAATGCTCATATAATTCAACCTTACAACCAGATTCCATTAATTTTGAAGGAATCCGATTCTATGGTGTGGGGGGGGGGGATATTTGACACCCATAAATATATATCAATAACATTTCTTAGAGCTTGAAAAATATTAAGATTATAAAAAAATAAAAATATATTTTTCATGAGGGACGTGGGAGTTTCATGTATCAGGATTAATTTTCTAAGGTCATATATTTTATACCTTTATATATCCATTCTACAAAGATAATTATACTACTTATGTTATAGATATTCCCCTTAACCCAAAACATTATCCATCCAAGCATAACTATACAGTCTAGATCGACCTATGATCATGTGGGAGACACCTCAACCACAAAAAAGGAAGTAGTTATGGTAGCTAGATAGGAGGAAAGGGGTGAGAAAAAAGGTCACATGCAAGGGTAGAAAAGTCATGACACTAGTTTGAATCCCAATGGAGGAGTGTGTTATTATGGGTAGGTTCCATTAATGTTCAAGACATAACCCTATTACACACATCTAGTCGATTATAGAAGTGTATTAAATTATCAAACTCATCCCTCTTCGACTAAAATTATAATATAGGAAGAGTGTGGAAAAATCACTATTCTATAACATTAAAATTTATGGAAATAATTAATGTCATTCGATTAAACAGATCTAAGATGCCAAATTTTTACCATATCATCTTCTGAAACCTTCATCATTCATTAGATCGATATGTGATCAAGAAAGAGATGAATTCCATCACCATGCCACTCTATCATTCAATGAATTGTAGTCTTTCTATCTCTAATGATCTATCCAATATGCTGGATCAAACCAAGACCAATTATGTGCCTTCGTCTTTCATGCATATGGTATTTCAAAGAATAGAGGCATAATGTGAACTCTTTAGCATTACATGATTGTGTATGTACTTCATCATCACATGAGTGTTATTATCATAAGATAAATCCTTGATCATGTGAGGTTCTATGGATCATGATATCTTATTGTATCACATGAATAGTGTCTCTCTAAATCCATCGCATGATCAAGTGAAGTTGAACACGCAAACAACTTGAATCCATTACATTGGAAACCATATATATTGTGACAAAGTGGAGACAACCCCCATGAAAATAAAGAGTCATGGAACGTCATATGAAGTGTAGTTAATGGTCACCAGTGAAATCACATGAACATTGTTCACTATCACTTGAAATATTCACATGATGCACTAAGAACCACATGAATCACTTTTCTTGCACCATGATCACCTAGCACTCATGTACTCAATATGACCTTCGACATAAACCTTTTGTCTTTAACCAAAAAAGGGATGACTACATGTGAGCTCAGACACCATGCTATCATTTGATGTATTCAATACTACCAAATGGATGCCCACAAGTAAATTGAACTTGTGATCCATGAAAAAAAATTGTGGTAGTTTTTAATGATCATGTGATGAAATAGTGATGGTTAATAAAATCTATTTAAAATTCATTGACATTTTCATTAAAAGGAATATATATTTTTATCACAAGTTTCTTCCATTATCCACAATATCATTATACAATTTCCTTTATGAATCCCATGTGAATCTTGAACATCATTCAATCATTCCGTCACAAAAATAAATCTGGTGATTGCACAATGTTGAACATGTAAAGTCACGCAACACCATACACTGGTGCACACAACATCTTTCCCATTGGAAGAAGTACTACCTTCTATAAACCTCCTACTATAAGAACCATTTTCCCGTAAAAAGAATACATACATGAGATAGAGGTTACTAGAGGATAAAGAGATTCATCTATGGAAAATAGGGGAGGGGAATGTTTAGTTTCATCATTTGGAATAATTCTCCATCTAATTTCAGGAACCATAAAATGACACACATCAATGGTTCTATTGATTCTTTAAACGGTATCAGATGATTTAATTTGATGTACCAAGCCAGGAAACCTTCTTAAATATCCATGTAAATCATTCTCGCAAACCCTATCACATGGGGTCCAGTCTGTATTCGATATTCAAATATAAAAACCTTACCAAATGTACCATATATAAACAAGATGCCTCCATTAACATTGGAAAAAAACCTTTGGGGATATGTTGGATTCATGAACCTTTGATAATACATCATTAAAACTATACCCTTGAACACATGGATCAATAATGATTGCATGGACCAGTTGTACACACCCCAATAAAAAAATGGGTCATAAACCTTTGGAAATGAACTCTCATACATTCATTTTTCTTCACTATACATCCCTCATACATGTCCAACTACCCCCTCAGAAGCCCCCCCAGGTCAAACAGTCACTTGAGAAATTAATCATCATGAAATAGATTCTACAAACAACATTAACATGTTTTTGGCCTTAAAATTTATGCAATCCCATGGAAATTACCCTCTCATCATGAAAACCCTAGGACGTGCACCCTTGACACGAAGCCTCCTGAATAAACTCATCCTTGTATGAAAATTATTTCCAATTTGATTTTGGAATCATCCCTTTGGAAATGACACATTATCACTTGGATGCGTGAGTGATCTTGGATATGTTCTAGGGACCACACCAGGTGACTCTCTTATAATCATGCAATTTCATGATTCTTCATTAGTCTCTCATTGACCTCATGAAGCCATGGACCTGTCTGTTTGATCATGGAAAGATGTCTTGGACAATTAATATTGATCATTTAAGGGATCCATGATATTTCAGGTTGATTATATGAAGAAATTGAAGATAATATAGTTTGAACGCGTGATGATGTCCATGATATGTGAGGTTGATCGTGGGAAGAACACATGGACAAGTATGGTCGACCATGTGAAGATATCATGGAATAGTCTAGTTTATCATGAGAATATTTCCTAGAAAAGTTAGTTTAGTAATGAGAAGACATCCTGGAAAATATAAGTAGAAAATGCGTTGAAATCCTGGACAAGTCAATTTTATCAGGAATATACATCCTAGACAAGTCATATTGATAATGAAAAATTCCATAGACAAGTCATATTCTATCATACAAATCATCGTAGACATTTCATATTCAGTCATGAGAAGTTACCTGGACATTTCAACATCAATCATGGAATGGCCTAAGGAAATTCCTTGAATACAACCTTGGATGTGTCTTCTAATTCATACCAATAGTCATAATGGGTCAGGATGTCATTCATCATAGGGAGTGACTACAATCAAGATGTGTGAGACCTTCACACTGAATATGATAGGAATAAAATAAGGAAATATCATGAAAAAAAATCGTGAAATATTTGGAGGACAATCAGAACATGTTAGGAATGCAAGTAGGAAATGTTTGGAAGACACTTTGGACATGTCGGGGAGACACCCTATGATATGGAAACATTGTATGGAAGATATACATGAACATACTCCATGTAAAAACTAGTCCATTTACTTTATTCGAGGTACCCACTATAAAAATGGAGTGTCCTTAATGGGGTAGGGTTATGTAGTCATGTGACCCTTTTGTGCCATGCTCCTAGGATGGTCTCTTTTATGTTAACCTATCATGTTCAATAAACTATTCATGGTTATCATTTATCTTCATCTATTAGAAGATACATAATAAATATGTAACATATGCATCCATTCTTGAATAATTCCATTGAATTCCTAAACCATTTTGATAAATATAATCTCTTATAGTTTAATCACTTATCCCAACCTATTAGTGGGAAAAGGGGTAACTGATATATGATAAATCTGATTCATATTTAAAGGGGATATGTAGGACAAATTATTATAGATTGTGATCTAATGAGGTTCCACCATGGGGTAAGTCCCTCTATTTCCTAATTATTCTTAACTCATGAGACTTAATTATCCAATTATATCATCCTTCCTCATCCATCAATGGAAGTGATGTGGTTTTATAAACATGAATCATTTTATGTGTAAGACCCGATCATAACTGCAAGTACCTTAATGATATCATTGGGTTCAAGATGAACTGAAGAATAAGGTCTTGACATCATTTTCTGTACAATCTTCTATTATCTCTTGTTTCTCACACTATTCAGGGATCATGTTCTCTTAGAAACTGGTAATAATTGTACTAATAGAATGATGTGGATTCCCCAAGTCTGGGTTTTTAATTGGGAGGTAATCCAAATTAAATATCATCATCACTCAAAGGGCCATACTCATGAATAGTTAAATCAAGGAATCCTTACATGCATAATTTCCATAGAAGGCCTCTATTATCTCATCATTTATATCGTAGGAACTCATTACATGAACTATGAGCACTCTCATTCCAATCCTAATTGGATACGTATGATGTCTACTTGAATTGTATTCCATATATTTATGTTTTTTCTCCATTATATTAAACTTCATGGGATGTTCCTATCATATGATCGTCAACTATGTCAAAAAAACTATATATGTTTTGATTCATGTTCTCCAATTATATATTTAGGATACCTAGTAGAGGTTCAATATCATATTCAAGACACCATCTGACTCCCTATATGGAAAAAAACTATAAATCCAACACATAAATACCAATAAAATAATCATGAATGAAAATAAGAATTATAGAGAACTTGTGGCACACACATTTGTTCCCGTCAAATATGGTCTTCATTAGGTCTTTAGCATAGTGATAACTGGTCCTGTATAATTGGTATTGGGAAGGATTTCACATTTATATATTAAATATATAATAAATTCACAAAATATGAAATAATTCCCCAAAAAGGGTGTGATCACCATGCTGTGAATCCTATCAAAAAAAGTGTGTTCTTAAGAATCATTAGGCCTAAAACCCCAATTGACCACCTGCATTTAGAATGTTCGTCCATTCAATGTCATGTATGTGGGAAACATTTTGAGTTTCTATTAGAGATAAATATGGTAACCCAACAAAAACTACTATGAAACCACCCTAAATTACCCCTAACCAAGCATCTGTTGAAGCCATCAATAGTTTTTGAGAAACAATCTTGGATAAGATTGATATAGACCAAAAAACTCAAAAGTGAGTATAAAAATATCATTTTTGAGTTATTCTATATATGATTATTTGTTTCTATTTTGTATCATTATTAGTCAATGTATTCTCATATTGATTATATTTTTTTAATAGTTATATGGAATAACATATAATGTGGTAATAACCTATGTGATAGGCAATGTGATTATAACACCAATGTTATATCAATCCTTTTGGGATTGGGGACTATGAAATATATGTAAGTACTATATCCAAAGGATCATGTTTTAATTAATAACAAGAATTATTTGTAACACCCTTTATCTCAGAATAAATATCATGGTACAGTTGAGTCTTTGATGTGTGAAAGGCCTACAACCATTAGGGGATATTTTGATTCCCTCATAAATGAAAAATGGATTAACAATGTTGTGAAGATATTATCTATCTTTTAATTTACATAATATGATAACTTTGTTCATTTTTTATTCCTTGAAGAGGGAAATTGAATAGCATTGAAATATAATCAAGAACAAGAAGTCCAAATAGGATATTGACTCCATGGCATGTGAATAGTTCATGAAAATATTTCTAATTTAATCTTTTACCCAAAATATCCATATTATAATTGATTTGGAGCTATTATGATTATTGAAAATGATGGTGAGTCTATAGTTATTTTTGGGAAAGACGTCACAAGGACTTCATGGTACACCTCCATATTATTCATCAAAAATGATTGTATGGTGGATAACATCAATAGTTGATTAAAGGAAAGTCTATAAAAATATTTTGTTATTTGAGAAATTGGAAACTATAAATAGATTGTTTTTGTGACCTTATGGTTAATATAGATATTGGTTACTCTCATTTTTTTCCTGTTTATGGAGATAAAAATCATAAAATGATGTCTTATTTAGGCTTATCAGTGCATAACAATATTGGAGGAAAGAAAACCAAACATCCTGCCTGTCAAAATTTTGGGAAGAATCCTCTCAAAAACATTCTAAAGGGGACAATTAGGTAATTATTTCATTAAATATTGGATAATAATTTTATTCATTACTTATTAGATATGAATAATACCGAGTATACTATGGAAGGAAAGAAGGTTCATATCAACACTTAATATGTAGTGAAATGTTTCAACGATAAGGAACATAGGAATTATATTTTCCATTTCTCTATGACAAGGGTTTCTAGAGGTAGTCAATGAAAAAAACCTCTATGGATTAAAGGGTATGGAAGATAATACATTTTCACTACTAATAACTTGGATCCCAAAACTATTTTAGTGTCACGTATAATGGTTATTCATTCCTGAATAGTAAAATTTCATTTTTATTCAGGTTTTACACTTTCCTTCATATGATGAATGTTTACAAAAACTATTCAAACTCTACATAAAATAATGGGGGTTGAGCTATATTTTAGGTAAAAAATAGTGAAATTATTGCATCTCAAGTATATATCACATACCTAGTAATTTTTTGTGGAATAAATCTTTCATAAAATCTCATCCTACTTTATTTTGTGGAGACAGATGATGAATTTGGCATGGATAGTTTGACTTTATATAAAGATGTATACACGACTAAATGTGTTGAAATTTTTTAAAATGGAAGGAAATATGTAATGAGTTATTAGATGGTGATATTTTATAATGACATATTCTAACGATGTTTTGGGTGTTCACACTATTTATACAATTGAATTAGTGTTTTTATTATTAAATCATAATTATTATTATGTGTTTACAAGTAATAAAAAAAAATTATAGCTATTTATTTTCCACAAAAATGGTTATCCCAAATGATAAATAAATGATGTCACATTTCATCTTCTTCAACCCTACGGTTTTAGGGTTTATTATACAACTCATGACTGAAATTTATTTCAATCGCTAGTAGAATAATGAGAGGATGAACTTGGTCCCGCTAAAACTCCCCACATCAGGAATCATAGAATAAATATAATTATCAGAATACCCCACCCTTGTTATTCTATCATGTGAATGTAAGTGTAATGGAAATATAGTATTATGTAATGAACATTGGAACAATGATATTAGGAACATTCCACATGAGCTTTCACGTATCATAGCTCTTAGGTTCATTAAGAGAACAATTGTTGCTACGTAAAGTATGACATGGAACACAGGAATCCAATAATATATATCAAATATACATAAATATATTTAGATTGAGGGATTACATGAAGCTCTAATTTACACATTTTATGTTGCAAACATTGTTCGAGGATTGGATCAGAGTGAGCCGAGTATTATCTCTAATGATCAATATGGATTAAATTCTCATGTATGAGCATATAACATGGTGAGAAGAGAATAACCATTCCCACATAAGATAAATATTTCATGTGTTATGCTCTTCATAATGGTTTTTCATATATGATGTTTTTATATGATAAGTTCTGAGGGAACCCTCCATGATAATATACCAAAAAAAGAGAATACATGTATGTATATAGTTTGATAATCTAAGAGGATAATATATAGATATATATAGAGTACATTCTTCTGCATAATCTATTTTTGGATGAGAATAGTTCATTATATTATTACACATTAATTATCAATTCCATGATATTTTCATCACATGAAGAGGATGAGCATGTGAATTACATCATGTAAGAAGAAGGATGATATGTGGTATTTAAAATCACCAGACATTGCCTATCAATATATTGAAAATGATGACTATTTTGGTTTATTGAAAACATGTCCTTAAATAGAAGAATACTAAAATCTAATGTTGTTTGTGTCATTTTGATGAATGGAGGAACGTTTTTATAATACATGGAAGCTTTCATGAATGTGAAAATGTTGGGCCATATTTCAACTATAAATACTCAAGAGAGATCATGAGTTCTAGGGGATTTCATTTAGTATATAGGAATATTGAGATATAGATATATCATTTTTAATAAAACAAATACATCATCGCAAGCCCACACACAGGTTACACAATGTATATTACATGAGAAAGCATCACATAATAATTCACATGAAGAGATAATGAATCTTGTAACAACTATTAGAAGATATGGGGTTCATAATATTCATTCATGGGATGATTTGAGGGACCATGTTATCTATCATACAATGTAATAAGGTATTGGTTGGTATTAATGGTCTTAAAAATATATAATTATGATCTCATGTATACAAACCATTGTGAGAACAAAAAATGAGTGCATATCATGGTCATTCAATCATGATTAAGTGGATGTAATTAACACATATTATATTATTAAAGGAATTGAGAATACCCAATTGATTTATTTTATGATCATATTTTAAAGAAATTATTTTAAGCACCATGAATGAAGATCAGGAATAACATTCAAGACCAATTGAAATGTATATCTTTAATGAAATTCCACACTACATTAACAAAATTATTGTGTTTTCAAGAGAATATTAATTAACAATAGATACCATAACATCGAGAGTATATATATTCAAATTCTCTATTCCAAGATAATTTCAACTGATATCTTTGTGATATTCCATTGTTTGACCTTATTTACATAATCACAAGATGATTTTAACGTCATAAATATCCCCTATGTAAACCTTCAATCATTAAATGAATTCAATAGGATTGGGTTATGTGAATCATTCATGTGATGGCCTACAAAACTACCATAATTCTTTTAGACATGGTTTATCAAAATTAAAACATCATCAATAACAGTATGGAATGAATAATACATGTTCACATGACACATAAAAGATAAGATATTTAAAATCCATTACAACATCTTCATATTTTCTCCAAACCCTTATACATTTCCATATTAATCTTGTGATTTCCTAGTGGAGATATGCTTTCATTCACCCAATAGATCACATAAATAATTCTTGGGATTATGGGATCCAAATATGATTTCATTGACATTGTTTTATGAAATAGGATTATGTTCTTCATCTATTCAGTATGTTGATCACAATAAGGCACTATAACATGTCGGATAAATCATGGGAAACCCCGTTTTCATGTTATCTTGAATCTTGTAAAAGATCTATGACATGTGTCTAGATATGAAAATGTCTCTTGGATATATCATTTTGATCACATAGATCTCCTTTGACATGCCATGGGTTCACAAAAGATGGTAACGATGGAGTGATAATGCATTTGTGATGTACCACTTGAGAAAAGGATGCCATCATGATGATCAATTATTTAAAGTTCATGATATAATACCTCTACTAAATACATAAATGATATAAGACTCAATCACACAATAATTCATTATATATATAGGGAGGTGATTCCACTAAAATCTCCTCTTGACATGTGAAACACTAACATGGAGATGTATACTAGAGAAAGCAATCTGGACTTTAGGACTCTAATATATCATTGTTTACCACCTAACAAATTTGGTGAGTAATATAAGGGATTATTTAGTGGTTTTTTATTCTTGACATGATTATTTCATTGATTATGGGAAGTATATCCATCTTTTCATTTGGAGAATGTCGAGGATCTTTGATTTTTTAATCAGTATTCACCTCTATCGAAAAATTCTTGACCAACATTGTAGTGCTCATGTGATGAAATATTAAAATGAAGGGAGATTCATATAATGATAGGTATAATGATAATAATGTAAAGGGTTTATGTGTTTTTTGTAGTGTTTTCATTGATCATGCAATGAGATATATAAATCTCTTCCCAATTCATGTGAAGACCTTCACGCATGTATTCATGGTTCATTTAACATCCCCTAGACATATTAGAGGATTCACATGATGACCCTAGACATGTCATATTGATCTGGAGAAGACATTTGGACATGTCAAATAGATCCTAAAAATAAATCTGTGCATGATAGCCTTAGTCAAATGAATTCTACTATACCTATTAAATAGATCATGTGAACACATTCAGACATTTCATCCAATTTCACCTGACAACTCCAAGGCATGAGATCTTGGTCCAAGGAAGGGACATTAGATGTGTATATATCAATCAAACAATGAATTATGGACACATAGGCTAGGATCATGTGAATATATTGATACATGTTAAGAAGATAGCCTCGGACATGTCAACCTTCTTAGATAAACATCTATAGACATATCATCCCTTCAATAATGTCATCCTCCGACATGTTATCATTTTCAAATAGATATCCTTGGACATGATTTTCATACATCTTCAGACTTTTATGCCTTATTAAAAAGATACACATGGATATGTCCCCCTGATCCATGAGAACCCTCATCCATGAGTCTTTATCTTGGTATTATATTATATGGAGAATTTACATAATGGACTAAGTTAAAATACACATTCAACTATATGTATATCATAAAAGGAGTCCCAATTCCATCTTCTCCCACATAACAAACATTACATGGTACCCTCTATTTTTTTTTAGACGATAAGGGTAGGATATGTGACAATGGAAACCTCCTTAGTGTATGTCCCTCAAAATTCCATTTAATTTAGCTTATAAGGACTACCTCCAAAAGGTTTACATTTTTCATCATCCATCGGTAGATTAAGAACTAATTTCTACTATAAGGACAATAATGCTTAATATAATTAAGATATATATGATTCCTAACTAAGCACCACGATTGATTTCAATCATGAATATCATACCATTCTTTCTGGGATTATATCATTCCTAAGGGTTCTAATCATATTCTATCACGGATACTTCCAAGTGTAAGTCTAACACATATAGGTAGTGAGACTGACCTCTTACTACCTCAGGTTTCCCACACAATGCATTACTCAACTGATCATAGTTATTTTCAATGATGATGCATCTAGGATAATAATAATCCCCTGATTGGGGAAATTGTTGTAAGAACTCGGATCATGTTTTCAGGTATGGATCTTTATTTCAGGTTTTTTTTAGTAAAAAAGAATAAAGGGAAAATTTTAGGAGTACATGTCGTGTACTCTAGAGTACATGCCATGAAACCAGTTTCTATGCATAACCATGCGTTAGTCATGTAACAGCCGAGTACAGGGCCGTATAGGTGTCCTGGAAGACCGCGTAAAGTGGGGTAAGTTGAGGATAGTACACTACATGTACATTAAATGAACATGTCATGTACATTTCTTTTTTACTTGACTAATTAGACCTGGGTCATGTCTAATCTCCAGAAGCATCTTATTCTTCCCCTGTCTAGTACAGGAGAGCGACGTATGACCAAAAATATTTGAGCTCCTTCTGTTCCTCTATATGAGCTCTGATTGAGACGCCATTGGGAGAGTTGGATTCCAACCAGTGAGTTCTCTCTTTCCTTAGATCCTCTCTTCTTGATTTCTCCACTCTTGTAGGTTATTCAAGATTGAATGATTTTGACCTTTTTGTATACTTATGATGTTTTAGGCTGATTCAACGGTCGACATTTGAGAGTATTTACCATACGACATTGAGGTATATGGTTTGTGACTTTCTTTGGTTTTATTATGATTATATATTCTAAAAGTGCCGAATAACCTTGATTAAGGTATTTCATGTGTTGGAGTTTTAACCATTTTTGATGCATTATATGGTTTTGTTGTTTGAGAAAGGGTTATTTATTTTGAATAAGGTTTACTACCTTGTTTATGGAGGTGTTCCCCATGTTTGTTTTGGTTATGGTTTTTGGGTCTAGAAAGTATGTTATTTTGATTTCTCTCATGCCTAGTGTTGTTAAGATTGAGTAGATATTTATATTAAATACATGTGTTTCTCATTATGAAAGTATGACCAAGAGGAATTGACTATGAGAGATTCTCAAAGTAGGGTCATTTGATAATGAATTTCTTTTATGATTGACCATAAGGATTGACTGTGAGAGCTATTGTGGGTCATTAACCAGAGGGCTTAGACTGTTAGAGCTACCTAGAGGGTTGTTATTAAATAAATGTTGGACCATAGTGCATAGACTATGAGAGCTTCCAGAGGTCATTATATTGTAGAGAAAGGGGGTATTGACCGTGAGAGCTACCTAGGAGTTCATTTGTAATTGATTAGTGATGTATGAGACCAAAGGGGTTAGAATGTGTGAACGTTCCCAGAGGGTCATTATTATTACTTTATTAATTTAAAGATATGTTAAACTATAGGTGATTAGACTGTGTGAACTTTTCCAAATGGTTTCTTATGAATGATTGTCTAATTTTGAATATCCTTCCAACCTAGTGCACATGCTTTGACTCGGTATTACATGATTGTTAGTTGGACTTTAGAGACTTCTATTTTTTTATTTTTGTACAAGGTGATACATATCTTTGACTATATCCCAAGGCTTTGTTATTCAATGTATTGAATAATTAATAAATATAAATTAATGTAATTGAAAATTGTAGGATTGTATAATTTTGAGTAATTCCTTGTTTATTGGTATATTTTCACAAATTACCTTCTATATATATTTACTGATAGTTATACATATATCTTTTAGTGGTTGCCTACTGGGATTTTTATCACACCCTGTTTCGGTCATGATGTTCAACCCAAAAAGATTATATGATTTCAGGTATAAAAAAGGGAAAGAACCCTTCTTCATTAGGTACATGATTATTATTGGAGTTAGAGGGAATTGGACCAAGCTAAAGATTGTGATGTTGCGGGAGTTTATATGTTAATTTTTATACTTTGGTTTAGTATTGTATTTCCTGCATTGTGACCAATTTGGATGCTTTCCCAAACATATGTGACATGCATCATTTATATATGTTCTCTAGTTGCATATTAACTCTCAGTCTTCCATTTTTTACTTATTTTATGAAATTACTACTTTAATTACTATTTACTATTATTTTTATTCTGATTTGTATACTTTTCCCATTTGGGAATAGTTCCCCCACCATCAGACCTTGGCCCTCATTGTTAGTCGGTATCCTCTAGCATTCGGGGAAATGTGCTTGAGGATATGTGACCAACCGGGTCTAGGGCACCATTGGATGGCACGTGGAACTGGGACGTTACAAAGTGGTATCAAATGAGGTTATTTTCTAATTTTTCTTACTATAAGGATCCAATAGATAGGGATAAAAATGAATGGTTAGTTGGTAATAAGTTATACTCTAGAGTAGCTAACCCGTGTAGAGGGAAAAGCCAAGTTACCTATAATATTACTATTTTTATACTTTTAGAATTTTTACAGTTGATTTGATTTCATCATTGGTTGATTCACATTTATTTTGTTATTATTGTTGATATTATGGTGGTTCTATTTTTGTTTCAACTCGATGAGATGAGGGTATTCCATCTCATGAATCATATTTTTACTTTCTAGATACCATATGTCATGCATTCTTTTCACGCCATAGTGGATGCATTACTTATTTCATGTTGTTGTCATAGATTTTGTGCTAGATATGAATGTTATCATGATAGATGTCATGATATAATTCATTCTATTTTGATTGAGTATCGGAACATGTAATGTTTCATTTGGATGAACACCAAACTTTGGTTCTTGTGGTGTTATGGGCCCTCTTGGATCGGAATTTTGTGAAACATGTTTGAACTTTCAATGAATTTTGTCAAGTTCTAATTTGGAATAGTATGAAAATCTTTGATTCGTGGGAGTATGGGATCTCATGGGTCTAAATTTTTCATTCCATTGACAAAATTTTATGTTTTTAAGGGTTTCCAAAGAAGTTTCAAAGATTTACTTTCTGGAAACCCAGAAAATATGGCGTGTGATGTTATGAAAAAATTCCATGTGTTCTCTTGTTCTGGAAGAAACAAATTTTCTTAAGTATATGATGCACATCCTATTTACACGCCGTGTAGTCTTTAATCATGTTACTTACTGTGTGAGCAGAGACACGAGTTGGAAAATTTTTGGTATAACACGCCATGTACTGAAAATTACACACCCTGCTAAAGAGGCCATGTATCCATCTGTGTGACTAATGACATGGGTGGATAAAATTGGGGGTGTACATACCGTGTCATGTTCTTTCATTCCGTGTAGATTAGACCATGTCTTCAACAGTGTGACTAATGACACAAGTGGTTAGAACTTATGTAGTACTCACCATGTCTTGGGTTAACGCACCATGTAGTGTTACCCAGGAGAGAACTGTGTGGTTTATCTATGTAAGAGTACATGGGCAGGATTGAAACTTTCAGTACACAAGGTGTCTAAGGATGAACGCGTCATGTATAGGGGTGTTACATGACCCGGTTTGGCATAGGTATATTCCATGTTGAAACTTAAGGGAACATGTCGTGTAGAGTTTATACATGATGTGTAACCCTATTTTGTAAAGATTGAATGTTTTCCTTCTCTTATTAATTTATTTCACTTCTATGTTTTAGTCCTTGATAATCTTGAACTGAGGTGTGTGCTTTACCTTGTAGATTCATGCCACTAAGACATCCTCCAGTTGTGCTCTAGGTGCAGGGTGATGATTATACACCGGAAAGGATAGATTAGGGACTACCAGCAGATCCTCCCTTCATTCCTATCTTGGAACCAACTGTTATACTGGATGCGGGTGCTGATTCATAGTTCCATGAAGGATTTTGAGGTTTTTAAAGACTTTTTAGGGAGCACCACATCCTACCCCATCTAAGTAAGAGCTTACGTGAGTGATCCAATGATAGTATCCTCCCACTTTATTAGGGGATAGAGGAACACAAGCTACAGAGTCATAGTTGGAGGCCTGCTTTCTATCTTTGAGCATATAAAGATTCCTCTGGGAAGGAGGGTGAATCTTTCTACCTACGTGATACTTGATTCATCCAAGAGATGATGGGATGTTATCTCATAGGTTTAACATCACTAGGATATGTTTTGGGAAGAGTTTGAAAGAATCTTATATGACTACTTCTACCCTGAGACATTGATATCTGATCGAGCCCGAGATTTCATGTATTTTGAGTAGGGAACCCTATCATTGATGGATTACTCATCTCATTTTATAGATCTTCATCATTTCACACATATTCTAATAGATGATGGGTTATCACTAGATTAGAAATTTGATTATGGTCTCAGGTATGACATCTGATCAGAGGTGAATGTATTCGGGTTGACTTTAGTGAGAACAATTGTGAACCATGCGCTGATTAATAAGTGTAATTTGAGGGATTTGGGAGCTGTGAACCTATGTTGTTCAGGGTATAGGGCTGGTAATCCGTTGATAGATGGCAGGAAGTGCCGTAGGGATTCATCATGCAATTTTTCTTCAGGTAGTTAGGTGGAATGCTACCAGTGTAGGAAGAGTAGGCATATGAGACCATAATTCCCGAGAGACCAAGTTGAGTGTTGATCTTGTGGGAATATGGGTTATATTCAGCATTTTTTATGGGTGTTCTTACTTGTATTAGGTGATAAGGGTTCTGTGATGACTCCATGTTTATGGTAAGGACCACTAGTTTCTCCTCAGTCGGGTAACTGGAGTTTATCTGGTCGTTCAGTCCGAGGAGGTGGTTGTGGTTCTGGAAGAAAGTCAGTAGGTTTTCATCATCCACATGGTTGATCAATTCAGGTTAGTTAGGTAGGGTCACTAGGTTATGGTATACTTCATACTTTTTTAATGGTGAAGACTGAGCGGGTGCATGATCCCAGACCCTCTACGGTTAGAGGTATGATTCTAGTTACCTTAGTTTTAGATTATGCTATTTTTGATATAGTGGCTTACGATAGTTTTATATATGTTTCTATTACGGAGATCCATGGGCTCTGTATATTTACTTATAAGGAGATTATGATGCTAGATACTCTGTTGGGGATTAGGATGGACAGTGTATTTCATTGTAATGAGTCCCCTCTTGAGGTTGGTGGGTGTCTCTTCTTATGTGACCTCTATGTCAAAGAGATGACAGGCTTTGATTTCATTCCAATAATGTTCTTTTGGTCACTTTATAGGACTTTGTTTACTAGTATTTTCATAGGGTGAGTTTCATTTCACCATAGGGTGGGTCTTTTATACAGAAGGTTGAATGATATGTCCAAGCGAGTAGAGCTGGACTTGAGCATCATGGGTTGGGAGGAATTACCGCCTTTATTTGTATTCTATATCTAGATGATTATGGTACTTTACAGATGGACTTACTTATAGTGGTATATCATTTTAGAAATGTCATTCCAGAAAACTTTTTAGGTTTACCTTTGGAGTGTGAGGTATATTTCTATATTGGTCTTGTGCTAGGAGTGGTACTGGTGTCCATTCCTCTTTATAGGATACCTACAACAGAGTTAAAAGAGATCAAGAAATAGTTATAGGAGTTACAGGAAAAGGGTTTCATATAACCCAATACTTCTTCTCATGGTTCGCCTATCCTTTTTGCGAAGAATATAGACAATTCCCTCAAACACTTTGTGAATTAATAGATGTTGAACCAGTTGACCGTCAAGAACTGATATCCCATTCCAAGGACTGATGATCTCTTTGATCAGCTTTGAGGAGCGAGAGTGTTCTCAATTTTTTACATGATATCTGGTTATCATCGGTTGTGTGTTAGACCATCAGGTATACATATTATATATTTTTAGAGTAGGTATGGTCTATACGAGTATGTGGTTATGTCGTTCGGTCTCAAAAATGTTCTAGCAGCTTTCATGGTAATGATAAACCGAGTGCTCCATCCTTACATGGATTCTTTTGTGGTAGTCTTTGTGGATGATATCTTGGTGTACTCCCACACTCGACACAACCATTCCACCCATCTTGAGATCATCTTGAGTACATAGAGGGAGCATCCATTATATGCTAAACATTCAAAATTCCACTTTTTGATGAACCGAATTCACTTCTTGGGTCATTTTATCTCAGAGATAGGAGTATGAGTAGACCTAAAAAAGTGAGATCAGTAGTTTCCTAGGAGAAACCGAAGAACATATTTGACGTACAGAGTTGTCTAGGGATGTCTGGTTACTATAGGAACTTTATATAGGAATTTTCATGCTTATAAACACCTTTAAATGGTATGAATAATAATGGTGAAATGTACTTGTGGACATATTCCTACGATTCAATCTTTTAGAAGCTGAAAGGGATATTGACTTCATCACCAATACTGATTTTTCTAGAGTCTGGAAAGAGTTACACTATTTTCTATGATGTTTCAGGTACCGGGCTAAGGGCAGTTCTTATGCAAGGGGAAGGGGTCATTACTTATGGGTCTCGGTAATTGAGTCCAGATGAGAGGAACTACCTAATGCATGATCTCGAGTTAAATGTAGTTGTGCTTGATTTAGGCTATTAGAGACATTATATTTTGGGTGAGCATTTTGTGGTGTACACTAACCAATAAAGCCTCAAGTATATATTTACTCTCCAGGATCTAAATTTGAGATAGATATGGTGTGTTGAGTACCTTCAGTCTTCTAACTATGATCATGCCTACCCGCCTGGGAAAGGAAACACAATGGCTGATGTGTTGAGTAGAAGGACTCAGATACATGAAGTTCAAGAGGCCAATAGTGAGTGGAAGCTTATGGATTTGTTCTCTAAGATTCATTTAGAGGTGCATCACAGATGTGGGTAGATGTTTCTTTCTTATATAGTTGTTACCTCTACTCTAATGGATTGAGTGAAAATGGGACAACTATCATATTCTGACATCACAGTCTTATAGGAGAGTGTGTTATGAGATGACCCTACTCCAAGGTGGACCATAGGCGACGATGAGATCTTGTGTTTTCATGGAAATGTATGTGTGTTAGTAGAGATAAGCGAGAAGTTGATGCTGGATTTTCATTCCTCGGTTTTATAAGTTCATCTTGGTGTCACTAAGATGTATCGAGATCTACACCGTCAGTATTGGTGGCCAGGTATAAAGAGGGATGTTGCTGGTTTTGTTATGAGATGTTCCACCTATCCACAGGTGAAGGAAAATCATCAACGACCAGCTGAGATTTTACAGTAGTTACCCATTCTTGATTAGAAGTGTAATGATGTCACAATTGATTTCGTGACGGGTTAACAGATGTATACACAAGGAAATGATGTGTTTTGGGTTGTTTTTTACAAACTCAAGAAAGATACACATTTCTAACCTATCAAGGAGACATTTAGTATTGATGAGTTTTGACGTTCGTACATCTGAGAGATTGTAAGTTTTCATGGGGTTACATTCTATATCATTTCAGAGAGGGATTCCTGATTTATTTCTCATTTCTGGGAGGGGATAAAAAAGAATTTTTTTTATACAGGTACTTATGAGTACAACATACCATCCCTAGACAGATGGAAAATCCAAGTGTATAATTCAAGATTTATAGGACATTCTATGAGCATCAGTCCTGTATTTTGGGGGTTCTTCGGAAAGACAAATACCCCCGTTGGAGTTTTCCTACAATAAAAGTTTTCAAGCAACAATTCAGATGACACCTTGTTTGGCCTTGTATGGTAGGCAATGTCGATCACCCCTTTGTTTGATAGAGTTAGGAGAGGAAATTATGATAGGACCTCATCTTGTCCAGGGGACAACTAAGTAGGTGGAGTTGATTCTAAAGTGGATGGATACTGAATACTATATCCAGAAATCTTATACTGATCAACGGAGACAACCTCTGGAGTTCGAGGTCGGGGATCAGGGTTTCCTATGTGTCACACTGAGGTTGTGACACATGAGGATTAGGAGATAGGGAAAGCGTTCACCGAGATACGTTGGGCCATTTTAGGTTTTGGAGAGAGTCAGGTTGGTTGCCTATTAGTTTCAGTTACCTCAGAGGTATCTGTCTCCGCATGATGTCTTTCATGTTTATCAGCTATAGTGTTACTGTTCGGACATGACTCACATTTTTCATCCCGAGGAGGTTGATTTGGAGGTGGCTGCATCCTTCGAGGAGCACAATATACATATTTTGGATCATAGCGTGAAGGTTCTTCATGGTAAGTCTGTTCCTCTGGTAGGGGTGCTATAGAAGCATGGGTGAGTATATGATGATACTTGGGAGAGGGAGGTCGACGTATGATCACAGTGGCCATATTTTTTTGAAGATTCTTCTTCACCACCCTTGGGAGGGAAATTAAGGGATGAATTTCATTAAGGTGGAATTTATTATGAACTTTGATCTTATTTTCAGGTATGGATATTTATTAAGGGTTATGTTTTAGGAAAAATTAATAAAGGAGAAATTTTAAGACTACACGTTATGTATTCCTGAGTACACACTGTGTACCTAGTTGTCACACATAACCATGTGTTGGCCATGTAATGTCCAAGTACAAGGTTGTGTAGGTGACCTAGAAGACTACCTAAAGTGGGGCTGGTTGAGGCTAGTACACAACATGTACATTTAATGAACATTCCCTGTACTTTTCTTTTTATTTGATTAATCGGATCGGGGACACATCTAATCTCCATAAGAATCTTCTTCTTATGGTGGCTCATACATGAGAGTTATGTATGGCCAAAAATCATCATTCTTCTTCTGTTCCTCTATCCAATATTTGATTGAGATACCACCAGGTGCATTGGATTCCCACTAGTGAGTTCTCCCTTTCCCTAGAGCATCTCTTCCAGATTTCTCCTATCACGTAAGTTATTCAAGGCTGAACAATTTCCACTTTTTTATATCAATGACATTCTAGGCCAATTAAAGTGCTGAAATTTGAGAGTGTTCATTGTACCACATAGAGTAAGGTGGTTTGGTCCTTTCTTTGGTTGTATTTGGATTATATATATTAAAAGTGTCGAATACTCTTTTTTATGGTATTGCATGTGTTGGAGTTTTAACCCTCTTTGATGCCTGATTTTTGTTTGGTTGTCTGAGAAAGGGTTATTGATTATGAATATGGTTTTCAACCTTGTATATGGAGGTGTTCCCCTTGTTTGTTTTGGTTATGGTTGTTGGGTCTAGAAAGCATTTTAGGCTACTTTTTTTCAATTCCTAGTGTTGTTAAGATGGAGTTGTTGATTATATGAAATGCATGTGTTTCCCATTATGAAAGTATGAACAAGGGGAATTGACTGTGATAGATTCCCTAAGTATGGACTTTTATGATGAATTGTTATTATGATTGACCAGAGGTATTGACTATGAGAGCTGATTTGGGTCATTGACCAGAGGGGTTAGACTGTGAGAGATACCTGGAGGTTTTTTATTAAATAAATGTTGGAGAATAGGGTATATACTATGAGAGCTAACATGGGGTCATTATAATGCATACCAAGGTCATATTGACCATGAGAGCTACCTGAGTGCTCATTTTTAAATGATTAGTGTTATATTGGAAAAAATGGGTTAGACTGTGTGAGATTTCCCATATGATCATTATTATTACTATATTGATTTAATTATATGTTGAACCAGAGGGTGTTAGAATATGTAAATATTCCAAGATGGTTGATTATGAATGATTTTATGATTGGGACAGTCTTCCAAGCCAGAACACAATTTTGGACTTTGTCTTACCTGATTATTCGGTGGTCATTAGATGAGTCTATTTTTTTTATTGTTATACAGGGGATAAAGAGCTTATTATAGATCATGATGTTGAATTATTCATTGGATTGAAAAATAAATAAATGTAAATTAATGTGATTTAAATAGTAGGATTGTTTACTTTTGAGTACATACTTGTTTATTGGTTCATTTCTTCATATTACCTACTATATATATTCACTAACAATTAGGCATAGATATTTTTCCAGTTGCCTACTGGGATTCATCTCATACCCTATTTGGGTCATGCCTTTCTACCCAAAAAGATTATATGTTTTCAAGTATTGATAAGTGAAACAGCCTTATTCATCTGGTACTTGATTGTTGTTGGAGTTGGAGAGCATAGGACCAAGATGAAGATTGTGATGCTACTAGAGTTTACTTGGTCCATTTTTTCTTGGGTTTAGTATTGTATTTCCATAATTGTGACATGTTTGGATGCTTTCCGAGACATATGTGACATCCATCATTTATATATGTGCTCCAGTTATTTATGTACTATCAATCATTAACTGTTTAATTGTTGTATGGTATTACTGCTATTGTTACTATTTACTATTATTGTTATTTTGATGTGTATGACTTTCCAATGAGGGCATAGTTTCTCCACTATCATACATTGGTCCTCACTACTTGTTGGAAACCTCTGGAATTTGGGGAAATGTTCTTGAGGTTATGTGACCAACCGGGTCTGGAGCACCTTTGGGTGGCACCAGGAACCGAGATGTTACAATTGTAGTGTGTAACACTTGCTCAAATATTAGGGAAAACTTAGTGTGTATGTCCCACCATAGAATAACATGGGTTTTGATTCCAATTTGGACAAAATATGTGGGAATCCTCATAAGGTTCTGTCTGAATCTCAAAATACAAATCACCTTTCTGGATAGTAGTAAACACTAGATTTCTTAGTCATGTGAATTCAATACATAAGATGTTAATCATTATTTAGAGAAAATAAAAAAATAAAAAAATTGATATATACATATGGTTTCATTAATAGAACACCCTCTTGAATGTACAAGAAGACAATAACTAATCATTTTGTTAGGTTACCCAGCCCTATTTTAGGGGTTGGGAAGGATTCATGAAAATATGTTAAATATATAATATATTCCTAGAGTAAAAGAAAATTACCCAAAACGGTTTTATGAGGTATAACTCCCATCATCTCAAACAATGTGAGATATTTAGTTCCATTGGGTTTGAAACACAAAATGACCATCGTTCTTTAGTAAGGTCACCTATAACTCTTTATGGATTGGGTAGACAATGAAATTTCTATCAGAAATGTAAATGGTGTAACCAATTAAAAACCTCTAAATTTTGTTAAAACATAAAGGAATGTAAAAGGATAGATTTAATAGTTCACATTGAGCCATTATTTTTTTCGCCACCCTTTTTCAGAAACAACAATGTTGAACCCGATATGAATCATTAAATAAACAAAATGATGTGGTGTCCACTATTTGGGAATTTTTTCATGTTTTATATGTAAAAATTATAGTTGAACTCAATTTCAATCTTTTAATAGTGTAAATGATGTTAAGAACACATATCAGACCATTTTTTTTCATCTCCTACAAACACACACAAATTATTGAACTCATTGTGAATCTTTTGATAATGAAAATGATGGGTTGACCATAATTAGGGAAATTTATCCTTGCATTCCCAATAAAAAATCCTTATACTGAGATGATTGTTTCATTTATAAAATATAATTCGTTTTACAAAAACATTATTCTTTATATTCAATATAAGTAAATGGACAATGAGGAAATGAAATTATTCAAATTAATTTACTATAAATAGATGAAAAATATTGTTTCATAAAAGCAATGCTTTAACAATAAATAAAAATTGTTATTCTTTTAAACATGATTACAAATAATTTGCTAATAAAATTCATTATAATTTAATGTTATGGCATCAGCAAGAAACTATCCTATAACATTATCTATGATAGAAACATCCCCCACTCGGTTCCTTCAATACTAGGTTTCCAATGATATTTTCATAGAGTACCACTGGCAAGGAATGATCTCGTCCCTTGAGGCCACATGAAAATATTTCCATGTAATGAATCTTGTAATCCCACATCGCTTAGAGAAGTTTGTTGTGAAACTAGTGGCACTTATCACTACTACAAATGAATTCCTGATCCTATACCAAGAGTGTAATGACCCAAACGTTTATGAATGTGTATTCCTCTTGATATAATTAAATATCTTATTATTCAAAATGAATATATAACATATGAACTTCCTTTGTTTTATGTTTTTTTGGATTTTAAACTACCATTAAAAATTATTACCACTGCTAATATAGTCGTTGAACAATGACCACATGATTTTTATAGATATAGGGCTTTAACAAATCCAATTTACTTAGACAACAGAAGTGATGGCCTCATCTAGTAGAATTTCAGCATACAAATCCCATTTTTCGGAGCATGGAAAAGAGATAGACTCACTGGGCTTCACTTAGGACCAAACCCAAGTCAAGATTCAGCACATTAAGATTGAATGGAACAAGCTACAAGAGAATTGGAATATAATAGAGATTACCACCCGAGCAATGCTATCTGAGCCTCCCCAAGAGTCTGTCACCATCGCACACATTACACTTATGTATTATGTGGGTGTTATAAGTTATTATGTAACAAGACCCCATAACATTGATCATGTGAATTGTTTTTCTATAAAATAAATAATATACATTCATTTTATTATTGTTACTTTGTAATAGTTTTTAAAGAACAAATAGTATTTTTAGTTAATCTTAAATTAACAAATATATTTTGATGAATTAATGAAATTTTGAATTTAAATAATATTTTTTTAAAATATTATTAATAATTTAATTTTTGTCAAATATAAATGATTGTATAATTTTTATGAATACGATTCTAATTTTTATTAAGGTTTGAAACCTGTTTTTGTCAAAACCCATGAATTTTCAATAAATATTGGTTTTTATTTTAAAAGTAAAACTTCACATGTTTATAAAATTATTTAGATAAAATGAATTTTTTATTGATTCAGGACATCAAAATTATCTAATGGTGAATGTTTCATAATTTTCTAAGACAGTCGAATTTTTGGATAAAAATTAAATATAGTTAAATACATAATGTGTTTTATGACATCATAATGACCCAATAGTGATGTAATGAAATACTATAAATGGGATCTTACAATATATTTTTTAACTTTAAAATAATGTGATTTTATTTTTGTTTGATTTATTTTACAAAGCCTTAGTGGACCCTCCAATACTTATAAAACATTTTATCATTTTAAAATTATTTACTTGAGAGTGTGACTCGCCTCTGCAAAAGATATCATAATATTTTAAGATATTAGGAAATTTTCCTTAAAAAATAATTTTTTCCGCTCCCCTTATCCAAGAAAAAGGGAAAATCATGGGTTGGTTTGTACTTTTTATTAGTTTAATGCGTGGTGTCCAAAACCTAAATAATAAAGAATTCTCTCTCTGTTCCTATATAAACCCTCTAAATCTCCAATTCGTCTTCAGTAAAACCATTTGGATCTTGACCAAACTCTTCCATACCCTCTCTATAATCCTATAAAGGAGCCCAGATCTATTAAGAAGCCCCTCTCAAGCCTCTCCTAAGCCTCTACGATCGCACTTCTAAGTAAGGGATTTCTTGCTCTCTCATTGTTTATCCAAGTTTCTTTAAATGTTATACTTGTTTCTTTTCAATTACCAATGTTGGGGTATGATTTCTCACTACCCCTATACTTCCCTCCATATTTTTGAATGATTAGATACCTATTTATCTCTCATTAATGCCTCCCATGTACACCAGTTACCATGCCGAAATTCGGTAAGGAATTTCTCTCTTCCCATTTATATTCAAGAAATTATTTTATATTATGTATCTAAATTCCATTACATATATTGGGAAATGTATATATATGACCCCCCATAATTTCAATATAATTTAAATATTATTATATACCGATTTATCTCTCATCACCCACTTTTTATGAATGTCACTCTGTTATGTTGTCGAAATTGCACCGCGATTTTCCAACCAAAGTCATTCTATAGTGAATAACATTCCCATTTCTCTATAAAGGGAATTCACCTTTACCAAAATTTAATTATTGATTATAATGTTTCATGAATGTATTCCACATTCCATTATCATGTAATAAATGGAGGTTTTTGATGATTCCATGTTGTATGTTCCATGTGCCACACTTATTAACGATATAAAATGATTGGGAAGAGTGCACCCTGATAGAGCTCCAATGCATTGGGTAAAGGTTAATATAATGACACATCAAGTTAAATGAAGGTTTACTCATTCTACATCAAGTTCAATGAGGGTTTTATCATGATACATGTGCAATGAGACTTGGCTCATACTCATATCATGTTAAATGTTGATGTCACATTTTCATGTTATGATAATCATGATATATCATTCCTTTAAGTTCATGTTTCACTTATGCTCTATTGATATACCTATTGACTAAAATGTACTATATTCTTCATGTTTTCAATTTTTTACTCCCTTACTTGGAATTATATCTCACCCTTTTCTTATTCATGTCCTCAGTTTTTCTCATGCAATGCTATGTACGATGGAATGTGTGTGGTCGTGTAAAAGAAGATTTAAATAAAGATGTGTATTTAATGATTTATGTTGTTATGTAATATTCCTAATCCCCAAATACACTATCACTATCAATCTTCTATGTTGTATCAAGTGAATATTTTATGTAATAAATTATTCATAAATGTGAAATAAAGTGTATGGTTGTTATAGTTGGTATCATAGGATAGGTTTAGTTATTTTATGGATTTGGATTAGAAAACCCTAGTTAAATCCTTAGGGATAAGAATAAGTGTAATAAAAACATCCCTAAAATTTGTTGACAATTGAGTAAGTGGTTTATAAATTAAATACATCTCTGTCTGGATACGAGCAAGTAGAGGCGGCTCTAGAATCGATGTATCCAGAGGTAAAATCTGAAAACACCACATTGAGCTATACTATGATGGGAACTAGTGCATGAAAACGGGCCTTGCTGTACTCTTGGTTATGAAACTCCCAAGGGATATGCTTTACTAAATTCAAAATATTAGTATAAAGCATTATTAAGGGAATTAAAAAAATACAAAAGAATATCTGATGGGAAGTACATCATAGTTAATATAGATATGTTAAGGAAATAAATGTAATTTATAAGTTATCCCTTTTTTCATTGGATTAACCCTTATGTGTTACCCCTAACTTTCCATTTATTCCAAATAATGGTTGGTAGTGGGAGGAATCAGGCAAACCACCGATGCGAATATCAATGTGACAACTTCTCTAATAAGATTCCCAATCTTATGGGAACTGGAATCGGAAAATTTTTCATTATACTATAAAATGTCACTCATTTTTTGAATAGAAACATGGGTCATGAAGAAAATTCAACCCCCCTAAAGAAAGAAAAATTATCAATTGAGAGCTTCATAAGACAACGGCCTCCAACTTTTAATGGATCATCTGACCCCTCAATCACTGAACAATGGATCAACTCCATTGGAAAGATCTTCTCCATCCTTCAATGTTACAAACAAGAGAATGTTATTTTGGATCCTTATTGTATATAAGGTGATGTTGATCAATTTTAGACATCGGTTGTAAGTATGAATCCCGAGGAGGAGATCGAGCTGTTGGAATGGAAGGATTTCAGGAAAATGTTTTTCAAAAAATATTTTCCCCACACCCTCCGACTTAAGATAGAAAGATACTTCCTTTCCCTCAAAAAAAAATAAGAATAATTCATAAGAGAATATGAGAAAAACATTATGATGCTTCCACGATATTCCTATGGCTTTATCATTACCCCCGAATGCAGGGTTGACCACTTATTTTGTGGGCTAAAACCTAGCCTATGGAAATCCCTAGCAATCTGTGGCTTTCAGAGCTATGAGGATATTTCCCGATGTACCGTAAAGGTTGAAATGGAGATAATTAAATCATAGGGGTATCATGGGAATAAGAATAATATGTTGGAATATAATTCTGGTAGTCTGATGGATAAATCCAATGGTGCTAAGAAACTTTAGCACCCCACTTGTGAAAGGTGCAGAAAGAAGCACCCCAGAAATTTCATGAAGGGGAGAGGAAATAATTTAGGTGTGGAATAGAAGGGAACCTGGCCATTATCTTCCAACATGAAAACCTGTATCTGTGAAAGAGTAGAGGAACACTATGTTCAACCATCAATGCATTTTTCATTTCTTCAACTACAGAGAACCAGGGAACTTTGCAAACTCGTACCTTAAGCCAACACTTTTGGAGGCAACCAAAAATCTCCAAGGTAGTAAGGGTTAGCTCTTTCCATCACTACCACCGAAGTGAAAACTCAAAACTAAGTGGTGATAGGTACACAATTTATTCATTTAAAAATATAGAACATACTTTTTTATTCTGGTTCTACACATTATTTTATATCTCGAATGTTCAGTTTAACAATACCAACACCACCACAAATCATGGAAGTAAAGATGTCAGTGAGAATAGATATGGGTAAATCATTACATCTCGTGAATATAACTCCTCCAATATCATATTTTTTTGATTTAAATTCCTGATGAACCTGATCATACTCTTTTTGGAAAAATTTGAAGCAATAATTGGAATGAATTATCTGTCCTTATATAGAGCCAACATAAATTTCTGTGAGAGGGAATTCACTCTACATATGGAGAATCGACCCATGATTATTTACATGTTCAAGGAGGGGGATGAATCTTCCTTAGAACCATCATCTCAAGTGTGGATATTACTACCCTATGAGAACACATATCTTTCTGAGATTATTAAATATATGAAATCAACCATCCTTGAGGACATTCCTATTATGAGGGAATTTGCTGGAGTGCTTTCTTGTGGAATTTCTTAGTCTTCCTCCTAGAAGAGGTGTCAAATTATCATTTGCTCTTATATCGAGGATGTTTCCAATATCCAAGAGTAGGTATAGAATGGCTGTTATGGAGCTTGGGGAGATGAAGAAACAACTACAGGAGAATCTAGATAAAGGGTTTATACACCCAAGTTCTTCACTATGGGGTGCACCATTACTCTTCATCAAGAAGAAGGATAAGTCAATGCTCCTTCGTATTGATTATCGTGAGATCAAAAAATTACAATGAATAACAAGTATTCTCTTCCATGAATTTATGACATGCTCGATCAACTACATGGAGTACAATACTTCTCCAAGGTGGATCAGCGATCAGGACATTACCAAGTAGGGTTGATGAAAGAGGAAATCCACAAGACTGCTTTTAATAAAAGGTAAGGGCACTATGAATTCATAGTAATTCCTTTCAAACTCACTAATGATCCATCAATATTCATGGAATTGATGAATAGAGTCTTTACACATTACCTTAAAAAATTTAGTCCAAATAGATGATATTTTAATATACTCCAATCCTGAGGAGCATGAGGATAATATATGAACTATATTAGAGACCTTGTGAAACGATAATATCTATAAAAATATAGCAAGTGTGAGTTATGTTTGAAGAAAGTTTCATTATTTGGTCATGTCATCACAAGAAATGGGATATCTCTGGGTCACTCCAAGACAGCCACAGTGGAGGGATGGTCGAGGCCAACAACGGTGACGGATATCCGTAGCTTCCTGGGGGTAGCTGGATATTATCACCAAATTGTAGGAAATTTCTCACAATTTTCAAACCCTATTACCAAGATAACTCATAATGGTATCTCGTTTTCCTAGAGTGATTAATACAATGTTATCTTCAAGGATTTGAAAAGGAGAATTATAACTACACCTGTACTCACATACCCATAAGTGGATAACTTTTTTGGTATTTTGTGATACATCAATGAAGGGAAAGGGTTGTATTTTGATGAAAAATGACAAAGTCATTGCCTACAATTCAAGGAAATTGAAATATCATGAGAAAAACTATCTAACACATGATCTAGAGTTAGCTGTAGTAATATTCACTATATAAGTATGGATACATTACCTCTTTGAGAAGAAGTGTGAAATATACATGGATCAGAAAAGCATCAAGTATAAATTCAAATAAAAAGAGTTGAATATGCACCAATGAAGATGGTTATAAAAAATAAAAGACTACAACTACTCAATCCATTACAATCATAGAAATGTGAATATGGTGGTGGATGCTCTAAGCGAAAGGATCCAATGATTTTATCATTGATGAGAATTTAAAGGGACCCAATCGTCTTAAATTTGACGAATATGGACAAAGGAAAAAAAAATAATGGAGCATCATAAATCCTTTCACAAATTATTTCTCAACTGTCTCTTTTTAAAAGGTTAAAGGATGCTCAAAAGGATGATGTGGGAATTCAGAAGAAAGTGTAAATAATCAGAAAAGGTAAATCCTCATAGTTTAACTTTAATGAAGAAGGAATTATGATATTTTGGACAAGACTATGTGTTCCATCAAATTCGGAGTTAAAGACTAAACTTTTTGATGATGCACATAGTTATGATATCTTCATTCACCTAGGAAACAAAAATATGTATCGAGATCTTCGAGAACATTATTGGTGGGGTAACATAAATAAAGAGATCATTGAGTATATATCAATGTGCCTAGTATGTCAGCAAGTAAAGTCTAAGAGGCAGAAGTCTAAGGGGAGGATGCAACCATTACTCATACCAGTATGGAAGTGGGAGAACATCACCATAGACTTTGTCACTAGACATCCAAAGAAATTGAATGGAATCAATGCTATCTAGGTTTTTGTGGATCCTCTTATAAAGACTGCAAACTTCATTGCAATTCTAGAAGATTTATCATTGAATCAATAGTAATAGATATATATTAGATAAGTGTTAAGCCTATATGGAGTACCAATATCTATTGTATCTGATTAATATCCAAGATTCACCTTTATATTCTAGAAGAGTCCTCAACATTCTATGAATACTAAGTTTAACTTTAGTACGGCTTATCATCCTTAATCTAATGGTCAATCTGGGAAGACTATCCAAACACTTGATTACATGTTGAGATCATGCTCAATGGACTTCAAAGGAGGACGGGATCAACACATTCTTATTGTTGAGTTCTCTTACAATATCAGTTTCTACTCAAGAATAAAAATGGCTCCTTATAAGTACCTTTATTGGAAGAGGTGTAAAACACTAGCATGTTGGGATGATGTTGGGGAGAGAAAACACCTAAGTCCAAAAATGGTCAAAGAAATGGTAGATAAGGTTAAGGCCATCCAGTAGCACATTAAAGCTACTCAGAGTCGACAAAACATCTATATTGATAATCATTGATGAGACCTAGAGTTTGATTTTAGAGACATGGTATTCCTCCACATATCACTGTGGAAGAGAGTTATGGGATTTGGGAAGAATTGAAAGCTTTGTCCAAGGTACATTGGCCCTTATAAGAACCTTGATCTCATTGGAGAAGTGTCCTATCAAATAGCACTCCCATACAACCTATCTCAAGTACAAGATGTATTCCATGTATCTCTCTTCAGGAAGTACAAACCTGACCCATCACATGTACTCAATCCAGAGATGGTTTCATTGGAGAATGACCTCTCTTATGAAGAGAAGTCAGCGATGATCTTAGATCGTAGGGAAAGAGTTCGACGAAATCAAACAATTCCCCTTGTCAATGGGTTGTGGTGAGACCACATGTTTGAAGAAGAAATTTGGGAATTATAGGATGTGATGAAGTAGAGTTACCCTCATCTGATTTAGTGTGGGAAATAAAATTTTGAGAGCGGAATTTTTTAAGGGGGGGAGATTGTAACGACCCAAACTTTTATTAATGAAAACTCATCTTGATATAATTAAATGTATTATTTTTTAAAATGGTTATATAACATATTAACTCCCTTGTTTTTATGTTTTTGGATTTTAGAATACCATTAAGAATTGTTACTGTTGATAATATAGTCTTTGAATAGTAACCACATGAGTCATGTAAATATAGGGCTTTAACAAATCCAATTTACATAGAAAAATGATGTGATGGCCTCATCTAGTAGAATTGCTCCATACAAAGCCCATTTGTTGGATCTCAGAAAGGAGTTATCATACCTTGGCTTCACTCTTGACCAAGCCCAAGCCCAACTTCAACACATTAATCTTTAATGGAATCTCCTATGAGAGAAGTGTAAGTTAATAGAGATTACCACCCAAGTGATGGTATCTTAGCCTCCCCAAGAGTCTATCATCATCCCACACCTTACCCTTAGGTCCTATATGGGTGTTATAATGGGTTATGTAACAATTCCATAGCATTATGATTATGTGAATTATTGTTTGTTTAGAATAAAGAATATACATTCCTTTTATTATTGTTACATTGTAAATAGTTTTTAAACCACAAATAGTACTTTTAGATAATATTAAATTAAGAAATGTATTTTGATGAATTAATGGTTTTTTAATTTAATAATATTTTAATAAAATATTTTTACTAAATTACTTTCTATTAGATATAAATGATCATATAATTTTTATCAATACGATTGTAATATTTAATAATGTTTGAAAGTTATTTTTTTCAATACACATGAATTTTTGATAAATGGCAGTTTTATTTTAAATTTATAATTGAAATGTTTACAAAATTATTTATATAAAATAAATATGATTTTTGGAATTAGGATGTCAAAATTATCTAATGGTGAATTTTTCATAATTTTCTCAGAGAATAAAATTTTTGGGTAAAAATTAAATACTATTAAAAATATAATGTGTTTTATGACATCATAATGACCTAATAGTGTTGTAAGAGAATACTATAGAAGGGTTATTCTGAAAATATATGTTTACCTGTAATATAATGTGATTTTAGGTTTGTTTTTTTTAATTTTCCAAAGCCTTAGTGGAACCTCCAAGACTTATAAAACATTTTTACATTTTAAAATGATTTCCTTGATAGTTTGCCTCACCTACACAAAGAAAGCCTAATATTTTAAGAAGTTAGGTCTTTCACCATATAAAATATTATTTTCCACTACCCTTTCGAAAAAAACCATGGGCAAAAACAAAGCATTTGTTTGTGGTTATTATTAGTTTAGGATGTGGTGTTCCAAACCAGAAAAATAAATAATTCCCTCTCATTTGCTATATAAACCCACTCAATATCCCATTCCTCTTCACTCAAACAATTTAGAACTTGACCAACCTATGAAATACTATCTCTATAATCCTCAAAAGGTCCCCTAATCTCCCAAGAAGCCTCTCTCTAGCCTCTCCCAAGCCTTCAGGATCACACATCCATGTAAGGGATTTCTTCCTCTTTCATTTTTATCAAAGTTTCTTTATGTTACTATACCCTTTTCATTTCAATAAAAATGATGGGATATGATTTGTAACCTCCCCTATACAAAAATACTTATGTTTTAATTTTCAGAGACCTATTTCTCTCTCATTAATGCCTCCCATGTACACTCTTTACCATGCTAAAATCCATTGAGGTGTTTCTCTCTTCTCATTTACATTCATGAAATTCTTTATATTATGCATCTAAATTCCATTAAATATGTTGGGAAATGTATATATATAACCCACCCCCTTAATTTAAATTAGATTTAAATATAATGAGATACCTATTTCTCTATCATCAACCATTTTTTGATGAATGTCACACTGTTATGCTGTCGAAATTGCACCACGATTTTCCAAGCCAACGTCATTGTGTTCTGAATACCATGCCCATTTCTCTCTCAAGAGTATTCGACATTAACAACATTTACTTATTTATTTTAGTGTTCCATGTATTTATTCCATGTTCCTTTATATTATAATGAATGATGGTGTTAAATGATTCCATGTTGTAAGATCCATGTGGATCACTTATGCATGAAATGAAATGATAAAGAAGGGAGCGCCCAGATAGTGCTCCAATGCAATGGGTAAAGATTAGTATCATGATACGTCATGTGAAATGAGGGTTTAATCATTATAATTCAAGTGAAATGATATTTTTATCATGATCCCTATGCAATGATCCTTGGATCATGATAATACCAGCTTAAATGTTGATGCCACATTTCCATGTTATGACAATCATGTGATATCATGAATTTATGTTCATGTTTCTCTTGTTCTAAATTGATATACCTATTGCCTAATATGTACTATATTATTATTTCTATAAATTTTTTACTCCCTTATTGTTCTTTATACCTCACCATTTTCTTATCCATGTCATCTGGTTATCCCATGGAATGTTATGTACGAAGGAACGTGTGTGGTCATGTAAAAGACATTTTCAATAAAGATGTGTATTTCATGTTTTAAGTCGTTATATAATGTTATCAAGCCCCAAATAAACTATAAATCTTGATGTTGTATGTTGTATCAAGTGAATATTTTATGTAATTAATTATTTTTTAGTGTGAAATAAAGAGCAGGGTTGTTATATAGAGCATGAAAAACGACACCTTCATTACCATAGCAAGATGGATCAAGGGGTAGAATACAGTTTCATCCCAATTCTAGAGGCACCTAATAGGGATCCTATTGTTATCTATCACATTTGTTATATGTCAATCTTCCCTTAGTCTCATACTAAGAGAACTATGTTATTTTTTTCTACACAACATGATCAAGGCCTGAAACCAGGGAGATCCCTTCAGATATGGCATGTTAGAGATCGAGGGGATACAGATCATATCCATGCCTCCACAAAAAATTCCAATTAGAATATTTCGGTGGTAACTAGTAAGAAGACTCCCATTCCAACTCACCTAGATCATGTATTACTGCATATTCAAGTAGTATGAATGGGGAATTCAAATATCCACACACCATGATATGTATCCCATTAGAATATTCTAAAGTAATAAAGGGGAATGATGTGGTTTTATAACACCGCTTAAATTGAAGATGTATTCTAGTATATCATAAAGAAAAATAACATTCATGCATACATTATTATGCAAACTATACTGAACTGAAATTTTTTCTTGAAAAAACTAAAGAAATCAAATAATATATTCTTCTCTAGTATAGATATTGGTAATTAAATATGTCCATATCCCAGTAGTGGGATTAGGATATCACCATAATCACTATGAACATGTGGATATATCATTGGGACAAAATACTCATGTTACCATCCTAGTGGATTACTATAAAATTCTTGTGGAGGAAAAGGCAAAGGACCAATATTATTCTCATTATGACTTAGGTTCATCAAAATAATTGGTCCATCACCACAGGACATGAACTCATTCCTATTAAAGAAATCTAGTGGTATATTCCAATAGATAAATAATTTATAAATCATATCCCCTATCTAATTATGGAATGATATCATGATTTGGTGATTATCTTAGGGTAGGCTTATAGCCAATAAAATCAAGTAACTCAATATATTCCAGTAGCATATTGAATCAATGATCACATTACTTCTCCCACTAATGATAGTCTACCGTAGAACTATTCATGTTATTACATGAAGATGATCATATCCCTTGTCCAACGCTTGAGATCCATTGGTATATTCTTATGGATAATTATCATTCAAATCAGGCTCATATCACCTATTTTAGCAAGGATGAATGGAAAATTCTAACAACCACGTATTGGAAGGATCATATCCCAATCAATGATAGAGTATCTCCTTGGAATACCATAATAGTTTCTCATCAATGTGATTATATTCCCACAACAACTCACAGTCAATGAATGTTTTTGAAACCACCATGAAACATTATAATACCTCTCTTAAACCCAAAATTTTTATTCAGAATATTTCTTCCATGACGTCGGATGAGGCTCATATTGAAACACTACTCAATTCTTTTATCTTATAGGTTGTATGGCATGTATTTTTCACACCTAGAGAATATGATGAATCTTCTTCCAATGTAAAGTTAAATAACTAACCTGATACCAAACCTCATGGAAGTATAGATATGGATTATTGGATCCTTATTCTTGACACTTTTTGTGGAAAACCTCCCCATGTTGATATCTAACCGAGATAAGGAAATAAACCTATTATTTAGACACTATCATGTAGATATGTTATAGAAACACTAAGGATAACAATATATAGTAACCCATAATGTACCAGTAGTGCCTCACTATAGTCATCATTAACCTAGAAAAGTTATATATGTGGTCTTACCTAGTGTATGAATTTGACCCTAATGGAGAAGCAGTTGACACAAAAATATAGTGGGAGATAGATAGAGACAACCACCCAAATATATTTTAGAAAAATAATTACATATTATTATGAAGTCCGATATAATATAATATAAGAGTGTGTACTTTACTTCTTCCAGAACATGTGATTACCCTTTTAGTGGAAAAAAGTTAAACACCTCCCTTATAAGGATAAGAAGGTCACTTATAGTCTATGAACATGATCGGTTATTATATAGACTGGGGTTCTTTCTCTATGGTCTGCTCCTCATGATTGGAGATATATAAAATAATCCTACAACATTATTATCTCTTGTACATGGAATCTCTTAGAAAATTATTTATTAAAGACCCATCAAACACATGTATCTGAGGATGGGGTGAGAATGGAGCATTTTAAATCACCCTATAGCCACGAGAGACAATATCCATGGATATTTCAATAAAAAATCCTGGATATATGAGAGATAATTGGATTTGGTAATACATAGGCTAGTTATTTAATCTTAAAAAACTCCTTCCCTTTGAGAACCCAAGTATTTCATGAATGAAGAGACATGGCTACAACCAAGATCTTAATATGGGCCTTATCAATATCATGGGAAAATACCTCAAATTTATAAGCCTATATTATATATTACCTTAAATCACCCCTTGATAACTGACCCCCATTACACGTATCCACTACATGTAGTCTATACTAAAAATAAATTTCACTGTATCTGGTAGATCATAATGGTTTCTTCTGTAGAATCCATCTCAGAGAAATCCCATTGAATATGGTTTGGGTAATTTTTACCTCCACCTCCATCTAATGGGTCATCAAGACCCATGTGATTCCATAAGAAGTAATTTATGGATGAAAACAAACTCCATAATATATTTTTGGTTGCATTTTTATCTCGATCTCCATTCAAAGTGTCATCAGATCCTCAAAAACATGATCGAAATGTCCCAATTATGACTCAAAATCCACCGCATCCCATAGGTATGGGGTCATTTTTATCATTATCTCAAATGAAACATGTTTTCCTAGGTCATAATATACCAATGGATGGTTTCCCAACCATTTCTCTCATCATGAGACAAATCCCTCTAATTTGAGTCCTTATCGATGGGCATTGTCGGAAACTCCCTCATTTTCACTTTTCATAGGTCATAGAAATGGTATTGAATAAAAATGAAAATTAAACCCTTAATGATTCATAATCCTATTTGTCCTAGTAAGAATAAGTTCTATGGGAATTACCTTGATAAAATATTCAATGGGGAAACAAGCACTACAAATTTTCCATGTGATTTTTTCAATCACGTGGTGACAATTATCACTCAATATACCATAGTGAACATAATATCTATTAGTATAACAAATGATATTATCTAACACACAAATATAGAGGGGTGAAAATGGATATAGTACTCTGAGATCTAGGTGATGTTTATTATAAAATTGATTTTACATATATATTGAATCACAAAAGAAACCCAATAATATCACCATTAAATGATATGTTGACTCCCCTTTACATACTTCTACCAAGGACCAAAGAAATGGAATGTAAATATACCACTAACCACCTAGAAGGGATGATTTGACCACAATTGAGTAATAGTTAACATAGAATGAGGAATGAGATAATGAACCTCAAATATCTCAATGAAGAATTTCGCATAAGACATATCCAAATGGTGTATTATCTTTTTATTGAATCATAAATCAATCCTCCCATCAATGAATAGATATCAAAACGTCCTATAAGGGTGTAATTGTTTCTTTAATCTTACTCTGGATCCAACAAAGAGGTTTTATGAATGATGATGATAAGGATTTATTATATTTTCATAAACTACGGGGATAGATTCATCCTATTAAGGGAAATTGTACAACCATCTCCTTCATATAGCATGGATGGGAAGAAGTTATCCTGGGACATATCAGACCCTCATATATTTTAGGATTTCATGGAAATTTCATCATTCAAATGGATATAGTTGAAATAGTTTTTATTATCAACATTGTCTTGGTCTAGACACTCTAATGCCATTCATATAATGTTGAGTACTAGTATCCAACAAAGATGACTGGTCGTGGTCATAAAAAAAAGTGATAAGAGGAACCTCAAAATAACAATAACAAAGATTAGTTTGATTATATCTTATCTATAAAATATTTTATGGTCATACAGTAATAAATGAAATATAATTAAACTCTTGGAATGCATTTTCTTAATATTCATGTAGCGGTGACTTTGGCATTCCATTTAGGTTTGAAATATCTGATTACCAGAAAGGTCAACATTCAATATACTATTAACTCCCCTTTGAATCATTTAAATTTTTACATTAATGAATTTTTCCAAATTAGGGAAGAAAAAAACCAATGATTGATATTGGTATATAGTTTTCCACTACCAATGTATTTGGAACTGCCCCTAAAAATCCTTATAGCATAATCAGAAGTTATTATGTGATGCCCATAAAACTAATCAGGGTAGTAGACTCAATCTCAACAAGATGTTATAGACCATTTAATTCTATTTCCTATGTAAACATGAAAACGATCACACCATCTTAAGTAGGATCATCAAGGGGGAGTCAAAAAAATTAATTTTTGGGATCTAAAAGATCATAAGCACTCATAGAAGAAATTAAAATTTCCCTGATGAAATCATCTATAACTCAGAATATACATGCCACTCTTTGAACCGTTAGTATCCTAAAAGAATAAAATATTCCTCAGAATCAGGACCTATAAACCCTATAATTTCAATGTGTTTATGTCTTTACTTTTTGGAATCTCTTTCAATGATATGGATTGATATTCCCTTTAATAATCCAAAATGCTTGAAGATTCCCCCCAAAGGTGGAGAGGAAGTTGAAAGAGGATAACTTTCAGAGTTCCCCTCCGACATTTGGAGAAGAAATATCCACCACCATTAATAATATCAGGTAGATAAATTTGTTAATAGAATAATACTTTTGACTTATGTGGATTATTCTATTAATTCCTATTAATTAATTAGATATTTATATTTCTTATCTAATTAATCATCAATTCGTGTTCTCTTGGAAATATACCTAAATTCATAGGCTGGTCCTTGATTTTCCTATTTATTATTAACGTAACACTCCAAATTTTTAAAAATAAATTGAAAGGAATAAAACATTGAGTATTTACATAATAAAACATTTTTCTAATGAGATAGTTATAAACTGTCCATTAAACATAATTTTTTTGGTTCTGTGATTTCAATTTCCAAAAAGGACAACCACAGTTGCGATCGTTATGTAATTTAAATTCAGATAGAACCAACATGTTTTTTTAGTGAAGAGTGAAATACCATTATGAATAGTAATATAACCCTTATTAATATTAAAATGTATTATTATTTTATTGTCTTATGGATAGAAGATTATGAGATATTGATTAATATTTCAAGGTGATATAAAATGAGTTAAAGTTTTAAAATTGTGTCTTGGAATATATTGTGATTTTGTTTAAAAATTAATTTCCCATATTTAAAAATTTATTTATATAAAATGGGTACATTTTTAAATTCTAAACAACAAAAAATGGTAATATTAACGTTTGGGTATTTTCCTAAAATACTCTATACTTTTTCGAATACTAAAATACTATAAATTACAGTATATCTACATTATATGTTGAATACACTATTCCTAGCATCATGGATGATTTAAGAACACACTATTCGAACTCATATGATCTATTTACTATTTCGGGACATATAAATCAAGACTATTTGTATGATTTAGCAAACAATTTTAAACTAATGATTAAAATATTGGAAAACCCCTCCTCTCCTCCACTATAAATACCACTCGCATCACCCTTTTCCTATCACACCGATCAAGACTTGATAATTGTCTAAATTATATCCAATACCCATTAAAAGTCTCTTCCCCACATCCAAGACATACTTGTCTCACCAAAAGGCCAAAACCAAAGGCCTTAAGGACGATCTCATGGAGAAGAGATCAAGAGGTAAAAATCATCTTTCATTTTCTTCTTTTATCTTTTAAATTATTCTCTTTTGTTATACTTTCTTCACCTCCCCTTATCCAAGAGGTATGAAATCTATAGTATTATATATATTATAAATTTTTATCTTTTTTATGGAAAAATTAATCATCATTCTTCCTCTCCTCTTCCTCTTATTCTAAAAATAAAAGCATCATCCGGGATGTGTCGATTTACCGATATCGTGGATCATGTGTCTTAAATTTCCTTTACTTCCTTTATAGATTATTTTAAACACATTTTAATGGTTGAAAAATATTTTAGATTTTATTATATAACCTTTATTATGTTTTGTAATTAACTTATATGCATAATATTATGTTTATATTATGAAACAAGTTTTTGATTATCAAAGAACCACCAAAATGATCTAAACGAATATCACTAATGATTTATCTAAAGATCCATCCTCATTAAATATAACCAAAATAATTTATTTAATAATTTAATATTATGTAAACATATTAACACCATTTCATCCCACTTCTAGTGTTTCTCTTCCATTCGATGAGAAAATCCTTCATGAACTAACCATGGAAGTCATGTAAAGCATGCACACGAAACAGTGGAAATAACAAAATATTATTAATAAATGGGTCGAATGATGTTATAAAATGATCATATAGGGTGTTATAAACTGTATTATTCTAATTTAAAATATTAATAACACCATTTTAAACTTTATAAATGATTTTTAAACAATTTTTATGTATGATGAACCCAAGATAAAGGAATTCTTAAACTAATTTCAATTCTATGGGTTAACCATCTACATTATTCATTATGTCGTCTTATGATTTTTTTTGAGGAATTTTTGTTTATATTATTTTTTATTATGTGTATTTACAGATTATAGACCTATTTCTTTCATTCTATTCATTTATCACACCAAATATATCATATTTGAAAGGGACATTCCTTTAACAATCCAGTTTATAATTCTATTTTTTGAAATTCAAAAGAAATGTTTATATAAAGTTATTCATGTTTTATGATTATATTACGGTTCTCGAGAATTGATTATGATTATGTGTCAGACCTATATCTCCCTCTAATACATTGGGTATGTGTACGTTTGAGATCAATTGTATGGTTACTCCAAGTGTAACTGTAATTGTTACACCATAAGGTAACTGTGAGGATTACACTATAAGGTAGTCGTGAGGGTTATAAATCATAATGTAGCCATGATGGTTATAATATAAGTAAGTAATTACCAAGATACCTTTATGGTTTTATATGTTTTCTCCAATATTTAACGGAGATCTCATGTTTCAAAATGTATTTATATATGGGTGAGAAGTATGTCTCATGAAAATGATTTCATATGATTATAAGTACTTATAGACTAATAGTTTCATTCCTTATTTTTATATCCCTTAATAATAATTTTATTTTCATACCATGTTTTAAATGTTTTTCATAGGATATAATTATGTCAAAGTGAAATAATAAAGTCAAGTTAAATGTTATGAAGAGTTTTCAATGAAATCATGTTGTTGTTTTATGTTAAAAAGTTCATGTTTTAGAAGAAATGGATACTATTTTAGTGCTACACACTTTATATGCTTGTGGGATGATATGTATGAGTAATTTCCTAAAATTATCAATTTATAAACAGAAAATATCTTTGGGAATGTAATAAAGTTAAATCTAGTTGAAATCATTATAATAAGAAATGTTTAAGGTCGATTCCTTGTTGTTGGTATCACAGAAAAATTTAGATAACATTAGGAGTTAATATGATGTTAATGGAATAATATAATTGTTTTTTTACCTTATGATAATGATGAAATAGTATAGTATTTTAATATTACCATGTTTCTTCATCTAAGATATGTCTGTTCAGAATGGTTTTCTATGGAAGAAATAGGGAAGCTGAAGTTGGAAAGAACTAAGAGGCTGATATATTTCCAAATCCATAAGTGGGAATGATTGGAATTGGAACTGAGCAGTTTGTGATAGTAATGGATTAGATGATTTTGGAAATAAAAGGTGGAACAATCCACAGAAGTGAATAACCAGAACTACAAAAAAAGAACATGATGGTAGTGGAACAATTTATAAGCCAACACCCTCCTTCTTTTAGTAGATATTCTGACCGAGTAGTGGTCGAAGGCTGGATTAAATCTTAAGAAATGATATTAGATGTTGTGGGATTCTAATATAATCAAACTTTTTATCTTTCCATTTATCATTTTGAAGGTGATGTCGATCAGTGGTGGTCAATGGTCACAAATATTAGGGATATAGCGGAGATCAATGCATTAGAGTGGGATGAATTTAAAATTATTTTCCTTGAAAAATATATTCTTTAGGTGGTTTGATAAAGGATGGAGAAGAAATTAATTGAATTTAGGTAAAAGGTGGACTCTTTAGTGGACATTAAGGAAGAAAACATCACCTGAATCACAAGGTACGCTCCAAATTTTATTTAGTATCTTGATAAAAAAATCAATCACTTTTACTCTCGATTGAACCTAAGATACTAAAGGGAACTCACTTCTCGAGAATTTAAAATTTATTAAAAACTTGTCAGAGATGATGAGAGGGTAGAAATGGAGTTTTTTTATGATCACATGTACTTTTATAATAAATAAAATAAGACATATAGATGGAAAGTGATTGGTAAGAATCAATCAAATAAACTTAAGGGTAATAAAGTCAAGTTTCCAGTTTGTGAAATGTGTAGTAAAAAGAACCTTGAGGAATGTATTACCAAAACTAATAAGTTTTTCTGATGAGGTAAGTTTGTACATATTGCCTAAGATTGTAAGTAAAATGGTCTTAAGATCAATTCTAATAAGAAAAATATAATGTGTTTCAAATGTGGTTAGACGGGTCATTATGAAGATGCATGTACAAAAAAATATCTGAGTGATGGTAAGAATCCGTACTATAAGAAGAATGGTGTAGTGAGATCCTTTGTGACTACATTAGAAAATTTAGGGCCTTCTAATGAAGTTTTATTATGTACATTATTTATTTACTCTGATTTTTCAATGTTATTGTTTCATACAGGGTCTTCACATTCCATTATTTATGAGAAATATTCTGATAAATTTGAAATATCACATCAAAAAATGATACTAGAACTTATTATTAAAACACCAAGGGTAAATTTTACAATAAAAAAGGTATTTTAATAATCTTATTACTGTTATATGTGGAAAGACATTGCCTGAAAACCTTGTTTTTTTCCTTAGTAAAGTGTGTTCTCATTCTGGGTATGGATTGGATTTCTATTTATCTTGATAAGATTTATTTTAGAGTTAAAGATGTTGTTTTTGATAAATAGTTTGATTTTTTATACAAGAATAAACCCATACAACTGATAACGTATTAGGAAGATGAGAAACTGTTGAAAGATGGAAATAAAATTTATCATTCCCGTATTATTGAAAATAAGGAAACTGTTCAGATTAATGGTGTTCCAGTGGTAAATGAAGTCCTTTAATTTTTTCTTGATGAGTTACCTAGTGTTATACCTAATATAGAAGTGGAATCCCTAATTGACTTAGTTCTTGATGTTAAGCCAATTTCAAATCCCCCTTATCAAATGGATTAAATGGAGATTCTTGAACTGAAAAATCATTTGCAGGAGTTACTTGATAAAGGATTTATTCATCCTAAAACTTTACCATGGGGAGGTACTATTTTGTTCATTAAAAATAAAGATAGTTCGATGAGACTTTTAATTGATTATAGAGCATTGATTAACATTATAGTTAAGAATAAGTATCCTCTTCCTCACATAGATGACATTTTTTATCATCTCTAGGGAGCTCATTATTTTTAAAAGATTGACTTGAGGTCTGGGTACCATTATCTAAAGGTGAAGGATGATTACATTCTAAAAACGGTTTTTCAAACTAGATATGGTCAATTGGAATTTTTTATTCCATTTGTGTTAACTAATTCACCTTATGTATTCATGGATATTATGAATAGAATATTTCATGAGTTGTTGGATAAGTTTTTGGTAGTTTATATTGATGGAATTCTGGTATATTCTATAAGTAATTAGAAGAATAAAAAATATCCAAGAGTTTTTTTGAAAACATTAAAAGAAAAGAAACTTAATGGAAAATTCAGAAATTTTAATTTTGGGTTGAAATAAATTTATTTCCATGGTCATTTTATTTCTAAAGATGGGATAAATGTTGATCCTACTAAAATGAGAGTTGTAAAATAATGTTAAAGACCCACAAATATAACTGAGATTCATAGTTTTCTTAGTTTGGAAAGATATTACTGGAGTGTTTTTAAAAACATTTCATGTTTATCAAGTCCAATAACTATGTTAATTTGAAAAGGAGTAAAATTCACATAGAAAAAATAATCTGATGGTTTTTTCATGAATTTAAAAGAATATTTGTGAATGATGCAATTCTGAACCAACTTCCAGAAATGAAAATTTTTCATCTACTGTGGTTCTTCATTAAAGTGACTTGTTTGTGTTCTATTTCCAAATGATTAGGTAATTTATTATGATTTTAGACAACTAGAAAATCATTAGTTAAATTATCCCACACAAGATTTTGAATTATCAGGTGTTGTTTTTTCTTTAAATATTCAGAGGTATCATTTATGCGGAGCCAAATGTGAAATATATACTAACCACAAAAGTCTGGTGAATATATTAACTCAAAAGTAATTAAACATGAGGTAGAGAATATGGCTTAATTTGATAAAATATTAAGACTGCATGATCAATTACCATCCTAAAAATCAAAAAAAAAGTGGCAGATTCCTTGAGTCGAAAACATCATGCATCATTAACTAAATTATGACTAAAACAAGACGCTTTGATTAAAGATTTAGTGAATTTTGTCTTGGATGTTTTTGGTGCAAGAAATTACTCAATTTTGTTTCATGTTTCAGTGCAGTCATCATTATCAAAAATAATTACGGAATAATATAAGGTAGTTGGGGAGTTATAAAAAAGGTATAATTGGTTAAAATGGGTAATTTTCTAGAATTTAACATTAATAAACTTTGTGTTTTGAGATTTAAAAAATATTTTTTGTGCCATGTGTTTCCCACCTGAATAAAGAATTATTGTGTAAATATCATATTTATCTTTTTTTGGTTCATCCTATAAGTACTAATATGTATAGAGAGCTACGAGAATGTTACTGGTGAGATGGAATGAAAATATATATTGCTAATTTTATCGTGAAATGTTTGACATGTCACTGTGTTAAAAAAAGAGAGACAACCGCCACAGGGGATGATCCATCATTTTCTAGTGCCATAGTTCAAATTTGGAAATATATACATGGACTTTTTGGTGGAAAATTATTCATGAGGTAGCAATGAGATTTAGGTTATTGTTGATTGAATGACTAAATCTACACATTTCCTTCCATTTCGATATACTATGTCTGCGGATAATGTTTCTCTATTATACATCAAAAATATTGTCAAGTTACATGGATTTACTCTTTCCATTTTATTAAACCATGATCCTAGGTTCAACTCTATCTTTTTTAATGTCTTTCAGAAGTCACTGGGAATAGAATTATATTTCAATACATCTTTTCATCCTCAACTAGATGGGTAATCAGAATAAACGATATAGGCATTGGAGGATATTCCTCAAGCTTGTTCAGTGGGTTATTAAGAAAGGTTGGATCATAATATTTCTTTAGATTAAGTTTATTATAGTAATAGTTTTCATTTTGGTATACAGATGGAACCTTTTGTGTAATTATGTTGGAAGCGGTGTCGAAATCCATTTTTGTGGATGAAGTTGGGGAAAGGAAGGTGATGGGTCCAGAATTTATAAGGTCTCGACAATATTATAATACATAATCATGAATTTATTCAAGAAATCACATACCTTCACATTGAGAATATTTTCAAGTTATTATATTTTGATATTAGGACATAATATATTCATAACATTACACATTAATAAAGATATAATACCATAAAAATAGTATTCATTTCATTCAAAATATAAAACATTAAAATAAAACATGGTTTCTTTGACAGTTCTTTAAACATTTAAATTGGATTCTTTATTTGTCTTAAACATCATTATAACCAGTGAAAAGCAATTAAATACATGGGATGAGCACTAAAAATCGATGTAATGGATATAAAAAGATGAAAATGGCACATTAGTCCACGAAAACGTATAATGTATAAAATCATTTTCAAAAGTCACACATGTCACCCATATATACTTACTTTGTGAAACATGATATTTGTAAAATATTACCACAATACATAAGAACATAAATAAAACCATAATGGCCTCTTGGGGAATTACATACATAATCTTGTAACCCTATTAACTATCTTATAATTTATTACCCTCTCAGCTACCTTACAATTTGTGTAACCATCACAGTTATTCTTGGAGTAACCATTTGGAATACCTAAAACATAAAAATACCCATTAAATTAGAGGGAGATATAGGTCCCACCATTCCTCATATAAAATTCATAACAACTATAATATAGTCATACAACACGAATAATTTCATAAAAACATTTCTTTCCAATTCTGTAAAACAGAATTTAAAAGTGGATTTTAATAAGGTAAGTCCCTTAAAAATATCAGATAATTGATTTGATACTTAATAGAGTGGATGGAATATGTATATAAAATATAAATACACATAATTAAAAATATTATAACCAAAACCCATCGCACAAACAATTCTAATACCATAATAACAATGAAGTATAATGTTAACCCAAAGAATAGAAATCCGGTTATGAATTCTGTTACCTCAGGTTTGTATTACTTAAAACACATTTAAAACACATATATAATTGTTAAAATAGTGTTATTATTATTTTTCAGATATATTTTTATTTTTATAACATCTTATATAATCATTTTATAACCTTTTTTCAACCATTAATTATTTGTATTTTGTTCCTTCCATTGTTTTTTGGGTTCGTCCTTTACATGATTTCCATGATCGGTTCATGATGGATATTCTTGTTGATTGGAAGTAAACATCCAGAGTTAGAATGGATTGGTATTTAAAAAATTCTAGAACCATAAATTATACCATTTATCATTTTCAATTATTACATGAGGATGATTTATAATTTAAAACATTATTGATATTTGTTTAGGTCATTTTGGCGATTCTTCAATTGTAATAAACTTGTTTTTTATTGTAAAATATTCACATGTGTATAAAATAATTCCAAAACTTTATATAAGATATAATAAATAAATTATAATCTATTTCAACCATAAAATGGTTTCATGGTTAGTCTTTAAAAAGTAAATGAAATCGAAATCACATCGTCCACGATGTTGGTAAATCGACACATCACGGATGATGTTTTAATTTCTTGAATAAGTGGTAGAGGAGAAGAAATGTAATGGTGAGTATTACATAAACTTGTTGAAATCCAGAATATATAAGATACTTGATCATTCATGCCTTTTGGATTAGGAGAGGTGGGGAGATAATAATAAAATAATAAGACTCGAAATAAAAGAAAAGTTGAGAAATCCCTTAAAAAAATTAGGCAGCCTAACGACGTTGAATAAAATTTCCTAAAATATTTTGATGAGAGAAAGGGGTATCTCATAATTATTAAGTAATATGGGAATTAAGGGGGATATGGAATGAAATATCCCAAAATATGGAAAAGGAAATTAAAACGAATAACCTAAAATTAAAGAAAAGTAAGAAAAAAAAGAGGATGTTTACCTCTTCATTTCTTCTCCTTGAGATCCTTCTTAAGGCCTTTGGTTTTGGGCTATTGGTGTGACCAGTAGGTCTTGGATGTGGGTAAGAATATTAGGGAATTAATTAGGCCAAAATTAGACAATTTTTAAGGCTTAAGAGGTGTGGGAGGAAGAGGAGAATGAGGGTGTTATTTAGAGTGGAGGAGAGGGGTTATTTTTCATTATTTTACTCATTATTATAATAGTTTTTCTCAAGACTATGAATAGTCTTAATTCGTGTGACCTCAAATAGTAATAATGGAATTTTATTTCAACCAAAGTTTTCTTACATTATCCAGGCATCACCTATGAGGTAGTAAATCAATTATTTAGCATTTATTGTATTTTATCATATTTTATTGTTCATTGAAAATTCTAGAATTTCAGAAAATTCAAAATAATTCACCCTAACAATTTTTTGGAATGTAGATTTTGAAAATGAACTCCTTTTTCTGAAAATAATTTTATAAATATTATTAATTTAATTTTTAAATAAAATCATTCCTTATTCAAAAATTAAAAATTTTAAAACTATAGCTGCTTTTATATCGCATTGAAAAATTAATCAATATGTCATTAACTTAAAGCCTTAAGAATATAAAATAATAATAAAATTTTCTATTCATTAGGGTCATATTAATATTCATAAGGGTATGTTAATATTAACTAAAAATTAATTTGGTTCCATTAGACTCTAAATAACTTACTGAACACAATTGTAGATGGCCTTTTTTTGAAATTCAAAACATAGAAGTGGAAAAAATATGTTTAAAGGATATTTATAAATATATAATTACAACAAAGATTCATTATTTTCAATTAGTTTTTAAAAACATGGGGTGTTACATTATCCCCACTATCTGGAAATTGTGTCCTCAAAATTTTTTTACTTATTAAACAAGTGAGGGTGCATTTCCCTCATAGCATTTTTAGACTACCATGTTTCTTCTTCAACAATTTGGTTTCCACAAAAAACATTTACCCGATGGATTAGATTATTCTGAAATACATGTTCCCTTAGATCAAGAATATAAATTGGTTTCTCTTCATAAGAAAGTTTATCTTCCAGCTGAACTACTTCTGGGTTCAAGACATTAGTTGAATCTGGAACATACTTTCTTGACATCAAAACATGAAAAATATTGTGTACTTGATACAATCTCAGAGACAAAGATACTTGATATGAAACTGGTCCAACATTCTATGCGATTTTAAAAGGACCAGTGAGTCATGGACTTAGCTTCCCTTTCTTACCAAAATGAATCACACTTTTCCAAGCAGAGATTTTAAGGAAACATGGTCACCTACATCAAAAGATAAATCTTTTCTTATTTGATCTACATAACTTTTCTGCCTTCTCAGAGCTATCCTCATACAATGTTGGATCATCTTCAATTTCCCATCCACTTCTGACTAAAAATTAATTTTTTTTATTCCAAAAGAACTTTTGAGGAAAAATTGGGAAACCAGAAATACATCGAATACTTTAAACACAACCATACCTTCACGGCCCAAGATCATCCAGACAAAAAACAATCCAATTAACGAGAAAGGAAAACCTCCACCCTAGCAATAAAAATAATATGATTAGCATCCCCCTTCCCATCGTTGCTCGACTAATAGTCTCGTGCAAGGATGCATGAGCACGATACCAATGGAAAATGACATACCCTCTCAAAAAATCCAATTCCATATAGTGTCCATAAGGAGAACACTTCATACTCTAAACCACTTCTAATTTTGGCCCCATAAACCTTGTTTCAATGATTTCATCCGAAAACACTGGAGTTCGGTGCCACTTCTCATACAATGCATCAAAAAGTTACATTTGTATACTCGAATGAAAACTGTTATTATATGAAAACTCAACTAAAGAAATATTTTGATCCCAACATCCCTTGTAGTCTACTGAACAAGATCGAATAATATCCTCCCAAGTATAAATCTTTTGTTCTAACTGCCCATCTGATTGAGGATGAAAAGGTATACTAAAATTTAATTCTGTTCTCAACGACTTTTGAATAACCTTAAAAAAGAAGGAAGTGAGCCTCGAATCCCGGTCAGATACAATTGAAAGAGGAAATCCATGTAACATGACAATCTCTTTGGGGTACGGTTGAGAAATTTGATCCAAAGACATTGTATATATAATAGAAAGAAATTTTTCATATTTAGTCAAACGATCAACAATAACCCAAATCACATTGTTACCTAAATAAGTCATTGTTTGTCCCACCAAAAATTCAATGGATACATTCTCCCATTTCCACTCTAGGACTGGTAATGGAAGAAGTATCCCCTTCGGTAACTGCCTCTCTTAATTAACCAGTTGATAGGTCAAACATTTCATAGTAAATTATAAAATATCCCTTTTCATTCCATCCCACCAGTAATACTCCTGAAGTTCTCTATACATATTAGTACTTCTAGAATGAACTGAATATGTAGAACTATGAGCATCACATGAAAAATCTTTCTTTAACTCAAAATAACAAGGAACACCAAACCTCTTATGAAATATTAAAAAATCTTTATCAAGGTTAAATTCGGGAAACTTACCCATTTTAACCATCTCTACCATTTTCTGTAGTTCAACGTCTTCCTTATGCACTTTCAAAATTCTATCTGATAACGATGACTACACTGAAAACTGAAACAAAACTAAGGTATTTCATACACCAACAAATTCTGAATCAAAATTCATCAAATCATTAATCAAGGGATCATGTTCCAAAAGTAAGATGGTTAATGATGCATGACATTTTTAACCCAAGGCATCTTCCACTTTGTTTTCTTTTCCTGAATGGTAACTGATTGTGCAATCATAATCATTTATCATTTCAATCCATCTTCTCTACATATTCTTTAATTCTTTCTGAGTATATATATACTTTAGACTTTTATGTTCAGTATAAATTTGAAATTTGGCTCCGTATAAATGATTCCTCCAAATTTCCAAAGGTAAAACCACAACTGCCAATTCCAAATCATCTGAGGGATAATTTAGCTCATGTGGTTTTAATTTTCTTGAAGCATAAGAAATTACCTAATCATTTTACATCAAACCACAACAACGTCCCATCAAAGAAGAATCAATGCAGATGGAAACTCGCCATTTCGAAAAGGCCGGGCCAAAACTCGAGCATTCACCAATCACTTCTTTAGTTCCTGAAAGAAAAACATAACATTCTTCTATAAAAATAAATTTAACCACTTTTAATGTTAACTTAGTTATCAGGATAGATAATCGTGCAATGTTTTTAGCCAAATGTAGGTAATAACCTGCTAATACAATAAAACATCGAATCACCATAATATTTTTGGGTCCTGGCCATTCATTAACCACTATAGTTTTGGTAGGATCAATTTTTCTTTCATTTTTATTTATAATGTTCCCACGAAAAGAAGTCTGTTTTAACCAAAAATAACACTTGATTAATTTTTCACAGAGTTTATTTTCCTTTTGAGGTTTGTAAAACAACCCTTATATGTATTTCATGTTATTCTTTACTCTTATAAAATACCAGAATTTCATCAATAAACACAACCACAAACTTATCCAAGAACACATGAAATATTCTATTTATAATATTCATGAATACAATAGCTAAATTAGTTAACCCAAATGGGATAACAACAAATTCATAATTCCCATATCTAGTACGAAAAGATGTTTTCAAAATGTCATTATCCTTCCCCTTCAGCTGATGGTATCCAGATCTCAAGTCAATCATGGAAAAGTAATGAGCTCCATGATGATGACAAAACTTGTCATCGATATGGGGAAAATGATACTTTTTTTAATAGTGATGCTATTCAAAGCTCTATAGTCAATGTAAAGTCTCATGGAACCATCTTTATTTTTATCTAACAAAACAGGAGCACCCCATGGGGAAGTGCTAGGACGAATGAAGCCTTTTCATGAAAATCATGTACCATATTTTTCAATTCAAGAAGTTTTATTTTAACCATATGATATTAGAGTTTTAAAATTTACTTAGAATCAATAACTAAGTCAAATGTGAATTATAATTCCCGATTAGGTATGACACTGGGTAACTCATGATGAAAAATGTCAAGGTATTCATTTACCACTATCACATTATTAATCTGAATAGTTAAATTGTTTTCAAAAATTTGAGCAAGATAAATTTCATTTCCATCTTTCAACAGTTTCTCAGCATCCTGATATGTTATCAATTTTATGGGTTCATTCTTGTATTCAAACTGAAACCCTTTCTAAAAAACAACTTCTTTAGCTCTATAGTCAATATTAGCATGATAAAAAGAAATCTAATCTATTCCCAGAATGACATCAAACTCTTCTAAGGTTAAAACAACAAGGTTTGTATGTAATGATTTTCCACAGACTATAATAGAAATATTCTTATAATTCATCTATGCTATAATATTTCCCTCTGGTGTTTTAAAATATTGTTCAGATCTCATTTGTTAAGGTAATATTTGTAATTTACCCAAAAATTTCTAAAAAATGAAAGAATGTGTAGACCTCATATCGAACAAAACTTTAGAATAATCTGAGTAAACAAAAAATGTACCTGATATAACATCATTAGATGGCTCGTCATCAAATGATGTAGTCATAGAGGATCTCAATACACCTTTCTACTTATATTTTGTATTCTTTGCATCATTCAGATCTCTCTTTGGGAAGGTATTTTCATAATGACCCTTATCACCAAATATAAAACACATAACATTTTTTTTCAAGATTAGTCTTAGGATCATTTTCATTACAATCTCAGTCCATATGTCCAAACTAACCACATCGAAAACACCTCCTAGTTTTGGTATGACATTACCCAGGGGGATTCTTGCCACACTTTTCATAGACTAGAAACTAGATTTTCATACCATTAGATTTCATTGGTTGATTCTTACCCATCGCTTGTCATATAGACCTCTTCTTCTTCATGTTGCTGAAATGAACGTTATCATAATCAAACTCCATCTCTACCCTCTCAGAACATTAGACAAGTTTCTCATAACATTTGAATTCACGGGAGGCCAACGCCCTTAGATACCTTGGCTTCCGTCTGGAGTAAAAGAGGTTGATTTTACAATCAAGATCGTGAATAAGATTTGGATCATACCTTTCCAGTCGAGTAAAGTTAGCTTCATACAAATCCATTGATTCTTCCTCCTTTTGCTTTAATTAAATTAATTTCTTCTCCATCCTAAGTCACACCACCTTAGGAAAATATTTTTCAAGGAAAAGAGTTTTAAATTCATCCCACTCTAAGGCATAAACATCTTCTCTTTCTCTGATATTCCTTACCATTAACCAGCACTGATAAGTGTCACCTTCATAATGATAAATGTAAATACTTACCTTTTGATTTTTAAAACATCCCATTACATCAAATATCATTTCAAGGGATTTAATCTATCATTCAGCAGCTGCTAGGTTAGAAGATCCATTGAAAGAGGGAGGGTGTTTTCTCAAAAAATGTTCTATAATTTTAATGTTATGTTTTGGTATCTCTGGTTGTTCTGTTTTATATACGACACCAGCATTTATTTCCAACTTTATCTAAGACATTAATTTCAAAAACTTATCGGTTCCATTCCGTACCATTCCAGGCTACATATTCGAAAGGATGTCATTTTGTTACTGCCTCTCCTATTCATCTCCCCTAATTCTTCTGTGGAAATACATTCTGAACAAACATATCTTAGACATAGAAACAAGGTAATATTTAAATTATATAACAATTAAAATTAACCATATATTAATTAAACATTTTGTTAGGTTTCCGGGGCGCGCAGCGGAAGCCGGTGGGCCCTGGGATTTTAAAATTTTCGTCGATGCAATGACGGTACTTGTCGTTGCCGACGATCCGAGCCCCGGAGAGGTCCGAGGATCTCGTGTAAATTATTAAGAGCACAAAAATAAAAGGGAAACGTACCCGTTTCAAATCTGAAGGCGCGGTCGACTGCTACTAGCCGATGACAATCGTCGCTTGAAGGATCCAAAGCAGGATCCCTCTAGATCATCCACACGCGCTCCAAAAAATCTGCGAGAACGCCGATCGTCGAACTCCGGGTGCTAGCGCGGTGATTCAACGATATCTTCGACGTCCTGTCGATCACCACATCGACGATCTTGCGATGGGTGAGGAGAAACATGATCCGAGCTCTTGGATCTTGAGCTTCTCTCTCTAGGAAGCGGGAGGAGAGAGGAGCTCTGGCCCAACATGGCATGAATAGTCCTTGCGCTTGAGCCCCTCTCCTCTATATATAGTGGATTGTGGAAATTACCCGGTTGGGTTCCCCGGCCCCCGTTAATTCCACGTCCACTAAATAAATAACTATGACGACTTAAAACTGTGTCAATATTATTTATTTATTTTATCACATACTTGTAATATGTAAAATATATTACGTGATAAAATCTGAGCCTTTTAACTCGACTCGTTGTCCCGCTTAATATTAAACGAACCTTGAATATTAAAATAATATTCGTTCGATTAATATTTTCTCATATTTACTGAACTCGTAAATACATTAAATAAATTCAATCCCAAATATTCGTAACTTGAATATTAATGAATTTATTTAATTCCATTGGTGATCAACAACTTGGACAACGTTTGGACCCCGTGGCGGGGCCCACTATGTCCATATACCTATTCAACTGAATAGGTGCGGATTCTTGAATACGCTATTGTGTGTGACCCTCTAGGCCCTTATCTCGATAGCAGTGAATAAAATTCACAGACCAAGAGCGGGGTCTAGCAACCCGTCGCGGCCCCTAAAGAGATAAGGATAGTCATAGCAACAACTACCATCCTACAAACACTGACTGTGTACTGTAGTCTCTTTGTCAATAAATATCTCATAAAGCAGGACGCACTCTTGTGTCACCGTCCTTATATTTCTTTATTATTTGTTGATCTAACCAGATGGATTTGCCTTTCTACTGCTTTGGCCAAAGACTTATGGAGGCGGCACCATCCTGATCAACCAGGCCTGAGATATACAACTTCCTAAACTTGGAAGCGACAAATCCTTTCTTGACCATTCAACCAACGTCATACCACCAACGACGCACCCAACACAAACTACCTCGCCACGACATTACTGCCATGTTTTTCTCCTTGCATCAAAGTACGTAATTAAGTGATATACATTGGTAATGATATCAAGTTAGGAGACCAATACACATGTCCGTAGATATGAACAACCAATGACACCCAAAACATGTGGTGTTCCTATTGTCGGGTCTGTCCTCATGATCTCACTACTAGAGATCACCAATTGCGAACTTCATGAGAAGAAGTCTCAATGCTTATGAGCCCCCATCACCTGATAGTCATACATCTACTGTGTCCAGTCAAGAAGATGTATCTAGACTATAGAACATATATTTAAGATCAATGTCATTGTATCTTGAGGTTCTCATTATAGCCTGGGATCTGCTATAACCTCTCGACACGACAACTGACCTTTGGACATTACCATTATTATAGTGGACACAGAAACGTCTGCACTATAATGGTAAGAAATCATCATGCATATCTAACTATACACATGATACGGTAATCAAAGGTACTAAATAGTTGGGTCTAGGGCACCCACTATTTCAACACTCCCACTTGCACTAGAGCCAACTTGCTAACTAAACTTGTTAGCTACTCACATGATAAATACCATGCTTTTGTAGAGTAATGGCTTTAACTGCTGGGCCTGCCACGTTTTCACTGTGTGGCATATCTGCTATATGCAACCTCATCAACTTGAGTAAAACTTCTCAAGATAAGGTGTCCCCGAGTATATTACTTTTTTTCATTGTCATAACTTGACAACTTGGCTAGTAAGAATATCACAATTCTCATTATGATAATACTCTTCTACCTAACTGTGAATCCAAGAACTAGAACAAATCGTTTCAATTTATAACTACTTATTAGCTGCCTTAGAAGCTACAACGTACTCGGTATTTGTAGGTACGGCTACCACAAGCTTTTATGATCTTGACTCACTCATCTCCTTTGCCTAATTGCGATACTAGATCAAATTGATCTAAGGATTACTAGTTTGTGTCCCACCATGACTAGTATACCTTCCTCTCCATATTCCAGGTACATATCATTTGTACTTACCAATGTGCAAGATGATAGTTCTGACTGCATCACCTGAAGTGCTCCTGGAGTTAATTGATATCTGCCTATAATAAAATATATCATGGCAGTATCAATTATCGTACATAATATGGAATATGTGATTGATCCATCGCTAAATCATATGGTATCAATCCACAACTTTAGTCTCTACACATGCTCTGAACATGTTAACCTAGAGAGATTAAGCCATGTGACATAGGCAACAATTCTGAACTTGAATTGTTCCAACTTGTATTTCTCAATAAAATGTCACTATATGTACGATTGACTAGGACCAAGAAACCTTTGAATCTACCTCAGTGGATCCCGTTCCCTAGAACATAAGTTGATTCTTGAAGTCAATCATTGGAGAATTTCTTTTAACCTGATCTCATCTAACTGTGAGAACAAAATCTGTTTTCCATATGTTACCGAACATATTTCACTTGGAAAACATTGGCGCTCCCACTACCCTTTTGAAGACACAAGGAAATGATTCATTTATAATGAATGCTCTAAGATCTTGTTGCTTACTTTAATCCAGAATTGGATTTCAGTAACTATCAACCCTTATTGGCATCATTTGATGTCACCATCTCTTTCTGGTTGCGTCGTATAGACACCTTCCACGAAAGATGATCTTGACATCCAATGACCAACATCATGATCATAGAAGTTCATCTATGACAAGTAAAATTATAATAGATTTAGGCGTACTGACTTGGTATAACCAATCGAGCCTTATTGGTACCATACTTGTACCATCCATGTATCATTTCATTTGAATACCCACCGCAGTATTCAATCTATAAGCCCCTTTGCAATTTGATACACGGAATCCATTATTGAATTTTAGTTGATCTTTTCAATCTTTGCTTGTTGCCATATACTGCTTACTTGTAGGATTTATTATTCTTAATGAATAATATATCACCGGCCGCTGTGAATATAAAACCATCATCATGGTTCCTTTCTTCCTACGTAGTATGTGTCTCTGGAACTTGCCTATTTTACATGTACTTATGGAACTTGTTCCATATGCTTACCATTTGTGCATCTTGAGCATTGACTAAGACCAAGTCAATTCAGCTCCCACTATCTCTAATAGAGATGTGCACCCTTGTATAGAAGTGTAGTCTAATACTTGACTACATCTTTTTCTATCTTAGGGATTTAGGTAATATCTTAAGCAACTGTTAGGATAATTACTTTAGATGCAAATCGTGTTTAACTTGATGCATGTTTGTTTAATTCTTAACAAACGCTTTGCATCTAAATGTTTCCTATGACATTATGGATTTTCTATCATACTATGACTCGTATGATATCCATTTGTCATTTTAGTTGGCATATTGGTTATTTGATTACGCTGTTATTTGCAAATCACATTTTGAAATATGATAGAAGTTTCGGCAAGTTGCAACATTGATATAACTTACATCATAACATATGTGTTTAGGAATTGCTCCACGCTACATGTTTTTTGATCAATGTTAATTTGTAAGACTCATCATCGATCCTCCTCATGAACATCAATACGGTGATGTAGATAAGGTAACATGCGTTTAGGAATTACTCCACGCTACATTATCATGATCGATGATTGCTTGGTCAAGATATTCTTTGGCCTGCCGATCCGAAGCAACTCATATCTTCTGACCAAACTTATACTTCATTGGTACATTCCTTAATGATTTAAAGGAATTTTATGAAGTATCATTACCTCTAGATTTCTTTTGGAACAGTTCACACTCTCATATTGAACTAACCTCGGAAGCTTTGTGGCGTACCTTTATTTCAAAAGGTTTCTTTGTCTAAACTAAAGATGTCAATTATACCATAGGTGTTTAGCTGTGTCGAGCCTAAATACCATACTGATTATATAGTTGACGTTCGCTTTTAGTTTTACTTGAAAAAGAATCACATTGCCACAACTGGGTAGGTCTTACATTTTATATTCATCATGTATTGCCAATGATTCAAATAGCAGTGAACTATTTGTTGAGTATGTAACCACAAACAACATTCATTCCAAAACATGGAATAATGTCTCATAATGTCTAAACAGGAACATTAGATAAATGTTTTTGGTTATATTCAACAACTTGTTCAATTTGAATCGATCACTTGGCGATTAGAAGTTATGTGTTTCTCCCCGCTGACTTAGGAATCACCTTTTCTCAGCTGTTTGGAGAAGACATTATACTTCTAGTAATGTTTCTATACTTTCTTGGTTATTGTATCTCAATAAAAATATGTGAAAAACATATTGTATTTCAATACCCAAGAAGTATTCGAGAAAACAATACCTTAATCTGATGAATATTAACTGAACAAGAAGCGGGTACATGCTTCCAGTATTTCAGTTTTTAAACATCCATGAATTTATTTCATTTTGTGATGCAAATAACCTCCTGTTAAATAACCAACCATTTTTCATTGAAGGGCATGAAGAAGGTTCCTTTGGCGTAACTTTCCATAGGCCTTTTCACCTTGTCATTCAATTTATTCACCATAAGAATAGATGGTGTTATCTCCAACATTCTTATTACTCAGTGAACATTTCCTTAACGGAAATGAAGCGCTTACTCTATACGGTTCATTTGTATCCTTAAACGAAACTAGAGTAATTGAGTGTAAAAGGTATAAGAAATGGGATGGCATGAAAGATTGTAAACCGTATTTCACTTTACACATACCGAGTGCGTCTATCACATTCAAATCGTGCTTTACATTCTCCTTGAAAGGATCTTGGAGATGAGACTACATGTGATCATCATCTTAGTCTTGATGTAGCGACCACGACTAACATCAGAAGTTGATGATAGCATTATGACAGAACCATCATATGCTTGATTCATGAGTCTCCTGTAAGCAGTTTTACACCCTTGCTTCTTAAGGTGGCTTAACAGGTTGGGACATAAGCACCTTGAATTTCCACTATAGTAGTAATGTGCGCAAGCGCCTATACTACATTCAGAAAATTCGTGCTTAGTTTAGACATTAACTTTGTCAAATATTTATCGCAGTTTTATTGTGGTATTGCTTGCCATTCTCTACAAATATACTTTAGCAAATTGTACTTTTATGTGATTACCTAATCTGACATTACTGATTATTTAATCATTAAATTTCTCCCACTAATTTTTCAAATTCTAGGAACCCTCTATACTAGAATCAGAATACTCTTGAGTATTCTAGTGTCAAGGATCCTTGAACCTCCCTCATAGTCTACAAGCTAGGGCTACGCCACTACACGGAGGGTCCAAGGTAGGCTTTGGCTGGCCAACCGCTTTAGCCTGCGGTTCCTTGATCTGTTGAGTGAAGTCCCAGCTTCAAAAATCATTTACTGATTTACTCAACGCTTGCCTCTAAAATTACAAAAAAACTAGCTAAGGATATATCCTTGTTGCAATTTTAGTTAAGTCGACCCATCACACAAATAAGAACTCCCCGGTAGTAATAGGCACCCTCAGCTAAGGCATGAACCGGCACCTCGAACACCCGGTTTTGTTCAAACTTGAATGATGGAAGGCTATTTCTGACTTAATATTTACTTTGAGGGTTTTATGTTTTCCTCTCTCGACGAATGTAATCCATTTCTATTAAACTTGTTCGGCTATGTTGTCGCGCTCAAAACTGAACTTTAATAGAAAAACAAACGCTGCTTCTTTATGCATTTTATTATCTATTATTTTATGTACGTTTCCCGCTGTTCTAAAAACTGCATAAAATAATAAATAAATGCATAAAGGTAAAACTACTACCCGACTGGTCTTGAGCATCTAAACGACCTAAGCGCATTGTACCTGAGTCGTCTACTTGACTCTTGATGCAGCTTTCCCGTTCTGTATGTCTTCTTTTTATCTGGAGCATTGCCTCATCTTGGTGAAGCCCACGTCACGTCTTGGATTACCGCCTCGCCTTGGCGTAGTCCACATGTCGTCTTGCATCGTCTTGATCAACGTGCTTCGCCTCGTCTTGGCGGGGTCGACGTCGCTCGTCGTCTTCGTCCGAAGTACAAAGATACTCGCGCGCAGGCGATGGGAACTCGGGAATAAATATACATCATATAAATTGGGCGCGCAGACCCTTATACATTTTAACCGAAAAAGAAAGACGATGCGCAGACCGTCCATTTAATTAATTACAATCATCGCACGCAGTGTAAAATAATTAATTAAATAAATAATTTAAAAGTAGACATACATGGGTCGATGCTCAGGACCAGCAGACGGGTAAAATAAGCGCGATAAAAATTAAAATTCATAATTAAGTATGAGGATTTATTTAATTAAATTAAATGAATTAAATAATTCAAATAATTTAATTACTTATCGGTCCATCAATTTATTTAATTTTAAAGCCAAAATTAAATTAATTTGACTTAATTCAATTTAATAATTAAATAGAATTATTTTTATTCAGGTATTAAAAATTATTTTACTACAATTAATATATTAATTAATTTAATTAATTAAATTAATTAATTATATTAATTATATTAATTATTTTAACTTAGCCCATGTTAGGGGTTACCTTCCCGCTAGCAGGACAGGGTGGTGGCAGGGAAACCTTGGCCAGGGTGCTCCCAGAAAGGGACCGCTGCGAGGTCTACCTGTGCCAGAGCCGACCGCTCTCTCAGTAGTGCGCGGGGTGGATGAGCTGCAGCGGCCCAACTATTTGCTCCGTGGCGCTGCATGCGCCACCGCTGGTTCTGGCCGAGCAGGGCACACGGTCTTGATTTGTGGGTGCATCTGCAGGGTGCGGCTCCGGCAGGAGCCGCTACAGGCCACCCTTGAGTTGGCGTGCCGAGGATCCGGGCAGCCGGCTTGGAGCGGGGTCCGGCGCGAGGCAGGAGGCCGGTCCGACCTGCATGGGGTCGCCCGGCTTGGAACGGTGGCTGACCTACATGGGGTGGGGCGGCTCGAGCTGGCCTCTTGGGTGCTGGGAGGTGGTCCAGCGGCGCGCTACCGGAGGTTCCCGGCGGCGAGATGGGTAGTCGGCGTCGGAAGGCATGGAGGACGAGGGGTGGCCGGCCTTCTGCCGAGAATGAGGAGGCGCTGCGGGAGAGCGCTGCGGGCTGAGCGCTGGGTGACGCCAGTGAGGGGAGCAGCGGTGCTCCGGCGCGGTATAGGAGGAGGGTTGGGTGTCGGGGCGGCCGACCTGCATGAGGGGCTCGGCTGGGGCGTCGCACGCAGAGCCTGCAGGAAGGAGGACCGGAGGGCCTGCAAGGATGCCCTGGCCGGTGTTGTAGCACGCGGGAGAGAACTCCCAGCGGCGCTGCTGTGCGCCGCGCCGGAGAGAGGGGGTCCGCTCAGACCCCCTGTACCTCCCTTTTTTTTCCTTTCCTTCCTCTTCCACACGGCCTGCCACCCTTTTTTTGTTGCTTTTCCTCTTCCACGCGGGAAGACCCCCTTTGGGGTCTTCCTTTACATATTTTTTTTAAAGGAAGACTTGACCTCCAAGTCCACTCCCCCTTTTTTTAATAGTATTTTTAATAATACATAAATTATTATAATATAATAATAATTTATTATTATTTTAATCATATAATAATAATAATTAATTATATTATTATTATTATACATATAATTATAATTATAATAATTACAATTTCTTAAAACTTATATTATTTCCGATAAACGGAAACAATCAACAAAAATTAAAACCCGAATAAAAACCCGAACACGATCCATTCTAAAAATTTCGAATGACCATATCTTGGTCGTTCAAAATCAGATTGAAACGCGGTTCGATCCGTTTTGACCGTTTTTAAACTCTCTACTTAATTTACTGCAAATTAATTTTATTTGGCTCAGAAAATTTACGCGATCCCTCTGATACCACTGTTAGGTTTCCGGGCCACGCAGCGGAAGCCGGTGGGCCGGGGATTTTAAAATTTTCATCGACGCAACGACGGTACTTGTCGTCGCTGACGATCCGAGCCCCAGAGAGGTCCGAGGATCTCGTGTAAATTATTAAGAGCACAAAAATAAAAGGGAAACGTACCCGTTTCAATTCCGAAGGCGCGGTCGACTGCTACTAGCCGATGGCAATCGTCGCTTGAAGGATCCAAAGCAGGATCCCTCTAGATCGTCCACACGTGCTCCAAAAAATCTGTGAGAACGCTGATCGTCGAACTCCGGGTGCTAGCGCGGCGATTCAATGATATCTTTGACGTCCCGTCGATCACCACATCGACGATCTTGCGATGGGTGAGGAGAAACTTGATCCAAGATCTTGGATCTTGAGCTTCTCTCTCTAGGAAGCGGGAGGAGAGAGGAGCTCTGGCCAAACATGGCATGAATAGTCCTTGCGCTTGAGCCCCTCTCCTCTATATATAGTGGATTGTGGAAATGACCCGGTTGGGTTCCCCGGCCCCCGTTAATTCCACGTCCACTAAATAAATAACTATGACGACTTAAAACTGCGTCAATATTATTTATTTATTTTATCACATACTTGTAATATGTAAAATATATTACGTGATAAAATCTGAGCCTTTTAACTCGACTCGCTGTCCCGCTTAATATTAAACGAACCTTGAATATTAAAATAATATTCGTTCGATTAATATTTTCTCGTATTTACTGAACTCGTAAATACATTAAATAAATTCAATCCCAAATATTCGTAACTTGAATATTAATGAATTTATTTAATTCCGTTGGTGATCGACAACTTGGACAACGTTTGGACCCCGTGGCGGGGCCCACTATGTCCATATACCTATTCAACTGAATAGGTGCGGATTCTTGAATACGCTATTGTGTGTGACCCTCTAGGCCCTTATCTCGATAGCAGTGAATAAAATTCACAGACCAAGAGCGGGGTCTAGCAACCCGTCATGGCCCCTAAAGAGATAAGGATAGTCATAGAAACGACTACCATCCTACAAACACAGACTGTGTACTGTAGTCTCTTTGTCAATAAATATCTGATAAAGCAGGACGCACTCTTGTGTCATCGTCCTTATATTTCTTTATTATTTGTTGATCTAATCAGATGGATTTTCCTTTCTACTGCTTTGGAAAAAGACTTATGGAGGCGGCACCATCCGGATCAACCAGGCCTGAGATATACAACTTCCTAAACTTGGAAGCGACAAATCCTTTCTTGACCATTCAACCAACGTCATACCACCAACGACGCACCCAACACAAACTACCCCGCCACGACATTACTTCCATGGTTTTCGCCTTGCATCAATGTACGTAATTAAGTGATATACATTGGTAATGATCTCAAGTAAGGAGACCAATACACATGTTCGTAGATAGGAACAACCAATGACACCCAAAACATGTGTTGTTCCTATTGGCGGGTCTGTCCTCATGATCTCACTACTAGAGATCACCAAGTGCGAACTTCATGAGAAGAAGTCTTAATGCTTATGAGCCCCCAGCACCTGATAGTCAGACATCTACTGCGTCCAGTCAATAAGATGTATCTAGACTATAGAACATATATTTAAGATCAATGTCATTGTATCTTGAGGTTCTGATTATAGCATGGGATCTGCTATAACCTCTCGACATGACAACTGACCTTTGGACATTTCCATTATTATAGTGGACACAGAAACGTCTGCACTATAATGGTAAGAAATCATCATGCATATCTAACTATACACATGATACGGTAATCAAAGGTACTAAATAGTTGGGTCTAGGGCACCCACTATTTCAACACATTTATGGTATTATATTAACATCATCCAAACCCCTAAAGATATCTACACCATCCTCTGATACCAACAATAAGGTCATGGCCTTATAGCATTACATAAACTTGAATTTAGTAAAGCAATCACATCCCTTCACATTGAGGATATTTTCAAGTTAAGAGATTTAGATATTGGGTCATAATACATTTATATAATTACACATTAATACAGAGTGGATACCCTAAAAATAGTATTCATTTCTTTCAAAACATAAAACATTCAAATAAAACATAGTTTCTTTGACAGTTCATACAACATTTAACTTGTCTTTCTTATTAGCCTTACAAATCCTTAAAACCTATGAAAATAATTTAAAAACATGGTATGATCACAAAAAATCTCAATAAGTGATATAAAAAGATGAAAATGGCACATTATTCCATGAATACTTGTAACGTATAAAATCATTTTCAAAAGTCAAACTTGTCACCCATATATACTTACTTTTTCAAACATGTGATTTCCAAAATATTACCATAGTAAATAAGAGCATGAAATAACCATAAATTTATCTTGGTTCAATACATACATAATATTGTAACACTCTCATCTTCCTTATAACTTTTAACCCTCATGGCTACCTTACAATTTTTGTAACCATCACAGTTACACATGGAGTAACCTTGTGGAAGAACACCATGATACACATACCGAATACATTTGAGAGAGGTATAGTTACCACCCTTCATAATAAAAAATTCCCATGAACCATAATACAAACATAAAAAATGAATAATTACATAAAAAGTTTCTTGTGAATTTTGTAAAACAGAATTTTAAAAGAGGGTTTTAAAAGGAAAGTCCCTTATAAATACAATATAATTGAAGTGAGATTTAATAGAGTGGATGAAATATTTATATACACTATTAATACACATAATTAAACATAATATAAACAAAACCCATCACAAAAACAATTCTAATACCACATAAATAATGAAGTGGAATGTTAATACAAAGAATTGAAATCGGGTTATGAATTCCCTTACCTTAGTTTTTTCATACATAACTCGTGTTTAAACATCCTGTATAAAGGTTAAAATAGGGTTATTAGTATTTTACAGAAACCATTTAATTGTTATAACATCTTATATGATCATTTCATAACCCCATTTCACCCTTTAATTATTAGTATTTTGTTCCTTCCATTGTTTTTGGGTTCGTTCTTTACATGATTTCCATGATCAGTTCATGATGGATAATCTTTTAGATTGGATGTAAAATTCAAGAATTATAATGGATTGGTATTTAAATATTTATAGAAAAATAATTTTAAACATTTGTTATTTTGAATTATTACATGAGGATGATTCATAAATAAAAACATTATTGATATTTGTTTAAGTCATTTTGGTGATTCTTCGATCGTAAGGAACTTGTTTTGTATTATAAATTTATCACATGTGTATAAAATGATTCTAGAACCTTATATAATATATAATACATGAATTATAATTGGTTCAACTATAAAAAAGGTTTCATGGCCATTATTTAACAAGTAAATGAGATTGAAATCACATCGTCCATGATGTCGGTAAATCGACACATTACGAACGATGTTTTAATTTCTTAAATAAGTGGGAGAGGATAAGAAATGTAATGGTGATTATTCCAAAAACATTATTAAACAAAGAATATATAAGATTATATATCATTAATTCTTATTGTATTAGGGTAGGTGGGGAAGGAAAAATAAAATAAAGTAACTTGAAATAAAAGAAATGTTGAGAAATCCCGTATGAAAATTCGGCAGCCTAACAGCGCTGCTTAAAATTTCATAATCTAATTTGATGATAAAAAAGGGGTCTCTCATAATTAATACATAATATGGATTTAAAGGGGGATATATAATGACATATATCAATATAATTCAAAGTAAATTAAAAATAATAACATAAAATAAAATAAAATAAATAAAACAGAAGAGGATGTTTACCTCTTGATCTCTTCTCCTTGAGATCCTTCTTAAGGTCTTTAGTTTTGACCATTTGGTGAGACCAGAAGATCTTGGTAGTAGGGAAGTTGATTGGGGAGGAAATTTGGTATAAATTAGTCAATTATTAAGGCTTGATAGTTGTGGGGGGGAAGAGGATAAATACGGTGGTATTTATACTGGAGGAGAGGGGGTATTTTTCTTTATTATAATATTATTGCTCAAGAATATGAATAGTCAAATTCATGTGACCCAAAATAGTAATAATGGAATGTGATTTCGAACCATGTGGTATTAAATCATCCTTCAGTCACATATGATTCATTTAATTATGTACTTAGCATTTATTGTATTTTATCATACTGTACTATTCTTCAAAAATTCTAGAATTTCAGAAAATTCCCAAAAATTCACCCTAACTATTTACTAATGTGTAGAATTACCGAATAAACTCCATTTTTTTAAAATAGTTTTATAAATATTATTGATTTAATTTTTAAATAAAATCATTCTTTATTCAAAACTTGAAAATTTTAACACTATAACTTCTTTTATATCACATTGAAAAATTAACCAAGATGTCATTATATTAATTCCTTATGAAAATAAAATAATAATACAATTTACTATTAATTAGGGTCATATTAATATTCATATTACATTTCATAAGGGTATGTTAATATTCCCAAAAATTAATTTAGTTCCATTAGACTTGAAAAAAACTTATTGAAGACAATTATAGTTGACTGTTTTCTGTAATTCAAAACATAAAAGTTGAAAAATTATGTTTAAAGTATAGTTATAAATATCTACTTTAAACGAAGTTTCATTCATCTAAATTTATTTTTAAAAACATTGGGTGTCATAGAATTAGTAGAGGAACTGGATGAGAAGGAGAAATATAAATTGAAATCAAAGAAGGGTCATATTACTATTCATATTTAAAATAGTCATTAAATATGATTTTAAGGATATGCATATTACAATCCATACGGTTTTAATAGTAACATTCCCTTATGAGTAGTAATGTGGATAACAATATGACCCTTCTGAATTTTAAGTCATATTATTATTTTATTGTCTTAAGAATATAAGATAATGGGATATTGATTATTTTTTGAAGGTGATATAAAATGAGTTATAGTTTTAGAATTTTTTTTTTTAATAAATTATGATTTTATTTAAAAATTTACTTTCTCATATTTATGAAATTATTTATATAAAATAAAGTTCATTTTTTAATTATATACATCGAAAAATTCTTAGGGTTAATTTTTGGGATTTCTCTAAAATACTCGAATTTTGATGAATATAGAATTATGTTAAATTGTTGTACATATACATTATATATTAAATATACTATTCATATCATCATGGAACCACACTTGGTTTAAAATCACATTCCCTTTTTAATGTTTTGGGTCACATGAATTATGACTATTTATAGGCTTGTGAAAAAAACTAATGGTTTAAACCTCTCACATCTCTCAAGCTTTGAGAATTATTTGAATTCTAAAAAATTGACATCACAATGCTCTTCACCATTTCCAAGACCTTGTGGTTTCACCAAAATTCCAAAACAAAAGGCCTTAATGAGTATCTCAAGGATAAGAGATCAAGAGGTAAGAATCCTATTTCATTTTATTGTGTTTATTTTCAATTGTTTTATTTTCTTATATTATCTTTACCTACCCTTATCAAATATTAATGAAAGCTCCCATATTATCTATATTATATATTTTTATCAAATTTATGGAAAAATTAATCACCATTCTTCCCCTCCTCTTCTTATTATTCTAAAAATAAACACATCATTTGTGATGTGTCAACTTAACGACATCATGGACAATGTGTCTACATTTTACTTTACATACTTAAAATGTGGTTGTAAAACCATTTTAATGGTTGAAAAATATAAAAATGTTTATTATATAACCTCTATTATGTTATGGAATTAACTTATATGAATAATATTAATGGTATATTATGAAACAATTTTGTTATTATCGAAGAACAACCGAAATGATCTAAACAAAAATCACCAATGATTTATCTAATCATTAATCCTCATTCCATACAACAAAAAAGATTTCAGGAATTATTTAATATTATGGAAACATATTAACACCATTTCATTCCACTTATATAGTTTTTCTTACATTCGAAAAGAAAACCCTTTATAAGTCAACTATAGAAGTCATGTAAAGCGTGCACCTAAAACAATGGAAATAACAAAATATTATTAATAAATGGGTCAAATGATATTATAAAATGAACATATAAGGTTTTTAAAAAATTAATATTATTTTTTAAAATATTAATAAAACTCTTTGAATCATTATGTATGAGGTTTAAACAATATTTAATTAAGACAAACCCGATGTAAGGGAATTCATAACTAAATTTCCATTCTTTGGGTTAACCTTCTACATTATTCATTATATGGTATTAAGATTATTTGTGTGATTAATTTTAGTTCATAAAATTTTCTATTATGTGTGTTTATAGTGTATACATATATTTGTTACATTATTTTAATTTCTCACATCAATTTTATGATATTTTTTAGGGACTTTCCTTTAAAAACCCTCTTTTAAAATTCTATTTTGTGAAACTAAAAAGACATATTTTTATGAAATTATTCATGATTTAGGATTATGTTCTGGTTCTTAAGAATTGTTTATAATTAATTTTGGGATCTATATCTACCTCCAATTCATTAGGTATTTGTATGTTGGAGGTCGGTCATACGGTTACTCCATGTGTAAATGTGATGGTTACACCATATGGTTGTCGGGAGGGTCACATTATAAGGTAGTCAGGAGGGTTACACATCATATGGTAATCACAAGGGTTACAATATAATTATTTAATGCCTAAATATACCTTTATGGTTTTATATCTGTTATCCAATATTTTATGGAAATCTCTTGTTTCAAAAAGTAAGTATATATCAGTGAGAAGTATGTCTTTGTGTTCATTATGTCATATGATTATAACTATTCATGGACTAATGTTTACATTACTTCTTTTTATATCCCATATTGAGCTTTTTATACTCATTCCATGTCTTCAATTCTATTCACTGGTTATAAGGATGTTTAAGAGAAAGAAGTAAGTCAACTAAAATGTTATGAATATTTTTTAATGAATACATGTTTTTGTTTTGTGTTAAACAATTTATGTTTCGGAATAAATAGATATTATTTTAGTGGTACCTATTTTATTTTCTTGTGGGTTGACATGTATGAGTTATGTCGTATCTTTCTAAAACTCTAAACCAAAAATATCTTTCGGAATTTTATGAAGTGAAAGGTAGTAAAAATAGAAAGATTTCATAATTCTTAAGGTCGGGTCCTTATAATCTAGGTATTCTAGATAACCACAATGGTTTTATAAATGTATTTTGGATAATAAACCTTTCTAGTGCTACTGGTGTTAAATCATATGTTGAAAATTGGATAAAATATATCTTTGATCGAAAGGTACAATAAAAAATGACTTCTAAAATCAACTTTATTAAGAACAAAAATGGGAAGATTAAGGTCTCCATCAAATTTATGGACATTAATTGACACTTCAAATAATGTTATTTCTTGGATCAAATTACAAAAATATTGACAGATTCCACTTCTATATTCTATGTCATTTACATTAAGGATGGGTATTCATGGTATTACCAAATTATGATAGCCCCAAAATATAATTTATCCATGGACTTCATATCACCAAAATTTCTATTTTTATACTAGGTGATTTACATTATATTAAAGAACACCAGATCTAGTTCTCAATATTCCATATATCATATATTTAAAACCCTTCTTGGGATGAATCATGGATTGTTACGTCTATGTCCTGGAGGTTAAAACTCAATTGATTTTTGATCAGTAGACTAATATTCAAACAATATTTCATGAAATAAAGTATCATAGTTTTAAGATAAACCCTCTTATATATGATTTTTGGGGAACATCATGGACACTTCTTGTATTTGGGGTCCACATCTATATAATCATGGTAGATCGAGAAAATACCATTACAATCCTAGAAATTCTTTGTCCTTATAATCTTAACTAATTGAGATTTCTACCAGGAAACCATGATTATATCAAGCATTTCATAGTCAACTAGGATGGAAATGATACACCCTTCACTATGTTAATAATGAAGGTAGTTCCCACTAATGGTATGAGTATTTCCATGATTATTTTTCAAAACATAAGCAGTACCTTCAATATCCACAGATATTGATGCCAGTTGGAGAAAGGTGGCTACATATCTTATTCTTGGATGACATGGTAAAATATATTACCATTATACTAGAATAGAAAAATCTTTATTAGAAAAAAAATAGTCTCTAAATTCTTATAAAAAAAATTCTAGATACCAAGACTCGATCTTTTGATTTTAAGAATAACTATCTCACACTCATAATCATAGTGAAAATGTTGAGACATTACATGATATATAATGAATTCCACCTAAACACTCATTTTGAATATCCAATTTTATTAACTAGGAATTTTTTAAAATATGAGGCTATTGAGTAGGATTATGGATTTTAAATCTTTTCACTGAAGGAAATAAAAATAAGGTTTTTGGTGATTTCATTGAGGAACATTCTATTATGAAAGATAATATATTATATACCAAACCTCTAGATGAAGAAGTATTCTATTAGCTTAACATTACTTGAATATGGGAGAAGTATTTTGATGGTTCTTCATGATGTCATAATGGTAAAAAAATAGGAAACTTGACGCTTTATCACATTTTCCTAGGGATTATACTTTTTTGCCATGGTAAGAAAATTTTTCCCTATTCCTTATCATTGTTTGAAGGTAAAACTGACAATATGAAAGGATTCCAGGAAATTATTATAGGATAGAATCTATCTCTATACCTATAGATAGATTACCAAAACTTAAATGGGATTAAGATCGTATGAAAAAATTGAATATTGTAGAATATTAAATTAAGAAAAAAGCATTTCCCCTAACATAAATCAATTAAGATAGTGGTTTAATTGAATAGTTATATTGCAAATAAAAATTGACTAAAATCCCTCGATCATAGAATGTTCATACCAATGCAGTAGATTATGAATCCACAATCCTATCCATTTCCAATTATGATGTGGTAGTCATCCACATCACACAAATACGGGTAGCCTAACTAGTCTTCCTATTCCACATGGTATAAATCAATCGTATCAATGCATCCAAAAAGAATTATGATCTTATATCCACCACTATATAGATGGATCCCATAATAGATTACCTCAAAAATTTGACTCTCTATCTAGAATGACCCTATAGATAATTTATCTGAAACTCATTAGAAAACATCACCATTTGCGATAGGCTGAATAATAATAGATCCCTCTATATATAAACATTTTATAGTGTCATCCTCATATGCATTGTATAAAGAGACACACCCTCTACCATGAAGGTGGTCCAAGTTAGATCCCATGACACTAACTAGTCTGGAACCATAATATCACAACAAATTAGAAGTCATATTTACAACTATACAATGATGTTGAAACACTGTATAAAATACACATTGAGGTTCCACACATGTTAAATTTCTAAAAAAACCTTCTATAAACCCAAAAAATAAATATAAATTGCTATGTAATACTAGAAATATTTTGTATGGGGAATGGACATTGTTTGGCCTTATGTCCTGGCTACATAAAAAAAATTAATACTACCAAAATATTTTCTAAATAGGATGAGGATATACCCTTAAATGATGTCTAAAGAAATAGTATCATTAACATTGTGACGTCCAACAAGATCACTAGATCTGGTGTCCCTTACACGATATTGATAGACAATTGATCCAACATTTATGATTTTGAGGCGAACATGTTGTATTATGAATATAATATCTTGTCAATCCATTCATCTTAGAATCATATAATGGAAGATGAAAAAATAGATATATTCAATATGATTATATCCAATATACTCCAAAAAAGGTAGGAAAAAAACAATAAATCATGTATGGATAAAATCATTCTTTCCATGAGAGAATATAGTTACACAACTCACACTACCACATAATTATTCCCATATTATCTTTTCTATGGTACCAAAAATGTGAAACCCATCAATGTCTTATATCCCTCACTCAAAATAGAAATTTTATTACAACTCTTAGTGGATAAAAAATCATAGAAGTGGATACTTGAGTTTGAACAATTCAATGAGAAAATATATTGTATGCTACATAACCTCAATGTCCACTAGAATTGGATTGTGTGAGCCTTTAATAAATAGGTTTTACTCCTTTAATTCCTCCTTGTATATATAGTACTAGTTCTGATAACCTTGATTATAAAAGGTAATAAACCCTTGATGTTAGAAACTAAGTGGGAAGGACCATATATCATACAAAAGGTCTACTTCAATGAGGCTTACTCATTGGCCGCAATAGATAGAAAACAAATTACCCCCCCCCCCACTAATGTGAGGTTTTCGAAGAATAAATTTTCAACTATTCCACAATGAGAAATAAATACATTATAGAAATGATTGAAAATTTATAGTATATTCACATCCTTACAAAATTTGGTCAAAATTCACATGAGATTCCATTTTAAAATGATGTTAAATTTCATGGGATATTTCCCTACCACATGTCATTATAATGCAAGGGAGACATCCTTATTATGATAAGTTTAATGACATGGGATAAATCCTTACCAAATGTTGTTAAACTTCAAGGCGCACATCCAAGTCTCATGATTTTTAAATGCACATCACACAACCAATTTTAATGATGTTAAAATATATGACATGAAGCCATTGTATGGGATCTTCCACTTCATCACATGCATGAGATGGATCTGTGAATGGAGTGTCATAGGTTTGTATTTTCTATATGAGGATAAATATTTCCCTCAAACTCACATGAATAAAAGGTTTTATTATAAGAATTTGACATTAACACCCATTCACCATGTTTCTTTATTTCTCAATATTGGATATCACTTCATTGGAAACTCACTATACATTATTCATATCTATACAAATACAAAAAATGAAGTTCCCCTATATTAATGTGTGAGTAATATCTATGTAGGGTATGGTGTATAAGATTTATGTGTGTCCTTATTCAGGTTACTATATGATACATAGTGACCCTCATATCTCAAATCCTTGTTTTAGCTGCAATATGTAATAGAAAAAAATACACCACCCATACATATCATACATATCTACAAATGAAATTCCCATATCTATAAACTATGATTGGATTTATTTATGTTTATTCATGAAATTTATTGAATACTAAATATCAAATATAGTTTTCATAAAAAAATAAAAATACCACATCCCTTGGGATTTAAAAAGATATGTGTTGGGTATTGTCCTATAAGAAGTATGTGTGTCTTTATTTCTATGCTTATATGATACAGAGTGACACCCATATCCCGAATCCCAGTCCTAGCTACAATATATATAAGATAAAATATTCTCATCCATATATACAGGTAACACCTTTGCAAGTAGTTTTCTCTTATGGGAACTATGTGTGGCTTTATTCTTATTACCACATCATATGTGGTAACACCATGATCTCAAACCATGGGCCTTGTAATAATATAAAAAATTTATACCTCTATGTATATGATATAGCACTATGTAAGAAACAATATCAAGAACTATGTGTACCTTAATTAATATTTCAACAACATACTTAGTGATTCTCATGTCACCAATCTTATGCCATGACCTAATGAAGAAAAAATATACCTTCCCTTGTTTATGTATATTACCTACATAGGGTATTTTATTTGTAAAAAACATGTTTCTCTATTTCTATAAACACAAGATACATAGTAATTCTTAGATAATCTATTTAATATCTAGTAATGAGTTATCATCGCAGACAAATATGATGATACACAAGATTCAAATTGATGTTGTGGTTCCTTACTATATTAAAATTTGAACATCCCCACATAGTCTAAGTGATTAATCCTCACATAGCCCATTATACATCCCATTCATCCATTATTTCTCATATTGATCATCACTCATAAAATATTTATGAACTAAGGAGGATACCCCAAACATCGTAAATGAGGTCTGTTTTTTGGTCAGGAACAACTTATATAAAACATTATCTTAAACCAACTAGAATACATACAAGTTTAATAAATATAAACATTAAAACCATGTCTTTCCCAAATGATGTTAAAATTGGTGACATGAGGTTTTCAAGCTGAAAAAACCATTCTCTAAATGTTTGTGTGCTAAAAAAATAATGTTTTATCCATTAGCCCCAAAATGTGTTCAATACACACTGGTATAGTCTCTATGGTGATATAACCCTTATTTAAATTTATATTCTCTATGAAAAAACAATGTATATCTATTATATACATTGATATCAACAAATTAATTTAGTTGATATCCTTATCTTGGAACCCAAGGGACCATTATATCAAAAACATTTCCTCCATATAGTGTATTGGTAATATGTACTGGTCAATCCAATGGGACCCCATTTCGATCTGTTGAAGAATAACATGATCCCACAGAGCCTATGCCTATTAGATAATTTGGTCCTAGTAGAAATTTCCGATTTCAATCTAGGATATTTTATCCAAAATGCATGGGATACAATATTATATCATTATTAATGGTTAACCTTAACCCACCGAACCTCATCTTTAGTTGACATAGATATTAATAGGTTATTATATAGACAACTCATATCCCAAATATTCATGAAAATTCATATTCCCTCGATGTTAACCATATAATTATTCTACCCATTATTAAAGTAATATTTTGACATTTAATTATTATACGCTATAATTCCTTGTTTTTTAAATCCATTGAATACATAATTTACTTAAGTATCCAAATCCATTTTAATGACCCATTTTACATGAATCAAACATCATTTCCTCTCATATTTACTAGATTTATAGATACCTTGATTACTTATTCTATTGTAATTTTTTAACATTGATCATGAACCCTCATGGTTCTCCCTTACAACAAATGGGTAATAGGGATTGACCAATCATTGTGAATCCTCCACTAGGATTCACATGTGAATAATTTTTTTACTAAGAATATGGCTTGTGTGTATTATTTTTCTCAACTAAATTCCTCCCTTGACACCTTATGTTAAAACTCTAATTGAGATTGATCAATCCCAAAAGTCAAGAAAAAAATTATTCTTGGTATATGAGTGTAATGAAATTATTTTTCTCTTTTTTTCACCCATTTCAAAGAAGAAATATGAATATCTCATTGAAGTGTGCCATTATATTATGTGTCAATGTGATAACACTTTAAAATGCATCACATTGAGTTCCTCATCGCATAACATTAAACTATTGGAAACATGTCTCATAGTCTGAAAATGAAAAAAAAAATTACATAATGACCATTTTGAAAGACATTATACTTCATATGGGGGTTAGTTCAAGGGTATCATGACCAACATGGTATCCATATATAAGATAAATAGTTAAAACTATAAAAATTACTTCTCCCTACATGTGGGTTAGACATGTTTATAGAGTTTACTTTAAAATAACTATGTGTGGACTGGTTCACATACTATGGGATATTTAGTTATCCCTAAATAATCTAATCCATAGTCCAAAATAAATGGTAATAAAAAATGATACCCATTCATATGTAAGAATAAGAACTATATGTAGAAAATATATTAGATCTACAGATTTATTTATTCTTATTACCAAAGGATACGTAGTGACACTCGAATTAAAAATCCTTGTCCCAACCAAAATATAAAAGAAAAATCCCACTCCTTTTGTGTGGTTTAGACATTAATATGGAACTTTCCATAAAAATATAATAATAAAATACCCCCTCTCTATTTATGGATTGGACCTATGAAAATATTTATTCCTTATCAAAACTACATATATTTTGATTCGTATTATCCCATGGTATGTACTGATGGAAAGATTATTTAATTTAGGCCCAACCATATATCTTCATTACTCTAAAATGTTTTCCACAATAAGAACCATATTTTTGTGGAGGTTTAAAATCATACTGAAATATAGATGACCCCTCATATTACCTATTATACACTCTTCTACAATTTAATTGAATAACTAGTGATTACTAGTTTCTCATACTAATCATTACTCATGTGAGTGAAGGGACTATAATAAGATGTTATCATATATGATGTTAATGTAAATTATATTGATAGATAGGATACCACATATTAGTTTCATGATTCTTAGTTGCACAACCATGTCCTAGTCACATAATGTTAAACATTGCGACCATGAACTGGCCAAAAACGTGAATTTTCATGACCACGTCCTAGTTTCATGATGATAAACTGAACAATAAGATGTCTTCAAATAGAAAGGTTTATTCTTATTAAGACTATGTACTCAGGGATTTTTTGTTTTATCCCTTCCCTAAAATAATGTGTTACATACACATCGACATATCTATTAGGGTACTTGAACCCTTCTTGAATCGTACTTTCTAAATGATCCATATTTATATCCATTATATCTAAGTTAATACCAACCCATTACATTAGTTGATAAACATCATATAGAAGATCATAGTCTATGCGCCATCATACTCTTTTTTCCCCTCTCGGGTGTACTAGTAATGTGGAATACTAATTAAAAAAGGACCTGATGAGGATTCGTTGTTGAATAAAATGTTTCCTCAATGCTTGTTCTTACTTGATATTTTGTTCCTAGATGAATAGAACCTCTTAAATTCAATTGTAAATATATTAACTATTCATGATATAGGAGTTTTACGTTATTAATGGTTTGTTTATACCCACTGGTCCCAATATTCCCCTGATGAAAATATTCTTGTTTTCTGATTTACACTCCCCAAAAAGCAACTATTCAAGAGGAATCAGACTCCATTGATGTTACTTTTCTATATATCACACTCATTATCAATAAAATATTATAACAACGTATTCTTTTATCCTTCTATTCTACTGTATGATTGTTCTGTGGATACACAAATTCCATGAGATATTATATCTTCACACTGGTAAATCTAGGTCACCCAATGGATAACTACATTACATATCATTCACCGTTTTAAACCTAAAAACATCTTAGATATTCCATTTTATAAATAAATCAATTGTAGGGATTCTTTCTTCACCCCCATGCTCAGAAATAATAAGTAAGAACCCTTTCATTATGTAAGAGCTCTATCTTTATAGATGAACCCTCAACTAACCATAATGTATAGGCTTACTAAGGAAAGATTAAAAATACCCCATACCTATATATGATCCAGATCATGTGGGGATTATTCCTTGTGATAAATAAATATTTTCTTATTCTTATTGCTAAAGGATATGTTGTGATCCATGGGATCTTCCAAATCATGACCCAACCCCAATATTAAACAATCAGCCCCCTTCCTCAGAAGAGAGGGGTCGATGCATGGGGTGTGTATGAAGGAGATAATGGTGGAATGGTTCATTCCCTTACTAAATTACTAGGGAAATATTTTAAATCCAATATATGGAAACTATATTCTCCCAAAGGATATGATCCACTTTGCAGGGCCATAAATTGACTTGGGATCATCTAGTTTAATAAGTTTGATTTACCTATGCATGAATTAGATATATGTATAGATTGATTGTTTATGAATTAGATCTATGAAAAAATGGGATCCAGTATAAGGATACCCAATAGTTGTCATATTCATGGATAGATAATTACTACAACATTTAAAATAATCTCAGATAATAATGGTGTATCTAGGGTTACATATCCTAATTTCTCATTCATTCCCACATCCTCACAATATGATATTAAACTACAAGGATGAAATCCTAGTTAAGTGACTTAAACATCATGGAATACATGTCCCCACTATATAACCTTACTATACACATAATATCATACACAATTACTCTATAATGAAGGACCTCAATATATTGACCACTTTCATCCAATTTATGGGGTGACTCTATCACTTTTTTATAAACCTAAATCCACAAATCATATATCATATGTTAAACAAATATTCTTTCCCTCAATCATCAATTGTATTCACGATGCATAAGTGATCCCTCATTTTCACTATGTATGAGGTAGATCTGTATAATAGAATTAGACCCTTAAACGTGATTTATTTTGGTTGTGTAATAAGGGCCTTCTAACACTTGTGAGACATGACATCATCACAAAAGAAATTTTCACCATAGACTGATTTATAATTATCCATGGCATGATTATCTCATACCATTACTCATGATCACATAACCATAATCCATGGTCTAAAAAAATCTCATGTCCAAATAAAATTTGTGTAAATGTTTTGTTGAACTTGGAATTCATAAAAGAGAAGTTGTACAAAAATCATTCGATACAAGGTAAACATGCATTAACACATTAAACAACATGTAATTTATTCAATCATGTACAACTATAAAAATTTTACATAACTAGATACTTTCTTAGGACCCTAATCTACTAGTGAAAGATAATTTAAGCTTATTATGATAAAACCTGAAAATGGAGTTCTAAGACAAATTCAATTATATACTCATTCGAATAATCATCTCGAGAGTTGAGTAACAAGTTGGAGAATAAATAAATAAGGAAAAGGACTGGTAGGTCCTATCTTATAGCCATAGTAAAGTTTATCCATGCTCACTAGAGCCTTATAGTCTAACAAGAAGTTTGGGGAATGATTTCTTCCATCCCCATATCATGATAATATGTTTTTAGGTGGAAACAATAATATCAGGGTGTAATAACACTCAATAAATATTATGTTTTCCATAAATCACCAACATATTTTAGATTTCTGAAATGACAGAAAATAATTTTTGGACTTATTATACATCTCTTGGAACCCCATATACTTATGTAATTTCTCTTTATTCTCCCATGTAGTGTATTGGTCACATGTACTAATTGATCAGAAATGACCTAACTAGGTTTCACTAGTGAATATGATGATAGCACAAAGATTTTTCCTAGTTGATATTTTGGAACTGGAAGAGAGGTCCCCCATAAATATGTGTTGAATTTTATTAACTTCATGTTGTGCTAGTTTCCTCCATTCTTATTTCTCAACATGTACCAACTTGTCCTCCTTTTATGTTGACTCTAATAATCCTTGACTGTGATTTACAATTCCCATGAAAAATATATTATAAAGGGCTCCACAACCTCAAAGATGAATCACTATATATTATACCCATTCTCAAACCGTGAATGTGATACTTCATTCTTAATTCTCTTCATGGACCTCATTGTTTAACCTGAAATCATGTGATGTAGGGCATAATCTTCAAGACCAAAAACAAAACTATGGTAAGGGTTCTAGAACCCTTCTTGTGTTGACTTTTCTCCATATCTAAATACATCGTACAATTTTTTGAATATTTAAAATTCTTTAACATTCGTTTTAAATGATAGGTATCCATCTATTCATAATAATACATGGATCCCATCTAGGCTCATGCAGTAGGCCCATTAACCCATCATCATTTGGGTAAACTAAAAAAGCTAACGCTGAAGTATGTTAGGCCTTTTGAGAATATCGAGTGGATTGTAAAGGTGGAATATATGTTAGCATTACCTTATCAATATAAATTAATCCTTGATGTGTTCCATTTTCCTTAGCTAAAAAAAGTATTACCCATATCTATCCCAGGTGTTCAATTGGGAAGATTATGAATTGGAGCTAGATTTTTCAGTGTCTATGTGGCAAGTGCGGACTACAGATTCACATGAGAAATTGATTCTTGGGATGTACATTCACTTGGTAAGATTTCTTTGGATGAATTTTAGTGAAGGGAATGATACATGGGAATGTAAGCCTTTGGTTAAAGATGAGTGTCTATTTTTCTTCTCTAATAAAACTTCAAGCAGAATTTCTGGGGGTGGAAAGTTTTCATGGTGGGGAGAATTTCCACATTAGTGATTTTATTTTGAGATTAATTTTTTTAATTATGGTATTTATCCTTGGAGTTTTACATGAGATTTTGGTGAAAATTGATATTTTGCTATTGATATCATGTGGAACATTGTTTTCACAAGAATAGGGGAAATCATGATCCCTCCTCCAGGTAAGAGTTTGACCAATTTATGTTTTGGATATTGGTGACCACAGGGTTGGATCATGTTTTGGAAAACCATATGGGCCATCTGTTCCGCATGTTCCACTTGGATAGTGAGGAACAAACAGTTGATTCATTGTTTGGAAAACCTTTAAAGAAAACCATGTGACTTTTCTAGGTCATCAAATAGTGTAAATATACTCATTTCCCCTCTTCAATTTAGACTCTATTTCATCCCCTTTCTTCTAAATTGTGGATCCTTTACCCTAGGAACTTTTTACCTCTTTTTTTATCCCTTGTAAATTCAATTTTGGGGTGGATTTTGTTTTTTTCGCATGATTATCCAAATAAGTGACCTTTTACTCTTCATTTCTCCCATTTTCAATCATTTCCCCACACTCATTCTTGATTTATTATTTTCTAATCTGCTTTTTGACCTAAATAGGGTTTAATCTTGTCAATCAGGGTAAAATATTGATGGTTTTTATTCTATATTACCTTTATAATGTATTTTGATGGTGAAATTATGGTTTATAACTGATTTAAGTATGTTTCCAAGTGTAAGGTACGTAATTCCATGCTTCTACATTACTGGATGAGTTTTCCGTGCTTTCTTGAGTGCTTAAATGTTTTCTATGGACAATTTTTTTTGGTGAAAAGCATGTTTTTATAATGTTTTGACAATAAAATGTCATGAAAATGATTTTTCTATAAAAAATTGGTTGTCATTCAAGTGTGCTTAATTATGTTGTTTCTTGAATATGATTTAAACCTTATGTGAAAGGTGTGAAAAGTGTATTCAAAGAGATTTTATGGTGTGAATGTGTTAAGAGTGTATCTTTAAAGAGAAATTGATTTTATTTCTTATTGGGTTATTTTTCTAAAACCGTTAATGTTCAATTGAATTATGAAAGTGATGTGAAGAATGTTATAAAATGTATTTTTTATGAGTATGAATTTGAAAGGGTATTTTCCTGTGGGGATGGTTGAAATTCATATGTGTTATTCTTTTCAGGTTTTCAAAAGGGTTTCATAAATTATTCCAGTTGTGTGAAATGTATTTCTAAATTGTTTTGGAGTGAAAATGAAAAGGAAAGTGGTATTGTTTGTGGAGAATTTTGGTTTCCAAGTGGATTTTGGTAATTGGATCAATGTTAAATTTGTGATTTCTTTATCGGTTTATGATGAATGGTTTTTGAATGTGAAATTGATGATTTATGTGTCGTGTGGAATGGAATTTCAGAATAAAGTTAATTTCATGTATTCTGTGTGTGTGAATTATATCTAGTATTCTAGTTTATTCGAAAGTGGATGAGGCCCAAATTTATTTATCAAGATTGATGATTATCACACTAACTAAACATGTGATATGATTGAAGACCTCTACAATTTTGGGTTTGGATCCCCTCTTATGTCTCATGAATGAGAATGTTATTTTTATTGGCTTATGATTTAGAAATAAATAGATCTTTGGGACGAGATCCCCTTTAGTGGATCCTGCATGGGAACACAATTGGTAGTTGAGTTAGAGTATTTTGATCACTAAGGTATGAGGTTCATAGAGTCCCTCTTGTGATAGTGACCTTTACGGATCTTCCCCATGATTATCTCTTATGAAATGATTCTCATGTGATATGGTGTTATTCTTTGGTATACATTAGACCTTGTGTATGTTTTTATATAATGGAAGGTTGTTTGTGAAAAATGTTTGACTTAAGTTTTTTTTCTTGAGAATTTTTTCATTATAAATTTTTCTAAGATATGTTTAAAATATTCTACTGGAAATGTTCATGTTTATTTTTATTCTAATGTTATAGCATTGAATATTTTCTTTGGGTGGAATCTGGTTGGTCTTTGGATCATACCCTACATACACATTTGGGTGTGTGTATACTTTATTATGTATTGCCCAAGTAAAGGAAAGTTGTATTGTGTTTGTGAGGGTGGATCTGGTTGTGAGTCTTCCACTCCTTTCAAGTGTTGGTGGTGGTGACTTGAGGGTGATGGACCATTTTATGTGGAGATTTTGGGATAGTTTTGTGTTCTTATTCCATTTTAGTAATTTTGGTTTAGGTTATAGTGGTGAAATTTTAATCTAAAAATTCGTGTACCTCATTTTTTAATGTTTATAAGTTATCACGATGCTTATTATTTTTGGTTGTTTGTGATTATTTAGGTGGGTTAAATCATTCACAATTAATATTATTGATACCCAATAAATATAGAGATCTCCTTTTCCATAATAAATTGAGAATGACGAACCCACACAAGAGTAATGTGAGGAATATTAGGTGAGAAATAATCATGTAATCATTTAATAAAATTTCAATAGAATAACATAATATTTCACATGAAGAGGTATTTAATAGTGTAATAATTTATGATAATGGATGTGGAATCATGAAAAATATCATAAAAAATGTGTTTCTATGAGATATTCATGCTCTTGCTATGATAAACCAAAAATCTCATGTATGTTTTCCATCATAAAAATAAGTATTTTAGTTCATATCATGGGCCTTCCTTTTTGAATAAGGATGTTGATTTATCACATACCCTATTATGTGATGAATTGTGAATAACAACTCAAAATCTATCTATAATCAAGGCCACATGAATTTATTTGATTATCCATGAAATCTTATCATGATTAACAATCATGTTTCAATGAACAGTGTCAGTCTAATAGATACCCACATCAAATGCAAGAAATATTCATTTGTGAATGAGAAGCTCCATTCCTTACATTATTCAACCTTTTGAAAGTAATTAATATTCCACACATGTGTTCCATGTGAATGATTAGTGATGTATTCATAGAACTCAATTATGATACCCCATTTACGTTATTTCATAACGATTTGTACATCATTTGATGTCCCCATCTGAAGCATCGATCATGAAACACCTTCTAGCAGTGTCGTTTATAATACACCTGCATGATATGGACTTCAAGACAATCCATGAACCCTTTTAAGTGATAACTCAACAAGAAAATAGTTGTGTTCTTGTTACGACATCATGAATCCATGTTCATGGGACACATTGACAATAGGTTGATGCCAATCAATGAAAATGGGAGCATGTCACCACAAAAGACTTAAAAATATCTGCAATGATCAGGTGACTCTATAGTTGATAACAACATGAAAATATACTAATGGATCATGTGATGAAGAGCATAAATTATTGGGTCCTTATGATATGGATGTTATGTTTTGAAAATATGGGATTATAAATTTCATGTAGTCCATACATGGATTACACAAAGGCCCTCTAATATGTTCCCTCAATCTTGTGAAATCTCATCAAGATGCCACCCTAGATATTAGGAAGTCCCTATGTCACATGGTATGATTTCATAAAGCCTCTAGGAAATAACTTTTTGATCATAAAGACATATTTTTACAAGCCATGGGTTCAAGGAAATTTGTAATAATGTTGTGAACATATAGTCATCTATGTAACAAAAAAAAGAATTATATCATGTGGTTCAATCATGTGATTTATAAGATATATTACATTCCTAACCTAAAGAAATTATATTAGACATAATCACGGTGTAATGTAGTGTATATATAGGGTAGTGGTTCCTATAAAATCTCTCCTTGGCATGTTTAACATATACACTGAGATAGAGGCTAGAGTGGACTTTCCAGAGTAGAGGACTGTGAGATCTCAAGAGACTCCCACATGAAATGTTTAGTGAGTAACTTATTGTAAAAGAATGTATGTTTATGCACTTCACTTGTTAAGGCCATTTATCATGAAGAACACCTCTATAATGATATATAGATCTTGAAAATGACCTTTTATGTGTTGGGCTGATAAAGTGATGTCTCCATAGATAAACGCCTCAAAAACATTGAAGATTTGATGCGAAAAAGGTTAAAAATGATAAGAATATTCATAAAAAATTAATATATTAATTTTTAAATGAATGGGACTTAAAGTTTGTGAATTATATTCATTTATCAAACATTGAACTCTATAAATGTATGTATGATTCATGTGACAACCTTTAGACTGGTCTTCTAGCTTCATATGACAACCCCTCGACATATGTGTGGGTTTACATAGAGACCCCAACAAATGGAAACTAGATCATACGAAGTGACCTAGATATTTTGTCTTTACCATTGGAATACATCCATATGTGAAATACTTGATCACATGACACCCTCTAAACATGTTACATAGATCATTAAAATAAATAAAAACATGTTATACATGATTAAATGATGACTTTGGTCATGTAAGGAAGGTTCATGTAAAGTAATATGGACATGTCAGCCTTAATTATGAAAATACCAATGTGCATGTCAGCCAAGTTCATTAGAATATGTTCAAACATGTCAAGAAGACATATTCAGACATTTAATCCATGTGAGGTACATATCTAAATACATTTAAGCCTTGTTATATAGACATCCATGGACATGTTAGACATTTAAAATAGGCATATATGGACATATCATAAATACATCATCAAAAATTCTTGCCTTGTCAAGTATTGAAACTTATATATGTTACCTTGATCCATACAGACTCTTAACAATGTCTCTTTTTTAAAATACCCCTATTACATGGATGATTTTTATAATTGGATAGGGTCACATAATCATGGAATAATACAAGTACTATGAATGGAGTCCTCATTCAATGCACACCCACTCAGAAATCTACTTAAAGACCCAACTATATGTGTTTTAGTGGATAAGGTTAAGAAATTTAATAGGTAAATTCACCTTGGTGTAAGTCCCTTGACATTACATTTATAATAGAATGTTTCTCCCACATCGTATTGGCCTTACTTATTTCCTTATCCATCAGTTGAATAAGAACTAAATTGAACTTTAAGGAATTTGATTAATTTTATAAACATTATACATAGGATTACATCCAATTGACCCAGATTAATATAAAAATTTAATATCATACCTTTCCTTGGGTGGCCATATCATTCACAGTGTTTCTTTGCTTATTCTATCAGGATTATTCAATTCGTAATTCTCTCACCTATAGTATGTGATCCCTATCTCTTACTATCTCTATTTTCTCATACTAATAATGACTCAATTTTTATTTAAGAATTTAAATAATCATGACAGTATCTTAATAAAAATACCCAAATCATCAAAACTACTGTGAATATTCCCTACTCACATGTTAGGATGAACATAATGTGTAAAACCTGAAAATGAAATGCATGAGTTTTAATTTCATTTTTTATTGGATATGTATGATGCCACTATATGGTTCTATCTTAATATCATAACACTAATCAAATTCTTGGATTTAAGTAAACTCTATAGTTCATAAAAATGAAACATTATGGTAGAATACATCCCATATAATTTTGTGAAAATAAGAAACATGTAGGGAATACTTTATATATATATATAGTTATAATAACATAACATTATCATTCATGTACAAGAATTAAATACCCATTCATTTTGTTATGGAAATGAGTCTTTTATTATAGAATGGGAAGGATTATTGAAATATTTATAAGAGAGTCTCAAATTATGTAATAATTCACCCTAAAAGGGTTTGATGAGCCCAACCTCTCAGCCAATGTGATTTTATATGATTCATTGGGTTTGAATCCACAAATGACCATATGACATTGGAACGTATGTACATATATTGTTACAGATATGGGATCCTTAGATATTTTTATCTAGATACATAAATGGAGAACATAATATAAAACCTCTAATATGTGTTAACACATTAATGAATATAATATAATAGATTGGCCAAATTTATGCGTACATTTACTTTTTGTCCATCATTTATCGAAAACAAAATCTAACGTCAACTATCAAGAGAGCGAGATCACTCCTCATATACCCATTTATACCGCATTCTTGTACATTATATGGAGGAGGATGTATCCCTAATAGAATATTATTCTCAAGTGTGGATATTATTTCCTTATGAGAAATCATATAGTTACCAAACAATAGATAAAAAGGATAAAATCATACTTGAATAAATGCCCATTTTGAGGGATTATAATGATGTATTTATTGAATTGTTTTCAAGTAATCCATCTAACCAAGAGGTTGATCTATAAATTAGACATACTCCCATATCTATTCCCATATCCATGATTCCCTCAATAATGGCCATCTAGAGTAAGAAGAACTAAAATTGTAGTTATAAGAGAATTTGGAAAAGGGTTTTATAAGTATTAGTGCTTCATAATGGGGTGTGACTCACTCATTTTTTATGAAGATGTATGGGTCTTTGATCCTCTGTATTGATTATCATAAACTCAATAAAATAATGATAATGAATATGTATATTCTACCCTAGATAGACTACTTTTTCAATCAACTATGTGGGGGCCTTTAATCCTATAATGTGGACTTAATTTTGGAATATCACCAGTTAAATGTGTATAAGGATAGTATTCTAAAAAATTTCTTATGAACAATATATGGGAACAATGAGTTCAAAGTGACTACCTTCTGCTGGTCTATTACTACAAAAAATAACTCATGGACATGATGAATAGAGTTTGTAGATGTACGTATTGCATTGACAAATTTGTTATAGTAATTATAGAGGATAAAATAATATACTCCAAAAATAATAAGGATCATGAGAAGCATTTTAAGATTTTGAAAATATTTTTAAATAAATGATGAATATGAAAAGTATGGTAACTTTGAGTTCCAGATAAAGGAATCATCATTCTTGGGGGATTTTATAAAAAAATGATATTTTTATACCATTATAAGAAAAACACAATTTAGGAGTGTCCTATACTAGTGTCTATAATATAGATCCATAGTTTTCACGTACTATTTAGATATTACCAACACTTTTTAAAAAATTTGTCCTGATTGAAAAACTTCTAAACATGCCAACTTGATAAGGATTCATGTTTTCATATGGCACTGTATATGAATAAAGATTTAAAGAGTTAAATAATAGGATTATCAGTTCACCATACCTAATATTAACCTCGTTTAGGGAACTATTTTTTTGTATATATTGATTCTTTTGAGAATGGGGTGGGATATTTAATAGTGAAACATTTCAATGTTATATCATACTCTTTAAATATGTTGTAATTTAATGATAATAAATCTCTAGAAAATTGATCAGGATTTTCCTATAGTGACCATTTCATTGAAATTATTGTCATATTATCTATATGGGGATAATTTTTATATGTATATAAAGGGATCAGATGTTCCTCAACTATGTATTTACTTAGAAAGAGATTAATATGTTCCAACTATGATTGATAGATTTGATAAGTTCAATTAATTTTCACTCTATTACCATCATGGGATCTAAAATATATGTAGAGACAATCTATGTAGAATGTATTTGAAAAAAAATATAAATGATGATAATTTAAAAGATTCAATCTTCATAGACATGAAATGGATGGAGTTAGTAACAATATAGGGTAGAACATCATCATTACTTTCACAAATTATTACATAATGATCTATTCCGGAGAATAAAAGGATACTAAAAGAGATTTTAATGAAATTCAAAAGGATGATGAATCTATTATAAAATTGAGATTCTTAGAATTCAAAATTAATTAATGAGTTGTAATATTTGTTTTGTGGTTATGTGTTCCAAAAATTTATGATATAAGGAATGAACAATTGAATTATGTGCATAACTCAACCTTATCCATCCACATATGGAGTATGAAGATATATTGAGATACATGAAGACAGTATTAGCGGCACAATATGAAGTAGGATATCATGGAATATATGTAAAATATTTTGGAATGTCATCAAGTGAATACTAAAAGGTAAAATTATTAGTGGATGATTCAATAATTACCTATACCAATGTGGAAATAGGAAAACCTCACCATAAACGTTTTAACAACTCCTCTAAAGTCAAAAAAAGAAGCAATACTATATTGGTTGTTCTGGATCATCTTAAAAAGACTACACACTTCACATTAATTCAATATGACTTCATAATCCATCAACATTAAAGGATGTACATTAGAGATATTGTGAGACTTCATGGAAAACCTCTATCGATTATATCTAAGTGATATATGATATTTACCTCCAATTTTTAGAAATACTAAAATTAAAAAACTAAGATGAACATGAGTACAACTTATAACCCAATAACTAACTTCAAATAAGGTAATAATATTAAAAAAATAGAAAATCAAATGTTTAGAACAATCTTGACAGACGTGAATGGATGATGGGATCAACATATTACTCTAGTGGATTTCTCATATAATATTATTTTTCACTCATATTTCCAATTTTATCTATATGGGAGGTTATATATAACACCATCTTGTTGGGACACAAAATATTTGAACACATAGTTGAAAGGTTCAAGACAATTCTACAACAAATCTGGGTTGCACGATGTTAACAGAAGAGATTTTTTAATATTCATAGATAAAAATTGGTGTTTTTGGTCAATGATAAAGTGTTTATCCATATATCATTATATAAAATAGTCATGAGATTTTTTGAGAAAGGAAATTCAATTCCCATGTACATCATCCCCTTTGAGATTATTTTTCACGTTAGAGTTATGTCTTGTCCGATAGCAATCGCACCAACCCTTTCTCAAGTAAATTTTGTATTCCATGTATCCCTTATGAGGATGTACATACTAGATCCCTCACATGTACTCAATTAAAATGTATAAAATCTTGGAAATGGTCTCCCTTAATAGGTGCATCGAGTTAATAACATGTACCATATAAATAATGATTCCTGCAATAAGAAAACATATAAATTCAAAGTACTATAGAGGAACCATAAAAAATGAAGAAACATAGGAACCAGATGAGGAAATAATGTAGAAGTAACCTGAATTGTTTTAATATTTGTATTTAATATAAAAAAGTTATGGAGAAATTTCTTCAGAGGGAAAAAATGAAACACCCTAATATTTTTTTAAAGAAAAGTATGGTTGATATCATATATAATAAGAATCACCAATCCAAAATGAACCACAAAATATTATTATTTAAAAATAATCAATATAAACTAGATGCAAAACTGGTTGGTATTAATTGGATTAAATCCACTATAAAAAATATAAAATGTTCCCATCAAATAAAAATGTATTCATAAATTCCAAGTAAAAGATAGCTCAATTATCATTAAATACATTTTATGCTTAAAAATTGGTTTTATTAAAAAATGATTTCTATTTCATTAAGATAGAAAATAATGATATTTCATAAAATTTTAGAAATATAATTTTATAAAAATGATATAATTATTTAAATTCAAATATCAAAATAATCATATTGTGAGATTTTGTAATTTTTTGGAAATAATTTTTCAGTGAATGGTGTAATAACTAAATATTTATAAAATAGTCATTTCATTTCAATAAATAATTCAATTTAAATTTCATATTATGATTTAAATTTTATTTAAAATAAATATAATTAATAATTATTATGATTTTATATAATTAACTATATTTGAATAATCTTTATATTTAATTTTGTAATATGTAAATGTTTTGGAGAACCAATTTCTTTGAATGTTGAGGGATTAAATTGAAATTAAAACCAATAAATTATATGAATTTAATTTGATAAAATTTATTCCATATTTGGAATCAAATTAATTAATATTTGGTAATAATTTTATTTTAGATTTTGAGCATAATGAATATTAAAAAAACTAGAAGATTCATTACCACTATTAGGGTTAAAACTTGTCTACTGGGGGTTAAAATAAAGTGTTATAGGTCAAAATAACCCAAATTTTTTAATATCTAATATTACATACATATTTAAATTATAATTCATAACGTTTTTGGTAATTCCCAGTTTAGATCCTTTTTTTTAATAAAACATTTATATAATTTATTCATTTCATAAATACCAAGTGGTTCCTCCCCTCCACTTATAAAAGGACACCCCCTCCCCTCTGTTATCCACAATTCAGAAGACTTTTTAATCAAGAAATACCTACCTTAATATCATAATTAATTCCATCCACATAATCTATATTCTCTTTTTGATCAGAAAACCATCCTTGGAATGTTTTATGTATAAACCTAAATAGGTTTTCTAAAGAATATGTATAACTCTTAACCGTGTGTTTTAATTTTATTTCATATTATATAGAATTAAATTTGTATTAAAAAAATTATAAAATAAAAATAGTGTATCCCATATTTACATGTTATTATATTAATTTATAAATTTATATCTATCTCCCCTTTTATAAAATGTGCAACATAACCATCATTCATGTTTGTGTTGGACAACCGCATTGTGAACCAATGTAATTTTTCCATCATCACATATCATGGATATTTATAATGATGGATTTAATATATATGTATTATATCTATGAAATATTTATCATTACATATATTTATCATATCATATATTTTCTTACTTTCTATTTATAGAAAAAATTTAATGGCATATGTGTGTACATATGGATTTCCTCCTCCTGGAAGAGATGTTATTTGTTTTTCTTTAATTCATCACATGGATTATATAAATAACCATATTTAATTAAATAATATTATATTTATGATTTAAATATCAGTATTTAAATATAAAATAATACTTATCAACTTTAAATCAGAATCTTGGAAAATGTAAATGTTACTTATACGTGTGTACATCCTACTATCTCCATAATTGTAATGTAATTCATTTTTCATGAATATATTTTATGATTATTTTTAACTGTATAATTTATTAATAAAAATTATTTTTTTTATTATTATTATATATATTATAAAATAAATCCTTTATTTTCCATAGTCAACCTAGAAAATTCAGTTCACAGATATGATTCGAATATCAGCAAAACATATGACTTGAAATTAATTGATAAACTAATTGAATATTACATGATAATATTCAAAAAATATAATAATAAAACCTAAAATTCCCTTACTAATGTAAATATTTAACATAATTTTATTATTAATGTTGATAAAAAATGCATGAGACGTGTCGGGATTCCGGTAATGGATCACTCTAAACCACACTTTTTGAGTTTAACCATTCTCACATTAAATCATTTTCACTTGATATTTAATCTTATGAAATGATTCAAAAAATTATATATGTACCTCACAAATATACATATCTTGTTATCTATTAATTTTATGGTTAAATACCTTCCATACTATCATTTCACAAATTCCTTCATTAAGAGAACTATTTCTATAATGATTTAAGGTAAGTTATATATCCCATTTTATTTTTGTAAAAAATATTCTGTTTTTTACATATAATTTATTTCCTTTTTATGAAAAAAATAATTAATATTTAATTATGGGTTTCTCTAGATAGTTATCTAATACAATGAAGAATTATTTGTTCTAATGAGATGTTATGTATGAGACTATAGAGTAAACCAAATCCACTATGAGACTCAATCAACCATATAACGTTGTATTGGAAGAAATATTTGACTTCTTCTTATTTAATATTTTTTCGTACATTTTCATTTTCTATGACTCAATGATCATGGAATATAATTTATTTTAGGTGATTAATTTTTTTAATTACTCATGGGTAGTCTATTTTATGATATCATATTATAACGTTTTCTTATACATTATGTTTCCTTATTACATTTATTCCCTAACTATGTTTCTAGATCACACTTTTTTATATCTATAGTGTAGGTTACACCATGTTGTCTTATAATCTTATAGGGATTGATGATCTCATTATAGAAATTTAAATAAGAACCCTTTATTTTGATGGTTGTGTTTTATATACCCAGTCTTCCAAATAGACTTCTCCGTTTAGATCCTCTTTTTTCATAGTAGATATTTATAATAAAAGAAATTAGCAATAAGTATAATAAGGATTGGATCCTGATATTCACTACCCGAAACTAGATTTTAGATTATCCTAGAGAAGAATCACTGCCCAGGTTTTCCAAGTATAAAGATAAATATGAATCAATACTTTTGATAATAATATGGATACATTTAAATCTCAAGAATTATGGGGTTAATTATATGATGTTTTATCAATGAATATATTTATGAACTAAAAGTAGAGAGATATTTTTGGTTTCTTGAGGTTGAATCTACGGATTCATAAATGGATTAATTTCTTGTGATTATGGAAATTCTCTGAAGATTTCTCCAATGAAATTGTATTTCACACATATGACCCATTGATCATTCGATCCCTTTCCAAGAAACTGATCAAAAAAATGTTATAGTCCTCCCAAGACCATACCAAAGCTCCCTGAGATATGTGATTATTCAAGAAGTGGTCATAATTTAAAAATATCTGGTAGATCATGTCAAATAAATGTTTTGGAATGCATAGTGGAAAATTAATGGACTTGAATCCAAACTAGATCTTTCAACCCAAAAATTCAAAAACATATTCACTATCCTACATAATAGTTTATCTCTAAAACATGTAGTCCTCATAGTTATTCATATAATTTTAGGAAACATTGAATCGTCCACTACTCTAAAAAGAAGCATAATATCACCAGGGGAATATTCTCAAAGACGTATTGAGTGTGGTCATGGGAGGAAGACTCCCATCTAAATCCACATTAACCCTTGATGCTTGACAAGTGACACTGTTCTAGATAAAGAATAAACATTTTTCATGGAACTAGATGAAAATTATTTAAATTACAATGATATAAATATTCTACAATTATATACATCAATATTATTTAGTATATGTCAAATTTAATTTATTTATTCATTTTAAATTTAAATATTTTGATCTTTTTTTCGTTATACTATGTGAGTCAACTTATTCCTTAATAATATGTGTTTTCTGAAGGTCCATAATATATTTTTATCTAATAAACAACATAACCATGTAGATATAACCAAAGGAATTATATCATAGATTTGATTACGCACACAATCTATCTCTAAATTCTATAATTTAATATTTCTAATAATTGATTTTTTATAATAAAGGAATATAGAGGATCAATGATATTAATCTTCTATTTCTTATTAATTGTTTCATTTTATTATCTATCAAATCATTAATTACTCCATTCCCTCGATCTATGGTTCCTACAATTAGATCACTGATGATAGAGGGATAAATATCATAAAATTGATCCTGGTGACGAGACTATGAATGCCATGGTTGAGTTTTTTTGTTGCCTTTTTATTTTGGGGGATTTGGAACAACATGTGTAGGTGTAAATATCATTTATATGAATTCAGAACCAAAAAATACCATGATAATATGAATGTTACAATGGGATTTTATGTAAATATTATATGTAAACTAAATATGACAATGATTCATGTTTCTACTCAAATATGTATCTAATACCTGTTAACGCATTTCGATTTTGAATTAAATATTTTGATTTAAATTCCAAGATCAAGATATCAAATATAATATATAATTAAAATTAAAATTTTATAAAAATAATGAAAAAAATAAATGATATTAGAGTACTGAAACTCTTAAAACCTACTCGATGAGAGATGAACCTAGATTCCACTATGATGAATTAGGATCTTTTAAAAACTCTATTTGACAGAATCCCATGAAAACCGGTCTATTATCTTGGCATAGTTTTATGGGACTCAGGTCAAGTTATAAATGTTTTGACACAATTTTAATTACAGTTTTCCTTTTTTTAATTGTATAGTTTTCATTCTTTCCTATTTTTAATGGATATTGGATAATATGAAAATGGTGAAAATTATATTTAATAAATCTCCAATATTATGAAAAACATAAATATAATGAAAAAGTATCTAAATAATTCATTAAATTATACATTTTCCATTTATTATCTGACAAATATGTATTTTTATAAGTCACACAGGTGCCCTAGGAGGAGAAATTATCTCAAAAACCAATGAAAAACTAAATTAAATTGGGATAAAGTAAAAAATAAGATATCAGTAAAAGTTAGATAAATTAATTGATGAAAAAACTAGATCAACTCAATGGTGATTACTTAGTGTAGGAAGAACAGGATGAAAAACCCCTTATTTGGTAATAATTGAATAACTTTTTATATGACATCAAATCAAATTTATTTATCCATTATAATATAAAGATAAATAAGAATAATAATACCATCATGAGGTTGTAAATGTTTAACAACATCTATAATGCCCTGACCCTAGTTACCCAGAGTCAGTGCATTATTACATAACATCGGCATGATCACAAAAGATCATGTCTCGAAAGACGGATTAGTTTGTTAGCCTTGGAGTCACTAGATACATTTATAAAGTTTACATTACATACTAAAGTGAAAACTACAACAATATATTGTCTCCACAGTCATGTCCCCTTATACTATCCCTGAGGGTCATTCATAAAATACTTCTTCACATCCTGGGAAAAAGAAAACATTAAAAGGGGTGAGCTTAGATGCTCAGTAAGGATAACAAGATAGAGGAAACATTCATAAATAAGCATAAACATTTAAGTAATGTATAACTAAAACAAAAGCCTTTTAATCTTTAGATTTAGCATAATATGGAAAAGATAAAATGAAATAATTCCATTTTATTATTCACATGGATATTCTACTAGTCGAATAATCACATGTGATATCAATAACCACTTTCATAATGATGGAATGCACAATGTCAGACTATCATAACCACATAGTCAAGGCCTTGTACCAAGACTACAAATAAGATTTTGTCAAGGCCTTGTGAAAAGACACTATTTTGTCTCATGAGACCTACTAATGCATCGAGGAGCTATAGCGGGCTCCACCCGTCACTTATTAAGTCCAATGCATTCCTCATATGAACAGGTTTAAAAATCATATAAACATTCATATTAAAACTAGCATACGAAATGTCAAAACGTTCTCCATAAACAATAAATTGTATAAAAATAACACATCCACAGTCAAAGATATCACAAAACCTTCTATACAATATGGATGATTTGTATCATAATAAATCACATTCAAATAAGCTTAAAATCCATCAAAGTATGTTGACATAGATGAAATAAAAACTATTTGAGAGAAATATCTCTTTTTTTGAAATAATTTAAAAGTCACATAATTATAAAATAAAACATTTACTTTGAAAATATTTTTATAAGCTTGTAAGGGAAGCTTCAACGATGTTATAATGGAGGAAAATAGATGCACCCGCCGTATAAGTTAAAAAAAATTCATACCGTAATTCTGTCGAAAAGGTTAAAAAGGACCTTGTTTGGAAAACGACAGAAAGATTCCTTTATAAACATCCTATAAATAGTAAAAAAAGGGTATAGATGACATTAACACATAGTCTGTAAAATAGTAAGAATTATTTGAAACACATTTTTAAGAATCATGGATGTTTATGATAAAGAGGTCCCATTAGATAATTACGTATAAACAACCTGAGATAATGAAGAGATTGTGAAATAAACCCTTACCTTGTAATTTTCCTTAGTCGATGGTAAGTTAAACTCTTTTATAATAGTTAAAACATTGCTATTAAGTTATACAATAACCATATACATAATTATGATATCATATATGATCTTCTAATAATTCTTTGTTAATAATATTTTAGTATTATCGTCGTTTTGGGTGTTAACTTACTCATTTTATTTTATATGTTTTGTTATATAAGCCATGCTTTTTTTGGATAAGTTGTATTTTATTCATATCCAGAATGATATCAAGTCCTTAAACATTATTTTTAATCATCAAATGAGAATTATACTTGAATGGATACGATGGGGAATGAATCTTGTCGCGTTTGTGGAGACGGTAGTCCGTACGTATGTACGAGCGACAATATCTTTCTTTTGATATTGAAATAATATATAATTGGATATTATATCATATATATATAGAACCATTATAATTTTATTTTTATTATTTATATGAATTACACATCATTATTATATCCACCCAAATAATAATGTTTTGAATAACAATTACACCACGACGTGGAGACGGTAAGTCGTACGTACGCACGTATGGCGACATGTCATTCAAAGGATGGATAGAATACTGAATATGGTTGTAACATATTTATAATAACATCACAGTATATAGAAGATACTGAAGTTATAATATTATAATTGGAATAACAAAGAACAAAGAAGTTGAAGAAGAAAGGAACTTGAAAGAGGGTGGTGAAAACATTACCTCTTCTTCGGGTTCTTCCTTTTGATTTGATCAAAAGGGCTCCTTAAGTTTCCTTTATGATCAAACTAATGCCTCTAGGATTACTTGAGGGAAGTTGAGATAATATTTGTGCAGGGTTTGGACGAGCCAAAAGGCTTGGAAGGTGTGAATAACTGGTTAGAAGTTGTGTCCTTTTATAAGGGGGAGGAGGGGCTCTTTAGGAAAAACTTAAAGTATTAATTTATAAAAAATTCATATTCGGTTTCAAATGGAACAAAAGTGGATTATCTAAAGTTTAAGGTGGGTATGCGTCGAAAGCCTTTCAACCAATATATTTTAGAAAGGTTTTGGTCACTATATTAACCTAATAATTTATATTTAACTCTTAGTTAAATAGTTTGACATTTACCATGTCTCTTTGTATTTTTATATTATATAATTAATAAACTTACTATATACCTCTAAGAGACCCCCAAGTGGTCCATTAATGATACAACTATAATTATATAAGTCCTCTGGCCGAACCTTATATTTTTAAAAATAAAATATCAATTAATAATATAATATATCTTTTAAAAACTCTTTTATGTCAATTTTGACACTATTGGGTATTTTGTTTTTGATAAATTCATAACAACATTATTACTTCGAACAACATTTATATAAACACTCTTAATATGTCATATTAACCTATAAAATTATTTTAATTTATAAAAAGTCTCAAATTACATTTTTTGGGTATTTATAATATCAATTATCTACATCTTTCATTAATACGGTAATTATTGCATCATCATTGTGTCATAAATAAATTAAACTATTTAATGTATAAAAATTATAAATAAAATACCATTATGTAGGGAATAATTTTATCTTTCTAATAAATATTTATAATAGAATGTATCATATGTATTACCCTATATTAAAAATTGTTTAGTCATTAAACTTTGGTTTTAACTCTTTTAACTCTTCTTTGAATTAAATAATAATAAATGTCCTAATCTAATCCAAGTGAACCTAAATGATAATATTTGATTCCTGAGGTTGTTTTGGGTCGAGATACACTTATCCAAAAGAATTAGAACATTTGTTAGGAAAATATTAATATCATTTTTACCCTTAATTACCGTACTTACTTTTAACCATGGTAAATAAAAGTAAAAAGTTACTATTCACCAAAAATTATTTTTATCTTATTAAACCACATTTTACTCCTTGATATTAACCATGTCTCTTGGATTTTCGAATTTCCACTCATATAAGTGGTAAAATTATGTTTTATGTGAATTTCCAAATTCTCCTAGGAGGTGGGTAAAAGACGATGAAAAGTTCAATAAAATTTTTATATATCAAAAATTACTCTAAACTAACTCTAATGAATTAAATTGAACATATATAGGTATTATATATCCATTTTGACATTAATTAAATTCAATTAAAATAAATAATTATTTAAATAAAAAATCAGTTTTAAATTATAACTCAGTGTTTTTTCACTATCCATCAAAAATTGAGTGTTTTCAAAAAAATACCAAAATTCACCCAAAGATAATTTAGATATTCCGAATCCAAAAATGAAGTCCATTTTGAATGATAAAATTTATAAAATTTCAAAAAGTGGGTATTACTATTCATAATGGCTAGTTTTCTTGTTTTGGTGTGTGTTAGAACTCGAAGTTGCGTACAACACACGCTACTTTATTATTCAAAGAGAAGCGTATTGTGGAAGCTCGGGGTGTTACATTATCCCCTCCTTCAAATAATTTAATCCTCAAAATTTCTAGAATACTACCGCATGAAAATACTTGGGTGATTCTTTATCATAAGTTCCTCGGGTTCCCATGTTGTCTCTTCCATCTTATGGTTTCTCCATAGAACTTTTACCAGACGAGTCGTTCGGTTTCTCAGCACTTGTTCTCTAGTATCAAGAATCCTGATGGGCTCTTCGCAATAAGACAGATCAGGTTCTAGTTCTAATTCTTCATAGGTGAGTACATGCGTTCGGTAAGACATGTATTTTCTCAACAGTGATACGTCGAACACATCATGAACTTTTAAGAGATTTGACGGCATTGCCAAATGGTATTCTACAACACCATTTCGTTCTAGAATTTTGAAAGGTCCGATATACCTGGGACTCAATTTACCTTTCTTACCGAATCGTATAACTCCCTTTCATGGAGATACATTTAAGAAAACATGACCTCCTACCTGAAATTCCAAATCCTTCCTTCAATTTTCAGCATAGCTCTTCTACCTACTTTGAGAAGCTTTGATAGAGTTTTCGATTACCTTCACATTTTCCATTGTTTCCTCCACCAGTTCTGGGCCTACGAGTTTTCTTTCACCAACGTCATCTCAACAGGTTGGTGTGCGATATCTCTTTCCATACAACACTTCATATGTTGCCATACGAATACTTTAATGGAAGTTGTTGTTATAGGAAAATTCCACCAGTGTTAAATATTGATCCCTCATACCCTGAAAGTCAAGTGAGCATGATCTCAACATGACTTCTAAGGTGTGAATAGTCCTTTCTGATTGTCCATCTGTTTGAGTTTGGTAGGCAGTGCTCAAACGAAGTTCAGTATCCAAGGCGTTCTGAGGACTCTTCTAGAATCTTGAAGTAAAACGGGGATCACGATCAGAAAACATCGATAGGGGTACTCCATGTAGTCTCACAAATTCATTAATATATAGTCTTTCTAGACGTTATAGTGGTAGATATTCTCTTATAGAAAGAAAATGTGCTGACTTGGTAAGACGATCCACAATAACCCATATTTCATCGTTCCTTCTAGGAGTATTTGGTATCCCCATGACAAAGTCCATTGTAATATTGTCCCATTTCCACTCCGATATGGGAATAGGTTGCATGACTCTTCCAGGCTGTTACCTTCCAGCTTTCACTTGTTGACAAACCATACATCTTGACACAAAATTATCAATCTCCCACTTCATGTTGTCCAACCAAAAATGCTACTTCAAGTCTATAAACATTTTGGTGCTCCCAGGGTGTATAAGGAAATTGGATCTATGAGCATCATATAACAATTCTCTTTTCAGATCAGGTATATCGGGAAAGCAGAGTCTCTTCCCAAATTTCAAAATTCCTTCTTCATACACAAAGTCTCTCAATATCCCATCATTCAGAGCTTTAATCTTCTTTTTAAATTCTTCATCGTCGGTCTGAGAACTCTTAATCCTTTCTAGTAAAGATGGTTTGTACACCATTTGAAAAGGAATTGATGTTTCACCTTCCATGGTGATTCCCATATCGAACTTTACTAGATCCATGAAAATTGGATCCCTTTCAACTCTCATCATGTTTAAAACTCCATGATCTTTTCTGCTCAAAGCATCTTCCACCTTATTTTCCTTCCCTGTGTGGTACTATATCATGTAATCAAAATCCTTGAGTAGTTCAAGCCATCGCCTTTACCTTATGTTGAGTTCTTTCTGTGAAAAACGTACTTCAAACTCTTGCGATCAATATAAATATCACATTTTTTACCATATAGATAATGTCTCAATATCTTCAAAGAAAAAATTATAGGAGCTAACTCAAGATCATGAGTAATATTGTCTTTCTCATCAATTTACAGTTGTCATGATGCATAGGCAATAACCCTATCATTCTGCATAAAGACACAACCAAGTCCTTTCTTTGAAGCATCACTATAAATAACAAACCCATCATTCTCCGATGGTAGAGTTAATATAGGATCATTGACTAATCTTCTTCTAAGTTCTTCAAAACATTCTTCACACTCTTTTTTCAAACAAATTTAACCCCTTTATGTGTGAGCTTTGTTAATGGGTTATCCAATCGGGAAAAGTTCTAGATGAAACGCTGATAATAACCTGCTAAGCCAATAAAACAGTATACCTCAGTTATACTCATCGATGTAGACCATTCGTGGATTGCCATAGACTTATAAGGATCAATAGAGATTCCATATTTAGAGATAATATGGCCAAGAAATTAAATCTCATGAAGCCAGAATTCACACTTGCTAAACTTCCCATATAATTCATGTCTTCTCAGAGTCTTGAGGACAATGCGCAAGTGATTTTCATGATATTAGTATCTTTTGAAGTATACTAAGATATCATCAATAAATACCACCAAACAATCATCGAGATATTCCTTGAAAAATCTATTCATTGGATCCATGAATACAGAGGGTGCATTAGTCCACCCAAAAGGAATTACTGTAAGATCGTAATGCCTGTACCTGGATCGAAATGTTGTCTTCGTAATGTCTTCCTTCTCCACACAAAACTGATGGTATCCATATCGAAGGTCAATCTTTGAAAATTATTGAGCTCTATGCAGTTGGTCAAATAAATCATCAATGAAAGGTAGGGGATACTTTTTCTTTATTGTTATAGAATTTATTTCCCTGTAGTCGATACATAACCTCATAGATCCATCTTTCTTCTTAAAAAAAGGACAGGGGCTCCCCATGGAGAAACAATAGGGTGAATAAATCCCTTATTACTCAATTACTATAGTTTTTTCTTTAGTTCCACTAATTCCATAGTGGCCATTCTATAAGGGGTCTTCAATATAGGCCTTGGACCAGGAATTAAGTCAATGGAAAACTCAATTTCTTATTATGGAGGATGTCTAGGTAAATCTTCTGGAAACACATCAACATATTCTCTCATAATAGGTACATCCTCTATTAGAACATTCATTTCCTTAACCACAGTTATTTCATTCTCTTCCTCTCCAATAATTGAATTTAGTTGAGATACTGGGGTGGATCTAGGTAAGAATCTGGTGGTGACGATTCTGCTCTAAAGATAAGGTGTTCTTTATCATCATCATCAAAAATCGTAACCTCCTTATTCTTACAATAAATCTTCACATCATATTCCTAAATCCAATCCATACTGAGGATTATATCATACTCAATCATAGGTATGACGATGAGATCAACAGATAAAGAACATTTATATGCCCTAATGGGAACAGATCCACAGAACTTTGTAGCAATGATACTTCCCTTACAAGTTTTAATTGACAACTCCCTTTTTAAATCAAATTGAAAATATATAATTTTATTAGCAAACTGGGAAGATATGAAACAATGTGATGATATAGAATCAAATAATGTATTTTCTAAACATGAAGAAACAAATAAATTACCTACCACCACTTCTTCCGGAGCTTCTACCTCAGCATTAGTGATAGCATAATCTTGGCATTGATCTCTTGGCCTTTTCTGAGGTAAGTTCCCCTGAATCTTAGGAAATTCATTTCCATAATGTCCCATATCCCTGTAGTTGTAGCATTGAACATCGATAGCTTCTTTCTTCCCCTTTCAATCACGAGCTTGGTGGCCTTTTTCACCATAATTGAAATAGACTCCCATTCACTTCAAGCAAGTACCAGGGTGTTTCTTCCCAAATTTACTGAAAGATAGATATTCAAATTTTCCCCTCTTCTCCTTATTTCCATTCCCATATTGATCAACAGATCTCTTCTTCTCTTGATTTTCATTAAAATCATAAGACTTAGAGAATTTTTTTTCTGTCTTGATAGCACATGAGAATATATCTTCGTACATCGATAATCTTTGAGAGACTAATGCTCGACGGAGAAATGTTTTTAACCCATCAAAGAAATGATCAATATTACTTCTTGGGTTATGTATATAATTTGCAGCATACCTTGCTAACCTTGTAAATTTAGCATCATACTTTGCAACATTCTCATCCTCCTTTTATCTCAGACTTAGAAATTGCCTTTTCATATCTGCTCGATGGTCACGATGAATGCATTTTTCTAAAAACAGATCTTTGAACTCCCTTCATTCCATATTTGACACTTAATCATCTTCCTTCATGTTTTTAATCAATGGCCACCATTGATCATCATCGCCAGTGAGGCGGTAAACTACCATGATAACTTTTTCCCTTTCACTACTCCCCAAAGCCTGAAATATTTTCTCTAGGGAACTTATCCATTGCTCAGCTACCAATGTGTTTTACTCCCATTGAATGTTGGTGGTTTTTTCCTCATGATGTGATCTAACATTGATCCTCCACACTGTGGATCAGGGTGCTCCATACAGGTAATGTAATTATTCATAACCTGAGTGAGTTGTCCCAGTATGGTGATTAGCTGATCAGCACCAGTTGCACCACTAGATCCACTATAATTATCTTGAGATAGATGGAAATCCCTACATGGATTTCGTGCATTGATACGGTTTCCATTTCGTTCACTAGGTGTAATTTCTAAACAATGTAATAAACTAGGTTAGTTTATGAATCGAAATACATAATTCCAAACATGTAAAACACATAAAAAATTGAACAATTTATGGATATAATCCATAATCATAAAAATGTTTTATTTAAGGAAGTATATACCCATAAACCCTTCATAATGGTTTGTAAAGAAAATGAGAATTATCCTAAGCATATCCCTCCCGAGTGTCGTAACCAAGAGCGCAGCAAGGCCCGTTGTCGTGCACCAGTTCACATTTGAGTCTAGCTCAAAGTGGTTTTTTCGGGTTTTACCCCTAGGTACATCTGTGCCAGAGCCGCCTCTACCTGCTCGTATCCAAACAGGGATTTATTTCTCGGAAAACTCACAAAATCTCTATAATACAAAAATTCTAGGATGTTTTTCTATACTAATCCTCAAAGTCTATCTTAGGGATATGTGCTATAATCAAATTTTATCTAAATATAGCTTCCAAGGATTGTACTAAACTTCCCCTAATACCAACTATAACACCCCGACCCCAGTTACCCAGAGTCGGTGCATTATTACATAACATCGGCATGATCACAAAAGATCATGTCTAGAAAGACCGATTAGTTTAGTAGCCTCGTAATTACTAGATACATTTATAAAGTTTACATTACATTATAAAGTGAAAACTAAAACAACATATTCTCTCCACAGTCATATCCCCTTATACTATCCATGAAGTTTATTCATAAAATACTTCTTCACATCCTGGGAAAAATAAAACATTTAAAGGGGTGAGTTCAGATGCTCAGTATGGATAACAATATAGAAAAAATTTCAAAAATAAGCATAAACATTTAAGGCAATGTATAACTAAAATAAAAGCCGTTTAAACTTGAACTTCACCGTAATATGGAAAAGACAAAATGAAATAATTCCATTTACTTTTTCACATGGTTATTCTACTAGTCCAATAATTACATGCAATATCAATAACCACTTTCATAATGATGGAATGTATAATTCCAGAATATCATAACCACATAGTCATGTCCTTATGCCAAAACTACAATTAAGATTTTGTCAAGGACTTGTGCCAAGACACTAGTTTGTATCATGACACCTACCGATGCATTGAGGAGCTATAGTAGGCTCCACCTTTCAGTTATTAAGTCCAATGCATTCCTCATATGAACAGGTTTAAACATAACATAAACATTTGTATTAAAACTAGAATATGAAATGTCAATAATTTCTCCATAAACCATGAATGGTATAAAAATAACACATCCATAGTCAAACATATCACAAAACCTTAAATACATTATGGTAGTTTTTTATCATAATAAATCACATTCAGATCAGCTTAAAATCCATCAAAGGATGTTGAGATAGATGAAAATCAAAACTATTTGAGAGAAATGTCTCTTTTTTGAAATCATTTAAAAGTCACATAATTATAAAATAAAACATTTACTTTGAAAATATTCTTATAATCTTGTAAGGGAATCTTAGACTATTTTATAATGGCGGAAATTATCCACACCAACCGTATAAGTTAAAAAAGACATTCTTACCTTAATTATGTCGAAAAGGTTAAAAAGGACCTTGTTTGGAAAAAGACAGAATGATTCCTTTATAAACATCTTATAAAAATTAAACAATTTTATAAATTACTTTAACCCATAGTCTGTAAAATATTAAGTATTATTTGAAATACATTTTTAAGAAACATGAATGTGGATGATAAAGAGGTCCCAATAGATAATTACGTATAAACAACCTCGGATAATGACGAGATTGTGAAATAAACCCTTACCTTGTACTTTTCCTTAGTTGATGGTATGTTAACCTCCTATTTAATAGTTAAAACATTTTTATTAAATTATAAAAGAACCATATACATAATTATGATATCATATATGATCTTCTAATAATGCTTTGTTAATAATATTTTAGTATTATTATCGTTTTGGGTGTTAACTTACTCGTTTTATTTTATATGTTTTGTTACATAAGTCGTGTTTGTTATGGATAGGTTGTATCTTATTCATATCCATAATGATATCAAGTCCTTAAAAATTACTTTTAATCATCAAATGAGAATTAGACTTGAATGGATACGATGGGGAATGAATCTCATCGCGTTCTTGGAGACTGTAGTCTGTACGTACGCACGAGCGAAAATATCATTCTTTTGATATTAAAATAATATATAATTGGATATTAGATCATATATACATAATCATTATCAAGTTATATTTATTATTTACATGAATTACACATCATTAGTATGCCAATCGGAATAATAATGTTTTGAATAACAATTACACCACGACGTGGAGATGGTAAGCCGTACGTACGCACGTATGGTGACATGTCATTCAATGGATGGATAGAATACTGAATATGGTTGTACCATATTTATAATAACATCACAATATATAGAAGATACTGGTGTTATTATTTTTGAATGGGAATAACAAAGAACGAAGAAGTTTAAGAAGAACGGAACTTGAAAAAGGGTGGTGAAAATATTACCTCTTCTTCAGGTTCTTCCTTTTGATTTCATCAAAAGGGCTCCTTAGGTTGGATTTATGATCAAACTAAGGCCTATAAGTTCAAGTGAGGGATGTTGAGAAAATATTTGGGTGGGGATTTTCCAAGCCAAATGGCTTTGAAGGTGTGAATAATTGGTTAGAATTTGTGTCCTTTTATAAGGGGGAGGAGGGGCTCTTTAGGAAAAACTTAAAGTATTAATTCATAATAAATTCATATTCTTGTTCTAATGTCTCAAAAGTGGATTATTTAAAGTTTAATGTGGGGAAGGGTCGAAATAATTTCAACCAATAGATTTTAGATAGTTTTGGGTAACTATATTCACCTTATCATTTATATTTAACTCTTAGTTAAATAGTTTGACATTTACCATGTCTCCTTGTATTTTTATATTATATAGTTAATAAACTTACTCTACACCTCCAAGAAACCCCCATGTGTTCCATTGATTATATAAATATCATTATATAAGTCCTTTGGCCGAACCATAGATTTTTAAGAATAAAATATCAATTAGTAATATAATATTTTTTAAAAAACTCTTTTATGTCAATTTTGACACTATTGTGTATTTTGTTTTTGATAAATTCATAAAAGCATTATTTCTATGAAAACAATTTATATAAACAATCCTAATATGTCATATTAACCTAGAAAAGTACTTTAATTTATAAAAAGTCTCAAATTATATTTATTTGGGTATTTATAATATCAATTATCTTAATCTTTCATTAATACGGTAATTAATGCATCGTCATTGTGTCATAAATAAATTAAATTATTTAATGTCTAAAAATAATAAATAAGATCCCATTTTGTAGGGAATCCTTTTATATTTATAATTATTATTTATAATCGAATTTATCTTATTTATAACCCTATATTAAAAAGAATTTAGTTATTAAACATTGATTTTAACTTTTTTAACTCTTCTTTGAATTAAATAATAATAAATGTCCTAATCTAATCCATGTGGACATAAAAGATAATATTTTATTCCTAAGGTTGTTTTTGGTCAAGATAGACTTTTCAAATATAATTAGGACATGTGTTAGGGTAATATTAATATCATTTTTACCCTTAATTACCCTATTTACTTTTAACCGTGGTAAATAAAAGTAGAAGGTTATTATTCACCAAAAATTATTTTTATCTTATTGAACCACATTTTACTCCTTGATATTAACCGTGTCACATGGAATTTCGAAATTCCACTCACTAAAGTGGTAAAATTTATTTTTATGTGAATTTCCAAATTCTCCTAGAAGGCGGGTAAAAGACGGTGAAAAGTTCAATAAAATTTTTATATATCTAAGATTATTCTAAACTAACTCCAATGAATCACATTAAACTTATATAGGTATTATGTTTCCATTTTGAACTTAATTATAATTAAATAAAATAAATATATATTTAAATAAAAATTCGATTTTAAACTATAACTAAGTGTTTTTTCATTATTCATCAAAAATTGTATTTTTTCAAAAAAAAATCAAAAAATTCCCCCTAAGCTAAATTCAATATTAAAAATGAAAAACTTAAGTCCATTTTGAAAGATAAAATTTATAAAATTTCAAAAAGTGGGTATTACTATTCATAACGGCTAGTTTTATTGGTTGTAGTGTGTGTTAGAACTCGAAGTTGCGTAAAACACACGCTACTGTATTATTCAAAGAGAAGCATACCGTGGAAGCTTAGGGTGTTACAACATCTATGTTCCAACATATCCTAACATTTATAGTTCATTTAAAACGTAAATAGTTTGATTAAGAGGAAGAGTTACCCCTCGTAACCCCTGAAATATTATTCATATTGGTTCTCCACATTAAAGAGGAATTAAACTATGAAATCCTAAAGTGATACTCATTCCTAAACATTTATATCTATGATTTTATTGATACTTTAGTATATTTTTATCTCCTTGATGTTTTAGAAGAAAAATAGGTTTTTTCTGATGGAACTGGTTAATGAGGATAAAGGAGGAATGAATGGAATCCAATTTAAAGAAGGAATGGAAGAACTATTTTGGATATATGTTAATATTTAAGATTGATATGAAAAACATATCCTTATAATAATTGATAAATAATTTCATGAATTACCAGATGACAAGATACTCCCTATTGAATTACTAAAAATTTAGCACTATTTTCACTTTCCCATGATGAAGAATAAAATGAGTTGGATGAAGAATTTGTTGAAAATATGTAGAAATCTACTATGGAAGAAGAAAAAATAGTGGCAGAAAACCAATAATATACTAGAATAATAACAAATAATAACTTTATTATATACATTTATCCTTTGAAAGTGAGTACATGTCACCCTATATAGTGGAAGAATAAGAAACCGTAATATGGGACCTATGGTGAGTCAACTACTCCCCCAACTCCGATTGGAAAACAATATAAATGAATTTATAGTTGAAGAATAATTCCCAATGTAATATCATGATGAAATAGAAGAAAAACATATTTCATATGAGTGAGGAAATATTCATTTTAATTTGACCTGATTTAAATTTATCTAATATAAAATATTTACTGACTCTACCTTCATTGACCCTAACCATGAAGCATTATTAGAGATAGTACTGGAAGTTGACAATGTGAAAAATGACATGGAAAAACTCGGGGAGACCCCATACCAAATCCAAAAACCAAAAATTTATGAAATATATAACATTGATTGGGAAATGTAAAGGAAACACTCAATTAAATGTGCCTCTAAGAAATGTATATATAAATAATTTTGGAATGAAAACAATGTTGTGGTTTATAACACAAAAACCACATCTACCAACAAACAAGGGATAATATAAATAATATCTAGTTATTGACTAAATAAATATAGATTTTTTCTATGGGATAAACTCCAAGATCTCTTAATTCCATATTCTTTTTCTTGGTTGATTTTAGTAAAAAAATTCCAATGATTAAATATATTATTTGTAGGTTTTCTTACTATGGATAGAAACCTATGAGAATAGAACAATTTGTCTACATGTTCACATAAGATAGATCTTACCTTGATCAATCTAGTTTTTTAATAAAAATTATAGGTTTTTCATATCAATATCAATTGTTTTTTACACTACGGATTAATAATTTTCAAATAATAAATAAAATGGCATGCTAAAAATCAGTGAGTTTTGCGTCAATGATATGTATGGGGAAAGGATTCATAATTATTTTAGATATGATTTAATTTATTTTAGGAAAAATTTTAAAATATTTAAATAATTAAATAAATATAAATAATTAATTTTATTTGTAAATTTTATTTGAAAAAATAAAATAAAAAAACACGTATTTAAATAATGTATATAGCTTTCGTTTTTCTTTTTATTCTTTATACTTTCACTAAAAAATATTTTCATTCCTAGTTTAAATTCCATGCTAGAGTTAAGGATGTTAATTATTATTAAATAAAAAAAATTAAGTGATTTTTGAGTGAACATATCCCTAGTAATATGGGAAATTTATTTGAAGACTAGTAAAATAGATAGAAAAATTAAATGATCATTGTATAATCCAAATTATAACATGTGGTCTCTATAATTTCCAACTCAATATAGAGTGAACATATCTTTCTAATTGAATGACAACTAAGGGTTCCTAGAAAAAATATATTCATATTAGTTCATTGATCCTATAGTGAATAGGAAAAATGTAATCCCACAATGAATCATTTAGACAATGGGACTAGGTGTTTGATTTTAAGTAATTTATATACATTTCAATAAGTTTATCTTCTTAATTTTTTTACACATACAATAATTTTAATGATAAAAAAATTAATGAAGTTATAATATTTCAAAAATTAATTCATTTAGTTGAGGGTAATATTAAACAAATTAATGGATCTATTATTTTGTAAAACTATAATTTCAGAGGTATCAATTATGTTTTTGAGTGAAATTTCTTATATAAAGCATATAAAAAAGAAGAAATATGGAGGTTTTATTTGTTAAAAGTTTAATTCCACTTAAATTTATTGAATTTACATGTGGAAAAAGAATTTGAATCTTCGTGGTGTAAGATGGTGTATGAGAGTCATATATAAGGAATGATCATTTAGGAGAAGAATTATTTTATCTTATAAAATTATTGTGTATGCAATCAAATATAGGTATTCACGTATATTTTTTATATATATTCAATAAATTAATTTATTGAATAAAATACATTGGGAGTAAAATCGATCAAGTGGGGGGATGTGAGCTGACATTTTTTTATTTTTTCATTATTTTATTGTTATATTTTAAATATTTATTCAAATATTGTGTAAATCATTGATTTTTATGGATTTATTAGCTCAATAAATTAATTAATAGTAGATACATTAATAGGATCTAATTTATTATTAATCCATAGAATTTAATTGAGAATCTAAATAAATTATTTTGGTTTTTATTTATATTTAACACTTTGAATTTATAATTATTTGAATAGAATTATAAATATATTTTTTAATGGATTTATTTTAGAGATTAACATTTTTATTATTTTTTGAATTTAATTGAAATTAATAAAATGAATTTTCTTTAAAAAGTAATTTTTTAATTTTAATTTAAAATTTTGAAATCAAATCTAATTTGAAAATAAATTAATGTTTTGTAAAATCATATTTTAATTTTATTAATTTAAATGATATTGAAATTATTTTATAAATAATTTTTCAAATATTTCAATTTTGACATTAATTTTTATTCTTTTATATTTAATTTTTTATAAAAACAATCTATAGCAAAAAAAATTTGTAATGAATAATTGAAATGTGAAAGTATTGATATTATTTCACTAAAAAACATATAAACTGGATATGCATGTAAATATCTCGAAATGGAAACTGACCTAAGATATTTTTTAAGTAGCCACATTGCACTCAGAGTTAGTTCTCAATGTGATCATAAATCCAAATCATGGTTAGTATGTTGATAGCATGTTTTGGAAAGAGATTTCAGGATAAAAATATCTAATTATGCCAATTATGTGCAATTCACAAGTTGTTGTGTATAAAAAAGTTCAAATTTATGGTAAGATATCACAAATACAATTGAAGAAACTGCATCCCCTACTACATAGACACTTATGGGACCACTAATAACATACCATATGGATTAAATTATATCAAACAAATATTATAGATAAATTCTTATCACCATGTCGGTTGAATTAATTTCATCTTCATAAAAGATTATATTATCAAAAAAAATACAACCAACCATAAGAAGTGAAATAAAGTTATGTTTGACCAACATTGTCAATCCATAATTCCAAATCATAGAAGATTCACATTCCAATAGATATCAAATAATTTTAATGGTTCTACCACCCTAAAGATGAAGAGTTTATTCATCTCTGAGCATGAAGAACCCTCACCACTCGGACGAACTGGTATCCACATCTAGATTTTATAACCATATAAGATGACAACCACCATAGAGAATATGGAGGAATGTCAATAGTAAATTAAAATTATACCAGTACAACTATGCACCTTTGATGAATATAGCTCGCTGGATGAGGAAAACTCAGTGATATGTGAGGTAGACCCTTTTTGAATATTTTCTACAAATCGATGAACCAATAAATGTCGAATAAACCACTGCTAATCATCATTGATGCATATTGATATCAATATATGTGCCTCCGTTTTATATAAGTATATTTCCATATTAAAGAAACTTTATTTCTAATATTTTTTTCTTACTACTTATAGAATATTACACAAAAGTTAGGGAAGATTTTGTGCCACCACACTACCCCAAAGTAGATACTATAACGTCTCAATGAAGAATATACCACCAGATATTTCCTATTCTAATGATAAAGAGTATCAATCATATCAATAATTAGTTGGATACATTCAAATCACTTAAAATATGGGTTAAATTATTTGTTGTTTTCTTTATGAATTTTGATGATCCAAATATTGGAGGATACTTCCTTATTTCTCAAGGTTGTGTTTGTTGATTCAAAAAAGGATTTCTTCAATGTTATCTTGTAAATTAACCAATGATTTCACCAAGGGAAACGTCATTCACAAACCTAATCAGTTGAGATCTAAATCCCTTTACAAGAAATATATCGAATTAAATTTTCTTCCTCACAAGGCCAAACAAAATATTCCTCAAAAAATAAATGTTTTAAATATAAATCATATGTTAAACATAGTAATTATACCAAGTAACACAAATATATTGGAATTTATGGTGATGATAAAGTGGACCTGAATCAAGACTTGGCCAATCAAACAAAATTGTCTCAAAAACTTTCACTAGCCCAAATGATATTTTTATCTCCAATGTGGGTAGTGATCATAATTATTCATGGTAATCTAAGAAGCTTTTTAATTATAAATTCATCATAAATGAAGTAGAATATAACCTAGGGAATAGTCTTGATGTTCTATGGAGCACGGTAGTGAGATGAATATTTTCAACTGAATCCACATCAACTCCCAAATTTGTAAATATGAAACTCATCCAACTAGAGAAAAAATATCAAAATGATACAATAAATAGGAGGGTGAAGAAGTTTATAACTATAAATAATCTCTTTTCCCACTTTAAAATTATTTTGCATCTACCGACTATAATTTACTTCTGTATGTTAATATTCAATATTTATCTCTCTTTTTTCATTATGTTGTGTGAATCTTCTCTTCCCTCAATTTTATTTTTCTTCATAGTCTTTTTCCCATATTTTGTTCTATTAAAATGAATAAACATGGAAAATTAGCTCAAGGGAAAGATCTCTAGGGATATTATGTTGGCACTATGAATCTATGTTTTTTGATATATGATTTCTTATCCATAGTGAAGTCATAAAATGGAAAGAGATATATAGACTATATTTATATTCTATTTTCCTTTTATTTTTGTATTGTATAATATTTTGAACAACTTATCACTCCCTTATCACAAACTATAGTTCATACGATTGGGTTACTTCATATTAAAGAATGGGCGACATATTATGGAGTGGGGTGTTTAGACATTAAATACCTTGGTTTATTTCTTTATTCATATTCACTATATAGAATGTGGAACTAAATAAATAGGGAAATATCTCTCATATCTAGATTTAAAACTAAAAAATAGATAGATAAGATATATAGATGAATGATGATAATGAAATTTTCAGATGATAACTATATAAAATAACAAAGAACAAGTGTTAATGTCTCTAGAACCAAACCCCATTCACAATTTGAGTGTTTTAGTTAAGAATTTTGTTATAAATTCCTTAATAAAATCAAAAAAAATCATTTCACAAATTATTTAAAATGATGAAAACAAAAAAATACATCAGTTATTAGAATAAAGAAAATCCAATAAAATATTCCATGAGATATTCCCCATGTCTACTACTAGTCTGTAATAATTTATTTAAAAAATACATATGTGACCATGACCAAAAATAACTATTTGATCATAGAATATTAACCATTATACAAACTCTTAATCTGACAACATCATCGTTGGCCATCAGACAATACTACTAAAGGATTGATATATTTTATCCACCCCATGATGCAAGGCCACCATTGATCTGTTGACCTCCCATTGGTCCCCCCCCCCTCGTGCACTGACAACGTAATTAAAATCATCCACCAAAACATAATCTAAGTCTGGATTTTATTTTATCATCCATTCATAGAGTCACTATGGATGGAATTATCCCACATAACTTATATCTTCTAATATACCCTTGAGAAACCAAAACATTAATAATCTAGATCTAGTTTCTACATTATTATAGTGAGATTCAAGAAATCTAATCCCAAAATACCAATTATTGTTTCAGATATGAATAACCACATATAAAATTATTCACTTATTAAATTCAAAATATAAAATGCATATCGTAAGAAACAATCTCTAATAATTGATATTTTTTATGACTTAAATCTTCATGTCCTCTGGAAAGGAAATAAATAATGTGATTGTTCATATTCTCAAAAAGAGTTATGTATATTGGAATCTATCACGAGTCAGAAAACCATAATCAATATGGAATTTTATATAACAAAAATCATATTCTATATACTCCATAACATGAGAAAAAAATAAATCCATGGATATTATCATTGAAATTATCTCATGGATAATAATAATTAAATTTTTAAGGAAAAATATTATTATTGATGGACATCATGTACTAAGACATTATGGTATCATTATAATCAAGGCCATGTTCTAACATGGCTTATTCAATGTATAGGTATATACAAAAACCGATTTAGTAATTTTAGCCCATAGATTTTTCTAATGAGACCCATCAATGAATCAATGGGATATTCTAACTAGGCCCCTCTAATCACTAAATAATCAATTAATTTCTCATATATTGAATAACCCATTTAGTTAATATAGAATATTACTTCACAATAAACATTCATATTGATTAAAGAATATATAATATTAATATTTCCACTGTTAATCAAATAAAATTCATAATAAATGTTTAATACATAAATGGTATAAATATTAGTATATAATCATATAAATGATACAAATAATATCGATATTTAAGAAAAATATAATATCCTTTAAAAATTATCACAAAAAAGTGAGTGTTTCAAGAGAATATTTATTGACCTAAAATTAATAATAGATAAAATATGATGATGAATCTATTAGAAATATAGGTTATGAAATAAATTTTAATATTATATAGAATAAAAACATAGAAGATAAACATTAAAATAATATTTATTGAATGTTTTTTCTTTTTAATATTATTTATATCAATTAGAAGAAACTAAAAAAGAATAAAATAGTTTTTTCAGTTGGAAAACTCAAAAAAAGCTACACTTTAAAAAATATTATACTTTTTTTATGTTTTATAAAGGAAGTTGAAAATATAAACTTTATAAAACATTATAAATATTCCTTTTAATCATTTAAAAATGTAAGTTATCACATAAAAATTCCCTAATAAATAATTTGAGTAAATAAAAATGAATTTTGAATAAGCCTTTAGAAATATATATATATATATAAGAAAAATTTACTCGATCAAAAGGAAAATAAGAATGACATTTATATTAAAAATTGTATTTCTTGATTTCAAAATAGGGAAATTTTTGGATAAAATATTTAAAAAACGTAAATATATATTAGATAATAAAATTTATGACTTTCACGAATGATATATTATTATATTTCTTCAATTAAAATATGGTAAATCCTAAAACAAGAGATTATAAAATATATTCTTACCTATATGGTAAATATAAAATTATAACCCCCTGAGAGAATAAAAATTAATTGAAATAGAATTCATTGTTCATAAATATATATTTCTATCAAATATATAAAATTTGATAATATATATCCTATAAAACGACATAGGTTTATAATATCAAATTTGCCTCAATGGAGTGAAATTTGAGATTAAATACCTTACCTAATGTTCGACATTCCTTGTTGTGATTTTAAACTCATGAATAATAAACATAAATTTATTATACATAAATAATTATAACATATTACAATATTTAATATCATTATTTATCCATTTATAATAACTTATCACCAGTTTTCTAATAATCTCTTATTATTATCATTGTTTTAGGGGTCAACTAATTAATTTTTCATGTGAATATTAGTTCAGTAATTCAGGTAGTTGTACATTTAATATGGTTCTATCATCTCCTAAATGTTAATAATTATATAAACATAATATATTTTCATTTTATATATTTAGTTTTTTCAACAAATTATAGATATTTAAAATTCAATTACATCGTTCACGTAGATAGTAATCCATACTTACGCATGAAAATTGTTTTCACTTTTCAATGGATGTAATTAATGACTTTTTAAAAATGAAAATTTTATTTATATTATCATTATTATATCATATATATTCATTAAATACAACCATGATACCATCTATGAAGATCATAAATTAAAAATGAATCTTATATCTTTGTGGGGGTTGTAGTCGATACGAACACACGAGCAATGTTATCGTTTTTCCAATTTATTGGACTGTAAGAAGTTATTTATTATATTTTAATTCAAGAATATTAATTATTTCATAAATATCATATATGTTCATTAGTTCAATATTTCTGACCATAAAAATAAAATGGTGATGAATAATGAATTGCGCTGTTATGTAGAGATGAAAAACTGTGTATATAAAGAATATATGATTTTACAAATCATATGATGGTATGTATATGTTAAATAGATGTAAAATAATCAGAATAATATCTCAGTATATTTATGATAATTTAATTATTTTTTTATAGGTAATAAATATTTATTGGATGTATAATAAGAATTAAATTTGAAATAATTTATAAAGATAATTATCTTTATTTAGAAGGGATCCATTAGATCTCCTCTTCAGGGACCTAGGTATTTTATTTTTCTAGGGAAAGTAACTTTATAAAATGGATAAGGATATTTATTAAAGATTAATTAGGTTTTTTGGAAGAAATGTTACTATAGGTGGTGTATTGAGGAGCGTACATGTGGTTCTATTTGATAGATAATGAAATGACACATAAGGAAAAAAAATTTAAACAGTTTAACAATAAAATTGGAATTTTCATGTGAAAGTTTCACCAGGAAGACATATATATAATATAGGAAAAAATATAGATGAAATTATTCTAAATAATAAAATTTCGTTAAGTTTATGTTATATTATATTTTTTATCTTTTTCGTTAACCCCTTTGTTAAATAATTTTAACCCTAACTATAGTAACAGATTTTTCAATCATAAAGGGGTATAATTATACATAAATATTAATAATTTTCTCATTAGTTGAAAACATATGAATTTTTGGACAATATATTCTCCACATTGTACAAGTGAATGATATTCTTTGTAATTTTAAATTATTTAATAAATTGTTATTTGCATAATATATTATTAGTATCATTTTGACACTGTTCATTTAATTTGACTTCAAATACAATAAGATAATGATCAAATTAATATATAAACATTTAAAAATACATAATATGTAATATTTATATATAAAAATCAGTGAAAAAAAACCATTTACACAAAATTGTATATCTTTTAATAATTTTGAAATCATTATTTTTATTTGTCAACTAATTAAATTAATATTATATCGAAATTTTATAATAATATAATGTAATTATTCAATAAAAATAAATTTTAAAAAAATTAATGATGAAAATAAAATTCAAATTTTAAACCAATGAAACCCCCATATATTTATAAAAAATAATATAGTTATTTATATCAAGAGTGTGGAATTTTGTTTTTATTATTTTCTTAAAGTAATTTAATGGTTAATATCAAAAAAATGGAATCAAGTGGAAATATTTTCAACTAATTCATGGAGCCAGATAATCATCATTTATATAATAAAATAAAGGCATGTGTTAGATAAAATTTAAAGCCTTGTACTAAATTTTTATCCCTTCTTTTCTCATTTACCCTTACAAAGAAGAAAAATATCTACTGATGTTAAGATTCAAGATAAAAAAATAGACCTATTTTTGAAATTTAAAACTCCTAATTCTAAATATATAATTTATTTGATCAACATAAACTCACATAAGTTAAAGAGACTAATATATTTTAAAAATGAAAACATTATTTAAAACAATATGTTTTTATGTCCCAAAATGATCTTATTACAAAATAATAGGCTTAAAACATTTAGAAAATACTTTATAGTATTGGTACTACTCTATGTAATCTAGAAATTAGGGTATTGTACAAGTCCTAAGTTCCTCTTAGCTTTTAGGACTTATATGATTACCCCTTAACCTGGTTTAAAAAGGGGGGAAATTAATAAAAATGTAAGGCCTTCTGGATTTTGGTCAAGTATAATGATAATTAAAATTAACTTAATTATAATATAAATAACTAAATGTGTATTTTGTTTATTTATTATTATATTCAAAAACATTTTTTGAAATTTTTCAACAAAACACAATGTTCTACTAAATTCGGTATTTTTTATTATTTCCTGAAAATTTAATCTTTTTAGAAAAATCCATAAATTTCAACCTAAGCAATTATTGATATAATGAGTTCAAAAATAATATAATTCTCACAAATTAATGATTTAATTGTTTTTCATGGATTTTTTTAACTTGATATTTTCTTTAGGATTAATCAATCAATGAATCTTTTTTATTAAAAGTAAAATATATAATAAAATATTTGGGTGTTGCATTCTCACAAAATTATGAGAATTTATCCCTAAATATTATTTCACTTTGGTATAATAAATTGAGAATAAATATTCTTCATCACTACCTCGGGATTCCCCATAGTTTCCTCAATTTTATTACTTTGAATAAAAACTATTTTAGATGAGTTGAATTTGTTTCAACACATCCTCCGTATGATTCAAAATATCCACCAATATTTCCTCATATAATATATCATAACCCAGATATAAAACCTTTATGTTTGGAAATAAAAAATTTAAATAATGTAAATCCTATGAAGATATGCATTGGATAAATTGTGAACTTGGTAGAGATTCACCTGAAGCACCAATTGATAAACTACCATCTTGATATGACCAAGAATTTCTAAGGGACTGATATATCTATGGATAAATATTTTATCCATTCCAAATATCATGAAATTATTCCAAGGAGATACTCACATGAATACCTTTTCACCAACTTAAAACTCAAGATATCACTGAATATTGATAGTGTATCTTTTTTTTACCTGTGATAATCCCTTATGTGTTATTGATAGGATATGACTTTATTTATTCTTTCCTTTTATAAATTAAGACCCGATAGCTTTATTTCTAAAATACTATCTCAAAAAGTTATATTTCTACACATCCTTCCCTAGAGATATTGATAACGATCAATCTAAATTCTTGATTGGATTATATAGTTGAACGAAAATTATTCTAATAGATATTATTAATCCTAGATACCATTAAAATATATAAGGACATATCTAAATAATTATTGAAGAGATTGAATAGACCTCATAGAATAACAATATATGTAATGAAGATAATAAGTAATGAAACTAAAATAATTATTTTTTCCTTTTATGGATTCACCAAAACAACAAGTTAAACTATTTATCCCGTGAAGGTATGACTGGGTGTTGTAATCCATGTAATATAACAACATCTTTAATGTATAACTATGTACGATGATAAAGATATTTATCTTATATATTAAAAATAAAATGTGTCTATTCCATATGGTGATAAAATAAAACCTAATTATAATTATTCCCTTTATATTTCTTTAGATATTTGATGTAAAATCCATGGTAATTATAAGATCTTGATCCTATTTTTGTACAATTTAGTTTTTATTTTGGGTATATTCATTTAAAAAACTTTTAATGGAAGGACTCCTTGGAGTAGGAAAGGTCATTTGAGTTTCTCAGAAGTTCAGGGAATTAAATTGAAGTAAAATTCTGATACATTTCCTGGCATGAAGTTGGTGCATAGTTAGTACTAACCATAAACTATGACCATGAATCATGTAAAAGGTGGGGGAAACAGTGTATAACCCGTTTTTAGGGTGTCCTAGAAACCATTTGAGGCTATAAAGATCAATTCACTTTACATTAACATGATTTTTTAATTCATGTGGTTTACCCCCAAAATAATTTTTAAAGGATTTATCATTGAAAAAATAAGGCTTCATATTTGGAATAAGGATTTTAAGTCATTTTATTATATCCATGAAAATCATTAAATGATTTTAATGTAATAATTTCCCTCCATATATGAATATGATTTCAACATAATTTTATCTTTGTTTCTCTTTATATTTCATATGGTGTAAACTAAGATCTAAAAACTAATCCAATGATTAGTCTCTGTTGATTAATAAGAAAATTAAGTTTATTTTACTACTATTTGAATCCTTGAGTGAATCTAAAAGTCCACTTTCTCTTGTTTTTGGTATGAAAATAATGATTTTTATATAATATTTGTCTCTGTATCCTGCAGCCTATTTCTAGGTTTTTTTAATTTTTATTTGTGACCATTATATCTTGAATCATGGGATGGGGTGATGAGTGGTTATAAATGAGCATAATATTGGTATCCTGTGATCTTTTCTTCATAGTTTTTATTTTTTTCCTAATGTATATTTTTTTCTACTGTGATTTTGTACTATTCATATGTGCCCTTAGATATTGACAGTTAAATGGGCCTTATATTGATGTTTGAGACGATTTATAGAGCCCATCTGGTCTATTGATTATTTGGAGACTTGTCCTATTGCAACCCATTGGGAATACAAACTCTTTCAAAATGATTAAATGGGTTGTTAAATGAAAAATTAATGGGTTTATGAGATTAAACAATTTATAATTGTTATGGGTTTATTTTCATGGTATAAGGGGATTTTTGGAAAAAAATATAAAATTAAGATGGGTTATGAGATGAATAAGTGTAAAAGTGATTAATTTTTAAAGGGAAATTATTATGTGGTTTAATGGTTAAAAAGTATATCTAATATTAGTTGTTATTAGTAAATGATAAGAGGAACAATTTATGGAAATATTGATAAATGTAAAGTTATACACTATATATTTAATATATTAAATAAGTCAAGTATTTGACCTTTGGAATTTATTTTTAATTAAATGGTTGAGGTTGATGTATTTTTCATTCGGCATATTTTTTGGGGAAGTTGGACATGGTTCTGTAAACACCTTAGTTTAGGATGTTTGGCATTAAACATCATTGATTATGATTGTAATACATGGAATTATGTATCTGAAACTTTATTATTTTTTAAATTTTTCTGGATTAAAATATTTGACCCCTATGATATATTGTTTATAAGACCAATATGGGATGAAGTTGGTCTAATTGTCTTAGGTGTAATATGTCCTAGGTGAAAATTTTGTCTATTGAAAACATATAATTTTTGTGACATGATTACATTTACATACTTTTTTATCTTTCATTTTTTCTCCAACATACACTATTATAAGATAGTATATTTCTTTACAAAACATTGTTGGTTTCCTAATGAGTTGTACTCGCACCCTACTCAGACCACTATGGGTACTCACGATGACTCTATTAATATAGTTTTAGATTAAGGAAAATTCCCAATGATATAGAGATGAGTTAGGATCTAGTCTGGAGCATAGATGAGGATACCGAACATGATATCGAGAACCAATTATTTTATTTTCAATGCATCATTTTTTTTGGGTTTCCTTTACCATCAAAAAGTACCATGAAATGAAATGTTTTTTATATTGGTTTTTGGGAACAGATCATGTTTTGGGATCATTTTATGAGACACATGGTTATTATTGATCATTTTTCATTATTATATTAGTCATTTATTATTATTATTTATCTAATTGTCTTAATCTAATAAATATCATATAGTCACCCCACGTACCTTATTAGACCCATACTTCTTGTCGGCAGCTTCTAGATTATGGGGAGGCTTTCTTGAGGTCATGCAGAATACTGACTCAAGGCACTAGTGTAGTCTCTTTTGAATAAGGATATTATAATGTGTCATCTGATCATTTAATTTATGTGTCTTTTCTATTTGAGAAGGGTATATAAGAAACTAGGATGTATCAATATTTGGTAATGATCTCGTGGAGGAGGGTAGTTGGGTGGGATTGTAATCCATGATTTATGTTTATTTTAGTTTAATGTTATTTCTCCTTGAGTGGATCATTTTTTTGTGTTTGATTGTTGTTTTTATGAGATATTCCTTATAGATCAATATATAATGATATTTTATTATTGATGTATAAATTTAAGAAATTATGTATTTTTGTGACATGCATCAGGTTCGGCACACATATGAATGAAAATTATGGTTTCTTCATTTGAGTAGAGATATTGGGTCCTATAAAATGAGAATGAATTTCTATCTTTATGGAATTAAATAAAATTTACTAATAAATTGTTTACAATTTAATTAATTTAGAATTTTTTAATTTAAATGGTTAGAATGTTTTATTTATAATATTGTAATTTTTTTTGTTTTTTTACCTTGAGATGGCTAATGACCATGTATTAAGAAGGTTGGGTGTAGTGAAAATTATATGGTTGTATCCATTGGGGTAGTGTATGTATCATTATTGTTAAAGGATATCTATGTGGAATATTTTTTTTATAATTATGTAATTGAATGTAATTTTTCTAAAATCCTATATTTATAATTATAAAGGGATGTATCCATGAAAATGATTACCAGTATGATGGAAGAAGGGAATTCAATAGAATTCACCATCAGTAGTGGAAAAATAACATCCATTAGTTCTAGAAGAAGTTCACTCAATTTTTGGAAACCAATTATGTTTAATATAAAATGTTATTTATAGCTATAATATCATCTAATGTTAATTGGGGAGGGTGGACCTAAGGAAGCTGATTTCTGAATTGAATCTATCCATATGATTATGGATTACCTGAAAAAATCTATTATAGAATGTGGTTAGGATAGAAGCCAATATATTTATAGGATTATTTATTAAATTATTGGATATTAAATAATGATAATAAAATTTATAGGGATGGTATGAAATTATATCTAGGGGATTTCCATGAAAAACATTTACCCAAAGTCTCTGAGTAAGGAAAGAGTTTTGATATTTTTGTGGTCAACTTATGGGGTTATGTTAATGATATATTTTTATAGATGTTAATGAACCCACACAAATCATTGAATTCACATAGGAACTTATCATATTGGAAATTTTTAGTCACAAACAACACTCACTACTAGTGAATAGTAAAGTGGAATTGCGAGGTCAAACCTAGAGGGATCACAGGTAGGAATGTTACTATTTGAACAAACCCCTTTTAAAAAAGTCCTCATGTTCACTCTTCAAGACTATTTTTTCTAAAACTAGGTAATTTGGATTAAATTTTGATAACTAAGAATGGATTGAAGCTAATTACAATGGTCATGGATAAATATAATCCAAAATCTAGAATTGAATAGTCTAATGAATCCAACTCTAAAGTGGTCCTGGAATAACCAATAGAATCTACCTATACTACAACAATACATTGGTCCATATACATGTAAAAAGTAGATATATTACACATATAGTTTATACTAAAATCGTCACATAATGATTTCTATAGCCATCTCAACTCCAACTAGGTCATGTTCATTCAATTGCACCTCCCATGTTCATGGTTTTTCAAGAGAATGTGATGAAAAATTATTTTTAACCTAATTAGTACCTATAGGGTTACCATGGTTCAAATAATTTATTCATTAGTCTTAGAAACACATCTAATCTTGAACCCTACACCTAAGTGGTCTATCCACACATGAATGTAATGATAAAAAAACAATGAAATAATGAACATTCTATAAATAATAATGAAACGAATGTGAAATCTGGAATCTATGATTAAAAATATAAGTTTTCCACATTTAAACATTTGAATTAATTAAAAATCAAATACTTACTCACATTGAATAAAAATAAAGAGACAACATGTGTCGATGAAGAATAGAAATCAGCATTGTAAAAGAGCTCCAAAACCAAAGAAAAAGAATAACAAATAAAGAACAGGTGGGGGATGATTAACCACTTAAAGTGATTTAATAAAAAAAATAAGAGGAATGAATTATTATTGGTTTAGAAAGGTAAATTGTAGGAAGCGATATAAGAAAAAATGAGATAATTCATAGGAATTTTTATTAATTAAGATCCACTAAGGAATAAATAGTCTCAACAATTCCAAGACATCTAAAACCTTATTTTATTTACTAGATTTATGTGAATTTGTCCTAAAATATGAACATCATGTAATCAGGTTGAATGTCATGTATTTGAGTTCCACAATCATCTCAAAAAAAATATGAATGTTAAGGGATCTTCAGGTACAATCATTGAATTGATGTGCTAATTTAACATCATGTGTCATGTACCATATCATGTATGTGATTATTTTTTAGTGGGATTCTATTTTTTAAATTAGAATGATGTTTACTGAATAGACATGTAGTATATCATATTCACATTAAATAAAATCTTTATATTTTGGTCATTAGATTTGAGGAAATGTTTTGAAGGACTAATACACATCATGTATGATTTACATGATGTGTAAATGATATTTTTTCCATTTTAAATTATTTCTAAATTTGAGATAATAATATCTAATTCCTATAAAAAACAAAAAAAAGTGTTCATTATAGATTAAAACATGAATAAAAATATACAAAAATTTATCCAATATGTACATAAGAATTATGATTATCAAATTCCCCCACACTTGAAAAAACATTTATCCTTAAGAATGGAGCATCTAAACTATGGTTTCTAAAAAAATGATTTTTAAAACAACTAAAATTCATTACAACTATAAAAAAAACTAACTATAAGAAGAAATGTTTTTCCCTATATAATCAATACTTTCTAGAAAATCAATCCTGACTCATAGTTTATTTCATTATCTATTAATTCTTCCATTAACTCCAATTTAATAACATTTCCTTAAATACTACACCCATTTTTTGAATTTACCTTAAATTAAATTTTCTAACATCACTCAATGTAAAATATAATTGGATTTCTAATAATTCCCTAAATATATGCTCTTAACCGTAGGATTTCATTGGTTCTAACATCTCCACTTCATAAAGAGAAATGTATAATCAATCATGAGGAGTTCAACAATAGGGTTAAAATGACTATGAGGCTGAGGTTAGGTGGGAAGGTGATAAAAATAAATATTAATAGGTGGGTACGCTCTAAATTATAATTTGTGAATTTCATGAATAGGTCAATTATGTGACTCCTCTTAGAAAAAATTTTTACATTCTCTATAGTTTGTGGTGGATCTATTAGTATGAAAAGAAGGTATCAAGAACTTACCATGTTCCATTATTTTTATTTTTCTTAATTTTTTTAAATCATTTCTATGATGGGTCTATCATCCATCCCATACCCACATATTAATCATCATATGATTCATGTTTTAGGTAATGGTGATTTTTGACCTTCCTAATCTGAAACACAAAATCATTTTCTTTTTCATTTTTTTAATATTTCATTTTTTAATGGAAAATTATAATTATAAAAATACAAAGTAATCTTGGAAAACATATTATCAATATAGTAAAGTGTCACATTATGTATCCTCAATGATAACATCACATGTCAATTAGTTCTGAAAATTCCCCCACACTTCTTGAAAGTATAATCATTCATCATTCCAAGAGTGGGGTAGGAATGGATTATCATCATGAAATAACTCTATACTAACAAGGATAATCATAGATTCTATGATATAAAGATGAAATTATATACCACTATTTATTAAGAAAAATTAGCTCAAAAAATTCATCACTCATTTAAAAAGTTAATTTTTTCAGTAAAAAACTCAATAAGATATCAATAAAAGTTATAACATGTTTACACTTCCCAATTATCTCTCAAGAAATGTGTTTAGAAAAGAATATGATAGTGTAATTATAGAATAATCTTTAATATGAGAGTAAAAAAATAAATGGAAATCAATCAGGGTATAAAATTTTCTAATAATTCAATCCAAATACATTGCAAAAATATAGAATTAGAATTAAATTACTTAACTAAGAAATCAGGATAAATGTGAAAATATGAGTAAAATGGGTTCCAATAATCTCTAACCTAACATTGTCTTTTTTAAATGGTGTAATTATTTTTTAGTTTTAAATCTACCTTAAATGAAAAATGTCTCCTAGATATGTTAAAATACGAAATAATCAATGTATATGGATAATAAAGTTCAATAATGGCTCCCCCATGCATTAAAGGTAAAAGTTCCCACACTGTTCTATAAAGCATAATGGGATAATATCAATATTAGATTAAATAAAATTTAAATGGAACTTGGGATTTGAAAAGTATGGAATCGAGAGATCCCTATAGTAAATTTCATTCCTTGGGGAATCTTTTTGGATAGAGATTTTGAATTATCAATACCTAAAAAAATTTGGAAACAAATTCTTACAGTATATAAAACATTAGTACACCTGGTTAAAATAATATGAAAGTAGAAAAATGGATGGTGCACATAGTTTTTAGAAAGGATATCCATATTATATAAATTTCTTAATGGAGTAAATTAAAGTTTAGGGTGACCAAAAAATAATAATTTTATTAAAAGGAAGATAATTATTCAAAAAAATGAATAAAATACATGAAACAAAAAATGGGTTGAATCTCATAAAGAGATAATAATAATAATTTCCTCTGTTATACTCATTGACAAAGGGATCAGGCAGTGTCATCCATCTGCTCATAGGGTTATGGTCTCCTATAAGAACTGGTGGCTCTTTCATTGAGCATGTGGGGACACTTCACGGGATTAACCGCCTTTGGATTATAGTGAGTTTGAATCTAATGTGGCATGAATAGTATACATGCTCTTCATGGTGGTGATCCACAGTGAGTTAGAATATCTATTGGGACCTCATCAAGATGTATCTTTACGTCATCTATATGTTGAGAAAATTATTTAGGGGGTGATGGTGGAGGGATAGGCTTATCAATTTCTATAGAGGAGGTAGAATAGCTCTATAATTCTAAATTAATGTGGCAGAAAAAATTAAAATATCCATACAAGTAGTGATCCAAGAACTATGTCACATATATATATAGAAGAAGTACTAAATTATTGAAAATGGTATATAGTATTTGAAAAGTATAGACACCCAAATAGAGTAATAATGGGGGACTGGACCAGGACAAAACTATGTAGTAAACTAAATGTCATCATGGTCCACATCTATAATCGCATCGTTAAAAGCGAGAACCTACAAAAGGCTCTAATTATTAATTTCGTTAATGGAGGATGGGGTGGGATGATCTTACATCAATGTGGGTTTCATAGTGTCGGCATATGGCTTGGTTGAAGATGGAGGATGTGATATATTGATCTATACTAAGTACTTGTTTTTGGAATCTATATTAATAAAGGTAACCTCGTATGGAGATAGAATGGAGTGGACTTTTCCCCACCTAGCCATCTATGCTAAAACAACTCATGTTGGGTAGTGGGATCTATCAGCATAAGGGGAATGTGGGTCAGTGTAGGAGGTGGGGTGTGGATTGATTATTTAGTGGTCCCTATAGAATTTATTTGGTGGGTGGATGTAGAGGATGACAATGGAGTATGGATGGTTAAGTAGGATGGTTTGCTAAAGGGAATTCCAAGATGAGGGAAGATCTTGCAATGGTTTCAGAGAAGAAAATAGATAGTATGACATATGTTAGATTGAGGATGAGGGGTAGGTAGATATTTGGTAGGGCCAATGGAAAGATTGGTAAAAACTGGGAGGGGAGTGGTGGGGATGGTGGTGGGGGTGATATGTGTTGAGGCATTAATTGATGTGGTAGAAGGATTATAAGTGGTGGGTGTTGAGTAATGGATAGGTGAGTCGGGATCATCTTCATGTTGTTCATGTTCCTTGTCAACGTCTTCATCATATATGTGTGCCCATTGGTAAATGATTCCTCTCTTCAAGAGACACTCCATATTTTATAGAAAAAAGTGGATGGTTCTCTCTATAGGGTTGAGGCAGTTGTGGGGATTTGTGTCCTCGAAGGTACTAAGATTTTGGTCCCGATGGGTAATGAAGGATCCTCCCATAAACATACCTCAATGCATCCATCCCTGGGTTTGGTAGAACTCGTAATAAATACTTCCCAAATCTATGGTTGGGCCACTCATGGATGGTTCAATGAAGATAAACTCAATCTAGAAGATTCCCCATGATTATCCCCTCTGGATAACCATGCAAGAGAAAATTACCCATAGATAATATGAAAGGGGCATGATGAAGCTATGTTCTCTTAATAATTCTAGGATCACATGGGTTCTATGGATATATGTAAATCACCACCCAAATTCATGTAGTATTAGTATTGTTAGGATTGAGTTGTAACGTTCAAAAGACTGGGGAGGTGACCAAGTCAGAGGTGTAAATTTTGTGGGTGACAACAAAGTCTCCAAGGGCGGCCTCCAATAGCCTTTCACTGAGTATGAACATTAAAGAGTCAATACCTAGCTCAAGGTGGCCACTAACTAAAGGAATATCTTTTGGAAAGTCTTTTTTCATAAATAGGTGATGGGTGAGATGTGAATCTAGTTGATGAGGTCATGATCCGCCTAGACAATGTGGATCCTTCCAATCACTTTGAGGTCCATTTTCATGTTGGTCCTCATATACCTCACCTATAGATGTGTCAGCCTTTCCTGGTCCTCTGGTGAAGAGAAACAATGGATAGGGTGGAGGTGCAGGTGGGCAGTACCCTTCGACTAACTAGAAGAGGACTATGAACCCTTGGATATGAAGGTGTAGGAAAATAAAGAAACTGAATTCCAGGAGGATAGATATATGGTGAGTGGAGAAGGTGTGGCCTTCCACCTCTTGTGTGGAAGACTATTATGATCATTCTTAGGTAAATGTTTAGTGGGAGAGGTGTGGACCATTTTGGTTCATTCCATTTAATAGGGAGATGAAAGAGCATTGGATAAAAATGGAGAGGTGTAGTGAGCGTAGAGGAGATGAAAGGTTGGATAGCGCTGAGGGAGGGAGGTTTATCCAGTGAGGGGGTTTGCATACATGCAGTAAAATGTTGGTGGAGGGGTGCCTCATAAACATAGGTTTAATGACATCTTAATTCTTCCCCAACAATTACATGTCATTTATTGGATACATGATGTATAATGATCATGTGTTTTTTATTTAGGTGTGACATTTACACATTTTCTATAATCAAAAACATGTGTATTTAGAACATTTTCCAATATTTGGGATAGGTCCATTTTAAAAGACCTGAATTACAATAAAACCTTCCTAAAGACTAAACTAACATACTCTAGCCTGTTAAACTGCCCTAGGATTCCTCCCTGTCATCTATTTATTTATTTTCATGAGCTAGACATGATTTGATAAAAAAGATATCAACTGTGAGGAGATAACCTTTATAGAATGATCCTGAGAAATAGAGGGGAGGAAAGGAAGGTCAACCTTCCTCATGAGAGGTGTCATGAAATTTTCATTCTTTTTAGAAGTGGACCCCCTATCAAAAACATGTATTTTCATAAATATAAAATTTCTTCCCACAAAATATTTTTTATTAGTGATAAAAATGGATTAAAAATTCATAAAATCATCACTTATATTAGTAGCATGCACCTAATAGAGCACAACATATTTTACAACAAACCTAAATATCAATCTCCCTTGTTTAACATCAATCAGTTACTTATTAGTGGTGAGAAATTTTATTCCTAGAATTAGGGGAATATCTATTTCTTCTTCCATTTTTAGGATGAGAAAATAACTACGGAAAATGAATTTTCCAAATTTTAATCTAATGACCTCAATCAATCCTTGAGTATGTACTAGTGAGTGGTCATCTATTTAGAATTCCTCCCTTATTGGTTTTAGTATTTAGATCCCCATATTCTTGTAAATAGTCATGTTCATGATATTTATACTTATTCTTAAATCCTTGAAGGTTTTTTCAAAATTGCATGTCCATAAAGTGGAGGAAATTGAGAAACTTCTAGGGTCTCACATTTTTGTAGAAATCCTATATGGAACATATATAGAGCATTCATTGTTTAGCGAGATAACTCCTAAATCAAATCTCTTACATTTACATTAGAGAAAATTTTTAAATAATATTTTATAATCATTTATTTGACTGATTTATTCAAAATTAGGAATGTTAATATGATGTTTATTAAATATTTCATGGATTTTTTATATTTTCCATCCTTTTTGGATTCTCTCAACATTTCATGAAATGTGATATGTGTCCTCAAGGATGGTGGTCCAACCAAAACTTCTTCCTTATCAAGCTATTCTTTTGTTGAAGATTTCTAATTTTCTTCTAGTTATAATGTTTTATCATGACGATATTTTTAAGATTATTAAAAAAATTCACCTATGAATGGATATTGAAAGTACAACATCCTTCCAATCCTAAAAATAAAATATGTATCCTCCTCCCTTGGATGAGCTTTGTTGTCACTAGGAAATGTACCTGATAACTGATCAAATAAAGTATTATATGTCTTCCCCATTTTATGCTCAATGTTCCATAGGGAATCCTTTTGGGTTTTCATTTATTTCTCATATGTTTTAATCCTTTTGTTTTATTTATCCATGACAGCATTTATAAAGTTATGAATATTATATTAGAGTGGTTTTATATGTTTCGGTAGTCTTATCGAAGCTTATTGATATTACTAATTTTGAGATGTTGGATAGTGATAAGGTCTAGTAAATTTTTTTCTGATTTTTTTTGGTTTGAGGATTTGGACCCTATTATTGGCACCAAGTGGTTCCTTGATTAATTGGTGAAACCTATATACTTATCTACTCAAAATATCATTGGTTTTGATGTTGCATCTAATAAACCAGTCTTTGGTGATAGTTTTGATTTTGACATTGTTGAGGATACTAGAAATGCATATTTTGTTGATTGTAATTAATAAAACTACAATATTAGAATTATGGATCCTCTATAACTTCCATGCAATCTTGGTGTGGGTGTGGATCTCCACACATATCAAAGGATTGTACTTCAATCATCAGAAGAGGAAAGGGTAGAGGTTTATTAGGCTACTGAATAAACACCATCTTTATTGTCAGGGATTTGACTTGTGATGGGAGGAATGTTCTTTCCCCCACCTAATGGATTTCATTCTAAGGAAGTCCTCTATGAATTTTTCATAAAATATTATTGAGGGAAACTTCATCAATAATGGCTTGACCAACTTCAGGCATCTTATGCATGATTCTTCCATCTGCATCAACGTCAACATGAGTTCACTCAGTTGGTTGAAGTCCCCATTATATTTTTAATAATTCTAGAAAAACATCTAGTATATGAAGTGTATACTTATGGTTTTTCTCTTAAAATTGATCCAATTCCACCCAAGATGATTCTCCATATTCATCAGTTATGTTTTGGATATAATTTATTAATTTCCATGTTCATTTGGGTGGAAATTATTTGTCCATAAATTTCATGCTTAGAGCTTCCCAAGTCATGATCGACTCGGGAGATTGGCTTATGAGCCAATTTGTGGCTTGGTCACACATACAAAATGGGAGGACGAAGATTTATATTATGTTTGATGAAACACCATGGTTGAGAAATAAATCATTATCCTATAAAAAAATTAAAATGTACTCTTGGAGGACATTTCATTAAATACCATGAATTACATGATGTATTCAATCATATGGATGATCCCATATTTTATTTTTAATGTCTTTACCTAAATTGGAGGGAGCACAATAATAGTCACAACTCCAGTAATGGATGATAATCCGTATTCCATTATGGTGTTTGATAGAGATAATATTTCAATTATTATTAATATGTTATTCAAGGATTTAAACCCTCCAAATTATTCAATTTGAGTATATTTTCATCATTTATGTGTTCTTGGTGTATTTTGGGCTTAAATGTGAAAATTGTGTAATTCTGTAAAGATGAAAATTTTTGGGAGATTCTGGTTTTCAGGCATAACGTTTAAATTATTGATCCAATTAAACTGAATCCATTTTTTCGGCTTAATATGCTCGTGGGATTCAATTTTTTCTTCTTGAATAAGAATAAATACGAAACCCAATGGTATATAAAAATCAATCAAATGGAGAAATTAGTCTTCCTGGAAGAATAGACCCCATTATATTAAATATGAAATATCTCATTCAACTGACCTTCAAATGAGCTGATTCTAGCTGGTTTCAATAGAGAACATTCAAGGGATTGTTCACATTAATGTTTATAAAATAATATTATCATAAAAAATTATTTTTTGTGTGTCCAAGTAGAGTGGGGGAAACAGTGTATGGCATCCCGAAGAACATAAACTCATTAATCAAGATATATATTCCTTTCCACCTATCCAAAGGCTTTGGTATTTTGGGTATTGATAGAAAAATCAATTTCCTACATCATATAATAAGGGATCTTGTTTTGTTTCAGACTTTTGGTAGGCATAACTGAGGAAACCATCTGGAGGAAAGATTCTAGAGTATCAAAATTTATGTTCTTGCTTTTCTTTCTTTTGTTCTTAATAGATTTTTAATGAAATCTTCTTCCCAATTCAACTTAGTTTCCCTTAACATGGTGGGGTAGATTTTATGAGTGATTGGGTAGGGGTAGATTTACCCTTTTTAAATTCTTGAGTTCGTTCACTTAATATTTTAATATCCTCTTTTCTCTTTAGCAAATCGGTTTTATTTTCTTATAACAGATTTTATTATCATGTAAGATTATATCTGATTTTAAATTATGTTGTTTATTTTTATTTGGTCAATTATTAATATCTGCCTCTAATGTGTTCTGGTTTACATACAATGGAATAAACTAGGACTTAGTGGTGAAGCACTCTGTGATCACTGGTATGTGTGTGAGGAGTAGTGAATGTTCTTGATTACTTGGGATAAACAAGACACGATTGGGAATTGCCTAAGATAATTGGGGGTATTAGCTAAAAATCTATTACACATTCGAAGGATATTATACCAATATGATGTTTTAGAAAGTTTTATTATCACATTATTATTTGACCAAGGGAGTGAGAAGAAACAATTGTGGATTCTCACTCTTAACGACTTAGTAGAATATAATTGGATAAGTTGAACTGTGATATAATTACAATTAGAAAACCGACCCTAACCTGATCACCATTTCATATCACTAATTTAAATCACATCATTTTTAAATTTTTTTAAAACTTTCACTTATTTTCTTTACATTATTTAGTTTCTTTCTTGTATTTTCTAAATCAAAAAATTTCAAAAACAACATCACTTATGCACCTAATTTTATGTGACAAACACTATTGTTGAGAACTCCTATCTAGATACAACCATGGTAACCCACTATAATAAATTTTAACATAGGTTATATTTTTATTTGACACACCCCATGATAGGAACATGTCAAAACATTATGTCGTTTACATGGAGGTAGTGCCAACATTTCTTTTATTTTCATTACTTTCTCTTTTCATCTTTCGTCTTCTAAAATTTCATGACTAGAAATTCAAAAACTGACCCTTTACCCATCAATCCTGAAATTGAAAGAACCTAATTGAAGATACTTGTAAACATTAATTTTCAATCTGAATTTGAAGAAATTTCCCTTGAAGATTCAAGTGAAACTTCAAGTGTTCACTCTGAGCCTGTCATCATTGATGAAAATAAAAACCCAACTCTTAGAGACCTATAACTAGTATATGTGCATGACTTGAATTACCTGATAAAATGGTTTATACAAAAATTATTCCACGCCTCTACAAGCACAACCATTCGTAAGGAAATATACACTATATGACAATCATCTGAATAAACCCTTTACGATTATTCGGAGATATTTAAGAAGCTATGTCAAAGATTCCAGTATCAAGACATTTAGGAATATCACTTTATTGTAATCTTATATCAAGGACTATTGGACAGTGTTAGAAACCTTCTTGATGCATAATCTAGAGTTGTATTGATTGACAAGTCACCAGAAGAAGCAAAAGGATTGATTGAGATGATTTCCCAGAACTCGCAGAAGTTTGGAACAAGAGGTATTGGAAAAAGAGGTATTCATGAGGCTAGCACTTCTCATTAATCACCCTTACTAGAAACTAGGATTAAAGAGAAAACTAGTATGGTGAGCCTGATGGACTTGAAGCAAGTTAGAGACCAACAAGTCCCAGCTAAGGTATGTGGTTTATGCTCATCGCCTGATCTTTTCAATGACCAAGGATCTAAAATACAGGGAATCGAAACATGTGCGGTAGCCTTTCAGCCAAGTTAGTTTCAATAAAATCATGGATGGCGAGATCTTAACCAAGTCCATTATGGGTTTGGAAATCAACATAATCAAGGTAGGCCCTCATACCAAATCTATTTTCAAAACCAACCACCATTCCAGAATCAACTCCAAAACCCACAACTATTTCAACAAAATTAGACTTATAACCAGTCTTCGTACCAAAAACCAACCACTTTCCAAAGACCCTATGAGCATCCATCCACCAGTGCATAACCTGTTAATTCAAAACCAACAGCCAAAATCTAAGTTTGAGGGGATGAAGGACATCGTTAACGATTTTTCCAACAGGTTTAAAAGTCTCATGAACTTCTAACCAAATATCTAGGTTAAATCCCTTCCCAAAAAACATCAAACCCAAAAGATATTTTCAGTATAATAACAACAAGAAGTGGAAAATAACTTCCACCACCAACCACCATTGAACCCGAAACAATAATACCAGATCAAGGATATAATGAATTTGGAAATGATGAAAATTATATGAAAATGCATTGGGAAGAAGATAAAAAAGAGGCGGATGATAAGGATAGGCCAAGGAAGAAGAAACAAGAAACAAAATTTCAAATGAAACAAAAGAAGAATGAAGACATACCCCCACCATTTTCATAAAAGATGATTTAATCAAATAGGTTTCAAGAAGAATCACTACAAAAACAATTATGGAAACCTTTCAAAAGAGGAAATAAACATACCTCTACTTGAAGAACTCAAAAAATTACAAAGTATGAAATTTTGTTGAAAGATATTTTCACCAAGAAGAGGAGAATTCAATGTAATGAGAGGACCAATTTGGGAAGAAGTGTCTCAGCCCTTATAACACCACAATTTCCAACCAAATGCCAAGATACAGGGATGTTTTTTATTCCAGGCACCATTGGTTCATTAAATTTATCTAATAATTTATGCTATTGAGGTTCATCAATTAAAGTATTTTCTCACTCAGTATATACTTATTTGTAGATGGGAGACTTCAATCCCACAAGAGTGGTGGTCCAGCTTGCAAACTGATCCACCATTTTCCCAGCAGGAGTTCTGAAGAATGTCTTGAAAAAAGTCCAAGATATTTTATTCCCTATAGACTTATATATGTTGAATATAGAAGATGATAGGATCTGATAACACTCACCCATAATTTTGGAGAGACCATTCTTGAAGAAGTCCAAAACCATCATCAATGTCTATAAATGGATACTTACCATGAAGTTTGGCGACAACATTATCCACTTCAATATTTTGGAATACATGAGGCACTCATATTATGAACATTCACTCTTTGCACTCTCCCATGAAATGGAATAGGAACAATTGAAGAATCAGGTATTTTTAATGAATTCTTATCCTTAAGAGACAATTTTTTCATTAAAATTTTCACTGAACAAATGGATTCTCCAAGCACAGAAGATTCTAATTGCCTGTTGGAAGAAGAGGTAAAATATGATTTCATTGATAATTTGTTAAATGATGATGGAGATGATATAATTTCTAATGTGCAGGATGTAAAACCGTTGGTAGTAGGGAACCTCAATTTAGTTTCATACCTTGAGAATTCACTTGATCTAGAATTTGAAAAACTCCCTATAGATTTAAAATATGTTTATCTTATGGAGGGAGAGAAATTACCCGCAATAATTTCTAATAATCTATCTAAAACTCAAGAAAAATAATTGATTGAGATTTTGAGATAAAATGTACAAGAAATATAGTGGATCTTAGGTTATATCCCAGGAATAAACCCAAAACGTTTCTCACATAGAATATTTATTGAGGGAGATTCCAAACCTGTCAAACTACCCCAAAGAAGGCTGAACCCTACCCTGACAGAGGTTGAGGAAAAAATAGACTGAGAATCTGTTAAAAGCTGGGATCATCTATCCTATATCATATTCACAATGGTTTATCCACATCCATGTAGTCCCAAATAAAACTGCCTAACCATTGTGAGGAATGAAAATAATGAATTAATCCCTATGAGAATTCAAAATAGCTGGAGAGTGTGCATTGATTTTAGAAAGATGGATCAGGTGTAACACCCCAAGCTTACACGGTACGTTTCCCTTTGAATAATACAATGGAATGCATTGTACGCAACTTCGAGATTCTAACACACCACAACCAATCAAACTAGCCATTATGAATAGTAATACCTAATTTTTAAAATTTTAGAAATTTTATCTCTCAAAATGGACTTCATTTTTGGATTTGGAGTATCGAATTTAGCCTAAGGTGAAATTTTGGTACTTTTTGGATAACATTAATATTTTGATTGAATAGTGAAAATTACTTAATTTTAATTAAAAACAACTTTTTAATCAAAATAATTAATAGTGATAAATTATGAATTTGAGTGGTTTTAAAGTATAATTATAATATATTTTTACCTTTTTATCCAATGGTGTTCATTAGAATTAATTTCACTTTCAAATTGAACATAAACAATTATCAATCTTTTGATATATATTGTTTCTTAAAAACACGCTATTTGTTGTGACAGTAGGAATTAATTATAAAATTAATTAATGCAACTTATATGTTTATAATTTTGTAAAATAGACATCATTTTTGAATTTGGAATATCAATTATAGCTTAGGGTAAAATTTTGGCATTGTTCTGAAAAACTTCAATTTTTGATGAATAATGAAACCACTAAGTGGTATTTAAAAAACTAATTTTTTCATAAAACATAATTTTACCGCTTATGTGAGTGGAATTTTGAAAATCCGAGAGACACGGTTAACATCAAGGTGTAAAATTTTGTTCAATGAGATGAAAATAATTTTTGGCGAATAGTAACTTTTTACTTTTATTTACCACGGTTAAAAGTAAATAGGGTAATTAAGGGTAAAAATGATATTAATATTACCCTAACACATGTCATAATTGTATTGGACAAGTGTATCTCGACCAAAAACAAACTTAGGTGTAAAATATTATCATTTAGGTCCACTTGGATTAGATTAGGACATTTATTATTATTTAATTCAAAGAAGAGTTAAAAGAGTTAACATCAAAGTTTATTTACTAAAACATTTTTAATATAGGGTTATAAATAAGATAAATTCGATTGTAAATATTAATTAGAAAGCTAAAACGATTTCCTACATAATTATATATTATTTGTAATTTTTAGATATTAAATAATTTAATATATTTATGACACAATGATGATGCAGTAATTACTATAATAGTGAAACAATAAAATAATTGATATTATAAATACCAAAATAAATATAATTTGACACTTTTAATGATTTAAACTACTTTTTTAGGATACTATTACATATTAGGATTTATTTAATTGACTTTTTTCTAAGTAATCATTCTGTTATGAGTTTCAAAAAATCAATTATTGAATAGTGTCAAAATTGACATAAAAGAGTTTTTAAAACAATTATTATATTATTAATTGATATTAAATTCCTAAAAGTCTACGGTTCGGCCAAAAGACTTATAGCATGATAGTTGTATCATTAATGGACCACTTTTGGGTCGCCTGGATGTATATAGTAAATTTATTAACCATATAATATAAAAATACAAAGAGACATTGTAAAAGTGAAACTAATTAACTAAGAGTTAATACTTAATGATAAGGTTAATATACTAACCAAACCTGTCTAAATTCAATTTTATGAGTGGTTTTCGACCGTTTCCCACCTTAACCTTTAAATAATTCACTTTGGAGCCATTAGAAAACCGAATATGAATTTATTATAAAATAATATTTCTAGCTTTTCCAAAGGTTCCCCTCACCCCTCTTATAAAAGGGCACTCTCCCTTCTCATTAACTCACACCTTAAAAGACTTTTGGTTCGGCCAAATTCTTCCCAAATACTCTCTCAACTTCCCTCAATTCATCCTAAAGGCCTTACTTTAGTCAGAAAGCCAACCTAAGATCCCTTTTGATCAAATCAAAAGTAAGAACCCGAAGAAGAGGTAATGATTTCACCACCCTTTTCCAAGTTCCTTTCTTCTTCCACTTCTTCCTTCATTGTTATTACCATTCTAAAATAATAAATCCAGTATCTTATATATACTATGATGTTATTATAAATATGGTACAACCATATTCAGTATTCTATCCATCCATTGAATAACATGTCACCATACGTGCGTACGTACAGCTTACCGTCTCCACGTCGTGGTGTAATTGTTATTCAATAAATTATTATTTGGATGGGTATAATAATGATGTGTAACTCATGTAAATAATAAATATAACATGATAATTATTTTTTATATATGATATACCATCCAATTATATATTATTTTCATATCAAAAGAATGATATTGTCACTCGTGCGTACGTACGGAATACTGTCTCCACGAACGCGATGAGAATCATTATCCATCATATCCATTCAAGTATAATTCTCATTTGATGATTAATAATATTATCTAAGGACTTGGTATCATTTTTTATATGATTAAGATCCAGCCTATCCATGAAAAACATGGCTTACGTAACAAAACATATCAAAGAAAACGAGTAAGTTAACACCCAAAACGACGATAATACTAAGATATTATTAACAAAGAAATGATAAAAGATCATATATGATATCATATTAATATATATGATTCATTTATAATTTAATAACAATTATTTAACCATTATACAGGAGGTTAACCTACCGTCGACCAAGGAAAAGGTACAAAGTAAGGGGTTTCTTAACTCACTCTTAATTTCGTGAGAATTCCATTGTTCACCACTTATTTATTGCATGTGGTGTATGTGTACTGCCCATGATTGTATTCATTGTGTAATATACTTTAATTTATTGGTATTTACATCATCATGGTATGATCCTTCTTTCATGGGTGTATGTTTCATAAGTTACCTAATCGATAAGGGAATTTGAAATTTCAATTTCCATTTATCCGGCTTTACGCAAACTTCATTGATTATTTTACTCCGAGATTATGTGTCGAATCACTATTAATTTGCTTATGTCACAATTTCCACTCATGTTTTCTATGGATATACTTTTGATACACATAATCACTCCATTGATAATTTCTCAAGTCATCGATATGAATTTTATAAGAGTAATTTTTACTCATTCTCTATTTGTTGAGTTAAAAATCCAATTCATTGGTGTTGTTTTTACAAGATTATGTGTGAATGTCCTTTTATTGTTTTACACTACATATCCAATAATATTTAGTGTATCTATATTTGTCACACATAACTATGTCGTTAATTTATCCTTAACCTAAGGATACGGCCCTTATGAGAGATTTCATCTCAATTTACATTCTATTGAGACATCTTTGTTGTTATACACCAAATCACTTTTATGTGGTGTATATAATGTACTTTGACATAGTATATCATGAATCCATTTATTCTCATGATATTACAAGGTTTTTATTACCTCAATTATTTGTATTCAAGTGTCTCTCTTTTAGTTAGGAAACTCTAACTAAAATACCATTTTTAAATGTTTTAAAACCTTATTCTTATAAATCTTTCTCATTAATTTCCATGTTTTAAAAATGGTTTTAAGGATTTATTTATATGGATATTAAAGATTTAAAATTAAAACTCCTTTTAAAAGTTTCAAAGTGGTATGGGACACTTTGATTCAAAACTCTATTTTTAAATGGATTCTTGACAAATAGTGTGACTTTCAAATGATTTCAAGATAAAGGGGGATATTTCTCTCAAATAGTTTTGATGATTATTTTCATCTATGTCAATATCCTTGATTATTCTCAATTTAGGTTAATATGATACAATACAATCTTCCATATTGTATAGAATGAGTTATGTTTGACTGTGGATGTGCTATTTTTATACCATTCATGGTTTGTGGATAAAGTATTGAAATTTCGTGTTCTAGTTTTAATACGAATTTTTATGTTATGTTTAAAACTTTTCATATGAGGAATGTATTGGACTTAGAAAGTGATGGTTGGAGCCCTATATAGCTCCTCGATTCATCGGTAGGTCTCATGATACAAACTAGTGTCTTGGCACAAGGCCTTGGAAAAATCTTATTTCTATTCTTGGCACGAGGCCTTGGCTATGTGGTTATGATAGTCTGGCATTATGCATTCCATCATTATGAAAGTGGTTATTGATATTTCATGTGATTATTAGACTAGTAGAATATCCATGTGAGTGAGTAAATGGCATTATTTAATTTTATCATTTCCATATTATTCTGAAGTTCGTTTTTAAAAGGATTTTGTTTTATTCATGCATTGCCTTAAGTGTTTATTCTTATCTATGAAAGCTTATGCTATATTGTTATCCTTACTGAGCATCTGAGCTCACCCCATTCAATGTTTTATTTTTCCCAGGATGTGAAGAAGTAATTTATGAATGACCTGTAGGGATAGTATGAGGGGATATGAAGACAATATTTTGTTGTAGTTTTTTTTACCTTATGATTTAATGTAAGACTTATGAATATATATAGTTTTTCCAAGGCTACTAAACTAATCGGTCTTTTGAGACTTGATCTTTTTTGTGATCATGCCAATGTTATGTAATAATGCACCGACTCTGGGTAACTGGGGTCGGGGCGTTACATCAGGTCACTCAAAAAGATCATTTCTTTATCCTTTTCATTGACCAGATGATATTGATATTGGTAGCGAGAACTCATTACTACTTTTTGGATGGATTTCTAGGTTCTTTTTAGGTACCCATTTCTCCGGAGGATCAAGGGAAGACCACCTTTACTTGTTATTTCGGCACTTTTGCATACAAATGATTGAAATTTGGATTGTGTAATGATCCTGGTACATTTCAAAGGTGTATTTTAAGTATATTTTCTGATCACATTAGATATTTCATGCAGGTTTTCTTGGATGATTTCACAGTTTTGGGAAATTCTTTTGACCATTGTTTGAAAAATCGGGAAAACGTTTTGAGAACATGCATTGAAAAGAATCTTATTTTAAATTTTAATAAGTTTAATTCAATGATTGAGAGCAGAATTTTCCTTGGGAATTTAATTTCATAGAAAGTCATTGAAGTTGATAAATCAAAACTTGAGGTGATAGATTCCTTTCCATACCCAACTTGTGTAAAACATGTGAGATCGTTTTTAGGACATGTAGGATTGTATAGTATGTTTATCAAAGATTTCAGTAAGATTTATCTCCCACTCTGTAGATTACTTTTCAATGATGATGATTTCGATTTCAGTGGTCCATGTAGGGAACCCTTTGATGATATCAAAAGGATATTGATTACACCACAAGTAATGAAGCCACCTAATTAGGGAGAAACATCTAGATACTTTGTGATGCTTCAAACCAAGATGTTGGAGAATTACATTCTTAGAGAATTGAGTGCAGGACACAAGTCATTGAATATGTCGGAAAAACCTTATATGTGGCCCAATTCAACTACACAACAACATAAAAATATTTTTTAGCAGTTATTTATTATTTAGAATGATTTAGATCATATCTTCTTAGAATTTAAGTCATTGTGTTTATAATCATGAATCTCTTAGGTACATGATGAAAAAGGCTAAAGAAAAACCCAGTTTTGTGAGATAGATGCTATTACTACAGGAGTTCAACATAGAAATCAAAAATAAGAATGGATTTGAGAACTAAGTGGATGATCACTTATGTACAGTGCCCAACACTGCTGAAGTTGAAATTCCAGACACTAAACCACTAAATGATCGCCCTCCGGGAGAAAAGTTGTACTTGATTGAAGGATAATTACCTTGGTATGTTGACATATTAAATTATCTGGTAATATATCAAATCCCATATCATCTAAATTCCCACAAAATTCCAAAGATGAAATCTGAATATGAATATTACATTTGAGATGATCTATTTCTATAGAAGATTTGCAATGAAAAAATGATAAGAAGATGTTTTCTTAATCATGAAATAGACTCCTTCTTTAGGTTTTTTCACAAATTAGCTTATGTAGGCCATTTTAGACCTTAATGTTTAGCAAAGAAGGTTTTAGAATCTAGACTTTATTGGCCAACATATTTCAAAGATTCTCATGAATTTTTTAAACGGTGTGAAAAATGTCAATTTACATGAATTATTTCAAAGAGACAAGAGATGCCTCAAAATCCACTAAATTTTTGTGAAATTTTTGAAGTTTGGGGTATAGATTTTATGGGCCCTTTTCCAATGTCATTCGAAGATTCTTATATTCTGTTTGTTGTTGATTATGTTTCCAAATGGGTGGATGAAAAATCCTTCATGATTGACGATGCTGAAGTTGTTTGTGATTTTGTTAGGGCTAACATATTGTGTAGGGTTAGAGATACCAAAGCCATCATTATTGATAAAATAACTCACTTTTTCAATAGGAGAATGGATTATTTGTTGTAAAATTATGGGGTGTATCACAAAACATCAACTCCCTTTCAACCACAGACTAATCGGAAAACTGAAGTGCTAATATGTAAATTAAAGGAATTTCAGAAAAGACTGATAATCCAAATTGGAAGGATTGGAACCAAAGGTTGGAAGAAACATTATGGGCTTACAGGATAGCATAAATAACCCCAATTCTAATGAGTCTATATTGGTTGATTTATGAAAAAATATATCACCTACCTATGGAATTAGAGCACAAGGCATACTGGGCTGTGACGAAGATGAATCTGGATCATGAATGTGCTAGGAAAGAGAGATGATTTTAGTTACATGATCTCGAAGAAATTATAAGGTAAGCATTTGAAAATTCCAGGATTTAAGAATAGAAAACAATATTGGGTCATGAAAAACTAATACAACCAAAAGACTTCCATACTAGAGACAAAATGTTGTTATTTAATTCAAGACTCAAGCTGATGCTAGGTAAACATCATTCAAAATGGGAAGTTCCATTTATATTTACTCATGTAAATTCTTTTGGTGCTTTGAATATTGTGAAGGATGGAGAGAAGGATTCATTCATTATCAATGGGCATAGTTTGAAGAAATTCCTTAGAACCATGCCATTAGATTCATAGAGGAGATCAGACTACTCCATCTCATTTATCAATAAACTCCATCATGTCATGCCTATCTTTTACATTTTATTGATTAATGTGATTCAATTTCCAATATGATTACATTCTAACTCCAATTTAATGCATTGCGGACACTACATCATTTATGTGTGGGGTAGAGAACCTTTGTAGTTTAGATTTTTTATTGGTTAAAATGTGTGTGTGTTTCAAATTTTGTGTGTCTATTTTTAAATTTTTGTGTTTTTTTTTTTGAAACATTTGAGATGAAATGATTATCTATGACTTTTTCGAAACCCATATCCATGGGATAAATAATTTATTCCATGAAAAAAAAAGCATAAATGAATGCAGAAAATGACTTTGTTTCAAGTTAAATTCATTGGTATTTTCATGAAAATTACTCTGATTTTTGAATCCCATGCCACATATCAGTGTCTTCATATTTCAAATCACATTCTTGTGAGGCCTCTGAACCTATTTTTTCATATTATTTACATTCACCTCACTTCTTGAGAGAATCAAAAAATTCTTGATTAAACTAGAATTTTATTTGTTCCTATCAAAACTTGAGGGTTTTAGGTACATGAAAAAAATTCTTGATTTAACCAGAATGTAATTTATTCCTTTCAAAACTTGAGTGTTTTATGTAAATTTTGTTTAAATGATTGAGGAATTTATTTGGTTTTAAAGCCCCATTTTCAATGAAATCATTTTTTATAATGGCCATCCTTAAAAATTTAATCCTTGTATCCTTTAGAATCCATGAACATCTTGTTAGTATAGCCACATTACAAGCCAATTTTCTCTATCCAACCTGCTCTTGATGTAAAATTTCTTGATCTAGATGAACTTAAGTGTGGAGGAAGATAACTTTTATTGTGCTAGCTTATATGGTGATACTTTGGATGAAAATAAAATGTTGAAGATATTTTTATTCCTTTATAAAATAAAAATCATTCTACTGGAAGATATTTCTTTTCTGGAGCTTTCATGATGAGAGAAGTTATGCCATTATAGATCTTCTAAATGGAGAAAGAATGTTTTGCCTTTTCTAGATCTTTAAAGAAAAATTGTATTTGAGAAGATGGGAATTTTTTCTACTAATATTGAAAATGTTTTTCAATTTTCTCTAATATTTCATGATGATGGAGAAAATTTCTATTAAGTGGATTGGGGCGGAGACCATACTTGTGTGAAAATTAGAGTAATTCAATTTTTCTTCAAAAAGAGACAAGACCTCTTCATTCAGCCTCAATATTTTCACATCTAAATCCTACCAACCAAATGACACATAACAACCTTGAAAATTCCTCAAGATAAACATATTTCATTGACTCACATCGGGTGGATATGTATGAATTTATCAAGCCTACAGTGACCCTTGTATGAGTTTTGATGAGAAAGGCATTGCTAAAAAAATTGAAATTTATGTGATGAGAGATAATGAAAGTTAGGTAAGTGTTTTGTGTGGATGGGAGGAGAAATTAATAGAGAATATATTAAATTATATAAAATTATTAACTTGAAATAATATTTTTTGAGGAAGCATGATATTTTTTTCATGCTGTCAAATTAGTGGATCTCATGGATATGTGTTTTGAATTTGCATTGATTTTATTTTGATTCTGACTTATCCCGGAGTCCAAGTGATAAGTGTGGGGGAATTTATAGAGTTAATATTTTCATTATTATTATTACTTTTTTCAATTATTTAATCCCTCCCAATTATTCAATTTGAGTATATTTGTATCATTTATTTGTGCTTTTTGTATTTTGGGCTTAAATGTGAAAATGGAGTAATTTTGTAAACTTGAAAGTTTTTTGGTGCATCTATTTTTTAAGAATAACATTTAAATTATTATTCCAATTGAAGTGAATCCTTTTTTATAGGCTTCATATGATCATAGGATTCAATTTTGGCTTCTTTACCAAGACTTAATTTGAAACCCAATGGTACATCCAAATCAATCAAATGGATAAATCAGTCTTGCGGGAAAAATAAACCCCAATGTATTAAATATGAAATATCTTATTCAACCGAACTTCAAATGAGTTGATTCTAGATGTTTTAAACATATAACATTCAGGGTATAGTTCACATTTAATTTTATCAAATAATATGATCATAAAGGAATTTATTTGGCACGTCCAAGTGGAGTGGGTGAAACAGCATTTGGAGGACAGAAGAAGTTAAACTCGCTAATAAATCCATATCTTCATTTCCACCATTAAAAAGTATTTTATATTTTTAGGATCAATAGAAAATGAAATTTACTACATATTATAAGAATGTATCAGGGCTTTTTTCTGAGTTCTAGTGGGCATAACAGAGGCAAACTTCTGGAGGACAGATTCTGGGGGATTAAAAAAAGCATTCTTTCTTTTCTTTCTTTTGTTCTTATTAGATTTGTAATGAATTATTATTACCCATTAAACTTGGATACCCTTAACATGGTGGGATAGATCTTATGAGTGAATTTGGAGGGGTATATTTACTATTTTTTAATTCTATAGTTCTTGCACATAATTTTTTAATATCCTCTTTTCTCATCAGAAAATCGGTTTCAGTTTCTTATAACAGTTTTTATTATCATGTATGATTGTATCTGATTTTAGATTATGTTGTTTATTTTTATTTTTTCAACTATAAATATATATGTCCACTAGGTTTGGTATATAAACAGTGGAATATACTATGACTTAGCGGTGAAGCACTCAGTGATCATTGGCATGTGTGTGAGGAGTAGTGAATGTACTTGATTGCTTGGGATAAACAAGACTCGATTGGGAATTGCCTAAGATAATTGGGGGTATTAAATTCAACTATAGTACACATTAAAAGGAGAATATCCCAATCTGAGGTTTTATTAAGGTTTATTCTCACATAATTATTTGACTAAGGGAGTGATAAGAAACGCTTGTGGATTCTCACTCTTAACGACTTACCAGAAGAGAATTAGGTAAGTTGAATTGTGATAGAATTACAATTGGGAAATTGACCATAACCTAATCACTATTTCAAATAAATGATTTAAATCCCATAATCTGTAAGAAATTTTAAAACATTCATTTATTTTCTTTACTTTATTTAGTTTCTTTCTTGTATTTTCAAAATCAAACAATTTCAAAAACCACATCACTTCTTCCTCTAATTTTAAGTGACAAAAACTATTTTTGAGCCCTCATCTCTGGAGAAAAACTAGGTAACCCACTATAATACATTTTAACTTAGGCTATATTTTTTCACACCCCCATATAGGAATGTGTTAGTGTTCCATGTATCTCTAGTTGATCACTCTAATTCCTAGGTGGTTCATATTGGGGGTTTTGAAGGTGTGGTGGTGCAAGATTATTTTACTCATACATTATGATGTTGTTGTATGAGACAATTTTTCTCTCAATCATGAGATAAAAAATATATATATCTTGTGCATATAGGCTCTTTGAGTGAGTCAAGGGTTCTTAGAACATGAACCATCCAATATAAATAGATAGAGGATGAAGGATTTCATGAAGGAGAAAAATATAAAATAGAAAATGGGAAGTAAAAAAATAATAATGGGGGAGGGTGACATAATACAAGGTTATATCTAATCTATACTATAGCTAGTAAAAGTTAATCCTTATTAGTGACACAAAATTTCAATGTACATGCATGCATAGTTGAATTTTCATGGTAATTGATCAGATTATAAATTAAGAGTTGCAAAATATAGTAACTATTCGGGTATAGTAAATCATCAGTGCGATGTCAACCCCAAAAGGATCATTGGTATAAAATAAAACGATCAATTAAATCACTTTGAAAGGATTATCTTTGTTAAATATTAAAGATTGTTTTTATAAAACTTTTTATTTTCCATTTAATTCGAATAAATAATATGTGATCGTGGTCATTTTTAGGGGTCTTAGTAGAAGATAATAAAAAATCGTGCTTCAAATAGACTACGACTATGGATGCAAAGAGGTGAAAGATTCACCAATTATTATTGGTCAAACCAATTGAATATATATATGATAAAACTATACCTTCTTCCTATTATATATAACAACCAATAAGAATTACACTTTTTTCTACGTAGAATGAGTCATGGGATAATTTTCATAGCCTTATCAACTCGAACTAGGCTAGGTTCATTAAATTTATCCTCCCATGATTACAGTTGTGCATGAAAATGAGAAGAAAATATATTTTTAACATAATTACTAACCATAGGGTTTCCATGGTTGAAAACATGGATTTACTAGGCTCAGAAAAACCCCTACTATTACCAATAACTTTAAGTACATAATCTGCACATGACGATAATGATAAAAACAAAATAAATAAATAAACACGCTATGCATAATCATGAAAAGAATGAGAAATGGCCAATACAGGAATAAAAACATTACAAACCAACATTTAAATAACTAAAAATAAATAAAATCCAACCAAATACTTACTTTTAATGAAAAAATGAAGAAATATCATGTGTTGATTGATAATAGGAATCATTATTGAAATTGAGCATTGAAACAAAAGTAAAAAATAAAACTAATAAAGAAAAATTAAGTATGATTGATAACATATATGTATTTAACAAATAAAATAAAATAAATAAAACTGGTTTGGGGGGAAAAATAGAAGAAAAAATAAGAAGAAACTGATATAGAACTTGTTGGTCTATAGTCTGGATCACAATGAAGCTGGTAGAGAATAAATAGGCTAGTAAATCATACGATGTATAAATCCTTCATGTCGTGTACTATATTTATATTAATTTGTCATGATATCATCATTTTGTGTTATCAAGTTTCACAATATTTATTTGGTATCTAGAATTACTTTAAAAAAAATTTAATATCATGGGATCCTCAATAAAAATATTTTATTGGACGAGATCTTTGAACATCACATGTCATGTAATCGTAGCACGATGTGTATGTGATTCATGTTCAGCAGGATTCTCATTTTGAAATTTGAAAAATATGTAATTAATGTACATGACATGTATGATATTCATATTATGTAAAATAATTATAGGTTGTAATTTGGCTCTGTATACATGCTATGATTTTTTTATTACACGTGAGGTACGGTGTAAACGATGTGTAAACCCTATTTTTTCTATTTTTCATAATTTCTTCATATGAGTCCAGAATTCCTAATTATTCTGGAAAGAAACCAAAATCCAATATTTTATCAAATAAAAAATTAATAACCCTATATAAACGTGTGTCCAATGTGTATATATAAATTGATCTTATCAACTACTTAACTGACTTGAAATGCTTTGTCCCAGTATTGATAAGAAATATAAAATCTAAGGAAAAATGTTTTTATGATGATCTTAGATGTGATATCATGACCCGAGTGAAAATCTATCATTTGAAAATATTTTTGAGGTATTTAAGTATTCTATAACCTATGAGTGGAACCATTAGGAGTCCTATGCAGGTGGATAGATGGTTTACATTAGTAAATATGTGGGTATGGGATCTAATTGAATGATGTGTTGTTATGAGTGCATTCAGTAGTGAAGTGGAAAATAGAGAAGTTATGGGATAAAATCATCCTCTTAGGGTTGTTAATAAGTGATTTAATATTAGTATCAAATGTCTGGTCACATGGGTGGTTAGTTTCTTTAATCATCGGTGGAATAATAAGATTGATTTAGGATGAGTCATGTACATATGTACTGTATGAAACCATCAAATATTGGTAGTGATAGTGGAACTAGAATTATATAGAGAAATGGAAAGGGATCTTATAACCCATATCAATATGGTAATTTTAGTTACATAGACCATATCAGTTAGGGTTGTGAATGTGAAGCTTCGGGAAAAGAGTTTCTACATCATTAGGGATGTGTAAATCATGGGAATCAGTTTGAAGCCCATGGTAGAGGTACATGTCATCTACATGCATTTAACACCAAGTCGAAAGGTAATGAGGATGTACCATTGACTATCCGATGTGTGATTCATATATATTCTATGCTTAATAGTGCTTAATTTGACATAATAATTTCTCAGTATTTTATATATAATTGGTTTTTTGATGGTTTGCGAATTAATATGGTTATTATATATGGTGTTATGTCTATTAAAACAATGTTAGTTGTACAATCAGAGGGGATTAGACAATGAAAATATAATTCCCTTGAATTTAGTGGGTACCATGTCCTTTAGGTATTGTTAATGATTGAGATGGCTAGTTTTTAAATGATATTTGAAATATATTGGTTGGTTTAATATAAATATAATATTTATCATTACATCTTAAGAGTTACATTTATATATCCTCTAGGTGAGACTTATGTTTATCAAGTACTTTGGAATAACAATAGAGGTCATGAAAGACCAATATGTCAATAGCTAGGCTTTGTTACCACCTAGGTTACGAGTCTAATGCTTGATGAATATGGAGTGGAGTATGATGTATTCTAGCCTATTGTAGATTTACTTCAGGATTTGTTTCTGGATAATTTCTATAAAATTTCAATTGAGATGGAAGTTGAGTTCAAAAATGAGTTGATTAGTATAGTATAGATAGTTTCTATTCCTCTTTAAATAATGTAACATGAATAGAATTAATAGCTTAAAAATATTCTAGATGATTTACAAGATAAAAGATCCATGAACCCAAGTACATTACCATATTGATCTCTATTTATATTTACCATGAATATTGATAGAATGTTGTGTTCTTGTGTCTACAACCAAATATTAGAACAGATAATGATCAATAAATACTATCATTTTCATATTGATGATATTTGTTTACTAGAATTAGTATTCATGGTTATTTTTAAAAATTGATTTGAGATTAGGGTATCATATATAAAATTTGAGACATTTTTTATATAACATAACATGATTTTCGAATCATCTATGGTATATAAGAGTTATTCCTGATATCATTGGGGTTGATTAATGCTCTTTCTATACTGATTTCATTAATGAACAGAATATCATCCCATACATGCATCAATTTTTGGACTTATTTGTGGATTCATTCTTACTTTACTCCTAAACTCAAGAAAATCATGTTAAACCTCATTCCATTCTCTTAATCTCACTAAGATATAATCAACCTTATACCAAGATATCTATGTGTAATCTTTGTATCCACAAGGTACATTTCATGGACCACATCATCTCAGAAAACGAAGTGTTACTGGACCCTAATAAGGTTCATGTGGTCATTTCCTAGGAACAACCAAAGAATGTTTTTTATTTCTAATTCATTTTGGGTTTGTCGGGTTATTACTGAAGGTTCATCAAATATATCACCAGTTGTAAGTTATTCTTTCACACCAAACCTATAAGGGAATAATATCCAAGTGGTATGAGGAATGTGATAATTAGTTTATTGAGATAATGTTGTGTTTTAACACTAATATTAATATAATCATACCCAAAATACATGGGGAGTATAATTTTAATAGTAATGAATTAGGTTTTTGACTTGGGTAAGTAATAATATAGGGAGGCCAAGATGTGGAACCCAAATCATGGTAGGTGATGATAGAAGAATAGAACTATACTACACATGATCTCATATTGGTTGTAGTGATTTATAAATTAAAATGTTTTATTCCATATCTTTTATGTGAGAGGTTTATTGATTTTTCATATCATAATTGACTAATAATATATCATTTATCAGAATAATTAAAATCATTAGTATCAGAAATTAATTTTGTATATATAATCATTTGATTTCAAACCAGCTTATAAAACCAAAAAAAAGTTAATATTATTTCTGATAATATAAGACAAAAGAAATAAAATTAGGCATTCTAGGAGTCTAAATATGAGTGGAAGATGATGGAATTGTTCACTGAGATACATATAGGTGTTTTGTTGGAGTGGGAAAAGATAACCCCCATGTCTTTATCTGTTTATCCCATGATTATGATTTGGGTCGATGTTATGATGAATAAGGATATGGAGTGTTTTGAATTAAGATAAAACCATGATGAGGAGAAGCTACATCATAGTTGGACTATTGACTATAATGTTACTATCTTCATTCAAGGACACATTTTCTTACATAGCCATATATAAGAGGATATGATGTTTGTGTTTCATTATTCAATGTGTGTGTGATGCCCTAGTTTTTCAAAACATTACTATGATCTTTATAAATAGTATTGGGGGAAAATAATGAAGAATGAGATCACTTGTTTTGTGACATCATGATACTCCATTCATGAATTGAAGGCTGATTAATCGATTCTTGATGGTATGTCAATGATGTTTCCAATTCTATAATCGAAGTGGTATGATTTTACTAGGGTAATTTTAGTAGGTTTTCCAAGGACAACATAAAAGTGTGATATGATATGGGTGAATATAGACCAATTAACAAATGTATACCATTTTTTCTAATTTGGTAGAATTTTATCATTGAAAATTTGTGTGACGTATATGTTTGACCATTTGGGTGACGTATATGTTTGGTGGCAGGTTTTCACGGGTACTCTCCCAACTATGAGCCTTCTCTCTTACTGAAATTTGGCCAGTACATCTTTTTTCCCGTTCTTCCCGAACACTCTTGAAACTCCTTTGCACGCCACCATTCACTATCCGGGAGCTATGCAAATTTGGAGTAAATGGGGCCCGGCTTCTACCGCTTCACTCTCACTGGCCTCTGACCTTCCCGATCTCCTGACATGTTGGTGCTCCTCTTTTTCCTCTGCTCTTTCATGTTCTATCAGCACTTTTTCCTAGATTATATGGGTATGGCATAACGATGCTGTTTTTCATAAAGCTCACAAACCCCCTGAATTCTGGATTGAACGGGCCACTTCTTGGATTGAGGGATGGAAATACCACAATGCTCATTTTATGCAAGGTGTTACCCTCTAATTTCCATCTCATTGGAATCCCTCAATGGAATGGATTCTTAAGATTAACGTGGACGCATCTCTTCCAAAGGATGGGCTTGTTGCCCTCGGCCTCCTAGCATGTAATCATCTGGGGAGAATCTTTATTGAAAAATATGAACCACGTCAAGCTTTCAGGGAACCAGCAGTTGCTGAGGCCATGGCCAACCTTGCTGGTTTGTTGCTCTCCTTAGAATGTGGATAGAGTGATATTATTGTTGAGTCTGACTGCCTTACTGTAATCGATGCTATTAACCACAACGATGGTGGGCTCCAGTCTCTTAGCATCATCATTATAAGAATTATATCACTCTTCCATTGCTTCTATTTTTTCACCTTCTCCTTTACCAAAGGGAATGGAACAACGTGGCCCATTAGCTAGCAGCCTTAGGACCATTCGACTCCAACCTGCTCTGGTTGGATAATTTTCCTTCCTGGCATTTCACTTGTACTTCTGTTGATATTCGTCATTAATTTTTTCTATTTTTAATAAAAAACGGTTATTTTGATTTCATCTTTTTCTTCTTCACATAGATAGAAAATCAGAACATACTATATAATGTTTTTTGTATGATAATAATATAATCTTATGCCGGAAAATCCAACCCAAACACTTTAAAATCTATCAGTGATAATCAAAACGTAAATAAAACTATGTAAACTACATACCTCGAAATCCCCAATAGAAGCAACATTCTTCATTCTCAAGGAAGATAATGTAGGATGAATATCATTAAGAATTCAAAACAAAATACTCAAATTCTAAGGGGGGACACAATACAATGGATCCATGATCGTATCGTGAGTAGACCAGAATGTTGATAGGGTACTTGTTCCTTTTTCATAGATGATGATAAGTAGTGTGGGATAAAGAGAAAAATTAGAGGCTTGTTCACAATTTCTTGTTATCAATAAGAGATACCACATCTCTTTATATAGTAACCCATGACAAGTTTTTATTTAATAAAAATTCATCAGCCATATTAAATGAATCCATATAATTTTATTCCCATAATTTATTGAATCCAATTCATTTATCGGTCCAACAAATTATTCATTTCATATAGATTTTAACAGATAATAAAACTGTTCAGGAGAAATAAATATATTTATTAAATATATATATTAATTATCACTAGTATTTAATATATTCATAAAATGGTTTTAATTAAATATACACTTTATATATATTATCACAATATAGATATATATTAGTTCTTCTCTTACAATATCCCTCTTGCACTAAAATCCCATGAAGACTTTATGAATAACTTCACAACTCATTATGAATAAATCCAAACACTTTGCAATATGGTCTTCCATCAAACTCTCTAAATTTTGAATAAACACTTTTAAAAAAACCATATCCAAGGGCCTAATTGTGCGACATTGTGGGAATTAGAAAAACAGAAAAAAAAATATGCAATCCCAAATTTCATTAATTCCAGTAAAGAAATACCTCTAAAAATAAATTCATGCTACTCAACCTATTAAGGGGTCTGGTTTGATCTCCAAAAAACATACTCATATTCCTATAAGAACATTCCCACCACAAGATATATAATATACACCTTATTAATATTTTATATTCCCTTTGTAAATGACACTGATCATCCACTATACATGTATCTTTTCATTGTAGTATATACCTCTCATCGATTTCTTGATTCTCTAAAAAGGAAGAACCAAGTTGATGAATATATAACATGTAATTCACCTATATGATTAGTACATCACATGTCACTTATCTTAGTAGTTTAACACAAAATATATGAAAAAAATAAACATCTCCCTGAATTTTCTGAGTATAATTCAATCAAGGGATGGATGTCTTTTTCTTTTCATACATGTGGATAAGACACATATTGGTTGTACTCCAACCAAAAACATGGTCAACAACATACCCAAACACCCTCATTCTATGAATGTTCATATTTTCACTTTTTTATATAGGGTATCAAAGTATTAGGTTCTCATTCAAGGTACCTCTCAATCATCAGGTTAGAGGGATTGATAATAAGCATACACCCCTAATTATATCTACGATCATATGACATTCCATGAGATATAAGTTAGAAGATCAGTCCGAGTAATAATTCTTTACTTATTAACTCAAAAAAATATTCTTCATTATCTCATATATATATAACGCATTTCAATTGATATTTGAATACATTCAAGTTAACCATTACATATCATCACAAGCCATTAAACTCTATGATGAACTTCGGTTAAGGATAACTCAATGTTTTTACATTGAGGGATATTTTTCATTTGACCATTCATGTATAATATATTTCAGGACAGATAAATGAATAATAAATGGATATTTACCATATTATATTATCATGATAAATTGAAAATCATTAAATAAAAACTCCTAAGTTTAAAACACATTGAGATATAACATGCCCCTCAAATGGTTGGTTTGCTAATTGATTTTGAACAATACATCCAAATGTAATTCGTGTCACATTTCTATATGAAATTATGATAAATTAATCCCACTTACCCGTTAGTGAGTGAAATTTATGAATAAATCTACCTTGAATAAGGTGCCATATAGGAATTATATTCCCTAAGTTCAACTATTTGAACTCATTCAGACTCCTTAACTTCATAATATCAAATGTAATGATGTTATATTCTTTCGTGTACATAGAATTATTTCTATTCACATAATCATCATCCATGAAAATTTTTCCATCAGACATATTCCTTGAAATTTTATATAGATAGTATATCTATTTTTATTTTTTTATTTTATATTTAAAAATATTTCCTAATCGTTTTATGAAATAAAGTGATTTTTAATTTATAACTAATCTAGGATAATAGTGATAAATTATTCAAAATTGATGAACCCGTTTCATATAATTTAAATTATATGAAATCATTGAAAATTTAAAATAATTCACTCAATCCATGTAATTTGGTTTTCATCAAATCATGCAACTATTTATATTTTTTTAATATATTGTCAATTAATAACTTATAAGAATTCCTCAAAATCATAAAAGGTGAGTAACACTATAAAAAAGTTTATATAATTTAATTTTCAAAAACAACACTTCATAAAAATAATGAATTTTTATCTGGTTATCTTATATGATCTATGATAATGATACTTACATAATGAATTAACGAAATGTATCTAAATAATCCGGATGTAATTTTGATAAACAATACCAATGGATTATGTCTTACTAAAAGAGATATAATTCATTGCAAAACACCAATTGTGTCTCCTGAATCGTATAGTTGGTAGCCAAAGTAAAATAATATTGGGGGATATGATATTAATAATAATATACCTAAGAAGTGTAAATTTAGTCATGATACTATTGGACTTTTCCCTACTATTCATAATTAAAACAAGATTTATTATTCAATTTTGTTGTCATAAAAAATTACTCAACCAAGAACACTGACTTGCTGAACTGAAAGATGATTAAAAACAAATGGTAAAATAATTTAACCATAAAAAAGTAATTTACTAGGAGATTAATGACAAATTATCTCTATTATACACAACCAAAAATTCCAAAAAAATTATGTAGTAGATAAAAACCTAAAGAATATGGACTTTTTTGGTAGAAAGGGATAGTGAAAGAAATATTAAGATAACAACTCCATATTTTTTGACATACCACTAGGAATATAAGGGAGTAAATAGATCATAAAAATATGTGAATGATCAAAGGTCATAAATTTGTAATAAAATAGATGCATAATTTGGTTTTATCCCCCCTCGGGCCACTTTTCGAGATGAGCAAGTGTGATTGATATATATTTTTAGTTTAAAATAAAATTCCATTTTACATTTTTGAATTTAAATTTTACTAAATCATTTATAGGGGATTTCATATCATTGATTCAAAACCACTATTATTATAGTTATATAATTATTGTTAATACAATATTTCTGACCTAAACAATGTGACTTATCCCCAAGAGAATCTCTAATAGCTTTTTTAGATTTGTGTTGCAACACATCAAATCACCTAGAACATATAAATCCTTTATTATATATATAAAAACAACTAATAATTCTCAAAAAATTAACAATTTTATACTAAAATATTAAAATTCACATGAAAAATGAAAATTAAATTACAATGTTATTCTAGTTCAGTAGAAATTTCAAAGAAAATTTATTTTTATTAAATTTGATATTGAGATATTAAATAAATTAAATATCTTAATGTGATTCATAAGAAAAAATTGAATTATTAATATATTATTTCCTATATCCAAATCTATTTCAATATTTTATACTATTATAATTTGAGAAATCATAAATTATCAATATGTGGAATTTTTAATTATATAAAGGAAAAAAATAAAAAACGCAAGAAAATAGTGATGATCAATTTAATGGTTTACACATCCTACCCATCATATTTTTATAAATATTATCAATTTAAAAGAGAAATCCTTATTAATTTCATTTATTCTAGATATAATAGTCATCCTTTCTAGAACATCAGAAATATCTAATTAAATGTAAAATCTAAAATTAAGAATAAAACATATGTACTTAGATACCTATTAATTTCTTAAAAAATAATATAAAATTGACCATTATTATAGGTTTAGAATTTATCCACCTATAATTTTTAATACCATAAAAAACTCAAGGATTTTATCCCATATTACCATCACACGTATAAAATAATCACTTTTTTGATGAGTTGTTATAAATATACCATTCAGTAGTTTTGTTAATAGAGAATATTTATTTTTAAATAATGAATATGACCATTAAATACTTTATTAACCCCATATAATGACTTACCATACATGTTTTTTTTACATTTATAGTATATAACAAAATCCTATTATGAAACAGCAATTTCATTTTCATAATGAATATATAATTTTGGAAAATATTTCCCTTTTTTAACTAAATCAATTTCCTCATTCAATAAATATTGCTTCAACAATAACTCTAAAATCATGTATAACTTAATTACCAATTGATATTTTCTTATTTGTAATATTCCATGTAATTTTATTTTCTATTCCATTATTCATAATAATATTCATAACATATGAAAAACATTTTCATAGTCACATTGGAAATTTAGGTATATCTCCATCTCTAACAGCCTGAAGGCCTTGAATTTTTTTATTATATGATAAAACCCCCTTTTAAAGGAATAAGGGGGGAACCCAAACATACTTCAGGGACATAGAACAATTCACAGATGAAGAAAAAAAGAGTAAAATCTGAATGAAAATAATAATCTACCCCTCCCCAGCATTTGGTCATGATGAAGCACTCCACCGTTGCAAGGCTATTTGTCAATCAACTGTCATGTGTCAAAGAATAGGACCAATCTTATGGTAGACACCATACCTTCCCAAACAACCAAATCTGACAAGCACTGCAAAGATGGACCACCTTCCCCGAATCCTCCTCTGGAGCTCATTCCATGTAGTCATGTTCGGTTTCACAACCTTCCCACATTTGGACAAAATACAACCACACGAACACATCCAACATTACATACTAAGACCAAAAACACTAGTAGAAGTCATCCATGCCAACCGGTCTTCCGACTTCAATTCCTCCACATAAAAAATTCAAAAACCACATTCAAATATTCATAATTTCAACTCAAATCAATTGTGATACTGTAGAATTCAAAAAAATCCAAAACCAATACAAACTCGCACGCCAGACTCCAACACAGATAGCAGATCCAAATCCAAAAAACATAGAACACAGCAGTTCAAAACCTCACCAATGTCATGGGTTCTTGTAGCATCACTTCCATGCCACTGCAGTAAAAGACGACATCGTGAGAGAAACGTGAACCCGCCACAGATCGCAGCCTGCGTAAACAACCAATCAAATGAAAACACAGAATTAGAAAAACAAAGAAAGAAAGAAAACAAACATTGTGATGACGACAGCCCGACACCACCTCAGACAAGACCTTGCTGTAAACCATAGCTAGGTCCCATCGTTGCCACCAAGATCCTTCTGGAAGACCAAATCGACCCATCCCACACACTCCCAACCGACACACCCTAGCACCGACCCTTGGATAGGGATAGGTTTTCAACCACTTACAACTTCGCTCTGCCAAATAAGCCCTACCCTGATAGAAATGAAGAGTGAGAACAGGCCAGAAAATGGTGAGAGGAAACGAGATGCCCGAGTCCACCCTCAACACTGCCACTATGACCTACCACCGTGAGAATGCCAAGAAGGAGTGCTCAGAGTTGAGTTGAATACAAACTGAGGTGGAGAGAAGAGGGGTGGCGAACTGGGAAACCCTAGTGAGTCAGCTCCCCTTATAGGCTCATCCCACCAGTATTATCCATCAATTCAATAAATAAAATTTATCACAAGTATAAGGAAAATAATTTAATCTATAAATTATCTCATGATAGATATATTGATAAATGGTTGGATTAATAAATATTTTATTTTTATAATTGTTATCTTCATCTTAAATTCAATAAAAATCTATCATATAACTTTCTCCAACAATAATTGTAGTTTCTCTAACAGTTCTTACATCAACAAGAGGAACATTTTGATCCAAATAAATAGTTGGAGGAAGTTAATCACATTCATAAATTTCTCATCCAAATTACTCCATATGACTCATTATATATTTTATATCACCCTCAAAAAAATAACTTTATATTATATTTCATATATATTAAAAAGTTTCCCCTAAACTAATAAAACATCTTCTTGATTATTAATATCTCAAATTAAAATAGGAACAAAACTTTTTAAATAAGGCTACCATTTATAGACAAATCTATATTTACAATTCTAATAAAATAAATTTTTTATTGAGAAATATATATACTCTCCTTTATATGAATACTAATCTAATGAAAAAACATAATTTAAGAACAAAAAATAGAATATAGTTTAATCTTCATATTCTAGTAATATAATTCTACATCACATTGATATAGTTCAAAGAATGATTTAATTAAATATAATTTAACAACTTATACTTCATGTGCATATCATGAAATACTTATTTTTAAATCTCTATACTCCTTTTAGAAATGTGTGTGTGAATATTATTTCATAGTAGTTCTTATTAAGTTACAAAATTATATAAGATTTTCAATAATGTGTATATTATTCCAAATATAGAAAATATTATGTCATTATCACTTATAATGTCAACATTAAATATATAGTAGATTAATTTAAATTAAACTTTACAAGGAATCATCTAGACATCAACAATAAATATAAATAATAAATAATAAAAATTCATATTTAAATATTATTTAAATGAATAATTAATTTTCATAATTCAATTAATAAATCTACATAAAATTCGTTGAATGCATGATAAAAAACATTCTTATTTTCTCAAAGTAAAAAAAATATTATACCACTTATTTTAGTATAGTTCCATTCAATATAACCTTTAGAAATTAAAAAACATACTTAAAATAATATTTCATTAAAAAAATTCTTTATCCATTTGTGAATTCGAAGAGACCGGGTGATAATCATCATGCCTCACAGACATTATCATTTCATGTAAATTTTTAGAATAAAAACATCTTGCTTGGTTTTATCATGAATTTAAATTGTTAGAAAAAGTATAGTTAAATATATTTTAACTAACTAATTTTCAATAAAATTTTTGAAATAGGTAATAAAATTTAAAATAAATATATGGAAAAAAATCAAGAAAGCATGTGAATAAATTTTTCACATATAACATAATAAAACGTGATCCATATATATATAGAATGAAATTATCAAATATCATACTCATGCAATAATTACACAACTACACACACATATTTTTTGAAAATAAATATTTAAATACCATTGTAATTTAGATTTTCAATATTAGTTTGTTTATGGAATAAATATTACTCAAATAATTTAATATTATTGTAGAAGGATATAAAATTCCTAAAAGTGATTTATAAAATATTGTGAAGGATTATAATTTATTTTCTAAAAAATCTACAAGTGAAAAATTTAATATCAAATGAAACATAATTCATAATAGTTAATGTCAATATCACAAAAATAGGCTAAAACTCTACTAAGATCATATTAAATGAATGTATTCAATGGAAATAATTTTAAGAAAATTAAAATTTTCTTACTTTATAAATGTTTTCAATAGAGAGGATTGGTGAGTATATGACCCGAATAATGTTAAAAGTCTATAAACATTACGTAAATATCCAATTTTATATTTTTATCAGTTAATTAATGATATATCATACAAAATATCCTTATTCTTGAATGGTTTATATATATTTTAAATACATTCATAGAAAATATGTTGTCAAATATGGTTGAAATATATTGGAAAATAAAAACAAATTCATATATGTTTTATTGAAACTATATCGATTGATTATGAAAACTACAAGTTAGAAAATATTCTAACTCAGATGTTGATATTTAAAGAGTTTTTTCTTATATGGCTATGAAAGTAAATTACTAAAAAAACTAAATGTTCCTTTGGAAATATTTTTACATTTTCTATAACATAAATATTAATAATGGTACTTTGAAATCAAATAAAATTCAAAAATATTAGGAAACAATAGTCTATGAATACCAGACTCTTCTAAATATCATAACATTCTCTTGGAATCATTCATATTAGTCTCATTAGGATTTCTATGAGATATAACACAATTAAATATAGATAACATGATTTTTTGTAAAACATATGTAGAATATAATTGAAAATAATTTATTACTATATACAAAGAAATAATCAACAATATTCTTATATTCAATAACATCATAATTAATACAATGTTTTTATATGTATCATATATAGACTTGTACATTCAATGAAAAACTACTAAAATTGATCATGCGTATATTTGTTTTATTAAAAAATTATATAAAATATAGCTATATAATATTAAAACCAAGAACAATGTTAAACTATACCTACATGATTTTTCAAACAGATAATAGATGATTTTTAAAAAAATTATTTATATATTTTATAATGATGAACTAAAAATAAAATAATCGTCATAAATATTAGCAAGTATAGAATCTATTATTTGGGATTCATTTAATAATTTATGGTATACCATACACATTATAATATTATTTTAGAACTATAAAACTATTTTGACCATACAATGATCATGATTTCTTCATAAATGCATACACAAATAACTTTAGTTTGATAATTGAACTATGGTTGAGATGATTTCCAAAACTATGATGTTTCATAAAATAATATTTTTCTATAATAAAACTATTTAAAAAAATGACATAAAAGTGATCTGGTTTTTTTTTCAATTTAGAATATGAAATATAGGTATAGAGGATCATAATTCCTTATAAATTATTAAAAGGTTAAATAGAATCCATATAACTTATTCCTTTATCTTGAATATTTCCATTATTTATCATCCTATCTCTATATATATTAATCAAATTGTCACATTGATACTTAATTCTAAATTTCTTCTCATTTCATATAACATTAAATTTTGAAGGTCACACTACTAACTCATGAAAATGAATTTTCAAAATATAAATACTTTGTTCAGGAATAGATAGGAAACATAAATTAATAGACGATTCCTATTTTTTTCCATGATTATGAAAAATTTAAAGAGAATATAGAAATATGTATCACATTACTCATAATAATTCCCCCAAATTTAAAGTAACCTACCAAATAGATAATCTTATGCTACTTATAGTTCTAGGTTTTGGGGAATGAGAATCTATTATTCTCTAGTTTTCATTATTTTATAATTATGTAAAAAAATTAAAACAATTCTATTACATGAATCATTTTTATCCAATATAGAATATATTATATTTATATATAAAATTAAATATAATAATTGATCGAATGAATTTATTTTAATAAATTTTCTTCATCGTTTTCAATACAAGAAAAATGGTGCATTATTTTATATGGAATAAAATATTGGAAGAGTTTTTTGAATTGTTTAGAATAATTTGAGATGATTTTATTAAAGAGGGAAATTTAATTTATAAATAGAGATGGTTATTCCGTGAAGGAGGATATAAAATAGAAAATATAATATTTTTATTTTATGGCTTAGAAAAAGGAAAATTATATGGCCATGGGGAAATAAAACAAATAATAATAGTTACCAATAACAATAGTTTTCATTTTTTGATGGTTTGGTAGAAATGGTCACACTTATTAGAAATAAGTCCTAAAATAGAATAAAATTTACTGATAAAATATATTATTTGAATTATTTTTCACATATATGTTATATAAAATGTTGGAGTTATGTTTGGGTAAGGTAGTAGTATTAATTATTGAATGCATATGATCATGTTTTAGAGAAAAAAAATTTAGATATAATTATTTCTAGATCATAGTGTCAAAACTAGTGTTTCACATTAATAGAAGATTCCATACAATAAAGACATCATCTCAGGGAAACTGGGGATCAGTCTGTGTAGTTTTGGTTGAGGTTTCATAATAAACTTATGTTTCACAATGCAACAAATCTTGCTTTTTCAATACATTTTTCAGTTAATTCATGTCTAATTGAAATGTTATATATCTTTACATAAACTAATTTATTAAAATTATTTTGAATATTCTAATGTAACCTAATATATAAAAACATTTATTCCATGTTTTTGAACAACCCTAGTGGATTATATTAATTTCCAATATTTTTAATATAAGGGAAACATTTAAAGGGATTCATTCTATAGATTTTGTTGATGAAGGATTAATATTAAAGACTAATAATGAAACATGAAAATTGGTGAAAATGAGAGGTAAATTGATAAATTTATAACTAATGGGAATAATATATTATCTATATGGATATATATTAAAAATATATTTTTTTATATGGTTATTGAGATTGAATGAAGTGAAGGAGACTTTTTTTGTACATATCTATGGAAAAATATTGTATGTGTCCCTGGAATTGAGATATTAATGTACACATCTTGATCATATGAGTAGAAATATAATCATAGGTTCATACACTAATATAATTAGTGATATATTCCTAACCATTTTTTTTAAAAAATAGTTATTAGTAATTTTATTTTTACAATGATAGATTACTAATGTTTTTACTAGGAAATATCCCTTTTTGGTATACTATGTGAAAATACATATGTTATTCCAATTATTTTTCATAATTTTAAAGGGTATCTTTATTATTGATCCATATAATATAATATCAATTTTCAAATGTTAGATAATTATGGATGTCTTATTTAATGTAAAAAATAATCCAAACCGTAATTCTCCTCACCCTTCATAGTATGTTTTTGGGATGTTGAGGTTATAATATTTGATATCATAGCCATATTATCAATCCTGAATAATCTATCAATTGAACATAAATAATAAAAAGAACCTATAAATAAAATAGTACTACGATATTATTATGTTATAAATTGGTATTCCATTCTAATATTTTTAAATAAAATACAAAATATCTTAGTCTTGATGTATTCAAAATTGATCTTAATTAAATTCAACTATTCATTTTACAAAATCTATATGTGACTAATATTGAAAAAAGAGTATTCAATGTAGATGAAATGTTATATAATTTCATTTAAAAATAATTTCAAAAATATTTTATGATGGAATTATCATCCACAAGGTATATTTAGAACAATTTGACCAAAGATTATATTTTTGAAATGAAGGAAATAGTGTGATTTCAAGATTTATATATAATACATTTTAGGATTTTATTATTCATTCTTGTATTATTTTTATAGTGTTATCTACCCAATCATAGAGATTTTATGACATATCCTTGGATTGGGATGTGATATAATGCATGTAAATTTTATTTTGAACATTCTAAATAGATGAAAATGTTTGTAAAATATAATATTGTATGATCTTGATGAAGTAAATCAGATGGAGATATCCCATGATGATTTACATAGCATGACATTGGGTTTTATAATGTGAGTGATGTTTAGAATTTCATATGAAAATTCATAAAAGGAAATATAATTTAAATTCTTTCTTTTTAATTTCATTTATGAGGATAAAAATAAACATATATATGATAAATAAATATTATATTTTATAAAAAGGATTAGTGTAATTGAATTTGTGTAGTTTGATTTAATAGTAATGATTTAAATTATTTTTTTCCAAAAAATAAAAAATTATTTGGAATTAATCGATAATGTTGTTTCAATCGAGGATCATGGTGATTATAGAATATGATAGTGAAGATATTTAATCTGATGAAATTTAAATTGGTTATAAGTGATACTTAAAATTTAAAATAGTTATATTTATTTAAGTGTGATAACCCAAAGTTATATAATTGGACCATTATAAATAGCTAACAATATCTTAGTGGAATATTAAATAAATCATAAAGATATTGATTTATTATAAAAAATGACCAAATGGTTTTAATATTTTATGAAGATTCAACAAAGCACAATGAATTACCAATAATTTATATTAACCAGTTGTAGAATGTTGTGGATGACCACTAAATTGTTTATGTAATACATGATGTTGTTATATATAACAATATAAATTTTTAAGAATAATAATGAGAGATGGTTTATCATAGTTATTTTTTTAAATCATTATATTTGATGGATGAAGTCCCTGAATAAGAGTTAGGGAAATTGAATATGAATTAGAACAGTTATGTTAAAAAAAGTAATCATAAGAATAAATTGAAAATTTAAATCTTCTAAAATTATAATATAATGCAATGGGGTAAAAGTTAAATGTGGAATGTTTTATTAAATTCAAAAGAAAACATATCCATATATATGTGTAGTGTTTTAATTTAATTCCAAATCTATTATTCCAAAAAAAAGAAATATTAGTAAAAATAAAAAATATAAAAAATTGAGATATATCTCTTCATCATGTGTATTTCAAAGTCCCAAGATCGATTATAAAACTATATATCTATTTATAGAATATTGTTTGTAACTATTGTTTATGATAATTTTTCAATTTTGTGGTTACCTAGTCCATACAATTACCATTTTTAAAGTTGGTAAATGTTATATGAAATGATAACTAAATAAATATTAATAATATTTGTTGTTAAAATATAGTTTTATTTTTAATATAAACCCAATTTCTGTTGTTAATATGAATAATTTAGGTATTGAGTGTATCCAAATAGGGGACCAAGTATGATAGAGAGATGATTCATGAACTCAAATCATTTGTGAACAATATTCCTCCATTATAATAATTCAAATTTTACACTACTTGTTTTGGAGAATATGGATTGAAAATCATGTTCATTAACACATACATTCATTTAATGGATTTTTAGTAATATTAAAAAACAATTCCATACTTAGTTAAAATTGTCTAAAAGAGAGGATGAATAACTCTACAAAGATTCACATCTATGGGTTTTCATCCTATATGATAGGGAATATAAATATTTTGAATAATTATAATATTTGTGTTGATGGAATAAATAAATTTGGAAAAGATAGATAATTTAAGATCAATTTATTTATAAATAATATTCACTCTAATAATTTTTTGATGAATAAATAGTTTATATATTGTTTCCTGTGTAAAATTCATTATCCATGATGGTTTATTATTGGAGTTTGAGTTTCATATAATCATTTCGTTGGGTCGAATATTTACAAATGGTCTCCAACAGGTTTTTTTTGTTGGACGGAGAAAGAAAGGAAGTGATGGAAAGAGGGGGGGTGAATTGCCTTTTAAAAAATAATTAACAATTTAAAAACAAAGTGAAAGTGCAGCGGAAATAAAAGAGGCAAAACACACAACTTGATAACGGAGTTCGGCTTAAACCCAAGCCTACATCTCTGCTCCCAACTCAACCGTTGAGAGATTTACTACTGCTTTCTTTTTAATGGTTTTAGCAAGAAACCCACTAGACTTTAAGGTTAGTCTAGAACCTATTACAGCTTGCTTTTAATGGTTATGCAAGAACCCACTAGCCTTCTTACAGGTGAAGGCTATCTCACCTATGTCTCAAGCCTTTTAAAGGAAAGGCATGACCAACCTCTTCACACCTTAAAGGTGATGTGAAAACCCAAAAGAATGGAGGATGAGAGAAATGAGAATTTGTAGGCACAAACTCAATTTAATGCTCAAAATGAATAAAGCAATGAAAAACCGTAATGGGGAAGTCTTGGGTGCCAATGGATTGAAGGAGTTGATGAAGAGCGCTCCCAAGCTTCTTTGGTGGTGCTCCTTGGATGTGGAAGTGAGTTGGAGCAATTGGGGTTCCTTGAAGGAATTCATCGGAGGTTCGCCAAATGATGTAAAATGTGTCTCGTGGGCTTCCGTGTCTTGGTTATGGTTACGGTATTGATCCGGGGCTTCCTAGTCCTTTATTTATAGAGGGGGAACCCTCATATGGCCTTTAGAGGTCTTCGGAGCCGTTGGAAAAGGCTTTGGAGCCGTTGGGAGGCAAGTGGACCAGCCTGGTCAAAGGCCCAACGGATAGTCTGACTGGCTCCACGGGATGACCGGTGCTAGGCCACCGGTTGGCCGGTGCTTGCAAAAAGGAGGAGGGCTTCTGTCCAGGCGCCATCGGCTGGCCGGTGAGGAGGCCACCGGTTGGCCGGTGCTGAGGCAGTGGCTGACACTGTTCTGGCTGGGTGCCACCGGCTGGCCGGTGCTGAGGCCACCGGTTGGCCGGTGCTGAGGCAGTGGCAGTGGCTCAGCCTTCTGTCTGGGTGCCATCGGCTGGCCAATGGTGAAGCCACCGGTTGGCCGGTGGACTGAAAGACAGTCCACTGTTCTTCCTTTGCCACTTCTTCCTCCTGAAATCATGCCTATTAACAAAAACACTTGAAAACAAGATTAGATAAAGAGGAGAGTGATTGTGATCATGAAAATTAAACCACGAGGGGTACGAGAGGTACAACAATCTCCCCCTATTTTGATGATCACAATCACCAAAACAAACAATGTAAAATATTGAAATGAGAGGCATGCTTTAATAAATTGAAAAGTAAAGCAAAGCATGAGAGAAAGATTTCTCCCCCAATCAACCAAGAATTTCTCCCCCTTTGTGATTATCAAAATAGCACGGGGCATAAAACTTGATTGAGGGATAAGTTTGAAAAACAAGATAGAGATTTTAAACCAATTGAAATTTTTGAATTTGAATTGAAAGTTTTGAAATGAAAAATTGAATAACAGTTTGAATTGAAAGTTTGAAACGAAAATTTTGAAATTGAAAATTTTAAATTGAAAGTTTTGAATGAAAATTTTGAATTGAGAATTTTGAATTGAAAGTTTTGAAATGAAAATTTTGAAATTGAAAACAAAAAGGCTTAAACAATCCAAACTCCCCCTAAATAAAAACAACAAATCACCGGGGAGTGGATTTTGAAACCGAGACAAATTTTGGTCCGGTAAGACTCGCTAAAAGGGATTTTTCAATCCATACTTGTCTAGTGGCGGGTCTTCTACTATAAAATTCATCATTAAAGAAAATAGTTTTAGGCCTACCATACCGGGAATTTTTGCAATTGCACTCATAGATTTAGTGTCCGGGTTTTTTACAATAATTGCAAATTTTAAATTGAGAGCTCCCCAATACAAAAATAGTGGGTGCATGGAAAGAGGAAGCTTGCTTGGAATAGCCAAGCCCTTGGGTGGTTCTAGAAATGCGTTGGGAACCGAGCAATTTGGTCAAATATTTTCACCTTGGGTGAACTTGGCTAGGGATTCCCTTAAATCTTTAATTGTTAATTCCATAGAATCAACATCGGGAAGGTTTTGGATTTTGAGGGACAACTCCTCCTTTTCTTTGAGAAGTTGTTCCTTTTCGGAAGTAAGTTTTTTGAAATTCTTTTTTAAAGAAACAAATTTGGAAGAAAGTTCGTGAAAACCTTCCTCCAATTGATCTCTAGCATGTTGGAGATCCTCGTAGGATAAATGATTTAAAGAATTTGAAGAACAAGAGGATGAGGAGTCGGAAGATGTTACCTCATGAAATGCCATTAGGAATTTGTTACTATTGTCACTTGAGGAGGATGAGGTGGAGCTATCACTCCATGTGGCCTTGAATGCCTTCTTCTTCTCCTTTTGCTTGGCCTTTTTCTTTTTGAGTGTACAATTGGGATTGTAATGGCCTTTCTTGCCACACCCGTAGCATGTTACCTCAGGCTAGGATTTTTCGTCATGTTTTTCCTTTCGAGCCTTGTGGAATTTCTTCTTCTTGTGCTTCTTCATGAATTTGTGCATCTTGCGGGCAAGGTTCTCCATTTAGGAATCGCCGCTTGAAGAGGAAGATGATGAGGAGGAGGAGCTTTCTTCTTTTTGAGCTTTGAAGGCGATGTTCTTTGGAGTTTTGATCGGTTTTCCTTCCTTTTCACCTTGCCTCCTCATGGTGATCTCATAGGTCATGAGGGATCCGATGAGTTCTTCGACCGGCATGTTTTTGATGTCCTTTGCTTCTTGAATTGCCATGACTTTCGGTGCCCATGTGCTTGGTAGGATCCATAGGATCTTCTTGACCATCGTCTTTGCAGAAACATCATCTCCAAGAGACTTTCTCCCATTACACACATCAGTAAAGCGAGTAAACATTTCAGTAATATTTTCAGATGGATGCATGGTAAAAGACTCAAAATCTTGACGGTACATGTCCAATCGAGTATCCTTGACTTTGTTGGTCCCCTCATGGGTAACCTCCAATATTTTCCAGATTTCATGAGATGAGGTTCATGTGGAAACTCGATTGAACTCATTACGATCAAGGTCGCAATGTAGAGCGTTCATGGCTTTGCCATCAAGCTCGAAATTTTTAATATTGGCTTGGGTCCATTTGGATTCATCGAGAGAGGAAAGAGAATAACCATGCATGACAATTTTATAAATGGGATAACCTATACTTCTAAGAAAAGTGGTCATGAGGGTTTTCCAATAAGTATAGTTGGTTCCATCAAAGAATGGAGCACGACCCAAAGAATATCCTTCGGGGGAGAACGAAGTTGAAGCCATCAAAAAAGGATCTTGAATTTGAAACCGGTGAAGGTATTACTCAAATTTTCCTCTGATACCAATTGTTGGACGGAGAAAGAAAGGAAGTGATGGCAAGAGGGGGGGTGAATTGCCTTTTAAAAAATAATTAACAATTTAAAAACAAAGTGAAAGTGCAGCGGAAATAAAAGAGGCAAAACACACAACTTGATAACGGAGTTCGGCTTAAACCCAAGACTACGTCTCCGCTCCCAACTCAACCATTGAGAGATTTACTACCGCTTGCTTTTTAATGGTTTTAGCAAGAAACCCACTAGACATTAAGGTTAGTCTAGAACCTATTACAGCTTGCTTTTAATGGTTATGCAAGAACCCACTAGCCTTCTTACAGGTGAAGGCTAGCTCACCTATGTCTCAAGCCTTTTAAAGGAAAGGCTTGACCAACCTCTTCACACCTTAAAGGTGATGTGAAAACCCAAAAGAATGGAGGATGAGAGAAATGAGAGATTGTAGGCACAAACTCAATTTAAAGCTCAAAATGAATAAAGCAATGAAAAACCGTAATGGGGAAGTCTTGGGTGCCAATGGATTGAAGGAGTTGATGAAGAGCGCTCCCAAGCTTCTTTGGTGGTGCTCCTTGGATGTGGAAGTGAGTTGGAGCAATTGGGGTTCCTTGAAGGAATTCACCGGAGGTTCGCCAAATGATGTAAAATGTGTCCAGTGGGCTTCCGTGGCTTGGTTATGGTTCCGGTATTGATTTGGGCCTTCCTAGTCCTTTATTTATAGAGGGGGAACCCTCATATGGCCTTTGGAGGTCTTCGGAGCCGTTGGAAAAGGCTTCGGAGCCGTTGGGAGGCAAGTGGACCAGCCTGGTCAATGGCCCAACGGCTAGTTTGACTGGCTCCACCGGCTGCCCGGTGAGGAGGCCACCGGTTGGCCGGTGCTGAGGCAGTGGCTGACACTGTTCTGGCTGGGTGCCACCGGCTGGCCGGTGCTGAGGCCACCGGTTGGCCGGTGCTGAGGCAGTGGCTCAGCCTTCTGTCTGGGTGCCATCGGTTGGCCGGTGGTGAAGCCACCGGTTGGCCGGTGGACTGAAAGACAGTCCACTGTTCTTCCTTTTCCACTTCTTCCTCCTGAAATCATGCCTATTAACAAAAACACTTGAAAACAAGATTAGATAAAGAGGAGAGTGATTGTGATCCTGAAAATTAAACCACGAGGGGTACGAGAGGTACAACATTTTTTGTAGAGCCAAAAATTCTTAGTAGCTCTCATATCCATGATTCATGAACCTACTTTTAAAATGAAGGAATTCACTAGGTAACTTGGCCAATGACACTTAAGAACTCACATTGGTTGAGAGGATGAAAAGTCAGGATCTTAACACCCTTTTAGGGAGGAATATTTACTTTTTTGGAATCTCTCATAGATTTAGGATAAGATCATGAATCCTTTATTCATTCCAAAATTTGTATATTACATATTATCCTGAGGTAATGATCAATCATTAGTATGCATGGTTTGAAATCATGAGTATGTATATGAGGTTCTCTATCGATGGAGGGATCTATAAATATTTGAGGTTCTCCATAAATGTAAACCTTCTATGGACACATCATAGATTCCTTGGTCATTTGATATGATGAAGCTGGTATAAGGCTATATAGCTGGGTGCTTTGGAGTTTACCATCACTTAGGGGGGACAGAAGATGTTTTTATGTTGTGATTGAACCCATATGATGGGATTATAATGTATCCTTGTGAAATGAATCAAAACCCATTTATTTAGGTTCCACTTAATTGGGAACATCACCTTTTATGGTCATGTGAAAATGACCCACCCATATAGTTTAAGGTCTTGTGGAAAGGATATTTAGGCAAGAGTTGTCTATTCAATGGTGTTGTGGTACTTACTACAAGGAAGCCTGAGGTACATGGAAGATATGTGGTCTCCTGAATGGATATGACCCTGCCAATATTGCCCTTCAAACATTAGTGAGTACTTGGGTGTTAGGTTTGAACCTGAAGAAGTATTCATACATATCCTGGTCAGTTGGGAATCAAATCCCTAATAATTGGGTAGTTAGGGATTATGCGTGGAAGTGTCCCATTAAAGGGGGAATTATCGGGACTTACAATTAGAATTATTCCCATATGGTTCTCCTTTCTTGGGAATATGTCCCTTTCAAGATTGCGATGTTGAAGTTGGGAATTGTATTAATGGAGAAAGACCATTTTAATGGATACGATTGTGACTTATACAATATAAGAGGCCCTTATTAAGAGGACTTATCTTGATTGGATTTTATGTGGGGCTTATGCATGGGAGCTACCCATTTAAATAGAGTTTGTGTATTACATCTATAGAGAAGGTTCAATTGGGATTTTGGATCGTGAGAATTCATGATCACTACTAATCTTTAAGCCCATGTTTGTCCTGATCGGTGTGAGAAACAAGAGGGAGTAGTATATCTTATGATTACATGATCTTACCCTGTATATTAATTGATGAGGTGAAAAATCCCAAAGGAAAAGGGAGATGGAATTTGGTGTGATTTTATCCTATTTTATTTCCATATATAGGATATTCACATTAGTTGATCCATCTAGCTTCATCTTGGTTTGAGGCGAAGATGAGAAAATGGTCACCTCCCATAATTAAGGATTGGGGTTTACATTAGGATAAGTTCCCTATGATTGGTTATTGGAGGGGGTGGAACATTCATCACTATCCCTCATCAAAGGGAAAGGCCAGCATTTCTACTCAATCTCTCGAATGGGTAGATTCATGTGAGCACCCCAAAATCGGAACCCTTGTTACCCTAAAATCTAAACCCAAGAACATTATGAGGGTCTTCATTATTACAGAGGTTACCCACACCACTCTAATTACCACGGGATAAAATTATTAAATTTAAATTCATGTGATAAGAAAGTTTGAAGGATAGTTTAATTTCATGCTGTGGGGAGTAGTTTCATCTAGTTTAACATAAAGTGTTCAGTATGAATATAAGGAGTATTCAGAACGTTGGATGGTGTGGGAGTTATGAAAGTGAGGACATTTCTTATTCAACCAGGAATAGGAGTCAGGTGATGGGTTTTTATGAGGTAGAGGAGTTATATTTCAAATCATGATATTATATGGGGTGGATGTTAGTGTCTTACAAGGAAGAACCAAAAATTTCATTGAACCACCCCAATAAGTTCATAGTGAAACTGTCCATTTTTCATGGGGGGTCAATGATGGTAGAGAAGGGACCGACCTAGAGAGTCATGACCATAGGTCAGCACTATACCTGAGTTAGGGTTCAGGGGCATAGGCCCCACGGTATGGATCAAAGGGAATGCAAATTTTTTCTACATAAGAGATGGTTGTATAGGACTGTCTGTGAAGGCATGCCCACATAGTGTTTTCCGTGAAGGTATTGTCTTGTAGGATCTAGAAGAAAAGGATTCATTCATGATGCTTTATCTATGAAGTGTCATCCACAAAGAAGTTGGCTAAAAAGGACTCCCCATGAAGGGTTGTCCGTAAAGGGTCTGTCTTTGAAGTTATCATCCAAAAAGGATTTTCTACAAGGTTTCATCTACAAAGGTTAGTCCGTGAAGGATCGTATATGAATGGTTGGACAAAATGGTGTGTTTTCAAATCAATTTATTCATTTTAGATATTATAAAATGAAGCCTCATATCACAAACGACACTTCCTCCTCATGAATCTTATACAAATGTTCTTCTATATATATTTTGTGGGATGAACTCTATGAAGGGACACCCATATGTGGTTCATGGGATGGTGTCCATAAAGTGATTCTGGTGTGAGAGGGATTTTTCTCGATCCCCCTCTCGGTATTTTTCGCCACTCTTCCATCTTATGTTTATTTTTTAGTTTCCCTTGGCGTTATTTTATAGGGTAATTGAGGGATAGGATATCTACTTTCCTGGTTATCCATGATGGGTCCAGGGGATTAAGTTGTGGGATCCCAAGGAGGATTCCCTGGCCCACAAACAACTTATTCAATGTGGATCCATTATTTTCAGAGGGGTTCATCAATTCAGGTCTTTGATGGTACTTCCCCATTTCATGAACTATTTAGTTCATAGGGATGGTCATTCACGTGGGTGGAGATCATCATCATGCACTATAAATAATTTTGTTGCATTCATAGGCACTAATACTTCATGGTACGCCTCATGGAGTAGTGGAACTCCATACAGATTGGTGATCCATCCTTTGATCAAAATATTCATTGTTTTTATTATTTTACCCTTTTAGAAATTTATGAAATTATTTTCTTCTTTCATATAGAATTTTCAAGAGCCAACATATATATTGAAGGTATTTGATGTTGTTGGAACAATTCAAGTATTATACCATATGAGATTCCGTGAATAATAGAATTAAAAACTAAATTATTTCATCATTCATCTTGATATTATTACACCATTATAAATAAAAAAATTTGAATCCATTAAAAAACCTCTTAATCATGAAATTATCACTCCCCTTCTTCATTATAGAGATAAATACCCAGTTACTGCATAATAATTGGTTCTTACTACTCCTTTCATGACTATTTTATTCTCCTCAAAATCTAGATATGAAATACAACATATATTCTTTGACACTTCTTTAATATATTTTAAAATCTCCCAATAAAGTATAACTAATAGAATACCCCCTTTCACATTAATATTAAAAATACTATTCCAGTAATTTCATTATATTTTATATGAATTAATTTTTTTAAGAGGGAATATATTATGAGACACTTTTTTTATGAAACATTTATTTCAATTTTCACTTCATCTTTTGTTATATAAATTTAAATATATAAATTAAATTGTTACAAAAAACTAAACAATTTCATATTTAAGATTTAAAATTCAACTCTCACTCATATTTATACTTCCTCATATTCAAATCGTACATTTGGATTCTCTCTAATCAAGTCAACACTATTATATTTTAATTAAGGACACTAAAACATGATCCATAAGTATAAAATATTTTTGAAGTGCACAATCTATATAACTATTTTTAGAGTCCAATATTATAACACCATAGCCTTGAAAATAAAATTCTCCATGATACTATGAAATTTGGTAGTGAATATTCAATCCAAACTCCATTTTTATATCTTAGCACCATGACCAAAGGATGTTTCAAAATTCCCCTCAAAATTACAATATACACTTTTCAAAGGACCAATACAGTCTCTGAATTTTTTATAGAGGGATCTCCATTTTCTAATAGGTAAATCATCAACCTCAAATTATATACACTATGTCCAAGTGACAAACCAAATTCAATTATTAATTTATATAAACCGTATAAACTCTTAGTTTCCTCTAGAAAAAATTATATCATATCTCTATCTAGGAAACCATCTATCATGAAAATGAAAATATCTACTGAATTTAGTCACGAAAAAATCTATTTTACACTAAAGATTACTAAAATTTAAAAATACCAATATGAAGGTTATTTTATATATTTAAAAAAGTGTCTATCTATAGTGATGAAACTTCTTTAGAATCATCTAGTTACCCAACTGTGAGGGATAATGGAAACATCTAATTCATTATATCCCTCTGTAACGTATTACATAGGTGGAATTATAATTTGACACAACATACTGTAATACCCCTTCTAGATCAATAAGACTATATCAAGATTCAACACACCTTGACTAGAATAACCATTTCGTTATCAAAACCACATAAAAGCATTAATTTACATAAACAATTTAAAATTCTTATACCCTTATTACTTTATATTATCTATGACATGAAAAAAATATATTTAATTAATAACTAAATTATGTTTTCATCACACACATACCAATTACCTCTAAGTGGGGTTCTTATAATATTCTCCCCCATTGGGATTTTTACAATATAAAAATAATAAACTGGGTGATAAAAAATAAAAACAATATTATTTTTCCCAAAAAAACTGTTACTGTGAGAAGAACATACCCAAAAAAATAATTTCATCCAATTGTCTATCAATAAAATAATAATCATTATTGTTAATCCAACATTGTCCAAGTTTTATCTGGAAACCATGAATTTAATGAAACTATCCTCATGAACAGATACCATGATCATAAAACATTGCATCCTTAAACTAATAATTCCCCCATAAATATACATTAAATTATTCTCTCCTTCTATTTTTAAGGAGAATAATTCCTACTACTAGCCATTATCATAACATGTGTATAACTTCTCTTTATCTGAATGCATCATGGAAATTTCTACCCAGTTGTTTAATAAAACAATGTGATGAATTCTTTTTCTATATAGAGATTCTCTCATAAGGAGTTGTGGTAAATATAAAATCCATATTAATATATGGATTTGGTTAGAATCCATGTGACAAAAGATTTATTTTAAAATATATCATGGGTAGTGAATTGTTGATAGTTTCCAATAATTGTTTTTAATAGAAACAAACTACATCGTAAGAATATTTTGGTCAATATTATTCTATATAATGTCATCTTTTATCTCAATATACAAGGTCCTCATATGTTGAATGATATTTTCTCAATGATTTATACAACTTTAGTTTTCTCACATGATATGAATAGGATGACACTTCAATTTTGATTTATTCAATCCGTTTCATCAAAAATAATAATTGGGTAAAAGCATGGGGGTCTTTGATATATTCATCCTCAATAGTATATAATGAGATGAAATGTTAATTATTAATTAAAAATGAATTAAAGTAACTGCGATGATAGAGTAAACCTCATCATTTAGATATTCAATCATCCATTAAACTTTCCAAATAATCATAATGAATATCAATAGATTTTTTGTGACTTGACTTAAATAAATTATCCATAGCTTATAATATGATATATATGTTATTTAATTGTATTTATATATTACAAATTAGTATCTTTGGAATAGGATTGATAATGGGAAGAATTACATTTTGAAAAAAATATTTTATAATTTTGTGGAAGTCAAATACAACAATGAATAAAATATCCATTTTAAAAGGTTACATCAATCTATTCAACATTAAAATATTAGGAAATTTTAATTTGGGTTTCCACTAGAGTGTACATAAGTTATGAATCAAACATCTAAAATCATTTCATCACTTACATTTAATATTTAGGATCGTAAAACTATTATCATTTTTCCTATGTATCACCTAGATTCCATGTAATTGTGATAATTAGATACATTTCCCATTATTATTTAATGATTTTTATAAAATTAATTCATGGACTATTATCACATCCTATAGAAATGATATAATCAACAAATACAATAGCATCCATTTTTTGCACATTTTCATTGTTTATTTAGAGGTCATCATAACCCCCACACCTCAAAACTAAAGAATTCTTAAAATATTGATCCATTATTTAGTTCCAAAATCTTGTTGATTTTTTAATCCATATAATTTTTTTTAATAAAGAACAATTTATCTTCAATTTTAATCAATGATAATAACATATAGTTTTTCAATGAATACATCCTCTTAAATAACACCATTAATAAATTTTAACTTTAATTCCATATGAAAAAGAAGTATGCAACTTTTTCATAGGAAAAGATAACATTAATTTTATAGTCCAAAGTTATTCAATAGGCCAAAATTATCATCTACATAAATCCTTATATCTTTTAATAACATTTGAAAGAAATATGTTCTTTTTTCGTTGTCACCTCGACACAATCCACAGGATATTCTGGAAAACCCATTTAGTTTTGACAACATTATTTTTCATGGGCCTTTGTATAACAACCCAAGTCATATTCATCTTTACATTTCATTGTTCATAATTTATATAATTAACCCAACATTCATGTATAATTTATTCTTCATGTGTTTTTGGTCCCTCCTAGGACTGAATATTTTCTTTTTTCATAGTCACCTAGACACAATCCATATGCTATTCTGGAAAACACATTTAGTTTTGACAACATAGTTTTTCATGGGCCTTGGGAAAACAACCCAAGTTATATTCTTCTTGAAATTTCCTTATTCATCATTTATAGAATTATAAAAAAATTCATGTATAAATTATTCTTCATATGTTTTTTTACCACCTAGTACTTTGGAGATATTTTTTTGGGAAAAATCACTCAAGGTATCATTGAAAATTTTTTGAGGTTATTGTGTTTGTTGACAAAGTGGGCCTCCATGTTGTGTTTGATGAGAAAACAAACCACGATGTAAAACATTGTTGAAAAAATTGTTTACATAGTGAGTTGTCGAGTTAAGGGGATGTTCTCAACAGTCAATGGTTTATTGAAGAACCTTGACAAAGGAATAGATGATCTGGAGGTGGTACAAAAATATCAGATACACGGTGGCGTCATTTTCCAGTGTTTGCCAAATTTTTGGGCTTCAAAATCGACAAATGGAGAAAAGTGTTTTTCACAAAGGGACTTGTGTGTCTGTGTCATAGAGGCTTGAAAACTTTCACGCCATATTTTTTCATGATTAGAAAATAAAAATATGGAAAAGTAAATAGGGGTGCCCAAGTTTGGGTTTGGGCGCGCAAGGTGACTAGTGTGAGAGAGACTAGGGAGGCTGGGCTTGTGCACCGGCAAGAGACATGTGTGCCAGTGCTCAAGGTACAGAAAATGCCCATAAAATGAGGGCTACCATATTATTATTTTTATGGAGTTCAACACTCGGATAAAAGTGGAGCTGAAGTCGTGCAGGTGGTTAGGGCACGCGAGTGGTGGCTTGGGCGTGCAAGTATAAGGTTATTCAGAAGTTGCGTGCCAGTTGATAGTCGCACACCAATATTGGTTTGGGAATAAATGGGTGTGAGTATCCCAATTTTGGAGTTGGATAAGGGAGTGGCAGGCAAGTGGTTAGGTGAAACTTGTGCGCTAGGCTTGGAGAAGCGCGCCAAAGCATAGAGAAGCACGCCATTCATAGAGAAAAGCACCAGTCATTCTAGGGTTGTCTGAAAGTTGGAGGATTGCCTAGTACCCTTGTGGTAATGTTTTATTCATCAGTAGATGAAAGTTAATAATCAATAGAGCATATACATATAGAGTAAAATTCATTCATTTATGATAATGAAGTGACATACATATCCATAAAATATGAGTGGATACTTTCCAGAGTAGTGAGCTAAGGAAGAGGAAGAAGGTAATCCATTCTTTTGGTAGTGAGACAGAGAGAGAGGAATGGAGAGTGACCCTTGGGAAAGTAGTGATATAACACTAAACATTGTAAACGTAGTGATCCTAGGCATAGAAGTGGTATACCCTAAACATTTTAAATTGGAAGTGAGATTTAGTGGATTTGTTATAGCGGCACATCATCGTTGTATACTCATTGGACGTAGCCTAGTGAGGGTGAACCAAGTAAAAATCTTTGTGTCTGCCTTCTTGATTCTCTTCATTGCATTCAAAGAATCATCATCAGATAAATAAGGGAATAATAAGATCAACAATAAAACAAAAGTGAAAACATTGTTACCCTTATAATAGATAGGTCTGGATCTAGTGGTGAAGGGATAATTTTTTAAAGAATATTTATACTCTAATTCACCCCCCCCCCCCCCCGTCTTAGGGTATCTAGGACCCTTTTGGTCCTAAAAATTGGTATCAGAAAGAAGGTTTATTTTATGAGATTAGTTTTCTTTGCCTTAGTTCATATGATTATTGAAGTTAAAGATTTAGTCCGCTATTATATTATTCTGCCATGTAAAAGGGTATAATTTCAAAGAAGAAGCATAAGTATTGTGAAATTCCCTAGTGTGGAAGTGTCAACGAAAAGACTGTGATTAAGTTAAAGGAATCATGTAGTGAATGGAAGAATGGTTTGGATGAATGATACAACAAAAATAATTATTCATTCAACTATGCTGAAGGAATGAGTGAAGAACCTGATATTTCAAGTGATGTTGTAACCACTGATGATGAAGAAACTCCAAAAATTCTAAAAGTGCAAGATGTCCACAAGTAAATGGAATTGGATGAATAGATGAAATAAAAAGATATCTAGATACAAGAAATAGAAATTGAGGTTAATAAGATAAAAGAATAAAATCAAATGCTTATTGACGTGGCCACTGATCTGAGGATGAAGAATGACTCACAGGCTGAAGAACTACAACAGATCTCTTCAAAGAAATAGAAACATAAAGTTGTTGATGAGGGAGAGAATCAAGAGTTAGATAAAATTATGAATTTTAAATCAAGAAATGATGATCTTTCTGCACAAATATCTAAACTAATTCAGAAGAATCAAAGGCTGCAACAACATAATGCAACCTGCTCTGATTCAATTGCTAAAGAAAAATTGAAAACAATGGAGGAAAGTGATATGGTAGAATATCTCAAATGAGAACTGGAAGATGGGATGAGTAGTAGGAAGAAGTTCAGAAGAGAACTCAATGATCAAAATGAATCAACAGATAAGAAGATTCAAAAACTAGAGGAAGAGCTTGAGTTAGTTAAGAAAGAAGTGGATAAATTCAATACTAAAGGAAGGCTTAAAATGAAGGATTCCTTGAACTTACTATTTGATTATCCTTCAGCATGTGATGAAAAAATGAAAAACAAATATGCAATTTCTAAAGAGAAACAACATCATATTTTCTCATCTGAAAGATCATACATTTTGGGAAAAACATGTATTGGATTTTATGAATCCACTCCCATGCATGAGATAAATAGATCCGTGAAAAATTACAAAAATGAAAAAAAAAAATTGTTGGTGCTAGAGACAGACCAAAGAGGACATTTAAAAGAAGTAATGATAGTATGTGCTATATCTATGGGGCTCATGGTCATACATAAAGATTATGTTCAAAGTCTCGAGAATATATTTCTTTCTGTGAAAAAATAAATATTACTAAATCTAAGAATAAGAAGAAACGTCTTGAGAAGACTAAAAAAAGGTTCTCTTAGAAGAGAGTATTCATGAATTGCTTCTATTGTGGATTAATGGGGAACACAATGAGTGTGTGTCTAGAATCTCAAGAGATCAATATCAGAAATACAACTAAATTTTTATCCACAACTCAACTTATTATTGATGAAATGAAGTATTCATTTAATGGAATATGTTTTATATTTTCTGATTACGGTCATTTTTACAAACATTGTAGTAAGAAGAAGAAAAGTAAAAGGGACTTGAAAGAATATTCTTGACTCCAGTGATGCATAGTGAAAATTTTTACACTAGGATACAAAGTGGTAAGTTGAACAATAGGCTTATATTCTCATGGGAATCACAATGAGATGAAAGAAAAGTGTACAAGTCACGTCCTCTGTCACACTCACAACAACTCTTTTGGAGAGAATGTGAACAAACCTAAAATATTAAGGGGATATCTACTCCATCTATGAGTAATAAGAATTCAAGTTCAGTGGAGGACTCGCCACCAGTGAAAAGCAGTGTGGTGACTCTTATATATGATAAACAAATGATAAACAAAGAATGCATTAAAAAATTCACATGTCATGTTCCACAAAGAGAAGTGGAGGAAAGAGGAATATATCTACAATGATTGAAGAATCAAGGTAAGATTTAAAGAAGATATATTAATTCTCATATAAGGAATCAAGTGAAATTGAATTTTGGTGGAACATCAAAGAATGAAATATGCACCAGTAGGTTTAAACCCAAAAGTGTGGGAAAGACCAAGCCTGTAGAATCTGAATAGTAGAATAATAATCTGAATGTGGGTAAACAATGCTTATTCATATGGCTAGAATAGTTGGAGTTGGGTAGGTAGATGGAGGTGGAAAGGAAAGAGTGTGAGGCTTTGAAAGAAAGAATCAAATGGTTGACCCATCTGGATCAACCACAATCCTTTTCTTGAGGAATCTAGAGGAGCCCATCTCCCTATGAATATAAATTTTGTTAACTGATGATTGAAGTGTTTCAGGATTTAGGGAGATATTATCTAAGGGGTATTGGCATATCAATATGAAATGTGTAGAGGTGATATGTTCTAGAGTTTCAATTGATTAAAATAAGGCACCAGACATGAAGAAGAAATGGGTAAACTGAGCACAGTAGAAAGTGATTGTGTTATTAACTTTATCTCTTATTTCCAAAACCGATCTCCAACTCAATATGCTTAGATATTTTTTTGATGGATAAATTCCAAGATCTAGATAAGAATAAATTATATAGGAGGAGAAGAATGATTATGGGTCTAAATAGTGGGCATATCCATAGAAAGTGTTTCATAACATAGGGGGATCATGAAATATCATAATCATATGCAGGATCCATCAATGTAATAATTGGATGACCCAGCCCAGGTGTTGTCTCTTGAGAGACAATCGGGAGAAGACATATTGCGGGAGAAGAATCAACATTCTTGTACTTCATAATTATCTATTTTTTCTAAAATTATGGTATTAGCTGACTATTTTTAGGATACCAAGAATCTATGAGAGAATATCAACATTGTTTCAACAAGAATCTAAGAAAATTAGTTGAAAGAAATGATGTCATTGAACAATGACAGAGTGAAAGGGTATATATTGAATGTGATGAAGTGGTAAGAGACACAGGGGGAGTAGAAGTGAAAATGCTAATTTAGAAGTAGACACTGATAATGACAATGAGGAAGTAAAATTCATATCAGCATGAAATTTACAGAGCTGAGCTCAAATTGACTTGAAAGATATAAGTGGTAATCAGACAATTCCATTGCAGACATAGAAGATGAGGACTCTATAGTAAGCACCGTACTTATCACAAGTAGAGATTAATTCATTTAGTTAAGCTATTGAATATGAGAATTGGGTTCAGGCTATGAATACAAACCGTGACCAATTTGAGAAGAATTTGAAGTGGGAGATTGTTTCGAGGCCAACAGGTAAAAATGTCATCATGACTAAATGGGTCTATTGCAACAAGATGAATGAATATGACACGATGATTCAAAAAAAAGCATGAATATTGTGAAAATGATACATCCAGATACATGTCAAGTCTATATTTTTTATTGGGGTTCATAAAGAAAAATTAGATATTGGGAAGCCAGAAGAGCATGATATTCAATGCTAGATCAAATTTTGAAGAATCTTAGTTTTCTATATGGAGGAATTGATTGCAATCTGTATGCTAATAATGATTGTGATCAAATGATTTTGGTTATATTATATTTTGAACACATGATATTTGAAGGATTAGATGAAGCATATTGTAGAAAGTTTTCCAAATTCATGAAACATGAGTTCCAAATGTCTATGATTAGTGTGACGAAATTTTTCCTTGGTTTACAGGTGACACAAGGAAGTAATGACACATTAATTTTTCAATCCAAATATTCCAATGAGGTTTTGAGAATATTTGGAATGTAAAATTTCAAGGATATTAAGAACAAGGTCTCTACACGGATGAAATTATTGAAAGATGATAATGGAAAGGAAGTTAATATCACAGGATACAGGAAGATTATTGGGGGTTTATTGTACCTGACAGCGACAAGACCTAATATTGTTTTTGCCACGTTCCAAGAAGTGTGATATCAATGAAATCCCAAGGAAATCCACATGATTGCAGTGAAAAGAATACTTATATATATAAAGGTCATGGTGGATTTCATATTGATATATAGTGATAGATCTCAGTCAGAGTTATTGGGATACACTGATGCGGATTGGTCTGGTTCAACGGATGGAAGGAAATCAACGTCAGGAGGTGATTTCTATCTTGGTGGATTGTGTATTTCTTAGCTAAGAAAGAAGAAATATTTCATTTCATTGAGAATCATAGAAGTTGATTATATTGTTTCCACTCAAGCATGCACACAGTTATTGTGGATGAACCAACAGCTTGATGATATCATCATCATTATTATTATAAATTTTATTCAAGGAGGTACAACAAAAGATTAATGATCCTCAGAACAAAGAAACTCGATAACTAGGGGGTCTTAAATAGTGAAGACCAAGGGCGTCCCCGCGAATTAGATTCACACCCTCAGGTGTCAAGGAGGTGACATTGTGAATGCAGGTTCCATCAGAGCTAGGGATAGCAAGAGAGGCAAGGAAGTCCCCGATCAGAATCCAATTTCATAACTCAAGTTCTAAAAATATCAAAAAAATCTCATACATCTCTCAAGGAAAAATAACATTGGTAAAGTATCATTTTATCAAGGAGAAGGTTGAACGTAGAATAGTGAAGTTGGATTATGTGCCTACAGAGCTACCGGTTACAAACATTCTCATAATGGCCTTACCCAAGAATGCTTTTGAGAGGCATCGACTGGCTCTGAGAGTCTAGTCAGCTCCCCGCACTTGAAAACACCATAAAAGAGATTCCTTTGGGTTCATTGACAAAGGGGGAGAAATTGTTACTCATCAAGGGGGAGAAAATATGGCTAACGAAGGGATAAAAATGTCTTAGTCAAAGACAAAGGGAGAAGCTGATAGGTGGAGCAGTGAGATAGGGGGAGTGAAATGAGATAGGGGGAGAGTTTCCAAATCGGACGATGCTAGATGTTATCAATCAAAGAGTAGATATCATGATAGATAAGGATCTTGATAAAAGAATAAGAGTGGTGTTGGAATGAGGTCAGAAGGCTTCCAACTATCACTAATTGGTATCAGTCTAGTATCAACAATTGGTATCAGTTTAGAAATTTTTATCAGTTTGGTGTCAATAGTTGGTGTCTGAAAAAAAGTGATTCATTTATGATATTTTCATTTACTCTTGTTTATCACGGCGCTCATTTATCATGTGGTCTTAGAGTATATTTTGAGTAAATCCATGATCGATATGTGAATCACAAGAGGAAAATGGTGGTAGTGGTTAGAAGATGATTTATTGAGTTTTCAAAGTTCATAGAATCATTATGAGAAGAGTTGTCAACAAACCCAAAGGGGGAGATTGTTAGTCAAAAAACCCTCAAGGTATCATAGAATTTTTTTATGTTATTCTTTTTGTTGACATAGTGGTCCTTAGTGTTGTTTTTTATGACAAAACAGACTATGATGTACAAATATTTTGACAAAGGGGGTCTATATAGTGAGTTTTCAAGTTTATGGGATGTTTACAACAATCAATGGTTGATTGAAGAACATCGACAAAAGAATGTATGGTCTGGAGGTACTACAAAAAGAGAAGATACATGGTGGTGTTGTTTTCCAGTGTTTACCAAATTTGGGGGCCTCAAAATCAACAAATGGAGAAAAGTGTTTTTGGAAAAGGGACTTGCGTGCCATATTTTTTCAATATTAGAACATCAAAATATGTCAAATTAAAGAGGGTCATCCATGTTTTGGTTTGGGCACACAAGGTGACTAGGGAAACAGAGACTGTGGCCATTGGGCTTGTGGACTGGGAAGAGACTTTCATACTTGCACTTAGGGTACCCAAAATGAATTTAAATAAAGGGCTACCCCTCTTCATTTTTTACGGAGTTCAACACATTGAGAGAATTTTTTCTCCAGTCGTGCAGGTGGTTTGGGCACGTGAGTGGTGGTGTGAACTTGGAAGTATAAGCTTATTTAGAAGTTGTGTGCCAATTTATAGTTGCACGCCAATATTGGTTTGGGCCTAAAAGGGTGTGAGTTTCCCAAAGTGGGATAAGGGAGTGTCGTGAAAGTGGTTAGGTTACACATGTGCGCTAGGCTTGGAGATGCATGTTAAATCATAGAGAAGCGCTCCAGGCATAGAGAATTGTTTTGGTCATTCTAGGGTTATGAGAACGTTGGATGATTTCTCGGTACCCCGTGGTAAAGTTGTATTCATCAGTGGATGAAATTTTAACTTCAACATAGCATATACAAAAAGATGAAGATACATTCATTTGTGATAATGAAGGGACATACAAGTCCATAAACTGTGAGTGGATCCTTTCCAGAGTAGTGAGCAACTAAAGAGAAAGAAGGTGATCATTTCTACCTGTAGTGAGCCAGAGAAAGAGAAATAGGGAGTGACCCTTGGGAAAGTAGTGAGCTAGCCCTAAAAATTATAAAGGCAGTGAGCATGTCCATAGAATTGATCTCACCTGAACAATGTAAATTGGCACTGATCTTTAGTGGATTTGGTATAGGGGCACATCGTTGTTATATTCTCCTTAGACGTAGCCCAGTGTGGGTGAACCTTGTAAAAATCTTTGTATCTGTATGCTTGATTCTCTGAATTGCATTCAAACCATCATCATCAGATAAATAAAGTAATAATAAGATCAATAGTAAAAAAAAGTGAAAACAAAGTGACCTTTATAATAGAGAGGTTAAGATCTAGTGGGTAAGGGATAATTTTGAAAAACAAATCATACCCTGATTCACCCCCCCCCCCCCTCAGGGTATCTAGGCCCCTTTTGATCCTAAAATATTTTCTTGTAAACAATAATTTTTTTATTTTGATCTCGGATCAATGGCAATGAACTATTTTATTCTCACATACAACTTCTCATCAAGTTATTTTGTTTTGAGCTGTTGTATTTTTAATTTTTTTTATTCAATTTCAACATCTTCCTAGATGTATCATATGTCCTATAAAACACCCCATTAGTATAATACATCATTATTTGTATACAATTCAAAAACTAGATAATTATAATAGTTTTCATTTTTTGAATCTAAATATACTCATGTATTGTATAAATAATCTCATTTTCAACCACTATAACATATAGTCAACATACTATCATTTTGATCCTCCTTATAAACAATATTTATGATGTTATGTATGGAAATTATCCATAAAATATCCATTAATTTCTATTTTCATCAAAAATTATTTATATTTAATTACTAAGAATATAATTCTTACTTTTGATCACTCAAAATTATTATTTATGAATCAATCCCCACAAGATTTCAATGGGGTTTTAATCTCTATTAATAAATAAAATCGATATATTTGATATATATACCACTTTAAAAACTATTACTTTTGAATACTTCATTTGTTGTATTATTTAAATTAATATAGTATATGCCAAGTTTTGGATAATGTAGTTCCTCTACTCAATTTTTTTCTACGAATTCATTCCCCATAATACTTTCTACCATATTTAATGTTTTAATAAAAAAATTTAACTTGAATTATTTGGGAATTTTATTCAATTTTATGTGAGATGATATTGTATCATTACCCCAAATCATATTCTCTTCTTATAATTGTTACTATAAGATTTACTAGAGCACCTTTGTATTGTGGGGAATCACTATTAGATTTTCTATTCTTCTAAAATAATCCACAAAAAAATATAATCCCTTGTTTATTTGAGGACCTTGGTGTCATTGGAATACATTTATCTACATGTACATGATCGAGTAACATATAGAATCTCACTTTCTTAGTCTTATAGTTCCTTTGAAAAATCCTCCACCTTTAATATGTGTTTCAAATGTTAGTGTCATATTTAAATCCTAATATACATTATTCTCTATCAATCATTATGAAATTAAAAACCGATTTTTGGATAAAATTCCCATGTCTCTTATGTTTTACACTATTTTTATCTATCATTGATAGCATGTGTAATTTTTGTTCAATAATATTGTAATTATTCTCATTCATTTGTTTTTATAGTAATATGGTAGGACCATTTGTAACATTAATGATGTAAAACATCTTGGTTAATTCCACTACATGTCTCTAGTGACATAACAAATTCATACTCAGAATATTTCTGATAACACCATAAGTGAGACCTATTCTTTTTTTCTTAAATAATTTCTACAAACCATTACCTTTTTAAAAATACTTTTTTTCTCACTCATCATTTATAAATGAAACAAATATTGTTTTATCATGATTCATCCCCGATATGATTTCATAATTTAATATCATATGTAAAGTACATATATTATCTAGAATCCATAATATAGATATATTTATAGCACTAAATTCATTCTATGTGATATAATCATTCTTAATTCTTCTTTTCCTAAGATTTAACATCTATTCCAATTTTTTGATGGTGGGTAAATCTACTATGTAATATTTTCTACAGACTCATCTTCATCAATAATGTATGAAAACATATTTTGAGTTATTAGTTTGTTTGAATAAAATTATAATTGTAATGTTCTACCTTTTTTAGTCTCTCTAGGAACATTATATTGTTCATAATGAATAGTTTTTTCCCACTAAAATTTCATCAAAAATATTAAAATTTTAAATAAATAAAAAAATTTCAATTCATTACTTTCCTAACTTTGGTACTCATTCTATTGGAAATATATTTGTTTCAATAGAAGAGGAATATTTAATTCATCCCAACATTCCACCATAATAACACAAAATATTTTAAATTTTTATCTCAATTTTTATTCTATAATTTGAATTCTAATAATATATATAACGATCCAATATTACATGGAGTTTAGAATTGACAATTGATTTATTAATATTGTGTTCAGGATCCATAATGGATTAATTTTAGTTCTTGATTAAATCTACTTGTGGGACAGTTAATCATTATTCAATATAATGTTGAGAATCATTGTTTTTTTTGTTATCTTTTACATCCTGAATCCATTCCAGGAGAGTTGAATCATTTCTGATATTCATGCATTTTTTTTAAATATGACATCCCCCTTGTGTTTCTCAACTAATCTAAAAGCACTCCTTCAGAGAACTCATAATGAAATTAATTATATAATCATTATACATAATAATTTTATTTATGTTCAGAAGTCTTTTTTAAATAAAATATTTAGATCTACTTTTGTAATTTTCATCCCTCATTTTTTAATTTTATTCCTCCAAGAGAATCATATGAATCATGGAATCACATAACACACCATTTTCATATTTCTTCATTTCCTTCCTACATAAATTTATTCAATATCTTATTCTAAATATTCAATAAGATCATTTATTCCTGATTTATCGTTAACTTTTTCATTAATATCATCAGTATTTTCCCTATATTATACAACCAAAAAGGATTCACTATCCAGATCACCATAATTTTCAACCTCTTAAACATTATAGTCCACATAATGTTAATCATATTATGAGAGAAAATGTTTCTATGTGATATTTTTTATTGATATCCTTTCATTCCCTTTATTTTGTTTGATACTTTCATAGGAAGTACTTCTTCATCAATATACACATAGAATTTACTAAATCTTTTATTCACTTTATATCCTAATTTTCTATAATTGAAAAAAGAAAATGAATATTGGCTTTTTTATATTCATATTCCCAATTATATAGGATCGATATAAAATCACTTCTTTGACCAATTATTATTCAGGTACTTCATTCAGGTTATCTTTCATTATGTAATTTAATTATAATTTATGAAATCTTTCCTCTATCTCAAAACAATTATCTACATTACTCATTTCACATGAAATAAGGGTACTATGTAAAGTTTCCAATGACATATCCATAAAATCAATTTCTTTATCTATCGATACTTCTACACTAATATGTGTATGTATTATTCTCATAATACTTTTATCAATTTTGACATCATAATTTTTCTCTAAAATTGTACACATGTATTATAAAATTATAGTTTTTCAATAAAAATATGAAACAACCATTTCATTTGGGATGATTATATAATATTCATATTTTTCAAAAAAAACCCTATAGAATTATTTCTCAACTTTATAAAAATCCTTCAAAAAAATTTATCATTATCTCCAGCATAAAAAAGATATTTTTTATTACATAGAATATATGTAATTAGGCTATACAGGGAATAGGTTAATGAATTTATAGCTTTTAAATCTCTATCCAATTCATTTTGATTTATCTATATTAGAGACCCATTCAATAATCTATTCAAAATACAATTACTGAATTCTATACATACAAACATACCTAAGAATATGAAATAATGTGGAATTAAAATTGAACTTAGTTTATTGTTATTTAATATGAAATTATGTATTACCTATTCTTTATAATCATCATCATGATTTTGAGAGAGAGAAATGCCACCCTAAAACCTCTCTCTAATACCTCTTGTTTTTACTTATAATGGTTTGTAAACTGAGGGGTGTGGAGGGAGAATTAAGTAGTTATAAAATTTATGAATTTTTAATATTTATGATCATTTTCTATCAATATTTGTAATTATTATTTCAATAACTTAAATTGAATCTTTGTTGATAAAAGATCATTTCAATTATTTATCATAATGAGAAACAAAACGTTACAGTTCAAAAATATGTTCTTACACATCATTATGAATTGTTCTTATTATCCACTATATTTATATAATTAATACACATTAAATAGTGTGTCACTTATTTAATATATATATTGACAACATAGTAATGTATAATTTCTAGAATATCCACTTTGTCTCCAATATTGATGAGAATACAAATGGATTTTCATACACTTTCATTATAGAATATTCTTATAAAACATAAAATAAAGTTGAATATGAGTTTTTATATTTCAATCTCACTTAATATCCAACCTTTGTGCATTAAAATATAACATTAAGATTATCGATAATCAAATCATCATCCTTATATTCAAATTTTACTTTTTGAAATAGTATCCATATGTAAAAATGTTATTGAAGTTCTAAATACACAGATAAAATCCTATCTTATATATTTTAAACATAACGTGCTCTAAAACACACATCACATTGATCCTATAGTATAGTGTAGTGAATCTACTGGAAAAATTCCCTTCAAAAAGATCAAAACCATGAACAAATGCCATTTCGAAATTCACCTCAAACATCATATCTTTACTATTTAGAAGAATAATATTGTTATTAATGTTCTAAAATGGTTACTTAACTTTTTTTATAATTAAATAATTAACTCCAAACTCTGTGGACTACAACACGGGGAAAACCCACTTGTTGTTTTGATTTGACATGAATATTTAAATTCTTACATTCCATTCATTCCATGTCACAACATAAAATTACATAGGTAATCAAAAAACTAAAAAAATCTATTAACTAATACATGGTGTAAAGGCAATATAATTTTTAAATAGGAAATTATTGAAACTCAAAATAACATTTCCACAGGTTATTTGCAATTCATACACATGTAATTATCGGTATTAATGATACATCCATATATCTTACTAGTTAACCATATATTGGTTCTATGGGAGAAAAACCCACTAATTTTATATCGAACTCCTAAACATTTCCCATAGTTTGAATTCAAATTTTATTCTTTGTTAAAAAAAATTCCCTCCTCTATCACTACAACCATTCCTAAAATCAAAACTCCTTGACCAAAATCACCATGATTTAGTCCATGACATAGTAAATTTATCCTTCCCCAAACCATATAAACATAAAATATTCATCTAAATAAATCTTATTAGTATTATTAAGTAAGATATCTAATAAATTTCCATAATGCAATTTCAATCAACACAACCCACACACCTCTCAAAGGGATTTAAGTCACTGGAAATAACCTCGCCAATGTAGTCAAACTATGTTATTGAGGTCATTAAGACATGTTAAAATAGAATATCTATGTAATCAATGTAAAATATATAAATTACATAAATAAGGGATGAATAATTAATGAGATCATGTAATAAATGTACTATAATGGGAACAAATGAACACTTATGATTGATTAATGGAGTAACTTGTAACGTAATTATTATGGAAAACATATTAGTGAATAATACTGAATTATTTCAATATAATATTTGGGAATGATACACCAAAAACTACTATATGATCTTTATAATTCATGAAATTACCTTTTATAAGTGAAAATGACCTAGAATCACTTCTTAAAAATGAATTTCAGACCATAGTACTTTTTTAGAAACAATTCATATAGTTTTATGCAATAAAATAAAAAATCCCACAAATAGATGGGAGTGTAATTAAAATTTTATTGATTAATATAATAAAATATGTTTCTTCATATTCATAAATGCATTGAAATATGTCCTGGGGTTTATCAAACAAATTTATAGGCGAGTTCCAAATAAAATTGGATGATTAATATAATTTATTATCAGATAATAGCATAGAGTAAACATCCCTTATGGTAATACTTTATTTATAAATTCATGGTAAAATGGTTGAGGGTTTATCAATGACGTATTATTTGAAAAATTCTGAATTTTAATAATGAAACTAGGAGGTGTATCATATGACAATGATTTTACAAGTCTCAAAATTAATATGATGGATACTTTTTAATTACATTGTTCAAGTGGATATATAAACATGAAATCAATATTTTCTAATTGAGGAAGATAGATAAAAAATTTAATAATGGTTAAATAGAAGAAATAAGTCAAAAAAATTGGTATTTTTATTATATTACTTTATATGCATATTAATGTCTTAAATCAAGGTCAAAATAATGATAAAATTTATAAATGAATTTTCATGTCCTAATTGATGATGTGTAAATACTATAAGTGGTCATAAGGTAATTGAATAAAAATTACAGAAAATTATAATGTGAAGAAGATTGAGTGGAAATATGTAAATAAATATTTAATTTTTTATTTGATAGATATTTTTAATGAATTAAGAGATTTCAAAATATATATAAATAATTTAAATATTTATGAATCGATGAGGACTCCAAAGTTTAATTAATGGATAATGTGTTTATCAATGAAGTTGAACCATTGAATAAAAATTGGAATTGAGATTCTTAAATTGATGACTCTATTATTATTTTATAAAAATGCAAGGAAATAAAATCCCAATGATGATATATATTTTGGTAACTATATATAATCACTAATGAAAAAATAATTTATCAAATAAGTGTAAAAAACGAATGATGGAATAATTCATTGAATTTCAGGATTGTGAGATTAAATATTTACAACAAATATGTCTATATTTTATGATAACCTAGAAAAATAATATTTTGTAAAATGTTGCAATTTATAATGAAGTATAACGATCATTGAAAGTTTATCCTAAATATTGAGGGATTCATGACAAAATTTTATACGCAAAATAAATTGATTGATTTTGAAGAAATTTTTACAATGATGTCTCAAAATGATTTAATAATAATGTTCCATGGTTTTTAAATCCATAATAATTAAAAATTGTATCTCATAATTTCAATCAAGTATTTTTTTAATAGAGTTATCAATAATGCCCCAACTTGGAATCCATTGAACCTACTGAATGAGCCAATAATTCACATAAGGAATGGTGTACCTCCCCATGTTACAAAGGCTATATACTAGAATCATGTGTGTATGTTGGTATAATGAGGTTACGACACCACAATGTCATATTAGAACAATTTCATATGTAATAAAAATATATATACAAAATATAGACATAAAATAGAATGAAAATCATGGAAAGTTACATAAAATAAAGAATAACTAATAAATAATAAATGATATATACAATTTACATGTCTGCTTACACATATTAAAAAATAAAACATTTCAAATCGAGAACAAATACTAATAAAAACTATATATATCCAAAAAATAAATATGTTTTATAAGACAGTCTAGCACCCATGCAACAACTTGGAAACTAGGAACTCAAGAATCCTTATGTGATTTTCCATACATAAACCTACAATGAAATAGTAATATCCTATTAGGTAACCAATTGGAATAAATAAATAATAATTTTAATTCCCTAAAAGTTTGTGAAATATTTTATTTCCCAATTAATTTTCTCTTCTTGATATTTTGTATTTCACTCGACATTGAACATAATTGTTTTATATAAAATCTCTAAGGTTCACTTGAATTATATGGAACACCAAGTTAATATTGCACTAAAGTCAAAAATAATATTATATTTAGATTCATAAAACACTATATTTTCTTGTATAACACATAATAATGGGTCCCATTGACAGCTTGTGTTACACACATGGCCGAGTTTTTACAAAACTACAATATACTATTAATATGATTATTAAAATATTATTATTTCTACCACCTAACAGTGAAATGGATGTTAAAAATAATTTTATTTAAATTGTGAAAATATAATTTACACTTTTTTATAAAATGAATCATTTGGTTATCAATTAGTATATGTGACTATAAAAACTATTTGAAAATAAATAAATTACTTTTCTAAGGAAACTATTTTTCTATGTACAAATACAATTTTATCTCAATAAATTAAAAAAACAAATTTTGATTAATTTTATCAAAAAAATTTATATATTATATATTCAATAAATATTATTGATCCTCATTCATTAAATTTTATAGGAATAAATCCAATTTTATGAATAAGAAGATGTATTATTTCGACAAAGAACTTTTAACCCCTTTTGATAGAGTACCCATTTTAAATATAATTTTTGAAAACTAAATTATTTTTAGTTGAAAAAATAAACATCATTTTTAATGAAAAAAATCAAAATTTAATTTGGGTGACTTTTTTGGTATTGTTTGGAGAATCTTTATTTTTTGATATATAGTGAAAAACACTGAATTCTAATTAAAAACTACTTATTCATCTAATTTATTTATATAGTCAAATTTATTTTTAATTACTTTTAAAGTATTATTAGATAAATGATATATAAATTAATCCAATTTATGAAATTAGAACCAATTTAACATTGAAATTGTTTATAAAAACATTTCAAATATTTAAACACTTTTCACTATAAAAACTCATCGTCTCAGCCCCTTTTGTGGGATTACCGGTAAATTAATTTCTTCCAAATTTTTTTATAGTTTTGAAAAATTGAATCCAAATTTTTAATCATAATAATTCATAATTTATAATAATTCATAGTTTGTTTTTTCCCAAAATATTAGTGAATTTAATTAAAATTAATTAGAGAGATTAAGAGACAATTTAGCTTAACTGAGGAATAAACCCTAAACATAAGGCCCCAAATAACCTAAAAACATGTCCAAAAGTCATTTTATATTCTTATTTAAACCCTATAATAATATTATATAAACCTTTTACTATTATTTGAACCATTATACCTGAGAGAAACATGGGTGGATTTCCATTTTCAAAAACATGCAAGAATGCCTCTCCTACTCCACTATAAAATAGACCTCAAACCTCACACTTATTCACACATGTAATTGACTTTTTTATCAATAAAAATATCATAAACTAATATCTAGAGAAATTTCCCCTATTCCTAGATTCCCCCAATTGGACATAAATCAAACCAAGGAATCCCTTGGGTGAAAAATAAGAGGAGTTTCCCAAAGAGGAGGTAACATCCTTCCTCAAGATCCTTTGTTTTATTTTCATTCTACAAAACCTAGAATATATTTTATTCATGTTTATATAATAAAATAATTATCATAAATATATTGAGATGTTTCTATTCATAGGTTTCTACCTACACTTACACACACATCCATCTAATAGGTAACGAACTTACCGTTTGTGTGTACGGCGGATGACCGCCTCGCCAAATGTTGTCATTAGTTTCTCTTTTCCACCCATCATGGATGGTAATTATGATGAAAACAATATTTTTATAAGATATAGATGATATTTATTATTTATTTATTATTATTTTTAAAAAAATATATCTTCTTGATTTTCATTTTTTGTAAATATAATAACATCATTTGTGGATTTGTGGATTACCGCCACCTCAAATTAATGTGATTCATTCACACATTACATTGAATGTATTAAGAATGGTTTTAGTATTATTATATGATAAAAATAAAATAAGAATTATATTTTAATAATATAATATATATATATATATATATATCTCCTTTTGTATAACATACCATTATTTATTTCCAAGATAAAATAAGATGGAAACAACGTTCATTTGAATGTATGGCCTACTCTCTCCATGAACGATGTATTTATTTTATATTTATACATTTTATAGAATATTATAAATATATATATAATGAATAAATATGATATTTATGAAATTTCTTACATTCTGTAAATAATTAATTAATGATATAAGTAATAGGATCATGAACAATAATACAAAACCTATACGAAAAAACAGATATTACCTGAAACCTAACATTAACCTATAATTATTAGTAAAAGGGTAATATAATGTCATAATAAAATAATTTATGGTATTATACAAATATTAAAATGGTTTTTAATATATTTATAATAAAATGATATTTTTTATACAAGTGTTTTTTATTATTACGATGAGAGTTAAGACATAATAAATTGGTTTTCTAGTCTCACTTTTATTTCTATAAGACTTAGGCCTTATTCAGGACTCATTTATATTATGTGGTGTATGTAGTACAAATTATTGTATTATGTAATTATTATAATAAAAAAATTTGGTATTTACATATCTATTCTATGATATTTAGTTTATGGGGTTTATGTTTCAAAAGTTAACAAATTGGAAAAGTAATTTTATCATAATATTCCTTTTTTCAAACACATGCAATGTTATAAAACAATATTCTTCTAAAATGTTTATAAACATCCCTTTGAATAATTATATCATGAATATAATTCTCTCCATGAAGTTTTAATATTCATTTTATTTCATTTTAATACATGGGATGTATGATTCAAATTTACCATGTGGTAAGAGTTTATTTACACAATCTCATTGTTAATTGGAATTTTTTTGATACTATGAACTAATTAATGAAACATTATAATTCATATTTAAAGAAAAATAATGAAATTTATTATCCTCTGGTTAGTCATGATATATTAAAATATTATTACCATTTCTTCACTCTTTAATACATATAATAACTAATAAAGTCATGTTAATAAAATTAGATTTCATCTCCCTCTTCAGTCAGAAATATATATTCCATGTAAAATATGTTTTCTAAAAATGTGTTTAAAAATATTCTACTATTATCTTATGGTAATTAAAATAAATTTTTACCCATGTTTTACCTTTAAAAAAATTTGTTTAAAATTAGTCTTTTTATCATCTTCCGATCAAGGAAATTTTCTAAACTAGTTTTTGCACAAATGGAAGGTTTGGAATGTATGTATTTATCCACCATCATGACCATATTTCAATTGAATCATCCATTGAAAGTTTAAAATATTTATTTTTCTCAAAAATAATTTGCCTAATATTATATACAATCAATTTTTTGAACAAATTTTAGAATAAAAATGTTTTCAAAAAAAATTATGTTTTAAAAAGTGTTTTAAATGATTTTCAATGATCCTTTTATATGTTTTTAAAATTTTGTTTTCCAATAAACTTATTTCAATGATTTGAAATATTCTTTTATATATTATGATATTATTTTAAAATAAAAATGTTTTAACAATGTTTTCAAATTTACTTTATCTGTTTTTAAGGGAAAAAGTTTTTTAAAAAAATTTCACACTTATTTTATATGTTTTTCAGGATAAAAGTTCATAAAAGGTTTTCATGCATATTTAAAATGTTTTCAAAGAATATGAATTTCATATTTTTTTATTCTTATTTTATAACATTTCAATGAAAATGGATTTCAAAATATTTTCAAACCTCATTTAAATGTTTTCAACAGAAATGGTTTTCAACATTATGTTATGATTAATTTATATTGTTTCAACAGAATAGGTTTTCAAAAAAATTTCAAGATTAATTTATATGTTTTCCAAAAAATGCTATTCAAAAATATTTTTAGGCATACGTTTCAAATAAATGGTTTACAAATATTGTTTTCAAATTTCCATTATATGTTTTCAAAGAAATGGATTAAATTATTTCTTTAATATTATTTTATATTTTTTAAACGAAAATGTTTTAAAAGATGTTTCCAAAAATCTTATAAATGTTCTCAAGGAATGTTATTTTCGATATTCCCTTATAATTTTTCTTCTTTTTATCCATGATTATGGTTTTCAAAATATTTTATATTTTAAAATTAATTTTACAAATAAGAAAGGATCTTTTTTATAGAAATTATTTTGAATGATATTTAAAAGTTATTTTTCATCTATGATGAAAACTATTGGTGTTACTAATTCCTTTCTGAGGAAGTGATCCAAAGGTCCCATTCGTAATCATTCTCTGAATGGTTTATTTTTTTATAGAATTATGTTTATGAAAATCATTTCTATTTGATAAGTCATATGTTCGTGAAACCTGTTTATTTTTCATAGGTTATATGTTTATGAAACCTACTTGTTTTCATGGGTAATTCATTGATGAAATGATTATGAAACATTCTTCTTTTCTAAAAAGTTATGATATGATTAAATGTTTATAACACCCATTTCATTTCATGGGTTATCATGTTATGAATATTTATGAACTAGTTTGACACATATATATGATTTCATTATTAAATGTATGGGACCTATATCACCATAAAATGCATTAGATAAAGATTTATATCTCATGAGATACATATGGCTAGAATGGGGAGAGGACTTGGTTTAATAATGGATTTTTTTCTAATATGGTATTTAGAGAGAACCTTGATTCATAAGATGGTCATGGGAATGAACCATGACTACCATTATGGTATGGTAAGTTGAAACATACTACTAATATGGCCATGGAGTCAATGCCTTTAATTATATGTAAATAATTTAATATAATTATGTTGTTATGCGTCTTCAAAAAAATATATGTCTTAAACCTATCAAATTATTTCATGGATTACTCTCTTGATTCCATTATGATTCATATCTTATGTGCTTCTAATATTTATGAAATATATCATGTCTATGATCTTTTTTATATAGGGTATGATCTTATAATTTCATGATCGCATTCTCATACCCAGATTCTAATTTATGCTTACATATCTCCTTTGTTTACCCTTACCGATCATCTCAGCTCACCCATTTTTACATTTTTCCTTTCCCCAAGTTATAAATATATGTATTATATATGATATGTCTAAGAAGGTTTATAGTCATGAGGAACATATTTGGAGATATTTTATATCACTTATGTACCATTGTTTTTGTTTCACTATTTCCAAAGGCACTAAACGAATACGATCTTTGGGAATCTATTATTTAATGTATTAAGTATTTCTAAAAATTAATTTAATATTAATTTTTGAAAAGAGAGGTTCATTAAATTTGTTATCAGATAAAATGTTTAGTTAAACATTAGAAACTAGGATGAGAAAACATTAGTGAGATCCCTAGGGTTATTTTTAAGGATATTTCAAGGGGTATCTCTTAGGATACATCTAAGGATCAGTTAATGTATAGGAAAATGTCCTCAAAGAATTGTAAAGGATTAAAATAGTATTTTCCAAACAATTACATACCTATATAGATAATAAAAGTGGAAATGCCTCTATATTAGATATATATAGGGGTAAAAACCATAAAAAACTCTATTGAGCTACACTCATTTAGGAATGGGTGAACGACAGTTTTATGCCAGCACACCAGGATTGACACACCTGGGGTATATTAATTCAAAATTTAAAAACTCCTTATGAACCATCATGAAGGATTTAAATAAAATAAAATTATAAATAACCTATGATAAAACTAATGTTTCATAGATTAATGCATATTTCATGATTTAGATATCATATAATTAATTTCTCACGATTTTGTGGTTTTTAACATGATATGTGTTTCTCACACTATGATTTCTAGTTTTAATCAATAGAAGGGACTAGAAGGAAGTGGGTTAACATTGAATGTTTCAGATATGGAAATTATAGGATTTATAAAAATATACTTCTTGAGAGGAAATATCATGATGATTATTATGTGTATAGTATGAGTATTGGTTATACTCAATAAAGATAAATAGATTATGAATGGCATGAAAATGTTATGGGAATTTCATCTAGTATATCATACATTAAACATATGAAGAATGGTTAAATTGAGGTTGAGGAAACTTAAGGCATGATTTATATTTCATATTCTATGAATGAGGTATTAAGCAATAATTTGATCAAGCCTTAGTGATGGTTTAAGAATAAAGTTAGATGATATAAATTTATATGTTTTAGAATTCAAAGATTATGTTATAGGAATTCTGAAGTATTTTAGGATTTTTGTAGAAGTTTTATTTATTTATTTTCAATAATGTTTTAAATGATACTGATTAACTATAAAATTGATTTAATAAAAATATTAAATTACGATAAGGTAACACATAATATTTTCTTACGAGCGATGAAATGATATAATTTATGGACAAAGAGATGATGATATGGATATAGTAAATTGGGTATTATTTAATACCTCATAAGTAATAAAGTATTTATTGAAAAAGTGGGATATTATTTCATGGATGAAGTTTACACCTTCTTGGATGTAAGGAATATATACTGTTATTTTAGGGATAAGGAATCATGAATGTTTTTCAAACTTATTTATGGTAATTTAGGTTATTACCATGTTTTAAAAGAATATATGATTACGGAATTTGCCTATTTGAAATGTGACAACCAATAGCTACATTATGAAATATGAGGCGATCGATGTTAAGATGATTTAGTGACCGTCATTATAATGTTTTGGGCTGCCTTCTCTATAAAGGATTATAAGGTTAACCGTTTATGGAATGTTTTATATTAAACTTAGGTTGAGGTTTTAGAGATTAAATTATTATCTCCCCATATAACGATTTATGCATATTTAATAAATTCTTATAACCTTTTAATTTCAATGAATATATATGGAATAAACTATAATTATATTTATGGATCTCATGATCTGTTAATGCTTCACGAATGAAAAATTCTCCTTTATTTATTAGAATAATAGATAATGTGAAAGGTTATTAAGGAAAAAACGGATAGGGTTTTCCAAAAAACATGTAAAATAACATCTCATGAAAATTCTTCAACTTTTTTAAATATTTTCATGAAATAATAGTTTATCAATTTATCATCATTTTTTAGGTTTTCAATTTCATTTTTCAAGCCTCCTTGGATTCTGGATTTGTGATTTTTAAATTTCTCCTAATCAAGTTCCCTATAACTCTCCATCATAACATAATAGTTATATTTCTTATCCATGTCCATTTTTTCACTTTCCACCTATCTTATCCCATGTGGTATCCTAGTTATGAGTTACATTGGGTAACCTGTATTTTACTAACATTCTCTTTGTAAAGGATTTTATAGTATTCATTTTTAGTATGTGTGTTTCTATGGAAGGAACATTCAATTATTAAACCTTTAATAACATATAAGAATATTAATGGAGAAATTCATATTAAAGAGGGTACAATGTAACACCCCAAGATTCAGTGAAATATCTTTTTCTAAATTACATTAATATTTTTGATATTTTTCATTTCACACAACACTAAATATAGTTATTTTTATATAAAACACCAAGTTTGGATTGATTTATACCCAAAACCAATTTAATCTTGGATAATACACAACACATCGATTAGATTTTGGTACATGTAGCACTATGTTTGGCTTGTATTGCACAAAATATCGAGTCCCTTCATTAGCTTGTGTTACACACAGGGCAGAGTTTTTACTGAACTACAATATAATATTAATATGATTATTAAAATAATATTATATCTACCACCTAGAAGATTAAATGGAAATTAGGAATAAGAATAAATTAAATTTTCAAAATATTATTTACACATGTGTATAAAACTAATCTTTGTTTATCGATTAGTATATGTGAATGTAAGAACTATTTAAAAATAATGAAAATAATTTTCTACAAAAATTTTTCTTCGATATAAAAATAAAAATTTTATATAAATAAATTAAAAAAACTATAATATATTAATATTTTCAATAAAATTTATAAATTATATATTTATTCAATATATTTTATACTCATCAAATAATGTTTAAAGGAATAAATCCAATATTATGAATAAAAATATATTTTTTATAAAAGGTAATTTAAACACCTTTTAAGGGAGAACCCATTTTAAATATATTTATTGACCCTCTTATTATTTTTATTTGAGAAAATAAACTTTATTTTTTAAAGAGTAATATAAAAATTTTCCTTGGGTAAATTTTTGGTATTTTTCTAAGATGTTTCATATTTTGATGAATAGTGTAAAACACTGAATTTTAATTCAATAAATCTATTTCATATAATATATTTATATAGTTAAATTATATTTTAATTAGGATTTAATCTATAATTATACTAATAAATCATCAATTAATTAAATTAAGGTTATTGTAACCAATTTCACTTCAAAAAGTGATATAAAATATTTCAAACTTTTGGACATTTTAAATTTAAAAATCTATTGTCTCATCCTATTTGTGGGGTTAAATTTAAATTAATTTCTTCCAATTATATAATTATAATTTGGAAAACTTGATTCCATATTTTGAATAAAAAATTATAATGTATAATAAGGTCAAATTATTTTTAAACAAATTAGTGAATGTCATTTAAATTAATTACATGAATTAAGAGAAAAACTACCTTAGAAAATGACTAAAGCCTAAACATAATGTGAAAAATGGAATATACACTTTTAAAAATGCCTTTTAATATTCATATGTAACCCCTATCATCCCTTTTACCTAATTTTTACCATTAATGTACCCACTTTATAAGGGAAAATGTGGGTGGAATTCCCTTTTCAGAAATTTGCATGAATGACACTCCTCTTATACTACAAAAAGGTAATCACCCCACTAGCTTATTAACACCTATAAAGATCATTTGTCTCACTAAAAAACTGATAACATATTATAAAAATATCCCTCCTATAATCCTATAATTCCTCATATTTTGAGAAATCCAAGCAATGAATCCCTTTGGTGAAAACCATGTGGAGTTACCCAATGAATAGGTAGCATCCTTCCTCAAGATCCTTTATTTTATTTTCATTATCAACCACCTCAACTATTATTATTCCATGATTATAAATCATCCCCTATGTCCTTAATATAATTATATTTTTTATATTTTAGGGGTTTTACCTTCACTTACAAACACTTCAATCTAATTGGTAAGAAATATAACTTTTGTTTGTATGGAGGACTACCACCTCGCATAACATTATTGCTTGTTTTTCCTTTACCACCTATCATAAGTGTGAATTATGATGAAAAACTATTTTTATATGATATATATAAGATATTTATTATATTTATTATTTCTTTATTCTTATTTAATTATTATATAAAACATAACTTCATTCTTTCCATTTTGTGTAAATATGATATCTTTGTTTGTTGATGTGTGGACTACCGCCTCCTCAAATAGATGTGATTCGTTCACACATTACAAGAAATATATTAAATATGGTTTTAGTAAACATATTTGAAAATTATGAAATTATAATTATACTATAATTATATTATAAACATATATTTTATATTTACCATTTTTTTATTAAACCAAAATTAAAATGGAAATAGTGTTCATGCGAACGTACGACTTACCGACTCCATGAAAAATATATTTCATTTATATTTTTAACTTTTATAGATTTTAAAAAATATTTTTATACATAATATATATTACATTTATATCTTGTTTTAAATTATTTGAATATTTAAATCATGATATAAAAAGAAGGATCAATATTAATAAGTCAAATCATATATGAAAAACAAAGAGGATATTACCTGAAATGTTACATTAACATGGAATTGTTAATAAATGGGTAATATAAAGTAATAATAAAATAATATATGGAATTATATATAATGATATTTTTCTTTAATAGTTTTATAATAAACCTATATTTATTATTTTGAAGGTTTATATGAGTACAACAAGAGTCAAGACATATGGTCAATGTTTTATTGTCTCACTTTTAATTCTATGAGACTTATGCCTTATTCACTACTTGTTTATTTTGTGGGGTGTATATACTTACAATTAATGAATTCTATTCATCATATAATAAATTTTATAGATATTTATGTATCCATTTGAATGTATTTATTTTATCGGTTTTATGTTTCGAATGTTATCAAATCAGTAATTTATTTTGTCTTAATTCGCCTTTATTGAGACACATACCCTGTTATGCATCTATGTTTTATATGAGGTGTATAAATTTACCATTGACATTATATATCAATAATATACTTTATTACATGATATTTTATTCTATATTTTTTTTCATTTTCACACATGGGAATTATTATTAAAATTTACCAAGTGGTAAGTGTTTATTGCAACTATATCATTGTTTATCATCATTTTTTATAATTATGATACCATTGATGAAACATTATGTCCCATATTACCGAAAAACACATTAATTTACTTCTCATATGGTTATTCGTGATATCTATTATAACCATTTTCCACTCTTTGGTACTTATGATAATTAAGAAAGTGATTTTAATAAAATTTAACTTTATCTTCCTCTTCGAACAAAAATCTATGTTCTTTCAAAAAAATATTTTCTTAATAAAACTAAAAAGTGTTATAATATTCTCTAAGGATGTTTATAATAAATATTTAACCTTTTAAAAAAATGGTTTATAAAAAATAATCGTCATGTAATTTTATTATCGAGTCACTTTTATAAAAAAAATAACTGTGCAAAAGGAATGTTCTTAATGCATGGATTTATAATCCATCATGGTCATCCTTAATTTTATACTGATTTTTCGAGTTTAAAATAATTTTTTTAAGACAAATAGCATCATAATATTCTGGAAAATCATTGTTTTTAAACAGATTTCAAATAAAAAAATAAAAAAAAAATATATTATGTTTAAAAAATGTTTTATATTATTTTCAAAGATCCCTTCATATTATTTAAAAAGGATGTTTTTAGAGAAAATTATTTGAATTATTTCAAAACATATTTTAGAATTTGTAAAATTATTTTCAAAGAAAATATTTTTCCAAACATTTTCAAGAATATTTTATATGTTTTAAAGGAAAGTGGTTATTAAGTTGTTTTCAATATTATTTTATATATTTTCAAGGGAAAATGTTTTTAAAATATTTTCAATCATATTTTATATCTTTTCAAGGAAACAATTTTTCAAAATAATTACAAGATTATTTTATAAGATTTCAAGGAAATGGTTTTCAAAGAAATTTCAACATTCCTTTATTTGATTCAAAGAAATAGGTTTTAAAAAAATCAATCATCCTTTATAATTTTTCAAAGAAAAATATTTGAAAGTTTTTTTTAAGCTTCCTTTTCTTTGAAATGGTTTTCAAAAATTTATTTCAATATTCCTTTATAATTATTTAATGAAAATGTTTACAAAACATTTTCAATCTTATATTATATGAAGCCATGGAAAAAGTTTTTCAAAATGTTTTTAAGATTATTTTATATTTTTTCAAGGAAAATGGTTTTCTAGTAACCTTTATAAGTTTTCAAATTTAAATTTAATGATATGTGTTTAAAAAGGTTTTATGTTTTAAAAATAATCTTTTAAATATGAATGGATATTTTTCTCAAGAATTGTATTTAAAATATATTCCAAAAAAATTACATCTAAGATGAAATTAATTAGTGTTACACATGCATTTCTAAGGAAATGATCCAAAGTTTACATTTATATTGTTTCTTTGAATAGTTTATGTTTTTATGGTATGATTTTTATGAAACCTATTTCTATTTCACAATTTATATGTTTCTAAAACACCTTTCATTTTCAAGGGCTTTATGTTTATGAAACCTGATTCTTTTTATAGGTTATTCTTTGAGGAAATTATTATGAAACCTATCTATTTTCCATAGTTTATTATATTATTACATGTTTATGATACCCATTTAATTCATGGGTTATGATATGATGAATGTTTATGATCTAGTGACACACATGTGTAAGATTTAATTATGAGATGGGTGGGACATTTATCTCCCTCAAATGTATTGGATGAATATTTATATCTTATGAGATAGACATGGATATAATGAGAAATAAACTTAGTTCAGTAAAAACATTCTACTAAGATGGTCTAGGTAGTGAACCTTGACTACTAAGATGGGCATATGTGTGAACCATGACTACCAATGTGGTGTAGGGATTAAACCCATTATACTAAGATAGCCTTGACAGTGATACCATAACAACTATGGAAATAATTTTATAGGTTTATCTGTCTAATAAAAATTATATGCCTTAATCCTATGTCATTACTTCGTGGATAATGCACTTGATTAACTTATGATTCATGTCTTATGAACTACTGATATTTATTACATGGTTCATGTTTATGAACATTGTTATATAGGTTATGATATTATAATGTCATGATCAAGCTCTCATAACCTTATGCTCGTGTTTATGCTCAAATATCTTCTTTTATTTACTCTTATTGAGCATCTGAGATGACCCCTTTTATGTTTCCATTACCCAGGTTATAAAGATATGTATTTTGTATGATGTGTCTAAGGAGGGTTATATATATGAAGAAGCTATTGGGATATAATTATGATCACTTCTGTACTAGTTTTTTTTTGAAGAAGGTGGTGCCTTGGTCAAAGACTAAATCACAAATTATTTTAAAAAGGAAAATTTGTTACATGAGTCTGAAAGAAGGAATCTTATTACAATCTTTATCATAAATAGGGAGTAAATCAACATGCAAGTCATCCAGCCAAGTTATGTCATGGAAGAATCTCTTATTCACAGGACTATCTATAACCATGTTCTCTTTACGAAAGGTATGAGTGATAATGTAGCAGATCTCCAGAAGTGAAAAAAGACAGTTCATACAACATGTTGTAAGCGACTAGGAAAGATGCACCACACCATTACAAATAGCATGGACAATAGTGGTTGGATCACATTCAATCTAATTATTGTTCAAAACCTTTTTATTTTCCAATAAAATGGAATAGATTACACTTAAAATTTATTCTTGTAGAGATGAGGTTATTCTGCAGCTACCAAATAAGCATCTGAGACACTATCCAAGGTACTTTTTGAAAATAGAACCAGAACCCGAGGGTCCTGAATTTCCTTTAGAAGAGTCATAATCATTAACTTTAATCCACCTTAGGATTGGGGCCTGCTAGAACACCTCAAAAGTGTGTCTTGTTTGATGATAAATTACATTAATCTGAAGTTGTTGGAGGATGTAAAACTCTTTAACATTTTTTTCACAATTAGATTTCTGAATCAAGGAAGCTTCTCGAATGGTAATGAGAATCCATGCCTGACCTATATTTAGACTAGATGATCAATTATTATGGAGAATATCAATTCTATCATACCAGGTCCAAAAATTAATTTAATGTTAATGTATGAGAATTGAGGGATGATAAATAAGGGTTTGAGTATAACATAATTGGTCACTACTAACTATGACCATAAAATAACTAGTGAATAGTGAATGATCAGGCATAAGTTTTAAAGGTAATAAATTAATATATAAATATATAAATAAAAAATAAAAAATTGAAAAAAACATTTGATCTTAGGCATAATATTTACACATAAAGTCAGGGCTACTAACATCATCCCATAGTAGTTCATTTATAATTAGGGAAATAGTTATCATAAATTATTTCATTACAAGGTTCATAATAAAAGAAAACATAACTAGGAAAGAATAATGTAATTGATGGGTGATCCACCGAGAATTAATATCATACAATTTAAATCCATTGTCTCATCAATTCAACTATGACATTACATAAACCACAATCTAGGAGAATTCATGAAAATCAAAACTTGTCATTATATAAATAGAATCTGTGTAAACACCAGTATAAGGAATTAAGAGTATCTTAATTGACTAGAATCTTGGTCCATAGATTTCTGATTCTGCCTCATATGATGTATATGAATCTAGATATATCATCATACAACATTCATAAAGGTACTGTAAGGGAATCCAAAACACTAATTTATGACATTCAATACATTAAAAACAACATAAATCCAAGGATCATCCACCCCAAGGATTTCATAGTTATCAATTGGTTATGATTCCATGGAATCTCTTAGAATTCCTTGGGTTTAGACTACCTTATATCTAATGATACATCCTCACCTTTATTTCAAGAGAGTCCCCTAAGGGAATCAACACTCACTCCAATTATTACATTGATTTCATATCTAGAAAAACATACAAGTGATGGTACCAAAGGAATTTCACACGTAACAAAATTTACACAAGGAAACCCCATTTATTGAATATAATGACTATAACATTTGCCCATATTATTTCACTATCTCACGTACCCTTTCTTAAATTAATTTGAATTTTCTAAAGGCTTAATTTTATAGATTCACATGTTATGAGGGAAAAAATAGATACATATTAGAATTCCTTTTAAACAAAATAATCATGTAAAATCTTTTATTAAATTGTAAAATCCATTTTACAATTTGAGGATTCCAAACCAAATGTCCCATTTGAATGGAATAACCTTTTTCCTAAATAAATTAGTGGTTATAAAATTTAAATTTAAATACAATTATTGACATTATAAATTTTCATTCATCCAATAAACATATATAACCATTATTTACCCCTGACATATTAAATACTAAATCCCAACTATGTTCATCTCACAAAGGATACCATTTTCCTAGTGACCATGGTATATCATAGTTGGTAACTAACTACGTTGAAAAAAAATTAAAATTTTTTAATTTAACTTTATTAAATAGTCAAAAAATTTATCTTGATGAACCATTTATATAAATAGAAAATAGCTAGAGTTTGGGATGTATTTTATGTAAATACTCCCTTGTTTAAAAATACAATAAACATTAACATTAATCTTTTAAACCAATAAATCTAGAATATCACAGACTAATGACCAATGGTAAAACCAACCACGAAATTAACTCACATTAGAACAACCAAACTAATAAATTTTATTAAATTTAAATTAATTATAAATATATAATTAATTAAACTATAAAATGCATAGGTATAAGTTGAAAAACAATAACCAGGTACTCCTACTACACCCAAACTGAGATTAACCTCCTATAGAGGACGATTCCAACATCTGGTCTCTCACCAGAACATATTCTTTATCAAAAAAATCCAGTAAAATCATAAAATATAAATAATTTAGCTTTAAAAACTTGAAAAATCTTGTGACCGCTTTCATATTATAGAATAATGTTCAACTATGTGAAAACACTACCCTATGATTCCCTTAATCCAAGAAACCTAAAATACCCATCATATTATAATTATTCCTTCATCTTTTGTGTGAATCCACCTTTAAATCTATTTTCGAGAAATCAAAATATAGAAGTTAAAATGTGAATAAAAGGAAAGGGGATTATCCGGAGGATGAAAATACCACATATTTCAAATAATGATAAACTAAATCACCCCATGAAGAAGGGGAATGAAGTGAAAGTAAGGGGGAACTCTATGGTACTCACAAACCCAAAAGACAAGTGGGATGGGGGGGTCACCCCCCCCCCCCCTAAAAACCTTATGGGTATAGAATGGATATCAACCCCTTGAAACCCCCACCAAAAAACAGGTAGAATCCACTGGCTGGATAGTTGATTCAGGCAGTGGATCATTCCATAGACAGTTTCTATAAACTATATAGTTATGGTATATTATCAATATGGTGGACACCTTTTGGCCAAAATGTTATATGGCCTGGCTACTGGTTGGATAGTGGCTATAGGATACAACCCAGGCCTCTCAAACTATATCTAGATCCATACATTCTCCATGAGAAACCTACACACCTTGAAATATAATCCTAAAATACAATTTTGAGGTGTTCTTACCATTAAGAATTACATTTGATCCTCGATTCTAAAAATACCTATTAAATAATTAATTTTTTCAAGGTTGTATATAAATTTAAGTGTTTTGATTTACATGGGGTATTAAAATCTCCCCAACATAATGCTCATTATCCTTTATATTTCATAATAGTCATCCACTTGAATCTCCAAATCTATGTAAGTAGTTAGTTTCACTGAAAGGATGTGTTCCAATATTTAATTTCCAATACTCTTCATGAGATAACCCTTTAATTTCTCTCACACGATCTATCAAATTCAACCCACCTATTTGTTTCAACATCAAAATACTATGAGAGTAGTCGCCCACACTTATTAAACCTCACATACTTGAGGTATCTCATTCAACCGATCAATTGGTCCAAGGTGATCCCCACTATAAGAAAAGTGTATTATAGACTAATTTTTTCCACTAAAAATGTATACCATATGAATTTCCTAATAAAAACCAAACATTAATTACAATGATTCTACTTGATGTGTGTTCATAACCACCATTCCCATCATCTATGAAAAATTGGTTACCATGCTGGTACTCCACAATATTCCAAAATTCAAAAACAACTAAAATAATCACTATTTTCCATGAACATATCCAATAAGAATTTATTTCCCTCAATATGACTAAACTATCATCTATGAAATTCACAAAATACTCCAAAAAATCATCATACGGTAATATTAGGACTACCATGTCAAACTATAGTCAAAAACTCAGGTAGGACCTTTCACTAGTCGATAATTTCCCAAAAACACTCAACGTTATACATAGAGGTTCCACTATACTAATTTAACAAGATACCTTAAACCCAAAATTTATTCATTGATCATATGAACACGCCCACTGAATTTTGTAAAAAAATATCATTGACATCGCATTATTATACCAAAAATTTTCCAATTCCACCATTGTTCCATATCACTAAATTCAACACATCCCCAGTCGGGTCATGGTTGGATCACCATAATAAATCCCAAGCAAGAGAATGGAACTCAGACATAAACCTATAATACTTATGAGGTCAAACATAATATTATTTGAGAAATATATATAATTAATCATCATTTACCCACTGTAATAAAACTTCAATGACATAATCCCATTGGTCGATCTCACACACCCCTAAACCTTCTCAAATGAGGGTCACAAGACCAAGGTCAAGAAGACACACCCCACCATAGGACTATCCTTATATTGCATCACATAACCAATTTAAGATATCAATGACCCATGATCTCTCCATCATGATACATGATGGCCTGATGAGTCGAAATATCTCACCCTAAGAACCATTATGTGAGGTAACTAAATTCTCACTTTAAAATTATTGAAAATTAGAGAAATGAAAGATATAAACCCCAATAAACAACGAGAATCATATATTGGAATGATTGAGGTAAAATCCCACACCATTTGGCTTATACATTATAGTTTTCTATAGTGTTTATCAAATGGGTCTCATTGAAACAAAAAATGTAGCACTCCTCATAATATGTTCTCCCTAAACTTAAATATCAACCATATATGATCTGATTAAGGATTAATCATGATCACCCATGTTAGTGAATCAAATTTATCCACATATTTTACTCTATCAACTAAACATCACCATTCACCCACAAAATCCTCAAGTAGTCAAACTCATAATCCTATTATTATATTTGGACTAGACATCATTCCACAAATGGATTCTTCTCACATATCATTCATTAGTGTACACTCTATTACCACCAAAACCATAATCATTACAACAAACCACATACCCAAAATGGGTGTACCTCTATGATTCCATTGAATCTTGTAAATTTTATACTCTTACTAACCTAAACCAAATACCTATATTTTAATCCAAAAAGTCACATCTCATAAAAACTCAGGTTTAAATATATAGCCACTGTTATTGATTCTCTTATATTCCAATTTAACCGTATTTATAGAACCCTTGTAGATTATAAATCATGTTTGCCTTACTAAATCATAAATACCCACATTACCACTTAAAACTAATGAATCTTTCATAAATTCAACTGGTACTTATTCATAGTCTCACTGTGCTTCTAATGGAACAATATATGTCAATAGGGTAAGGTAACATATCAGTTATAACCTCAGTAACCATATAGACTACCAAAAAATAACTCTTATATTTTATTACATTTAAAGATCACTGGGAATTTCTAAAATCCTCACAGAATCCCCTTTTGATAATTTTCATATCCACTTACAAGGCATCCTTGATTTATCTAAATCATGGAAGATAAACCTAAAATGTGTATTCATCCCCAAAACATCATTTGATTCTACAGACACCTCCAATATAAATTCTTGTGCTAAGATATCTAATAAAGAATTTTTTCACATAACTCTAGTTATTTTCCTATAACCCATGGTTCCATACATTTAACCCATTAGAAAATACACAAGGATTAACATTACTAGGAATCCAAATGATCATATGCTTCCCTAGACTACCCAAAAAAAATGAAGGCACACTAGAACATTCCTAAAAAACGCAAAAATTAATAACATGAAAAAAATACATACCCAATACCACACTTTGGGTACTCATCTAACATGCCAAAATCTTCCACCTAATACTCATGTGTCTAAAGTAACTCATAAACCCAAACACCCAGACTCATGGCTCCCCCAATAAAAAACAAGAAACATCCACCCCAAAAACAAAAGTCAAACTTAAGAAATTCATTGGGCTCTACAAACCTAGCCCACACACCAATATATGAATAGTTCAGTATATTTTAGATAACACTGACTCTAGTCCCTATTTCACATGTAATCAAAAAATTTCATGCCAACCATTAAAAAACATGGATTCATACATAAGTTTATTTATATCTCATCTTTCCCATTCTCAGACACACAAATTACTAACATCACGTGTATTCACAAAACCCTGATAAGGGTTCCAGAAGCTAGTTTCCATATCAATTACTTTCACCTAATAGTTCTATATCCTTTACAAGCTACACAGTTTATAATTTTTTATTCTTACCAAAATATAAAGTTTCTATTAAAAGTGGTTTAGTTATATGTAATATAAGAAACATGTTAATGTGGAAAACATTATATATATTATACTTTTAACATTATTTATTTTAATCTATATTGTTGGCGCCAAAAATGTGGCCCGAAAGGAAGGAACGAAAAAGACAGTCGGAGCGCTGCCTCGCGAAGCACAGCCGCGAAGCACAGCCGCAAAGCCCCGCCGCGAAGCGTCCCAACCATGGCGGCCCCGCGAAGCTCCAGAGGCGGTAATCATCCACGAACCGGTTTGACGTTCGCAAGCCGCCGCGAAGCTCCAGAGGCGGTAATCCTCCGCGAACCGGTTTGACGTTCGCGAGCCGCCGCGAAGCTCCTGAGGCGGTAATCCTCCGCGAACCTGTTTGACGTTCGCGAGCCGCCGCGAAGCCCCGAAGGCGACGCGCGAGCCCTACTTCGCGGCACCCCTTCCCTATAAATACTCGACTCCCCCTGAGTCCCCGGGACGGACAATCCGACCTTTCGCCTTCTCCTCTCCCGAATCGCAAAGCACGCTTTGCCCCGGGAATCATGAGCTCCGCGAGGTATTTCTACTTCGCGAGACGACTCTGATTTGTTTCATTTTGATCCCCTCTTCCGAGAGGGATGCCCTTCGCGAAGCTCAAGGGCGTTCGCAACGGAAGGGGATTCCCAAGGGAACCCGGGCAGCCGCGGAGCACTTGTGCTTCGCGAAACACCCAACCCATACGAGTAATCCCTATGCTAAGGCAGGATCGCTCCACTTCGCGAAGTACATTGCTTGGCAGGACCCTGCTTCGCGAACCATTCCTTCTTCACGAGGCAGTGCTCCGCGAACACTATTCCACTTCGCGAAGCACCTCCCACTCCCACCTATGCCCCATGCTAAGGCCAAGGCACCCCACATCGCAAAGCACACTCCTCTGCTTAGCGATTCCTCTTTCCGTACGACCCTCCAGGTTTGCACGATGTGATTTTAAAGTCCCATGGATAACACCTCCCGTAGCGTTGCTTCGCCTAATGCTTCTTCGCATAGGCACGCTAACGGCTATTGCTTCTTCGCATATCCATGCTAACGTGGACCCCTCGATGGTTCCTCCCACGACCCACCTTTACCATGGCCTTACCGGCACCTTCCCTTCCCCAAGGACCAGAGGGTACCGGTTATGTAAGCCCTAGGGGTGTGGAGTGAACCCACCTCGTCCGAGCTGCAGGACGTTAAACTGCCAAGCACCACTTCCTCAACACATGACGTTAAACTGTGACCCAACCTCGTCTCCCTCACGAAGGGTCCCCCCAGCTCGAACATTCATTACACCACTCGTCTCCACGGGAATGGAACTCTTCCGCACATGGAATGAGATTCTCCTTGTCGGAGTAGTGTATGTTCGCAGGGGAAGGGTCGCCTCAGAGCGTAAACCCCTAACCTTTGGTACGGATGATTGCACCCGTGCATCTCGGTACTTCCCCCACTACCAAGGTCAGTGGAGGACGTGATAGGGAACGAGGCAACTCCCATCGTCGGACCAAGGTCCATCTTCCCCACGCTTTGCCGCGCCATGGGCCTCCATCCTGGAGTAAGTCCCAACACCATGGGCCGCCCAACGCGTAAGCCCCTCTTCGCTTCTCACGGACGCACCCTTCGCGACGTGATCGTTAGGTCTGTGCAACCTCTTGTTTCTCACACCGAGCATGACTCACGTGGGCTTAGAGTGAGCACCGACCCTGACAGAAACCCCTTTCGAACTACGGGGACTTTGATCCGTGTCAAGGCATGGTACGTAGGAAGCCTCCACGAGGGTCAAGCCCACCCACAGTGGACCAAGGTCTACTTTCACATCGGTTCACCGACAAAACCCTTTCGAACTACGGGGACTTTGATCCGTGTCAAGGCATGGTACGTAGGAAGCCTCCACGAGGTTCAAGCCCACCCACAGTGGACCAAGGTCTACTTTCACGTCGGTTCACCGGCGAACCCCTTTCGAACTACGGGGACTTTGATCCGTGTCAAGGCATGGTACGTAGGAAGCCTCCAAGAGGTTCAAGCCCACCCACAGTGGACCAAGGTCTACTTTCACGTCGGTTCACTGACAAACCCCTTTCGAACTACGGGGACTTTGATCCATGTCAAGGCATGGTACGTAGGAAGCCTCTACGAGGTTCAAGCCACATTGCTCGGTCGTTCATTCACGTAGAGTTTCATCTTCGTCCAGCATGACGTTAAACTACACTTTGGTCCAGTGGTAAGCCATTGCGACCCACCACCTGAACTACGAGGTCTTTGATCCATGTCAAGGCATGGTACGTAGGAATCCTCCACGAGGTTCAAGCCCACCCACAGTGGACCAAGGTCTACTTTCACGTCGGTTCACCGGCGAATCCATTTGAACTACGAGGTCTTTGATCCATGTAAAGGCATGGTACGTAGGAAGCCTCCACGAGGTTCAAGCCCACCCGTTGCTCATTCACGTCAGGTCCCATTCCAGTCCAGCGGTAAGCCGTTGTGACCACCTGAACTACGAGGTCTTTGATCCATGTCAAGGCATGGTACGTAGGAAGCCTCCACGAGGTTCAAGCCCACCAATAGTGGACCAAGGTCTACTTTCACGTCGGTTCATCGACACACCCACCCGTCATTTCTTCACGCCGGGTCCCATCTTCGTCCAGCATGACGTTAAACTACACTTTGGTCCAGTGGTAAGCCATTGCGACCCACCATTTGAACTAAGAGGACTTTGATCCATGTCAAGGCATGGTACGTAGGAATCCTCCCATAGGTTCAAGCCCAACTCCCCCCGAACCAAGGTCCAGCTTCACGTCGGTTTACCGGCACCATCCCGAATTACGCGGACTTTGATTCCCTGCCACGGGGATACGTAGGAAGCCTCGTCAAGGCTCAAGCCCAACTTCACTATCGCCCCCTGCGATGGTCCCATTTCACTCTCATCCGTCTCCGCTAGACGTTAAACTCGCGGCATACCCTGTGTTGAACACGGGAAGCTGAGGAAAACCTCAGATACGTGTCTATGACATGTAATTCCCCGCGCTCGATGTGGGATGCCTCGGGCTTCCACGCCCTCGAGAAGCCTTGTGACCAAGGATGTCAGACAGACATGCCAGGTACCCCAGCATCCAGACACGCTACTGATGCCTCAACGTGACTACTCCCCTGGCCGAAGGTTGCTGCCCTGACTAGACCCTTTGGAATGTCCCGACAGAAGCAGCGTAATTAACCGGCGCCCATGGAAACATGGCACTGGGAAGAGTTTCACGAACTATGTATTAAATCTATGAGGGAGACCCGGACTAGGTGACGAGTTCTGAGGAGGAATCCACGGAAGGAAGAACCGACATCCCATCATCCCGTTTCGATCAAGGAGCAGACGTACCTGAACAAGGAACGAATGCCGCCCGCCTTTGGAAAGCGGGAATGCGGGGCAACAAAGCCGCGCGTCCCCCCTTGACGGACGGATGCGCGCGCGCCCCGGCGAAAGCGTCGGAAACAGAAATGGTGAACCCGACGTGAAATTCTTCTCCTCAGCATGGAGATTAGTAGCGTTCGAGACACCAGTAGATTGACGTGTCACCGGATTCAGATATCTGTTGCCTGGTCCCGCCAAGCAAATAGCGGGCCTGTCGTGAAACTCACCGGCAGTCGGGGTAGTAGAACGTGGGGCACTCCGCTCTGAAGCGTGTTGGCGTGGATCCTTCTCACAGAAGTGGAGGATGGAAGAACGCTGGGGCACTGGCTGTCAATCCTTTTCCTCTCAGTACTGATGAGTTGATCCCTTCGCTTGCCAGGAACCAGGTTGCTATTTTAGAGATGCGGTCACCATCCGCTCCTCGCCCGCGCAGGGGCAGGGGCAACACCACGACGGCCACTCCACATGGCGCCACCACCGCCACGACGGCTGCCACATCACGGAATACGGGACGTCCACGTCCCCTTTCCCCATCAAAGGTCATCCAACGAAGGGTGATCAACAGCCTCGTGCGCAGGTACGAGGAGGAAGGGGTCATCCCGACCAAGGATATGGCCCGCTTGGACCTGGAGGCCTCTAGGCCCCACCGTCAACGCCGCCCTAACAGGCCGCGCAGGGAGCCCCTGATCCCCACACAGACATTCAACCATTTTGGGAGCCTATCTCCGGAACGCCTGGACGACTCTTCGCCTTACGCTGAAGAGGCAGGCGTTGTCCGGCTCAGTCCGCTCAGGGCCCCGACCCAGGGCCCCCAGGCGAGAGCTCCCGTCCGGCCACGTCAGCGCCGTCGTCCGGCCCCGCGGGAAGAGCAGGCAGACTACATCCCTGCACCACCTGCACCGGCCCGCCTGAACCGACGTCAGTGCCGGGCCCGGGCTGAATACGCTCGCCTCGCCGCGTCCACGTCGACAGCTACAGTGGTCCGAGCCACCGCCGACATACATTATGAATCCCCCGCGTACATTGAGCAGGGGCACCCTTTCTCCCAACCAGGATCGAGACCCCAACCGCCCCACGGGCAGGATGGGTTGACTCTTCGGGTTGCAGGCCCAAGTAGTGATCGCCGAGAGCTAACCCGCGGTGATGCCACCCCGTACGGAGGTCCTCCCCGTACCACTACTCCACAGAGCGTGGGCCTTCCCCGCTCCGAGGTTCTTCATGGAGGCATGCCTCGTGCTGCCCCCATCCTGTAGGAAGACCTGCCCCGTGGCAGTGATGCTCAGCGCGGAAACATTTCCCGCGCCCGCTGTACGGGGTATGGGGTCCATCCTTCTGAAGGCACCGTCCATCCGGTCCTTCCTCAACGTGGGGGTCCCCCCTACGTCCTCTCTACAACTGGAGAAGGTCCTCCTCGCCCCAGCAACTCGAGGGGTGAAGGTCAGCCTCGCTCCACTCGCATCGACCATGGAGGTCTTCCCCATGCTCCTGCCAGTGCCAATAGAGGCCCCGCCCACATGGGTACTGTTCATGGAGGTCCTCCCCATGTACCCTTCGACATTTGCCCTGGTGCCCCTCGCACCCCTGCTGTCTCAAGTGGGGGCCCTCTCCTCCACGGCGCCAGCACCGCCCCAAGGCTGCCTGATAGGGGTCAACCCTGTCTCGAAGAGCCACCCAGGGGCAGAAGAGCGGGTCGTCGCCGCCACAAGAAGAATCCTGGGAAGGCCCAGGTGGAGATCAAACCTGCCCGCTTCTCCGATTCGGAAGCGGAATGCGATTCAGTGATGTAACCGTCTCCCAGATCCTCTGTATCAAGGACTGGGGCAGGAACCAGACGCGTCAGCCTCGTTCTCCCAGAATTTGAGGTCCACCGAATTCCCGTCTCTCTCCGCAGGTACATCCAGGAGGAAGAGATTCTGAGAACTTCGCAGGTTTCGACCGCGCAGTCACCGCCATCGTCACCCGAAGCGCCCTCTACCTCTACTCGGGATCACGAGGAGCTGTTTTGGGGGTCAACGGTGGTAGAGCCACGACATGATCGGACACCGGTAACGGAGATTCCCGTACCCGAAGCAGTGGCGGTTAGCCCGTCTTATCGGGACATTGTGGTTAGGTCACCTCGCTCTTCAGAGGAAGGCCCGGAATTTGGTGGCCAGTCTGCTCGCTTGCCGTATTCTCCACCGCCGAGTTTGCTATCCCAGAGGTCTGCCTCGGTACCGCTACTGGTCCCTCAGCCGCCCCCGGTTGATGAGTGGGGTAACGTAGGGCCGAACCCCGAGGACGAACCCAGGAGATTTTGGAGTATTCTTGCAGCGGACTACTTCCCAGAGAAGTTCTGGCCCACGGCGGCGCTGAATTTCCGCGTACCCGAGTCGCTTACCCCTGAAGAAGTGGGATTCTTTTGTCGAACCCTCTGGGAAACGCACTTCCGCCTCCGCTGTGAACGGGTAGTGTACCCCAGGAGTCGAGAGAACTTCGAGGAGATTGGAAAACAGTGCCTCCTGATCGATGCAGCGGCGCTCCTTGTGGCCCAGCACCCTGAGTCGCCCGGTCACCAGAGTGCCCTCCAACGAAAATGCCTTCAGAGTTTCAAGGCACTCCGCAAGATCGTCAGGGAAGCCACCCCCCATGTGCAAGTCCGTGGGTGGGGACACTATGCTGCCCTTCTGTTCGATCCTATTCGATGACAACCCGATTCGCTATGCGACATCGAGGACATGCCCTCAAGAGGGGTCACAGTCCACATGGCCGACGTTGTGGACAGGGAAGACGAACTGGAACTCCTAGATGGAGACTTCCCCCCAGAGGGTGCACCGCCACTACTCGACCCATCAGGGAGAGTCACTCGTCAGCAGAGGAACCTGCTAGGCCTGCCCGTACCCACCGAGTCACTGGTACTCAGTCGAAACACCGGCAAAGGTAAAGAGAACGTCGGAACCATCAATCACTCCGACCCGTCCGCCTCTGTGCAGAAAACGGATGAGGATCCTGAGAAGGCCGCGTTACGCCAGCAGCTCGCTGAGCAGAAGAGGCTGGTTGACGAACTATTGGCTGAGCGCGCCGCAGAGCGGCGACCCGACTATGGTAATCCCAGGCCGGGGCAGCAGGGGCAGGAACAATTTCCCCCCGGTGAGATGCCTCCGGGCAACCCTGATCATGCTACTGCCATGGACAGGGCGGAAGCCGGAACATACGGCAAGAGGGCGCGATACGTCTCGCCAAACCCCCCTGAGCGACGGGGCAATCTGAAGAATCCAACCCGAGTTCCCCCGGTCGCCCAGCAGGTCGTCCAGCCAGTTGACCCGCGAGTGGCCGAAGCCGTCTACTGCGTTGAAGAACCTGGAAATGCGCTTGTGTTTAGGGATCCCCGTCAAGACAGGGACCCCCACCCGGAGGACCTTATTGCGGCACTCACAGCCCGCCTCGAGGCGTTGGAAACACGGCAGGTGGCGGTCCCACCGGATGGCAAGCCTTATCCCGCGTGGGTGGATGATATGCCCGCGCCTCCGGGTTTTGGGAAACCCACTTTCTCGCCGTTTAACGGGACAGGGGACCCACACCAGCACTTGGCTCATTTCTCTTCCCGGTGTGGCCCCATGCTGGGGACCCCGGCTCAGCAAGAAGCCGCTAAGCTCCGATGTTTTGTACAGACATTGGAAGGTCCGGCATTCGTCTGGTACAGCCAGCTCCCTATCGGATCAGTGACCGGTTGGGAGGATTTTCGCCGGCAGTTCTTATACCAGTTCATCTCCACCACACGAAAGACCAGCATTGCGGACCTCTTCAAGTGCAAACAGAGGCCTGATGAGCGGGTTGCAGACTTCATCACCCGGTGGAAAGGACTTACGTATTCCCTCGATATGCCACTGACTCAGGATAAATTACTGACGATGTGTGTGGGGAACGTCAAGACAGAGCTGGTACCCTCCTTGATTACCCAGAACTACCCTGGAGGGTTCAGAGATTTCTCGGATAAGGCCCAGCGCCTCGAGGAGGCCCTGCAACAGGCTAGTCAGGCACGTTTGATGCCCCCTATGATCCCAGCCAGGAGGGCCGCCAGGGCTGAACCCGCCGCGGTGGCTCAAATAGAAGCCCCGAGGCAGCTGGAATTGCTACCGACGGCACCACCCCCGCAACCTCGCAGAGGTCCTCCACCTCAAGCACAGGCTCCTGTCCAGCAGCGACCGCCTCAGAACCGACAGGTTCCCCCGCGCAATGCGCCACCGCCACCTAGGCGAGACAACCAGGCGTCGCCTCCTCGGCAGGCCCCTCCGGTCCCTCGACAGGACCAGGCCCCCAGGTCTCCTTACCCGGAAAGAAAGTACCATACCTATTTGTTCTACGAAAATCAGGTCCCTGGCTACTTCCGAAGTGCTCTAGAGCAAGGGATTGTGCGTCTGCCTGAGTGCAGGAGGCCGACAGAGGCGCATCTCACCGTTCACCCCAACTACTGCCCTTATCATCGAATCCTGGGGAACACCCTCAAGCGATGCTATGTGTTTAAAGACTGGCTTCAGGACCAGGTCAACAACAACATAGTCAAGTTGGGCCTAGCGCCAGCACAAGTGGCAGGCGTCTTTGCGGGATCAGAAATCGGCAGCGACGGCGAAGGTGAGTGGCAGCAGGTCCCTAGCCGCGGGTCCCAGAAATACGACAACTGGATGGCTCGAAAAACCGCCGTCCGTGCCCAGGGTATCATCCGGGCACGCCTGAAGCAGTCGGAACCTTCAGAGGAAGTAGCTGGTGCCTCAGCATCGTCTTCACAGTCGACCTCTGCCCAAAAGGCCAAGCAGCGGCGACGTAAGAAGAAGCAACGTGCACCGCCAGTGTCGTCGTCATCCCGCACTCTCGGCTACTTTATGCCTCCCGAAATGGGCATTCCTCCCAGAATCCGCCCAGCGGTGGATGACTCTTCGAGCGACAGTCAAGGGTACGCTTCGGTTAACACCGTGGAGCTGGTAAAGCCCTATATGACCCCCGATGAGGGGGAACCCCAGGCAGACCTCCCCAACGTTTCCAGCCGACGTCAACGTCGGTGGAATCGCAACCGCGCTGGTCATCGAGGTACGTCAGCCGGCATTTGCGGCTAAGCCGTGAACGCTATCGATACCAGGCAGCAGGCTCAGCGCAGATTTCAGCACGCGCAGACCCATCCGGCACCCTCGGCTCTACCTCCACCGTCGTTCGTGTTGCTGGATCAGGGAGAGCCGCCTCGTTCATATCACAGCCAGTCTTGCCCGGCGACAGGCCAGCCTCTGCTGTCCGATCCCAGCCCGGCGACTACTCTTCAGGCTTCTACTGGTAGGCAGCAAGATGCACCCAGTACTAGTTACTCGCCAGTTCAGCCAGCCGGACCCGCTGTGCATCCAAATGCCGAACGACCTCCTGTAAGCAGAGGTTCGCATTTGGCACGAAAGTACGATGTTCTGAAGCATCTGGCCGGCATCCCGGCGAGGCTTTCCATCCTCGAGGCCCTTCGCCTGTCATCTGAAATGCGCGAGGCACTTGCCGAGGCCCTAAGGAGCCCCCTCCAGTTCGAGACGGAAGTGGCAGCTGCGGAAGCCTTCCATACCGAGACGATTGAAAACGCCGAATGCCAGGTGGTTATCTCGTTCTCCAGTGAAGATGAAGACCCTCCTATACGGGGGCACATTCGCCCACTGTATATCACTGGCCACTTCAACGGTGTGGAAGTCCGCCGATGCCTCGTTGACACGGGTTCTGGAATCAACTTAATTCCAACCCGAACGCTGCGAAAGCTGGGTCTGTCCGAAGGTGATTTGACTCCCTCTTACCTCAGGATCCAGGGGTACGACAGGACAGAGCAAACCCCAGTCGGCAAGATCCGCCTGAAGACCCAATTCGGTGGCTTAATTGCCAGCACCGAGTTCATGGTTGTTTCTCAGGACACCGCCTACAACGCATTGATGGGTAGGCCATGGCTCCATCTGCATGCAGCGGTCCCCTCGTCGTATCACCAGTGCCTTAAGTACTCGCTCAACGGTCGAGTAGGCGTGCTCCAAGGAGACGCGTCCCCTTTTGCTTCTTGTGAGGCCCGCTATCTGGATGCGGGTTATTACAAAAGCAAGGACAAGAAAATCCTGGTCAGCGAGGATGAGCCCGCCCCGATCACAGGTGATCCCTGGGCAAGCATGGATGACGCCTACATCCTCCCGATCCACCGGTTGGAGGCCACGACCCCCGACATGGGACAATGTTTCGTTGTTTCGGGTACGCAAGGAAGGCATGTTCCCGTGTCCAAGCGACGGCGGAGAATCACCTCGTACTCCTACATCAACCAGGCTCGGGTCATCCCGGAACCTCCTACCCCTGTACGGTACAGGGACGTCAAGCTGATGACAACGGCGGTGCGCCATACGTGTCTCTTTCGCCGGGCTGGAATTAACCGACTCAGGCCGACACGTCACCACTGCTTTGATATCATCAAGCGTGGCCCCTTAGGCCGAAGTCCAGATGGGGTCGGATCAAATGCATTCATTGCTATGGTCTCAACGACAAGTGAGTCTCTTGATTTGATGACCGCTGCTGCCCAAGCCGGCACCAGTTGCCCCTCGGGTATCGAGAGCCCAGAAGTATCTTCCGCCGCGGGAAGTCCCCCCACGGCTGGGGAGGAAGACTTGGAGGATGCTCCCCCAGCCTTTGAAGAAGGCGTCTCTACCACGGTTGATGAACTGGTACAGGTGAACCTTGGTAGCGAGGTAGATCCAAGACCCACATTGATCAGTGCGGCCATGTCCCTCGAGGAGCGGCAGCAGTATGTAGACTTCCTCAAACAGCACCGCGATGTGTTTGCCTGGAGTTATGATGAGATGCCAGGGCTGGACCCCAAGTGGTCGTCCACCGTCTGGGCCTCCCAGCAAAACATCATGGGTTCAAGCAGCCTCCCAGGAAAATGCACCCTTCTCATGGTGCTATGGTTGAGGCCGAAGTTGACAAGCTTATCAAAGCCAACTTCATTATGGAGGTCCAGTACCCCAAGTGGCTCGCCAACATTGTGCCGGTCAGGAAGAAGAATGGGTAGATCAGAGTCTGCATCGACTTCCGCGATCTCAATCGCCACTGCCCAAAGGATGACTTCCCACTCCCAGTGACGGAGCTGTTGATTGACGCCACGACCGGGTTCCAAGCCCTCTCTTTCATGGATGGGTATTCCGGGTATAACCAGATCCGGATGGCCCCCGAAGATGAGGAGTCCACTGCCTTCAGGGCTCCCCAGGGTACCTTTTGCTACCGGGTAATGCCATTCGTTTTGAAAAATGCAGGTGCCACTTATCAGAGGGCCATGCATCGCATATTCAAACCGATCCTCAGGACGTTGGTGGAATTCTACGTGGATGACCTTGTAGTCAAATCACGCCAGCGCCAGGACCATCTCAAAGACCTTGAGAAAGTGTTCGGTTTCCTCCGTTCCCGTCACCTGAAGATGAACCCGCTGAAGTGTGCCTTCGGAGTCACCTCCGGGAAGTTTCTGGGCTTCGTTGTCAGATACCGAGGTATCGAGATCGACCCGGAGAAGATCAAGGCCATCAGCCAAATGCCTCCCCCGAGCAACATTCGGGAGCTTCGAGGCCTGCAGGGCCACTTAGCCTATATACGCCGATTCATTGCGAATTTGGCTGGCAAGTGTAAGCCCTTTTCCCGGCTCATGAAGAAAGACGTTGCCTACGAATGGGATGAGGAGTGTCGGGCCGCCTTTGAGGAAATCAAGCAGTATCTGCTCCAACCTCCGGTCTTGATGCCACCCATCTCCGGAAAGCCGCTAGTCCTTTATGTGACCGCCCTGGAGAGATCCCTCGATGCGCTGCTCGCCCAGAAGAATAACGAGGGCGCTGAGAACAGTCTCTACTATCTCAGCCGCATGCTTCTCGATACGGAGGTCAGATACTCCCCCATCGAAAAGAGCTGCCTCGCGCTCGTCTTCGCTATGCAGAAGTTGCGGCACTACCTGCAACACCACGAGGTACAATTGATCTCTCGGGTAGATCCGCTGAAGTACATCCTAAACCTCCCCATGATGACTGGCCGACTAGCACGGTGGGCGGTGATTCTCCAGCAATTTGATATCAGGTTCGTGCCTCAGAAGGCTGTTAAGGGACAAGCGTTGGCAGACTTTTTAGCTGCCCATCCAACCTCTGCGGATCAATCCCTGGACCTGGATTTCCCCGACGAGACGATCCTCTCAGTCGATCATGCTGCCCCATGTTGGCAAATTCATTTCGACGGCGCCTCCCGGAGCCCCACCGGTAGAAGGCTCAATGACCCCAAGCTCAACAGAGTGGGTCTGGGTATTGTTTTTATTACCCCGGCGCAAGCCGTCCTGTCGTACTCATTCCTGCTGTCAGAAGGTTGTACAAACAAAGAGGCAGAGTACCAGGCTCTCATCACCGGCCTCGAGTTGGCCCTTGAGATCCATGTTCCCCATCTACATGTGAAGGGAGATTCCGAGCTGGTGATCAAACAAGTTAATGGCGACTACGTCGTCAGGAAGCCAGAGCTTGCACCGTTACTGGAGTACACCCTCCTCCTAATGGCCCAGTTCTCTCCTCGGCCAGAGGTTACCCATGTCCCAAGATCGCAGAACGGACAAGCGGACGCCCTGGCCGGCTTAGCCGCGTCGCTCGCAGAACCCGAGCAAGATGGTTTGGTCATACACGTGGCCCACCGGAGAGTCATTGCTCCCGTCACCCAGGAGGACCGTGATAGCCTGCGGGTAAGTCATCTCACCGCCGGACCCTCTATATCGGGAGTCCCGGGTTCGTCAGACGCAGTGGTTGAAACCACCCCCGACTGGAGAGCACCTTTTGTCGAGTATCTCCAAAATGGTCAGCTCCCGGACGATCGGGCCGAGCGCGAGCGAATCTGACGCCGCGCGCTGCAATTTACCCTCCAGGGCGGCCCCAGTCTTGAGCAGATCCTCTATAAACGGAGTTTCGATGGTGTCCTCCTCCGTTGCATCCAAGGAGTAGAGATACCTCAAGTTATGCAAGAGGTTCGCGCCGGTTCCTGTGGCGCCCATCAAGGTGGGCCGAAGCTGTCCCAGCAAATCCGGAGGTTAGGGTACTTCTGGCCCTCCATGATCCACGATTGTATTGGATACGCCAAAAGATGCCACGCATGCCAAGTACACGCCAACTTCTTGCATCTGCCGCCAGAACCCCTCCACCCCACCATGTACTCTTGGCCATTTGCGGTGTGGGGAATTGATGTAGTGGGACCGTATCCGCTGGAAACAGCCCGCCAGTGTAGGTTCATCCTGACTGCTACAGACTTCTTCTCCAAGTGGGCAGAAGCAGTTCTGCTCAAAGAGGTCAAGGCCCGTTCCATCGTTGACTTTGTGAGCTCCAACATTATCCACCGGTTTGGAGTCCCTCACACTGTCCTCACCGATAACGGCACCAACTTCCGGGCAGCTGAATTGAAGAAATTGTACGCTAAGTACGACATCCGGTCGAACCATACCTCCTGCTACCACGCACAGGCGAATGGGTAGATCGAGGCGTTCAACAAGACCCTCTCTAACATTCTGCAGAAGATGGTTGGTCAGAACAAGAAGAGTTGGCCGGACAAGCTCCCCAACGCCCTCTGGGCTTACCGGACAACGACTCGTAACTCTACCCAGGTGACCCCATATTCCCTGGTGTATGGAGCTGAGGCCGTCCTACCCATTGAGATCCAGCTGCCGTCGCTACGCACCGCAGTTTATGATCACCAGACATCGGATGAGGTAGTCGAGATCCGTCTAGCTGAATTAGAGGCACTGGACGAGAACCGGCTTCGTGCCCTGCACAATCTGGAAAGGCATCAGGACAAGATAGCGAGAGCCTTTGACAAGAAGGTTCGTCTCCGCTCTTTTCTGCAGGGTGACCTGGTATTGGCCCTTCGAGCGCCAATGATTCCCGGTAGGAAACCACCCAAGTTAGAACCCAAATGGGAAGGGCCTTATATCATCCATAAGGTTTACCCCAACGGAGCATACTCCTTGGTGACCACAGATGGAGAGCGTGTAACTCCTCCCACCAATTCCAAATTCCTCAAGCGATACTTTGCCTAGGGAAAAAAAGTGTTACTGCACGACCCTAAACTGCGACGTGGTCCTGCACGACCCTAAACTGCGACTTGGTCCTGCACGACCCTAAACTGCGACTTGGTCCTGCACGACCCTAAACTGCGACTTGGTCCTGCACGACCCTAAACTGCGACTTGGTCCTGCACGACCCTAAACTGCGACTTGGTCCTGCACGACCCTACACTGCGACTTGGTCCTGCACGACCCTAAACTGCGACTTGGTCCTGCACGACCCTAAACTGCGACTTGGTCCTGCATGACCCTAAACTGCGACTTGGTCCTGCACGACCCTAAACTGCGACTTGGTCCTGCACGACCCTAAACTGCGACTTGGTCCTGCACGACCCTAAACTGCGACTTGGTCCTGCACGACCCTAAACTGCGACTTGGTCCTGCACGACCCTAAATTGCGACTTGGTCCCGCATGACCTTAAACTGCCTCTCCGTCCTCACTGCAAGACATTAAACTGCAAGCCAGTCAGGTCTTCCTGACCGAGGCTCAGCCTCAGGCCCTTCGGCCTCTTTGGGCCCCTGGCCCCGTCTCCACCGCGGTCTGGCCCCAGGCCCCCTCGTTTCTCTCCGACTTACCCTCTTACGGGATCGTACGGTACGGTGTAGGACTACGTCCTCACGTTGGGATCATGTACCATACTGTACACACCCCCGAATGAGATTCCCCTCGTCCCTCATGACGTTAAACTGCATTTCAAGAACTACGTATGGCTTGATTCCCATCTTTATGGGATACGTAGGAACGCTCGGACGCCTCGTCTTGAGCCCAGCCTCAAGCTTTTCTCTTCCGCTATTCCCCCTGGGGATAGTCTTCTTGGAGGATCTTTGTGTAGTATGGAGTAGGCTTTCTTGGCCCCGCTCATGCAACCCCACTCGCGCAAAGATTGTAAAGGTCGCACCATGCGCCCACTCCCGTTCTTCTACCCTCCCACGTCCTCACCGCATGACGCTAAACCGCATGGCCTTCAAGAACTACGTATGGCTTTATTCTCATCCTTATGAGATACGTAGGAACTCCCGGACATTTCGTCCGTTGGCCCATCCCAAAAGCCAAAATCTTCCCCTCGGGTCAAGACATGGCAGGGCGCACACTTTTTCCCCGAACCATGTCGAGCAAGCCTCGACCCGGCTGCATATTCCCCCTGGAAGTGTTTGCCCCTTTCGTGGATGAATGAAACTGAGCTTCACCTTCTCCTTGACTGGGATTCTGTCCCAAGGTGACAAACTTTCCCTAGGAGGTGCTAGCGTTCCGGGCCACGACCCAGGATTCCCCCATAAGGGTGTACGGTGTGATGTAGGACTGCGTCCTCATTCACGTCGGGATCATGTACCATGCCGTACGCCCTCCCTTTACGAGGCTCAGCCTCAGGCCCCTTGGCCTCCTTGGGCCCCTAGCCCCCCGTCCTCATGTAAGACGTTAAACTACAAACCAGTCAGACCTTTCTGACTGATAACTTCCCCTTTTCTCCGGGCCACGGTCCAGGATTCCTCACCCGGAGTGTACGGTGTGGTGTGGGACTACGTCCTCATTCACGTCGGGATCATGTACCATGCCGTACAACTCCACTTACGAGGCCCAGCCTCAGGCCCTTTGGCCTCCTTGGGCCCCTGGCCCCACGTCCTCATGTAAGACGTTAAACTACAAGCCAGTCAGGTCTTCCAGACTGATGCCTGACCTTAGGCCCCTTGGCCTTTCCAGGCCACGGCCCAGGTTCCCCCCTTACCCAGGGTGCGTGGCGCAGTGTAGGACTACGTCCTCATTCACTTCGGCTTCTTCGTCGTACCGCACACCTCCCTTGTTTCGGAGTATATTACTCCCCTCCTCATCCTGCATGATGTTAAACTGCACTTCAAGAACTACGTGTGGCTTGATTCCCATCTCTATGGGATACGTAGGATCACCTGAACGTCTAGGCTTCGGGTCCAGCCCCATCTCTCGAGAACCCCCATCCCATCTTGGCCCCCTAGCCTATCCTTCCTCCATGAGGGGACCATATGGTGTGGTGTGAGATCATGTCCTCATTTACGACGATCTCGTGATGACTACGCCATGCCCCCCCCCCTGATGAGCGGTTTCATCGATCCTTTTTCTTCGGCGGTTCACCAATGTGCTTAAGAGTACTCTGGTTTATTACCTGGAACGCCAAGCTTTATTCGGACACGTCCGCACTCGCTTTCCAGGCTTTGCGTATCCTCGCATCAGGGCTTTCATCATCTTTCACACCCGGAGGGACCCCCAAGAACGGCCTGGATACAATGCCCAAGGGCTCTCCTACCGATACGGGCCAACGCCCCCGAGGGTTTCGGACAACAAATCGATAAAATCCCACGTTGCGAATATGGTCATCGGTCGATGCTCGTTTGTTGTTCCCACCTCAGGCTAACGCGATACAGACGCTGTATTTCCGTCATGGATAACAGTTTTCCTCTGTCGTCACGCCAACCCATTAAGCCCAAATGTCGGGTACACAATTCACACCCTTCATCACTTCATCATGTCCAAGTAGAGTCTTGGGACTCTTGGTACTTTTCCCCCGTGCACGTCTGCGCGTTCGAGGAACAAGCTACATCAAAGGTGTCCTTCGAAACTCTCTGCTGACTCCCCTTTTGATGGATGCCCCAAGTATTGCAATGAGGATACCCCCCTTGTTTCCCACACCGAGTTCATCTCACGTGGGATTAGGGATTGGGTTAACATCTGTGCTTACTCAGGAGCTGTCACCACCCCTGGTCCGAGCTCTAAGACCATAAACTAAGACTCTCATCTGGAACTACGATCAAGACTCTTTGTCTTCGGACCCAGTTTGAGTTCAGAAAATTTACCTCTCTAATCCTGCCTTCGGGACCCTGATCACAGGGCTGCGTGGCGCAGTGTAGGACTACGTCCTCATCCACGACGGTTTTGCAATAGCTGCACCACGCACGCCCCATTCTGAGGTTCAGTCCTCCTGTTCTCTGTCATGCATGACGTTAAAAGGCACCCTTTAGAACTACGTGTGGCTTGATTCCCATCTCCATGGGATACGTAGGACCACCTGAATGTCTAAGATTCGGGTCCAGCCCCACCTCTGGGAGATCTCCTGATTTCCCGGTCACCTAGGCCACTTGGTCCATCCCTCTCCAGCGGGGGGGTGCGTAGGTATGATACAAGGTTTTGGGCACCATGCCCCCTTCCCCTGGGAATCTGCCATCTCTCGATCACCCTCAAGGTTGAGTCCCTTGGCTCCCTGCAGTGGTTCACCCATGTATTAAGAGCACTCTAGTCTAGGACCAAGAGTGTCAGATTCAACTTGATCAAGTTCCTTCCACTTGTCAAGATTCGTGTTCCCCTCTATTCGGACTTCCATCATCTTTCACAACCCGGAGGGACCCCCAAGAACGGCCTGGATACTATGCCCAAGGGCTCTCCTACCGACACGGGCCAACGCCCTCCAGGGTTTCAGAAAACAAATCGATAAAATCCCGCGTTGCGAATATGGTCAGCGGTCGATGCTCGTTTTGTTAGTCCTCATTTCAGGCTAACGCGACAGGATGTTGTGTTGCGAACATGGTCAGCAGTAATCCTTTGTCGTCACGCCAGCCCCTTTGGTCCTTGAATGTTGGTTGCATGATTCACATCATTTTCCACCCCTTCATGTCCAGGTGGAATCTCGAAACTTTCGGCGCTATCCCTCAGTGCACCTTTGCATGTTGGGGGGACAAAGCTGCAATCCGGAGCCCTTTGGGGCTCCCCCATAAACTAAGACCCATTCGGGACTACGTTCAAATTCCCATCCTCATGGGATACGTAGGACCGCCTAGACGCCCTCTCTCCGGGTACAACCCATTCAGGAAGCCAGCCTCTCCCCCTGTTTCCCCTCCATATAGGCCCCTCGGCCTAAGGTTTCCCCCTCCAAATGGCGTACAATATGATGAGGGATCATGTCTCCGTCAATTGTGTTTTATAACACTGCGCACATTTCCTGCCTAGAATCGTCTCTGCTACGTCTGCGCTGCATGACGATAAAATGCATGCTTGGTCCTATCATACGACCCTAAACTGTGACATTATCGTCCTGGTCGCACGACGAAAAACGGCACCGCATTGTGGTGACCTCGCTGTAGAGGACATCACGTTGGGTACTGGCCACGCGCCATGCCACTTGTCAACGCCCATCGCGGCTTGATCCTTGTGGCGACATCACGACCTACTGTTCTAGGCCTGTCGCTTCACAAAAAAAACCATTCACCTTAAAGAACAAACAAGATACATCAAATTCCGCTTCTTTAGTGCAAGGGCCACGTCCGCACTCCCCTTTTCCCCTGGCACTGGTACCTTACCGTGCCACCTTCAAGAACTACGTGTGGCTTGATTCTCATCCTTATGAGATACGTAGGAGCGCCCGGGTACTTCCCTGCGGGCCCAGCCTAACCCTTGTGTTCGGTCCCTCGACTCGAGCATTTCCTCAGAGAACGCACGGTAAGTAGGGATTAGGTCCTCCTTCACGTCAGGTTTTGATGCCATGCGTCCCCTGCTCCCTTTACCTATTTATGGTCTAAGGTCCATCAAGAACTACGTATGGCTTGATTCTCATCCCTATGAGATACGTAGGAGCGCCCGGGCACTTCCCCGCGAGCCCAGCCTAACTTTTCATGGTCCGAGTTCTATGACCCTAAACTAAGATCACCCCAAGGGAAAAGAATCTTCTCCCTCTCCCTAATACGTTTCGTTGCCGTATTCAGATGTGTTTTGAAAAAAAGCCCGAAGCATGGGATTTTCACAAGGACATTCCCCTCATCTCATGACCAATCTTCGTGAGCTCGCTATTTGGATCCTCATCCTCTTCCACATCCAAAAGGACCCTCGGACGACGTGGATACTAAGCTTAAGGGATCTCCATGAATGCTGGACCTAAGGGCCCTTCAATCGTTTCGGGCCAACGTCCCTACGGATATTTGACAAAATTTGCGACATGGTCCCGTGTTTCGAACATGGTCAACGGTTGACCCTCATTTGTTAGTCCTCATTTCAGGCTAACGCGACAGGATGCTGTGTTGCGAACATGGTCACCAGTAATCCTCTATCGCAACGCTGCCATCATCGTGATCCGAATCTCGAGCTTCATGATTCACACATTTCCACTACCTCATGTTCAAGTGGAGCTCCATCATACTCGGCTCTTTCACTTCGCGCATCTAGGTGCGCTGAATGATCGTGTTAGTGTCATCGGGCCGGTAGTCACCGAGCATCCCTTTGCCCCAACCTTCCCCTCTCTGCGTCGGGAAATTCCCACCACTACTGCTTGTTTCCCACACCGAGCACGACTCACGTGGGCTTAGTAGTTTTGGCTGGATGTGTACCAACACGATCTGGCTGCCCCTCGTCCAGTATGACGTTAAACTGCGCTTCCAGAACTACGTGCGGCTTGATTCCCATCATCACATGGGATACGTAGAGACACCCATGTATTTCACCTAGGGTTCAGCCCCTGGAATCACGAAATCTTGTTCCTCCCCATTTCCAGCCCTCGGCAGAGAGGCCCTATCTGGAAGAAAGAACGGACGGTGGTCATACCAATGCGCCCATCTGGCGTACTCCCACCACGGTGGTGTAACTACCGAAGTGTTGGATTTTGTTCGGACAAACCATCACTCCATCTTCCACGCTTTGCGTGCCCCTTATTCGGACCCTCGTCCTCTTTCGTGTCTAAAGGAACCCCCTAACGGCCTGGTCTCATGCCGTATCGGCTCACCTACCGTCCTGGGCCAACGTTCCGGAAGACCGGTCATGTCTGGAAGGACCCCCTAACAGTATGGATGTCGGACCTATGGTCCACCAACTGTCCTGGGCTAATGTCCTGGAAGATTGATCGACAACAAATCGATAAAATCCCGCGTTGCGAATATGGTCAACGGTCGATGCTCATTTGTTGTCCCCATTTCAGGCTAACGCAGTAAGGATACCGTTTGTCCGCCACGGTTAACGGTTGTCCTTTATTGTCACGCCATCCCCACAGTGTTCCGAATTTGGGTATCGTGATTCACACTTCCCTTTTTCACCTGTTTTAACAGATTTCAGTGCCCCCGGTGCTGCCCCATTCGTGCATAAGAGTACGTTGGAGAAACGGTAATTCGGCTATCCTGGAAGTTCCTCCTCCGATCAAGCCTTCCCCATCTTTCGGGAATCTGGACTGGTTTGAGGGAATTGTCGTCAAACATCCCGCAAACATTGTAGGGATGCAACAAGGCAATTCAACAGTGGAAATCGTGCGTGCGACGGAACTCAAAACAAAGGAGAAAGAAAGAGTTGGAGCACAAAGTGTTAATAAAAGCTTCTTTCGGGTTTGTTACAATACTCGGGGGTCGACTTCCCCCATGGACGGGTTGACCCCGTCAAAGGAGCGTTGCAGCTCCGCCACCCGTTGACTTGCGGCGTCCAAAGCCTGTTGCCGCTGATTCAACTCCTGCTCCTCTTCAGCAGCGGCGGGGCGTAATCCGTCAACCCTGGCCCTGGCCCTTTCTACCTCGGCCCGAAAGGCAGCCATCCTTTCAGAGGTCTTCCCCATGTGCTCCTCAGCCTCTGCCAGCTGGATCTTCAATTGTGAGACCAGCTCGGACTGCGCATCGAGAGTGGCTGAAACCTCGTTGGCCCGGATCTGCATCTTTTGGACCTCGCCTTCAGCCTCCTGTAGCTTCCTAATGTTGGTCGCCTTCCTCCGCTGCCATCCCACGCTCAACCCACGATCATACTCCCGGATCTTCTCATCCATGAGGTCTCGGATGAGCGCGTGAGGGCGTTGGGCATCCACTCCCCCGGCACACAGTTCGCGCAACCGCGAGCGGAGCCTATCCATTTCGGCCAGCCATTGCGCTTGGGGAGTGTCCCTGATAAAGCGCGTGATCAGCTTCCACGACCGGCGGCGGACTATGCTGCTGTCTTCCTCATCAGAGGCTGTTTCGTCCCAATCCGCGCGGTCGGCAGGCTCGTACGCAGGATATGCCTGCAGAAATTCCTCAGCGGGATCTGCATCTGGTGTTGAGTCTGGTACGAAACCTGACGCCAGCACAGGCACGACAGGACTGGGACTGACCGGTTGATCCTCTTCCTCAGAGTCCACCTCGATGACTTCAGGTATGGCCCTGCTGGTGGTCCCGCCAGTGATGGTGTGCGCCGCAGCTTGAGGAGGTGAAGGGACTATCGTCACCATCACCGGCATGCCCCTGGGAGGGACGTCGCCAGACATCCCGACCAGCCTCGCTGCAGTAGCCCACGCCAGTCGGAGAACTGTATGACAAAAAGAGACATAAGCGTTAGTCGGCATGGCCCACATGTGGCAACGAGGAGACCGGTAGAGGAGAATTACGAAGATCGACTTCTGAGCGCTGCTCCTGGGCCGGTACTGATGGGACTCCGGGACGAGGCCCCCCGTGTACTGTTGGAAGGCCTGGAGAGTCCAGAGGAGCCACCTCAGACCCCCTGGTCCCACCAGATGCAGAGCTGGACGCAGCCATAGGTGCGGGTTCTGAAGGTCCCGCGACATCACCCACCAAGGAGCGAGAAAGAGGCCTACGAACAAGTTCCTCCTGCATGGCTCAAACATTGGTGAGAATTCCATAGGGATTCAAGAACAGATCATAAGGAGAGAAGTTCGGAATGCTACCTCGAGAGCCTTCGTGAAGTCGTCGGATTCTGAGCTTCGTTCTCCGACCTCGCCCTCCTCCAGCGGGCTCCCTCCTCCAGCCTCATCCTCCTGGGAAGAGTCCCCTGATTCCTCCGGAAAGGGGAAGCGCTCCCTCAGATCGGCAGCCGATAACTGTGGGGGCACTGTCTGATTCAACAGTACCCTCACCCGATCTGTCATTGGGAGAGGAACACCGCTGGAGTGGACGTAATCCTCCAGCTCGTTCAAGTATTGCTCCGCCTCCGCCGGAGACACCATGAATCCAGCCCGAACTTGGCCTATGCCCGGCAGTTTCATCCCGAGGCGATTCAGGTGGGCCCACATCTCGGGTGGGCTGAGGAATTGCCGGTTGACATCCCAAATGTCCCAAGCTTCCAGAAAGACGGCATCTTCTGCCATGTCGATGTGACGCAGCCGCTTCCCCGGAGCCTGAGCGGATATCCGACGGAATCCCCTCGATGGCCGCCCCTCCGGATGACCCTGCTCTCCCGGAACCACCGGATCCACCGCTGCTGCCATACCCTCGGCCGGTGCGGGTCTCTCTACCATGGCAGCCTCGCTGCCGCGAGCGGCCCTAGCTGCCCTCCGACCCCGACCTCGAGATAAAGGAGGCCCACCGTCACCAACCCGGATCGTTGGCTGCTTCAGCATCTCCCCGGGGTAAGCGGCCTCCCAGCTGATGGCGTACTCCTTCACTAAGCCGAAAGCGGCGGTGGACGGAGGCAATGCGATCTGCATCCTTCCATCCTCACGTGTGAACATGAGCCACAGCTGCCTCATCACACATGGGTGCTCCTCGTGACGCACCTCCCAGTATACCTGCGGGGTCAGCCGCTGGAGGCACCGGAATTGCCTCGCGAAACGATACGGGGTGTACGGTTCACAGATTGGCTCACGGTCTATCCGAGCCACCAAAACCCCACCTCGGAAGGCCAGGAGGTAAGCCCGATGTTCTTCCGTCCCCCGTCCATCATCAGTAAGCCTCCCCGTCGGCAGTGGTAAGGGATGAAAGTTGAACTTGTCCGCCTTCCACACCCTATTCAGCACCATCGGAACAGCCAGTTTGAATGGGAAGCTCCCAGCTGCGTTCAGAATGGAGGGGTGAAAGTCTGATCCCGGCGGCGAAATGGGGTTTGGATACTCGTAAATCCCCCTGATATGCACCGCGATCCACCCATACAGGAGGTGGAAGGGCCCACATATTCTTGGCGGCTTCTTTCCCTCGCTAATACGCCGCAGCATTCTGTATAGTTTGGCGAACATCGGGATCCCCAGGTTGATCCGCTGCCCCATGGCCAACATCGATGCCATGATGAACGAGCTGGGCCGCACCCCCATTCTTGTATCCCTCACCGGTAGGATCCACCCACAGATGAGAGCCGCGATGAACGCCGCCAGCCTGACTATTGGCTGTTGTTCGGTGCTGACGCTGAAACCCCAAGTCTTCCATTGGTTGTCCTCCAAGACACGCCAGTACGAGTGTCCCTTGCCCCGCTGGGCTGCCCTCGGACAAGTTCGAGGCCTTGGAGGGAACTCTCGATCTTCTGGGAAGTTCAGGAAGCATTTGAACCATCTTCTGAAGTGGACATCCCTCACCGCTTCCTTGTCCTCTCCAGGGACAAGCGCTATCAGCGCAGACGCCAGCCGTGGCATTTGCTCAGCATCTCCCCACACGCTGGCAACGGGGAGGAACTCGTCATACATGGCCCCCAAAATCGGGACCCCGGAAATCTGGTGGACATCCCACAGGCTGATGCCCACCTCCCCGTGATGTAGGTGAAAAGTGTTGGTCTTAGACGACCATCTACTCAGCAGTTCCGGCATCAACTGCTTTGGTTGGTAAATGTGGAACTGGGAGGCCCATGCCGCCTCATACAATCCCACTCTCCTCAGCTCGGCCTCGAACTCCTCGCAGGAGGCGCCTACCCAGTAGGCCCAGGCCCAGTCATCGGTGAAGTTGCCGCCCTGGCGCAGGTCCCACTCATCGGACCATCCCTTCTTTGGATCCTGCAGAGCCGCCTTCAGCATGGTGCGGTAGAGAGGAGGGGACGTCTCCGGTTGCAGTGGCCTCCCATCAATGTCGTTCACATGATTGTAGAGGCAATCAGCGGTGACGGGTGTGAAATCCTCTTGTGCGTGACCATCGGTCGCCCTGAACCATTGGTGCTGGCATGGTGTGCTCCGGAACTAGCAAGCTGGTTCATCCCTGCTTTCCTCAGGGATGAAGACGTCATCCCTCAGCCCAAAGCCGTACAACGGCAGTTTCTTGCACTGCGGGTACTCCCTCTGACCTTCCGACAGCAGGTCTGTCAAGGAAGTGTGGTCCGAATGGAAGCGAACCATTTCCCCTAAGCCTGGACGGTTGGCCATCTCATCCCGGCGAGCGGCATCTGCAAGCACTCCCAGCACAGCCTCTTGATGGTCCATTTTTAATGACGACCCTCAGAAAAGTTTTTCCCCTGTATCGCGAAGCACGGCCGCGAAGTTGAATCGTGAAGCTCGACTGCGAAGCGGAATCGCGAAGATCGGTCGTGAGACCAAGCCGCGAAGTCTGGCCAAGGCAGACAGAGGTTCGTTTAGCGCGGACGCGGAGTCGGAGACCCGCGGTTCGCCGCGAAGCTCGATTCGCGGAGTGCTGTCGTGGAGTACGCGGAGCTTCGCAAAATCGAGAGCGCACAAAAAGACAAGGCACGTGAAGACAAAAGAGGGAGGACCCCCTATTTATAGGCGACGGCCCCGAAGCATCGCGGCGCGTCCGGATCCGCGGCCCAGGCGAGCAGCGCGGGCCCCCCTTCGCGATGACACATCGCGAACCACCGACAGTTTTGGCGATTGTCCCTCAGACATCAGCCCTTCACCCTCCGCGGCTCCAAGTCTGAGGGGGGGCATTTGTTGGCGCCAAAAATGTGGCCCGAAAGGAAGGAACGAAAAAGACAGCCGGCGCGCTGCCTCGCAAAGCACAGCCGCGAAGCACAGCCGCGAAACCCCGCCGCGAAGCGTCCCAACCATGGCGGCCCCACGAAGCTCCAGAGGCGGTAATCCTCCGCGAACCGGTTTGACGTTCACGAGCCGCCGCGAAGCTCCAGAGGTGGTAATCCTCCGCGAACCGGTTTGACATTCGCGAGCCGCCGCGATGCTCCTGAGGCGGTAATCCTCCGCGAACCCGTTTGACGTTCGCGAGCCGCCGCGAAGCCCCGAAGGCGGCGCGCGAGCCCTGCTTCGCGACGCCCCTTCCCTATAAATACTCGAATCCCCCTAAGTCCCCGGGACGGACAATACGACCTTTCGGCTTCTCCTCTCCCGAATCGCGAAGCACGCTTTGCCCCGGGAATCATGAGCTCCGCGAGGTATTTCTACTTCGCGAGACGACTCTGATTTGTTTCGTTTTGAGCCCCTCTTCCGAGAGGGATGCCCTTCGCGAAGCTCAAGGGCGTTCTCAAAGGAAGGGGATTCCCAAGGGAACCCGGGCAGCCGCGGAGCACTTGTGCTTCGCGAAACACCCAACCCATACGAGTAATCCCTATGCTAAGGCAGGATCGCTCCACTTCGCGAAGTACATTGCTTGGCAGGACCCTGCTTCGCGAACCATTCCTTCTTCGCAAGGCAGTGCTCCGCGAACACTGTTCCACTTCGCGAAGCACCTCCCACTCCCACCTATGCCCCATGCTAAGGCCAAGGCACCCCACTTCGCAAAGCACACTCCTCTGCTTAGTGATTCCTCTTTCCGTGCGACCCTCCAGGTTTGCACGATGTGATTTTAAAGTCCCATGGACAACACCTCCCGTAGCGTTGCTTCGCCTAATGCTTCTTCGCATAGGCACGCTAACGGCTATTGCTTCTTCGCATAGCCACGCTAACGTGGACCCCTCGATGGTTCCTCCCACGACCCCCCTTTACCATGGCCTTACAGGCACCTTCCATTCCCCAAGGACCAGAGGGTACCGGTTATGTAAGACCTAGGGGTGTGGAGTGAACCCACCTCGTCCGAGCTGCAGGATGTTAAACTGCCAAGCACCACGTCCTCAACACATGACGTTAAACTGTGCCCCAACCTCGTCTCCCTCACGAAGGGTCCCCCCAGCTCGAACATTCATTACACCACTCGTCTCCACGGGAATGGAACTCTTCCGCACATGGAATGAGATCCTCCTTGTCGGAGTAGTGTATGTTCGCAGGGGAAGGGTCGCCTCAGAGCGTAAACCCCTAACCTTTGGTACGGATGATTGAACCCGTGCATCTCGGTACTTCCCCCACTACCAAGGTCAGTGGAGGACGTGATAGGGAACGAGGCACCTCTCATCGTCGGACCAAGGTCCATCTTCCCCGCGCTTTCCCGCGCCATGGGCCTCCATCCTGGAGTAGGTCCCAACACCATGGGCCGCCCAACGCGTAAGCCCCTCTTCGCTTCTCACGGACGCACCCTTCGCGACGTGGTCGTTAGGTCCGTGCAACCTCTTGTTTCTCACACCGAGCATGACTCACGTGGGCTTAGAGTGAGCACCGACCCTGACAAAAACCCCTTTCGAACTACGGGGACTTTGATCCGTGTCAAGGCATGGTACGTAGGAAGCCTCCACGAGGTTCAAGCCCACCCACAGTGGACCAAGGTCTACTTTCACGTTGGTTCACCAAAAAAACCCTTTCGAACTAAGGGGACTTTGATCCGTGTCAAGGCATGGTACGTAGGAAGCCTCCACGAGGTTCAAGCCCACCCACAGTGGACCAAGGTCTACTTTCACGTCGGTTCACCGGTGAACCCCTTTCGAACTACGGGGACTTTGATCCGTGTCAAGGCATGGTACGTAGGAAGCCTCCACGAGGTTCAAGCCCACCCACAGTGGACCAAGGTCTACTTTCACGTCGGTTCACTGACAAACCCCTTTCGAACTACGGGGACTTTGATCCATGTCAAGGCATGGTACGTAGGAAGCCTCCACGAGGTTCAAGCCACATTGCTCGGTCGTTCATTCACGTCGAGTTTCATCTTCATCCAGCATGACGTTAAACTACACTTTGGTCCAGTGGTAAGCCATTGCGACCCACCACCTGAACTACGAGGTCTTTGATCCATGTCAAGGCATGGTACGTAGGAAGCCTCCACGAGGTTCAAGCCCACCCACAGTGGACCAAGGTCTACTTTCACGTCGGTTCACCGGCGAATCCATTTGAACTACGAGGTCTTTGATCCATGTCAAGGCATGGTACGTAGGAAGCCTCCACGAGGTTCAAGCCCACCCGTCACTCATTCACGTCGGGTCCCATTCCAGTCCAGCGGTAAGCCGTTGTGACCACCTAAACTACGAGGTCTTTGATCCATGTCAAGGAATGGTACGTAGGAAGCCTCCACGAGGTTCAAGCCCACCAATAGTGGACCAAGGTCTACTTTCACTTCGGTTCATCGACACACCCACCCGTCGTTTCTTCACGCCGGGTCCCATCTTCGTCCAGCATGACGTTAACCTACACTTTGGTCCAGTGGTAAGCCATTGCGACCCACCATTTGAACTACGAGGACTTTGATCCATGTCAAGGCATGGTACGTAGGAATCCTCCCATAGGTTCAAGCCCAACTCCCCCCGGACCAAGGTCCACCTTCACATCGGTTTACCGGCACCATCCCGAACTACGCGGACTTTGATTCCCTGCCACGGGGATATTTAGGAAGCCTCGTCAAGGCTCAAGCCCAACTTCACTGTCGCCCCCTGCGATGGTCCCATTTCACTCTCATCCATCTCCGCTAGACGTTAAACTCGCGGCATACCCTGTGTTGAACACGGGAAGCTGAGGAAAACCTCAGATACGTGTCTATGACATGTAATTCCCCGCACTCGATGTGGGATGCCTCGGGCTTCCACGCCCTCGAGAAGCCTTGTGACCAAGGATGACAGACAGACATGCCAGGTACCCCAGCATCCAGACACGCTACTGATGCCTCAACTTGACTACTCCCCTGACCGAAGGTTGCTGCCCTGACTGGACCCTTTGGAATGTCCTGACAGAAGCAGTGTAATTAACCGGCGCCCATGGAAACATGGCACTGGGAAGAGTTTCACAAACTATGTATTAAATCTATGAGGGAGACCCGGACTAGGTGACGAGTTCTGAGGAGGAATCCACGGAAGGAAGAACCGACATCCCATCATCCCGTTTCGATCAAGGAGCAGACGTACCTGAACAAGGAACGAATGTCGCCCGCCTTTGGAAAGCGGGAATGCGGTGCAACAAAGCCGCGCGTCCCCCCCTGACGGACGGATGCACGCGCGCCCCGGCAAAAGCGTCGGAAACATATATATAAATCATTGAATGTTTTCTCATAATTTCATTAAAAACAATTACTTTATCAATAATTTATCACAATAGAGGCTAGGATAATGATGATGTCAACTACATGTTATAAAGGAAAACACTCATTAATTTGTAATTTTAATTTCTATTTTTTAACACCTCATTAAAATAATTCCAAATATAATCACATGACAAGACTTTTATTAATTTATAGGATCAATTAATAATTATTTCACAATATAATTTTATGGACACCTCTTTTAAATTTCTATAGATACATTAAATATCTAACCCAAGTCACAAAATTTATTATTAGTTATCCAATCATAGAAGATAACATAAATTTAATGTGACTCTGATGTGTGTGATAAAATTCTTGGAAACATAATCAATTTAAATTCTAAACTATTTGATAACCCCAAAAATCATTAAACTCATAATAAATTGCATCACTAGAGATAAAATCTGGTCAACTATAAAAACAAATAGCTTGAGAAACCATCCTATACTGAGAACCATGAAATTTTATCATTTTTTGGGATTCTGGAACTAGGATCATTATTTTTAATATGTTTTAAAAAATTATTATTCTCATGTATTCCTTCCACAAATAGTGGAATAAATTAAAATAACTCCGATACCATTTTATAATTCCCAAACACATGTGACACTAAATTGATGCCCCAATCTAGTGTGAAACGTGACCTCAGGATCACCTCATTGTATAATAGAGCCTATAGACCACCATCCATAAAACTATGGTGGTGTAGTGGGGATATTATGCCAATATATCAGAGTAAATGAATAGTGGAAATAATACCAAGAATAAAAACATATGAAAAGTTAGTATAATTAATTTCAATGAATTTTACATCAAATAATGAGTATCCATGCAATAAAAAAATAATTAAGCACATAAAGTGGTCTTAATAGGATAAAAAATTATACCATGTACAAAATCCAAATAAAAACTAATATAGACTAGAAATACAAACAACTATACACAAGTTCGACTGTAACATCCCTGGTGATTATAGAATAATAATTTTTCATATATATTAATATTTATCACTTAGATATTAATTTTACTTTAAAATGGATTTTATTTCTAATATCATACATGATAGACAACAATGAGTTTCTCTGAAAGCTTATGTTCCACACAAAACTGAGTTATATCAAAAAATATTATATTATTAATATTATTATTTTAAATGGTAGTTATTGACTAGTTGTTGTGTTTTTAGGAATGGAAATATCTAACTATATCATATTTAAAAATGTTTGGTAAATATTTTTACTTTCTTCCAATAGATTTTATGGACTTAAAATAATAATAAAACCAATTTTAAGCCTAAAAAGCTATAATATTTTTAAAAGGTAGTTTTACCTCTAATTAATGGAGAACCCTTTTTAATAATAAATTTTTAAATTTTTATAAATTTTATATAAATAAATTGAGATTCTTATTTGGAATTGGGACCAAAAAATTACTTTGGTTGCATTTTTTTTATTTCTATAATAATATTTCTTTTTTAATGAATAGTGAAAATACTACATTTTAAAAAAAAACTATTTTTCATCTAATTTAATTATATAGTTAGGATATCCTTTTAATTGTTTTTAAATTATAATTAAATAAATTTTTTATCAGAAAATCTGATTTATTTCATTGGAATCAAATTCACATTGAAATTGGATATAAAAACTTTGTGAACTTTTGAATGTTTTTACTTCAAAAACATATTTTCTCGATCCGTCAACGGTAATAACTTTGAATTAATTTAACCACTTATGTGAGTTCAGTTTTAAAAAATGAAAATACATGGTTTTAATTAATATGAAAATTTTGGTATAATACAATCAAATTTATTTTTCTTTGTATAGTAACTTTAATATTTTATTACCACAGTTAAAGTTAAATAGAGTAATTAAAGGTAAAATTAATATTATAATATTATAAAATTATCCTAAAACTTTTCCTAATCTTACTGGATGAGTTTTTATAGACCATGACCATATTTGGGATTAAATTGCGACATTTTGAATCCACATAGGAACGATTATGACATTTATAACTTTTAATTTAAAGGCAAATATGTCGTAAATATGTCTCTCCATATTAAAACAATTTTAATATAGGGTTATATAAGTGATATATTTGACTATTAATAGTAATTATAAATATATAATTCTTACCTACATCATTGTAATTCATTTATGAATTTTAGGAAATAAATAATTAATTTAAATAGTGACACTATGATGATGCAGTAATTTATTTATTAAAGAAAGAATCAAGTAAATGATATTAGTAATATTAAAATAAATATAATTTGAACTACTTTCTGAAATCCAAGAATTTTATGGATTAATATTAAATTTTAGGTTTGATATAATCTATTTTTTAGAATTAATTGTGATTTTGTGATTTAAAAAAATCATGAAATGAGTAGTGTCAAAATAGACAAAATTCATAACTTAAATTATAAAATATCTAATTAAATGATATAAAATTTATAAGAATCCATGATTCGACCCAAATGTTGATATAAATCTACATATGTAATTAATGACTCATTAATTGGTTTCTTGGTAGGATTTGGTAACTATTTTAACTCTAAATGTTTCAATTACTTGATAAAACGGTAAGAGTTAAAAAAAGGTTAAAACAAATAGATAAGGATTAAAAATTATTTTCAACTTGTATAATTCTCATTATATGATTATTTTGAAAACCATAATCATTATATATTATAATTAAATCAACTTGGACCCATTTGTAGTCTATATTTATTTAATATTAATTTAATACCTTTAATAATTCCAATGGTACCCCTCCCCTCTTCTATAAAAAGGCACTCATTCCTCTCTATTAATTACACCTAAAACCCCATTTTTTTAAGCCAATATCTTCCCAATATCCTTCCTAGAATCTTTATATACATTATTTAGGCTTTATATTAGGTATAACGCCCTTCTTAGAGGTGTTAAGATGTTACGAAAGGTGATCATCTAAAGGAAAGATAATATTTTTATTTAAGTGTTTCTATTTTATTTCTTCTTAACTTACTTTAGAACTCCTTAATCCATGAGGAAATAATAACTCTAGTATCCTCAATATATTTAGATGGTATTATTCTAATATCACCTCCCAAATCCATCTCTAATTTCATCAAATTTGAAATGAACATTTAGTTCGTGTGTAGAGAAGACTACTGCCTTGCAAACTAATATAGTTCATTTTTCAATACCATCTCTCAATACTTGTAATAAATATGGAATTAATGTTTTTATATGATTTTTATGGAGTATTTATAGTTATAATAGAATAATTTATCAATTATTTTCATACTTTTAATGCACATACAAATGATAACATCGTTTGTGCGTATATGTGGACTATCACCTCCACGAAGAGATGTGAATCATTTTTTTTCACCACATTACTTGTATTATATATATAAGTATTTTTAAATTATTATTATTATTTTAATTATATTTTTATCATTCTATAAAGGTAAAATTATAATTAACTTATTTATATAATGATCAATGGAAAAAAGGAAATGTTACTCATGTGTATGTATGGCCTACCATCTCCACGATTATAATGTTGTTCATTTTTCATACCATAAATAATTGGTTTGATTTAAAATTATAATTTAGGTATAAAAATTATTATTAAGATATTAATATTATTCTAGAGATGATCTACGTACGACCACCTGGTCTATTGACAACATACCATGTACATTTTCGACTAAAGATCTGAATATAAACAAAACATTTGATATGAACATAAATAATTATATAATTTTTATGACATCATAATAAGTGATATAAAACAAATAATAAAAATGAAAAATGTTCTAAAGAAATTAAAAATTTACCTATGTTTATTATTCTGGAATATAAATATTGTATGTGATGGTTCTGACTCATGGTAATGGACTTGTCTCAATCTCCTTTCATTGAGGCATATTTTGATAAGATACACCACCTTCTTTTGTACAGTGTATAATCACCCCATTTGAATTTTAATTTCATTTAAATATTTTCTAAAGGGATATTTTTTTATGAATCATTTTACTAAATGAAGAAAGGAATGTTTTTTAACGTACGTGGCGACAATAAATTTTCTACCGTCATGGACATTATTTTATATTTGGATTCCTCTATAAGCCTTAATGTATTTAAAATGAAAATAAATACCATATTCCCTTTTCATGTATTTTGGTATTGAAAATGGTTGTGCAGATGGATTTATTATGGCAATATCATGAAATGATATCCTGTGATTTCAATGTGGAAATGTTATTTTTCATTTAATCGTATTAATTAGTGACGATTATATTATGGTTATTAGGCATTACTTATGTATATGGGTGGATCCATGGTGGATGGAGGGAGGGTGAGCCTATGATAGCTCCCCAATTCATTGGTTAATGATATAGAGTTAAAAAATAAGGTTTCTCCTAAGATAATTATGGAATATATTATTATGTCTATTCTAAATGTAATTGTCATCGTTAGTTCTTATATAGCTGTGAAATCTACAATGTAAGTATGATATGAATTCCATGAGGTACCTTTATGATTTATGATTTCTAAGAAGTTTTTTAGGAATATTATTATTTCATGAGGTATGTTAAAGAACTTGTGATTTATGGGTGAAAAGTATGATTTTGTGAAAATGTTTTCATGAGTTTAAAATATCCATGGAGTAACAGTTTCATTCGTTATCCATATCCCTTACAGAGATTATTGTCCTCATTCTATATTTTTGAAACTTTTTACACAGGGTATAAATATGATTAAGATAAATGAAGAATACAATATCAATTTTAGTAATAATTTTATCAAGAAAAAACATCCATGTTTTATTTTAAAATGTTTTGGATTATGAAAAAATGGATAGTATGTAGACTTTTCTACTTTGTAATATTTGAGATGTTATGTAATAGTTATGGCCTAATTATCTAATAATCTAATCCTTAAAATATCTTCAATATGAATGAATTTACATTCTTGAGTTAACTATAGATTACTAAATGTTTAATGATGGGTCCTTATATTTGGTATTAGAGGTTGGTTTAGATAACTTTATGAGTTAGGATATTGTTAATAGAATGTCTATAAATGATTATTTACTTTATGGTCTAATTGAAATGATATATCATTTGAATATTTCCATGTTTTTCATCTATGATATTTTTTTCATAATGGTTTTCAACAGAGGAAACAGAGTAGTTGTGATGGGACGACATCCAGAGGAAAACAACTATCCAAATCTGAAACCTGAGATGGTCATAATTTCAACTGAATAGTTTGTTACAGTGATGGTGTTGTTGAATCAGGAAATAAATGTTGGTGGTATCTATACATGTGGTCATCCAAATCAACTACATAGAAACATGTTTGTAGTTGATCATTTCATGAGGCCACATCCCCCCTCATTCATAGGATGATATTACTTCTTGCTAGCTAAAGGTGGGATTAAAGCCTTGGAAAATATTTTTGATGTCATGGGGTGTTCAGAAAATAAAAATACGGGTATTTGTTTTACCATTTGGAAGGTGAAGCTAATTATTGGTGTTCAATGGTTAAAAATGTCATGGAAAGTGAGAAGATTTATTCTCTTGAGTGGTATGAATTCAAAATTTTATTTCTATAAAAATATTTTCTTAGATGGTTAGACTTAGGATAGAAAACCAATTCTTGGAATCACGGAATGATGAGGATTTAGTGGCTACATAAGAATAAATATTCACCTGATTGTCAAGGTATTATCCAATTTTCATTTAGTATCTTGATAATAAAATCAATTTTTATTACTGAGGACTAAAGACAATGTATCCAAAGGTGTTGGGTTCATGCGAGTTCAAAAATTATGAAAAACTTTTTCTATGTGTAGAGATGGTGGAAATAGAGTTTTTGGATGATCATGAGTTCTTTGAAAAAAAATAGGTTGAGGTGGGAAGCAAAAAAACTAAAAATTATTCAAAAGAGTATGATGTTAAGAAAATTAGGTATACAATTTGTGAAAATTATTGTAGAAAACGAACTGGATAATGCCTTCTGAATTATAGTAAGTGCTTTCAATGTGGTAAAAGGGTACATAAGGCCCATAACTACACTAAAAATATCCAGGTAGTGGAAATAGAAATTTTTATTTATAGTTAGAAAAATGATTTAAGCACAATTATATTGATCATTATGAAAATGAGTGTCCAATGAAGAACTTGTATGATGTGATGTATTCATACTATCAGCGGAAAGGTGTGATGAAATCCTTTGAAACTACCTCTCTAGATGTTGAACAATCAAATTAAGTGTTATCAGGTTCATTGTTTGTTCATTTAGATTATGCTTATGTGTTTTCGGATTTAGGGTCTACACAATGTTTCGTTTCTATGAAATTTTATAGTAAATTAGAAATTCTACCTCATGAAATGAACCCAAAACATTTGGTAAAAACACCAAGGGGAAGTGTTGATGCAAAAAATAAATTATAAGAATATTTATGTCTTTATCTGTGGAATTAATTCACCTTAAATCCTTATTGTTTTTACTCTAGTAGAGTTTGATATTATTTTGGGCATGGAATGGATTTGTTTTTACCATGTTAAGATTGTCTATATAGCTAAAGTGGATTATTTTAAAAAATAATTTTAGTATGTGTACAAGAATTAACCCCTACCATTGATAACATATAAAGAAGATAAGAAACTATTAAAATATGGAAATAAAAGTTACCTTGCACATATTATTGAAAAGAAATAACTATTCAAATTAATGATTTTCTATTGGTAAATGAGTATCTTGATGTTTTTTTTTATGATTTTCATAGTATTATACCTGATAAAGAAGTTGAATTTAAGGTTTTATTAGTTCCTGATGCAAAGAAAATTTCTAAACCCCCTTATAAAATTGATCAAATTGATCTTTTACATTTGAAGAGGATATTTTAGACGTTATTAGATAAAGGTTTCATTAGACCTATTACATCACCATGGAATGCTCTCGTCTTGTTTGTTAAAAATAAAGATGGTTCAATGAGAATTTGAATTGATTATAGAGCCTTGAATATCATCACTATTAAGAACATGTATCCTTTTCCTCATATAGATGATTTTTTTAATCATCTCTTGGGAGCACAATATTTTATGAAGGTTGACTTGAGGTTGGGGTACCATCAGTTGAATGTAAAGGAAGTAGATATTCTAAAGATTTTCTTTCGTACTATATATGGCCATTAGGAATTTGTAGTTATGTCATTTGGATTAACTAATTCACCTATTGTATCCATGGATATTATAAATAGAATATTCAATGAGTTCTTGGATAGGTTTTTGGTAGTGTTTATCAATTCCATTTTGGTATATTCTAAAATCAAAGAGGATAATTGTAATTACCCTCCAATTATCATTGGATTGAGAGTACAACAAGTCATTACTAGGCCTTAAGCGACATCCCCAAGACTCCAAAGGCTAGGAATAAATGTTGAAGGGTTTCAAATACAAGTGGGGTACGATTTACCCTTTAAGAAATAAACAATTAAACCTACAAAACATAACTAAAAATTAACTATATGATGCATGAACGAATAATAGACAACCCAACATCTTCATGTATCTCAAAACCATATCAAAGTATACAAAAGCGGAAGAATAACCAATTATAAAGGTACATAGCGAATAAACTATACAAGACTCTCAAAAGACCACAAGACTCCATGCTCCACATGTTCCAATCTCCACAATCACATAACACCCCAAACGTCATGAGTTAGTTCTAAATATGTGTGAAACTTTACCTTTTCCCCTACCCAAAAAGATAGCATCTGCAAAAGCAAAAAAGTGCCAAAGAAGGGGTGAGTATAAAACTCAGTAGGTTTTCACCAATGAATTCCCTACTCATGCCATGAGGATATAAAATTTAGTCACGTTTATATAAAACAATTTAACAAAACAGTTTATAACCATATATAAACAAGTTTCCAAAATCCTTTATAACCAAAAGCATATAAGTGAAATTGAAACCAATTTTTCCAACAAGTTATTTTTTCCGAAAAATAAATAAACAAGCTTTAAAATCATTTCTCAATATTCCTTTGACATACCTAATTCATTCCATAAATCCACACAACCAACCCTGCATGTAACCTGGAACTCCTTATACTCGTGAGTGGTGAGTCATCCTTTCACTAAGTCACCCCTACTGAACCAATTTAAGGGGGAGAGACCCAACCCTAATCTATCCTGTTAAAGATGGGGGAGACCCCTAACCCTTATCCATCCCACATACACCCTTTGACGGGGGAGATCCCTAACCCGTATTCATCCCATTAATGATGGGGGAGACCCCTAACCCTTATCCGTCCCACATTCACCCTTTGATGGGGGAGATCCCTGACCCTTATCCATCCCAGTAATGATGGGGGAGACCACTAACCCTTATCCATCCCACATGCTCGTGAACACACACAATCATCTTGTCAAAAACCAAGTCTGTTCAACCAATTCAAACCATTTCAATAAAACTGTACTTTTATTGAAAACCAAAGAACAATCCTATTTCAAAATATCCATTTCACTTCAATAAAACATTTCATTTTATTGAAACAATCTAATCCAAACAATGTATCACAATTCCATAAAATCCCCATTTTTAAAATCTCTATTTTAAAATTAAGAAGCAAGGCACTCATTCAAAATCCCTAATTTTCCAAATTTCACAACCATTACTCGAGAAGGTTTCCAAAAGGTGTTTGACAATCAAATAACAATAAATTCAAAACCACACATTCAGTTCTAAATCATTCAAATAATTTCTGCTAAGTGGAGTCGAGAAAGAAGCCTCATACCAGGAAGGTTTGGATGAAAACCACAACGAACGAAGAGAGCATATGAAAACAGGGTTCATTATTCAAGAACTCGCCTTAGATATCTTCTACTAGAAAAGAAAAGAACAAATATCATCATATTTGGCCTCCACACACTTAGATATACCCATAACGGGCATAGATCTAAGAAATCGAGAGAATCGGAGAAGTAGATCTAAGAAACCTATCAAAATGATGGAGAACGATTACATACCTCAAGAATCTGGCTTTGATTCGCCAAGGAAAGCCTTCATATCACCTCCAAAAAACATGGGAGAGGTTATCCTACCTTCAAGGGAGAGTGATACCTAGTTATGGCTACTTAGAAGGAATAAAGAGCCACTAAGAGTCAAAAACAAGTGAGGTCCACTTTTTTAGGATCTCACTTAAGTGCTTGCACTGTTAGTTCACACGGTTTGAAAAACCGTGTGCTAACTGTGCGTTAGAAACTACCTCAGAAGACCCTTTCATGGACTCCTCACACCGTCTTCTGAACCGTGATCCAACCGTGCTGGATCCACTACCTCAAAAGTTCCAACTACGCATGGTTTTGCCGCATGGTTTGACAAACTGTGCATCACTCTTGCAACATCCCTTTTGCCTCAAAACTTCATTCCAAGTTCTCCTGACTCACTCATTCATCACCCTTAACATTATAACCATGAAAATAATTAATTAATGGTTAAATAACAGAAACTGGGGGTACTACATTCACCCCACCAATGGTATTTCCTTCCTCAGAAAGTAGAAAACCTTCACCCAATTTAAATAGTTTTAGCCACTACTGTTTCATTTCCTTCTCACCTTCCCAATTCTCTTCCTAAATCTAACAATGCTGTCATAAAACCCACACTAGACCGATACTTTTTCCTGCAAGACATTCTCTTTCCTATTCGCAATCTGCATTGGGATATGTACCAGTGATGCATCCGATTCTAGCTCAATGTGATCTCATCTGATCACATGGACAGGATCAGCATGATACTTTTTCAACTGGGATACATGGAACAAATTATGCACCGAACTAAACCATGGTGGTAATGCCAACCGATATGCCACCTCTCCAACTCGTTCCAGTATCTCAAAAGGGACAATGTATCTGAAGATAACTTTCCCTTCTTCCCAAAACGACGATTTCCAAGCCTTGGAGAGATCCTCAAGAAGACATGATCACTCACAACGAACGAAAATGGTCTTCATTGGGGATCTGGATAAGATTTCTGATAACCTTGAACCGTCTCCATCCCCTTTCTAATCAACTATATCTTCTCTATTATTTCATGGAAAAGGGTTTTCCTGACTAGTGATGTTTCACCTATTTTCACCCAATATAGTGGAGAATGATAAGGACGCCCGTACAATGCTTCCAACGGAACCATGTGTATCGAGGCTTGATATCTGTTATTATATGAGAAATCCACTATGGGTATATGAAACTCCCATGAGCCACAAAAATTCATTACACAAGCCCGAAACATGTCTTCCAACGTTTGTATTGTCCGCTCAGATTGCCCATCTGTCTGAGGATGACATGTCGTGCTCATAGTCAATTGAGTCACAAGGGCTTTCTATAATGATTTCCAAAAATGAGACGTGAACCTCAGATATCTATCTGATACTATTGATACCAGTACACCATGCCTCTTTACCACTTCTCAGATATAGATTTTTGAAAGACCCTCCACTATAGGATTTTCATGAATATGGACGAAATGGTCCGACTTGGCTAGAAGATCCACTATCACCCAAATGGAATCGTGTTTCCATAGAGTTGTTGGAATACTTGTAACAAAATCCACTACTATATGATCCCATTTCCACACTGGGATAGGAAATATTGTAACATACTAGCTAGTCTTCGATGCTCTTCTTTAAGCTTCTTATAAGTTAAGCACCTCAAGATGAACGCGGCCACCTTTCTTTTCATACCACTCCACCAAAACTATGCCTTCAATTCCTTATACATCTTTTGTATACCTAGATATACAGCCCATTGAAAATGGTGGTAAGCATTAAGGATTAGTTTCTAAAAAACCATAGGTACAACCATCTGATCTCTAAAATACAAAACTGAACCCCAATAAAGTTTCAAGCCCTCGATGGTCTCCCCGCCATTGAGTTTTGAACATACAACTAGACATTCTGCATCAGATATTTGTGCCTCTTTGATCATTTTTACTAAATCAAGAACAAGTGTATTTGATAATAAAACAACAACATCACCTTGTTCTTCACATTCCATATGCATGTCAGCTAAGACCGACATCAACTGCCATTCATTTGATGCTTCTACCGCCAACTGAGCATATGACTTTCTACTCAACGCATCTGCCATCGAATTTCCTTTCCCTGGTGTGTACATCAAGTCAAATTCAAACATTTAGAGATACTCCCTCCATATCGTTTTCATAAAATTAAAATATCACAATGAGAAAATTTTTTTCAATATTGTTTGATCTGTAAACATAGTAAATTTCTCACCAAAGAGATAATGTCTCCATGTTTTCAAAGCATGGACGACTACAGCTAACTCCAAATCACATGTTCGGTAATTCTTCTTATGCACCCTCAACTAAATTGAACCATAAGAAACCACATGTTCTCCTTGTATGAGAATATAGCCCAACCCAAATCCTAAAGCATCACAATACACCACATACCCCTGTTCTGATTCTGGCAAGATCAAGATAGGTGCTGATGTAAGCTGAACTTTCAGTTCCAGAAAATAATTATGACATTCCTCCATCCATTGTAATGGAGCATTCTACTTTGTTAGTGTTTTCATTGGTGAAGCATTTCCTGATAAATCATGCAAAAAAAGTCAGTAGTAACCAGCTAGACCAAGAAATCTTTGTATCTCGAACACATTTTTTGGTGGTTGCTAAGAGATAACGACTTTTATTTTTTCAGGATCAACAGAAATGCCTTTGTTGGAATGACATGTCCAAGGAAACGTACTTCCTATATCCAAAAATCACACTTTGATAATTTGGCATAAAAACGATGATCGCTCAAGATTTGTAACACTATTTCCAGGTGCAACTAATGATCATCCTTTATCTTTGAATAGACCAAAATGTCATCTACAAACACCACAACAAAAGAATCCAGATATTGTTGAAATATTCGATTCATCAATTCCATGAATCATGTTGGTGAATTAGTTAGACCGAAAGGCATGACTACATATTCATAGTGGCCATATCTAGTTCTGAAAGCTGTCTTTGGAAAATCCTCTTTTCGAACTCTCAATTGGTGATATCCTGATCGCAATTCAATCTTGCAGAACCATTGAGCTCCCCTTAATTGATCGAACATATCATAAATTCATAGAAGTGGATATATGTTCTTTATCGTAGCTTGGTAAAGCTTATGATAATCAACACACAGTCGAGGAGTCCCATCTACCTTCTTCACGAGAAAAATCAGTGCTACCCATGGAGACGTACATGGTCGAATGAAACCCTTTCTTTCCCGCTCCTCTAAATGCACATTCAATTCCTTTAACTCTATTGGTGTCATCCTATAAGATGGAATCTAAATATTATTTATCCCTGTAAGGATATCAATAGTAAACTCCACTTCCCTTAGAGGTGGTAACCCTGAGAAGTTATTTGGGAAAGACATATGTAAATTGATCCACAATAGTAGTAAAACTACTTTCCTCGATCTCTTCTATTGATTCCAAATTCAAATCTACCAATTAGTAAGAGATCACTCCCACCATTGGATCCAACAAGCTCTTTACACCCTTCTTTACAATCCTCACTCCTCTAAAGAGATGCTTGATGTCGTCCTCAATCATGAAAATAACCGTGCTCCAATAATAGTTGATTTGATCCTTGAACGTTGTCAGCCAATACATACCCAATATTACATCATATACATCTATATCCAATATTGAGAAGTCCCATTTTAGCTCAACTCCATCAGACGTTATAGCACATGCTCTACACAAAAAGGCTTGAAATTATCTTTTACCAAGAGGCATTTTCTGTTTCAAAACAAAAGGAATCATTTCTAGTTTTAAACACTGCAGGTCAGCATCAAAAGAATCAATAAAGGAATGTGATGCACCAGTATCAAACAACACTAGCCCAAAGGTAGAATTCAAAATAATCATACCTATCATTGTAGATGGTCCAGCCTGATCATCGATAATCATATTCTCAGCTCCATATAATTGCTTCTTCACTATATTGTTCTCCTTGTTCCCTTGCTGAGGTTTCCCTGGATGAGGATTCATGGTATTTCAAGAATCACCATGGCTAACTCTGCTCTGCTAAAGAGACCGATTCTATTGTCCTCGTCCAGGTGAAGCATACGATGCTTGGGATAGCTGAGAAGTGTCTTGAGCACCTAACCTTGGAGCACTACAAAAATAGCGCGGAAGATGTCCCATCTTGTTACAATTATAACATTCTTTGGGTTGTATCGTACAATATCGCTTTATGTGGTCAAGTTAATCACATTGAAAATAACCTGCTTTTCTACGGGGTCCTGGAGGAAGGTTTACTAATCCATCCGTCTAGTTCTGATTTCCACTTGCACCTTGGAAATAGGTGTCCCTTTTCCTTTTGTTCCCATCGGTTGAGTTCCCACCATTTCCTATAGGTATCATCATTCATCCTCCTATTGATCCTGAGATATCGCATTCAGCAACAGTCATTCGGTTCACTATCTCTGTATAATCTATATTACAGAGAACCACAATCTTTGATTGAATCTCCTGCCTTAGCCCCAATTCAAAGATGTGTGCCTTCAAAGATGCACTTACCACAACCTCTGGTGCAAAACAGACTAAATTCATGAACTTACCTGCATACTCTATGAAAAAGAGGCTCTCCTATTTCCGGCAGAAGAAGTCTGTCATTTTTTGGATTTTGACCATGTGAGGATAGAATTGTTTGTTGAATAATTCTTCAAAATCCTCCCATGTAATTCCTTCATCCAATTTATCCATCCCTGCTAAATCCCACCACTAACGTGTAAGATCCTTGAGCATATACATCGCCAACTTGACCTTTATCTTTGATGGTGTTCCAATGAAATCGAAGATATGATTCATCCTACTTAGCCACACCTCCGCCATCTCAGGTTCAGCATCACCCTAAATGTTCGGTTGATTCTGCTTCATGAACTGGATGGTATGATCCATATGCCTTGGTTCATTCCTCTGGTTCCCCCTATCCACAGCATAAAAATCCTGGACAATACTTTGAACCAGCACTTGGTTAACTCATGGTTCAGGTTCAACCACATTCTCCGCAGCTTCTTCGGGTTGGTTTTGACAATGCCTACCAAGTGCCATTTTCTAAACCAACAAAAAACTCTATCAATCTAACTCTCTAGAAACTGATGGGTTAGGATTTAAAATTATATCAGATCAACTATCAAAGAAATGTTTTCCAAAACATCCTTTTTCCCATGTTCAACTATTTTTTAAAACACTTCACATACTTTTGAAAATGAAACAATTTTCAAAATACGATAATCAATCACTTTTTCAAAATATTTCATTTGAAAACCAATTCCATATATTTCAAAAATGAAAACATTTTTTCAACAATAATCATTTCTTGAAATGATGTATGAACTCCCATTGGGAAGTCATTCCTCTATAATTCATTTCATTCTCATCTCATTGCCTAAACCCATGACAATGAGATTTCAAAATCCTAGAAGTGTCTCCAAACACGTATTTACCCAACTACTTGGTAACTTGAAGTTCAGCATAAAAGGGTTATCTACATCATTTTATGTTATACATTTCAAGTTCCGACTAGCCTACTCCTTTCTATGATTCCCACCAATGGAATAGAAAAGAAGCGATTTCGTCTTCAAAACTAGGAACATCGATGAATACTTGTTTGGAAAGGACCGAACAAGATGATACCATTTGTAATGACCCTCCAAATCTCATTGGCTTGAGATTACAACAAGTCATTACTAATCATTAAGCGACATCCCCACGATGCCAAATCCTAGCAATAAATGATGAAGGGTTTCAAATACAAGTGGTTGATGATTTACCAATTAATAAATAAACCAATAAACCTATAAACCATAACCAAACATTCACTATATGATGCATGAATGAAAGAAAGAAAATCCAACATCTTCATGTATCTCAAAACCAAATCAATGTATCCAATAGAGGAAGAATAACCAAGTATCAAGGTACATAGTGGATAAATGATACAAGACTCTCAAAATACCACAAGACTCCATGCTCCACAATCTCTAATCTCCATAATCAAAGAACAGCCCAAATGTCATGAGGTAGTGCTAAATACGTGTGAAACCTTACCTTTTCCCCTATCCCGGAAGATATCATATGCAAAAGCACCAAAGTTCCAAAGCAGGGATGTGTATAAAACTCATTAGGTTTTACCCATTGACTTCCCTACTCACTCCACTTGGATAGAAACATTATCCACCTTTATATAAAATAGTTTATATAAAAAAATTTACCAAAAAGTTTGTAACCAAATATAAACAAGTTTCCAAAACCATTTATAGCCAAAAGCATAAAATTGAAATTGAAACAAATTTTTCCAACAAGTTATTTTTCTAGATAAATAACTAAACAATCTTTAAAACCATTTCTCAATATTCCTTCAACATACCGAATTCATTCCATACATCCACACAACCAACCCTGCAAGTAACCTTGATCTCCCTATACTCGCAAGTGGTGAATCATCCTTTCACTAAGTCGTCCCTAGTGAACCATTTGAAGGGGGAGATCCAAATCCCTTATCCATCCTGTTAATGATGGGGGAGACCCCTAACCCTTATCCTTCCCATATTCACCCTTTGAAAGGGGAGAGCCATAACCCTTATCCATCTCGTTAATGATGGGGAAGACCCCTTACCCTTATCCATCCCACATGCACCCTTTGAAGGGGGATATCCTTAACCCTTATCCATCATGTTAATGATGGGGGAGACCCCTAACCATTATCCCTCCCACATTCTCATGAACACACACAACAATCATGTCAAAAACCAAGTGTGTTCAACCAATTCAAACCATTTCAATAAAACTGTACTTTTATTGAAAACCAAAGAATAAACCAATTTCAAAACATCAATCTCACTTCAATAAATCATTACCTTTTATTGAAAACATCTAATCCAAACCATGTGTCACAATTCCATAAAATCCCCATTTTTAAAATCTCTATTTTGAAATTAAGAACCAAAGCACGTATTCAAAATCCCCAATTTTCTAGATTTCACAACCATCACTCAAGAAGGTTTCCAACAAGTGTTCAACAACAAAATCACAATTCATTCAAAACGACATATTCAATTTGAAAGAATTACAATTAGTTATACTATGTCGAGTCAAGAAAGAAGCCTCCTACCTAAATGTTTTTGACGAAAACCACAACGAACGAAGAGCGCACAAGAAAACCGGGTTGATGCTTCAAGAACCCGCCTTAGATCTCTTCTCCTAGAAAGGCCAAGACAAAATATCATCATATTTGGAATCCACACACTTAGATCTACCCATAATGGGCGTAGATCTAAGAAACCAATAGAATAGGAGAAGTAGATCTATGAAACCAATCAAAACGATGACGAACGATCACATACCTCAAGAATCCAGCTGTTATTTTCCAAGGAAAGACTTTAGATCGACACCAAAATTCTTGGGAGAGTTTATCCTACCTTCAAGGGAGATTTATCCCTAGTTATGGATTCTAAAAAGAAAAAACGAGCAATTTATAGGCAAAAACATATGAGATCCACTTTTTGGATCTCACTTAATTGCTTGCATGGTTAGTTCGCACGGTTTGACAAACTGTGTGCTAACCGTGCATTATCCACTACCTTCGCAGACCCTCACATAGTCTCCCAAACTGTGCTCCAATCGTGCGGGAGCCACTACCTCAGAAGATCCAACTATGCATGGTTTGTCCAAACATTTAGACAAATTGTGTGCCACCTGTGCAACTTCCCCTTTGCCTCAAAATATCATTCCAAGTTCTCCCAACTCTCCCATTCATCACCCTTAACTTTATAACCATGAAAATAATTAATTAAGTGATACATACCAGAAACTAGGGGTACTAAATTCTCCCCGCCATTGGTCTTTACATCCTCAAAAAGTATAAAACCTTCAACAAATTTAAAGAGTTTCAGCCAATGCTCTTCCATTTCCTTCTCACATTCCCAAGTCTCTTCCTAAATCTGACTATGCTACTAGAAGACCCACACTCGACCGATGATTTTTTTCCCTGCAATACTTTCTCTTACCTATCCACATTCCACACTGGGATATGTACCAGTGACGCATCTGGTTCTAGATCAACATGATCCCATCTGATCACTTGGTCAGGATCAGTGTGATATTTTTTCAACTGGGATACATGGAACACATTATACACTTAACTAAACTGTGGTGGTAATTCCAATTGATATGCCACCTCTCCAACCCGTTCCAGTGTCTCAAAAAGGATAATGTATCTAGGAGATAACTTTCCCTGATTCTCGAAATTCCGATGTCTAAGACTGAGAGAGATCCTCCAGAAGACATGATCACCCGCAATGAATTACAATAGTCTTTGTAACGCCTCGATTCCGGAAGCCACCAAGAGGAACCCTGTACCTGGTTGGTCACATGGACTCAGGCGCATTTCCCCAAATTCCAGAGGCTTCTAACTAGCAGCAAAGGCCTTGTGTGTGATATTGGGGAAAATATGCCCTCATTGGATGAGTAACAGCGGAAGTAAATAACACATACAATAGAATAAGGAGTAAATATCCAACAATAGTAAACAGTGGAAAACCAAACAATAAACAACAGGAGCACACACATATATATGAAATGATGCATGATATATATGTCTAGAAAATTATCCAAACAAGTCATAATGATGAATACAATACTAAGGTAACGTACAAAAGAAAACAAATAAGCAACTCCTCAGCATCGCAAGCCTCGGCTTGGTCTCATGCTCTCTCGCTCCAATGAAAGTCAATACCTGAAGTCAAAGGTTTCTTGCCCTTGTCTATACATGTAGAAATATAATATGTTTGGGCCCAAAAGCATGGCCTAAATAGGGTGTGAGACTAAATCTCAGTAGGCAACCACACGAAGATATGTGCCTAATAGTTAGTGAGAATATTCCAGGTAATAGTATAGTAAGTAGTAAACAGTAACTAGTAAATAGGATGATACACAATAGTAAACAATCCATAGGTCAACAAGCAGCAGTGAATCAAAAAAGCTAACCCCAATAGGAATCCCTCTAGGAAGTACTCACATCCAACCCCTTTGATCCTATCCAAGAAGTACCAACAACCCTATGGGTCATACACTCAGCCTAACCCCTCTAGTTTGGTCATACGAAATTATAAGACTCTCTGAGGATGCACGCTCAGTCAATTACCCTTATAATTTAAGGTAGTAAGGGACTCTATGTGGAAGATCATATGGTCAATTACCCTTATAGACTAAAGTTATAGAGACTCTCTGAGGAATCTCACTTGGTCAATTCATCTTATAGCCTTTGGTCAATCACATACTCTCTGAAGAATCTCGCTCAGTCGATTCCTCCTATAACATGGAATAGTTTAAGTAAAATCAAACAAAACACAGACTCTCTGATGAAGCTCACTCTTTCTACCCCGTATAGTCTATAAGCCTCAAGACGCTATGAGGAAGCTCACTCAGTCTATCCTCATGTAGCCTATAATATCCAAGACTCTCTAGAAAGCTCACTCAGTCTATCCCCTATAGTCTATAGTGTCCAAGACTCTCTGAGAAAGCTCACTCGGTCTACCCCCTTATAGTCTATAGCACTAGGTTCTCACGACCACGTGATAGTTAGTGAATAATAATTATATAAGGCCAAATTAAACCTACAGAGCTACTTGGAGAACCAGTCTACAACATAACACGCATGCCAGAGAACTGCACTCCATCCTACGGTCACAAGGCATGGATAACAGGTATAACAGCCAAAGGCTGATCAAGACCAAAAGGTCATAAACAGAACAAGGCATGAGCAAAACAGCCAAGAATATAAATTATCCTCATACATAACCAAATTACCTCTACACAGGCATACAATCATGGAAGGCAAACAATAGGGGTAAAATGGTAAACACGCAATACCTCGTTCAAGGGTATTGGTGTAATTTGCACATAATACTCAAAAACATTGAATGTAAAGGCACAAACCACGTATCTTAATTCTAGGAGATCAATATACTTGAACCATGAGTCTTGAATATCCTTAAAATGTCGTAGATATACGGAAATGCACAAAACGTTCAACCCACAATAACATGAAAAAGAAGAGGAATTAGAAAACGATGCTTTAGAAGAAGGAAGAGCTTACCGCTGCGGTTCCAACGCAATAGACAGCGGTCGGTTAGAAGAACGGAGGGAGGCTCGGGGGCTCAGAGGAGATTCGCGGTCATACGGGATGCTCTTGGTTGAAGAAGTTGGAGAAGAAGCGTGTTCTGGAAATTAGACGAGACCTTGGTCCGTTTAATGAAAAAAATAAAGTACACAGAGTGTAAATTTTGAGTAAATGGCATGTACTAGGATTTTTTGTACTTTGCTTTAAGAATCCTCCACATCACCCCACATGTCTGTGTGTGTGGCCCAAACACGGACAGCACACGGCCTCACGTGGCATCAAAGTACATAGCATGTTCTTATAAAATTTCTAGAAACTCCTCTTTTCTCAAAAACTCTAGAAAAAAGAAAAAAATACCTGAAAAAATGTTTTGGGTTCTTACAAACTTCTCCCCTTAAAGAAATTTGTCCCCAAATTTCCCTACCGAGGTGTGGAAGATGAATCCCCGAACAGCTCCGACCACTGTGATCGTAAATCAGCATCCCTCTCTCATGTCTCATCCTATACTTTCCCGTGATGCCATAGCACATATACCAGAGGAATAGACCGGCCATATAGAACCCTCTTACTGCTGTCGAAAATCCGGATAGTATTCTCCTCAAATGATGTATCTGCTTCAAGATCAACCTCCTTAGGTTGAAAGACATAAGATGGGTCTGAAAAGTAATGTCAGAGCTATGAAACGTGGAAGATGCCGTGCATATCCTGGTACCTTTGAGGTAATTGTAACTGATAGGAAACTGGACCAACTCTCTCCAACACCTCAAATGGCCCGACGTACCATGGTGAAAGCTTACCCTATCTCTGAGTCCTCTTGTGTCCCAACCTCAGTGAAACATGCTGGAAAACATTGTCCCCGACCACGAACTCCAGAGGTCATATATGTGGATCATCATAAGACTTCTATCAATACTGTTCTATAGCCATCCTCTTATGAATCAACTCTATCTGCTCTGAGGTCTCCTAAACAAGACGAGGTCCCAGAAAAGTTGCCTCTCCTACCCCCAGCCAGCATAATGGTGATCGACATTTACTACCGTACAAAGCCTCGTAAGGATCCATTAGAATAGTCGCCTGAAAACTGTTTTTGTAGGCTAACTCCACAAGAGGTGTATTCTTCTCCCAAGAACCTTAAAAGTCTAGAATGCAAGCTCGGAGCATATCCTCAAGCACCTGAATCGTACACTTGGACTGTCCATCTGTCTGAGGATGGTATGATGTACTCAAAAGTACTTGTGTACCCAAAGCCTTCTAAAGCCCCTGCCAGAACTGAGAAGTAAAATGTGAATCCCTGTCTAAAACAATGAAGTGTGGAACTCCATGTAGACATAAAATATCTTGGACGTACAACCATCCCTGCTCATCAACACTGAAGGTCTCCTTGATTGACAAGAAGTGAGAAACCTTTATAAGTCTGTCAATGACAACCCAAATAGCATCATTCCCTCAAGGTGTCCTCAGCAGCCCGGTCAAAAAGTCCATCATGACATTGTTCAACTTCAACCTTGAAATGGGTAACTGCTGCAAAATACATGTTGATCATTGATGCTCCTCTTTCACCAGCTGACAAGTGGAAAACCTCATAACAAAACCAGCAACATCTCTCTTCATACCTGGACACCAATACTGGCGGTGTAGATCACGATACATCTTGTTGATTCCAGGATGAACTTCCCAAACTGAGGAATGTAAATCCCGTAGTAGTTCCTTGCGTATATCTGATGTCACCCATACACATCCCTATAAATTCAAGATCTCATCCTCTCCCACTTTCCATCTAGGAAAAGTGCCCTCTCCTGACAGACTCTCCTGTAGGACTAGGCCTTCTGAGTCTAATATCTGCCTCATCCGTACCCAATCAAGAAGTGAAGAGGTAACAGATACAGAAGATAGAAAGGTATGTCCTTATCTGTGGTGCACCTCCAAATGCATCTTAGAGTACAGAGCCATAAGCTACCACTCACTGTTGGCCTCCTGAACTGCATGTATCTGAGTTCTCCTGCTCAATGCATCATCCACTGTGTTTCCCTTTCCCGGCGTATAGGCAAGATCAAAGTTGAATTACTGAAGATACTCAACCCACTTGTGTTGTCTCAAATTCATATAATGCTGATTAAAGATGTACTTGAGACTCTTGGGGTCGGTAATCACCACAAAGTTCTCTCCCAGAAGATAATGTCTCCAACAATGTATGGCATGAACAATAGCTTCCAACTCCAGATCATGTGTTGGGTAATTCCTCTCATGTGGCCTCAACTGTTGAGACCCGTACGCAATGACCCCATCTCCCTTAATAAGAACATCTCCTATCCCGATACCTAAAGCATCATAGTAAACTGTATAGCTCTTGCCCAGTTCTAGAAAGACTAGTATCGGTGCTAACGTCAACCTCCCTTTCATCTCCTGAATGGATGACTCCCAAGAATCTGACCATAAGAACTTTTCCCCATTCTTAGTCAGACCTGTCAGTGGTGCTACTATGCATGAAAAGTCCTGTATGAAATGCTTGTAGTATACATCAATCCCTAGAAAACTCTACCTCAAATACATTCTTCGGGTGCTCCAAAGAAACTACTTCTCTCACTTTATCTGGGTCTACTGATACTCCTATCTCTGAGATAACATGACCCAATAAGTGAATTTGATCCATCCAAAAGTGGAACATTAAGAACTTATCATATAATGGATTCTCTCTCAGTGTACTCAGAACGATCTCAAGATGGGTAGCATGTTCGTGTGGAGTGTGAGAGTACACCAAGATGTCGTCCACAAAAACCACCACAAAATAATCCAAGTATGGATGGAACACTCGGTTAATCAGTGCCATGAAAACTACTGGTGCATTCATGAGACCGAACGGCATAACCGTATACTCGTATAGATCATAACTGCTCTAGAAATATGTAAGAGGTATATCAGATGGTTTAACGTGCAACTGATGGTAACCGGATCTCAAGTCAATCTTCAAGAACACTTGAGCTCCTCGAAGCTAATCAAAGAGATCATCGATCCTAGGTAAGGGATATCGATTCTTGACTGTCAACTGGTTTAGCTTTTGATAATCCACAAAAATCCTGAGGGTTCCATCTGCCTTCTTTGCAAACAGGATAGGTGAACCCCAAGGAGAATTACTGGGTCGGATGAAACCCTTTTCATGAAACTCCTCCAACTGTTTCTTGAGATACTACAACTCAGGTGTAGCCATCCTATAAGGAGGAATGGACACTGGTTCCACTCCTGGCATGAGATCAATAAAAATTTATACCACATGCTCTAGAGGAAAACCTGAAAATTCCTTTTTAAAGACATCTCTGAAATGATACACCGCTAGATGAAATTCTAACTATGAAGTCCCCTGGTCATCCAGATATAGACTAGAAATATGGATTGTAACTCCTCCTAGCCCATGATGCTCGAGTCCTGCTCGACTTGCCTGGACATCCCACTCGCCTCTATGAAGAAAGTATCTACCCTCTGGTGATATGAAGTTCACTCTATGGCTATAGCAATCGACAACTGTCTGGAAGTGTACTAACCAGTCCATTCCGAGAATGACATCATATCTTGTCATCTCTATGACATAGAGGACCCATAAGAAGTCACACCCTGCAACCTCAAGAGGGAACTCTCTGCACTGACGTACGCTAACCGTTCTAGTCTCAAATGGTGTGTCTAGAGTCAAAGTATCGGTAGAGGAAAAGATGTAGAGACCAAGGCTCTCCACAACAGAAACAGAGATAAAGTTATGCGTAGAACTAGTATAAAAAAGAGCTAAAGATAAAACTGAGTCTACTAAGACCGTAACTCAAACTGTAGAAGGGCCAGGATCCTGCTCTTGATGGCTCTGCTCCACTGAAAAAGTCTGGCATGTACCATGGCCCTGTGACCCTGGATGACCACTCTGAGCTGATCCACTTTGATTTCGCTGGTAACCTAGTGACTGACCACCATGGCCGCAACCTCCACCTCAGCCCGAACGGCCCGAATAATTCCAGTTCCGAGACTGGAGAGAAACTGGCGATGAATCTTCTGTATGCGGGGTCATAGAAGAACCCCTACCAGCAACTGTAGGTGAGAAGATCTGGCAGAAATGCTGAAGATAACCCATATTTCCACAATATTGGCACTCCATCAGGTCTCTCTGGAATTGAGGCCTAGTATTCCCTTTCCTCCCATACTTGTAGCATACTACCTGGCTTCCTGAAGATACATTCCTCCTACTCTGATCTCCTCAAGCAGACTCCCTACAACGCTTCCTTCTATCAATAAGAGGAATGATGACTCTGGGTGTCGAACTTCTCTGGCTCACTACTCCAGAATCCCTCAGATTTCACTTAGTGATCAACACTTGGTTGACGATAGAGGATATTGAAGTCAACCTGAAGATGTTCACCTGGGAATGGATCTCCTGCCTGAGACCATCCTCAAACTTCCTAGATAGAAACAACTCATCACCTGCTGGAATAGGTGTAAAATGCTACAGCTCAGTAAAGCGAGACGAGTACTCCATAACTGAAAGAGCACCCTACTCCAGACTCATAAACTCCCGGGATCGATCATCCCTCAAGGTCTCTAGGTAGAATTAATTGTAGAAGATGCACCGAAACTCATCACAAGTCATACTATGTTGGTGTCCTGACTACAAGATCTCCTCCCACCACTTATTGGTGGAGTCTCATAGCATATAGGTATCAAGATTCATCCTCTTCTCTGGAGGTATCTCTATATGCTCAAAAATTGTTAGAGTGGCCTCTAGCAACGACTCTGTAGTCTGAGTTCCTCCATCACCTGAGAAAGTAGGAGGATGTTAATACTGGAAAACCCACATCAACTCTACCATCGACGGGATAGGAGGCAGTGCTCCCTAGAAGGTCTGAATCATCCTCAGAACATCTTATCTAAACTACACATAGATTCATGCAACTGGTAAAACTACTGGTGCCAAGGATGGCACAACATGAGGATCTGCAGGAGGTCCTAGATCGGCCAAATCCGATGTCTGATCACCGTCTGGCAGCTGACGTACAACCAGAGGACGTCTCGGTGGCATAATTCTGAAAGGTCAAAAGCACACCTTAGATCAGGATTATCAAAGACTGATAACACAAGAATACAAGACAGGAATAGGAGAAAGAAACATTCAATTTTTACAAAATAGGACTACACGGCATGTTCCTTTAATCCATTCACATGGGCGTGTACCTCTGCCACAACTGGTCATGTAATTCCCCAACCACACGGTTTGTTTTCCTCACACACGGCTTGTACTTGAATTCTATTACCCTACCCGAGTCCCCTTACACGGCTAACCCACATGGTCCTTTTAATCCTAGACTACACGATGTGTTCACGAAAGACACGGCGTGTACTAGACAAGGTTTCAACAACCAGTGTTGTTAGTTACACGGCTGGCTACATGGTTCACTATTACATGGCGTGCTCCTTGAGAACACAGCGTGTACTTGAAGGTCTAACCCAACCTGTATTGTTTGTGACACAGCTGGGTACTTAGGTTACATGGAACAGTGTGTGATAACAAGACACGACATGTAAAGTCAAGGTTTCATCCATCTGTGTCATTATCCACATGGTTAGACACACGGTCACTATAACACGGCATGTATATACCGTACATGGCGTGTTCCTGAAGATTTTCACAACCTCGTGCTTCTTCCCACACAGTCAGTGACACAGTTTAAAAACTACACGGTGTGTATTAATAAAGTACACACTGTGTATTCTGGGTTTTCCAAGCAGTAGCTCGGAAACTACTCTAAAGCCCAAAAAACACAGAAAACAAGAGTTAAGGTGCCAAATTATGATCTGTGAGGGCCCATACTCCTTGTGAATCAAAGATTGTAATCTTATACAAGTTGTAACAAGTAAACCAGGAAATTATCCACTAAATTCTAGTCCATGAGGGCCCATAACACCTCAAGAACTAAAGTTTGGAATCCATCTAAGAAAAGTACTATACAAACAAATTCTCTATCAAACAGTAGAGATTCTATCAAAGAATCTATCACAAAGCATGTATAATCTGCACAACGTGTATCACAACAAAATCCAATTGCTAATGAATCCTAGATGGCATGGAAAGAATGCATGGAATGTGATTTCTAACAAGTGCCTAGATGATGCAAGAGATGGAATACCCTCATCTCATTGGGTTGCGACAGAAATAGAACCAAAATAACAAAAATGGTAACAACACAAAGAATGTGAATCACCCAACGGTGAAATCAAATCAACTATAAAAGTGAAAACCAGTAAAACTACAATAAACGAGGTAGTATGGCTTTTCCCTATAAATGGGATAGCTACTCCTGGGCACAACTTATTACTAAGTACCTATTCCATCCTATCCCTAACTATAGGCTCCAAACAGTAAGTCAAGAGAAAATAATTCCTTTGATTCCTATTTGTAATGCCCCGGTTCTGGAAGCCACCTAGAGGTGCCCCATACCCAGTTGGTCACATGGCCTCAAGCGAATTTCCCCAAACGCTAGAGGCTGCCGACTAGAAGCGAGGGCCTTGGGTGTAATAGTGGGAAACTATGTCCTCATTGGAAGAGTAAACTATGGAAGTAAACAACACATACAATAACGGAAGCAGTAAATATCCAAAAACAGTAAACAACAAAAAACCAAACAATAAAAAACTGGAGCACACACATATATATGAAATGATTCATGATACATATGTCTAGGAAAGAATCCAAACAACTCACAATGCTGAATACAATACTAAGCCAAAGTAAAAAAGAAAACAGATGAGAAACACCTCAGCATCACAAGCCTCGTCTTGGTCCCATGCTCTCCCACTCCAATGCAAGTCATGTACCTGAAGTTGAAGGGTGCTTTCCCTTGTCTATACCCACAACAATATAATCTATTTGGTCCCAAAATCATTTCCCAAATAGGGTGTGAGACTAAATCCTAGTAGGAAACCACCCAAAGATCTGTTCCTAACAGTCAGTGAGCATATGGTAGGTAATAGTACAGTAAGCAGTAAACAGTAACTAGTAAATAAGATGATACACAACAGTAAACAATCCACCGGTCAACAAGTAGTAGTAAAGTAAACACCTAACCAAAATAGGAATCCCTCTAGGAAGTACTCACATCAATCCTCTATGGTCCTATCCAAGAAGTACCAACAACCCTATGGGAAGTACATTCGGCCTAACCCCTCTGGGTTGGTCATACGAAATTATAAGACTCTCTGAGGAAGCATGCTCAGTCAATTCCTATTATAGTCTAAGGTAGTCAGGGACTCTCTAAGGAAGATCACGTGGTCAATTCACCTTATAGCCCCAAGGTCTAGAGACTCTCTGAGGAAGCTCACTCGGTCAATTCCTCTTATATCCTCTGGTCGATCACACACTCTCTGAGGAAGCTCGCTTGGTCAATTCCTCTTATATCCTGGAATCATTTAAGGAAAATCAAACAAAACACAGACTCTCTGAGGAAGGTCACTTGGTCTAACCCCATATAGTCTATAAGGCTCAAGAATCTATGAGGAATCTCACTCATTCTATCCTCTTTTGGCCTATAATATCCAAAACTCTCTGGGAAGTTCACTCGGTTTATCCCCTATAGTCTATAATGTCCAAGACTCTATGAGGAAGCTCACTCGGTCTATCCCCTTATATTCTATTACACCAGGTCCTCACAGCCACGTGATAGTCAGTGCATAATAATTCTATAGGGACAAAGTAAACGTACAGAGCTACTTGGCTAACTAGTCTACAACATAACAAGCATGCCAGAGAAGAGCACTCCATCCTACAGTCACAAGGCATGGAAAACAGGTATAACAGCCAAAGGATGATCAAGACCAACAAGTTGTAAACAGAACAAGGCATGGTAAAAACATCCAAGCATAGCAATTATCCTCATACATAACCAAATTACCTCTACACAGGCATACAAGCATGGCAGGAAAGCAACAGGGGTAAAATGGTAAACACACAATACCCTGTTCAAGGGTATTGGTGGAATTTGTAAATAATACTCAAAAACTTCAAACAGAAAGGCACAAACCACCTACCTTGATTCTAGGAGATCGATATACTTGAACCATGAGGCTTGAATCTCCATAAAACTTTATTGATCTATGGAAACGAACAAATCGTTCAACCCATGATAACATGAAAAAGATGAGGAATTGGAAAATGATGCTCTAGAAGAAGGAAGAGCTTACCATTGTGGTTCCAATGAAATAGACGGTGTTCAATTTGTAGAACAGATGGAGGCTCGGGGCTCGGAGGAGATTCGTGGTCGTACGAGACGCTCTCGGTTGAAGAAGCTAGAGAAGAAGCATGTTCTGGTGATTAGACACGACCCCAGTCCGTTTAAAGAAAAAACGAAAGTACACAGTGTGTACTTTTTGAAGTACACAGAATGTACTAGTCTTTCTCATACTTTGCTTTAAGCGGCCTCCACATCGCCCCACATGACCGTGTGTGTGGGCATGACACAGCCAGCACAAGGCCTCGTGTGGAATCGAAGTACATGGCATGTACTTATAACGTACACGACGTGTACTTCAAAAATTTCCAGAAACTCCCCTTTTCTCAAAAACATCAGAAAAAGGAAAAACATACCTGAAAAGATGGTCTGGTTTCTTACAGTCATCAATGGTGATCTGCATAGGATTTCTGATGACTCTAAGCTATCTCCATCCTCTTTCTAATCAACTAGATATTCTCTATTGTTTCTTAGACAAGGCTTGGCCCAACAAGTGAAGTTTCAACTATGTCCACCCAACATAGTGGAGAACGACAAGGACGCCCATACAATGCTTGAAACGGAGCCATGCGTATCAAGGATTGATATGTTTATTGTATGAGAACTGCACTAAGGGTATATGCTCCTCCCATGAGCCACCAAAATCCATTACACAAGGCCGCAACATGTCTTCCAACATTTGTATCGTCCGCTCAGATTTCCCATCTCCCAGAGGATGATACGCTGTGCTCATAGTCAACCGAGTCCCAAGGGCTTGCTGTAATGATTTCCAGAAATGAGATGTGAACCCCTAATCTCTATATGAGACTACTGACATTGGTACACCAAACCTCTTTACCACTTCTCGAATGTAGATTTCCGAAAAATCCTTCACTATATGAGTTTCACGAATAGGGATGAAATGGGCCGAATTGGTTAGATAATACACTATCACCCAAAGGGAATCATGTTTCCTAACCATTCTTGGAAGACCTTTAACAAAATCCATTGCTATCCAATCCCAATTCCACACTGGGATGGGAAACGATTATAACATACCATCCGGTCTCTGATGCTCTGCATTAAGCTACTGACAAGTTATGCACTGCGGGACAAACTCTATCACCTTCCTTTTCATATTGCTCCCAAAATAGTGTGTCTTCAATGCCTAATACATCTTCTATGTACCTGGATGTAAAACCCATATCGAATAGTGGTATGCATGAATGATTTGTTCCTGAAAAACCATAGGTAAAACCATCCGATCTCTGAAACACAACACTAAACCCCCATCAAGTTTCCATCCCTCGATGGTCTCCCCACCATTGAGTTTTTAACTTATAACCAGACATTATGCATCATATATTTGTGCCTCTTTGATCATTTTTACTAAATTTGGAAAAAGTGTAGTTAAAAATAAAACTAAAATATCACCTTGGTCTTCACATTCCACATGCATGTCGGCTAATACCGACATCAACTACCATTCATCTAAAGCTTCTTTCACCAACTGAGCATATGACTTTCTAATCAATGCATCCACCACCGAATTTTCTTTCCCTGGTGTCTACATCAATTCAAAGACAAACATTTGGAGATACTCCATCCATCTTCATAGCCTCAGATTCAAATCTCACTATGAGAAAATATGTTTCAAGCTTTTTTGATTCGTAAACATAGTACATTTCTCACCAAAGAGATAATGTCTTCATGTTTTCAAAGTATAGATGACTAAAGATAACTCTAAATCATGTGTTGTGTAATTATTATCAGGAACCCTCAACTACCTTGAACCATAAGAAACCACATGTTCTCCTTGCATGAGAACACAACCCAACCCAGATCCCAAAGCTCCACATTACACTGCATACCCTTGTTCTGATTCTGGAAAGATCAAGATAGGTGTCGATGTAAGCCAAACATTCAGTTCTTGGAAAGACTTCTTACATTCATTTGTCCATTAGAATGGAGCATTCTTCTTTTTCAGAGTTGTCAATGGTGAATCTAGTCATCATAAATCATGAAAAATGTGTCGGTAGTAACCAGCTAGACTAAGAAAACTTTGTATCTCGAACACACTCTTAGGTGGTTGCCAAGAGATAACAACTTCTATCTTTTCCGGATCAACAGAAACACATTTCTCAGAATGACATTGCCAAGGAAACATACTTCCTGTATCAAATAAATCACACTTTGATAATTTGGCATATAAATGATGATCTCTCAAGATTTGTAACACTGTTTCCAGGTGCACCTCATGATCATCCCTTGTCTTTGAATATACCAAAATGTCATCCACAAACACCACAACAAAAGAATCTAGATATTGTTGAAATATTAGATTCATCAATTCCATGAATACTGTTGGTGTATTTTTTAGACCGAAAGTCATTACTACATAATCATAGTGTCCATATCTACTTCTGAAAGTTGTCTTTGGAATATCCACTTTCTGAACTCTCAATTGGTGATATCCTAATCGCAAGTCAATCTTGGAGAACCACTGAGCTTACCTTAGTTGATCGAACATATCATCAATTTGTGGAAGATGATATCTATCCTTTATCATAACTTTTTTAAGCTTATGATAATCCACACACAGCCAAAGAGTTTCATCTACCTTCTTCACGAAAAAAACTGGTGATGCCTATGGAGATGTACTTGGTCAAATGAAACCCTTACTTTACAGCTCCTCTAACTACACTTTAAATTCTCATAACTCTATTGGTTTCATCCTATAAGATGGAAGGGAAATAGGACTGGTCCCCAGAAGGTGATCATTCATAAACTCCACTTCCCTTAGAGGTGGTAACCCATAGAAGTTTTTGGGAAAGACATCTGGAAATTATTCCACAACTTCTAGAAAACTATTTTCCTCGATCTCTTCCATTGATTCCAAAGTCAAAGATGCCAATTGGTAAGAGATCGTTCCCACCATTGGGGCCAACAAGCTCGTTGCACCCTTATTTATAATCCTCTCTCCTTTAAAGAGATGCTCGATGTCGTCCCCAGTCATGAAACAAACTATTCTCTTATAATATTCAGTTTGAGCCTTGAATGTTGTTAGCCAATCCATACCCAATATTACATCATAGACATCTATATCCAACATTGAGAAGTCCCATTTTACCTTATCTCCATCTAACGTTATAGCACATGCTCTAAACAAAAAGGCTTGACATTCCCTTTCACCAAGAAGAGTTTGCAGTTTCAAAATAGAAGGCATTATTTCCAGTTTTAAACATAGAAATCAACATCATTATAAGAAATGAAGTAATGTGATACACCAGTATAAAAAAACACTTGCACAAAAGTGGAATTCAAAAGAATCATACCTCTCACTATACATGGTCCATCCTGATCATTGATAATCATCTACTCAACTCCATACAATTGCTTCTTAACTATACTATTCCCCTTGTTCCTTACTGAGGTTTCTCTGGTTGAGGAGTCATGGTATTTCTAGAATCACTATGTCTAGATCTACTCTGCTGACGAGACTAATTCTGATTTCTACATCTAGTCGAATCATATGATGCTTGCGATAGCTGATAAGTGTTTTAAGCACCTGACCTTGGAGCACTGAGACAATAGAACTGGAGATGTCCCATCTTGTTACAATTATGACATGATCTGGGTTGTGTCGTATAATCACGCTTTATGTGGTCAAGAAAACCACATTGAAAACAACCTTCTTTGCTCTAGGGTCATGGAGAAAGGTCTACTAATCTAGCCTTCTGGTTTTAATTTCCACCTACACCATGGAAATAGGTGCCCCCTTTCCTCTTATTCTCAGTGGTTGAGTTCCCACCATTTTATGTAGGTATCATCATTCCTACTCCTATCAATCCCAAGATATCACATTTAGCAACAGTCACTCTATCCACCATCTCTATATAATCCATAATACAGAAGACCAAAATCTTCGATCGAATCTCCTGCCTTAGCCCCGATTCGAAGATGTGTGCCTTTAAAGACTCCCTTGCAACAACCCCTTGTGAAAAATGAACTAAATTCATGAACTTAGCCTCATAATCTGTGATAGAGAGGCTCTCCTATTTTAGGCTGAAGAAGTCTGTTGTTTTTCGGATTTTGAACATGTGAGGATAGAATTGTTTGTTAAACAATTCTTCCAAATCCTCCCATGTAAGGCCTTCATCCAATTTATCATGCACCGCTAAATCCCACCAATCACTTGCAAGATTCTCGATCATATACATCGCCAACTTGACCTTAAGCTCTGATAGTGTTTTGATGAAATCGAAGATACGATTCATCCTACTTAGCCACACCTCCTCCTTCTCAGGTTCAGCATCACCCCGAAAGTTCGGTGGATTCTGATTCATGAATTGGATGGTATGATCCACTTGCCTTGGTTCATTCCTATGGTTCCCCATATCTACAGCATGAAAATCCTAGACAATACCCTAAACTAGCTCTTGGTTCACCCATGGTTCAGGTACAATCACATTCTCTGCATCTTCTTCGGGTTGGTTTTTTCAAAGCCTACTGAGAGCCATTTTCTAAACCAACAACAAACCCTGTCAATCTCACTCTCTGGAAACTGATGTATTAGCATTTCAAATTCTATCAGATCAACTATCACAACATTGTTTTCCAAAACATCCTTCTTCACATGTTCAACTATTTTTTAAACCACTTCACATGTTTTTGGAAATTAAACCATTTTAAAAATACGTTAATCATTCGCTTTTTCAAAATCATTTATTTGAAAACTAATTCCATACTTTTCAAAAATGAGCACTTTTCTTCAATATGAATAATTTCTTCATATGATGTTTGCACTCCTAGTGGGAATTCATTCCTCTATAATGTATGTCATGCTTCTCTCATTGGCTAAACCCCTGAAAATGAGATTTCAAAATCCTAGAAGTGTCTCCAAACACTTATTTACCCATCTCCTTGGTAACTTGAAGTTCATCATAAAAGGGTTAGCTATGTCCTTTTATTCTATACATTTCTAGTTTCGACTAGCCTACTCATTTATATGATTCCCACCCAAGGAATAGACATGAAGAGATTTCAGCTCCAAAACTAGGAGATCAATGACTACTTGTTAGGCAATGAATGAACAAGCTGATACCATTTGTAATGACCCGCCAATTCTCATTGGCTTGAGAGAACAACGAGTCATTACTAAGCCTTAGGAGACATCCCTAAGACACTAAAGGCTGGAAATAAATTCCTAAGGGTTTCAATTACAAGTGGGGGATGATTTAACCTTTAGTAAATAAACCAATAAACATACAAACCATAACCAAACATTTACTATATAATGCATGAACGATTGAAAGACAACCCAACATCTTCATGTATCTCAAAACCATATCAAAGTATGAAACAGTGGAAGAATAACCAAGTATCAATGTATACAGTGGATAAATGATACAATACTCTCAAAATAAGACAAGACTTTATGCTCCACAAGCTCGAAGCTCCACAATCACCAAACAGCCCAAACGTCATGAGGTAGTTCTAAATACGTGTGAAACATTATCTTTTCCCTTGTCCTGAAAGATAAAATTTGAAAAAGCACCAAAGTTCCAAATCAGGGGTGAGTATAAAACTCTCTAGGTTTTCCCAAATGACTTCCCTACTCACGCCACTAGGATAGAAATGTTAGTCACATTTATATAAAATAATTTATATAAAACATTTTACCAAAATAGTGTATAACCAAATATGACAAAGTTTCCAAAACCATTTATAACTAAAAGCATACAATTTCAATTGAAACCAATTTTTCTAAAAAGTTAGTTTTCCATAATAATAACTAAACAATATTTAAAACCATTTCTTAATATTTCTTTGACATACATAATTCATTCCATACATCCACATAACCAACCCTACATGTAACATGGATCTCCCTATACTCGTGAGTGGTGAGTCATACTTTCACTAAGTCTTCCCTAGTTAACCAAATGACAGGAGAGACCCATAACCCTTATCAATCGTATTAATGATGGGGGAGACCCCTAACCCTTATTCATCCCACATGCACACTTTGACAGGGGAGATCCCTAACCCTTATCCATCCTGTTAATGATGGGGGAGATCCTTAACCCTTATCCATCCCACATAAACCCTTTAATGGGGGAGATCCCTAACCCTTTTCCATCCCATTAATGATGTGGGAGACCCCTAAACCTTATTCATCCCACATTCCCATGAACACACACAACCATCATGTCAAAAACCAAGTGTGTTCAACCAATTCAAACCATTTTAATAAAACTATACTTTTATTGAAAACCAAAGAATAAACCAATTTCAAAAAATCCATTTCACTTCAATAAAACATTACCATTTATTGAAAACATATAATCCAAACCATGTGTCAAAATTCCAAAAAATCCCCATTTTTAAAATCTCTATTTTAAAATTAAGAACCAAATCACTCATTCAAAATCCCCAATTTTACAGGTTTCACAACTATCACACAAGAAGGATTCCAAAAACTGTACAACAACCAAATCACAATAAATTCAACACCACACATTCAATGTGAAATCATTCCAATTATTTCTACTGAGTGGAGTCAAGAAATAATCCTCTTACCTCGAAGTTTTTGATGAAAACCACAACGAACGATGAGCGCACAAGAAAACTGGGTTGATTCTTTAAGAACCAACCATAGATCTCTTCTCCTAGAAAGGACAAGACCAAATCTCATCATATTTAGCATCCACACATATAGATATACCCATAACAGATGTATATATAATAAATTGAGAGAATAGGAGAAGTAAATCTAAGAAAACGATCAAAATAATGATGAACGATCACATACCTCAAGAATCTGGCTTTGATTCACCAAGGAAAGCCTTCATATCTCCCCCAAAACACTTTGGAGAGGTTATCCTGCCTTCAAGGGAGAGTGATACTTGGTTATGGCCACATAGGAAGAAAAAAGAGCCATTTAGAGGCAAAAACGTGTGAGATCCACTTTTTTAGGATCTAACTTATGTGCATGCACGGTTAGTTCGCACAGTTTGACTAACTGTGCGCTAACCGTGCATTATCCATTGCCTCAACAGACCCTCGCACGGCCTCCTTAAATTGTCTCCTAAACTGTGCTCCGACCATGTGGGAACCACTGCCTCAACAGTGCCAACTGCTCACGGTTTGGTGGCACAATTAGACAAACTGTGCGTTGCCCGTGTGACTTCTCCTTTGCCTTAAAACTTCATTCCATGTTCTCCCAACTCTCCCATTCATCACCCATAACTTTATAACCATGAAAAGAATTAAAAAAGGGTTTCAGACTAGAAACTGGGGTTACTAAAATAATGAAAGTTATTTAAGGGTTATTTTTCAATCCTTAAAAGAAAATAAGTTGTACGAGAAATTCAGCAATAATGAATTTTGATTGAAAAATATTTCCTTCCTTGGTCACATTGTTTCTAAAGATGGAATAACAATTGATCTTGATAAAACTAAATTTATTTATGAATGGTCAAGACCAAAGAATATAAATGAGATTCATAGTTTTCTGGGTTTAGCAAGCTTTTACCAAATATTTGTTGAAAAAATTTCACAGTTATATATCCCACTAACTAAGTTAATTAGAAAATGTGTTAAGTACATATTGATAAAATAATATTTATGATTTTTCTCAGGAATAGAAAATAACATTTGAAAATGATACAGTATTGGCACTACCTTCTTGAAATGGTGAATTTTGTTATCTATAGTGATGTTTCATTGAAAGAAATTGGTTTTATCATAATGTATAATAATCATGTAATTTCTTATGTTTCACATTTTTTGAAACCCCATCCGTTAAATTACCCAACACATGATTTGGAATTAGCTACTATTTTTTCTTTATGAAGTTGGAGGCATCATATATATGGATTAAAATGTGAAATATATAATGTCCAAAATAGTATTAAGTATATATTCATTCAGAAATAATTGAGTATGAGACAGAGAAGATGGTTGAAACTAATCAAGGACTGTGATTGCATGATTTTTACTATCAAGGAAATGAAAATATGGTGGAAGATGATTTGAGTCTGAAAATTAATTCTACAATAACCAAGTTACATTTGGAATTTGATCATTTGGTTAATGATTTGATGAACTTTGGATTATAAGCTGTTGGTGTAGGAAATTACTCTTTTTTGTTTCAAGTAGAAATTAAATCTTCTCTATCATAGATTATTATGAAAGAATGGAAGGAAGATAGTGAATTGAAAGAAAATGTAGAATTTGTTCATAAGGGTTTGTTTCTTGAATTTAACATTGATAAACATTTTGTTTTGATATTTGGGAATATATTATGTGTGTCTTGTGATTCACAGTTGAAGAAAGAGTTGTTATGTAAATCTCATAGTTATCTATTTTAAGTTCATCATAGAAGTACTATGATGTACAATGACCTTAAGGTGTATTACTAGTTGGATGTAATGAAAAGAGATATTGTTGACTTTACTATGAAGTGTTTGAAAAGTTAGTAGGTTAAATAAGAGAAACGGTTGCCAGAGGGAATTCTTCAGCCTTTTTCAGTACCAGATTGGAAATGGGAAATTATATCTATATATTTCAAAGTGGTATTTCCAAATACTTATTGAGGTAATAGTGTGATTTGGGTTATTATTGACAGATTGACTAAATCTAGTCATTTTATTCCTATTCGATACACATTGTCTCTAAATCAACTTCCTCGGTTTTATCTTAATGAGATAGTCAGGTAACATAGATTTTCTCTCTCCACTATATCTGATCATGATCCCAGGTTCATTTCTATCTTTTTTAAAGGCCTTTAGAAGTCGTTTGGTACTTAATTATATTTTGGTACATCTTTCCATCCACAATCATATGGGCAGTCAGAACAAACAATTCGAACTTTAGAGGATATGTTATGTGCTTGTTCAATGGATAACCAGGGAAGTTGGGATCAACATCTCTCTTTGGTTGAGTTTTCTTATAATAATATTTTTCTTTTCAGTATAGAGATGGAACCATTTAAGCCATTATATGGAAATCGGTGCCAAAATCCATCTTTTTGGGATGATGTTAGAGAAAGGATGCTGATATGACCAGAGTTGGTAGAAAATATTGCAAAAAAAATTCAACTAATTCAGAGACACATGAGGAGAACTCATAGTAGTCAGAAATTTTATATGGATAACCATATGAAGGATCTTACTTTCGAGGTAGGTGATGATTTCTTTATCAAAGTTTCTCAATGTAAAAGTTTAATAAGTTTTAGTATGAAGGGGAATCCATGTCCATGGTTTTTTGGACCCTATGAAATATAAGAGAGAGTTGGATCATTTTACAATAGAGTGTCATTACATCTGAGCTTATCCTAGGTATACAATGTTTTTCTTCTTCAATGTTAGCAAATTATATGATCTATCTCATGTTTTGAGTCCAGAAATAGTTCAGTTGGAAGAGAATCTTTCTTATGAGGAACATCTAGTCCAAATTCATGACCGAAGAGAGAAATTGTTGTGTAATATGGTGATTCATCAAGTTGAAGTTTTTTAGAAAAACCATATGGTTGAAGAGGGAACATGAGAATCTAGAAATTCTATGATGGAGAAATAACCCATACTTATTTGATAAGTGAATAAAATTGTGATGACATAATTTCCAAATGGGGGAAGGATGAAACATCTCAGGTAATTATAGAATAATACTTTTTCATATCTATTAATGTTTATGAATTAGATTTTTATTTTAATTTAAATGGTATTCTATGTCATAGAGTGTACCCGATATGCAACAATGGGTTTCTCTAAAATCTTATGTTGCACACAAGAATGAGTTATACAAAAAAGTAAAATATTATTAAAATTATTATTTTAAATGGTATTTATCACATAGTTTTTGTATTAGTAGGAATAAATAGAACTAACTATATATGTTTACACATGTTTAATAAATTTGTTTACATTATTACAATAAATTTTATGGGCTTAAAATAATAATAAATCCAATTTTATGCATAAAAATTTATAAAATATTTAAATGGTAGTTTTACCGCCTATTCATGGAGAACCCTTTTTAAATATAAATTATAAATATTTTATAAATTTTATATAAAAAATTAAATTTCTTTTTTGGAATATGGAAATCAAATTTTACTTTTGTTAAATTTTTGGTATTTTTCAGATAATATTCATTATTAATGAATAGTAAAAAAAATACTATATTTTAATTCAAAACTATTTCTTCATATAATTTATTTACATAGTTAGGTCATCATTTTAATTTTTTTTAAACTATAATTAAATAAGGTTATTATGAATTAATCCAATTTAGGTCATTGGAATCAATTTCTCATTAAAATTGAATATGAAAACTTTGTGAACTTTTGAACATTTTTACTTCAAAAACTTATTTTCCCAATCTATCAATGGGGTTAACATTGAATTATTATAAACACTTATTTAAATTGAATTTTCAAAATTGGACAAACATGTTTGTAAAAAGTATTAAATATTTGGTCTAATATGAACCAAATAATTTTTGGTGAATAGTAATTTTAATATTTTATTTACTGTGGTTAAAGGTGATGAGTTTAATTAAAGGTAAAATTTATATTATAATATTATAATATTATCTTAACACATATCCTAGTCTTACAAGACTAGTTATTATCGACCTTTAACATCGGTTTCCCGAAATTGTGACCCTTTGAATCCACATGGGTGTGATTATGACATTTATAAATTTTAATTTAAAGTAAAGGAATATATTTCATAAATAAGTCTCTCCTTAAAAAAATAATTTGGGGTTATATGAGTGATATATTTGAATATGAATAGTACTTATAAATCAATAAATATTACTCACAACATGGTAATTTTGTTTTTAATTTTTATTAAATAAATAATTAAATTAAATAGGTGCCCAATGATGATGCAATAATAGATTTTTTAATGAAAGAATCAAATAAATGGTATTAATAATATTATAATAAATATAATTCGAAATATATGATTCCATAAACGACTTTTATGGATGAATATGACATGTTATGATTGGGTTTATGTAGTTTTTTCAAAATAATCAAGTTGTTATGATTTTTTTAACAAATCTTGTAGTGAATAGCATTAAAATTGACATAATTCATAACTTAAGTTATAAAATATCTAATTAAATGAAATAAAGTTTATAAAAACTCATTATTTGACTCAAACGTTTATATAAATCTAAAAATATAATTAATGAATCATTACTGGGTAATTTTTCATTATTTGGTAATTATTTTAACTCTCAAAATGTAAATTAATTGATAAAACAGTAAGAGTTAAAGGTAAAAAAAAATTATGATTGAAATTATTCAAAACATGTATAATTTTCATTATATGATTGTATTTTGACCCTTCCATATCATATATTCAAAATAAATCAACTTTTATCCATTTTAAATCTAAATTTAATTTATATTAATTCAATACTTTTAATAATTCCAAGGGTTTCCCTCTCGTCTCCTATAAAAAGGGCCCCCATTTTTCACTATTACCCACACTTCTAAAAAATTTCAAAAAACATCTACCTAAACCCCTTCATAATATCCCTCCCCACATTCATGGGACCTTATTTTAGGCATACCACCTTTCGTATAGGAGTTAAGTTACAAAGAAAGTTGATCATCTGAAGGAAAGGTAATGTTTTTATTTAAGTGTTTCTATTTAATTTCTTCTTCCACTTCTTTTAAATCACCTTCATACATGAGTAACTAATAACTCCAGTATACTCAATATACTGAGACGTTATTGTGTTAATATCATCACCTAAATCCATCTCCAATTTTATAAATTGGTAAATAAACATTTCATTCCTGTGTATAGTGGACTACCGCCTCAAAAACCGATATAGTTCATTTTTCATTATCGTCTCTCAAGACTAGCGATAATGATATAATTAAAGTTTAAATATTATTTTCATAAAATATTTATCTTTATAAGAGAATATTATATCAATTATGTTCTTACATTCCAAGCACATAAAAATAATAATGTCATTCGTTCGTATATGTAAACTATCACCTCCACGAAGCGATGTGAATCATTTTTATTGACCACATCACTTATATACTATATATATAAGTATATTTAAATTATTATTATTAGTTTTATTATTTTATTTTTATTTTTTAAATATTAAATAATAATTATATTATTTTCATAATGATCAATGAAGAATGGAAACATTACTCATGCGTACGTACGGCATGCTCTCTCCATGATTGTAACATTGTTCATCTTTCATACCAAAAATAAATTATTTTATTTAAAAGTTTAATTGATTTATATACTTGATTAATATTTCATGAATATTATTTTGGATATTATGGACTTATGACCACATCGACTATTGAAAACATACCAAGTTCATTTTCAACTCAAGTACTGAATATCGACAGAACGCCCGATAAGAACATAAATAATTATTTTATTTTTATAACATTGTAATAAGTGATATAAAAGAAATAATTAATTTGAAAAAGGTTCTAAATCAATTATAAATTAACTTATGTTTATTATTCAGGAATATAAATATTTTATGTGATGATTCGGACTCACAGTAAGGGACTTTCTCTCAATCTCCTTTCATTGAGGAAAGTTTTGATAATATACCCTGCCTTCTTTTATAAGGTGTATAATGAAACCCTTTAACTTTTAATTTCATTCAAATATTATATAAAGGAATAATTTTTTATGAATAATTTAAATAAATGATAAAAGGAATATTTTTTTAACATCCACAGAGACAACGCCTTTTCTACCACCATTATCATTATTTGATATTTGGTTTCCTCTGACTGACTGAAAATTATTTTTTAATTATATCATAAACCCCTTTTAAGGATTAAGGGGATCCTAACAATACTTCAAGGAAGCAATACATAAAACTGTGCCTCAAAGGGCCAAAATGTTATTACAATGTGGAAATGTTATTTTTCATTTATACTTGTTAATGTGTTGTGATTATGTTATGGTTCTTGGGAATTACTTTCGTTTATGGGTTCTTCCATGGTAAATCGAGGGTGGGTGAGCCTGTGATAGCTCTATAATGGATTGGGTAATGATATAGAGTAAAACAAAAAGTTATCTCTTAATATATTTAGATAATATACTACGATGGGTATTTTAAATGTAACCATAAAGGTTAATCCCTATGTATCTATGAAAGATACAATGTAAGTATGATATAGATGCCACAAAGTACCTTTATGATTTATGATTACTAATATGTTTTTCATTAATCTTAGGATTTAATGAGGTATGTTAATAAACTTGTGATTTATGGATGAAAAGTATGATTTTCTGAAAAAAAAAATCATGAGTTTAAAATATTAATGGACAGAAGTTTTTGTTCTTTATTTATATCCCTTACTGAGATTTTTGTGTCCATCCCATGTTTTTGAAATGTTTCCCATTGGGTATAATTATGGTTATGAGAAAGGTAGAAGAAAAGATGAATTTTAGGAATAATTTTATCAAGAATAATAATTCATGTTTATTTTAAAATGTTTTATATTATGAAAAAATAGATAGCATGTAGACTTTTCTACTTTGTAATATTTGACATGTTATGTAATAGTTATTCCCTAATTCTCTAAAAATACAAGCCTGAAAATATCCTCAATATGAATGAATGTGAATTATTGAATTATATAAAGATTATAAAATGTTTAAGGATGGGGTCTTATACTGACTCATTCCACCTCTCATGCCCTATCGTAGCAACCAAGTAGTCGGAAATCCATGAGTGATTTACCTGACATGATTTTTCATTGCAATTTTAATAGGTTAGATAGTACTCCATGTTCCATGAAGGATTGAGTAGTGTGTGGGTATAATTAAATATGTTATTAAAAATGAAATCCCAAAATATCTATTCTATATATTCTATTATTATATAATTGATATAGGTAATAAATTTACACATAACTTGATAAATAAATAAATAATTCAAAATAAAACATTCAATCCTAGTCTCATGGGTGGAACCAAAGGCTAGACACAACAAATTCTTCGTGTACCATTGTATCTATGATAAGGATGATAGATTTCATAACTCATATTGGTTCAATAGGGTGTATCTAGTGAAACTAAGACCTTTAAAACCTAAGTGAATCCATATGGTTTCCATTGGGAATTCTTCTAATACCATGAAAATATATAGTTAGAGAAAGAAATATCATATATTAATCTCATTCCTATCTTGTATAATCTAAAGGAATCTATCATTTTTTTATCTAGAATGAATCTAGATAATTGTAATACAAGGAATTAAAAGTACATTGAATTACCATAATCTTATACCATACCCTTGGAATATAATCTCATAATACATCGCTGAATCCAATGATAACATCATGTGACATTAAAAAGGGTACCCTGAGGAAATATATACATCACTTAAATATAAGTGGAATCCACCACAAGTTATTTATAATGATGAATTTTGGAGGATACCATTGTATTTTTAGGCACTAATTTTCTTTTTGTATCCATTAATATAATGATGAATCTCCCCATGGAATCTAAGGTAATTCCCAAACTGAATCCACAGTCACTAAAAAAATTATATAAATTTCATATCAAGAACATAATTAAAGGTATAAGAGAAAATTAATTCTGCATATAACCACATTTAGATTCGAGAAAACAATTTACCAAATATAAAAACTACACCCTAGGTCCCATGTCAATAAACTATTTACTTCCCATTTCATAAAATCCTTATACTTTTCTTAATGATTAATTAGATAGGGAGTCACTCACATGCTATGAGGGAACACACCTTATATGGTCCTTAAAAAAAGTCTATTATACTAATTCCATTATTTAAAAAAGTTATTTAAAGGTTCAAATATATTTTAAAATTTCATACTCCCAAACTTAGTTTCATACTACAATGGATTAACACATTCCAAAAAAAATTAATGATTTAAAAAGTAAATTTTAGAAACATACATTCAAATTAAAATAATTATTTAGCTACTAAACAAAAGTAAACATGCCATATCTCAATCCTATTAAATATCAACACCAAACTAAATCCATCTCACAAAATCTAAAATTTTCCTCTTATATTAAGAATATTAAAGAGGTAAAATTCATAAGCAAAACACAATTTACAAATTTAATTTATAAAATGTAATATAGTGGCATGATTGGATTGAGGGACCACGAATACATGTAGAATATAGAAATACTTTTTGTTATATTTTAGATACTGCATTCATCATTTATTATGCCTTTCCACATTCTCTCTATGATTATAAATGCATTATATAAGATATTATGAGTTTTAACATTAACACTCAAACCATAAAACCCCTAAACTATATCCAAGAAACACAAATAATTAATTTTAATTGATTGTAATTAGTTATTAACATATAATTTACTTACCCATACAAACCACATAGTAATAATAGGAAAAAATCACTAGGTACTCCCATTATTCCCAAATAGATTCAATATCCTCTTGAGGTCTATACCAAGGTCTGGTCTCCAACCTGAGCCTAAAAATTATTAACCATAATTGAAACCATAAGGGAAGATAAATAATATATATCAAACCCCATTTAAAACTAAATGAACAACATACAAATAATGTAATGATGATTACATTATGATGATGTTTCCTTGGGACATTATTAGTCCATGAATCACAAAATCCCCATTATCTCAAGAAGATCCCCCATAGTTCAGTAGAATCATATAAAAAATACTTAACAGGGAAAAAATATTAGAGACGGAGGAGGAGAATAAGAATTGTGACCCCCTAAAGGAAAAACGTAATAATTATTTCAAATAATGTCACCCAAAATCTCCCCCAATAAGAAAAGGTAACCAAGTTTAAGGGAAAGGATTTCCCGGATCTTCTCAATCCACAAAAAAAAAAGAGAGTGAGTGGGGTCATACCTCTAATAACTCATTGGAAAATAATTTAAATTGTACAGCTCAAAATTTCCACTAGAGAGATGGTAAGGACACTAGTCATCTAGTCGATTCTGGTAGTGTCACATGCTACTACCAGTTACCACTTACTGGATAATGTTTCTCCACTAGCCAACTGGTTGGCATGTTCTAACCAAACTTTACCCATATCTTTATCATTAGCATTTTGTTGGATTCATGCTACAGCCTTGTCCATTTTCCTTATTTTCATGTCATTTTCACTACCTTTATCCACCACTATATGCAAAACCCTCTTCCAAGAACACCCCTTAGAGGTTCCCAAATATTAAGTAAGATCTTTTAATCCTTATTTCTCAAAATAAATCATTTATCTCTTCAAAAGTTCAAAATTATCATTGGAATTCAAACATTTCCACACTCATGGCATATTAAATTATCAATGTGGAAATGTATATAAAAACAGATGAATTTTAAAAATTTCGATGAGGAATGAAATATGTTCCTGATCATTGTGTTTATTTCCCACAATGACGGATTATTGATCATCATATTCATAGACAGATAAAAATATTTGGATGGTGGAAATCAAGAAATCTATTTTTTAATTGTTATGAAATAAAAATTGGAAGAAATATTTATGGTACTATTCTATTATAACAATATCAAATTTCCCAAGTAATATAATATAGTGGATGAAATTTTAGGTGTTATTAGGTTAGAGTTTCAGATAATGATTATTAGGGAAGATAAAATACTTCAAAATGTTTAATTGAATCATGTGAAGTAATTAAAATTCATATCTAAAAGTATATATTCTATGGAGATACAATGAAGTTTTATATGCATGAGATGAATTAAATTTCAACATAAATTTACATTAAAAACATTATATTTAATTATTTTGATTGAAATTTTTTGGATGTCACATAAAGTAAAACAATGATTGGGTTATTTTTACACATTAAAAAAGTATATAAAAATATCATGTAAACATCATATTTGGCTAATTCATTATATATAAAATTTAAAAGAAGAAAATATTGTATTAGTGAAAATATATATGAGGTACATTTAATTACTCATTATTGTGGGCTAGTATAAATTATTTTATTAGATCAAGAACTATTATATTTTTCAAATATGGACTAGGATAATGATATTCTAGATTGAAATTCAGCTTTAACTATTCAAATCATTGTTAGAATGTAGTGTAATGGATGGTTGAGAAATATATAAGATTAAAAATATCCTTATATGTCTATTTAAGGGGGTATTTTCCCAAAAAAGGAATGTAATAATTTTATATGTATAAATTAGAAATAATAGGATCATGGAGAAGATGTGATGGTGTATATGTTTCATTAATATAATAATAGTAGTATAATTGATTAAAAATATAATATAATATTGTATAGTCACAACAATCATTTGAATATAATACCAAATTTTATTATAGAGAATTTTTACATAGATGATGATCCATTAATTTTTTAGGAAAATTTGAGGAGACCTTATTGATTAAGGTATGTCGATGAATTATTTTTATTATAGAAACCCTTCATTAAATTTATCTATAATATGGTTTTGTTATCTCATCTAAATTAAGAAAAGGTTAATATTGAATTTTTATTCTACTAATATTTATATAAATCTAATAAACATCGTTTTATATTAGGATGTGTTTTTTGGATGACCATTACATTGAATCAATTTTAGAACTACTAATCCATCAGTGATGGGAGTTTATTTAGAATGTGGGTTTTGATCGATTCCTCATAGATGTGTTGGAGGCTCATTAGTGTTAGGTGAAGTTAAAAAAGGAATTATGTTTTATTTAGTTGTAGAAAAAAATAAAATTAATGATCTAGTTCTGTCTCGATGGCAGAATCTCAAGATAATAAATTACTCATTGTAGATTTATTGTACCACATCCAACTAAGATATATTTTATTTGTATTGATGTATAAGAAATAGTTACTCTTATATTTCAATAGTCTTTTCTTAGATTATACCATTGTTTCAAGAATTTTTATTAAATTGGACCTCTTATCAAATTTATTTTTTAGTATTTTTATTAATCATAATAATTACAATTTCTCAATCACTCCACAGTTTTTTGGTTTCATGTTTCTACATATTTTGGTAGAATCCCGAAGTGACCATAGGTATATTTAATTAACGATGATTATGAATTTCAAAAATTACATATGTTAATGTATATTGGATTCAAGTGAGGGCACATTAAAATCATGTGACAATTTATTTTTTGAAGTTACCATTGGATGTGATAATGAAATGTGACCTTTATAAATAGAACCTTGAGTGAAAATTTTACATTCTTTAGAAGTGAAATTGAGTAAAGTTTCAATGAGTGGAAATTTAATAATTTATTAAACCAAACCCAAGTATAAAAATGAAGGGGATTTCTAAAAAAATGATGTTACCACGTGAAGAAATTTGAAGTGACCACATGAACTGAAATAAAATTATGGCATTACCAAACTTAAGTGACCACATGAATATAATTGACATGATTACACGGTAAAAACTAAATTGACCACATGAATATGAATTAAGTGACCACATGAACAAAAATGTTATGGAAACATGACCACTAATGAAGAGAATAAATGAGTAAAAATGAAGTTAACACATATACAAAATGTAGTGAAAACATGAAACAAGATGAAATGACATCATGAAATATAATAAAGGGACCACATGAACAAAAATGGAATGACAACATTAAAAAAATGTAATGAGTTCCTAAAGAAAAATGAATTTACCATATGAAAAAATGAGGTTTTAAAAAAAACTATTGAACTTACCTTATGATCTATGTTCACTTAATTACGTTGGCATATATTAGTTCAATACATGATCTTTTTTAATTATAAATGATTACAATAAATTACAATATATTATTTAGATGTTTTTATTGAGATAAATATTTTATAAATACTTATTAATTAATTTGAATCTATGGAAATTTGTTTCATGTAATTCAATATATAATTAAATTATTATCTTGTGGATTGAATATTCACTCTTGTTTCATGAGAAAACATTAATTTCAAATTTAATGGTGTTATAATTTGAATAGTTTATATTACATTCATTATGGGGGTTTTATAAGGGAAACTATTGTTTATTGTTATTTTTTTGGTAATTTATTAATTATTCTAACATTTTATCACCATTGAACATGTTTCTAATATTAAATATTATCATAGTGACTCACACTGGTAGTTTTTAAAAGAACATTCAACTATACAATCATATGTTTCCTTGGGAAGGATGAAATGTGAAATGCATCATTTATTGAAAATATTGATCATGAGTGAACTATATATAATTATTTTTTTAGATATATATCAAATATATTATGTTGATTATTTTAAATAACTTTATAAATGAAAAAAAAATTAATAAACTGATTCTCTCAGTAGAGCTATAATTTTTTATCATCTATTGCATGAGAGCTTCAAACTTGTCAGCATATGGACCATGATGTGTTCGTATGTTTATGCTGACATAATTCATTTTATTATTTATAGAATATTTCTAGAATATATCTAAAAATATATTATCAGGTAACATGGAGTGCCTCTCTCTATTGTATTAGACAGTGATCCCAGGTTCACATCCTTTTTTAAAGGGATTCAGAAGTCATTGTGTAATGAATTAAATTTCAGTATAACATTTTATCCTCAATCATATGGACATTTGGAGTCAAAGATTAAAACCATGGAAGATACAATTCATTCTTTATCAATGGATTACTAGGGAATTTGGGATTAATATCTTTCATTGTTTAAGCTTTCTTATAATAATTATTTTCATTTGATTATATAGATGGCACCATTTTAAGAATTATATGGAAAGAGGTTTCGTATTCCCACATTTTGTGGTGATTTAGGATAATGTGTGTTGATGGGATCATAGTTTATATGGGAAATATCAAAAAAAAATAGTTAATTTAGCGACACATGAGGAAATATCAGAGCATGCAGAAAATATATGTGGATAACTAGAGAAAAGATGTTTTTTTGAGGTAGGTGGTCATGTCTTTCTAAAAAATTCCCCATGGAAAATTGTGGTGCGTTTTGGAAGGAAGGGATATATGATTCCATCGTTCATTGGATCGTATAAAATCCTTGAGAAATCTTGATCTATTTACAGTCAAGTGGACTTACTTCTGAGTTTGTCCCAGGTAAACAACTTATATCATGTTTCAATGTAAATGAAGTATGTACTAATTACATCTCTTTTTTTGACCCCTAATGTATTTCATCTGGAATAAAATCTTTTTTATGAGGAACAATCGGTTCAGGTTCCTGATCGTAGAGAGAAAGTGTTGTGGGATAAGGTAATTCACCAGGTTTAGTTTTAGTGGAAAACCCACATGGTTGAAGAGGAAATATGGGAATCTAAAAATTCTATGAGGGATAAATATTCCAAATTATTTAATAAGTGAATAAAATTATAAGGATGAAATTTCAAAAGGGGGGAATGATGTAACATCCCATGTAACGATAGCATACCTCTTTTTTATATTATTAATATTTATGAAATAGATAGAAATTTTTAATTAATAGTTTCTAGATTTTCAATAGATTATACAGCATCAAAAATGAGTATCATTGAAATATTTCATTATAAGTAAGATTTTGTTTTACCAGACAATAATATACTATTCATATCATTATTTAATATAGTAGTAAACCACCTTTTAATGAAAGAATTTTTTTATAAATGAATTTTCATAATTACATAAATATGTTTTAAAAAAATAAACATCATTTATTAAATTTTAATATCGAAATTTACCATTGGTGAATTTATGGTATTTTTCTGAGAACCTTCATTTTTTTAATGAATAGAGAAAACTTTGTGTTTTAATTAAAACCTGTTTTTTGTCCAATTTATTTATATAGTTAAATATAATTCTCTTGTTTAAAAATGTGTTTAATTAAATTATATATTAATAAATCCAACTTATATCAACTGTATCAATTTCACATTGATATTGGATATAAAAACATTTCAATCTTTTAAACTTTTTATTAAAAACATGTTTTCTTATTCCATCTATGGGATTAATATTAAATTAAATTTTTTCAAATATGTGATTGTAATTTGGAAAAATTTATTCTATATTTGAAATAATAATATTTTATAAGTTCTAATAATTTTAAATTAGTGTTGTTTCAAAAAAAATTGAAAGCAATTAGAATTAATTTTAGTTATTATTGTAAAAATGATTTTACTTACTAGTTAGACATTAATCTTATGGGGCAAATGACCTAGAAAATTATCCAAAACCCATAGTTTGGCCATATTTTGACAATTACCACACTTTGAAAATTTGAGGTATATTATTATAGTCTCATAATGTAACGGAGACCTGTCAATAATGTTAACCTTTTTATTTTTACAAGTATCTCACTCCTCCTCTACTATAAAAAGTTACTCACCCTCCCCACTTATTCAAAAATATAAAGACAATTGTATTACCCAAACCCAACAATAATAATCTCCCAAATTATCTTCTATAATCCTATAAGACTCACTTTTGGCATAAATCCAACCAATAAAGTCATTTGGGGAAAACCAAATCAAGTTACCTGAAGAAGAGGTAACGGTCAACAACATGCATTTTTATTTTGTTAATTATACAATACCTTAATATATATTTATATCAAGCTTGTATAATAAATTAATAATTATAATCATACTAATATTCTATTATGTTATGTTTTTTACCTACATATAAGTTCACATTCATCATATGGGTAACAGAATCACCGTTCAAGTGTTTGGAGGACTACCACCTCGCGAACCGATGTCATTTGTTTCTCCTTTAAACCCTCTCAGGGTTAGTAATTTTTATAGAAATAATATTTTTATATGATATATAAGTTATATATGATTTATTTATACTTCTGTAACATTTATATAACACTTACATTCATTCATTCCATTTTTTGTGAATATGATAACATCATTTGTGGACATGTGCACTACTACCTCCTCAAAGCAATGTGAAATGTTCACACTTTACATGCAATGAATTAAGGATGTGTTTAATAAAAATATTAAACATATATGAAATATATTTTATATTCATGAAATAATTTCTTTTTTATAAATATAAAATATCATTTTGATTATTACCCTTTTCACACACTGAAAATGTGATAACGTCGTTTGTGGAACTCTGGATTATCACCTCGTCGAAGTGATGTTATTAATTTTACATCACAAGAATGATATGTATAAGTATACATTATTAATTACGATTTTATCCAATATATATTTTTAATTCATAAAAGATAAATTTTAGTTTGCTTTTTTCCATAATTATCATTGAAAAATGGGAACGTTACTCATGTGTACGTACGACCTATTATCTCTATGATTGTAGGATGGGTTCATTTTTTATAACCATAATTCATGATTGGTATTAGTATTATAATTTATATATAAATATGATAATTATTTCATGATTATAATTCTATATATGTTTTAATAATTATCATGTTGATCATAGTTGACCTTCCAAAGTTTTATTGGACACATAAACTGAATATTGCCAAAACGCTCAGTATAAACTTAATTGTTTAATTAATTCTAAACAAAATTATAATAAGTGAAATAAAATTATTGGTAATCTTTAAAAATATTCTGAATAAATTAAATAATTAACATAATAATAATATTAAAGAAGATAAATACACATGTGGCAAGTTGGACTCAAGGTAAGAGACTTCATCTCAATTTCTTTTTATTGAGGAAATTATTGATGTTATGCACCATTATTATTTTACGAGGAGTATATACATTCCCTTTCACATATATTATAGTTAATTCATTCATTTTCATAAATATTTAATTTTTAAAAAAAAATTATTCATTCATGGGACTTATGATTCAAATGTTTCGAACTAGTATGGGAAACTTATATTTAAATATATATTTTTAAATGATTAATGATTTAACTTCAAAATAATTTCAAACATGATATTATTTTATATGATTATTTATATAATATGATTTTGAATGAAATATTATTCCTATTTTAAATTTCTTTAAATGTTTTCCAAAAAGTAATATTTTTACGGTTTTTATATTGAATGTTTTTAAAAACAACATAAGGAATGTTCCATTATAAATGTACACAATGATAATTACTTCTATACCGCATTGATAAAAAATGATAGGTGGTTTCATGATAAAACAATGATGGGTGGGTCTATGATATCCCTCTAATGCATTGGGTATGAAATCGGACTGTATGGTTATTACATTTATAAGAGTGAAATGTGTGGAAGTCAAGCGCATGGTTATTCTATTTATATGAATAGAAAGTTTAATGATGTAATAATATATATTATGTGCTATATATGCTAGATATGGGTTTTATGGTAATATTTTGATTATAAAAAAGGGTAATAAAGGATCTTATTTTGAAGATAAAGTATTTACTACTTCATATGGGTGAAAAGTATTACATTGTGATAATGTTTTCATTAGATTTAATGTTTATCAAGAGAATAACAATTTCCTTGGTTTTATATCCCTTATTGAGATTTATATGCTCATGGCACTTTTTATGTGTTTTTTATATGATTTAATGCGGATTAACGGATTGGAAGAAGTCTAGTAGAATGTTTTTAAGTGTTTTAATAAAAGATATCATGCTTTCTTTTAAAATATTTATATTGTGGAAAACATTGATACTAATATGATCTGTCTACATTGTATTTTATAGTTTTTTAATGTATTAATTATAGAATAAATATCTAATACTATAAAACATAAAATTTCATCAATCTTAAATAAATTAATTTTTTGACTAAAACTCATGATTATATAATGATTACGGTCAATTCCATATATTTGGTATTATATTTTGGTTTAGATAACCTTAGAGGTTAGGTTAATATTAATAACTTCCCTTGAAATATTTTAACTTATTTTAATGTTAAAATGATATAGCATATGATTAAACCATGTTACTTCATCAAAAAATGTATGTTCATAATGGTTTTCCATGGAGTAAATAGGGAACTTATAGTGGGAAGGAACTGGAAGGAAGATATCCTTCCAAATAAATATCTCGATATGGTTGGAATCGGAATAAAAAATTTTGTTATAGATATGGATCAATAAACATGAGTGATAAATGGTCTTGGTATCCATGCTAGAGAGGAACATGATAATACATGAAGGAACATAAATTTTTTGGGGGCATTTCATAAGGCAACATCCCCATCATTCAGTGGATCGTCTGATTCAGTGGTATCTGAAGGATGGTTCAAGGCTTTAGACAAGATATTTGATGTCATGGGATATTCATAACCTCAAAACGTAACTATTTTGGTTTATCATTTTGAATTTGAATTTGATGATGGTTGTATTTGGTTAATAATACCTTACATAAAGATGATCTTGATTCCATTGAATGATAAACAGTCAAGGATGTTTTCTTTGAGATATATTAGCCTAATATTATTTGAATCTGATGGGAAAAAAATACAATAATTAAGGTAAAAATATGAATATTTTCTAGTTAAATTTTAATCATACATCAAAATAATGTCCATTTATGTGACGGGTTTTATTTGTGATATTTGTAGTAAGATAAATTGATTTTACTCTTGAATAAATCCAAGATATCAATGTGAATTGGCTTCTCATGAGTTAAAAAACTAGAATATTGATTTTTTATTTGATGATAAGGTAAACATGAAGATTTTAGATGATCATGTTTTCCATGAAAACAGGAAAAATAATTGGTTTGTTTAGAAGGTAATAAGAAGTATTCAACCAAAAAGTTTCGAGGTAAGAACCCCAAATTCCCATCTTGTGAAGAGTGTGATAAAAATAACACTATAAAATGAATTTTAAAGTATGGGAAGTACTTATGATCTTATAATATTTCTCATATTTCTCATTAATTCGAAGGAGATGTTCAAGTAATGAAAATACATTGGTAAAATGCTTTACCTATAATTAAATGGGTCATTTTGCTAATGTGTGTCCATCGATTGTTGCATAAGATGAAAATATTCAATATTAAAAAAATATAGGTATATCTAGGTTATTTAATACTACTATAGTAAATTTTTGGATTTTAAATAAAGATGTGATAGGAATGTTACTTATTTATATGAATTACACCAATACCCTTTTCGACATTGAATAATTGTATTTTTTTCATTTATTAAAAATTAGAAATTGAGTTGGGAATATATCCTAAAAAATAAAGATAGATATTTTAAAAAAAATGCATGGTATAAGTATTAAAGAAACCACGATTTATAGGAATGTTCCTATTATCCTTAGTGAGTTTTCATTTCCTATAAATACATTAAAACTAGACATACTATAGTTTGATATCATTGTAGTTATTGTTTTGCTTTTAGTTTACATTATAAGAAGCATTTTAGTGAAAATAAAGTTGTGTTCAATTATTCCATGACTTTGATAACTAACCAAGAAGATGAGAAATTGATTATATATGGAAAAAAATGATACCAAGTTCATATTGTTGAAAATAAAGAAACATTTCAAATTAGTTATATATGATTGGTAAATGAATATATGGATGTATTTCCAGTTTCTATTATTGGTGTTATTCGTAATAGATAGGTTTAGTTTTATTTTGTCTTAGTACCCAATGCTAATCCCATTTCTAATCCCTTTTATTGAATGGATCAAGTTTAACTTTTCGAATTTAAAATTAAATTAATTTAGTTATTAGATAAAGGTTTCATTCGGCCTTGAACTACACTATGAGGTGATCCTATCTTTTTTATTAAAAATAAATATGGATCAACAAGACTTTGAACCGATTATAGAGCCCTGAATAACTTTAATGTAAATAATAATTATCATTTTCCTTATATCGATGATTTTTTTAATCATCTACTGAGTGATCATTATTTATTGAAGGTTGATATGTGGTCAGTGTACCATCAGTTGAATTTTATGGAATATGAAATTCATAGGATTGTGTTTAAAAGTAGATATGTATTATATGAATTTTTAGTTAAGTTTTTTGGGTTATCAATGTTTGTAATGTCTTTTCTCAAAAATACTCTATAAATATTATTGATTTTGATTCTCACAAATACCCTTGTCTTTCTTCTAATGATTTTATTTTAAGTATATTTTAGAGAAATAATTTTATTTATAATTCTTATTTTGGAATGATATTCAAGTATTTATTTCATGAGAAATATTCTTCAAAGTGTTTAGAAATCTCTCAAATGTATACCAGAAACATTGTTCACTATTTCCAATTTTTGGAATCACTATTTATTACCTATGCTAAAGAACGTAATGTAAGGAACATACCATGCATTTTTATTAGAGCTTATGGAAAATGATAAGCATGTATGGTCAATCAACCATACGTTGGAAGAAATGTATTGATAAAGAAAATTACATTTGAATAAAACCTTAAATTTGTCAAAAATAAAAAAGTATGGTTAAAGAACCCTATATAAGTATAGAACCCAACATTTGAGAAGAGAATTTATGGATCATCAAATATATTTTTGTGATCAAACTTATGTTTTCAACCCTACATTTGGAAAAGATGATCGTTTGGATAATCAATTATACGTTCATAATTTTATGCTGAAATGGATGGAAGTATGGATCATCATCCTTATTTTATGTAGTTGAACCCTATGTTTGTGGTTTTTTCATTTTATGAAAGAACCTTGTGTTTTCCTGTTCAATGCTGAAAATTTGAATTTTCCATTTTTATCATAGTTTTTTGTAACAGTCTTTGATGAATATCAGGGCGATTTAAAGCTCTATTTTGACCAATTCAAGGCTTATTATAATTGTTTTTAAAGGATCATATTCAGAGGATATTTTCTCTCCTGTTCTTAAGGGAAGTTATGACTACTCAGAGCTGTATTTTTTAATTTGAATTCTCTCTATTTATTAGGAGTATTTTGTGAATCTGAAATCTTTCTGTGAGTTATATAATTATATATAATTCTACATCAGATGTGTGTATTTCTCTCAACTATGTTGATAATTTTTATTCTTTGAGTTTTCTTGTGAAAATTAATTTACAGTGATATAGTGATCGAGCATCTCAGAAACGAGGACTACATTTTGGAGGTATACATGTTCAATCCTGGAAGTGTGATGCCCTATTTTTATTTTTGTTCTTAAAATACAAGATATTTTGTAAAACTAGATCTCTTTATATATATTTCAAAGATTATTATTCTTCTAAAGTAGAAGATCCATCTTCTTTCAGTTGTGTGCTACTACAAATATGAATTTTAAACTGTTCTATCAAATCAATATCTATTGATTATTTTGAGTATTGGCTACTTGGTTTCAGTCATGGTGGATTTTTATATTCTCATGCTAAGCTGGGGATATTTTGGTTCCCTATAAAAGAACTATAAGGCTCTACTTTTAAGCCTTATTCGTAAGGGTGACAACTGTCTTCACTTAGTTTTGGATCAGTCTTATGATACGAGGATCTTACTAGTGAAATTCGCCAATACTGTAGAGAAGATGATTTGTGGAGTGGGGTAGGGGATATTCATGCCCTGAACCACTATAAATAGTGGTGTTCTATTTATCTATTTTTATCTGCTACTTATTATTTCATACAGAAACACTTCTTTATCATCTATTACTATTAAGCGACTAAATTTTGATAATTTTAAAAGGACATAATTCACCCCCCCCCCCCCCCGTGTCATCAACATAGCCATTATGACATAACATTTGGTAACAGTGGTTGAGCTTTTCAAAATATCTATAAGAAGCTAAAAGCATAAGATTTATACAAAGATAGAAATTAATGATCCAAGGGAAGGAATGTCAATGGTTCATGATCTATATTTCATCAGATAAAAATATGGGTGCTGAAAATCAAGGATTATTATTTATCTAAAAAATCATGGATACAGTTTTTATTCAAAAATCCTATCTCTCTACAAGATTCCTGCGAAACCAAAAACACGGGATGCTAAAACTGAATTTGAATATGATATGAACTCCAAATCATAGAATTCTATTATCTGTGGTCTTGAACCAGACAAATTTAATCATGTATCATAATTTCCAACATCTTATAAAATGTTGCAGACAATTGTAGTTTTCTATAAAGGAATGGAAAATGTAATAAAAATGAGATATAAAACAAAAAAATTGAAGTTTGTTACATTCATAATGTTTGTTGGAGAAAGCATCACTCAAATGAATGAATCTCTTATAGAAATTTTTAACAAGATTAAATCTTTGTGTGACCCTAACAAACAATCAGATCAAGCTTGGAAAGTACAGATAGTACTACCTATGAAATGGAATGGTATATCAGTTGCAATTTGAAAATCATCACCAGTCAAAAATCTTACAATGAGAGAACATATCGGGACATTGATGATGTATGAAGCTGAAATGAATGATGAAACTAAAGATAATAAAGTCCTAGTGAGGAAGGATAATACTTCTCTAAAAGTAACATATCAGAACCAAATAAAAATAATAAAGAATAAATTTATAGAAGAAAGTAATTCAGACTCATCTGACTCTGAAGTAGAGATGAATCAATTATCCAGAAATTTTAGCAAGTTTTACAAGAAGAAAAGAGAATTCAAAAAACCCTTCAAAATTTATGAGAAAGAATAAAGGGAAGTTATATACTACGAATGAAAAAAATTGGGTCATATAAGACATGATTGTCTTCAACTAAAATGTGAGAAGAGAAAGACAAAAAATAATTATAAACAAAATACTGATTATGAAAATAGATACAAAAGAGAAATTAAGGATACTTGGAGTGCTTATGAAGTCTCCAACATCTCATCTATTTCTGATTCAGAAAAGGAGCATTCAAATGTGAAAGAAAATATGTGCTTCATAGAAGAAGAAGATAATGTACAAACTACAATTCAACTAATTTTGATTCTAGTTATTCAAATGATAAAATGGTTTCCTATTACACTATTCTGGAAGAAAGATATGACTCATTATTAAAGAAACACAAATATTTGAAGAATATTCATAATTGTATTTTAGTAGAAAGGGATACTTTTCTTAAACAACATCAAGTGTTTGTTGAGAAATTTATCTCTTCTACAACAAACTTTACTAACCTTGAAAATAAGATTAAAATACTAAAAGATGAAGTAGAAACTTATAGAAGTGATTCCCTTATTTAAAAAAAAGAAAAAATATAATAAATTAAATTCTTGGAAAAAATGTTATTAAAAAGGAAATATTTTGTATAATCAGTAAGGCTGAGAAATCCAAACTATATAAGAATTATGTTGTTCCCAATTCAAAAACAATTACTATTCACTTTTTTGGAACATGACATATAACAAAAAACTTTTATTTGAGAAATACTCAAATAAGTGGGATTAGAAGAGATTTTATTTCAAAGGGTTTATCTAAAGTAAATGACATAAGTCATATAAAAATGAAGCAGATTTGGATTACTAAATTGTTGTTAGCTAACACTTCAAGAACCAAAAAATATGGGTACCAAAAAAAAGTTTATTATGAATTTTCATTGTTGGTAAAAGGTCACAGAAAAGAAAAGGCTATATGGTAAATAGATAGTGGATGCTCCAGACATATGAGTGGAAATCCATCAAACTTAAACACACTGACTCGAATAGATAGAGGCCTAGTCACCTTCAGTGATAATTCCAATGTAAAGATAATTGGACTCGGAACAGATGGAGATCCAAAGACTATCTTAATTAACAAAGTACTGCATGTACAAGGATTGAAGCATAATCTGATAAGTATCTCTCAACTCTGTGATGATGGATATTGTATTGACTTTTCTTACATTTTTTGTTCTATATTCAAAGATAAATTGGTTAAGTTTATATCACCCAGAACAGATAATATTTACACTTTGGATTTAAATTCCTTATGTAAATAGAAATTGAATCGTTTGACTGAAAAGATAAATGAGTCATGGATTTGGAATAGACAACATGATCATTTCAATATTTATTCTTTACATAACATAACTAAGAAAAATTTAGTTTTTGACTTTCCTAGTCTTAAATTTGAAAGTGATAGATTTTGTGATGCATGTCAAATTATCGTGTAACACAAATCCTACTCCAAATCTATTAACAAAATTACTATATCAAAGCCCCTATAACTTATTCATAAGGATCTGTTCAGACCATCAAGAGTAGAAATTTTTTCTGGAAAATTATATGTATATTCTTTAGTGGATGATTATTGTAAGCACCAAACCTTAAACATTACATAATCCTGAATTAAGTTAATAATTAACATTAAGGATCTTTTCAAGTTTAGTGTTTTAGAGAATTAGGCCATAACTATTACATTAAATCTCAAATATTATAAATTAGACACTTGTACTTAGTATCCATTTTTTCATAAAATAATAAATCTTAGAAGAAAACAAGAATTTTTTTCTTAATATAAATATTCTTGAATTTTTCCTTTATCTTACCCAACCTTATATCCTATGAAAAAAAAATTCAAAAATTAGGGATGGGCATAAAAAGATTAGTATGGGTTATAAAACAAGGAAAGAAAACATCAGTCCATCAATACATACAAGTCAATGAAATCATAATTTTAAATATTTAACATACCAAACAAGATCATAATATTTATAAATAATAAAAGGAAATCATAAATCATAAAGGTAACTTGTATAATCCATAACATACTTATGTTGTAGCTTTCACAGCTATATAGGGAGTTACATTTTGAATAATTATCACAGTAATTCCCTAAATATATTAAGAGAAACATTAAAATTTACCTCAGTCACATTACCCAATGCATTTGTGATCTATCTCGGGATAACCCGCCCTTGGTTTATCATGAAACCACCCATATATATAAACAATGCCCATGAACCATAACATATTCATAACACATAAAACAAACATAAATGAAAGATACCATTTCCAAATTGTAATAACAATATAACATTTCAATATATTAACACAATCAATCCATTCTCAAAACCATTTTCAATACCAAAATATGTAAAAAATATGGATTTATTTTTCTTTTTAAAACATTATGGCTTATTAAGGAAACCAAATATCAAATAACGCTCATGGCAGTGGAAAGGTCATTGTCATCACGTATGTTAAAAACAAACATTCTCTTTTTTTATTAAAACGCTACGTAGAAAAAATATTCTATTTAAATGAAATTAAAATTCAACATTTTTTATATACTATATAAAATAAATTCATGTATAAATAAAAAGATGCCTCAATGAAAGGATATTGAGACAAAGCCCCTTAAAAATATCATTTTTTGAATAAAATAGATTGATTATGTGTATTCACTATAAGAACAAATAAATAAAGTATAAATACATGATAATATAGAAAAAATCATTTCTCACATAATAAAAGAATTACATAAACAATAAATAGAAGATCAACCCAAAAAATGAAAATTGGGGTAAAAGTTCCCTTACTTTGTGTCTGAATTGACTCATTTGTTCTTTAATTTCCTGAATGATAAACTAAAGATAATTTATACTTTCATGAGAACATTTTTAAATTTTATTATTCCTTTTATATCCATATTACCACATTATAAACATTACATAATCATTTTAGTTAATAATGGTCGTTTTGTTGATATTTGGTACTTGAGCCAAAAATGAACTTCTTATAATTACAAGTTGTCCATGGGGTAAAAATTACATTATCTCAAGAATTATGTTCATGATTTATATATAATATATATCCATTATATATATATATATGTATTTATTTATTTATAATAGTACATGATATTTATAGATATGAAATGAAATGCACTGTTCATGGAGATGGTAAGTCATGCGTACGAATAAACGCTACCTTAATTTTTATTTTGTATTTAATGGAATGAAAATTTAATGATACATAGGTATATTATTATTAAATTATAATATCATATATAATTTCAGTAACACCATCCTTTATATGTTCCATGTATGGCATGAACGAGTCATATCACTTTAAGGGAGCGGTATTCTGCACTTCTCAAATTAAATTATCATATTTACCCATTATGGAAACCATAATGGTATGTTATAAATGAAAAATACAGAAGCATAGAGACAAAATAAATATAATATATATCGCATATAAATATAGTTTCATCATAAGAGACACCATAATATGTGGTTTGAGATAATTGAATAATCATCATTTCCTTAGGCGATAGTTCGTCGTCCACAGAAATAGTATGTTTGTACCCATTAGATGGAGGTGTGTGAAATTTTTGTTCAAATACTTCTCATAAAAACATCCTAGTATATTTAGGATACTGTTTTTGTTATAAAATAATGGAATAAATGGACTTTATGGGGTTAGAGAAGGAAAATAAAAGAAAATAACTTGAGAGAAGATGTTGCCTTTAAATTGGGTAACTCCCTTTGGTTTGAACCAAAAGTCTTTCTATAAGTGCCTTATGCCTAAGTTAAGGATTCTAGGTGGACTATAGAAATTTTTTGAGTTTATTAGAGAAACTATTTATTGATCCAATGAGCTTTATAGGTGTGATTAATGGGTTAGAGGTGGTGTCCTTTTATAAGGGGTAGGAGGGGCTCTTTAGAAAAGTTTGAAAGTATTATTTTATTATAAAATTATTTTAGGTTTAAAAAGGTCAAAAACTCATTAATTTCTAAGATAATATGAATATATGTCAAAATAAAATCATCCAATAATATTTGGACAGGTTTTGGATATTTTTTAATCAGTATCTTTTTTATTTAACCCTTTGTTAACTTGTTGAACTTTTACCATGTATTCTTGTATATTCATACTCTATGTTTAATATATTTACTATAAAATTAAAATATACCCAAAACGGATCATTAATTACATTTTTAACATCATATATGTCATTTAGATGAATATTATATTTTTAGGAATGTTTTATCATTTAATAAAATATTAATTGTTTTAAAAACTCATTTATGTCAATTTATAAACTATTCATATCAAGACTTTTAAAAAATCTATAACAACTTGATTATTTCAAAAAAAACATAATTAATTAAACTATAAAATTTCATAATCATCCATAAAATTCATGTATGGAATAAAAATTTTCAAAATAAATTTACTTTAATATTTATAATCTCATTTATTTGAAACATCCATTAATGAAGTAATAATTACATCATCATTGTGTCATAAATAATTTTGTTTATCTGATGTCTAAAAATTATAAGTAACATACCATGATGTAGGAAATATTTTTATCTTTTTAATTAATTATTATATTAGAAAATATCACTTATATAACCCATTATAAAAATTGGTTTACTAAGAGATATATGTTTATGTTAAATTTTCCTTAACATTAAATTAATTTTTATAATGTGTCAATTACACTTAAAAGTGGCTAGATGGGGTTCAAAGATAGACCCAAGGATTCACATGGTAGGGAATATATCAAAAAATAGGCTTAGGATTTGTGTTAGGGTAATTTTGTATTATTATAATGTTATTTTTTACCCTTATTTACAAGATTTAACCTTTAACCATGGTAAATAAAATATTTACTGAAGTTACTATTCATAATGTCAAAGAATAAAAGTTACCTATTAACATAATTTGAATTTCATGATTCCAAATGTGGAATAAAATATTTCAAATTCAAAATATAGAAGTTGCAGAAATTAATTTTAAATTAATTCTTGTAGTGAAAACAAAAAAATGTGTTTTTAATAAATAATAACTATCAAAATAGTGACACTTGTTTATGTCCAATTTCAAAGTAAAATTACTTCCAATGATCAAAATTGGATTAAATGGTAGAAACATAATCTAATTACACTTTAAACCCATTTAAAAATATTATCTAGCCATATAAATAAATTAGATTAAAAGGCAGTTTTGAATCAAAATTTAGTGATTTTAGCTATTCCTTAAAAATGAACATAATCAGAAAAATACCAAAACTTCATCCAAAGTAAATTTTTATGTCCCTATTATAAAAAAGAATTTTATTTTTTCAAATAGAACATATAAAAGTAACAAAACCTGGATTTAAAAAGGGTTCTCCATCAAAAGGCAGTAAATCGACATTTTAAGGAATATTAGAGTATGTATGTTTAAAATTAGATTCATTGACATTTTAATCCTCTAACCCTTATTGGATAAATTTAAAAAAAAATTAACAAACTTTTGTAATCATATTGTAGTTAGTTCTATTCATTCCCTCCAATACAATGGCTAACCATTAACTACAATTTAAAATAATATTATATTATTATATTGTTTCCAGTATGACTCAGCATTGTGTGCAACATGAGATTTCCGAGAAACCCATTGTTGTGTGTCGGGTACACCATCAAAGATAGAATCTCCTTTAAAGTAAAATTAATATTTAATTCACAAATATTAATAAATATGAAAATATCAAATTCTTTATTTACTTGGGATGTTACATCTTTCCCCCCTTTTGGAAATGATGTCCTCGTAATTTTATTCACTTATCAAATAAATTGGGGTATTTTATCCTCATATCATTTTCAGATTCCCACATTTCCTCTTCAACCATATGGTTTCTTCACAAAGTCTTTACCTAATGAATTACCTTATTCTGCAACACTTTCTCTTTGCGGTCATGAATCTTGACCGGTTGTTCCTTATAAGAAAGATTCTTTTCTAACTGAACTACCTCTAGACTAAAAGCATGTGATGGATCCAGAAAATAATTTCTCAACATTGAAACATGCAAAACATTGTGTACCTGGGACAAACATGGAGGAAAATAAACTCTATATGCAACTGATCCAACTTTCTCTCAGATTTCATAGGGTCCAAGTAACCTCGGACTCAGCTTTCCATTCATACCAAAATGAATCACACTTTTCCATGGAGAAACTTTGAGAAATACATGATCACCTACCTCGAAAGAAAGATACTTCCTTTGGTTATCTGTATAACTTTTTTAGCTACTCTGATCTATTCTCATGTTATTCTGAATCAACAGAACTTGTTCTGCCATCTCTTCTACCAATTATAGTCCCATTAACTTCCTTTCACCTACTTCATCCCAAAAATCTGGAGTTCGACACACCTTTCCATATAATTCCTCAAATGTTGTCATTTGTATACTAGAATGAAAACTGTTATTATAAGAAAATTCAACCAAAGAAAGATGGTGGTCCCAACTTCCCTAGTAATCCATTGAGAAAGCACGTATCATATCTTCCAATATATGAATTTTTCTTCTTGAATACCTATCTAATTGAGGATGAAATGTTGTGCTAAAATTTAATTCAGTACCCAACGACTTCTGAAGGCCTTTTTAAAAGTTAGAAGTAAACCTAGGGTCACAATCAGATACACTGGAAAGGGGAACTCCATGCAACCTAACTATATCCTTAACATACAACTAATAAAGTTGATCTAGAGAAAAAGTATCTTCAATGGTAAGGAAATGAGAATATTTAGTGAATCGATCAATAATAACCCAAATTTCATCATTACCTCTAGAAGACTTCGGTAATCCCACAACTAAATCCATGGAAATATTTTCCCATTTTCACAATGGCACTAGTAAATGTTGCAGTATCCTTTTTGATAATTGGATCTCTCCTTTAACCTGTTGACAAGTCAAACACTTCACAGTAAAGTCTACAATATCTCTTTTCATTCCATCCCACCAGTAATACTCTCAAAGATCTTTGTACATCTTAGTACTTCAAGGATGAACTGAAAATGTAGAACTATGAGCTTCACATAACAACACATTCTTCAACTGTGAATCACAAGGCACACATAATCTCTTCCCAAATATCAAAATACATTCAATATCAATGTTAAAATCATGTAACTTACCCTTCTGAACCAACTCTACATTTTTTTCAACTCAATGTCTTCCTTCTGTGCTTTCATAATTCTGTCTAATAGAGATGATTTCACTAACACCTGAAACAAAACAGTGTAATTTCCTACACCAACAACTTCTATGAAAATGTTCAACAAATATTTAATCAAAGGATCTTGTACCAAATGTTACATGGTTAATGTAGCATTACTCTTTCTACTCAAAGCATCAGCCACTTTATTTTACTTTCTTGGATGGTGATGAACCGTACAATCATAATCCTTGATTAATTCCATCCATCTCCTCTGTCTCATGTTCAATTATTTCTGAGTGAATATATAATTCAAAATTTTTTAGTCAGTATATATTTCACATTTTACTCCATACAGATGATGCATCCAAATTTTTAAAGTAAAAAAACAATAGCATCTAATTCCAAATCATGTGTAGGGTAATTTAACTCATGAGGTTTCAACTGATGTGAAGCAAAAACAATTACCTGATCATTATGCATTAGGACACAACCAAGTCCTTTCAGGGAAGCATCACTGTAGATAATAAATTCACCATATCTAGAAGGTAGTGCCAAAACTTGAGCATTCAACAATCTTCTTTTCAATTCCTAAAAACAATCATCACATTCTTTTGTCCAAATGAACTTAACACTATTTCGATTTAACTTAGTATGTGGGATAGAAAACCGTGAAAAATTATCAACAATAATTATATAATAGCCTTCCAAACCAATAAAACTACAAATCTTGATTATATTTGTAGTTATTGACCATTATTTAACAACTTTTTTTAGTAGGATCTATAGTTATACCATTTTTTGAAACAATGTGACCACGGAATGAAATTTTTTGTAACCAAAACTCACACTTGCAGAATTTCCGATATAGTTTCTTTTCTTTTAATATTTTCAAGACAAACCTTAAATAAATTTCATACACCTCTTTTACATTAGAATAAACCAAAATATCATCAATAAAAACAACCAAAAACTTATCTAAGAACTCATGGAAAATTCTATTCATAAGATCTATGAATACAGCAAGCGCATTGGTTAACCAAAAAGGCATAACTACAAATTCATAATGGCCATATCTAGTACGAAATGTGGTCTTCTAAAATTATGCTTCCTTTACTTTAAACTGAATATAACCCTACCTCAATTAAACCATTGAAAAATACTAATCTCCCTAGAGCTTATCAAACAAATCATCGATATGAGTAAAAGGATACTTATTCTTAATAGTGATGTTATTAAATTCTCTATAATCAATGAAAAGTATCATTAAACCATCTTTATTTTTAAAAAACAAGAAAGGAGATCCCCATGGGGATGTTCTAGTTTGAATGAAACCTTTATCTAATAACTCTTGTAATTTCTTATTTACCTCTAAAAGTTCAATTTTAGACATTCTTTAAGGGGGTTTTGAAATTGGCTTAGAATCATAAACTAAGTAAATAGTAAATTCAACTTCTCGGTTAGGTATTATACTAGGAAACTTGTCAGCAAAAACATAAAGATAATCATTTACCACTAGAGCATCATTAATCTAAACAGTTCTTTGTTTTCAACAATATGTGCAAGGTAACATTCATTTCTATCTTTTATTAGTTTCTCAACTTCATGATATGTTATCAAAAGTAAGGGTTCATTCTTGTACAAAAACTAAAAAACATTATGAAAGGAAACCTCTTTAGCTCTACATTCAATCATAGAATGATAAAAAAAAGTCAATTCATACCCAAAATAACATCAAAATCTACTAGATGCAAAACAATAAGTTTCGTGGGTAGATTCTTTCTACACATAAGAATATGAAAGTTCTTATAATTTCTTTTTGTCTCAACATTTCCTCCTGGTGCTTTTAACATAAGTTAATTATTTATATCTTGAGATGGAATTAATAATTTACTATAACATTTCTTAGAAATGAAATAATGTGTTGACCCTGAATCAAACAACACATTGGAAAAATCTGAATAAATAAACAGTGTACCTGATACTACTTCCTTCGATGGACCAACATATGCTGAAGTAGTTGAAAAGGATTTCATCACCCCTTTCTGCTTGTATTCCAAATTGTTTCCCCTTATTTGAGTTCTTAGTTGGACACACATTTTCATAATGACCCATTTCATTGCACTTAAAAAAATTTATAAACTATAAATCAGATTTTGTCTTACCATTACCCAGATATTTTTCAGTACAATTACAAGCCTTATGTCCCATTTTACCACATCAGTAGCACAAACCAGAATTCAAAATACATTCCCCAGTATTCTTTTTACCACAATTTTCACAAACATTAAAGTTAAGTTTCTTACCATCAGAATTTTTTGAAGAGTTATTCCCTTTCATCTGCCACCGTGGCCTCTAATTCTGTTTTTTTTTTCAAAGAACACATGATCATCGGCAAACTCCATTTCCACCTTCTCTGCACATCGAACAAGTTTTTCATAACATTTTAACTCATGAGAATCTAAATCCCTTTGATACATTGGATTTAATCCTGGTTAAAAATGATTGATTTTACTATCAAGATCTCGTATGAAATTTTTATCATACCTTTCCAGTCGAGTGAATTTTTATTTATCAGAAGCTACTAAGTCATCCTCCTGCCTTCATTCTGGGAATTTGTTTTCTATCCTAAGACGAACCATATTAGGAAAATATTTCTAAAGAAACATACATTTGAATTCATCCCAATCAAGAGCATAAATATCTTCACTATCAAAGATATTTTTCACCATAGACCACTACTGATCAGCTTCACTTTCAAAATGGTAAATAGAAAGACTAACATTTTGATGTTCTAAACACCCGATGACATTGAAAATCTTATCCAGTGCTTTAATTCACCCTTCAACTAGCATAGGGTCAGATGATCCTTTGAATTATGGGGGATTCTGTCTCACAAAATGCTCCACTACTAACATGTTCCTATATGGTTGATCTGGCGGATCTAGTGCATGGATACCACCACCATTTATATCCTGACTCAACTATTCCATCACTACAACAAACTGTTCAGTTCCAATTCTGACCATCTCAAGTTGTTGGTTTGGAAGGTTGTCTTCCTCCGGATGATGTCCAATAATAGTTGTCATGTTTCCTCGACAGAAAACCATTCTGAAGATATAAATAGATTAGGTGAACCAAACTGGTAATCTGTAAATTCTATATCATTTCTATCATAACATAAATAAATTTATGGATATTGATTTAACAATACCTTAACTCCTAAAGTTTTTTAATCCAACCTTTGATACCAACTATAAGGACCCGACCTTAAACATTGCATAATCTTGAATTAAGTTAATAATTCACATTGAGGGTATTTTCAAGTTTATAGTTTTATAGAATTAGTCTATAACCATTACATTAAATCTCAAATATTAAAAAGTAGACACTTCTACTCAGTATCCATTTTTTCATAAAATAAAAAAATTTAAAATAAAACAAGAATTATTTTCTTGATATAAATCTTCTTGAATTATTCCTTTCTCTTACCCTACCTTATATCCTATGAAAAAACATTTCAAAAACATGGGATGAGAACAAAAATCATAGTAAGGGTTATAAAACATGGAAAGAAAACATTAGTCCATCAATACATAAAAGTCAAAAAAATCATAATTCTCAATATTTAACATACCACAAAAGATCATAAGATTTATGAATAACAAATTGAAATCATAAAGGTAACTTGTGTCACCTATAACATAATTACATTGTAGATTTCATAGCTACATAATTAGGTAAATTTGGAATACCCATCACAGTATATTCCCTAAATATCTTAGTATAAACATTAACATTTACCTTTGTCACGTTACACAATGCATTGGAGATCTATCTCAAGCTCGCCCACCCTAGGTTTATCATAGAACCACCTGTATACATAAACAATGCCCAAAAACCATAACATATTCATAACACATAAAAAACATAAAATAAAGATAACATTTCCACATTGAAATCACAATATCAAATTTCAATTAATGATACAATCAATCCATTCTTAAAAAAATTTCAATACCAAAATGCATAAAAAATATTATATGGTATTCATTTTTCTTTTAAAAACAATATGGCTTGTTAAGGAAGCCAAATATCAAATAATGCTTGTGGGGGAAGAAAGGTTGTTGTCACCACGTACATTAAAGAGAAACATTCTATATGTAATTTAGTAAAATGATACATAAAAAAAGATTTAATTTGAATGAAATGAAAAGTAAAAGGCCTTTATACACTGTATAAAAGAAAGTCGTGTATAAATAATAATATGCCTTAATGAAAGAAGATTGAGATGAAGTCCCTTACAAAGATAATTCTGTAAATAAAATAGATTGATTATATGTATTCAATATATAAAAACATAAAGAAAGTATAAAGACATGATAAGATATAAAAAATCATTTCTCACATAATCAAATATTGACATAAACAAGAAAGATAAGATCCACACAAATAATGGAAATCGGGTTAAGAAGTTCTCATACCTCGTGTCGGATCTGACTCATTCATTATTTAACTTCCAGAATAATAAATTAAAGTTAATTTCTACATTAATAAAAAACTTTTTCAAGTTTACTATTTCTTTTATATCACTTATTACCATGTTATAAACATTATATAATCATTTAAGTTAATAATGGTCATTTGGTCGATATTTAGTACTTGAGTCAAAAATGAACTTCTTATAATTACAAGTTTTTCATGGGGTCAAAAGTCCATTATCTCCAGAATGATATTCATGATTTATATATCATATATATCGTATATATCCAGTATATATATATATATGTATATATATATTTATATATTTATAATATTACATAACAATTGGAGATAAGAAATGAAATGCACCGTTCATGGAGATGGGAAGTCATACATACGCATGAACGCTACTTTAATTTCTATTTTGTCTTAAATGGAATGAAAAATTAATGATATATAAGTATATCATAATTCTAGTATAATATCATATATAATTTTAGTAACACCATCCTTTATATGTTACACATATGTCATGAACGAGTCATATCGCTTTGAGGGGCGGTAGTCCGCACTTCCTCAAATTCAATTATCATATTTACCCATTATGGAACCCATAAAGGTATGATATAAATGAAAAATACAGAATCATAGAGTCAAAATAAATATAATATATATCACATACAAATATATTTCCATCATAATGGACACCATAAGAGGCGGTAAGAGAAAATTGAACAATCATCGTTTTTTGAGGCAGTAGTTTTCCGTCAACAGAAACAGTATGTTCATATCCATTAGATGGAGGTGCATGTAAGTGTAGTTTTAATTCTTATCATAACAAAATATTATTATATTTTAGATACTATTGATTTTTTAAAATAATTTAATAATGATATTTTAGTGGGTTAGATAAGGAAAATAAAATAAAAGAACTTGAGAGAAGACATTGCCTTTAAATTGGGTAACTCCATTTGGTGTGAACCAAAAGGCTTTCTTGAAGTGCCTTTTGCCTAAGTTAAGGATTTTAGGTGTAATATAGGTATGTTAGAAGATTATTTGAGTAGAGGATGGATGATCCAATGGGATTGAGATGTTTGAGTAATGGGTTAGAGGTGGTGGCCTTTTATAAGAGGGAGGAGGGGCTCTTTAAAATTGTTTGAAAGTATTATATTATTATAAAATTATTTTCGGTTTCAAAAGGTTAAAAACTAAATAAATTATAATATATGATGACTATAAGTTTAAATAAAAACATCCAATAATAATTTTACAGGTTTTGGATATTTTTTAATCCTTATCGTTTTTATTTAACCCTTTGTTAACTTATTTATCTTTTACCATGTCTTCTTGTATATTCATACTATATGGTTAATATATTTACTATAAAATGACAACAGACCCAAAATTGATACTTAATGAAATTTTTAACATCATATATGTAATTCGGACAAATATTATATTTTAGCACAATTTTATCTTTTAAAAAATTATTAATTTTTTAACAACTCATTTATGTCAATTTATAAACTATTCATATCAAGACTTTTAAAAAATATATAACAACATTATTCTTTCTAAAAAACATAATTAATTCAAATATTACAAGTCTTAATCGTCCATAAAATTAGTGGATGGCATAAAAAGTTTCAAAATAAATTTACTTTAATATTTATAATCTCATTTATTTGAATCATTCATTAATGTGGCAATCCATACATCATCATTGTGTCATAAATAAATTTATTTATCTTGATGTCTAAAAATTATAAAACATTCCAATAATGTATTAAATATTTTTATATTTCTAATGACTATTTATAGTCTAAAATATCACTTATATAACCCATTATAAAAAAAATTACTAAGAGATATATGTTTATGTTACATTTCCCTTAACTTTAAATTTGTTTTTATAAAGTGTAATTTTCACTTACAAGTGTCTCTATGGGGTCCCAAAATCGACACAAGGATGAACATGCTCAGAAATATATCAAAAAATAGGATTATGACTTGTTGTAGGGTAATTTAGTATTATTATATTATTATTATTTAACCATATTTACCAGATATACCCTTTAACCATGGTAAATAAAATATTTACTAAAGTTACTATTTATATTGTCTAAAAATAAAAGTTACCTATTTAAACAATTTGGACCTACGAATTCCAAATATGGAATCCATTTTTCCAAATTCAAAACATAGAAGTTGTAGAAATTAATTGAAAACTAATTCTCATTCTCAAAACAAAAAAAACGTGTTTTTAAGAAATAATAACTATCAAAATATTGACACTTGTTTATGTCCAATTTCAAAGTGAAGTTACTTCCAATGACCAACATTGGATTTAATAGTAAAAATATAATCTAATTAAACTTTAATACTAATTAAAAATAATAATCTTATCATATAAATAAATTAGATTAAAAGGCCGTTTGGAATTAAAATGTAGTATTTTTTCACTATTCATTAAAAAATTAACATTATATGAAAAATACCAAAATTTCATCAAATGTAAATTTTGATGTCCTGATTCTAAAGAAGAATTTTATTTTTTTCAAATAGAACATATAAATGTGACAGAAACTAGATTTAAAAAGGGTTCTCCATCAAAAGGCAGTAAGTTGACCTTTTAAAGAATATTAGGGTATTTTTGTTTAAAATTGGAATAATTCACATTTTAAGCCTCTAAATTTAATTAGATAAATGTAAAAACATTTAACAATCATGTGTAATCATATTATAGTTATTTTTGTTCATTCCCACCCCTGAAATAGATAGGTGTTAACGGCCATTTAAAATAATATTTTTATATTATATTTTTTCAGTATGACTCGGCATTGTATGCAACATGAGATTTCAAAGAAACCCATTATTGTGTGTCGGGTATGCCATCGAACATAGAGTCCCCTTTAAAGTAAAATTAATATTTAATTCAAATATAATAATAAATATGAAAATATCATATTCTTGATTTACCTAGGATGTTACAATTATTTTAGATTTACATGGGTCTATTTTCTAATACTCAAAAATGAATCTTTTACTGTTTTTGAAAGATTTTGTAAAAGTGTTCAAAATTAAAAACGTTTTAAGATAATTTCATTAAGAATTTATCATGGTGGAGAATTTTAAAATCATGAATTTAATTCTTTTTTCTCAAATGTGGGTATTAAACACACCTTATCTACACCAAGAACGCTTCAAAAATGGAATTTTTGAAAGAAGAAACAGAAGTATTTAATAAATTTCTAGGAAAATGTTGAATGAATATAGCCTTTCAACCAACTTGTGGGAAGATGTTGTAAGAACAACCAGCTATATTATAAATAGAGTTTCAATTTATCTTATTTTAAAAAATACACCATATGAACTTTGGAATAATATAAAGCCTAAGGTAAAGTACTTCAATGTTTTTGGATGTATGGTATATATCCTGAACACCAAGGATAATTAGGTAAGTTTGATCCAAAAGATAATGAAGGTATTTATTTAGGATATTCTGAAACTTCTAAATATTATAGAGTATTTAATAAAAATTAAAGGATTGTTGAAGAATTGGTTCATGTGATGTTTGATGAAACTGACCCTTTTAATAAAGAGATAGATCAAACTGAGGAAACTAATGAATCTTCTGATAACATTATACTTGAAAACCTAAAAATGATTTTGAAAATGTAAATAAAATTCAGTCCTGTTCATAAGGACATGATACTGATGAACTTGAAAGTGTTTTACCGAGAGAGTCTAGATTCCAAAAGGATCATCCTTTAGAAACTATTATATGAAACCTAGATACTGATATTAAAACCAGAAGAATTCTTGGAAACCATGTTTAATTATCTTTTTTTCTATCACAATTAGAACCTAAATATTTTGAAGAAGCCTTAGAAGATTAGAGTTGGATGTTATAAATGCAGTAAAAGTTAAACCAATTTAAACAAATAATTTTTTCAAATTAGTAGAAAGAACAAAAAATTATCCTGTTATATGAACAAAATGTGTCATTAGAATTATACAAGATAATCAAGTGAATATAACTAGAAATAAATTAATGTTAGTAGATGAGGGATATAATCAAGAAATAGGTATATATTATGATGACACCTTTTCCCGTGTATCTAGACTAGAAGCAATTATAATTATTTTAGTCTATGCATCTCATATAAACTTTAAATTATATCATATGGATTTTAAATCTTCCTTTTTAAATGGTTATTTAATGGATGAAGTTTATGTTGAGAAACCTCCTAGTTTTGAAAATTCTGAAAAACCAGATTCAGTTTTAATACTTACTAAAGCTCTATATGACCTTAAACTTTTCATTTGAAAAATGGTTTTACTTTAGGTTTTTAAGATCAAACACTTTTTAAGAAAACGGTTTCTTCTAATTTTCTATCAGTAAAAATCTATGTTGATGATGTTACTTTTGGATCAACAATTAAAAAACTTTTTAATGATTTTTTAGAACTCATGAAAAAAGAATTTGAAATGAGCATGATGGGAGAATTAAATTTATTTTTAGGACTTCCAATTTATCCAAAATATTATGGAAACACTACTAGAAATGGAGGATATACCAACAGATTTTTCCCAATGGTTTCTGAAAACCATTGGAATAGTGATGTTGATAGTTCTTTACCCAATGGTTTCAATAAACGATTGGAATACAGTAGTTTAGATGAATTTTAACCAACAGTTCTATAGAATCGTTAGGATATGTGAAGTTTTAGGAAGCCTTTGCCAATGGTTTTAAAAAACCTTTGGTAAAGCCAACCTTTCCCAGCGGTTTTTAAAAACCATTGAGAAATGTTTCCCCTAAATGTGTCACCAGCCCCAATCCCCCATCCTCTGGATTGCAGACCTAAATGGTGAGACAGAGAGCTCTCTCGCACTGAAAATTCTTCCACCCTTCAACTAGATAATTGTTTTATTCTGAACATCAAATCTATAAGTGGTACCTTAGGTTCAATGTTTTCTATCTATTTTTTTTGTTTTATTTTTTTATTTGGCCTAAACCAGAGGTCTGTGTGCTATGGTATACCCAAGAATTGTAATTTGATTTGTTTTCTGATTTTTTTTTCTACACTTCAACTATTTCATCATGTTGAAGATATTTTAATTTTCCAACTATAATATAGTTATATGTTCTTTAGTAGATATTATCTTATAATCCTCAGGAAGTATATACCCAATGGAGTTGTTGATACCCTTTCCTTTTATGATGATATGATGAGTGTATGACAATGGGATTTTTGGTGTATAACCTTATGACTGGAACTTCTATTGACACATGGTGCTTGGTCTATCAACATTTCACTATGAAATTTCAATGGGATTGATAACAACTTATTTTGAGTCATGTTTAATATAACTATGTTCTTATTCACCAATACAAGGATTATAGAATTAGACCACATGTTAATATTTAAATGTCAAAATATGTGTTTCATCATCTATATCTAGAGTGAAGTCATTAGAACCAGGTTAAAACTCATTAGACATGGATGAAATCATATAGATTGTGATGGAGGAAAACTAATGCTCCTCCTTGGGATGTGATATCTTTTGGTAAAATGGTTAACATCACAATGTTTGTTGGTTTAGTGACTATTGCACCACTTAATGGGATGGTTCCAATTGTACAGTTTAGTGTATCATTTCCCAATATATCTTTTTGTGGGTTTGTTCTTGTTTGATCAATTAATTGGTTTTCACCCATCGAACCATTTTATGGTATGGTTACCATTCATTATCATTTTAGATAAAGGTAAAGAGATATGTTGTTTGTTCCATGGGATTGTGAAATAGAGTTTTCCAGTCATTAGTAGTCCATTCTAGATAATATTTAATGTTAAAAAATTTCTAAATTGTATGACCTTATATATCATGGTAAGGAAAATATGATAGGTGACTATTTACAAATGTTTTTATGGATTCTTATTTTTGATAAATGTTATCAGTTTTTTCCATAAGGTAGGGATTATTTATATAGGAAATTTTCCATCATTGAAGGAATACATTTTATTCACTATGCTTCAATTTTTAGGGGTGTTGTACAGGTGGGGGTGGGCTGTCTAAGGTGGGGGTGTTGGGGGGGAGGGGGCTATATAGGGAAAGTCTGCTGGGGTGAGGTGGGTGTGGGGGGGGGGGGGCTTTACATGTGGGGTGGGGGTGGGATGTGATGATGGGGGTGGGGGGATGGGGGATGTGCAAGTGGGTTTGTGTGTTGGGATTTGATGTTCTGCATCTAATCTATAAGTGATACGTTCATTTTAATGTTTTGCATCTACTGTTTTCATTTTCTATTTTGATTTGGGTGTGTGTGACTTTTGTTTTCTGGTTGATTTGAGTGTGTGCGTTGGGCTTTGATAGTGGCACACATATAGTGATTATAGTACGGGTTTGGTCAATAGGGATAAGTAGTAAAGTGAATAAAATTTGATTCAAAATGAATTATGTGTTAATATCATCCATAAATTTTCAGGTCTTAAAAGTCTTGGTATTGATGTGAATTTTGTGTTAATATCATCCATATTCCACATGATTCACATCATGGTAATATTGTGTGATGATGTTGTTGAGATCAGAGAGAAAACTCATACACTCCAGGTTGTTTATAGTGGCATGGTTATTCATGAGTGATAATTGGCTTCCCAATATGAATATACTAATATAACTTTAGGGTCAATTAAATATGGTTCTCACTGTATGTTGTATATTATGTCTATTTCGTGGCCAATACTCACTTTTATGATGGTGGGGTGCTTTTCACTAGCCATGTTGGCATGTGTAGACATCCATAACAATGTTAGTTATGTCACAAGTTTAATTCAGTAATCTTGTTATCATTCTCAAATTTAAAAATAAATGTTTTTTTCTATACTTTATGAAATTAAACCTTTTTAAAATCCATGAAAAAACTATCAGTGTAGAAGCCTTAACTTTATCCACCCATGGGGTGAGCTTGACTTGGAGAACAAATTGGGTAATGAAAGGTATAAACATAGAGGTGCCAAGAATGAGTTATTGAACATGAGTGAATGATTTGGGATACCTATAACACATAATGGGATCTGAGGCATGTTCCTCTTATATGAGACCTAATGAAAATTAATAGAAATAAATTTTATTTTAATTTTTGAGTATATATTCTTTGATTAATGATTTGTAATTACTTGAAGAAACCAACCAAGGATTCATGTTAAAAATATAGTTTTTATTTCCATTTAGAAATACCCTTGGATTCATGATGATTTGGTTTAGAAAAACTTGAGTAAATCTACCATGGATTCATAGTGATTATTATTTAGGAAGCCTTGGGGAAGTCCTCCTTGGATTCCAAACTAGAGACCTCTCTCTTTACATAGGGTGGGAACCCCTTTCGCCCTATAAACCCATCTGAAGTTAATTAATTAATATATCTTTACATTGTTTTAATAGTTCACTATATCAACTAGAATCTCCTTCCTTTTTCGTTTACATAATTATATTTTCTATTAAACTTCAATCTTATTGAATTTTTTGTAATGAAATGACTTATAAAGATTCTTTTTACAGAATTGTAAGAATTTGGATGTATGTAATTGATCAGATCTCAAGATATTTTCAAAACAATTTGGAGAGATTTTTAGATTTTGCATTTCACAATGCTTCAGATAGTGGTCGCACACACTTACCATGTTCCAATTGTGTTGGAAGACCTTGTTTGAGCTGTGAAGAAGTCAGATTCCACATAACCAAATATGGTTTTTAAGAAAACTACTTTTTGTGGTATCAAAATGGTGAGAAAATGAAATCTCAAATTGCTGATGATCGAAATGAAAGGACTGGAATGGAGAATTTATTAGATGACGGGTTTCTGTTTATTCATCATCATGAAAAATAAAGGATTCTGACTCAAGAAAACTTCGATATGGGCAGACATGATGCGTCTAATGAAAATGATGTGGTTCTAAGGGTGATAAAATTGAATGATTTTGTCACGACTCCAGTATATCGACAGTGTGATAAAATTAAAATGCTGGAATTTTTAATCCGATTGTTTCATGTGAAAACTATGTGTGGTATTTCTTATACAGCAATTGATTACATTCTTTCCTTCTTGAAATATTTACTTCTAGATGATGCAGATATTCCCTCAAGCCACAATATGGCATGGAAGTTAGTTGATGAACTTGGATTTTCAAGAAACAAAATTCATGCTTGTCCAAAAGACTGTAGTTTATTCTGGTAGGAAACTGCTAAATGAAATGATTGTATAAAATGTGTCACATCTTGCTGGAAGTCAAAATCTGATCGAACACCATCCCACCTTCGACAGAAAGTAATGTGTCACTTTCTATTGATCGTAAAACTCCGTAATATTTTTATGTTTGATGACATATCAATAAAAATGAGATGGCATGATAGTGAGAGAAAGAAGACTAATAATGAGTTGGTTCACCCTGCAGATGGATTTTCACGGTAGAGATTTGATGCTCAATATCATTATTTTGCAGCTGACGTGCGTAATGTGAGGCTGGGTCTTTCATGCGATGGTTTTAATCTCTTTGGGAATATGCTTACTTCGCACAGCACATGGCCAATTTTTTATACACATTTATAATCATCCCACATGGTTGTGTACGAAAAAACCATTCACTTTTATGAGTGTACTCATATCTGGCCCTTCTGATCTTGATATTGATACTGATGTATAAATTAAACCTTTAATAAAAGAGTTGAAACTTCTTTGGGATGTGGGTGTGTGCACATACAATGCATGTTCAAAAGACATATTTCATATGTGTGTTGTGCTTATGTGGATGATCAATGCTTTTCTAGATTATGCAATGATGTCTGGATAGAGCACAAAGGGAAAACTATCATTTCCTATTTTTATGAAGAATACATGATCTAGAAGACTGAAATATCGATGTAGTTTCAGATTTATGGGACATCGACGAGTATTTCCAATGGACCATCCATATAGAAATAATCATCGAAGATTTGATAATAACACAAAGATCGATGATCCACCTCAGTGTATGTCTAGATCAGATGTGCTTAATGAATTGAAAGATTTTGGTTTTTCATTCGGGAAGCATCAAATGAAATCTAGAAAGAGAAAGAATATTTCCACTGAAACCTATTACAATTGGAGGAAGAGGAGTATCGTTTTTTATTTGACTTATTGGTCAACCAATTCTTTACGTCATTTTTTAGACGTAATGCACATTGAAAATAATATATGTGAAATGTTCATTTCGATACTTCTAAATGTTAAGAGAAAGACAAAATATGATTTACAGTCTCTACGTGACTTGGTGGATTGGGGCATCAGACCATAATTGCATCCTATGCATATCAGTGAAAATAAATGGAAAGTTCCATGTTCTCCTTATATGATGAAACCTATGAAAAAAAACATTTTCTAGAAGTATTACAGACTATTAGAGTTCCGGATTTCTATTAAAGAAATATATCTAAATGGTTCAATGGAAGAGAGTTAAAGCTAAAATCTTTGAAGACTCATGATTATTACGTTCTTCTGTATGAGTTGATTCCAATAACAATCTGTCATCTTTTTTTCAATAATGTAAAGGTGACTATTATTCGGTTGTTCCATTTGTTTAGAGATATTTTTTCTAAGAAAGTTTCCAAGTCATTCTTCAAAAAATGTCGACATATGGCCCATTAATTTTGTGTGAGTTAGAGAAAATATTTCCTCCACCATTTTTCACATGCATGATGCATTTGATTGTCCATATTCCTACTGAAATACTACTCAGAGGATATGTTTCTTTTCATTTGATGTATCCAACTAAAATAAATATGTACACATTAAAGTCTTATGTATGAAACAGGAATCATCCCGAAGGTTCTATCGTGAACGGTTACTTGTCTCAAGAATGTATGGACTTCTTCCCAATGTATTTTTCTAATCTTACTACAATAATGAAAATACCAATAAGAAATGAAGAATAATAGTATGAGAAAATTGAACCAAGTTTTCCATAACTTCCTCAAATAGGAGGAATTCATGGATCATATACATTGAATACATCAATCCTTGAAGAGTGGGAGATGGCACATCACACAGTTTTGTTCAACTGTGATTTGTTTGATGACTACATCAGGTAACTAAATTGAATATGTATGTCTTACATATATATATCTACTAATCTATTCATATTTTTTATCTATAGGGAACATAAAACAATGATAAATAGAATGCATCATTCTTTGTCTTTGAGAAGGAGGAAGACGTTGTATAGAAAAGAGTTTTCTTCTTGGTTAAAACTGAAGGTAAAAATATTACTATTTAAAATAATTAAATCAATATTTAATTAATTTTAATATTAATTTATATTGCAGGTATTGAGTTTGCATGTTGACTCTGTCTCTGAGAAAATAAGAGCTTCTGATTTTGGTCCTAATATTGTGGTTCATGACTGTAAATCAATTGTTATAAATGGGTACAAATTTAGTGTCACTAAAAGAGCAAAGAACATGAGAACAAAACATGATGGTGTTATGGTTACTGCCACAATAGATTGTTCTGCCTGTGCATCAGATAGTAGACCGTGATTTGAAAATGTGGGTTATTATGGAGTCGTTGAAAAAATAATATTGTTGGATTATTCCTCTCATGGACGAGTCACAATGATGAAATGTCATTGTTTTGATTCGATGATGAGACCGGGAACATTTATTAATTATTGTGGATTTAGAGTAATTAATATGATCCGTACTCTTGCTACTGAAAAACCATATGTATTGGTTTCAATGGATAAACAATTCTTTTATGTCAATGACCAACTTCGACCTGAATTTGGTGTCATATTTGAAGTAATTCCAAGACATAGTTTTGATGATGGTGATGATGGAATTGACACCATCCCTACTAACATTGGAACCAATCCATTTATTTCATTTGATGACTCTAATATCTCAATTTTCAGAGTTGACTCTGAACCTAAAGTTGTGGTAGGAAATATATAAAATCATCCATTAATGTTCTCAATTCCTTTGTTTTACCTCGAGTTGGGTTTTTAAGGTTGGTTCTATTCAAATTGATTTAATATTGAAACATGAATCATCTACCTGAGCTAAAAAAAATTCAATTTTCCTTAATTTTTACAATTTCTTTTCCTTATCAATTATTTTTTGGGGTTATGCATTAATTATCCTTTTCTATAAACTTCCATATTTGTTTTTAAATGCATGAAATGAAACCAATTGAAAGGAGGAGACTGCAACAGATTATAGAAAATAGTCGTCGCATGACTGAGCTAGGCATTCCACCACTAGTGCCAGTAGTGAGTATTTTACTTAAAATATATTTAATTAAATTATATATAATTTCATGTGATTGATTTTTTTAAAATATTCTTTAAGGATCCATCTACTAGGCGACAGTTATTTGATGAGCATCCGAGTAGTGGTCCCAGCACTCAGAGTGTTCATACGAGGGGGGGTGGTACGGGAGCTATACAATTTGGTCGGTGTACTTGATTAGACCGTGCCCCTCCCACTGGCATACCTTCCATCCCATATTCTGATCCCGGTGTGATGTTTGGGACACACGAGATATTTAGGCCTCCAATTTTTCACCACCCTTTACATCTGACCCTCCTCACCTGTTTGTACCATATTTGATGATGATTCCCACTCCCCATTCAGTATTTTTCCATCCTTCCCCGTCATCTTCATTTATTACTGTTTCGATCTTTTCGGGTTTTTATATTCCATATTCTTCGACTCCTGCTCCACCATAGTCTATCCCTATGGAGCATACATTGGGACTCACTCCATATGTACAAGGTGTTACTTCAGTTTCTGTGGATCCAGTGGTGCCCATTGATCAGACTACCGTAGGTATACTTATACAACCCTAACAAATTGTTACACCTTTATTTATTTTCATTATAACATGTATTGATAAATATATTTTTTTCTTTCCTAATAGATACATCTACTGATAGGAGGAGGGGGCGGGGGCATACACGCATGCGTGCGAGATAGAACTACCACACGTAGTTGATGATGGACTACAATGAAGATAGTCAGATGATTGAAAAATTAGGGTAGCAATGTCGGAGTTTTTTGGCGACGCTTTCCAAATTCTTCGACATCATTACTATCAGCCCACCCTCATGGAGACAATTTCAAAATGAAGTCAATGTTAAAGCTTGAAAAGAGATATGGGTAAAAAAATCAGTTGTATTTAATGCAATATATTAATTTTTATATTTATATGAATTAGTATTTTGGTTTCAGCTGCAGTTTAATTTCCCCGATGGTGAGGGTGCACGGTCAGCCCGTCTAAAGGATTTAGGCGAGCTTTGGAGAGCTTATAAACATTATTTGTACATTTGATGGCATGATAGAGTTGGTACATAGTTGGAGGTGGTCCCTGTCATAGATTATTGTCCATTAGAAATGTATCGACAGATGATTACTCATTGGGCGACTAGCCAATTTATGGTATTAATCAAATTAGAAGTATTTAAATGAAAATTTTCATGTTTTTCGTTAATACTAATTATTGAATTTTATTTAGGATTGATCTAGAGGAAATAAAAAAACATTTATGCGAAGAAATATGTCCACACATTGGGACGTACTATGATGCCAGATCATGAGAGATAGTTGGTATGACAATTTATAAGATTTCTTTACAACTTTCACTTTCTATTTCTTTCTCCATAATTTATTCGATTGATAAAGTTGTTATATAATTTTATTTATGAAATTACTATTTTTTATCCAATTTTTTATTATGTTTTCCTACATTTAATGTCATTTTATAGGCATAAATTGAATATATAAGTACATGTGCCTCGAGCAAAACTGTTTTTCTCGAGTAGATAGAAGAAAGACAGAAGTGTGGTTAATGAACCGACTCAGCAGCAAACTGTAAGTTTTTATATGTAGATTTAAAATTTTAATCTCTATTTTGTAACTTAATAATCTATTTATATTTGTCACATGCTGCTTTAGAGGACCTTGATTATAACGACCCATACTTTACATACATTGTTAATACTTCAAAATTGAAGCACACTTATTACAACATATGACAAAACCACAAAGGACCGTATAGGTATAGTGTCTTTAGAAACTGGGAAACATAAAAAACTGGTTCATAAATCTTCTACAGTGTCTCCCATTTATTTCATCATATCTAGGGTCCCATTTAGCATATTCTACTTAATATCCATCTTCCTGACCTGGGGAAGAGAAAACATAAAAGGGTGAGCTCAAATGCTCAGCAAGGGAAAATAAAGGAAATAAAAATCATATCATATCTTTTTGAAAATCATAACCTGCAAAAGAGATCATAATATATTAACATGGAATAAATCATAGAAGTGAAAATGAGATCCCCATAATAATAACATGAAACTTGAAACTTTGTTGCATGCACACATAATCATGGAAAATCATTTCTTGTTAGTCATGACTCATTTCCAAGACTATCTTAGTGGACAAAGTCCCTTTCTGAACCGAGTCACCCTCGTTCCAGTCCTGTTTCACTGAACCGATATAACCTACCGTTCCAGCCATGTCTATCTCATGAGATATAAAATCTTTACCCAATGCATTGGAGGGACATATAGGTCCCACCCATCTTATAATGAATCCTTTCTTATGTGTGCCACATAATCATAAATCATACATTATCGCATAACACATGTAACAAAAATGGGATTCTTGAAACATCATGACATCATAAAACAAAACATTTAAGGTAAATGACTTCATAAAAATAATTACCTCAAAACATAATCAAATCAATGTAATAATAGGGATAAAAACAGAACCTTATATTATCTTATATGGAAAATAAATTTTGATAAAACATTTGAACTCCATTCTTGAGGAAAATATCCTTTCTACTTCAAAAAAACTTTTCCTTTCTTAACATGTCATACAATTTTAAACTAAAAGAAGTTGATTAAAAATAAACTTGAATACTTGTAAAGGAAGCTTCTTGGAAATAATGTTTTTGAAATCCATTCATTCCGTATAAGTTAAAAAAAACATTCTTCGTACTTTTGTCGGAAAAGTCAAAAAGTACCTCGTACGAGAAAAACGACAAAAGATTCCTTTCATATTCTTTACTAAAAACTCACCGAAGGGTAAAATTGGATTTAAACTATTGTAAGTGGATGAAAACAATATTAAATATTGAGGGAACATGGATATGAATGATAAAATACACCCCAGTAAATACTTACGAATAAACAATCTTGGATAAAATGAGATTGTGATATATTCCCTTACCTTAGGTCCGATTTGCTTTGTACGTGTCTGAAGCTCCTGTATAATGGTTTAAATAATGTTATTGACTTATTACAGAATCATACATATTGATATGATATCATATATGGTCATATTCTTAGCTTCTTGTTAGTAATATTTCATTGTTACTTGTTACTCGGGTCTTTATTGCCTTTTGTTCTTATGCGTGTTTTGCCAAATAAATTCTTATTCTTCTTTTAAGGTTATAGATACCTTATATCCAGAATGGTATTAGTGTAAAATATATCATATTTATTCATTCAATTCATTTATATAATTACTATGTAATGATGATCATGTAGAACAAGTCGCATCACATCGTGGAGACGGTATTCCGTACGTACGCAGGAGTGATGATATCGTTCCTATGATCGTGGAATTGTATTGGAGTATATATATATTATTTCAGTATCAATATTACTTTATAATAATCATAAATAGTTACTCATTACACCATTATACCCATCCTTGTATGGTGGTGGTGGAAAATAGATTACACCACGGCGTGGAGACGGTATTCCGTACGTACGCACGCGCGGTGATTTCATTTTTCCGTAGGATGGATAGAAGGTGAATTAGGGTTGTTTCATATTTATAATAAGATATCAGTATGTAATTAATACTGATGTTATTACTTTATCATGAAACAACTAAATAAGAAGAAGTTGAAGAAGAAAGAAATTGAAAAGATCGGTAATGGATATTACCTCTTCTTTGGAACGCCTCTTTGAATCCTCCACTTAGGGAACTAAGATTGGTCTTTGAAGAAGACCAGGACCTCTAGGATTATTCTGGGGAAGTGGATAGTAGAAAATGGCAGGGTTTGGCCGAGCTTGAGTGCTCAAATTGGTGTGAGGAGGAGGGGGAGGAGGTGCCCTTTTATAAGGGAGGAGAGGGGCACCTTAGGAATATCTCAAAATATTATTTTATATTAAAGTAAAAATCGGTTTATAATGGTTCCAAAGGGTCTTATTTCGAAGCTAAAGTGGGGATGGGTCGAAATCCTATCAACCAATAGGATTTATACAAGTTTAGGGTATTACTTTAACCTTATCAATTAGATTTAACTCTAAGTTAAATAATTTAACTTTTACCGTGTCTTTTTGTTTTCTTTCTCTATATGGTTAATACACTTACTATAACATGCCAAACGAACCCCAAATTGTATATTATTAATATATATATCCTTATATAAGTCATTTGGCCGAACCATAGATTTTTAGGAATAAAATAACAATTAATAATATAATATTTGATTTAAAAACTATTTTGTGTCAATTTTGACACTATTTGATATATGATTTTTGTGAAAGTCATAACAGAATTATATGTTCGAACCAAGTTGATTAAATCAACATTAATATATCATAGTAACCTTGAAAATTAGTGGAATTCATAAAAAGTCTCAAATTACATTTATTTTGGTGTTTATAACATCAATTATGTCAATATTTCATTAATAAGATAATTACTGCATCATCATTGTGTCATAAATAAATTAAATTATTTAATGTCTAAAAATTACAAATAAAATAACATTATGTAGGAAATCTTTTTAGCTTTATAATGAAAATTTATAGTCTAATTTATCTTATGTATAACCCCATATTAAAAATTATTTACTTATTAAACTTTGATTTTAACTATTTTAACCCTTCTTTAAATAAATTAATAATAAATGTCCTAATCTAATCCAAGTGGGCCTAAATGGTCATATTTTTATTCCTAAGTTTGTTTGTGGTCAAATTACACTTGTCCAATAGAATTAGGACATGTTTTAGGGTAATATTAATATCATATTTACCCTTAGTTACCCTATTTACTATTAACCGCGGTAAAAAAGTAAAAAGTTACTATTCACCAAAAATTTATTTTTATCTCATTGAACCAAATTTTACTTACTGATAACAACCGTGTCTGTCAGATTTTTGAAATTCCATTCACAGAAGCGGTAAAATTATGTTTTATGCAAAATTCAGTTTTTAACCTACCACTTAGTGGTATCACTATTCATCAAAAATTGAAATTTTTCAGAAATATACCAAAATTTCACCCTAGGCTAATTTCGATATTCTGAGTCCAAAAATGAAGTCCATTTTGAAAAATAAAATTTATAAAATTTAAAAAAGTGGTTATTACTATTAATAACGGCTAGTTTTAATAGCATATTGTTGTTTAGTGAAACTCGGTATTGCGTACGACGCAAGCTATCGAGGAAGGTCGCGATTGCGTGTAAAGCAAGCCAAGCAAGTGTTGTGTAGAAAAATATTCCTTTGATGATTCATATAACATAAAAGTATCGGGTGTTACATTATACCCCCATTAAAAATAATTTCGCCCTCGAAATTCGTCACTTTGTAACAAACAGATGAGGATACTTCTCCCTCATCATATCCTCAAGCTCCCATGTAGCTTCTTCAAGTTGGTGGTTCCTCCATAAAACTTTCACAAATCGAGTGGTCTTGTTTCGTAGGACTTTTTTGCTACGATCCAGAATCTCTATCGGCTGTTCTTCATAAGAAAGATCTTGCTCCAGCGGTACAACTTCTGAGCTGAGTACATGTGAAGGATCTGGTATGTACTTTCTCAGGAGAGATACATGGAACACATCGTGAACTTGAGAGAGATTCGGTGGAAGCGCCAATCGGTAAGCTACCTTCCCAACACGATCCAGTATTTTGAAAGGACCGATATATCTAGGGATCAACTTCCCCTTCTTTCCAAATCTCATAACCCTCTTCCAGGGAGATATTCTTAAGAACACTTTATCACCCACTTCAAACTCTAGGTCTTTTCTTCGGTTGTCGGCATAGCTTTTCTGTCGACTCTGAGCTGGTCTTATGTGTTGTTGAATAGATATGACCTTTTCTGCCATTTCATCAACGAGATCAGGTGCTAATAGCTTTCTTTCCCCAACTTCATCCCAGCAAGTAGGAGTCCATCATTTCTTTCTATAGAGAGCTTCATAAGGAGCCATCTGAATACTGGAGTGAAAGCTATTATTATAAGAAAATTACACCAAAGGTAGGTGTTGATACCAACCTCCTTTGAAATCCATAGAGCAAGCTCCCAACATATCTTCTAGGGTTTGAATTGTTCTCTCAGACTAACCGTCTGTCTGGGGATGATAAGCAGTGATGAAACTCAACTCTGTATCCAGAGTATGCTGAAGACTTCGCCAGAACATCGAGGTAAATCTCGGATCTCGATCAGATATAATAGAAAGTGGTACTCCATGCAATCTTACCACTTCCTTTACATATATCCTGGCAAGCTGGTCTAGAGAGAAATCCTCTCTAATAGCAATGAAGTGTGCAGACTTTGTAAGACGATCAACTATGACCCAGATAGCATTATTGCCTTTGGATGTTTTAGGAAGTCCTGTGACAAAGTCCATAGTGATGTTTTCCCATTTCCATTCGGGTATGGGTAATGGTTGTAACATCCCCTTAGACTTTTGTCTCTCAGATTTAACTTGTTGACAAACCAAGCATCGAGAGACATATTCAGCAACATCTCTTTTCATGCCATCCCACCAGAAGTACTCTTTCAGGTCCCTATACATCTTCGTGCTTCCAGGATGAATAGAGAATGAAGAACTATGAGCCTCATCCAGCAGCTCCTTCTTTAATTTGGGGATGGGAGGAACACAAACCCGATTCTTGAACTTTATTATCCCATCACAATCAAGGTTGAATTCAGGAACATTTCTCACCTTCTTTTTTAACTCTACATATTCTTTTTGTGCCTCTTTAATCTTCACATGTATAGATGGTTGAACATTCATTTGAGAAAGATAAGATTTTTCCCCTTCCATTATAATTCCAAGATCCATCCTTTGTAAATCCATAAATATTGGATCTCTTTTTATCCTCATCATGGATAAACTAGCATGGTCTTGTCGACTTAATGCATCTGCCACCTTGTTTGCTTTCCTAGGGTGGTAATGGATTGAGCAGTCATAATCCTTAATCAGCTCCAACCATCTTCTTTGGCGGATATTCAGCTCCTTTTGTGTGAAAATATACTTTAAACTTTTATGATCAGTATAAATATCACACCTTTCACCATAAAGGTAATGCCTCCAAATTTTTAATGCAAAGATTACCGCAGCCAACTCCAAATCATGTGTTGGGTAATTTTTCTCATTGATTTTCAACTGTCGTGAGGCATAAGCTATCACCATATCATTTTCCATAAGAACACACCGCAATCCCTTCTTGGATGCATCACTGTAGATCACAAACCTTTCTCCACTACAAGGTAGTGTGAGCACAGGTGCACTGGATAACCTTCTTTTCAACTCCTTGAAATTCTCTTCACATTCCTCTGTCTAGACAAACTTAACTCCTTTCCGAGTCAACTTGGTGAGTGGATTAGATAATCGTGAAAAATCTTTTACAAAACGTCGATAATATCCAGCCAAACCAAGAAAACTTCGAATCTCAGTTACTGTTGTTGGTCTCGACCATCTTTCGATAACCTCTGTTTTTGCTGGATCCACAGATATCCCCTCTTTTGAGATTATGTGACCCAAAAATGCAACTTTTTGAAGCCAAAATTCACACTTGGTAAATTTGGAATAAAGCTTCTCCTTTCTCAGGGTCTTCAATATAAATCTCAAGTGATCTTCATGCTCTTCCTTGCTCTTTGAATAGAAAAGAATATCGTCTATAAAGACTACCACAAATTGATCAAGATAGTCTCTAAAGACTCTATTCATTAGATCCATGAAGATAGCAGGGGCATTAGTAAGACCAAATGGCATCACTATAAATTCATAGTGTCCATACCTTGTACGGAAAGTCGTCTTTGGTATATCCTCCCTTTTGACCCTTAGTTGATGATACCCTGAACGAAGATCAATCTTGGAAAAGTATTGAGCTCCGCGTAGTTGGTCAAATAAGTCATCAATGCGTGGGAGAGGATATTTGTTCTTGATAGTGATCTTGTTAAGTTCTCGATAATCAATGCAGAGTCTCATTGATCCATCTTTCTTCTTAACAAATAGAACAGGTGCTCCCTAAGGTGACGCACTAGGGCGTATGAATCCCTTATCAAGATTCTCTTGGAGTTGCTTCTTCAATTCCTGCAACTCAATTGGGGCCATTCTATAAGGTGTCTTTGAAATAGGCAAAGCACCCGGTATGAGTTCTATTGAAAACTCAACTTCACGATTTGGTGGAAGACCCGGTAATTCCTCCGGAAAGACATCATCAAACTCTCGTACAATGGGCTTATTCTTAATCGTGAGTTTCTCACCAACCATTTGAGATAAATAACCTTCATTTAGTGGAATCAAGACCCATAAGATGGAAGAAATTTCCACTGGAAGGTTATATTCATCCTTGCATTGATAGACGATCGTAGATTGATCTGGAATATGAAATGTGACTTCCCTTCTTTGGAAATTGATATGAGCACCATGTAGAGAAAGCCAATCAATGCCAAGAATCACATCAAATTCCACTAACGGAAGGATCACAAGATTTGCAGGAAGCACTTTCCCACAAACTTAGACCGGAGAAGAATTATAAACTTTTGATGCGACTGTTCTGCCATTAGGTGTTGTCACAGCTAACTCAACATCTAATTGTTGAGGTAATACAGTGATACCCTTAGAAAATTTTTCAGAAATAAAAGAGTGGGTGGATCCAGAATCAAATAAAACATTTGCTACTTTAGAGTGGATGGTAAGTGTACCTTTCACCACTTCGTTATCGTACTCCACATCGCTGATAGAAATTGCATGTGACTTTCCTTTGTCTTTAGCCTTAAGATTTTGTTGACGTCGACCATCATCATCAACCCTTGGATTTGGGCATTGATTGGCATAATGCCCCATCTCCTTGCACTTGAAACATTGAAGTGTAGTAGGTTCATTCTATGTATCCCTTCCTTTGTTTGCATCATTAGACATCTTATTCCCATTATCGCGGCATTCAAATGCCCGATGACCTTCCTTTCCACATTTGAAACATTTACTTGTCCCTTTAAGACAACTCCCTCCATGTTTCTTTCCACACTTTGAGCATAAGGGAAAGCTCATCTTCTTTTCAGTGTGCCCTTTATATTTTCCTTTGAATTACATATTCCTCTTCTTATCAAACCCATGTGACTGATGGGTTACTCCAATATCCATCTCGACTTTGAGAGCACATCGAACGATTTCCTCGTAGCTATTGAAGTCCCTTATGGATAACGCCCTTTGAAGACTTGGTTTTAAGCCACTAAAGAATCGATTGATCTTACTCTCAGGTTGGATAATAATACCAGAAGCGTACCTTGCAAGCCTTGTAAAATGTGCTTCATAGGTACCAACAGATTCATCATCCCTTTGCTTAAATTCAAGAAACTCTTTTTCCATCTTTGTTCGGAGAATACGAGGGAAGTACTTATTGAAAAATAAGTTCTTGAACTCGTCCCATTCCATAGACTCAATTTCATCCCTTTGCCTCGTATTCTTAATAAGATTCAACCATTGATCAGAATCTCCTTCCAAACAATACACTGCTAGGATGACTTTATCATGTTCAGAACATTGAAGAACTGAAAATATCTTTTCAGTAGTACTAATCCATTGTTCAGCAACTAATGGATCAGTAGACCCACTGAAAGAAGGTGGACGCTGCCTCATGAAGGATTCAACAGAATGTTTCTCCTTACTTTGCTCGTTTGGAAGTCCTACATGATTCATAACTTGAGAAAGTTGTGTGAGCATGGCTACAAGATTTTGCATTCCAACTCCCATATCGTTTGGTTGCTCAGGGGGACAATCATTTCATTGCCCATCGCATTCCGCATTAACACGGTTCCTTCGGGTTCCATCCATTGACTAAAACCAAGAGGAATAGTGTGAGCAACACTAATTATAATAGGAAAACCACATAATTCAAGAATAAAATTTTCATGCTTAAGGTCTTATCCTAGGTTATTCAAGGCCATTTCTAAAACACTAAGATTGTGTTCTATGCTTAGACTTATCCTTAGGGTTCTTACTAAGGCTTTCACATCCTAGTTTCCAAAGGTTGACTATACCTTTCTTCTGATACCAACTATAACGATCCATACTTTACATACATTGTTAATACTTCAAAATTGAAGCACACTTATTACAACATATGACAAAACCACAAAGGACCGTATAGGTATAGTGTCTTTAGAAACTGGGAAACATAAACAACTGGTTCATAAATCTTCTACAGTGTCTCCCATTTATTTCATCATATCTAGGGTCCCATTTAGCATATTCTACTTAATATCCATCTTCCTGACCTAGGTAAAAGAAAACATAAAAGGGTGAGCTCAAATGCTCGGCAAGGGCAAATAAAGGAAATAAAAATCATATCATATCTTTTTGAAAATCATAACCTGCAAAAGAGATCATAATATCTTAACATGGAATAAATCATAGAAGTGAAAATGAGATCCCCATAATCATAACATGAAACTTGAAACTTTGTGGAATGCACACATAATCATGGAAAATCATTTCTTGTTAGTCATGACTCATTTCCAAGACTATCTTAGTGGACAAAATCCCTTTCTGAACCGAGTCACCCTCGTTCCAGTCCTGTTTCACTGAACCGGTATAACCTACCGTTCCAGCCATGTCTATCTCATGAGATATAAAATCTTTACCCAATGCATTGGAGGGACATATAGGTCCCACCCATCTTATAATGAATCCTTTCTTATGTGTGCCACATAATCATAAATCATACATTATCGCATAACACATGTAACAAAAATGGGATTCTTGAAACATCATGACATCATAAAACAAATCATTTAAGGTAAATGACTTCATAAAAATAATTCCCTCAAAAACATAATCAAATCAATGTAATAATAGGGATAAAAACAGAACCCTATATTATCTTATATGGAAAATAAATTTTGATAAAACATTTGAACTCCATTCTTGAGGAAAATATCCTTTCTACTTCAAAAACACTTTTCCTTTCTTAACATGTCATACAATTTTAAACTAAAATAAGTTGATTAAAAATAAACTTGAATACTTGTAAAGGAAGATTCTTCTAAATAATGTTTTCGAAATCCATTCATGCCGTATAAGTTACAAAAAAACATTCTTCGTACTTTTGTCGGAAAAGTCAAAAAGTACCTCGTACGAGAAAAACGAAAAAAGATTCCTTTCATATTCTTTACTAAAAACTCACAGAAGGGTAAAATTGGATTTAAACTATTGTAAGTGGATGAAAACAATATTAAATATTGAGGGAACATGGATATGGATGATAAAATACACCCCAGTAAATACTTGCGAATAAAAAATCTCGGATAAAATGAGATTGTGATATATTCCCTTACCTTAGGTCCGATTTTCTTTGTACGTGTCTGAAGCTCCTGTATAATGGTTTAAATAATGTTATTGACTTATTCCAGAATCATACATATTGATATGATATCATATATGGTCATATTCTTAGCTTCTTGTTAGTAATATTTCATTGTTACTTGTTACTCGGGTCTTTATTGCCTTTTGTTCTTATGCGTGTTTTGCCAAATAAATTCTTATTCTTCTTTTAAGGTAATAGATACCTTATATCCAGAATGGTATTAGTGTAACATATATCATATTTATTCATTAAATACATTTATATAATTACTATGTAATGATGATCATGTAGAACAAGTCGCATCACATCGTGGAGACGGTATTCCGTATGTACACACGAGTGATGATATCGTTCCTATGATCTTGGAATTGTATTGGAGTATATATATATTATTTAAGTATCAATATTACTTTATAATAATAATAAATAGTTACTCATTACACCATTATACCCATCCTTGTATGGTGGTGGTGGAAAATAGATTACACCACGGCGTGGAGACGGCATTCCGTACGTACGCACGCGCGGTGATTTCATTTTTCCGTAGGATGGATAGAAGGTGAATTAGGGTTGTTTCATATTTATAATAACATATCAGTATGTATGTAATACTGATCTTATTACTTTATCATGAAACAACTAAAGAAGAAGAAGTTGAAGAAGAAATAAATTGAAAAGATCAGTAATGGATATTACCTCTTCTTTGGAACGCCTCTTTGAATCCTCCACTTAGGGGACTAAGATTGGTCTTTGAAGAAGACCAGGACCTCTAGGATTATTCTAGGGAAGTGGAGAGGAGAAGATTTCAGGGGTTGGCCGAGCTTGAGTGCTCAAATTGGTGTGAGGAGGAGGGGGAGGAGGTGCCCTTTTATAAGGGAGGAGAGGGGGACCTTAGGAATATCTCAAAATATTATTTTATATTAAAGTCAAAATCGGTTTATAATGGTTCAAAAGGGTCTTATTTCGAAGCTAAAGTGGGGATGGGTCGAAATCCTATCAACCAATAGTATTTAGACAAGTTTAGGGTATTACTTTAACCTTATCAATTAGATTTAACTCTAAGTTAAATAATTTAACTTTTAACGTGTCTTTTTGTTTTCTTTCACTATATGGTTAATACACTTACTATAACATGCCAAACGAACCCCAAATTGTTTATTATTAATATATATATCCTTATCTAAGTCATTTGGCCGAACCTTAGATTTTTAGGAATAAAATAACAATTAATAATATAATATTTGATTTAAAAACTATTTTGTGTCAATTTTGACACTATTTGATATATGATTTTTGTGAAAGTCATAACAGAATTATATGTTCGAACCAAGTTGATTAAATCAACATTAATATATCATAGTAACCTATAAAATTAGTGTAATTCATAAAAAGTCTCAAATTACATTTATTTTGGTGTTTATAACATCAATTATATCAATATTTCATTAATAAGATAATTACTGCATCATCATTGTGTCATAAATAAATTAAATTATTTAATGTCTAAAAATTACAAATAAAATACCATTATGTAGGAAATATTTTTATATTTCTAATGAATATTTATAGTCGAATTTATATTATGTATAACCCCATATTAAAAATGATTTACTTATTAAACGTTGATTTTAACTATTTTAACCCTTCTTTAAATAAATTAATAATAAATGTCCTAATCTAATCCAAGTGGGCCTAAATGGTCATATTTTTATTCCTAAGTTTTTTTTTGGTCGAATTACACTTGTCCAATAGAATTAGAACATGTGTTAGGGTAATATTAATATCATATTTACCCTTAGTTACCCTATTTACTATTAACCGCGGTAAAAAAGTAAAAAGTTACTATTCACCAAAAATTTATTTTTATCTCATTGAACCACATTTTACTTACTGATATCAACCGTGTCTGTCGGATTTTTGAAATTCCATTCACAGAATCGGTAAAATTAAGTTTTATGCAAAATTCAATTTTTAACCTACCACTTAGTGGTTTCACTATTCATCAAAAATTTAAAGTTTTCAGAAAAATACCAAAATTTCACCCTAGGCTAATTTTGATATTCTGAGTCCAAAAATGAAGTCCATTTTGAAAAATAAAATTTATAAATTTTAAAAAAGTGATTATTACTATTCATAACGGCTAGTTTTAATAGCATATTGTTGTTTAGTGAAACTCGGTATTGCGTACGACGCAAGCTATCGAGGAAGGTCGTGATTGCGTGTAAAGCAAGCCAAGCAAGTGTTGTGTAGAAAAAGATTCCTTTGATGATTCATATAACATAAAAGTCTCAGGTGTTACATTGATGCCCAGGAACCTGACAATTTTGGGCCAAATGATCACTTACATCAGGTGTTGGGAGATGAGCACCCTAGTAGAGTACGCTGCCGTCCTAATAAGAGTATAGTTCCGACAAGCTATTGGACCTCCTCAGGTACGAGTTGTAGTGCCACCTAGTTGAAGGTGGTTAAGGCACAGACAGAACATGTTGAAAAAAGGGCCATAGAGACTACAGTACAGTCTGCTATGGAAAACACTGCATTTATGAAACTGATACAATCTTTACGTCAAACACTTCCACCAGAGGCCAGCACTGCTTGTGAGGAATATATTTCATCGATGTGTTTTATATATGGTTAACCAGGTGGTAGTTCTATTGGTGGTCGAGATGATGGTGAGGAGGAGGCTGAGGTGGAGGAAGAGGATGGAGAGGAGGAGGCTGAGGTGGAGGAGGAGGGTGAGGAGGACGTCGAGGCAGACGAGGAGGTCGATGAGGCGGCCGAGGCTGAGTATGAGGGTGAGGAGGAGGGTGGGGACGATGATGGGGATGATGATGAGGTATAGGGTGAGGGTGAAGATGACAGTGATGATAGTGATGGTGATGAGGGACAGATTGATCCGTTAAATTTTTGACTGATATTACTAACCTTTGATGTTTATTTATTTGTTGTCACCAAAAATATGTGTGATTAGGTAGGTCACATTATCTTTATTTTTTTATCTATAAATAAAAAAACCTGATTTGATGATTTGCTGTGAAAACCCCCTATTTTAATGAAATTGTAATTTTTTAGAAGTTGATATAATGGAATTATTTTTTAACCTTGAAAGACTTTTCTTAGAAAATATGTAAATAGCATCCCATGAACCTGGGATAGCCCCACAGACATCCCCCCCCCACCCTCCTCCCTAGACCCCAGACAGCCCCCCACCATCCTCCCTGGACCCCAAACAGCCCCCCAGATAGCCCCCCCCCCCCACCCACCCTCCTCCCTACCCCCCGGAAAGCCTCCCCACCCTCCTCCTAGCCCCCGAACAGCCTCCCCACCCTCCTTCCTGGACCCGGACAGCCCCCCCCCCCCCGAAAAACCCCCCGGATGGCCCACCCATCATCCTCCCTAGACCCCGAACAACCCCCAGACATCCCCCACCACCATCCTCCCTGGACCTCGGACATCCCCCCCCCCACCCCCTCCCCCACCACCATCCTCCCTGGACCCCAGACAACCCCCCAAATAGCCCCCCCCCCCACCCTCCTTCCTGGACCCCGGACAGCCCCCCCCCCCCCCCACCATCCTCTCTGGACCCTGAACAACCCTCTGGAAATCCCCCCACCCCAACCCTCCTTCCTAGACCCCAGATCCCAATCTAATCTCTCTTCAAGATTCACCCTAAATCCCAACAGAAAATAGGGTTTTAGATCTTCGTAAGAAGATGAGAGAGGAGTGAAAACCCTAATTGAAAAGTGGTAGCAAGGAGAGGATTAGACTAACCCGAATCATCAATCAACACTTGATAGCACTCAAAACGCCCAAGTGACATGTACTAGTCAACCCCACCTCATACCTTGGCACGGTGTGGCCAGTACCACTCAAAGTGTCTCACTTTTATTTGAAATGGACAGCATTTTAAATGAAAACAACAACTGGCATACGGAAAACCAACCAAACAGATTCGGATTTTGTTGATACTTAATCACAATTATCCATGAGTCATTTTTGACATTTATGAGTCAACCCCACCTCAATCCAACGAGTGGTGTGGCCAGAACCACTCAAAGTGTCTCTCTTTTGTTTCAAAAGGACATCATTTTAAGTGAATACAATAACCGACATATAGAAAACTGACCAATGGCATTTTTATTCTGTTTAAACATTAGAAAAATGATTCATGTGTCATATATGACGTGTATGAGTCAACCCCACCTAAATTTGAGGTCCGGTGTGGCCGATACCGTCCGGTGTGGCCGACACCACTCAAAATATCTCACTTTTATTTGAAATAGACAGAATTTTAAGTGAAAACAACAACTGGCATACAAAAAACCGACCAAAGACATTCGGATTTGTTGATAATTTAGGACAACAATCTATGGGTCATTTTTGACATGTACGATTCAACCCCGCCTCAATCCGAGGTGTGGTGTAGCCGACACCACTTAAAGTGTCTCTCTTTTGTTTAAAATGTACATCATTTTAAGTGAAAACAACAACTGACATACAGAAAACCAACCAAACGCATTATGATTCTATTAAAACATTATTAAAATGATCCATGGGTCATATATGACATGTACGAGTCAACCCCGCCTCAATCCAAAGTTCATTGTGGTTGGAAAAAATCAAAGTGTCTCTATTTTCTTTAAAATGAACATCATTTTAAGTGAAAACAAAAATTGACATATGTAAAACCAACCAAATGAATTCAGATCCTGTTGAAAATTTTGGAAAACGATTCATGGGTCATATATGAAATTTAAAAGTCAACCCCGCCTCAATCCAAGGTGTGGTGTGGCTGGAACCACTCAAAGTGTCTCTCTTTTGTTTAAAATGGACATCATTTTAAGTGAAAACAACAACTGACATATGGAAAACTGACCAAATGCATTCTTATTCTACTGAAACTTTAGGAAAACGATCCATGGGTCATATTTGATGTGTACGAGTCAACTCCACCTCAATATGAGGTGTGGTGTGGCTGGAATCACTCTATCTGTCTCTCTTTTGTTTAAAATGGACATCATTTTAAGTAAAAATAACAGGCATATTGAAAACTGACCAAACGCATTCTAATTGTGTTTATACTTTAGGAAAATGATCCATGGGTCATATGTGACGTGTATGAGTCAACCCCAACTCAATATGAGTTGCGATGGGGTCAACACCACTCAAACTGTCTCACCTTTATTGGAAATGAAAAACATTTTAAGTGAAAAAAACAACTGGAATACGGAAAACTGACCAAACACATTTAGATTATGTTGAAACTTCAACACAAATATCCATGAGTCATTTTTGATGTGTATGAGTCAACCCCGCCTTAATCTGAGGCACGGTGTGGCCGGTAACACTCAAAGTGTCTCACTTTTATTTGAAATGGACAACATTTTAAGTGAAAACAACAACTGGCATACAGAAAACTGACCAAATGCATTCTAATTCTGTTGATACTTTAGGAAAAGGATCCAGGGGTCATTTGTGACTTGTAAGAGTCAACCCCTCCTCAATCCAAGATATGGTGTTTCAGGTACCACTCAAAGTGTTGTTCTTTTGTTTAAAATGGATACTCTTTTAAGTAAAAACCACTGGCATATGGAAAACTGACCAAATGCATTCGGATTGTGCTGATACATTAGAAAAATTATACATGGGTCATTTTGGACATGTATGAGTCAACCCTACCTAAATCCAAGGCGTGGTTTGTCTGGAACCACTCAAAGTGTCTCTCTTTTGTTTCAAAAGGACATCATTTTAAGTGAATACAACAACTGACATACAGAAAACTAACAAAAGGCATTTAGATTCTGTTGAAACATTAGGAAAACAATCCATGGGTCATATGTGATGTGTAAGAGTCAACCCTGCCTTAATTATAGGGCTGGTGTGGCTAGCACCACTCAAATTGTCTCACTTTTATTTGAAATGGACAGGATTTTAAGTGAAAACAATAATTGGCATACGGAAAACTAACCAAATGCATTTAGATTGTGTTTATACTTTAAGAAAACGATCCATGGGTCATTTTTGATGTTTACAAGTCAACCCCACCTCAATATGAGGCACGGTGTGGCCGAAACCTCTCAAATTGTCTCTCTTTTGTTTAAAATAGACATCCTTTTAAGTGAAAATAACAACTGACATACGGAAAACCAACCAAACGCATTCGGATTCTGTTGGAACTTTAGGAAAATGATACATGAGTCATATTTGACAAGTACGAGTCGACCCCACCTAAATCAGAAGTGCGGTGTGTCCGGCACCACTCAAAGTGTCTATATTTTGTTTAAAATGAACATCATTTTAAGTGAAAACAACAACTAACATACAGAAAACTGACCAAATTCATTCGTATTATGTTGAAAGTATTGGACAACGATCCATGGGTCATATGTGACGTGTGTGAGTCAACCCCACCTCAATCTGAGGTGCGATGTGTCCAGAACCACTCAAAGTGTATCTCTTTTGTTTAAAATGGACATCATTTTAAGAGAAAAAACAACTGACATACAGAAAACCAACCAAATTCATTTGGATTCTGTTTAATCTTTAGTAAAACGATCCATGGATAATATGTGATGTGTATGAGTCAACACTTCTTCAATCCGAGGTGAGGTGTGGCCGGTATCACTCTAACTATCTCTTTTTTGTTTAAAATGAACATCATTTTAAGTAAAAACAATTGGCATGCGGAAAACCAACCAAACATATTTGGGTTGTGTTGATACTTTATCAAAATGATCCATTTGTTATATGTGGTGTTTACGAGTCAACCTTTCCTTAATCCGAGGTGTGGGGTGGCCGGAACCACTCAAAGTGTCTCCCCTTTATTTGAAATGGAAAACATTTTAAGTGAAAACAACAACTAGAATACGGAAAACCGACCAAATGAATTCTGATTTTGTTGATAATTTATGAAAATGATCCATGAGTCATCTGTGACATGTATGATTAAACCCCTTTTCAGTTTGAGGCATGGTGTGGTCGGTATCACTCCAAGTGTATGTCTTTTGTTTAAAATGGACATCATTTTTAGTAAAAACAGTCGGTATACAAAAAACTGACCAAATGTATTCGGATTTTGTTGATACTTTATTTTGGGGTTATTAGATTCTAATTTCTAAATTAAATCGTGTATGTGTTATAGAAAATGAAATTTTGTATTTATACATAATTTTGTATAACCTACCCCCTAGACACCCCCACCCCCGTGGACATCCCCCCACCCCTGGACACCTCCACCACTGGACACCCCCACCACCTGGGACACCCCAAACCCCTTGTATGTCATATTATATATGTTTTATATATAATTCAGAATTATATATGCAACATAATTAATTTTGTATGTGTTATTGATTCATAATTCAGAATTCATTACACAATTCAATCTTCATGTATTCAATTGAGAAATCAATTATGAATTCTATATTGCATAGGGTAATTGGGTTCATATACATGATTATAATTGTGTTAAATTACATGGTTATAAGAGTATACTATTTATATATGCTTTTGTGTGCTATATAAGATGTTTTTGTTACTGTTAAGAGTGTATGTAGGTGTATGCAATTGAGTGTGCAGTGGAGTAGATTTTATGTGGCTGGTCTGCCAAATTCTAGAAATACACTATACAAACAGTTTACCAAAATCGTTGGTATAGTGTTGTACATATTTTTACCAACGGTTTTGGTAAACCATTGGTAAAACATGTAAAAGATAGTATTACCAATGGTTTTACAAACCGCTGGGAATACTCGGATTACACTGCCTTTCCCAATGGTTTTACAAACCGTTGCGAAAACTCTGATTACACTGCCTTCCCAACAGTTATACTAATACCGTTGGTAATGGGATATCCCAATGCCTTACTTACCAATGGTTTGGCAGCCTTTACCAAAGTTTTAAAACCATTGTTAAAGCCTTAGTTTCCAGTAGTGAAATGTATTAAACTAAATAAAATATATTACTGATTTATTGAAAAAAGTTGGTCTTGAAAACAGAAATACATATACAACTCCCATGTGTACTAATATAAAACATGATTTGTATGAAGCTAGAAAACCAGTGAAAAATAAGTTGTATAGAGGTATGATTGGTAGTTTATTATATCTTTTTTCTAGTAGACCAGATATTTTGATATTTGTATGTCTATGTGCTAGATTTTAAAAAAAATCTTAAAGAATCTTATATTATTGTTGTAAAAGGATTTTTAGATATTTGAAAGGGAATTTTTTTCAATATCTCATTTATCCAAAAACTTATTATTTTAATTTAATATCATATTAAGATGTGTATTTTTGAGGTTATAGATTAGATAGAAAAAGTACCTCAATAACCTTTCACTTTTTAGGAAAATCTTTAGTATCTTGGTCGAGTAAGAAGCAACACTCAATTTCCTTATCAACATTCGAAGAAAAATATGAATCTACAGGCAGTTTTTATGCACAAGTGTTATGTATGAAAAACACACTGATTGAATTTGGACAAAATTGTAATAATACACATATTTTATGTGATAATTAAAGTGCTATAAATATTTCAAAAAACCCCATAAGTCATTCTATAACTAAACGTATTGATATTAGACAGCATTTTATAAGATATTATGTTCTTAAAAGGTAAATATCTCTAGAAATTATTAATACTAAATATCAATTAGATGATACTTTCACTAAACCCCCTCCCACATCAAGTTTTGATTTTATTAAATGGTGTTAGGTTTATTTAATTTTTAAATTAGTTATTTTATCTTATTTCATTTATCATTTGTTTACTATAAATCTAATTTATTTTTATCTTGATATATATATTTTAGTTAATTTATTTTAAATTTATTTACTTCACATGACTATTACGAATTTTTCATAATTACTCTATGACATGGGAAATGAGGATATATGTCATCTGTCAGAAACCTTTTGACTACCAAAACCTTCATTTACCAAATCCTTTCACCTTGCCTAAAACCTTCATCTTTCTTCCAACCCATAGAAGACTAAAAATAACAAACATTCAGATTTTAAGAAATGGAGAAAACTAAGTGAGTCAAAGAGGGTGAAGCTAGTGAACTGAAGTGACAACATGTTTCTGGAAGAAATATTCTTCTTCGGAAAGTATTGGATTTAAAATGGTTGTACTAGATGGATTTTCTTCTGAAACAGACATTATATTTTCATGGACTATAGACTAATTTAAATGAAGTAAATATCCAATTTCTTTATGAGGTAGTTTTGAACTCTTTTTATAAAAGTGTATAGTTTAGGTTTTGTGATTCTGAAGATATGATTTTCAAAAGTATAGAATATAAGGACTTTTCTATTTCCTCCACTGAAGTTTCACCAATTTTGAACTTCCCGTATGAAGGAGTCTTTCATTTTGATCTTCGATCTATTAGAGATAAGGATCCTTCTTCAACATACATTATGTATTTCATTTTTAATACAAATAACATAAGAAAAAATGTTGTTAAGGATCTCAATTTTTATCATAAAATTTTGGTTACATTTATTCAAACCAAAATTGTGCAAAGGATAGCTGAGATGGAAAATATTTTGTATCCAGACATGTACATTATGTTTTTATTTTTGAGTGATATCAAGCTGAACTTCCCTTGGCATTTTTTTGATAACTTCAGTACTGCTATCAACTAGATGCTAGGATGAATTTTTATTCATATGGAAGGATAATTTCTTGAATACTATTTAAAAAGGATATGATTCAGTTATTTTATTCAAGAGTTAAGTGTCATAAATGTAATTTGATTAATACCGGAACACTAAGGAATCTATGATTTTTTTGGAGTACTTTCAAAGGAAAAATTTTATCTATTGGTGATGAGGAATAACATATATCAGGAACTTTTTCTCAGGTGGAGCAAGGAGGTTTAAGAAACGAAAGGTGTAGCTGAATCTAAAATTGATGGAATTTCTCAACTGACTTAGAGAAGGATTTGGAATAATAAAGAAGTAGAAACATAGGATGAACAAAGTAAGGAGGGACTTTTTCTCAAACCCAAGACTAGACTTGTTCAAAAAATTGAAGAACCAATGTTGGTTTCTAAAGAGGAAACATGTTCGGTTCATCTTGAGGAATCAATTCTTGAGAAGGAGATTCAGGTAGTTAGTCAAGATAGAGAGCTTCCTAGTGTACCTCTAATTATTAATCAAGTAGAAGTGAATATTCAAGAAGAAACCATTTACAAAGAAGCTAATCAAGAAAAAAATATTTTATAGAAATCAGTATCTAATGTTATAGATGTTTTTGTGAATAAAATTGTGGAATGATCAGTTCATGTTACGGTAGGACAGACTGAGGTACTAGATAATCAATCTTATTCATCTGAAAAATTTGTGGAGAGATAAGTGGAAAATCCTTTTCCTATTTTTTTTGATCATCTGTAAAATTCAGAATAAGGATCATCTTATTTTTGTCTCATCATATGGAAGAGATTATTGTTATGTTTAATAAATATCAGGAACAAAATTATAATCTGTGAAAAGTTCTTGAAAGTGCATGGAACAGGATAAAATAACTTCAAGAGACTATTGTTTCAAGAAGATATTTTGATTATTTTAAGTGGGATATGTTGAATGAGATTGGTATACTCCAGTTTGAGGTTGTTTCTAAGTCATATTTTATAGATCTCAAGTAGTATTTGGGTAGTCAATTTGAGTTAATCAAAAGTCATTTTGGTTAGACTAGTACATCTACTTCTACTCCTACTAACATTCTAGGTTTGATTATAAGATTTCATGCCATTAAATCTATTATGGCATACATGAATGTTTGTCTAGAGAACCTACAATTAAATAGTGCTCCTCTTTCAGTTCTTTTATATAATCAAAAATTTCTTGTTGATGAGTTGACTCAATCAGAACCTAGTATCAGATTACTACTTAACCAGTTTACATAGAATTTGTAACTATTTATGAAGCAAGAACAAAGTCTACATGAATTTTGAAAGTCAATATTGTTGAGAATATGAATGTTAGTCATGATTCTAGGCTTCTAGTTATTCATTTGGGTGATAGTTTGGTGAAGGAGTTGTGGGTAAAGATGGATGAGTTGAATGATATGTTTCAATCCATTCAGAATTCCAACCTAGCCAATCCCTAGCCTTTTTCTACCTTAACTATGGGAGTAACTATCCTATTTCCTAGTCACTAAATCTATTGTATTTATTTAATTTTTAATAAATGAAATTTTCTTTGTTTATATGTTTCAATTCTTAATTTTCTTTTCTTTTTTCAGCCAAAAATACATTAATCTTTACCCATTTCAGTTTATTATAACATTTACTTACTAATTTGTCTGAAATTAAATGTGTTTTAATATATTTATTTACTTTATTTTTGATCTCACAAGAAGGGGGAGAAATTTATATAAACACAACATTACTTTTTATTGAAATAATTCTATCAAATCAATTTATTTCACTTTATGTTTTCAAAACTATAAATTATATGTTTTAATTTATGGGTTTTGTGGTCATAAAAAATGGGGAGATTTTTGGGCATCTCTTGTCTCAACAATACTCTATTAATATTATTTATTTTGATGCTCACAAATACCCTTTTTTGTTTTACTAATGATTTTACTTTAAGTATATTTCAGGGAATTAATTTTATTTATAATTCTTATTTTCGAATGATATTCAATTATTTCATTCTTGATAAATATTTGTTAAAGTTTTGAGAATGCTCTCAATTGTATTCTGAAAAAATTGTTCGTTGTTTTTCATTTTCTAGAATCATTGTTTCTTCCCTATGATGAATAATTTTATGTAAGGAACATGCCCTACATTTTTATAAAAGCTTATGGTAAAGGATCAGCACATATGGTTTATCAACCTTATGTTGGAAGAAAAATATGGATAAAGAACAATATATTTGAATGAAACCTTACGTTTTTTAAAGAGAAAAGTGTGGTTAAGAACCCTAAGTATGTATGGAACCCTACATTTGAGAAGAAAACGTATGGATCTTCAACCTTACTTTTGGGATCAACCTTACATTTTCAACCCTACGTTTGGAAAAGATGAATGTATGGATAATCAATGATGTGTTCATAATTTTATGCAGAAAATGATAAATGTATGGATCATCATCCCTGCATTATGTAGTTGAACCTTACATTTTTGGTTTCTTTCATTTATGAAGGAACTTTACATTTTCATATTCAATGCTGAAAATTTGAATTTACCGTATTTATCGGATTTTTCTGTAACAGTCATTATAGAATATCAGGGCGATTTACAACTCGATTTTGACCAATTCAATGATCATTATAATTTTTTAAAGATAATATTCAGAAGATATTATCCCTCCTATTCTTAGGGTAAGTTATGACCACTCTGAGCTGTATTTTTGAATTTTCATTCTCTCAATTTATCAGCTGTATTTTGTGGATCTGAAATCTTTCTATGAGATATATCATTATATATCTTTCTATGTCGGATGTGTGGATTTATCTTAGCTATGTTGATAATTTTTATTCTTCTTGTTTTCTTATGAAAATTAATTTATATTGATATAGTGATCGATCATCTCAAAAATGTGTACTACATTTTGGAGATATACATGTTCAATCCTAGAAGCATGATGCTCTATTTTTTTTGTTCTTAAAATGAAACATATTTTGTGCAACTAGATCTCTCCAAAAATATTTCAAAGATTGTTATTCTTTTGATGTCGAAGATCCATCTTTTTCCAGTTTCATGCTACTGCAATTGTGAAGTTTAAACTATTTTATCAAATCAATATTTATTGATTCTTTTGAGTATCAGCTGGTCGGTTTTATTCATGGTGGAGTGTCAGTTTATCATACTAAGCTGTGGATATTTTGGTTCCCTATAGAAGAACCAGAACGCTTTGTTTTTAAGCCTTATTTCTAAGGGTAAATATTTCCTACACTCAGTTGTGGATCGGTCTTATGATACGATGACCTTACTAGTGAAATTCATCAAGCCTATAGTGAAGGTGATTGGTGGAGTGTACTAGGGGATATTCATGGCCCGAACCACTATAAACATCTATTTTATGTTTCTCTATTTTTATCCCCTTATTATTCTTTTATATAGAAACACTTCTCTATTGTCTCTTACTATTAAGCGACAGAATTGTAAAAAAATTAAAAGGAAAAAAATCCACCCCCTCTTATGTCATCGTCATAGACATTCAAAACTAACAATATAATACACCTGTTGTATTCATTGATCTTGTGAATATAATTTTTCATGAGTTATTAGTTGTGTTTTTTTTATTTATTGATGAAATTATAATGTATTATAAGATTCAGTGGGATCATTAAAGTTATCTAAGAGTATTTTTGAAAACCATAAAATAAAATAAATTTTATGGGTAATTTTGAAATTTTGAATTTTAGTTGCAACAAATTTCATTCGTTGGTCACATTGTTTTTGAATATGGCATAACTTTTGATCCTGTGAAAATGAAATTTTTTTAAGAATGGACAAGACAAAAAAATATCACTGAGATTCATAGTTTTCTTAGTTTAGAGGGTTACTATCGATGGTTTGTTGAAAACATTACTCGGTGATAAAGCCCACTCACTAAGTAAACTCAAAAAGGATTTATTCCCATCTGGAAAAAAAGAATGTGATTATTGTTTTTTTAATTAAACTGAAGATTGGTGGTTTCTCTAGTTCTGGAAATTCCTTCCAGAAATGGGGAATGTTTCATCTATAGTGATGCTTCATTGAAAGGACATGGTTTTTTCATAATGCATAATGATCAGGTAATTAATTATTCTTTACATCAATAGAAACCTCGTGAGTTGAATTACCCTACATATTATTTGGAATTCACTAATGTTACATTATATTAAAAATTTGGAGGAAACATTTTATGGAGTAAAGTATAAAATATATACTATTCAAAAAGGTTTAAATTATTTATTCATTTGGAAGTAACAGAACATGAGATAGAAAAGATAGTTAAAAAAGATCAAGGATTATGATTTCACAATTCATTATCATCCTATAAAAGGAAACTGGGTGTCTAATGATTTTATTCTAAAAATTAATGTTACATTAATCGTGTTATATTTAGAACATAACCCTTTATTTAATTATTTTATGAATTTCATCCTAGATGTTTTGTATTTAGGAATATACCCACTTTTTTTAGGTTTCAGTGCACTCGACTTATTCAAAAGAAATTAATAGAGCTTAGAAGGTGGATCAATCATTGCAAGAAAAGGTGGAATTATATACTCAGTGTAAGTTCCCATATTTTAATATTGATGAAGAGGATGTTTTGTGATTTAAAAAAAGATTATGTGTTCCTTGTGATTCATATTTAAGGAAGGATTTTTTATTGAAACTCATATTTCTCGGATTTCTATTCCATCTGGGTAGCGCTATGATGTATAGAGACCTTCTAAATTATTGCTGGTGTGATGGGATGAAAAAAGATATTGCTTATTGTTTTGTTAAGTGTTTGGATTTTCAATATTTTAAAGAATAATGATTGTTACCAAAGGGGATTCATCGAACTTTTCTAGTACCAGAGTGAAGGTGGTAAAATATATCAAAGGATTTGATGGTAGGATTTACAAAGACTTTTCAAAGTAACAATCAAATTTGGGTTATTTTAATCAATTAACTAAATCTATACATTTCCATCACATTCGAGATATGATTTCTTTAGAGTATCTTTCTTGACTATAACTAAATGATATTATCTGGTTACATAGAGTGTCTCTCTCTATTGTATCACATCATGATCTCAAGTTCACATCCAATTTTTGAAAAGGCCATCAGATGTCATTGGGTACTAAATTAAATCTCAATAAATTATTTCATCCTAAATCTGATGGATAGTTTGAACGGAAGATTCATACCATGGAATATATACTTTGTTATATATAAATGGATTTCCACAGAATTTGTGAACACCATCTTTCTTTGGTTGAGTTCTCTTAAAAAATAGTTTTGAATACAATATAAATATGGAACCAACATAATATTTATATGAAAATAGGTATCTAATGCCAATATTTTTCAATGATTTAGGTGAAAGGAAGTTTATGGAATCATAGTTGGTAGAGGAAAAAGTAGAGAAAGTGTAGGTGATTTAGTGGCACGTGAGGATAAATAAAAGTAGACATAAATGTTATACATATAATTGGAGGAAAGATTTTAGTTAGATGTAGGTGATTATGTCTTTTAAAAATTTCCCCCATTTAAAATTGTGATGCATTTTTGTAAAATGGAGAAATTGAGTCCATGGTTCAATGGAACATATGAGATCCTTTAAAATATTGGATTAGTTTCCTATCGATTATATTTTCCTCTGATTTTATCCAATGTATAAAACATATTTCATGTATTAATGTTAAATAAGTATGTAATATATACATCTCATGTTTTTAGCCCAAAATTAGGCCAACTAGAATAGAAAGATTCTTATGTGGAATAATTAGTTTGGGTTCTTAACCACAAAGATAAAGTATTGCGGAATAAGTTGATTAATAAGGATAAGGTTTTATAAAAAACCACATGGTTGAAGAGTTAACATGGAATTCTGAAAATGTTGTGATGGAAAAATATCCCAAATTATTTAATATAATAATAAAATTGAGAGGAAAAAATTTCAAAGGGGGAGATATAAAATCCGAGGAAATGATAGAATAATAATTTTTCATATTTATTACTATTTATAAACTAGATATTAATTTTAAATTTAAAATATATTTTATTTTTGTTATAATATAATACATGAAACACGATTCTCTTCAAAAATCTTTCATTTCACGTAATACTAAGTTACACATAAAAATAATATACTATTTATATTATTATTCAATATTGTAGCTTATCTTATTTTTAATTGAATTATTATTTTAAAAATTAATTTTTACACTTTTATTAATTTCTTATGAGATATTAAACCGCATTTTTTAATGTGGAATATCAAATTTTACATTGGGGGAATTTTTTTTCTGAGAAGTTTCATTTTTTTATAAATAGTAAAAACATTGAGTTTTAATTAATAACTACTTTTTCATATAATTTAGTTATATAGTAAAATAATATTTCAATTTTTATTTAAAGTTTAATTAGTACAATTATAAATCAATAAATTAAATTTATGCAATTGAAATCAACTTTACAATGAAATTTGATATAACAAATTTTCAAACTTTTGAATTTTTATAATAAAAACCCACTTTCACGTTTTGTCTGTAGGGTTGATTTTAAATTAAATAATTCTACTTATGTGATTAGAATTTTGAAAAATATATTCCATATTGATAAATACCATAATTTATAATTTATAATTTTTTAAACTTTTTTTAACAAAAAAAATTGTGAAATTAATTAAAATTAATTATAGAGATTAAGGTAAAATGAGTTTACATAATGGTTAAACTTTAATCTTAAAGGTCGAAATGAGCTATAAAATTTTCCAAACCACATTTTCTAGAAATATATTGACCAGATCCCCACTTTTAGAGAATTTGTTTCGTTATATTTGTCACAATATGTAAGAGAGACTTTCTAATAATGATTACCTTTTTATATTTATAGGAATGCAAGCCCTACTCCCCTATAAAAAGGGACTCACCTTCCCCACTTATTCACATATATAAAAAATTTTGGATTATCCAAACCCTACCCAATTTTTCACTCAAATTACCTACCCACATCCTATAATCCTCAATTTGGTATGAAATATAACCAAGTAAGTCCTTCTATGAAAACCAAAAGGACTAACCCAACAAAGAGGTAACATTCATCAACATGTATTCTTTTTTTCCATCTCCACTCAATTAATTTATATTTATTTCATTATTATATAATTAACAATTTATCTTAAATATAATGAGATTTATTTTTTTTAGGTTTCTATCTAAAACTACACACACTTCTATCAAATGTGGAATGAAATCATCATTCGTAGGTATGGGAGACTACGGCCCCACGAAATGATGTCATTCATTTTTCCTTCACCACCTCATATGGTTAACCATTTTTATGAACATACTATTTTATATGATAAATAAAATATTTATTATTTTTTCATAATTATTTAATTTTTATATAACACATACCTTTGATATTTCGATTTTCTGGGAATAAGATAATATTGATTGTGGACGTGTGGACTACTACCTCATCAAAGGGATGTGATACTTTCAAACATTGCATAAAAATTGTTAAAGAATTTTTTTGATAAAAATATGTGACATACACACAATATATATTATATTAATTTTATAATTACCTTTCTAAAAATATAATTTATCATTTTATTTATTACCCTTTTCAGATACTGAAAATGTGATAATGTTCTTTGTGGACATGTGGACTATCACCTCCTCAAAGTGATGTGATTCCTTTTGCATCCTGAGAATAATATGTATAAGTATATATAATTAAAAATAATTTTATTTATGATATATTTTTTATTATGTAAATATAAATGTTACTAACCTTCTTTCCATAATGATTATTCAAAAATTAGAACGTTACTCATGCGTCTTTATGGCCTATCATCTTCATGATTATAATATCAGTTCATTTTTCAACACCATCATTCATGGTTTGTTTTAAAATTATAATTGATGAATAAATATGATTATTATTTTGTGATTATTATTCTTGAAATGTTTCAATAAATACCCCTTTGATCATATTTGACCTACCAAAGTAACTTTTGATGCATAAATCGAATATTATCAAAAAAAACCCAACATAAATTTAATTGTTTAATTTTTTGAATAAAAAATTAAAATAACTGAAATAAAAATAATCATTAACTTGAAAAATTTTATTAATAAATTAAATAATTAAAATAATTTTATTATTCAGGATGATAAATACACATATAACATGTCAGACTCAATGTAAGGGACTTTGCCTCAATTTTCTTTCAATGAGGAAATTCTAAATGGTATGAAACTTTATTTTTTATGTGATTTATATACAACCCATTTGACATATAATATCATGGATTTACTTATTATCATGTTATTTAATGTCCTTTTAAATGTTATTCTTTCATGGGGCATGTAATTCAAATGTTTCATTGTGGTATTGAACACGTTTATTTAAAAATATCTTTTAAAATTTTTTATGATTTAACTTTAAAATATTTTCCACCATGAAATTATTTTATCTATTTATTTATATAAAAATATTATAATGGAAATATTATTTATATTTTAATTTTCATTCAGTATTTTTTAAAAAATTAATCGTTTTTACGTGTTTTATATGGAACTTTTTTTAAAAAAATAAAAGAAATATTATATTATTAACTTACTCGACGATAATGAATTTCACACCATCATGGAAATTTTATTATTTTTTACTAAATTTGTCAGATATCATTTTTTATCAAATGAGAAACCATTTTTAAATTTTTGGGTATTTTGGAATCAAAATGGGTTCTCAAAGGAAATGACGATTTTTTTTATTGAAAATGGGTTTTGAAAATGGTTTTATTATTTAACAACATGAAATATTTTCCTATGAGTGAAAATGAAATTTTATGAGTAACATGATTAAAATTGTAATATTTTATATGTTATGATTACATAACTATACTTAGACATTTTATGGTTGGTTATGTGATAAAACAATGACAGTTGGTTCCATGATAAACCAATTATAGGTAGTTCCATGATAAACCAACAATGGTCAGGTCCATGATATCCCTCCAATGCATTGGGTATGGAAGGTGGCCGTATGGTTATTCCATTTTAAAGAGTGACATGATTGGTAGTCGACCAAATGGTTATTTCATATAAAAAAATTAATAGTTTAATGATTTCAAAATATACATATATGTGTTATCTATTCTTGCTATATGTTTTATAATAATCTTGTTATTAAAAACAGGGGTAAAATGAGGTTATTTTCAAGAGAAATTATTTAGTACTTATTAAGCTTGAAATTATTACTTTATGGTAGTTTTTTCTTGGGTTTTAATTTTTATAAATGGACTAATGATTTATTTCTATTTATATCGTTTACTTATGGTTTTATGTACATCTCATTTTTTAATCTTTTTCAAAGGATTTATGGATGAGTAATTGATTGGAGGAACTCATGTTAAAAGTTATGAAGAGTTTTCATAAATGTGATCATTATATATTTTAAATGTTTTATATTATGGTAAAAATGGAAACTAATTTGAAGTTTCCACATTATATTTTATGCCTTTTTTATGTATGGGTTATCGAATAATTCTCTAAAAATATAAACCTAAATAGATACTCAATATGAAGGAAATTTAATTTCATGAATAAAAATCAAGACTGTGTAATGATTGAGGATTAGTCCTTATACTCAAAGGGGACGGTAATAATTATGTATTTATGAAAAAAAAATATGTCCAAAGTTATTTTAATCGCCCAATTTTTGTATTACAATATATACTGGGGGGATTGGTTCTATTTTTAGAGTGACGATGTGTATGTGTAGGGAAACCCTCATAATTATAGGATGATTTTTCCTTATCTGGAATATTTATTTAATTTTTATAGTAATAGATCATTGACTCAAGATAATAACTGATCACAATAATGACTTGGTATCAATATTAGAATATGATCTTATCAATATTATGTGTGACTTTTTCATTCAATTTTATTATCAGTTATGTAATGATATATTTAATATTTTTGGTCGATTTTATTCTAATACATCGTAGAGGTTAATTTCAAGAGATTGAAATTATTGCATATATAATTAATGATTCAACCCATTCTCTTAGAGACAGAGCCCACTTAGGATAATATTATACTACTATCTGAGTATACACATGTTCTATCTATCATATATTAATGTACTAGAGATAGAAAATATAAATTTTATTAAAAATATGGTTGTATCTATATTTTATAGAAAAAATATCTGGGATAGAAGAAGAATATGTTATTGTATACTCTATCACTTTTCTATATGGTAGTCGATTTTGAAATATTGGAATTTCAACTAATAAATTGTAGTGCATAAATTTATTTAGCATACAAGAAGAATATAGACGATGATTTAAAAATTATGAATTACATTAGCATATCATTATTAGAAAAATATTATACTAATTTAATGTTGAATATAATAGCTAAAGAAATCTAAAACATGAAGGAATGATGTTATAATTAAAAAAAATGTTATAGAATCTAGGAATCACATTATGTAAACCTGATTTGAAGATATGAAAATGGAATATTTATAAATCACAAATAAATATATTACTGATTTTAATGAAATATAATGTAACATTAGTGGCTATATAGAAATTATGTAATATTATTTTATTATAATAATATTGATGAGGAACATTCCAGGAATCTTCTATCCTATAAATGTTTCTTTATAAGATAGTTAAAATGAAATTATTAATGGTTTTAATTAAATCTTAATTTTATTAGATGGGAAATAAAAATACATTCAAAAAGAAGTTTATGTGTGAAATTTTCATTGAATCCATGAGAAAACATATGATCAAATATGAATAAGTTTATAACTAAATTAAATCTGTTAATGGGGAAAAAATAACGTGCTTAAGTGTATTATTCTTTTTTTGTAAAAAACGTAAAATTACTAGATATTGTATAAATAAAAAAATCGACTAATGTGTCTCAAATATGGTAAAATTTAGAAATTTTTTCAAATATAACAAATAAATATATTATTGAGTATGCGGTATATGATTATATTGATAAACCTATGAAAAATAAATGGGGGTAAAATCTCGACTAAAGTTATTTGTTCTGTTGAGATAAAGAACATGCATCCTATATGACAAAAATATATTTTTTTTTATTAAATAATTTATAGTTTATTTCTAAAAATATATCCATTCATAAGATAAATTGTTTCAAATTTTCATAAACATCATATCTAATAGACAAAAATATAATGAAACATTAAGATATGAATAAAAATGTGGGGAAGAGGCATATATAGTGCATGTTAAAGAATTAATTTGATACTTTTCTTATGATAAATAGAAACATAAAAGGTTGAATATGAGGTCAAATTATGAAATTGAAATTAACGATAACAGAATGGAGGATTTCATAAAAAGGTACTAAATATATACAAATTAAATTAAAATCATTCATAGTGAACATTATAGAGTAAAATTAGATTGTGACCATCACAATGAAAATTGTGACATGAGAGAAGAATATTTCAGTGAGACACAATCAAGGTGTCTTTATGTTGATAATGATCACATGAATATAAAGGAATAATTCAACAATATAGTAGATATAAGAGATAAATCATTATAAGTTGGGGGAAATATGATTCAAAAGTGAAAATTAAACTCTTCTTTTAATAATTCTCAAAATATATATATTTCTTATAATATTATAGGTAAAAAAATATAAATTGGTTTGGGATAAAAAAAATTATAAGATACCATGTTTTACTTAAATATAAGAGAATAATATTTCATGAACTATATCTTACACTAATAAAAAATAAAATTTTAATATAGTTCTGAAAAACTAATTTATGGGATATTATTACCATTAATATGGATGACCTTATTTTAAGAGTTATTAGGTTGTTGTGTGGTCAATTGGAAAATGTATAACACATTCCATTTCAATTTATAAGATGTAACACACATTGATCTTAATATATGAGTAAATTTATCCAATAACATGTCATTCAAATAACACATAATGTAAATGACCCACAACATATTAGTATAACATTAGTAATTAAAATAAAATGTTAATCATTTAAAATACATTACCTTTAGACTATAAATAGTTAATATTGGTTAATTTTCAATAAAATCAGTTTTATTTATGTTTTTAATTATCAATTAAAAGCTAAATTCTTAAATTTTCTAATTTTAGTTATATAATATAAACTTAATTTTGGAATTACAATTAAAAAAACTAACTTATTAAGATGTTTTGATATTTTTTAGAAAAGGATAAAGTTTTATCAAAAAAATAAAATTTTTATGAAACATGTAATTATTATAAGTGTAACATTATATGAGAATATCCTTGAAATTTTTTATTCTTTATAATTAATCAAATATGAATATTAGGAATAATATTATTAATTTTAATATTAATTTATATTTTTAAAACTATGGAAATCATTTTCAAAACGAATCAAAATTCTACATTAATATAAAAATAATTTAAATTCTTTTATTTGAATCATGTATTTTATAAAAAAGAATCATTTTTTATTACCTTGGAAGCCTATTATAAGTTTTATTATTATTCAATTATTATCATAAAAATCAAAATCCAAGATAATGTTTATTTATATATAAATTTTAATTTAACGAAGTTTATTTCTCTTAAATATATTTTTATATTATTATGGGTATTTATTTTGAAATTAACATTTCACACTTGTAATATCTCAACCCAAGTGCCACAAACCTATTCACCATTTTGGTTGATTACATGACCACATGTGTGCCTCCTCGTATACTAAAGGTTACCAACTAGTAGTGTGGGTCTAATATATATATCATGAGAGGACTATATCCTATTTGTCAAAACATCAGAATAGAAAAAATATATAAATGATCTAAAAATGATAACAAACAATAACCAGAATATAAACATAACTAATAGGAACAAATATCAAATAGTAATAAAAGAGCGGGAATAATATCCAAACAAAATAAGTAAATATGTCATACCATAATAATTGTTATGTTTCGAATTCAAACTCAATAAAGGAATTGAAAACTCCCAAGAGGGTCCCAACATCATGTATGGTTCTCATATATATGCTCTATCCTTAATCATCCAACAAACATAGGTCTATTTCTATTGTCCTATCCAGCAATTATTAAGTAAATTTAGTTTCCGGTCAGGAAGCCCGAGTATTGTGTGTGTAAAAATCCATAACCCACTACTAATAGAGTACAAAATAATATCCAGTCTATAAAAGTGTATGCAGTTGTATAAAGAGTATATTAGAAATGATAAAATAAATAGTTTTCACATTAAATTATTCTTCAATTAACCACATAAAACCATGATATCATTATCAAACATGAAACATAAATACTTTACTTGGTCCATACCATTTTATGAACCATCCATCTTGTGATATCACATTTAATTCCAATATAGGATTCCATTATTCATTTAATCTCAATTTCACATTCAAATAATGGGGGCCTAGAGCATCATTATATCCTGCCCTGGGTATTTGGAGAGGCAATCCATGTCCCAAAACTCTATCATCACAAGAAATATAGAAATATATTAGGGGTATATATCCATAGTGTGTCACCACGTGGGTATTTAGAGCTGGAGTCCATATCCCACAACTTATTCATATATATCACATCTCATGGTTCCAAATTCACAATAACATATTAAAATTCATAATTTATAAATTATAATTTGGATTATATCCTAAAACCACATGGGTATATATCCATTAAATATGATGATTAATCAATAAGTTTAAAAACTCCATTATTCACTGATTTCATTATCACATAATCAACTAATTTCAGTATCACATTTGAAAAACAATAAATTAGTTAACTCAATTTAGAATGAAATTTACCATTTTGGAAATTTAAATTTTATAATTACATACCTGAAATATTAATCATGTCTATAGAAATTGAAAATTAGACAACCTACCTAAAGATCATTGATGTACGTTCGCCAAACCAGAATCCTCACATTGGTGTAGAATGATCAAAATCACAACAGAATTATTGATCTTTGACGAATATATAAGATCAAACTCTAAAGTATTTTGATCCATTAAAAACTATATTTAACCACCACCAATGGAGGAAAAAACCAATCATATTCATTAGGAAATAGATATAGGAGAGAGAAGAAATCAAACATGGTAGCAAACAATTAAAAATGAGGATTCAATTCTTTAACGGGGTCTTTGATTCACCAAGAGAGGGGTTTTAGGAGCCTTGGATTCCCCTATAGAGTTTCCAAAAATTATAGAAAATTTTAAAAGGTCTACCTAGGGAGAATAGGGGTTAAAACCAATGGGTTTATGATTTTTTTTTTAATGTGGAGGAATTAAATCAAGCGTACTCATTTTCCTAGTTTGGGGATCACGATTACCCAAATAGTGCACCTTAACTATGATCCTCTAAATGAAGACATAGTTTCTCCTTAGTGGATCAAGGTTTGACATACTTTTCTCAAACCCTATAAACCAATTCTATTTCAAGGTGTTGGATTTGGTAGGGTGGCCGTATGGTTTGGCCAAACAAAGCACCAACTGTGCACCACCTCCTGTATCTCCAAAAAAGGTTTCATGGTTTCCTTGGTAAAGCCTCACAGTTTTACCTAAGTGTGAACATCCCTTTAGGATTATGAAAATCTATATTTTCACCTAAAACCCCTCAAATAGAAACTTCATCGTGATATAACCAAATCAAGATAAAAGGGTACTGGAAAATGTGTATGAGGTTTCTCCACAAAGGTCGAGATATTACAAAACAATTTGAAATTTTATTTCATAATATGTTATTAATATGTTGAATGTTTATTCTTACCAATTTTAATGTAAATTAGTTTCTAAGGTTTAATGATTAATTATTAATCTAAATATAAGTTTATGTAAAATGTAAAATATTAAAGAAAAATGACAAAAATGCTAAAATGTATCTCAAAAAAGAGGGGATATGGTGAGTTTCAACCAAAAAACATTTTACACTCCTATTTTTTTAAATTTTTTACCTTTGAAACTTTTATAGTGACCTTATATTATTTAAAATCTAAGGATTACTCCCAAAATCATTGTTTCCTTCACTTATAAAAGGTTATCATCATGATAACATCACCAAAAAACATTACATAGAATATATCCATATATATATACAATTTTCATCATTTTATTACCCTTTCTAACATTATAAATCTCCAATTCTCTGTTATTTTCTGTCCATACTTCATTTTAATGCAGAGTTTGAAGGAAAATTGAAGTCCCTGATGTAACTACTAGTAACTTATTTGTTTTAATTCATAATTAGTTTTATTCAATTTTCTTATACACACACAAATATAATGATATTTTTATCTTTTATATACTATAACATCATTATAAAAAAATTCATCAATTATTAATAATATTCTCTATCAGTTAAGAAAAAAAATTAGTGTTCATCCATTGTGCATACTATTTCCTCTACGATGCAAGGTGTTTTGTTTTCTGTCCACCAAATACAAGGTTACATATAAGTATGTCATTAAAGGATAAATATTTTTTTAATATAACTTTAATGTTATGTTATTAAAAATTAGTGAAACTATTAAAGATACAATAAACCAAATATCATCATTAATTTAATCTTTTAAAATGAGAGAACTACAATGAAAATGATCATTTTTTGTCTAAGTAATGACCTCGTATAATTTCTATTCTCATCCCAATTCTTTAAAATTTTGATAAATTATACTTAAAGCACTATATATGATCAATATTATTCTGTTAAATTTATATTATAGTTAAATTATCCCATAATCAACCATTAATCATTGTATGTTTATGTTTGGTTTGGTTTAACCAACCACTAGATTGATACTATACATTTAAGTGATGGATGAGTTATAAAACATATTTAATGGTGTATTTTTATATAGATATGTAAAAAAAGTATCTTTTATTATTATTTTATTTCAACATTTATCACATTAATTAAGAAAAAACAACTCATTCCTTAAGAATGACCAAAACATTATCATCATCAATTTCCTAAATATGGTTTGTAGGAAAATATTACATGAAATTTAATTATAGATTTATAAACTATCATGGAATATCTATTCCAGTATCTTAGATAAACTAATAGTTTTTGAGTTTGTAAAAATAATAGATACCAACCCCTAATTTTACAAACTAGTTCATATAGATAATGATTACTTACCTCGTGTATTGGAAATTGGTACTCATTAAATAATATATATATTTATATAGAATGATTCCAAATGAGAATAATAAATGATTACAATTATAAATAAGGTTACTGGGTATATATTTAATGAATTTAATTTAATTATTTAGGACCATTTATGTGGGTGTATAATGGATCTTAACAAGCCATGGGTTTTCCTCTCAAATTACTCTCTTTGAGACATGTTCTGTATTATGCCACCAATTTTATTTTTTGTGCTGAATATATTACCTATTTTAGATATCATGTCATGTATTATATTTTAATCATGGTATTTGATGTACAATTATATTCCCCCACTATTAATTGTTTGTTATTAATTTGTTACTCATTTTGTGTGAATTTTATTAGTCTAAAATATAAATCATTGAGATATAATACATTTTGTACACCATCATTTCTTTGAATTGTGTATTCACTATCCATTGATATATTTTTATCATAGTATTTAAATTTCATTTTATTTAATAACCAAATACTATTCATTTATTGAAGTGGTTGTTACATTGGTTTTCCATAATTAGTTAGTGTTTTTGGTAACTAAATTATTGTTCATTGGGTAATGATCATTACCTTGAACTTATTTCATATAAGTTAGGAATGATTCACCATTTAATTGTATTAAATAGTATTATCATATTTCTTATAGGGAATATAGATTTATATCATATAAACCCTTTGAAAAATATTTCTCAATTTTCGGAAATATTCTTTTGAAACAATCAACTTTCTTTCTCTACGTGTATTATTATCGTATTACTATAATATTGAATAAGAAATATACTAACTTTTCTATATTTTTACAAAATCATATTTTACATAAATATGATAATATGTTATTATAATATCCATGTACCCACTCTCTAGGATCTGGTTTTAAAATCATAATCTTTACATTTATAGCTTTATTACCAATAATCATGGCCTAATTTTAGACATCTAATACATAGAAAAATGTAAAATACAAGATAACATAAATTACCAATGACCATTTATGTTTATAGAATTGGAGAGTTTGTAAAATGTCTTTAATAACAATACTAATTTACTCATATGTGAATCACTCTTATTATTATCATCTTTTCATATTCCATAATAAGGCTTTATCGTCTCCCAAAAAATCCATTATAAATAAAACCATTATAGAAATAATTAACATAACATATTTTTTGATAACATATGGAAATTTAAAATATATGGATATGATAATGAATTTCCAGTAATGGTAAACATATTAATTAATAATTCATTATCATAAATGAGTATAAGATGAGAATATGCTGCAAATTCTTTTTCTTTCCATTTTCAAGAAAGCCTCTTTATGGAAAAGAGGGAAACTATATTACACCATGCAGGAATCCAAAATAACATGATGATTAAACAAAATTTGGAATTAAAAACCCACACCAAACTCGAGGAGAATCATCAAGTCAGCTGGGGTCGCGTTGCTATAATCCTCCACCATATCCAATGAAGCCGCGTATCTCTGACAGATACGCCATCATAAAATAAAAATATGAGAATTATGAAAAATTCAATTTGCATGAGAATATCATATGAAAATTCATACCTAAAAAATAGGATTTGATGTCATGAGACATGGAATAACACTTTAACATAAGATATGAGTCATATATATTAATAATCATGATCCATATAAAAAAAACATTAGAAAATAACCCATAATAAGTCATTGTATTCATAAAGAAAACAAGTCGGTACTTTAGAACATCGTTATCATGTCACTATTAAAATCACACATAAAATGGAATTACAAAACCAATAAATTTCAATAACCTCTTAGTGGAAACCTATAATCAGTTATCTTCATCTCTTTTACCTTTACATTAGAGGGATTTAACAGAACAACACAACAAATATCACATAAATTACCATAATTATTTGTGTCCATTCCCCAAAACCCCATTAATCAATAATATTCAAGTACTATATCATGAATCAAAACACAAGGATACATTCATTTAATCAAAACTATCATATCTTGATAAACCAATGAAAAAGAAACAGGTTTCCTAAAAGTTACTTTCAAATATCATCATAAATTATTTAAATATAGTAGAAAATTGGTATCATAAGATAATATTCCTAGTGATGTATTAGAATCATTAAATTATATTTACAAATATGAAAATAACTTTGTAATATAATTTAAAATTATTCTTGTAAAATAATGAAAAATATATTATTTTTTCATTACCTTTTGAATCTAAAAAAATCAAAATAATTTTAAAATCCATAAAACTGATAATTAATATAGAATATTATAAATAATCAATGAAAAAATTTTGTGATGGTTTTAAATTCTATTTATTTCATGGAAGTTAAAATAATAATTCATTTAAAACATTTTTAATGAGAGTCAAAAGTGACTGAATAACAAAAAGATAATAAATTTATATTTAAAAACTATTAATATAATGTAATCAGTCATTTAAAATAACTTTAAAAAATAAATTATTTTTATAAAACAACATTTTTGAAATATTATTAATCATGTTAAGGAATATTTTGGTTAATTGATTTATAAACATTAAAAAACCATTTTTAAATAAAAATGGCTTTATTACATTTTCAAAAAATCCTTCTAATAAAATAAACTAAGAAATAAAATAAATTTTATGTGTATAAAAGATTAATTATATTATATTTAATGAGTTTTTATATACACTATATAGATGAATATAGGATGTTCAAATGAAACATGTGTCAAAGATTGAAGTTTGAGATGAGAAACCCATGCAATTCTAGTAATGATAGAATCAAAAGGCCATTTAATGAAGGAAAATAAAATGATTTGTAAAACCCATAATTTACATGATCTAATATATAAAAATATATTCATGGGGAATAAATTACACGATAAAGATATATAAATTTAATAACAAGAATTATTTCTCAACGTACTAAAATTGAGACCATGAAAACACTTGATACTTTTGTAACATATAAATCATTATCTAATGAAATAGATAACATCAAAGGAACATTAAAAATAATTATATAAGATTAATTTATTAAATAATAACTTTATATTAATAATATACACCATATAATAGGATTTATCTTCATAATCCAAGACATGTCTCATGGAATCAATATTGAGAAAAATAATCCTTACAAAGATCATATCATTAAAGTTAAATTTAATCAATAAAGTGATTAGGTGTAAAACTTTAATAACCAATAAATAGTTGAATTATAAAATATTATAAATAGATTTTACTTCAAACATAACATTTTCCTAATGTAGTCAATGAATTATAAGTATAACCAAATGAATTGAAATTGATTGAAGAAACCCCTAAACTAGAGTCCATGCCTATCATGCATGTATATTAAATCATTTATAATAAACATATATCAATTATTTAATTGATTAAAAAATTACTAGTTTATTTTATAATCATTAAAAAATTGTTTTAATTTATTTTAGTTAAATGTTTATTTACATAATGGTTTATTTTTGCATCGTGTTTTTTGTAGATGTTTGATTCATAGTTAAAAAATAACATTGGAATGTTGATCATCATCAAAAATGTAATTTTTCAATAATATCCATAATAATTATCTTTACGTTATTTAATTTTTTATACATTAAATAAAATTTAAAAACATCATCAATAGCATACATGGAAAATTAATAACGACTCTTTATGGAGGTGTAAATCTACATGTATAAATGAGTGATGTTATTATTTTCCAACAAATAAAATGGTTGTAAAATTAATGATATATTACCATAAAAGAATTATAATTAGGTCCTAAATATTATATATATATATATATTAAATCAATAATTATAAATATTAATGAAAGTTTATTATGGGAAAAAATAAAGTTCGATTCATTATGGTTGTACTCCACATATAATCATGAATGTTGTTTTAATTCCCCATTTCATGGAAAATGAGATGAAAAAGGGATATAAAATACTAATAATAAAATTTAAGTATATAGTATAAAAAAATATTGTAAGATTTTTATATTTTAAGAATATTTTAAGGAGTTAGAAGAAGTAGTAAAATGAAAATTCACTATCGATATTTATACATACTCTTTGGAAAACTAAATTTAGATTAAAAATTAATCATATTTGTTGGTATTTTGATGAGAAAGGATCATTAAGGTGATGTAGAGAAATTATGGGATGTAATTTAGATTATTCAATGTTGATCTAGTCTACTCAAAAATATGTGAGTAAGAGAGGAGAAGATGTGCCCTTTTATAGGTGAGTGGGGAGTAACACTGGGAATTAATTAATGTATTAAACTAATATAAATTATTTTTCATGGAATAGTTAGCCCAAATTGATATATTTTGATGATAATATAATTATGTGTCTAAATAGTAGCATATAATAAAATTTTTACATTTGGTTTTGATTTCTTCGCCATTATATCTTGGTTTTTAAACCTTGTTAATTGTATCGATGATTATTGTGATATTAATTACTCTTACTTTATAGGGGTTATAAATGTGACTATAAAAGGAAAATTGGCCCAATGATGGAAAGAAATTTATATTTAAAAATATATCATATTCACTTGTGAAATGATATGAATTTTATGAATTTTAAATCATTAAATGGTATATTATTTAACATAATATTCCAATAATGTTATTTCTATATCTACTCAAATATTTTGAATTTAATTTCATGATGAGAGTAATAGAAGTCAAATAAAAACTTTTAAAACATCTTTAATTTGTTTTATACATCTTAAAAGTTATTGGGACACTATAAATATCTAGTGTAATACTACCTTTCATGATTTTAATATCATTTACATGATTTTTATACTTCTATCACAAGAACTATGTCAATGTTGCATAACAATTAAAGTTAATTTTTTTGTCACTAAAGTAAAAAATAAAAGATAATGATAAAAAAAATAACTCACATATTAATTGATCGTTTTTAGCATACCAGTAATTATTTTTATCCTAATAAAAACTATTAGGATATTAAAAAATGTAGATTGAATTTTTTATACATTATTTAGAATCATATTTCAGTCATTATAAATGGAATGGGGAATGAAATTTCCAATTTTAAGTGCCTAGGATGATTTTCACCACTGAGAGGGGGGCATTGAATCAGTGGTGATTTTTTCAATTTTTCTTTCTTTTGAATTTAAACTCTATTAACCTATTAGGATATAATCCATTATTATGATAAGTGAACATCTCCTGAATTTAGTAAAATAAATTTTATAGAAATCTTATATTTTTACAAGGTTCGGTCAAAATTTGAGCCCACTCCTTATTGTGATTGGTTAAAATACCCAATCATAGATTTATAATATAATCAGAAGTAGTTACAACTTACATTTATACACTTTCATAGATCCCCACTATGTTGTCTAGAGTCCCAATGGAAAAAGTTATCACACTTTCAGTTACAAAAATGATTTAATAAATTCAATAAATATCACTTATGAATTTTGTCTTCTTTTGCAAAAAAATCATGATGAATTTTCTTTTGAGACATCAAGATAAATAAAATATATTATTCTTACTTTCTAAAGAAACCTCTGAACTAGTTATTCGATAATATTTGACTTCTCAATTATCAAATATATGCTAATCAAATGGTTTTGAAATAATTATTACATAAATAAAATAATTATAACATATCACATTCATAATTTCACATAATTACATCACAAAAATTATTAATGCTTCCAAAAATTGATATATAAAAGTTTGTCAAAATATTTTCTTATCAAATCCACTACGCACTTTAGGTGTCTCACAAAAGTATGACTGACATCCTCATCTAGTAATTAATCTAGTATTTATAAGAAATTACTCAATAGTTATTTAAGAATTTATTTCATGAAAATTATTCAATCAGGGTTATTAGTTTAACATGGTTCAATTGTCTCTGAATAGAATATCCTTGTACCAATACTAATCATCACTTCATATTCTTTTTTATTAATTTTCATAATGCATTTTACTTCTTATATGAAAATATTCACTGTAAATGATCATGTTTGCATACCATATCCACATAGAAAACTCTTATTATATATGTGGTCACACAAGTATAATTCCATTCCACATGTAATTTCATTTTCTATATAGCTTCCCAAAATTAAGCTCATCTATATATCATCTTTGCAAAGAAATCATAGAAAACCGATGCATGAATCCACATAGAATTCTCAGAATACTACATGGAATTGTTTCTCATAATGTAAACTCAAATAGTATATAGTACACATATTATACCACTAACCATATACCAACTGAATTGATTTCATAGGGGCTATCAGAAAATAATATCCACATGATTTTTTGTGCATGCTTTCTTCATTTTCAAACTATTCTTACAGTTCCCAAATTGCTCCTCCACAATTCAGTATCCATGAACATGATGGAAGCTTACTCAAATAATGAAATCCATTAACTACACTTCATTTACATATTTCATGGTTTTTGAACACCATGTCATCCTCAAATAACTCATCTTTGTATAATACCAATGGGTTTGCTGTGAATAAATAAGACACCTTATGTGTCTACAAACAACTTGTCTTCCACATATCATTTAATCTCGAAAAAAATTGTCGTAAAGCATATAATTCACTCGTGAATCACCTATCACTATAAAAAACAAGGAAATGAATTTATATTCTTTACATAATTCCATAATTAGTCTATTTTAAAAACACCTGATGAGATTTGAAGATCACACAATTATTATAAGATTGTATTCAACTCTTCATCCTTCAACACTCATTCAAGAAGCATTTTTCATGGGGGTAAAGTTGATTATTATATATGATTGGATGGATCATATCAAGATTATAGAATGGTGGTATATCATTTAATATGTTTTTATTCAGAGTAACAATATTGCAAATAAGTAATTTTCTCGTGTTAATTCGTTTTGTGATTAACTGATCACTAAGATAGTTGAATGGTGGTAAAAAAATTATTTCACCCAAAAAAATGTTACATTATACCCCTCCCACACACCTCCCTTTATTTCTTATACATGGCTCTCTTAAAGATATCTTTGGATATAAGAGATATCTTAGTTCGAATATAAGCTAATGGAAGCACCCTTGGACCTCTTTAAATATCCATAGTGGGAGGTGTTTGGTTTGAAACAACTCCCACCAATCCCCCAACTACCATGGACTTATCTCATGGCTGCCACCTAATATGGTGGGTGGAGTTGGCATACAATCCACCTTTGACAGTGTAACACCCCGAGATTTTATGAAAAATATTCTTTTTAATTTCATTAATTTCTTGTGTTGTATGATACACCAAAAGGATCTTGAACAACACACATCCTTGACTTGCCTTTCATTACACGCAATCACGACCTTCCTTGATAGCATGTGTAGTACGCAATACCGAGTTTTCACTAAACAACGATATGCTATTAAAATATTATTAAAAACCAGCTGTTATGAATAGTAATAGAAAACCTTTTAAAATTTTAGAAATTTTATCTCTCAAAATAGAATTCATTTTTGGATTCAGAGTATCGAATTTATCCTAAGGTGAATTTTTTTTACTTTTCGGATAACTTTCATATTCTGATGAATAGTGAAAATTACTAAATTTTAATTAAAAACAACTTTTTTAATCGATATAATTAATAGTGATAAATTATTAATTTGAGTGGTTTTAAAGTATATTTAGAATATATTTTTACAATTTAATACAATGTTGTTCATTGGATGTAATTTCACATTTAAACCAGTTATAAACAAGTGTCAATCTTTTGATAGTTATTATCTCTTAAAAACACGCTCTTTGTTTTGAAGATAGGAATTAATTTTTAAATTAGTTAATGTAACTGATATGTTTTGAATTTGATAAAATAGACATCATTTTTGATTTCATAATATCAAATATATCTTAGGCCTAATTTTTGGTATTTTTCTGGAAACTTTCATTTTTTGATGAATAGTGAAACCACTAAGTGGTAGTTAAAAAAACTGAATTCTTCATAAAACTTAAATTTACCGCTTCTGTGAGTGGAATTTCGAAAATCCGAGAGACAAGGATAATATCAAGGACTAAAATGTGGTTCAACAAGATGAAAATAATTTTTGGTGAATAGTAACTTTTTATTTTTTTTACCACGGTTAAAAGTAAATAGGGTAATTAAGGGTAAAAATGATATTATTATTACCCTAACACATGTACTAATTCTATTGGATAAGTGTAATTCGACCAAAAACAACCTTAGGAATACAATATGTCCATTTAAGCCCACTTGGATTAGATTAAGACATTTATTATTAATTTATTTAAAGAAGGGTTAAAATAGTTAAAATCAAAGTTTAATAAGTAAATAATTTTTAATATAGGGTTATACATAAGATAAATTCGACTATAAATATTAATTAGAAATCTAAAAATATTTCCTACATAATGATATTTTATTTGTAATTTTTAGACTTTAAATAATTTAATTTATTTATGACACAATGATGATGAAGTAAATATCTTATTAATGAAATATTGACATAATTGATGTTATAAATACCCAAATAAATGTAATTTGAGAATTTTAATGAATTCCAAAACTTTTATATATTAATATTACATGTTAGTGTTGATATAATTAACTTTTTTTGAACTAATCATTCTGTTATGATTTTTACAAAAAATAAATTACCAAATAGTGTCAAAATTGACATAAAATAGTTTTTAAAACAAATATTATATTATTAATTGTTATTGTATTCCTAAAAATATACGTTTCGGCCAAGATAATTATATCATGATAGGTGTATAATTAATGGACCACTTGGGGGTCTCTTGGATGTATATGGTAAGTTTATTAACTATATAATATAAAAATACAAAGTGACATGGTAAATGTCAATCTAATTAACTAAGAGTTAAAACTAAAAGATAAGGTTAGTATAATGACCTAAACTTGTCTCAATTATATTGGATGAGAGGCTTTCGACCCATCCCCACCTTAGCTTCGAAATAAATCAATTTTGAGCTATTTAAAACCTAATTTGGATTTATAATAAAATAATATTTTTAGTTATTCCAAGGGTGCCCCTCTCCTCCCTTATAAAAGGGCACCTCCTCCCCCCTCATCCTCACACCACTTTGAGCCTTAAAGCTCGGAAAACCCCTGAAAATTTCTTCTCTCCACTTCCCTAGAGACATCCCAGAGGTTCGGGTCTTCTTCAAAGACCAATTTTAGTGCCCTAAAAGGAGGTCTCAAAGAAGCGCTTCAAAGAAGAGGTAATGCCCGTTACCGATTCTATCATCATTATTTCTTCTTCCACTTATTCTTCTTTAGTTGTTTCATCATTAAGTAATAACACCAGTATAACTCATATAATTATATGTTATTATATGTATTAAACAACCCTATTTCACCATCTATCCATCCTATGGAAAATGAAATCACCGCGTGTGCGTACGTACGGAATACCGTCTCCACGTTGTGGTGTAATCTATTTTCCACCACCACCTTACTTGGATGGGTATAATGGTGTAAATAATAACTATATATGATTATTTTAAATTGATATTGATTCTGAGATAGTATACATACACTCAAATATAGTCCCACGATCATGAGAATGATATCATCGCTTGTGCGTACGTACGGACTACCGTCTCCACGACGCGATGAGATTCATTCTCCCCGTTAACCATTCATAAATGATTATAAAGTATATATAATAAGTAATAATGAAATATATGACATAGTAATACTGGATTTATGTTTATATATATGTATGTCATCTACTTAATTCCATTCAACTCAATAAGGAAATGAAAACAGCGTTCATGCGTACGTACGGCCTACCGTCTCCATGAACGGTGTATTTCTTTCCATTTACTAATCTATTATATATATGTATATTCTGAATATATATTATATATAAATCATGTTTTACATTATGGATTTAATTAATCATGATCTAAGTAATCATATGAATAATTACAAGTTAAAACACGAACGACAAATGAGACGATTTTACCCAAAACGCTCTTTAACATGGAATTTACAAAAGAACGGGTAATATAAAGTCATAATTGAACCATATATGATATCATAACAATGAGTATGATTATGTAGTAAGTAAATGACATTATTTAAATCATTGTACAGGAGGTTCGGTCACTTACGAAGCAAATTGGACCTAAGGTAAGGGAAATATCACAATCTCATTTTTATCCGAGATTGTTTATACTTTGGAATTTACTAGGGTGAATTTTATCATCCACATCCATGTTTCCTAAATATGTAATATTTACATCATTATAAAATAGTTTATATCCAATTTTACCCTTCGGTGAGTTTTTAGTAAAATATATGAAAGGAATCTTTTGTCGTTTTTCGTACGAGGTACTTTTTGACTTTTCCGACAAAAGTACAAGAAGAATGTTTTTTTAACTTATACGGAATGAATGGATTTTTAAAAAATTATTTCCAAGAAGATTACTTTAAAAGTTTTCAAGTTTATTTTTAATCAACTTCTTTTAGTTTAAAATTGTATGACATGTTAAGAAAGGAAAAATGTTTTTGAAGTAGAAAAGATATTTTCCTCAAGAATGGAGTTCAAGTGTTTTTTCAAAATTATTTTCCATCTAAGATAATAAAGGGTTCTGTTTTTATCCCTATTATTACATTGATATGATTATGTTGTGATGGAAATATTTTTATGAATTCCTTAATATTATATGAATTGTTTTATGATGTCATGATGTTTAAGATTCCCATTTTTATTACATGGGTTATGCTATGATGTATGGTTTATGATTTTGTGGCACACATAAGAATAGTATCATTATGAGATTGGTGGGACCTATATCTCCCTCCAATGCATTGGGTAAAGATTTTATATCTCATGAGATAGACATGGCTGGAATGGTAGGTTATACCGGTTCAGTGAAATAGGACTGAAACGAGGAGTGAACTTGGTTCAGAAAGGTACTTTGTCCACTAAGATAGTCTTTGCAATGATTCTTGACTAATAAGAAATGATTCTCTATGATTATGCATGTATGCCACAATGTTTCATGTTTTATGTTATGATTATTGGGATTATATTTCACTACTATGATTTATCCCATGTTATGAAATTATGAAATCTTTTGCAGGTTAAGATTTCCAAAAGATATGTTCTTATGAATATGAAGTGATTGATATTTCTTTTGTTTACCCTTACTGAGCATTTGAGATCACCCTTTTATGTTTTCTTTTCCCTAGGATATAAAGAAAGGATTTATGTTTTAAAAAAAGAAGATCTTTATGGGAGATGTTGAAGAGCTTTCACCACGATTAGAATATTATATTCCAAGTTTCCAAAGACACTAAACTATTACGGTCCTTGTGTGTGTGTTTTTGTTATGTACTAAGTATTCCGCCAAAGTAATGTAATGTCTATGTACGTCAGGCTTAGGGTCTCTACAGACAGCAATGGTGGGAAGTATCTTGATATATCCATCAATTTTCCCCCTCCATCTAAAATCATCTAGAGTATCTACAAAGGTTTAGTTTATCCCACAAAACTACCTTTTTCAACATACCTATCTGGTTCTCCTTTGTCTGGATATTCACTAGTCATAGCAGCTATTGATCTATCACTTCTTATATCCAATGATAGAAAATTTTGATGTGCATCATCTAGAAATGGTAAATGGAGTTCTTTCTCAGGTCCAAATCAATTTAACTATTGTAATGAACTTTGTACTCCTTCAAGGTGAAATTGAGCTTCTAGTGAAAGAGATTTAGCTACAACATCTCCTTTATGACTTCTGAAGCATCAATGCACTCTGATTCTATTATGGATAAAAAAACACACATCTACCACCTTGACGGCCATAATATATATCCTACTGCAAAATTATAGATGTATCCTGATGTAGACTTCCTGATATCAGGATGTACAGACATATTTTAATTTTTATAGACCTCCAAGATAGGTTCAGATTCCCCTTAGAATAAACATATCTTTTATGTACCATTAAGATACCTCATAATCCACTTGACTACATCTTAGTGTTATTTCTAGTGATTAGAGAGAAATCGTCTCATGATCAGTACTTTGTGGGAAATGTCAGGTCTCATACTCACAATAATGTACATCAGGATTCAAACAGTTTAGGATTATGGTATCATCTCTATCACCGCGATTTCTACCTTGGACGACAGTCATGAACTATTTCTCAACATCCAATGACTGGGAAGAGGAATGATCACTAGATTGTCTTTGTCCATGTTGAAACATTTCAATACACATTCAACATACTTCTCATGAGATAGTCGTAACAACATCCTCTTTCTATCAGAAATGATTTGTATCCCCAAAATCTGTTGAGCTTCTCCCAAGTCCTTCATATCAAAATACTTGGATAACACTTTATTTAAATGGATAGTCTTTAATGTATCCATCCTAATGATCAAAATTTCATCAATATAAAGTAAAATAGAAAAACAATTACCATCCTAAAATCCATGGATGTAAACATATCGCTTCTCTTGTGTCTTCTTATAGTCATAACTCACGATGAATGAGTCAACCTTCTTGTACAACTGCATGGGATCTTGTTTCAATTTTTAAAAGATCTTATTAAATTTTAAGAAGATGTTTTATTGTCCTAAAACCTTAAAACATTAAGGATTCCTTGTATAGATCTCCTCAGAGAGGTTATTGTGAATAAAAGTTTTCTTCACATCCATCTATTCAAGATCTAATTACAAGCTAGAAACAAACCTAAAAATGAAATGGATGGAATCCATCTTCACCGTAGGTGAAAGGATATCATCAAATTAGCCTTCTTTCTTCTAAAGGAATCCATTTAAAACTAACTAATGTTTTTTCTTGACCTCCTTTTTTGTCATCCTTATTCCTCAAGAACACCAATTTGTTCATCAATTCTTTATTACCTTAGGGTAGGTTCACCAAATAAAATATCTTGTTCTTCATCAAAGACTCTATATCATATTTCATTTTATAAATACACTTGAGTTTATCATTATGATACACCACTTATTGGTATCCATTTTTATCCCCTCATCAGTTAGAAATAGGTACTCTGAATCCAAATATTTTTTTGACGGAATTCTTCATCATAAAGATCTTCAAACCTGTGAAATGTTAGGTTCAGGAGGCATAACATCACCTAGCCTCTATAATGGTTATGAAACTTATTATGTAGAGAATTGAGTCTCCCCCTACTTAATATCTTCCTCCAATGCCTCTGGTCCTTCTATAGTTGAGTCTTCTTTCACCTCCTCCTCTACTTTGGAAGTAGTGCTGGTACAAGTGTCGGATCCGAAATTAATTCCTTGACACTTTCCATTTGATAAATTCAAGGATTTTTGATTTTCTTGATTGTCTAGTTCTCATAGAACACAACAACTCTGCTTATGATCACCTTTTTCTCCTTCCGGTCCCAAATCTTGTATCTTAACACTTCATCTCTATAGTCAATGAAGATGCATGGAGTAGACCTCCCTTCTAGCTTCTTCCTAATCTCCTTGGACACATGTGAAAATGTAAAACTTTAAAATACTTGTAAATAATAGTATGAGGGATGTTTACCAGACCATATATTCTATAGAATCTCAAAATTCAGCAGGACTGAAGGCGATCTCTTGAGGAGGTAGCATGAAGCCTAAAAAGATTCTCCCTATAATAGCTTAGGTAGCTTAGAAAAACTAATAATTCTTCTAACCATCTTCAAGATGGTTCTATTTATCCTTTCCACAAATCTGTTTTCTTGTGGGGTGTGTGGGACCATCCTCTCATGTCGGATACCCTAACTCCTAAAATTTGTATCAAATTATATAGATTTTTATTCTCTTATGTTATTTGAATGAATACACTTTATCTTCTTTCCAATCTCATGCTCCACCATGGTAAGAAACATCTTAATGTAGTCTAATACTTGATTCTTCATATTCCAGAAGAACAACCACACCCTTAGAGATGCATAATCAATAAAGTATAAGATATATTTTTTACCACCGAGTGAATCAACCTCTATGGGTTCTCATACATCAGTGTGCACCAAATCCAGTAACTCTGATCTCCCTGTTGAAGAATTATTGAATGAGACTCTATGTTTCTTCCCAAATAAGAAATATTTACAAGGATAAAGTGATGGATCCTTGTTCATAATGATTTACTTCTTATTTAGGGTAGATAACCCTCTTTAACTCATGTGGTCGAGTCTCCTATTCCACATATTGGATGACATATATCATTCTATTTTTTAAGGCTATTTGTATATTCCTTTATATGATTTTAGTACATCGTACCGCATATGTTTCCTAGGGCGATGACGATTGGTCATTTTTTCATCTTCCATGATTCATTGCTGAAGATGTCGTCATATCCTTTTAAATAAAAGGCCATACCTAATAATACATTTAGTCAAAGGTTTGGAACCTTTCTAATATCCTTCTGGTCGATTATGTGTCTAAAGTTCATCTTAACGTTGATATCACCCGTGCCAATAATCTCTGTTAAGCTGGTATATACCATCTTGACAGAACCAAATTCACCATTCTGATATTTCAAGAAATAATCACGATACAGAGTGATGTGGTTTGATGATGTTGTATTGAAAACCGAGTTTGTGTCTTGGATTGATTTATGGAAGCATGCCTCTTCTTCTTCTTTGGATCAAAGCGTGATTTCCATAGATATGGTCACGTGCATGTCTCCATTTCTTCTTTGTTTGTTTCTAATTTGACCCTTTTATTATAGAAACTTTTTTCAGTTCTTCTTCATGTTTCCTTCTATGCCAAAATAGTATCACTTGTAAGATGGTCTCCTACTATCAGTGGTCCTTCCTCTGATCTTTATTTCACATACATTTTAGGACCCTCAACCACCTCTCATGGATGGTCCCACCATTGAATTTCAATTATGAAAAATTGATGTAGAATATTGAAAAATGGATCTTATGGTTGTATCCATAATAGTCTGAAATGGTTAAATCAAATATTGGATTGTTGAAATCAGATATTGATTGATCATGATATGACCAAATTAGGGCACCAACCATGGTGGGTAGAGTTAGTACACAAGCCACCTTTGACAACAATAGTGGGCAGCAGCTGGATATCTTTATCAATTCATCCCATATTACTCATTTTGGTTTATTAATCATCATCTCTTATTATATCATTTTAAATGGATTCCTATGATTAAAACCATAATACAATTTTCACCACATGACACACTGGTTTCAGTCTACTAGAACACTAAGAATGCACCATATTCATATACTCTCCTATTAAGGGACTACACATCACCCATGAATCCACCCTATACATGGGAATGCACCATGGGGATTATATATAGGCCTTGATGATGGAGATATCTAGCTGCTTCCCACTATTGTTTAAAAAGGAAGCTGGTATACCAACTCCACCCACCATGGTAGGTGGAATCCATGGGAGAATTCTATGGTGGGTTGGAGTTTTGTAAAACTTGACACCTCCCACCAAGGATATTTAAGTAGGGATAAGGGTCATTCCAATAGATCATCCCATTTGAGAGAGCTCTTATATCCATTTTTTAAGATCCTAGAGACCTCTATGAGAAAGAAAGAAAGGGTTTTGTGTGGGAGGGGTATTTTGTAACCCGTATTTTTGGTTAAAATAAATATTGTTTTTATCCATTTATCTCTCTTCATGATCATAAAATCACAACAATTGGTATAAGAGGAGATTCCGATGAAATGGAGATAATCAGAAAAAAATTTCCAGTTATCAAAAAAATTTATGTTACCTGGAATCATGTTTTTAAGGCACATTCTGAATGATTGAGGTGTACTAATTCAAACAACACAAACGGTGTTGAAAATGGAGCTCAAATGAGATCTCTACACTTGGAAAAATTTTGGTAAAAATTTGTGTACTATAGTACCACCTTTTTAGAGAAGAATGTACTATTCTGGTGCCAATGAAATTTCCAGTGAGATTATAGCAGTTTCCCCGATGCACCACATCAACACCACATCATCACCACATCATTGGACTATTTCATCCATTGACACTGAATTGGTCATATATTAATCAATTGATGTCATATATCAATGATATATGATTCTATTTCACAATTTTAAAAGTCTCCAAACACAAAGGTGTTTACACGTTTCTAAATTATGCACTAATTTTGAACTTATTGAGGCTTAATGGTGGGAACATCCATGGGAATTGATCAGGGGATGAAAATAGACGCTAAAGACAAATTAGGTCTATAGATGGTAGGGGGCCATTATAAAAATGATACCATTGTAGAGTGATGGGTCACATGAATAAGAACTATCAAAGGTATTCTATAAGAAAAGGGTCAAAGTAGAAACCGATAAAGAATAAATAGAGATGCACACATGAAAGTATCTAGAGAAATCACCCTATGGTCTATTGATGAAGAAGAAACATTATGTCATACATTAATCCAAGAAATAGAATGGGTGGCCGATACTACATCATCATACCATGTAACTTCGCATTATGATTATTTCTTGACTTATCAATCTAGTGACTTTCGTGCAGTCAAGATGGGGAATAAAAGTTCAGCAGATATTTTTGGAATGGATTATATCCAAGTCAAGACGAACGTTGGATACATAATCACCCCAAAGGATGTTTGGTATGTTCCAATCCTTTGACTAAAATTTTTATTAGGTATATCCTTTTATTGACAAGGCTATGAAAACTTCTTCAGTAATGGATCTTGGAAGATATTGAAATGATCCATCATCATCACCGGAGGACACATATACAATACAATATAAAAAACTCATGAGAAGATATGTGCAGATAGACTCAATACGGTGGAATAAGGGATATCCAATATGTGGCGTATGAGACTTGTCCACATGAGTGAAAGAGGGTCATCTACCTTGACAAAGAATAACTACATCATTATTAACCAGGATACATCACGTGATCCTTATAAATAATTCTTGTATAGAAATCAACATAGAGACTAATTCAATACTGCTTCATCAAGGATATTAGAGATGCTGGATCTAATGTACTGATGTATGCAGACCCATGGAGGTGGATTCTCTGGTAGGTAACAAATATTTTCTATCCTTAATTGATCATTCAACTCAAAGGGTGTTGTTTTTATTCTTGCGGATGAATGACCAAGTACTTGACTACTTTAAGATGTTCTATTCCATGGTAGAGCGTGAAACTAGAAGAAATATGAAGTGTATTCATTCAAAAAATGGAGTAGAGTACATATCAAAGAAATTTGATGCCTATTGCAAGAATTAAGTCATCTGTAATGATAGGGCAGTCCCATGCACCCCACTACACAATGTATTTTCCTAATGGATGAACATAACCATCGTTGACAAGGTCATGAGCATGATGAGTTTGGATAATAATTCTAATCCATTATGGGGAGAAGTTGTTCAAGTTTCATGATACCTCATCAACATATCACCATCAGTTCCACTGAATTTTAGGATTCCACAAAAGATATGGTCTGGTAAACATCCATATTTTTCTCATTTATGAGTATTTGGATGTTTGGAATTTTCATGTTTATCCAAGGAGCTCATGTATAATCTAGATGGGAGATCTAATCAATGTATCTTCATTGGCTATGGAGTTGAGGACTTCAGATATAATCTTTGCGACCTAAAAGAGAAAAAGGTGATCAGAAGAAGAGATATTGGGATCCATGAGAACCAGATGATCAAATACATTCATAATCCAAGAATGTCTTGAAGGAAAAATGTCAAGGAATCAATTCATTATCCAACACATATTCCAGAACCACCTATAAATGAAGAGGATGAGGTGAAATAAGACTCATTGATAGAAAACTAGGAGGTAGTGGAGGAGGATATTGAGCAGAGGGAGACTAAATCCTCTCAAAAAAAATTTATAAAACCATCACAGGATCTATGTGATGTTGTGCCTTCCAAACCTAACATTTCACAGCTTTTAATATATTCATAAGTAAGGATTCTATCAAAAAAATATTCATATCTGGAGTATCCATTGTTGACTGATGAGGGGAGATATAAGGATACTAGGAAGCGGTTTCTCATCCTATTAAACAAAAGTGGTTCTATGTAATTGAGGATGATATGGATTATTTTATGAAGAACCAAACATATGATTTGGTGTAACTTACCAAATGTAATAAGTAACTAAAAAACAAATGGGTGTTCAGGATAAATAATGATAACATCAAAAAGGAGCTCAAGAGAAAATCTCAATTAGTTGTCAAGGGATTCTTTCAGAAAAAATGAGTTGTCTTTGATAATATTTTTTCACCCTTGGTGAAGAAGGATTTAATCCTTGTCATTTTCGAATTGGTGTCTATCTTGGACTTAGAGCAGGAACATATGGATATGAAGACATATTTTCTTTAAGGTGAAATCTCTAAGGAGATCTAAATGAAGCAGCCTGAGGATTTTGGGGTTTCTCAACAAGAAAAACTCATCTACAAATTGAAGAAGAGCTTTTATGGACTGAAACAAGTTATGGGTAGTGGTACAATAAGTTTGACTCGTTTATGGTGAGTCATGGCTACAAGCGGACGCAGGAGGACTAGTGTGTTGGAATCCAAATATTTCAGGATGGTAACTTGCTTTTCTTATACTTTATGTTGATGTCATGTTGATAATTGGTAAGGATGAAATAAAGATTTTCCAATTGAAGAAGGAGTTATCCAAGTCTTTTAATATGAAATACTTGGGTGCATATCAACAGAGTTTGGTAATGAGATCATTTGTGACCAAAAGAGAATGTTTTTATAGATATCTTGGGAGAAGTATGATGAATGTGTTTTGAAATGTCTCAAAATGGAAAAATCCAAACCAATGATCATTCCTCTCCCTAGCCATTTTATGTTGTGTATGAATTCATTCTCATTATCCAAAAAAGAAATCGTGAAGATAGATATGATACCATAATCCTTGGTAGTTGGGAGATTGATGTATGATATAGTGAGTATGAGGCCAAACATTTCTCATTTAGTGTCAATCGTGGGATGATTTCCCTCCTATCCTAGGAATTAGAATTGGGATACAGTCAAGTGAATCTTGAGGTGTCTGAAAGGTACTTCAAATCCCTGATTGTTCTATGGTGGATTTGAACCTCTCTTGGAGGGCTATATAGATGACGATATGGTTGGAGATTTTTATAGTAGGAAGCTTACATCAGGATATATATATTCATTTGCAAGACGAGTTGTATAATGGCAGTCATGGTTTCAGAAGTTTGTTTCTTTATCCACAATAGAAGCACAGTACATTGTTGCTTTAGAAATTGTCAAGGAGACATTATGGATAAAGAATTTTCTCCAGGAGATTGGATTCATCTTGAAGGAGTAAAAAGTTCATTGTGATAATATATGTGCTTTTTAAAATATCAAGAACTCTATGTATCATTCTCGGGTGAAGAAAATCAACATTTCCTATCATTGGATATGTGAAGTGATGGATTGATAGTTGTTGCAACTTGTAAAGATCCACACAAAGGGGAACTTGGTGGATATGTTGAAAAAAGTGGTTTCTCAAGAGAAGTAATACCTTTAAAGATGCTTTATAATATTGTAGCTGGAGGGGGATAATTAATGGATATATCCACTTTTCTCCCACCATAATTTTAAAAGGTGGATGGTGCAATAACTCCACCCACAATGATAGGTGGAATCCATGCAAGAATTCCATGGTAGGTTGGAGTTGTATCAAACTTGACACCTACCACCATGGCTATTTAAAGAGGACCAAAGGATCTTCCAGTAGATCATCTGAGCCAATAGAGATATTATATCCATTGTTAAAGATCCCTGAGAGCTCCATAAAAGATAGATAAATGGAGGGGTATTTTTAACCTTTATTTTTGGTAAAATAAAGTTTGTTTCCCTCTATTCATCTCTCTTCCTAACCAATGAATCACAACACTTTACACCTTTAGGTTGGCTTGAGGAATATCTGTGTACCCACATCAATAGTAACTTCACATGGGTCCATTAGTATAACTTTAAGGGTTAGCTCCTATTTTTTAGTAAACTCTAAAAAATATTTATAGAAATATTTACATGAAATTACAAATATGAATAAATCTAAATCCAAGCCTTTCTAAAATGATATATTAAGAAACATCCTCATTCAATCTATTATTCCTCATGCATTATAAATTTTTATTATATAGAAAAATAAATTATTACCCTTATTATAAAAAATATATATTTTCATGGTATTCCACTTATTGAATCAATGTAAAGACTCTTTAGAAAAAAACTTTGAAAATTGAGATTTGAAGAAACAGTCATCACTTTTATTCCAGGAATAATTTCCCAAGCGTAAAATATAATTCTAAAATATGGATCCATAAAAATTATTTAGGCATCACCACTTCATCCATAACAATTATATAGGCATCACCACTTAATCCAAACTCACCATTCACATATTGAAACACTTTGAAAAAAAATGAAAAAATCAGGCTCAACATTTAGAACAATTGTATTCTGTTATCAGTATCCCTTAAAATTAAATAAATATATGTTTATCAACATAACAACCAATTAATTGTAATAAAATAGAAATGAGAAAATTGGGTCTTCTTATCTCATCCACTTTTTTAATAACCACTTCTCTTTTTTTCTTAAAAGAAAGAATGACATAAAATGTTACAGGAAAAATAGCCTTTAGTTAAACACATCTACATCTATGTGGTCGTACCTGGTGTAGAAAATAATCGAGATATAACCAGAGGTGTCTAAGATATATTGTAAATATTTAGTCATGTGAAATCAAGATCATAATTTCTTTAATGAAATACAAGATACTGAATGCACTTAATCAGACAAATCTGAATGTTTATCTATAAAATATTAATTCCCATTTTTTCTATGATTTTAATCAACCAAACACTACTTTAAAATAAATAAAATTTCTAATAAGATATGAGTGTGAGAAATATTTACTCAATCCTCATAAAGGCTACCCCTAATTAAATTCATATACATTCAACATCATGGAATTGAATGAAAAACATGATGAATAACACTTCTAATTGAACTATCTTACTTATTAGCACTATAAAAATAAAATAATAGGTAATAAGAAGGCACATCTTGATAATATTCAAGTTAGAGGAGATGTTTGAACCTGAATTTTTGACATTAACTCGACAAAACTCTCTCTTGGAATTTCATTGGTGGAGATATCTACAACAACAAAAATTAAGAAATTTATTCTAACATTATATCTCCACCTACCACCTTTTTGTTGATAAAATTATACCTCATATAAATATTAATATATCATGAATTTTTTCATATAATTTATATAATACAATATCACTATGATTATCACATGAAAATTTCAATGGTCTTTTAGTCTAAATTTTCAAATCTATCAGCGGTGCATGCATCTAAATCATATATGGACATGCATGTGTAACTTAAATATGTTCAACCTCAATCATGCTTAGTGTTAATAAATAATTATTCTATATATATCAATTAGAATATCCTTATTTGATAAATAATGGTCCAATTGAATTTGATATTCTATCTATACAATCACCTTTCAAGTCAGTATCTGTAAAGCCCAATAGTTTAAAATCTACACTATGTCTTTATAGAAGTCCAAAATTCATAATTCCTTTGACATATCGTTAAATTATTTTAACATTCAAAAAATGATACTCTTTAGGTTCACTCTTAAATCTTGCACATAGGGTCATTGTATAAGTTATATCTAGTCTTGATGTTGTTAGATAAAGTAGACGTATAATGATTCTTCTTAATTATTTCTAATTAACACAATTTATAACTTCATCCTTAAATAATTTAATTCCAAATAAAATGTGTGTAGAAACTTATTTCTTATTTCTGATTCAAATTTTTTTTAGAAATTCCATATCATACATTTCCTGTTATCAAAATATTGAATTTTTTTTCTACTCAATGTGAAATCATAGAATATATGTCATCTGGCCAAGCATAGACATCTCAAAATTTATTTTTATTTTCTCAAAAAACTCTTCAAATATTCCTTCCTTATTAATAGAAAATAAAATTTCTTCCAAATATACAATGACTATGAGAGTACCTTTGAACATTTATCTCACATTAATATTATGTTAAACATTACCTTTTATAAAAATAATATTCCTTATACAACCATCTAACTTTGAATTCTAGGCTCTATCAGTATGTTTCAAACCTTAATAATATTTCCTCAATCTATTTACCTTCATGTAATCATTTTATAATAAAAAACCATCAGATCATTTAACATAGACTTGTACTTCAATATCACAATTAATATAGGCATATTTCATATCCATTTGATAAAAATTATGTTGTCTGTGGGATCTTACTTCCAAGAACATTATAATAGTTTCTATTCTTATTACTAGTGAAAACATTTCTTTAATTTTAATTCCTTTCATTTGAGAAATTAGTTTCCACAAAATACTAATATTGTGTCTTGATACTTTACCATTCTAATTTAGAATATTTTTTAAAACATACTTTTTTCTAGTAACATTATTATTTTTAGGACTTGACACAACATCCCACGTGGAGTTATTATGAATCTGATCAGGTTCCTCATTCATAGCTTGTATCCATTAGTCATGGTTAACTTCCTCTACCACTGTATAAGGATAAAATTGAATAAAAAATTTATTTTGATCTTCAATTATCAATATTTATCTAGTTTGAACTATATTTTTTCATTTCAAATGATATTTTCAATGTCAATATATTTCTTAAATTTCATGTACCATTTTCTCTTATTTTAATCAGATTTATATTCATCACTAGTATGTCCAACATCAATATCAACAATTTCTTTCTCTTTCTCAATAAATTTATAACCCTTATATTCAATTTTCAGGTCATCTTCTACCAAATCATCTGAGATTGAATTAACTGTGACATGAAATTTGTTCTTGTTTTGAATATTTTTTACATCACTGGAATCAAATTAATTTTTCTTCTATTTTTTTCAAAAACTATATCTAGTTCCATTAGATAGGTAACCAAAGAAAATTAATTCCAAATATTTTTCTTCAAATATTAACATGTTTATATTCTTGATATTTATAATACAAGGGATACCCAAAACTCTAAATTATTTATCAAATGAATTTTTTTTACCACATTTCATATTATGAATTTTTTTATTTTAAATATTAGTATAAAAAATTATATATATATATATATATATATATGCAAGTATATAGAGATTATCTCAAGAAATACTTTGAGATTTTTTTTCATACAATATATTCCTTCATAATTCATCTATTCTTTTAGTCATTCATTCAACTACCACATTTTTTGGTGGAGTATACGGTGTGCTTTACAGATTCTTGATTCCTTTTTTAGAAATATAACATTAAAAATAATCTTAAGTAAATTCATTACCATTATATGATCTCTAATTATTTATATTGATACCCATATCCATCTCATCTTGACTTATACATTTTTTTAAAATTTTAGTATCCTATGACTTTTTCTTTATTGACTTGACATTAGTTAACCAAGTTTAATCATTAATAAATGTAATGGAATAAAAATAACCTCTTGTATATTATTGTATAATTGTGAAACATAATTCATTAGGAATATGTTCAAGGGGTCAAGAAGTTAGAATATCCACCAATTGTTTTGAACTTTGAAATAATTTCCATTTTTGATAGGTTTTATATATTTCACCACTTTCTCTCCTTGTCTTGGAAAACTATTTCACAATATTATGCTTGAATATTTTACCTATTATCCTATGACCAACATGGACATGACTTTTATACCATATGTTCTATTCATCTTTGGAACTCATTTAACAGTAATTCAATAATTCACCAACATGATATATATTAAATTGGGTTCTTTTTGCTTGAGTGTTAATTATTCCATCCTTTGTTCATTTGATAATATAAAAATCATTTTTGAAAAATACCTCATGTTTGTCATCACAAATATGGATGATAATAAGAAAAAATTTTCTTTATCCCTTTAATAAATAGAACATTATTAGTCATTAGATTTTAGGTATCAATCTCTATTTTTCCAACACCCTTAATTTTTAGGGATCAATCCCTTCCAAAATTTAATGCTCCTCCTTCATGATTCTTGATTTTTCTCAGAATGTTTGTGCAATAAGTCGTGTAGGACTAAATTTCACTATAAACAATGGATGAATTAGTTTTTATACTATCTTAAAAAGAAACATTAGAAAACAATTTTTTTATTCATTATATTTCTTAACTCCCTTTTCTTTTTGAATATTGGATTTTTTGGTGAGAATACTTAGGCATTATTCAACAATATGGCCTTTCTGATATCATCCACCATAGATTTCATTTAAATAATAATTTCTTTTTAGTTATAAGAGATGAAGAATATCTAATAACTAATAGTTTAATTTGAAAATTTTCTTTCCTTTTTATATAATATATCCCCTTTAGTTCATGCCTCATTTATATTAAGGACATGTTATAAAAATATAAATTTGATTTTTGGAAAAACACTCTACAAAATTAGTAGTATCCTAAAAATATTGATCTTACCAACTGATAATATCCTTATCTTTAATATTTTTGTTATTTTCATTACATATACTAATATTTTCTCTGGTCTGAGGGAAAATTTATTCTTATAGAATTTCAATCTTCATTTTAATCAGACATTGATTTCTTTCCAGAATCAATTCTTTATATTTTTTCATTATTTATTATTCATCTATAATTATAGATCTAATAGATTTATTTTGAGATTTTTAAAGTGATAAATTAAACTGATTCTTTGAATACCTCTTTTTACTAGTTCGTGAATGTAACGTCCTAGTTCTAAATGTCGCCTAAAGGTGCCCCAGACCCAGTTGGTCATAAGACCTAAAATGCATTTCTCCAAATTCTAGAGGATGAAGAATAGAAGTGAGGACCACAGTGTGATAATAGGGAAACTATTCCCTCATTTGTAGAGTATACATATCAGAAATCAAATAGTCAACAATAGTGGAAGCAATAATATCATTCAAGAAAATTAAGCAGCGGAAGACTAATAGTAATATAACTGAAGAATATATATAAATGATGAATGTCACATGTGTCTAGGAAAGAACCCAAACAAGTCACAAAGATGGAAATACAATACTAAAACCAAATAAAAGAAAAATAGTAAACTATAATACCATCTCAAGCCTCAGCTTGGTCTCATGATCTCCAGCTCCAATAGAAATCATGTAACTGATTAATAAGGGAATTTTCCCTTATCTATACCTACAACCATATAATATATTTGGGTCCAAAAGCATGACCCAAATAGGGTGTGAGACTAATCCTATTATGAAACCACCAACATATTTTTTCCTAACTTTTAGTGAATATATATTAGGTAATATGCAGAAATGAAGCAATAAACTAGGAAGTACTCAAAAGTAAAAAAATCCAATAGTTTTCAATTACATTCATTCACATTTATTATTCATCGGTCTAATCATGTAAACCTTAGGATATAGCCTAATATTTTTATCCCCTATGTAATAATAATAAATAGACATCTGAGAAGAAAATATAAACAAACATGTAAGACTGAGTCCAAGCTTATGCTTTGGCTTGGCAGAGTCATCACAATCGTTCAATAATTCATAAGAAACCCTCTAGGAAAGTTCTCATTGTATAACCCCATTGGTTTATCATATCATCGAATCAATAAATAATTACCCTCTAGGAATTTTTATACATTCTAACACCTTCGGTCCCACATAGCACAAATCATTTACAAATGACCACCTAGGAAGCTCTCACAGTCAATACCCTTGTGGTCTACATATCAAAAATAAACTATAATGACCACATGGATGCTCTCACGTTTAGTTACCTAGGGTCCAACATTCATTTAATAATGACCCTCTCGGTAGCTCTCATGGTCTAGCACCCAGGTCAATGACCACCTGGAAGATCTCACAACCAATACCCCTGGGTCCACATAAAAGTAAAACATACATAAATGACCCTGCCTCGGGAAGCTCTCAGAGTCAAATAACCCTTGGTAAAACTCCCCCAATGCATATCATAGGCATCTCATATAATTAGTAACTCCATCCTAACAACACGAGGCATGGAAAACAAGGAAATCCTAACTGGTATTCAAGACCAAACGGCCATAATCAATAAAATATGAAAAATGCACCCATAATCAAGGTATAAAACCTTATTCATAAGCAATTAACCTTTTATCAATATCCCAAACAATAAAAAGTATTAAATAGGGTTAAATTTACAAAACACGTAATACCCCAAACATGGGTATTCGGTACTTTAAGCACATATAATCCAAATACAAACAATGATAGGCATAAACCATCTACCTTAATGTCATAAAATCCACACTCCTAAACATCGGCCCTTGAATCGGCCTAGAATGACGTAGATCTAAAAAAGGTTAAAATCGACCATCCCATAATAACTCATGAGATAGGAATAATCAGGATGAAAGGCTCTAGGAGAAAAGAGAAATAACTGATGGGAATCCAATGTAACTAACAGTGTCTCAATCGAAGTTCAGACAGAGAACCAGGACAAGCTCAAATTTCACAGTCGTTTTGTCACTCTCATGTATGAACCAATGGGAGAAGAAGATGTTTCCAAGGATGTGATATGACCCTGCACTGATTTATCAAATAAAAATAAAATTACATGGTGTGTTCACTTAATGTACACATTGTGTATTATCCTCAATCGTCCCCCGATTTAGGCGGTCTTCCAGGTCACCTACACGACCATGTACTCAGTTGTTACATGGCCACTACACAACTATACATGGTACCTGGGTACATGGTGTGTACTCATATGTACATGGAATATACTTATAAAACTTTTCATTTCTTTTTTTTCCTAAAAAACAACCCGAAATAAATATCCATACCTAAAAATGATGATCTGGGTTCTTACAAACATCCCTACTTAAAGCTATTTTTCCCCAAATTTTTCCTTCCAAGGGTGGTGAAGAAGAAACTTAAAAAAAATATCCATTTTGATCATACATCGACCTCACACTCCCAAGTCTTTTCATGTACTCGTACGTGCTTCTATAGCACCCATACCAAAGGAACAGACCAGCCATAGAGAACTTTAATGTTGTTATCCACAATAAAAATAGGTTACTTCTCGAAGGATGCATCCACCTCCAACTCAACCTCCTCAGGTTGAAAAAACTTGGATGGGTCTGAAAAGTAACGTCAAAGAAAAGAAACATGAAAGACATCATGCATAGACCATTACCTCTGAGGTAATGGAAACCTATAGGAAATAGGTCTGACTCTCTCCAAAACCTCAAACAGCCTAATGTATCTCGGTGAAAGCTTCCCCTATATTCTACTCCTCCTGTGTCCCAACCTCGGTGTGACACACAAGAAAACCTGATCTCTGACCTCAAACTCCAGAGGTCGTCTCCATTGATCTACATAAGATTTATGGTGAGATTTTGTAGTAGATATCCTCTTCTGAATCAACTCCACATACTCAGTAGTCTTCTGGACAAGACGAGGTACTAGAATAACTGCCTCTCCTACCTCTATTCAACATAGGGGTGATCGGTATGGCGTACTGTAAAAATCCTCATAAGGTTCCATCTAAATCTTCACCTAAAAACTGTTATTGTAGGGAAACTCCACAAGAGGTATGTGTCTCTCCCAAGAGCCCCTGAAATCCATGACGCAGGCTCGAAGCATGTCCTCAAAAACCTAAATCGTATGCTCGGACTAGCCATTTGTTTGGGGGGTAGGCTATACTGAGAATTATATGTGTACCTAAAGCCCTCTTTAGTCCCTTCTAGACACGATAACTAAACAGGTCATCCATGATTGAAATGATAGAGTTTGAAGCCCCATGAAAACGTACAATATCTCATATGTACAACTTTCCAAGCTCATCAACATTGAAGGTTTCCTTGATCAGCATGAAATATGAAACCTTTGTGAGCCTATCGAGATCAACCCATACTATATCGTTACCACGATACCTCCAACATTTGAAAAATTATACAAATCACGCACTTAAGAGTTCCAGCGATGCTACTGGCATGTTTTCCTTTAACTGGGTGAACCCAAACACAACTAAGGTCATAACCATGGCCTCACAGCAAGGAAGTTCAAACCCAAAACAACATCCTAAAAACTAGTCATGAAATCTTTCCTTGAAATACTTTATGGATTTTCAAGGAACACCCACCCTTGACATCCCAGTTCTAAATGATGCCCAAAGGTGACCCAGACCCGGTTGTTCACATGACCTCAAGCACATTTCCACAAACTCCAAAGGTCGCTGACTAGTAGCAATGGCCATAGTGTGCTAATGGGGAAACTATGTCCTCATTGGAAGAGTGTACACAGAAGAAATAAAATAATAAACAATAGCAGAATCACTAATATCATACAACAAAAGTAAACAACGGAAGACTGATAGTAATATAACAACTTGATCATATATATAAATGATGCATGTTGCATGTGTCTAGGAAAGTATTCAAACAAATCACAATGTTGTAAATACAATACTAAAACCAATATACAGAAAAACAATAAACACCAATAGAATCGCAAGCCTCAGCTTGATCCCATGCTCTCCTGCTCCAACAGCAATCAAGTACCTGATAAAGAGGGGTTTTTTCCCGTATCTATACATGCAGTCATATAATTTGTTTGGGTCCAAAAGAATGACCCAAATAGGGTGTGAGAAAAATACCAGTAGGAAACCACCAAAATATCTATGCCTAACTTTTAGTGAATATATATAGCCGGTAATATATAGAAATAAAGAAATAAAATAAGAAGTACTCAAAAGTTAACAATCATAGAGTTTTCAATTACATTCATTCACATTTATTATTCATTATTTGAATCATGTAAGCCTTGGTATCTAGCCTAAAATTTTTATCCCCTATGTAATAGAAACAAACAGACGTCTCATAAGACCATATAAACAAACAAGTAAGACTGAATCCAAGCTTCTGTTTTAGATTGGAAAACTCATCACAATCATTCAATCATTTGTAAGGAACCTTATGGGAATGTGATCATAGTCTAACCCCTCTGGTTTTTAATATCATCACATCAATAAATAATGACCATATAGGAAATCTCACATAGTATAACCCCTTTGGTCCCACATAGCAATAGTAATTTTACAAATGACCACTTGAGCAGCTCTCACGGTCAATACCCACTTGGTTGGCATAGCAACAACAAACTATAATTACCACATGGAAACTCTCACATTCAATGACCAAGGGTCCAACATTAATTTAATAATGACCTTCTTGGTATATCTCATGGTCTAACACCTGGTTCTATGACCACTAGGTAGCTCTCACGATCAATACCCCATGGTCCACATAACAGTAAAACATACATAAATTACCCTACATCGGGAAGCTCACACAGTCAAATTCCCCTTGGTGAAACTCCGAGAATGCATATCATAGCCATCTAATATAATCAGTAACTCTATCCTAACAACATGAGGCATAGAAAATAGCACAATCTTTATAAGAATTCTTGACCAAATTTCCATAATCAATCAAATAAGGAAAACACACCAATAATCAAAGTATAAAACCTTGTGTATACGCAATTACCATTTTATCAATCTACCAAACAATAACAGGCATTAAACAGGGTTAAATTTCCAAAACACAAAATACCCCAAACATGGTTATTCATAACTTTAAGCACATATAATTCAACGATGAACAACGATAGGCACAAAACACCTACCTTGATGTCATACGATCAACACTCTTAAACATCGCCCTTGAATCATCCTAAAACGACGTAGATCTATAAAAAGGTTAAAATCGATCATCCCATGATAACTCACGAGAGAGGAAGAATCCGGAAGAAATGATCTAGGGGAAAATAGAACTCATTAGTGGGAATCCAACGCAAATAATGATGTCTCAATCGGAGCTTGGATGGAGAACTGGGAGGAGCTCGAAGTTCACAGTCGTTCTGTCACTCTCCTGTATGGACTGATTGGAGAAGAAGATGTTTCCAAGGATAAGACATGACCCCATACCCATTTATCAAATAAATTGAAAAGTACATGGAATGTTCATTTAATGTACTTGTCGTGCATTAGCCTCAATTATCCCATGCTTTAGGTGGTCTTCCAGGTCACCTACACAGCCATGTACTCGGCTGTTATATGGATATTACATGGTTATACATGATACTCGGGTACATGGAATGTACTCATAATTACATGGTTTATACATAGAAAATTTCTCATTTCTTCCTATTTCATGAAAAACAACCTGAAATAAAGATCCATACCTAAAAATTAAGATTCGGGTTCTTACAGTGATGATTCTACCATGACCACAATATCCTTATTGAAATATTCTATAATATTTTTATAGTTATTCTATGCTTGAATTAATTTTGACTGAGTCTTCAACTATTCTCTTTCTTTGAGAATAAGTTTTTCCTCAAGGTCCTTTACCATATTTTCCATTTTATCAAAATTCAATTTTTTTCTTTTTATTTATCAATTTTAAAAATCTATTTTATTTCACATTATTTATTTTCCTTAGTTATCATTTCTATTTCTTTCAACAATAGACAAATTTCCTTCTTTTGAATCTTTTTTCTCGTGATATGCTCCTAATTCATTCTTAAACATGTGCTCACGATCTATTCGTTCACATACATTATCTTCACTTTCAGTGGTCTCAAAACCTTTTTTCACAATATCCATGAAGTTGGATTCATTATGATTGGATGATTGAGATAGAGTTATCATTATCTTCCTTTCTATCTAAATGTCTTCATTTACATTTAATTAATTTCTTTTCTCATCCATAAATTTTTTTGTCCCTTTTGAGATCTTTCCCCATTTATTTTTCTAACGTTCTTCATCATTTTTCTCATATTAAAAAGAGATATTATTAGGAAAATTTATATAAAAATTTCGAATGTCAATATTATTTTTGAAACTTTCTGGTAATTTACATTTAACCCTAAATATTCCCTTATTGAGAAGTTTTGATACAAGAGAAATGATTCTATTAAAATATTCATCTTCATTTTCATCGTCATATTAACATGATTATGACATTTCATCTTCTAGGATTTTAAACTTTATTGTAGCATCCCTTATTTTTGGACCGAATGAAATTATAAAAGGAATTTGAATTTTTATTGTTTGGTGAATGGTATGTTTTGTAAATTGAGATTCAGATTTCAACTCCCCTATTTGGAACACTTCAGTTTTTTTAGAATTATATAAAGGCATGAGGGTTCCCCCAGGTGTCTCATTGAGTTTCAGTAGCATTGGGCCCTGAATTCACATATTTAGGTAGGCTTAATAGTTAACACGGTTTGTCTGAAACCATGGATCCCCCATCAGTAAATTTTACATCCTAAATCAGGGGTATAGTAGGTGTCGCACAGGCTGCACTTGGTTTGACTAAATTGTGTTTCTATCTCACACGATTAGTGCCACTTAGGAAGTACTTATTCCCTATTCATCACACCATTGATGCACAATTAGGGTAACTATGTGGGAAAAACAATGTGATATGGGTTCCTAAGCAGTATGAGCTGCATGGTTGGTGCATGGTTTGACCAACCCATATGGACAAACCATGAACCTAAGTTGTTAGGGTCAAATTTCCATTTTTCAATTATTGCATTTAAGTTTTCTTTTTCTTTCCTTCTTCTCCTCCCTTAGCTACATGATCCTCTTCCTATGCATTGTGGGATCCTCCTCTAAGACTAATTTGGGATTCAATATATATCATATGTATCTCACTCAATTTGAGCACCCGTAATATCTATGGATTCACATCGGTAAGCTATCAATTTATTTTTGATCTTTATTCATTTAGTTTCCACTCAACCAAGTTCTTGTGGTACAAGCTCATTTTCCCTATTTTCATTGAGGATGATCATTTCTTATATTTTTTCAAACTAGACTAAATCATTACTTGATATTGGATAATTGGAATGTCCTGTGCATAAGGTATGTGGTTTATGGATTTTTTCTCAGGTTTCATTCATTTTAAAAATATTGTTTTTGTGCCACACGTCGGCCCTTTCCACGCATTGCCTTTAAAATGTTTTCAAAAATATAAATAGGTATACAACCAATTATTACTCCAATTGAACCTTATTTAAATTATTTAGGTCACCAACCATGATCATGAACACCCCTAGGTTTTCTCGCTTAATTTTCCCATTAAAGTTAATTGATTATATTCTTAAAACATGTTCTAAGAGTTCAACTTGGGTTGATAATTGAATTTCCCCTAGTAGGGAGTTTCTTAGATGATAGAGGGACCCTATAAGTGCCATGTTAAGACTTATAATTGTTTTTTTTTATATTGGGGAGTTTTTCTATAATTCCTTTCAATGTAAATTGAATTATGATTCATAAATGTGATGATTTTTTATGATTAAATTATTTTTTGGTAAACAATGTCATTTTTTATAATAAAACCCCTCGACTGAGGTACACAATCTTCAAAATTACATTTTAATGATTTTTAGTTTATAAAAGGATTATCTAATGCTTTTGACATAGATATGAGGGTAAAACAAGGGGTTCCAACATAAGGATCCATTGGATGGACTATAATGCCTTCTTATTAGATTTTTTTATGGTTAGTAAACATGTCATGGAATATATCAGCTATAACCGAGATGGGATCACCATACATTATTTGTTTTTTCCTCCAATTTAGTGACACCAGTTCCTTAGGGAATTCCCCTTGGATGGGCTCAATGGCACGATAGGTTGTACCATGCCATGAGAGATAATCATGCCCCTATGTGCGATACTAGTTATGGAATCATAGGTGTAATAAGACTTGACATTTCACACCATTCTTGGAGTGATATGTGGGAATTCATACTTGGTTCACCATGGAAGGACTCCTAGGAATTGGATATAAATTGAGCCCTGCAAAAGATACATGGAAAGTAACTCCAAATTTCCATGGATGGGCTCAGGGTGTCTCGATACACTTACTAAAAAACTTTTACAATTTAAATTAAAGAAAAAGGTAAATGAACATTTTTAAAATAAGTATTAATCTCATTGATATAAATATGTAGGGATGTGTCCTCCAAGCCAAACCATAAGTCTGGGGCCAGCCCACTTCCACTCATATTATCTAACCCAATTTACCATTTCAAGATCCTTTGGTTTAGACTCATGGGTTTAGGACAATGAGGTAGATTGGATGGTTGTCTAAGTGGTACCCAGTTTAATGCATTAATTTATTTATATTTGTTTTGTATCTCTTTAATATGGCACACTTCATAATTTCATATTTCACTAAATGCATCATCCAAGACACTGTGGGTATTGGCCTACTGATATTGTATCTCACACCCTATTTGGGGTTCTGTTGAAATGAGGTACCCAAACAGACCTCCTTGGTTACAGGATCATGATCCTTGGTTATCTTTTTATACTATCAAGCTTGTGCCTAGGAGTTTGGAGAATAGTATTTGGCTGATGCTCAGGATAATCATGGATCTATTTGTGGGGATTTTATTCTTTTATTGAACTATAAAAATTATTTTATTTCATTATTCTCATAATTATAGCATAATCTGGTATACATGAATTTTTTGTAAATGGAAACTGGCCATTTTTACTCAGTTATTATATTATTCTTCTATTATTTTGACTTTTATTTAGTTATTACCTTTAGCATTCCACTATTGTTTATTGGCATACATCTGATATACCATTGTCATCTTATGATCATGAGGGTGTAGTCTCCCCACCAAACCACCATTAGTCCCTCACTACTAGTCGTCATTCATTGGCGTGTGGGGAGGCACACTTAAGGCCATGTAGAGACTGGTCTAGCTACTATTTCCATAGTCATTCGGGGTAGGACTGTAACAACCTGAGATTTTATGAGAATTATTCTTTTTAATTTTATTGATGTCTTGTATTGTACGCGACACCAAAATTAGCTTGTTCTATACGCAACACCGTATTATCTTGCAGTATACACAACACTATTCTTGGCTCGTGTTATACACAATTTCAAGTTCATTTTGTATAATTTATTCTACGCAACATTAAGTATGGATTTTGTTTAATGTATAAATGAAATAAGTTTTGATTATGTTATACGCAACACCAAACGGAGCTTTCACTACACGCATCCCTGACTTGGCTTTCATTACACACAATAAAGACCTTCTTCGATAGCGTGTGAAGTACGCAATACCGAGTTTCACGAAACGATATATTATTATAATATTATTATGAACTAGCCCTTATGAATAGTAATACCCACTTTTTGAAATTTTATAAATTTTATCTTTCAAAATGGACTTCATTTTGGGATTCAGAATATCGAAATTAGCCTACAGTGAAATTTTGTTATTTTTCTGAAAACTTTCAATTTTTGATGAATAGTGAAAACACTGGGATACTATTTAAAAACCGCCTTTTATTTAAATAATTATTTATTTTATTCAAATTTATTTTAGGTATAAATTGATAGATAATACCTATATAAGTTCAATTTAATTCATTGGAGTCATTTTATAATAATTTTAGATATATAAAAAATTTATTGAACTTTTCACCGTCTTTTACCCACCTCCTAGGAGAATTTGAAAATTTACATAAAACTTAATTTTACCGCTTCTGTGAGTAGAATTTTGAAAATCCGAGAGACGCAGTTAATATCAAGGAGTAAAATGTGGTTCAACAAGATAAAAATAATTTTTGGTGAATAGTAACTTTTTACTTTTATTTACCATGGTTAAAAGTAAATAGGGTAATTAAGGGTAAAAATGATATTATTATTACACTAACACATGTCCTAATTTTATTGGATAAGTGTATTTCGACCAAAAACAACCTTAGAAACAGAATATTACCCTTTAGGTCCAATTGGGTTAGATTAGGACACTTATTATTATTTTATTTAAAAAAGATTTAAAATAGTTAAAATCAAAGTTTAATAACTAAAACATTTTTAATATAGGGTTAAAAATAAGATAAGTTCAACTATAAATATTAATTAGAAAGATAATACTATTTCCTACCTAATGGTATTTTATTTATAATTTTTAGACATTAAATAATTTAATTTATTTATGACACAATGATGATGTAGTAATTACCTTATTAATGAAATATTAACATAATTGATGTTATAAATACCCAAATAAATGTAATTTTAGACTTTTTATGAATTCCAATAATTTTCAAGGTTAATATGACATGTTATTATTGATTAAATTAACTTTTTTTGAACTAATAATGCTGTTATGAGTTTCACAAAAATCAATTACCAAATAGTTTCAAAATTGACATAAAATAGTTTTTAAAACAAATATTATATTATTAATTGTTATTTTATTCCTAAAAATCTAAGGTTCAGCCAAATTAATTATATAAGGTTATATATATTAATAACTAACCACTTGGGGTTCGTTTGTCTTGTTATAGTAAGTTTATTAACCATATAGTGTAAGAAAACAAGAAGATGTGTAAAATTTAAATTATTTAACATAGAGTTAAATCTAAATGATAAGGTTATATTATTAACCTAAACTTGTATAAAACCTATTGGTTGAGATTATTTCGACCCATCCCCACTTTAGCTTTGAAATAAGTCTATTTGGAGCTATTATAAACCGAATATGACTTTATTATAAAATAATATTTTAAGTTTTTTCAAAGGTGCCCCTCTCCTCCCTTATAAAAAGGGCACCCCTTCCCTCTTATCTTCACAACATTTTGAGCCTTGAATCTTGGAAAACCCCTGCCAATTCTTCTTCTACGCCTCTATAGTTATATCATAGAGGTTCTGGTCTTCTCAAAAGACTAACTCTAGTGCCTAAGAAGGTGTTTAAAGGAGGTGTGTCAAGGCAGAGGTAATCTCTTCTACCGACTCATTCAAGTTTCTTTCTTCTTCTACTTCCTCTTCTTTAGTTGTTTCATTATAAAGTAATAACATAAGTATTACTTTTATACTGATATATTATTATAAATATGAAACAACACTATTTCACCTTCTATCCATCCTATGGAAAACGAAATCACCATGCGTGCGTACGTACGGAATATCGTCTCCACGCCGTGGTGTAATCAGTTTTTTCACCACCACCTTACTTGGATGGGTATAATGGTGTAAAGAATAACTATATATGATTATTATATAATCATACTGATTCTATGATATTATAACATCCACTATAATTACATTCAATAAATATGGGAATGATATCATCGCTCGTGCGTACGTACAGATTACCGTCTCCACGATGCAATGAGATTCATTCTCCATGTTAACCACTCAAGAATGATTATAAAGTATATATAATGAATAATAATGTAATATATTACAAGATAATGCTACTGGATTTATCAATATACATATATATGTGTCATCTACTTACATCCATTAAAGTCAATAAGGAAAAGATAATAGTGTGCATGCGTATGTACGGCCTACCGTCTCCATGAACGGAGTATTTAATTTCATTTATCTATCTATTATATATATATATACTGAATATATATGATATATAAATCATGATTTACATTATTTAATTAATTAAATCATGATATATGTAATAATTATATCAAGAACAACAAGTCCAAACACGTATGATAAATACAACGATTTTACCCAAAACGCTGTTTTAACATGGAATTTAAAAAAGAACGGGTAATATAAAGTAATAAGTGAACAATTTATGATATCATAACAATGAATATGATTCTTTAATAATTCAATGATATTATTAAAATCATTATATATAAGGTTTGGATACGTATGAAGCATATCGGACCTAAGGTAAGGGATAACTTTTCCAATCTCGTTCTTATATGAGATTGTTTATTCGTAACTATATACTGGGGTTATATTTATCATCCACGTCCATGTTTTCTAAAAATGAATTCATGTATGTTTAAAGTCCTTTTACCTATTTTTTACTTTTACTACATGGTATATAAGGAATATTTCTTTTGTTTACAATACGAGGTACATTTTGACTTTTCCGACAAAAGTACAAGGAGAATATATTTTTTAACTTATACGGCATGAATGGACTTTTACGGTTTCATAACACCTTATTTTCATGAAGTATACTCTACAATATTTCATGTTAATTTTCAATAAAATCCTTTTATTTTAAAATTTCATTTAATTTTGTGAAAATAAAATGATTTTTAAGAAGAAAGGATATTTTCCTTAAGAATTATTTTAAAGTGTTTTATCAAAACCATTTTCCATATAAGATGACATTATTTCATATGTGTATGTTTCAAGTAAAAAATCTCTATGATTTACATGGTTTCACTTTTCTTTGGATGAAATGATATCCATTTGTTTTATATGGATTATGTTATGATGGTATGATGTTTATGAAACCCATTTTTATTCTTTGGGTTATGATGAATGATTTATGTTTATGTTGTGGCACAAGTAAGAATGATTTCATTATGAGATGGGTGGGATCTATATCTCCCTCCGATGCATTGGGTAAAGAATTATATCTCATGAGATAGACATGGATGGAATAGAAAGTTAATATGGTTCAGTGATACCGGACTGGAACAAGGAGTGTACTAGATTCAGAAAGGGTCTTTGTCCACTAAGATGGTCTTGGAAGTAATTCCTTGGCTACTATGGAAATCATATCATGTTATTAATGGTTTTCCACAATTAAATGTTTTATTACCATGATATTTTATCATGATTTATGTTCCCTTAGGATATATTCCTTACGTACTTCCAAGATTTATGTCTTTTCTCAAGATTTTGATGTTAAGATTTTATGTTCAAGTTTTTTTCATTCAAATGTTTATGGATTGTTTCATGTTCTCTATGTTTACCCTTACTAAGCATTTGAGATCACCCTTTTTATGTTTTATTTTCCCTAGGATATAAAGAAGGGTTTTAGGTAAGAAAACTAAAAGGGGAAGATCTTTATGGGAGATGTTGAAGATCTTTCACCATGATTAGAAGATTACGTTCTGAGTTTCCAAAGACACTAAACTAATACGGTCATTGGGCATATGTTTTTATCATGTATTAAGTATTCTACAAAATTAATGTAATGTCCATGTACGTCAAGGTTTGGGGTCTCTACAATTGGTATCAGAGAAAAGGTTTAATTAACCTTTGGAAACTAGGATGTGAAAACTTTAGTGATATCCCTAGAGATATTTCTACGGTATGTCTAGGGATGTCCCTACGGATAAGTATATGTATAAGTTATAGTCCTAGAATTTCGATAATGATCTTAGAATTTAACCTAATATGTTAGATATTGACGGTAATCCTCCTTTATTATGTTGTTTTCCTTAGCATGATTTTTTCCTCTCACGCTATTCTTTTTGGGATTTAGAAAATCACTAGAAATGGGAAGATTCACGATAATAGAGGATATGATGGACAATGGAATGATATTCTTCATGAGCAACCAAATGAAACTGGATTTGGAAGTCTAAACATCGTTGTTATGCCTAATCAGCAATCTCATAATATGATCAATAATCTCAACTTTGGTAAGTTTCCTGACTCAGCTAATAAGAGAAAGATGCAGTTTCATGATGATCATATAGGAAATAAAGTTAAATTTCTATCATGTAAATCATGTGGGAAGAGGCATCAAGGAGAATGTTTTAAAAGAACTGGAAGATGCTTTGGGTGCGGAAAAGAAGGACACAAATCCAGTAAGTACAAAGGAAAGGGTTCAGTTAACACGATGGAGAAGGATAATGGTATTGCTACGACATCAACAATGATTAGATGTTTTAAATGTGGAATGTATGGGCATTTTTCAAACCAATTCCCTAAGGTAAAATCTCATGAAGAGAATCAGAATGGTCATATGGTTGGTATTTATGTGGATGATGATGAGGAGACTACAAATGATATATGATATGAAAGAAGTGTTGAAGCTTGGTTAATGGTTTAAGAAGGTAGTGGAATGATTTATGTTTATCAATAGTTATGTTGTATAGGTAATGGTGCTATGGAATAAAGACACATCTAAGGATTGTTACACTATTGTTTTTCTAAATTATTAGAAAGTATATGTTGAATGGTACCAGTAACCATTAAAGGTTATTCAGATATTTTTGGAAAGTAGACTATATCCGAATAATGAATGGATAAATAGATAACGAGATGTTTGATAGTATTAATGAGTTCATGACTGATATAAGGACAAAGTGATATCATGGTTTGAGTATATAGAAATTTTGGGATTTTGGTATGTGGAAAGAGTTAACTTTTGACAGAATTCATGTTTTCACTAAGGTTCTAGGGTAATTCATGTTTCAAAAGAATACATGATTAAGGTATTCACATGTTTTGAATGTGACCAACAAGATATATCTTTTGATATATGGGGGATAAATGATGGTATTCACGTGCTTGTTGTGTGACCTATCAAGTAATAATTTTCTTTATACTATAAGATTGGACAGATGTATTTTGGATAAGCCTAAATATTGGAATGGATTATGATGGACATCAGATAGTATTGTTTAAGGATGGAAATTTTTGTTATAATAGTATTGTTTTAGAAAAAGAACAACCCGTAGGACGGGTGACAACCCATCGTTTCGGAAAATGCTGTGGGAATCGAACCCACAACTAAAGTGTGACGGGCCTTTATTACATACCACTAGCCTACAGGAAGTCCCTAGTTAGTAGAAACCAGTTTTATTTTATTAAGCGGTATGATAGATGAAGTATAAGTCCATTTTTGGAATCATATCTGATTAACCTCACCATAAATGGACTTATGTATATTTGATAACTTTTGATAACCTTTTGTTTGGGACAGATGGAATGACCCATCATTCTATCACAGGATCTTCTAACACTTCACGAATGAAAAATTCAACTTCTTTTCTTTAAAAGATGAAGTGGAAATTGTACAAGGCACGAACAATGGTGAGATTATACCGAAATAAAGTAAGTATTTCTTTTAATTCAAATTCATCAAATTTAGGAAAATGATCTTGAAAACCAAAAAAAAATCCCAGTTCCCTTATATCTGATAAATTAGATGGTACCTTAAATCATCACAAATTTACAGCTATATAATTAATGGGTTTTTCATAACCATGTTCTCTACCACTCTCCATTAGAACTTGATAGTTATATTTCTCTTCCATATCCATATTTTCACCTATGTTATCCTATGTGGAAACCCAGTAATGAGTTAGTTTGGTTAACCGTTACATTTCATACGTTAGTTTTTTGAAGTTATGTTTTGGTATTCCTTTTTATGATGTGGGTTTCTATGTAAGAAACTTTTATGTAGTAAACCATTTATAACCCCGACGAATTTCGTGGGTGAAATTCATTTTAAGGGGGGTAGAATGTAACAACCCGAGATTTTATGGGAATTATTCTTTTTAATTTAATTGATGTCTTGTGTTGTACACGAAACAAAAATTATCTTGTTCTATACGCAAAACCGTATTATCTTGCAGTATACACAACACTATTCTTGGCTCGTGTTACACACAATTTCAAGTTCATTTTGTAGAATTTATTCTATGCAACATTAAGTATAGATTTTGTTTAATGTATAAATGAAATAAGTTTTGATTATGTTATACGCAACACCAAACAGAGATTTCACTACACACAGCCCTACCTTGGCATGTATTACATGCAATAAAGACCTTTTTCAATAGCGTGTGTAGTACGCAATACTGAGTTTCACTAAACGATATATTATTATAATATTATTATGAACTAGCTGTTATGAATAGTAATACCCACTTTTTAAATTTTATAAATTTTATCTTTAAAAATGGACTTCATTTTTGGATTCGGAATATCAAAATTAGCCTAGGGTGAATTTTTGGTATTTTTCTGAAAACTTTCAATTTTTGTTAAATAGTGAAAACACTGGGATACTATTTAAAAACTGACTTTTTATTTAAATAATTATTTATTTTATTTAAATTTATTTTAGGTAAAAATTGATACATAATACCTATATAAGTTCAATTTAATACATTGGAGTCATTTTATAATAATTTTATATATATAAAAATTTTATTGAACTTTTTACCGTCTTTTACCCACCACTTAGGAAAATTTGAAAATTTACATAAAACTTAATTTTACCACTTCTATGAGTGTAATTTCAAAAATCCGAGAGACATTATTAATATCAAGGAGTAAAATTTGGTTCAATAAAATAAAAATAATTTTTGGTGAATAGTATCTTTTTAATTTTATTTACCACAGTTAAAAGTAAATAGGGTAATTAAGGGTAAAAATGATATTGTTATTATAACGACCCACACTTTACATACATTGTTAATACTTCAAAATTGAATCACACTTATTACAACATATGACAAAACCACAAAGGACCGTATAGGTATAGTGTCTTTAGAAACTGGGAAACATAAACAACTAGTTCATAAATCTTCTACAGTGTCTCCCATTTATTTCATCATATCTAGGGTCCCTTTTAGCATATTCTACTTAATATCCATCTTCCTGACCTGGGGAAAAGAAAACATAAAAGGGTGAGCTCAAATGCTCAGCAAGGGAAAATAAAGGAAATAAAAATCATATCATATCTTTTTGAAAATCAAAACCTGCAAAAGAGATCATAATATCTTAACATGGAATAAATCATAGAAGTGAAAATGAGATCCCCAAAATCATAACATAAAACTTTAAACTTTGTGGCATGCACACATAATCATGGAAAATCATTTCTTGTTAGTCATGACTCATTGCCAAGACTATCTTAGTGGACAAAGTCCCTTTCTGAACCGAGTTCACTCCTCGTTTCAGTCCTGTATCACTGAACCGAAATAACCTTCCGTTCCAGCCATGTCTATCTCGTGAGATATAAAATCATTACCCAATGCATTGGAGGGAGATATAGGTCCCACCCATCTTATAATGAATCCTTTCTTATGTGTGCCACATAATCATAAAACATGCATCATCGCATAACACATGTAACAAAAATGGGATTCTTGAAACATCATGAAATCATAAATAAATTCATATATGATAAAGGAATTAATAAACATAATTCCATCACAACATAGTCAAACCAATGTAAAAATATGGATAGAAACAGAACCCTTTATTATCTTAGATGGAAAATAATTTTGATAAAACACTTGAATTGAATTCTTGAGTAAAATATCCTTTCTTCTTCAAAAATATTTTTCCTTTCATAACATGTCATACAACTTTAAAATAAAAGAAGTTGATTAAAAATAAACTTGAAAACTTGTAAAGGAAGCTTCTTTGATGTAATGTTTTAAAAATCCATTCATGCCGTATAAGTTAAAAAAAACATTCTTCGTACTTTTGTCGGAAAAGTCAAAAAGTACCTCGTACGGAAAAACGACAAAAGATTCCTTTCATATTCTTTACTAAAAACTCACCTAAGGGTAAAATTGGATTTAAACTATTTCAAGTGGATGGAAACAATATTACATATTGAGGGAACATGGATGTGGATGATAAAATACACCCTAGTAAATACTTACGAATAAACAATCTCGGATAAAAATGAGATTGTGATATTTCCCTTACCTTAGGTCCGATTTTCTTTGTTCGTGTCCGAAGCTCCTGTATAATGGTTTAAATAATGTTATTGACTTATTCCAGAATCATACATATTGATATGAGATCATATATGGTCATATTATTAGCTTCTTGTTAGTAATATTTCAATGTTACTTGTTACTCGGGTCTTTATAACTTTTTGTTCTTATGCGTGTTTTGTCGAATAAATTCTTATTCTTATCTCTAGGTTATAGATAATTCATTTCCAGAATGGTATTAGTGTATTATATACCATATTCATTCATTCAATTCATTTATATAATCATTATGAAATGAAGATCATGTAGAACGAGTCGCATCACATCGTGGAGACGGTATTCCGTACGTACGCACGAGTGATGATATCGTTCCTATGATCGTGGAATTGTATTGGAGTATATATATATATTATTTCAGTATTAATATTACTTAATAATAATCATATATAGTTACTTATTACACCATTATACCCATCCTTGTAAGGTGATGGTGGAAAATAGATTACACCACGGCGTGGAGACGGTATTCCGTACGTACGCACGCGCGGTGATTTCATTTTTCCGTAGGATGGATAGAAGGTGAATTAGGGTTGTTTCATATTTATAATAACATATCAGTATGTAAGTAATACTGATGTTATTACTTTATCATGAAACAACTAAAGAAGAAGAAGTTGAAGAAGAAAGAAATTGAAAAGATCGGTAATGGATATTACCTCTTCTTTGGAACGCCTTTTTGAATCCTCCACTTAAGGAACTAAGATTGGTCTTTGGAGAAGACCAGGACCTCTAGGATTATTCTAGGGAAGTGGAGAAGGGAAAATGGCAGGGGTTGGCCGAGCTTGAGTGCTCAAATTGGTGTGAGGAGGAGGGGGAGGAGGTGCCCTTTTATAAGGGAGGAGAGGGGCACCTTAGGAATATCTCAAAATATTATTTTATATTAAAGTCAAAATCGGTTTATAATGGTTCAAAAGGGTCTTATTTCGAAGCCAAAGTGGGGATGGGTCGAAATCCTATCAACCAATAGAATTTAGACAAGTTTAGGGTATTATTTTAACCTTATCAATTAGATTTAACTCTAAGTTAAATAATTTAACTTTTACCATGACTTTTTGTTTTCTTTCACTATATGGTTAATAAACTTACTATAACATGCCAAACGAACCCCAAATTGTTTATTATTAAAATATATATCCTTATCTAAGTCATTTGGCCGAACCTTAGATTTTTAGGAATAAAATAACAATTAATAATATAATATTTTATTTAAAAACTATTTTGTGTCAATTTTGACACTATTTGATATATGATTTTTGTCAAAGTCATAACAGAATTATATGTTCGAACCAAGTTGATTAAATCAATAATAATATATCATAGTAACCTAGAAAATTAGTGGAATTAATAAAAAGTCTCAAATTACATTTATTTTGGTATTTATATTATCAATTTTGTCAATATTTCATTAATAAGATAATTACTGCATCATATTTGTGTCATAAATAAATTAAATTATTTGATGTCTAAAAATTACAAATAAAATACCATCATGTAGGAAATCTTTTTAGCTTTCTAATGAATATTTACAATCTAATTTATCTTATGTATAACCCTATATTAAAAATGATTTACTTATTAAACTTTGATTTTAACTATTTTAACCCTTCTTTAAATAAATTAATAATAAATGTCCTAATCTAATCCAAGTGGGCCTAAATGGTCATATTTTATTCCTAAGTTTGTTTTTGGTCGAATTACACTTGTCCAATAGAATTAGGACATGTGTTAGGGTAATATTAATATCATAATTACCCTTAGTTACCCTATTTACTATTAACCGCGGTAAAAATAGTAAAAAGTTACTATTCACCAAAAAATTATTTTCATCTCATTGAACCAAATTTTAGTCCTTGATATTAACCGTGTCTCTCGGATTTTTGAAATTCCATTCACAGAAGCGGTAAAATTAAGTTTTATGCAAAATTCAGTTTTTAACCTACCACTTAGTGGTTTCACTATTCATCAAAAATTGAAAGTTTTCAGAAAAATACCAAAATTTCGACCTAGGCTAATTTCGATATTCTGAGTCCAAAAATGAAGTCCATTTTGAAAAATAAAATTTATAAAATTTCAAAAAGTGGTTATTACTATTCATAACGGCTAGTTTTAATAGCATATTGTTGTTTAGTGAAACTCGGTATTGCGTACGACGCAAGCTATCGAGGAAGGTCGCGATTGCGTGTAAAGCAAGCCAAGAAAGTGTTGTGTAGAAAAAGATTCCTTTGATGATTTATATAACATAAAAGTCTCGGGTGTTACATTCTACCCCCCTTAAAAAGAATTTCGCCCTCGAAATTCGTCACTTTGCAACAAACAAATGAGGATACTTCTCCCTCATCATATCCTCAAGCTCCCATGTAGCTTCTTCAAGTTGGTGGTTTCTCCATAAAACTTTCACCAAGCGAGTGGTCTTGTTTCGTAGGACTTTTTCGCTACGATCCAGAATCTCTATCGGTTGTTCTTCATAAGAAAGATCTTGCTCCAGTGGTACAACTTCTGAGCTGAGTACATGTGAAGGATCTGGTATGTACTTTCTCAGGAGAGATACATGGAACACATCGTGAACTTGAGAGAGATTCGGTGGAAGCGCCAATCGGTAAGCTACCTTCCCAACACGATCCAGTATTTCAAAAGGACCGATATATCTAGGGCTCAACTTCCCCTTCTTTCCAAATCTCATAACCCTCTTCCAGGGAGATATTCGTAAGAACACTTTATCACCCACTTCAAACTCTAGGTCTTTTCTTCGGTTGTTGGCATAACTTTTCTGTCGACTCTGAGCTGCTCTTATGTGTTGTTGAATAGATCTGACCTTTTCTGCCATTTCATCAACGAGATCAGGTCCTAATAGCTTTCTTTCCCCAACTTCATCCCAGCAAGTTGGAGTCCTGCATTTCTTTCCATAGAGAGCTTCATAAGGAGCCATCTGAATACTGGAGTGAAAGCTATTATTATAAGAAAATTCCACCAAAGGTAGGTGTTGATCCCAACCTCCTTTGAAATCCATAGAGCAAGCTCTCAACATATCTTCTAGGGTTTGAATTGTTCTCTCAGACTGACCGTCTGTCTGGGGATGATAAGCAGTGCTGAAACTCAACTCTGTATCCAGAGTATGCTGAAGACTTCTCCAGAACTTCGAGGTAAATCTCGGATCTCGATCAGATATAATAGAAAGTGGTACTCCATGCAATCTTACCACTTCCTTTACATATATCTTGGCAAGCTGATCTAGAGAGAAATCATCTCTAATAGCAATGAAGTGTGCAGACTTTGTAAGACGATCAACTATGACCCAGATAGCATTATTGCCTTTGGATGTTTTAGGAAGTCCTGTGACAAAGTCCATAGTGATGTTTTCCCATTTCCATTCGGGTATGGGTAATGGTTGTAACATCCCCTTAGACTTCTGTCTCTCAGCTTTAACTTGTTGACAAACCAAGCATCGAGAGACATATTCAGCAACATCTCTTTTCATGCCATCCCACCAGAAGTACTCTTTCAGGTCCCTATACATCTTCGTGCTTCCAGGATGAATAGAGAATGAAGAACTATGAGCCTCATCCAGCAGCTCTTTCTTTAATTCGGGGATGGGAGGAACACAAACCCGATTCCTGAACTTTATTGTCCCATCACAATCAAGGTTGAATTCAGGAACATTTCTCACCTTCTTTTGTAACTCGACATCTTCTTTCTGTGCCTCTTTAATCTTCACATGTATAGATGGTTGAACATTCATTTGAGAAAGATAAGATTTTTCCCCTTCCATTATAATTCCAAGATCCATCCTTTGTAAATCCATAAATATTGGATCTTTTGTGATCCTCATCATGGATAAACTAGCATGGTCTTGTCGACTTAATGCATCTGCCACCTTGTTTGCTTTCCCAGGGTGGTAATGGATTGAGCAGTCATAATCCTTAATCAGCTCCAACCATCTTCTTTGGCGCATATTCAGCTCCTTTTGTGTGAAAATATACTTTAAACTTTTATGATCAGTATAAATATCACACCTTTCACCATAAAGGTAATGCCTCCAAATCTTTAATGCAAAGATTACCGCAGCCAACTCCAAATCATGTGTTGGGTAATTTTGTTCATGGATTTTCAACTGTCGTGAGGCATAAGCTATCACCATATCATTTTGCATAAGAACACACCCCAATCCCTTCTTGGATGCATCACTGTAGATCACAAACCTTTCTCCACTACAAGGCAGTGTGAGCACAGGTGCACTGGATAACCTTCTTTTCAACTCCTTGAAATTCTCTTCACATTCCTCTGTCCAGACAAACTTAACTCCTTTCCGAGTCAACTTGGTGAGTGGATTAGATAATCGTGAAAAATCTTTTACAAAACGTCGATAATATCCAGCCAAACCAAGAAAACTTCAGATCTCAGTTACTGTTGTTGGTCTTGACCATCTTTCGATAACCTCTGTTTTTGCTGGATCCACAGATATCCCCTCTTTTGAGATTATATGACCCAAAAATGCAACTTTTTGAAGCCAAAATTCACACTTGGTAAATTTGGCATAAAGCTTCTCTTTTCTCAGGGTCTTCAATATAATTCTCAAGTGATCTTCATGCTCTTCCTTGCTCTTTGAATAGACAAGAATATCGTCTATAAAGACTACCACAAATTGATCAAGATAGTCTCTAAAGACTCTATTCATTAGATCCATGAAGATAGGAGGGGCATTAGTAAGACCAAATGGCATCACTATAAATTCATAGTGTCCATACCTTGTACGGAAAGCCGTCTTTGGTATATCCTCCCTTTTGACCCTTAATTGATGATACCCTGAACGAAGATCAATCTTGGAAAAGTATTGAGCTCCGCGTAGTTGGTCAAATAAGTCATCAATGTGTGGGAGAGGATATTTGTTCTTGATAGGGATCTTGTTAAGTTCTCGATAATCAATGCAGAGTCTCATTGATCCATCTTTCTTCTTAACAAATAGAACAGGTGCTCCCCAAGGTGACGCACTAGGGCGTATGAATCCCTTATCAAGATTCTCTTGGAGTTGCTTCTTCAATTCCTACAACTCAATTGGGGCCATTCTATAAGGTGTCTTTGAAATAGGCAAAGCACCCGGTACGAGTTCTATTGAAAACTCAACTTCACGATTTGGTGGAAGACCCGGCAATTCCTCCGGAAAGACATCATCAAACTCCCGTACCATGGGCATATTCTTAATCGTGAGTTTCTCAGCAACCATTTGAGATAAATAACCTTCATTTAGTGGAATCAATACCCATAAGATGGAAGAAATTTCCACTGGAAGATTATGTTCATCCTTGCATTGATAGACGATCGTAGGTTGATCTGGAATATGAAATGTGACTTCCCTTCTTTGGCAATTGATATGAGCTCCATGTAGAGAAAGCCAATCCATGCCAAGAATCACATCAAATTCCACTAAAGGAAGGATCACAAGATTTGCAGGAAGCACTTTCCCACAAACTTCGATCGGAGAAGAATTATAAACTTTTGATGCGATTGATGTGCCATTAGGTGTTGTCACAGCTAACTCAACATCTAATTGTTGAGGTAGTACGGTGATACCCTTAGAAAAGTCTTCAGAAATAAAAGAGTGGGTGGATCCATAATCAAATAAAACATTTGCTACTTTAGAGTGGATGGTAAGTGTACCTTTCACCACATCGTTATCGTACTCCACATCGCTGATAGAAATTGCATGTGACTTTCCTTTGTCTTTAGCCTTAAGAGTTTGTTGACGTCGACCATCATCATCAACCCTTGGATTTGGGCATTGATTGGCATAATGCCCCATCTCCTTGCACTTGAAACATTGAAGTGTAGTAGGTTCATTCTGTGTATCCCTTCCTTTGTTTGCATCATTAGACATCTTCTTCCCATTATCACGGCATTCAAATGCCCGATGACCTTCCTTTCCACATTTAAAACATTTACTTGTCCCTTTAAGACAACTCCCTCCATGTTTCTTTCCACACTTTGAGCATAAGGGAAAGTTCATCTTCTTTTCCGTGTGCTCTTTAGATTTTTCTTTGAATTCCATCTTCCTCTTCTTATCAAACCCATGTGACTGATGGGTTACTCCAATCTCCATCTCGACTTTGAGAGCACATCGAACGATTTCTTCGTAGCTATTGAAGTCCCTTATGGCTAACGCCCTTCGAAGACTTGGTTTTAAGCCACTAAAGAATCGATCGATCTTACTCTCAGGTTGGATAATAATACCAGAAGCGTACCTTGCAAGTCTTGTAAAATTTGCTTCATAGGTACTAACAGATTCATCATCCCTTTGCTTCAGTTCAAGGAACTCTTTCTCCATCTTTGTTCGGAGAATACGAGGGAAGTACTTATTGAAAAATAAGTTCTTGAACTCGTCCCATTCCATAGACTCAATTTCATCCCTTTGCCTCGTATTCTTAACAAGATTCCACCATTGATCCGCATCTCCTTCCAAACGATACACTGCTAGGATGACTTTATCATGCTCAGAACATTGAAGAACTGAAAATATCTTTTCAGTAGTACTAATCCATTGTTCAGCAACTAATGGATCAGTAGACCCGCTGAAAGATGGTGGACGCTGCCTCATGAAGGATTCAACAGAATGTTGCTCCCTTCTTTGTTCGTTTGGAAATCCTGCATGATTCATAGCTTGAGAAAGTTGTGTGAGCATGGCTACAAGATTTTGCATTCCAGCTCCCATATCGTTTGGTTGCTCAGGGGGACAATCATTGCATTGCCCATCGCATTCCGCATTAACACGGTTCCTTCGGGTTCCAGCCATTGACTAAAACCAAGAAGAATAGTGTGAGCAACACTAATTATAATAGGAAACCACATAATTCAAGAATAAAATTTTCATGCTTAAGGTCTTATCCTAGGTTATTCAAGGCCATTTCTAAAATTGTGTTCTATGCTTAGACTTATCCTTAGGGTTATTACTAAGGCTTTCACATCCTAGTTTCCAAAGGTTGACTATACCTTTCCTCTAATACCAACTATAACGACCCACACTTTACATACATTGTTAATACTTCAAAATTGAATCACACTTATTACAACATATGACAAAACCACAAAGGACCGTATAGGTATAGTGTCTTTAGAAACTGGGAAACATAAACAACTGGTTCATAAATCTTCTACAGTGTCTCCCATTTATTTCATCATATCTAGGGTCCCTTTTAGCATATTCTACTTAATATCCATCTTCCTGACCTGGGGAAAAGAAAACATAAAAGGGTGAGCTCAAATTCTCAGCAAGTGAAAATAAAGGAAATAAAAATCATATCATATCTTTTTGAAAATCAAAACCTGCAAAAGAGATCATAATATCTTAACATGGAATAAATCATAGAAGTGAAAATGAGATCCCCAAAATCATAACATAAAACTTGAAACTTTGTGGCATGCACACATAATCATGGAAAATCATTTCTTGTTAGTCATGACTCATTGCCAAGACTATCTTAGTGGACAAAGTCCCTTTCTGAACCGAGTTCACTCCTCGTTTCAGTCCTGTATCACTGAACCGAAATAACCTTCCGTTCCAGCCATGTCTATCTCATGAGATATAAAATCATTACCCAATGCATTGGAGGGAGATATAGGTGCCACCCATCTTATAATGAATCCTTTCTTATGTGTGCCACATAATCATAAAACATGCATCATCGCATAACACATGTAACAAAAATGGGATTCTTGAAACATCATGAAATCATAAATAAATTCATATATGATAAAGGAATTCATAAACATAATTCCATCACAACATAGTCAAACCAATGTAAAAATATGGATAGAAACAGAACCCTTTATTATCTTAGATGGAAAATAATTTTGATAAAACACTTGAATTGAATTCTTGAGGAAAATATCCTTTCTTCTTCAAAAATATTTTTCCTTTCATAACATGTCATACAACTTTAAAATAAAAGAAGTTGATTAAAAATAAACTTGAAAACTTGTAAAGGAAGCTTCTTTTATGTAATGTTTTAAAAATCCATTCATGCCGTATAAGTTAAAAAAAACATTCTTCGTACTTTTGTCGGAAAAGTCAAAAAGTACCTCGTACGGAAAAACGACAAAAGATTCCTTTCATATTCTTTACTAAAAACTCACCTAAGGGTAAAATTGGATTTAAACTATTTCAAGTGGATGGAAACAATATTACATATTGAGGGAACATGGATGTGGATGATAAAATACACCCTAGTAAATACTTACGAATAAACAATCTCGGATAAAAATGAGATTGTGATATTTCCCTTACCTTAGGTCCGATTTGCTTTGTTCGTGTCCGAAGCTCCTGTATAATGGTTTAAATAATGTTATTGACTTATTCCAGAATCATACATATTGATATGAGATCATATATGGTCATATTATTAGCTTCTTGTTAGTAATATTTCAATGTTACTTGTTACTCGGGTCTTTATAACTTTTTGTTCTTATGCGTGTTTTGTCGAATAAATTCTTATTCTTATCTCTAGGTTATAGATAATTCATTTCCAGAATGGTATTAGTGTATTATATACCATATTCATTCATTCAATTCATTTATATAATCATTATGAAATGAAGATCATGTAGAACGAGTCGCATCACATCGTGGAGACGGTATTCCGTACGTACGCACGAGTGATGATATCGTTCCTATGATCGTGGAATTGTATTGGAGTATATATATATATATTATTTCAGTATTAATATTACTTAATAATAATCATATATAGTTACTGATTACACCATTATACCCATCCTTGTAAGGTGATGGTGGAAAATAGATTACACCACGGCGTGGAGACGGTATTCCGTACGTACGCACGCGCGGTGATTTCATTTTTCCGTAGGATGGATAGAAGGTGAATTAGGGTTGTTTCATATTTATAATAACATATCAGTATGTAAGTAATACTGATGTTATTACTTTATCATGAAACAACTAAAGAAGAAGAAGTTGAAGAAGAAAGAAATTGAAAAGATCGGTAATGGATATTACCTCTTCTTTGGAACGCCTTTTTGAATCCTCCACTTAAGGAACTAAGATTGGTCTTTGGAGAAGACCAGGACCTCTAGGATTATTCTAGGGAAGTGGAGAAGGGAAAATGGCAGGGGTTGGCCGAGCTTGAGTGCTCAAATTGGTGTGAGGAGGAGGGGGAGGAGGTGCCCTTTTATAAGGGAGGAGAGGGGCACCTTAGGAATATCTCAAAATATTATTTTATATTAAAGTCAAAATCGGTTTATAATGGTTCCAAAGGGTCTTATTTCGAAGCCAAAGTGGGGATGGGTCGAAATCCTATCAACCAATAGAATTTAGACAAGTTTAGGGTATTATTTTAACCTTATCAATTAGATTTAACTCTAAGTTAAATAATTTAACTTTTACCATGACTTTTTGTTTTCTTTCACTATATGGTTAATACACTTACTATAACATGCCAAACGAACCCCAAATTGTTTATTATTAAAATATATATCCTTATCTAAGTCATTTGGCCGAACCTTAGATTTTTAGGAATAAAATAACAATTAATAATATAATATTTTATTTAAAAACTATTTTGTGTCAATTTTGACACTATTTGATATATGATTTTTGTCAAAGTCATAACAGAATTATATGTTCGAACCAAGTTGCTTAAATCAATACTAATATATCATAGTAACCTAGAAAATTAGTGGAATTCATAAAAAGTCTCAAATTACATTTATTTTGGTATTTATATTATCAATTTTGTCAATATTTCATTAATAAGATAATTACTGCATCATCTTTGTGTCATAAATAAATTAAATTATTTGATGTCTAAAAATTACAAATAAAATACCATCATGTAGGAAATCTTTTTAGCTTTCTAATGAATATTTACAATCGAATTTATCTTATGTATAACCCTATATTAAAAATGATTTACTTATTAAACTTTGATTTTAACTATTTTAACCCTTCTTTAAATAAATTAATAATAAATGTCCTAATCTAATCCAAGTGGGCCTAAATGGTCATATTTTATTCCTAAGTTTGTTTTTGGTCGAATTACACTTGTCCAATAGAATTAGGACATGTGTTAGGGTAATATTAATATCATAATTACCCTTAGTTACCCTATTTACTATTAACCGCGGTAAAAATAGTAAAAAGTTACTATTCACCAAAAAATTATTTTCATCTCATTGAACCACATTTTAGTCCTTGATATTAACCGTGTCTCTCGGATTTTTGAAATTCCATTCACAGAAGCGGTAAAATTAAGTTTTATGCAAAATTCAGTTTTTAACCTACCACTTAGTGGTTTCACTATTCATCAAAAATTGAAAGTTTTCAGAAAAATACCAAAATTTCACCCTAGGCTAATTTCGATATTCTGAGTCCAAAAATGAAGTCCATTTTGAAAAATAAAATTTATAAAATTTCAAAAAGTGGTTATTACTATTCATAACGGCTAGTTTTAATAGCATATTGTTGTTTAGTGAAACTCGGTATTGCGTACGACGCAAGCTATCGAGGAAGGTCGCGATTGCGTGTAAAGCAAGCCAAGAAAGTGTTGTGTAGAAAAAGATTCCTTTGATGATTTATATAACATAAAAGTCTCGGGTGTTACAATTATTACCCTGGCACATGTCCTAATTATATTGGATAAGTTTAATTCGACCAAAAAAACCTTAGGAATAAAATATTACCCTTTAGGTCCACTTGGATTATATTAGGACACTTATTATTATTTTATTTTAAAAAGAGTTAAAATAGTAAAAATCAAAGTTTAATAACTAAAAAATATTTAATATAGGGTTACACATAAGATAAATTCTACTATAAATATTCATTAGAAAGATAAAAATATTTCCTACCTAAGGGTATTTTATTTATAATTTTTAGACATTAAATAATTTAATTTATTTATGACACAATTATGATGTAGTAATTACCTTATTAATGAAATATTAACATATTTGATGTTATAAATAACCAAATATATGTAATTTCGACTTTTTATGAATTAAAATAATTTTATAGGTTAATATGACTTGTTATAATAGATTACATTAACTTTTTTAGAACTAAAAATACAGTTATTATTTTCACAAAAATCAATTACCAAATAGTGTCAAAATTGACATAAAATAGCTTTTAAAACAAATATTATATTATTAATTGTTATTATATTCCTAAAAATCTAAGTATTGTCAAAATTAATTATATAAGGTTATATATATTAATAATTAACCACTTGGGGTTTGTTTGGCTGGTTATAATATGTTTATTAACCATATAGTGTAAGAAAACAAGAAGACACGGTAAAAGTTAAATTATTTAACTTAGAGTTAAATCAAAATGATAAGGTTAAATTAGTAACCTAAACATGTATAAAACCTATTGGTTGACATTCTTTCGACCCATAAACACTTTATTTTATAAATAAATCAATTTGGAGATATTATAAACCGAATATGACAATATTATAAAATAGTATTTTATGTTTTTCCAAAGGTGTCCATCTCCTCCCTTATAAAAAGGGAACCCCTTCCCTCTTCTATTCAAACCATTGTGAGCCTCGAAGCTCGGCCATCCCCTGACAATTATTCTTCTAAACCTCTCTAGTTATATCATAGAGGTTATGGTCTTCTCAAAATACCAACTCTAGTTCCCTAATAGGGAGTTTAAAAGAGGTGTGTCGAGGAAGAGGTAATCTCTTCTACCGACTCTTTCATGTTTCTTTCTTATTCTACTTCCTCTTATTTAGTTGTTTCATTATAAAGTAATAACATCAGTATTACTTATATACTGATATTTTATTATAAATATGAAACAACCCTATTTCACCTTCTATCCATCCTATGGAAAACTAAATCACCGCACGTGCGTACATACGGAATATCGTCTCCACGCCGTGGTGTAATCAGTTTTTCCACCACCACCTTACTTGGATGTGTATAATGGTGTAAATAATAACTATATGTGATTATTATAAAATCATACCAATTCTAATATATTATATCATCCACTCCAATTCCATTAAATAAATATGGGAACGATATCATCGCTCGTGCATACGTACGGATTACCGTCTCCACGACGCGATGAGATTCGTTCTCCATGTTAACCACTCAAGAATGATTATAAAGTATATATAATGAATAATAATGTAATACATGAAATTATAAATCTAATGGATTTATGAATATACATATATATATATCAACAACTTACTTCCATTCAAGTCAATAAGGAAAAGAAAACAGCGCTCAAGTGTACGTGCGGCCTACTGTCTCCATAAACGGTGTCTTTCATTTCATTTATCTATATATTATTTATATATATATATACCGAATATATATGATATATTAATCATTATTTACATTATGGAAATAATTAAATCATGATATAAGTAATAATAATATCAAGAACAACAAGTCCAAACACATATGATAAATAAAATGATTTTACCCAAAACGCTGCTTTAACATGGAATTTACAAAAGAATGGGTAATATAAAGACATAATTGAACCATTTATGATATCATAACAATGAATATGATTCTGTAATAAGTCAATGACATTATTTAAATCACTATATGGGAGGGTCATATACGTACTAAGCATATCGGACCTAAGGTAAGGGATAATTTTTCCAATATCGTTCTTATCCGAGATTTTTTATTCGTAAGTATTTATTGGGGTTATATTTATCATCCATGTCCCTATTTTCTAAAAATGGATTCATGTATTTTTAGAGTCATTTTTATCCAATTTTTTACTTTTAATACATGGTATGTAAGGAATCTTTCTTTTGTTTACCATACGAGGTACATTTTGACTTTTCCGACAAAAGTACGAGGAGAATATTTTTTTAACTTATACGGCATGAGTGGACTTTTACGGTTTCATAACGCCTTATTTTCATGAAGTTTATTCTAAACTATTTCATGGTTATTTTCAATAAAATCTTTTTCTTATAAAATTTTGTGGCATTTTGTGAAAAGAAAATTATTTTTAAGAAGAAACTATATTTTCATCAAGAATTCTTTTCAAGTGTTTTATCAAAACCATTTTCCATCTAAGATGGCATTATTTCATATGTGTATGTTTCAAGTATAATATCTCTGTGATTTACATGGTTTCAATTTTCATATAATGAAATTATATCCATTTTTTATATGGATTATGTAATGATGGGATGATTTTTATGAATCCCATTTTTATTTTTTTGGTTATGATGAATGATTTATGTTTATGTTGTGGCACAAGTAAGAATGATTTCATTATGAGATGGGTGGGACCTATATATCCCTCCAATGCATTGGGTAAAGATTTATATATCATTAGATAGACATTTATGGAATGGTAAGTTAATCCGGTTCAGTGATACAGGACTGGAACGAGGAGTGAACTCGATTCAGAAAGGGACTTTGTCCACTAAGATGGTCTTTGCAGTAATGCCTTGGCTACTATGGAAATCATATCATGTGATAAATGGTTTGCCACAATTAAATGTTTTATTCCCATGATATTTTGTCATTATTGATGTTCCCTTATGATATATTCCTTACGTACTTCCAAGATTTATGTCTTTGCTCAAGATTTTGATGTTTAGATTTTATATTCAAGTTTTTTTCATTCAAATGTTTATGGATTGTTTTATGTTCTCTATGTTTACCCTTACTGAGCATTTGATCTCAACCTTTTTATATTTTATTTTCCCTAGGATATAAAGAATGATTTTAGGTAAAAACCCAAAAGGGGAAGATCTTTATGGGAGATATTGAAGATCTTTCACCATGATTAGAAGATTATGTTCCGAGTTTCCAAAGACACTAAACTAATACGGACTTTGGGCATCTGTTTTTGTCATGTATTAAGTATTCCAAAAAAGTAATGTAATGTCCTTGTACGTCATGGTTTGGGGTCTCTATAATTGGTATTAAAGAGAAGGTTTAGTTAACATTTGGAAACTAAGATGTGAAAACTTTAGTGAAATACCTAGATATATTTCTAAGGTATGTATAGGGATGTCCCTAAGGATAAGTATATGTATAGGTTATAGTCCTAGAATTATGGTAACGATCTTATAATTTAACCTAATATGTTAGATATTGATGGTACTCCCCCTTTATTATGTTGTTTTCCCTAGCATGATTTTTTCCTCTCACGCTATTCTTTTTGGGTTTTAGAAAATGGCTGAAAATATGAAGATTCATGATAATGGAGGATATGATGGACAATGGAATGATATTATTCATGAGCAACCAAATAAAATGCGATTTGGAAGTCCAAACATCGTTATTATGCCTAATCAGCAATCTCATAATATGATCAATAATCTCAGCTTTGGTAAGTTTCCCGACTCAGCATATAAGAGAAAGATGGAGTTTCATGATGATCATAGAGGAAAGAAAGTTCAATTTCTCTCATGTAAATCATGTGGGAAGAGGCATCAATGAGATTGCTTCAAAGGAACTGGAAGGTGCTTTGGGTACAGAAAAGAAGGACAAAAATATAGTAAGTGCAAAGGAAAAGGTTCATTTAACACCATGGAGAACGATAATGGTATTGCTACAACATCAACAATGATTAGATGTTTTAAATGTTGAATGTATGGGCATTATGTAAACCAATGCCCTAAGGGAAAATCTCATGAAGAGAATCAGCATGGTCTAATAGGTAGTATTTATGTGGATGATGATGAGGATACTATAAATGATATATGAGATGAAAGAAGTGTTGAAGCATGGTCAATGGTTTAATTTGGTAGTGGAATTATTTATGTTTATCAAGAGTTTTGTTGTATAGGTAATGATACTATGGAATAAAGACACATCTAAGGATTGTTACACTGTTGTTTTTCCTAAAGTATTTGAAATTATATGTTGAATGGTACTGGTAACCATGAAAGGTTATTCAGATATTTTTTGAAAGTAGATGATATTCTCATAATGAATGGATAAAAAGATAATGAGATGTTTGATAGTATTAATGAGCTCATGACTGATATAAGGACAAAGTGATATCATGGTTTGAGTATATAGAAATTTTGGGATTTTGGTATGTAGAAAGAGTTAACTTTTGATAGAATTCATGTTTTCACTAAGGTTATATGGTAATTCATGTTTCAAAAGAATACATGATTAAGGTATTCACAAGTTTGGAATGTGACCAACAAGATATATCTTATGATATATGGGGGATAAATGATGGTATTCACGTGCTTGTTATGTGACCTTTCAAGTAATCATTTTATTTATACTCCGAGATTGGACAAATGTATTTTGGATAAGCCTAAAGATTGAAATGGATTATCTTGGACATAAGATAGTATTGTTTAAGGCTATAACTTTTTGTTAAAATAATATTGTTTTAGAAAAAGGACAACCCATCGCGTCGGACAAGGATGTGGGAATCGAAACCACAACTGATGTGTGATAGGCCTTTATCGCATACTACTAGCCTACAGGAATTCCCTGGTTAGTAGAAACTAGTTTTATTTTATTAAGTGGTATGATATATGAAGTATAAGTCCATTTTTTGAATCATGTACGATTAACCTCACCATAGATGGACTTATGTATATTTGATAACTTTTGATAACCTTTTGTTTGGGAGAGATAGAATGACCCATCATTCTATCACAGCATCTGCTAACACTTCACGAAGGAAAAATTCAACTTCATTTCTTTATAAGATGAAGTGGAAATTGTTCAAGGCACGAACAATGGTGAGATTATACCGAAATAAAGTAAGTATTTCTTCTAATTAAAATTCTTCAACTCTAGGAAAATGATCATGAAAACCAAAAATGTTGTCCTAGTTCCCTTATATCTGATAAATTAGATGGTACCATAAATCATCACAAATTTATGGCTTTGTGATTAATGTATTTTTCATAGCCATGTTCTCTACCACTCTCCATCAGAACTTGATGGTTAAATTTATCGTCTATATCCATATTTTCACCTATGTTCTTCTATGTGGAATCCCTGTAATGAGTTACTTTGGGTAATAATTACATTTCATACTTTATTTTTTAAAAGTTATATTTTGGTATTCCTTTTTACGATGTGGGTTTCTATGAAAGAAACTTTCAAGTAGTAAACCATTTATAACCCCGACAAATTTCGAGGGTGAAATTCATTTTACGGGGGGTAGATTGTAACAACCCGGGATTTTATGAGAATTATTCTTTTTAATTTCATTGATGTATTCTGTTGTACGTGACACAAAAATTAGCTTATTCTATACACAACACTTTGTTAGCTTACAGTATACACAAAACTATTCTTGGCTCGTGTTACACACAATTTCAAGTTCATTTTGTAGAATTTATTCTACGCAATATTAAGTATAGATTTTGTTTAATGTATAAATGAAAAAAGTTTTGATTATGTTATACGCAACACCAAACATATATTCCACAACATGCATCCCTGACTTGGCTTGCATTACACGCAATAAATACCTTCTTCGATAGCCTGTGTAGTACGCAATATCGAGTTTCACTGAACGATATATTATTATAATATTATTATGAACTATCCGTTATGAATGGTAATACCCAATTTTTGAAATTTTATAAATTTTATCTTTCAAAATGGGATTTATTTTTGGATTCGGAATATCAAAATTAGCTTAGGGTGAATTTCTGGTATTTTTCTGAAAACTTTCAATTTGTGATGAATAGTGAAAACACTAGGATACTATTTAAAACCCGACTTTTTATTTAAATAATTAGTTATTTTATTTAAATTTATTTTAGGTAAAAATTGATATATAATAACTATATAAGTTCAATTTAATTCATTTGAGTCATTTTAAGATAATTTTAGATATATAAAAATTTTATTGAACTTTTCACCGTCTTTTACCCACCTCCTAGGAGAATTTGAAAATTTACATAAAACATAATTTTACCGCTTCTTTGAGTGGAAGTTAGAAAATACGAGAGACACGGTTAAAATCAAGGAGTAAAATATGGTTCAATAAGATAAAAATAATTTTTGGTGAATAGTATCTTTTTACTTTTATTTACCACGGTTAAAACTAAATAGGGTAATTAAGGGTAAAATGATATTATTATTACCTTAACACATGTCCTAATTCTATTGGATAAGTGTAATTAGACAAAAAAACCTTAGGAATATAATATTACCCTTTAGGTCCACTTATATTAGATTAGGACACTTATTATTATTTTATTTAAAAAAGAGTAAAAATAGTTAAAATCAATGTTTAATAACTAAAACATTTTTAATATAGAGTTATACATAATATAAATTAGACTATAAATATTCAATAGAAAGATAAAAAAATTTACTACCTAAGGGAATTTTATTTATGATTTTTAGTCATTAAATAATTTAATTTATTTATGACACAATGATAATGCAGTAATTACCTTTTTAATTAAATTTTAACATAATTGATGTTATAAATACCCAAATAAATATAATTTTAGACTTTTTATGATTTAAAATAATTTTATAGGTTAATATGACATGTTAGTATTGATTAAATTAACCTTTTTCGAAATAATCATGCTGTTATGATTTTCACAAAAATCAATTACCAAATAGTGTTAAAATTGACATAAAATAGTTTTTAAACAAATATTATATTATTAATTGATATTCTATTCCTAAAAATATAAGGTTTGGCCAAATTAATATATAAGGTTATATATATTAATAATTAACCAATTGGGGTTCATTTGGCTTGTTATATTAAGTTTTTTAACCATATATTGTAAGAAAACAAGAAGACGCGGTAAAAGTTAAATTTTTTAACTTAGAGTTAAATCTAAATGATAAGGTTAAATTAGTAACATAAACTTGTCTAAAACATATTGGTTGAGAGGCGTTTGACCCATACCCACTTTAGCTTCGAAATAAATCAATTTGGAGCTATTATAAACCGAATATGACTTTATTATAAAATAATATTTTAAGTTTCTCCAAAGGTGCCCCTCTCCTCCCTTATAAAAAGGGAACCCCTTCCCCCTTCTCTTCACACCATTTTGAGCCTTTAAGCTCGGTAAAACCCTAAAAATTCTTCTTCTAAACATCTATAGTTATATCATAGAGGTTTTGGTCTTCTCAAAAGACCAACTCTAGTGCCCTAAAAAGGAGTTTAAAGGAGGTGCGTCGAGGAAGAGGTAATCTCTTCTACTGACTCTTTCAAGTTTATTTATTCTTCTACTTTCTCTTCTTTAGTTGTTTCATTATAAAGTAATAAAATCATTATTAAATATATACTGATATTTTATTATAAATATGAAACAACCCTATTTCACCTTCTATCCATCCTATGAAAAATGAAATCACCGTGCATGAGTACGTACAGAATACCGTCTCCATGATGTGGTGTAATCAGTTTTTCCACCACCACCTTACTTGGATGGGTATAATGGTGTAAAGAATAAATTTATATGATTATAATAACATCATAATGATTCTAAGATATTATATCATCCACTATAGTTCCATTCAATAAATATGGGAATGATATCATCGCTCGTGCGTACGTACGGATTGCCGTCTCCATGACGCGATGAGATTCATTCTCCATGTTAACCACTCAAGAATGATTATAAAGTATATGTACTTAATAATAATGTAATACATGACATGATAAAGCTACTGGATTTATTAATATACATATATATATTTCATCTACTTACTTCCATTCATGTCAATATGGAAAAGAAAACAGCGTTCATGCGTACGTACGACCTACCGTCTCCATGAACGGTGTATTTCATTTCATTTATCTATCTATTTTACATATATCTATATATACTGAATATATATGATATATAAATCATTATTTACATTCCTGAAGTAATTAAATCATTATATAAGTAATAATAATATCAATAACAACAAGTCCAAACACGTATGATAAATAAAACGATTTTACCCCAAACACTGCTATAACATGGAATTTATAAAAGAACGGGTAATATAAAGTCATAAGTGAACCATTTATGATATCATAACAATTAATATGATTCTTTAATAAGTCAATGACATTATTTAAATAATTATACCAGAGGTTCGGATACGTACGAAGCATATAGGACCTAAGGTAAGGGATAACTTCTCCAATCTTTTTCTTATCTGAGATTGTTTATTCATAAGTATTTACTGGGGTTATATTTATTATCCATGTCCCTATTTTCTAAAAATGGATTCATGTATGTTTAAAGTCATTTTTATCCATTTTTTACTTTTAATACATGGTATGTAAGTAATCTTTCTTTTGTTTACCATATGAGGTACATTTTGACTTTTCCTACAAAAGTACGAGGAGAATTTTTTTTTTAACTTATACGGCATGAATGGAATTTTATAGCTTCATAACGCCTTATATTCATGATGTTTACTCTAAAATATTTCATGGTTATTTTCAATAAAATCCTTTCATTTTAAAATTTCGTGGCATTTTGTGAAAATAAAATGTTTTTTAAGAAGGATATTTTCCTCAAGAATTCTTTTCAAGTGTTTTTTCAAAACCATTTTCCATCTAAGATGACATTATTTCATATGTGTATGTTTCAAGTATAATATCTCTATGATTTACATGGTTTCACTTTTCTTATGATGAAATGATATCCATTTGTTTTATATTCATTATGTTATGATGGGATGATGTTGATGAAACCCATTTTTATTCATTGGGTTATGATAAATGATTTATGTTTATGTTGTGGCACAAGTAAGAATGATTTAATTATGAGATGGGTGGGACCTATATATCCCTCCAATTCCTTGGGTAAAGATTTATATCATATTAGATATACATGGATTTAATGGTAAGTTAATCTGGTTCAGTGTTACAGGACTAGAACGAGGAGTGAACTCGATTCAGAAAGGGACTTTGTCCACTAAGATGGTCTTGGCAGCAATGCCTTGGATACTATGGAAATCATATCATGTGATTAATGGTTTGCCATAATTAAATGTTTTATTACCATGCTATTTTATCATGATTGGTATTCCCTTGTGATTATACCTTACGTACTTCGAAGATTTATGTCTCTGCTCAAGATTTTGATGTTTAGATTTTATGTTCAAGTTTATTTCATTCAAATGTTTATGGATTGTTTTATGTCTGTATGTTCACCCTTACTAAGAATTTGAGCTCACCCATTTTATGTTTTCTTTTCCCAAGGATATAAATAAAGGTTTTAGGTAAGAAAACCAAATGGGGAAGATCTTTATGGGAGATGTTGAAGATCTTTCACCATGATTAGAAGATTCCGTTCCGAGTTTCCAAAGACACTAAACTAATACGGTCTTTGGGTGTCTGTTTATGTCATATATTAAGTATTTTTCAAAAGTAATGTAATGTCCATATACATCAAGTTTTGGGATCTCTACAAGTAAATTAAAAGGTGGTATCAAAATATTATTCTTTTTCTTACTTATCTTACTATTTTGTGTCAGTAGATAGGAGAATAGGAATGCATCGATGCTTGGTAAATAGTCATGCATGGGATTGATCAACCCATGTATGGGGAAAATTCCATGTAGTCAGGGCTAGGTTTGTTGTTTAAGTTGTTTCTATCATAGTGGATTATGATTTCAACTTGATTGATTGTATTACTTTCTAATGATTACTAATTTATGAGATTTAGAAATTTCCCTTAGCCCGGTACGACATGGAGGAAACACAACATGCATCAGTATATGTACATATACATTAAAATACAATCCATATTCTATGCCATGTAGATTAAATTGTTATGTTGTTTTGAAATTTTACATTTCCCTTTTGTATTAAGTTTCTACCTGTTATAAGACATGATAAGAATATTTAGTAGCATGGTTAACTTTTACCTGCTTAGGTATTTCCTTGTATGATTGTGTGTGTCATGTTTCAGTGTTTAATTAGTGTGTTTTCTTTGATTATTATTCCATGTTTACATGATTTTACTATTATTATTAGCATGTTCTTGTGTTTTTTCTACTTATTTAGTATATATCTATGCTTAATTTTTATTCCTTCTGTGATTCATTTATCATTTCAAATTATTTACCATGTTTGGGTGAATAATTAATGTTGATGTTTTTTATTGTCATGATACTATGCTTGTTTATCATGTCCAAAGAATGTCGATTGTTATTAAATGGGAGTCAATTTGTAATTTTTAAGGTGTATGGGTTCTTCACAAATTGGAAAATAGGAAAAAAATATATAATTATATGATTATTGATGCGGTCTATAAATAAATATTGTTGTCTGGACATCAAAACTATCAAAAATATATTTTATTATAAATGAATTAGTTACGATAATATGGGATCCAATTTACAATTTGTAAAGTGTATGGGCAATTTATGAATTGGGATAGGGTGAACCATATAATTTAACCATTGTAGATTCACCTTATATGTATAAATTATTTCTCAAAAATGTTAAGGTTATTGAATTCTCCATTAAATTCTAGATAAAATGTTTGCAGTTATATGAGAGCTATCTACAAATTTTCAAGTTTATGGGTGATTTATATAGTGAAAGGTGGTAACCCATAAAACCAAACCCTCTATTGTGAGCCTTCTAGTTAGAACCTATTGTAAATATAAATGTGGTTTATGTAATACCGACATTACTCGATAGAATGGTGAGATAAGCTTATGTTTTATGTAATACCGACATTCCTCGATAGATAGTGTACCAAGAAAGACTGATTTTTACAAATTATTTATAAATGAATATAATAACTAATTGAATATAAAGGAAGTATTTTTATAGGAAACAATTATTATGCTCACAAAGTTATTTTAATCCTAATAAATTAAGTTAATTATAATTAATAAGTAATTTTTGAGTAATATATATGTTATATATTCAATGAAATATTTTTGATATTCATAAAATATATTTTATAAGCATAAGATAAGAATAAAACCAATTTAACACATAAAACCCAATATTTTAATTAAGGTAATTTTATAGCTTTTTAACGGAAAATCTATTTTAAATATAAATTTTTAAACTTCTATAAATATTATATGTCAAAATAAATTTCATTTTTAAGATATAAACATAAAAATTATGTTAGGGTGAATTTTTGGTATTTTTCTATGAAGTTTCATTTTTTAATGAATAGTGAAAAATACTAAAATTTAACTAAAAACTGCTTTTTTATATAATTTATTTATGTAGTTAAATAATATTTTAAATTTTATTTAATGTTCAATTAGATTAAATTTTTATCAATAAATCTAATTTAATACATTGGAATCAATTTAACTTTGAAATTTACTAGAAAAACATAGCAAACTTTTGAACATTTTTACTTTAAAAACATGCATTATCGTCTCGTCTACGGGATTATATTTAAATTAATTTCTAAAACATTTTTTTTGTCTTTTTAAAATTTAATTCAGTATTTGGAATCATAATAATTTTTTATGTATAATAACGTCAAATTAGCTTTTTGTGAAAAATAGTATTGAATGTAATTAAAATTGATTACAACGATTAAGGATAAATTAAACATAATAAGGGACTAAACCATAACCTTAATCCCAAATAGACCTAGAAAATTTGTTAATATACTTTTTATAGAAATATTTAGACCTTATCCTACCTTTTCTCAACGGTTAACCATTATTGGATCCACCTTCAATAAAAAAACCATGGGTGGAGTTTCCCTTTTCAAAAATATTACGAGAGTTCCACTCCTCCATTATAAAAGGTCTCCTCTCCTCCCACATCCTCACACATCTCAAGATATATAAGTTTAGAAAAAATCTACAAAAATAGATCCCAAAAATCCCTCCCTTACTAATTTAGTCCTCTATTTGGGCATAAATCCTTCCAAGGAATCCTTTTAGTGAAAATCAAAAGAAGTTACCAGATTAAAAGATAACACCCTCCCTCAAACTCATTTCTTTTATTTTCTTTCTCCACTCCAAAAAATATAATTATTCCATTCTAGAATAAAATAAAAATTATCCTTAATATACTATGATGTTTTTATACGAATTTTTCAACTTACATGTACACACACTTCTATATAAGGGGTAACAAACCTACTATTTATGTGTATGGCGAACTACCGCCTCACTAAATGATGACTGTTCAATTTTTCTTTACCAACTCTCATTGTGGAAATTACGATAGAAAATATTTTTATATATGTTAAAAATAATATTTATTATTTCTTTAATCTTATGTAATTTTTTTAAAACACATATCTTTATACTTTCCATTTTATGTTAATATGATAATTTCGTTTGAGGAAGTGTGGACTATCACCCCCTCAAACCGATATGATTCATTCATACAATACATTGAATCTATTAAGGATGGATTCAGTAAATATATATTATATATATTATATAATAAATCTACTATAATAATGATATATATACATATATTGTGTCTACTTTATTTCTTTCAACATGACAATTAAGCAGAAATACCATCCATGTGTACGTACGGCCTACCATCTCCATGAACAGTATATTCCATTTCATACATATATATTCTATTGATTATTATAATACACATATAATGAAAATAAATTATATTTAAATCATGTTTTTAAATTCTGTAAATCATGATATAAGTATAAGGACAAAAGATATAACAAATTAATACACAAGTGAAAAACAAAGTGGATATTTTCCGAAGGAAAACCTTAACATAGAATTGTTAACAAGAGGGTGATATAAATCAATAATCATAAAATATATTGTATTATAAGTAAGAATATGGTTTTTTCATGGATTTATAAAACAATTATATTTATTATATAAGAGGTTTGAATGAGTACAATGAGAGTCAATACAAAAGGTAAGGTAATTTCATCTCACTCTTTATTTCTATGAGATACATGCCTTATTCACCACTCACATTTTTAGTCTGGTGTATATCATGAGAATGAATGTATTATATTCCTCTTATACATAAATATATGTATATTTATGTAAAAAATTATTATCTTTCTTTAATGGGGTTTAAGTCTCAAAAGATTCCAAATCGGTAAAGTCATTTTGCCTCAATTTTCCTTCTTTGAGACAAATTCCATGTTATACACAAATATTTTTACATGTGGTATATAAAATTCCTTGGAAATGTTATAAAATTAATCTCCTTATTTTCATGATATTTTTAAATCTTCATGTATTTTTATTTTCCTACATGGGAATTATGAATCAAATTTACCATGTGGTAAGAGTATTTTGAAAAAATCTCACTGTTTATCAGGATTGTTTATGATCACATTTTCATTGATGAAATATTATGATCCATATTTCATGAACACTGGTGACTTTTATTATACTTTGGTTATAATTTATGTACTAATTTATTAGTAAATTTTTTCTAGTATTTGATACTTATGATAATTTATAAAATGTTTTTAAGAAAATATGACATTACCTCTCTCTTCGGTCGGAAATCTATGTTCTTTAAAAACAATGCTTTCTAAAAAGGGATTCCAAGAATATTCTACTAAGGGAAAAATGTATTTCCCCATAAATAAATGAGTAACATCATTTTTCTATCCTTTTTACCATGAAAAATGAATATTATTTTTACATCATACATCATGTATAGTTTTACTCATTTCTATTTATTTAAAGATTCCTTTTCATGTTTTAAAGGATAATGTTTTTAGAAATTTTATTAAAATTTATTTTCATATAAATGTTTTTCAAATATTTTTCAATATTTATTTATATATTTTCAAATTATTTTTCAAGGAAAGTGGTTTTTAAAAGGTTTTCATGCTTCATTTATAAGTTTCAAGGAAAAAGGTTTTAAAAATGTTTTCAAGATTCTGTTTTATGTTTTCATGTTTATTTTAAAATAAAATAGTTTTCGAAGGGTTTTATGTTTTAAAAATAATTTTTCAAAGAATAAGGATATTTTCCTTGAGAAATGTTTTTAAATAATAATTCATAATTATTTCCCATGTAAGATAAAATTCATTTATGTTACTCATTTCTTTATGGGGAAATGATTCAATATTTCCATTAATATTATTTCTCTTAATGGTTTATTTTTTTATGGAATAATATTTATGAAATCCATTTCTATTTCATGACTTATATTATTTTAAAATATTCTTTTTTATGGGTTATGTTTATATTGAAATGATTATGAAACCTATCATTTTCCATAGTTTATGATATGATAACATTTTTATGAAACCCATTTCATTTCATGGGTTATGATATGATTTTTTTGGATCTTGTGTCACATGTATGTATGATTTCATTATGATATGGGTGGGACCTTTATCTCCCTCTAATTCATTGGGTAAATATTTATACATCATGGGATAGTCTAAGATGGCATTGGGAGTGAATCTTGACTACTAAGATGGTCGTGACAGTGAACCATGACTACCAAGATGGTTTGAGGAGTAAACTTAGGCTTCTAAGAAAGACATTGGAGTGAACCCTGACTACCAATATGTTATGGGGAGTGAACCCATACTACTAATATGTTTTTGTAAATGATATATTGTCCAATATGAAAATAATAATTTATACTTATGTATTTGCCACATTTCCTTGTTTTATTCCTATCTTATGCTCTCATAGCTCTGGTTATTTATTTATTTATGATTCATGTATTATGAACTATAAATATTTATTCCATGATTAATTTTTATGATCTTTAATATGTGTAGTATGATATTATAATGTTTTTTATCATGTCCTCATACCCCTATGTTCATGTTTATGCTTACAGGTATCCCTTATATACCCTTACGGAGCATCAAAGATCACCCATTTTTATGTTTCCTTCCCCAGGTTATCAAGATATATATTAATTATGATGTTTCTAATAAGGGTTCTAGTCAAGAAAAACCTAGTAGGAGATTATGTATCTGACTTATATACCAGTGTTTATGTTTCCATGTTTCCAAGGGCACTAAACTGATACGGTCTTTAGGCATCTATTTTTATAATGTTATAAGTATTCATAAAAATTGATGTAATGTCTATATAGTTAAAGACTAGTTCATTATAGTTGGTATCAGAGAAATGGTTTAGTTGAAATTTGGAAACTAGGATGATAAAATCATAATGATAACTCTATAGAAACGTCTAAGGATAAGTCTAATGATAAGAACAAATATAGGAAAATGTACTGGAAATTTAGTAAAGGATAGAGTGAGTGTTTTTCTATAAATATATCCATGTATGGATACTACAAGTGTATGTGGGTATGGAATATATGTACCTAAGGGTAACAAATCTGACAATATGTCTCGGGCCTGACACTGGGTAATCTAGTACATGACAACGAGTCTTGCTGCACACCTGGTTTGACACTCCTGGGGGACATGCTTTGGAAATTCACAAACTCTTCATGAATAATTATGAAGAATTTAAATAGAATATGAGTATAAATAACCTATGATAAACCCATGGTTTCATTGATTAAAAGGTAGGTGTCATCATTTATACATCCTATAAGTAATTTTTCATATTCATGTGGGTTTCTTCTATGATATGTGTTTCTCATCCTATGCTTTATATTTTTAGTCAATAGATTGAGCTAGAAGGATCATTGAAAACATTGAATAATTTATATGGGGAAATTATGTGAATAATGAAAATTGATTTCCCAAGTGCAAATCTCATAAATAGAATCTGAAAGGTGGTATGAGTATTGTTTATACTTCTGAAGATAAAGAGACCGGAAACGCCATGTGAAAGGTATGTGATGTTCATCCATTATTGTTTACATTAATCATAACAAGAATGATTAGATTAATGTTGGGGAACCTTAATACATGATTTATATTCTAGATTATTGGAATTAAGGTGTTGAAGAATAAATTTATGAATCTTGAGTAATGGTTTAAGAATAAATTTGGATGAATGAAGTACTTATGTTTTAGAATTAAAATATTATGTTATATGAATCATGAAATATATAATTATTTTCAGTATAAATTTTAATTATGTATTGAAAATTTTATGTTTAATGGTGATGAATACATAGAAAAGTGATATTTTTATTAAGGGAAGTTAGCTCTTAATGTGATAAAGATTTTAAGAAATTGTGTTTTTCTTGAATAAAGAGGTGATTGATTTAGATAAAGTAAATTGGATAGCACTGAATACCCTGGATCTGATTATTGATCAGTGGAAGAAGTGTTCTATGTCATCATGTATGGATTTTAAAATTTCTTGGATTTAAGGAAGATATCTAGTTTCCTTTTTGAATAAGGAATCATGCATATTTTCTAAAAGTATTTATGGTAATTAAGGTTATTACCATGTTTCAAGAGAATACATGATGAGGGTATTCACATGTATGAAATGTGTAAACCAAGAGATACAATGGGATATATGGGGGGTTAATGTTAAGCTGATTTTATGACCTTCTTTCCAAAAATTTGGTTTTTCATCTTTTGGAAGGGCCATATGGTTAACCATTTGTTGAAATATTAAGTTAAAATTTGGAATAAGATTGTGAGAATAAATTTTTATCTCACCACATGCGGATTTACTCCAATTGGATAACTTGTTATAAAAAATTTGTGTTTATGATAACTGAAAAGATATTTGATGACTAATCATGGATCTCATGATTTATTAGTGCTTCACGAATGAAAAAATTCAACTTCCTTTTTGGAGAAAGAGGTAAAGTGAATAGAGTAACAACAAAATGTGATGTTGTCCTAAAATCATGAATGTATATCTTTTCATGAAAATTATTTAGAATTAGGATAATGATCTATAAATAAAATTTTATCCTAGTACGTTTGTTTCTGATGGACCAAATGGTCCTTCAGGTCATCGCAGATTTATGGAATTATGATTGTCAACATTCTCCTCACGTAATTATCTATCACTCTCAATAAGAATTTGATGGTAATATATCTCATCCATTTATATGTTTTCACTTCCCACCTATGTTATCCTTTGTGGGAAGCTAGTTATGAGTTACTTTGGGTAACCATTACTGTTCCAACATTATTTATGTAAAGGATTTTTTATTATCCATCTTTATGATGTGTGTTTCAGTGAAATGAAATATCAAGGGTTAAAACATTGATATCCCAAAAAAAAATTGAGAGAGAAATTAATTTTAAGGGGGGTATAATGTAACACCCTTATTTTTTGTGAAATTTGTTTTTTCAAATTAATTTAATCTTTTTGATATTTTTCATTTCAACCAACACTAAAAATAGTTATTTTATATATATTAAAGAAATATTTATGTATTTCATTACACACAATTACAATTTAATCATTAACTATAAAAAATATAAAGGTTTTCTTTCTCTGTAATGAATAGTTAGGTCAGCCTACATTTCATGCAATACTGACTTTTCTCGATGGCTTGTGTAACACGCAAGACCTAGTGTTACCAAACAGTAATATATTATTAAAAAATATTGAATAATATATAACCTAGCCATAAAATTAGATTTTATGAATATTATTAACTAAGTTATGTAAATATATGGTTTTTAGAAAATATAAAATGAATTAATTAGTTTCAAATTATGTAGAAATGAATATAAGAACTAATTGAATATAAAGGGGTTATTTTTATTGAAAAATGTTATTATCCTCGCAAATTTGTTTTCATCCTAATAAATTAAATTAATTAAAATTAATAATTAATTTCAAAGTAATATATATTTTATATGTCTAAGGAAATATTTTTTATATTCATCCTATAGATTTTATAAGAATAACATAAGAATAAAAAAATTATGAAATAAAACCTAATATTTTTATTAAGGCAAATTTACTGCATTTTCATGGAGAAAATGATTTGAATTTTAATTTTTTAACTATTATAAATTTTATATGTCAAGATAAACATAATTGTTTTAAATAGAGACATAAAAATTTGGTTAGGGTGAATTTTTTGTTTTTTTTTAGTTTCATTTTTTAATGAATAGTAAAAAATACAGAAATTTAACTCAAAACTGTTTTTTCCTATAATTTATTTATATAGTTAAATAAAATTTTAATTTTGTTTTAAATATTAATTATATTAAATTTTTATAAATCAATACAATTTAGTTCATTGGAATCAATTTCACTTTGAAATTGACTATAAAAACATAGAAATGTTTTTAACATTTTTACTTTAAAAAGTGCATTGTTGTCTCATCTACGGGATTATATTAAAATTACTATCTACCACTTATGTGTTTTGAATTTTTAAAAATTTACTCCGTATTTATAATCATCATAATGTATAAATTCTAATAATTTCAACTTATTTTTTGACTAAAAATATTAATGAAAGGAATTAAAATTATTTACAACGATTAAGGTTAAATTAAGCTTAATAAGGGACTAACCCATAACCTTAAGGATAAAATCAACCTATAAACTTGTCCAAAACCCATTGGATGGACATATTTCTACCCTATAATACCTTTTATAGATTTTTTACCATTATTGGATCCACTTTCAATAAAAAAAACGTGGGTGGGGTTTCCCTCTTCCAAAATATTACAATAGTTCCACACATCCTCCATTATAGAAGGCCTCATGTACTCCCACATCCTCACACCTCTCATGTCAATAAATTTCGACCAAAATCTACCAAAATATCCCTCAAAAATCCATACCTTCCTCCTTGAATCCTTCCTTTGGGAAGAAATCTTTCCAAGGGATCCCTTTGATGCAAACCAAAAGGAGTTACCCAGTTAAGAGGTAACATACTCCCTCAAACTCAATTATTTTATAATGGAAAATATTTTTATATATGTTATATATAATTATTATTATGTTTTTAAGCTTCTATAATTATTTTAAAATACATATCTTTATACTTTCCTTTTTGTGTTAATATGATAATTTTGTTTGAGGATGTGTGGACTACCGCCCCTTCAAAGTGATGGGATTCATTCATACACTACATGGAATGTGTTAAGGATGAATTTATTGAATATATATATATATATATATATATGATATATATTATATAATAAATCTAATTTAATACTGATATATATATAAACAAAAATTTATTATACTTTATTTCTTTCAACATGATAATAAAACAAAAATAGCGTTCATGCGTGCGTACGGTCTACTGTCTCCATGAACGGTATATTAAGTTTCATACTTCTATATTTTATGGATTATTATAATAAAAATATACGGAAAATAAATTATATTTAAATCATTACTTAAATTCTTCAAATCATTATATAAGTATAATGACCAAATATATAACAAATTAAGACACATGCAAAAAACAAATTGGATATTGCCTAAAGTGAAACCTTAACATAAAATTGTTAATAAGAAGATAATATAATTCCATAAGAAAACCATATATGGTATTAAAAGTAATAATATTTTTCTTTTATATATTTTTAATAAATTTATATTTATTATATAGAAGGTTTGAATGAGTACAAATAGAATCAAGACACAAGGTAAGGGAATTTTATCTCACTCTTTATTTCCGTGAGATACATGCCTTATTCACCGATAAAATCTACTGTGTGGGGTATATACTACACATGAATGTATTATATAACTCTTATAATTAAATATATGGGTATTGTTTAACCATTTTACGATATTTATTTCATGGTTTTTAAGTTTCAAAACATACAAACTCTCTAAAGTAATTTTGTCTCAATTTTCCTTCTTTGAGACACATGACATGTTATACACCTATCTTTTTATATGAGGTGTATGAACTTACATTGACATGATATAACCTGAATGCACTTTTTTTAATGATATTTTTAAATCTCCATGTAATTTATTTTTTGTATTTGAGGATTATGATTCAAAGTCACCTTGTGGTAAGAGTTTATTGAAACAATCTCATTTTTTATCAAGATTATTTATGATCACGTTTTCATTAATGAAATCTTATGATCCATATTTCAAGAACACTCATAAATTTTCTTATCCTATATTTGTTCTTTATTTATTCATGTTTTAGTACCATTTTTTTTAATTTTTGGTACTTAAGATAATTTACAAAATATATTTAAGAAAATATGAACTTACCGATCTCTTTGGTCTGAAATTTGTGTTCTTTAAAAACCATGTGTTCCAAAAATGGATTAAATGAATATTATACTAATATCCTATGATAATTAAAATAAATTTTTACACTTTTTTCTTTTACAAATTTTTATAAATTAATATTCTTATCTCTTTAGGAATAAGGCATTTTTAACCTTTTTACCCTTGAAAAGGAATGTTCTTTTTACCACAAATGACATGTACGGATTTACCCATTGTCATTTCTTTGAAGCTTGTTTTCATGTTTAAAAGGAGAATTTTTTTAGAAAATGTTTTTCAATTTTATTTTAAAATAAATGGTTTTCATATTATTTTCCATATCTTTTTTAATATTTCAAAATATTTTTCAAGAAAATTGATTTTTAAGAGGCTCTCATGCTTCTTTTGTAAGTTTCAAGGGAAAATGTTTTCAAAATGGTTTCAATATTCCATTATAAGTTTTCATGTATATTTTCAAAGAAAATAGTTTTCGAAAGGCTTTATGTTTTTAAAATTATTTTCAAAATAAGAATGATATTTTCATCAATAAATGATTATAAAAACCATTCAAAATTATTTCTTATCTAAGATAACATATGTTGGTGTTACTCATGTATTTCTAGGGAAATGATTCAATAATTCCATACATATTATTTCCTTAAATGGTTTATGTTTTTATGGAATTATTTTTATAAAACCATTTTCTCTTTAAAAGGTTATATGATTTTAAACCCTTCTTCTTTCATGGGTAATGTTTATGATGAAATGATTATGAAACCTATCTTTTTCCATAGGTTAATATATGATTACATTTTAAAGACACCCATTTCATTTCTTCGGTTATGATATGATTTTTATGATCCTGTGGGATATGTAGGTATGATTTGATTATGATATGGGTGGGACCTATATCTCCCTCCAATGAATTGGGTAATGATTTATATCTCATGGATAGACTAAAATGGTCTTAGGAGTGAACCTTGACTACTAAGATGGACTTGGGAGTGAAAAATGACTACCAAGATGATATGAGGAATGAAATAATGCTACTAATATGTCTATGGGAGTAAACCATGACTAATAATATGGTATGGGGAGTGAACCCATACTACTAATATGGTCTTACTAGTGATGACTTGTCTACTATGGAAATTAAAATTTATGCTTACGTGTTTTCCAGAATTCTGTGTTTTATTCCAATGTTATGATTTTATGGATTATATTATTTATTAATTTACTATTCATGTCTTATTAACTATAAATATTTATTCCATGATTCATGTTTATTATCTTTGATATGTATAGTATGATCTTTTAATGTTTTGATCACGTTCTCATACCCTTATGCTCATGTTTATGCTTACTTGTATCCCTTGTTTACCCTTACTGAAAATATGAGCTCACCCATTTTTATGTTTCCTTACATATTTTATGAAGATATTTTTTAATTAATATGTGTCTAAGAAGGGTTCTAGTCATGAAAAACCTAGTGGGAGATAATGTATCTCAGTTATGTACCAGTGTTTATGATTCCATGTTTCTAAAGGCACTAAACTAATATGGTCGTTGGGTGTCTATTTTTATAATGTTTTAAGTATTATATAAAAGTGTAGTAATTTATATGTATTTCAAGATCATTTTTTTATAGTTCACCTCTATTTATAGTGAATAATTACCCGTATGACTAGGTGTAAAAATGTACAACTGGACCAAGTAGGTATGTTGGGGAATGTTGCTTAAGGATTGAACTATTAAGGGGTTTTAAATGTTTAATGTTGAGAAGTGACTGAGTTTCATTTAATGTAACCTGAATTGGATTAATGGGACCCTAATAGGTCTCATTTTCCTTGTTATTCCTTATTGGTTAAACCCAATTATGGTGTGTTTATAGTTTTGGTGACATTAAAAGTACTTTTGGCCACCAATCTATTTTTTCATGTAAACATAAGGTGGTACCATTATTAACTAGAACCCCTTTAATAAATAATGGGACCATTAAATCTACATGATTTGTTTTTTTTTTGTGTATTTATAATTAAATAAATGTTGTTTAAAATGGGTTTTATATGATAAAGTGGCCTAATTGTAACGATATGTCACGAAATAGAAATTCTTAAAAAAGAATTTTAAATTAACGTACATGTATTTCATTGAGATCATAATTAGATTCTTTTGTCTTGTATATGGTATTATAATTTATTTAAAACTACACCATGAAATGGTTAAAGAATTAAATGGACTTCAGTTTAATGCTTTAAAATGGATCCTTAAGTGGTGTTCTTATCCATAACCCCATGTAAGGGTAGTTTTAATCCTTCTTATATTTTTCCCTAAAATAGAACATGAGAATTTCTAAAATATTATTCCTTCTTACGTATAAATCTAAATGATATGTCTTTAATCCTAGTGACCATTCATAGGCATGACCTCATTTTGGGTCAAAAATTTCATATTCTGTAAGGGGCTATCCCATTTTAGGTAACACCTCAGATATTTATAACCCTTTCTTGTTTCCTATGAGAAGTTTCACTTAATTGGTACTATTCAGGTTCCATAGTCTCATAAAGGACTCTTAGTTTTAAAAACTAAACCCTTTTCTAATGGGTAGTTGTGTTTTTTTTTGACCATTTCTCTAAGTATTAGCATTTTGAAATACTAAGTTCAATCAAAAAAGACATAAAAAGGGTGTGGTTGGCCACTTAGTAGGTCATGTGACCCTTATCTCTTTCCCTTTTAGTGTTATATGACTCGGGTGGTCGGCAGCCTATTTTACTATTGTACAGATTAATGTGGCTCGGAGTTATCTCTTCACAATGGAAATCAGATATCATAATTTATAGGGTTTAATAGCATATGGATAGTATCACGAATTTTCCATTGTATCATGTAATATCATCGTAGTCTGTGTCAATATACGTGGTACTCATCATCTCGTTAATCGTGAATTGAACCGTTTAAATTTAGTGGTACATGCTCAAATCATGATCTAGTACACATTGAAAACTAATCAACTATGGGGTAGAATGACATGGTCATTGAGAATGGTCCAGGCTCATCCAAATGTTCAGAATGATGCTTCAAAGCGAATTAGGTGTTTGAAATAATGGTCAGTTGTTTTGGATTTTATACCTAACTCCTTAACATGTGGGAAAGTGAATCAAACAAGCATCATGGTCATGTCTTGGTGTGAATGTAATATATAAATCTTAAGAGTTTGGTTGTCTCTAACCCTTTGGTTTAATGCTTGCTGAAAGCATGTTATCCACGTCTAGTACTCGTAGTTGGTATTCAATGTAGCGTGTGACATGGAATGAGTCCCATATTTAGTGGGTATGACTACTAAGAAAACTCCAAAGGTGGGAATCATCATGTATATTCTTGTTAAATGTGTCCTCTAAGTATAATACACATAACTAAGAGGGGCCTTCTCTAATGGTCAATGCTTCTCTTGGTCTCCCATGAGGCCAATAAGATAGGATCATATTAGTGCTTAGGAGGCATCATAGAGTTGAATGGTTGACTGTGGATACAACCTTTATAAATATAATTAGTCAGGTAAGGGCTTTGGCAATTGTGCTTAAGAATGCTGGAATGCGTTGGGTGGTAATGGAATTGTGGTCGGGTGATGGTGATGAGTTAGTAGAAGTAGTTGATCCATTCTTAGGAAGTTGACCTATGGTGGTTCGACTGACCTTCTCTTTGCATTTTTTGTTATAAAAGGTCCATATTCATACCAATTGTTTCATCTTAAATGTGGTTAAAATGTCTAAAATCCTTTTTTGAGATTGTTAAAACCTCTTAGTGTACTCTTATATTTAAAAATACCATTTTCCCTATCTAGGTATCATATGAGTACACTGAGAGAGTGTTCTTCTTATGCCACAGTAAGGATTGAAAATATTTCTGTGTTTTTTTGGGTGGTTTTTGTCAGAGTGCACTCTAGAAGCATAACTTTTTTATGAGATATGGTTATTCTTGAGTGATAGTTGGGTTATAAGGTAGGAACACCATGTACGGACTCATGTAACACCATGTACGGACTCATGTACACCAGTGATTGTTGGGTTATAAGATGGTGGCCACTTTGGTTTTAGTCAATGTTCATGATATAGTATGTTCATCCTCGTACCACCATAACTTTAATAAGAACCATATGTGTTTCCCTAAGATGAGATCCTTTAAAAACAATTAATGAATCTAAGGTTACATCAAACATATGTTCTTCTTAGAAGGGGTGTTTTTACACTAAAAATCCAATTATTTCGGATCGATAAATGTTTCTATTATCATACTATGGAAGGATAGATTAAGTGGGATTTTTTATAGATTTATCAGGAGAATTTTAATGTCTTGGACCTCTCTGGTCCATTCCTTTTCTGAAATCTAGTGTTTAAGGTTTTTGGGGAGATCAAGGTGACTTATCCCCAACACTTTTCCAAATTTCTAGTTTTGTGAACAGTTTTTCCATTTTGTGAATAGTGACATCGGTGAGACAGATGTGGTGAGACTGATGTGAACAGTGCCATCAGTGACACATATGTGAACAGTAGCATCGGTGAGATCGATGTGAACAGTGTCATCAGTGAGACTGATCTAAATAGTGTCATCTATGAGACTGATATGAACACTGCCATCAGTGAGTCATTTTTTGAACAGTTCCATTAGTATTAGTAGGTGTATAGTGTTTTCAGCATCGGTAGGTGTATAGTGTTTCCAGCATCGGTAGGTGTATAGTGTTTCCAGCATCGATAGGTGTACAGTGTTTCTAGATTCCTATAGTTTCTCCCCTTTGACATTTTCTTTGATGTAAAATGTATTCAAGGCATTATTTTAAGGAATTTAAGGAAGATTCAAATCCCATAACTCCTATTTTAATTTCCCTATGGCTTAGGATTCATTTACTTTGTCAAAAAAAATTGTTTAATGCAGTCCTGTTTTAATGTAAAATCCATAGTATCTTAAGACATTACTCCATAAATCATCTAAAGGGATGATATATCTTCATCCCTTGTTCTACCTTCTTATTCCCTGGTGTGAGATGCTCGAACCTTTCCTTATTCCCATAGGAGTAGTGTAATTGAACATTAATCCTTGGATAATTTCTCCTTGAAGTTTCTTCCTGTTGCATGTGCTCCCCTTATTTTGGTGAAACCAATAAGTGTCGATCCATCGTCGATAGAAGGTATGATCTACCTTTGTTCTTGTGTTTTATTGAATCTTTTTTCCTCTTTTTTATTTTCTCCATGTTAGGGAATGTAATTTAAATGCTTCTAATTGATTTTTCTTGGGTCTCGGTTGGGGAATTCATGTCGCGGTGTCCTCGGGTGGATGAAGTTGTCACGGGGGAGGTGATCGTAATCTATTGTATGGATCATTCTTGTATAAAGAGCGTCAAGAACCTTTTGAGGTAGGGGATTCATTGCTTCTCTATTCTTTTAGGTTCAATCATAGAGTTAGCATGATTTATCCATTGGACCATAGTGGAATTGAGATAATAAATATTTGAACTAGATAAATCAATTGTCATCGATCATATGGTATTGCCTCTTGTCTTTATAGATAGTGTGATATATATGCTTTCTTTGTTTAGCATTTCATTCTTGATAGAAATTGTTAAAGAAGATAAATTAGGATTAATTTTAATTGTTTTTTCAAATATAAAGAGGCATGTAAATAAATATGGTTTTTACTGTTGTAATTTGATGTTAATAAAATTTATGTTGTAAGCATGTATAAGTTTGTGATAGCTGGGATAGATTTCTTTTTAGGTTTCCCATAGTTGGAACCTATTATTAATGAACTGGTTAATTCAATATGGATTAAAGAACTGGTTGTTTAATAAAAAATAATTCCTCATAGGGTTTTGAGTTACCCTCTTTCTTGTAAAGGCCAAGAGCCTTATGCTTGGAGATGTGAGATCTCATTGCGTGTGAAGGAAGAATGCCTTGTTTAAGGGACAAAATCCAAGTTGATATGATGTTTGTTTCCTGCTACTTGTGTTGTGATGTTATCTTATATGTCTATTGTGATATGTGGGGGCAGGGAGGTTCATTGGTTGTGGCAGTAGTTAATTCCTAGGGTGGTGAGATGCATCGGTTTATGCATGTGGGTGTCAGGGAGGACACTGGAGATGATGAAATATATTGGATATGAATGTTGGATGCTTATTGAATCTTGGTGGTTTTTTATCTACTTTACTTTACTAACTTCTCAAGGCGGCTAGTCTTGCTTACCCTCCTTCCAAAAGGGGAGAAAATGTGTGGTGTACACAATGTGCTTTCTATGTTTAGCTTCTCGAGGGAGGATGGGTCTATGATCTTTCTATTGGTAGAAAAGACTTTATGGGTAGTTCATCTACTAACTAGGTTGATCCCCCTTGTGTTTAGTAGCATAGAATTTTTTTCCAGAATACCTCAAAATATGTGAAAGTAATAATAATTTTAATAATTGATTGAATGATTGATGATTAACCCATGGGTTGGAGCTTGCTGGGATGCAATGTTGAGGTTACAATTTAAAGAAATAGTAGAATTTGGGTGTGATGATAATGAAATATAATGTGGAATTTTTAATGGTTAATTAATGTATAAAGAATTAATTAATGTAATTTTCAACTAATAAAAAGATAATGTAATAATGTAATAAATCTATTTAGATGTTTGTGGGCTTATAGGATACCTAGTCTTAGCAGTGGCAGCCGGGAGTCCGAGAGACATTAGCTATAGTTGATTCCAATACTAGGTTATGCTCATAGTGTGGTTGTGAGCTATATTATATTCTATAATTTTTTTGTTTCTATACACTACTACACCCCGTCAATTAGGGAAACTGACACCCCGGGGATTCTGACCCCTAGGGGCTGTTTTCCCCAATATTCTAGTGGGAGGATGGATGGATGACTACCCCCTTTGGCCTCACTCTCTTCTCTTGGTAGTTACTTATGCTAGTAGGAACAGCAGTTAGTTTTCCCTATATATGTGTGTAGAGGGATATAATGGCTTGTGTTTATTCACACACATATATTCTAGATATAGTTTCCTATGGACTACTATAGGTATAACGTGTATAGGATTTAATGGATTGAGGATCCTTACTCAGTGTATGGGATATAATGGCTTGAGGTATAATGATCGACGTATGACACAAGTTATGCAAGCTATGGTGTCTCCCGAAAACTACCAGGTTACTTTGGTTGTGTGGGCCTGTTGGTTGTGCGGACTGAAGTGCATGTTGTGGTGTTTTTCCCAGGTGTCTGTGAGAAAGCCTTTTTGGAGAGAGATTCATAGGACGTGAAATGTTGAGGAAAAGCATAAAACCAGTGGGGAAGTAGTATTGGGGTACCCTTAATATTCTTTATTATATTTTTTTACTCTTGTATATGATACTTGGTGAGAGTATCCATGGTGAGGTTGGAAACATAGTATACATGTTTAGGTGATGAGTTAGTTTCACTTGTTTTTTACTGTGCTTTAGCATGCTTTCTTTAATTTTTCATGAGAGGATCTAGGGAGGATCCTACTGAGTATACTATTATATTTACCTTATGTATATATAAACTATGTTTTAAGTCACTTGGAGCAGGTTGGAGATCAAGATGGTTACTACTATCTTGGGGTTGTAGGAACTGTTCGGGCTTCGTGGTTGATGTTATTTTTACTTTATTTTGTTACTTGAAATTTTACCTTTTAGTTGTAGTATTTATTGCATGACATTGCATATGTTTACCTTGGATTTATTTTATATTTCAGTCTAATTTGGAGTTGGTTGGTGTATGTCTTATCTCTCTCTTTTTCATGTGTTCTCTTTGAGAGTAATGCCTCCCATTTGTGTGTTTAGTATACACTCAGTGCAAGTTGCCAACCTGGGGCCTACTGGAGGTGGAAATCAAGGGTCACTATCTCCCTTCTCACATTTTCGGCCTAGGAGGGGTACACAATGTGGGGAGTAGGTCATTAAAGAGTGGTATCAAAGTTCTGGTTGATGGATAGGATAGATTTTCATGTTAGGCACGAGTGAGGTTTCATGGGTTTGTAGCACAACGGTGTCAGGTAAATTTAGAAGGTGATGTAAAAACTGGATATTGGCTGAGACATAGGTGTTTAGGGACCCCTATGATCTGATGCATGAACCTTTAAGTTTATAGTGGCTATTAAACAAGGTGATACTGGTTGTATGGTAGATAACTAGGAAAGGATCACGCATCATTCGTCTTTGCACCTATGTTTTAATCGGTAAACCTGGGATAGGTTATCCTAAAATGAATAAAAGAAAAAAAATTAATTAATTAATGTTTAGACTTCCATATTACAAGTTTAGTAGCTCTAACTGTTTTTTATTGTTTAGGTATGTATCCAGGTTGATGTCCTCATCAGGTTCGCACATAAGATTTCTAGCAGGTTGTTCCAGTAGATCATCGTAGGGTAGAGGTTAAAGACAACAACACTTGGAGGAGGAAACTCCGTGAGTTTTAGTTATAGAGTCTATAGAAGTATGAGTGTTCTATTTCAGATGCAGTCATGGAAAACTAGTTGGAGGAGGTTGAGATAGCCTTCAGTTCGATATGTGCTCGGAAGGAGCACTGGGTTTCTTTGGTTGTGATGATTCTACATGGAGTAGCGAGGCAGTGGTTTTTCTTGTTCATAAGGGATTGTGAGGAGTTGGTGATCTCATGGGGGGAGTTCCAAAACAAGTTCAGAGTCAAGTTTCTTTCTTTGACCACAAAGGCGTCCAGTCACAAGGAGCTTCTTACCCTTCGACATGGTATCTCTAGTGTGAGAGAGTTTGGAACCCATTTCAAGAACCTTTTATGATATGATTCAGACATGTTGCCATATGGGGAGGCTAGGGAGAGACATTTTTAGAAGGCTTTGCATCCATAGATCCAGCTCCAAGTCACCTCATTTATGCTGAAGACATATCTTGAGGTTCTGGTGAGGGTAGATGTCATTGAGAGGACATTGTCTAGAACCGGATCTTCACGAGAGGGGAGTCATCATGATTCATCATGAAGCAGAACTGTGGTCTGGGGTTCCCGGTTTTCAGGGAAGAAGAGTTTCTATTCAGCTGGGGGTAGGTCCCAGCCCTAAGCATCTCGTTTATCTGGGGGCAGCAAATCTCAGGCCTATTCCAATGAATCAGACACTTTTTTTTCTTATGGAGGTTGAGGTCATAAGTAGCAAGAGTGACCAACCTTTCAGAGCAGTCATTGTGCACCAGATGTTCCACTCTAGGTTCCTCCATTGAGGCAGTTCCAGTCGAGGTAGCAGCAGTAGGGTGCACCATCTTTGGATTAGAAGAGAGAAGATGGGGAAGGAAGATGACAACCTAGTGACACTCCCTATCCTCAGAGAGTAGAGTGCATCCATGGTGGTGGTCTTCATCAGGGTCGAGAGGTCTTGGTCAGCTTCATGCTTTATCATTTCCAACATCAGGCGATCTAAACATCGTTCAAGGTAACCTTTTCATGTTTTCTAATTGGGTTTATTCCTTGTTTGATTCAAGAGAAATTCACTCCTTAATATCACCTACCCATGTCCATACTTTGGGACTTGAGGTAGAGAGGGTTCCAGTGTCGTTGGCATTGACTACACCAGTTGGATGTCGAGCTAACTTGTTTGATGTATGTAAATACTGTGAGCTAGTGCTGGGGTAGCACTGCTATTAGGGAGATTTTCTATGTGTACAGATATAAACATATAATTTCATCCTTAGAATGTATTTCTTGTATTCTATGAAGGATATAGTGGATTGCTTCAAGAGGCAGGTGGTGTTATTCGATGTTGATGGAGTGCCAGCGGTGTTTGTTGGCAATCGAGACCCTCGGATGGGTCAGAGTCATGTTTTGTCCTTGTCATCCTTGATGGTTGAGTTGATTCTGAGTTATTCATAGGTTCGTTATTTGTTTTTTCCTAGGGTCATAGAAGAACACCCTGATGTCTTTCTAGAATAGGTTGTATCATTACCCCCTTAACGAGAGATCGAGTTTAGGATTGAGCTACAGCCAAGAGCATATCCTATCTCTATGCCTCCATATAGGATGGCCGCTACAGAGATATGGGAGATACGTATACACCTTGGTGGTCTGTTACAATGCAGTTTTGTTTAGTAGAGTGTGTCATTGTGGGGCGCACTAGTTTTTTTCATGAATAAGGTTGATGGCAGTTTGCAGTTGTGTGTCAATTATCATCACTTAAACAAAGTGACAGTGAATAATCACTATCCAATTCTACAGATTGATGATTTATTCAATCAACTAAAGGGTGTATGTTGGTTCTCAAATAATGACTTTTGGTCAGGATATCATCATATCACAACCATAAAAATGGGCAAGGGAAGTGCCACCTTATATCAGCGCTAAGAAAACACCGCTGATATAGAATCCCTGTATGGGCGCTAAAATTTTAGCACTGATACAAGGCTTCTTTATCAGCGTTAAAATTTCAGCATTGATACAGGGACTCTTTATCAGTGCTTTTCTAGAACTGATAAAGACTCCCTTTATCAGCGCTAGAAAAGTGCTGATAAAGATTCCTAGTATCAATGCTAAAATTTTAGTACTTATAAAGGGAAACCTTTATCAGTGCTAAAATTTAAGTGCTGATAAAGGAATGATATATCAACACTTTTTTAGCACTGATAAAGGGCCTCTTTATCACCGCTAAAAAAGCACTGATAAAGCCTTCATTTATCAGCGCTAAAATTTTAGCACTGATAAAGGTAGCCTTTATCAGAGCTTTTTTAGCGCTGATAAAACTGTGGTCCCATATTTTATAAAATCGGTCGCATAGTGACCTCTGTTTGTCGCGCCCTAAAGCTATCACGGTATTGTACCCCTGCAACAACTCCCCTCCCCCCCCCCCCATCTTTGCATTTTCAGACCTCTACTTCCCCCCGATCTTCGTGTTTTCGAACCTCCGCTGCTAGCCCTTCTCCTTATCCTCCCCCTCGAACCCCTTCGGCAGATCCTCCTCCCCGCAAACCCTACTTCTCCTCCTCTCTGCTCAACCCTACTCCCCGCGAACCCTACTCCTCCATTTCTCAATGGTTGGTGGCTCCCCTAATGCACCTCCCCCTCAGGCGGTCGCGCCTTCCCCTCCCGACGTAGTGCAAAAGGTTCCCTACTTCTCCTCCTATAATGTGAATTTCTTTTCTCTTCTTCTTGATTCTATTCTTGAACTTTCTTCTTAGGAAGGATTTTACAACAATTCTAATTCAGTTTTTGTGTTTTTTTTGTTATGTTTTTAATGTTTAATGGTCATACATAGGACTTTTAGATTACCCTTATGTATTAAGTCATGTTTTATTTGACTATTCTTCTCATTCTTATTAAATATTTTTTAAATATTTAGTTGAGTTTGGGGACATGAAATTTCCCCTTCTCTATTATGTGTAAATTTTGGAATTATCATGTTATTTTGTTTCCATTGGATGGATAGTACTGATTAACCAAAATACTATAATGAATTACACTAAAGTAAATTAAAGTGAAGAGGGAATTTTTCAGGTGATTTATGATGTTCAATAATATTTCTTATATATTGATGGATTTATTGGTGTTGTTGCTAACTGATTTATTCTTGATGTTGTGAATGAAATTTCTTACTACTAATAATATGTTATAATCACCTTTCATTATTTTCTAGTCACTTAATGTAGGTAATGAATTGGTTGTATGGAAATCTGTAATTAAATTGTTATATTTAAACTATAAATTCTACTTTAATATGATAGAGTGTTTAAGGGGTAGTTTTTAGTGTGAATTTTATATATGTTTTCCCTTTCATGCTACTATGTATGGGGTATTTATCACTATGATTATAATGGTGATGGTTTATTGATGTGGTTGGGAGCATGTAGTGTGGTAATTAATACAGTAGTGATGGATGGATTATTGTGTGGTTATGATAGCAATGATATGCTATTTAGGTAGAAAATAAGTGGTTTTATGGATTTTAGAATGTGATTAATTTTATTTTATGTCACGAAAATTTAGTTGTTATTGGGTGGTGTTATAGTTTCCTTTTGGCATAGAATATGGTTAGAATAAATGAAAATAGTAATGGGTGATGGGTTAGAATTGATAAATGATGGTTTGTTAAATGATTAATGATAATGATTGGAATAATTATGTTTAATAAATGGTTAAAGATATAATAAATGTTATTAATGAGTAATGAATGGATTATAGTGGGTAGTAATTTAATGATTGGTTTTACATTAAAATGGTTAACAATTGAAATTCATATGGTAATAAAAATCCAAGAAATTATAATGATAAATGAAATGAGAAGTTGGTAATGTTGATATGGATGCTTATGTGATTTCTTGGGGATTATTTGTGGCATTATAATGGAAGTGGTTATAAGAGGGTGGTAGTAATAAGGCAATGGTTTATGAGGGTGTTTGCAGTGTCAGTTTTGTGTAAAACCTTAGGAATGATTTATGTGTGACTATATACTTATTATATTTTCTTATTATTTCTTACGCACCACCACTTGAGTCGAGTAACCTGATTCAAATCCATATGGCTACTTTGGTTCTATGAATTTTTCTCAATATCTAGGTTATATAGGGAACACATATAGAACCACTCCCTCTTCCCTTCTCCCACTTCAAACATATTATGAGTTGTAATGGCTCACAGTGGGTGTATATATACGACCTATAACAATTTTAGGTTTTTGTGTATATATATTCTTGTTGACATGATTATTTTTATTTGGTGGGGATACATAATGGGGGTTGTGCATTGTAGGAGGAGATTATGATGTTTATGTCCTTCATGTTCACGATATCATACAGTGATGAGAATGTGATGTGTGGTTGTGATGTGGATATGGTTTTTTATGTGTTTGTGACATGTGTATGTGTTGATATATGGTTACGAGATTATATAGAATGGGTTGAAGCATAAGAAATATTCCATTCGAGAGTGAGATTGACCAGATTAGTGGGAAAGTGGGTGTGGGGTAATTTATTAATATATATTCTTTTGATATTACACTTAATATAGAGTTTGGAATTAGACACTCATGAGGATTGAATGGTATGATAGGTATATAATATTTGTTAAAATTTTCATATGGAATAACATGGGAGATCATCTATGACACAAGTTATTATCCCCCATGTGATTTAAAGTAAGTAACTTGAGCTTACCAAAAATATTAGGCATGATGATATTGAATATAGGGAAGAGACCTTGGAGTGGTAGATGTATCATTCTTGATTATTATTTTGTTTGGAATGGTGTTATTTGAGGAAACTATAATGAATCTAAAGTAATTATATTTAATGAATTCCATATTGTAGAGATTATGAGAATTATTTCTTTACTTATAGAGTTGGCTACTGGTTTTCATCCATATGTATTTTAGGTTGGTGAGGTATAAAAGGATGGACTAGTTGACCATAGAAGGGTTGACCCGATAGAGGAGGATGAGCCATAGAGGATGATGTCGTGTGAGTTTTACCATCTATGACACAAGTGATTATCCCCGTGAACCCCTTTGTGTTTGGAAATAATGTTGATTTTGATGGGGGGGTCTATCCTAGTTCTGTTGATTTCCAAATCTTTATTGGAAATGGTTAGGATCTATTAATCTCTATTTTTATAAGTGGTTCTCTTCTACTATATTTGGAAGTCTTGTTTTTAGAATTTGAACTATAAATACTAATATTTGAGATTCAAATAGGATAGAGATGAATAAAGATTGGATGGATGCTATTCGTTTGACAATAGAGTATGAGAACAGAGTGAAAGAGTTCATCAAGTTTGAAAAGCATCACGCAAAGGATACTTATCATATCCTTTATCTGTGCTTACATCATTGTTATTATAGACTACTTACTCCATAGGAGTTGGAAGAAAATTTGATATGTCATGGAATAGATCAGAGTTATAAATGTTGTAATAAACACGGAGAAAAAAGAGAATGTAGCTACTGGATGGGATAGAACTGCATTTTATGGATCATCAGATATGAATACAAATATGGATAATGAAGAAGACCGTATGGATGATGTGATTACAGATGTCAATGATTATGAATATCGTATTGATGAAATGACAAATACAATTGAATATGAACTTCGTGATTGCCCAAAATTGTTTGAGAAGTTAAAGAGTTGTGAAAAATTCCATTGTATGCTGGTTGCACTAAATATACAGCATTGTCAAGTGTATTAAAGTTGTATAAATTGAAAGAAGTCAAGGGATGGAGTGATGTCAGTTTTACAAAACTACTTTCTCTCTTTAATGAAATGCTCCTGGAAGATAATGAGCTCTCATGCCGGACATATGAAGCTAAAAAAATGCTATGCTCGATGGGAATGATTTCTGAAAGAATACATGCCTGCCCAATAGGCTGTATATTGTTTCGCAAGGAGAAAAAATCACTTACAGAATTCCCAAAGTGTGGTTCTACTCGATACAAGAAAAATGAATCCAATTCTATGAAATTTTTATGGTACTTTCCAATTATTCCAAGGTTTAGGCGTCTATATGGAAGTAAAGAAACTACTAGACAATTTTCGTGGCATGCAGATAAAAGAAATAAAGATGGGAAATTACATCATCTAGCTGACTCTCCTCAATGGAAGAAAATTTATCCTGAGTATCCTAAATTTGCAAGAGTCGAGAAACCATCATCTTGCATTATCTAAAAATGGAGTGAATCCTTTTGGTGTTCAAACCAGCACTCATAGTACATGGCCTATTATGTTGGTAAATTATAACTTTCCACCCTGGTTATGCATAAAGTATAATTTCATCATGTTATCTATGCTTATATCAAGACCAAAACAACCAGGGAACGATATTGATGTTTATCTGGCTCCTTTGATTGAGGATTTTAAGTTATTGTGGGATTCAGGTGTTATGGTGTATGATGGTTATAAAAGTGAATACTTCACGTTGAGAGAAATGTTTTTTGGGACAATAAATGATTTTCCTACTTATGGAAATTTTTTAGGCTATATCATTAAAGGAACTCAAGGGTGTCCTATGTGAGAAGAAGATACAGAATCAATTATGTTGAAACATTCATCGAAATCTGTTTTTCTAGGACATCGTATATTTCTACCTTGTTGGAATAAGTACCGATCTTGGACGACATCATTCAATGTAAGTTTAGAACAACGTGCAGCACCATCTCCACTAACAGGTGATCAGCTGTTTGAGAAAGTAAAAGATGTGAACACTGTTTTTGGTAAACCATTTTTGAAAAACCTTACAAAAATCGGTTGGAAAAAGAGATCAGTTTTTTTAATCACCATATTGGAATTGTTTGTACGTCATACATTTTCTTGATGTGATGCATGTGGAAAAAAATATAAGTGACGGTGTTATCGGAACTTTACTAAATGCCCCTAGAAAAAACAAAGGATGGAATTAAGGGAAGGTTGAACATGGTTGACATGGAAATACGAGAAGAGTTGGGTCCCGTGAAGGGTGAAAATTGATTGTTTCTTCCTCCAGTTGCTTACACTCTTTCTATGGAGGAGAGATATCAGTTTTGAAACTTCTTTAATGATGTAAGGGTTCCAGAGGGGTATTCATCAAAAATCAAGATCATTGTGTCAATGAATGATTTGTAGTTAAAAGGTTTGAAATCACATGACTTCCATGTTTTGATGCAAGATCTAATTCCTATAGATTTACGTTGCATTTTTTCCAAAAATGTTCTTCATACGTTAACCAAACTTTGTTTCTTTTTCAAAGCTATATATAGCAAAGTTTTAGACCTGGAGAAATTTCAAGCTATGGAAAAAGAAGTTCTCATCGTATTATATGAATTAGAAATGTTCTTCCCGCCAACATTCATTGATATGATGGTTCATTTGGTGATTCACTTGGTGAGAGAGATTCGACTTTGTGGTCCTGTGCATTATAGATGGATGTACCCCCATTGAATGGTATATGAAGATTTTGAAAGGGTATATCAAAAATAAATGTCGGCCTGAGGGTTGTATAGTGGAGCGATATATTGTTGAGGAAGCCATTGAATTTTGTACTGAATACCTCTCTGATGTGGAAAGAATTGGTCTCCCAAAATCTCTTCACAATGGATGCATTGAGGGTGAGGGAATTTATGGAAGATATTTTGTGACAATCAGTATTATAGATCAGGAGCAGGCCCACCTTTATGTTTTTCATAACAGTTGGGAGGTTTCTCCATATATTGAATCTCACAAAGAAGTTATTAGGCAATTGAATCCATCAAGGGATGAAAAATGGATATCAAATACACATAATCACCAGTTTATAGGATGGTTTCAGGACCATATTTTTAAGGAGTTGGATGAATATCCAAATTCAATTTCAGAATGACTTCGATGGCTAGTCGTCAGACCAAGTGTGTATGTATTATCTTACAATGGTTATGTAATTAATGGTTATACATTCTATACAGATGAACATGATGAAGATAGTACCCTGCAAAATAATAGAGTTACACTTGTGGATTAAGAAATTAATGTTTCTGGTAGTAAGGACAGAAATCCAATTTATGCAAATATGACATACTTTGGCATTATCAAACAAATATGGGAGTTGGATTCTACGACATTCCAATTTCTGATTTTTCAATGAAAATGGGTTGATAACAATAGTGGTGTTAAAATAGATGATTGGGGATTTGTGAAATTTGATTTTAGTAAAGAAGGGTTAAAATATGAATAGTTTATAATGGAATCACAATCAGTATAATTTGTTTGTGTTCCAGATCCCGCAAACCGAAAGTGGTTGATTGTTTTGTTATCGTCCAAAACTACTGAAGGGTATGATGAAAATTTAGTTGAGGACGATCCTTGCAGTGGTACATCACAATCATTTCATAGAGGTCCCAATGTAGATGAGTTTTTGTATGTTATAGAAGAACACAATGAAGGGATTTGGATAATCGATAGAGGTGTCAAATCCCTTCATCCTTTGAAAAAAAGAAAGAGAGTTCAATAAATGGGTTATATTTTGTTTGTAATATAGATCTTGTTATCTCATGTTATTATCTTATCATTACTGAATTTCTGTAATCTAAATTAATTATTCAACCACTTTTGTAGATAATGACTTCTTCACATTTTGGTTCTCTTAACCTTGAGTCTGAACCAGTCTCTCAAGCTGCTGCTAATGTTGCTGCTGCTACTCCTTCTGCGGCTGCTCATAGTGCAGAGCAACAACAAGTTTATGAACCTATTGTTTCTCCTAGTGTTGAGGTTCAACAACCATCATCACATATTGTTTCTACCATTTCATATGAACATATATATGATGTTGACATCAAATAAATGGTCAAGGATTAGGGACCGACGTCGCAGAAAACACAGGTGCGTCATAGTTTGACGGTGTTAGCCAAAGTTCTTAAGGCGAAAAGCAAAGGCATCAAATTTGATGTCGGATGGAATGCATGAGGCCAAAATGTGAATCCCAATAAGGGTATGTTTAATAGTTAAATTGGAGTTTTCACTCGGTAACATGTGCCGATTGACATAGATTCATAGCACCATGTTGTGTCCGGCCTGAAGACTGTGATCTAGGAAGAAATTATGGTAACATTTTGATATTATATATTTAATTTAATAGCAAATAAAAATATAAAATAGTGTCTTACTCTTCTCGATCTCTTGCAGAGTAAATTTATAGTAGACGATTCACACAAGAATTATGTACTAAGGCTTGTAGGAAGGATTCATCGAGGTTTTTTCATTATTTTAACAAAATATCACCTGAAAGATTCCAAAGGTAAAATAAACCCACACCCACCCATTGTCTATGCTCACCTGATATCCCAAGAAGCATGGGATGCATTTATTGACCGTCATGGGGATGAGAAGTTTCAGGTACATTGTGGATGTTAATAGCTTGTTTGAGGATACGTGTATTCATCACTTTGATTTTCAATATTTCATTTATGAAACAGCAACTCTCTACTAAAAATAAGGAACATTCATCAAAACCAACATACCCCTATCGTAAATCAAGAATGGGGTACGCTTCACTAGAAAAGAAAATGGTACATATTTTAAATTTAAAGTAATATTGTTAGGTGCCAATAAACAACATCATAATTATCTTTCTATGTTTATATGTAGATTGATGAGTCTAAAAACAAAGACACTTCTATCCCACTTCATGTGCTATGGAAGGAGGTGCGTGTGAATAAGGAAGGGAATATAGTAGATGAGAACACACAAAAAGTTTGGGAAATATGTGTAAGTATGAAATGACGATAAAAAGATTTGTTTTAAATTTCTATTACATAAAAATAATTAGTTATTTTCCTATATCTGACAGTCATAGGAATCAGCTACTCCTGTAGTGGATGAAAACCTATTATCGACAGCTTTGAAGAAGCAAGAACAATATGGTCATGTTAGAGGTGCGGGGTTTGGGGTGACACCCTGAGTATATTTTGAGAAGAAAAAAAAAGTAATAGATGATGGAGATGAAAAATTGAAACAAATGAGCGAAAGACTAGCAACTCTTGAAGAATTATTGCAATGGCAGGGAGAGTTGATAGACACTTTTATGGGTGGGAAGAAAGGAGAAGACACAACTCAGGAACAATCAGTGCGTGAAGATCCTGCCCCACCACCCACCAACTTTGAGGCAAGCCATTCCCCTCAAAGAGCTGTATTAGTCGTGGTAATCAATATTCTAATAATTGTTCCCATGAAATGTGAATCAGACAAACACTGATAATTTTCCTATACTGATCTTCTATAGGGTGATAATGATTTTGATTTATATCTATCAACACCCACATTTCACCTTGTAGTGAGGGCTACAGTGTTCAATATCCCAAATGACAGCTACATAATAGACCACTTCTGAAAGATCATCTAAAAGTGACGATTACTGTATCTCATGATCCAAATGCAGAGATACCTATTACACTTGATGATGATGATATTTATATGGTTGAAAAAGGCTATTGGGACATTCATTTCATGGCTGTCACAACTTGTAATAGTACATGCAGACAAAGAGGTATTTATTTCCTTTTTTTCATGCTAAACCTTTAAAAATTAATGAAAAAAGGGTCTGAACCAATGAATGTTATTATAGATGGAGAAAGGGAAGGGGGTGACAAATGTCGGCTCAAAAACATCTAAAGGATCGACCAACCAATCCCAAGGAGCTACTGAAAGCACAATAATACTACATGTTCTCTATCCACATTTACTATCATTGAAGACTCATGCGGATACGAAGCTAAGAGGTGGTAGTATTTATATAGTGTTTTTCGAAAAGAATATATACAGAGTGGAAAGTCAAGATTTTCTTGCTACTGAAAATGTAAATGAGATCCTTGAAACCGGTTGGCTCAGAATAACATTTGTATATATATATATATATGAGGTATGTTTTCATGAATTTATTTTCTAAAAGCTGATCTAATGTAAAAATTATGAATAAATGCATTTTATATTGTTGACAGACGTATATATGAAAACAGTTGAAGGAATTTACCCATGAGCCAAAATTTGGACTTGTTAGTCCTCATACCACATCAACACATCTAATGAAATTAGAGCCATCAAAAAAGGATGAAATAGTGAACGGCTTGCTGAAAACATTTGAAAGCAAGATTATAAATGACAGACTCTTCCTAATACCAATCATGCAGGGGTAAAACTCTACGATTAAAGAATATCAATTATATTTTCACTTCTTTTATTGCTTATTCCTTTTTGTGTTTTTAGGAAACATTGGCTTCTAATTGCGGTGAACTTGGATACTCCAAAGATTTATTTTCTAGATTCAAATCAAGGATATCCATCAAATCAACCACACATGATGGAGTTTATGAATATGTAAAACACTACATCCTATGTTATAGGTCTAAACATAAAGTAATATAATTTATATTATATTTTACTGAGGATTATGTTATGATAGGGTGGTGTATCATTATTTTCTAAAAAAGGAATGAGGACAGGGGCTAAGAATAAGGAGGCGAGCAAGTACTACGTCTGGACAAATATCAGTGTATATATAATAAAATATCACTATCCAAACACATATCAACACAAGTTACTTATTCTCCTAATGATACAATTTTTTTCAGTTCCCAAAACATACAAACGATAATGATTGTGGTTATTATGTTTGTAAATTTATGAAGGAGATCGGTTTTCATCAACAAACTAGCATCCCTAAATATGAATTTTCAAAAACAACTACAATTTCATTTAATTAATTAATTATTTATTTATTTTTATATTTTTCAGTACTATTATGACTACCTAAAAGCTTCATAATCACAAGAAGATATATATTTGTTCAAAAATGAGTGGGCCTCATACCTGATGGCATATTGTACACAAATAGCATGAAGATCTGACTTGGGGACGTGTACAATTGGAAGTCATTTTTGAGAGGGATTAAGAGGATAAAAGGATGAAACATTATTGTATGTAAATGTTCATAGGAAAATTTTAATTTTTATTAAATAAAACATCTTTTCTAAAATGAGTCATTTTCCCATTTTAACAGATGGAATGCACTAGAAACATGCAAGAATGAGGAACCACTCAAAGTGTCTCTCTTTTGTTTAAAATGGAGATAATTTTAAGTGAAAACAACAACAGACATATGAAAATCTGACCGAATGCATTAGGATTGTGTTGATCATTTGATAGAATGATCAATGAGTCATTTTTGACAAGTATGAGTCAACCCCTCCTCAATCTGAGTCACGGTGTGGCCGGTATCACTCAAAGGATCTCTCTTTTGATTAAAATGGACAGAATTTTAAGTGAAACAACAACTGACCTACATAAATCAGACCAAACTCATTCTTATTGTGTTGATACATTAAGATAATGATATATGGGAGTGTTTGTGATGTGTAAGAGTCAACCACACCTCAATATGAGGCACGGTGTGGCCGGTATCACTCAAAGGGTCTCTCTTTAATTTAAAATGGACAGAATTTTATGTGAAAACAACAACTGACATATGAAAATCTGACCAAACGCACTCTTATTATGTTGATACTTTAGAAGAATGGTCTATAGGTGCTTTGGTGACGTGTATGAGTCAACCTCGCCTTAATCCAAGGCATGGGGTGGCCGGTATCACTCAAAGCGTCTCTCTTTTGTTTAAAATGGACAGAATTTTAAGTGAAAACAACAAATGATGTATGTAAATCTGACCAAACGCATTAGGATTGTGTTTATCCTTTAAGAGAACGATCCATGGGTGAATTGGTGATATGTATGAGTCAACCCTTCCTCAATCCAAGCGACGGTGTGGCCGGTATCTCTCAAAGTGTCTCTCTTTTGTTTAAATTTGACATAATTTTAAGTGAAAACAATAACTGACCTACAAAAATCTGACCAAACACATTTGGATTTTTTTGATCCTTTAGGAGAAAGATCCATGGGTCATTTTTGAAATGTATGAGTCATCACAGCCACAATATGAGGCACGGTGTGGCCGGTAGCACTCAAAGGGTCTCTCTTTTGTTTAAAATGGACCGAATTTTAAGTAAAAACAACAACTAACATACGCAAATCTGACCAAACGCATTCAGATTGTGTTTATCCTTTATGAGAACAATGATGGTTCATTTTTAACATGTAAAAGTCAACCCCACCTCAATCTAAGTCATGGTGTGGCCGGTATCACTCAAAGTGTCTCTCTTTTGTTTAAAATGGACAGAATTTTAAGTGAAAACAACAACTAACCTACGCAAATCCAACCAAATGCATTTTTATTGTGTTTATCCTTTAGGATAACAATACATGGGTGCGTTTGTGACATGTACGAGTCAACACTACCAAAATATAGGGCACGTTGTGGCCTATATCACTCAAAGGGTCTCTCTTTTGTTTAAAATGGACAGAATTTTAAGTTAAAACAATAACTAACCTATGGAAATCTAACCAAATGCATTTGGATTGTGTTTATCCTTTATTAAAATGGTCCATGGGTAATTTTTGACATGTAAGAGTCAACCTCGCCTCAATCTGAGGCACGTTGTTTTCGGTATCACTCAAAAGGTCTCTCTTTTGTTTAAAATGGACAGAATGTTAAGTGAAAACAACTACTGACATACGTAAATATGACCAAATGCATTCGTATTGTGTTGATACTTTATGAGAACGATACATGGGTCATTTTTTATGTATATGAGTCAACCCTACCTCAATCTGAGGCACGGTGTGGCCGGTATCACTCAAAGTGTATCTCTTTTGTTTAAAATGGACAGAACTTTAAGTGAAAACAACCACTAACATATGAAAATCCAACCAAACGCATTCGTATTGTGTTTATAATTTATTATAAAGATCCATGGGTGTTTCTTTGATGTGTAAGAATTAACCCTGCCTCAATCTGAGGCACGGTGTGGCCGGTGTAACTCAAAGCGTCTCTCGTTTGATTAAAATTGTGAGAATTTTAAGTGAAAACAAAAATTGACATATGCAAATCCAACCAAATGCATTTGTATTGTGTTGATACTTTAGTAGAATGATCCATGGGTCATTTGTGACATGTACGAGTCAACCCCCGCCTCAATCCAAGGCACGGTGAGTCTGGTATCACTCAAAGTGTCTCTCTTTTGTTTAAAATAGACATAATTTTAAGTGAAAACAACAACTGACCTACACAAATCCAACCAAACACATTTGGATTGTGTTTATCCTTTATGATAATGATCCATGGGTGCATTGGTGATGTGTATGAGTCAACCCCGCCTCAATATGAGGCTTGGTCTGGCCGGTATCACTCAAAAGGTCTCTCTTTTGATTAAAATGGAGAGAAATTTTAAGTGCAAACAACAAATGATCTACGAAAATCTAACCAAACACATTCGTATTGTGTTGATACTTTAGGAGAATTATCCATGGGTAATTTTGGTCATGTAAGATTCAACCCCTCCTCAATCCAAGGCATGGTGTGGCCGGTATCACTCAAGCTGTCTCTCTTTTGTTTAAAATAAACAGAATTTTAAGTGAAAACAACAACTGACCTACGACAATCTCACAAAATGCATTCGGATTGTGTTTATTCTTTAGTAGAATGATCCATGGGTGTGTTCTTGACATGTAAGAGTCATCCCTGCATCAATACAAGGCACGGTGTGGCCGGTATCACTCAAAGGGTCTCTCTTTTGTTTAAAATGGACAGAATTTTAAGTGAAAACAACAACTGACCTACGAAAATGTGACCAAATGCATTTTTATTGTGTTTATTCATTAGTAGAACGATCCATGGGTCATTTTTAACATGTAAAAGTCAACCCTGCCTCAATCCGAGTCACGGTGTGTCCGGTATCACTCAAAGTGTCTCTCTTTTGTTTAAAATGGACAGAATTTTAAGTTAAAACAACAACTGACATTCGCAAATCAGACCAAAACACATTCATATTGTGTTGATCCTTTAGTATAATGATCCATTGGTAATTTTTACATGTACAAGTCAACCCCTCCTCAATCTGAGGCATGGTGTGGCCGGTATCACTCAAAGTGTCTCTCTTTTGTTAAAATGGACAGAATTTTAAGTGAAAACAATAACTAACCTATGAAAATCCGACCACAAAGCATTCCGATTGTGTATATCCTTTATTAGAACGATCCATGGGTGCATTGGTGACATGTAAGAGTCAACCCTGCATCAATCCAAGGGCACGGTGTGGCTGGTATCACTCAAAGGGTCTCGCTTTTGTTTAATATGGCCTGAATTTTAAATGAAAAACAACAACTAACCTACGCAAATCTGACCAAACACATTCAGATTCTGTTATCCTTTTGGGAAACAATCCATGGGTAATTTTTAATGTGTAAGATTCAACCCTGCCTCAATCCGAGTCACGGTGTGGCTGGTATCACTCAAAGTGTCTCCTCTTTTGTTTAAAATGGACAGAATTTTTAGTGAAAACAACAACTAACATAAACAAATCTGACCAAACACATTCGAATTGTGTTGATACTTTAGTAGAATGATCCATGGATCATTTTTGACATTTATGAGTCAACCTCACCCTCAATATGAGGCACAGTGTGGCTGGTATCAGTCAAAGTGTCTCTCTTTTGTTTAAAATTGATGGAATTTTAAGTGAAAACAACAACTAACCTAAGAAAATTTGACCAAAAGCATTCAGATTGTATTTATACTTTAGTATAACAATCCATGGGTGAGTTGGTGCCGTGTAAAAATCAACTCCACCTCAATCCAAGTCACGGTGTGGCCGGTATCACTCAAAGGGTCTCTCTTTTGTTTAAAATGGACAGAATTTAAAGTGAAAAAAACAATTGACCTACGCAAATCTTCCCAAACGCATTAGGATTTTGTTAATCCTTTAGGAGAGAAATACATGGGTCATTTTTTTGATGTGTAAGATTCAACCCTGCCTTAATCTAAGGCACGGTGTGGCTGGTATCACTCAAATTGTCTCTCTTTTGTTTAAAATGGACAGAATTTTAAGTGAAAACAAAAACCAACTATACAAATCTGACCAAACGCATTAGGATTATGTTGATCCTTTATGAGAGCGATCCATGGGGTAATTTTTTACGTGTATTGAGTCAACCCCGCCTCAATCCGAGGCACGGTGGGGCAGTTATCACTCAAAGTGTCTCTCTTTTGTTTAAAATGGACAGAATTTTAACTGAAAACAAAAAACGACCTAAACAAATCCAACCAAATGCATTCTGATTGTTTTTATCCTTTAGTATAATGACCCATGGGTGCGTTGGTGACATGTATGAGTCAACCTTGCCTCAATCTAAGGCACGGTGTGGCTGGTATCACTCAAAGGGTCTCTCTTTTGTTTAAAATGGACATAATTTTAAGTGAAAACAACAAATGACATATGAAAATCTAACCAAACACTTTTAGGATTGTGTTTATCCTTTTGGAGAATGATCCATGGGTCATTTGTGACGTTTAAGAGTCAACCCCTCCTCAATCTGAGGCACGGTGTGGCCGGTATCACTCAAAGTGTCTCTCTTTTGTTTAAAATGGAAAGAATTTTAAGTGAAAACAACAACTGACCTACACAAATCTGACCAAAACGCATTGGGATTGTGTTGATCCTAAAGGAGAACGATCCATGGACGCCCCCCCAACCCCCTGGACGGCCCCCCAACAGCTAGATTCCCCCACCCCCTAGACACAACCCCCCACCACCTGGACACCTCCCCCACCCCCCCCCCCCCCCACCCCCGCACACCCCCCCACCCCCATTGGACAGCCACCCCCACCCCATTGGGACACCACCCCACCCCCCTTGGATATCCCCACAAACCCCCTAGACCCCCCCCCCCACCCCCTGGACACCCCCCCCCCCCCACCCCTCTAGACACCCCCACCCCCAGGAAATCCCCCCCAACCCCCCGGACACCACCCCACCCCTGGACACGCCCATGGATAGCCCCACCCCCCCACCTCAGATAGCCACCCCCCCAACCCCCCCCCCCCCCCCCCAGAAACTCACCACCCCCGCACCCCTTGGACACCCACCAACCCCATGTACAGCACCCCCACCCCTCCAAGACACCACTCCACCACCTAGACACCCCCACCCCCCTAAACACCCCCCCCCCCCACCCATGACGGGCCACCCCCACCCTCTTGGACACCACCCCACACCCCTTGGACTTCCCCACCAACCCCCTGGATAGCCCCACCCCTCGAATACCCCCTCCCCACCCCCACCCCCTCGAAAGCCCCCCCCCCCAACACCTCAGACACCATCCCACCCCCCCTGGACATCCCCATGGACACCCCCCCCCACCTATACACCCCATCCTAGACACCACCCCACCACCTAGACACCCCCCACCCCCTAGACAACCCCACCCCACCCCCCTTGGATAGCCCCAACCTCCTAGACCACCACCCCCCCTGGACACCCCCACCCCTTGGACACCCTTATCCCCCCAGGACACCCCCATACACCCTCATTGATACCACCTTGCCCCCCTTGGACAGCCCCACCAACCCCCTGGACTGCCACACCCCCCGAACACCCCCCCCCCCCACCCCTAGAAATCCCCCCCTGACACCCTAGACACCAGCCCACCCCCCCCCCCTGTACACCCCCATGGACAGCCCCCCCCCCCCCCCACCTGGACACCCCCTCCCTCCTAGACACACCCCACCACATAGAACACCCCCCCACCCCCTGGACACCCCCACCCTCATGGACAGCCCCCACCACCCCCTGAGACACCAACCCACCCCTTTGGACATCCCCCCAACCTCATGGACCCACCCTGGACCCCGACCCCTATCCCCTCGGACACCCCCATCCCCCAGACACCCCCTACCCCCTATAGACAGCCACACCAAACCCCTAGAAAGCCCCCCCAACCCCCTAAAATCTGAATTGAATTATTTATTTATTTAATTAACTTATGAATTATGTGTTAATGGTGTATGGGTATACTTTTTGTATGGGTATACTTGGTGTAATTACCTTATGAATTATGTGTTAATTTTTTATGTGTATACTTACTTGTTGAGATGCCGAATTTTTTGTAAGTGTTGTTTGGGTGTGCTGCTGCAGAATTTTTTGTTGTAGCAAATAGGGAATTTATTAGCACTTTTCTTAGCCACTGATAAAGGATCTGTTTATCAGCACTAAAAGAGTGTTGTTAAGAAACATATTTATCATCACTTTTTTAGCGCTGATAAATGGGTCCTTTATCAGTTCCTTTTTATCACTGATAAAGGAAGCCTTTATCAATAATTATTTAGCACTGATAAAGGGGACCCCCTATCAAAGTTGAGCTTTACAGCACTTTTTTAGCGCGGATAAAGCCCATTTTGAGAGCTGATAAATTCTGTTTTTGTAGTAGTGTATGCATGTGAAGGATTGAGGATATCCCGAAAAATTCTTTCTATTATCATCATGGGCATTACGAGTTCATTTTAATGTCATTTAGTGTGACGAATTCTCTAGTTGTGTTCATGGGATTGATGAACACTTGTGTTTTGTGAGTTCTTAGATAAGATCATTATGTTTTTAATCTATGAAATCCTTCTGTACTCCGCATCTAAGGAGGATAATTCGGATCATCTGCATGCCATTTTGGGAGTTCTTCTTTAATAGTAATTGTTTGGGAAGTTTTCAAAGTGTGAGTTTTGGGCTAAGAAGTTTATTTCTTGGGGAATGTGGTGTCCCATTATGGAGTAGTTGGGGATCTATCAAAGATAGAAGCGTTTGTGTCCTTGGACATCCCACAAGATTATGGAAGATATGTGAAGTTTACTTGGTCTTGAAGGCTTCTATAGGAGGTTTGTAGCCTATTTCTCTCAGGTTGTGAATCCTATGACATCCTTGACTAGAAAGGGTCTGGAAATCATGTGGACTAATCGGTGTTAGTTATATTTTGATTATCTGAACGAAAAGTTGGTCAAGTGCTCCAGTTCTTTATCTTCCCGGAGAGGGAGTTCGGTTTTATATTTTTTTGTGATGCTTCTCATCTTGGATTAGGTTGTGTTCTAATGAAATAGAGATCATTTGTTTCTTATGGGTCTCATAAGTTGCCTCCCCATGAACGTAACTATTCCACCCATGATCTTGAGTTGGCGGCAATGGTGTTTTCTCTGAATTTGTGGATATGTTACCTCATATAAGAGCACTTTGTGGTTTTCACAAATCATAATATCCTGAGGTATGTTTTCTCCCAACGTGACTTGAACTTGTGGAAATGTCAGTGGATGGAGTTATTATAGGAATACAACTTCAAAATATCATATACACCTAGAAAAGAGAATGTTGTAGTTAATTCACTGAGAAGGAAGTCATGTAGTGATGCAGTGTGTGAATTTTGTGATTTATGGAGAGTGATGTAAGAAATTTCAGCATTACATGTCGATATGGGAGAATTTGGGTGGAAGAGGTTGTCTTTTTCAGATGATAGTGCAATCATCTCTAGTGCAGTGGGTGCGGAAGAGTCCTGGTTGGGGGATTTAGAGGTATAGGGTCTATAGAGACCAAGTTTTTTGTAGTGAGGTCCCTGATGGTTGGGTCTGAGGGTGAACAACACTGAGTGCTGTATCAGGGAAGGATTTTTGTTCCTTTGAAGATACATGACACGGTTCTCAAATGGTTTCATAGTTCACCTTTATTGGTGTATCCTGGCATGAAAAAGATGTATCGAGCCTTGAGGAGTCAGTTTTGGTGGCCAGGGATAAAGTGTGTAGTTTCAAAGTTTGTGTCTCAATGTTTGGTCTTCCCGAAGGTGAAGGTAGAGCGTTGTGTCCCTGGTGGTTTTCTCCAGCCATTAGATATTCCCCAGTGGAAGTGGGAGGACATCTCAATGGAATTTGTTACTATTTTACCTCGAGCTCAGGGAGGCCATGGAACTATTTGGGTGGTAGTGGATCATTTAACGAAATCATACAACTTTATAGTGAACAAGGATTTGAGTTCAGTGGATTTTTTTTTGAGGAAGTATCTGGAGGAGGTGGTGATACTCTACAGAGTCCTAAGGATGATCATTTCCGATCAAGATCCTGGTTTTACCTCTAGGGTGTGGAGAGGTATCCATCATGCTTTTGGTTCTCATCTATTCCTTAGCACTACTTTTCATCCACAGACAGATGGGCAGATAAAGAGGACCATCCAGACTCTTGAAGACATGTTGTGCTCTTGTGTCCTAGATTTTTTAGGTTTGTGGATGAGGCACTTACTCTTGGTTGAGTTCACTTATAATGATAGTTTTCACTCCACTATCGGTATGGAGTCGTTTGAAGCTTTGTATGGTCGACCTTTTTGTTCTCCATTGTGCTAGACTTGGGTCATAGAGTCAGTAATTCTTGGACCAAAACTAGTGTAGAATATGACAGAGATGGTTCAGGTGATTCGTGAGAGGATGAAGGTAGTGCAGGATCGTCAAAAATCATATGTTGATCAAAGGAGGGGACCTTTAGAGTTTTATGTTGGGGAACAAGTGTTTCTGAAGGTGACTCCCCATCATGGGCAGTGAAGGTTTGGTTATAGGAGTAATATTTCTCCCTGGTTTATTGGGACTTTCGAGGTTTTGGCTCGTGTTAGAGATGTGGCATATCGAGTAGCACTTCCACTAAAGATGATCTGGATACACGATGTTTTTTAAGTGTCACGGCTCTGTCATTATCTTCAAGAAGACTCTCACATAATCTATTGGGGAGAGATCAATGTTGATGATGATGAAACCTTTAAGGAGAGACCTCTAGAGATCCAAGACCGCAAAGATAAGGTGTTGCGCGGGCATTCTTTCACCTTGGTTCATGTCTTGTGGTGACATGATGGCATGGAGGAGAGTATCTGGGAATGTGAGTTGTAGATACGTGATCAGTACCCATAGTTGTTTGATTTTTAACTCTTTTCATGTAATGATTTTATCTTTGTGGTTGTAGACCTTTCGTGTTTATGATATGGCTTTCCTTTGATGTTATTTTGTGGCATGCTCTTTTTTGAGAGGTATCACGATGGGTGGTTGTTCATACCCCTTTTATGTTTCCTTTTAGGTTGGTTTTGAATTCTCGAGGATGAGAATGTTTTGATAGGTATCTGATGTAATGTCCCAGACCTCTCTGGTCTATTCCTTTACTAAAATCTGTTATCTGAGGTGTTCTGGGTGGTCAAGGTGACTTATCCCCAACGCTTTTCCAAATTTTCATTTCTGTGAATAGTGTTTCCAATTTTGTGAACAGTGTCATCGGTGAGACTGATGTGAACAGTGTCATCGGTGAGACCGATGTGAATAGTGTAATCGGTGAGACCGATGTGAATAGTGTCATCAGTGAGACTGATGTGAACAATGTCCTCAGTGAGACTAAGGTGAACAGTTTCATCGATGAGACTGATGTGAATAGTGTCATCGGTGAGACCGATGTGAACAGTGTCATCGATGATACTGATGTGAACAGTTCCATCGGTGTGTCATTTTATGAGCAATGCTATCAGTATCGGTGAGCCATTTTATGAACAGTTTCATCTGTATCGGTGAGTCATTCTATAAACAGTGTTTCCAGCATCGGTAGGTGTACAATGTTTCTAGCATTGGTAGGTGTATAGTGTTTCCAGCATCTGTAAGTTTACCATTTCTCTTTCATCCGTAGGTGTACAGTGTTTCCAACCTCCTATAGTTTCGCCCCTTTGATGTTTTCTTTGATGTAAAATGAATTCAAGGCCTTGTTTTAAGGTATTTAAGGTTGATTCAAAGCCCATAACTCCTATATTAATTTTCCCGAGGCTCGGGATGCCTTAACTTTGTCAAACCTCATGGTTTAATGCGATCCGATTTTAATGGAAAATCCATCGTAACTTAAACCGCTGCTCTGTAAATCTGCTAAAGAGACGAAATATCTTCCTCCCTTGTTCTACCTTCTTGTTATCTAGTGTGAGATGATATAACCTTTTTTTCTTCCCATAAGAGTGGTGTGATCGAACCTTAATCCTTGGAACGTTTCCCCTTGAAGTTTCTTCCTGCTGCATGTGCACCCCCTGTTTTGGTGCAACCAGTAAGTGTTGATCTGTCATCGATAGAAGGTATGATCTACCTCCGTTCTTGTGTTTTCTTCGATCCTTTCCCCATCATTTTCTCCTTTCTATGTTATGGCATGTGATCTCCATTCTTCTAATAGAGTTTTCTTAGGTATCGGTTGGGGCGGTCGTGTCACAGCATCCTCGGGTGGATGTAGTTGTCATGGGGGAGGAGGTAATAATCTATTGTATGGATCGTTATCGTATAAAGAAATTCAAAAAAATTTTGAGGTAGGGGATTTTTTTCTTCTCTGTTATTGAATGTGAAATCATAGAGCTACCAAGATTAAGCCACTAGACCACAATAAAATTGACATAATAAATATTTAAATGGGACAAATCAATTATCTTTGATTGCATGTTATTACCTCTTGTCTTTCTAGATAGTGTGATATCTAGCCTTTCCTTGTTTATCATTTCATTCTTGATAGAAATTGGAAAATAATGTAAATTGGGATTAATTGTAAATATTTTTTAAAAGATAAAGAGGTATGTAAATGAATCTGGTTGTTTTTGTAATTTGATGTTAATCAAATTGGTTCAGTAAGCATGTATAAATTTGTGATAGCTATGATAGCTTTCTGTTTAGGTTTCCCATAGTTGGAACCTAATATTAATGAATCGGTTAATTCAAGATGGATTAAAGAATAGGTTTTTTGATAAAAGATAATTCCTCATAGGTTTCTGAGTTACCCTCTCGCTTATAAAGGCCAAGAGCCTTATGCTTAGAGTTGTGAGATCTCATTGCGTGTGAAAGAAGAATGCCTTGTTTGAGGTCCAAGATCCCAATTGATATGATGTTTGTATAATGCTTCTTTTGTTGTGATGTGATCATATATGGTTGTTGTGATATGTGGGGGTAGGGAGGCCCATTGGTTATGGAAGCAGTTAACACCTATAGTGGCAAGATTCATTGGTTTATGCATGTGGGTGTCGGGGGGGACACCGAAGATGATGAAACAGGTTGGATATGAAAGTTGAAAACTTGATGAATCTTATTGGTTGTTTATCTGCTTTATTTTCCCCACTACTCAAGGCAGATGGTCTTACATACCCTTCTTCCAAAAGGTATGAAGTCATGCGGGGTATTCCACATTCTTTCTGTTTTTATCTTCTTAAGGGAGGATGGGGTTATGCTCTTTCTATAGGTAGAAAAGACTTGACGGGTATTTCATATACTCATCAAGTTGATCTCCCTTGTGTTTAGTAGATTAGAATGTTTTTCAAGAATACCTGGGAATATGAGAAATCAATAATAATGTTAATAAATGATTGAATGAATGGTGATTAACCCATGGGGTTGGAGCTTGCTGGGATGAAATGCTAAGGTTAAATTTTAAAGGAACAATGGACTTTTAGTGTGATGCTAATGAAATATAATGTAGAATTGTTAATGTTTAATTAATATTTAAAGAATTAAATTAATTAAATTGAAACTGATAAAAATGTAATTAAGTAATGTAATAAATATCTTTAAATGGTTGTGTGATTATAAGATACCTAGTCTTAGTAGTGGTAGTTAGGAGTTAGAGAGACGTTAGCTGCAGTTGATTCTAATACTAGGTTATTCCCATAGTGTGGTTGTGATCTATATGATATTCTATAATTTTTGTGTTTCTATATGCTACTTTATTACGTTGGTTAGGGAAACTAACACCCTAGGGATTCTGAGCCCTGGGAGGTGTTTTCTGTAGGTTCCGGACGCAGCGGAAGCACATTGGTGCGAGTGCCCAACTTTAATTTTAGCGTTAACAATGATCAATCTGAGATCCGTCACGATGTAAAATGTTGGATCTTCAGAATAGAACAAAAAAAATAGTGAGTCCCGGAACCATAGAGATTAGATCATCTTATGTTGGTTATAATTAATTTAATTAATTGACAAGAATTGCCTTGATGGAATTCTTTCTTCATTGATGTCTCCAGTCACAATCTGGTGTAATCTGTCATTATGTCGTAGAATCCAAGTGTAGTATTCCTCTAGAAGTTTTCCACACGTGCTCTATGTATATTTGGACGTCGCCGAAGGGATCTCTGGGGTCTAGCATGGATGAAACTTCACTTGCGATGTCCACCTTCGATCACCTTGATCTAGTGGTGGTGGATCTCTCTCGGTCTTGAGATCACTCTTGGAGAAAGGAGTTCTTTCAGCCTTGAGAGAACTCTCCAGAATTGTTGTACACAATGATTGGGGAAAAGTTTTGGGGTTGTGAGGATATTTATAATCGGGTTTGAGATTATAGAGTTATGACAATAAATAAATGTGTTATGCATTTTATTTATTTCATTAACTCTCATTGAAAACTCTCATGTCAAATGATTAATTCATTGACATGCGCCCATACTGATTATAATAAATATCATTTAATAAAACGATATTATTTCCTCAAAATCCCGATTGGAAAAACTACATGGAGTGTAATAATTAATACATGGAATGTACTCATTTTCCATAAAAAATGCACGGCACTTATATTCAATATACACGGCGTGTAATTTTATTTTCCATTTTTCTTTATTTCCTCCACCACATTTATTAGACATTGAGTAATGGCTATTTATTTGTTAAATAAATGTAACTGCATTACTTGTTAATAAATATATATTATTTCACCCAAAATATATTCTCTTGAATAACTAGTATCGAAATAAATGCGATCAGGCATCCTTAAATAATTATTAAACCACAGTTAGGAATAATCTTTATTTAACTTATTAAATTAATATTTAACTGAGATACATGGACACACTTAGTGTGTGACCCTCTAAGCCTCTTTCTCATTGGAATTAGGTGGATCCTACCTAAAGTCCAAGGTTATCATCTAGAAACATGCCAAGGCACCCATATAAAATAAAGTTAACGCCACAATGATGTGTCACCTCATACGAACGCTTACCATGTAATATAATCCCTTTGTCACGATATCTCAAATCAAGCAGGTTGTATGCTAGTGCCATCAACCTCTGTGCTCAATTATTCTTTCTTTGACTTTCAGTAATTGAACTTTCCCATTCATTACCATGGTCATGGATTTACTTAGGCTATATCAATTGCATCAAAGGGCCTAAGATATCTACTTCTGTTATGGAACAGAAGGGACAAATCCATTCTCTCATTATCTATTTATACAGTATTACTCGTGATGCACCCAACGTATCCTACCTCACTACGAATAGTGTGTCGTCACAGTTTTCATCAATACATCTAAGTGTGTGAGTTGTAATGCCCATTAATAATAATCTTAAAGTCTAAGTACCAATACACACATCTGCAAATAGGAACATCTAATGACATTATGAAATGTGGATTTCCTACTAGAGGGTCTCGTTCTCATAATATCCTCTTGGATATTACCAAGGGTTCACACCATGAGAAGGTGCCTCAACGTTTTATGAGTCCTCACCCCAAATGGCCTTTATTATTTGTGTCCCTAAAATAACTTCATCCGGCTATAGAACATATATTACAAAACAGTGTTATGGAACCTCCGGGTTCTCATCGTTGCAGGGATCCACTATGACCATTTAATGCAACAGCTATCCTTGGGACATTATCACATTCATTATCACGCAAAATAACAATCAAGATGTGATAATGTGTTTATTTAATGAATAAAGTACAAAGTAGTTGGTTCTAGGCCACCAACTCCAACAAACTCCCACTTGGACTAGAGCCAACTGCTAACAACCTTTAACCCACTAGCTCTCATATGATATTCATGCATCTGTTGAAATAGGCCTTTAGTCATTGGGTCTACCACTTTCTCTTCTGTGGACACTCTGCTCACTGCAACTTCACCCTTTTGATATAAATCCCTCAAGATGTGATACTTCTGGAGTATGTGCTTTGTCTGTTGATGTGACCTAGGTTCTTTTGCAAGAGCCACCACTGTAGTATTTTCACAATACAATGTGACAGGGTCTTTACTGCTAGGAACCACATCAAGATCCTGGACAAAGTTCTGAATCCATATGGCTTCCTTGACTGCATCAAAATCTGCAATATATTCGGAATCCACAGAAGAATCAGTGACAACTGGCTGCTTTGAACTCTTCCAGCTCACAGCTCCTCCATTGAGACAGAAAACATATCCAGATTGTGACTTCATATCATTCTGATCTGTCTAAAAACTAGAATCAGCATACCCCCTAATTAAAAGCTCCTCATCTACTCCATACATCAAGAATATATCCTTAGTTCTTCTCTGATACTTAAGGATAGTCTTAACAGTGGTCCAATGTTGTTCTCCTGGATCTGCTTGATATCTGACTACCATGCTCAGTGCATAGGCAACATCAAGCCTGGTACATAACATGGCATACATGATGGATCCTATATCTGAATCATATGGGATCTTACTCATTATATCTTTCTCTTGTTGTGTCTAAGGACACATTTTCTTAGAAACATATAGGCAATGTGACACTAGAACCAATCCACTCTTAGATTGTTCCATACTAAATCTCTTTAGTTTTTGGTCAATCTATGTACCCTGACTTAGTCCAAGAAGCCTCTTGGATCTATCACGAATGATCATGATCCATAGAATATAGGCTGCTTCACCCCAGTCCTTCATGGAGAAACACTTGTTCAACCAGTCCTTAACTGACTGTAAGACTAGTAAATCATTTCCAATAATCAATATGTCCTCAACATATACTACTAGGATAACGATCGCATTCCCATTAAACCTCTTATAAACACATGGCTCACATTCGTTCTTAATGAACCCAAATTCTTTTATGGATTCATCAAATCGAATGTTCCATGACCTGGATTATTGTTTTAATCCATAAATGTATTTCTGCAACTTTAAAATTCATTTGGCTTCACCTAGTGTCACAAACCCTTCTGGTTGTGTCATATAAACGTCTTCCTGAAGGTTCCCATTAAGGAATGTTGTTTTGAAATCCATTTTCCAAATCTTGTAGTCATGGTATGTTGCTATGGAAAGTATGATTCTTATGGATTTAAAAATGGAAACTGGTGAGAAGGTTTCATCATAGTCAATTCCTTGATGTTTTCTAAATCCTTTAGCCACTAGCCTTGCTTTATAGGTGTTAACATGACCTTTCATGTCCATTTTTCTCTTGAATACCCATTTTCATCCAATAGGATTTACATCAAATGGTTCATCGACTAGAACCCAGACTTGGTTCTGATACATGGAATCCATCTCATAATTCATAGCTTCTAGCCATCTTGTAGCTTATGAGCTTTCTACTACTTCCTTTTAGGAGAGAGGTTCATCATTTTCCAACAATAATGATTCACCATCCTTGGTGACTATGAAACCAAATCTATATGGTTCCCTTACATCTCTTAATCTTCTACGCAGTACTTGTGTTTCTGGAACCTCTTCCATGGGTACCTATGGAACTTGTTCATGTACCAACTCCTATGTATCTTGAGCATAAAATTCATTGAAGTAAATCTTTCTCCCACTATACTTTTTGAGGATATGATCCCTCTCAAGAAAGACGGCTTGTCTAGCGATAGTCACTTTCTTGTATGAAGGGTTAAATAAGTAATATCCTTTCGTTTCCCTGGTATATCCTATAAAGATACACTTCTTGCCCCGGGGTGCTAGTTTGTTGCTTGAGAAGGCCTTAAGAAACGCCTTTCATCCCCTTACACATGTGTGTGACAAAATGGGTTTCCTTCCATTCCATAGCTCGAATGGAATTCAATTTTCTGCCTTAGTTGGTAATCGGTTCAATGTGTATGGTTCAGTTTGTAATGCATATCCCCAAAAGGATAATGGAAGATCTGCATGAATCATCATCGACCTCACCATGCCCAACAAGGTGCAGTTCTTCCTTTCACTAACACCATTCCACTGTGGTGTATAAGGAGGAGTGAGATGAGATAGAATCCTAGACTCCTGTAGAAGATCTATGAACACTTGGTTTAGATATTCTCTGCCTTGATCCGATTGAAGCTTATTTAGCTTCTTACCAAGCTAATTCTCTACTTCATTCTTGAATTCATTAAATTTATCTATGGACTCTAACTTATATTTCATTAAGTAGACATATCCATATCTACTCAAATCATTAGTAAAAGTAATGAAGTAAGAATATCCACCTCTAGCTTCTACTGGAAATGGTCCACATACATCTGTGTGTACCAATCCTAGAATCTTTGTGGCCCTTTCACCCTGCCCACCAAAAGGCGGCTTGATCATTTTACCTTGTAAACAAGCATGACATCTATAAAGTAGTTTTATCTCAGTAGAGTCTAAATATCTATCTTGGCAGAGCTTTGTCAAGCTCTTCTCATTTACATGACTGAGACAGTGATGCCACAACTAGGTGATGTATGATTCAAGTGAGTTTGTTTTTTTATCTATTTCCAACACTTGGTTTTCATAATTTATTACATAAAAACCATTATTTTAATGTTCCATATCGTAACATGTGTTTTTCTTATAAAAGAGACAATCTTTATTTCCAAACATGAAAATAAATCCATCCATATCCAAACAAGATAAAGAAATTATGTTCTTGGTAACACTAGGAACATAATAACAGTTATGTAAAACCAAAATCATCCTAGTTGGAAATGAGAGGTGGTAATCCCCAATAGCCAACGTAGCCAGCCTTGCGCCATTGGAAGCTCTAAGATCCACCTCTCCTCTGGCAATCTTTATAAATCTACTTGGCTCCTTCATTTGAATACAGATGTGAGCCCCACAAGCTGTATCTAATACCCAATGTGTAGAAATGGAAAGATTACACTAGAAAAAGAATACACCTTTAGCATCCCCATGCTTCTAGGTGCAGTTCCTCTTCCAGTGTCCTTTCATGACACATGAAAAACATACTGCCTCATGTTCCTTTCCCTGACTCTAGATCTTCCCCTTCTTGGAAGGACAGTGCTCGGGGGCTTCAGAACGTTTATAAGTCTTTGGCCCCTTTTCCTTGTCCTTCCTTTTCTTATTCACCATAAGGACTGTAGGTTTTTCACACCCCATGTCCTTATCTACCTGGAGAATCAAGATCAAAAGTTCCAATAGACTCTTCTTATTATTGCTCATGTTGTAGTTGATAATAAATCTTGAGATGGTCTTCGGCAATGATGATAGGAAGAGATATGTACGCAACTCATCCGGAAATTTAATCCATAAGATGTCCAGGCATTCGATATAGCCAATAAGCTTGACTACATGAGGCCCAGCTGGCACAGAATCTCCAATATTAGTTGTAAACAAAGCATTGGAGATCTCATATTTCTCTTGTCTCGCTTTCTCTTGGTAGAGATCCTTAAGGTGAGACATCATGCTATATGCATCCATATTTTTCATGTTGCATCAAGAGCTCATTAGACATGGCCAATAGCATGAAACATTGGACATATGTGGCATCATCCATATGTTTCATATAAAGAGATAGTTCCACATCACTAGCCTCATTTCCAGGCAACACTGAAATAGGTTCTTCCAGTACATACAATTTCCTCTTGTGGCGAAGGATGACACGTAAACGCTCTCCACTCTTGAAACTTGGTGTCGGTGAGAAGGTTTTCCTTATCGAGTATGGCTCACAATGATATGTTTGAATTTATTTTTCTTTCCATTTCTACAAATTAAAATGAGCAAAGGTTTAGTACTTTATTATAAAAACTGAGACAAATAAATTAATTAATACTTATTAGTCTCCCACTATTTTATCGAAATCCAATAGCCCTCACCATTGACTTCAGAATATTCTGTTGCCTGAATATTCTAGTGGAAAGGATCCATATTTCCCTTCGCATTACCCCAACTGGGGTTGGTCAAGAAACTTGAAGGGTTTTAGGTAGTCATTCCAAATTCCAACTGCATTAACTCGTGCCTCATTAATCAGCTGAGTGGACCCCCTATCCTGAAATCCTTTAATTTTGGATTTCCTCAACCATAGCCTCTTGGTCACACCAAGTCCTGTTGTGGTAGTCAACCCTTGATGCGAACCAAGTCAAGTCAACCCAAAACCTTGAATTATAATTCCCCGATAATTGAAAGCACCCCAACTAGGGTTGGTCAAGCACTTTGAACTATGGTTCGATTCTAACCAAGATTATGGAAGGCTATACCGACTTAATATTTCTTTGAGGGATTTTATCCTTATACGTAAATTTCCATTTTATTATCTTTTATTACATTCTTGTTAATAATAAGTGGGGTATAATTAAGTGATTAACCATGTCAAAGATAATATTTATGCATAATCCGGTCTTATTTTAGTTTCATCTTGCATGCTTGTTTAATTCATTAATTGTGTGATCGTGACAACACACCCACAATAAATAAACCATGAAACTGACAAAAAATAAAATAAATATTATGATCATGATCTTGTATTATTAGTTAGTTTATCTATAGGTTGATAAACTAACCCAACACCTATGGTAGAAACACCTAGAACCTTTTGGGGTTGTGTTTACAGCTTTCCCATGTCCACCTTTGTATCTCTTTGGATTGGTTTCACCTTGGATCCTGACTTGAGCCACCTCCACAAGATTGGGAGCTCCATCCATTACATATGAATTTATCTCACACACAGGTGAGGGGTAAAATTGTGTTTTTACATAAATGAATATCTGGATGCGCAAGCCCTACATATTAATGAGTAGAAGGATCATAGGCCCACAAATTTAATTTAAATAAATAAATTAAAAGAAACCATTCATATACAAAGGTCTTGGTCTAGCGCATGATCATCCATACATGAAATGATATTTAAACATAAATAAAACTAGCATTCAATTCTTTAATCATTCTTGTTTAAGATAAATCACGCTCGAATCAATTAATTATCTTTAATTAATTAATCCTTTTATCTTAAACCCTTTTCTTAATTTCCTTGATATTCGCATCCACCATAATTTTAAATAAATTAAAATTATCCTTGTGCGTAACTTGTACCATGGAGGTAAACTAATGAATTCACGTTCACTATGTAGATGTTAAATTAAACACATGTATATATAAAACACCTAACAAGTGTTGTGCCTCAACTTTACGCCTGCACCATGGTACATGTATCAAGGGTTTGTATAATATAATAATAAATTTTAATAAATCTGCATAATTTTGGTGATTACACGGCGTGTAGTTTCAACTACACGGCATGTACTTTTCTTCACCTTCCTTCCAAAGTACAAGCCTGGGGACACGGTGTGTTGATGTAATTCGGAAATTTTCAAAGTACACGGCATGTTCAGTTGGACACACGCCGTGTAGTATCCGCATTACACGGTATCCTGTCAGGCAAGCCATGTACAGGGTACACGGTCCAATCCAGGCCCAAAGGGACTACATGCCATGTTCAGTGGACCACAAATCATGTAATCCGAAAACCATGTGTCACGTGTTCCTGGTCAACACACGGTGTCATAAATGACTTATATAGGATCTAATACACGGCCTGATTTAGCAGACCAGTCCAATGCATTGAACCTAGACTACATGGCATGTACTTTTGAATACATGTCGTGTATTCTGGTGTTGTACGACTTGGAATGTTTGGCACCTCCGGATGAGTTACTCTATTTTATTTTAATCAAAATTAAAAGAAAATTTTGTTTCTATAAGGTTAATGAGAAATGAGGGGAGATAAACAGATCTCAAGATTCAGATTTTAAAGAACGATTAACTTGAATTGAAACAACTAAATTATTAAATTCCTAAATTACCAATGAAAAACTAAATAATTATAATCAACGATATGACCGCTCTGATACCACTTGTAGGTTCCGGACGTAGTGGAAGCACATTGGTGGGAGTGCCCAACTTTAATTTTAGCGTTAACAATGATCAATTTGAGATCTGTCATGATGTAAAACATCGGATCTTTAAAATAGACCAAATAATGAAAAATAAAAGTGGGAGTCCAGAAACCATAGAGATAGGATCATAATATGTTGGTTATAAATAATTTAATTAATTGAAAAGAATTACCTTGAAGGAATTATTTATTCGTTGATGTCTCTAGTCATGATCTGGTGTGATCTATTGTTGCGTCGTAGAATCCAAGTGTAGGATTCCTCTAGTGGTGATCCACGCATGCTCCATGTATCTCTGGACGTCGCCAAAGGGAACTCCAGGTCCTAGCGTAGAAGAACCTTCACTTACAATGTCCGTCTTCGATTGCCTTGATCCGGTGGTGGTGGATCTCTCTCAGTCTTGAGAGCGTTCTTGGAGGAAGGAGTTATTTTGGCCTTAAGAGAACTATCTAGAATTGTTGTGCATAACGATTGGGGAAAAGTGTTGGGGTTGTGATGATATTTATAATCAGGTTTGAGGTTATAGATTTATCACAATAAATAAATGCATTACGAATTTTATTTATTTCATTAACTCACATTGAAAACCCTTATTTCGAATGATTAATTCCTTAACATGCACCCATGCTAATTATAATAAATATCATTTAATAAAACGATATTATTTCCTCAAAATCCCGACTAGAAAAACTACACAGCGTGTAGTCATTAATACATGGTGTGTACTCATTTTCCATGAAAACTACATGGCGTGTATATTCAATATACACAGTGTGTACTTTTATTTTCCATTTTTCTTTATTTCCTCCACCACATTTATTAGACCTTGAGTAATGGATATTTATTTGTTAAATAAATGTAACTACATTACTCACTAATAAATATATATTATTTCGACCACAATATATTCTATCGAATAACTAGTGTCCAAATAAATGTGATCAGGAATCCTTAAATAATTATTAAACCACAGTCAAGAATTATCTTTATTTAACTTGTTAAATTAATATTTAACTGAGATACATGGACACACTTAGTGTGTGACCCTCTAAGCCTCTTTCTCAGTTGCATTAGGTGGATCCTGCCTAAAGTCCAATGCTAGTGTCTAGCAACACGCCAAGGTACCCATAGAGAAAGAAGTTAACACCGCAATGATGTTTCACCTCATATGAACACTTACCGTGTAATATAATCCCTTTTCACGATATCTCGAATCAAGAGGGTTGCATGCTTATGCCATCAACCCATGTGATCGATTATTCTTTCTTTGACTTTTTGGAATTGAACTTTCCCATTCCTTAACATCTACATGGATTTACTTAGGCTATATAAATTCCATCAAAGGGCCTGAGATATCTAATTCCATTATAGAAGAGAAGGGACAAATCCTTTCTCGCATTATATTTTAATGCAGTATTACTCGTGATGCACCCAACGTATCCTACCTCTCTACGAACAGTGTGTCGTCACAGTCTTCATCAATACATCTAAGTGCGTAAGTTTCAATGCCAATTAATAATAATCATAAATTCTAAGGACCAATACACACATCCGCATATAGGAATATCCAATGACACTATGAAATGTTGATTTCCTATTGGCGGGTCCCGTTCACATAATATCCTCCCGGATATTACCAAGGGTGTATGCCATGAGAAGGTACCTCAATGTTTTATGAGTCCTCTCCCCTAATGGCCTTTATTATTTTTTCCCCTCAAATAACATCATCCGGTCATAGAAAATATATTCAAGAACAGTGTTATGGCACCTTCGGGATCTCATCATAGTAGGGATCCGCTTTGACCCTTTAATTCAAGATCTATCCTTGGGACATTATCACATGTATTGTCATGAAAAAGAACATTCAAGATGTGATAAGGTTTTTATTTAATTAATAAATTACAAAGTAGTTGGTTCTAGGCCACCAACTCCAACATTTTCCCCAACATTTTGGTGAGAGGATGCATGGATGACTACCCCTTTTTCCCCGCTCTCTTCTCTTGGTAGTTACTTGTGTTCGTAAGCACAGTTGTTAGTTTTCCCCATATATGTGTATAGAGGGTTGTAATGTATTGTGGTTATTCTCACACATATATTATGGATATAGTTCCTATGGACTATTATAGGTGTAATGTGTATAGGTTGTCATGGCTTAAGGATCCTTACTCGGTGTATGTGTTTTAATGGATTGACATATAATTCCTGATGTATGATACATGTTATGTGAACTATGGTGGCTCCTGAAAACTACTTGGTTACTTTGGTTGTGTGGTTGTAGTGGTTGTGCTTCATGACGTTCATGTTGTGGTGCTTCACCCAGGTGTCTGCAGGAAAGCCTTTTTGGGGAGAGATTCTTCGGACGTGCAGTGTTGGGGCAAAGAGGAAAAAAAGTGGGGAAGTAGTAGCAGGGTACCCTTAATATTCTTTATTATATTTTATACTCTTTTATGCAATACTTGGTGAGAGTATCCATGGTGAGTCTGAGAACATAGTATACTTGTTTAAGTGATGATTTAGTTTCACATGTTGTTCACTGTTCTTTAACATGATTTCTTTACTTTTTCATGAGAGGCTCTAGGGAGGATTCTAATGAGTATACTATTATACTCACCCTACTTATATATAAACAGTTTTTCATGTCACTTGGAGAAGGTTGGAGATCAGGCTGGTTACTGTTAGATTAGGTTTGTAGGAATTATTTGGGCTTCGTGATTACTAGTTTTTTTACTTTCTTTTGGTACTTATAGTTTTCCCTTTCAGTTTTAGTAGTTCTTGTTTGACATTACATATGTGTACTTGGGATTTATTTTATATTGTAGTATGATTTGGAGTTGGTTGGTATTTTTCTTATCTCTCTCTTCTGTATTTGTTCTCTTAGAGGGTAATGTCTCTCATTTGTGTGATTACTATACCCTCTGTGCTAGTCTCCAACCTAGGGCCTACTGGAGGAGGGACTCCAGGGTCACTATCTCCCTTCTTACATTACTGGCCTAGGAGGGGTGCACCTTATAGGGATGGGTTCATGAAAAGAATCTAGTTACGGGCTTCAATGAGTGTTCTATGAGAAATTCATGGGTTTCTATCATTTAATTGCTTCGGGTTTTGCCTTTAAAGACATCATCCATTGAAGCCTAGCATTTTGGGAATGGTTGACTGGTTGTGGTTTGACCTTTTTCCCTCTATTATATTAAAAAATATTAGTTTGGAATCTAGAATTTAATAAAATAGAGTCTTGTTTCATGAGTGATGTTGAAATAATATAGGAACATTTTGGAAAACAAATCTAATGGTAGAGATAATGTGATTTGGGGTTGGAACTTAAATGATTGATCTTGTGGTGGAAGCATCATTAACTTGTTGGTTGAAGAGACAATGATGAGATCATATCTCAGGTGTTATGTTCTTGACTATACTTTGTCACAATTTTTTAGGTTGAAAAAAGTGTTTTATTTAGTTTCAATGATTTATGTGAATGTGTTAAGGTGATTCTTGAAGGTGCATTGGGATTTTGGAAAAAAACATAGTTATTTGAATGAGACTTTAAAACCAAAGTAGTTCGAGTTATGTTCTATTAATTTTCCCAAGGATTCTCAGGGATGAGAAGTTCAATGGTGGGAAGATTTTAGAGTCTTTTATTATTGGACTAGATTAAATAATAAAGAAATATGAATTTTCATCATTTGGTGGATGGTTCATTTTGTAAAATGATATTCAAATTTGAATTTTCTGGGCTAGAACACTTCAGTGTTTTTTTAGACTTGGGTCAAGTCCCTTGGGGTACCCTAGTGTCTTGAAAAGTTTTAGGAGCACTGGGCCTTAAAATCACAAGTTTGGTTGGACTGAATAGGGCACATTGTTTATCTGAAACTATGTTGCCCTCAGCAGAAAACTGTGAGGCCTGAATGAGCAGTACATCAGGTGTCACATAGGTTATGCACTATTTACCCATATCGTTTGTCTATCCTACATGGTCAGTTCCACTTAGGAAGTACCTATTCAATATTCATCACACAGTTGGTGCATGATTAGAGCAACCATATGGGAAAAAACATGTGAGGTGGGTTCCTAAGCAGCAGGAGCCACACGGTTGGCACACGATTTAGCCTAACCGTACAGCCAAACCCTATGACTCAGCTTTTAGGGTGAAAAATTATCTTTTCCCCTTAATAATATTATGATTACTCTTTATTTATTTTTTCTCATCCCTCATCCACATCATCCCCCTTGTGTGTGTCATGGGTTCCATGTAACACCCTAAGATTTTATGAGAAATATTTTTTTTAAGTCTTATGTTATACGCAATACCAAAGGAATCTTTCACAACACACAATACTGACTTGGCTTTCATTACACGCAATCGTGACCTTCCTCGATAGCGTGTGTAGTACGCAATACCGGGTTTCACTAAACAAAGATATATTATTATGGACTAGCTATTATGAATAGTATTAACTAAATTTTGAATTTTATAACATTATTATTCATCTTACACATTTTCTAGAACATGTTAAGAGAACCAAATAAATGTTTCGGGTAAAATAAGTATTTTTTTCAAAAAATGCAGTTTTACAGCCTTTTGATGGGGAACCCACATTAAATCTAGTTTTTGACATGTTTATAAGTTCATTTTGACAAAATAAAATTCTTTTTTAGAATCAGGATATAAAAATTTACTTTGGATAAATTTTTGATACTTTTCTGATAACTTTCATATTTTAATGAATAGTAAAAATACGCTAATTTTTAATTAAAAACAACTTTTTTCATTGAGATAATTTATATGGTTAAATTATAATATTTAATGGTTTTAAAGTATAAATAGAATATATTTTTACCATTTAATATAATGTATGTCATTAGCATTAATTTCACATTGAATTCATAGGTAAAAACATTTCAATCTTTGACAATGTTTTAACTTCTAAAACTCGTTTTCTTAACAACGAGATTAATTTTAAATTAATTACTGCAACTTATGTGTGTTGAATTATAAAACAAGGATTCCATATTTGGAATCAGTGGGTCCAAATGATGTTAATAGGATACTTTTTATTTTTGTGCATCATGAATAGTAACTACGGTAAATTTTATTTACCATAGTTAAAGGTAAATCAGATAATTAAGGGTAAATATAAGATTATAAAATTACCCTAACACCTGCCAAAATCCTATGGTATGAATACAAGTTGACCCATATCACCTAAGGGTCAGATTAGATTCATTTAATGGACTTTTTCCCATGAAAATAATTTAATTATTATTAAAACAAAAGAAAGTGACAACATGTCACTTTCTTAAATCTTATAAGTATAATAATTTTACTTTAGTGATAAACTTAATGAAACTTAGAACATGAATAGTTTCCAGAAATATAATACAATTATCTACATCATCTGAACTTATTTATAATTTTTAGGGATTAAATAATTATCATTAATTATGACACAATAGTGATGTTGAAATTATTTTATTAATTAAAGTATCAAATAAATGGTTTTAAACATATTAAAATAAATATTATATAAACTATTTAATGTGATCCACTAATTTTCTAGATAAATATGACATTTTATAAATCTATTAAAGCTTTTATTATGAACATATATTCTGTATATATTTTATTTAAATTCAAATAAATGAATAGTGTCAAAATTGACACTATTGTAATTTTAAAAAAATAACATATTATAAAATTGTTTAAAAATCACAAAAATATTTAAAAATTATAAATTAAAATTTATATGGTCGAAAATGTCATAAAGTGTCAAATTATGGAAAATTCACAACACATATGTAATTATTTATAATAATTTAAAATTTAGAATATTATTACCACAAATAAAATTAAATTGATAAATAAGGATAAATCAAGTTGATAATGTTTAAAATAAATTCCTAACATGTCTAAATTTTATTTTTTGATGATATTACAACCCTATATCATCTAATCACCATATATGAGTCATTTTTGAAGTTTTTATGTGGGGTTGGGATTTAATACAAACTAATATTTCTTATATTTCCAAAGGTCCCCTCTCCTCCCTTATAAAAGGGAACCTCCTTCCTATCCTCCTCACACCAATTTGAGCCTTAAGGATCGTCCAACCTCTGCCCATTTCACTTCCCCACTTCCTTAGAAACCTACTATAGGAACTGGTCTTCTCAAAAGACCAACTCTAGTGCCCTAAGAGAAAGTTTAAAGGAGGCACTTCGAGAAAGAGGTAATACCTTCTACTGTTTTCTTCAAGATCCATTCTTCTTATACTCCCTCTTCTTTAGTTGTTTCATTATGAAGTAATAACATCAGTATCCCTCATATACCTATATGTTATTATAAATATGAAACAAACCTATTTCACTTCTTATACATCCTACGGTAAACAAAGTCACCGCGCGTGCGTACGTATGGAATACCGTCTCCACACCGTGGTGTAATATGTTTTCCACCACCACATTACTTGGATGGGTATAATGGTTCAAATAAATAAATATATATTATTATTGTAAAGTGGTATTGATTCTAAAATATTATACATACACTTCAATACAATTCCACGATCATGGTAATGATATCATTGCTCGTGCGTACGTACAGTCTACCATCTCCACGATGTGATGCGACTCGTTCTATATGATCTTCATTGAATAATGATTATATAAATGAATTGAATGAATTAATATGATATATATTACACTAATACCATTCTTTAAATGATATATCTATATCATATAAAGAGTAATATGAATTTATTCAGCAAAACACGCATAAGAACATAAAGCAATAAACACCCGAATAACAGGTAGAAATGAAATATTACTACTAAGAAGATACAAATATGACCATATAGGATATCATAAAAATGAATATGATTCTGTAATAAGTCAATTGACATTATTTAAACCATATTACAGGAGGTTCAGATTCATACAAAGCATATCAGACCTAAGGTAAGGGAAAATCTCACAATCTCATTTTTATCCGAGATTGTTTATAATTCAGAATTTACTGGGGAATATTTATCATTCACATCCATGTTTCCTCAATATGTAATATTATTTCTATCCTCATACAATTGGTTAAATCAAATTTTACCCTTCAATGAGTTTTTAGTAAAATATATGAAAGGAATATTTTGTCATTTTTTGTATGAGGTACTATTCTACTTTTCCGGCCAAAGTACGAGAATAATGTTTTTTTTAACTTATACGGCATGAATGGATTTTTAGAAAATTATTTCCAAGAAGCTTCCTTCACAAGTTTTCAGGTTTATTTTTAATCAACTTCTTTTAGTTTAATATTATATGAAGTTTTAAGAAAGGAAAATTTTTTTGTAGTAGAAAGGATATTTTCCTCAAGAATAGAGTTCAAGCGTTTTATAAAAATTATTTTCCATCTAAGATAATATAGGGTTCTGTTTCTATCCCTATTTCTACATTGATTTTATTATGTTTTGATGGAATTATTTTTATGATGTCCTTTTATCTTATATGGATTATGTTATGATGGCATGATGTTTAAGAATCCAATTTTTATTACATGGGTTATGCTATGATGTATGATTTTTGATTTTGTGGAACACATAAGAATGGTTTCGTTATGATATGGGTGGGACCTATATCTCCCTACAATGAATTTGGTAAATATTTATATCTCATGAGATATACATGGATGGAACGACAGGTTAAACTGGTTCAGTGAAATAGGACTGAAACGAGGAGTGAACTCGGTTCAGAAATGGACTCTGTCCGCTAAGATAGTCTGGGCTATGAGTCTTGACTACTAAGAAATGATTTTCTATAATATGTGTGTATGACACCAAGTTTCATGTTTTAAGTTATGATTATTGGGATTACATTTCACTTCTATGATTTATCCCATGTTATGATCTCTTTTGTAGGATAAGATTTTCAAAATGTTATGTTCTTATGAATATGATAGGTTTGATATTTCTTTTTTTTACCCTTACTGAGAATTTGAGCTCACCCTTTTGTATGTTTTCTTTTCCCCAGGTCAGGAAGAAGTATATTAAGTAGGATATGCCAAAAGGGGGCTCTATATATGATGAAATAAATGGGAGACAACGTAGATGATTTATGAACCAGTTGTTTATGTTTCCCAGTTTCTAAAGACACTATACCTATACGGTCCTTTCATGGTTTTGTTATATGTTGTAATAAGTATGCTTCAATTTTGAAGTAATAACCATGTATGTAAAGTATGGGTCATTATAGTTGGTATCGGAGGAAAGGTATAGTAAACCTTTAGAAACTAGGATGTGAAATCCTTAGTAATAAACCTAAGGATATGTCTTAGCATAGAACACAATCTTAGTGTTTTAGAAATGGCCATGAACAACCTATGATAAGACCTTAAGTGTGAAATTTTATTCTTTATTATGTGGTTTTCCTATTATAATTAGTGTTGATCACACTATTCTTCTTGGTTTTAGTCAATGGATGGAACCCGAAGGAACCATGTTAATACGGAATGCGACGGGCAATGCAATGATTGTCCCCCTGAGCTTCCAAACATTATGGGAGCTGGAATGAAAAATCTTGTAGCCATGCTCACACAACTTTCTCAAGCTATGAATCATGCAGGACTTCCAAATGATCAAAGGAGAAACATTCTGTTGAATCCTTCATGAGGTAGTGTCCACCTTCATTCAGCGGGTCTTCTGATCCATTAGTGTCTGAACAATGGATCAGTACCATTGAAAAGATATTTTCTGTTCTTCAATGTTCTGAACATGATAAATTCATCTTAGTAGTATATTATTTGTAAGGTGATTCTGATCAATGGTGCAATATTATTAAGAATATGAGGAAAAGGGATGAAATTGAGTCCATGGAATGGGACGATTTCAAGAACTTATTTTTCAATAAGTATTTCCCTCGTATTATTCAAACAAAGATGGAGAAGGAGTTTCTTGAACTGAAGCAAAAGGATGATGAATCCGTTGGTACCTATGAAGCAAATTTTACAAGAATTGCAAGGTACGCTTCCAGAATTATTATCCAACCTGAGAGTAAGATCTATTGATTATTTAGTGGCTTAAAACCAAGTCTTCGAAGGGCATTAGCCATAAGGGACTTAAATAGATATAAGGAAATTTTTCGATTTGCTCTCAAGGTTGAGATGGATATTGGTGTAACCCATCAGGCACATGGGTTTGATAAGAAGAGGAAAATGGAATTCAAAGGAAAATCTAATGACCACACTGAAAAGAAGATGAGTTTTCCATTATGCTCAAAGTGTGGAAGGAAACATGGAGTAAATTGTCTTAAGGGGACAAGAAAATGTTATAAGTGTGGGAAAGAAGGTCATCGGGAAATTGAATGTCGAAATAATGGGAATAATATGTCTAATGATGCAAACAAAGGAATGGATACACAGAATTCACCTACTACACTTCAATGTTTCAAGTGCAAGGAGATGGGGCATTATGCCAATCAATGCCCAAATCCAAGGTTTGATGATGATGATCAATGTCAAAAAACTCTTAAGGCCAAAGACAAAGGAAAGCCACATGCAATTACTATCGGCGATGTGGAGTATGACAATGAAGTGGTGAGAGGTAAACTTACCATCCACTCTAAAGTAGCAAATGTTTTATTTGATTCTAGATCCACCCACTCTTTTCTTTCTGAAGAATTTTCTAAGGGTATCGCCGTATTACCTCAAAAATTAGATGTTGAGTTGGCTGTGACAACTGCTAATGGCACAACAGTTGCATCAAAAGTTTACAATTCTTCTCCGATTGAATTTTGTGGGAAAGTGCTTCCTGCAAATCTTGTCATCCTTCCTATAGTGGAATTTGATGTGATTCTTGGCATGGATTGGCTTTCTTTACATGTAGCTCATATCAATTTCTAAATAAGGGAAGTCACATTTCATATTCCAGATCAATCTATGATCGTCTATCAATGCAAGGATGAACATAACCTTCCAGTGGAAATTTCTTCCATCTTATGGGTCATGATTCCACTAAAGGAAGGTTATTTATCTTAAATGGTTGGATAGAAACTCACTATTAATAATATTACCATTGTATGAGAGTTTGATGATGTATTTCTGGAGGAATTTCCAGGTCTTCCACCAAATCGTGAAGTTAAGATTTCAATATAACTCATACCGGGTGCTTTACCTATTTCAAAGACACCTTATAGAATGGACCCAATTGAGTTTCAGGAATTGAATAAGAAACTCCAAGAGAATCTTGATAAAGGATTCATACTCCCTAGTGCATCACATTGGGGATCACCTATTCTGTTTGTTAAGAAGAAAGATGGATCAATGAGACTCTGCATGGATTATTGAGAACTTAACAAGATCACTATCAAGAACAAATATCCTCTCCCACGCATTGATGACTTATTTGACCAACTATGCGGAGATCAATACTTTTCCAAGATTGATCTTCGTTCAGGGTATCATCAATTAAGGGTCAAAAGGGAGGATATACCAAATACGGCTTTCCATACAAGGTATGGACACTATGAATTTATAGTGATTCCATTTGGTCTTACTAATGCCCCTACTATCTTCATGGATCTGATGAATAGAGTCTTTAGAGACTATCTTGATCAGTTTGTGGTAGTCTTTATAGATGATATTCTCATCTATTCAAAGATCAAGGAAGAACATAAACATCACTTGACAATTGTATTGAAGACCCTGAGAAAGGATAAGATTTATGCCAAATTTACCAAGTGTGAATTTTGGCTTCAAAAAGTTTCATTTTTGGGGCACATAATCTCAAAATAGGGGATATCTGTGGATCCAGCAAAAACAGAGGTCATTGAAAGATGGTCGAGACCAACAATAGTAACTGAGATTTGAAGTTTTCTTGGTTTGGATGGATATTACCGACGTTTTGTAAAATATTTTTCAAGGTTATCTAACCCACTCACCAAGTTGACTCGGAAAGGAGTTAAGTTTGTTTGGACGGAGGAATGTGAAGAGAATTTCAAGGAGTTGAAAAGAAGGTTATCCAGTGCACCTGTGCTCACACTACCTTGCTATGGAGAAAGGTTTGTGATCTACAGTGATGCATCCAAGAAGGGACTCGGGTGTTTTCTCATGCAAAATGATATGGTGATAGCTTATGCCTCACGACAGTTGAAAATCCATGAGCAAAATTACCCAACTCATGATTTGGAGTTAGCTGCGGTAATCATTGCATTAAAGATTTGGAGGCATTATCTTTATGGTGAAAGGTGTGATATTTATACTGATCATAAAATTTTAAAGTATATTTTCACACAAAAGGAGCTGAATATGCGTCAAACAAGATGGTTGGAGCTGATTAAGGACTATGACTGCTCAATTCATTATCACCCTGGGAAAGCAAACAAGGTGGAAGATGCATTAAGTCGACAAGACCATGCTAGCTTATCCATGATGAGGATCACAAAAGATCCAACATTTATGGATTTACAAAGGATGGATCTTGGAATTATAATGGAAGGGGAAAAATATTATCTTTCTCAAATGAATATTCAACCATCTATACACGTGAAGATTAAAGAGGCACAGAAAGAAGATGTAGAGTTAAAAAAGAAGGTGAGAAATGTTCCTGAATTCAACCTTGATTGTGATGGGATAATAAGGTTCAAGAATCGGATTTGTGTTCCTCCCATCCCATAATTAAAGAAGGAGCTGCTGGATAAGGCTCATACTTCTTCATTCTCTATTCATCCTGGAAGCACGAAGATGTATAGGGACCTGAAAGAGTACTTCTGGTGGGATGGCATGAAAAGAGATATTGCTGAATATGTCTCTCGATGCTTGGTTTGTCAGCAAGTTAAAGATGAGAGACAAAAGTCTAAGTGAATGTTAAAACCATTGCCCATACCAGAATAAAAATGGGAAAACGTCACTATGGACTTTGTCACCGGACTTCCTAAAACATCCAAAGGCAATAATGCTATCTGGGTTAGAGTTGATCGTCTTACGAAGTCAGCACACTTCATTGCTATTAGGGAAGATTTTTTTCTTGATCATCTTTCCAGGATATATGTAAAGGAAGTGGTAAAATTACATGGAGTACCACTTTCCATTATATCTGATCAGGATCCAAGGTTTACCTCAAAATTCTGGCGAAGTCTTTGGCATGCTCTAGATACAGAGTTGAGTTTTAGTACTGCTTACCACCCTCAGACAGACGGTCAGCCTGAGAGGACAATTCAAACTCTAGAAGACATTTTGAGAGCTTTCTCTATGGATTTAAAAGGTGGTTGGGATCAACACCTAACTTTGGTGGAATTTTCTTATAATAATAGTTTTCACTCCAGTATTCAGATGGCTCCTTATGAAGCTCTCTATGGAAAGAAATGCAGAACTCCAACTTGTTGGGATGAAGTTGGGGAAAGAAAGATATTAGGACCTGATCTTGTTGACGAGATGTAAAAAGGTCAGATCTATTAAACAACACATACGAGTAGCTCAAAGTTGACAAAAACATTATGCCAACAACCGAAGAAAATACCTAGAGTTTGAAGTAGGTGATAAATTGTTCTTAAGAATATCTCCCTGGAAGAGGGTAATGAGATTTGGAAAGAAGGGAAAGTTGAGCCCTAGATATATCGGTCCTTTAGAAATACTGGAAGGTGTTGGGAAGGTAGCTTACCGATTGGCGCTTCCACTGAATCTTTCTCAAGTTTACAATGTGTTCCATGTATCTCTCCTGAGAAAGCACATACCTGATCCTTTACATGTACTCAGCTCAGAAGTTGTACCGCTGGAGCAAGATCTTTCTTATGAAGAACAACCGATAGAGATTCTGGATTTAGCAAAAAAATCATACGGAACAAGACCACTTGCTTGGTGAAAGTTTTATGGAGTAACCACCAATTAGAAGAAGCTACATGGGAACTTGAGGATATGATGAGGGAGAGGTATCCTCATCTGTTTATAATGAAGTGACAAATTTCGAGGGCGAAATTCATTTTAAGGGGGGTAGAATGTAACACCCTGATATTTTATGAGAAATATTTATTTTATGTCTTATGTTATACGCAAAACCAAAGGAATCTTTCACAACACACAATACTGACTTGGCTTGCATTACACGCAATCGTGACCTTCCTCGATAGCGTGTGTAGTACGCAATACCAGGTTTCACTAAACAACGATATATTATTATGGACTAGATATTATGAATAGTATTAACTACATTTTGAATTTTATAACATTATTATTCATATTACACATTTTCTAAAACATGGTAAGGGAACCAAATAAATATTTCAGGTAAAATAAGTATTTTTTTTAAAATGCAGTTTTACCGCCTTTTGATGGCGCACCCACATTAAATCAAGTTTTTGACATGTTTATAAGTTAAATTTGAAAAAATAAAATTCTTATTTGGAACCAGGATATAAAAATTTACTTTGGATAAAATTTTGATACTTTTCTTATAACTTTTATATTTTGATGAATAGTAAAAATACGATAATTTTTAATTAAAAACAAATTTTTTAATTGAGATAATTTATATGGTTAAATTATAATATTGAATGGTTTTAAAGTATAAATAGAATATATTTTTACCATTTAATATAATGTATGTCATTAGAATTAATTTCACATTGAATTCATAGGTAAAAACATTTCAATCTTTGGCAATGTTTTAACTTCTAAAACTCGTTTTCTTATCAACGAGATTGTTTTTAAATTAATTACTGCAACTTATGTGATTTGAATTTTAAAAAATAGATTCCATATTTGGAATCAGTGGGTCCAAATTATGTTAATAGGCTAATTTTTATTTTTGGGCATTATGAATAGTAACTACATTAAATTTTATTTACCATAGTTAAAGGTAAATCGGGTAATTAAGGGTAAATATAAGATTATAAAATTACCCTAACACCTGCCAAAATCCTATGGTATGAATACAAGTTGACCCATATCACCTAAGGGTCGGATTAGATTCATTTAATGGACTTTTTCCCATGAAAATAATTTAATTATTATTAAAACCAAAGAAAGTGACAACATGTCACTTTCTTAAATCTTATAAGTATAATAATTTTACTTTACTGATAAACTTAATGAAACTTAGAACATGAATAGTTTCCAGAAATATAATACAATTATCTACATCATCTGAACTTATTTATAATTTTTAGGGATTAAATAATTATCATTAATTATGACACAATAGTGATGTTGAAATTATTTTATTAATTAAAGTATCAAATAAATGGTTTTAAAAATATTAAAATAAATATTATATAAACTATTTAATGTGATCCACTAATTTTCTAGATAAATATGACATTTTATAAATCTATTAAATCTTTTAGTTCAAACATATCTTCTGTATATATTTTATTTAAATTAAAATAAATTAATAGTGTCAAAATTGACACTATGGTAATTTTATAAAAATAACATATTATAAAATTGTTTAAAAATCACAAAAATATTTAAAAATTATAAATTAAAATTTATATGGTTGAAAATGTCATAAAGTGTCAAATTATGGAAAATTCACAACACGTATATAATTAGGTATACTAATTTAAAATTTAGAATATTATTACAACAAATAAAATTAAATTGATAAATAAGGATAAATTAAGTTGATAATGTTTAAAATAAATTCCTAAAATGTATAAATTTTATTGGTTGATGATATTACAACCCTATATCATATAATCTTCGGATATGAGTCATTTTGGATGTTTTTAAGTGGGGTTGGGATTTAATATAAACTAATATTTCTTATATTTCCAAAGGTGCCCCTCTCCTCCCTTATAAAAGGGCACCTCCTCCCTCTCCTCCTCACACCAATTTGAGCCTTCAATCTCGGCCAAACTCTGCCCATTTCACTTCCCCACTTCCTTATAAACCTACTAGAGGTACTGGTCTTCTCAAAATACCAACTCTAGTGCCCTAAGAGAAAGTTTAAAGGAGGCACTTAGAGAAAGAGGTAATACCTTCTACCATTTTCTTCAAGTTCCATTCCTCTTCTACTCCCTCTTCTTTAGTTGTTTCATTATGAAGTAATAACATCAGTATCCCTCATATACTGATATCTTATTATAAATATGAAACAACCCTATTTCACCTCTTATCCATCCTACGGTAAACAAAATCACCGCGCGTGCGTACGTACGGAATACCGTCTCCACGTCGTGGTGTAATATGTTTTCCACCACCACCTTACTTGGATGGGTATAATGGTGCAAATAAATAACTATATATGATTATTGTAAAGTGGTATTTATTCTGAAATATTATACATACACTTAAATACAATTCCACGATCATGGGAACGATATCATCGCTCGTGCGTACGTATGGCCTACCGTGTCCACGATGTGATGCGACTCGTTCTATATGATCTTCATTGAATAATGATTATATAAATGAATTGAATGAATGAATATGATATATATTAAACTAATACCATTCTATAAATGATATATCTATATCCTATAAATAGTAATAAGAATTTATTCGACAAAACATGCATAACAACATAAAGAAATAAACACCCGAAAAACAAGTAGCAATGAAATATTACTACTAAGAAGATACAAATATGACCATATATGATATCATAACAATGAATATGATTATGTAATAAGTAACTCTACATTATTTAAACCATATTACAAGAGGTTCATATTCATACGAAGCATATCAGACCTAAGGTAAGGGAAAATCTCACAATCTCATTTTTATCCGAGATTGTTTATAATTCAGAATTTACTGGGGAATATTTATCATCCACATCCATGTTTCCTCAATATGTAATATTATTTATATCCTCCTACAATTGTTTAAATCAAATTCTACCCTTAGGTGAGTTTTTAGTAAAATATATGAAATGAATCTTTTTTCATTTTTCGTACGAGGTACTTTTTGACTTTTCTGACCAAAGTACGAGAAGAATGTTTTTTTAACTTATACGGCATGAATGTATTTTTAGAACATTATTTCCAAGAATATTCCTTTACAAGTTTTCATGTTTATTTTTAATCAAATTCTTTTAGTTTAATACTATATTAAATTTTAAGAAAGGAAGATTTTTTTGAAGTAGAAAGGATATTTTCCTCAAGAATAGAGTTCAAGCGTTTTATCAAAATTATTTTCCATCTAAGATAATATAGGGTTCTATTTCTATCCCTATTTCAAAATTGATTTGATTATGTTTTGATGGAATTATTTTTATGATGTCCTTTTATCTTATATGGATTATGTTATGATGGCATGATGTTTAAGAATCCCATTTTTATTACATGGGTTATGCTATGATGTATGATTTATGATTTTGTGGAACACATAAGAATAGTTTAATTATGAGATGGGTGGGACATATTTCTCCCTCAAATGCATTGGGTAAAGATTTATATCTCATGAGATAGACATGTTTGGAACGGCAGGTTAAACCAGTTCAGTGAAACAGGTCTGAAACGAGGAGTGAACTCGGTTCAGAAATGGACTTTTTCCGCTAAGATAGTCTGGGATATGAGTCTTGACTACTAAGAAATGATTTTCTATGATTATGTGTGTATTCCACAAAGCTTCATGTTTTAAGATATGATTATTGGGATTACATTTCACTTCTATGATTTATCCAATGTTATGATCTCTTTTGCAGGATAATATTTTCAAAATGTTATGTTCTTATGAATATGATATGTTTGATATTTCTTTTGTTTACCCTTACTGAGCATTTGAGCTCACCCTTTTGTGTGTTTTCTTTTCCCAAGGTCAGGAAGAAGGATATTAAATAGGATATTCCAAAAAGGGACTCTAGATATGATGAAATAAATGAGAGACAACGTAGATGATTTATGAACCAGTTGTTTATGTTTCCCAGTTTCTAAAGACACTATACCTATACGGTCCTTTCATGGTTTTGTTATATGTTGTAATAAGTATGCTTCAATTTTAAAGTAATAAACATGTATGTAAAGTATGGGTTGTTATATTCCTCCTCCAATCCTAATCTAGGCTTCAACATATATCCCTCATCGGTCGTCTTATTTGAGTGTCATATATTTCAATAGATCTGTATCGGTTAGATCTCGATTATTTTTTATCTTTATTTATTTAGTTTCCTATTAGCCAATTTATCATCATGTAAGATCATTTTCCCTATTTTCATATCAGATTTCTGTTTCTTGGATTTCATCCAAACCAGACCGAATCAAGCCTTGATATTGGATGAGTGGAACATCTTACTCACAAGGTAAGTTGTCTATGACTTTTTCCTCACATTTATATCATTTTGAAAATAACATAGATGCACCACAAGCTATCCCTAGTTATACATTTACTTAAGAAGAATTTCTTTAATCTAAATTGCTATACACGCCTAGTATTACACCTATTGACCTCTGTTTTATAAATTTTGGTTTTCAACCTCAATCATGGACACCCCTTCGGTGTGCCAGTTTAATTTTATAATCAAATTTAATTGATTAAATGATTAAAAAACCTTCCAAGAATTCATATTGATTTGATAATGGAATTTTCCCTTGTATATAATTTCCTAGATGATAATGGAATTATCTAAGTTCCATGTTAAGGCTTATAATTTGTTTTTTTGTTGGGTAGTTTTTATTAGATTCCTTTAAAATTAAAGTGAATTATGATTCTTCAATGTTATTATTATTCATGATTAATTTAATTTTTTGATAAAAAAATTCCATTTTTTATAATAAAACACCTTGAATGAGGTGCACATTCTTCGAAATTACAATGTCATGATTTATAGTTTATAAAATTCTTGTTTAATTATTTGATCTTAGATCCAAGGGAAAATAAGGGGTTCCAACTTAAGGTTCCCTTGGATAGACTCTCATTCCTTTATGTTTTATTTATTGAAGGTTAGTAAACATGAAAGGGTGATATCAGTTATGCTGAAGATGGTCTCTCCATGAATTATCTTTTTTTCAGATGAGTGACACCAGTTCCCTAGTGGAGTACACTTGGATGGGCTCAATGGAATGATTGGTTGTACCATACCTAGAGAGACAATTAGGCCCCTATGTGCAATACTACGTAAGGAATTAGAGGTCTGATAGTAATCACCATTTAACACCATTATTAGAGTGATACTTGGGAATTCATACTACGGTTACCATGGATGGACTCATAGGAATTGGATATGAATCGATCCCCATGATTGATACTTGGAAAGTCCATCTTTATTTCTATGGATGAGATCATAGTGTATCAATACTTTTGTTAAAAAAAATTATATAATTTAATTAATGAAAAGAAAATGAACATTCTTAAATAAGTATTAATCTACTTGGTATAAATACATAGTGAAGTTTCCTCCGAGAGAAACCATAATATTGGTGTTAGTCCACCTCCTCTCATATTATTTCACTCAATTTACCATTTCAGGATCCTTTGGTCAGATTCACTGGTTTAGGTGAAAGTAGGCAAATTGGATGGGTGTCTAAGTGGGACCATGTCTAATGAATTTCTTTATTTATTTATGTCTTGAATATATTTCCTTCAGGAAATTAATTAATTTTATATTTCACTAAATTGATTTTCATAGACAATGTGGGTATCAACCTACTAAGATTTTATCTCACACCCTCTTCAGAATTCCACTGCACCGGGTACCCGAAAAGACCTCATTAGCTACAAGATCAGGATCCTTGGTTATCTATTTGTGTTGTCATGATTGTACCAGGGAGTTAGAAGCACATGACTGGGCTGTTACTCGAGGTTCTCATGGACTAGTTATTGGGATTTTATTCTTTTATCACATTGTACTGTTTATTGAATTTATTTCTTCTCATACTAATAGAATCTTATGGCATATATGATTTTTTTGTAAATAGGAATTGGCCATCTTCACTCAGTTATTATATGATTCTTATTTTGTTCTATATTTCATTTAGTTATTATCTTTATCCTTACACGGTTGTCTATTGATATACATCTGATATACCATTGTTTCCATCTGATCATGAGGTTATAGTCTCTCCACCATACCAGTATTAGGCCCCCGATGCTAGTCATCAGCCTCTATCATATGGGGAGGCACACTTGACACCATGTGGCGACTAGTTTGGATACTATTTCCCAAGTCAGTCGAGTCATATGTTACATTTCTCATGGATTTAGAATCTATCTCATCTTTTATATTCTTCTTGATGACATAGATATTTATCATCTAATATGAAATGAGTATTTTATATAATTCAATGATATTAAGATCATCTATATCTTCAAAAGTTTACACCTTAGGATCAAACATGTTAGGAAAATTTCTCATCAATTTTTTGATAATAGTTTAATTATCCATCTTTTCACTAGAACCCTAAATATTACTGATAATTTAATCAGCTCTTTTGATATAGTTGTCAAAATTTTCTTCTACAGCCATATTAATATATTCAAATTTTATACTCCAAATTTAAATTTTTTTCCTCCTTTATTTTCATATTTAAATAATAAATTCTTTCCAATTTATCCAAAATTTCATTGGAATTTTTTATTCCCATAACCTTTATGTAATTTTTTATGAATGAAACATCAAAAGGGAATATTGATCATTACAATCCAATTCCATATTTATCTTTTAAGGAAAATTCATAAGATATTCTTCATAAATAGGGGAGATTAAAATAGTAACTAAGTCTTTAACTGAGATAGAAGATATGGGAATATCATATTATTCCAACTATGACAGTTCTTTCCATATAAAATAGTAACACTGTTACTATTGAAAAAATTCATATTATCCATCTTCAATACATAGTGAATCCTGAAAGAGTTAACCCTACACTAATAAAAATTCAAGTTCCTAAGGAGGATTCATGCCACAAGGAATGGGGATTGAATTATTGGTGATTTATAAAATTTTTATTTCTTTTGAAATTAACCTATGTTGATCTGTTAGGATCTGATCAACTCTTATGAAAACACAGCCTCTCCCAAATGTAGTTAAAATAAATGGAACATGACCAAAATAAATTTACAAGGTCCATTTTTAATATGATCCTACTATTTACTATGATTTTTTAGACCCCCAATGAAAAATTCTCCACTATAATTAAAATCAGTTACATCATACATTTTATCACTATCATGGAGTCTCATTGTGCTTTCCAGAGTCCATCTAAAACAACAGTTTCACACTTTTAGTTAAAAAATGATTACAATAAATGCTATAAAATTAACATTTGAATGTTAGATAGTTCTATGAAAATTATTGAAGATATTTACTTCTAATACTTAAATATTAATCATAAAAAATATGATCACTTTCTTATAAAACCACTAAATTTGTTCTTCCTCAAAATTTTGATTTTGAATTATTAAATATATATTGCAAAAAATTATTATAAATAATAATTAAATACATAACATAATTATCACATATCAAATTAATGATTATCTATAATTCCTGCAAAAAAAGATTAATGTTTTCCAATATGATATATGCAAGAGAAAAAAAAAATATTCTCACATGTATGTCTAAAATAGTTATCATGGAATCAATCTGGTATTTCTATGAAATTATTCATGAGTTATTAAAGTATTTATCACATGATAATTCTATAATAGAATTAAGTATATTAATTCAGTTCAATTTTCTCTTCAGAGAATCTCCTAATAGCATTTGTAATCAAATCCACATAAAAGTTTCCATTCATGTATGAAAAGTAATTTAATTCTTATCTGCAAACATTCACCATAGAACAACATGTCTTCATAGCATATTTGTATATAAAAAAATTCTTCTATATGTAGTCACATGAGTATACTTCCATTCATTATAGAATTTTATTTGTAATGTGGATTCCAAAAATGAAACTCATCCACATAAAATATTCACTTAGAATTCATTGTAAATGGATGCATTTAACCACATAACATTCTCAACATACTGTATGGTAGCCTTTCATGAAAAGAAATATCAAAAAGTATGAAATTAAAATATTGTACCACTCACTGTATAAAAACTTAATCAACCACATTGGTTTTTTCCACAACCCATATCTTTATAACATCTTGTACATGATGTCTTTATTTTAAAATTGTTATTATAGTTCGCATATCACTCCTCCATAAGGCAGCATCCATGAACATTCATGTAAGCTCACGCGAATAATTTCTTCTATGAACTACACATCGTCCACATAATACATGTTTTTTCTAAGAATCCCCTATAGAAAGAAAACTTATCAACATCATTATTACTAGTTTGAGATGATTAAAATATACAACTTATTTATCAACAAATGGCTTTGCTTCTGTATAGAGTTTAGGATCATATGCAATCGTCGGAGAGAATTTGGTTCACCATTGAAGAACCTATCTCTAAAAACATTCTTTTAAATAAATTTATATGAATTTAAAAAATCCATAATTAGTTGATTTTGAAAGCACTTGATGATATTTGAAGATCTCTTATGGAATTTAATCTCATATGTGGTTCTTCATCCTACAACCCTTTTCCATAAAGGGTTTCATTTAGGGGATGTTGAAGATGATCTTCAGTCATTGTCGGATGGCTCAGATCAAGATGGTCAAATAGAGGTAGTTCTTTGAATGTGTTTTTAAATTTAGTAACAATATCCTATATAAGAAATTTTCCCAAATCAATTCCTCCCTTGTTATTCATTGTTGTATATTAATCAACCACCCCCACTACCTCATTTGAGCTGGCTTGAGATGATCAGCACTAGAATTCACTTTTCACCACACATTGCGTAGTCATTTTACTATTGTAATACTATGGATAGACCATTAACCCATAAAATCCTCTTGCTGGACTACAAACATCCCAAGCATGCTTCTTACACACAGGCATGCACTACAGGGCTTATACATGGGATATACATCAATCAAGCTTCCATGAGGTAGATACTTTTGCCCAACAATGAAATGGATACACTTGGTTCCTTAGGCATTCTTGAAGGTTTGGATATTATTTTATATTAATCTATAAAGAAATATCTATCAAAATATATACATGGAAATCCAAATATAAATAACTCTAAAACCAATTATTTTTCAAATCATATGTCAAGTTGAATCCACTTTTCTTCTATTCTTCCTCATGAATTTATAGTTTAGTTATTTTTTGAATCATAAATTATTCTTATTATCGTATAAATAAATATTTTCATAGTATTCCACTTATTTAATCAACGTGCACACTCCTTAGAAAATGACATTGACAATTAAGATTAGAATAAACAATCATAAAATTTATACTAAGTAGAATTTTCCAAGCATGAAATCCATTTCCATAGATTTAAAAATTGTACAATAATTAAATACAATTCTATATGATGGATCCATAATATTTCTCCATGCATCACCACTTCATCTATAACAATTCTCTAGGTATTATAACTCTGTACAAACTCACCAAACACATATTGACACACTTTAATGAAAAATGAAACACATAGGTTCAAAAAAATTATAAGTGATTATATTCATGATTGAAAAATAAATATTCGATAAAATAATGATAGGTTTTGTAGTTATTTTTTTGGCCTTTTCTGGTTATTTTTAGCCTTAATTGCCCAATTTACAATTACCATGGTGAAAAATATTTACAAAAATTACTATTTATATTGAACAAAAAGAGGTAAATATTTACCAAATATTAACCTTAATATTCCAAATATGGAATAAAATTTTTATCATTAAAATTATTTAAGTGGAATAAATCATTTTCAATGTAAATGCGTAAAATGGAATGAAAAATGATGTTTAGAAAACTGCTTTTTATATACAAAAATAAAATTAAACCAAAATCAAGTATAAAGTTGATTAATAGAAAATGAATTAGACTATATCTAAATATTAGAGAAATTTGTTTCAAAAAAAATAAAAAATATTAATTTTCATAAAATGAAATTGCAGTTTTATATAAATTGGTATTTTCAATATTCCTTAAAAATTCAATCTTTTCAAAAAAAATCTCAATATATCACCCTGAAATAATTTTGATCTGTTGATTTCAAAAATTATATCTTTTTTATCAAATAAAACATATATATATATATATAGGATAAATTATATATAATATTCATTCAAAAAAATAACATAAAAACATTTTTGAAAAAAATGTATTTTTGAAGTATAAAATTCCATCACTAAAAAATAAGTTGTTATTTTCTAAGAATTAATTAAAACAATTATTTATTAGGTTGATTATATATATATATATATATATATATATATATATATCAATTAATCTTATTAATTTATTATATTTAAAAAAATTGGTTATAAAAGTTTTATTTACATAATAATATTTCATTGATCATTTGTGCTGGGGGTTGCGTGCCATTTAAGCTATAAAACATAGTTTTATTTTAAAACTCTAGAGTGTTACATTTTCCCCTTTAATAAGTTTCATCCATGAATGATTATTTTGGTCTTTCTAATAAATGGTATAATATTTAAAAATATCTATTTTTAAACCCACATCATAAAAATGATTAACAAAACATCCTTTTGAAAAGTGGAAAATTTAAATATTAAGGTAATATATAATAATACATAACTAGGTTTACATATGGGATAATGATATTATGATGTGAAACTATATACATTGAGGTAAATGGTATTTTCAAAATATTTATTGATATCTAAGTAAAAAATTTATCAAAAAAAGTGAATGATCATGATAATGTTAATAGAAATAAAACCACAAACCAGTGAGGATTGAACAACACCATCAATTCTTCTGAATTGAATGTAATGAGATAAATTTTTTATTTTGATATACTTTTCAAAATTTTGAGGAATTCAATTACCATATAGTCTAATAATATTATAAAATTTACATATATAGTTTTTCTAAAATAGATAAACACACTGTCATCATTTTGTTGCATGTTTCAATCAGTTTCCCCCTTTATATCATATTTTACTCTAATGGGTGATTATGAGCATTCAATGCGTGAGGATATATAAATATCTTATTATTGACCATTAGTTATATAAAATGTTTAAAATATATTATTATAGTATTCAATAAAAGCAAAATGGTAATCATTTGATAAGATAATACCCAAACTTAATAAACCATCCAATGAACAAATAATACACCAATATCCAATATTTAAAAATAACACCAATGTTTTATCATAGTTCATTAAATAAATAACTAATCCTATATCTCAATTAATCATAATAACCAAAAAATTAAATTGTTTTTTAAACTATATAGTTATTACATTACTTTCACTTTACATAAAAAAATGTAACAACATTTTATAGAAACAATATTTCATTTTAAACCTAATGGTTACATATTCCTCAACATAATAAAAAATATCCCAAAATATCATAAATCTAATCAAATTACAATCAATCAAGACCTAAATAATGGTGTCTATTCCTTTTAACTTATGACTAAAATTGAACTTATAATCCCATGATGATATGTATAACTATGAAATAATACTTACATGAAAAAAACATAATATCCATAGTTATCTAAACCCAACACTAATACCAACTATAAATTCCCTAAACCCACACTCCAAGATATATTGCTAAAAATATAATCTATATATTTTTTTATTTGATATCAATAATCAAGATCCAATTTTAGACATTCATTAGATACAAAATTGATAGAAAAAAACAAGATCACTTACACACTAAAGGATCATTTATGTTTAGTGTTTTAGAGAATTTGGAAAAACTCTATCACAAAAAATATCCATGTCCTCATTTGTGAATCGTTCCTACTATAATGAGGTTTTATTATTTAACAATAAGAATTTAAAATTGACATTAAAATTCTTCACATATAAAAATTTTATAGATATAATTCAATCATAATAAATCATCATATCAAGGTGAAATGGAAATTTTAGGAAGTGTTCTCTCGAATTAATTATAAGGGTAAACATAAGCAATATTGATTTTTCTTTTTTCTCTCTTATTTTCCCACTTTATTTATTCAAAGAATTATGTTTTTATTATCAAATTGATTTTTTATGTTCAATAATTTAATATTTTTGTTAGTTTTTTTTTTCAATTGTTTAATCAATTATTTTATGTTAAAATATCAATTTATTTGTATTTTTATTATTTTTGGATAATTTATAGTTGAATGGGAAATTATTAAATACCATCCATTTAATATTATTTTTTTATAAATTCTAGTCTATCATTATTTTTTATATTTATTTATTTTATGTTTTTTAATATAAATGTAATAAATATTTTAATTTATTTATTTTTCAATAAATCAATTCTTTATCTTATTTTTAATTTATTAATTTATCATTTTATTATTTTAATTAAATTTTTGTTTTATTTTTTTATAATTTGAAATTAATTTATATTTTTTATTATTTATTTAGAAGGATTGTATGTGATTTGGACCATATTGTGATCACTTTCAAGAAGCAACCATGGTCACATAAGTAATAAATCATAGAAGTGGTCATGTGAGGAAGTGATAATATGAGAATGTGACCATGATAAATTAAAATTAATTGGTCACACCATAGAATTTATATGTAACCTCATAAAGGTCTATATCACCTATTTGACCATTTCCTTAAGAGGTTAGAACCTACCATGAACTAAATAAAATGATTATTCCATCAATATCACCTTGAAACTAGTGCATGATGAAGTTGTGCCTAATTTGATAACATAACATGAGTAATTAAAACATATCCATTGTTTCTGTGTGGACTATGATCCAGTTTTCCATGCTAACACATGGATGTGTGAAAATGAAAGAAAAATGAACCAATTATTCATGTAATGATTCAAGTTGTCTTTAACTGGTCATGAAGATTCCACAAGATCATGAACTCAGACCAAGTTTGAAATAAATAAACACTGAGTGTTCTTGTTTAGGCTGAGAGAACTTGTTTTCGAGGAAGAAGTTTTGAAGGATTTTTATTCATTAATGATACAAAATATTTGAAATTGGGTTTTTATGAAGGTCCATTGATTTTTAATGAGGGGTGACATTAAATATTTTTTACCAGACAGTAGTGATTTATATTCAAACGAACACAAAAGAGGTGACCAACAATGAACCAGGGATATTGTACCACCTCCTCATTGATGAAATGGATTCAAACCCACATGTGAGGATTCTGGAACCAACTATTTGAAGATGCCAATATCATATCATCTTGAGACCATAAATATATGGAGAGTCAATCTAAGAATTTCTAGAATCAATCCCAACAATTGAATATGATTACTCAATCAAAGGAAAATCTTGGATGAATTTAATAAGGATAATTTTTTTATTTTTTAATGATTATTGATGTTTTTTGTGAAGATTATTTCACTTTTGGGTTTATTTAAAGGTCATCAACCAATATAACAGGGTGTCCTGACTCTCCAATGTTGTGTCTTCATGTTATAGGGTCATTGAATTTCAAATTCTTAATAAAATTCTACATTGAATTTTAATTCATGTTTTGGAAAGTCTATATATTCAAGTGATCATTTATATGAAGGGGTATATATCTTCTTGAACTATTTAAATGGGTGATATATTACCCAAGAGTTTATGTAATCGAGAATTAGGAAACCCTTAGACAAGGATGTCGATGAAAATTTTCATAAATGTCATAGAGATTAATTCACTGTAATGATGTCATTATGTTGTCCACATAATGGTAATGAAGACTATTCAACTGAGTTTATGAAACACTTAGTTAAATGAATATTAATTTCAGGATCTACAAAATCTTAGAAATAAAAAAAAATTCAATGATGAGAGAATAAATTGAATAAGAAAGTATCACTGGATAATTATGTAAAGTGGTTGGAATTCCCTAATAGATCAATCCTAGTTAGAAAATAATATATTCTAGTCACATGGATAATTAGTTTGTCTAAAAAGTAAAAATTTTGATATTTTTTAATGAAAAGGTAAATGACCAAGTGCTTAGTATATCATTTTGTTTTTATGTAATTGATTGATTCCCTTGTGAGGAAGTAGGGTAGTGATCAGTGTGCCACACGGAAGTGAGTGGGAAATTATCCTGCAGTGACCTTGAGCTCATATTTCATATTTAAACAAATTTTTTTATTAAAAATATTATGATACACAATTTAAAATCCATGAACTACCATATATCATTTATCTAGGGAACATAAAAATGAAATAGGATATCAAAACCACTCCAAGAGAAGGACACAATGGATTTTGATATTTAGAGATCATTGAATCTATAAAGAGAATATTTTTATGAAATTATTCATATTTTTTATTACTCTATTTTCATGATGTTGTAATTGAATAATTTTTTTCTTTTAATTATTACCATGTTTTGATTGATTAATTAGGGGAATCATATTTGTATCTTTGGAAATATTTAGTATGTATTTATTTTAATTTACATGATTGTATAATTGAATTTTAGGCTCAAATACCACATTTTTTAATGACCATCAATATTACAATATTCAATAAAATAACGGGTAATGATAGTGGACTATATTTATTTGAATTGTAATTAAAGTATTGAAAATGGAAAAGGTTAATTTTATCTTCTCTATTAAATAACACATTTTGTTTTCAGTGAAAATTGATAGATCACTTCTATGGAATGATCGATGAGATGTGTTGTAAACATAAGACGTAGCATAGTGGATCATCACCTATATTAAAAAACACAAAAACAAATTTGGTAACAATATTTGACCATATGAAGTACTTTAAATCAATTCATATTAGTTCAATCTCCCTAATGTCAACTACTAATAACTTCTCTCTCTATGATTTGTTTCTCCCTACTACCCTTCTATTCCATAACTTCATTCTCACAATTTAACATCCCATCATCACCGTTGATTTTTTCTTATTAGTTTTTAGTTTTTATAAAACTAATCAATAATATTATATGATGAATAAACAATCATTCGCACTGAATTATGAGTCTCAATGCATTTGTGACAATCTTTGGAACTATATTTGGTGAAGGAACAAGATATAAATTTAAAAAATAAATTAAAAAATATGTATAAATCAAATTCAACAAAAAAACTAATAAAATTTTGTTAAAAATTCATAAAAAAACAAATCAGTTTTTCAAAATCAAAATTCTTATATGTGATAATTTTTTAACTAGGTGGTTAATTAAAACTGGAAAAAAAGTGAAAAAATAGATACATTAATAATAGAAATCATAATTTACTTCAAATACCATATAAAAGATAAAATATAGAAAGCATGGATTATTAAATAGAATTTAATCTAGATGAAATTCATATTTTAACCTTCTATAGACCATAGTCCATACCCCTAAGTATGACGACCATGCTTTTATTACAAACATAAACATGATTTATTACATAAAACTTCACTTGATACAACAAAGAAGACCGAGAGGTTTAGTGTCTTTGGGGATTAGTATCATTACATAAAAACTTAAAACATGAAATACAACATATTTATTTAAAACTTCCTTTACATAACCACTACATTCCCTCTTACATAGCATTGCATGGGATAACCTGAGGACATGCATAAGAAAAGGGTGAGCTATAAAGCCCAGTAAGGGATTACACATGGAATAACATGAGGAGTACAATACATGTTAGACAATATGAATATCAATAGATCATAAAAGAAACATGAAAATAAAGGCATGATAAATCATGATAATCATAACCTGGAAATGTGGAAACAACACTTATCATGGAATTAGCATGAGTCAAGGCTCATTGCACATGGAGCATGAGTAAATCCTCATTGCACATAAAGAACGAGTAAACCCTCATTTCACTTGAATTATCATGAGTCAACACTCATTTCACATGACGTATCATGATACTATACTTTACCCAATGCATTGAAGCGCTATAAGGGAACACCCTTCTTAAACATTTCATTTCATGCATAAGTGTGCCACATGGATCATAAAATATGGATTCATAAAACATAATAATTTATTCCATGATAAAGGAATGTGGAATTCATACATGAAACTTTATAATCAATAAGTAAATTTTCATAAAGTTGAATACCCTTGATGGATAAATGGGCATGGTATTCACTACACAATGACATTGGCTTAGAAAATCGGTGCGATTTCGGCAGCGTAACGGCGTGACATAAGAATTCATAAAAATGGTTGATGAGAGAGAGGGGGGTTCCTCAAAATATTTACATTTAATGTACAGTATTGAGTTCATATAGATACATGTCCCAGAAATTGTAATGGAATTTAGATTCATGATACAAAATTATTGCTTGAATGTAAAAGAAGAGAGAGAAGTTCCTTTCGGAATTTCATCATAGTAACAGGTGTACATGGGAGGCATTTAATGAGAGATAAAGGGGTCTCCCATCATTAAAACAATAATAGGGAAGTATTGAAGAGGTGAAAAACCATACCCCAACATTAATATTTGAAATTAAAAGGTCAAAACAACTTAAAGAAAATTGGACAAAAATGAGAAAGAAAGAAAAACCTTTACTTGGAAGTGTGCTTCCAAAGGCTTGAGAGAGGCTTGAGAGAGGATTCTTGGGAGCTTGGTGCACCTTGGGAGGATTCTATATAGATTAAGGAAGAGGCTGGACAAACTCCAAATGCTTTGAGTGAGGAGGAAGTGGGAGCTTCGGTGGTTTTATATAGGAAAGGTGAGGGAATGTTTTATTATTTAAGTTTGGGTCCCCTTACATTAAATTAATCCAAACCACAAACCAGCCCATGGTTTTTGCCCATGGTTTTTGTAAAAGAGAAGAGGAAAACAATATTTTATAAGTCCAAAGTCCGAACTTCTTAAAATAATAAGGTTGCTTATGTGGAGGTGACTCACACTCCCATGGAAATCAATTTAAAAAGACAAGGTGTTTAATAAGTCTTGAGGGGTCCATTAATGCTTTTAAAAGTAAGTCAAACAAACCCAAAATCACATTATTTTAATGTTAAAACATATATTGGACGAACATAAATCTTATAGTGTTTTATTACATCACTATTGGGTCATTATGATGTCATAAAACACATTATATATTTAAACGGTATTTAATTTTTACCCAAAAATTTGACTGTCTCAGAAAATTATGAAAAATTCACCGTTCAATAATTTTGACATCCTGATTCCAGAAATAACATTTATTTTATCTAAATAATTTTATAAATATGTTAATTTTCACTTTTAAAATAAAAACTGACATTTATCGAAAATTCACAGGTTTTGACAAAAATGGCTTTCAAACCTTAATAAAAATTATAATTGCATTCATAAAATTATAAGATCATTTTTATTTAATAAAAATTAATTTAATAATAAATATATTATTTTATTAAAATATTATTTAATTTAAAAATCCATAAATTTAATAAAACAGATTTCTTAATTAAAAAATAATTAAAAACATTATTTGTACTTTAAAAACTATTTACAATGTCTCAAAAATGACAAGCAGGTATATTCATTATTATATACAAAAATAATATAAATGAACATAGTACTAGCGATTCATTACATAACCCCTTAAAAAAGTCGCATAAGACCTAAGGGTAAGGTGTGCGATGGTGACAGACTCTTGGGGTGGCTCGGATAACATCGCTCCAGTGGTAATTTCTATCAACTTCCACTTCTCCCGTAGATGGTCCCGTTCGAGCTTGACATGATGAAGCTCAGCTTGGGATTATTCAGGAGCGAAGCCCAAAGATGCCACCTCTTTTCCGAGCTCCGACAAATGGGCTTCGTATGGGTAAATTCTACTGGATGAGGTCGTCTCTTCCTTTGTCTGAGTAAATTGGATTTGTTAAAGTCCTATATTTATACTAATCATGTGATCACTGTTCAATGGATACATTAGAAATGGTCAAAATTCTTAACATAAAACCAAATAAGTAGAAATTTTATATAAACATAAAGATACATTTAATTATATCAAGAGGGATTTCAATTAATGAAAATTTGGGTCGTTACACTAAGAGACCTAGATGTATGGAGTTTCAAATGCCTATAGTTCTAAGTAATTCATCAGTATTAGAATTTCTAGTAGGTATATAAATTATGAGATTAAGCAGCCTCACCTCATCATACTACCATCATTCACCAGATTTCATGTAAATGATTAACTTGATTTTACTATTTATTTTTATGGTTTTGTGCACCAATTTCTTCTAAAAAGTATGAGTGAGGAATAGTTGAGGTTGAGTGTATTACCATTATGTATAAAGGGGAGGGTTAGTTCATGGTTTCAAAACCTAAAATATGAATATTTTGAAACCTAGGATGGTATATTCATTGAATAATTTTAAAATTATACCCTAGGAAGACCACCATCGTGGTTTTCCATAAGATAGAAGGGTCAAACTATGATGAGGAATAGTTGTTTCATATGGTATTGGAAAAATTAAGAATATTTTTTAGGATAATTCCCAATAATCACTAATCTTCCTTCTGGATCGTGGATAACATTTATAGTTCCCTTAATTTATGAAATCAAAATTTAATTGGTCAATTATAGTGGGGTGAATTTTTTATGTGATAGAAGTTGAACCTAAGTAAAAAAATTGATAATTTATCCCAAATGTATCAATATAAATAAAATATAAATAGAATAATTTTTATCATTAAAACTATTACCCCAAGATACCATAGTTACTAAAAAATCACTTTGGGAGTACTGTTTTCATTATGAGATATTTGGTCATGATTAAAAAAATCCTAAAATTTATCTTCATATTTATTCTAGTGAGATTTTATGGTATGTTTGTTAAAATAATTAGAATCAGGGAAATCAAAATCTATTCCCTAATTAATAAAATGTTGGATATAAATCAAACAAATATTTCTTGGAGAGAACATGGTGTTTTGAAATCTATAGTTGCTCCTTGATATTAATCAGATACAAGGAATCTATTTCAATGTTTTTTTGGACCAGATAATTCCAATTCCAAATTATATGGGTTGGTTAGTTAGTTGATTACTAAAGTGGATACCCAAAAATCTATCATTAATAATCCCTATGCTCATATGATTCAAATGGGTACAAATTTTGGTGATCGATAAAGCAGAATATTTTCATGCCCAACTGAGCCAAATCCATGAGAAAATATAATGGATGTAACAATGGGGATGGCCCATGAAACTCAAGAACAAGTAAAGGAACAATAATATTAAAAAGTAATATATATTCAATGAGAAATTGAAAATAAAAAATTTATAAAATTAAGAATTTATACATCAAGATAAATCTGATGAATCTAATAAAAATAGAGAATCCACACATGAAAAAACAATAATAAATGAAATGATAACTATCCAAGGATAGAAATAATAATGTATGGTTTAGGATGAGAAAATTAATCCACCAGTTTTTTATAACTATTCCCCTCCTATACCTTTTCCCCAAAGAGTAAAAAAGATTGGTGAACCAGATTATATGAAATTACATAAAATGTTTAGGACCCTCAGTGTTAACATTCCATTTGGAGAGACCTTGAACAAAAATAATCATATTTATTGTTTATAAAATGTTTAATAACAAGAAATAGAGATTGGGGAGTGCATTAAACCATAAATCTCAATGTGGATTTTATTGAAATTTTTTATAAATAGTTATATATAAACTTGAAAGATCTTGGAAGCTTTGTTATTTATTTCAGAATAGGCTTACGTGAGGGAATATACTATCACTGTGACTTAGGATCTATAATCCAACTTACTACTTACACCATTTTTCAAAATAGGGTTCTTATCGAATTAATGATAAATTATATTTATCTAAACATATATAATATATAATTCGCTTATACCTATGGAAGGTAAGATTGTATTTTATTTAATATATGTAATCTCACTCTTCCCAAATATTTTCTTATCCTTCAAATGGTGTTTTGAAAATAAATTCTGATCATACTCGGTAGAACATTATTAGCCCCTGATGTAGTTGTCATTAATGTTTCAAAAGGGAAAAACTCATTAAGAAATTTTGGATCAAGAAGAGATCTATATTTTTAAAGAGTATCAACATCGAATGAGTTGAAATTTGATATATATATTACAGAGGATGTATTTTGAGCTGATTTTTGGAGAGAGAACTATCATCCTTATAATGACAACATCAATGAAACTGTTCATGTGCATTTTCAATATTTATTTATGGAATAAAAATCAATATTGGAATTTGTGGGAATATGAAGAATTGCGATCCAAATTAATGGACTCATTTATTAGGACTAGGATGTGGTCCATCCAAACTCGTGATTCTATTCTAGTAGGGTTTCCCAAGGTACTATAAAATGTTTACAGTATTCAATTGTTTCTAAGATACAACCAACATCATGTTTGTTAAAACCTAATATGTGTGAGTCTATCTCAGTTTCTTTTTTATCCACAATTTAGTTTTATATGACTTTTTATTGAGTCGTTTTCTTCTAAAATATATTGAATAAAAATATCCAAATCTATATATTATTCTAGTTTAAGTCTAACGAAAAAAAATATTTTCTTTAATATGAACAAAATTACTTCTTTGAAAAAAATATACACATTGAATTCAAAGTTATTTACGATGAATTCTCTCAAGAATGTGAATTTTTAACTTAATTTGAGTGTTATATTTACTTTGTGAAAGATTTTTTTTTTGGAATTTTATTCCATCAAATAGAAGTCTTCGGTTTTATTTGATTTATGTGATTTTTGAGGAATGTATTCTTTAAATGATGAGCATGATGGAGTAGTATTAAGTTTTGTTTCTATGTTGTGGAAATATTATGAGGTTGAGGGAAGCTGTGAGAGATTTTTGATAAAATATTTTATTTTTATGATATTTATCTCTATTTTATAACTTATAGGGAGGTTCTTATGGAATATTTTGAGCTAGACAACATGTTACCTACTGTTATTATAGAATATTTTTTGGAAACTTTTGATTACTATTGATGTTTGAATCATCATGAGAGGTGATATTAAAGATTTATTTGATAAATATTTAGTAAAAATAATCAATTAAACATACCCATTTAATGAATATTTATATAAGTTTTAAGTGTGAGAGTTTCGATGGCTAAATTAATGTCATCACTATATACTAGGACTCCCATGACTATCTTATTTTTAACTCTTACAATTTTTAAATTAAACACCTCTCAATTGGTTGTGTGTCTCCTTGAATTGGTGAACCATAGTTTATAGAGTTTTTTCATATTTATTGTCATGTTTTATTTATTTTTATTTGAATATGTTATTTTCAACTAACCATGAGATGATATTGGTGTCTGGTAGGTGGAGATTCCATGAAAAGTGGTCATGTGGTATGTTAAATAACAATGAGAAGTGGACACGGTGTACTGTGAGAACTATTTAATCGTGATAAATATTTTAGAACATCAATTATATTAAGAGATTTTAGTTGGATGAAACATTACAAAACAACTCAGAAGTCTAAATATGGTTATTTTTAAATTAAGTAAAATTATTAGGATCCTTACATTTTATAAGAACATGAAATTGGAACTACAGATCTCTTTAATTAGAGGGAGGTTATAGATTTACTATAAAATATTGAGAAAAAAATATTTATTTTTTCAGAGTAACTACTTTAATTGGTTTATTATTTCAATTTCTTTCCAGTGTGTTTAATTATACTATAGGTTTCATGTAATTCATGAACTTATTTTTTATCATGAATACTTTTGAAAATCGATTTTTGTACTTGGTTATCCGATAGTTTCCAGTAGGTATCATATGTGCATGTTTTTTGTTCCTTTATTATTGTATGGGAAACCAATTTTTGATGTTTCCATATATCTCTCAAATTTGAATTTCATTATGATATGTTTCTAAATATGTTTGATCTAATTTTTTTAATATTTTCTCCTAATTTGATATTCATCATTGTAGAAAATGCGATGTTTTCTGTGTGGGGGAGGGGTATTATTTTATCTTATTTTTAATTCACTGTAAACCTATCAAAATCACCTAAATATTTTCAAAATTAATCCATATAAAGTAACATTTTTGGATTTATTTTTAAATAAATTTATTATTTTATGAAAGTAAAAAACCATTGCATATTTTCATGGTAATAACTGTTTAATAAACTAAGGGGTTTCACTAAGTCTGAAATTTATATAATTTTGTGATTAATTGGTGATTTTCTATACTATTTTAATGGAAATTATGTTTATGGACTATGGAGTGGAGTTTTAAGGGATACATTTGAGTAGAATTGATCTTATAACTTAAGGAAACATGAAATTTGAACTTGAACCTTTGTCGAACACCCATTTTTAAAAAACACCTCAAGGATCCAACTCCAAGGATAACCTTTTATGTCCTTTTATAATAGAGTAAAAATGGGAAATTGAGATCCTATTGTGAATCTATGAAGTATTAACCATTGAATGTGTGTCTAATCCATCTGTACATATCTAATAAGTGGATATTCAATGTTCTTTTCACATATGTGGCTTAGAAACATTCAAAAAAATAAGTATAAAAAATGAGTTCCCTAAGGTGTGGGGAATTATAATCCCAGATGATGAAGGGAAAAATTGAATTATAAAAAAATCCATTGAGTTGAAACAATGAACTGAAAAATGGATCTTGATTTTATGAACCAAGTAGACATTAATAATTTAGTGTGACTTCGTTTAATGTTTTTTTCATTTCTATCTGATCTATTACACTCATAGAACTAGAACTAGAATTTAACATTGAAATGAGGTAGTGAGTGGATTTTGAATAAGAGGCATAATAATTTCATACAGTGGGGGGTTTTTTATTTCCATTGAATATTCATTAATTTATAACCTAGATAAAAATTATATTTATTTTTATGTTACATTGTAAATAAATAATGTGCATTCAATTTCCCAATAATGTAATTGAATAAGTTTGGAGGAATTTGACATGGCCTTGGTATCTCTTTCTTAGCCACATATTTTATTGAAATTAATTATGTTTTTATTATCAAAACAATGTTTTTATTTTAGTAATTTATAATATTATTTAATTTTATATTCAATTACATAAACTTTTATTTTTATGTTAAATTATAAATTTATTTGTTTATATATTTATGTTTGGTTATTTTAAATTTAAGTGTGTAATAATTAATTTCTATATTTTTTATTCATGTTAGTTTGATTAATTTTGGGTCTATAATTAAATTTTATTTCTTATTAATTTTATGTTTTTCAAAAAAAATAGTTTAAATTATTTTAATTTAATAGTTTTATTAAATAAATTAATTAATTCTTTTACTTTTACATAAATACTTAATCTTTGATTCATTTAATTTTATTTTTTTTATATATTTATTTTAAATTTAAATTTTAATAGATTTAATCATTTTTGTTATTTTTTTCAAGTGACGACGTGATGTAGTCACTATAGTGACTTCTCACAAGAAACTTCCACAGTCACATATGTTATTGTTTGTGGAATTAATTATCCAAAGAATTGATCGTAAGACATGAAAATCAAGTGGTGCATCAAGGAATCATTAAGAGACAACATTATATCCATATTTACTTACATGGACAAGTGTTGAGGGGGTGGAACCTATAGGGACCAAATAAAATAAATTTTGAGATCATATCACTTCAAACCTACCACAATATAATGTTGTTCCTTATTTTCCACCCTATCAAGAATACATACCACATATTCATAGTCATTATACTGACTATGAGCCTTTTTACCTAGCTACCCCTTAGATTAATGACCATGAGAGAAAAATAAACCTAATTCATGTGTAATGATTTATTTTACCATGAAATATATTTGAAAAAACCATGAGATCGTGAATTGAGTCTGAGTTCGATCAAATTAATTACTAAGAGTTATTGTCGAGGCCAAGATAATTTATGTTAGTGAAAGAAGTTTCTATGGAATTTTCATCTTCTAGAATCTAGAAATTTCATAAATGATCTACTTAAAAGATCCATAGTTATCTAAGTAGTGTAGACGTTTAAGATGATGATCCAAATAGTGATGTTATGATGATTGGAGATTGGGTTGTTCAAACCATCACTAAGAAGAAAAACAGTACAAAAACAGGGATGTTCTACCACATGATCATCAGTGAAGAAGATATTGACCCATGGATCATGATTATAATACCCTATATTTTATGAATTGGATATTGGATCCTATTGGGTCCTCAAATTTATGGAGCATTAGTCAGGTAAATTTCATAAACAAAACCAATAATTAAATAATATGACTCAATCAAAGGACATTTTAGGATTAAGTTGATCCAAATTATATTTTTATCTGATTATTATTATTTATTTATAATTAAGGTATTATTTCTCTTTTGAGTTCATTTAATGTAATTTATGAAGATAATTGGTGTGTTGAGACTATCCACAGTTGTGCATACACTTTCTTGGATGATTGAATTTTAGATTATCAATCAAATATGGTAGTGAAATATTATTAGTGTTTAAGAATATTGAATTATTTAGGTTATAATTTATTTGAATGGTTTATACATCTTATCAAGGCTGTTAAAATTATGATAAGATACCCAAGAGTTGAAATATATGAGTTAGAAGAATCCCCATGGTGATTATGTTGATGAAATACATCAAAAAGGTAGTGATTTGTACATGATGAGTAAAGATATCAATTTGTGGTCCATTTCAAGGTAATAAAGTTGAGTCAAATAATATAAAAAAAAGGATTATATAAATAAATTTTAATTTCATGATCCCTAAAATTTTAATCATAAGAAATCAATGTCATAAAAAAGAGCAGAAGATAAAGCTGAAAGTATCAATTTGTGGTTTTGGTAAGCACTTGGAATGATCAAAGAGATAAATCCAAGAGGTGAAATATTCTAAGATGTCTGGGTGGTGATTTATTTTGTTCATACTAGAATATTTAGAAATTTTGGAAGGGTTAGGGATGTTTACACCTGAATAAGATCTAATTCATTTTTTAGAGATGCTCACAAATCACTTATGAGGAATCTGTGCAGTGATGTGCATGCCATGTGTAATTTAGGTAGAAATTACTGAGAAATTTATATGACCCTAAAATTGATATTGGTTTATAATATTCTATTAAAATATGAGGATACTAATTCAAAAATAAATGATAAACCAACCATCATTCATCTAGGAAACACAAAATTGATAGAGGAGATCATAACCACTATTGTAGAAATATACCAGGGATTTGTATCTGGGGGTGGGGTTAATCTCAATATAGATTCTTCTCAACACGTTTATTTTTATTCTATAACTATTTTTTGAAGATGTATTTGTTGAATAACTTTTTATTTTGTTCAAAAAAATTGTTTGAAGATTAATTAGGGGAATCTTTTTTGTATGTTTTATAATAATTATTATGTTCTTAATTTACTTTACATGACTATATGAGTTTATTTTATTCTTAAAGATATCGTTTATGTTAAAAATGAGCATCAATTTCAAACTATTAAATGGGATGAAAGGTTATGATATCAGATACTATGTCTTTGAATTTTAACCAATGTAATGAAAATTAAAATGGATAACATTAAATTCTCAATTGAAGAACATGTCAATTCCTACCTGATGGTCGGGATATCATTTACATGGAATGATTTATGTGGAGTGTTGTACATTAAATTTAGAGATTATAGATCTCTAACTTTATTACTAAAAATTTTAAAATTGTAATAATATTACGTACTAATATAAAGTCTTTTAAATAAATTCATAACTTTATAAAATCCCAAATTCTAATCATTGATAGTTTCTTTCTCTTTGATTGTTGTTCTCTCTACATAACTTCCATACCATAACATCATTCACAGAATTTGATATCACCTTGTCCCTAATATTTTTATTTGTTTTTTATTTTTTTCATTTTTTGGTCACACGCTCATTAATCGCCTTCCCTAATAAATCAACCCACTCACTATTTTACTAGTAGTATGTAGTATATAGGCTCTTCTATACAAATAATTTTTATGATTCTAAATGAAAATTTTATAAATTAACAATTGAGTGTCATTAGTGAGTATAATATAGAAATTAGGGATTGATAACATATTCAAAATGTATTATCATCACATAAGAAACTTTAAACCCACAAATGATAAGTCATAAATCATGATACATTCCACAATGTTTTAAAATAAGACAGTTTTCAAATAAGAAAAAACTAATGAGGAATGTGAAAACAATCCTTGAGAAAAAGATCCATTAGAACTCATAGAAATCATTGATGAAATGGGTTTCTAACCTGGATCATCATTATCATATCACTCATCTAATAACTATTATAAATAGAATAACTTAACCGTTAAATTCTAATAATCACATAGGAGTAACCTATAAATGAATAACTTGGTCTCTTTACCCAAATAATTAAAGATCTATCTTGGGCATACCCTTCACATATCTGATGAATTGCCTTGAAATTCTGGGTTCGCCCCCAATCCCATTTTCTTCAATAATGACCATGTACCATATAATAAAAAAATCACATCAATTCTTTTATTTCAATAAAACTTCCATATCTTGATTTACCAATGAAAAAGGAATTATTTTGTTTAAAATATCATTCAAATATAATCATAAAACATTTATAGAAATGAATTGAAAGTTTTAATAAAATAAAAACCCTAGTAATGTATTGTAATCATTAATGTATATATAAAATGATAAAATTACCTTCAAAATAACCTTTAAAATATTTCTACGATAATAAAGGAATGCACCATTTTCTTTTGGTAGCATTTAGAACTAAAAATATCCAAAATTTTGTGAAAATAATTTTCATTGAAAATACCCATTGAAACATATAAATTATTCTTAAAAGAAAATAATTTCCATTGTGTCAGGAAAATATATTCATGTCATTAATTTAAAAATAAACAATCTTTTTAAACATTTCAAAATAGAGTCAAAAGGCACCAATGTGTAAAATGTTATGAAATTTCCTTTTAAAATAATTTATAAGAAGGTAAAAGAGAATGGAAAATAGATTTATGGAATAATTTATGTTTATAAAATAACATTATTGATAAAATATTATGATTATGGAGGAAGAGTTCGATAAGAAGAGTTTAAAATCATTAAAACAATTTTTTTAATGAAATTATATTTTATGACTTTTGAAAACAAAAAATCCTTTAAAATAAACAATATATAAATGGACATGAAATACCATTATTATAAAAGTTTCATGATATTATATTTCATTGTTATTTATATAAAATATATAAATAAATATAGGATCATCAATAAAAATACATCTTAGAGAATAAGGTTTTTATATGAGAAACCAATACAATTTAGATAATGTTTGAATGAAATAGGAATTAGATAAAGGAACAAAACATGATAATATAAAACCTTATATTTTCCATGATTATATATGTGAAAACACAATTCATGTGGTATTAAGTGCACAATATTACATAAATAATGTTTTATAACATGAAATAAGTCTAAAAGAATAGAAATTGATACAATGAAAACACTTGAAACTTTTGTATCTTTTGAATCAAAATATCATGAAAGAGAGAACCTAAAAAGGAACCATTAAATTAATGAAAAAATATTCATTCGTTATATAATATATTAATATTCAATAAATAAACCATATAAAAGGAAGTAGTCACAAAATATAAGACATTTTTCAAGGAAAAATATTGAGATAGATAGTCCTCAAATATATCATATCATTGCAGTTGGATTTAATCAATGAAGTGAGTATGTGTATCCATTTTAAATAATCAAAATAAAAAATTTATATAAAAAATTTACAATAATAGGTCATTTCATACATATTATTGGCATAAAATAGTAAATGTAATGTAATTTTAACCAAATGATATGAAATTGAGTTAAAAACCACTTACCTTGAGTCTAGACCTACAGTGAATATCCTTAAACTCTTTTCAAATAAACATATATAAATTATTTAAATGGTTAATAAGATTTTAAATGTTTATTAATTTGTTATTATACTATTATATATATATATATATATATCACTTAAATATATAACTACATAATTATTTCCTTCTTCATCTTGTGATTTGAGGATGTTTGATTCATAGTTGCCAAATGAAATTGGTATGTTGACTGTGGTCATAATTTTAATTATTAAATTATCACTAGAATAATAGTAATTAAATAATATACATTTTATTATGTAAAATAAAATTTTATTACCATTATAAAAGACATACATGAAAAATGAATCATATCTCTTTATAGATGTTGTAATCAACATGTATGCATGAAGGACATTATCACTTTTCAATGAATGGAGGTATAGGATATTAGATGATATATTTTCAAAAATAATTATTTTCTTTTCATAAATACTATATATATATAATCCCATAATTAAAAATATCCATGAGAAGTGGAAATGGAAAAAAATTATCATATTACTTCTTAGCGGTGGTAGTCCACAAGTCCACATAAATGATGTTATCATTCAATATATGATAGAAAAGGAAATGAAAAAGGGTCATATCATATTCACAATAAAAATAAATTATATATAATATATTAATGTTATTATATCATCATGGTTTATAAATATTTTAGGGTGGATTAAAAATATGTATAATAAAAATGAATAATTAAGAAATATACCTCTTATTCAAAAAACAACATCTGGATTAAAAGGGAATCCTTCAAGGATGGTATTATTTTGAGAAAATATACATTAGGTTATGGAGATAACATTTATCAAGGTATTTCTATTAGACTTTTCTGGTCTCTCAAAACATGTGAGATTGAGATTAGAAGAGGTTCCCTTTTATAAGTGAGGGGAGGACCACTCATTGATTTAAATAATGTATTAAAATAATATAATTTCATTTTATAATATAATTGTACCCAAATTAATATATTTACAATATATTGTGTTGATGAGACTAAATCCACTCATAATATAAAATTCGGCCACGTTTAAGATATTGTTTTACCATTTTATCTTATTTTTTACCCCTATAAACCTTTTTGATGAATGTCTTGATATCAATTTTTTCTCTTTTTATGGATTATGAATAATAAATTAAAATTAAATGTGTCCAATAAATGGTAAAAATATATATTCTATATCATATCCCATTCTCTCGAAAAATATAATATTTTAAAAAAATAAATCATTAAATGAAATATTATTGTTTTTTATGCTTTCGCCAGGGCATGCGCATCCATCTTGTTAGGGGAGGGCAGTGCTATTTGTTGCCCCGAATTCTCTCTTTCCAAAGGCGGGCTGCATCTGTTCCTTATTTAGGGATGATTTCTCCTTGATCAAAATGGGATGATGGGATATCGGTTCTTCCTTCTGTGGATTCCTCCTCCGAACTCTTCACCTAGTCCGGGTCTCCCTTATAGATTTAAGACGTTGTTCATGAAACTCTTCCTAGTGTCATATCTTCATGGACACCAGTTAATTACACTGCTTCTATCGAGACATTCCAAAAGGTCCTATCAGGGTAGCAACCTTTGGTTAGGGGAGTAGTCACGTTGGACATCACTGGCGTGTCTGGATGCTGGGACACTGGCGCGTCTGGGTTTCTTCCCCTTATTGTAGGGCTTCTCGAGAGTGCAGAAGCTCGAGGCATCCCACGTCAAACATGAGGAATCATATGCCATAGGCATGTATCTGAGGTTTTCATCGGCTTCCCATGTTTAACACAGGGTATGCCACGATTTTAACATCTAGTAGAGACGGATCGGACTGATCATAAAACTAATTAGAGTGGATCAGATGGGTGCAACCCCTAGAGGAAACAGTAATGTTGGGGCCAACATGTGGTTAGCTTCCAGGTTGTTGTTAAGGGGAATGGGGAATGAGGTGTCATGATCTCACCGATATGTGGCACCCCAGGTAAGAATCAGGATGGATGATGAATGGTTTAATGAGGTTGGTGGAGAATGAGATGGAGTTGACTCGAGGATGGTGGTGATGTTGGGCTTGAGTCTCGAAGAAACCTCCTATGTATCCCAATGGAAAGGAATCAAATTCCTTATAGTTAATCTGACGACGGCTTACCGCCAATTGGGGATTTCAATAGCTTACCGCTGGATGGTGGATCACAATAGATTACCATTGGATGGGGTCACAATGGCTTACCATCGGATGGGGTCACAAGGCTTACCATTGGACGGGGTCGCAACGGCTTACCACTGGATGGGGTCAAACCTCAGAGAGGCTTCCTACAAACCTTATCTAAGAAGCAAGGATCAAACCCATGTAGTTCCTGTGGGATGGGGGTCAGTGAACCGGCGTGGAGGAAGACCTGGGGTCCAAGGGTTATTGGGATTGAACCTCAGGGAGGTGTCCTATGTACCTTGCCTCGATAAGGATAAAGGTCCATGTAGTTCAGGTGGGTTCAACGGCTTACCGCTAACTGGTGAAACAACAGCTTACTGCTAATTAAGGTCCACAGATTAACATCATGCAGGATGGGGGAGAACCGACATGAAGGAGGACCTGGGGCCCCAATAGATGGTGGGCTTGAACCTCATGGAGGCTTCCTACGTACCTCACCTTGGAAAGGATCAAAGAACATGTAGTTCAGGTGGGTTTAGGAAAACTGATGTGAAGGGGGTCGGAGTGACCGTGTGTTGGACTTGAACATTAGGGAGGCTTCCTACGTAACTTATCTAAGAGACAAGGATCAAAGACCTCAAAATTTGAGATTGTGTGGGAGCCAACGTGAAGGGGGTCGGAACCAATGGTTGTTGGGATTGAACCTTAGGGAGGCTTTCTACGTACCTCATCTTGGAAAGAATCAAATACCTCGTAGTTCATGGGGTGTTGGGTGAACCGACGTGAAGATGGTTGGGACCAATGGGTGGTGGGATTGAACCCTAAAGAGGCTTCCAACGTACCTCGCCTTGGCAAGGATAAAAGAACTCGTAGTTTAGGATGGGTGTGGGGCTTACACTCTAGTATTCCTGGAGAGGGTGTCAGGGTCGATGCTAGCTCTAAGAACATGTGAGTCATGATCAGTGTGAGAAACAAGAGACAGCAAAGACCTGACGATCACATCATGAAAGGTGTGTCTATGGGAAGTGGAGTGGGGATCATGCATGGTTAGCAGCCCAAAGAGGAAACAGGGGCTTACGCATGGTTCGCAGCCCCAGGGATATAGATATTGGGACTTAGTCCAGGGTGGAGGCCCGGGTGGTGACAAATCCTAGTGGGAGAGGGATTTGTCACCCAGGAAGAGAGGAGGAGGAGGGGTGATGCCTCCTAAAGGAAAGATAGGGGCTTACACCATGGTTGTTTCCCTTTCCCCGTGGATAGATGACGCTCTAATAAAGAGGATGTCATTCCATGTGAGGAATGATTTCACTCCCGTGGAGACCAGTGGGCATAGAGAATTTCCAAGACGGGGCACCCCATGTGAAAGGCATGGGGTGAGGTTGCATTTTAACGTCATGTGCTGAGGATGAAGCTGCTTGGCAGTTTAACATCCTGCAGCTCGGACAAGGTGGGTTCACTCCGCACCCCTAGGACTTACATAACTGGAACCCTATACACCTTGGTGAAGAGAAGGGATCGGCAACGCCGTGACTAGGGGGTGTCATGAGGTGATCTCATTGGGGGTCCACGTTAGTGTGGCTATGTGAAAAAAAAATAGTCATTAGTGTGCCTATGCAAAGAATCATGAGGTGAAGCAACACAATGTGAAACACAACACAAGGGACTTTAAATCTACTTCGTATGATCCTAGAAGGTCGTACAGGAAAATGGTGTGTGACATAGTTATTTTGGGCATGGGAGGCACCCGAAAATGATATCTGGAAGAGAGACATCGAACACGTGTGCACAAGGAGGGAGGCTTGCCCGCAAAATGGAATAGTTTCGCTAAAAATGTTGGTTCGGTGTGCAATTGAGACACTTGCGTAGAAAAGACTGGGTCGGTGTACAATTGGAGAGGTTTTGCACACAAAGGGGGGTTGCGGTTTTGCACACAATTAACGGGGATTGCGTGCAAGGAATATGGGTTGCACGCAATTTGGAAGGGATTGTGCACAAAGAATAGGGATTGCGCAAAAATGATGGGACTCAAAGGGATTTAGACAAGGGTTAATCCCATGTGGTTTGGCGCAAAGTAGGACCCCTGGGCAACCAGTTGCGAAAAATCTTGTACCTGAAAGCCATCTTTTTGCACGCAGGAGAAGTGGATTTCACACAGAGGGGATGGTTTGGATTCTTTAGCCGTCAGAAGTTGAAGCGGCTCTCTTCTATTTATAGGTGCTCTAAATTGTCGAATCTGCGTGGAAACCGGTCCACGCAAAGATGGTGTGCTAGTTTCGGTAGCGTGAAAGTTCGACCGCGCGAGGGCGGCCGCGTGCAAATTTTTGTGCCCATGGTCGGTGGCACGGAAATTTCTATGCCTATGCAGAGAACATCCTCAGAACCTTCGTATTTCCACACGAGAGATATTTTTTGCGCACACATAAGATTTTTTCATGCGGCCCAATTGGGCCCCTCGGAATGGATCACCAGGTCAAAATATGTCTTCGCTTTGTCACGCCAAAACCACCTTCAGCCCTTGAGAATTTTTCAGTGTCTAAAAATACCCCCACCCTCAAAATTGGATTGGTGAGGGGATGAAAAGGTCGGATTCTGAGGGAAACGTTGAGATGGATAACTTCCTGGAGTCGGCTGGTGCCAAAACCCGCATATGCGCGTAAAACTGGGAAGTTGCGTGCAAATCACTTTTCTCACACACGAAATCCCTGCTATGTGCCTATAAAAACCCTTATGGGCCCCTTAGTCCATATGGATTTTTCTTGCATGATAAGTCCTGAGCTCTCACGCGTGAAAAACATCCCCTTTTTTGCGCGAAAACCTACTTCGGTTGCGCGTAATTCTCCGAGTTCAGCCGTCCTTTTATGTGCAGACCCAGGGTTTTTCATGTCGCTACCTCTGTTTTTTGTGCCAACTTCTAATTTTTCGCACCACCTCCTATACTTTCACGTCGTAGCATCCTTTACGCATTGAATCCTTAAGACCTCTCTGGAAGAAGATGGCTGCTAATCGGGCTGACGCTGAGAGAGAAGTTGTGTTCGCTGCTCGAAGGGAAGAGATGGTTGCCAACCCTGAGGTTAATGGCACCCAAAAGATCATATCCAGCAACCATACTCTCTTTAACATGTTGACCCTAGTTCAAATGGAGTATGCACTGTCCGACAACTTACCGATATGGGACATCGGTATTTTGGAGGAGGTACTCGTGCCAGGATTTGAAGTCAACACACCATGGTCATGGGTGACCCGCGAGGATGACCTATATCGGTATAATATCACTAAAAATATTCATCCCACTAGAGAAACCAGAAATATGGATGTTTACATCCTAAATCTTAGGACCATGACTATTTCGGAAAGCGACCCAATCACCGGGGATTCTCCGTCCCATTACGCAAGTACTTTCCGACAGAGTGTCATAGTGTTATCGACGAAACTAAATACTAGTTGTAGGATTGGGACCTGTGGTATGGGGGAAATTTCATAAGTGAATGGGCTTGGGAATATTGGGTACACAAGACATGTGACCCGTTTGGGGCCAAACTACAGAACATCGGTTTGTTCAAGGCGGTGTGGACATCACAGTTTCATTTCTACCGTCAACATGAGATCAGGCCAGAGATGTTTACCCGATGGTCCCCCGATACCAATACCTTTCATCTTCACCATGGGTAAGTTGGTATCATCCTTTGGGAAATTCATTGCATTGGGGTTATCCCTTTGGATGGGAACCAGTACGATGAATTCCTTCCGACGAGGAACATCTGAGGAGATAGATCGCGAACTCCTATCCTAACATTGCATCTGTTAGAGGTGGATAAGGAGAGGCTGGGTGTCAAGGAATTTTTGAAGGACATAGCCTATAAAAATGGTTTAGCTTGTTTTTTAAAAGAGATCTGATAGTCAAAATGTCGGGGCGAGGAAGACGGTGTCCAACCACATCATAGAGGAGCAAGAGCGGATCGTACTGGAGGATCCTGGAGGTGGGGGAATATCAATCTTTGGGCTTCAGTATAAATGAGAGTCAGGACCCAAACGTCTGGTATGCCAGATTTATTGAAACCTTCCTAAGTGGGTGTCTCCTACAAGTGAGGGAAACAAGGATGGGAGTTCATCTGGAGACATTGGTGATGGCTGGTATCATGGATACTAATCAGAAGTTCAATCTGGGAGCCCCGTGTTAGCCCGTTTGTACGCCATTCTGGGGTGCATTTTGAGAGGGGGTTCACCAAGGAGGATCTGTGGTCCCTTTCAGATCTTTCATGGCTAGATCGCAGCTCATTACGGTGGGTATACATTTCTGAACAGCATTCTTCTTCCGGGTAACGGCCTGCGACCTTCCTTTCTGAATATTGGTGGGGTTATGCCATTGACTCTCAATGAGTAGGGGGTAAGGATAAGAATTGTAAATCATTCCAATTTCACTTTTATCTTGTTCCCCACTCCAACTATCCAAATGATAGACAATGGGAAAGGCTTACTGGAGGAAACTGAATAGTTTCAGGGCATCAGAGGTGGGGTGTTTGTGACCCAGATTGATGGAAAGATCCTTTTTGAGCCCTACGTTCCATTAAGATTATCCAGGCAGTTTGGATGCCTCCAACGGATGCTGAAAAAGAGTATATAGATTTCTGGGAGGAGATGCATCCATGTATTCTTCGCCAAATGTGGCTAATGTTCATAACCCATGGCTTGGGCAACGTCATTACCTTTCCCCCCACTAGATTTGATTTTGGCCTCTTGACAGAATATGCCGAACATTGGGCCGTAGCATACCTTGAGGGAATTTTGTGTAAGTGAGTTAGGCAGCTCAAGGTAGCCAGTGTAGAACCTGGGTGGCGAGAGAGCAGACAGGGTGTTGTTGGGGAGGAAAGTTCGTAAGCTAGTCGGGCAACTAGGCCTGCATAGGCTAGGACTATAGTAGCGGGAAAGTCACATGGCATGGTCGCGCCTTCATCACCCAGGGGGAGAGGGGCTCACGGAGCGGTCAGGGAACTTCCCAAGAAGAAAATAAGTTATCTGCTTCAACCTTCCAATGATTCAATCTTCCCAGCACTATGGTTAGCCTGGTTGACCCTATGGAAGTCAATGGGTGTCGAATCCCTCTGGAAAAATATAATATGAGACGGAATCCAGCTGCCAGAGGTCGGACTCATCCGAGTTGATAACAGGGTAAACTTCCATCGTCGACATGCGTACCTGGCGGCCATGGATGTGTATGCATTCCAACGAGGTCGGAGTGAGGAACCACCCCTCTTGGTGAAGGTAATGCTCGTCTAGGAGCATGATCCAGATAAGATGCCGCTCGAGGATGAAAACGTCGATGAGAAGATGGAGGGCAGTGAGACGGAAGAGGAGGAGGTGGAAGGGGAAGGTGAATGAGAAGATGAATGAGGAGCTGAAGGAGAAGAGGAGATCGAATGTGGAGGGTCTCAAGGGACGTCCCACTAAGGGAGTCTTCGGGAGAGTGGTGAGATCATTGGATCTAATGTATACATAACTGAGCTACTTGAGGTATATCTCAACACGTATCTATCCTTACCCCTTCGTTTTTTTCTCTATAACCCTCAATCAGATCTCTTTATTATGCTCAGGTGAATATTGGCGATGACCAAGAGGCTCCATCCGAAGGGGGGGGGGGGGAGGTGCCAATAGAACAAGTTGGGGAGTTGATGCCCATTATTGAGCTAACAAGTGTTGAGGGATCCCCTACAATGATGGTTCATGTAGCAGCTAGAATGTCGGAGGCTGATGCCTTGGGATCTTGTAAGTTCATTACTTAGACATCGGTATTTACCATCGGAGATCTCAATTGATCAGGGTGTTAATTGTTTGTTCAGTAATCACATACTTGGAGGCTCATTAGGTTTTTTAATCCAGGTCATTCTCAAGTGATTCAATGGAAAATGTGTCATCCCATTCATGGCACACTTCCCAAACTGAGCCGGCCCCCGACACTCGGTGAGAAAAGAGATGTGGATATCAGCGATATTAATGTCAGGGTGGGGCCGGAAGTTAGAGAAGGAGCTACCGAGACTAAGATGAGAGAGGAAGGTCACCCATGTGTTGAAGAGACTACCCTTTTGGGAGGAATACCCAAAGAAGACCCTGTCACTAGTCTCTTGGATGCTTTCCCTGACTATCGGCCTACAGATCCAGAGGAGATAGATGATTCTGATTCGGAGGCAGACAAAGAGAGCCGTATGATGTGGCCCAAAGGGTGGAAGTGTATCAAGTGCTTTCTCGGTCAGCCTCAGACAGAATTGCTAAAATAGATGGGATAACTCCACACTTGGTTTCACTTTCTCTATGATGTAGGGGTGGATGCTCACCATCTTCATTCGATGGTCTTCGACTATATGGCCAAGAATCTCCGTGAGAGCAGAAGACGCTCTGATGTTTCCTGTTGTCAGAAAGAGTCGGGGAGTACCCAAGAATTCCTAAAGGTGGAACAATATGTGTAAAGCCTTGAATAACAGATGAAAGAAAAGGAGATATTCATTGCCAAATGTTCTGAGCTTGTAGAGAAATTGAGGGCCCAGTTGGTGGACACCCAAGAGCAGCTAGTGGAAGCGGGTCACCAAATGAATGAACTTCAAACTGAATAGGCACAAGCATAGGCTAGGTAAAGTGCATTGTGCTATGTGTCCACTGATGAAGAGAGGTTTCTCAGGGGGCAGGAAGCAATCCTATAGACCATAAGCCAAAATGTAGCAACGCTGGAACGATCTATCAAAGATGATGATCCTTAAGGGCCCTATTTTTGTCGAACTCATAAACTCATTTCTCCTTACTACCTCTTATTCTGAACTGCATGTATGGATAGATGTATGGATATATTTATTTACTTGTTTTTTTTGTTTAATTTATTCAACCACAATCCTGAAATAAATAAAAATACATTTCTAAGCTCATGTGGGTCATACCCAGTGTGAGAAACAAGGGATGCTCACACTATTAATTTTTATGAATGTAAGAGTGCCAACCAAGCTTCTAGCACCCGTGGTTCAAAAAAACAATCCAAATTATTAGGAAGAGAAGGGATAGGCCTAATTAGGGGAAGAGGACCTCAGAATAATCGATGTTTCTTCTTTCCAATGTGCTCTAGTGCATGAGCGGGGTAACGCCAGGGGTGTTTGAAATCAACCCGAACATAAGGGAGTGTAAAGTTTGAATCACAATAACCTAGATTCGGAACACTGTGGGGGTGGCATGAAAATAGAGGATAAATATTGACCATGTTCGAAACATAATATCCATATTGTATTAGCCTAAAATGGGGATGACAAATGAGGGCCGACCACTGACCTTGTTGAAACATGGGGCCTGACTCAGAATTTCATCCATTAGTCTTCTCGATCATTGGACCAGGATAGTAAGTGATCCATAGGCCAAGAATTCATACTATTAGGGGGTTCCTTTAGACATAAAAGAGGATGAGGGTCTGAATAAATGGTATAAAAATCATAGAAGATAGAGTGGTGGTTTTCTCGAATAGAATTCAACACTCTCGGTGTTATTCCACCTTGGTGAGAACACATTAGGTGGGCACACCAGTCTGATCATGGATCATTCCTTCTTTTAAATAGGACCTATTTGGAGGTAAAATTTTCGCCTCCCAACATTATCATGGGGCATTCGGAACTTGTTCAGGGTAGAACTGTGGTTATAGGGTTCCCTGAAAGAGTTCGGTCTAAGGGGCCAAAAAAGAGGAGGAAACAGGATTTCTGATTCCTAGGGTTGGACTCGGAGACGAGGTGTCTGGGAATTCCTACATATCCCATGAAGATGGTAATAAAGCCACATGTAGTTCTAAGGGTGGCATGGTAAGATATCGGTGCCAAAGATAAGGTTGTGTGGGTCTGGACCTTGCACCAAAAGAAGCAGTATTTGATAGATCTTGTTTGTTTTTTATTATGAATGTGTTTTTTTTCTAAAGTGATGGACCAAGGATGGAAGTTCCAGGTATCTCCACAGGAATTAAGCCATATGTAGGCATTGACAAATGGTATGGTGTGTAACAGATACCAAACATTATGTCTCCTTGGGTGAGGACATCACAATGCAGTGTCGTTTTTTGTCGTGCGGTCAGGATGATAATGTCACAGTTTAGGGTAATGTGATGGGACCAAACATTCATTTTTAACATCATGCGGGATAGACGCAACAGTTTAAAGTCATGTGGGACTAATAATCATAGTTTAAAGTCATATGGATCAGACATATATAGGAGAGATGAGGTTCCAGAGGGGATGTGCATGGCATGATAAAGCATACCCGACGTGAATGAGGACAAGTTCAACACCATACCGTGCACAATTCTAAGGAAGAAACCTCAGGCCGAGGGTCCAGGAAAGATAAGAGGAAAAGGGGTAGGACAAACTAGCTCCCAATTGAGCTGGACCCGAAGACAAGATGTTTGGGTGTTCCTACATATCCCATGAGAATGGGAATCAAGCCACATGTAGTTCTTTAAGGTGACTTTTAACATCGTACGGGACAACATACAATTTAATTTCATGTGGGACAGGAAGTAGGGGGGATGACTCCTAGAAAGGGGCATACGTGGTGTGGCTAATGCAATCCCGACATGAATGAGGATATAATCCCATACCATGCCACATAGTCCTGTAAGAGTTAAATCCCTGAAGGCATAACATAAGAGAACAATTAGTGTAACTCGAGCTGGACCCAAAGACAAGATGTCTAGGCATTCCTATGTATCCCATGGGAATGGGAATCAGTTGTACGTAGTTCTAAAAGAGATCTTAGTTTATGGTCTTAGAGCTTGGACCATAGAGGAGCGGAATCCTTCCAAGTAATTGCAGACCTCAACCAAATCCCTAAGCCCACGTGAGTCAAACTCGGTGTGGGAAACAAGTGTGGAAGAGGTTTTTTGCAATACCTGGAACGCACACCAAAGGGAAATCAGTGTGGAGCCCCGAATGATTCCTTTACAGCGATTTTTTCCTCCTACCATGCAAATGTGCACTGAGGGATAGTACCAAGAGTGTCAAAAATCCACTTTAGAAATGATGAGGTGGAAAATGATGTCAATCGTGCGATCGATATTTTAGGCTTAATGGGGTTGGTGTGATGATGGAGTATAACTATTGACCATGTTCGAAACACAGTATCCATATCGTGGGACCTAAAATGGGAACAACAAATGAGCATCAACCGCTGATTGTATTCGCAACGCGGGACTTGTATCACTTTTTTGTTCGAAACCCTCGAGGACGTTGGCTCGTATTGGTAGGAGGGACCTTATGCCGAGCATCCATGACATTTGGGGGTCCCTTCAGATGTGAAAGGTGATGAAAGCCCTAATAAAGGGGAACACGAATCCTAGAAGGTGGGTTGGAACATGTACAGGTAAAATATGACACTCCAGATGATGAACCAGAGTACTCTTGGGCACATTGGTGAATCACCAAATAGGGTCAAGGGGATCAACTTGAGAGTGGCCTATTTGAAAGGATGAGTATAGAACAAGGGGATTGAGAACTCTCACGAGAAAGAGGTATATAGTGTGGTTGTTACAAACCTGATGTGAAAGAGGACATAAGCCCATACCACACCATATATCCCTCTCATGGAAGAATGCAGGCCAAGGGGCCTAGATAATAGGGAGATCTCTAAGAGATGGGACTGGACCCGAAGTATAGATGTTCGATCGGTCCTATGTATCCCATTAGGATGGGAATCAAGACACACGTAGTTCTAGAAAAGGGATGATGCAAATAAGGGCTAGATACCCCAATGAGGGGCGTGTACGGCATGGTGAGTAACCCAACATGAATAAGAATGTGAGTCCATACCATACAACCCTAAATGAGAACTTGGGTCGGGGGGCCTGAAAAGGACAAGGGGCCTGAGGCTGGACCTCAGATGGAAAGTCCTGACCAGTTTTCAGCTTAACATCTTGTAGTGAGGACGAAGGAAGGGGTAAGTTATCTCATTCAGGGATGTGTACGTAATGGCGAGAAACCCACCATGAATGAGGACATAATCCCACACCACACCGTATAACCCTAAGTGAGAACTAGGGCGAAGGGACCGAAAAGGCCAAGGGGCCTGAGGCTATGCCTCAGATGGAAAGTCTCATCCATCTTGTAGTTTAACGTCTTGCAGTGAGGACAAAGGTGATATTAGTTTAGGTTCATAGAGCTCAGACTGTATATGCCTAGTTTAATTTCATATGCATGGGATAGAAAGTGAGTATCATCATGCTTATGGAAGACCAAAAAACGGTAACGATGATTGAGGACAACTGTTGACCAGGTTCACAACACAGTATCCACCCTTGTGTGACCAGAATTCTGGGCAAACAATTGAGCGTCAACAGCTGACTATATTCACAACACGGGACTTGTACCAACCTGTCACTTGTAATACTTGAGGGTGTTAGTGTAGAGACCCGAAGCTTGACGTACATGGACATTACATTACTTTTGCGGAATACTTGGTACATAACAAAAACACACACACAAGGATCGTAATAGTTTAGTGTCTTTGGAAACTCGGAACATAATCTTCTAATCTTGGTGAAAGATCTTCAATATCTCCCATAAAGATCTTCCCTTTTTTTACCTAAAACCCTTTTTTTATATCCTGGGGAAAAGAAAAAATAAAAGGGTGAGCTCAAATGCTCAGTAAAGGTAAACAGAAGAAATATCAATCACATCATATACATAAGCACATAACTTTTGGAAATCTTAACCTGCAAAAGAGATCATAATTTCATAACATGGGGTAAATCATGGCAGTGAAATGTAATCACAATAATCATAACTTAAAACATGAAACTTTGTGGCATTCACACATAATCATAGAGAATCATTTCTTGTTAGTCAAGACTCATTGCCAAGACTATCTTAGTGGACAAAGTCCCTTTCTGAATAGAGTAACCCTCGTTTCAGTCCTGTTTCATTGAACCGGTATAACCTACCGTTCCAGCCCTGTCTATCTCATGAGATATAAAATCTTTACCCATTGCATTGGAGGGAGATATAGGTCCCACCCATCTTATAATGAATCCTTTCTTATGTGTGCCACATAATCATAAACCATACATCATAGCGTAACCCATGTAATAAAAATGGGATTCTTAAACAACATGACATCATAAAACAATTAATATAAGATAAAGGAATTCATAAAAATATTTCCATCACAACATAATCAAACCAATGTAATAATAGGGATAAAAACATAACCCTTTTATTATCTTAGATGGAAAATAATTTTGATAAAATACTTGAACTCCATTCTTGAGGAAAATATCCTTTCTACTTCAAAAACATTTTTCCTTTCATAACATGTCATACGACTTTAAAATAAAAGAAGTTGATTAAAAATAAACTTGAAAAATTTTAAAGGAATTTTCTTAAAAATCCATTCATGCCGTATAAGTTAAAAAAACATTCTTCGTACTTTTGTCGGAAAATTCAAAAAGTACCTCATACGAAAAACGACAAAACATTCCTTTCATACATATTACTAAAAGCTCACCGAAGGGTAAAAATGGATTTAAAAAATTTTAGTTGGATGGAAATAATATTACATATTGATGAAACATGGATGTGGATGATAAAATACACCCCAGTAAATACTTACGAATAAACAATCTCGGATAAAAATGAGATTGTGATATTTCCCATACCTTAGGTCTGATTTGCTTCGTATGTGTCCGAACCTCCTGTATAATGATTTAAATAATGTAATTGACTTATTACAGAATCATATTCATTGTTATGATATCATATATGGTTCACTTATGACATTATATTACCCGTTCTTTTGTAAATTCCATGTTAAAGAAGCGTTTTGGGTAAAATCGTTTCATTTATTGTAGGTGTTTTGACTTGTTGTTCTTGACATTATTATTACTTATATCATGATTTACTTACTTTACAGAATATAAAATATGATTTATATATCATATATATTCAGTATATATATATATATATAATAGATAGATAAATGAAATGAAAAAACACCGTTCGTGGAGACGGTAGTCCGTACGTACGCATGAACGCTGTTTTCCTTTCCTTATTGTCTTGAATGGAAGTAAGTAGATGACATACATATATATATATATACATAAATCCAGTAGCTTTATAATGTCATATATTTCATTATTATTTCTTATATATACTTTATAATCATTCTTAAATGGTTAACATGGAGAATGAATCTCATCGGGTCGTGGAGACGGTAGTCCGTACGTACGCACGAGCGATGATATCATTTCCATAAATATTTAATTGAATTGGAGTGGATTATACAATATATCAGAATCAATATGATGTTGTAATAACTATGTATAGTTATTATTTACACCATTATACCCATCCATGTAAGGTGGTGGTGGAAAATAGATTACACCACGGCGTGGAGACGGTATTCCGTACGTACGCACGCGGGGTGATTTCTTTTTCCGTAGGATGGATAGATGGTGAAATAGGGTTGTTTCATACTTATAATAACATATCAGTATATGAGTGATACTGATGTTATTACTTCATAATGAAACAACCTAAGAAGAAGAAGTGGAAGAAGAAATAAAGATGAAAGAATTGGTAACGGTAATTACCTCTTCTTTGAAGCGCCTCTTTGAGACCTCCTCTTAGGGAACTAAAATTGGTCTTTGAGGAAGACCAGAACCTCTAGGATGTTTCTATGGAAGTGTAGAAGAGATTTTGGCAGGGTTTGGACGAGCTTGAGTGCTCAAATTGGTGTGAGGAGGAGGGGGAGGAGGTGTCCTTTTATAAGGGAGGAGAGGGGCACCTTTGGAATTCTTAAAAATATTAATTTATAATAAATCTAACCCCACATAAAAACCTCCAAAAATGACTCATATTATAATATTAAATAATATAAGGTTGTAATATCATCAACAAATATAATTTAGACATGTTAGGAATTTATTTTAAACATTATCAACATGATTTATCCTTATTTAATCAATTTAATTTTATTTGTGGTAATAACATTCTAATTTTTAAATTATAACAAATAATTACTTATTTGTTGTGAATTGTACATAATTGGATTATTAATAACATTTTATATCATATAAATTTAAATTTATAATTTTGAAATATTTTGTGATTTTTAATCAATTTTATAATATGTTTTTCTTATAAAATAACAATAGTGTCAATTTTGACACTATTCATTTATTTGAATTTACATAAAATAAATACAGAAGATATGTTCGAACTAAAAGTTTTAATAGATTCATAAAATGTCATATGTATCTTAAAAATTATTGGATCACATTAAATAGTTCATATAATATTTATTTTATTATTTTTGAAACCATTTATTTGGTTTATCTCTTAATAAAATAAATACTACAACATTTTTGTATAATTATTTCATATACTTATTTGTTGCATAAAAATAAAAAATAAAATCCTATGATGAAAATATATCTATTACCTTTCACAATAATACTTTTACTAGAATTTATCATCTTAAAATCACAATATTTAAATTATTATATTTATTAAATTATGAAGGTGACAACTTTTGCATCATTTAAAATAAAATAATATAAGTGTCATAATCGCTTTTATAAGGCTCCAAATGGTCAAATATTCGACCATTGGATGCTTATGGTTTACATTTAAATGCCCAATAAGTTTTGGTTAGGTATTTGTGCATTTTATGGTCACTATTAGTTTAATAAAAACAATATGCTTGATTTTTCACTAGATAAACAATTTCTACATCACTATTGTGTCATAATTAATGATAATTATTTAATCCCTAAAAATATAAATAAATTTATATGATGTAGATAATTTCATTAGATTTCTGGAGACTATTCATGTTCGAAGTTTCATGAAGTTTATCACTAAATTAAAATTAATATACTTATAAGATTTAAGAAAGTGACATGTTGTCACGTTCTTTGGTTTTAATAATAATTAAATTATTTTCATTGAAAAAATTTAATTAAATTAATCTAATCCGACCCTTAGATTATATGGGTCGTTTTTCAGTCATCCAATAGAATTTTTACATTTGTTAGGGTAATTTTAAAATATTATATTTACCCTTAATTACCCGATTTACCTTTAACTATGGTAAATAAAATTTACCGTAGTTACTATTCATAATTCCCAAAAATAAAAAGTATCCTATTAACATAATTTGGACCCACGGATTCCAAATATGGAATCCATTTTTTTAAAATTCAAAACACAGAAGTTGCAGAAATTAAATTAAAATTAATCCCGTTGTCGAATAAAAACGGGTTTTGTTTAAAACATTGCAAAAGATTGAATTGATTTAACCTACGAATTCAAGGTAAAATCAATGCTAATGACATACATTATATTAAATGGTAAAAATATATTCTATTTATACTTTAAAACCATTCAATATTATAATTTAACCACATAAGATATTACGATGAAAAAAGTTGTTTTTAATTAAAATATAGCGTGTTTTTACTATTCATTAAAATATGAAAGTTATCGGAAAAATATCAAAACTTTATCTAATGTAAATTTTTATATCTTGATTCAAAAGAAGAATATTATTTTGTCAAATTGAACATATAAACATGTCAAAAACTATATTTAAAGTGGGTGCGCCATCAAAAGGCGGTAAAACTGCATTTTTTGAAAAATACTTATTTTACCCGAAAAATTTATTTTGTTCTTATACCATGTTCTAGAAATGTGTAAGATGATTAATAATGTTATAAAATTCAAAATTTAGTTAATACTATTCATAATGGCTAGTTCATGACAATATTATAATAATATAACATTGTTTATTAAAACCCGGTATTGCGTACAACACACGCTATCGAGGAAGGTCGCGATTGCGTGTAATGCAAGCCAAGTCAGGGTTGCGTGTTGTGAAAGAATCCTTCGTTGTTTTGTATAACAGAATCCAACCATATTTCATTTATATATTTAATATATATATATATATACTCAATGTTGCGTAGAATAACTATTATCAAAATTATGTGTAACACGGTCCAAGAATAGTGTTGCGTATACTGTAAGCTAATACGGTGTTGCGTATAGCACAGGGTAATCTTGGTGTAGAATAAAACATAAGATATTAATGAAATTAAAATAATATTTTTCATAAAATCTCGGGGTGTTACATTCTACCCCCCTTAAAATAAATTTCGCCCTCGAAATTCGTCGGGGTTATAAATGGTTTACTATTTGAAAGTTTCTTTGACAGAAACCCACATCATAAAAAGGAATACCAAAACTTATCTTTAAAAACAAAAATATGAAACGTAACGGTTACCCAAATAAACTAATCACTGGGTTTCCACATAGGTGAAAATATGGATATGGAAGAGAAATCTAACCATCATGTTCTGATGGAGAGTGGTAGAGAACATGGCTTTGGAAAAGCCAGCAATCACAAAGCCATAAATTTGTGACGATCTAGGGTACCATCTGATTAATCAGATATAAGAGCACTAGGACAACATTTTTGGTTTTCAAGATCGTTTCCCTAAAGTTGAATAATTTGAATTAGAAGAAATACTTTCGTGATTTTGGTATAGTCTCACCGTTTGTCATTCTTTGGAAAATTTCCACTTCATCTCTTAAAGAAATGAAGTTTGAATTTGTCATTCGTGATGTGTTAGCAGATCATGTGATAGAATGATGGGTCATTCCATCTCTTTCAAACAAAAGGTTATCAAAAGTTATAAGTCCATATTATGGATAATCGTATATGGTTCCAAAAATGAACTTATACTTCATATATCATACCGCTTAATAAAATAAAACTAGTTTCTACTAACCAGGGACTTCCTGTAGGCCAGTGGTAGGTGATAAAGGCCAGTCGCACTTCGGTTGTGGGTTCGATTCCTACAGCCTTGTCCGACGCGATGGGTTGTCACCCGTCCTGCAGGTTTTCCTTTTTCTAAAACTACATTACTATAACATCCCATCAATAATATCGAATAAAAAAAACTTCTATCCTTAAACAATACTCACTTATGTCCAACATAATCCATTTCAATCTTTAGGCTTATCCATAATACTGCAGTGCACTCTCATAACATAGTGAAAATGATTACCAAAGATTTAATACCATCATTGATCCCCATATATCATAAGATATGTTTTTTTGGTCACATTCCAAACATTAAAAGTCCTTAATCATGTATTCTCTTGAATACCTTAGTGAAAACATGAATGCAGTTTAAAGTTAACACTTTCCACATACCAAAATCCTAAAAATTCTATATACTCAAACCATGATATCACTTAGTCCTTATATCAATCATGAGCTCATGAATACTGTCAAACATTTCATTTTCTCCTTATCCCTTCATTATGCGCATATCATCTGCTTTCCAAAATATTTGAATCACTTTTCATGGTTATCGGTACCTTAAAATTATTGAAAACCACAATAATACAAAAATATTATAATAAACAATAAAAGTACCTCAACAACATTATTCTTGAATACCAATACATAAACACTTCAATCCATCCTCTTCAATTATTGTCCTGGAATAAGTCCTTCCATGATTTAGAAGTAACTTTTTAGGTCAGGGCATTGAGTTGGGTAATGCCCATGTTCTCCACAAATAATACATTGAACTCCATAACAGTCTGTCACTCTATGACCCTTATCTCCACACAAATAACATCAGTCCCTCCATTTGAGGTATTCTTCAAGGTTCTTCTTCCCTTCTTTAGAAATCTCAATCTTCCTTTCTTTATGCTGCTCAACATGCGAACATGCATAATAGTCTATCTTCCTCTTCTTTGATGAATTAGGTATACCACTAAATTTTACCTTGTTAATCATTTATCACGATGACTGATTCGGCATAATCACAATATCTTTATCTCTAGGCATTACATAATTTTGTTGCTTATAGTCACCAATTTTTCCATTGGATTCAATGTTAACTGAATTCCGTCTGGTTCCCTCCATTAACTAAAACACAAAAAGAATTCGTTGAGAGGCAAAAATCATGCTAGAGAAAACAACATAGTAAAGGGGGAGTACCCTCAATATCTAACATCTTAGGTTAAATTCTAAGATCGTTACCGTAGTTCTAGGACTATATCCTATATGTATACTTATCCTTAGGGACATCCCTAGACATACCTTAGAAATATCTCTAGGGATCTCACTAACGTTCTCACATCCTAGTTTCCAAAGGTTGACTAAACCTTTCCTCTGATACCAACTGTAGAGACCCGAAGCTTGACGTACATGGACATTACATTACTTTTGCGGAATACTTGGTACATAACAAAAACACACACACAAGGAACGTAATAGTTTAGTGACTTTGGAAACTCGGAACATAATCTTCTAATAGTGGTGAAAGATCTTCAATATCTCCTATAAAGATCTTCCCTTTTTTTTACCTAAAACCCTTTTTTTATATCCTGGGGAAAAGAAAACATAAAAGGGTGAGCTCAAATGCTCAATAAGGGTAAACAAAAGAAATATCAATCACATCATATACATAAGCACATAACTTTTGGAAATCTTAACCTGCAAAAGAGATCATAATTTCATAACATGGGGTAAATCATGGCAGTGAAATGTAATCACAATAATCATAACTTAAAACGTGAAACTTTGTGGCATTCACACATAATCATAGAGAATCATTTCTTGTTAGTCAAGACTCATTGCCAAGACTATCTTAGTAGAAAAAGTCCCTTTCTGAATCGAGTAACCCTCGTTTCAGTCCTGTTTCATTGAACCGGTATAACCTACCGTTCCAGCCCTGTCTATCTCATGAGATATAAAATATTTACCCAATGCATTGGAGGGAGATATAGGTCCCACCCATCTTATAATGAATCCTTTCTTATGTGTGCCACATAATCATAAACCATACATCATAGCGTAACCCATGTAATAAAAATGGGATTCTTAAACAACATGACATCATAAAACAATTCATATAAGATAAAAGAATTCATAAAAATATTTCCATCACAACATAATCAAACCAATGTAATAATAGGGATAAAAACATAACCCTTTTATTATCTTAGATGGAAAATAATTTTGATAAAATACTTGAACTCCATTCTTGAGGAAAATATCATTTCTACTTCAAAAACATGTTTCCTTTCATAACATGTCATACGACTTTAAAATAAAAGAAGTTGATTAAAAATAAACTTGAAAACTTGTAAAGGAATTTTCTTAAAAATCCACTCATGCCGTATAAGTTAAAAAAAACATTCTTCGTACTTTTGTCGGAAAAGTCAAAAAGTACCTCGTACGCAAAAACGCCAAAAGATTCCTTTCAAACATATTAATAAAAGCTCACCGAAGGGTAAAAATGGATTTAAACAATTTTAGGTGGATGAAATAATATTACATATTGATGAAACATGGATGTGGATGATAAAATACACCCCAGTAAATACTTACAAATAAACAATCTCGGATAAAAATGAGATTGTGATATTTCCCTTACCTTAGGTCCAATTTTCTTCGTATGTGTCCGAACCTCCTGTATAATGATTTAAATAATGTCATTTACTTATTACAGAATCATATTCATTGTTATGATATCATATATGGTTCACTTATGACATTATATTACCCGTTCTTTTGTAAATTCCCTGTTAAAGAAGCGTTTTGGGTAAAATCGTTTCATTTATCGTAGGTGTTTTGACTTGTTGTTCTTGACATTATTATTACTTATATAATGATTTACTTACTTCCAGAATATAAAATATGATTTATATATCATATATATTCAATATATATATATATAATAGATAGATAAATGAAATGAAAAACACCGTTCATGGAGACGGTAGTCCGTACGTACGCATGAACGATGTTTTCCTTTCCTTATTGTCTTGAATGGAAGTAAGTAGATGACATACATATATATATATATATATACATAAATCCAGTAGCTTTATAATGTCATATATTTCATTATTATTTCTTATATATACTTTATAATCATTCTTAAATGGTTAACATGGAGAATGAATCTCATCAGGTCGTGGAGACGGTAGTCCGTACGTACGCACGAGCGATGATATCATTTCCATAAATATTGAATTGAATTGGAGTGGATTATACAATATATCAGAATCAATATGATGTTGTAATAACTATGTATAGTTATTCTTTACACCATTATACCCATCCATGTAAGGTGGTGGTGGAAAATAGATTACACCACGGCTTGGAGACGGTATTCCGTACGTACGCACGCGCGGTGATTTCTTTTTCCGTAGGATGGATAGAAGGTGAAATAGGGTTGTTTCATACTTATAATAACATATCAGTATATGAGTGATACTGATGTTATTACTTCATAATGAAACAACCTAAGAAGAAGAAGTGGAAGAAGAAATAAAGATGAAAGAATTGGTAACGGTAATTACCTCTTCTTTGAAGCGCCTCTTTGAGACCTCCTCTTAGGGAACTAAAATTGGTCTTTGAGGAAGACCAGAACCTCGAGGATGTTTCTATGGAAGTGGAGAAGAGATTTTGGCAGGGGTTGGCCGATCTTGAGTTCTCAAATTGGTGTGAGGAGGAGGGGGAGGAGGTGTCCTTTTATAAGGGAGGAGAGGGGCACCTTTAGAATTCTTAAAAATATTAATTTATAATAAATCTAACCCCACATAAAAACCTCCAAAAATGACTCATATTAGAATATTAGATAATATAAGGTTGTAATATCATCAACCAATAGAATTTAGACATGTTAGGAATTTATTTTAAACATTATCAACATGATTTATCCTTATTTAATCAATTTAATTTTATTTGTGGTAATAACATTCTAATTTTTAAATTATAACAAATAATTACTTATTTGTTGTGAATTGTACATAATTGGATTCTTAATAACATTTTAGATCATATAAATTTAAATTTATAATTTTGAAATATTTTGTGATTTTTAATCAATTTTATAATATGTTTTTCTTATAAAATAACAATAGTGTCAACTTTGACACTATTCATTTATTTGAATTTAAATAAAATAAATACAGAAGATATGTTCGAACTAAAAGTTTTAATAGATTCAAAAAAATGTCATATGTATCTTACAAATTATTGGAGCACATTAAATAGTTCATATAATATTTATTTTATTATTTTTGAAACCATTTATTTGGTTTATCTCTTAATAAAATAAATACTACAACATTTTCGTATAATTATTTAATATACTTATTTGTTGCATAAAAATTAAAAATAAAATTCTATGATGAAAATAAATATATTAAATTTCACAATAATACTTTTACTATAATTTATCATCTTAAAATCACAATATTTAAATTGTTATATTTATTAAATTATGAAGGTGACAACTTTTGCATCATTTAAAATAAAATAATATAAGAGTCATAATCGCTTTTATAAGGATCCAAATGGTCAAATATTATACCATTGTATTCTTATGGTTTACATTTACATGTCCAATAAGTTTTGGTTAGGTATTTGTGCATTTTATGGTCACTATTAGTTTAATAAAAACAATATGCTTGATTTTTCACTAGATAAACAATTTCTGCATCACTATTGTGTCATAATTAATGATAATTATTTAATCCCTAAAAATTATAATTAAATTTATATGATGTAGATAATTTCATTATCTTTCTGGAGACTATTCATGTTCGAAGTTTCATGAAGTTTATCACTAAATTAAAATTAATATACTTATAAGATTTAAGAAAGTGACATGTTGTCACATTCTTTGGTTTTAATAATAATTAAATTATTTTCATTGACAAAATTTAATTAAATTAATCTAATCCGACCCTTAGATGATATGGGTCGTTTTTTAGTCATCCAATAGAATTTTGACATTTGTTAGGGTAATTTTAAAATATTATATTTACCCTTAATTACCCAATTTACCTTTAACTATGGTAAATAAAATTTACCGTAGTTACTATTCATAATTCCCAAAAATAAAAAGTATCCTATTAACATAATTTGGACCCACTGATTCCAAATATGGAATCCATTTTTTTAAATTCAAAACACAGAAGTTTCAGAAATTAAATTAAAATTAATCCCGTTGTCGAATAAAAACGGGTTTTTGTTTAAAACATTGCAAAAGATTGAATTGATTTAACCTACGAATTCAAGGTAAAATCAATGCTAATGACATACATTATATTAAATGGTAAAAATATATTCTATTTATACTTTAAAACCATTCAATATTATAATTTAACCACATAAGATATTACGATGAAAAAAGTTGTTTTTAATTAAAATATAGCGTGTTATTACTATTCATTAAAATATGAAAGTTATCGGAAAAATATCAAAACTTTATCTAAGGTAAATTTTTATATCCTGATTCAAAATAAGAATATTATTTTGTCAAATTGAACATATAAACATGTCAAAAACTATATTTAAAGGGGGTGCGTCATCAAAAGGCGGTAAAACTGCATTTTTTTAAAAATACTTATTTTACCCGAAAAATTTATTTTGTTCTTATACCATGTTCTAGAAATGTGTTAGATGAATAATAATGTTATAAAACTCAAAATTTAGTTAATACTATTCATAACGGCTAGTTCATGACAATATTATAATAATATAACATTGTTTATTAAAACACGGTATTGCGTACAACACACGCTATCGAGGAAGGTCGTGATTGCGTGTAATGCAAGCCAAGTCAGGGTTGCGTGTTGTGAAAGAATCCTTCGTTGTTTCGTATAACAGAATCCAACCATATTTCATTTATATATTTAATATATATATATATATATATATACTCAATGTTTCGTAGAATAACTATTATCAAAATTGTGTGTAACACGGTCCAAGAATAGTGTTGCGTATACTGCAAGCTAATACGGTGTTGCGTATAGCGCAGGGTAATCTTGGTGTAGAATACAACATAAGACATTAATGAAATTAAAATAATATTTTTCATAAAATCTCGGGGTGTTACATTCTACCCCCCTTAAAATGAATTTCGCCCTCGAAATTCGTCGGGGTTATAAATGGTTTACTATTTGAAAGTTTCTTTGATAGAAACTCACATCGTAAAAAGGAATACCAAAACTTATCTTTAAAAACAAAAGTATGAAACGTAACGGTTACCCAAATAAACTAATCACTGGGTTTCCACATAAGTGAAAATATGGATATGGAAGAGAAATCTAACCATCATGTTCTGATGGAGAGTGGTAGAGAACATGGCTTTGGAAAAGCCAGCAATCACAAAGCCATAAATTTGTGACGATCTAGGGTACCATCTGATTAATCAGATATAAGAGCACTAGGACAACATTTTTGGTTTCCAAGATCGTTTCCCTAAAGTTGAAGAATTTGAATTAGAAGAAATACCTTCGTGATTTTGGTATAGTCTCACCGTTTTTCATTCTTTGGAAAATTTCCACTTCATCTCTTAAAGAAATGAAGTTTGAATTTGTCATTCGTGATGTGTTAGCAGATCATGTGATAGAATGATGGGTCATTCCATCTCTTTCAAACAAAAGGTTAGCAAAAGTTATAAGTCCATCTTATGGATAATCGTGTATGGTTCCAAAAATGAATGTATACTTCATATATCATACCGCTTAATAAAATAAAACAAGTTTCTACTAACCAGGGACTTCCTGTAGGCCAGTGGTAGGTGATAAAGGCCAGTCGCACTTCGGTTGTGGGTTCGATTCCTACAGCCTTGTCCGACGCGATGGGCTGTCGCCCGTCCTGCAGGTTGTCCTTTTTCTAAAACTACATTACTATAACATCCCATCAATAATATCGAATAAAAAAAACTTCTATCCTTAAACAATACTCACTTATGTCCAACATAATCCATTTCAATCTTTAGGCTTATCCATAATACTGCAGTCCACTCTCATAACATAGTGAAAATGATTACCAGAGATTTAATACCATCGTTGATCCCCATATATCATAAGATATGTTTTGTTGGTCACATTCCAAACATTCAAAGTCCTTAATCATGTATTCTCTTGAATACCTTAGTGAAAACATGAATGCAGTTTAAAGTTAACACTTTCCACATACCAAAATCCTCAAAATTCTATATACTCAAACCATGATATCACTTAGTCCTTATATCAATCATGAGCTCATGAATACTGTCAAACATTTCATTTTCTCCTTATCCCTTCATTATGCGCATATCATCTGCTTTCCAAAATATTTGAATCACTTTTCATGGTTACCGGTACCTTAAAATTATTGAAAACCACAATAATACAAAAATATTATAATAAACAATAAAAGTACCTCAACAACATTATTCTTGAATACCAATACATAAACACTTCAATCCATCCTCTTCAATTATTGTCCTGGAATAAGTCCTTCCATGATTTAGAAGTAAATTTTTAGGTCAGGGCATTGAGTTGGGTAATGCCCATGTTCTCCACAAATAATACATTGAACTCCATAACAGTCTGTCACTCTATGACCCTTATCTCCACACAAATAACATTGGTCCCTCCATTTGAGGTATTCTTCAAGGTTCTTCTTCCCTTCTTTAGAAATCTCAATCTTCCTTTCTTTATGCTGCTCAACTTGCGAACATGCATAATAGTCTATCTTCCTCTTCTTTGATGAATTCGGTATACCACTAAATTTTACCTTGTTAATCATATATCGCGATGACTGATTCGGCATAATCACAATATCTTTCTCTCTAGGCATTACATAATTTTGTTGCTTATAGTCACCAATTTTTCCATTGGATTCAATGTTAACCGAATTCCGTCTGGTTCCCTCCATTAACTAAAACACAAAAAGAATTCGTTGAGAGGCAAAAATCATGCTAGAGAAAACAACATAGTAAAGGGGGAGTACCCTCAATATCTAAAATCTTAGGTTAAATTCTAATATCGTTACCGTAGTTCTAGGACTATATCCTATATGTATACTTATCCTTAGGGACATCCCTAGACATACCTTAGAAATATCTCTAGGGATCTCACTAACGTTCTCACATCCTAGTTTCCAAAGGTTGGCTAAACCTTTCCTTTGATACCAACTGTAGAGACCCGAAGCATGACATACATGGACATTACATTACTTTTGTGGAATACTTGGTACATAACAAAAACACACAAAAAAGGAACGTAATAGTTTAGTGTCTTTGGAAACTCGGAACATAATCTTCTAATCGTGGTGAAAGATCTTCAATATCTCCTATAAAGATCTTCCCTTTTTTTTACCTAAAACCCTTTTTTTATATCCTGGGGAAAAGAAAACATAAAAGGGTGAGCTCAAATGCTCAGTAAGGGTAAACAAAAGAAATTTCAATCACATCATATACATAAGCACATAACTTTTGGAAATCTTAACCTGCGAAAGAGATCATAATTTCATAACATGGGGTAAATCATGGCAGTGAAATGTAATCACAATAATCATAACTTAAAACATGAAACTTTGTGTCATTCACACATAATCATAGAGAATCATTTCTTGTTAGTCAAGACTCATTGCCAAGACTATCTTAGTGGACAAAGTCCCTTTCTGAATCGAGTAACCCTCGTTTCAGTCCTGTTTCATTGAATCGGTATAACCTATCGTTCCAGCCCTGTCTATATCATGAGATATAAAATCTTTACCCAATGCATTGGAGGGAGATATGGGTCCCACCCATCTTATAATTAATCCTTTCTTATGTGTGCCACATAATCATAAACCATACATCATAGCGTAACCCATGTAATAAAAATGGGATTCTTAAACAACATGACATCATAAAACAATTCATATAATATAAAGGAATTCATAAAAATATTTCCATCACAACATAATCAAACCAATGTAATAATAGGGATAAAAACATAACCCTTTTATTATCTTAGATGGAAAATAATTTTGATAAAATACTTGAACTCCATTCTTGAGGAAAATATCCTTTCTACTTCAAAAACATTTTTCATTTCATAACATGTCATACGACTTTAAAATAAAAGAAGTTGATTAAAAATAAACTTGAAAACTTGTAAAGGAATTTTCTTAAAAATCCATTCATGCCGTATAAGTTAAAAAAAACATTCTTCGTACTTTTGTCGGAAAAGTCAAAAAGTACCTCGTACGAAAAACGACAAAAGATTCCTTTCATACATATTACTAAGAGCTCACCGAAGGGTAAAAATGGATTTAAACAATTTTAGGTGGATGGAAATAATATTACATATTGATGAAACATGGATGTGGATGATAAAATACACCCCAGTAAATACTTACGAATAAACAATCTCGGATAAAAATGAGATTGTGATATTTCCCTTACCTTAGGTCCGATTTGCTTAGTATGTGTCCGAACCTCCTGTATAATGATTTAAATAATGTCATTGACTTATTACAGAATCATATTCATTGTTATGATATCATATATGGTTCACTTATGACATTATATTACCCGTTCTTTTGTAAATTCCATGTTAAAGAAGCGTTTTGGGTAAAATCGTTTCATTTATTGTAGGTGTTTTGACTTGTTGTTCTTGACATTATTATTACTTATATCATGATTTACTTACTTCCAGAATATAAAATATGATTTATATATCATATATATTCAGTATATATATATATAATAGATAGATAAATGAAATGAAAAACACCGTTCATGGAGACGGTAGTCCGTACGTACGCATGAACGCTGTTTTCCTTTCCTTATTGTCTTGAATGGAAGTAAGTAGATGACATAAATATATATATATATATATACATAAATCCAGTAGCTTTATAATGTCATATATTTCATTATTATTTCTTATATATACTTTATATTCATTCTTAAATGTTTAACATGGAGAATGAATCTCATCGCGTCGTGGAGACGGTAGTCCGTACGTACGCACGAGCGATGATATCATTTCCATAAATATTGAATTGAATTGGAGTGGATTATACAATATATTAGAATCAATATGATGTTGTAATAACTATGTATAGTTATTCTTTACACCATTATACCCATCCATGTAAGGTGGTGGTGGAAAATAGATTACACCACGGCGTGGAGATGGTATTCCGTACGTACGCACGCGCGGTGATTTCTTTTTCCGTAGGATGGATAGAGGGTGAAATAGGGTTTTTTCATACTTATAATAACATATCAGTATATGAGTGATACTGATGTTATTACTTCATAATGAAACAACCTAAGAAGAAGAAGTGGAAGAAGAAATAAAGATGAAAGAATTGGTAACGGTAATTACCTCTTCTTTGAAGCGCCTCTTTGAGACCTCTTCTTAGGGCACTAAAATTGGTCTTTGAGGAAGACCAGAACCTCTAGGATGTTGCTAGGGAAGTGGAGAAGAGATTTTGGCAGGGTTTGGCCAAGCTTGAGTTCTCAAATTGGTGTGAGGTGGAGGGGGAGGAGGTGTCCTTTTATAAGGGAGGAGAGGGGCACCTTTGGAATTCTTAAAAATATTAATTTATAATAAATCTGACCCCACATAAAAACCTTCAAAAATGACTCATATTCGAATATTAGATAAGTTAAGGTTGTAATATCATCAACCAATAGAATTTAGACATGTTAGGAATTTATTTTAAACATTATCAACATGATTTATCCTTATTTAATCAATTTAATTTTATTTGTGGTAATAACATTCTAATTTTTAAATTATAACAAATAATTACTTATTTGTTGTGAATTGTACATAATTGGATTCTTAATAACATTTTAGATCATATAAATTTAAATTTATAATTTTGAAATTTTTTGTGATTTTTAATCAATTTTATAATATGTTTTTTTTATAAAATAACAATAGTGTCAATTTTGACACTATTCATTTATTTGAATTTAAATAAACTAAATACAGAAGATATGTTCGAACTAAAAGTTTTAATAGATTCATAAAATGTCATATGTTTCTTAAAAAGTATTGGATCACATTAAATAGTTCATATAATATTTATTTTATTATTTTTGAAACCATTTATTTGGTTTATCTCTTAATAAAATAAATACTACAACATTTTTGTATAATTATTTCATATACTTATTTGTTGCATAAAAATTAAAAATAAAATCCTATGATGAAAATAAATATATTAACTTTCACAATAATACTTTTACTCGAATTTATCATCTTAAAATCACAATATTTAAATTGTTATATTTATTAAATTATGAAGGTGACAACTTTTGCATCATTTAAAATAAAATAATATAAGTGTCATAATCGCTTTTATAAGGATCCAAATGGTCAAATATTCGACCATTGGATGCTTATGGTTTACAGTTACATGTCCAATAAGTTTTGGTTAGGTATTTGTGCATTGTATGGTCACTATTAGTTTAATAAAAACAATATGCTTCATTTTTCACTAGATAAACAATTTCTGCATCACTATTGTGTCATAATTAATGATAATTATTTAATCCCTAAAAATTATAAATAAATTTATATGATGTAGATAATTTCATTAGCTTTCTGGAGACTATTCCTGTTCTAAGTTTCATGAAGTTTATCACTAAATTAAAATTAATATACTTATAAGATTTAAGAAAGTGACATGTTGTCACATTCTTTGGTTTTAATAATAATTAAATTATTTTCATTGACAAAATTTAATTAAATTAATCTAATCCGACCATTAGATGATATGGGTCGTTTTTTAGTCATCCAATAGAATTTTGAAATTTGTTAGGGTAATTTTAAAATATTATATTTACCCTTAATTACCCGATTTACCTTTAACTATGGTAAATAAAATTTACCGTAGTTACTATTCATAATTCCCAAAAATAAAAAGTATCCTATTAACATAATTTGGACCCACTGATTCCAAATATGGAATCCATTTTTTTAAAATCCAAAACACAGAAGTTGCAGAAATTAAATTAAAATTAATCCCGTTGTCGAATAAAAACGGGTTTTTGTTTAAAACATTGCAAAAGATTGAATTGATTTAACCTACGAATTCAAGGTAAAATCAATGCTAATGACATACATTATATTAAATGGTAAAAATATATTCTATTTATACTTTAAAACCATTCAATATTATAATTTAACCACATAAGATATTACGATGAAAAAAGTTGTTTTTAATTAAAATATAGCGTGTTTTTACTATTCATTAAAATATGAAAGTTATCGGAAAAATATCAAAACTTTATCTAATGTAAATTTTTATATCCTGATTCAAAAGAAGAATATTATTTTGTCAAATTGAACATATAAACATGTCAAAAACTATATTTAAAGTGGGTGCGCCATCAAAAGGCGGTAAAACTGCATTTTTTGAAAAATACTTATTTTACCCGAAAAATTTATTTTGTTCTTATACCATGTTCTAGAAATGTGTAAGATGAATAATAATGTTATAAAATTCAAAATTTAGTTAATACTATTCATAACGGCTAGTTCATGACAATATTATAATAATATAACATTGTTTATTAAAACCCAGTATTGCGTACAACACACGCTATCGAGGAAGGTCGCGATTGCGTGTAATGCAAGCCAAGTCAGGGTTGCGTGTTGTGAAAGAATCCTTCATTGTTTTGTATAACAGAATCTAACCATATTTCATTTATATATTTAATATATATATATATATACTCAATGTTGCGTAGAATAACTATTATCAAAATTGTGTGTAACACGGTCCAAGAATAGTGTTGCGTATACTGCAAGCTAATACGGTGTTGCGTATAGCGCAGGGTAATCTTGGTGTAGAATACAACATAAGACATTAATGAAATTAAAATAATATTTTTCATAAAATCTCGGGGTGTTACATTCTACCCCCCTTAAAATTAATTTCGCCTTCGAAATTCGTCGGGGTTATAAATGGTTTACTATTTGAAAGTTTCTTTGATAGAAACCCACATCGTAAAAAGGAATACCAAAACTTATCTTTAAAAACAAAAGTATGAAACGTAACGGTTACCCAAATAAACTAATCACTGGGTTTCCACATAGGTGAAAATATGGATATGGAAGAGAAATCTAACCATCATGTTCTGATGGAGAGTGGTAGAGAACATGGCTTTGGAAAAGCCAGCTATCACAAAGCCATAAATTTGTGACGATCTAGGGTACCATCTGATTAATCAGATATAAGAGCACTAGGACAACATTTTTGGTTTTCAAGATCGTTTCCCTAAAGTTGAAGAATTTGAATTAGAAGAAATACTTTCGTGATTTTCGTATAGTCTCACCGTTTGTCATTCTTTGGAAAATTTCCACTTCATCTCTTAAAGAAATGAAGTTTGAATTTGTCATTCGTGATGTGTTAGCAGATCATGTGATAGAATGATGGGTCATTCCATCTCTTTCAAACAAAAGGTTAGCAAAAGTTATAAGTCCATCTTATGGATAATCGTATATGGTTCCAAAAATGAACTTATACTTCATATATCATACTGCTTAATAAAATAAAACTAGTTTCTACTAACCAGGGACTTCCTGAAGGCCAGTGGTAGGCGATAAAGGCCAGTCGCACTTCGGTTGTGGGTTCGATTCCTACAGCCTTGTCCGACGCGATGGGCTGTCGCCCGTCCTGCAGGTTGTCCTTTTTCTAAAACTACATTACTATAACATCCCATCAATAATATCGAATAAAAAAAACTTCTATCCTTAAACAATACTCACTTATGTCCAACATAATCCATTTCAATCTTTAGGCTTATCCATAATACTGCAGTCCACTCTCATAACATAGTGAAAATGATTACCAGAGATTTAATACCATCGTTGATCCCCATATATCATAAGATATGTTTTGTTGGTCACATTCCAAACATTCAAAGTCCTTAATCATGTATTCTCTTGAATACCTTAGTGAAAACATGAATGCAGTTTAAAGTTAACACTTTCCACATACCAAAATCCTCAAAATTCTATATACTCAAACCATGATATCACTTAGTCCTTATATCAATCATGAGCTCATGAATACTGTCAAACATTTCATTTTCTCCTTATCCCTTCATTATGCGCATATCATCTGCTTTCCAAAATATTTGAATCACTTTTTATGGTTACCGGTACCTTAAAATTATTGAAAACCACAATAATAAAAAAATATTATAATAAACAATAAAAGTACCTTAACAACATTATTCTTGAATACCAATACATAAACACTTCAATCCATCCTCTTCAATTATTGTCCTGGAATAAGTCCTTCCATGATTTAGAAGTAACTTTTTAGGTCAGGGCATTGAGTTGGGTAATGCCCATGTTCTCCACAAATAATACATTGAACTCCATAACAGTCTGTCACTCTATGACCCTTATCTCCACACCAATAACATCGGTCCCTCCATTTGAGGTATTCTTCAAGGTTCTTCTTCCCTTCTTTAGAAATCTCAATCTTCCTTTCTTTATGCTGCTTAACATGCGAACATGCATAATAGTCTATCTTCCTCTTCTTTGATGAATTAGGTATACCACTAAATTTTACCTTGTTAATCATATATCGTGATGACTGATTCGGCATAATCACAATATCTTTCTCTCTAGGCATTACATAATTTTTTTTCTTATAGTCACCAATTTTTCCATTGGATTCAATGTTAACCGAATTCCGTCTGGTTCCCTCCATTAACTAAAACACAAAAAGAATTCGTTGAGAGGCAAAAATCATGCTAGAGAAAACAATATAGTAAAGGGGGAGTACCCTAAATATCTAACATCTTAGGTTAAATTCTAAGATCGTTACTGTAGTTCTAGGACTATATCCTATATGTATACTTATCCTTAGGGACATCCCTAGACATACCTTAGAAATATCTCTAGGGATCTCACTAACGTTCTCACATCCTAGTTTCCAAAGGTTGACTAAACCTTTCCTCTGATACCAACTGTAGAGACCCGAAGCTTCACGTACATGGACATTACATTACTTTTGCGGAATACTTGGTACATAACAAAAACACACACAAAAGGAACGTAATAGTTTAGTGTCTTTGGAAACTCGGAACATAATCTTCTAATCGTGGTGAAAGATCTTCAATATCTCCTATAAAGATCTTCCCTTTTTTTACCTAAAACCCTTTTTTTATATCCTGGGGAAAAGAAAACATAAAAGGGTGATCTCAAATTCTCAGTAAGGGTAAACAAAAGAAATATCAATCACATCATATACATAAGCACATAACTTTTGGAAATCTTAACCTGCAAAAGAGATCATAATTTCATAACATGGGGTAAATCATGGAAGTGAAATGTAATCACAATAATCATAACTTAAAACATGAAACTTTGTGGCATTCACACATAATCATAGAGAATCATTTCTTGTTAGTCAAGACTCATTGCCAAGACTATCTTAGTGGACAAAGTCCCTTTCTGAATCGAGTAACCCTCGTTTCAGTCCTGTTTCATTGAACCGGTATAACCTACCGTTCTAGCCCTGTCTATCTCATGAGATATAAAATCTTTACCCAATGCATTGGAGGGAGATATAGGTCCCACCCATCTTATAATGAATCCTTTCTTATGTGTGCCACATAATCATAAACCATACATCATAGCGTAACCCATGTAATAAAAATGGGATTCTTAAACAACATGACATCATAAAACAATTCATATAAGATAAAGGAATTCATAAAAATATTTCCATCACAATATAATCAAACCAATGTAATAATTGGGATAAAAACATAACCCTTTTATTATCTTAGATGGAAAATAATTTTGATAAAATACTTGAACTCCATTCTTGAGGAAAATATCCTTTCTACTTCAAAAACAATTTTCCTTTCATAACATGTCATACGACTTTAAAATAAAAGAAGTTGATTAAAAATAAACTTGAAAACTTGTAAAGTAATTTTCTTAAAAATCCATTCATGCCGTATAAGTTAAAAAACATTCTTCGTACTTTTGTCGGAAAAGTCAAAAAGTACCTCGTACGAAAAACGACAAAAGATTCCTTTCATACATATTACTAAAAGCTCATCGAAGGGTAAAAATGGATTTAAACAATTTTAGGTGGATGGAAATAATATTACATATTGATGAAACATGGATTTGGATGATAAAATACACCCCAGTAAATACTTACTAATAAACAATCTCGGATAAAAATGAGATTGTGATATTTCCCTTACCGTAAGTCCGATTTGCTTCGTATGTGTCCGAACCTCCTGTATAATGATTTAAATAATGTCATTGACTTATTACAGAATCATATTCATTGTTATGATATCATATATGGTTCACTTATGACATTATATTACCCGTTCTTTTGTAAATTCCATGTTAAAGAAGCGTTTTGGGTAAAATCGTTTCATTTATCGTAGGTGTTTTGACTTGTTGTTCTTGACATTATTATTACTTATATCATGATTTACTTACTTCCAGAATATAAAATATGATTTATATATCATATATATTCAGTATATAAATATATATAATAGATAGATAAATGAAATGAAAAACACCGTTCATGGAGACGGTAGTCCGTACGTACGCATGAACGCTGTTTTCCTTTCCTTATTGTCTTGAATGGAAGTAAGTAGATGACATACATATATATATATATATATATACATAAATCCAGTAGCTTTATAATGTCATATATTTCATTATTATTTCTTATATATACTTTATAATCATTCTTAAATGGTTAACATGGAGAATGAATCTCATCGCGTCGTGGAGACGGTAGTCCGTACGTACGCACGAGCGATGATATCATTTCCATAAATATTGAATTGAATTGGAGTGGATTATACAATATATCAGAATCAATATGATGTTGTAATAACTATGTATAGTTATTCTTTACACCATTATACCCATCCATGTAAGGTGGTGGTGGAAAATAGATTACACCATGGCGTAGAGACGGTATTCCGTACGTACGCACGCGCGGTGATTTTTTTTTCCATGGGATGGATAGATGGTGAAATAGGGTTGTTTCATACTTATAATAACATATCAGTATATTATTGATACTGATGTTATTACTTCATAATGAAACAACCTAAGAAGAAGAATTGGAAGAAGAAATAAAGATGAAATAATTGGTAACGGTAATTACCTCTTCTTTGAAGCGCCTCTTTGAGACCTCCTCTTAGGGAACTAAAATTGGTCTTTGAGGAAGACCAGAACCTCTAGGATGTTTCTAGGGAAGTGGAGAAGAGATTTTGGCAGGGTTTGGCCGAGCTTGAGGGCTCAAATTGGTGTGAGGAGGAGGGGGAGGAGGTGTCCTTTTATAAGGGAGGAGAGGGACACCTTTGGAATTCTTAAAAATATTAATTTATAATAAATCTAACCCCACATAAAAACCTCCAAAAATGACTCATATTCTAATATTAGATAAGATAAGGTTGTAATATCATCAACCAATAGAATTTATACATGTTAGGAATTTATTTTAAACATTATCAACATGATTTATCCTTATTTAATCAATTTAATTTTATTTGTGGTAATAACATTCTAATTTTTAAATTATAACAAATAATTACTTATTTGTTGTGAATTGTAAATAATTGGATTCTTAATAACATTTTAGATCATATAAATTTAAATTTATAATTTTGAAATATTTTGTGATTTTTAATCAATTTTATAATATGTTTTTTTTATAAAATAACAATAGTGTCAATTTTGACACTATTCATTTATTTGAATTTAAATAAAATAAATACAGAAGATATGTTCGAACTAAAAGTTTTAATAGATTAATATAATGTCATATGTATCTTAAAAAGTATTGGAGCACATTAAATAGTTCATATAATATTTATTTTATTATTTTTGAAACCATTTATTTGGTTTATCTCTTAATAAAATAAATACTACAACATTTATGTATAATTATTTCATATACTTATTTGTTGCATAAAAATTAAAAATAAAATCCTATAATGAAACTAAATATATTACCTTTCACAATAATACTTTTACTCGAATTTATCATCTTAAAATCACAATATTTAAATTGTTATATTTCTTAAATTATGAAGGTGACAACTTTTGCATCATTTAAAATAAAATAATATAAGTGTCATAATCGCTTTTATAAGGCTCCAAATGGTCACATATTCGACCATTGGATGCTTATGGTTTACATTTACATGTCCAATAAGTTTTGGTTAGGTATTTGTTCATTTTATGGTCACTATTAGTTTAATAAAAACAATATGCTTGATTTTTCACTAGATAAACAATTTCTGCATCACTATTGTGTCATAATTAATGATAATTATTTAATCCCTAAAAATTATAAATAAATTTATATTATGTAGATAATTTCATTAGCTTTCTGGAGACTATTCATGTTCGAAGTTTCATAAAGTTTATCACTAAATTAAAATTAATATACTTATAAGATTTAAGAAAGTGACATGTTGTCACATTCTTTGGTTTTAATAATAATTAAATTATTTTCATTGACAAAATTTAATTAAATTAATCTAATCCGACCCTTAGATGATATGGGTCGTTTTTTAGTCATCCAATAGAATTTTGACATTTGTTAGGGTAATTTTAAAATATTATATTTACCCTTAATTACCCGATTTACCTTTTACTATGGTAAATAAAATTTATCGTAGTTACTATTCATAATTCCCAAAAATAAAAAGTATCCTATTAACATAATTTGGATCCACTGATTCCAAATATGGAATCCATTTTTTTAAAATTCAAAACACAGAAGTTGCAGAAATTAAATTAAAATTAATCCCGTTGTCGAATAAAAACGGGTTTTTGTTTAAAACATTGCAAAAGATTGAATTGATTTAACCTACGAATTCAAGGTAAAATCAATGCTAATGACATACATTATATTAAATGGTAAAAATATATTCTATTTATACTTTAAAACCATTAAATATTATAATTTAACCACATAAGATATTACGATGAAAAAAGTTGTTTTTAATTAAAATATAGCGTGTTTTTACTATTCATTAAAATATGAAAGTTATCAGAAAAATATCAAAACTTTATCTAATGTAAATTTTTATATCCTGATTCAAAATAATAATATTATTTTGTCAAATTTAACATATAAACATGTCAAAAATTATATTTAAAGTGGGTGCGCCATCAAAAGGCGGTAAAACTGCATTTTTTGAAAAATACTTATTTTACCTGAAAAATTTATTTTGTTCTTATACCATGTTCTAGAAATGTGTAAGATGAATAATAATGTTATAAAATTCAAAATTTAGTTAATACTATTCATAACGGCTAGTTCATGACAATATTATAATAATATAACATTGTTTATTAAAACCTGGTATTGCGTACAACACACGCTATCGAGGAAGGTCGCGATTGGGTGTAATGCAAGCCAAGTCAGGGTTGCGTGTTGTGAAAGAATCCTTCGTTGTTTCGTATAACAGAATCCAACCATATTTCATTTATATATTTAATATACATATATATATATATACTCAATGTTGCGTAGAATAACTATTATCAAAATTGTGTGTAACACGGTCCAAGAATAGTGTTGCGTATACTGCAAGCTAATACGGTGTTGTGTATAGCGCAGGGTAATCTTGGTGTAGAATACAACATAAGACATTAATGAAATTAAAATAATATTTTTCATAAAATCTCGGGGTGTTACATTCTACCCCCCTTAAAATGAATTTCGCCTTCGAAATTCGTCGGGGTTATAAATGGTTTACTATTTGAAAGTTTCTTTGATAGAAACCCACATCGTAAAAAGGAATACCAAAACTTATCTTTAAAAACAAAAGTATGAAACGTAACGGTTACCCAAATAAACTAATCACTGGGTTTCCACATAGGTGAAAATATGGATATGGAAGAGAAATCTAACCATCATGTTCTGATGGAGAGTGGTAGAGAACATGGCTTTGGAAAAGCCAGCAATCACAAAGCCATAAATTTGTGAAGATCTAGGGTACCATCTGATTAATCAGATATAAGAGCACTAGGACAACATTTTTGGTTTTCAAGATCGTTTCCCTAAAGTTGAAGAATTTGAATTAGAAGAAATACTTTCGTGATTTTCGTATAGTCTCACCATTTGTCATTCTTTGGAAAATTTCCACTTCATCTCTTAAAGAAATGAAGTTTGAATTTTTCATTCGTGATGTGTTAGCAGATCATGTGATAGAATGATGGGTCATTCCATCTCTTTCAAACAAAAGGTTATCAAAAGTTATAAGTCCATCTTATGGATAATCATATATGGTTCCAAAATGAACTTATACTTAATATATCATACTGCTTAATAAAATAAAACTAGTTTCTACTAACCAGGGACTTCCTGTAGGCCAGTGGTAGGCGATAAAGGCCAGTCGCACTTCGGTTGTGGGTTCGATTCCTATAGCCTTGTCCGACGCGATGGGCTGTCGCCCGTTCTACAGGTTGTCCTTTTTCTAAAACTACATTACTATAACATCCCATCAATAATATTGAATAAAAAAAACTTCTATCCTTAAACAATACTCACTTATGTCCAACATAATCCATTTCAATCTTTAGGCTTATCCATAATACTACAGTCCACTCTCATAACATAGTGAAAACGATTACCAGAGATTTAATACCATCGTTGATCCCCATATATCATAAGATATGTTTTGTTGGTCACATTCCAAACATTCAAAGTCCTTAATCATGTATTCTCTTGAATACCTTAGTGAAAACATGAATGCAGTTTAAAGTTAACACTTTCCACATACCAAAATCCTCAAAATTCTATATACTCAAACCATGATATCACTTAGTCCTTATATCAATAATGAGCTCATGAATACTGTCAAACATTTCATTTTCTCCTTATCCCTTCATTATGCGCATATCATCTGCTTTCCAAAATATTTGAATCACTTTTCATGGTTACCGGTACCTTAAAATTATTGAAAACCACAATAATACAAAAATATTATAATAAAAAATAAATGTACCTCAACAACATTATTCTTGAATACCAATACATAAACACTTCAATCCATCCTCTTCAATTATTGTCCTGGAATAAGTCCTTCCATGATTTAGAAGTAACTTTTTAGGTCAGGGCATTGAGTTGGGTAATGCCCATGTTCTCCACAAATAATACATTGAACTCCATAACAGTCTGTCACTCTTTGACCCTTATCTCCACACAAATAACATTGGTCCCTCCATTTGAGGTATTCTTCAAGGTTCTTCTTCCCTTCTTTAGAAATCTCAATCTTCCTTTCTTTATGCTGCTCAACATTTGAACATGCATAATAGTATATCTTCCTCTTCTTTGATGAATTAGGTATACCACTAAATTTTACCTTGTTAATCATATATCGCGATGACTGATTCGGCATAATCACAATATCTTTCTCTCTAGGCATTACATAATTTTGTTGCTTATAGTCACCAATTTTTCCATTGAATTCAAATATTAACCGAATTCCGTCTGGTTCCCTCCATTAACTAAAACACAAAAACAATTCGTTGAGAGGAAAAAATCATGCTAGAGAAAATAACATAGTAAAGGGGGAGTACCCTCAATATCTAACATCTTAGGTTAAATTCTAAGATTGTTACCGTAGTTCTCGGACTATATCCTATATGTATACTTATCCTTAGGGACATCCCTAGACATACCTTAGAAATATCTCTAGGGATCTCACTAACATTCTCACATCCTAGTTTCCAAAGGTTGACTAAACCTTTCCTCTGATACCAACTGTAGAGACCCGAAGCTTGACGTACATGGACATTACATTACTTTTGCGGAATACTTGGTACATAACAAAAACACACACAAAAGGAATGTAATAGTTTAGTGTCTTTGGAAACTCGGAACATAATCTTCTAATCGTGGTGAAAGATCTTCAATATCTCCTATAAAGATCTTCCTTTTTTTTACCTAAAACCCTTTTTTTATATCCTGGGGAAAAGAAAACATAAAAGGGTGAGCTCAAATGCTCATTAAGGGTAAACAAAAGAAATATCAATCACATCATATACATAAGCACATAACTTTTGGAAATCTTAACCTGCAAAAGAGATCATAATTTCATAACATGGGGTAAATCATGGCAGTGAAATGTAATCACAATAATCATAACTTAAAACATGAAACTTTGTGGAATTCACACATAATCAAAGAGAATCATTTCTTGTTAGTCAAGACTCATTTCCAAGACTATCTTAGTGGACAAAGTCCCTTTCTGAATCGAGTAACCCTCGTTTCAGTCCTGTTTCATTGAACCGGTATAACCTACTGTTCCAGCCCTGTCTATCTCATGAGATATAAAATCTTTACCCAATGCATTGGAGGGAGATATAGGTCCCACCCATCTTATAATGAATCCTTTCTTATGTGTGCCACATAATCATAAACCATACATCATAGCGTAACCCATGTAATAAAAATGGGATTCTTAAACAACATGACATCATAAAACAATTCATATAAGATAAAGGAATTCATAAAAATATTTCCATCACAACATAATCAAACCAATGTAATAATAGGGATAAAAACATAACCCTTTTATTATCTTAGATGGAAAATAATTTTGATAAAATACTTGAACTCCATTCTTGAGGAAAATATCCTTTCTACTTAAAAAACATTTTTGCTTTCATAACATTTCATACGACTTTAAAATAAAAGAATTTGATTAAAAATAAACTTGAAAACTTGTAAAGTGATTTTCTTAAAAATCCATTCATGCCGTATAAGTTAAAAAAAACATTCTTCGTACTTTTGTCGGAAAAGTCAAAAAGTACCTCGTACGGAAAACGACAAAAGATTCCTTTCATACATATTACTAAAAGCTCACCGAAGGGTAAAAATGGATTTAAACAATTTTAGGTGGATGGAAATAATATTACATATTGATGAAACATGGATGTGTATGATAAAATACACCCCAGTAAATACTTACGAATAAACAATCTCGGATAAAAATGAGATTGTGATATTTCCCTTACCTTAGGTCCGATTTGCTTCGTATGTGTCCAAACCTCCTGTATAATGATTTAAATAATGTCATTGACTTATTACAGAATCATATTCATTGTTATTATATCATATATGGTTCACTTATGACATTATATTACCCGTTCTTTTGTAAATTCCATGTTAAAGAAGCGTTTTGGGTAAAATCGTTTCATTTATCGTAGGTGTTTTGACTTGTTGTTCTTGACATTATTATTACTTATATCATGATTTACTTACTTCCAGAATATAAAATATTATATATATATCATATATATTCAGTATATATATATATATAATAGATAGATAAATGAAATGAAAAACACCGTTCATGGAGACGGTAGTCCGTACGTACGCATGAACGCTGTTTTCCTCTCCTTTTGTCTTGAATGGAAGTAAGTAGATGACATACATATATATATATATGTACATAAATCCAGTAGCTTTATAATGTCATATATTTCATTATTATTTCTTATATATACTTTATAATCATTCTTAAATGGTTAACATGGAGAATGAATCTCATCGCGTCGTAGAGACGGTAGTCCGTACGTACGCACGAGCGATGATATCATTTCCATAAATATTGAATTGAATTGGAGTGGATTATACAATATATCAGAATCAATATGATGTTTTAATAACTATGTATAGTTATTCTTTACACCATTATACCCATCCATGTAAGGTGGTGGTGGAAAATAGATTACACCACGGCGTGGAGATGGTATTCCGTACGTACGCACGCGCGGTGATTTCTTTTTCCGTAGGATGGATAGATGGTGAAATAGGGTTGTTTCATACTTATAATAACATATCAGTATATGAGTGATACTGATGTTATTACTTCATAATGAAACAACCTAAGAAGAAGAAGTGGAAGAAGAAATAAAGATGAAAGAATTGGTAACGGTAATTACCTCTTCTTTGAAGCGCCTCTTTGAGACCTCCTCTTAGGGCACTAAAATTGGTCTTTGAGAAAGACCAGAACCTATAGGATGTTGCTAGGGAAGTGGAGAAGAGATTTTGGCAGGGTTTGGCCGAGCTTGAGTGCTCAAATTGGTGTGAGGAGGAGGGTGAGGAGGTGTCCTTTTATAAGGGAGGAGAGGGGCACCTTTAGAATTCTTAAAAATATTAATTTATAATAAATCTAACCCCACATAAAAACCTCCAAAAATGACTCATATTCGAATATTAGATAATATAAGGTTGTAATATCATCAACCAATAGAATTTAGACATGTTAGGAATTTATTTTAAACATTATCAACAAGATTTATCCTTATTTAATCAATTTTATTTTATTTGTGGTAATAACATTCTAATTTTTAAATTATAACAAATAATTACTTATTTTTTGTGAATTGTACATAATTGGATTCTTAATAACATTTTAGATCATATAAATTTAAATTTATAATTTTGAAATATTTTTTGATTTTTAATCAATTTTATAATATGTTGTTTTTATAAAATAACAATAGTGTCAATTTTGACACTATTCATTTATTTGAATTTAAATAAAATAAATACAGAAGATATGTTCGAACTAAAAGTTTTAATAGATTCATAAAATTTCATATGTATCTTAAAAAGTATTGGAGCACATTAAATAGTTCATATAATATTTATTTTATTATTTTTGAAACCATTTATTTGGTTTACCTCTTAATAAAATAAATACTACAACATTTTTGTATAATTATTTCATATACTTATTTGTTGCATAAAAATTAAAAATAAAATACTATGATGAAAATAAATCTATTACCTTTCACAATAATACTTTTACTCGAATTTATCATATTAAAATCACAATATTTAAATTGTTATATTTATTAAATTATGAAGGTGACAACTTTTGCATCATTTAAAATAAAATAATATAAGTGTCATAATCGCTTTTATAAGGCTCCAAATGGTCAAATATTCGACCATTGTATGCTTAAGGTTTACATTTACATGTCCAATAAGTTTTGGTTATGTATTTGTGCATTTTATGGTCACTATTAGTTTAATAAAAACAATATTCTTGATTTTTCACTAGATAAACAATTTCTACATCACTATTGTGTCATACTTAATGATAATTATTTAATCCCTAAAAATTATAAATAAATTTATATGATGTAGATAATTTTATTAGCTTTCTTGAGACTATTCATGTTCGAAGTTTCATGAAGTTTATCACTAAAGTAAAATTAATATACTTATAAGATTTAAGAAAGTGACATGTTGTCACATTCTTTGGTTTTAATAATAATTAAATTATTTTCATTGAAAAAATTTAATTAAATTAATCTAATCCGACCCTTAGATAATATGGGTCGTTTTTTAGTCATCCAATAGAATTTTGACATTTTTTAGGGTAATTTTAAAATATTATATTTACCCTTAATTACCTGATTTACCTTTAACTATGGTAAATAAAATTTACCGTAGTTACTATTCATAATTCCCAAAAATAAAAAGTATCCTATTAACATAATTTGGACCCACGGATTCCAAATATGGAATACATTTTTTTAAAATTCAAAACACAGAAGTTTCAGAAATTAAATTAAAATTAATCCCGTTGTCGAATAAAAACGGGTTTTTGTTTAAAACATTGCAAAAGATTGAATTGATTTAACCTACGAATTCAAGGTAAAATCAATGCTAATGACATAAATTATATTAAATGGTAAAAATATATTCTATTTATACTTTAAAACCATTCAATATTATAATTTAACCACATAAGATATTACGATGAAAAAAGTTGTTTTTAATTAAAATATAGCGTGTTTTTACTATTCATTAAAATATGAAAGTTATCGGAAAAATATCAAAACTTTATCTAATGTAAATTTTTATATCCTGATTCAAAAGAAGAATATTATTTTGTCAAATTGAACATATAAACATGTCAAAAACTATATTTAAAGTGGGTGCGCCATCAAAAGGCGATAAAACTGCATTTTTTGAAAAATACTTATTTTACCCGAAAATTTTATTTTGTTCTTATACCATGTTCTAGAAATGTGTAAGATGAATAATAATGTTATAAAATTCAAAATTTAGTTAATACTATTCATAACGGCTAGTTCATGACAATATTATAATAATATAACATTGTTTATTAAAACCCGGTATTGCGTACAACACACGCTATCGAGGAAGGTCGCGATTGCATGTAATGCAAGCCAAGTCAGGGTTGCGTGTTGTGAAAGAATCCTTCGTTGTTTCGTATAATATAATTCAACCATATTTCATTTATACATTTAATATATATATATATATACTCAATGTTGCGTAGAATAACTATTATCAAAATTGTGTGTAACACGGTCCAAGAATAGTGTTGCGTATACTGCAAGCTAATACGGTGTTGCGTATAGCGCAGGGTAATCTTGGTGTAGAATACAACATAAGACATTAATGAAATTAAAATAATATTTTTCATAAAATCTCGGGGTGTTACAGTTAGCTCATAACAGTAGGAGAGCCCTTGGGCCGAGCATCCATGCCATTCGGGGGCCCTTCTGGATATAGAGGGTGATGGAAACCCAAATGATGGGTCATGACAAGCATGGTAGGGCCTGTGCTCACGAAACTAATAATAAATTAAGGAAGGGATATCTCAATGGGATATGTGTGGCATGGATAAATAGCCCGACGTGAATGAGGACATGAGTCCGCACCGCACCACACAATCCTAAATGAGAACTTGGGTGAGAGGCTCGAAAGGGTTGAAGGACCTCAGGCTGGGCATCCCGACCAACTGTAGTCATATGAAATTTTGTGTGGTTACCACCTCATCATAGCTCTTAAGCCCACGTGAGTAGTTCTCGGTGTGGGAAACAAGGAGTCAGATTCGGATTTCCTTATCATATAAGGGTTTGATAGCTGGCATCGCTCAAAGGGAATCACAACTCCAAGATATAGTGGGAAGGATGAACCACCACACTCAATGTTTGGAATCTACGGGGGTGGTGACAATGAAAATGGATATCCACTGACTATGTTCAAAACACAACATCCTTATAGTGTGACCTGAAATGGGAACAACAAATGAGCATCGACCACTGACCATATTTCCAACGCGGGACTTGTATCAATTTGTTGATCAACATCCTCAAAGGTGTTAGCCCAAAGTGGTAAGAGAGACCTTGGGTTGTTCATCCATTCCAGTCAGGGGTCCTTTTGGATGTGAAAGATTATGGATTCCTAATCAAAGGAGTGGGTGAAGCATAGTTGTTCCCATGCATTTCAATGTAAAGCAGGGCAGTGAAATTGATGGACATCTTCAGGGAGTGGGACTTATGGTGGGATTGAGATGAGATCAACGTGAATTGGGGAAGAATCATGTACCATACCATGTGTCCCGACCCAAGGGGGAATTCTGAAATTTGGGCTGGGCCAACAGAAAAAATGTCTGGTCATTCCTACGTATCCCATGAGGATGGGAATCAAGTCATACATAGTTTTTAAAGGTCGTGCAGTTTAACATCATGCGGTGAGGATGTGGGATACTAGAATAATGAGGAGGGATCACAGAGTGTGATCATCATTATCCAGACATGAGCGGGGCCAAAAAATCCTTCACTATGGCATGTAAGGATCCTCCAAGTGGTCTACCTCAACGGTGGAATAGTCAAAGAAAAGATCTTGGGGGCTGAACTCAAGACGAAATGTTTGAGTGTTCCTACGTATCACATGAAGATGGGAATCAATCCACACGTAGTTATAAGGGTTCAGTTTAACGTCATGTAGGATGACATACAATTTAACGTCATGTGGGAAGTTTTATAGTTTAAAGTCATGTAGGACCGGGCATTTTAGGGTCGTATAGGACCAAACAGTTTAGGGTCATGCTAGACCCAGCAGTTTAGGGTCATGCAGGACAAAACAGTTTAGGGTCTTACTGGACCCGGAAGTTTAGGGTCATGTAGGACCAGTTGGCTCAGGCAAAGTATTTCTTGAGGAACTTGTCATTGGTGGGAAGAGTTATACGCTCACCATCCATGGTTACCAGTGAGTACGCACCATTGGGGTAAACCTTGTGAACAATGAAGGGTCCCTCCCATTTGGGCTCCAACTTGGGTGGTTTCCTACCAGGTATCATTAGCGTCCTGAGGGCCAATACCAAATCACCTTGTAGGAAAGAGTAGAGTTGAACCTTCTTATTGAAGGCTCTAGATATCTTATTTTGATGCCTTTATACATTGTGCGGGGCATAAATCCTATTCTTGTCAAGTGCTTCTAATTCAGCCAAATAAATTTCAAATGCCTTATATAGTGCCTGCTGGTCATAGACCGCTATGCGCAATAAAGGCAACTGAATCTCTATGGGCAGTACGGCCTCAGTTCCGTACACTAGGGAATATAGGGTCACCTGGGTGGAATTAGAAGTTGTTTTCTGATAAGCCCAAAGGGCGTTGGTGAGATTTTCCATCCAACTCTTTTTATTCTGACCAACCATTTTTTTCAAAATGTTAGAGATGGTTTTGTTGAATTCCTAGATCTTTCCATTTTCTTGCACATGATTGCAGGAGGTATGGTTAGAGAATATGTTGTACTTAGTGTATAGTTTCTTCAGCTCAGCTTCTCAGAAGTTTGTGTCATTATCATTGTGGATGGTGTGAGGGACTCCAAATCGGTAGATGATGTTGGAACTCACAAAGTCAACAATGAACCGGTCCTTGACCTCCCTGAGTGGCACTGCCTCTGCCCACTTAGAGAAAAAATATGTAGCCCTCAGGATGGATCTTCATAAGTGAGCTATCGCTGGTGGATATGGTTCCATGACATCGAGTCCCCATACCTCAAATGGTAAAGAGTACTTGGTGGAGTGAAGAGGCTCTGGTGGTCAATGCATAAAGTTAGCATGAATTTGGCACGCATGGTATCTCTTGGAAAACTCAATGAAATCGTGGATCATGAAGGGCCAAAAGTACCCCAGTCTCTGGATCTGGTGAGATAGCTTCGGCCCAGTCTGGTGGGCGTCACAGGAACCGGCATGAACCTCCTACATGACCTGAGAAATATCGACTCCTTAGATGCAACTGAGGATAATACCATCAAACTCATGCTTGTAGAGGATCTGATCATGATTGGGACCATCATGGAGGGTAAACTATAAGGTACAATGTCAGATTCGCTCGCGCTCGGCCTGATCAGCCGGCAGGTAACAATTTTGGAGATATTCGACAAAGGGGGATCTCCGGTCGGGAGTCACTTAAACCACAGCATCTGGGGGTCCTGAAGTGGAGGCTCAGGTGGTAATATGGATCACTTGCAGGTCGTCGTTTTCATCTAGGGATACAAGATAAATGACTCTCCTATGTGCCACATGGATAATCATATCATCCTACTAGGGTTCTGCAATTGATGCAGATAGGTTGTCCAGGGAATCAGCTCGACCGTTCTATGATTGTGGGACATGAGAAACTTCTAGTCGAGATGGGAACTGGACCATTAGCTGGAGAGTGCACTCCAACAATGGTACAAGCTCTGGATTTCTGACGACGTAGTCACCATTGATCTATGTGATTACTAGTTCGAAATCCCCTTTCACATGAAAATGGGGAACATTAATCTCGAGGGCCATCTCGAGGCCAGTGATGAGATCCTGATACTCTACCTCATTGTTGGTACAGACTTTTGACAACAGGAATGAGTACGGTAGAATGTCTTGTGCCGGGGTAATAAAGAAAAAACCCAAGCCTACCCTGTTGAGCCTGGGATCATTGAGCCACTTGTCGGTGGGGCTTCTGGAAGCACCATCGAAGTGTATCTGCCAGCACAGCATGGCTTGGTCCACTGAGAGGATCACCTCATTAGGGAAATTGAGATCCAGAGACTAGTCAGCAAGGGTCGGATGGGCAGCAAGGAAGTATGTCAATGCTTTCCCCTTAATAGCTTTATGGGGCACGAACCTGATGTCAAACTACTGGAGGATTACCGATCACTGAGCTATACGGCATGTCAACATGGGACAGTTCAAAATGTACTTCAGTGGGTCTACCCGAGATACCAACTGTACCTCATGGTGCTATAAGTAATGTCACAATTTATGTACTATGAATACCAGCACAAGGTAGATCTTTCCTAAGGGGGAGTATCTTGTCACCTTATCGAGGAGCATACGACTAGGGTAGTAAAGTTTGTTCTCTGTCCCCTCATTATTCTTCTTACGAGAAAGGCGCTGAGTGATTGTTCTAGGGCGGTCACATAAAGGACCAGTGGTTTTCTGGAGACATGTGGCATCAATACCGGAGGTTGGAGCAGATACTGCTTGATCTCCTCAAAAGAAATCTGACACTCTTTATCCCATTCATAAGCGGTGCCATTCTTTATGAGTCAATAAAAGGGCTTACTCTTTCCAGCCAGGTTCACGATGAATCGGCGCATATAGGCTAAGTGACCTTGGAAACCTCAAAGCTCTCGAATATTTCTTAGAGGAGACATCTGGATAATGTCCTTGATCTTCTCTAGGTCGATATCAATGCCCATGAGTCTGACAACAAAGCCGAGAAACTTTCCAGAGGTGACCCCGAAGGCACACTTCAATGGGTTCATCTTCAGGTGACGGGAACGGAGGAAGCTGAACACTTTCTCAGGGTCTTTTAGATGTTCGTGACGCTGGCAAGATTTGACCACCTGATCGTCCACATAGCATTCCACCAATGTTACAAGGACTGGCTTAAATATGCAATGAATAGCCCACTGGTAGGTGGCACCTGCATTTTTTAAACTGAAGGGCATGACTTTGTAACTGAAATTACCTTATGGTGCCCTGAAGGCTATGGAATCCTCTTCCTTGGGGGACAATCAGATCTGGTTATACCCGTAGTACCCATCCATGAATGAGATCGATTGGAATTCAGTTATAGCATCAATCAAAAACTCCATCACAGGAAGTGGGAAATCATCCTTCGGACAGTGATAGTTGAGATCCTGGAAGTTGATGCAGACTCTGATCTATCTGTTCTTCTTCTGGACTGGCACAATATTGGCCAGCCATTGGGGTACTGTACTTATTTAATGCAATTAGCTCTGATTAACTTATCAACTTCCACCTCTATCATGGCACTATGATAAGGGTGCATCTTTCTGGGAGGCTGCTTGAACCCCTGATGATTTGCAGGGAGACCGAGGTGGTAGACGGCTACCTAAGGATCTAGTCCTGGAATATGGTCATAACTCCAGGAAAATACATCATGATGTTCTTTCAGGAATTCCATGTACTGTTGTTTCTCCTTGAGGGGCATGGAGACACTGATCAATGTGGGTCTCAGGTCTGCCTCGCTACCAAGGTTCTCATGTACCAACTCGTTGACTGTAGAAGAGAAGCCCTCTTCAAAGGCAGGAGGAGCATCCTCTAAACCCTCTTATTCACTTTTTAGAGGGGGAATCCTCTATGGGAGGAGTCACTTCTGAGTCATAAAATCCTGACGGGAGGCTGGTACTCACCTGAGCGGCAATGGACACCGCATCGGAGGACCCATGTGCTGCCGCAACCATAGCGATGAAGGTTGTCGATCCGATCCCATCGGGCCTTCATCCCAAGGGGCCATGCTTGTTCCGATGAGCTGGAATTTACTGGATCAAGACAATGCACCATTACTGACATCCCGATACCTTATGGGGATAGGATGCCCCGGGATCACCTGATCCTGATTTGTATAGAAGTATGAGGTGATTTTACACCATCTCTTAGACTTGGGAATGTGTTACCCCCATGCCCCAAACACAACGAAGCATTATCCCATGTCCGGGGTTGTAGCCTCCAATCGGTGGATTGGAAAGATGTAGGCATCATCAAGATCTATCCACGGGTCGGTCGTAGCCGGGGCATGCTCGACCTCGTTGATCTGAATCTGCTTTTCCTTGCTCTTGTAGTAGGTAGCATCTAGATAGAGATCCTCACAAGAAGAAAAGTGAGATGATTCACCTTGAATCACTCCCACTCAACCATTAAGGGAGTACTTGAGGCACTGGTGATATGATGAGGGAACCACCGCATGCATGTGGAGCCATGGCCTTCCCATCAACACATTTTAGGTGGTGTCCTGGGAGAATACCATAAATTTGGTGTTGGAAACAAGGCCACCAAACTGTGTCTTCAAATGGATCTTACGGACTGGTGTATGTTCTGTCCTATCATAAACTTGGATTCTTCGGTCAGAGGTACTTAGATCATCTTCAGACAATCCCAGCTTTCGGTGTTCGTGTCAGGATTAGGTTAATTCCAGAGCCCATGTCAAAAAGACAGTGGCGAAATTCCACGCCATTGAAATAGCCAGTTATGTATAGTGGGAGAATTTTCCTCTGTATGGGAGATCCTTCATCTTCTCCAGAGAACGAGATGATGGACTGATATTCACCATTCTCAATTGCCTCAGCATGAAAGGCCTCTGCAACTACTACCTCTGTCTCAAACTGAAGGGGGATTTCTAAAGCCTCAGTGAGGGGATCACACATATCTGGCGATGGGAAAAGGGCCTTAAGGATGTATATCCTTGTTGGAATACTGTAAATATTCTTAAGAACATCATACTTCTATGCTAGGCATGAACTTCTGCTTGCAGGACGTTGCTCTATGCCAGGAGGCATGGAGGGCCCTACTGGCTGGACCGGCGGTTAACTGATATTGAGAACATCCAGTTTCCCACTGTTCAAGGCCTATAGAGTGGATACTAGATGAGGGATAGATGAATGAGACTGGCATGTAGCAGGGCATGGCTGGTCGCGGCTGGTCGAGGTGGCTTTGCCTGATCCAGCAACACGAACGGTGGCAAAGGCGGGCATGATGCCACTAGGTGAGAAGGTTGTGCATACTGAGATCTGCGCTGAGCATGTTTCCTGGTTTTGGTAGCGTGCACATACTGGATGGAAGTGATAATTGAGGCACTCTAATGAGCCATATAGCCATGGATCCGTCGACGCTGGTGATGACTAGGGATGTTGGGAGGATTTTCCCGGTGCTCCTCATCGTTTGGAATCATGTAGGGATTTACTAGCTCTACGGTATTAACCGAGGCATACCCTTGGCCATCACATGAAGATTCGTCCACTACTGGATGGATTCTGGGATGGGTCTCCATCTCCGCGGGCATAAAGTTTCCGAGAGTGTGGGATGATGATGGCATCAGCGGGGGACTTTGATTTCCCTTGTGTCGCTGATGTTTTCTCTTCTAGGAAGAGGCCAGCTGAGACGACGATACAGAAGTGGTGGTTGCAACTTCTGAAGGCTCTGGCTGATTCAGGAAATCCCGTATGACACCATGGGCACAGATGACTATTTTGAGAGCCATCCAGTCATCATACTTCTGGTATTTGTGACTGGAAACCTGATGCCACTCACCCTCACTGTCGCTACTGCTGTCTGGCCTCACAAAGACACACGATACCTGCACCGGGGATGCGCTCAGCCAGAATATGTTGTTGTCGACCTGGTCTTGGAGCCAGTCTTTGAACACATAGAACTTCTTGAGAGTGTGCCCCAGGATCCAATGATAGGTGCAGTAATTAGGGTGATTAGTAAGGTTTTCCTCTTTCGTTCTTCTACACTCAGGTAAACGCACAATCCCCTATTCCAAGGTACTGCGGAAGTAACCGGGGACCTATGTCTCATTGAATGAGTAGATCCAGTTTCTCCTATCTGGAAAGGGGGCCCTTGGAGCCTGACCCTAAAGGGGGATAGAGGGGCCTATTGAGGAGGTATAACTCAGTTATCTTTCCTGGGAAGTGGTGGCACATTGCGTAGGGGCACCTGTCAATTTTGAGGCGACCGTTGTTGGGATGGAGGTTGTGCCTGTGGTGGAGGGCTTCTGTGAGGTTGCGGAGGCGGATCCACTGGAAATAGATCTAATTTCCTGGGGGCCTCTATTTGGGCCACTACGGAGGTCTTGTCCCTGGCGGCCCTTCCCGCATGGATTACAGGAGGCAACAGACATGCCTGCTTAGCCTGCTTTAAGGCTTCCTCTAGGCGCTGGGCCTTGTCAGAGAAGTCTTGAAATTGACCAGGGTAGTTATGGGTGATCAGAGAGGGAACCAGATCCATCTTAACTTTAGAGACCTGAATCTTGATGTACATGGATATTACATTACTTTTTCGGAATACTTAGTACATAACAAAACCACACACACAAGGATCGTAATATTTTATTGTCTTTGGAAACTCGGAATATAATATTCTAATCATGGTGAAAGATCTTCAACATCTCCCATAAAGATCTTATTTTTTTTACCTAAAACCTTTCTTTATATCCTGGGGAAAAGAAAACATAAAAGGGTGAGCTCAAATTCTCAGTAAGGGTAAACAAAATAAATATCAATCACATCATATTCATAAGAACATAACATTTTGGAAATCTTAACCTGCAAAAGAGAGCATAATTTCATAACATGGGATAAATCATAGTAGTGAAATGAAATCCCAATAATCATAACTTAGAACATGAAACTTTGTGGCATACACACATAATCTTAGAGAATCATATCTTATTAGTCAATACTCATTGCCAATACTATCTTAGTGGACAAAGTCCATTTCTGAACCGAGTCACCCTCGTTTCAGTCTTGTTTCACTGAATCGATATAACCTACCGTTCCAGCCATGTCTATCTCATGAGATATAAAATCTTTACCCAATGTATTGGAGGGAGATATAAGTCCCACCCATCTCATAATGATATCATTCTTATGTGTGCCACAAAATCATAAATCATACATCATAGCATAACCCATGTAATAAAAATGGGAATCTTAAACATCGTGACATCATAAAACAATTCATATAAGATAAAAGAAATTCATAAAAATATTTCCATCACAACATAATCAAATCCATGTAATAATAGGGATAAAAACAGAACCCTTTATTATCTTAGATGGAAAATAATTTTGATAAAACACTTGAATTCCATTCTTGAGGAAAATATCCTTTCTACTCCAAAAACACTTTTCCTTTCTTAACATGTCATAAAATTCTAAACTAAAAGAAGTTGATTAAAAATAAACTTTAAAACTTTAAGGGAAGATTCTTGGAAATAATGTTTTAAAAATCCATTCATGTCGTATAAGTTAAAAAAACATTCTTCCCGTACTTTTGTCAGAAAAGTCAAAAAGTACCTCGTATGAAAAACGACAAAAGATTCCTTTCATATCTTTTACTAAAAACTTACCGAAGGGTAAAATTGGATTTAAACAATTTTAGGTGGATGGAAATAATATTACATATCGAGGAAACATGTATGTGGATGATAAAATACACCCCAGTAAATGCCAAAGTATAAACAATCTCGGATAAAAATGAGATTGTGATATTTCTCTTACCTTAGGTCCGATTTGCTTCGTAAGTGTCTGAACCTCCTGTATAATGATTTAAATAATGTCATTGACTTATTCCAGAATCATACTTATTGTTATGATATCATATATGGTTCACTTATGACTTTATATTACCTGTTCTTTTGTAAATTCCATGTTAAAGAGCGTTTTGGGTAAAATTGTTTCATTTGCCGTCCGTGTTTTGACTTGTAATTATTCATATGATTACTTAGATCATAATTACTTAATTCCAGAATATAAAACATGATTTATATATAATATATATTCAAAATAGACATATATATAATAAATCATTAAATGGAAAGAAATACACTGTTCATGGAGACGGTATGCCGTACGTACGCATGAACGCTGTTTTCGTTTCCTTATTGAGTTGAATGGAATTAAGTAGATGACATACATATATATATACATAAATACAGTATCATTATTATGTCATATATTTCATGATTACTTATTATATATACTTTATAATCATTCATGAATGGTTAATGTGGAGAATGAATCTCATCGCGTCGTGGAGACGGTAGTCCGTACGTACGCACGAGCGATGATATCGTTCTCATGATCGTGGAATTGTATTGAAGTGTATGTATACTATTTCAGAATCAATATCACTTTACAATAATCATATATAGTTATTATTTACACCATTATACCCATCCAAGTAAGGTGGTGGTGGAAAATAGATTACACCACGGCGTGGAGACGGTATTCCGTACGTACGCACGCGCGGTGATTTCGTTTTCCGTAGGATGGATAGATGGTGAAATATGGTTGTTTCATACTTATAATAACATATCATTATATGACTGATACTGATGTTATTACTTAATAATGAAACAAACTAATAAGAAGAAGTGGAAGAAGAAATAAAGTTGAAAGAATCGGTAATGGACATTACCTCTTCTTTGAAGCACCTCTTTGAGATCTCCTTTTAGGGAACTAAAATTGGTCTTTGAGGAAGACCAGAACCTCTAGGATGTTTCTATGTAAGTGGAGAATAGAATTTGGCAGGGTTTGGCCGAGCTTGAAGGCTCAAAGTGGTGTGAGGAAGAGGGGGAGGAGGTGCCCTTTTATAAGGGAGGAGAGGGGTACCTTTGGAATAACTAAAACTATTATTTTATTATAAAGTAACATTCGGTTTTAAATAGCTCCAAATTGATTTATTTCGAAGCTAAGGTGGGGATGGGTTGAAATAATCTCATCCAATAGAATTTATACAAGTTTAGGTTCCTATTTTAACCTTATCATTTAGATTTAACATTAAGTTAAATAATTTTACTTTTACCGTGTCTTCTTCTGTTCTTATACTATAAGGTTAATAAACTTACTATAACAAGCCAAAAGAAACCCAAGTTGTTCATTATTAATATATATAACCTTATCTAAGCCATTTTGACGAACCTTAGATTTTTAGGAATAAAATAACAATTAATAATATAATATTTGTTTTAAAAACTATTTTATGTCAATTTTGACACTATTTAGTAATTGATTTTTTTGAAAATCATAAAAGAATGATTAGTTCTAAAAAAGTTAATTAAATCAATACTAACATGTCATATTAACCTAGAACATTAGTGTAATATATCAAAAGTCTCAAATTTCATTTATTTGGGTATTTATAACATCAATTATGTCAATATTTCATTAATAAGATAATTACTGCATCATCTTTGTGTCATAAATAAATTAAATTATTTAATGTATAAAAATTACAAATAAAATACCATTATGTACGAAATCTTTTTATCTTTCTAATTAGTATTTATAATCGAATTTATCTTATGTATAACCCTATATTAAAAATGATTTACTTATTAATCTTTGATTTTAACTATTTTAACCCTTCTTTAAATAAATTAATAATAAATGTCCTAATCTAATCCAAGTGGGCCTAAATGATCATATTTTATTCCTAAGGTTGTTTTTGGTCGAATTACACTTATCCAATAGAATTAGGACATGTTTTAGGGTAATAATAATAACATGTTTACCCTTAATTACCCTATTTACTTTTAACCGTGGTAAAAAAAAGTAAAAAGTTACTATTCATCAAAAAATATTTTCATCTCATTGAACCACATTTTACTTACTAACATCAACCGTGTCTCTCAGATTTTTGAAATTCCACTCACAGAAGTGGTAAAATTAAGTTTTATGAAAAAATCATTTTTTTAACTACCACTTAATGGTTTCACTATTCATCAAAAAATGAAAGTTTCCAGAAAAATACCAAAAATTAGGCCTAAGATATATTTGATATTATGAACTCAAAAATGATGTCTATTTTACCAAATTAAAAACATATCAGTTGCATTAATTAATTTAAAAATTAATTCCCGTCGTCAAAACAAATAGCGTGTTCTTGAGAGATAATAACTATCAAAAGATTGACACTTGTTTATGTCTGGTTTAAATGTAGAATTACATACAATGACCAACATTGTATTAAATTGTAAAATTATCTTCTAAATATACTTTAAAACCACTCAAATTAATAATTTATCACTATTAATTATTTCGATTAAAAAAGTTGTTTTTAATTAAAATTTAGTAATTTACACTATTCATCAGAATATGAACGTTATCCGAAAAGTACCAAAATTTCACCTTAGGCTAAATTCGATACTCCGAATCCAAAAATGAAGTCCATTTTGAGAGATAAAATTTCTAAAATTTTAAAAGGTGGTTATTACTATTCATAACGGCTAGTTTTAATAATATTTTAATAGCATATCGTTGTTTAGTGAAACTCGGTATTGCGTACTACACACGCTATCGAGGAAGGTCACGATTGCGTGTAATTCAAGCCAAGTCAGGGTTGCGTGTAGTGCACAACTCCTTTGTTGATGCGTATAACAGAATCCAACCATATTTTATTTATACATTGAATATATATATATACACTCAATGTTGCGTAGAATAACTTCTATCAAACAAACTTGAAATTTTGTGTAACAAGAGCCAAGAAAAGTGTTGCGTATACTGCAAGCTAATACAGTGTTGCGTATAGCGCAAGATAATCTTGGTGTGTCGTACAATAGAAGATATGAATGAAATTAAAAAGAATGTATCTTATAAAATCTCGGGTTTTTACATTAACATTTACCAAACACATCATTATTAATTGCTTCTGAGTTAGTGGCATGTCGAGGGAATACGTAAGTCCTTTCCACCGAGTGAAAAAGTCGACGACGTGCTCATCTAGCCTATACTTGCACTTGAAGAGGTCTGTGATACTCGTTTTTCACGTGGTGGAGCTGAACTGGTAGAAGAATTGCCTACGGAGGTCCTTCTAGCTGGTCACCGATCCGATGGGGAGCTGGTTGTACCAGAAAAATGCAGGGCCTTCCAACTTCTGCACAAAACACCGGAGTTTGGTAGATTCCTACTATGTTAGAGTTCCCAACATGGGACCACACCTTGAGGTAGAGTGGGCCAGGTGTTGTGGCGGGTCCCTTATTCCATTGAAGGGGAAAATGTGGGATTCTCGAAACCTGGGGGTGCTGGCATATCATCCACCCATGCTGGATATGGCTTTCCATCAGGTGGGAGTGCCACCTGTTGCGTTTCTAACTCCTCAAGGCGGGAAATGAGTGCCGCCATTGGATCATCTGGGTAGGGGTCCCTATCTTGAAGGGGATCCCTAACCACAAGTGTGTTGGTGGGTTCTTCAACATGGTAAGCAGGCCCAGTGGCTCATGGAGCAGCTGGTGGCACAACCCTTGGGGTAGCTGGGGGAACCCAAGTTGGTTCCCTTAGATTGGCGTGTCGTTCCGGAGGGTTTGGCCAGACATACCACACCCTCTTGTCGTAAGTTTCAACTTCAACCCTGTCCACAGGGGCAGGATGGTCAGGGTCGCCTGGAGGCAGCTTTCCGAGGGGAAGTTGTTCTTTCCCCTACTACCCTGACCTAGGATTGTCATAGTCTATCCATTACTCTACAACTCATTCATCTAAGAGTTCATTGATCAAGTTCTTCTGTTTGGAAAGTTGCTGACGCAATGCAGTTTTTTCGGGGTCTTCCTCCATCTTCTGCACTGAGCCGGATGGGTCGGATGGTTTAGCAGCTCTGAGATGATCTTTTAACTTACTGTTATTTCAGCTAAGGACTAATGCCTCGGTGGGTGTAGGGAGACACAACAGGCTCCTCTTCTAATAAGTAACCCTCCCCGAGGGGTCCATTAGTTGTGGTATGCCTTCAGGGGGAGGTCCCCATCCAAGAGACCCAGCTCATTTTCCTATTCTGATAGGGTGTCCATGTTGACCGCAAATCTACCTAGGGGCATGTCCTTAAGGTCTCCTAGCGAGTCAGGTTTCTGTTGAATAGGACTGAAGAGAAGGGTAGCATATTGCTCCCAGCCACAGATCTGTAGGTGGGGGGAAGCATCCTTGATAATATTTGAGAGTACCTTGAAAATCTGAATGCATTACTGTTAGAGGGCCCTATGGCAACCTGGTGACTCAAGGCTCTAGGCCATAGGGAGTGCGGCCAAATCAACTAGATGGTATTACTCACCAATGTATTCAAAATGCGCTTGGATCCTGAGATAAACCAATCACTGATGACGAAGGAGAAAGTGTATCGCCCAAAGGGTTTGATGGAAACACACAACTTCCTATAGGGTGAGGGATTCTGGTGCACAAAAATTTGGCCTTTCTATAGGCCAAAACATCTCAGTGAAGTGGTCCGCTACAAGGATATTCCATAAGCTCCTTGACTTGGATTCAGGGTTTGGCCCTTCATTACCCTACTCGTCAACCGGAGGCGGCTGAGGAACCGATAGAGGTATTGAAGAAGACCGTTGGGATGGTGGGATAGCTGGTGGAGAGTATGGTGAGAGAGCTAACAAACCACCACATATTGGGCTGTCCTCAGAAGAGTGTAGAGACTTAGCCACCACATCGCAGTAGGATGGGCTGACATCCGCAGTTCCTGGTGCAGGGGATAGAGATACTAGCAATGGGATGCACTATTTCTCGCCTTCCATTGGTCCCCAGAATAGATCTCCATGATATCTAGTCGAGGTAGAGAGTGCTTCTGGTGACGATGGTGGTGATTGAACGATGGTAACCTATGGGGTTGCCAAATTTTCTTCCTCGAGGATATACTTGCGGAGGGAGGCGGGAATCTGATAGACCTCGCATTCTGAGAGTACTAGGCTAATGTGCCTCATTCCTGCCCCATCCCTTGACTCAGAGGAGCGAGGGGAGGGTTCCCGTGTTGAGTCATACACTGGTTCGGAGTCTAAGAAGCGGACTGGTTTGATATCTGTTCGGACCTTTCCAGAATTTTTCTTATGGTGGAGATTACCTGCCTTCTTACCCCTAGATGGATCTTCAGAATAGGGTATATTTCTGACAGGAGGAGGTCCTTCGGTCGTTCTAGTGCTGGGGTAGATAGGGTTTCCACCTGAGTAATCTGGGTTGCGAGGAGAACTGGGACAGATATCAAAGGGGACATGGGGAGGACCGTTGTGGGTAGCACTGGAGCAGGTAAGACCTCCGATGGAACCGTTAGGATCATGGGAAGGACCTATATGCTTGTTTCCCCTGATGACGTCAGTATGAGGAGGGTCCTTGTACTGGTCGATCTGAACACTGGTAGGACCTCCGTGCTGGGTGCTGTTGAAGTGAAGTCAGCCATCACTCCTCTGATTGCTGGGGCGAGGAGGACCTTCGCTAGTTACTACAATGTAACGGGGAGGGTCCCCATGTTGGAGAGCGGTCAGATGTGAAACATCCCCATACCAACGGTCTGTGGTGGGAGGAATGACTCCATATCCGGTGTAGTGGGTACGGGAGAGAATTCCGTACTAAGAGTCACCGCTGCGGTGAGGACCCTCATTTGGATTGCAGGTGCGAAGGGGAAGACCTCCATGCTGATCCTGGAAGTGGGGAAGGCCTACATTCTCCATGGTAACAGTACGGGAAGGACCTCCGTACTGGGTGGAATTGCTACAGGTTAGTCTGCGGTGCCCACTACCTGTGTTGGGGACCCATAGAGTCGACCCAGCCTACCCGTGGGGCGGTTGGGGCCTCGATTCGGGTCGGGCATATGAATGTCCCTCCTTAGAGTACACAGGGAGTTAGTGATATGCATCAGTGGTGGTTCGGGCCACAATAGCCACTAATGTTGATGCCCCTTGGTGGACGTCCTCTTCGGCTTGCACCTGATATTGGCATCAGGTTAGACGGACCAGAGTCGGTGGTGCAGGTACATGGCTTACCTGCTCCTCATTCAGTAAGACTAGGTGGCGGTGCGGACGCAGCCTGGTGGGATCCCTTTCTAGGAGACCCTGGGATGGGATCCTGGCTGGTCTGACCTGGATATCCCCTACCTCATTGGCGTAGGGAAGGGATTCGTCAAGACATTCCAGGGAGAGGCTCTCTAAATGGTTATATGTTGGAGTGGGGAGTAGTGGCTTCCTGAGTGAACCTCAGGGGTGGCGTTTACAACGAGGCGCAAATGCCTCTAAACCCAGGCGGCCCATATCCCGAGTTGGGATAATACCCTCCTCCTCGTACCGGAATACGAGGTCATTGATCACCCTTCGTTGGATGAACTCTGAGGGAGAGATGGGTTGGAGGCGCCCAGCATTCGTGGCCTTTCAGACCATCACAGAAGAGGCAGAACCGCACTGGACTGTGGCGCTGGTACTTCCCCTACCTCTACGTCGGTGTGCTGGCAGTGATCGAGTTCTGAGTGATGTAGCTTGGTTTCGGAAAACATAGAGATTAACTCATCAGTGCTGAAAGAAAAAGGGAATCGACGACCAGTGCCCCAACGCCATTCCTTATTCCATGGATAGTAAGATGGATCCACATTGACAACGACACAGACAAGCACATCCAACATTTTTACTGCCCCAACTTCTGGTGAGTTTCATGTCAGGCCCGCTATTTGATTGGCGGGACCCAGCGCCGGATAACTGGATTCGGTGACATGTTAATCCACTGATGTCTCAAATGCTACTAATCTCCATATTTAAGAGAAGATCTTCACATCGGGTTCACCATTTTTGTTTCTAATGCTTTCATTGGGGCGTGCATGACCGTCTTGTTGGGGGACAGTGGCACTGTTTTTTGCCCCGCATTCCCGCTTTCCAAAGGCGGGCGGCATTTGTTCCTTGTTCAGGGACGTAAGCTCCTTGATCAAAACGAGATGATGGGATGTCAATTCTTCCTTCCATAAATTCCTCCTCAGAACTCGTCACCTAGTCCGGATCTCCCTTATATATTGAAGATATTGTTCGTGAAACTCTTCCTAGTGCCATATCATCAAGGACACCAGTTAATTACACTGCTTCTATCAGGACATTTCAAAGGTTCCGATCAGGTAAGCAACCTTCGGTCATCGGATTAGTCATGTTGTACATCACTAACATGTCTGGACATTGGGACACTGGCGCATATGGGTTTATTTTTCTTATTATAGGGCTTCTCAAGGACATGGAATCATGGGGAATCCCACATCAAACGCAAGGAATCATATTCCATAGGCTTGTATTTGAGGTTTTCCTCAGTTTCCCATGTTTAACGCAGGGTATAACGCGATTTTAACATATATTGGAGATGGATTGGACTAATTAGAACACTAATTAGAGTAGATCAGATGGGTACAACCCCTAGAGGGAACACTGATGTTGGGGAAAATGTGTGTTTAGATTCCCGATTGTTGTTAAGGGGAATGGGGAATGAGGTGGCATGATCTCACCAGGATGTGGTGGCATGGGTAAGAATCGGGATGGATGATGGATAGTTTAATGAGGTGGGTGGAGAATGAGATAGAGTCGACTCAAGGATGATAGTGATATAGGTATTGAGTCTCCAAGAGACCTCCTACATATCCTCGTGGTAGGGAATAAAAGACCTTGTAGTTCATCTGACGACGGATTACCGTCTATTGGGGATTTCAATGGCTTACCACCGGATGGTGGATCGCAACGGCTTACCGTTGGATGGGGTCACAACAGCTTACCGTCGGATGGGGTCGAAATGGCTTACCGCTAGACTGGGTCGCAATAGCTTACTGTTGGACGGGGTTGAACCTCAGGGAGGCTTCTTACATACCTTATCTAAGAGGCAAGGATCAAACCCACATAGTTCCTATGAGATGGGGGTCGGTGAACCAACATGGAGGAGGACTTGGGGTCCAATGGTTGCTGGGATTGAAACTCATGGATGTTTCCTACGTACCATGCATCGTCAAGGATCGAATTCCACGTAATTCAGGTGGGTGCAATGGCTTACCACTGACTGGGGAAACACTGGCTTGCTGCTGATTGAGGTCCATATTTTAACATAATGAAGGATGGGGGTAAACTGACGTGAAGGAGGACCTTGGGCCCGGATATATGGTGGGATTGAAACTCGCAGAGGCTTCCTATGTACCTCGCCTTGGCAAGGATCAAAGACCACGTAGTTCTGGTGGGTATTGGAGAACCAACGTGAAGGGGGTTGGAGCAATCGAGTGTTGGGCTTGAACCTCACAGAGTCTTCCTACATACCTTATCTAGGAGACAAGGATCAAAAACCTCATAGTTCATGATGTTGTGGGAGCCGGCGTGAAGGGGGCTAGGAACCAATGGTTATTGGGCTTGAACCTCAGGGATGCATCCTACATACCTCGTCTTGTCAAGAATCAAAGACCTCGTGGTTAATGGGGTGTTTGGTGAACCGATGTGAAGATGGCCGGGACCAATGGGTGGTGGGGTTGAACCTCAAGGAGGCTTCCTACATACCTCACTTTGGCAAGGATCAAAGAACTCGTAGTTCAGGTTGGGTTTGGGGCCTACACTCTAGGCTTCCTAGAGAGGATTTCATGGTCGATGCTTTCTCTAAGCCATGTGAGTCATGCTCGGTGTGAGAAACAAGTGACAGTATAGACCTGACGATCACGTCACGAAAGGTGCATCCATGGAAGTGGGGTGGGGCTCATGTGTGGTTAGCGACCCAAAGAGGAAATAGGGGATTACGCACGGTTCGTAGCCCGAGGAGATGGATATTGGGACTTACTCGAGGGTGGAGGCCCTGGTGGTGAGAAAGCCCAGCGGTAGAGGGATTTGTCACCCAGGAAGAGGGGAGGAGCAGGGGTATTGCCTCCTGCAAGGAAAGCTAGGGGCTTACACCAGGGTGGTTTCCATTTTCCTACAGATAGACGCCGCTCTGATAATGAGGATTTCATTCCATGTGAGGAATGATTTCACTCCTGTGGAAACTAGTGGTCATAGAGAATGTCTGAGACGAGGCACCCCATGTGCAAGGCATGGGGAGAGGTTGTAGTTTAACATCATGTGATGAGGACGAGGGTGCTTTGCAGTTTAACGTCCTGCAGCTCAGATGAGGTGGTTTCACACCGCACCCCTAGGACTTACATAACTGGCACCCTATACACCTTAGTGAAGTGAAGGGACTGGAAACGCCATGACTCGGGGGTGTCGTGAGGTTATCCCATTGGGGGTCTACGTTAGCGTGGCTATGCGAAGAAGAAATAGCTGTTTGCGTGCCTTGCGAAGAAGCATGAGGTGAAGCAATGCAATGTGAAACGCCACCTAGGGGACTTTAAAGTTACTTTGTACAAGACTACAAGGTCGTACGGGAAAATGGTGTGTAACATAGATGTTTTGGGCATGGGAGGTGCCCGAAAATGATGCCTGAAAGAGAGACATAAAACACATGTGCACAAGGAGGGAGGCTTGTGTGAAAAACGGAACAATTGTGTGTAAAACGCCGAGTTGGTATGCAATTGGGACACTTGCATAGAAAAGACCAGGTCGGCGCGCAATTGGAGAGGTTTGGCGTGCAAAGGGGGTTCGCGGTTTTTCATGCAATTGGCGGGGATTGCACGCAAGTAATATGGGTTGCACGCAATTTGGAAGGGATTGCGCGCACGAAATAGGGATTGCGCACAAAGGACAGGACTCAAAGGGATTTGGATGAGAGTTAAGCCTGAGTGGTTCGGTGTGAAGGAGGACCCCTGGGCGACCTGTCATGAAAAATCCCTTACCTGAAATCCATATTTTTGTGCACAGGAGAGGTGGATTTCACACAGAGGGGATGGTTTGGATTCTTCAGTCGTCAAAAGTTAAAGGGGTGCCCTTCTATTTATAGGTGCTCGGGGTCGTCAGATCCCCATGAAAACCGGTCCGCATGAGAGATTGTGCGCCAGTGTCATCAGCGCGAATGTTCAACCACATGGGGGCAGATGCGCACAAATTTTCACGCCCGCAGTCGGTGGTGTGGAAATTTCCACACCTGCGATCAGTGGCGCGGAAATTTCTGCGCCTGCGTGGAAAACTTTCTCAGAACCCGCAGTTTTCTGCACGAGAGAGATTTTTTCGCACACACCTAATATTTTTTCACGCGGCCCTATCGGGACCCCCATAATGGATCACCGAGTCAAAATATGTCTTCGATTTGTCGCACCAAAACCTCCTTCATCCCTTGAACATTTTTCGGTGTCTATAATAATTTAACATAAAATTACATTAAAGTCATATTTTGGACTATTCAGATAGGTTCCCTTCAATGAAATAAAGATATTATTGGAGTTAAAATGATTTTTTTAAGAATTACTAATATTTTTATGTATCTTCCATATTTCTATAAAACCATAACTCGCAAATGAAATATCACTTTTATGGGTTTTAAGTTCATTTACTAAATTTTGGAACTTCTTAGATAAGCATAATATCGATGTTGCGTAATTATTTGAGCTAATTATTTCATATAAGAAATTAAAAATTAATTTTCAAGATAAAAATATAGATTAATATTTTAAAAAAAAATTATAATTGATGTGAATCTATTTTTATCACTATGAAAAAATAATAAATTTTTATTACAAAGAGAGTGATAATATATTTTTATTCATTAATTAAAATTATATTAAGAACATTTCCCAAAAAATTGGAATAAAATTTATGCATTTTAAAACCTATGAGGGTATTTTTTGAAATAATAAAATAAATTACAATTATTACAATTGTTATTGAGAATTATAGGCCTTATCAAATTATTTTTCACTGTAATTTCCTAATTTAGCCTTATCGGAGTGAAAAATATTTACCATAGTTGTGATTAACATTGACCTAAAATAAGAAGGTCATATTTAAAAAAAAGTATCCTCTTAATTCCAAATACATAACCCATTTTTTAAAATTTATGTTCTATAATTTTTATAAATTTATTTATGTATAAATTCACAAAACACAATGAAAATTTATTTTTAGAAAAATGCCTTTTCAAGATAGAAAAAGATTTTATACAAAAATCATGTATAAAGTTTATAAGTTTTATACTATTTTGAATATATATACTTAATGGATAATTTTTTGTATAAAAATAAAATTAAAATCATAATGAAACATTTAATTGTAAAGAAAATAAAATTTGAAAAAAATATGTATTCTAAACTGCTTACTAAAAAAGAAATCATTTTAGAAAAATATAAGAAATTATAACTAAGATAATTTTAATATTTTGATTTCAAAAATGATATCTTTTTTTTCAAATAAATAATATATAATTTTAATTAATTAATTTTTTATATATTATCTCTCACAAATAAATAATATTTTATTGAAGAAATATTATTTTTGAAGCATAAAATGATTTTACTAAAAATTTAGATCTTATTTCATAATAATTAATCAAAAAAATGTATTTATAAAAAAAATTAAATAAATTTATTTCACAAATAGATTACACCTACTCATATCTTCTGATTCAATGGCTAGGATACAATTTTCATATTTAAATATTCATATCTTTTCGTTCATTTATGATTGTTATTTTATGTCGTATATGCTATCAAATATAGCATTAATTTAAAATATCATGGAATTATATATGTTCACCTAGAATTTATGAAATTATATTAACATGAGGAAAATTATTTGAATATCATATGTTGTTATCCCAACATAGACATTTATTGGAAAGTTGAATAGTTATAGTTTGACTATCCACCTTCCCTCTTAGGATGGGTTATGATCATGTTTCCATTTTGATAACATAGGAAAATGTAATGAAATTTTTGATGATTATTGGATACTAGCATAGGATTATCAGTTATTTATTTTAAGTTTTCTATATTATATAGAGAACCATGTTTCTATTCATTCAAGAGTTCCTTATAAAATGGTATGAATGTTCTTATCAGCGGTTATGGTGAATTAATTTAACATAATCTAGTGACGGGTGGGGTATAGAATTATAATTCACCTAAATTCATTGATAGGTATCATGAGAAAAAATATATGGGTATTTTTTGTATGCCTGAAAAATTCATCATGGTTGCTTTAATTCGGTCTCGAATACAAGAAAATTACTTAGTATAAGGCCTTGAAAGTATGTCTATTAAGTTTGTAATTATGAATTCAATTAGTATAAAATATGTTTTATTTAAATAAAATTTTTAGTTTATTTTAATGGATATATAATTCTTCTAGTTTCATGTTGATTATGGATTCATGTTATTTAACTATTCCTACTATAATATTTATTCCATTTTTATGCCATGATTTCTTTATTTATATGTTTTTCTTATTGAGAATTTGATCTCACCTATTTATTATGTTTTCCTTCATACGGTTATGAAAAAAAATAGAACATGTGACATGTTTAAAAGGAAAAAATGTGTATAATAATTTTTTCTAGATTTTAAAGAATAATTAATAATTAAATATAATTTTTTACATAATGAAAAAATTCCAATTATTTAGGAAATAAATGGGATAGATTAGTCAATGATTTTATATAATTATCTAAAACTATAAAAAATAAAATGAAATTTAGATTTAATATATTAAAATTTTTTTAAGAATTTATAGTTATGGATGGTTATATCCTAGATTTTATAACTTGTATCAATGAAATTATGTAATTTATGTGTTTATGGAACTAGATCTGGGGGTATGGGAATGTGGCATGTCAGCTGGTATGAAATGAAAGGTTTAGATAACATTGGTGATTATTATTTTTATTGAGGATAACTTAAGGGTGGATAAGTTATGGTTGACCATATGTTAAGTGGTATAGCTAACCCTTTAGTATAAATTTATTTTCTAATGAAAATGAAATAATGCACAATGTTTTTGGATTAGGATATAAAAACATCAATGCAAACCTTTGTAATATTTCTATGTATTTGATAATATCTGGATGTTTTGGTAAAATTGATATAATGTTTTTTCCTTATAAATAATACCTTTCTAGATACTAGCATGTAGATGCAGCTATGGAATAAATGCACCTTGGGTAATCACATAGAAAATGGTTGGTTGAGAATTGACTCAATCATCACTATGATGCAATATGAGTGGGCCTATGAATGCACACCTAGTAGGATACTCATGGGGGATATTATTTCATTAATAAAATTCTATTTATAAAATATTATGTTGTATTTATGTGGTATCATAACCAATTTGGATATGGTAACTAATAAAAATGAGCATTGAAAATGAATGATTGAACAAGGGATTCATAAGATTATCCAAAAGTATCAATTGTTAAAATAAATGGTGAAATAACGAAATGAATATTTGGTTTGATGTTTTCATATATATATATATATATTATAGTTTCATAACCATTTTGGTGTTATCATTTGGTTAAAACAAGATAAAAAAATGAATAAGATATTGGTATACATCTAGAAATCACTATGTATTATAACTGAATAAGGGAGAATATGTAAAGTGTTATGAATTTTACTATATTACTATTATGATATAAATTATAAGTTTACTGGTCATACCTATGGTTGTAAGGATGATATAATTATAGAAACTAAATCATGATACTCATAGATATTTTATTTTGTAAATTGATACTTATCGATGATTTTTTTATATTATATATATTATTGAGGATTATGTGAATCATATAACAGTGGTTTTTGGTTGAAAATAATTAATGGTTTATAAACATATATTAAATGGTATCAATAACCTTGTGAAATTATTTTATTTAATAATTATAATTTTATAGATAAATATTAAATAACACATGTTTTTAGTGATGGATAAGTTTTAGATTTTGTATATGTTTTCTAAAATGAAAATAAAGGGTTGGGTGATTTTGAAAATTTATGTTATGTATTATAAATATCCTTATAATTTATGATAACTCATTGGTAATATTTTTCTTACTATTGTTATTATGATATATAGTGACTTACGTCTGTCAATATGAAATAATGGTTCATTAAATTTTGGTGTCTAAACATTGATTAGTGGTTTTATTGGGGATTAAAATTTCTTTAGATAATGGTATGAAATTGAGATTTTATTAATAGTGTATATACATAATTTTCTATATGGTTTTAGGAATGATTAATTTCATTTTATTAAGAATATTTTAGATTTTGAAAGCAATGATTTCAATTATTATTTCATTTATATGATTTTAAGAATGTATATAGTAATTGAGGATCTATATTTTAAGTATTAGGTTAACAAGTATGATACAAAAGAACCAAAATTAACAATGGTTGAATAAAAAATTATTTATTATTGACTAATAGAGATATATGTGGAACCATGTTAGATATAAGTTGAGTTATAAGAATTATAGGTTAACATGATTGTGTTATAAATTGATACATCTTGAGAATAAATCTTCATGTGGTTATTTATAATAATTAACATATAATGATCATCACACATATTGACTATTTTTTTATAGTAATGGATGGAACTAGATGTCAATATAGGGGCTAGGGAAAAATAAATTGTTACGTCAATAAACAAACCAATGAAATGGTATCTAGAGTGATAAATCATGTGAATATGCCAAAAAAACTATCATGAAATATTATTAACAATGTGAACATAGTCAAAGCCCCAAACACACCAAAAACTAGAAATATGGAGTCTCATGAAAGATCAATTGATAATGAATATGAACATATAAAGAATCAGTTCCCAATTTTCCAATAGTATGGGAAGAAGAATGAGGGAGGTTTTTTTAAAGTTACATTAAAATTTTATAATTTTGTAGATGAATATTATAGTACTCACATGTCTATGGGAAAGAGATGAGAAAAAATCCATTACTTCAATTGAATGTGTTTTGTGAATTATGTGACACAATGTCTCAATATACACTTTGGGAAAATGGGTAATTGTGATAGGTTATTTTCAATGGGAAAGGGTCTCATCATAAAAAGTCCATCGGGAGAGACTATCTGCAACGAGACCCTATTCTCATTGCTGATAACTGATTATTTGTGACGGGGATAGGTATCTCATCTCAAAAGGTATGACATGCAGTGTGTGCTAAAATGTGACAAGTGTATTTGTGAGGGGTGGTTCTACCCATCACAAATACCCTTTAGTGGGTTTTACTATTTGCAACAGACCCATCGAAAATACCCTTCGGTGGTTTTTATTATTTGTGAAGGGTACCATCGCAAATACCCTTCGGTGAGTTTTATTATTTACAATGAGCCTACCATAAATACACTTCAGTGGTTTTTAGTATTTTCGATGGGACCCATTGGAAATACATTTTTAACCATCACCCCTAATTAATAGGGGTTTAGTATTTACGATGTGAGATAAATTTCATCACAAATACTATATAGGTAGGTAAGTATTTGTGATGGGTCTCATCGCAAATACCTTTTTAACCGTTTCCCCTCATTAATAGGGGGTTAGTATTTTCAACGATACCCATCACAAATAATCTAACCTATATATACCCCCTATCCATTTTTTTATTTCACACTTCTCTTGACTCCTCTCTCCCTCTCTACTCTCATATTTCTCTCTTAATTTTTTTCAAAGATTAAAATTTTACATCAGAGTGGTTTTCAAGCCTTGAATCGTACAAAAGATTCAGTTTTAAGGTATTTATCTATTGCATTTATTTTTTAGATAATTTATTTAATTTTATATTAGTTATAATTATTTTCAATTGGAAACAATTAAATTAAATTATAATTGGATAGTTTTATTTTGAATTATTTATTTTTACATATATGTTGTTTCATTGGTAATAATGACTAATAAATTATAAAAATTAATAGTAATTAGTAACAATTGGAGTTAATTATTAACAATTATTAATAATTAGTAATAATTAACAGTAATTAACAATAATTAGTAATAATTAGTGGTAATTAAAAAAATTGTGGTAATTAGTAATAAATAGAAATAAATACTAATAATTAGTAATCATTAGTAATTATTAGTGTTAATTAGCGTTAATTAGAAATAAATAGTGGTAATTAGTAATAAATAGTAGAAATTTGTAATAATTAGATGTAATTAGGAATAAATAGTGAAAATTGGGGGGAATTTGTAATAACTAGTACCTCACCCGTGCTTACGCATGGAATTAATTAGTTTTCTTTCAAATCATCTGTTTCTGCATCATTGAAAAAAAATTGTATGGGTGTTGCAATCAATATAAGGTTTAGAATAAAATGATGATAATGAAGTGAGTGGTATACTCATGACATAAGGAAATGGATTGAAGACTAATGGTGATGGAGTTTGAACATGATGGAATGAGAGAGATGGAGATTAGAAACATAGATGAGTTATAGAAAAAGAAACTAATAAAATCATTCATTCATTCTAATAATGTGTAGAAGTAAATTTTCAAGTATTCCTAATGACATGTACATTTTTAAAGGATGTATGAATATAGATAACAATATATATAATTTACAATTTAATTTAACACCAAAGAATAATAGATTCATCAAAAAAATGGTAGTCAATTGAAAAAAATATATTCAATTAAGGAGATACCAATATGTAATTATCCTAGTTGATATCGTGTTGAAGATTAAGTTTAAATCATTTATTTTTGTTATTTAAAAAAATAAACATATGACTAAAAATAATCATAAACATAAATGTATATGAAATAGAATGAAATAAATGAATTTGGAAAGAACTAAAATATTTTAATGTCATTTTAAAGTGAGATCAATATTAGATTGAAAAAATTCAACAAATTAGTATCTTCTATGTGATCACACTGTTATGTTGCATGACTGTAATTTATTATCATCACACTATAATGTGGAAATATTACAATTATTGGAGTTGGAAGTACAATCATTAGACCTAATAAAGTAATTCATTGGAATAGTTGTGGATTTTTAACAAACATAATCACAATAGAAATTCGCATAATTTTATATAAAAATGAATAAAAATTTATTTTCACCATGGAGATAAAATAAAACATGAAGTATCATACATTTAAAATAATAAATAGTATTACTAAATAGTGAAATGGGATTATTAAAATTATGACTCTAACATAACAGATAATTTTTTGAAACATAAGAAACATAACATAAAATATACACAGAAGTATTTTTTTGATAAAGTAACTATGAAAACTGTAACAATAATAGCAGTTTTTAACTATATCTGGTGTACAAGTCGGACTGAAATATGTAGGTTCCTCCCTCTTTCTTCAAGCCTTTCAGAAGTGCGCATCTATGATGCATTGGATGACCACTTCTGGATGGTGGTTGATAGTAATGACGTACCCTATAGCTGTTTAATATAGCTGATAAAAAAAGATACTAGGAAATTTGTACATTGTATAGCCTATACTAATCAAAAAGGATAATTGTGTGTGTTTTATTTGTTGTAACTGGTTACCTATATCCTATAATAAAAGTAGAGTCAAAATTTGAAGTAAAAATGTATAAGCTAATTTAAAAAAAAAAAAAGTTGAATAAGGTTTTTCTGATAGCTTACAAATGCACCACTTGATGTCAATAAATTTTGGAAGTATTTATGTTTATGTTTTCCTTTAAATGGGGATGCAGTTCATTAGCATGGCTTATTGATGCCACATCATCTCAAGACATTGTAACTATTTGTTGGACCGCATCATTAACATCAAACTCAGTCAACAGATTTTTGTACATGAAGAGATAAATTAAATCAATAAGTAGAAAAAAATACTTACCACTTTAATCATTGAAGAAGTAATCTGATGATTAAGAATTGACAAATGAGATGAAAAAATGCATAGTGTTTTAACAATACAATGAAAATGGTACTGAAAAAAATAATTATTGTCAACTCCTATGATGTAATGAAAATAAAAGACAATGAAGATAAAACACATATATATGGGTTGTTTTTTTTATAGATCAAGTAAATAGAGACCAATCCTGGTTAATATGAGGTGAATCTAGATATCATTTCCTGGAACGGAGATAATCACTCGTGATAAGCATCATCATTAGAGTGTCTTTGACTAATTCATAAGACCTGACAACATAAAATTGAATCAAAAAATATATATGAAGACAGATTGAATGTTGATGTTTCTTAACTAAATGTCAACTGTGTTGTGTTGTTGGTTTTAAAGTAATCCCGAATAGAGAAAAAGAATGGGTAAGCAGAGAGGTTTCCCAATTTTTTTTCACTAATTGGAGACATTGACCCATGCTAAACAACTTCAATAGAAATATCTCAACCACATTTGAAGACCTGACAACATGAAATCTAATTAAAAAAATACATAAAGATAGATTGAATTTGGGTGTAGCATGAGAATCAATATCACCATTCTATTCAACTTTGAAGTTTTATAAATAATAAGTGCATGTAGAAAATGAAATTATACATAAGTGCATTTTTTCGAAAATTCAATAAAAATCCTTACAATATGAATGCAGTCATCATAGATTGTCTTTAATTGGTGATCTCCATTATTGATCCCGTGCATTTGTAAAACCCTATGAAATTTCTAGTTGAGAATGGTTCTACAATGAGTGGAAACATTGCCTTCATTATTTCATGATAAATATTTAAGGTAAAAGAAAACATCTTCTGATGGCTATATTTTCTATACTTATTAAAAAATGAATGTACAAATTGAATATAAATCATTTATCATGTTTCTAATAGAAAATAAAATATCATATGTTTTGATGCTAACAAAAACTTTTATCATAGAAAGTGTTACAGTGATTTGAATGCCATACTATGATGCGGTGCCAAGGAAGGCTTTCTTCATGACTAGACTGGTTCAAGTAAGTTACTGAATCAACCCATATAAAAAATCAAGAGAAAAATATCCCAAAACATGATCCACTCCTTAAAAAAACAAAAAAGTAAAATAAAATAGAAGAAAATGATCTAATGCGAAGAACATAATTATAGATAAGATGGATTGTGTTATGTTGTTATGATATATATTGAAGAAATTTTGTGAGACTTATTTTCTTTACTACTACAATATGGGAAGAAAATACATACAATGAAGATATTAGAGTAACTAAAAATACCATTTATAGATGGTTTAGATATTCAACACATCTTGATGACTGATAGAATCCTTGATTTTCCTGTAAAACTGAAAACAACACTAAGAATCTAGATATGTAATTAAATAGAATGAATTTCTATAAAAGAGGGAACAGGGAAGAAAATAAAAATGATTCTGAAATTTCTATGATTAAATTTTCAAAAAAGATAATGAGTTTTTTATTTTGAGAAATAAATATTTATTAAAAATAGAATAATCTATTGGTCACTTAACACAGACATTGATCTAAAATACCTGATTTGTTTCTCTTAAAATGATTCATTAATTTAATAAAACACATGATCCACTGCTCAAACAAATAACATGATTCAGTACCCCAAAAAATGTTTTATTCCTATGTTCTAAGAAAAAACGTGTTCCATTACTCTAAAAAATGATCCATTACTGAAATAAAAAACATGATCCACTAATCAATGAAAATAGAAGACTATTATGTAAGAAGATCTACTGCTCTAAAATATAGAAATTTAGATTTAGTAAAATTAATAGTAACTATTAAGATTTGGATGTTGAATGCTTGATAACCAATAAGAAAACATTTCTAAAAAAAGATGTTGGTGTACCTAGTTTTTTAGTTGTGAGAAGGAGATATAGTGGTTGAAGAACATGTAATAAGCCAGCAGCTAAGCATGTACACATTCATCCAATATGTTTAGCTGCACATAAATTAATGTTTAAGAATAACACATACTATGTGTGACTAAAAGGGAACACTTTAATAAGAAATCCTGAAATATGTATAAAATATCTGTAAAAAACACCATTTTTCACAATTGGGATACACTTCAATAAGAAATCCATAAATATCTATGTATAACTAATATGTAAATAGTTACATATAAATAATCTTGAATTTGTTATGTTTTAACAACCTGTAAGAAATTATGTAAACTTAAGTCCAATTTGAATGCAGAAGCACCAACAGGTTACCTCCAAGAAATTTATTGATATGGTATGTAGAACCATACAGAGAAGTCGGTGGGGATAGAGATGTATCAAAGACATTAGGTTCCCCTGAAATACATTCCTCTGCAACTAATTTTATAGGAGAAGATTCATATTTCCTAATATATTTTAGTTGGCATCCCCACAATTCCCAGAAGATCCTCCCTTACTAAAAGAGAAATGTATTTCTGAACAGAATAACAACTCACAAACACCTAAAGACAGGATTCATTACCACAACATGAAAATAATAACATAATCAAACATCGTTTCTGACCAAATGGACGGGACTATTCAATTTTCTTTCAAATCATATGGTTCGACATCATTCAAATAAAAATGTAATGTTGTTGTACTCAATATATTGAAACATGTCCTTATGTTCTTGATCTATAAAGACTCCCATCCATCACTCGATATATTTCAAAAATCTCAGCCCTAAAAAAATACCAAATCAGTCAAAACAGTAGCCCATTGGGCCCCAACTCTTACCAATTAGTATGGGTTTGGAAGGACGTGCCAAAAACATTTGAAAACATACATAACTTATGATAATTACTGCATTATTTCCAGATATTTTAGAACATTCTAGATGTGGAACAGTTAAAACCAAGAATATTCCAATTTCAGAACATCGACATAAAGTAGGAAAACATAGAAGACAAAGTAGGAAAACATATAAGAAGGATCTGCTAGGGTGACGAAGAGTCGATGTTCTGAGAGTAATCATGTCCTGATTTAGGAGCTGGTAGTCAAAGTATCATTGTTGAAATTAGAGCTTCGTTTGTGGAGAAAATATGTGTAAATCCTAAAAAAATCAAGGTGAATACATATTGGTCATCCGAATGAAAGAGATATTGAAATTGCAGATTCATAAAAATAGATGTATTGTTAGAACTTATGAAAAATCATAAGAAAAGGGAAATACTAAAAATTGTAGGATAGAAATAAAGTAAATAGAGAAGATCTTCACGAAGAGCTTACTAGGAGGGTGACCCCACCACTTTCGACGACGATGAAACTGTCACACTGTTTCTTGAGGTAGAGCACGGAGGAGGTAGTGGTAGCATGACACTAGCATTGTTATATGGGAACCTTAGGACAAAGTGAGGGGATTCACAAGGAGGAACCGAAGTAGAAGAGGAGTGAAACCTAGAGCAGGATAGCAGAGGGATTTTTTGGGTGAAGCAGGTTCCCATTCTTGTCACATTGAAGAATGAATGAGAGAAGGTTTGGTAGTTTGATGTCGCAAATGTATGAAAAGATGTATGTCAATGCCAATATTTGAGCAAGGAGGAGAGGTCAGAGAAGTAAGGTAGGCAGAAACCGTTGTTTGTGGAAGGAAACACATGAGGTGTGGATTGTATCGATGGAATGGAGGAATTCGGATGGCAGGTCGACTGAAACCCTAGGGTTGAGGGGAGGAGAATCGAGGGATGTAGTGGCGATTGATGGGGGAAATGGTCATGGAGGAACGCGTAGGGACCGCGAGGAAGGAAGCCAGAAAATAGAGAAACAGCGGAAACCCTAGATTGTGCACACCGAAGACGCTAAAGGTGGTGGACTGCGAGGAATGAATAATGGAGGAGAAAATCGGAGATTGGGGAGACAGAAATCATGAGGGGGAGCCCAATTGAGTGGTGGGAAAACAGACCGAATGAAATGGGGTAGAGATTGGAGACGCTAAGAAGGTGACACGTGGCGGAAAAAAGGCCAACTTTAGTAAATATATAGATTAGCAGTAATTATGAATAAATAGTAATAAATAGGACTAAATAGTAATAAACAGTATCAATTAGCAATAAATAGTAATAATTAGGAACAATTAGTAATAAATAGGAATAATTAGTAATAAATAGGAATAATTAGAAATAATTATTAATAATTATTAATAAATAGTAATAATTATTAATAAATAGGTATAAAGAGGAATAAATAAGAATAAATAGTAATAAATATGAACATCTAAGAATAAATAGTAATAATTAGTAATAATTTGGAATAATTTGGAATAATTGATAATAAATAGTAATAATTAGGAATAATTAGTAATAATTAGGAATAATTAGTAATAAATAGTAATAAACAAGAATAAATAGAAATAATTAGTAATAATTGGTAATAATTAGAAATAAATAATAATTATTAGAAATAAATAGGAATAATTAGTAATAATTTGAAATAAATTAGTAATACTTAATAATAATTAGTAATAATTAGTAATAATTAGGAATAAGTAAGAAAAAGTATGAATAATTAGGAATTATTATGAATAAATAGTAATAAATAGTAATAATTAGTAATAATTGGTAATAATTATAAATAAATATGAATAAATAGTAATAATTAGTAATAAATAGTAATAATTATGAATAATTACGAATAATTATGAATAATTGGTAATAAATAGTAATAAGTAGTAGAAATAGTAATAAATATGAATAATTAGGAATAATTACGAATACATAGTAGTAAATAACAATAATTAGCAATAATTAGTCATAATTAGTAATAATTAGTAATAATTAATAACAAATATGAATAAATAGAAAAAATATGAATCAATAGGAATAAATAGTAATAAATAGGAATAAATAGGAATAAATAGGAATAATTTTTAAAAATTAGAAATAATTAGTAATAATAAGAAATAATTAGTAATGATTATGAATTATTAGTAATAAGTAGTAACAAATAGTAATAAATTGGAATAAATAGTAATAATTAGTAATAATTAGCAATAATTAGTAACAATTATTAATAATTATTAATAAATAATAATAAATAGGAATTTTTAGTAATAATTAGTAATAAATAGTAATAAATTGTAATTGATAGTAAAAATAGTAATAATTAGTAATAATTAGTGATAATTAGTAATAATTGGTAATAATTGGTAATAATTAGTAATAATTAGCTATAATTAGTTATAATTAGTAATAATTAGTAATAATTATCAATAAATAGTAATAATTAGCAATAATTACTAATAATTTGAAATAATCAATAAAAATAAACAATAATTAGTAATAATTAGCAATAATTAGTAATAATTAGCAATAATTAGCAATAATTAGCAATAATTAGAAATAATTAACAATAATTAGTAATAATTAGAAATAATTAGTAATATTTTTTAATAAATAGTAATAAATAGTAATAAATAGTAATAATTAGTAAAAATTAGTAATAATTGGTAGAAATCAGTAATAATTGGTAACAATTAGTAACAGTTAGTAAAAATTAGTAACAATTAGGGATAAATATGAATAAATATGAATAATTAGTAATAAATAGTAATAAATAGCATTATTTAGCCATAATTACCAATAATTAGCAATAATTACCAATAATTACCAATAATTAGCAATATTCATGAATAATTACTAATTATTATGAATAATAGGAATAATTGACAATTTTTTTCTTTTTTGGGGGGTTTTATTTTTCTTATAAAAAATTATTCATAATAAACTAATTATTTTATATTTTAGAGAAATATGGAACAAAGAAGTCGAAAATAGTCATTATTAGATGATTGTTCTTGGATAAATCAGTACAGGAATCCAAATGGTTTTGATATAAATTCTGTATATATTGAGGGTGTTAAAACATTCTTATCATTTTCATCATCAAAATGATAATTTGTTTCAGAAGGAATAATTAAGTTTCCATGTAAAAAAAATTGGTTTGAGTACGTTTGAAACATTTGACAACAATGTGGTCATCTATTTTGTTTTGGTTATCAAAAAGATTGTGTTTTTTCTATGAACATGGTGAATGAAGATCCATAAAAGATACTAATAATTTGGTTCTAGATCCATCAAGGTTTGAAAATTTAGTACATGATGTGGCAGGTCCATCTTTTCAACAAATTGAATCTCAAGATGATATTGATTTAACTCCAGAGTTTGAACCATCTCAATTTTATGAGTTTTTGAGGACTGCTGAGGATGCTTTATATCCTGGTTTCAAGATAAGAAAATTTAAAGTGGTTTTAAAATGTATGGTTATTAAATCTGATAATGGAATTTCAAATAGATATTTTTACTAGATATTCTCTTTAGTTAAAACACTATTACCTAAAGGAAATGTGTTGCCTATAAGTTTCTATGAGAGTAAGAGACTGGTTCATAATTTGGTTCTTGGTTATTAGCAAATTCATTTATATTCAAATGATTATATCTTATATTATGTTGAAAATGCGTTGTTGGATAGTTTACCTACATGTGGACAATCAAAGAATAAATAGGCTCAAATATAGAATTCTGGATTGATTCCTATAAAGAAGTTGAGGTATTTTCCAATTACACCTAGATTGCAGCATTTATTTATGTCTTGGAACAAAGCATCATTGATGTCATGGAATAAAACCAATATTTTAACTAGTAAAAGATTAAATAATCCCTCTCATGGTTATTCATGGAAACATTTTGACCAATTTAATCCGTATTTCACTTTGGAATCCTGAAAAGGTGAAATTGGGTCATTATACTGATGGTTTTTATCCATTTGGTTCTTACGGTAGTCAATATTCTTGTTATGATATCTTTATAACTCTGTACAATTTACCTTCTTGGATTTTGATGAAGGAGCCACATATATTTTTGTCCTTATTAATTCCATAAAATCCGAAAAAGAATGTTGATATTTATTTGAAGACATTGATTGATGAGTTAAATTTATAATGGAGTAATGGTGTAAGCACATGTTATGTTGTTGCGAAACAAAATTTACTACTAAAAAAGGTATTGATGTGGATAATTAGTGACTTTCTAGCATATGGAATGTTATCTGGATAGAGTAAACATAGTCTAAAATCATGTTCGTACTGTATGAGAGACAAAAAAGGGTTTATGCTTATCAACGGAAGAAAAACTTGTTTTTTGAAAGTCATCAGAGATTCCTTCTGACTAATATCCCTTTTTGGAGCAACATATATCATTTCAGAAAAGGTATAATTGAAAGGGTTGGAACTCTAACAAAAATCTATGGTATGGATTTAAAATCATTTGTCTCTTCATTACCTCCCATTACATTTATACCAACTATAAACTAACATAAAATTGATGGCTTTGGGGAAGAACACAATTGGATACAGCAGATCATTTTTTGGGATCATCCATATTGTTCTCATTTATTGGTCTGTCAAATTTTTTATGTCATGCATATTGAGAAAAACTATTTTTATAATATTTTTTATTCCATTTTTGATATACCAGGTAAAACCAAAGATATTATAAAGGCAAGACTAGATCTTGACCAAATTTGTAGGCTACCAGAACTTGAACTGTTTGAAAATGTTAGATCATAGAAGTTAATGAAGAAAAATGATCTTATACACTTTCTAAATAAAATTAGTTATTTTTTTTCAGTGGATTAAAAATTTGAGACTTCCAGATGGTTATGTTTCCAATTTGGGAAGATGTGTCAAAAATGGTCATATTATCGGATTAAAAAGTCAATATTGTCATGTTATAATGGAAAGACATATTCTGATTGGATTATGATGTTTGTTGAATAATATGATTTGGGATTAACTAACAGATATATCATATTTTTTTGATATATTTATGCAGGGAAAATAGACTACGATGCACTAAGAAAACTGCAAGAAGATATTGTTTTAATTTTATGTAAACTAGAAAAAATATTCTAATCGGATTTCTTTAACTCAATAGAACATTTGATATTAATTTTTTTTCATAAATAAAAATATGGAGGTATGGTGTAGTTCTAATTAATGTAACCATTTGATAGATGCATGTATAAATTGATAAAAAAAGGTACGTAACAAATCATTGGTTGAAGGATCAATTGTAGAAGCTTATTTACAGGAGGAAAATTATTTTTTCTACTCACATTATTTTAAATCTAAATATAACTAAAAAACCACATGGCCTGTAATGAGGGAAATGTTGAAAATGAAATGATAAATCAATTATCAATTTTTAATTGGCTAGAATATAGCTTCAGTGGAGTTTATCAACAGTGGATTTCAGTAGATGAACATCACAAAGCTCATACATATGTTCTAATCAAATGTGAAGAAATGACACCATTTGTACTTTGAGTGCTCCTATCACTTATTCTATAATATTTTTTATAGTAAATTAATATTATAATATTTGTAGGTTATATAATACTCATATCAAGAAAAATCATCCAAAAATTACAACTGCTACTCTTGAATAATGTCAGCAAAATATTTTTTCCTACTAGTTTCAAAAACTGGTAACATAAATTATTTATGGTTTAACATATAAAATAAATTTATTACTCTTTATATTGATAATTGTTTTAAAACATTTCAGGTATCTCAACATGCTGATAAAATTGATAACTGATTATGTGTATTGAGTAACCCACCATCCAAATGGTTAAATCTTATCATGCATATGTGGTGAATATTTTTCGATTTCATACATGTGTATATGGGGAATCAAAAAAACAATAAATAGTAGTGTTTTGAGAAGATATCATCATAGAGAAATTGAAGTTGACTTTTATATCATGATGGAAGAAATTATTGAATCGTGTTATCTAGGGAATAACTACATAACGATGTTTAAAAGTTAGTGGTTGGATACTAAGAGAGGCTTTCATGTTCATCTAATCCATGGAATTTTGGATATTAAATATAAAATCCTTCTTATAGTAAATGAACAATTTTTATTGGATCATAAGAAACATGAAATATATTATATAAATTATTATGATACTTTAAGAGAGTTGGGTGATTGGTGGAGCATAATAAAAATAAAATCTAGAGAAAATTAGTTTATACAAAGTGAAATTGGTTCCACTGATGTGAAAGGAATTAAATTTTTTAAGAGACTACTCCAAATCAATATTTTCCATAACGATACATGAATATAAATGATGACATCCCATAGTTAAGGGTCAATGGTGACAATGATTTTATTGATGTAACAAATGAATTTGAAATAAAAAAAGAGATGATGGAATTGAAACTCTTATGAAAATTGATGATACTGAGGAGGAATATGAAGATATTGACACTTTTATATATGAAGATAATGGTGGATGTGAATATTGGAATAGTTAAATGTTGGTTATAATTGTATATAATATAAATATATTTATAATAGTTGTTTTCAACTATTTTCAAACAAAAATTATTTCATTTTTCAGATAGACTTGGATCTGTTTCTTGAGTTGGAGGGTGCTGATCTACCTAGTGACGAGAAGGATGTTGATTCATCTAACCCTCAAACTACTGGAATTGCAGTGAGGAATTAGAGGGGTTGTGGTTTTGCGATATTGGAGAATATTGAACATATCCCCAAGCGACATCCATGTCTTGGCTTAGATCCATGCATGTAGAGGTATGTTTACTTGTGTATTTTATTTAGTTTCCATTAATTATGATTAATTAATTTATATACTAATTTTTTGATTATTTGTTATTTTTTTCACATCTTTTTTCATATAGATATTGGATAGGGGAATGAAATATTGTGAAATTATTTTTCTAGAGCACGATTTATGTGGGATCATATTCCCATAGATGTTCAGCGCCACAAGTTTTATCATTGGATGGTATGAAAATAAATAATATTTATTTTGAAATTTATTTAGTTAATAACTTGATATTATTAATTTTTTGTAGGTTTTATGGTATTCCATCGATGAGAGCATGCACAACATTATCTATCAGGCATGGGTGGGTTGTAGGTGTGATCATTCTCATCTGTTTTTGTACAATTTTAGGAGGACAACAATAAGGAAAGAAGGATTCATAGAGTTTGATGAGTCTTGCTTTGCACACCAACCTGATTACGTTTCATCTCAGGTTTGGGATGGATTATATTCACACTGGATGGGTGGTCATTTTTAGAGGAGATCATTAGAAGGTCAAAAAAACTGGGGGAGATACAAGGTGACACATCGAGATGGTAGTCGTACATCCAGTACGCGCAGATAACATATGGTAAATACCTTTTTTTAATTTATTTATATAACTTCAAATGTAAACTATTTATTTTAGATTCATATAGAAAGTTGAATAGCCTGATATTATGGAGTTAGACATTTATAGGTGAATGTACAGTGATCATATCACTGGAGAGATTAGAGGTGATCGTCAGTGTCAAATTATGGTCAGTATAATTTCTTATGATTTTTAAAATTAATTGTAAATAATATATTAACTATTTTAATTTTAAATTGCAATTGAATGGGTCATATGAGGTCACAACGTCTCACACATAGACTGAGAGTCGGGTCGAGACTGAGGATCAGACCAGTGCAGCAAGATTTGATGAGGCATCATGGATGTAGGATACCCATTATGCCTCAAGAAAGGCTGAGTTATTAGAATCAGCTCTCAATTAATGCCTGGGAGTTATTATGGTACTACTACGATCTTGACATGCAACTCGAGAGAAGCTTGTGGAGAGTCATCATCATATGCTGCATAGTATCAGGATTAACTGGGAGCTTAGGGTGAGCTTATATAGAGTATGCATAGAGAGTAAAAAGAGCTCTATCGACAACAGCAGTAGCAACATGAGATGCGCCGATGGAAGCAGCAGCAGCACAAGCAGACGATAGTGTACATGCGACATATAACTCATGGTTTAGGGATGAAGTTCCCTCCATCGTCTCCTCCAACTCCTCCAGAAGACCCCCCTTAGTGATATATTTACTTTTTATGATAAAATATTTGAATGTAAATTTTTTTGTAATATTATATATTTACATTTATATATAGTGTGTTTCTATATTGTTGAGAATATTGAGTTTTTTATTATTTTTATTATTTTTTTATTATTTTTATTATTTATTTAATTGTTTTATTATTTTATATTCATTTTATTCTTATTTATTATTTTTTTTAATTTTTAAAAATATTGGGCTTTTTATTATTTTATAATTTTTTATTATTTTATAAGTATTATTATTATCATTAATTTTAATAATATTATTTTATTAATTTTAATAATAATAATAATATTATTATTATTATATTATTATTATTATTATTATTATAAATATTATTATTATTATTTAATGTCAATTTATTAATATTATTTTATTAATATTACTTTATTAATATTATTTTATTAATATTATTTTATTAATATTATTATATTATTATTATTTTTATTATTATTATTGTTTAAAATTTTATTAATATAATTTTTCTCTTTTTTTAAAGTTTTTTGTGAAGAGCATGTCGCAAATACTATTTGTGACCGATCCATTGCAAAAAGATTTTTTAAAAACTCAAGGAAACTATTTGCGACAGGAAAATTTCTCATCACAAAAAAATATTATTTGTGACGCCATTTTTTACAACAGGACATTTGCGAAGGACCCCGTCACAAATACCCCCATCTTAACTAAGTTGATTTCAAGTAGTTATAAGGGAAATGAAGATAAATTACCACAAAAAATCATGTGAACAAGAAAAATACGATTAAAATACTATTAATGAATCTGATAGTGAGTTCTCACCCAATATGTTCTGGTGTGTTTTGTGGTTTTTATTTTCACAATTATGGGGTACTTGTTTTTAAATCAATACTCCTAGTGGTTTGATTATTAAATAAAAAACTTAAGGGTTTGTGGTATATTATTTTTAATGGACCTATATCTACATCACATAGTATAATTCTATAAGAAACATGATGTGGGTTATATCTCTTTATAAAGAACCTATAATGATTTTTCATATAGATAAATCTCATTCCACATCCCATATAAACCCATGATCTTCTAGTGGTGTATGGTTAATTAAAACTTCCCTCTAGAAATTACTTAGATCTTTTGAATCAATTCTCATGAAAACATTTATTTATGGGGGGGAGTGTAACACACCACATTTTTAATATATGATAGCTAGTAAATAAGTCAGTAATTTTGGATAACTTTTGTTTCACATGAAACATGGTGTAAATGGTCATCAAAATAAAACAATAACATGAGTAATTAACCTAATATAGTAATTGATTAAAAACCATTACCATTGTAACACCCCAAGATTTCATAGTATGTTATCCTATTAAAGTAATTCAATAGTAAACTAACCGTTCCAAAAGAGGTTATGAATAGTATTAACTGCATTTTGAATCTTATATACTGTATATATTTTTAACATTCATATTATGTGTTTCAAATACATAATATAAGAACAACTTCATTTTTTAGAATAAAATAAGTATTTTTCAAAAAATGCAATTTTACCTCCTTTTAATGGAGAACCCTTTTTAAAAACCAATATTTGACACTTTTATATTTTCAATTTAATGAAATTAAATTCTTATTTATAAGTGGGATATAAAATTTTAGTTTGGATAAATTTTTGGTACTTTTCTGATAACTTTCATATTTTGAGGAATAGTGAAAAATACTATGTTTTAATTGAAAACAAATTTTTTAATTGAAATAATTTATAGTGATAAATTATACATTTGAATGGTTTTGAAGTATAATTAGATTATATTTCTATCATTTAATACAATTTAGGTCATTATAAGTAATTTCACATTTAAATTTGACATAAACATATGTCAATCCTTTGAAAGTTTTTACTTTTTAAAAACTCGTGTTTTGGTTTTGAAAACAGGAATTAATTTTAAATTAATAAATGAAACTTATATGATTTAAATTTGGTAAAATAGAATTCATTTTTTAATTCAGAATATCAAAATTATCTTAGTGTAAAGTTTTTGTATTTTTCTAAAAACATTCAATTTTTGATGAATAGTGAAAACACTGCGTTATTATTCAAAACCGACTTTTTATTTAAATAATTAGTTATTTTATTTTAATTTATTTTAATTAAAAATATATATATATAATACCTATATAAGTTCAATGTAATTTATTGGAGTCATTTTATAATAAATTTATATAAATATATTTTTATCGAACTTTTTACCCTCTTTTACCCACCTCCTAGGAGCATTTGCAAATTTGCATAAAACATAATTTTACCACTTCTGTGAGTTGAATTTCCAAAATCACAGACACACGGTTTATATCACTAAGTAAAATGTGGTTCAATAAGTTGAAAATAATTTTTGGTGAATAGTAACTTTTTTACTTTTATTTACTATGGTTAAAAGTAAATAGGGTAATTAAGGGTAAAAATGATATTATTATTACCCTAACACATATCCTAATTCTATTGGATAAGTATAATTTGACCAAAAACAACCTTATGCATAAAATATTAATCTCTTTGGTCCACTAGAACATTTATTATTATTTTTTTTAAAGAAGAGTTAAAAGAGTTAAATTCAAAGTTTAATGACTAAACCATTTTTAATATAGGGTTATACATAATATAAATTCAACTATAAATATTCATTAGAAATCTAAAAATATTTCTTACATAATTATATTTTATTTATAATTTTTAGACATTAAATTATTTAATTTATTTATGACACAATGATGACGCAGTAATTACCTTAATAATGAAATATTAAAATAATTGATATTATAAATATCCAAATAAATGTAATTTGAGACTTTTGATGAATTACACTAATTTTTTAGATTAATATGACATGTTAGGATTGAACATATTAATTTATTTCTAAGTAATAAAGTTTTTAGGACTTTAAAAAAATCATTTAATAAATAATGTCAAAATTGACGTAATTGAGTTTTTAAAACAAATATTATATTATTGGTTGATATAATATTCCTAAAAATCTAGGGTCTGAAAAAAAAAGTCTTAATAGTATTATATATGTCATTAATGAACCTATTTAGGTTCTCTTGGACGTTTATAGTATGTTTATTAACCATATAATATAAAAATATAAAGAGACATGGTAAATGTAAAACTATTTAACTAAGAGTTAAATCTAAAAGATAAGGTTAATATGATGAGCTAAACCTATCTAAAACCTATTGTTTGAGAGGTTTTCTACCAATCCCCACCTTATCCTTTAAATTATTCATTTTTGAGCCATTATAAACCTAAAATTATTTTATTATAAAATAATATTTCATGCTTTTGCTAAAGTGACACTCACCTCTCTTATAAAAGGGCACTTCCCCTTCTCTTAATTTCACACCTCCAAAGCCTTTTTGGATCAGCCAAACCCTGCCCAAATATCCACCCAAATATACTCCCTTCATCCTAGAGGCCTTACTTTGGTCATAAATCCAACCTAAGGAGCCCTTTTGATCAAATCAAAAGGAAGAACCCGAAGAAGAGGTAAATATTTCATCACCTCTTTCAAGTTCTTTTCTTCTTCCACTTCCTCTTTCTTTGTTGTTTCCATTCTAAAATAATAAATCCAGTATAATCTATATACTTTGATGTTATTATAAAAATGGTACAACCATATTCACTATTCTATCCATCCTATAAATGACAATGTCACCATACGTGCGTATATACGGATTATCGTCTCCATGTCGTGGTGTAGTTTGTTATTCAAACACTTCATTATTTGGATGGGTATAATAATGAGTATAATTGATGTAAATAATAAATATAACATGTTAATGATTATGTATATATGATATACCATGAAATTACATATTATTTCTCTATCAATATAATGATATTTTCACTCGTGCGTGCGTACGGATTACCGTCTCCACAACGCGATGAAATTCATTTCCACGTTCACCATTCAATGATGATTATAAAATATATATCATTAATAAGTATTTGATATATGAAATAATAATGATACTGTAGATATATATATATATATATATTTACTTAAATATATCTTATTCACTTATATCCGTTCAATGCAATATGAAAACAGAAACAGTGTTTATGCGTACGTATGGCCTATCGTCTCCATAAACGGTGGTTTCCATTTCATATATATACGTCTATTATACATATTTATATTCTAAATATATATGATATATAAATCAATTTTTATATTCTGTTATTATTTAAATCATGATCTAAGTGATACAATCAAGAGTAACAAGTTAAATCACGTATGATAAAGAAAGAGATTATTACTCGAAATGTTAATTTAACATGGAAATTATTATTAAATGGGTAGTATAAAGTCATAAATGAATCATGTATGATATCATAAATATTAGTATGGTTCTGGTATAATTTAATAACATACTAATTTCTTTATACAAGAGGTTAAACATACCCTCGACTAAAGGAAAGTACAAGGTAAGGGTTAATTTCATAATCTCTTTATTTTCCGAGGTTGTTTTTATGTAAGTATCTACTCGGACATATTTATTATCCATGTCCATGTTTCATAAAATAGTTTTAAAATAGATTATTTTTAAGGGGATTTTTTACTAAAACATTGTTTTAATTGTTTTAAGTATTTATTCTTCTAAATGATTTTCATTAATGCCCATGTTTTCAAAATGGTTTTTAAGGATTTATTTATATGGAAATGAATGTTTTTAAAATGTTAATTCCTTACAAAAGTTTCAAAGTGGTATGGGACACTTTGATTCAAAAATGTCATTAAATTTCTTCCTTTCTAAATTGTGTGACTTTTAAATGTTTTCATGAAAAATGGATATTTCTCTCAAAGAGTTTTACAAATAATTTACATCTATGTAAACATCATTTGATGGATTTTAAACTTGTTTGAAGTTGATTTATTATGATAAAATTCTTCCATACTATATTGAAGGTTTTGTGATATTTTTGATTTTGGATGTCTTATTTTTATACCATTCATGGTTTATGGATAAATTATGGACATTTCGTATGCTAGTTTTAATACGAATGATTATGTTATGTTTAAGCCTTTTCATATGAGGAATTCATTGGAGTTAGTAAGTGATGGGTGGAGCCCGCTATATCTCCTTGATGTATCGGTAGGTCTCATGAGACAAACTAGTGTCTTTCCACAAGGCCTTGACAAAATCTTATTTGTAGTCTTGGCACAAGGCCTTGACTATGTGGTTATGAAGTCTGGCATTATGCATTCCATCATTATGAAAGTGGCTATTGATATTGTGTGTGATTATTCGACTAGTAGAATATCCATGTGAATAAGTAAATGGAATTATTTGATTTATATTTTCCATATTATGATGAATTTTAAGTTTAAAAGTCTTTTGTTTTAGTTTTATACATTGCATTAAATTTTTATGATTATTTTTGAAAGTTTCTGCTATATTGTTATCCTTACTGAGCATCTGAGCTCACTAATTTCTTATGTTTTATTTTCACAGGATTCCAAGAATTGTATTATAATTAATAATCTGGGTTAATCTAGGGAATTAATGGCGTTCTCAAAGGATCATTTATGTTGAGTTTTATTTTCTAATGTGTAATGTAACGTTAATGTATGTAATCTATTTTCCAACAATGCTAAACTGATCGGTCTTTCGGGACTTGATTCCTTGAAATCATGCCAATGTATTAAAATAATGCACTGACTCTAGGTAACTGGGTTCGGGGCATTATATTTGGTATCCGAGGAAGTTTACAAATAACCTTGGAAACTATATTTAGAAAAACTCTGATTAGAGAACACTACCCTAAGATAGACTTTGAAAATTAGTATAGAAGAACTTTCTAGAATTTTGGTACTATATATATTTTTTAATATTTCCATGAAATACATCCCTATCTGGATACGAGCAGGTAGAGACAGCTCTGGCACAGATGTACCTAGGGGTAAAACCCGAAAACACCACTTTGAGCTAGACTCGAACAGAAACTATTTCACGACAATGGGAATTGATGCACTCTTGGTTACGACACTCCTGGGGGATATGCTTAGGATAATTCTCATTTTCTTTACAAACCACTGTGAAGGGTTTATGAGTATATAATTTCTCAAATAAAACATTTTTATGATTATGGATTATATTCATGAACTATTCAATTTGTGTTAGTTGTTTTACAAGTTTTGAATTATGCATTTTGATTCATAAACTAACCTAGTGTATGAAATTGTTTAGAAATGGTGCTCAGTAGATGGAATGATACCTCCAGCAATATGTATGATTGAAAGAGTAAGAAGGATCATATCTTTCATGGTATTAAGCTAACATTTAGAAATTAAATAGTCTCCCATGTATTATCATCATATGAATAAATAGTATCATGTGTTAATAAGATAAGTAAATAATTTTTTGAGTCTTATGGGTTTGAAGGGAAGCCAGAGAATAAAATGATTGTAGAGAGAAAGATAGATAAAGGGAATAAGGGAAAGAAGGATTTTCCTGTATGTGATAACTGTGGAAAGAATCACCTTGGTAAATGCTTGAAGGGAATGGGAGTATGTTATAAGTGTGGAGTAAAAGGACACCAATTACGTGATTGCAAGGGTGAGAAAAAGGTTTCAAATGTACAATGCTTCATCTGCAAGGAGTTGGGACACTACGCGAATCAATGTCCAAATCATCAGAGTATACCCCAAATGATGCTATTAGATAATAATCAAGTTATGATACTACTGTATATAAAGAGGAGTGATTAAGAGTTCTTATGTTGTTATTAAAGTATTGTGTCATTTGATTATTGTATAAATTATGTACATGTTATAAGAATTATAGATTATATAAGTATTGTACTACAGTACTATTTCATTAAGGACATGAGATTGTGTGGAACCAAGAAAAGTGACTCAATGGCAAGTTAAACTTTTGGGAAAATACATGGTTGAAGGAAAGATAAAAATTTAATATGGTCCTGATACCGAGGTATTGATTTTGGAATAATATATTATTGATTTTGATAAATTATATTGGATATTATTGACATCCTTGGAATTGGTTAATGGCTTGTTTATTCCATCATTGTTGGAGTTTAAAACATTTTTGGATATAAGGATTATATCTAGTATTCTATAAGGAATAAGGGAGCATGAATGTAACCAATATGGTTATATGATAATTCAGGTTGTTACCATGTTTTAAAAGAATGCATGATGAACATATCCACATGTTATTATGTGGAAAAATGGATCTCCATTGTGTTTACCTTATAAATTTTGGACTGTGAGTTTGGACAGAAGTATATTGGATAAGTCTAAAGGTTATAATTAATTAAGTTTTATATTGGATACTATTGTTAAGGATAAATCATTTCTTGAGATTATTTTAGGATTTTCATAAAAAGGACAACCTAGAGGTCGGGCGACAACCCATCGCGTCCAGCAAGGTCGCGAGACCTGAACCCGCAACTAAAGGGTGACAAGGTTAGATCACCTACCACTGGCATACATGATGTTCTGGTTTTTATAATGTATTTTTTTTAAATAGTCTGATAAATGAATTATAAATTCATTATTTTTGGAACCCTATATGATTAGGATAAATAGAATATTTTTGAATTCTATTATCTTTTGAGTAAAAGATGAGTTTGTGGTAGGAATTAGTTGAAGGATGAAACTCTACTTGTCAAATATATTCTTTTCCTTTTATTCTATGAATAAATTAATTCTTAAACTTTAGGGAAGGGATATTAAAACCAAAAATGTGTTATCCTAATACCTTATGTTTTGTTGAACTAACGATATTTTAAATCATCATAGATTGAAGGCTTTGAGGCCCTCAATTTTACACTTGTTTGTGATTGATGACCTCAATCACTCCCTATAAATATTTACATTTTCCTCCAATTATGTGTCTCTAATTTCTAACAATTTTCTCCTAATTGAGATCACAATTTGGTGGTGACTTTTTCATTTCTCTTTCCCTGTTATTAAGAGTAAATTTTATTAAACCAATTTCTGATGTGGGTTTTCCACAAAAGTATTTTTTTATTTTTAATCATTTTTTTTTGAAGAACAATTTCAAATTGTGAGGATGCAATTTATTGAAGGAGGGGAGAATTAAACACCCTAAGATGTCATAGAACGTTATCTCATTAAAGAAATTCAACATCTTGCGCTACACACAACACTGAGTTCAAGCGCACCACAACTTATTAAACTAACCATTAAAAGGCGGTTATGAATAGTATTAATTACATTTTGAATCTTATATAATCTATATAATTTTAATATCCATATTATGTGTTTCAAATACATAATATAAGAATAAATTAATTTTTTCGAATAAAATAAATATTTTTCAAAAAATGAAATTTTACTGCCATTTAATGGAAAACCCTTTTTAAAACCAAAATTTTACACTTTTATATATTAACTTTAATGAAATTAAATTCTTCTTTAGAAGCGAGACATAAAAATTTAGTTTGGATAAATTTTTGGAACTTTTCTGATAACTTTCATATTTTGAGGAATAGTGAAAAATACTATGTTTTAATTGAAAAAAACGTTTTTAATCAAAATAATTTATAGTGGAAAATTATGCATTTGAATGGTTTGGAAGTATAATTACATTATATTTTTATCATTTAATACAATTTAGGTCATTATGAGTAATTTTACATTTATATTTGACATAAACATATGTTAATCTTTTGATAGTTTTTACTTTTTAAAAACCCGCCTTTTGGTTTTGAAAACGGGAATTAATTTTAAATTAATACATGAAACTTCTATGCTTTTAATTTTTTAAAATATAATTAGTTTTTGAATTTGGAATATCAAAATTATCTTAGGGTAAATTTTTGGTATTTTTTCTGAAAACATTCAATTTCTGATGAATAGTGAAAAACACTGCGTTATTATTCAAAACCGACTTTTTATTTAAATAATTAGTTATTTTAATTTAATTTATTTTAAGTAAAAATAGATATATAATACCTATATAAGTTCAATTTAATTCATTGGAGTCATTTTATAATAAATTTAGATATATAAAATTTTATCGAACTTTTTACCATCTTTTACCCACCTCCTAGGAGCATTTGCAAATTTGCATAAAACATAATTTTACTGCTTCTATGAGTTTAATTTCAAAACTCTGAAAGAAATGGTTGATATTAGTAAGTAAAATTTGGTTTAATAAGATGAAAATTATTTTTGGTGAATAGTAACGTTTTACTTTTATTTACCACGGTTAAAAGTAAATAGGGTAATTAAGGGTAAAAATGATATTATTATTACCATAACACATGTTCTAATTATATTGGATAAGTATAATTCGACAAAAAACAACCTTAGGAATAAAATATGATTATTTTTGGTCCACTTGGATTAGATTAGGACATTTATTGTTATTTTATTTAAAGAAGAGTTAAAATAGTTAAATTCAAAGTTTAATAACTAAACCATTTTTAATATAGGGTTATACATAATATAAATTCAACTATAAATATTCATTATAAATCTAAAAATATTTCCTACATAATGATATTATATTTATAATTTTTATAAATTAAATAATATAATTTATTTATGACACAATGATGACGCAGTAATTACCTTAATAATGAAATATTAAAATAATTGATATTATAAATATCCAGATAAAGGTAATTTGAGACTTTTGATGAATTACAAAAAATTTCTAGGTCAATATGACATGTTAGGACTGAACATATTAATTTAGTTTTAATTAATAATTTTTTTGGGACTTTAACAAAAGTCATTTAATAAATAATGTCAAAATTGACATAATTGAGTTTTTAAAACAAATACTATATTATTGGTTGATATAATATTCCTAAAAATATAAGTTTCAGTCAAAGGGCCTTAATAATATTATATATGTCATTAATTAACCTATTGGTATTCTCTTGGGAGTTTATAGTAAGTTTATTAACAATATAATATAAAAATACAAAGAGACATGGTAAATGTCAAACTATTTAACTAAGAGTTAAATCTAAAAGATACGGTTAATATGATGACCTCAACCTATCTAAAAAATATTTTTTGAGAAGTTTTGGAACCATCCCCACCTTATCATTTAAATAATTCATTTTGGAGCCATTAGAAACTGAAAATGATTTTATTATAAAATAATATTTCAAGTTTTTCCTAAAGTTACCCTCACCTCTCTTATAAAAGGGCATTTCCACTTCTCTTAATTCAAAACCTCCAAATCCTTTTGTCTAGGTCACAACCTTCCCAAATATCATTCCAACTTTATTCCCTTCATCATATAGGCCTTCCTTTGGTCAAAAAGACAACCTAAGGAGCCCTTTTGATAAAATCCAAAGGAAGAACCCGAAAAAGAGGTAAATATTTCATCACCTCTTTCAAGTTCTTTTCTTCTTCCACTTCCTATTTCTTTGTTGTTTCCATTATAAAATAATAACTCTAGTATCTTCTATATACTATGATTTTATTATAAAAATATTACAACCATACTCATTATTATATCCATCCTATAAATGACAAAGTCACCAAACGTGCTTACGTAAGGATTACCATCTCCACGTCGTGGTGTAGTTTGTTATTCAAACACTTCATTCTTTTGATGGGTATAATAATAAGTATAACTGATGTAAATAATAAATATTAAATTTTAATTATTCTTTATATATGATATACCATTTAATTACATACAATTTTTCCATCAATATAATGATATTGTCGCTTGTGCGTATGTACGGATTACCGTCTCCACAACGTGATGAGATTAATTTCAACGTTCACCATTCAATGATGATTATAAAATATATATCATTAATAAGTATGTAATATATTACATAATAATGACAATGGATATATATATATATATATGTACTTACATATATCTTATTCACTTAGTTCCGTTCAATAGGATATGAAAACAAAAACATCGTTTATGCGTACGTACGGCCTACCATCTCTATAAATGGTGTTTTCCAATTCATATATATATGTCTATTATACATATTTATATTATAAATATATATGATATATAAATCATGTTTTATATTCTGGATGTATTGAAATCCTAATCTAAGCGATACAATCAAGAGTAACAAGTCAATATAATAAATATTAATATGATATAAACGTACCATCGACTAAAGGAAAATTATTATTAAATGGGTAGTATAAAGTCATAAAGTCATATATGGTAGTATAAAGTCATATATTAATGATGTATGATATAAAGTCATATATTAATGATGAAAATTATTAATATAAATGGGTAGTATAAAGTCATATATTAAATGGGTAGTATAAAGTCATATATTAATGATGTATGATATAATAAATATTAATATGGTTCTAGTATAATTTAATAACATAATATGGTCTTTATACAGGAGTTTAAACGTACCATCGACTAAAGGAAAGTATAAGGTAAGGGTTAATTTCACAATCTCTTTATTATCCGATTTTTTTTTACGTAAGTATCTACTAGGACATGTTTATTATCCATGTCCATGTATTATAAACGAGTTTTTAAAAGGATTAATTTTTAGGGAATTTTTTACTAAAATTCTATTTTAAATGTTTTAAATATTTATTCTTCTAAATCATTCTCATTAATGTCCATGTTTTTAAAATGGTTTTTAAGGATTTAATTATATGGACAAGAATGTTTTTAAAATTTTAATTCCTTTCAAAAGGTTCAAAGTGGTATGGGTCACTTTGAGTCAAAAATTTCTTTAAATGTCTTCCTTTCTAAATTATGTGACTTTTAAATGTTTTCATGAAAAATAGATATTTCTCTCAAAGAGTTTTACAAATCATTTTCATCTATGTCAACATCCTTTCAAAGATTTTAAACTTGTTTGAAGTTGATTTATTATGATACAAATCTTCCATACTATATTGAAGTTTTTGTGATATGTTTGACTATGGATGTCTTACTTTTATACCATTGATGGTTTATGGATAAAGTATTGACATTTCGTATGCTAGTTTTAATATGAATGTTTATGTTATGTTTAAAAATTTTCATATGAGGAATGCATTGGACTTAGTAAGTGACGGTTGGAGCCCACTAAAGCTCCTCAATGTATCGGTAGGTATCATGAGACAAACTAGTGTCTTGGCACAAAGGCTTGACAAAATATTATTTGTAGTCTTGGAACAAGGCCTTGACTATGTGGTTATGAAGTCTGGCATTATGAATTCCATCATTATAAAAGTGGCTATTGATATTGCATGTGATTATATGACTAGTAGAATATTCATGTAAATAAGTAAATTGCATTATTTGACTTATATTTTCCATATTATACTAAAGTTTAAGTTAAAAGGATTTTTTTTAGTTTTATACATTGCATTAAATATTTATACTTATTTGTGAAAGTTTCTGCTATATTGTTATCCTTACTGATCATATGAGCTCATCCATTTCTTATGTTTTATTTTCCCAGGATTCCAAGAAGTGTATTATGATTGATAAGAAGGGTTAATCTAGGGGAGTAATGGCGTTCTCAAAGGATAATTTATGTTGCGTTTTTATTTTCTAATGTGTAATGCAACGTTCATGTATGTAATCTATTTTCCAAGACTGCTAAACTAATCGGTCTTTCGAGACTTGATTCCTTGTAATCATGCCAATGTATTAAAATAATGCACTGACTCTGGTTAACTGGGGTCAGGTCATTACAACCATTATAAGATAAATATTTAAATGATTTAATATTCAATAAAATAATGTTTACTAATTTTTTAATATTTAATTAAATTTTAAATTTATAAATTTCATAATTTCAATTAGATAAAATAAAACTCATTTTTTAATTCTTCATAACAAAACAAACCTAGTAATAATTTTTTACCTTTTTCTGAGAATGTTGGTTTTGAGTTGAAAAGAATAGTTTATATGAAATATGCTATATGTATGACTTTACCACAATATAAAAATATACTTTAAATGTATTAGTCCTTTCTAGTAATCCAATACAAATTTTAGCTGTAAATTTATTATTTTTGAAATATTCCTTAAACTTAGAAAACCTATGGAAAAATGATTTATAACTAATTATAAATTTACCTTAACCTAAAAATTGTTTTTGGTCTTTTTTATGAATCAATAATTTTTCAAAGTAGATTCTGTTTCATATTTTCATGGAAAAAATATATCATTTATTTCTCATAAAAATTTATTTTCATTCAGTAAAATCAGTATCCTAGAAAATTTTAACATAAATATATAATTAAATCATATAAATTTTATTTCTCTAAAAATAGTTTTATGTGATTACGTATATTTATTTTGAAATTAATATTTTCATAAAATTAAAAATATTATTTGATAAAATAAATATTAAATTTTAAATTATATTTACCCATTTATAAAATAATTTCAATATTAATATTTTTCATTATAATTAATTTATATGGTTTAAAAATTATTTATGAAGGTAAAAGTAGGTTTTCGTAAAAAAATAAAAGTTAAAACAAAATCCATAACAAATCATTTTTTCTATAAAAGAGTTGTTAAGGTTTTTTGTGATGAAAATTCATTTTCCTCTCCTAAATTTACTATTTTTTTTACTTTAAAAATTGACTAGTTACTGCACATTATTCAAAATGTAAGGGGAAATCCAAAAAATATGATTTCATCAATTATAAAATGGAAATTAATTAACCACATCAAAACACGCCATGACAAATAATTTCCTTATTAAATAAAAAAAATCTCTTGTTTAATCCTATACCATATTAAAAATATTTTGGTCACCATTAGTTATCTTAAGGCATTTATTTTCAAGGTTAATTTTAAGGACAATTTAATATCCCAACATTACTATTATCAACAACATAATATTTCTTATTTATTAATTTCTATTAACTTTATTCTATCCACACAAATATAATTATTTCAATATCATATATACAATAAAATTTTACTACGTTGATGTTATTATCCTTTTTTATTCATATACCCCATCCATTTTGAAAAAAATATTGTTGTTTGTGTGTTGTGCGGTCTACCATTTCCATGACATAACATGCTTCATTTTACATAAATTCCGTATAAATATGAATATAAGTATTTAATTAAGGATAAATAAATTTTTATGATATAATTAAAGTTCTATAATGATGAATTATAAAACCTGTAAATGATCTAATCAAGAAATATCCTTTGTTAATTTAATCATTCTGTATAAAACAATTATGATTTAAACGATCACTTTTTTAAAATTGATTACATTCTATAATTTATATTCTATTAAAATTAATTAAAATTATTATATAACACACTAATAATTACAACATAAGATCATTATGATTTTTTTATAATGTTATTACAATGAACCCATCTCATATTTATCAATTAATCATGGTGGGTTCACATTTGTGTCTGTTTAAAAAACCTACATGAGAAAATAATATATATTAATTTCATGGAGGAATAAAAGAAATTATTTATTGTTATAATATGATATAAATAGGTAAATATTTTTTTCATGTTCTTTTGTGGTTATATCATTATTTAACTCATTAATTAAGAAAACTCCTTTTGTTCGTTAAGAATCATTGAATCATGACTGTTGTCGATTTCATCATCATAGATAATTTTAAAAACTAACTTAAAATGAAAATATAGTTTCTTAAAATATACTAGGATATATAATATAGTATCATATATGATCTAAAATATATGGAATTTGGAAAAATAATAGATAAAAATACAGATCTTGTTAAACTTGTTCAAATTCATAATGATAAATTATTGTTGGTGGTGAAAATTAATAAAGAAAGAATAATATTGATATGTATATAATTATTTTAAATGATAATTATAGATAGTTATGGTTATGAATAAGGTTAATTGAAATTTATTAAATTAAAATATTTTTATTATTAATTATTATTTTCACAAGTTCATAAAAGATTAGTACAAGGTAAGGGTTTTCATAATAAATTCATCTCATTCAAACATGTTTGGTATTATACAAATAATTTCATTTATATATTGTATATACTACCTATTTGAGATACTATATCATGATTTTTAATTTAATCATTTTATTTTATGATTAATTACATGCCCTCTCTTCTAGGATTTTTTACTAAAGTGTTACTCAAGATGCAATTGTTTTAATGGTCTAAACTCTAATTATTTGAGCCATAATAAATTTTATGTAGCATGTTTTCTTGGAATAGTGTGTTCACTAACCAAGGATATTATTTTTTTCATAGTCCTTATAATTTATGAAATATAATTTTCAAAAAAAATCCTTATTCAAGTGTATATTTATTAAATTTTCAAATTAGTTTTAACTTTTTATCACTCAATTTTCATTCATTGGGTACTGATCATTTCGTAGAACATATTTAATTTAGGTCGGGTACATTATATTCATTTATTGTATTATGTGGTATTATCTCATTAATTTATAGGGATTTACATTCCTACAATATGAACCATTTTTAAAATATTTCTCACTTCATTTGATATGATCATCGGGAGCCATCAAATTTCTTTCTCTAGATGGATTATGAACATGATATTAAAGTATTGAAATAGCCAAATAATAATTTTACTATAAGGTGTGAGAATCTATTTTGATATAACTCAAATCAAATAATGGTCAACTAAAATTATGATATTCTATTGAAATGGGTAAAAGTATTAGTGTATCATATACTGTAATCCCAATACAGATTATTATTTTCATATTTACTATGTATTGTTTGATTATCCAAATTCTTTATAATGATGGTTTATGATCATATTATAAATTTATCAAAATGGGGAAAAGAATTTAAATTTGATATAATTATTGGATAATAATAAAGGATGATCATGTAATTATAATATGTATTCAATATTATATGAATAATCATGTTTTTATTCATTTAAATGTTCATTAGGGAATATTAAGAATGGACTTGTAGACTATTTTGTTGAATGGATTGAAATTAATATGGTGGAGTTTGGGGTATATAATTATAATCCCCTTTATTCATTAATAGGTACTATGTCAAAAAATTGGATTGAGACATTCATTTTTGACTACCCAGTTCATAAGGATGTCTTTCTGATGGTCTCGGTGATAAGTAAATATCTTGGTATAATGCCTCTATATATATTTTTTATGTCTTACATTATGTATTTCATTATTATGAAATCAGGACTATTTTTTCATTTATTTTTATTGATCTAGAATAATCCTAGTAAAAATTTTAATATGTATTAATGTTGTTTACCTATTACTGCTATATTATTTATGCCATGTTTATGGAATTATTACTTTATTTATTTGTTTTATTTGTTTAGTATTTGAGAACACCCATTTCTTATGTTTACAATCCATAGTTTATGAATAAATTTTTTACATTTGTAATGTTTTGAAGGATAATAGATGTTATAGAATTTAATAGATATGTTGAATACTTATCATTAATTAAGTAGTTTCTAATATAAATGAAAAAAAAATCATTTGTTGAGAAATCCATGGTATTCCTTTTTAAATTATGTTTCTTAATTCTATATATCAACATACCTAAAAATATCATTTAGATTTTAGAGAATATAATATTGTTAATGATTTTTTAATTATTTTTGGTTATATACATGATTTTACATCTAGTATCAATGCATGTATGTAATGTATGTCTTTATATAAATTGATCTAGGTGTATGGGTATAGGGAGTAAAATCAAAACCAAGGAAGTTTCTTATAATGCGGAGGTGAAATTATTTGAATATAAGAATATATTCTTAATAGATGCATGTTTTGAGAAAAAAACATTCATTATATCCTTAAATAAATTGGTTTGATTGCACTGAAAAAATATGTGGTTGGGTTTATCATGTATTTAATTTAACTAAGTGCATGATTAAAATTTAGGAACAATAATGTAAATTTTATGAAGTAAAAAAATCCATCACTGAAAAGAGAAGATTCATTTTTTATAGAATATTATTAAAATTATTTCTTGAGAAAAAAATAATTTCATCCTGATAGTTTTATTTCCTCACATGTGAATCATGACAAAAAAACATTGAAAAAATTGAAGAGTATAAAGGAGTATTTGTGAAATTCAGTAATCATTATTCTTTAAAAATCATAGAAGCTAGCACTATGGAAAATGATTCCCAGAACCCAATGTCAATATACATAGTTTTTATCTAAGGTTTATTACTTAATTTATTTAGTTTTAGTTAACTCTTATGTATTCAATTTTTGAGTTGTAATCTATAAATACTTTCTACATGAAGCCAAAATAATAGAAAAACATTGAAAAAATAGGCCTGAAAATCATGGTCTAAAATATATGAGTATAATTTCAATTTATTAAATGGTTAGATACCTACCAAAATATAATGATATATTAATGACTTACATAAAAAATGTTCAATGTGAATAATGGTCTAGGGAACTCATCCATGATTACTAATGAATCTACAAGGGAACCTGAGATAATTCATTCTAACCATTATGGTGGAATGATAAAAAGTCCCACTAGTAGTAATTTATATATTATTTTATTCATTGATGTTTTCACCAAGATGTAAACTTTTATATTTATAATGTATAAATATATAGTATGGTATATGTTAAAAAAATCATAATACTGGTTGAAAAGTAATCGGGAGTCTATATTGACTTTACCACAGTGTTTTTTCATATCCCTGTAGGAGAGACCTAATTAATATTTAAATTACCCTACTACAAAAACTACTAAGATATGAAATTTTATATATGTGTGTTCAATCCCATAAGAAATTTGAAATAATAATAAAATATATATATTAAATGTTTGGTCACCCTAATTTTATTAAATTTCTAAAATAATTATAGAAATGAAATAAATATAAAATTAGATAGAATATTTTAATAGAGGGTAACCGGTTTATGGGGGATATTTTCATAAATTAATTAATTCCAATTCACTCAAAAAATTACAATTATATAGATATATAATCATTAATTTTACTCATCATTAAATTTTTATTTTATTAATAAAACTACCCTATCTTTAACACCATGATATTTTATGAAATATTTTTCTGAATAAATGTAATTTCTTGTATATCTTGTGTTACACCCAATACTAAGTTTTAACGAACCTCTATACACTATTAATATTATTATTTAAAAACTATCATTATTTCATAATTATTAAACATGGTTTGTGAATTGGAATAAGAAAATTTTAATAATTAATTATAATGGTTTTAAATAAAAAAATATATTGATAAAAAGTATCGAATTCTTGGTATTATCTTTATATGTTTCAAAAATATTATATTATCAATAAAATTTTCATGATAAAATAATAAAATTAATTGTTTAATATTTTAGAAAATTTATTTTCCAAAAATAAAATTCATACTCTAAATCTAAATTTCAAAATTATCTTAGGGTGACTTTTTGGGATTTTTCTAAAAAGATAAATTTTTTAATAAGGTGTGAAAAAATACTCATTTTTATTAAAAACATTCATTTTGATTTAAATAATATATAAGGTTAATATTGTTTTATAATGGTTTTATAAGTTAAATTATTTTAATTATATATTTATTAATCAAATTTACGTCATTTAAAACAATTTTATATTGAAATTTTATATAAATACTTTTAAAACATTTGAATATATTCTCTTTGGAAAACTACATTCTCATATATTGTGTGGTTTTAATTTTGAATTTTATTTTTCCAATTATGTGAATGGAATTTAAAAAATTGATTAAATATTTTTAATCATCTTAATTTATATTATATAATATGGTATACATAATTTTTTTTCAATATAAATAGTAAAAAATGTAAAACTTAATTATTGTGAATATGGTTAAAATAGGTTTACTGGGGGTTAAACTGAAAAATAAGAGGTAAATTTACAAATGAAGTTGTCCAAAACCCATTTTATGGAATCTTTTTTACCATATCACCTATAAGGATCTATAATTTACCATTATTGATATTTTATTCATGTGAAAAATGTGTCTACACTTCATTCATTTCAAAAATTACATGTGTGTTGTCTCCCCCACCTATAAAAATCCACTACTCTCCTCTCAACTTTTCACTTCCAAATCCCATTATATTTTCCAATAAATCTGGTAATATCTTACTTAAATCTATCCCTATATACTATTTTAATTGGTGATATCATAAATACTATCTAGTAAGGGATTATTTTATTCCTAAATAGGTCATCCGAATAAGAGGTAATGTTTAAACCATGCGTTTTTGTTTTAATTTTTCTTATAACTCATTAAAATATTATTATATTATTATGACATAATATAACCATAATTATATATATAAATATATGTTTTTTTAATTTCATAACATATATTCACATCCACTTTAATCAAATGGGAAATTAAACCATCGATCATATATACAGATAACTACAGCCTCACAAATTGATGTGATGTGTTTTTCATTTCTATTTTACATGGATTATAATAAATATATAATTAATGAATATATATAAATATATATTATTTTTATAAAAACTTAATTCTTTATAAATTATGATATCACATATACCTTCTTACATTACATTTCATGGGGGATATGATAACGACGTTTCTGCGTATGATGGACTACTGCCTTACAAATAAATGTGATTCATTTTTCACCAATGCTTTGCATGGAAGGTAATTGGGTTAAATTTAATGAATATATGTGATATATATTTAATATAAAATTATTATTTAATGTTAATTTATTATTTTCCATTCTTTAATTTCATCCGTTAAGAAAATGGAAAGTGTATTCGTGCATTCGTACGGCCTACCATCTCCCTGAACAGTGTATTTCATTTTCTATATTAAAAATTTATGGATCACTCTGAATTCATATATAATGAATAAATATGATATTTAAATAATTTTTATAATTATTTAGTAATTAGTACCATGATTAATGTTTGATTATATAAAATAATAATCAAAACATACATAAAAACTAAAGTAGTTATTTTATGAAAAATAATTTTAACAAGGAATTTTTACTAAAGTGGCACTAAAAGATCATATGTAAATTATATATGAAATTATATTTATAAGTATTTATTTTTAATATATTTATAATAAAATTATATTTACTATACAGTAGTTTGGAACATCTATGAAGCAAGTCGATACATAAGGTAATAGATTTCTAGTCTCTCTTTTTTTTCTGGGATTCATATGCCATAATCAAAATTCATTTCTTGTGTTTAGTGTATATAATTCCCCATTTAAATTTTATGCCATTAATATAATTAATTTAATTATATATAATTTTTCATGTGATGTTAATCATTAATTAGGCTTGTGATTCAAAAAATTTCATTACATTAAGATAATTTTAACTCAATTTGTCTTCTTTGGAACATATGTTATGTTATACACATATCTTCTCTTAGGTTTTGTATATACATATCCTTTGAAATGTAATACTATGAATTTATTTATTATAATGATATATTATTTTTCATTTAATTATGTCCCTTCATGGGGCTTTTGATTCATAGTTACCACTGTGGTATGGGTTTATTCTATAATCTCATAATTTATCGGGTTTTTTAAGTTTAAGCATAAAATGATGAGATCTTATTAATTGTCACTAAAAAATAGGTATTGTTTCATTTATAATTATTTCAATGGATGACATGTTTTCCCTTAATTTTCCTCTCTATTTTTTCATGTTTCCAAAATAATTTTGTAATGAAAACCAACATTATTTTTCTCTTCAATCAAAAAACCTTTTTTCTTCTATAAAAAGGTTTTATAAAAATTTTCTCTAGAATTTTATAATATTCCTCTATGATTTTTTAGCTCATTTTTACCCATGTTTTACTTTTTTACAAAAACAAATTAAAATAAATATTTTTTTAAAATAATTCATGTTTAGATATTATTGAAAATATGATTAATGTATTTTTTTTATGTATATAACACTTCTTTCCATCATGACCACTAAATTTTTTAATGATTCCTTTATAAGTTTAAAATTTTATTTTCAGAGATAATTATTTTTAAAATGTTTTATGATTTTTTAAAAAAATTTAATTTTCAAAGAAAGGTTATTTTCCTCATGAATTGTTCATAGTGTCTTTTTAAAATATTTTTCTATATAAGGTAGAATAATTTGGTGTTAATTGTGATTTAATGGGGATATGATCCAATGATTCCATTCTTAGTCTTACTTTGAATGGTTTATGTTTTTAATAAAAAAATGTTTATGAAACCTGTTTCATTACCACATGTTATGATATGATGAAATGTTTATGAAGCACATTTCATTTTATGGGTTTTGATATGATATTTGTTTTATGATATTGTGGGGCTAAAATGTAATAAATATTTGAAAAGTGGTACGTATATGTCCCTCCATATAAGTGGGTGACTATTAATTTTGTATGATCTCAGAGGATACATGAGAGGTTATCCCATGCCTGAAATGAGGGTACACAGGAGGTTATTCCAAGACCAAAGTAGGTACACTGGTGTTTATACCTGGACTATCATGATATGAATGTCTTGGTGGGTAGCCTCGATATAATGTTTTCTATGATTACGTGCTTGCGAAAACTCTATGTCTTATTCAAATTTCATGATCTCATGTCATATATTCTTTGATTCCTTTATTATTTATTTCATATGAACTTCTAAAATGTATTCCATTACACAATTTTAGGATTTATGATATGAATGGTATGATTTAATTTTCAAATTTTATTCTCACTTTTTCATGAACTTATTTTCATTTTATGTTTTATATATACCTTTTTACCCTTATTGATAATATGATGTCCCCCTTTATTATGATTCTTTTCCCATGGTTATGAATAAAGTTCATATGTATGATATGTCTATGAAGGTTGTTAGTTATGAAGAACATAGTAATAGATAATGGTGTTCACTTATGAACTAGTTGTTTATGATTCCATGTTTCCAATGGAACTAGACCTAAATAATTTTGGCATAGATCATTATGATATGTGATGAATATTTATTTATGAATATATAATATTTATATATGTGAATTTTGGGTCTCTATAGTTGTTATCATAGCAGCGTTTAGTTAAACTATTGGAAAATAAGATGAGAAAACATTAGTGGGAACCATAAGGATATGTATAAGTATGGAAGAATGTCCTTGAATTTTAGTGAAGGATAGATCTAGTGGTTTCTAAGTATTTACATCCATTTCTACCTACTATAAGTGGACATGGTTCTGGTATAGATGGATCTAGTGGTAATATCTTTAAAAATGTATGCCATGGTTGACTCAAGCATTACCTATTACACAATAATGGGTCTTATAGAGAACCTAGTTTGACACTCTCAGGGGATATTTTTTTAAATTCACAAACTCTTTATGAACCATCATAAAGGATTTGAATAATGACTAAAAGTTACCCAGGCTAATATTATGCATATATAGATTGAAAAGGTTTCATGATTCATACATACTATAAGTTATTATTATTATGATTTTGTTGCCAAATATGATCATTATTGTTAACAATATTGTTATATTTTCATATAGAGAAACTATCCTTTTACACAAATTATTACATGATTTTAAGAGTAACTATTTATAACATACAAACCAGGGATTGAAAAGTCTAGTGTCTTTGGAAGATTAGGTATATAAAATTGAAAACATTGAACTAGAATAAAACATGTATTTATTAATATTCCATAATGAGATCCTAACTCACTTTGAGCTCATATAACTGCATAGGTTACCCTGGGGAATTCATAGACAAAAGGGATGAGCTAAAAATCATAGTAAGGGGATAAAGATAGGAATAAAGCATAAAGCATGAGTTAGAAGGCATAACATTATAAAAAAAGGAATAGATCATGAATAAACATATGAAATCATAACATATATAATATGGAATCATATGATCATGAAAATATTGGATTGTGGTATCAATATATAATATGACATAAATAAGTTTCAAGGCTAACTGCTAAGGCTATAATAAATGGTGTACAATGACCCATAATGAAATAGTTCTAATCCATAATCACTTAAATAATGTCTCATGATACTAAATATTACCCAATTCATTGTAAATCTATCTAGGAACACCCATCATTACATGTTCATGAATATGTATGACACATAAAGAATCAAACATAAGGGTTACCCATGGAAAGAAATAGGTATCGTAATCTTATCAGAAGGCATAAACAAAGGGAATATAACAATTTTGTCCACGAATGAAGGTATTTAAATCATTATTGGAAATTCATGATGGAAAAATAATAATATATCAGGAATAATAAAGTTCAAATAAATTGAAAACATGAAAAAGAGTGGTTAGATATGTTAAGAATGCACCACTTAAGTCCAGTTTTAAGGAAAAATAAAGAGTCTTAAAAAAGGATAAATGTATAATTGATTGAATAAACTATAAATTAACTAATTTTTTCATGATAAAATGAGTAAATTTTTAAAAATATTGTTTTTTTACAATAGTTTGTGGTGTGTATGTTAAAATGGGTAAGAAACAGAGAAGCTTCCATTAATCGGGCTTACTCATTGAGAGGAACTGAGAAGGGAACCATTTAAAATTAGGTATTTCCTGATCAAAAAATGATTATTTTTTAAATATAAAAAATTAACATAAAAAATTAATTTATGGGAATTATATATGAATAATTTGTAAATGCATTGGAGTAAATATAGATAAATTGTAACCTAATGAAAAATAAAGCTTCAGAGAGACCCCTTACCTTGTGTCTGAATGTGTTCTGCACTTACTCGTAATGTCATGTAAAATATAATAATAATCATTAATAATTTAATTTAGAACCTATAAACATTTATTTTATTTATAATAAATATATTATGTTCATTCATTGAAATTTTCATGAGTTATAAACTTTAATTTCCTTATTCTAGGAGCGTTTTTTTTTCATGGTTTCATGGTCGGTTTACTTGTTTATAATTATGTATGTTCATAAAATATGGGAATAGTCCTCCATAAGTGAAATTACATGGTATTAATGTACTCCCATAAGAATAAATTTTCGCATATGTGATTTTTTTTCTTGTTTGAGGATGATTCATTTGAAAAAAAAAATTAATGATAATTGTCTAATTTATTTTGGTGGTTTTTATGACCATCGTGGTCTAGTTTTGTTTTATTAAATATTATGTATATATAATTGTTCTAGAATATGAAACAAGTAATAATATATTTATTTAAATACTATTTAACTATAATAATGGTTTTATGACTTGGATTGAAGGCATTACTGGAAAATGAAGTCTCATTACCCACAGAGATGGCAAACCTCCATAATTTGTGCCGCAATCCCATTTCATTAAATTTTAGGAGATGATAAAAGGGGTGTAAAGAAGATATCAATTTAGAAATATTAAAATACAATATATATATATATATATATATATATATATATTTGTGTGATACTAGAGTTATTTTTATTTTATTTATGAATGAGGTGAGGATATGGTAGAAGAAGAAATGAAATTAAAAGATATAGTTTGAAAAGGTTTTATCATGAATATCACCTCCTTGAAGGACCCATTAAGGTACTTTGAATTGGTATTTTATTGAGATGATAAGATCTTGGATTTGGGGAAGAGTATTTTGAGGTGAATTGGATAGAATATTGACCAGATAAAATCCTTATAAGGTGTGAGGAGAAGGGGTGGTGATGGGTTTGGGGGTGGTATTCATTCATTACGTTATTATTTTGGCTCAAGACTATCAATAGTGTTCATTCCTAGGATTGAATATAGTATATAAGGGATTAGTGTTAGAGATAATGTGTTTTTACAACATATATGATAAAAATATTCATGTATTCAACTTATGATGTTACATACTGTATAGTTTCATATTTCACCATTCACCAAAAATTAAACTATATTAGAAAAATCTCTAAAAATAACCCTAAGCATTTTTTATGTATACATTTAAAAAATGGAATCCATTTTATGAAAATATTTTTCTAAATATGATAAAATTAATTTTTAAATAAAAACTTAATTTACTTAAAAGATACATATTTTAATACTATAATCGATTTTTTTTACTATTTGAAAATTTATTTAAGGTCACATATAATTATCTTATATGTATATATATTTGGTTCTTTAGGGTACAATTACATTAAAGACATACACACCACACACACAGGAAAGAAAGAAAGATCATAGCCCCCCCAGGGATATCCCACCCATCAAGCCATATTTATTCAGTATATGGCCTGAAGGCCCAGTGGGCATGAAATCCATTATATGGACTAAAGGCCCACAATTAGGCTTGAAGGCCTAGTGTAGCTTCATACCTGCATCACCTCCTTCTTGCATCATGTCTGCGTCACTGCATGCATCATGTTTGTGTCAGCATCTACCAGTGGAAATTCGATACCATCCAGATTTGAACCTAGGTCTGATGCAGAATCACGGGGCACCTCTACCACTAAGGCACACCATAAATAAAATCTTATAGTTATAATAAAACATAATATTAATTTATTAAAATAAACTTTCTTTTAAGTTATTATATTAAATATGAAATTGTAAATAAACATTTATAATATACAAAAAATACCAAAAAATATTTTATCATTTTAAAAACATTTATTTTCTTATACCATGATATAAATTTTTTATATTTTCAATCATAAAATACCTAAATGTTATTTTATAAATTCATATGTGAGGTTTCTATTATAATTTACATATTAAAATTCTTAATAGTCATATTACTATTCCAATGTTCAGGTTACAATTCCAAGAGTATATGTTCCTTAATACCTCTTGTTTCATTTATTCTTCATTCACTTATATTTTATATTATGGTGATATATATACATTAATATTTAAAAATAATATTATTTTATTAAAATCATGTCTTATTTCTATAGGTTTTTTTATGGGTTCTATCAATCCAGTGGATCGAGAAGATCCAAATTTTCTTATTCTTTTTATACTCTTTTCAATTTATTGTCCCACTATAATATTTGGTGTTATTATTGGTTTATTTCTTGTATAATGTTTAATTATTTATTTATGAGAATTATTATTTTATTGTTTTCTTTATGTTCTTTATGAAATAATTATAAGAAAGAAATTTCATTGTTAAAATTATGGGTGATTCAATTTTTCCCCCCTTATGAAATTTCACCCTCAAAATTTAATTTTACATACTAAAGAAGAAAATAGGTGATAGTATTTTTCCTTCATCACTTCCTCAAGTTCAAATGTCACCTATTTATACTTATGGTCTCAACATAATACCATAACAAGTTGAGTGGTATTATTACGAAGAACCTTGTTTCTACGGTACAAAATCTTTACTGGGTGCTCCATATATAAGAGATCATTTTCCAGTTATAACACCTCTGATTTCAGTACATGTGATGGATATTTTATGTAATTACTCAATAGGGATACATTAAATACATCATGTACTTGATACATGGTTTGTGTAAGTGCTAGTCAATATGACATAGCTCTGAAATGATCAATAATTCTAAAGGGGCTGCTATACCTAGGGATTCTCTTTCCTTTCATCGCAAATATCATGACCCTCTTACATGGAGATATTCATAGGTATAAATTATAACTATTCTCAAAATATAATTCATTTTAATGATTATCTACAATGATCTTCTGTCAACTATGGGAATATTAGATATATTGTGGGATAGACTTCACCTTTTCTATCATTTCCTCAACCATATCAAGTCCCAACATCTTACATTCACCAACTTTAACCCAACATGTAGGTTTTATACATCTTTTACCATGAATGTATTCATATAGAGTCATTTGGATTCTTGAGTGGAAACTATTGTTGTAAGAGAACTCGACTAGTGGAAGATGTCGATCCCTTCCTCCATTGATGTCTATCGAGCATTCTCTCAACATATCTTACAATGTATAAATAGTTTGGTCAAATTAACCATCATTTTCATGTTAATATGTTAAAATGAAGTTCAACTTAGTATTTATAGAATTTTAGAGACTTTTCTTCAAAAAAATTATGTAGATCTTGGATCATGATCAGAAATGATAATGGCGATCCATGTAGCCTCACCACTTCTCTGATGTATATATGCATGAGTTGTTTGAGTGATAATTCCTATCAAATCATAATAAAGTGATTTTTATTTATAAGATGATCAATAATAACCCATATAGAATTATTTATTATAGATGTATTCTGATGTCTATTGAAAAAGTACATGGTGATATTTTTCCATTTCCATATGGGTATGAGTAATGGTTTAATCATCCTCATATACTTTTTCCTTTTTCTCTTCACTTACTAATATACTAGACACTTTGTTTTATATTCAATGATATTTGTATACTTATTGTCCCACCAATAGTGATCTCAAAGATATCCATACATCTTTGTTCTTCATAGTAGAGTAGAGAAGGATGATAAATTAATGTCAATAAAAAAATCTTTATCTATCTCTAGAATGGATGTTACATATAGTGTGATCCAAATTTTACAACTCCTTCCCCATAAATTTTTAACTCTCAGGATTTCACCTTTATTGTAGCTTCCACCTTTTTCTGAATATCCAACTAATTTATTTTAGTATCATTTATCTTCTCTATAAGGGATGATTGAGAAATAATTTTAGAAAGGTAAAATTATGTTCTTTCCTTTATGATTCCCATGTCAATCCTTTTAATGTCTAAGAATATTTAATCCTTCTCAATTTTCATTATTGGTAAAGCTACATGATCTTTTCTGCATAGAGAATATTCTACTTTATTCACTTTACCAAGATGGTAGTGGATTGATAAGTCATAATCCTTAATGATATCTAAATATATTCATTAGAATATACTAATCTTCTTTTGTGTGAATATATATTTGAGGCTCTTGTTATCAGTATATATCTCAAAATTCTCCTTGTAGAGATAATTTTACTAGATATTCAATGTGGATATCATAGCCGCCAACTCCAGACCATGTGTGGGATATTTTTTCTTATTAACATTAAACTTCCTTCATTTTTAGGCTATAACTTTATCATTTTTCATCATTATAGATCTTAAAACCTTAATTTAATAATTTCTGTTTAACACAAAGAGTTCCCCATTTTTCAATAGTTTAAGTAATTTCATTTTGATAAACCTATTTTTCAACTTCTTAAAATAGTATTCACATTCATTAGTCCATAAAAACTTTACACCCTTATGAGTTATCATGGTTAGTGTGTTTGAAAATCAAGAGATTTATCTCACAAATTGTTGTTAATATCCTAATATAACATAGAAACTATGGATCTCCATTACATATCCTTTAATTTAGAAGGGTCCATAGATATTCATTTACTTGTGATAACATGCCCCAATGAAGATACTTCCTCCATCTATAACTCATATTTACTAAAAGTTTAATATAGTTTACCCCTTTGTAATGTATTTAGTATAATATTCAAATTCTCTTCATACCCCTCCTTGATCTTAGGTTATATAAGAATATCATCTATAAATACTACCAAAAAAATTTAGAGGTAATCTCTAAAGACACTATTCATTATATCCATGGAAATTGATGTATAATTAGTGTGTCTAAAGTTAATTTCACGACCCGTATCCTAGGTCCCATGTCATGACTACCCCAAGCCCGCCTATGATAGGCTATGGACTGAAAACTAGCGTCAAGTAGGCATATCCCACAAATAGGAGGAATTTTCCTAAGAACCTGTACACATGCACCAAACAGAAAGCCACAAGGCTGGAGAGTGAAAACACTAAGTAAAGAAAATGCATGCATACCACTACAACCCAACAACAGACTATGAAAGAAGAAAATAAGTAAATTACAATTAGTCTAGAATACAATCCCACTAAAAGAAATACAACTTCAAAGCCCGACCCGCAAAAAAAGGTACTGAAGCTGGTGCAGGAAGTTACCAAAAACACCTTGGCTCATCTAATCTCACAAGGCATCGCCTGGTCCTGGTCCTGGATCTTCTCCATCTAAGACTCCACCAAATCATCAATAATCTGCACAAGACACAACACATGCGATAAAATCCCATGCAGGGGTAAGTAAAACAATACTCAGTAGGGGACCCCAAAACCCCCAAAGAAAAAATACAACAAAGGAAAACACCACCAAGAAGGTACAGTCATCTCAACGCAGGTATATGTCATCAAAAAATATAACTGGAACATCCAGGTATACTTGTAAAGGATTCCAAGATGCAACATATCATCTGTTTCCAGCCATATGGTTCTATGCATAGCATGCTCGATTTAGGGAGATCCCACTCCTCGAGATATCTGATGGTAACTAAGTAGAGAAAGTCTACAAAAAGTATCTAAGAGAACATATAGTCTTGATACATCATGAAGTTTCCCGAAGACATCTAGTCTCACTGAGATAAGAAGTATAAGATACCATAGCCAATCCTTCGTCACAAAATTCTTCTCAAGGAATTATCATCCTGGGAGGACTCTCTCCTTGAGACATCAAGTCATCAGAGACCTACGTAAAGAGGACCCACTTCTTTGAAGCCTTCCCAAAGAGAACACACTAAGAAATACTTGAAGTACACTACTATAGTCATAAAGCTGAACATATTGTACTAATGAGGGCCTCATACCTGATGATTCATTGAGTTATGCTCGTCTATCGGTCCACTGAGGTTCACTCGGCAATTGCTCGTCTGTCAGACCACTGAGGTCTGCCCGGCTACTACTCATCTACAGGGCCACTATAGTCTTCTCGTCTACTTGTCTGTCAGGCCAGTGAGGTCTGCTCAGCTACTCGTCTGTTGGGCCACTGATGTCCTCTCGGCTACTCATCTACTGAGCCATTTAGTTCCACTTGGATACTCTTATTTCGGGCCATTGAGGTCCTCTTGGATACTCATCTTCCAGGCCATTGATGTTTGTACGATTACTCAATTTTCAGGCCACTAAGCTCCACTCATCTACTTGTCTGATTACGGGAGAATCTATTCCTCAATTCTTCGATCATAACTCAACCACCACGTAAACTCACTTTGATTATATAAAGTACCGCTCCATCATGAGGGTTCCAACTATGAAAACGGTTTGTCAATCGGACATATGGTTTATGAGTTATGACCGTTTTACTAAAAAGGGAATGGTTGGGGTCTGAGTTTTGTCTGACCCAGTTAGACCAACCCGACCTAACCTGTGTCTGAACTAGGCTTCTAGGTCTATCTCGGACTGGCTAAGCACTGGGTCCAACACACTGGGTTGTCGTGGGTCCGGCCCACTGGGTCACCTGAGGCGGCCCACCTCCTCCTGCCTAGATTTCTGTGAGCGGGCCAGCCTACTCCGGTCAAGACACAGCTGGTGTGCCGCATCTCCCTCCACCCCGCAGTCACTACAGGGTCCACCCTCATGGTCCAAGAAAATCAAGGCCCTCTAACCTTATGACGTGGTTCGGCTCGCTACGTCTGCTCACACCCACGACCAATGTCGCAGGCCACCGGGTCTGCTCTTGTGGTCCGTTCTCCGAACCGGAAGGTGATATAAAGTCCTTAGGTCATTCTTTCTCTTTTGGGGGGCTCGAATCCTATTTACGGCCCACTTCTCCAAAAACACTTGAATAGAATTAGAGAAAAATCACCAAGAACAGTCGAGGGATGGACGTTGGGCTTGTTTGTTCAGCCTTTGTTCATCCTATTAGAAAGAAAGAATGGGAAGGGGATAATCACCCAAATACCTACCCTTAAAATCCCACAATAATCAACCCATATCACATTTAAAACGTACAATCCATGAATCTTTACATTCCTCAAATGATTTATGATCATTGTGGATTTTTAGAAATGTGGAAAGAAAAAAAATTAAAAAAACTCTACCTTGATTTGGATCACTTGCATACGTAGATTGAAGTCGTGTCGCCATATTGATCCTTGTTCTCCCAATGTTTTTTTATTCATTTATGCTTAATTGAACCTCGACCTTCGATCCATTTTCATCGGCGAGAGTTCCTCCTCCCCATTTCCTTAGGGAAACTCTAGAGTTTTAGATGAATTATTCAGCATTATGAATTCTAACGATGGGACTTGTCCCCAATTAATGGAGGAAATGCATCAACGTGTTTCATCATTATTATTTCTCTTTAAAATAGCTTCATCTCATTCCTTCATTTATGAAAGGAGAACAGGTTTCTTCGTCGCTACATAATAGTGTCGCCATTCTGCAAAACGTTAAAAGGAAATAAAATAAAGTTCTTTTAGTTTATTTTATTCACCTTTAAAAAGTCCAAAAAATAACTTTTTCCCTCAACCCACGTCGGTCAAGGATAAGTCTTTCCTAAGGAGAAAATCTCATTAATAACTCAACTGTGGTCTTGAATTTTCAATCTAAGTTACTGTTTGTGAGTTATGAGGATTCAAAAATAAAATAATATTTTTATTTAAATTATTTTATTTATGGTTACATCCCAAAAACCAACTTTCACAGATGTCTTGAACCAGCTAGTGTTATGCTCTTCCTAAGGAAAGAATTCCCTCACGAGCTCAACAGTAGTCTCGGATTTTCAATCAGAGTTACCGTTCATTAGTTATAAGGAATTGAAAAATAAAATAATCTTATTTATTTATTTTATTTACAGTTATTCCACTTTTATGTTTTCTCATTAGAGACCAGTTCCAACTAAAATTAAGTCACTCCTAGGATAAACCCACATCTATGAACGCAATGGTGCCCTTGAATTTTTAATCTGGGAAACTATTTAAGATTTATTCCATTTTTTCAGGAAAACTGCTCACGCATACTATTTAAGACTTAACATTTTTTGAAGAATCATTATGGTCACTTAAGTCCTCAGAATCGCACGATGTATCAGTGCTTGATCTCGTAATTTTCCCAAGAACTTTCTAAAAATAGAACCAAGAAAATATGAACCATTGAATCACCCCCACCCTAAATATTTACATCCCTAAAAGACAAACCAAGGGATTCCCAAACAGATGAGGGTATGAGCACAAACCTGAGCCTCCCGCTCTCACGTTCTCTCTTAGATATTCTTATTCTACCACCAAACGCATACTAGAGGAATTTATTACCCACATAGGTTACTCTCTTATCAATCATTGATATCTACTATAAAATCCATAAAAGTTGCCCCGTCGTAAATGTCAAACTCTCCCCGATCAAATCTCCAGCGCGTAGAGGAATCCCAAGCCCTATACTAGACTCTTATCCTAGGTAGTTAGGAAGTGGGTCGACTTGGTGAGTTAGTCACTGATCACCTAGATTGTATCATGTCTCCTGGATTTATGTCGTAAACCCATCAAAAAATCCATCAATATCTATTCCCACTTCCTTCCTAGTACCCCTAGAAAGTAAAATAACAACCCATGAAACTAATTCATACAAGACTTCATCCATTTGTTATCTCAATAAGTACAGGAAACTTCAACCCATTCTATCATCCTTGGTGTCTACCATGATACCCACACACACACCCCAATGCATCTCACCAATCTAGGTGTCATTGCTACAACTATGCATCCTCTGAAAAGAACAATGTGCTTATCACCTTTCAAATGTCCATCAGGGATATTCCCTATGGAAAAATAAGCACATAAAGATTCACAAGTAGTTTCACCTATTTGTGGCTCCCTGACTCAGTTATGATTGGACGGGTAACAACCAGTGGCTACATATAAGTTACTTCATCCCCATCCATGATGGATAACAGTAATGAGGCCAACTTCTTTGTTTCCTCATTCAGAAACTACAAACTAGATCTCCTACTAAGAGCATATTCTACCATGTTCCCCTTACCAGAAGTATAGAATACTTCTAAGTCATAATCATGGAGGAACTTCATCCATCATCTTTGTCTCAAGTTTAAATCCTTCTGAGAGAAGATATACTTGAGAATCTTGTGGTTAGAATATACTGTAAACTGCTCTCCCATGGAGGTAGTGTCACCACATCATTAATGTAAATACTACCACTGCCAACTCAAGATCTGGGTAGTCGTCAAAATATATCTAAATTATTGAAAAGCCTATGAGCACCTTTCCATCCATGTGAAAGGCCTCCCCTTTTAACTAATTGATACATTCATCATACTTTTAGTAGTGGGTACTCGTTCTCCATGACCACTTAGTTAAAGGGTCAGTAATCCACACATAACCTCGAACATTGGGTATTACTAATACCTCCCTCTACAAGCCCCCTACCTACACCCTTAGCTCATGAATCTCTATGAAATCCATCCGATATACTGATGCTGATATCAATTCCATATCAGGGTATAGAATGACACAGAATTCCATCTCCCTATAGGGAGGTAATCCTAGAAACATCTTTTGTAAGGACGTTCTCGTACTCTTCCACTACTGTTGGAAACTAAAAACTTAAAAAATCCACTGCCACGTGGGTAAGGCTGTCCAACTCAAGTGTGATCAGTTGCACCATCCAATGCATGAGTTTATCCCATGATGCATGGGTTTCCTTTTTCACTGACTAAGGAAAAACCCATTCCAACACTGCAGACATACCACATCCTTTTACCTAAAATAGTCAATCTGACCATTAATTGTGGATGACCAGTCCATACCCAAACTAACATCGTAAGGCTTCGATGCTACCACAAGTGGTCACAACCAAAATACTTGCCTCAAGGGATATATCACACCGTTAGCATAAGTTTTATTATCGAGTCTCCTCTCATAGGTATCTCTAGATGTAAGGTTAAAGTCAATAGTTTAACTAGAAACTCTAGGTCTTGAGCAAGATTCCTTACAAGAAGGAATGATTAGCACCAGTTTCTATTAATACAGCAGCTAAGAGTAGACATAGACCATACCTCAAATCATTCCTAGAGTCCTTGGGTCATAATCCTTGTCAACATGAAGCTACCCCCTCCCCTTGTCCTTCAACTCCCTGAACCTGGTGTGGACAACTTTGGGGTGGTGGTTGTAACATTTTGAATTGTATACCACCTCCTAATACTCTCCAAACTCCTCTTCCACATATGTTTCCCTGTAGATTAATATGTTCCTATCACTGTCTATACCCCAGTGGCACATCCACCATTTCACTATCAGCACGATAGGTTAAACAATATATGGAGAGATGTCCCATGCCATCTTCTGAAATGCATTACCTCTTTCTAGGACAACTGGACTAATTCTATGAGCCTTGAGCTATATATCCCATGTCTTGGGATCTCTTCTAGGAACTTATAACGCATCCAAGTCTCTGAGACTGACATCAGCTTCTTGCTTTCCCACTACTAACATCCACTGGCTCTATCTACTCAACCAAAAAAAATTCAACTGTAAAGGTTCTCTCTATCACTCTATCATAAGTAGAAATGCATAGAGGAATATTGATGGCTCGGATATCCCTAAAAACATCTCTCTCAAAGGTTCAAGCCTTGAAGCATTGGTTGTATTGTATTCATCGAGTACCTGGAAAGGTTGGTACGCCTCAATGGATACTCATCTAATGACATGTCATCCTTCTGAAGTTGTAGAAGAACTTGGGGATGAATATCCCTTAGCTTTTATGGAAAGATACCCTTCTCTTAGAAAGGTTCTCAAGCTCTATCCATGTAAAAGTCACCTCATCATAAGATCGGGTAATCTAAGCCCCACCATCGCCCTGCTGATCCACATATAAGGCTCACTGATAGGACCTTCATCTGATCTAATGGTGTCCTGATATGATGAAAAACTTGGTCACCACCTCAATCCAGTCCTTAGCCACCTGTGAGTAGAGATTGCCTCGAAACTTGAGGGGTCACTGTCACTGAAACTCATGAGGTGTGCTCATCCCACACATCTCATTTGCTGGTACTACGAGTACCGTTTTCTACTCCTTAGTTGGTGGTATATCCAGTACACCACGTGGTGGTGTTGTCTCTAGTAGGAACCCATGTACCCATCTTTTCACCCCACATATCATCCTCATGATCACATAGTGGAATCCAGAATGGATGTCTACGTGGAAGCACCTTGAAACAAAAAAAAATATTCACCACGATCAATAGAGTATACCTGGTGAGTTGACTCAAGAAAGACATGGGAAACTAAACCCATTCCTATACGATTCATGTACCATCATTTTTTCCCACAACTAGTGTTTTTATGTACCGAGTAGAAAATAAAAATTCAGGGTCGTGTTGTATAGATATGTCTACTGCCACACCAACACTGGATTCCTTGGCCTAAAATCTGAACTCAAAACACTTAACATTGTTTCCCCAAACCAAACTCATAGGATTTATGTTCTTAAGTTAGAACCCACCTCCTCTAATACCACTATTTCACGACCTATCCCCCAGGGCCCATGTTGTAACTACCCCAAGAAAACCTCCGATAGGGTAGGGGCTGGTGACTAGCACCGAGTAGGAATATCACATAAATGGGAGGCATTTTCCTAAGAACATGTACACACGCACCCAACAGAAAGACACAGGGATGGAGAGTGAAAACACTAAGTAAAAAAAATTCATGCATACCACTACAACCCAACAAAAAATTAATACAAAAGAAAAGCAGTTAAGTACAATCGGTCCAAAATACAAGCCCACTAAAAGAAAAATAACTACAATTCCCGACCCGAAAACAAGGGTATTGATGCTATTATAGGAAGCTTCCAGAAACACCTCGGATCATCTTATCTCACAAGACACCGCCTAGTCTTGGTCCTAGACTTGCTCCATATAAGTCTCCACCAAAACATTTTTCATCTGAACAAGACACAACACATGCGGGAAAATCCCATGTAGGGGTGAGTAAAACAATACTTAGTAGGGGATCCCAAAAACCCCAAAGTAAAATACCACAAAGTAAAACACCACCAATAAGGTATAATCAGCTCAACAAAATTATATTTTATCAACACACATAACAAGAACATTCAAGGTATACTCGTAAATAATTCCAAGAAGCAACATATCATCCACTTCCAGCTATATGGTTTCGTGCATAGCATACTCGATTCCAGGAGATCTAACTCCTTAAGCTATCTGGTAGTAAACAGGTAGAGCAAGTCTACCAAAAGTATCTAAGAGAACATATGGTCTTGATACATCATCAAGGTTCCTGGAGATGTCTAGTCTCATTAAGACAAGAAGTCTTCGATATCATAGACAATCCTTCTTCATAGTATTCTTCTCAAGGAATGCTCATCTCAGGAGGACTCTTCTTTTGAGACATCAAGTCATTAGACGCAAAGAGGTCCCACTTCATTGGGCCCCACCCAAAGAGAACACACTGAGAACTACTCAAAGTACACTACTTCAGTTGTAAAACTAAACATCCTGTACTAATTAGGGACTCATCCTCGATTTTTCACTGATTTCTACTCGTTTGTCAGGCCACTGATGTCCACTTGTCTACTTCTTGTCTTTTGATCCACTAAGGTCCTCTCGACTACTGCTCGTCTGCCAGTCCACTAAGGTCCACTCAGCTACTCGTCTGATGGGCCATTGAGGTTCACTCAGCTACTCATCTAATGGGCCACTAATCTCTATTCAGTTACTCATCTCCTAGTCCACTAAGGTCTGTTCATCTACTCATCTTTTGGGCCACTAAGGTCCGCACAACTACTCGTCTACTAGGCCACTAAGGTCAGCTCACCTACTCATCTGATTCTGGGAGAATATACTCCTCAAATCACCAGTTCTAACTCAACCTATACGTAAACTAATTTGGAGTTTATAAAAGGACTGCTCTGTCATGAGGTTCCCAACGCCACAAATGGTTCGTCAATCAGACATACGGTTTGAAAGTTATGACTGTTTTACTGAAAAGGGGTCTGTTGGGTCTAGGTTTGGTCCGACCCAAGTCTGAACCAGATCCAACTCGGTCTTCTGGGCCCTGCCTGGACTGGATGGGTCATGGGTTTGTCCTGTTGGGCCACGGATCTAGCCCGCTGGGCTACAGCTAGGCCACCCTGGGCGGCCCGCCTCCTCCTGTCTGACCTGATGTGAGCGGGCCAACGTGCTCTAGTTGAGACACGTCTGGCATGCTATGTCTCCCTCCACCCCATGGCCACCATGGGGTCCACTGTCAAAGTCCAGGCAGAACATGGCGCGGCTCACCACACCCACTAACACACACATTTATCCATTTCAAATGTTCTGGATCACCGTCCGTAGCCAATACCACACCTCACCATCAGTGTGTGTTGCCTCCCACATGTGGTTGCCACCACGTGCCACCGCTGGCATCGGTAGTCTATTCCACTAGCCACCGAGTTCACTGCAGTGGTCCGTTTTCTGAAGGATGTTGGACTTTTTTATTAGGCCTTTGTTCGTCCCGTTATAAGGAAAGAATTGGAAGGGGATAATCACCCAAATATATACCCTTCAAATCCCACAATAATCTACCCATCCCACATTTAGCACGCACGATCTGTGAATTATTCCATTTGTTGAATGATTCACACTCTTTTTGGAGTTTTAGAAATGGGGAAAAAAGTAATTAAACAGACACCCTACCTTGAGTTGGATCGCTTGTAGACGTAGATTGAATTCGCATCACCACTTTAATCCTTATTCTACCAGTGTTTTTCGATTCTTCTTCACTTGATCGTACCACAACCTCTGATCTATTGTCACTATCTGGAGAGCCTCCTCCCCCTTTCCTTAGAGAAACTCTATATTTCCAAAGGAATTATCCAACGTTATGAATTATAACGCTAGACCATGTCCCCAATTAATGGAGGAAAATCATTAATATGTCTCAATGTTACTATTTAACTTTGAAATAGCGTCTCCATGATACTTCATTTATGAAGGGATAATGGGTTTCTTCGTCACTGTGATGAGTGATTTCATGCTGCAAAACGTTAAAAGTAAATAAAATAAACATCTTTTAGTTTATTTTAATATCCTTAAAAAAGTCTAAAAACTAACATTTACCCTCGATCTGTGTCGGCTTAGGTTTAGTCTTTATTAATGAGAACATCTTATTATGAACTAAACAGTGGTCTCATATTTTCAATCTGAGTTACTGTTTGTGAGTTATGAGGATTTGAAAATAAAATAATTTTTTTTATTTAAATTATTTTCTTACAGTTACATCCCAAAAACCATCTTTCATAGCTAGCCTGTACCGGCCGATGTTAGGCTCCACCTAAGGAAATCATGCCCTTATGAGCTCAACGGTGGTCTTATATTTTAAATATGAGTTACCATTAAATAGTTATAAGGGATTGAAAAATAAAATAATATTATTTAATTATTTTATTTATGGTTTTTCCACTTTTGGGTTTTCTCAATGGAGACCTACTCCGACTAAAATTAAGTCATTCCTAGGATAAAACCACTATTATGAATGCAACAGTGCCCTTGGATTTATGATCCAGGAACCATTTTAAGAGTTATTCCATTTTTTTATAAAAATTGCTTACACGTTCTATTTAAGAACGGATCATTTCGTGCACTTTGTTCCTCATAATTTCACTCTATCTCAGTGCCTGGTCTTATAATTTTTCCAAGAATTTTCTAAAAATAGAACCAGGAAAATCCGAGCCATTACAGGGAATCATTGGGAACTCATAGTGTCCATACCACATTTTAAAGAAAGTATTGGAAATATATTCCTTCTTCACCTTTAATTGGGGATATCCCAATCGAAGATCCACCTTAGATAAATAATTGGCCCTAAATAGTTGATCTAAAAAACATATATCTGTCAAATGGGATACATGTTCTTTATCAAGATTTTGTTGAGATTATGATAATCAATGAAGAGATGCATTAATTAATTCATCTTTCTTCTTGGTGAATGGGACTATCACACCCCACAGTGAAGCACTCAATCCATTGAAACCATTTTCCAAATTCTCCTACAACTAATTCTTTATTTATTTCATCTCATTGGTTTCCATTACATAATGAGTCTTCCATGTAGCTAAAGATCCAAGTATAAGACCAATTGTGAACATAAAATCTCTATTAGGAGGAAGACCATGAAATTTTTTGTGGAATACATCAGTGTAGTACTTCACAGTTAAAATGTATTTGAGCATTATTCTCTCTACTGTATCAATCATTTGAGATAGATATGATTTCTCATAAGAAAATAATATCTACAATTGAGAGGATGATTCTAATAGAGATTCATCTTCCTCCATAAACTTCTACATAATTGGGGGATTCCATGGGATGTGAAGAGTGATATCCTATTCCCAGTAATTAACATTATCTTTGTATAAAGATAATCAATCCATGTCCAATATAGAATCAAACTCCACCAAAGTAAGTAAGATGATATTTTTTGGGGTTTTAGTTCACATTCATTGACTAGGGAGGAGTTTTATACTTTATATGCAATAATTTCTCCATTTTCTATTCTCATAGATAACTCAACATTTATATTTTGAGGTAACGTTTTAATAGTTATAATAATCTTACAATATATGAAAGAATTTTTAGAACCATAATCAAATAGTATTTTATCTATTCTTGAAGGAATAACTAGCCTATATTTCACCACATCATATTCAAGCTCCGCCTCAATAGTAGTGATAACATATTCCCTTCCTTTATTCCTTATGTGGTTGTTGTTGTTGATTGTCACTAACAACCCTTGGCTTATTGAATTGGCTCTCATTATGACCATGTTACATGAAGTTGAAACACTATACTATAGGTTGAGTGTTGATCTTTAAATTCCTTTTTTCTTCCACAACAGTATGCTTCTTTAAATCCCTTCCACAATAATTATACTAATTCCCGTCTCTTCTAAATTTGTAAACATCTCATATGTCCCAATAGATAGATCTTCCTTTTTCTTCGATCTGAGGAACTCCCTCTCCATCTTAATATGGGGAGTTCGGTAAAATTATTTATGGAGAAAATATTTTATTGAATACTTATCAATCAATGTAATAAATTTCTTCCTTATAATTTGTGTTTTTTATCAGTGTCCACCATTGATTAGCTTCCCCATAAAAATGATAGACTTCCAGAATGAAATTATATTCTTCTAAGAATTAGATAACATATATTATCTATTAAATGGAGTTAATACATTTTTAATGATGAGGGGATCATAAGATCCTCTAAATATGGGAGGACTTTTTCCTATAAAATATTCTATCGTAACCTGCGCTTTCTTAGGATAAGGATAGAGTTTTGCATGATTCATATTATTATTCATAAATTTATAGAGTTGAGCAAGTACTTTCATGATATTATGATCTCCTATTCCCATATGATTTGGAATTTCATTAGAGAAATCATCACATTTTCTATCACATTGGTTGTTGTCACGATTTCTTATTTTTCCCACCATTATGTAAATAATGATAATAAAATGCAATTAGGTTTCATTAATACTTATCTAATGAGAATATAAAAATGAAACCATAAACTTAGATGTAATAATATATAAATTAAAAGTATATTCAAATATATTATTCCCTATGTTTTGATATAGGTTATCCATGGTGATAGAATTCTTCCTAGGGTTCTTCCTAAATATTTTTATCCCTAATCCTCAAATATAACTATTCCTTAATATAATACCAACTATATATACCCTATCCTTTTTCACATAATATTACATGGTTTTAATCATAATTATTAATAAAATAATAACCAAGGATCTAAATTCTAGTTTCTTTGTGATAGAAGGAACATAAAATTGATTGCATGGAACTCGAATAAAACACCTTTTTATTAATATTTCATAATTATCTCCTAACTTACATTGATATCCTATAACTTCAAAGGGTAACTTGGGGAATACATAGACAAATGGTATGAGCTAAATATCTTAGTAAGGTAATAAAAATAGGAATGAATCATGTCATGTGAGTTAGATATAATAACATGATAACATAAAAAGCGTGAATCATAAAAAAAAGGTAAGAATAACATATAGAAAATGGAATCATAAGATAATTTAAATATTTGAAGGTTATAGAAACATATAACATAACATAAACATGATTCAAGGCAAAATTCAAAGACTATATCAGTTGGTGGAAAACACCCATAATGGATTAGGTTTTGTCCCTAATCCCCTACATAAAGTCTCATGAGAAAAACATTGACTAATTAATTAAATTTATATCTGGTTTCACCCATCATAACATATTTATGAATATATGTGACACATAAAAATAAAATATAAGGACTAAACATAATGGTTACACATGGAAAGAAATGGGTATCGTAATCATGTCATATGGAAAAACCAAAGGGTATAAAACAATGTTATACTTGAAATAAGGGATTTAATACAATCATGGAAATTAATAGAGGAAAATTATTAATATATCATGAATAATTAAGTACCATTGAATTGAAAAAAATGAAAAAAAAAGTGGTTATATAAAATTAGAAATCTGACACTTCAGTTTGGTTTTAGGGAAAATGACTAAAGAGTATTAAAAGAGGATAAAATTGTAATTTTTTAATTAAAAAAATGAACTAAAATGTTTTTCCATGATAAAATAATTAATATTATAAAAATATTTTGGTATTTAAACAGTTTATTTATTTGTTACTTCAAGATGGGTAGGAAACAGAGAAGTTCCCTTTAATTAGGCATGCTTGTTGAGAGGAATTGAGAAGGGAGCCTTTTAAAACTAGTATTTTAACATCAAATAAATATGATATGTGCAATAAAACCATGTGTGAAACAAATAACTAGAATATAGGGGATGTATATAAGAACAAATAAGAAGTGAATTGGGTTAAATAGAGATAAAGAGTAAGCCTAAGAAAACTGTAGGTTCGAAGGGATCTCTTACCTTATGTATGAATTCATTTTTCACTTGGACTTGATGTCTAATATAATCATATTAGATTCATTAATAATTTAATTTATAACCTATTAAACTTATATTTTATTTATTATAATTTTATTAAGTAAATTTATAGCCATTTTGATGAGTTATAAAGTTTAAATTTTTCATTTCAGGAGTGTTCATTTTCATGGTTTCATGGTCGGTATACTTGTTTATAATTATGGAAGTTATTGTAAAATTATAATATTAATATAGAAGTGAAATAAAATGGTATTAATAGACTTAAATAATTTTAAATGGTTCAATTTATCATTATTTTCTAGTTTTAATCTGATTATTTTAAATAAAATTTTAATGATAATGTTTTAGTTTATTTTGGCAGTTTTTTCGACCATCATGAACTAGTTTTATTTTATTTAACATTATTTATATATATTATTTCCATAACATGAATAAAGATATAATATATATATATATATATATTAAAATCTTATTTCACCACAATAAGGATTTTATGACCATCCTTGAAGGAAATATTGAAAAATAAAAACTCATTATCCATGGAGATGGTAATCCACCATAATTAGGACAGTGGTTTAGTTTCTTTGAATAAAATAAGATGAGAAAATAGGTGTAATGAATATATACCATAAGAAATATAAAATTATATTATATAAATGATACTTGAGTTATTACAATTTGATGTATGGAGGATGTTAGGAGAAGGTAGAAGAAGAAATGAAATTAAAAGAGATGATTTGATAAATTTACCTCTTGAATATCACCTCATAGAAAGACCCCATAAGGAACAAGGAATTGGTATTTTTTTCGTCTAGAAGATCTTGTATGTGTGGAATGGGGTTGGTAAGGTAATTGGGAAGAATATTGAGAAGATAAAAAACTTATAAGGTGTGAGGAGAAGGGTTGGTGAGGGTGGTATTCATAGGGGTAGGAGAGGTGTGTTCTTTATTATTATATTTATTAGTTTATTATTTTGGCTCAATACTATATATAGTTTTTATTACTATTACTAAATGTAATAAATAATGAATGAGGGATTTTGATAATGGGTTCATACATCATCCATGAATCAAAAATTCATCTATTAAGCTTATAACGTTAAATACCATAAATTATCATACGCCAATATTCACCAAAAATTCAATTTTTTTAGAAAAATCCCAAAAATTAACCAAAATAATTTTTCAAAATGTAGAGTTCAAAAATGAAATCAATTTTTTGAAAATAATTTTGTTTATATACATAATATTTAACTTTTAAATAAAATCATTATTTATTAGAAAAATGCCAATTTTAATTTTATAATTGTTTTTTTGACCCTTTAAAAATAATTAATGTCACATAAAATTATCTTATAATTATAATATAAAATAATTTTAATTTTTGGAAGTAAATTTTGTTTTAAATTATTATATAATTTATAAAATTGTAAATAATAATTTACAGTTTACAAAAATACCAACACATAATTTACTATTTTAAAAACATTTATTTAAAAATACCATGATATAAATATATCATATTTTCATTTATAAGATACCTAAATTTTATTTTATATATTCATAGGTGAGGTTACTATTCTAAATTCCATATTACTAATCGCAATGGTCATATTATGATTCCAATGTTTAGGTTACTAGTCCAACGATATAGGTTCCTTAATATCTCTTATTTCATTTAGTCTTAATTAAATTCTATTTTCTTTTAAGGTTATATGTATAATTTAATCTTAAAAATATTATTAAAATTATGTTTTATTTATATATCATTGACTGTGAGTGCGGTCATTCTAGTGGATTGAGAAGACCCAAATTTTCCTATTCTTGTTATCTTATAATCTATTTATTATCCCACTATAATATTTTTTATTATTATTCTTTTATTAGATAATGAATAATTATTAATTTATGAGATTAATGTTTTTATTGGGTTTTATTTATTTTTTATGACATAATTTTATGAAAGAAATTCCATTGATAAAATTCATGTTCATTACTATTCTAGTTAATGGTTGGAGCCTAAAGGAACCGTGTTAATGTTGAATGCAATAAAAAATGAAATGATTTTCCTCCTGAGAAACTACATGTTATTAGACATAGAATTTTAAATTTTGTAGATATAATCACACAAAATTATCATTCTATGAATCATGATGTTCATCTAAACTAGAAAAGTTTGGAACAAATTTCCTCAGATTATTTAATGAGGAAATATCCACCTTTTTTTGTTGTTTTGATGATATACTAGTCTCTGAGAAATGGATTAGTACCATTTAAATGATATTTTATGTTCTCCAATGTTTTAATAATGAAAAAATCATTTATTCCATCTATAATTTTGTAGGATAATTGGATTAATGGTTAACTCTTATCAAGAATAAATGACAACATAATAAAATTGAATCCAAGGAGTTGTAAGATTTTAAGATCTTATTTTTCAATAAGTACTTCCCATGTATTTTTTTAAAAAAAAAATTGGGTACAACCATTATTTGGGAACCCATGAGGAAAATTTTACCAAACTAGTGAGATACACATCTAGTATTATCATCCAACCTAAATGTAATGTTCATCGATTCTTCAGTGTCTTTAAACAAATTCATAGAAGGGTGATATAAATCAAGGAATTCAATAGCTATGAATAAATCATTAATTGTGCTATCAAGGTGTAAATTGAAATTATATTGACCCATAAATCCCATGGATTTGATAATAAAATAAAGATGTAATTTAAGGGAAACTCTAAAAATCATGGAGTGGAGAAGATGAGTTTTCCTTCATGCTTGAAGTGTCGATAGAAACATGGAGGAAAGTTTCTTAAAGGGAATACTAAATGTTCAAATTATTTAATGTAATTTTATAGAGAAGCTAAATGTTTATGTGATTTTAATAAGTTAACTAATGATATGAATAAAGAGAAAGATCCACAAAATGGACCTCCCATGATTCAGTGTTTCAAATGAAAGGAGTTTGGGCATTATTCTAACAAGTTCCCAAATCTGAGGATTTACAACAATGATCAATGTCAACAAAAATTTAATAATACATATAATGGGAAATCTCATTAGATCTATTTTCTATATGATGTGTTCAATAATAACATCATGAAATTTAAACTTACCATCCACTCTAGAACTATTAATGTGTAATTTTACCTTAGATCTACCCACACTTATATCTGATGAATTTGATAACATTATAAAAATACAACCTTAATGATTATATGTTGAATTGATATTTAAATCTCAAAATGGAATGATGTTTGTATCACTTGCATATTATTTCTCCCAAGTTGAATTTTGTGGGAATATGCATCCTGAAAATATTTTCATTCTTACATTGGTTTAATTTGATGTTATCATTAGAATAGATTGTATTTATCTACATAAATCCTACATAAATTGTTGAGGATAGGAATTGTAATTGTATATTCAAAACCAACCTATGATCACTTATTATTGAGATTATAAATATTAAATTTTAATGGAAATTAAATCTATTATAAGGTTTTTGATTCCTATTAAAAAGGGTCATTTTCAAAAATGGAAGGGAGAAAATAATCATTCATTGTTTGAGTATTATAATTGAGTTTTATAATTTTTTTATGGAATATTTTCTTATTATTCAATAAAATCTTTATTATGAGTTCTAAATATAACTTGTACCAAGTGCTACACTTATTTCAAGGAATCCTTATAAAACAAACCCGAATGAGTTTCAAGAATTAAAAAAGAAACTCTAGGAGAATTTGGATAAGGGATTCATTCGAAAACTTATGTCACTATGGGGTGAACATGTTCAATTTTTTTAAAGAAATATGGGTCTATTAGACTTTCAATTGACTATTGAGAATTGAACAAGATCATTATCAATAACATGAATCCTTGGCCTTGTATCGATAACATGTTTGATCAGCTACATAGAGCTCAATACTTTTCCAATATGGACATTCTTCCTATATATAATCAATTAAGGTTCAAGAAGGATTATATAATTAATTCAACATTATAAAAATGTTTTGGACACTATGATTATATATTAATTCCATTTGGTATTACTAATACCACAACTATCTTAATGGATTTAATTAATAGAGTCTTCATATATTACATTGATTGGTTTGTGGTATTATTTATAAAATACATTCTTATTTATTCAAATAGAAAGGAAGAGAATGAATATCTCTTTAGAATTGTAATGAAAACTATAATAAAGGAGAATCATTATGGAAATTTTAAAAATTATAACTCTTGGATACAAAGGGTTTCATTTTTTGTTATATAATCTCAAGAGAGTATATATATATGTGGACCCATCAATGATAGAATTTATTGAATGTTGACCAAGACCATCCACTATGATTGAAGTCTGGTGAATTTTTTGGATAGGATGGATATTATTAATTATTTTTGGATAATTTATAATTAAAATCTAATATAATCAATATGTTAAATAATATGTGATATATGCTCCTTTTGACAGGTGAATGTGAGGAAAATTCCATTAAACAAAAGAAAATATTAGTCAGCACACCCCTGCTTAAATTAATCATTATAGGATAAGGGTTTGTAATCTATAGTGATGAATATAAGAAGATGTTTGGGTGTTTTCTTATAAAAAATAACATGGTAATATGTTATGTCTCACAAAAATTGGATTTTCAAGAGAAAAATTACTAAAATCATTATTTGGAGTTAACTATGGTAATTTTCTCATTAATGATATAAAGGAATTATCTTGACCATGGACAATGTGATATATATAATGATTAAAATATTAATGTATATATTCAAATATAAGTAGGTGAACATGTTCCATATAAGATGGTTATATATGATTAATGATTATGATTTCTCAATACATTACCACCCTAGGAAAGTGAATAAGTTAGCCTATGTTTTGATTCAAAAGTATTATGCTAGATTATCCATGATTTGGGTCACAAAATATCCAATATTTCTATATTTTAAAAATATAGATATTGAAATTCTGAGGGAAGGGGGGAAATTAAATCATTATAAATGAGTGTTCAACCATCTATACATGTAAATATTAAAAAGGCACTGAAGAAAGGTATAGAGTTTTAGAAGAAGGTGAGAAATGTTCCTAAGGTTATCCTTGATTGTGATGAAAAGATAAGGTTCGGGAACTGTGTATGTGCTCCATCAATACCATATTTGAGGAATTTTTTGTTAGATGAACCTTATAGTTCTTCATTCTCTATTCATTATATATGTATGGAGACATATAGAGATTTTAAAAATTATTCTTGGTGGGATGGCATGAAGAGAGATATCATAGAGGTTGTATCTCAGAAATTTTTGTGTCATCAAGTTAAGGATGAGAGAAAAAATCCTAAGGGGGTGTTACCAAAACTTATCATACTATAATGTAAATGTGAATAAATCCCCGTGTATTTTTTTATTGTACTCCCCAAAACATATAAAAGGAATAATCTTATATGGTTTATATTCATTCTCCATACAAAGTCATTACACTTCATCGTAATCATAGAATACATCTCTCTTTATCATATTTCTAGAGTATACATTAATGATATTGTATGGTTGTTTGAATTAACACATTCCATTGTATCTAATCAGGATCCAATATTTATCACAATGTTATGGTGATTTATACAACATTATTTGATATAGAATTGAGTTTCATCACCACATATCATAATCATAAATTTGGTTAGAGTGAGAGAAAAATTCAAATCCTAGAGGATGTGTTGAGGTATTTTTTATCGATTTCAAAGGTAGTTGATATCATCACCATACTCTAGTTTAATTTTTATACAAAAATATATTTCACTTGATCATTTAGATGGTTTGTTATGAATTGCATTAAAACATCATGTTACTTGTATTTGGTATTCCTTAACCCTTGTTTTGATCTCCTTTATATAGCATCTCATTTTGGACTCATTCTTGGGGAATTTAGTGAATTTTGGAATCTCTCTAGGCTATGAATAGTCGGCACATGGTTAGGGGAAAATGTGTGGTTTGGAATAGAACAACACGAGCATTTTTGAGAGCCCCTAGAAGGGGGTGCATGGTCAAGGAGCATTGTTTATCTAACCATGTGGTTACCCATCCAAACTATGCACCACAAGGATAGATAGAAACAAATGGTTTGTACATAGTTAATTTAAATGTGTGTCCAAACCATGCACCCCAAAAATAAGTCCAATAGGGTAGTATGGTTAGGGAACATAGTTTTTATAAACATGTAGCTATCTCTAGGAAACAATGGGAATGGTTTTTAATTCTTCCAAATTTAATTTTAAAAATACTAAAACCACTATTTAAGATGATAATCACTTTCATTCTACCCTAATATTATTTTTTCTTCCTTACAGCCACTCGAGATATAATTTTAGAACCTCCAAACTCCTCCTTTGGTGAATCAAAGTAATGGTGGAAGATATGATCCCTCACTGGTAAGTAGATATCCTATTGTTCATTTTTTGTTGAATTTACCTTGTATACTCCTTATAGAATGGTATATAATAATCTTATTGATGGATATAAACTTTGTTTCATTGGATGTAATGTAAAGACCCGTAAAATTCAAGGGAAATTTTTTTTCTTAATTTTCTTTAGAATTTTACAAGAGCGCGGTTTCAGACAGCACCTGATTCCGAGGCCCGGAGTGCCCGGAATTAATTTCCGAAGTTTGGCTCGGGTACGTTCAGTGAACGAACGAGCGGGAATTCCTAACTTTTGATCCGGTGCTCGGAATTGAAATCTGAGGGCACCGATGAACTCGCAGCGCCGATATTTGCTTAAGAGGACTTTTCCCGAAGGTGCGTTTGCTGAGGAGGAGTTGTTAAAAAAAAAGGGGGAGTTAAATGTGAAGTAATAAAATTGTGTTACAATTTTATTTCATTTTCTAAGTTGTTAACCTATGTGTGGAAGTTGGGTGGGACCTTCTTGTTGTTAACTACCCTTGAGAGAATAAAGGTGGGGTGGGGCCCACACGAGCCCAACCCCTCACCTTCCCTAACTCGTCTAAACCCCCCACTTAAGATGTGTAACTCATCTTAACCTTTAAACTTCCATTTAATTGGGTGACTTTCCCTCTCCTCACTTTAATCTTGCCAACACACTAATCCAATTAATGGAATTTAGTTTTTGAATTTTGAACTCATAGAATGACTTAATAAAATAAGATTAGCTTATTTTATTTTTGGGGGTTAGATTGGTTGTGTTGAGGATTGGAGGAGAGAGCTCTAAGTCTCTTGAAGAACTTCATCTTCTCCGGCGAAGAACGTCTTCATCCTCAACGAAGAACGACAACACTTCGTCAAGGATCATCGACTCGGCGACCCGGTATCTTCGGACCTCTTCTTTCTCCTCGGACCTTCTTCGTCGGCAAATGAAGATCCGCCAACGTCGTGTCTCTTCGGGCATATCTCTTCGTCAACGGATTTGACGAACGACGACCGCGACGCCCGACCTCCGCGACGTCGTCTTCCGCGGAACGTAGACGAATCTTCGAATCTTAAACCCCAGGTAGGGGTTGTCGTTTTCTTTTGGTTTCCTTATTTTATTCTTGATCGTGATTTTATCAAGACTAACGTGTGACTTGATTTATTTTAAGTTGCGTTATTATTTTAACGTGAGGGGGGGCCGGACCGCACGAACACGGCCGAACCCCCCTCCATCGTTCTTGTTTTATTCATGCGGGTGGAAGCAAGTGGCGTGGTGCTGTCGCACCACGCGGATGATCGTGCTTATAATTTACGCAACGTCGTCGCGCTACGCCGAGGAGAATCTTCAAGAACGCGACGCCGTCGCGCCGCGTTGGAAGGAATCATGGTACGGCGAAGGGGCGCGGTGTCGTCGCACCGCGCCGGACGACGAACACCGCGGCCGGTTCCGGGCCGCAGCGGGACGAGGAGACCGCGGCCGGTTCCGGGCCGCGGCGGAAGAGAAAACCGGCGGCCGGGCCGCCGGCGTCGGAAGCCGAAGGGGGAACCGGAAATTACCGGTTCCGTTGGAGAAAACCGGCCGGCCAGCTGGCCGGCCGGAAGGCATTAAACCGGGGAAATTAATTCCCCGGCCAGCCTGTAAAACCCCTCTCTTTAAGAGGGGGGGCGGTTCCATGTAAGGGGGGGGGGGCAACAGCCCCCCGGTTCTTTTTTTTAAATCGGCCCCCATGTGGGGGCCGTTTGTTGCAAAGGCACGGCACAAGGCCGTGCCGCCTTGTCAAAATCGCGGGGCTTAGCCCCCGCGTGCGCCGCCACCTCGCGGCGCCAGGCCGCCGCGGCCCGCCGCGCCGCCGCGCCGCCGCGCCGCCACCCGCCGCCGCCGTCCGCCGGCCTCCGCCGCCGCCCTCCGCCGCCGTCCGCCGCCGCCGGCCGCCGCCGCCGGCCACCGCGCCGCCCAGGGGGGGGTCGGGCCGGGTCGGCCCGGACCCGGACCCCCCGTTTCGAACCAGAATTGGTTTTTGGCTCATAACTTGAGCCTCGGACCTCCTAATGACGAACCGTCTGCGGCAACGCGATCCTTGGATCGAGACGGTCGTTTCGGTATATCGCACTCAATGTTTCGGTTTACTTTGAGTTCGGCCGGGTTGGTTCGTTCACGAAACCAACCGGGCCTTCGGAGCGGAAACGCACATATCTTGAGCTACGGACGTCCGATTGACGTGTCGTCAGTCGCGTAGTGTTCCTCTTAGTGAGACGGATCTTTTGGCATACTCCGCCCGAGGTTTGGACGTAGGTGGAGTACGGTCGGGTTGGTTTTGCCTTAAAAACCAACCGGGCCCCGGAGACGAAAATGCCAATAACTCTCAGACCGGGCGTCCGATCGACGCGCCGTCTGTTGCGTTGAGTTCCTGTTGACGATACGGAACTTTTGGATACATCAACTCTGGTCTTTGTGACAGTTGATGTATCAGCCTCTCGGCTCGTGGAGCGGACCCTCCGAACGAGCTTGCTTTGTGCGGGAACCCTAGTGCTGGCTGCGACTGTTCTACTGCTACGACTGCTACTGTGACTGCGACGACGACAGTACAGAGATCCTGTGTGGATTCGACGACGACAGTACAGAGATCCTGTGTGGATTCGACGACGACGACTACAGCACTCAGCGATCCTACGTGGATCAGTGCTACAGGTTCTGTGTGAGCCTGATCCTGTGTGGGTCCTTGTGCTCAGCGGTTCTGTGTGAGCCAGCGCCTACAGGTTCTGTGTGAGCCCGATCCTGTGTGGGTCTTCTGCGGGGGTTAGTTACCTATCGATCCTTCGTGGGTCCGACGACTTAGATGGATCAGTGATCATCTTTATCGTCCTTGAAGAAGTATACCTGTGTGAGCTGAATCCTGTTGTTTTCCTGTGTGGATTGTGTTGTGCAATCCTGTGTGGATTATGTTTTGCTTTCCTATGTGGAATACGTATACTTTCCTGCGTGGACTGAGTTGTACTTGGGCTCGGAGGTTGGAGCGTATTTGAATTGATGACTTAGGTATATGTATGGGCATATACCTAAGCAGTGTCGGTTGTTACTTCGTGATTGTACTTTTCTTCGTGATTTATCCTTTGTGGATTTGAGAGACCTTCAGGGGTCTCGGGGTCCCTACTGAGTAGCTTATACTCACCCCTGCACGGGCTTTGCCCGCACAACGTTGTGTTGGTTGCAGACGACGGACAGCGTTGACCTTAGCTGAGGCTTGCAGAGCGGGACGGTACCCGGAGGTGGACCACTGGGCGGGACGTGCTCGGAGCGGACGGCGGGACCCGTGGAGCAGAGGAGCTATCTGTACCCACCCTTCAGGTGGGATTTCCAGTGGACAGCTCGGAGTAGCGGCTTTTACTTTTCAGTTGCTGTTTTTCCCTTTTCGAGTTGTACTTTACTTTCAGTTTGGGTTTGTATACTGGCCCATTTACTTTTCCGCACTTTCAGTTGTACTCTGTTTGCTTAGTGTTTACTTTCCGCTTGTTTACTCTGTGGTGTGTGTTTACTTTTCAAAGGCAATGCCTTCCCTTTTTACCGGGATTTACGCCTTGGTGCTAGTCGCCAGCCCCTGGCCTATGGAAGGCGGGCTTGGGGTAGTCACGGCACGGACCCCGAGGGCGGGTCGTGACAAATTGGTATCAGAGGAGTTCGGTTCTACCGCGAACTCTGATCTTTTCTATGTGAAGCAATAATGTTTAGCGTATTGAGTGTGGTTATCAGTCTAGGGAGTCCAGTGTTGGTGCGGCGGCCGACGTATCCATACACCAGGACCCTGACATCTGATTTCCGACTTAATTGCGTGTGTGTTTCAAAGTTTTCTTTGTGATTACTTATATCAGCTCACCAGGTATACTGTTCTAACCGTGGCACACCTGTTTCCTTTTCAGGATGGCCCCACGACGGCAGCCAGCTAGGGTTCTGAGAGTCGAGCGAGACGACAGCCCACCGAGCGACGAGGCCTCGGTGCAGGGCCCTTTTCCAGTAGTGGCACCGGCGGTAGCTTTACCCGCCGAGCCCCCGATGCTTCCAGCAGCAGCCGCTGACGATGCACGTCGCCTCAGCGCACTGCATGAGTTTCAGCGCCAGCGACCGCCCAGGTTTCGCGGGGAGACGGATCCCCAGGCAGCAGAGGACTGGCTGGAGGCAGTAGTTCGAGTGTTTAGGCTAGTGAGGACACCAGCAGACCTCATGGTGATCCTCGCTGCGAGCCTACTACACGCAGCAGCAGGACGATGGTGGAGCCTGATGCTCCAGGTGCACGATGAGGCATCTCTTCTTTGGACGGACTTTGAGAGCCTCTTCCACTCTGAGTTCGTCCCGGCCACCCTCCGAGCGGTGCGCATCCAGGAGCTTCTACAGCTGCGGCAGGGTAGCATGACGGTCGCTCAGTACTCGGCGAGATTTACCGATCTCTCGCGCTACTCGACCGACATGGTACGGGACCCATTCTTCCGGGCCCGGACCTTCGAGAAGGGTTTGAGACACGAGATCAGGGCATCGCTGATCTCCCTCAGCATACCGACTCAGACAGGAGTACTGGAGCGGGCCCTTCTGATCGAGAGCTTCCTTGCTGAGTCTACACCAGCACAGCGACCCACCGCAGGGCGGCACGTGGCAGAGTCATCTGCAGCAGGCAGTCGACGGATGACTCAGGGGTCCAGACAGACCAGACCTTCGGGCCGACGACCTCAGGGCACTGGCTCAGCAGTGCGGGGCACACAGCGCGGAGCCAGTCTTCCGAGGGGCAGACAGTGCTACTCGTGCGGCGGGCAGGGCCACATGGCTCGCGACTGCCCGACCCGCCGTGCCGAGGAGCAGCAGTCAGTTGATGGACCACCGAGGCAGAGGCAGAGGGTCGACCGTGGCGGTCCACAGGGAGGAGGTGGACGAGGCAGAGGAGCTAGACGAGCAGCTGGTGGTGGCCGATGCTTTGAGGCTCTACCACCACCACCACCAGGAGGTCCACCCCGACCACAGGGAGCTGGCGGGCAGCGACAGGCACAGCTCCAGGCAGCAGAGGCCTACGACCACGGCGCACCTGAGATGATTCGAGGTACTATCTGTGTCTATTCCACCCTTGCTGCAGTTCTTATAGACACAGGAGCGAGTCACTCTTTCATAGCCGCTGCCCTTGTTCGGAGCTCGGAGATTCCGACAGAGCCGTTGGCTCGATCCTTACGGCTAGAGACTCCTACGGGAGCAGACTCGACGATTACGCACTGGTGCCGGCAGTGTGAGCTTACTCTAGGAGGCGAGAGCTTCGGCTGGGATCTTCTTGTAGCAGCGTCGAGGCCTTACGACGTCATCTTGGGCATGGATTGGCTGTCTACGGTCCATGCACAGATTGACTGTTTTAGGCGCAAGGTGCGATGTGTACGCACCGACGGGAGCAGGTTCACCTTCACCGGCGAGAAGGGAGCCTTAGCAGCACAGGATGGACTTCCGCGGAGGAGAGGACATCCCATCACTCATCAGTTGGCTAGCCTTATCCTTGGAGCAGTTGACGTGCGGAGTCCTGGTTTTCCTGCAGTGGTGGATCAGTTTGCGGACGTTTTTCCCGACGATGTTCCAGGGCTACCTCCTCGCAGAGAGGTAGACTTTTATATTGACTTGTACCCCGGGACAGCCCCGATATCCACTCCAGCATATCGGATGGCCCCCGCCGAGCTTCGAGAGCTACGGGTACAGTTGGAGGACTTGCAGGGCAAGGGGTTCATCCGACCCAGTGTTTCACCCTGGGCTTCCCCGATATTGTTCGCCAAGAAGGCGGACGGGAGCTTGCGACTTTGTGTTGACTATCGTCGCCTGAACCAGGTGACAGTGAGGAACAAGTATCCGCTACCGAGGATTGATGACCTCTTTGATCAGCTCAAGGGAGCACGGTGGTTCTCGAAGATAGACCTCAGGTCAGGCTATCATCAGCTCAGAGTCAGAGACGAGGATGTGCAGAAGACGGCCTTCAGATGTCGGTATGGCCACTATGAGTTCTTGGTTATGCCCTTCGGTGTAACCAATGCTCCAGCAGTGTTCATGGCTCTCATGAACAGGATCTTTCAGCCATACCTCGATCGGTTTGTCGTGGTCTTCATCGACGACATTCTGATTTACTCTACGACAGAGGAGGAGCACACCTATCACTTGCGAGTTGTTCTTGACACACTCCGAGAGCACCAGCTTTATGGTAAGCTCTCGAAGTGCCAGTTCTGGATACGTGAGGTCCACTTTTTGGGACACGTTATCTCTGAGGCGGGAGTTGCAGTGGATTCCGCGAAGATTGAGGCTGTGTTAGCATGGGAGCCACCCAGGAGCGTGACTGAGGTTCGGAGTTTCTTGGGACTAGCTGGATACTATCGGAGATTTGTGCCGAACTTCTCCAGAGTTGCGGCATCACTCACAGCCTTGACGAAGAAGGGGAAACCCTTCGTATGGATAGACAGTTGTCAGCAGAGCTTCCAGGAGCTGAGACAGAGATTGACTAGCGCACCTATCTTGAGGTTGCCTGAGGAGGGAGTAGGGTACGTAGTCTACTGCGATGCATCAGGGACGGGACTCGGATGTGTTCTGATGCAGGAGCGGGCAGTGATCGCCTATGGATCACGAAAGTTGAGGCCGCATGAGCAGAACTACGCTACCCATGACCTGGAGTTAGCAGCAGTGGTCTTCGCTCTGAAGACATGGCGACACTATCTGATGGGCGAGCGCTTTACAGTCTTTTCCGATCATCAGAGTCTCAGGTATATCTTCTCGCAGAAGGACCTGAACCTGAGACAGCGACGATGGCTCGAGTTCCTCCAGGACTATGACTTTGAGATAGTCTATACTCCTGGGAAGGGGAACGTAGTAGCCGATGCCCTCAGCAGGAGGACGGGCATTCAGCTACTTGAGGAGGCGACGGAGCAGCTAGCCTCTTTGCAGATATCCTTCGTGGATAGTGATGGAACAACCTTTCTTCAGTCTCTCACAGTCACTCCTCCACTACTGCAGCGGGTCAGGGAGGCACAGCGCGGGGACGCTAACTGTGAGACACGGCGTGCACAGATATCCTCGGGACAGGCACCTGATGGTTTCTCCCTTGGAACAGAGCACGACATCCTTTTCAGAGGACGTACCATGGTACCAGTCGCATTGCGAGAGGAAGTGCTGAGAGAGTTTCACACTTCTCCTTTGGCGGTACATCCTAGAGTGGCGAAGATGTATCAGGACCTCAGACGACAGCATTGGTGGCCGGGCATGAAGAAGGCTGTAGCAGAGTTCGTTTCTCGATGCCTCACCTGTCAGCAGGTAAAGGCAGAGCATCAGGTACCAGCAGGCTTGGTACAACCCTTGGAGGTTCTGGAGTGGAAGTGGGACGACATATCTATGGACTTCGTGACTGGACTTCCACGCACTTCCAGAGGTCACGACTCCATCTGGGTGATTGTTGACCGACTCACTAAGTCGGCACACTTCTTACCCATCAGAGAGCAGGGCTCGGTGGAGAGCTTGGGACGTCTCTACGTTCAGGAGATTGTGCGGCTCCACGGCGTGCCATCATCTATCGTTTCCGATCGAGATGCCCGCTTTACTTCCCGGCTTTGGAAGGGGTTACAGGAGGCATTCGGGACGCAGCTACGTCTTAGCACAGCTTTTCACCCTCAGACGGATGGTCAGACGGAGAGGACCATTCAGACTCTCGAGGACATGCTCCGCGCATGTGTCCTTGACTTTGGTCGTAGCTGGGAGGACCACCTACCCTTGGTGGAGTTCGCATACAACAACAGCTACCACTCCACCATCGGGATGGCATCGTACGAGGCATTGTACGGCCGACCTTGTAGATCTCCTTTGTGCTGGACAGACCCTGGGGAGTCAGCACTGGTGGGACCGGAGATGGTCCAGGCCACGACAGAGAAGGTCCAGGTCATCCAGGAGCGGATGAGGATAGCTCAGAGCCGGCAGAAGTCATACGCTGACAGGAGGCGGAGGCCACTGGAGTTCGAGGATGGCGACCACATCTTCTTGCGGGTCTCACCTCGACGTGGTATTCGGAGATTTGGCCGAGGCGGCAAATTATCTCCGCGCTTCATCGGACCCTTCCAGATTCTCAGCAGGATTGGCGAGGTGGCTTATCGCCTGGATCTACCACCTCAGTTGCACCGGGTGCACGACGTCTTCCACGTATCCCAGCTGAGGAGATACGTGCACGACCCGACGCACATCATTGACCATGGGGAGCTTGACGTTGACGATGGGGCGACTTTTACGGAGGTCCCAGTAGAGTTAGAGGATCGACAGGAGCGGGTCCTGCGTGGGCGATCGATTCCTCTTGTGCGCATCAGATGGCAGCACGGGAATCTCCAGGAGAGCACATGGGAGCGGGAGGCTCAGATGCGTGCTCAGTACCCTCATTTGTTTCCCTAGTTTTTGTTGTATCTTTACGGGGACGTAAAGCCCTGAGGTGGGAGTAATGTAAAGACCCGTAAAATTCAAGGGAAATTTTTTTTCTTAATTTTCTTTAGAATTTTACAAGAGCGCGGTTTCAGACGGCACCTGATTCCGAGGCCCGGAGTGCCCGGAATTAATTTCCGAAGTTTGGCTTGGGTACGTTCAGTGAACGAACGAGCGGGAATTCCTAACTTTTGATCCGGTGCTCGGAATTGAAATCCGAGGGCACCGATGAACTCGCAGCGCCGATATTTGCTTAAGAGGACTTTTCCCGAAGGTGCGTTTGCTGAGGAGGAGTTGTTAAAAAAAAAGGGGAGTTAAATGTGAAGTAATAAAATTGTGTTACAATTTTATTTCATTTTCTAAGTTGTTAACCTATGTGTGGAAGTTGGGTGGGACCTTCTTGTTGTTAACTACCCTTGAGAGAATAAAGGTGGGGTGGGGCCCACACGAGCCCAACCCCTCACCTTCCCTAACTCCTCTAAACCCCCCACTTAAGATGTGTAACTCATCTTAACCTTTAAACTTCCATTTAATTGGGTGACTTTCCCTCTCCTCACTTTAATCTTGCCAACACACTAATCCAATTAATGGAATTAAGTTTTTGAATTTTGAACTCATAGAATGACTTAATAAAATAAGATTAGCTTATTTTATTTTTGGGGGTTAGATTGGTTGTGTTGAGGATTGGAGGAGAGAACTCTAAGTCTCTTGAAGAACTTCATCTTCTCCGGCGAAGAACGTCTTCATCCTCAACGAAGAACGACAACACTTCGTCAAGGATCATCGACTCGGCGACCCGGTATCTTCGGACCTCTTCTTTCTCCTCGGACCTTCTTCGTCGGCAAACGAAGATCCGCCAACGTCGTGTCTCTTCGGGCATATCTCTTCGTCAACGGATTTGACGAACGACGACCGCGACGCCCGACCTCCGCGACGCCGTCTTCCGCGGAACGTAGACGAATCTTCGAATCTTAAACCCGAGGTAGGGGTTGTCGTTTTCTTTTGGTTTCCTTATTTTATTCTTGATCGTGATTTTATCAAGACTAACGTGTGACTTGATTTATTTTAAGTTGCGTTATTATTTTAACGTGAGGGGGGGCCGGACCGCACGAACACGGCCGAACCCCCCTCCATCGTTCTTGTTTTATTCATGCGGGTGGAAGCAAGTGGCGTGGTGCCGTCGCACCACGCGGATGATCGTGCTTATAATTTACGCAACGCCGTCGCGCTACGCCGAGGAGAATCTTCAAGAACGCGACGCCGTCGCGCCGCGTTGGAAGGAATCATGGTACGGCGAAGGGGCGCGGTGTCGTCGCACCGCGCCGGACGACGAACACCGCGGCCGGTTCCGGGCCGCGGCGGGACGAGGAGACCGCGGCCGGTTCCGGGCCGCGGCGGAAGAGAAAACCGGCGGCCGGGCCGCCGGCGTCGGAAGCCGAAGGGGGAACCGGAAATTACCGGTTCCGTTGGAGAAAACCGGCCGGCCAGCTGGCCGGCCGGAAGGCATTAAACCGGGGAAATTAATTCCCCGGCCAGCCTGTAAAACCCCCCTCTTTAAGAGGGGGGGCGGTTCCATGTAAGGGGGGGGCAACAGCCCCCCGGTTCTTTTTTTTAAATCGGCCCCCACGTGGGGGTCGTTTGTTGCAAAGGCACGGCACAAGGCCGTGCCGCCTTGTCAAAACCGCGGGGCTTAGCCCCCGCGTGCGCCGCCACCTCGCGGCGCCAGGCCGCCGCGGCCCGCCGCGCCGCCGCGCCGCCACCCGCCGCCGCCGGCCGCCGGCCGCCGCCGCCGGCCACCGCGCCGCCCAGGGGGGGGTCGGGCCGGGTCGGCCCGGACCCGGACCCCCCGTTTCGAACCAGAATTGGTTTTTGGATCATAACTTGAGCCTCGGACCTCCGAATGACGAACCGTCTGCGGCAACGCGATCCTTGGATCGAGACGGTCATTTCGGTATATCGCACTCAAGGTTTCGGTTTACTTTGAGTTCGGCCGGGTTGGTTCGTTCACGAAACCAACCGGGCCTTCGGAGCGGAAACGCACATATCTTGAGCTACGGACGTCTGATTGACGTGCCGTCAGTCGCGTAGTGTTCCTCTTAGTGAGACGGATCTTTTGGCATACTCCGCCCGAGGTTTGGACGCAGGTGGAGTACGGTCGGGTTGGTTTTGCCTTAAAAACCAACCGGGCCCCGGAGACGAAAATGCCAATAACTCTCAGACCGGGCGTCCGATCGACGCGCCGTCTGTTGCGTTGAGTTCCTGTTGACGATACGGAAATTTTGGATACATCAACTCTGGTCTTTGTGACAGTTGATGTATCAGCCTCTCGGCTCGTGGAGCGGACCCCCCGAACGAGCTTGCTTTGTGCGGGAACCCTAGTGCTGGCTGCGACTGTTCTACTGCTACGACTGCTACTGTGACTGCGACGACGACAGTACAGAGATCCTGTGTGGATTCGACGACGACAGTACAGAGATCCTGTGTGGATTCGACGACGACGACTACAGCACTCAGCGATCCTACGTGGATCAGTGCTACAGGTTCTGTGTGAGCCCGATCCTGTGTGGGTTCTTGCGCTCAGCGGTTCTGTGTGAGCCAGCGCCTACAGGTTCTGTGTGAGCCCGATCCTGTGTGGGTCTTCTGCGGGGGTTAGTTACCTATCGATCCTTCGTGGGTCCGACGACTTAGATGGATCAGTGATCATCTTTATCGTCCTTGAAGAAGTATACCTGTGTGAGCTGAATCCTGTTGTTTTCCTGTGTGGATTGTGTTGTGCAATCATGTGTGGATTATGTTTTGCTTTCCTATGTGGAATACGTATACTTTCCTGCGTGGACTGAGTTGTACTTGGGCTCGGAGGTTGGAGCGTATTTGAATTGATGACTTAGGTATATGTATGGGCATATACCTAAGCAGTTTCGGTTGTTACTTCGTGATTGTACTTTTCTTCGTGATTTATCCTTTGTGGATTTGAGAGACCTTCAGGGGTCTCGGGGTCCCTACTGAGTAGCTTATACTCACCCCTGCACGGGCTTTGCCCGCACTACGTTGTGTTGGTTGCAGACGACGGACAGCGTTGACCTTAGCTGAGGCTTGCAGAGCGGGACGGTACCCGGAGGTGGACCACTGGGCGGGACGTGCTCGGAGCGGACGGCGGGACCCGTGGAGCAGAGGAGCTATCTGTACCCACCCTTCAGGTGGGATTTCCAGTGGACAGCTCGGAGTAGCGGCTTTTACTTTTCAGTTGCTGTTTTTTCCTTTTCGAGTTGTACTTTACTTTCAGTTTGGGTTTGTATACTGGCCCATTTACTTTTCCGCACTTTCAGTTGTACTCTGTTTGCTTAGTGTTTACTTTCCGCTTGTTTACTCTGTGGTGTGTGTTTACTTTTCAAAGGCAATGCCTTCCCTTTTTACCGGGATTTACGCCTTGGTGCTAGTCGCCAGCCCCTGGCCTATGGAAGGCGGGCTTGGGGTAGTCACGGCACGGACCCCGAGGGCGGGTCGTGACATGTAATATTTTTCTGGATAGATCTTGATTCATTGTTAGATTCAAAGATATCCATCTCCTTTGATCATCGTTGGTATCCCCATTGAGGGTGTTGATCTTTTGATTTAGTTATTAAAGATAGGTGGTTCCATTTATGATTTTCCATGTGATTGAAACCATGATTTCCTAGATTTGTTTGAAAATGAATTCAATTGATTTATAAAACTTCTATTTTGAATGATTTCATTATAAACTTCAAAAAGGGATTCATATTTAGAAAGACCACCAATTACAATGGAACTAGAATTGAGGGACGAATTTTGAGAATGGTGGACAGATTTTGAGAAAATAATTTGATGATGGAATTGATGAAATGATTTAAAATTTGTTTTCAGAAGAATTGATTAAATTGAAAGGATGAAAACCCATTATTTTTTTTGTATTTAAAAGAAATCACATGATGAAAAACCCATGATCTGGTTTTGAAATTGAATAGGCATATTGAAAGTGAAAATTGTGAAATTAAATTTTAAATGATGTTATGGTTTGAATTGAGATTATTTTCCCATTTTTTATTGATTTGTTGATAAATTTGAGCCTAGGTAGTTAGTTGGTTATTTGGGATAAGTATGCTAGGATCTTGATCCCCTGATAATCAATTGATGATGAAAACTGTAAAAAAACCTAGTTTCTTCATGATTACCCCTAATGGGATATTGATTAGTCGTATTTGGATTGAGCTTGAGGGATATGTTATCACATGATTATCCATGATCACTGATTTGGGAAGTGTGAGAATACAATAGAGAGAAACTAAAATACTTTAGGGAAGACTAAAAAGGTGCTTGTTGTGTATGATTTTATTATATATTCCATTGTTTATATAATAATATTACTCATGAAAAATGATTTATATAAATTCTTTTATATAAAATTTTCATTCGATATGTGATTGAAATATTTCCCATCTATTTAAAAGAAATCATTTTTTCCTTTAAATATGAAAACTTTATATTATTACGTGCACTATTTTATTTAAATTTAAATCATAATTGGTTTATTGTTATGAAATATATTATGAAACACATGGTGAGACCCTACTCGGATTTATTGCACACACCCTAGCATTTCCCTCAGGTATTGTAGATTTTTTTACGCTATGTCTGAGCAAAGGAAAACTACCACAATGTGGTGGTGGGTATTATTTATCCTTTGGAACATGGGGTAGTGTTGATGTCCAAGGGAGCTAGTTCCTCCTGTTACACATGGTTTTGACACTATTATTGGTTTTTTATGGAAGTTTTTGTTAGTGATTCATTGAGTTGTTTATCTATCCATTTAGGTACTATTATACTATTTGATATCTTGTAATTTATCAATGGGGAGTACTAATATAACAACTTGAATATTTTTTATCTTAACTTTTTGTGGTGATATCATTCCAGCATTATTCTTGTATGATACTAGGTTCTACACGCCATCCCTTGGGGATTAGAAATTCCCTTAAGGATATGTTAGTACCAGCTTGGATATCAAAGTATCGAGGTATCTGGGATAGTTCGTAACCAATTTTTATTAGAGTTATAGGTTGAACATATTTTTTTTAATTTGGTATGTGGTATGGGTTGTACAGGTAGATAACAGGTCATATTGATGGGACCTGGGAGGTAGTTACAAGTGAGTGACTAGACAACACTCATCATAATGCGCCTTAATTCACCATGGGTGCAGGTGGAAATTGTATCTGATGTGTATTTTTATATATTTATAGTATTTTTATTATTTTTTGGGTGATATTAAGATTTTATACTTTTTAATTTGGTTATATAGAATTGATTACTTCTTCTCTCCCATTTGAGTTGTTGTTCTGAGTATATTTGTTAGTATTTTTCTTGTTTTCTATTAATGGTGTTTAGAATCATTTATTGGAGAAGGTGTTTGAATTAAACTAAATAAGAAGAAGTTGATGAACCATTGAAAGAGAAGCCTCTAGTTGACTAGAATATCATTGATATGGTGGTGCGGGTTGTCCATGCTCTAGGAAATGTAGCCACACTCATTCTTGTTCAGGCTCTAATTGTGAAACCATGAAGGGGTGACTTTAGAGATTTTATGCAATAGTTTCTTCTTCATAAGCCACCTAATTTTTAAGGCTCTAATGATCCTCAAGAGGTAGAGGATTAGATAAATGGAATTTAGTGGATTTTTATCTCTTGGAAATTTCTGATTCAGTTAAAGTGGAATGTTCTACATTCAAGCATGAGGGACCTAAGAGAAGGTGGTGGGATTCGATGTTGATAGAAAATAATCATAAAGGATTTGGGTATAAATACATCAAGGACCTTTTTACCAACCAGTTTTATCTGGGCGCCAAGGTTTTTGTGAATTCAATGGAGTATCTTAACATCTATAAATGTTACAAGTCCATGACTAATCATGAAAACCACTTTATCGGTATAGTCTAGTTTAATCCTAAGTTTTTTACAAATGATAATTAGAAGGTATAAATATTTTAGATATAAATTTAGGCTGAAATTCAATACTGGTTTTTCATGAAAATGTTGAATTCTTATACTTATATACTAGATTGAGCACTGATGGCTAATCTTGACTTGGTCGTTAGTTCAGGTTTGACTAGGTTTCTTTTTTTCCTAGAGGCATTTCATTTATTTCCTTTAATTTAAATAGGAAGTGTGATGATTCTCATGGTGGATATCAATAATAGGGGTCTTCGAAACCTCCTACAGTTCCTATTAGAGACCCATTGACTTACTTCCAATGTGGAAAGGTTGGGGATTCAAAATAGTTTTTAGTGAGGCATAAAATATCTATATATATTTTGGACACTCAGGTCACTTGCCTAAATTTTTGTTTTATCTTTTCCTCCACATGTAGTGGCACGGTCTCATCATCACCTAAATGTATTATTGTTCAATCAGATACTTCATGAAAAAAGTGGATCCAACCATAGGAAGTTGAAAAAAAGCTTCTTTACATAGTGTAAGAGTCTCCATAGGAAGTTTATACAGGTCCTATGATTGTGAGATATAACATCACTATAGATTCATCTGTATTGACTAATTTATTTGATACTGATGAAACTCACTCATTCATATCAACTCATGTTTTTTATTTTATAACCCTTTCTATGTAGATTTTATATTATGTGATGGTTATTACTGGGATCCTAAGAACAATGAGTGGGAAGGGTGTTTGTTTTCCTTATTGTGTTTTCTCTCTGTCAGAAATCGAGCTTACCTAGTATTTTCTGTTCCTCAACATGAAATCTCTTCAATTCATTCATCGGATGGATTTTCTGATAACTCATCATGCTCTGATTAACTTTTATCTTTCGTGTGTCTCCATTAACATGCCTGATGGGGTGGGATTTGTAATTCAGGGAGAGTGACACAAGATATTGAGTAGAGAGAGACCTAATTTTTTGGAGTTTGGTAGGGTATATTAGTGTTTATCTTTTACATTGAGTGAGAATATTTTAATGTTCATCTCCCTCTAGTTGTCATCGAGTTTCCCAATTTTTTTCCTTCTAATTTATCTAGCCTTCCTCCAGTGAGGGAGATGGAGTTTTTAATAGATTTAGTACATGGTACTCAACCCGTATTTATTCATTCTTATCATATAAATCCATTTAAACTAAAATGGTTGAAGACTAAATTGGATGATTTGTAAGTAAATGGCTTAATATGATTGAGTTTTTCACCTTGGGCAGTGCATGTTCTCTTTTCTATGAAATATGATTGAACACTTCATATATATGTTGATTATTGAAAACTCAATATTTTTACAGTGATGAATAGGTATCCATTACCAAATATTTATGTTCTTTTTTACCAGTTGAAAGGGAAGGAGTTGTTTTTGAAGATTGATCTCTGATCTTGTTATTGTTGTAGTTGGTGGCCTAGAACCAACTACTTTGTACATTATTCATTAATAAATACCTTATCACATCTTGATTGTTCTTCTGCGTGACAATGCATATGATAATGTCCTAAGGATAACTGTTTCACTAAAAGGCCACAACGGATCCCTGCTATGATGAGAACCCAAAAGTTCTATAACACTGTTCTTAAATATACGTTCTATGGCCGGATGATGTTATTTGAGGGAGACAAATGATACAGGCCATTAGGGATGAGGACTCAAAAAACTTTGAGGCACTTTCTCATGGTGTGCGCCCTTGGTAATATCTAGGAGGATATTATGAGAACGAGACTCACTAGTAGGAAATCCACATTTCATAGTGTCATTGGGTATTACTATCTGTGGATGTGTGTATTGGTCCTTAGACTTTAAGATTATTATTAATGGGTATTACAACTCGTGGACTTATATGTATTGATGAAAACTATGATGACACACTATTCGTAGTGAGGTGAGATATGTTGGGTGCGTCATGAGTAAAACTGCATTAATAGATAATGCGAGAAAGGATATGTACATTCTATTTTATAATGGAAGTAGACATCTCAGGACCTTTGATGGAATTTATATAGCCTAAATAAATCCATGTCCATGGTGAGCAATGGGAAAGTTCAATTCCGGGAAGTCAAAGAAAGAATAATCGAGTACATGGGTTGATGACACCAACATGCAACCCGCTTGATTCGAGATATCGAGACAATGGGATTACATTACACGATAAGCATTCGTAGGAGGTGACACATCACTACAACATTAACTTCTTTCTCTATGTGTGCCTTGGAATGTTACTAGATGCTAACCTTGGACTTTAGGCAGGCTCTACCTAATGCCACTGAGAAAGAAGCCAAGAGGGTCACACACTAAGTGTGTCTAAGTATCTTAGTTAAATATTAATTTAACAAGTTAAATAAAGACTATTCCCTATTGTGGTTTAATAATTATTCAAATACGCCTAATCGCATTTATTTTGACACTAGTTATTTGAGAGAATATATTGTGGGCGAAATAATATATTTATTAGTGAGTAATGTAGTGATATTTATTCGATAAATAAATATCCATTATTCAAGGTCTAATGAATGTGGTGGAGGAAATAAAGAAAAATGGAAAAATAAAAATACATGTCGTGTATATTAAATATACACGCCGTGTATTTTTTTTCTTGGAATTTATGAGAAATAAATATTATTTACTTAATTAAATAATATTAGGTGTAATTTTTTGGGCGCATGTCATGTAATAATAATAGTCAACTGTTATTATTAGGCATGGGGTATTACTAAGAATTAAATGAAATGAATAAATGCTTTCGGGTAATTAATTCATTTTATTATTCTATGTAATTAAAAATCCCAATTATATATTTCTAATTAGCCTAGACATTTTTTTGGGGTTGTGCACAATGGATTTGGAAAATCTCTCAAGAAAAGAGAGAATTCTTTTTCCACCGAGAACACTCTCAAGCTACGAGAGAGAGATCCACCTCCACCGGATCAAGGTGATCGAAGGCGTACATCGCAAGTGAAGTTTCTTCCACACTAGCACACAAATATCCCTTCAAAGACATACAGAGATACATGGATCACATGTTGATCACCACTAGATGAATCCTACACTTGGATTCTACAACACAACGACGGATCACATCGGATCGTGACCGAAAACATCAACAAAGAAAGAATTCCATCAAGGTAATTCTTGTCAATTAATTAAATTATTTATAACAAACATATGATGATCCTATTTATGGTTCTGGGACTCCCCTCTTTCTTTTTCATTCTTCATTCTATTCCGAAGATCCTGTGTTTTATTATCATGACGGATCTCAGATTGATCATTTTTAACGCTAAAATTAAAGTTGGGTACACCCACCAATGCACTTCCGTTGAGCCAAAAACCTATAAGTGGTATCAGAGTCCAGTTTATATCATTGGTTATAATTATTTATGTTTTTCATAAGTGATTTATTCATTTAATAATTTAGTTGTTTCAATTCAAGTTAATCATTCTTTAAAATCTAAATCTCGAGATCTGTTCCTCCTCTCATGTTTCTCGTTCACCTTACAAAAATGAATTTTTCTTTTAATTTTGATTAAAATAAAATAGAGGATCTCCTTTGGAGTTTCCAAACGTTCCTGGCCATATAACACCAGAATACATGGCGTGTATTCGGAATTACAAGTCGTGTAGTTTAGGTTCAATGCATCGGACTGGTCTGCCAAATCAGTTTGGGTGTTAGAGTATTCCTAAGTCATAAATGACACCGTGTGTTGACCAGGAACAGGTGGCACACGGTTTCCAGATTACATGTTGTGTGGTCCACTAAACACAGTGTGTAGTCCCTTCGGGCTAGGGTTGGACCGTGTACCCCGTACACGGCTTTCCCGGCTAGAAAATATGTAACGCGGATACTACACAGCATGTGTCCCACTGAACACACCGTGTACTCCAAAAATTTCCGAAGTACATATACATGCCATGTCCTCGGGCATGTACTACGGATGGATGGTGAACAAAAGTACATGTCGTGTAGTTGGAACTACACGCAGTGTACTCATCCAAATTACCCAGATTTATTAAAATTTATTATTATATTATACAAACCCTTGAGACGTGTACCATAGTGTAGGTGTAAAGCTGAGGCACAACATGTGATAGGTGTTTTATACATATGTGTTTAATTTAACATCGGCATAATGTTCATTTCTACTCATGGGGTAGTTATGAATGGGAATTCACCGGGTTGCCTCCAAGGTATGAGTTACATACAAAGATAATTTTAAATGAATTTATTTGTTTAAAATTATGATGGATGAGAATCTAAAGGAAATTCAGAAAAAGGGTTTAAGATAAAAGGATTTATTAATTAAAGATAAATAATTGATTCGTGTGTGATTTATCTTAAACAAGAAAGATTAAAGAATTGAATGCTAGTTTTATTTATGTGTAAATATCGTTGAATGTATGGATGATCATGATCTATTCCAAGACCTTTGTTTGTGGATGGTTTCTTTTAATATTTATTTAAATTAAATTCATTGGCCTATGAGTCTTCTCCTCATTAATATATACGGAATGCGCTCCCAAGGTTTCTTTTATGTAAAAACCCCTTTTTACCCCTCACCTGCATGTGAGATAAATACATATTTAATGGATGGAGCTCCCAAGCTAGTGGAGGCAACTCAAGTCAGGATCCAAGGTAAAACCAATCCAAGGAGATACAAAGGTGTACATGTGGAAAGTTGTAAACACAAACCCAAAAGGTTCAAGGTGTTTCTCCTCTAGGTCATGGGTTATTTTATCAAACTGCTAGATAAAATAACCAATAGAACAAGCTCATGATCATACCATTTATTTTATTTCTGTCAGTTTCATGGTTTATTTTTTGTGGGTGTGTTTTCACGATCACACGATTAATGAATTAAACAAGCATGCAAGATGGAACTAAAATAAGACCAGCTTATGCGTAAATATTATCTTATACATGGTTAGTCACTTAATTATATCCCACTTAATATTAACAAGAATTTAATCAAAGATAATAAAATGTAAATTTACGTATAAGGATAAAATCCCTCAAAAAAATATTAAGTCGGTATAGACTTCCATAATCTTGGTTAGAATCGAACCATAGTTCAAAGTGCTTAACCAACCCTAGTTGGGGTGCTTTCAATTGTTGGGGAATTATAAAGTCAAGGTTTTGGGTTGACTTGAATAGGTTCACATCAAGGGTTGACTACCGCATTAGGACTTGGTGTGGCCAAGAGGAAAAGGTTGAGGAAATCCAAAAAAAAGGATTTCAGGATTAGGGAGTCCACTCAGCAGATCAAGGAGCTGCGAGTTAATGCAGTTGGCATTTAGAATACCTACCTAAAACCCATCAAGTTTCTTGACCAACCCTAGTTGGGGTAATACAATAGTAAATATGGATCCTTTCCCCTAGAATATCCAGGCAACATAATATTCAAAAGTAAATGGTGAGGGCTATTAGATTTCGATAAAATAGTGGGAGACTAATTAGTATAAATTTATTTATTTGTCTCAGTTTTATCATAATAAAGTAATAAACCTTTTATCATATTAATTTGTAGAAACTGAAAGAAAAATTATTTCAAACATATCATTGTGAACCATACTCGAGAAGGAAAACCTTCTCACCGGCACCAATTTCCAAGAGTGGCAGAGGCATTTACGCATCATCCTTCACCACGAGAGGAAATTTTATGTGCTGGAAGAGCCTATTCCAGTTGCGCCTGGAAAAGAGTCCAAGGATGAGGAACTATCTCTCTATATGAAACCCATGTATGATGCCACAGATGTCCAGTTTTTCATGTTGTCAGCCATGTCTAATGATCTCTTGAAGCAACATGAAAACATGGACGTGTATAGCATGATGTCTCACCTTAAGGATCTCTATCAATACAAGGCGAGATAGGAGAGATATGAGATCTCCAATTCTTTGTTTACAACTAATCTTGGAGATTCTACACTATTTGGGCCTCATGTATTCAAGCTCATTGGCTACATTGAATGCCTGGATATCTTAGGGATTAAGTTCCCGGATGAGTTGCGTACAGATCTCATCCTATCATCACTACCCAATACCTTCTCTAACTTCATTATCAACTACAACATGAGTAAAAATGAGAAGAGTCTATCAGAACTTCTGACCTTAATTCTCCAGGTAGATAATAACATGGGGCGTGATAAACCTGTAGTTCTTATGGTGAATAAGAGAAGGAAGGACAAGGCAAAGGGGACAAAAACTTATAAACGTTCTGAAGCCCTAGAGCGCCATCCCTCCAAGAAGGGTAAGATCCAGAGTCAGGGTAAGGAATGGGAGGCGGTATGTTTTTCATGTGACAAGCAAGGCCACTAGAAGAGGAATTGCACCCCGAAGCATGGGGATGCTAAAGGTGCATTCGTTATCGAGTGTAATCTTTCCATTTCTACACATTGGTTATTATATACAGCTTGTGGGGTTCACATCTATATTCAAATGCAGGAACCAAGTATATTTAGAAATATTTCTAGAGGAGAGGTGGATATTTGAGCTGCCAATGGCGTGAGGCTGGCTGCATTAGCCATTGGCGATTACCACCTCTCATTGCCGACTGGGATGATTTCGGTTTTACATAACTATTATTATGTGCCTAGTGTTACCAAGAACATAATTTCTATATCTTGTTTAGATATGGATGGATTTATTTTCAAGTTTGTAAATAAGGGTTGTCTCTTTTATAAGAAAAACGTATGTGATGGTATGGCACATTTAAATAATGGTTTGTATGTATTAAATTACAAAAACCAAGTGTTGGCAATCGATAACAAAACAGACTCACATGACTCATACATCACCCAATTGTGGCATCACCGTCTCGGTCATGTAAACGAGAAGCGCTTGAAAAATCTCTACCAAGATGGATATTTAGACTCTACTGAGCTAAAACCACTTGATAGATGTCACGCTTGTTTACAGGGTAAAATGACCAAGCCACCTTTTGGTGGATAGGGTGAAAGGGCCACAGAGCTTCTAGGATTGGTGCACACGGATGTGTGTGGACCATTTCTAGTAGAAGATAGAGGTGGATATTCTTAATTTATTACTTTTACTGTTGATTTGAATATATATGTCTATGTATACTTAATGAGGTATAAGTCAGAAGCCTTAGAGAAATTTAAGGAATTCAAGAATGAAGTAGAGAATCAGCTTGGTAAGAAGATAAAGAAGCTTCAATCAGATCGAGGCAGAGAATATCTGAACCAAGAGTTCATTGATCTTCTAAGGGTATCTGGGATTCTATCTCAGCTCACTCCTCTTTATACACCATAGTGGAATGGTGTTAGTGAAAGGTGGAACTGCACCTTGTTGGACATGGTGAGGTTTATGATGAGTCATGAAGATCTTCCATTATCCTTTTGGGGATATGCATTAAAAACTGCAGTATACACATTAAACTGAGTACCAACCAAGGCGGAAAATGGAATTCTCTCTGAGTTATGGAATAGAAAGAAACCCATTTTTTTCACACACGTGTATAGGGATGTGAGGCATTTTTTAAGGCCTTCTCCAGCAACAAACTAGAACCCCGGGGTATGATGTGTATCTTTATAGGATATCCCAAGGAAATGAAAGGATACTGCCTATATAATGCTTCAGATAAGAAAGTGACTATCTCCAGACAAGCCATCTTTTTTGAGAGGGAGCACATCCTTAAAAGGGATAGTGGGAGCATGATTGAATTCAACAAAGTTGATGCTCAAGATACACAGAAGTTGGTACAGGAACAAGTTCCATAGGTCCCCATGGAAGAGGTTCCAGAAACACAAGTACTGCGTAGGAGCTCAAGAGAGTTAAGGGAACAAGAGAGATTTGGTTTCCTAGTCACTGAGGATGGTGAATCATTATTGTTAGAAAATGATGAACCTCTCTCCTACAAGGAAGTAGTAGAAATCTCAGAAGATACAAGATGGCTATAAGCTATGAATTCTAAGATGGATTCCATGTATCAGAACCAAATCTGGGTTCTAGTTGATGACCCAGTTGATGTAAATATTGTTGGATGCAAATGGGTATTCAAGAGAAAACTGGACATGGAAGGTCAAGTTAGCACCTATAAAGTAAGGCTAGTGGCTAAAGGATTTAGACAACGTCAATGAATTGGCTATGATGAAACCTTCTCGCCAGTTTCCATGTTTAAATCCATAAGAATCATACTTTCCATAGCAGCTTACCATGACTATGAGATTTGGAAAATGGATTTCAAAGCAACATTACTTAACGAGAACCTTCAGAAAAATGTCTATATGACACATCCAGAAGGATTTGTGACACCTGGTGAAGCCAAATGGGTTCGTAAGTTACAGAAATCAATTTATGGATTAAAATAAGAATCCAAGTCATGGAAAATTCGATTTGATAAAGCCATAAAGGAATTTGATTTCATTAACAATGAATGTGAGCCATATGTTTATAAGCAGGTTAATGGGAATGCGATCATTATCCTAGTAGTATATGTTGATGACATATTGCTTATTGGAAACGATGTACCAGTCTTACAATTAGTTAAGGACTAGTTGAATAAGTGTTTCTCCGTGAAGGACTTAGGTGAAGCAGCCTATATTCTAGGGATCAAGTTCATTCGTGATAGATCCAAGAGGCTGCTTGGACTAAGTCAGGGTACATACATTGACTGGATACTAAAGAGATTTAGTATGGAACAATCCAAGAGGGGATTGGTTCCAGTGTCACATGGCCTACGTATTTCTAAGAAAATGTGTCCTCAGATACAACAAGATAAAGATATAATAAGTATGATACCATATTATTTGGCTATAGGATCCATCATGTATGCCATGTTATGTACCAGGCTTGATGTTGCCTATGCACTGAGCATGATAGGCAGATATCAAGAAGATCCGGGAGAACAGCATTGGACTAATGTTAAGACTATCCTTAAGTATCTAAGAAGAACTAAGGATATATTCCTTGTGTATAGATGAGACGAGGATCTTGTCATCAGAGGGTATGTTGATGCTAGTTTTCAGATAGATCAGAAGGATCTGAAGTCACAATCTGGATATGTTTTCTGTCTCAATGGAGGAGCTGTGAGCTGGAAGATTTCAAAGAAACCAGTTGTCGCTAATTCTACAGTGGAGTGTGAATATATAGCGGCTTCTGATGTATCCAAGGAAGCCATCTGGATTTGGAACTTTGTAGAGGAGCTTGATGTGGTTCCTAGCAGTAAAGATCCTATCATGGTGTATTGTGATAATACTACTGTGATGGCTCCTGTAAAAGAACCAAGGTCACATCAACAGACAAAGCACATACTTCGGAAGTATCACCTCTTGAGATATTTCTATCAAAGGGGTGAAGTTGTAGTGAGAAGAGTGTCAACAGAAGAGAATGTGGTAGACCCCATGACTAAAGGACTATCTTAGTAGAAGCATGAATACCATGTGAGAGCTAGCAAGTTAAAGGTTGTTAGTAGTTGGCTCTAGTCCAAGTGGGAGTCGGTTGGAGTAGGTAGCCTAGAACCAACTACTTTGTACTTTATTTATTAATAAATACCTTATCACATCTTGACTGTTCTTATGTGTGACAATGCATGTGATAATGTCCTAAAGATAGTTGTTGCACTAAAAGGACATAGCGGATCCCTGCTATGATGAGAACCCAAAAGTGATATAACACTATTCTTGAATATATGTTCTGTGACCGGATGATGTTATTTGAGAGATACAAATGATACAGGACATTAGGGGTGAGGAATCATAAAACTTTGAGGTACCTTCTCATGGTGTGCACCCTTGGTAATATCTAAGAGGATATTATGAGAATGAGACCCGTCGGTAGGAAGTCCACATTTCATAGTGTCGTTGGATATTCCTATCTGTGGATGTGTGTATTGGTCCTTAGACATTAAGATTATTATTAATGGGTATTAAAACTCACGCACTTTTATATATTGATGAAAACTGTGACGCCACACTGTTCGCAGCGAGGTAGGATATGTTGGGTGTGTCACGAGTAATACCGCATTAATAGATAATGCGATAAAGTATTTGTCTCTTCTGTTCCGTAATGGAAGTTGATATCTCAGGCCCTTTGATGGAATTGATATAGCCTAAAAAAATCCATGGCCATGGTGAGGAATGGAAATGTTCAATTCTGGGAATTCAAAGAAAGAATAATTGAGCACATGGGTTGATGACACCAGTATGCAACCCACTTGATTCGAGATATTGAGACAAAGGGATTACATTACATAGTAAGCGTTCATAGGAGGTGACACATCACTGCTGCATTAACTTCTTTCTCTATGGGTGACTTGGCGTGTTGCTAGATGCTAACCTTAGATTTTAGGCAGGCTCCACCTAATGCCATTGAGAAAGAAGCGTAGAGGGTCACACACTAAGTGTGTCTAAGTATCTCAGTTAAATATTAATTTAACAAGTTGAATAAAGATTATTCCTGGTTGTGGTTTAATAATTATTCAAGGATTCCTAATCGCATTTATTTCGACATTAGTTATTTGAGATAATATATTTTGGGTGAAATAATATATTTATTAGTGAGTAATGCAGTGATATTTATTTGAGAAATAAATAGACATTATTCAAGGTCTAATAAATGTGGTGGAGGAAATAAAGAAAAATAGAAAATTAAAAGTACACATCGTGTATATTAAATATACACGCCATGTATTTTTTTTCTGGGAATTTATGAGAAATAAATATTATTTACTTAATTAAATAATATTATGTGTAATTATTTGGTCGCATGTCAGGTAATAATAATAGTCAACTGTTATTACTAGACATGGGGTATTACTAAGAATTAAATGAAATGAATAAATTCTTTCAGGTAATTAATTAATTTTATTATTCTATGTAATTAAAAATCACAATTATATATTTCTCATTATCCTAGACATTTTTTTGGGGTTGTGCACAATGGATTTGGAAAAGCTCTCAAGCCAAGAGAGAATTCTTTTTCTACTGAGAACGCTCTCAAGCTATGAGAGAGAGAGATCCACCTCCACTGGATCAAGGCGATCGAAGGCGGACATCACAAGTGAAGGCTCTTCTGCGCTAGTACCCGGAGATCCCTTTAGTGACATCTAGAGATACATGGAGCACATTTGGATCACCACTAGAGGAATACTACACTTGGATTCTATGATGCAATGAACAATCACATCAGATCATGACCGGAAACATCAATGAAGAAAGAATTTCATCAAGGTAATTCTTTTCAATTAATTAAATTAATTATAAACAACATATGATGATCCTGTTTATGGTTCCAGTACTCCCCTCTTTCTTTTTCACTCTTCGTTCTATTCCAAAGATCCGGTGTTTTATTATCGTGGCGGATCTTGGATTGATCGTTGTTAACACTAAAATTAAAGTTGGGTACACTCACCAATGCGCTTCTGCTACGCCCAGAACCTATAGTTATCACCAGTTGAAAATTAGATAATCTAACATTATGAAAACTACCTTCCAGTGTAGGTATTTTAATTATGTGTATCTTTTCATTTTATTGGTTCTAACCAATTATCCTTCAGTATTTAGGAATGTGATAAAAAATCTTTCATGTGTATCATGATGAATTCTTGGTGGAATTTTTGGATGAAATTATGGTTTTTTTTATGTATTAGTAGGTTCATGTGCATCATTTGAGTGAAGTTCTATAAATGTTGAGAAATTAGTGACATGTGTACAAGATATCAAAATTTTATTTCTGGATTTAGGAAGTGAAGTTATTGGAACACATGGTCTCAAAACATTGTATTACGGTTGATCCTAATAAGGTGAAAGATGTCATGACATATGAACAACCACATAATATTTTTGAGATTCAAATATTGTTGGGTTTAATAGAGAATTATCATTGGTTTATAAAGATTTTCTTAAAGAAGGATCCTATAATGATAACTTTCACTTAGAAGAGGTTGATGTTCTCTTGGGATGATAAATTTCATAGTTATTTTTTTGAGTTGAAGTAAATTTTGAATTATTCACCAGTATTGACTCTTCCATAAGCCGAGTAGGGCTATGTGGTCTTCTATAAAGCATCATGTTTTGTTTTGGTATGTGTTCTACTGTAGTGTGGTTATTTTATTGCCTATGGATCTAGAGAGATTAGGACACATGAGTAGAATTATCAAACTTATGAATTCAAACTCAAAGCCATTAGGAATCCTCACAAAGGTTGGTGGAATTACCTTTTTGGATAATGGTTTTCCATTTATTCTAATCCCAAAATCCTAAGCTATAACTCCTATCAAAATAATTTAAATCTCTATTAGAGGCATTGGGTGGAGTACATACAATCATTTTATTTTGACATTTATTATACACCAGAAATAAGGAAATGTCATCGCTGATTATTTAAGAAGGAAACAACCAACCAATGTCATGAAAGAATCATTATAAGAGTGTAATGTGATGCCTCTTTTTTCAAAGTTTCATTTGGGGTTCCAGTAGAATAAGAATGAGGCTGATAGACAAGTGTTCATTTGACCTCCTGTCTTATTAAGACGATTCTTCCAAATCAATAGTATGATGATGAGCTCCATCGAATTAGTGACTCTCTTCATGGTGGGAGACCATCACTGAGTAGTCTTTCGTCATGAAGGGTATTCTATATTTATAGAATTTTTACATTCTTCATTCTTCTATGATAAATTATTTTATAGGATATTATCATAGTTCTCAATGGGTAGTGCACCCAAGTACCATGAAGATGTTCTATGACATGAGATGATGATTCTAGTGGCTAGTTATAAGATAATACATCACTGACTTTATTTCAAATTATTAAAATTTCCACAATGGATCATGGTTGAGAACCATAATCATTTAGGTTTTCTCTACCCCCTTCCAGTTCTGATGTGGAAGTGGGATGATATTTCTATCAACTTCATAGTGGTTTTTCCTCATACCCTTAAAAAGAAGAACATGATATAGTTTGTGATCGATTGGATGTCCAAATAGTCTAAATTTATACCCATCCATTATAAAACCATAGTTTATTACTTGGGAGGCTTGTATGTAAAATAGGATGTAAATTTGCATGTTTTTCTATCAGTGATATTTTCTGATTGGGATCCCCAATTCACTTCTCATTTTTGGAGACACCTCCAGGAGGTAGTGGGATCTAAATTGAGCATGATCACAGTGGATTATCCATAGAAGGATTTCCAGATAGAATGGGATATACTAATTTTGGAAGAAATTATCTATGATTTAGACCTCAAATTTAGTGAATCATGGTATATCCACATGTGATTGTTTGAGATTTCATATCATAATAGTTACCAGAAGTACTTTTGTTTGGATCCCTTTGGGGACTTGTATAGTCACATGTGTAAATCATAATTATGTTGGTCTGGGAATTGGGGGATCTTCCTTGTTTATAACATGTTTGTTCCATGATAAGATGACTAAGATTCTATTGATTTGTTAAAAAATGGTGAAAAAATATATTTTTATAAATCGTATAATGATCATCACCAATGACTGTTGGATTTTTCAGTTGGTGATTGAGTTTTTTTAATAGATTCACCTCTATTGTATCATTATCATCTTGGAAAACCTGGAAATCATTGACCAAGTTTTGTGGGACATTTTGAGGTTATTTGGATTTTAGGTGATATGTCTTATCATTTACCATTTCCACCATAGTTGACATTGATACATAATTTGTTCATTGTATCACAACTTTAAAAGTATCCTTTTAGCCCATCCCATATCCTGAGATGGTAAGATCTTGATATTGAGTCTTATTTATTTGTGATTGTCACGGCCTGCCTTCACCAAGATGAGGGAAGGGACAGCAAACTACCAGACCCTTCCATCTTCAAGTTTAAGGATAGATAATGACCCCCAAGTCCCACCTTTAGTAGGCCCCAGAGTGGTGACTAGCACCAAGGGTATAAAATAATATGTGATATGGAAGGCATTACCCCTTTTTTGAAAAGGATTGGGAGATAAGATAGTAAATCCCAAACAACACTAAAATTGAAAGTAAAAGTAAATCTAAAAACAATCCATTTCCATATGCATGTTCCTATATAAAGTGCTACAAGTACAAGAAAACTCCAAAGGGAAGTACCAAAAGAAAAGAAAAGTATCAACACTAACGGGCCCAGTGTCTGAACTAATATGGTCCCACATAGTCCCCAAAGTCCTCCTGGAAACCTGAAAACAGTTTTATATACATAGGGTGAGTATACAGGTATACAGATTAGGGAAGACCAGAAGCTCTCGTGCACAAGTGGGGAGGCATTCTAATGCCCCATGAGAAAAGGAGATAACCAAATCACCTAGCAAGGAAACTATCCACCCAAACCTCACCAAGGCACACTCCCAAAATAGCGCAAGTCAAGTAAAGTAATAGTAATAACACATCGATGTTTGGGTACCCCGCACCACTTTCCCACTGGTTATTGAAGACATCCGACTCGTCAGACCTCCACCGCCATTTTCAATGTAGTCTCACTATCTCCCCAACAACAACCTTTTGGGCCACCACAACCACGCATCCCGCCTGCAGACACCTGGGCCCCAACAACCACACACATCCCTGCCTGCAGACACTTGGGCCACAACAACTACCACCACGCCTGAAGACACCTGGGCCAGAACAACTACTGCCACGCCTGAAGACACTTGGGCCTCATCCCGAAGACACTTGGGAAACAAACTGTCCACACACACCTGGGCCAACCACCACAACTACCATGCCTGAAGAATATTGGGTTATAATGGACCTCAGACCATCATAGCCTGCCCAAAGAGTCTTGGGATACTTGGGAAAGGGAGCGGAAAAGGATCTAATAACCAGAATCTCATATGAGTGTTGGGAAAAACACCCTCCCCCATGAAATGGGGGTGTTCAGCATGATGTTCTCAACTTGGGTGGGGCGTGAATAAGAAACATAAAAACTAAATTATACATATAGGTAAAAAATCACTCATCCCAACCTAGGGGTTCCAAAACCATCCCATACACAAACATCCTCGTTACTATTCATTCATAAAAAGCACAACAACCACAACTGAGTCATAACTCATTCCCAAAAAACAATTCCCCATTGAACCCATTCTTGTTATCAAATTCAAGTGGTTTCATTTAATAATTCTTCATTATTAGGCAACTAATAGGAATAGCTACAAGCGAAGGAAGGAAAAACATCCAAGCAGCAAATTAAGCATTCACACCTGGTTCTCTTGTAAAATCACAACAAAAAAAGGGATTTGTGAGATCCCTCGAAGTTCTTGAACCTGGCCAAGCCCCAACATACGGCCCCACATGGCCCCAAATCCACAAACTAACAACTGCACAATAGGGGATCCTATCCCCATCCATGTCACCTCACAAGCATCAAACAGAACAACCATACACATCACCAGAACAGAGAAAGAGATTTTTCATATTTAAACACACCATTCCTTTAGTTTTATCTTTACGTTTGGTTAACTGGGGTGACCACACGAGGATTATTATTCATTGGACATCCATTTAATCAATTGAGTTTATGTGATTAACCAGTTTCCATATTATAGCCATTCAATCACATAATTATCTAGAAAACATAGGTTCATTAGTGCACAAGAAGGGACCACCAACGACCACGATTTTCAGTGGACATAAGCCCATACAATTCACAACATATAAGTAAAGGTAAAAGAGTATAGTAGAATCATCAAACACACCCCTTCATTCTTTGAAAACCATTTATTATCTTCATTAGGGTTTTATTTCATCCATCCCCATAGGAACATTATTATACTCACCCTGAATGATACACAATAAAGAGAAATAAAGGAAAAACCCTACCTGGATGATCAACGATTGAAGTTTTTCTCCACATTCCAAGAACTGGGGATACACGACTTGAAGGGGCGGAACTTTGAGGACTCCAAGAGTGAGCGGGAAAACCTCCAGCACAGGCGCACCACTAGCCTCGGGAATGGGGACTCCAAATGCACCAAGGAAAGGAAAGGGACCAGCCAAGAAGAAGAAAAAATCCTCGTACAATAAAAGGTGAGATCCTGGAGTTATGGGATATGAAATCTTGAATGTCTTTAAAGGTGAATCGTGGTTTCTCCATGAGGTTGGGTGGTTACACATGATGGAATTAATTTTCATTTAATAATTCTTATCAAAGAGGTGTCCATAACAGTTGTGAGTTAAAATATTTCCTTTAAACAGAGGAAAATGTGTAACAGGGGAGGAACTGGAAGGTACGGGGAAAAGGGTGTGACATCGAGGAAAAAGCCATGCGTTTTGGTAAGTCAAGGGTCTCCTGGATCTTTGTGAATTTTAGATATCTTTTATGGTATTTAAATGGATTTCAAAGGTGTATTAAAACACTTTTATGTAAAAAGATACATTGCGGGGGCGGAACTGGAAAAATTCATAAACTGGAAAAAGAAAAAAAGGGTTGGACACCGTTTGGTGAGACACTATAATGGTGCCACCATCACAGTGCCACCGTCAGTAGTTCCACCATCAGCAGTGCCACTGTTTCGGTGTGCGACCGTGATGGTGCGACTACTACGGTGTCATCGTCATGGTGCCACCATCACGGTGTTACCATGAGCAGTGCCACCGTTTCGGTAGAACCGTTTGATGGAATTGAGTTTTTGAAAAACTTTTTAATGAGTCATTGTTCGGGCCATTACATCGGATACCTCTAAAACTATTCTCGCCATCGAGAATCGAAACTAGAACCGAAGAAAAGAGAGGGGTCCGAACAACCACCTCGAAAGATACCTCTTAGGATTAAACCTCCTCAACATCTAGGAACACCTCTCCCTCATCCATCTTCTAAACAACCACAAAATACACTACCGATCCTCTCCCCCAAGTAACCACACAGACATGTAAAGTTCATACCATCTATTCATATGGATTAGGGAGTCCCTTCTTCCATGTCAAGATATTATCCACTTTGGGCGGAACTGACTTGCCCGCACGGGTTTAACCGCATCCAATTTAATATTTCTTGACTAGGGATCAGGTCCTCCCCTCCCCATAGTTAGGACTCTTCACACGCATCTATAGAATAAGTAAAATATCCCATATCATAGTTAATAAGGTCAAACACTTCATCACAAATAAGTACAAAACAAAACATAACAAAAACTCAAAATAGCTCTGGGAACTGGGTGCGCATATGTGCGTCCCTTTCCCAGGTACTCTCCTCGAGGCCATCATGCCTCCATAACACACAAACCAAGGGAATGGTTCATCCATGAAGCACATTCTCCTTATGATCCTCGATCCCCATTGGTCGCTCTAAAAATGTTGTGTCGTCCTCGATATCCATCTCCCCCCAGTCAAGGACGTGTGAATCACCGTGTAGATATCGATGGAGCTGAGACACATGGAATATGTCGTGTACCCTCAGTAGTGGCGGTGGTAGTGATAGTTGATAATCCACTTGGCCTGGAGTTGGCGTAGAGTGATAAATATTGTTATAGGAAAACTCTACCAGAGGAAAGTTTCATACCCATGATCCCCCAAAGTAAAAAACACATGCATGTAGCATATCCTCCAATTTCTGGATGGTCCGCTCTGTTTTCCCATCTATCTAGGGGTGTAAAGCAGTGTTGAGGCATAACTGGGTTCCAAAAGCATGTTTCAATCCATTCCAGACCCATGAGGTAAACCAGGTATCCCGATCTAAGACTATGGACCTCAAAACTCCATGAAACCGCACCACCTCATCCACGTACCTCTGTGCTAAGGCATCCACCACACTTGACTCCTTGATTGCTAGGAAGTGAGTTGATTTCGTCAGTCGATCCACCACTATCCAGATATAATCATAACCCCCTTGAACTATGGGTAGTCTCATGACGAAATCCATCAAGATGTCATCCCATTTCCACTCAAGGACATCTAAAGGTTGTAATAGGCCTCCTGGAATGCTGTGTTCAGCCTTCACCTGCTAACACACGAGGCACTTTTCCACAAACTCTGCCACTGCCCACTTCACCCCAGGCCACCAAAACTGACCCCTCAAACCCCAGTACATCTTGGAAACTCCTAGGTGTGCTTCCAGGGGTGAGGTTTGGAACTCACCAAGAACTCTCTTGCACATTTCCCCTGGGATGAACACCTTTCCATGAAACAGCATCCGATTATGCCCATCTTTCGACCATCCTCCTGGAGCATCGCCCTGGATAACACAATTGCGCATCACTTCAGCCTCTAAGTACCCCCCCACTGAGACTCCTCTACCTGTTGCAACAGAGAGAACTGTACTATCATCTGAAACAGACAACCTCTACCATCCTCCACCCTTGCATCCACGTGTAGGGTAGCCAACTCCTCCATCACCTTCCAAGCATCTGCCGATTCTCAAACCGCATCCTTCTGTGACTTCTTGCTCAAGGCATCGCCCACCACATTCCCCTTACCTTCAGTGTAAGAGATTTTGAAGTTGAAGTCCTAAAGAAACTCCATCCACCTCCACTGCAGCAAGTTCAGGTCCCACTGGGAGAAGATATACCTCAAGCTCTTGTGATCCATGAAGACCATGAAGCACTCCTCAATGAGGTAATGCCGCCACAAATTTAGTGAAAACACGACCATTGCAAGTTATAGATCGTGGGTGGAATTGTTATGCCCATGGGGACATAACTGCCTATACCCCTAAGAGATCACCCCCCTGTTGTTGCATCAACACACACCCTAAGCCTTGGCCTGAAGCATCATATAACACTTCAAATGTCACCCATTCTTCTGGAAACCTCAGTACTAGGGAACTAACAAGCTTCCCCTTCAAATAACTGAAGGCTGCCTAGAACTAATCACTCTATATAAAAGCCTGGCCTTTCTTGGTAAAGGCTATCAATGGTGCTACAACTCAGGTGAAGTTGGGCATGAATCTTCGGTACTAACCCACTAGACCCAGGAAACTATGAACCTATGCCATGTTCTTGGGTGCTTCCCAAGAAACAATCGCCTTAACCTTTGATGGGTCCACTGTTATCCCCTTCTCGGACACCACGTGTCCAAGGAAGTGCACTTCTTGTGTCCAGAACTTGCACTTGGATAACTTCACATAGAATTGGTGTTGTTAGAGGACCTCTAAAACCATCCTCAGATGATCGGTGTGATCCTCCTATGATCTTGAGTAGATCAGGATGTCGTCCATAAACATGACTATGAACCGGTCTAGATATTCCCGAAAGACGGAGTTCATGATCCCCATGAACACGGCTAGTGCGTTCATAATGTCGAACAGCATGACCACGAACTCAAAGTGCTTGTATATACACCTGAAGGCAGTCTTCGAGTTGTCACCCTCCTTCACCCTCAACTGTTGATATCCGGAATGCAAGTCGATCTTGAAGAACCATCATGCCCCCTTCAACTGATCAAAAAGGTCGTCGATCCTCAGGAGGGGGTAACAGTTCTTGACTGTTACTTGGTTCAGCCTCTGGAAATCTATACACAGCATGAGACCACCATCTTCCTTATTTGCAAACAAGACCGGAGCACCCCATGGTGATGCACTTGGTCGAACATGTCACGACTCGTCCCTCAGGGCCCGTGTCGTGACTACCCCAAGTCTGCCTTCCATAGACCAGGGGCTGGCAACTAGCACCGAAAGGTGTAATCCCTAAAAGTGGGAAGGCATTGCCTTTATAACCTATAATCACATGCAACCAAGCACAAAGAAAGATACGAACACAAGTAAACTGAATTGCAAATAGAGTGAGTAAAGTAAGTAAAAGGGGTCAGAATAAAAGCCCAACTGGAAAGTATGAGAAACTGAAAGTATAAGTAAATTGGAGAAAAAAAGGTAGATAGCTACTGGGTCATCCTCTGAGGTTATTACCTGAAGGGTAGGTACAGATCGCCTCCTCAGCACTCCATGTCTGTCTGTCTCCTCTGTGTACCGACTCGTTGTAAGGTCCTCCTTCAGGCATCGTCCAGTCCTAGTACCCTCAGTCTCGATCAATGTTGTATGTCGTCTGCACCAAACACAACAAGGTGCGGGCATAGCCCATGTAGGGGTGAGTATAACAATACTCAGTAGGGACCCTGAGACCTTCAAGGTCTCACAAAACCCACAAAGCATAATCCAAAAGGCATGAAATCAACTGTCAAACCTACTTAGGTATATGCCCATACATATACCTAAGTTATCAAGTATACCCATCTCAATCATGAGGAAACACAGGGTCCAACCCAAAAGCCCAAAGCTCAACTGTTCCATAAAGGAAGGAAAACCCACAAAGGCAATTACCACACTGCTACGCCACACAGAAGAATAACATCAAGGTATTACCACAAAGAAAAGTATCACACAGGTACGAACTCATATCACACCATGTATAACTTAAGTACAGTAGTAGAGATGATTAGATGTAACTACTAAATCATATTACTCTATAAAGAAGCATACCCACATAGGATCATTAGGAGCTGACCCACACTGGATCGCTAGGTGTTGACCCACACAGGATCGCTAAGAGATGACCCATACAGGATCACTAGGTGCTGACCCACAAAGGATCACTAGGAGTTGAACCACACAGGATCGCTAGGTGCTGACCCATACAGGATCACTAGGAGCTGACCCACACAGGATCTCTAGGTGCTGACCCACACATGATTGCAAGGAGTTGACCCACACAGGATCACTAGGAGCTGACCCACACATGATATCTAGGAGCTTACCCACACTGGATCGATAGGTGTTGACCCACACAGGATCGCTAGGAGCTTACCCACACTGGATCGATAGGTGCTGACCCACACAGGATCGCTCGGTACATACTCAGACCCACACAGGATCCTAGTACATCTCCAGTACATCGTCAGACCCACACAAGATCCTAGTACATCTTCACGTCACACCCAGCTATAGGGTTCCTGCACTATGCTCGCTTGTCTCCGGAAGGTTCCTCTCCATAAGCCACTGGTCGATACTCCAACTACCACGAAGTCCCACGAAGAAGTATCTCAAAGGTCTGCCATGTCATAGGGGTCTCAATGAAATAGATGGCGCATCAATCAGACGCTCGGTCTGTGAGTTATTAGCCTTTTTGTCCTGAGGGCCCGGTTGGATTCGTGCTCGATCCAACCCGACTGTTCCCCATCTTTATCCAAAACTCCAGTGGGGTATTCCAAAGAGACTATCTCACTCCAAGATTTCCATCACCACTGGCAGATCATCAATAGGACACCCAGTGCCAAAGTTATGGCTGAAAATGTGTAAATGGGTCGAAGTGGTCCGGGTCCGGTCTGACCCGGTCGGACCGTCCCGGCCTGACCAGGCCCGTTGGGTGATCTGGTAGGCCACAAGGTCCATGAGGGGCCGCGGAGGCTGTGGGTGCTACGGGGCGGCGGAGGCCGCAGGTCAACTCGGCCGAGGCGGCTCAGCCGGGAGGGTGCCGCGAGGGCATGGGGCGGCTCAGCCGGGAGGGCGAAGGCTGCGGAGCGGCTCAGCCAGGGGGTGTCGCGAGGGCGCGGGGCGGCTCGGTCCGGCCCGAAGTGGCTCGGCCGTGAGGGCCGAGCCCGCGGGACAGATCGGCCCGGGCAGCTCGGCCGGGAGGGCGGAGGTCGTGGGACGGCTCGGCCGGGGGGTGCCGCGAGGTCGCGGGCGGTGCGGTGGGGTCATGAATGGTGGCGATGGCTCAGGCGGTGAGGCCATGGGTGGCGGCTCGGCCACAGACGACGGCAGCGGCTCGGACGGTGATGTCGCGGGCAATGGCTCGGCCGGGAGGTGCGGAGGTCGCAGACGGCGGAGCCACAGGGCGGCGGGGCGTCATGCCTTCACCGGCGGCTAGTTTAGCCGGCCTCTCTCTTCGTTCATCGTCGTGGTGTAATACACCTTCTTCCATCACGAAGAACACAATAAGGAAGAATGGCAGAGGGGTTGGTCCATGTTTGTTTGGCCCGCCCCCTCCGCGTTAGAGCGGTAGCAAATGGTTTACCATTTTTGAATCTTGAACATGTATGGAAGATATTTAAGAACATCAATCGCCACAACCTTCATCAATCACTATTCCCAACCCCACAAAATAAAAATTAGAAGGGAAGAACATGGGAACTAAACCCCTACCTTGGATTGTTCGTTGACATTGGCGCGAGAAGGAATTCAGAGAAGGGGAAGAGAGTGCCAACAATTGTCGCTTTCGAAACCACGCTTCGATGTCGGGCTCACTCGTCGTCCTCTTCCTTGATTTTTGAAGAATGTTCTTCAATGGCATTCTTGGTTGGAGAAGTGTAATCCTCCCAATATTTCTCTTCTCCCCAAAATCCACCAAATTGAAAAGTATCCAACTTATGATATGTTTCCCCAATTTTAATTGTTTGCACAATTTCAAATTGGATTAATTAATTACATAGTGGTTGGAATAATTAATTAAGGGGGTGTCATAATTAAACAAGGGGAAGTTCAAGAGACTTCACCACATTTAAGAGGGAGGCTCAAAGGGGTTTAATCTCGGGTGGTCCCCACCACCATAACCTCTCATGGGAGGTTTTAGGTTCGGTGGTCCCAACCTCCATAACCTCAAGGGGAGGTTTAAGTTCATGTGGTCCCCACCTCTCAACATCCACATGGGAGATCCTAAAGAAAATAAAATAAAATGTTACACAGCTTTTATTTTATTTTATTCTTTCACGAAAAACCCAAAAATTATCTTTCACTCTCGACCAACTGCTGTCGAGGTGAAAGTCTCCTTAAGAAAATATCAGCACTGTGAGTTCAACGGTGCCCTCAGATTTCAATTCCGAGCACCGGTTCAAAATTTATAAAAACTCACTCGTACATTTACTGAACGTACCCGAAGAAAATTTTAAAAATTCATTTCGGGCACACCGGGTCTCGGAATCACGCGCCGTCAATTTTTGCGGACTCGTAAAATTCCCATTTAATTAATAAAATTACATGGAATTTCTGAGTCTTTACAGAAAAAAACCCTTCTTCATCAATCTGTCGATTTGAATATGTAACTCCCACAACTCAGAAGGCGTCATCCGATAGGGATCCATCAAAATCAGACAAGCACCGGGTTGCAAGTATATCTCGAACTCGACATCATGTGGAGGGGGTAGAGTCACCACCTCTCCAGGGAAGACATCCAGGAACTCACTGACGATCCCCGGGACTTCCTCCATCTTTGTATCTGCTGACTGCACTGACAGCTCAACTAACAAGGAAATAAGGGGATCCACTCACCGGCTGCCTTCCTGGAAACCCCGCTTGCCGAAGAAAGTAACACGTTGTCCACCTATATATGAAAACACAACCCTTCTTTGGAAGCAGTCGATAATGTCACAAATAGAGAACAACCAGTCGATGCCTAAAATGACATCATATGGCTACATCTGTAGCAAAAGAATGTCCCTGATAGACTAGTGTGGTCCCAACATCAGTCTACATCCCCGGAAAACATGAGACAAGCTGGTCTGACCTCCGACTAATGTACTCAAAACCAGGGGCATGGGAAGTCTCTCTACGTCTATACCCAAAGCATGGTCTAGATTGGGTGCAAAAAAAGAGTGTGAAGCTCCGGAATCAAACAAGGTGCAGGAAAAAGTGCTAAACAAGCTGATCGTACCTCGAACGACCTTTGACCCCACTAGAACTACTGCCTCTGTGGCGTGCAACTTCTCACGCCCAACTCCTCTACCCCTCGGCTGTCAGCCGCCTCCCCGACCATGCCCTGGTCGAGGTTCCTGAGGAGCGCCCTAAGGTTGGCCTCCTCCTGCAACATCTAATCTCAGAGGAGAGGGAGCTCGCTTTCCCTACTACTGTTGTTGAAAGAGCCTGGCTAGAAACTGATGCCGCTGAGGTGGGAGCTAAACCTGCCCACCCCCACTATACTACACTCGGTCTGGGCACTGATTTCGAAGGTGCTCGCGACTGCCACAGATGAAGCATCTCGGTCCTGGGCCCACAAGGAAGGGGTGAGGATTGGGAGATCGAAACTGGAACTACTATAGCCTACTCCCCACTGGATGAAACTTGGAAGTTCCTGATGCTGGAGGCCTGCTGCTGACGACCTTCCCCTTTGATGAGCTCAACTGGCTCCCCTCTCATGGTACACCTCCTAGCGTGTGCATCCTCTCCACCACTTCAGCCTTCTTCTGAACCTCCAAGTATGTCGATAGAGTGAATGGAGTAACAACATACTGAAGAGAAGGTCGGAGTTCCTCCTCTAAACATCTCGCCCGAGACTCCTCATCCGGAAAGAGGTCCGGAGAAAAACGAAGGAAATCCTTAAACTTGATCCACAACTCCCTCACTGACATACTCTCCTATTGAAGGGAGGGTATCTCCTGCCTCTTCTCAACCTTCATCGTGGAAGAGAGGAATTTCACCTGAAACTCCCTCTCGAAGTCATTCCACGAAACCTCAGCCTCCCTCTTCTCCCCAAGATAGAGCGTCCACCACTGACGCACCACTCCCTACATCTGGCTTATAGCCAGAGGAACCCAGTACTCTGTCGGAACCCAGATCAAGCCGAAAGCTATCACCAGCACCTCAAGCCAGCTCTTTGTATCCATGTCCGAGACGCTTCCCTCGTACATCTCGAGGGTCTGCCACTGAAAGGCACGAAGTGTCCTCTGCCACTGGTCATCCTCCTCCTCTCGATCGTCCCTCTGCGGATCAGCCAAATTATCCTCTTGGGCCTCGATCGCCCGTACTACCCATGGTCATCGTCTGGGTATCATAATTGCAAGGTAAACAAGGAATGCCTAACCCCAAGTAGTGTAGAATATTACTTTTAAGTTTTCTTAGACTTTTTATTTATTTTAAATCCCCAAAATACCCAAGACACACAAGAACACTAGTCATTTTGATGCATGTACCTTTCTTAGGGTATCTACCCTACAATCAGTGTAGCCTCACTTGGTCATTCGGTAGATCCAGAGTCCTTGAATCAGATCATGGGGGCCAAAAAATATCGCATCATAGCCGGTCTTCCTTGGCCTATTTCATGCACCAAGATTGCATAACATTGTTTCCCTACCATCCGATGCAATCCTCATTGTGCCTAACCCCGGACTTCATCCTATTTCTCAACCATCACCTATGATACCATTCTGTCATGACCCCCCTTCACCAAGATGAGGGAGGGGATAAAAAACTGCCAGACCCTTCCTTCTTCAAGTTGAAGGAGAGATAATGACCCCCGAGTCCCGCCTTCAATAGGCCCCAGAGTGGCGACTAGCACCAAGGGTATAAAATCATATGTGATATGGAAGGCATTACACCTTTTTTTAAATAGTATCAGGATATAAGGTAGTAAATCCCAAACAACACCAAAACTAGAAGTAAAATTAAATCCAAAAACAATCCATTTCCCATATGCATGTTCCAATATAAAGTGCTACAAGTACAAGAAAACTCTAAAGGGAAATACCAAAAGAAAAGAAAAGAAACAACACTAACGGTCCCAACGTCCGAGCTAATACGGTCCCACACGGTCCTCGAAGCCCTCCTGGAAACCTAAAAATAGTTTTATATACATAGGGTGAGTATACGGGTATACTTTGTAGGGAAGACCAAAAGCTCTCGTGCACAAGTGGGGAGGCATTCTAATGCCCCGTGAGAAAAGGAGATAACCAAAGCACCTAGCAAAGAAACTATCCACCCAAACCTCACCAAGGAACACTCCCCAAATAACGCAAGTCAAGTAAAGTAATAGTAATAACACATCGATGTTTGGGTACCCCACACCATTTTCCCATTGGTTATTGGAGACATACTACGCGTCAAAACTCCCCTGCCATTTTCACTGCAGTCTCACTGCCGCCCCAACAACAACCTTTTGGGCCACCACAGCCACGCATCCCGCCCACAGACACCTGGGCCACAAAAACCACACACATCTCCACCCACAGACACCTGGTCCATAATAACTATCACCATGCCCAAAGACACCTGGGCCAGAACAACTACGGCCACGCCCGAAGACACCTGAACCTCATCCTGAAGACACTTGGGAAGCAAAATGCCTGCACACACCTAGTCCAACCACCAAAACTACCATTCCCAAAGAATCTTGGGCGATAATGGACCTCATGTCATCATAGCCTACCCGAAGAGTCCTGGGATACTCGGGAAAGGTAGCAGAAAATTAGCTAATAACCAGTAACTCATAGGAGTGTTGGGAAAAGCACCCTCCCCCATGAAATGGGGGTGTTCAGCACGAAGTGCTCAACTTGGGTGGGGTGTGAATAAGAAACATAAGAACTAAATTATACATATAGGTAACCAAGAATTCATCCCAACCTAGGGGTTCTAAAACCAGCCCATACACAAACACCCTCATTACTATTCATTCATAAAAAGCACAAAAACCACAACCGAGTCATAACTCATTCCCGAAAAACAATTTCCCATGGAACCCATTCTCATTATCACATTCAAGTGGTTCCATTTAATAATTCTTCACTACAGGGAAACTAATAGGCATAGCCATAAGCCAAAGAAGGAAAAACATCCAAGCAGCAAATTAAGCATTCACACCCGGTTCTCTTGTAAAGTCACAACAACAAAAGGGATCTGTGAGATCCCTCAAAGTACTAGAACCAAACCAAGCCCCAACATATGGCCCCACACAGCCCTAAATACACAAACTAACAACTGCACAACAGGTGATCCCATCCCCATCCATGTCACCTCACAAGCATCAAGCAGAACAACCATACACTTCACCAGAACAGAGCAAGGAAGTTTTCAGATTTAAACACACCATTCCTTTAGTTCTATCTTTTTGTTTGATTAATCGGGGTGACCACACAAGGATTCTTATTCATTGGGAATCCATTTAAACAACTGAGTTTACGTGATTAACCAGTTTCCATATTACAGCCATTCAATCATAGAATTATCCAGAAAACAGAGGTTCGTAAGTGTGCAAGAAGGGACCACCAACGGCCACGATTTTCAAATGACATAATCCCATACAATTCACAACATATAAGCAAAGGTAAAAGAGTACAACAACATCATCTAACACACCACTTCATTCTTTAAAAACTATTTATTATCTTCGTTAAGGTTTGGTTTCATCCATCCCTGTAGTTTCATCATCATACTCACCCCACATGATACACAGTAAAGAGAGACGAAGGAAAAACCCTACCTAGATGATCAACGATCGAAGTTTTTCTCCACGCGCCAAGAACTAGGGATGCGCAACTTGCATGGGAGTAACTCTGATGACTCCAAGAGTGATCATGAAAGGCTCCAGCACAAGCGCACCACTAGCCTCGGGAAGGGGGACTCCAAACGCCCCAAGGAAACGAAAGGGATCGGCCAAGAAGAAGAAGGAATCCCCATGCGATAAAAGGTGAGATCCTGGAGTTACGGGATATGAAATCTTGAACGGCTTTAAAGGGGGATCGTGGTTTCTCCACATGGTTGGGTGGTTACACATTATGGAATTAATTGTCATTTAATAATTCTCATAGGAGAGGTATCCATAACGGTTATGAGTTAAAGGATTTCCTTTAAACAGAGGAAAACGCGTAACAGGGGAGGAACTGGAAAATACAAGAAAAATGGTGTGACACCGAGGAAAAAGCCACGCGTTTTGGTAAGTCAAGTGTCGCCCGACTCTTGGAGAATTTTAGATATCATTTATGGGATTTCAATGGATTTGAAAGGGGTATTGAAACACTTTTACGTCAAAAGATACGCTGCGGGGGCGGAACTGGAAAAAGTCAGAAACTGGAAAAAGAAACAAAGGGTGGGACACCATTTAGTGAGTCACTGTAACGGTACCACCGTTTTGGTGTGTGACTGTGACGGTGTGACTGCTATGGTGCCACCGTCACGGTGCCACCGGTTTGGTGGATCACCGTCAGTGGTGCCACCGTTTTGGTGTGCGACTGTGACGGTGTAACTACTACGGTGCCACCATCATGGTGTCGCTGTCACGGTGTCATCGTCACCGTGTCGTCGTGACCGGTGCCACCATCACAGTGTCGCTGTTTTGGTGGAATCGTTTGATGGAACCGAGTTTTTGGAAAACTCCTTATTGAGTCACTGTCTGAGCCATTACAGTGATAGAGCATACAATCAGTATTGTTGATTATGAGACAATGGTTCTTCTTCGAAGAACAATATCTTTTTTCCTTTTTCTATAGCATCATGGTTGTGATCTTCATGAGACGTTCGAGATTGAGGTTCTGATGAAAGTGTAGCAACCTCATCTCCTTGATAAGGATCTTTATTGATAGGCTTTTTAGGGATATAATGATTTTATGGTGGGGAGGTTGTAACATCTCGTTAATTATTTCAGGTATTCCTTGAACCTTGTTTTGATCTCCCTTATGTCGGGTCTCATTTTGGGGTCCTTTTAGGAGAATGTTTAGAACATTGGAAGCTCAATGTGTAGTGCATGGTTGGTTCATGGGTGTGGAAAATCGTCTGCCATATTTACAGCCACTATAAGGGGGATCACAGTTAGGGTATATAGTTTTTCTAATTGTGCAGCCACCCCTCAAAACTGTGAACCCTATGGAAAGAGGGAAATGCACAATTGGAGCATAGTTAGTTTAATCGTGTATCCAAACCGTAAACCCCAAATAGAAGTCTAGTAGTGGTGCACGGTTAGAGTACACCATTGTTCTAACCATGTAACCCTCTCCAAAATATCTTGCATGCATTTTTTAATTCCCCCAAATTAAATTTGAAAAATATCAAACCCCTAGTTTTTGAGGATAATCACCCCCATTCAGACCTAATAAGATTTACTCTTCCCTGGAGGCTATCATGAAGATAATTTGTTTCCTATAACCTCTTCCATTGGTGAACCAATGTGCCGGTGGAATATTTGATCCCTCATTGGTATGTGGATCTCCTCTTGTGAATTTTAATACTTTCTTCCATATCTCTACCTTAGAGAGTGTTAGATCATAATGTTATTGATGGATCTATTCTCTATTTCATTGGATTTAATCCTTGTCTTTAAAAAACGTGATTCTGAAGTTAATTTGTAGGCACTATATTCCATCAATCGTCATTGAAATCCCTATTATAAGTGTTGATTATTTTATTATGTGATTAAAGGTAAACAGTCCCATTTGACATTTTCCATATAATTGAAAGATTGATTTTCATTATTTATTTGGATGCCTATAAATTGATTAAAAAACCACGATTTGGAATGATTTGATTATGAATTTCTAAATGGCGTGGATTTTGAGAACAAATGCCCAATTGAAATGGAATTGGAATTGAGGGATGATTTTTGAGAATTATGGACTGATTTTGAGAAAATGATTTGATGATAGAATTAGTAAAATGACTTGACATATGTTTTGAGAAAATGGATTAAAGTGAAATGATTAAAATCAATGATTGATTTTGGATTGAAAGGAATGAAATTATAAATAACACAAGTTTTTTTTTAAATTTAATTGGCATATTGAAGAATAAAATTTAGAAATTGAACTTAGAAATGATGATTTTGTTTGAAATGGGATGATTTGCCCATTTTTTATTGATTTATTATGCACATACAAGCCTAAGTAGTCAGTTGGTAACTTGTGACATCAACACTAGGATCTAGATCCCCTGACGATGGATTGATGATGGAAAATATAAAAAAATGAAATTCAGAATTATTGTCCCAAATGTGATGTCGATGGGTCTTATTAGTCCTGAGCCTGAGAGATGTGCACACATGATTAGCCATGATCACTAATTTGAGAAGTGGGATGATCATATTGCTAGAAACAAATGTACTTCACTGAAGATGACCATGGGGTTTTTTGTATATGATTTGATTATATATGAAATTATTTATAGAAATAATTTACTCATATAAAATTATTTATATTAATTATTTTATATAAAATATTAATTTAGGACATGATTGAAATGTTTTCCATCTATTGGAAAGAAAGTGTGTTTTGTTTTAAATATACATATGTTATCATATGACATGAAATATTTTATTTAAATTGAAAAAATGATTGGTTTTTTGTTATGGATTCTATTATAGAACACTTAGATCTACTAGGATTTAAAGCTCACACCTAACCTTTTACCTCAAGCATTTGTATATTTTTGTATGCCGGGTTCAAGAAAAGAAAAAGTTACACTTCGAGTTCGTGGATGATCGTGGTCCTCTAGAATGTGGTGTAGTGTTAGTAACTAGTGGACCTAAGCCCCACCTCTTACATAGAGTTTTGGGACTTTTGTTGGTTTGTTATTGGTAGTCTAGGTTGATGTTTCATTGAGTTTTTTATCTATATGTTTGAGTATTGTTTACCTGTTTTACTTATACTACTTTCTCTATGAGGAGTATTGATATAAAGAACTATATTTTATTTATCAACCGTTTTTTTGGGGAAAAATAATTCCCTCTATTATTGTATGATTCCATGTGCTAGTCGTCAACCTATGAGAATTAAAAATGTCGCTAGAGTTATAACAGTGTCGACTCGGGTATCAGAGTACTAGGGTTTGTTGGCTAATTCATGATACCCAATATGAAAATGTGTTGAACTCCAACATTTTGGGATGAAGATGAAGAATGAAATATAATGGGATATGAAATCCTGATAAAATGAGAGATAATGTTAGATCCATTCAGCAACAAATAGAGGTATCCCAAAGTCGACAGAAAAGTTTTTATGATAATTGTTGATGTGTTCTTGAATTTGAAGTTGTTGAGATGGTTTTTCTATGAATTTCTCCATGGAACAAAGTAATGTGATTCAATAATAAGGGAAAACTAAGGCCTATTTCTATCAATCCTTTTGAAATTAATGACCGTTAGACTGTAGCATATAGCATGGTGCTTCCACGGGGCATCTCTCTCTCTCTCACACGCAATCTTTTTATATTAAAGCAGGAAGGGGCAGAAGTGTCTACAAAAAAGGTTACAGAAGCCTGTAGAAAAGGAGGTTGAGAGCATCCACTTTAACAAAAATTGACCCCTAAAGGGCGAAAGACCCAATACTTGAAAATAAATAAAAGTGGTCAATGTGGGTAGCTTTGGAGGCTAGGATGTCTGAAACCGCATTTCCTTCGCACCAGGTATGGAGGATGGAGATCTGGTCCTTTAGCACCTCCTTACATCTTCTGATGGAGTACTCGATAGACCAAGGAATTGGTCCTTTGCCAAAGACCCCATTATAAACTGTTAGGGAGTCTGTTTCAATCTCTTCAAGAGGGATATTTCTCTGTTTATAAAGGTCCAGGCCTCTGAGCAGTGCTCGGGCTTCGGCTTAGAGAGAATCTCCATTCACAAAGAAATCATAGAAAGCAGCAATAACCGAGCCCCTTGAATCCCTCGACGCCCCAACCACGCATAGAACCCATGAGGCAAGAACCGTCCGAGTTTAGTTTGTTCCCCTGAGCAGTAGGCATCCAGCTAATCCATCGCCCTTGGGCCCCAATATTGGTCATGGAAGGGGGGACATGGCAGAAGGCAAGAACCGTCCGAGTTTAGTTTGTTCCCCTGAGCAGTAGGCATCCAGCTAATCCATCGCCCTTGGGCCCCAATATTGGTCATGGAAGGGGGGACATGGCAGAAGGTATTTGATAGAAGGGGCTGCCTCCAGACCACTGCATATCCTGGCCAAATCCAAGATTAAAAGATTTGATATAAACAGAATACCTGGAATTGTACCGAGAATATTTTCGTGCCGGATGTTGTTCCTAGTAGACCATATGATCCAGCACCCTGCTAAAAGAATTAGCGCCCTGGCCTTTCTCTCCACCCCAAGATTAAAAGATTTGATATAAACCAAATACCTGGGATTGTACCGAGAATATTTTCGTGCCGGATGCTGTTCCTAGTAGACCATATGATCCAGCACCCTGCTAAAAGAATTAGCGCCCTGGCCTTTCTCTCCACCCCAACCTGATCAGCACCTTGGAACCATCGATAAAGGAAGCAATCAGTTGAGAAAACCTGGGCCGACCACCCGGTAAATTGCCCAAACTGGCCCCAAATGGCATTAGCCCATTTTCTGTTAAAGAAACAAATGCTCGGTAGATTCATCCTTCCTTCCCCTGTAGCAGATACATTTGGAGACAAGACTGACACCCCTCTTCTGTATATTATGCTCAGTTGGAAAGGCTTTGTGATGGAAACACCAAACCAAAAAATTGAACTTTGAAGAAAGTTATTTACACCATAAAACCTCACCCCAGGAGTCTTGAGGTAACAAATCAGCTTGAAGCTTATGGTAGTCCCTAACATTGAAATAACTTGAAGTGGAGCTTGTGAAAACACATCTATTCGGGGCATGGTTGAGCACAATGCTGACAAAAATATCCCATTGGTTTTCATCCAAGATATCACGAATGAAATTGGGATGACGACTGGCCTCTTTGAAGCTGATTTCCAGAGTAGGACACCCAGGAAACCCCAAAATTGTTCCAGACTAGTTCTGGTTCCAAAAAACTAATATCACCCTTACCAATAATCCATCCGTTATGCAACTGGAGAGTAGGAATATAGGGATGGACCGTCTTCTGGATGATAGAGGGCCTTAATCTCTATGAGATCACATCCGTTCCATAGGTGTGGAACATGTGTTTTCCCCACAGTCTTCCCCTCGATGATCACCCAGACCATTTTAGCATGCAGAGCCGACATGGATCCAGAAACACTCCTAATATTGATACCTCCTACCTTAATGGGCTTAGCATGATTTTTCCATGAAGCCCAAAAATATTTTTCTTCAAAGTGATTGTCCTAGAGGAAGGAGTTCATAGAGATCTCCAGATTGGAGATCACTTTTCATGGTGCTTTCAGAGTGGAGTGGATGTGCATTGGAATAGAGGAAAGAACACTATTGATGAGAGTGATCCTCCCTCCCTCCAAAGGATAGGAATCTATTTTTACAGTTATGGATACACCCCAAAATCCTATCAATGACCATATCAAAGTGTCTAATGAGGATATTTTTAGGGGAAACTGGAGCACCCAAGTATTCCATAGGGAATGAGCCCTTGATCATAGCAAGACTGCTTTCCAGAGATCTTACCCTCCGATCTGAACATTTATTTGGGGCAAAGAAGGTGCTTTTCTCGTGGTTAATAACTTGACCACTCCATGCAAAGTAATCCTCCAAGGCATTGTTAACCCCATAAATTTATCTCATATAGCCATTGAAAAAAATAATGGTATCATCAGCGAACATGAGGTGGGAGATACTCCCAACCCTGTGCTTATTGCGATAGGGGATAATTCTACCAACATCGATGTGATTGAAAAACCAGCTTATAACATTTTGGGTGATGATAAATAAAGATGGGGAGAGGGGGTATCCTTGTCTCAAACCTCTAACAACTTTAAAGAAACCAAACTGCCTGCCTAGGAATGTAGTGGGGAGCCAGGAGGAGCTGAAGCATCGGAATAAAAGGTATGTAGCCCAAACCAAAAATACCATACATGAAAGAACCCTAATGATAATGTTCCACTCAAATCTGTCAAAAGCTTTATTCATATCGATCTTGATAGCCACATTACTACCAAAGGTTTTCAGGTTAATGTCACTGATGACTTCTTGAGTGAGACCTATTGCACCATGGATGGAACGACCCTTAATAAACCAATGCTGCTCCTCGGACACCCAGCCTGGGAGGTAAGGAGCAAGCCTCCTGTTAAGGATGCCAGCCAGAACTTTATAAGGTATGTTACACAAGCTAATAGTCCGATAATGGTTCAAGGACTGAGGGTCTTTGATCTTGGGTACCAAAACAATTTTATTTGCACATGCCACACGGGGTATGTTTCCACCTTGAAAGTGGTTCTGAACTGCACTGATTAAGCTCGTCTTCACAATATCCCAAGAGTCCTTGTAGAAAGAGGCAGGGAATCCATCTGATCCTAGAGAACTGTCTAGGTTCATGGACCAAACCACATCATGAATTTCAGCTTCATCCGGGATAGCCTCCAACTTGCTGTTAACCTCCTGCATCACTGAGCAGGGAATTATCTCAAAAAGGGAAGCCGAGTCCCTTGGAGAACCTGCTTCCATTATCGGGTTAGGGGATGCTAATAAGTATTTGAAGTAGTTATCATCCAAACTCCCAACCACATCTCTATCATTAGAATAATAGCCATCTTCCAGAATAAATTTGGGCATCTTGAACCTGTGTTTTTCTTTAATACAGGGGTGAAAATATACAGGGTTTCTATCTCCTTCACGAAGCCACATCACCCTTGACTTTTCACAAGCTAAGTGTTCCTGCTTCAAAAATAAATCTGCCAGATAACTTTTCTTAATCGAGAGATCAGCGAAAATAGAATCACACCATCCAGCTTCCAGGCGCAGCTCCAACTGCTGGATGACCCTGCTGATCCCCTCAATGTCCCGGTCACCTAAGAAAATATTCTTAGCCTAGGAATGAAGAGGACCCTTAAGATGCATGAGGTTATTGTGTAAATCAAGCCAGGGGTTTCCTCTAGGAATGCTATTCCATGAACCTTACACCATCTACAAATAACCTGGTTCAACCGCCCAAGAGGGAGAGAAGTGAAAGGAGTCATTTCGATCCATACGAGCTTCCATGAAAATATGAAGGGGAGAGTGATCCGAGAGGCTACGAGCCATATGAGTAACTTTGATGTCAGGAAAAGAGGAGAGGGTAGAACCATTCACCAAAAAACAGTCAGGGCGACTCCATGAACGACGGTTCCCATGCTGGTTATTACACCAGGTAAATGGATCACCAGTGAAACCAGGATCCATAAGCCCATTACTAGACATGAACGCAATGTTGAAGTTGCCTCCAACCATCCAAGGCAGGTCACCCGGATTAAGAGAGATCAGATCATCCCAAAGAGTTTCCCTAGCCTGGGCATCACACATAGCATAAACTGCCAATAACACGATGTTCTGATAACCTACTGGTACTCTTGTATTTAGAAATTGATCCAACGAAGATAGCAGTTTGACTAAGAAGTCTTCCAGAATAGCCATATGTGAGAGTTGGAGGGGGAGCCATGACAAAAGCCCTGAACTCTCATAAGCTGAGCAAGATCTTTGATCCTTGAAGAATCCTGTTTAGGTTCAAGCAATGCAACCATAGAAACATTGTTATTACGAAGTTCATTGGAGATAAAATCCGATTTAACCCGAGCTCCCAATCCACGGGCATTCCAGAGGAGGAGACTAATCATTGCTTGAAAAGATGGCTGGCTTTTGCCCCAACCCATGGCCCTGTATTCCTTTCAAATAACTAATAGAAACTCTAGATTTGGTCTTAGACCTGGTACAGACTCCACTTGGAAGATTGGGGCACGAAGAGATGGGAGAAAATGACCTGCCCACAGTGGCTTTCGGTGTGGAAGGGGGCTAGCCATCGGCGAATGTTTGGGGAAAAAGCCAGCCATCTTCAAGGATCAAAGATCTTGCTCAGCTTATGAGAGTTCAGGGCTTTCGTCATGGCTCCCCCTCCAACTCTCACATATGGATATTCTGGAAGATTGGGGCACGAAGAGATGGGAGATCATGACCTGCCCACAGTGGCTTTCGGTGTGGAACCAAAGGAGCCTCTGAATCAAGCTTTGTGATGTCAAGCAGAGAACGAGTAGAAGAAGCCTGCAAGGAAGCACAGATCCTCCCTAGCAAAGGAGAGAGAGAAAGAATATGGGGTCGTGGAAGCTGAGCTCCTGCCAGGAAGGACGCTCTACGAGGGGAAAACAACACCAAGTCCTGGCAAGGAGGGCGCGCCACAAACGGAGGATCAGCCGCCATAGAAGAGGAAACATAGGACGACGAGGGAGAACGGAGGACCCCCTTTCCACGATCACTCGGACAAGGATCAGAGCGAGACAGGAGTGAAAATCCATCAGGAAATGAGGACGACTTCTCCTGGTGACGAGGGACCTTATTCTTGTCATGATCCTAGGATTCCATGCGAGATTTGCAACATTTGGGAAAAGCATGACCTTGGAGATGGTAAAGCGAGCAGAAGCGTGGAGGAGCTAGAAAAACCACAACCTGAGACCAGACCAGCATGCCTTCAACCTGAAGAAGAATCTTGCTTGGAAGCGGAAGCATCAGATCCAACTCCATGCAGACCCTTGCCACTACCACATCTTCTAACCGAAGGGATTTCTCATCAGCACAAAGAAAGTAACCCAGCGAGTCGCCAATACCATGGAGGAAACCATAGATCATGAATGGAAGGGGCATGCTAGGAAGAGAGACCCAAACCGTAGATGAGGAAGGATCTTTGCCCGAATTAACATCCATGGACCAACTGAAGAGATTGAACCTCCAGTCGCCTAAAGAGCGAGGGCTTTTACACCACACCGAAACAAAGTCCTCCCTCGAAGACAGCACGATATAGAAAGCTTTTCGATTTATGACTGAAACCCTAGCCGGAGAAGCCAAATCCCATGAGTTGATAAACCATTGAAAACCCGCTAGCGGAGGTTTATCAACCCCAAATCTCACAACCAAAGTCCGCTGAAGAAGATCCACCGCTTCACCAAAAGAAACAGCAGGGATGTCGAGAGCCGGACAGCCATCATCCGAGACAGATTTAGAGCCCAAAGAAGCCTCAGAGGACAGATCACCACCCGCTTGCGCCGGAAAAGGATCCCAACAAAGAATTTACTTGAACGAAGAAGCTGGAGGCAGTGTACCACTGAAAGACCTGAAGGAAATCATGGGAGAAGGGGGCACAGAAGGAGCCACCAAAGCCAGAGTCAAAGGGGAGCCAGAGGAGACGGTGGCGTGTGAGAGAGATCTTAGACATAACGGTCCAATTTTTTCCCCACCCATGTTGGGTTCCATGTTTATATCACGGGGAAGTGCATACTGATCCATATCATGTATGGATCTGAGATATCATACTGTTGGAGTATGGTCACTGATTTACTGGTGTAGATTCTTAATCATTCAAATAAAGTTATATAAAACAGTATCACTCATCTTGTCAAATCTTTATTGTGAAACCAACTAGCTTGAGGAAGTTATATAAGAACCGAAGGATGTAATGATACAATAGTATCCTTAGGTTTTTATACCAATGCGATTAATTTTTAAGTAGAACTTAATCTTATATTGGATATAATGTAACAACCCTATATTGTATGAAATATATTTGTACAAATATATTTCAATTCTTTGATAGCTATCGTTACACACAACATTGTGTTTTAATAAACCACGGAAAATTATTAATATTCTTATTTAAATATGACAATTTTGAAATAGAATTTAAAAATGGTGGAATGAATTGTAATAAAAAAATTAAATATTATATATAATAGTTTTAAATGAATAAAACATATTGATAAAAAAACATAATTTTTGTTAAAGTCTGTATAAGTTTTGAAGACACTATTTTCTAAAACAAATGTTTTTAGGATCAAGTAATAAAATTATTTTTTGAAAATTTTATAAAATTTATTTTTTAAAAAAACATCATTTTGTAAATCCTAATGTCAAAATTATCTTATAGTTATTTTTTTGGTTTTCTTTTTGAAAAGTTGATTTTTTCGAAGAATAGTAAAAAATACCGGTTTTTATTGAAAAATACTTTTTCATTTAAAGAATGTATAATGTTATTTTTTTTATTGATATAAAAGTAAAATTAGTAAAATTATATATTTATTAATCCAATTTTTTCATTGTGATCAATTTGAAATTGGATATTGATATAAAAATGTTTTAAACTTTTGAACATTTTCTCATTTGAAAAATGCATTCTCATCATGTATGTGGGTTTAATTTTTAATATTTTTTTCCCAATTCTGGAAATGAAAACTGGAAAAATGGATTCAATATTTTTAATTAGAATAATTTATATTACATAATAAGGTCAACTAATTTTTTTGTCTAAATGAATAGTAAAAACAATAAAAATTAAGTACCCTAGTTAAGGTTAAAACAGGTTTACCTTGGGATTATATAAAAAAATAAGAAGAAAAATATAGCATCCCGCCTTTTTATCACATAAACTTTCATTACATTTTACAAAACCGAGGATCATTAAGGTTTAGTGTCTTGGAAACCAGGAACATAAAACATGACAACATAAAACATTCTTCTTAAACACTTGAAAGGTTTCTCCTTATGTTCATCCTAGGTTCATTACTGCATCTCATAACCTGGGGACATACATCAAAAGAAAGGGTGAGCAGAAGGCCCAGTAAGGGAAACAAGGAGAAACATTTAACATGCGAACTTGAGATACATCAACAATGTCATGAAAAAGAACTTTAAGGCACGAGAAAGAAATCATGAGGCATATCATAATAAAAATAACGTTTTTCATAACTTGAAGATGTGGCTACAACATTTAATATTGACAATCATTTCTGTTTCACCAAGGTCCATCCCCAAGGTGTCATTAAAAATTACCAAGGTTATTCACCAAGGTGTCGTTAAAAAATAGCCATCTCTAGAGATGAAGTCTTCACCCAATGCATTGGAGCGCTATCAGGGCGCATCTTTGACATGTCTTTATTATCATGTGAGCCACATATATCATCATCAATCATTTCATAAACAACCCATATAGCATAAAAGGAATGAGTTTCATTTCATAATCATAAAGTTTTAAAAACTGCTTTAAAGACATGATCTTTGTGTCACTTTAAAACCCACAGAAAAGGAAGGTGAGTCTCATGTATGTAAATCCCAGAATTTAAAATAGAACATTTTGGTATATATGTGAATACCCCTATAGAAGAGAGAGCATTGAGTATTCACTTAATAAAATAAAGGAACATTAGAACAAGAGAGAGAGACATTTTGAGATGGAAATTCTGCAGCATAACGACTATGTTTCGGGGTTTTAGAAAACATTGAAAAGAGAGGGGACATGGGTCAAACATTCATAAATGACCCATAAAACAGTAGAGGGACAAAATAAGAAGGATATACGAACATGGTAATGAAAATTGAAAGATATACCATATGAAATGAAGAGCATGAAAGGAAGACAAAAATAAGATTTCTCTTACAAAAATTTGGCAGCCTAACAGCGCCACTTAAAACTTCAAAATACTGAATTGAAGAGATCAAATATGATCTCTCATCATATGAACATAAAAGATCAGTATGATAGATATAGAGATCATACCCCAACAAAATAAAAAGAATCTTGAAATACTTGACATGAAAGTAGAACTTTGAAAAATGAGAAAGGTGAACGAATCCCTTAAAAATTCGGCAGCCTAACGGTGCCACTTAAAACTTCAAAATACTGAATTGAAGAGATCAAATAGGGTCTCTCATCATATGAACATAAAAGATCAGTATGATAGATATAGAGATCATACCCCAGCATAATAAAAAAGAACTTGAAAGACTTGACATGAAAGTAGAACTTTGAAAAATGAGAAAGGTGAACGAACCCCTTAAAAATTCAGCAGCCTAACAGCGCCACTTAAAACTTAAAAATACTGAATTGGAGAGATCAAATAGGGTCTCTGATCATATGAACATTAAAGATCAGTATGATAGATTTAGAGATCACACCCCAACAAAATAAAAAGGAACTTGAAATACTTGACATGAAAGTAGAACTTGAGAAGGGTGAAAGAATCCCTTAAAAATTCGGCAGTCTAACGGTGCCACTTTAACATTCTTAAAATGAAATGATGAGAGCAAGAGGGGGTATCTCATCATATTAACATAAAAAAGACAGTAGGATGAATATAAAAGAACATCCTCCAACATAAGAGCATGAAGCATAAAAGAAATGACATAAAAGAGATTACTTGAAAAGAAAGAGGGAGGTAAGATCCCTTACCTTAAAACGTAACTCTTAAAACTCAAAGGTTGGGACCTTGAGGGCTTGGGGGCACCTTGGAAGGACTTCTTGGGAGGTAATGATACCAGAGCTTCGTTGGGAGAGAGTTGGGAGTCGAATGGATGAGAGGATGGCTTGATATTTATAGGGAAAGTGAGGGGACAATGCATTAATGGACAAGGGACACCTCATACCTTATCTTACTATTCAAAAGTTGACCAAATTGATTACATACTTAATACATCATTTAATGATGTCATTAAATACCCGTAACTTAAAAACTGTATTTTCACTATTCATCAAAAATTCAACTTTCTCAGAGAAATCCCAAAATTTCACCGTAACCAAATATCGATGCTCTGATTTCAAAAATGAACTCCATTTTATAAAAATAATTTTCTAAATATTTTTAATTTAATTTTTAAATAAATACACTATTCACCGAAAATTCATTTTTTTCAGAAAAATCCCCAAAAATTACCTTAACATAATATCGATGTTCTGAGTTCAAAAATGAAATCCATTTTATAAAAATAAATTTCTAAATATTTTTAATTAAATTTTTAATTAAAAAACACAATTCACCCGAAAAAACTAATACTTGACTAATAATTTATGAAACCGTTATTTAACCATTTTATTGAATCACATTACTTAATCAAGGTGTCTAAATTATATTAAAACTTTCTTTAAGTGAGATTACTAATCCATTTGGTCACATTACTAATCCTAAGCATAAAATCACTATTCACAATTTACTATTCATCAAAAATTAAGTTGATCTTATTAGATTCTAAATTTAGTACTGAACATAATTGTAGAAGACCATTTTTTGAAAATCATTACACATTTTTAATTATTTAAGGTTTACATAAACATTTTTTAAAATATCCTTTCTCTAAAATTCACCAAAAAATATGCATACTATATTTATCCGGACATTTGAAAATTCATAAACTTCATCATAAGAAGAAATCAAAATTTTTATTTAAAACAAAGGATTACACAAGGCAGTTACGGTCTCCTTACATAGCCCCTTATCACAACAGCATAGGGCCTAAGTGTAAGGTGTGCTAAGGTGATAGAATCTGAGGGAGGCTCGGCCAACATCGCACGAGTAGTAATTTCTATCAGTTTGAACTTCTCGCGAAGACGATTCCATTCTAGCTTCATATGATGAAGTTAGGCTTGGGTTTGGTCCAGAGAAAAGCCGATTGGTGCTACCTCCTTCCCACGTTCTGTTAGATGGGCTTCAATCGGTCCAAGACTACTGGGTGAGGCCATCAAATCTTCTTTCTATATTAAATAACCAAGATCACTTGTATTTAGAGACAAATATCGAAATGTTTAGTTTCCAGCGGTCATATTGACCAATGGTCATATAACAGTCAAAACCCAACAGTCTCATTTTAATTATACTCATGTTATCCAATGAAACAGTTTTGTTGAGTATAAAAATAAAATAAAATAACACACAAAATTAGGAAACAAGATTTATTCAAAATTTCGGGTCGTTACAAAAAATGACATCGAAACCTGTCCAAACCACATTTTATGTCCATATATAAACCTTTAAATTTTTATGTTTTGATGATGGCCCATTTTGGAAATTTTGTTCATGTGGAAAATAAGGGAACATGTTATTCTTTTCAAATATTCCATATGTGTCCTCTCACCCAGATATAAAAAAGATACCACTATCTTATTCTATCACACTTCAAAAACAATTTTTATAGGACTAGACCCACATAGATATCATAATTTAATCTTTTCTACATCCTATAGGCCTTTGTGAGAATAAAAATACAATCTAGGAAGTATTTATGTTAAACCTAGTGAGGATGCCTGAAGAAGATGTAAAGTTTTAAACAATGCATTTCTATTTAACATATTCATCTTACTCTTTAAAATATTATTCAATTATGATGATATAATAACACCATTATATACCATATATTGATAGGTTATGATGTTTATAGATTAACCTATATCAATATCATCTTCCATCAATTTGGAATCGAAACCATCGATCATGTGTATGGTGGACTACACCTTGCAAACCAATGTGATGTGTTATTTCATTTTTGTTTTACTTGGATGGTAATAAAGTCAAAATAAATGAATATATATATATATATATGATATTTTTAACATAGTAATAATTATGGAATTATTATATCACATATTCCCTCTTAATTTTTATTCTGTGTGGGATACAATAACGTCATTCTTGTGTGTACCAGACAACCGCATCACAAAGCAATGTGATTAATTTTTCACTGACACTTTTCATGGAAGGTAACTAGGGTAAATTTAATGAATATTTTCGATATATATGACATTAAAATAAATCTTGAAAGGTAATATATTATTTTCATTTCTTTCATTTTATCCTTCGAGAAAATGGAAACATCATTCATGTGTACGAACGAACTATCGTCTCCATTAACGGTGCATTACATTTTCTATATCTAACTTTTATGGATCACCCTGAATATGTATATACCAAATATATATGATATTTATATCATGTTTAAAATTACTTATTTTTTGTAACACTGATCAATGTAATAAGACAAGAAACATCAATTCAAAACATACATGAAAAGTAATGTAGTTATCGGTAAAAACATGATTTTAACAAGGAATTGTTAATAAATAGGTAATAAAAGGAAAAAAATAAAAAATATATGGAATGAAATATTTATTTATAGTTTATTAAATGATTTATAAATAAATTATATTTATTATATAAGAGTTTTTAATGTGTATGAAAGATGTCGGGACTTAAGGTAAGAGATTTCCAGTATCTCTTTTATTTATGGGAGACATATGTCATAATCACTAATCATTTATTATGTGTGATATATATACTGGCCCCTTGAAATTAGATGTCATTAATACCATTATTTTTATAATATTTAATGTTTCATTTGATGTTATTATATAATGAGGATTATGATTAAAAAGTTCCAAATGTGATAGGGGGTTTTGTCTCAATTTCTTTTCTTTGAGGAAGATGTTATTTTATGCTTATATATTCCCATATGAGGTGTATTTAATACCCCTTAGACATGTGATATAGTTAATTTATTTATTATCATGATATTTGACATTCTATTTAATGTTATTACTTAATGATGATTATAGTTCAATTTTACCAAAGTGGTAAGGGTTTTAGGATACAATCTCATTGTTTATGAAGATTTTTTATGTTTATTCTCTTGATTACAAAATATTATGAACTATATCACATGAAACATATTCCCCATTGGCTATTTATTGAAAATATATATTTGATTTTCCCCTATGTACTCGTGGTTCTATAATAATGATTTTAAATAAAATCGACATTATTTCTATCTTCGATCAAAAACCTTTTTTTCTTATATGTCCATGTTTTATAAAAAATGTTTTAAATAATGTTATAAATTTATATATTATTTTATAAAGTAATTTTTAACATTTTCAAAAAAAAAAAATCAAGGAATATTCATTTCATATTTCAAAACTAGGTCTGTTTAGATTTCTCTAATAAAATCAAAATCAATCTTTATTTTAACATGTACAAAATTTCTTCTCATCATGACCAATAATTGTTTCAAAGAATCCATTATAATTTTCAAAGGAAACAATTTCCAAAATGTTTTTGAATTTTTTGTTTTAAAATTTGATTTTAAAATAATATTTATTTTTTCCAAGAAATGCTCCTAGTGTCTTTTCAAAATCATTTTCCATCTATGATGACGTACTTTAATTTTAATTATGATTTATTAGGGATATGTTCCATTGATATCTTTATTAGTATTTCTATGGATGTTTTTTTTAGGATATTTTTTTTATGAAACATTTTTCTTTACTAGATTTTATGATATGATGAAATGTTTATTAAACCCATTTCATCTCTAGGTTTCTGATATGATGAATGTTTTGTGAAATTGTAGTACACAAATGCATGGATTATCTGAAGGGTGGGGCCTATATATCTGTACAGTTAATTATGTAATGATTAATGTTCTAAGATATTTAATAGCACATGGTAGGATGTCCCATTCCCGAAAACAGGGTACACAGAAGGTTATTCCATGCCCGAAGTAGGTACATGAGTGGTTAACCTAAGACTAACATCTTATGAATGTCTTGGTGGGTATCTTGGACATAAGTTTTTATATGAATATGTGTCTTCCAATACTCTATGTCTTATTTCAATGTTATTCTCTCATGGACTATGTTTTATGTTTCTTTTGTTATTCATTTCTTATGAACTACCATGATTTATGCCATTTCTCAATTTTATGATCTGTGATATGTAGGGGATTTTTTTTTCAAAATTATTTCTTATGTTCTCATGTCCTTATGCTCATTTTATGTTGATATATCCCTTGTTTACTCTAACATATCATTTGAGCACACCCCTAATTTTTTTTCTTTCCCCAAATTATAAATAATTTTATTATATGTGATATGTCTGAAAAGGGTGGTAGTTATGAATAAATTAGTGGGAGATGATGTTGTTCAATTATGAACGAGTTGTTTATTTATCCAGTTTTTCAAAGGTAGTAAACATGAATTTTTATGATGTGGTTCATTGTGATCTATAATGACTATTTTTATATTAAGATGTAATATTTATGAATTAGAAGTTTGGTTCTATACACTATCATCTCAACCCTATTGATCTGAAAAATAAAAAATAACTAGAAAACTATTTCAAAATTATAAAGGAGGAGAATAATCACACCCTCTTTTAATGTATCAATTATCTATGTTATGTTGGGGGGTTTACATTTTTAAAATAATTTGATCAATTATTCAAAAAAAAACTTGAATGTTAATTACATCACACCACTTATAAAATCAGGTTATCGAATGAGCGATATAAGAATCAAAACATGCAGTGCACACCCCTTTCAACCAGATCATCCCTACCCGATAATTTTATCCAATCATCATATGGTGATTAGAGATGATTATTAACCCATAACTCTAATATGAGAGATTAGATGAATGTGAATGATGAAAATAGAATGGAAGTAGAGTAAAAAATCTCCCAAAATTACAGAAAGTTAGAAAAATAAAAAATAGGAATAAAACCAAGCTATAGAGAATGATCCCCTAGATGGAAACTTAGAATCGCCTCTAGGATGTTAGCCAAATGATCTGACACAATCCCTCCCAAAAGGCGTATTTTCAAAATTCTTTATATTTCACATTGTGTTCTATATGCCAGTGAATGAATTGATTTAGTTTTATAATATGCAATTCCTTTTTTCATGTGGAGGTCAAGCATTTTTTTTCAAAGCCTTAATGGTATTTTGTGACCATCCATGCATTCTTTGAGTCCTTCATTATTGTGTAAAAATTGCATAATGGTGTGAAACATCATTGTATATAATATTCCACAACATTTTCACACTTATTCTTCATATGTCGTGTTTTACTACATTGTTTTATAGAGTGAAGTGTTTATATCATCTCACAATTCAATGTTGTCCTCAAAATTATTATTGATTTCCTATAAAATTTTGTTATTCCACAAAATCATAGAAAAAATTATATTAGGGGTGAATATCAAATTTGAATCATAAAATTATCTAAAATCACAAAAAAAGTTATATATATATATATATATATATTACAGATATAAAAATCCCCCCAACTCAATCAATTCCTCTTCCTTGATAAAAATATCAGCATCAAAACGAAAATCGGGTCCCACTACTGGAAAACTAACCTTTACCAACGGTTTGGAACCGTTGGTATAGGCCTCCAAACCGTTGGTATAGCCTATACCAATAGTTTGGAGAACCGTAGCCAAGTAAGCCGTTGGGATAGGTCTATACCAACGGTTTTGGAAACCATTGGTATAGGTAATATGAAATCTATACCAACGGTAATGGAACCGTTGGTATATAAATTCCAAAAATAAAATATTCACTAGGATTTGATCCCAGGACCCCTCGTTTATCATTGAACGAATCAACCACTAACCTAACATGACTTTTGTGATCATAATTACATAAATATATATATGTATTCTCATAAATATTTTAAATTTTGATTTATATAATGTTCTCGGTACGAAGGTCTGATAAAAAATGGAAGTACCTATACCAACGGTTGTTAAAACCGTTGGTATAGACCTATACCAACGGTTTTAACAACTGTTGGTATATGTATTGGTTGTGATTTTGATTCTGGGTGGTACGTTGAATTTTTGGCCCACTTTTCCCAACGGTTTGGCCAAACCGTTGGGAAAAGTGGCATTTTTAGGGACCTTTCCCAACGGTTTGGCCAAACCATTGGGAAAAGTGGCCAATTTGGGGGGCCTTTCCCAACGGTTTGGCCAAACCATTGGGAAAAGTGGCCAATTTGGGGGCCTTTCCCAACGGTTTGGCCAAACCGTTGGGAAAGGGGACCTATACCAGTGGTTTTTTCAAACCGTTGGTATAGAAGCGTTGGGAAAGATATAATTTCCAGTAGTGTCCATACATAAAAAATGAATATTGAAATTATTATGCTCATAAATTAAAATTTATAATTCAGGAATCTAAAAGAATAAAAGATACTAAATAAATAATTTATATATCATGCTTCATCTATATTTCAAAACTCAATAAAATTACCCTTATTTACTTACATATTTCAACCTATCATCAACATATATGTCAATTATGATTTACCTCAACATGAATTTTTTACCTCATCTCTCAAGGTAAAAATATAATCAAGTTATGATCATTCCTAAAGTACATGAACATAACCATAAGACTCTAATGAATATATATCTACACCTCACAAAGAGAAATATTTATTTATCATGAGGGATTATCATCAAGGATCAAATGAATCAGAGTTTGATTATAGGTAGTGATGTTATTAATATTTTGATAACTTTTTATATACTCCCTTTACTGATTTTATATGAAATGTGCATAATTTGTGTGAAATATTAATGTTTAAATATTAAATGTAATTTTGAGCATTATTTGAATTAATCTAATCGATGTCAGATTAATATTTTAAATATAACTCTCACCCTACGTATCCAAAATTTATGATCCTTGTTTTTAGGGTTACTTACTCAAATTCCAACATTTCATTAGAAGGAACCTTTGGCCAAATTGTTCAGTTGGAGGGTCATATGGACCACATAAGAAGACCCAAAAAATTTGTGATGAAACTGGACTAGCTATGAAGATTGAATTACTGGGCTCAATCCCAAATTCCAAATTCCTTTATTCTACTAATTTTTTTTGTGAACAATGTAAGGAGTCTTGGATAAAAATTTCAAGGCCCAACTCTAAAGACAAGAGGCCCAACTGATTCATTTAAACTCAGCCCACCATTCTGGCCAAGAATTACAATCAGTACATTATTCATGACATGTATCCTGATCTAGTCATCAAATCAAGATTATATTTTTCAGTGTGAAATATGAGATATAGGTGGAATACTTTTTTAAATAAAGCATTCAGATTTTAAGGCATCTTCCTATTAAAAAATTCATTCACATTTTGGCAATTGAAAAAGCATGGATATAAATGGATAGTTTAACTTTGTCTAATCAAAATGCCATAACTTTGGCTCCATAAGTAAAAATGCCTCCTAATTTTGAGATTAGTCATCCAAAATTATTATCTACAACTTTAAATAAGGATATATATTGAGATCCAGCTGTCTGACTGGCCAAATTGGCGATGCAAGTGGAGGGGCAGATTTGGAATGCAAACTGTCCACCTCCTTGGGCTATAAATACATCCCCTCCTCTCCTTTCAAATGGGTTGGCATTTCAGAAGAGGGAAGCATCAATTGGTATGACCAAAGCCTTTAAAAAGGCTTGGGAGGACCTTCCATACTCAAGTTTTCACTTGAGATACCATTCCTCCTCTCTTTGTTTTCATTTACTTTTGTGTTCTTCATTGTTGTAATCTTGTAAGCCTTTTTTTAATTCTATTTTAATGAAAGTTTCTTCTTAAATAACTCTTATTCTAATAAAAATTATGTAGTTTAATATTAATATTCTTAAAATGGTTTAAATAAAGTTAAAACCCCTTCCCTTCTTTTCTTTCTCATTCAATCTAAAGTTCGTTTTTAATTCTCATCATTGTTCGTGTGTGTGTGTTCAACGCACCACACTTTCCTTATCCCTGTATTTTTCTTATCTTCATAATTTATAATCATAATCATTATAAACAGATTACTAATCATTTCAATGGCTGAGTAAATCTCTCATTGGGGTGAGTTATAATTTAGGTATGTTAAGTGATTGAGAGATTTTGCTCGATGAATATTCTTTAAATTAACATTGTGTATGTTGGACTTAACATGTCATGGATTAATGAATTGTTTTGTTTAATGTATGGATTCCATGGATTATTGGAACCATAAATACACTACCACAATCAAGTAATGATGGATATTAGAATCCTAGTTAAGTTAAGGCTTGGATTAAAGCCTTAACACTTACGAATTCCAATCAACGTCAACTTATGACATGGGTGCTAATTTCATGCAATATAAAGCAAAGCTCAAGGATATCACAAGATTAACTACTTAATGATGAACTCATCCCAATATTTATCAAATTTTTAAAATAATCTTAATCAATCAATCATTTCAATTAAGCTCTGCAAACAAACCCCCCAATCAAAATACAATCAAGTAAAAAAATTCGACTATTAAAAAGTATCATCACCGAGGATTTGACCCGAGTGCTGCTATACACATTAGCAGAGCATCAAAACATTGAATGGTCGATAAGAAAAAATTGACCATACTTTAAAATGGCACTGTTTCTAGGGATGGTGCAATTAAATAGTCTTTAGTTTCTGGTTATTGTAAAAAAATTTAAAAAATTTAAAAAAAATACAAAGAAAAACCCGTATTCTCATAAAAATCATAAATAGAAAAAAACACAAAGAAAAACCCATCTTCCACTTTCTTCTAAAATCCATCTGAATGAGACTTAGTCTCCCAAAAAATCCCTCAGATTTGGTTGACCCTGAAATTGAGTGAACTCTTTGCCAACTTAGGAGGAACATAAGAGATAATCAACTCATTCAAGAACCTGTCCTTGTCTAACCAATTGAATTAGATATGGCCAATCCTAGGGAACAAACACTTAAAGAAATTTATGCCCCTGATATAAATTACCAACCTCTTGGTCTTAAATATCCAAGCATAGAGGCTGACTTTGAACTCAAATCAGGTTTGATTCATCTTTTACCTCATTTCCACAGGCTAGCCGATGAAGATCCACATCTCTACCTTAAAGTGTTCCAAGTGATGTGCTCTACCATGAAGCCTCAAGGGGTTTTTGAGGAACAAATAAAACTCCATGCATTCCCCTTCTTTTTATCTAACACTACTAAGTCATGTCTTTACTACCTCTCTCCTGGTTCCATAACCACTTGGAATGACATGAAGCAACTCTTCTTAGAGAAATTATTTCCTGCTTCTCGTACTGCTTCAATCCAAAAGGAAATAAGTGATATCAATCAATTCCCAAATGAATCAATCCATGAGTACTGGGTTCAAAAATCTTGTTGTAACCTACCCACACCACAAAATCCTTTACCAACTCTTGATCCAATACTTCTACGAGGGGTTATTGTGTGACAACCGGGTCCCGGTGACAGTACAACCACCCCGCCTTAACATGGCCGTCGGGTCCTGGCCTACCAGGTACCACCAGTTGCCCCCGCAGACACGTGGGGCCCACCCCAGGGTCCACCCACGTGCCCGAATAGGTCATATGACTAGTGACATTCCCCACAGGCCAACACATGTCCTTTTCAGTGTGCTTTGTCCTCACTCACACACACCCTGGGAAACTTCCCAGGAGGTCACCCATCCTAATCACTACTCCAGGCCAAGCACGCTTAACTGTGGAGTTCTAATCAGGTAGGCTCCCGAAAAGGAAGGTGCACCTTGTTGACATGAGTCATATCATTTAGTCATTTAACCCTTTATCATTTGGGGATGTTACAATCACCCCCCCTTTAGGGCACAACGCCCTCGTTGTGGGCCCTACATCTCAACCCAGGCAGTGCACCGCACTTAAGGCTGGGTTCCTCCTCTGATACCAAATGTGACAACCGGGTCCCGATGACAGCACAACCACCCCGCCTTAACATGGCCGTCGGGTCCTGGACTACCAGGTACCACCAGTTGCCCCCGCAGACACGTGGGGCCCACCCCAGGGTCCACCCACGTGCCCGAACGGGTCATATGACTAATGACATTCCCCACAGGCCAACACATGTCCTTTTCAGTGTGCTTTGTCCTCACTCACACACACCCTGGGAAACTTCCCAGGAGGTCACCCATCCTAATCACTACTCCAGGCCAAGCACGCTTAACTGTGGATTTCTAATCAGGCAGGCTCACGAAAAGGAAGGTGCACCTTGTTGACATGAGTCATATCATTTAGTCATTTAACCCTTTATCATTTGGGGATTTTACATATTGTCTATGGAGAGAACCCTCATTGATGCCGCTAGTGGCAGTGCTCTTGTTGATAAAACTCTTAAAGCTACAAGATATCTCATAAGCAACATGGTTGAAAACACACAACAATTCCATACTTGAGCACATTCTCAAGTCCAACAAGCCCCATATTGTCAATCGATAGAGCCGAACAAGATGACTGAGTGGATGAGTGAACTTACAGGTCTTATGCGATAACTAGTTGTGAATTCCAAATTCCCAACCTCATCTTATCCACAATCAATGTTTCCTAGACCTGTCAAAAACTGTGGAATCTGCAACTCTACAGCTCATCTAATAGACACCTTCCCACAACTTCAAGATGATCCATCTGATTCATCTAGACCAATGAAGCTCAATGCAGCATATGCTCAGCATAACACCAACCCTGAACTATCAGGTCAGTTCATTAGAACCTCTAATCAACCTCACTTTGAGCCCTTCTCTTCTTATAACCAAGGCTTAATGTATGGAAACCCCGTCCCTCAATTCCCTCCTCAAAACTCAAACTATTTCTAATATGGTCATGGTGTTGGTAACTTCCAACAACCTTATCCATTTGTTCCTTAACAACAAAGGATAAATCCTCTTCATTATCCTCCAGGCTTCCACTATCCTAGTGATCCTTGTCAATTCCCAAACCAATACAATCACTTTCCCAAGAACCAAAATCAAGGTAATCCCAATTTGGGACAAGCATCTTCTTCCAAGAAACCATGGGAAAGTGCAGTGGAAGATCTTGCCTCCTTGACCCGTTCTAGCCTCAAAAACATTGAAACCCAAGTTGGTCAACTTGTTTCCTACCTAAGCTAGCAACAACAATCAAATTCTTCCCAACTCCCAACTCAACCATTACCCAACCCTAAGGGTAATGTAAGTGCAACTGCACTTAGATTAGGGAAGCAAACTACTATGCCTCAAGATAAGTCCTCCAACCCCCCTTTAAATGTTGACCTAGAAAATAAAAATAAAAAGAAACTTGAAAAGGAACCTAAATCCATTACCTCACCTCCTTTAATTCCACTTAGGAATCTAATTCCTTTTACTCAAGCCATTTATAAGCCAAATAATTCCTTTAAACCCAATCCTGAAATGCTCAACATGTTTAGACATTTTGAAGTCAATATTCCCCTCTTAGATACCATAAAACAAATACCTAAGTATACCAAGTTTCATAATGAATTGTGCACCCACAAGAGGCAACTTAAGACCTTCGAAAATGTTTCCACCTAGCAGTATATTACCATAAAGTGCAAAGATTCAAGGACCTTTACGGTTCCATGCCAAATTGGAAGTTCCAACTTCGATGATGCACTCATAAACCCAGGAGCCTCAATTAGTGTCATTCCCAAATCCATCTTCTCCAATCTTGGTCTAGGTCCCTTGCATCCAATGAGTGTTGTCATCCAGTTATCCAATCGAAGCACAACCATTCCTGAGGGAGTAATTGAGGATGTCCTTGTCTGAGTCAATGATCTTATCTTCCCTACTGATTTATATGTCCTTGACATGGAAGGTGAGACGAACTCTTATCGATCTCCCCTAATTCTAGGAATACCATTCCTAATGACAGCAAGAACCAATATTGATGTCCATTCAGGCATCTTATACATGGAATTTTGTGACCAACTGGTCAAGTTCATCATTTTCCAAGCCATGAGATACCCATATGAGAATCACTATATATTCTCAATCCATGCTTCTGAGGACACTTCTGAGAGTCAATTGAACCCCATTACATCATGTTCATCATGTTCTAACGAGAGAGGATCTTGTGAAATATACACCATGATTAACCAAGTCATAAATAGTGAAGTTGATGTGGACCTTTCATTCATAGACTCTATCAATATAGAGGATCTTGAAAACTCTCTTGAATCCCACATCAACTCTGATCTCTACTGCTCCACCTTGGAAAATATTAAGGAAAATGAATCTGAAGCAACTGAAGTCCCTTCCTCCAATAATGAGTTGTCTAACCCATAAATGAAATATGAGACTAATCTGAAACCTCTTCCCAAACACCTGAAATATTCATTCCTTTACCTTGATCACTCTTATCTTGTCATTATCTCTGCTTCACTTACCGAAACCGAGGAGTACAAACTTGTTCAAGTGTTAGAGGAAAATAAAAAAAAACTTAGGTTGGGCCCTAGATGACATACCAAGAATCAACCCTACTCTTTTCATGCATTTCATCCATCTTGAGGAATCATCAAAACCAATTAGACAACCACAAAGAAGACTCAATCCACTCATACTTGAGGTAGTTAGGGAAGAGATCACCAATCTTCTTCAAGATGGTATTATCTACCCAATTTCTCATGGTGAATGGGTTAGTCCAATTCAATTTGTACCTAAGAAAGTTGGGATAATTTTTTTCACAAATGAACATGGTGAGGTGGTCACAACTCGAGTGAAAAACAAATGGCTTGTGTGCATTGAGTACTGAAAATTGAATGTTGAAACAAGAAAAGATCACTACCCTCTTCCATTCCTTGATCAAATGCTAGAATAATTAGTCATAAAGTCACATTATTGCTTTCTTGATGGATACACCAGCTACTACTAAATACCAATTTCACATCAGGACCAAGAAAAATAACTTTCACTTGCCCCTCTATAACATATGCATATATGAGAATGCCTTTTGGCCTTTTTAATGCTCCTACAAAATTCAAGAGGTGTATGATGATTATCTTTTCTGAATTCATTGAATATTGCATGGAGGTCTTCATGGATGAATTTACCATTTATGGTGAGTCATTTGAATCTTTCTTGAATTCAGTCTCGCCAGTCCTTCAAAAGTGTGTCAAGTGTAACCTTGTATTAAATTTTGAAAAATGTCACTTCATGGTGGAAAATGGGATTGTTCTAGGGAACATAGTTTCAAAAGAGGGTATTGAAGTTGATCCTACCAAAATTAAAGTGATCCAATCACTTCCTGAACCCACCTCTGTTCGAGACATCCATTCATTCCTCAGTTATGCTGGTTTCTATCGGCAATTCATCCATAACTTCAGTAGAATTTCCCTCCCACTCACTCTATTGCTCCAAAATGATGTAACTTTCCATTTTTATGAGGTTTACAAGAGATCCATCGTTGAACTCAAAATTTCTCTTACATCTACCCCGATAATCCAACCCCTAGATTGGTCATTACCCTTTGAGTTGATCTGTGATACTTCTGATAAAGCCGTTGGGGATTTTCTTGATCAAAAAAGACAAAACATTCCTCATGTTATCTATTATTCCTAAAAAACATTGGATGAAACGCAATCTCACTACACTGTCACTGAAAAATAACTTTTAGAAATTGTTTTTTCCTTAGATAAATTTCATCCCTATCTATTAGGTGCCAAAATCATCATCTTCACAGATCATTATTCTATAAAATTATTACTCAAGAAAAGTTATTCCAAACTGAGGCTAATAAGATGGATCCTGATGCTCCAAGAGTTTAACCTTGAAATCAAAGATATACCAGGAAAAGAAAACCTTGTGGCTGATCACTTGAGTAGATTTTATAATTCTTCTCTTTCATAAATCATTGATCCTGAATTCCCTACTAAGCACCTTTCATATCTCACTCTAAAAATACCATGGTATGCCCCAATTATAAATTATTTGGTTTCTGGTGTTTTTCTGAAAATATTTCAAAAGAACAAAAAATGAAGTTGAAAAGTAATTCAAAATACTATTATTGGGAAGATAATAATCTTTGGAAAACTGGGGCTGACATGGTGATTGGGAGATGTGTTGATAAAGATGAACATTCCTCCATCTTAGAATTCTGTCACTCACTTCCTGGAGGTGGCCACTTTAGACCAAAAAGGACCTCCCAAAAGGTCATAGACTCTAGATTCTTCTGGACTTCACTCTTCAAGGACTCACATGAGTTCTATAAATCATGCCCCACTTTCCAAAAGTTTGGCACAATTTCAAAGGGAAATTAAATTCCCTAAAAGCCTTTAATTTTCTATGAGATCTTCAATGTTTGGGGCATTGATTTCATGGGACCATTCCCCCATTCCAATAGATTATCATACATTCTTATTACGGTTGATTATGTTTCTAGGTGGGTCGAGGCTAAACCCACTAGAAAGGATGATTCACACACTGTTAGTGAGTTCCTAAAGAAACACATCTTCCACCGATTTGGCACACCCCATGCCTTGATTAGTGGCTTAGGAACCAATTTTTTTAATAAAACCATGGAATCTATTTTGAAAGAGAATGGTGTTGTACATAAAACTTAAACCGCATATGACCCTCAAACAAATGGCATGGATGGCCTTTCTAATAGATAAGTCAAAAGAGTGCTTGAGAGAATTGTAAAAACCACCAGAAAAGACTAGCCTGAAATACTTGATGAAGCACTTTAGGCTTATCGAACTGCCTATAAAACACCCATTGGGATGTCTCCTATTAGGATAGTTTTTGGTAAAGCATGTGATTTTCCATTTGAAATCCTATATAAGTCTTTTTGGGATGTGAAAACCCGTAATTTTGATTCTCAAAAATCTGGTGAAGAAAGATTGATGAAATAGGATTAACTGGAGGAGATTTGACTTGATTCCTATGATAATTAAAATTTGTATAAAGAAAAGGATAAGGTAATCCATGACAAACAATTCCTGCGAAAGGCATTCCATTAAGGTGAAAAGGTATTCCTCTTCAACTCTTGATTTCGGCTTCACCCAGGTAAGCTTAATTCTTGATGGAAAGGTCCTTTTGTTATTACTAATGTTTACCCATTTGGTGCAGTGCAAGTCCAATACCCCTCTTCCAAAAGGAGATTCAAAGTCAATGGACATCAGTTAAACCATCACCATGAGAGTACACAAAATACTAGAACCACATCGACTTCCATCAGATCCACAACTTCTACAGTGAACACACCACTTGATGGAGACGGTAACCCACCACATCCAAACCAGGGGAACCTCTTTCCCTTTAACTTATCTCTCTCTCTCTCTCTCTTCTTCCTCCCTCATTCTCATTTTTTTACCACTTTCCTCATCACACTTTTTTTATTTACTCTTTATCTTTTGTACGGGTGTGTATTTATAAAATACTGAGAAAAAACCTAAAAAAACTAAAAACAAATCACTAAAAATATATATATGAAAACTAAAGAGTCATACTTACTCACCTTAAAATTTTCTAATTTTTTCCAACCATTTTGGAGAGTCAAAATACATGGTTTCATCTCAAAAAGTTTGTGGTTTCATCATGACTTTAGATAAAAAATCTTATTTTAAAACCAACAAATTTTGAATTCTCAATTTTTGATTTGGAAAATGATTTTCCCCACATGTGAGGAACAACATTTTCTATCATGCCAAGGCTACCTATGGCCATATTTTCAAAATGTGTTTTTTAACCCCATTTGTGAGTCTTCAGTTTGTGGATCTTAGATCTGAATTTCCAACTTTAGTGTGCATTAATATGAAAGAGGCATTTTCTAAACCTCATGAGAATCACAATATCCAAATATCCTCCCATTTCCCATACATTAATCCTCCTTTTGAAAGCCCTTTCGAGCCTATGGACACCTTTTCTTTGATATCCACATTACAATCTTAATACCTTATCCCACCCAATATCAACCTGGATTTTCATTACATATTTGTTTTTGAAATTTAAGTGTGGGGGGAATGGATTTCATTTTGGGTACCCTTTTTTTTATTTTTACCATGTTATCATATTCTTGTGGGAAAGCATAAATTTAAGCATGGGGTAGAGGTTTTCCTTCAGTGGGGTTTGGGAATGTATATATGCTTATGACATATTGTTTAAATTTTATTGACACGTGTTCAAAAAAATGAAAAAAATAAAAAAAATGAAAAAATGGGTTGTGTCTTGGGTGGGTCAAAAATCACTATTTCTCAGCCTTTGATATTGTTATAACTATTACAATTAGTGTCTGGATGAGATCAATCATGGGTTGGTATATGAGTGTGAGATGTATTTCAAGTTCAACTTTCAAAAATAATACAAAAAAAAGAAAAAAAGGGAAAAAAAGAACACTTTCATTATATTCTCATGTCATTGGGAGAAGTTTAGTGTTTTTTAAATATTCCATCTTCTCATTTCCTTCATATTTCCTTCCTCTTTTGTGTCTTATTTCAAATTTTTATTCCCTCATAAATATGCATTTCTATTTCCTTTCATGTCTTATTTTAAAAAAAAGTGCATTGCTTTTTTCCATGTTGGTGTTTTACCCCTCTTCTTCTCTCTCTTGGAAATTATATTCCTACCATCCCATAGCAACAGAAATACCCCTTCAAATACCTATTGATTCTTGTGCACTTTGGATAGGGAGTGGAAACTGAGAGCTCTTACAAACTCTATGATTTTCACTTTTGGTTGGAAAATGAGTGAAACTCCATAAATTAATTTTATCATCTTGAGAAGAGTAAGTTTTGTGTGCCACCATTTTCCATTTCTAAATTTGAGCATGAAAAAAATGAATTGTTTTTGGAACATTGTTTCTGTAACAAATTGTGGTGTAATTCAATATGGATGAGTGAAATTGTCTAAACCTCTCCTAATTGGGGAAAACAAAAGTTTAATATTTGTTGGTGAGTGAAAATGATTTTGTCATGTTTTTATATTTGTTGCACACGAGGACATGCACAAGACTAATTGTGGGGGAGTTGATGTTATTAATATTTTCATAACTTTTTATATACCCCCTTTACTGATTTTATATGAAATGTGCATAATTTTTGAGAAATATTAATTTTTAAATATTAAATGTAATTTTTGGGAATTATTTGAATTAATCCAATCGATGTCAGTTTAATGTTTTACGTATAAATATCACCCTACTTTTCTAAATTATATGATTCTTGTTTTTTAGGGTTACTTACTCAAGTTAAAACATTTCATTAGAAGGAACCTTTTTCTAAATCGTCCAGTTGGAGGGTCATATGGACCACATAAGAAGACCCAATGAATTTGTGATGAAACTGGACCAGCTATGAAGATTGAATTACTAGGCTCAATACAGAATTAAAAATTCCTTTATTCTCATGAAATGTTCGCGGGACAATTTAAGGAGTCTTGGATAAAAATTTCAAGGCCCAAAACAAATACAAGGGACTCAACTGATTCATTTAAACTCATCCCACCATTCTGCCCAGGAATTAAAATCAGTACAGTATTTATGACATGTATCCTGATATAGTCATCAAATCAAGATGATATTTTGTAGTGTAAAATAGAGATATAGGTGGCCTACTTTTTTGAATAAATAATTCGTATTTGAAGGAATATTCCTATTAAAAAATCCATTCACATTTCATCCATTGAAAAAGCATGGATAGAAATGGACAGTTTAGCTTTGTTCAATCAAATCACCATAACTTTGGCTCCATAAGTCCAAATAACTCCAAATTTTGATACTGGTCGGACAACATTATTATATACAACTTTGAAGAAGGAGATATCTCGATATTCAGCTTTCTGGATGGCCAAATTGGATATGAAAGTGGAGGGGAATATTTGGAATGCAAATTGTCCCCCTCCTTGGGCTATAAATACATCCACTCCTATCCTTTCAAAAGGGTTGGAATTTAAGAAGAGAGAAGCATCAATTGTAATGAACAAAACCTTGAAAAAGTCTTGGTAGGATCTTCCATACACAATTTTTTTACTTTAGAGACCATTCCTCCTCTCTTTGTTTTCATTTACTTTTGTGTTCTTCATTGTTGTAATCTTGTAAGTCTCTTTTTGTAATTCTGTTTTAATGCAAGTTTATTCTTGAATAACTCTTATTGTCATCCAAATTCTTTAGTTTAATATTAATTTTCTTAAAATGGTTTAAATAAAGTTAAAACCCTTTCCCTTATTTTACTTTCTCATTCAATCTAAAGTTCGTTTTTAATTCTCATCATCGTTCGTGTGTGTGTGTGTTCGACGCACCACTCTTTCCTCATCCCTTTCTTTTTCTTATCTTCTTAATTTATCATCATAATCATTATAACTATATTAATAATAATTTCAATAGATAAGTAAATCTCTTGTTGGGGTGATTTATAATTTAGGTATGTTAAGTGATTGAGAGCTTTTGCTCGACGAATATTCTTTAAATTAACATTGTGTATGTTGGACTTAACATGTCATGGATTAATGACTTATATTTTTAACATACGGATTTCATGGATTATTGGAACCATAAATACACTACCACTATCATGTACTGATTGTGATTAGAATTCTAGTTAATTTAAGGCTAGGATTAAAGCCTTAACACTTAGGAATTTCAATCAACGTCAACTTGTGACATGGGTGTTAATTTAATGCAATATAAAGCAAAGATCACAGATATCACAAGCTTAACTACCTAATGATGAAATCATCCCAATATTTTTAAAATTTTTAAATAAATATTAATCAATCAATCATTTCAATTAAGCTCTAAACCCCCCCCCCAAAAAAAATACAATCAACTAAAAACATTCAACTATTAAAAAGTATCATCGCCAAGGATTCGACCCGAGTGCTGCTATACACATTAGCAGAGCATTGGAACTTTGAACGGTCGATAGGTGAAAATTGGCCTCACTTTCAAGTAGTAATTAATGATTAAATTCAATTAAGGATCATAGGAGGTGGCTGATAAATAATGTATAATGCATGATAATCAAAAGATAAACTCTTTCATGCTTTATGGGCTTATTGGACCACCACCCGCACTGCAACACGGTCAACTCCATATTCATTGGTATATGGAACGTAAGCAGTCTTGCCCATTGAAATTAAATTACCCTCGCTCAGAGTATACATTTTTGATCAGTCATATACAGATGAACAATATCAAAAGTGGTTGGATGAATTGGAACGATTAGAAGAGAAAAGATTGTGCACCTTGCACCACTTGGAAGTCTATCAGAATCGAATAGCCCAAGCTTTCAACAAAAAAGTTCGTCTTCGTTCATTCATTTAGGTAGAATTAGTATTGGTTCTCAGAACTCTAATGATACCAGGAAAGAAACCTCCCAAGCTAGAGCCAAAATGGGAAGGACCTTACTCAATACATAAGGTCTACTCCAATGGAGCTTATTATTTAATCTCAATGGATGGAGAACTCATCACAACTCCAACCAATGCTAGATTTCTGAAGAAGTATTTTGTATAAACACATAATACATCATTTACGGTCCATGCATATGACCTTAAACTATTTTCATTTCTATCGTCCAACATGACGTTAAACTGTGTTGTCCTTACTACAAGACTTTAAACTGCATAGTCCCTTACATCCTGTAAGACGTTAAACTGTACCATCCATGGTCCATGCATATGACCTTAAACTATTTGCATCCCTTTCATCCAACATGACATTAAACTATGAAAAAATCCCTAATACATCCAACATGACGTTAAACTGTGTCCTCTTTTGTCCTTACTGCATGACATTAAACTGAGCAGTCCCCCTTTTGTCCAACATGACGTTAAACTATATTGTCCCCATCATCTTATCTATAGGACTCTATACTATACAACACCCTTATTGTCCAACATGATGCAAAAATTTGTTCACATCTAACATGATGTTAAACTGTGTCCCTATAATATGTCCTACATGATGTTAAATTGTATTTCGTCCCTGTTACATGACACTAAACTGTACAACACCAAAAATCCTTACTATATGACATTAAACTGCATAGTCCCTTCATATGTCCTACATGAAATTAAACTGTGCATTGTTAAGTTTGTTGATACCTCTTGTTTCTCATACCGAGTATGACTCATGTGATCTTAGAGTAAACTTCAACCATAACACCCTCTCTGGGCCGCTAATCATGCATAAGTCCCAACAACATTTTTTAGGTCGTTGTCCCCAAGAACAACTTGATCGCTAATTCATTATTCAATTGAACTACGCAGAATTTGATCCTTGCCTTCTAGGCTGGGTACGTAGGCAACCTCCTAAGGTTCAATCCCAAAACCAATCTCTTCACATCGGTTCACCTTTGTCTCATACGATGTTGATTTGTGAAACCGCCCCCAGAACCAATATTTTTTACATTATTTAACCTTTTTCCTTACTATATGATGTTAAAATGTACAACACTTTTTTCCTGTACGACAATAAACTACAACATTATTTGATACCCTCAACTAAGAGGAAATCATTATTTACATTGATCTCCAATCATGTTATATTCTAAAGACTATGTGCATACATGGCAATGCCCAAAACTTTTATCTTGGGTCAAACCATCATTGCACTAAAGTCCCCTTTCACCCTTCAAATGTACGAACCAAATATGTACAGAGGGTATTTCTAGAACTATGTGGGATTGATTCCCATCCTTATGGGATACGTAGAAACATTTGAGTATCCCTCGAATCCAGCCCCAAGTCTTTGGGCCTAACCCCAAATTCCACTATCAGTCCCCTGGCTAAAAAGTACCTATAAAAACACACACTGTGTATTCATTATTATGGTTCGATATCTATGACCCTAAACTAAGATATCCTATACTTTCATCCCACACGAAGTTAAACTATATTTCAAGAACTATGTATGGATTGATTCCCATCCTTATGGGATACGTAGTGAAGTCCAAAATTTCAATTCAGGACCCAGCCACAACATGATTATGGTTATCATTGATCTGTGTATCTCTACATACATTGGAAAATACCCATTTTTATGTGTCATAATCCTAACCTTAAATATTTTCAGATATTCATAACCCTTTTCTTGACTTCTAGTCACAAAATGTCCAATTTCTGAGAGTTCTTTTGCCTATCTATGCAGCACGTGCCCTTAGGCGACCTTGCATAAGTAGTCTACATAACAGACCTGTCAACCAAAAGATGCTATTATTTGACTATGGAGCCAATTCCCTTAGGCGACCCTACACAATTCAAACCCTTAACAGGTTTGTTAAATAATGGTAACTTCATTCTTGGGAAGAAAACCTCTTTTGTCCTTAGTTGTCTTAATGACAATATATAGGGATCCGCAAAAATAGCCATCCTTAATATATTTGTCTCATACTCTTTTTCATGAGCTGAAAGTATTCAAGTCTATGGTTTATATTTCCATTCCCTACATTTGGATCAGAGCTTCATAGGAGTGACATTCATCTAGTTCTTAGACAATCTTGTTTGGAAATATCTTCTCCATATTCAAGTACCTTTCTCCATACAACAAACTCTGTTCTTTGGAAAATTTGAATCTCCATAAACTTTCACTGGATTTTTAGTAATAGAAAAGTAAATTTTTGAGAGTTCTTTTTCCTGAATATGCAGCACATTCCTTTAGGCAGCCTTGCAAAAGTAGTCTACATAACGGAACTGTCAACCAAAAGATACTATTATTTGACTATGCAGCCAATGCCCTTAGGTGGCCCTGCATAATTCAACCCCCTAATGGGTTTGTTAAATAATGGTAACTTCACTCTTGGGAACTACTTCTTCTAATTCCTTTTAGCCCTTTTTCATATCATTCCTCAGATTCAAAATTTCTTAAGTCATAGTTTACATATTTTCCCTCATACATGGGTGTGGTAATATGTTTTCAGATAAATTGTCAAGGAATTGAGTCAATTTTAATCCATTCGGTCAAATATATTTCGAACTTAAACATTAGATTTTTTTTGTCCGACGTACATGACTTTAAACTGCCCACAAAAGACAAGGGATCTCTGAATAAAAGTCAAGTTCCAGCTCACTAAACATAAATTTTGTATGATTTTAGGTAATATTGAGCAATAAAAAGATTCAAAGTTTGTAGGGTTATTTATAATAATCATAGAAAAAATCAATCTATGATTACTAGGCCCATTGGATTAGGTAAAATCTAAAGCAGGTAGCAAAATAAGGCATGCACAAATGATTGAAGATGAAAGTGTTTTTCATTTGATGCACAAAAGTTAGAAGGACATCCATAGACTGGAGTCTCTTCTCTTTTCCAAGAACTACAAAAGGCTGTCAACATAAATCTTTATTTGATTAACGACATCTCGAGCTTCATCAATAGCCACTTGAATCTCATGAACTCGACCAACTTCAATCTTTTCATCTTGATGGAGTGCTTTCTTGGCATCTGCAATGGGTTTCATACCATTCGTTTGAGCTCCTTCCAGTGAATTATTATGTTGGTCAAGTTACCCAGTAACATCATCTAACTATTTCTGAAGGTTCATCTGCTGGACAACTTTATCTTTAATCTTATGCTTCAACTCCTTCAACTTGGCAGCATAATCAGCCTCATCTTGGGATACCGCAACCTCAAATTCGCTGATATTGGTTGAAAGCCTCACCCTGGTTAAATCTTGATGGTATTTTTTCTCTTTCTCCCTTCTTAAGATAACTTTCTTCACCGCGGCATGGATCTTTTGATATCCAAAACCGACAAGTATCAACATGACAAACAGGGATGACAGTCACAGGATCTTTGATGACATCTCTTCTAGAGGCACTTCAGATATGATCTTCCATATGTTATGCCATGCCTTGCGTCATGAAAACTGGAGGGCTTTTTGTACTTCTAGATATGACTCTGCATCACTGTCACAGAGGGGGAATATAATCCAGGATTAATTCACTTAGGGAAGTTCCCTGTTCTGCTCCTTCCCCCCTGACCCATGTTTCTTCACTTTCTATTCCCGTTGGGGTGAAGGCTGAGGCTTCACCTCCAGATCTAGCCACTGAAATTGATGGCCCTGCATAATCAATTGAAAGATTTTGGTTAATTTCAAAGGACAAAAAAATTGATTAGTTGTCTTTCAAATTAAGTATAATCACAAATATTGTTATCCCTTACCCAACGGTAGATCAACAACTTGAGAAGACTCCTCCCCATCTTTCCTAGCTTCAACAGGATTTTCAGGAAGAGTTTGAGGAAGTTCTACTGGGTTCAACTCCACTTTCGCTAATGTATCTGCAATAATAGGGTTTTCTGTACCCCCTTCAGGCATTGGCAGTTCAACAGCTTGCTCATATGGAACTGCATATTTGAACCGATCATGATCAGAGATGTAATAAGAAGTTGTTTTTAATAGGACGAAGGATAACACTCACATCCATAATCTTCTAAATTACATGGTAATTTAACATGATCTAAAAAATCTTCAAAAGATGCGCCATGTTCCATAATTTCATCCAATGTTATCTCCTAATCCTGGTTAATCTCACCAATGGGAGCATTCTATATGTCTTCTTGACGACCTTCATTCTGCGGCCTCTGACCTTGAATAGCTTCTTCATATAAAATATCGGCATCAGTTGCAATGGCCGCCAAAAGCTATAGTGTAGGGGTTTAACCTAAAGTATCACATAATGGAAGTTATTTGATGTTTCATTCAACATTTTATGAAGCATTTTTTACTTACCCGAAGAAGGTTCTTCTCTTCTTGTAGTAGCAGTAGGAGTGATACTGGGAACACACTGGTTCCTCTTCAGGAGCAGCAAAGCCAGCATGAATTTGTGACTGTTCACCAGCATCCCCTGTTATCCTCATAGGAGGGTCAGTCCTCTCCCTCAGAGGGGAAATTGAAGAAGCCCCTGCAATCCCAAAAAGCATGAGAAATATTTTCATGGGTCAAGACTCATGATTATCCGAAGGACTTACCACTACTGATGAAGCGTTTAGCTATGGACTTCCTCCTTCGATGATTTTTCTTCTTTAGATTTTTGGGAGTGATGGCATAATCATATATAGGTACAATAATTTGAGAATGAAAAGCCATGTCCAACTCCTCATCCATGGCTTGATGGCCTGGAGATATCTCACCCGGGTTTTGAGGAGATTCATTAACCCCAATGACGGTGCCACCAGGACTATACTATGGTGAAGGAACCTCAACAGTTCCTTTCTTTGCAAACTGAAAGATGAAGAGAATAATTTCCTTGAGTAACAAAGCTTTAACTGGAATCAAGTTACAAAGAAAATAATGAAAGATAATTATATCTTCAAGAACCACGTAATCGTGCCACTCCTCATCTTCGGAAGCACCAATCCCCTCAGTGGTGCCATGATCTATCATTTCCTTCACCCTCTTGGTGACAGGAATGGAATTATTGGTGGAATATATGAGCATCTCCAGCTCTCTAATGTAATACCACACTTCATCAGGGTTATCCTTGAAACAGATATCGGTGGAGGCCAGAAGATTCCCTATTCCAGGGAGGTCTAGCCCCTCGCAAAAATCCAGACAGGCAGTTTCAGCATCGCCGTATAAACTCTGCCACGTATGGACAGCCTCTGGTCGTAGATATTTAGTATGTGTACTAGAAGGCTGCGAGGAAGGTCCTACAATCTTAGACTTCAGCTTCTTCCCAGCTTCTGCAAACACAGATAGCGAATAAAAAATGAACTTGTTACTCTATAAAGTAATGGTGATGGAAGTTCCCCAATGAAGTAACTCACTAGGAGTTGATGGAGTTGGTCTCTTGATTCTGACAAGAGGATTATATCTGGCACGAGGCCACTTTTCCGCATGTTTTGCCTCATCATCCCCATCCTGGGAATCCGGCGAGTCGGCCCTAGGTGAAGAACCCGAAAAATCAGCTCTGGGTGGTGTAGAAGAATCACCTTCCAGATGAAGGGTTTCTTTCTCTACAGTTCTTTTCCTTTTCCCCACCTGATAAACCAGGTGATTCAACACCCCTACAGGGTATGATGCTATCCAGTTCTTGGCATACCATGTAGTCAAGTTACTCACCGCTTTATCAACTGATAGATCAAACACTGCCCCAGTCTTCTCCCTAGATGTCAGCAACCATAGTTGTCGGGCAACCATCGGATGTTTCTCTAACCTAACATGCATAGGGGGAGATACAACAATCTGCTGCAAACACTTGAATTGACGTGCAAATCTATATGGAGCATAGGCATCGCATATAATCTCTCTGTCAATCCTGGTGACTAGTACACCATCTCTGTAGGACAATATGTATGCCCTTAATTCCATACTGGTTGTTCCATCATCAACAAAGCATCCGGTTGGAGGATTTCCATAAAGAAAGAAATTGAATTCCTTATACATTCTCAGTCTCACCTATATATCATAGGGGTTAAGGGCTAATTGAGAAATTATAGAAAATGGCTGCACTGATGGCCTGAAGGAACTTCCAGGAACCTGTACTCCATTCTGTACATTATATGTCCTAAAGTGAGTGGCGATCCATCCCCAAAAAACTTGTAAAGGTCCCGCTATTCTAAAAGGATACTTACCCATAAAAACATGGAGTAATATCCTGTGAATCTTTGCCAGAATCGGGGTGGAAAACCCAACCATTTTCTTCTCAGTCAACTTTGCTACCACAATGAATGTCCCTGGCCTGACGCCTCCCTTCGAATCCCTGACTGGAAAAAGATAAACATTGAGCCAAAAGGCTAAGAAGCCCGCCAAATGGGTCTTTTTTGGGATTATCTGATTTACTTCATATCCCCACTTCTCAAATTCTCCTTCTTCCAAGGTCGGCCAAAATGTTCCAAGATCACCCCTCTTCTCTGTTCTGGGGCAGGTAGTAGGATGAGTACAGGCGGGCCACTTCTCTTTCAGCACCTTTTCCTTCGGCCCCTTCTCCTTCGTATCCTTCTCCTGCTTCTTGGTAAGAAACATATTCATCCACTCCTATATATGAATATCCTTTCTAGAATGAGTTAAGGAGGTCTCTGAACTCTTGAGCTTGTGAAAGATTTTCAATAATTCCCAAGCCAAAGCTGGGGTCTTCTCCGAATCATTCCAAGTCACCTTGGGGGGGATGAATTCATTATACATGTCGCCTAGAATTGGAGCCCCTGAGATCTTGTGGAAATACCACAGACTGACGCCTACTTCTCCATGATTCAGATGGGAAGAATTGGTTTCTGGACTCCAGCGGCTGATTATCTCCAGCATAAACTCATCATTTCTGTAGACATATGTCTGCCCAGCCCAAACAACTTCATATATCACAGCTCCATTCAAATCCTCAACAAACTTTTCACAGGTTTGTCGCACCCAGTATGCCCACATCCATGTTGGATTCACACCTCCTCCAGGACGGAAGTCGCAACTCTTCTTCCAGCCTTTGTATTGATCCATCTGTGAATTTCGGAAGATTGAAGGATAAAAATGTGATTGCAGCTCGGGATAACGAGGTTTCAGATCTGGCGCACAAGGACTATGATGCATTATATAGTCCTTCTCCACAGTTCCAGTATTTACAAAAACTCCTCCACTTGAGATATTTACTGAGGAAAAATTGGTGTAATTCTGAAACCAAGAATTTGGGAGATAATTCTTTGCCTCTAGAATGTTGACGTCCTGCAGATAACCATAGCCATAAAGAGGCAAGTAAGTGCTCTATAGAAATTTACGATGATACTTCTTCAAATACTTAGCCAAATCTAAGAGAGTTCTATCGCAGACATTATAATAATCATGGCCAACAACATTCATCAGGTCATCAATTCGTTTTATAGGCAATTCATCAGCAGTTCCGATTCTTCTAGGAGCCATTGAATCTGCACAAAGGTTGAATAATTAACCCTTAAGTAAGTTTATTTTTCATACAATTTGTGAAGAAAAAGTGAAAAAAATGTCTAAGTCATTAAGGAGTGAAAGTCCCAAATTGGCGCGCAAGTATAAGTGTGTCGTGCAAGTTTTAGCACGCAGGTATCATCACACAAGTCCAAATACCTCTACAGTAGCGCAACACAAAAGGAAGCAGTGGAAAATAGAGTAACTTGTGCGGCGAGGGAAACTTGCGCGACGAGATATCGGAAGTGTTCAGATTCGGTGCTTTGCGTGAGGAATGACCGTATATATATAGGTAAGGCCTCAGCCCTACATGTCGAAGCCTGCACGGCTCACCCTTGTGCACCGCCATTTGCGCGCTCAACACTTGCGCGCCACATGTTCCTTGGTTTTCTTCTTTACCTCAGAGTCACATCCTCATTTCTTTCGGATCCAACTCTGAGGGGGGACTTTTGTTGACGCTCCTTTCCGTCACAAAGTCTAAACGACTGAAAAAAGGAGAGTACCTTGGTCCAAAGTGATTCATCCTTTAAAGATACATCAAAAATTGACAAAGGCATGAAAAATGATTTCTTCCCACTTGGGTCGCACAAGTTTCATCATGGTCGCACAAGTATACTTGCGCACCGCCTAGTGGTTGTGCAGGTGACTTGCACTCCCTCTTTGATTCTCACTCCGGGTCTTCAGCAGCCTATAAATACCTCCTATGGACCCCCCATTTGAATGATGGAAAAATTCCAAAAGTCAAATTTATGCTCTGGCCCCCCTAGTCTTTTCTTTCTCTAGTCTCTTCTTGAAGTATTCCGGTCACTTATAAGGTAATTTCTTACCTAGAATGGAAGATCTAAACAGGGGAAACAAGGCCTAAGTGTTGAAACTCATCAACACTTGCGTGCCTAAGTGGCTATCCCTTAATGGAAATGGCCACCCTTGCGCACCGCCTTATCCCTTCAACAAAACTTGCGCGCCACTCTTTTGGAAGCCTTTAGGGATAATACTAAGGTCCTGATCCAAGTCTCACCCAAGTATTACCCTAAGGGTTAACCATCACGCAAGTATCCATGTGTCGCGTAGGTACACTTGCGCGACCAGGACTTCGCGCCCATGCAGGACCTGTGCGTCCACTTCTTTTTGGGTGCCCTCCTGCCTATTTAGCCTCTCTTATGCCTATCCACCTCTCCTATTCAAGATCTAGCCTTCAAAAACCTCTTCAAATCCATTTATGGCATGGTTCATTTGTTGTCTTCCTTATCTGAAAGAAATTCTGTAGAACATTTCTTAAAACCTAGTGATTTACATATCTTTATGTCACTAAGGTTAGATATTTCATTCATTCAACCTCATCCTCTAAGATGATAGTATCTTTAACCTGGGCCTCCTTTTCAAGATTAATCCCCAGTCTGATTTCTCTTAATTTTGGTATCCTCTTTAGGAGTAATCCCCAAGTCCCCTAACCTGGGCATCTTCCTTAGGAGTAATCCCCAGTCATAATTTCCCAAATCTGGGCATCCTCCTTAGGAGTAAGCCCCAAGTTCCCAAATTCTAAATTCCATTAACCTGGGCCTCCTCCTTATGTGTAAGCCCCAATTTTCAAATCAATTTAACCTGGGCCTCCTTCTCAGAAATAAGCCCCAGTCATAATTCCCCTTAACCTGGTCCTCCTTCTCAGGAATAAGCCCCAGTTCTCAAGTCCCTTAACCTGGGACTCCTTCTCAGGAACAATCCCTAGTCATAATTTCTCTTAACAAGTCTTAATTTATTTTGATTTGGAATTCCTTATCAGGAATAAAACCCAAATCATAAGACCCCTATAATTTGGGAATCCTTCTCAGGATTAAGTCTTAAGTTAAGTATCCAAATCTCCATAAAGCACATATACCTTTATGGACCTTGTTTCCAGGTTTCTTCCCTGAAGTAAATTCTAATATTCATCTATTTGGGCAGTCATACATACATAAGCCCCACATCGTTTCTTATGATGGCACAATTGTTTGGTTTTACCAATACCTCTTGTTTCTCACACCGAGCATGACTCACATGATCTTAGAGTGTAAAAGTAATTCTGACATCTTTCTTTGAGACATCAATCATGCATAAACATCATACTCTCGTACTCGAACTATGTGGGTTTTGATTCCTTTTTTTCTAAACAAGGATACGTAGGTATCCCATCTGCGAGTACGATCCCAACTCTGAAATAATCCATGTCCTTCTAAATGAAAATGAACTTCAAGTGCCCCACTGAGTGGCTTTAAAACCTGTATGGTCATCATAATGACCAATAGACTTTTATATAATGTATTGAAGGATACCATTGACTAAGAATCTCTAAAAAATATAGATTATTCTCTATCGATGAAGAACCTTGAATACATATAAAAAGATTCTCTAAATTTCCAATATATCAATAATTGCTTGCAAGTTCTAAAGGAAATCTCATTCTTATACTTGGTAACTTAATAAGGATTCACGATCATAACTCAAATCTATAAAGAGAGTCCCGGAGTAGACAATAACCCCCCCTAGAAAGGTGTGATGAGTTCGACCTCCCATCCTCTCGACCAATGCATATTCCTAAGCCTCATCAGTTCACAACTAATGATCACCTACCTTTGGAAAGTAGGTCCAAATGGATATAGAATCATTGGATGTTTCTGGTTCTACGAACAAACCTGTTAGAAACCACTTAGAATGTTTGAACCTTAAACAAATGAGGTCATCCCCAATTCCAGAGGAAACAGATATAGAAAATTAAAATCATATTTAAAAAATGTGGGGAATAATGTAACTAATTTATTTTTTTATATATATATGTTTATTATATCTGGTCTAAAGTGAACAATAAAACTCAATTTGGTAAAAAATGAAACACTAATTGGACATAATAATCTGAAAATCAGCCCTTTATTTTTTGTTTATTTTCATGATACTGTTAATATGGGTAATGAAAAACATACTTCCACATATAACTAAATATCATGGAACCTTTTATTTATGTGAAATAGTTGGGAGATTAATTTAAAACTAATTAATTCATATATTTTGTAATTTTTCTAATAATATTTACAATGCACAATTCTTTATCAAGGAAGGATTCCTTTATTGGTGGATATATTTTAAATTTCCCATTAAAAAATGTGGGTAGTGTAATTAAATATCCAACCACTAGATTCTCATTTCCATTATTACCAATGTTTTCAAAATAAATGTATTAGATTTACAAAATCTATCCCCACAGCCATTGTTTTTTATTCTTTTTTCGTGTTAATTTTTTTATCAAAGAAAGATCAATAAAAACACATACATTTGAACAAAAATATAGCATCAAAAATTTTTAGGAGATTTTTTTACTAGCTCCTTCCCTATGGTCTTGTAGTTAGATTGAGGTTGATCTAGATTCCTTATTAATAATATATAATTTGATATTTTGTTATTATTTAAAATAAAACTGCTCCATGATAATAAAAATTAATGAATCAATTATAATAACCAAATAAGAAAATGGATTGTGTTTTGAATAATGAAAATTTTCTCAATGCACCAAAGAAAATTCGAATTACTATAACTGTTATGTCAGTGAAGTCACTTGTTCCTCTACCTCTACATCCTCCATACTTGGCAAAAAATTTTAAACGGGTTTTATTATTTTTTTACAAAAGGGATAGGTTTGACATTTTTTTAAATAAAGGGTCTGGGTATGCGTCAACCCTGTTGACGCTTCTGCACTTGGCAATAAGAGTGCACGGGTTTGAAACTTCTCGTGTAAGGTTTTTGAAGACAGAGTGAACCTCTTTCACTCTTCCTATAGATTTGTTTTAAAAATTAAATGTTACTATATATGTATATATAATTAAATATTAAAAAAAACATTAACAAAAAAATTAAATATTAATAAATACTAATTAAATATAAATAAATATCAATTAAAAATTCATCAATATTAATAAAATATCAATAAGATATTTATTTAATATTTATTAATATTAAAAAGTTTTATAAAATATTATAAAATATTAAAAAATATTAAAAATATTAAAAAATATTAATAACCATTTAATAAATATTCCTAATACAAATAAATATTAATAAATATAGAATAAATATTATATAAATATTAATAAATAATAATGAATATAAACAAATGTAAATAAATATTAATAAATAAAAATTAGTAATAATAAAATACTAATAAATATTAATTAAATATTCACAAATATTTATAAATATTTACAATTAATAATAATTATTCATAAATACTAAAAATACTAATAAATATTAGTATTTATTAAAAAATATTAATAAATATTCAATAAATATTCATAAATATTAATTTAATTTTTATAAATATCAATAACATTAATAAATATTAATCACATATTCACAAAAAGTAATAAAATATTTTTAGTCGGAGTAAAGTACATAGGGGGGGGGGGTGAATTGAGTATCTATAAAAATTTCTCTTAAAAGGTTCACTTAAAAAGATTCCCCAATTAAATTAAATATAACCCAGTTAATCAAGGTAATACGATTATAATAGTTTGACTGTTCAAATAACTTCTTAGAAACACATAGTGGATTTGACAAGTGGTTCAGTCTCAAGCTGAGACCTAATCCACTCCACTTGGTGATCACCTGCCACCAAGTAGTTTATATTAATAAACTTGATCCACACCATGGATCTGGGTAAACAACAGTATATAGGACTGTCCAGGTCACATGACCTCTTCCACTGTTCTTCATGGGTATAAGATACCATGTCTCACAAGGACCACATCCAAACTTATTCGTGGGAGTAAACATATGTAGAATGATATGAGAGGAAGGATATCTTGTATCCTTCAGTTTAATATAGGAGACACTGTGTGTTTAAATATAGACACACACACTGCTTGTAAGCAAAAATAGTACACAACAGAGCAAAGATGATGAGAAAGGATTAGAAATTCTCTGAGTGTTTCTCTATGAAGCTATGGACTTTTAGGATGAAGAAGATGAAAATATCAAGTCCTCTTGTAAAAAACAGAATATCACGAGTCTGGTGCCCTGGTTTCCAGTTCGATAAAGAAAGCTATGTAGCTCATGCTCTTCTTTGTGTTCGTACTATGAAGAATTTTGAGGCTCTAATCTATGGTAGTTCAGCCTTCAGGGATTGAGAGTGCTTCATGAGTTCTTCAGTGGTATATCATTTCATGCATTCACTTCTTATTTTTCTGCACCCTTACTCCAGTTCCATGCTTTTCTTTTTATTTTGGGGTGCATGTGTTGGAGCTGACAGGATACATAAACTCTGCACCTCATACCTCGTACTATCAGGTGACATGCCTACAAAGAGACATTAATAATTTCAATGCCATTAAATAACTCAAATATGACCATTATAAATTAAATTGAAAAGTAAAAAATAGATTAAAGGAACAGTGTCACAGTGTGTCTTGAAACGGTATCACTTGGAAACAGTGTCACTAGGAAATGGTGTCTTCTCTTTTTCCATTAAGCGGTGAAACAATCACGATGCCACAATTTCATTGAGATCAGGAACTGGTAGTACATATGTGGTGTTAGGGTCACGATGTCTTAGGTTACAGTGTCTTGATGATGGTAGTAAGGAACCGATGTCACCGACTTTATGAAATATGAAACTGGTTATAGTTTCTGAGTCATGATGTCTAGATTACAGTGTCTGGGTCACAGTGTCTCAGACTTTTCCAGAATCCAGAACCGATGGCAGACTTACAGTTTCTCATACTTATACAAGTATCTGTAAAACTTTCATAGGAAATAATATTCACAGAATGAATTAGACTTACAAATTAATATAATTAAACATCACAGAACAAAATTTAATATAGTTTACAATCTTCAAACATGATTTATAATATTTTGAATCAAGATCTTGTGAAAGTTTATACCATGAGTTGTAAACATTAAATCATAGGGAAACCAACCATATATACACATGATTTGAGAAATATTAAACAAGGTGAACATGATTTGTGATCATTAAAACATGATTAAAACACGAGGAGTCTAAAAATCTCTCCCGTTTTAATGATCACAAATTATAGGATTTAGATGATGTTGTTCTTATTATTATTTCTCCCCATTTTGGGATTATCAAAAAGAATATAATAAAAATAAAATAAACATGTAATGAAGGCAACTAAGATAAAAAACAACAATATTTCACATTTTCATTGGATAGATAGAGAGAGGTCATTACAATCATGAGGAAAAAATACAAAACATCCCCATAAAAAAAACATCCTTAACTTATTTTCACTGTCATCAGTATTATCTTTTCCCTTGGTATAATCATCAGGATGAGACATGAGAGTAGAAGTAGAGGTTGGAAAAGGTATTGATCCAATATTGAGGTAAGTAATAGGTACTCCTTTAAAAATAGAAGGCGCCAGAGTGGGTTTTGTTGAAGACCGATGCACAAATTGGTCAAGAATAACAGGTCTGATCTGGCTCAAATCCTGAGATACAAACATGGAGGTAGAAGAAAAATAATTGGATGAGGAATGAGTTGAACTAGGCCGTAAAGGTGCAGCTGGGGGATCCACAATGGTAGTTCTTTTCACATGAAGATAAGGCTTCAAAAATTGAATGAAATCAGTAATGATCTCACCACCATACTTCATTTCCTTCTCAAAATCATATTTTTTCTCCATGAAATTTTCCAATAGAGGAGTGGAATCTTTGAGATTTTTTACTTGAGTCATGAAGGCTTGAGTGACAGGAGGAATTTTCAAATTCTCTACAAGGTACTTGAAATGATTGGTCAGATAATTCTTAGAGTAAATCCTATTAAAGTAGAGATCTACTTTGTAATTTCTTCCGAGAATCATTGGAAATCTTTGAGTGAATCCTCACTATTTCAAGTACTCAGTGACTATTTTTGATGACAAAAAATAAACTCTCCTTTTTAAAACCACTTAAAATTGACTTAAGTTCTTCTTTAACAATAGTTCTGATCAGATCACTGTCTATAGGTTGAGATGACTATCCAGAGGCATTTGAAGCTATAACAGTTGAAGTGAGAGACATAAGCTGATTTATAACTTTCTATAAACATCCCTCATACTCATCAGTCATCTTGTTAAGTCCAACAACAATCTCACACATTTCATTTACTATATTTATGTTTCTCTCAACCACTTTTTCATATATTGAAGTCAAATTTGGTTGAATTAGAGATGAAACTTTCAGAGGAATCTGTTCACTAACATCCTCAATAGGAGGAGAAGCCGGAGTTTTTCTAGTTTTCAACACTTTTTCATATATTCAACTATAGATCTGAGATAATTCACCTCATCACTCAATTTATAGTCCTCAATTCTATCTTTTTGTATTTCATGAAGCATTTTTGGTTGAATTTTCCATATAATTTTCTCTAACATCAAGGCAACATCTCTTTCAGTGAGATTTGTCATAGGAGTAGGCTGTGAATTCATGATCTTTTCAAATCCAGCTATCAACGTATCTCTAAAAGTTTTCAGATCACTATGACCCACATAAACAGAAGGTTCTTGTGTAGGTTCAGGAATACGATCTAAGATAGGTTTAGGCTCCTTAGTAGAGATTACTTATAGAGCATAAAATAGTTTCAATTGAAACACAGTGGAAAGGTCTATTCCTTTAACCGAGGCCTACTGGGTATTTTCCACATCAAAGTATCTAGGAAACTTATACTAGGTATCCATAGTGCTTTGATCAAGAGGATTGGGAACTTGAACACTTTATAGATTGGGGTGATGCTCCCCCTCAATAGGTGCATCTCTTATGAGACTAAGAGATTTAGTTTCTCGACTTATTTATAAATTTTTATCTCTAAAAGGCTCACCCATTTCCTTTCTAGCCAGCTTAAAGGCCAGTTCCATTCTTTGCTCAGTAAATATGATAATTTCAGGATCATCTTGTTCTTTTAATTATTCCCCAATAGTAGCCTCTTATTAATATTTTAAATATAACTCTCACCCTACGTATCCAAAATTTATGATCCTTGTTTTTAGGGTTACTTACTCAAATTACAACATTTCATTAGAAGGAACCTTTGGCCAAATTGTCCAGTTGGAGGGTCATATGGACCACATAAGAAGACCCAAAAAATTTGTGATGAAACTGGACTAGCTATGAAGATTGAATTACTGGGCTCAATCCCAAATTCAAAATTCCTTTATTCTACTAAATTTTTTTGTGGACAATGTAAGGAGTCTTGGATAAAAATTTCAAGGCCCAACTCTAAAGACAAGAGGCCCAACTGATTCATTTAAACTCAGCCACCATTCTGGATGAGAATTACAATCAGTACATTATTCATGACATGTATCTTGATCTAGTCATCAAATCAAGATGATATTTTTCAGTTTGAAATATGAGATATAGGTGGAATACTTTTTTAAATAAAGCATTCATATTTTAAGTCATCTTCCTATTAAAAAATTCATTCACATTTTGGAAATTGAAAAAGCATGGATAGAAATGGATAGTTTAACTTTGTCTAATCAAAATGCCATAACTTTGGCTCCATAAGTAAAAATGCCTCCTAATTTTGAGATTAGTCATCCAAAATTATTATCTAAAACTTTAAAGAAGGATATATATCGAGATCCAACTGTCTGACTGGCCAAATTGGCGATGCAAGTGGAGGGGCATATTTGGAATGCAAACTGTCCACCTCCTTGGGCTATAAATACATCCCCTCCTCTCCTTTCAAATGGGTTGGCATTTCAGAAGAGGGAAGCATCAATTGGTATGATCAAAGCCTTTAAAAAGGTTTGGGAGGACCTTCCATACTCAAGTTTTCACTTGAGATACCATTCCTCCTCTCTTTGTTTTCATTTACTTTTGTGTTCTTCATTGTTGTAATCTTGTAAGCCTTTTTTTAATTCTATTTTAATGCAAGTTTCTTCTTAAATAACTCTTATTCTAATAAAAATTATGTAGTTTAATATTAATATTCTTAAAATGGTTTAAATAAAGTTAAAACCCCTTCCCTTCTTTTCTTTCTCATTCAATCTAAACTTCGTTTTTAATTCTCATCATTGTTCGTGTGTGTGTGTTCAACGCACCACACTTTCCTTATCCCTGTATTTTTCTTATCTTCATAATTTATCATCATAATCATTATAAACAGATTACTAATCATTTCAATGGCTGAGTAAATCTCTCATTGGGGTGAGTTATAATTTAGGTATGTTAAGTGATTGAGAGCTGTTGCTCGATGAATATTCTTTAAATTAACATTGTGTATGTTGGACTTAACATGTCATGGATTAATGAATTGTTTTGTTTAATGTATGGATTCCATGGATTATTGGAACCATAAATACACTACCACAATCAATTAATGATGGATATTAGAATCCTAGTTAAGTTAAGGCTTGGATTAAAGCCTTAACACTTACGAATTCCAATCAACGTCAACTTATGACATGGGTGTTAATTTCATGCAATATAAAGCAAAGCTCAAGGATATCACAAGATTAACTACTTAATGATGAACTCATCCCAATATTTATCTAATTTTTAAAACAATCTTAATCAATAAATTATTTCAATTAAGCTCTGCAAACAAACCCCCCAATCAAAATACAATCAAGTAAAAAAATTCGACTATTAAAAAGTATCATCACCGAGGATTTGACCCGAGTGCTGCTATACACATTAGCAGAGCATCAAAAAATTGAATGGTCGATAAGAAAAAATTTACCATGCTTTAAAATGGCACCGTTTCTAGGGATGGTGCAATTAAATAGTCTTTAGTTTCTGGTTATTGTAAAAAAATTTAGAAAATTAAAAAAAATACAAAGAAAAACCCGTATTCTCATAAAAATCATAAATAGAAAAAAACAAAAAGAAAAACCCATCTTTCACTTTCTTCTAAAATCTATCTGAATGACACTTAGTCTCCCAAAAAATCTCTCAGATTTGGTTGACCCTGAAATTGAGTGAACTCTTTGCCAACTTAGGAGGAACATAAGAGATAATCAACTCATTCAAGAACCTGTCCTTGTCCAACCAATTGAATTAGATATGGCCAATCCTAGGGAACAAACACTTAAAGAAATTTCTGCCCCTGATATAAATTACCAACCTCTTGGTCTTAAATATCCAAACATAGAGGCTGACTTTGAACTCAAATCAGGTTTGATTCATCTTTTACCTCATTTCTATGGGCTAGCTGATGAGGATCCACATCTCTACCTTAAAGTGTTCCAAGTGATGTGCTCTACCATGAAGCCTCAAGGGGTTTTTGAGGAACAAATAAAACTCCATGCATTCCCCTTCTCTTTATCTAAAACTACTAAGTCATGTCTTTACTACCTCTCTCCTGGTTTCGTAACCACTTGGAATGACATGAAGTGACTCTTCTTAGAGAAATTCTTTCCTGCTTCTCGTACTGCTTCAATCCAAAAGGAAATAAGTGATATCAATCAATTCCCAAATGAATCAATCCATGAGTACTGGGAGAGGTTCAAAAATCTTGTTGTAACCTACCCACACCACCAAATCCCTTACCAACTCTTGATCCAATAATTCTATGAGGGGTTATTGGCTATGGAGAGAACCCTCATTGATGCCGCCAGTGGCAGTGCTCTTTTTGATAAAACTCTTAAAGCTATAAGATATCTCATAAGAAACATGGCTGAAAACACACAACAATTCCATACTTGAGTAGATTCTCAAGTCCAACAAGCCCCATATAGTCAATCGATAGAGCCGAACAAGATGACTGAGTGGATGAGTGAACTTACAGGTCTTATGCGATAACTAGTTGTGGATTCCAAATTCCCAACCTCATCTTATCCACAATCAATGTTTCCTGGACCTGTCAAAAACTATGGAATCTGCAACTTTCCAGCTCATCTAATAGACACCTTCCCATAACTTCAAGATGATCCATCTGATTCATCTAGACCAATGAAGCTCAATGCAGCATATGCTCAGCATAACACCAACCCTGAACTATCAGGTCAGTTCATTAGAACCTCTAATCAACCTCACTTTGAGCCCTTCTCTTCTTATAACCAAGGCTTAATGTATGGAAACCCCATCCCTCAATTCCTTCCTCAAAACTCAAACTAGTTCCAATATGGTCATGGTATTGGTAACTTCTAACAACCTTATCCATTTGTTCCTTAACAACAAAGGAGAAATCCTCTTCATTATCCTCTAGGATTCCAGTATCCTAGTGATCCTTATCAATTCCCAAACCAATAAAATCACTTTCCCAAGAACCAAAATCAAGGTAATCCCAATTTGGGACAAGCATCTTCTTCCAAGAAACCATGGGAAAGTGCAGTGGAAGATCTTGCCTCCTTGACCCGTTCTAGCCTCAAAAACATTGAAACCCAAGTTGGTCAACTTCTTTCCTACCTAATCTAGAAACAACAATCAAATTATTCCCAACTCCCAACTCAACCATTACCCAACCCCAAGGGTAATGTAAGTGCAACTGCACTTAGATTGGGGAAGCAAACTACTATGCCTCAATATAAGTCCTCCAACCCCCCTTTAAATGTTGACCTAGAAAATAAAAATAAAAAGAAACTTGAAAAGGAACCTAAATCCATTACCTCACCTCCTTTAATTCCACTTAGGAATATAATTCCTTTTACTCAAGCCATTTATAAGCCAAAGAATTCCTTTAAACCCAATCCTGAAATGCTCGATATGTTTAGATGTTTTGAAGTCAATATTCCCCTCTTAGATACCATAAAACAAATACCTAAGTATACCAAGTTTCTTAAGGAATTGTGCACCCACAAGAGGCAACTTAGGACCTTCGAAAATGTTTCCACCTAGCAGTATATTACCATAAAGTGCAAAGATTCAAGGACCTTTACGGTTCCATGCCAAATTGGAAGTTCCAACTTCGATGATGCACTCATAAACCCAGGAGCCTCTATTAGTGTCATTCCCAAATCCATCTTCTCCAATCTTGATCTAGGTCCCTTGCATCCAATGAGTGTTGTCATCCAGTTATCCAATCGAAGCACAACCATTCCTGAGGGAGTAATTGAGGATGTCCTTGTCTGAGTCAGTGATCTTATCTTCCCTACTGATTTATATGTCCTCGACATGGAAGGTGAGACGAACTCTTATCGATCTCCCCTAATTCTAGGAATACCATTCCTAATGATAGCAAGAACCAATATTGATGTCCATTCAGGCATCTTATACATGGAATTTTATGACCAACTGGTCAAGTTCATCATTTTCCAAGCCATGAGATACCCATATGAGAATCACTCTATATTCTCAATCCATGCTTCTGAGGACACTTCTGAGAGTCAATTGAACCCCATTCCATCATGTTCATCATGTTCTAACGAGAGAGGATCTTGTGAAATATACACCATGATTAACCAAGTCATAAATAGTGAAGTTGATGTGGACCTTTCATTCATAGACTCTATCAATCTAGAGGATCTTGAAAACTCTCTTGAATCCCACATCAACTCTGATCTCCACTGCTCCACCTTGGAAAATATTAAGGAAAATGAATCTGAAGCAACTGAAGTCCCTTCCTCCATTACTGAGTTGTCTAAACCATAAATGAAAGATGAGACTAATCTGAAACCTCTTCCCGAACACCTGAAATATTCATTCCTTTACCTTGATCACTCTTATCTTGTCATTATCTCTACTTCACTTACCGAAACCAAGGAGTACAAACTTGTTCAAGTGTTAGAGGAAAATAAAAAAAAAACTTAGGTTGGGCCCTAGATGACATACCAAGAATCAACCCTACTCTTTTCATGCATTGCATCCATCTTGAGGAATCATCAAAACCAATTAGACAACCACAAAGAAGACTCAATACACTCATACTTGAGGTAGTTAGGGAAGAGATCACCAATCTTATTCAAGATGGTATTATCTACCCAATTTCTGATGGTGAATGGGTCAGTCCAATTCAATTTGTACCTAAGAAAGGTGGGATAATTTTTGTCACAAATGAACATGGTGAGGTGGTCACAACTCGAGTGAAAAACAAATGGCTTGTGTGCATTGAGTACTGAAAATTGAATGTTGAAACAAGAAATGATCACTACCCTCTTCCATTCCTTGATCAAATGCTAGAATGATTAGTCAGAAAGTCACATTATTTCTTTATTGATGGATACAACATCTACTACTAAATACCAATTGCACCTTAGGACCAAGAAAAATAACTTTCACTTGCCCCTCTATAACATATGCATATATGAGAATGCCTTTTGGCCTTTTTAATGCTCCTACAAAATTCAAGAGGTGTATGATGATTATCTTTTCTGAATTCATTGAATATTGCATGGAGGTCTTCATGGATGACTTTACCATTTATGGTGAGTCATTTGAATATTTCTTGAATTTAGTCTCACCAGTCCTTCAAAAGTGTGTCAAGTGTAACCTTGTATTAAATTTTGAAAAATGTCACTTTATGGTGGAAAATGGGATTGTTCTAGGGAACATAGTTTCAAAAGAGGGTATTGAAGTTGATCCTACCAAAATTAAAGTGATCCAATCACTTCCTGAACCCACCTCTGTTCGAGACATCCATTCATTCCTCAGTTATGCTGGTTTCTATCGGAAATTCATCCATAACTTTAGTAGAATTTCCCTCCCACTCACTATATTGCTCCAAAATGATGTAACTTTCCATTTTGATGAGGTTTACAAGAGATCCATCATTGAAATCAAAACTGATCTTACATCTACCCCGATAATCCAACCCATAGATTGGTCATTACCCTTTGAGTTGATGTGTGATACTTCTGATAGAGCCGTTGGGGATTTTCTTGATCAAAAAAGATAAAAAATTCCTCATGTTATCTATTATGCCTAAAAAACATTGGATGAAACTCAATCTCACTACACTGTCACTGAAAAATAACTTTTAGAAATTGTTTTTTCCTTAGATAAATTTCATCCCTATCTATTAGGTGCCAAAATCATCATATTCACAGATCATTATTCTATAAAATTATTACTCAAGAAAAGTTATTCCAAACTGAGGCTAATAAAATGGATCCTAATGCTCCAAGATTTTGACCTTGAAATCAAAGATATACCAGGAAAAGAAAACCTTGTGGCTGATCACTTGAGTAGATTTTATAATTCTTCTCTTTCAGAAATCATTGATCCTGAATTCCCTACTAAGAACCTTTCATATCTCACTCTAAAAATACCATGGTATGCCCCAATTATAAATTATTTGGTTTCTGGTGTTTTTCTGAAAATATTTCAATAGAACAAAAAATGAAGTTGAAAATTAATTCAAAATACTATTATTGGGAAGATAATACTCTTTGGAAAACTGGGGATGACATGGTGATTAGGAGATGTGTTGATAAAGATGAACATTCCTCCATCTTAGAATTCTGTCACTCACTTCCTGGAGGTGGCCACTTTAGACCACAAAGGACCTCCCAAAAGGTCATAGACTCTAGATTCTTCTGGACTTCACTCTTCAAGGACTCACATGAGTTCTATAAATCATGCCCCACTTTCCAAAATTTTGGCACAATTTCAAAGGGAAATTAAATTCCCTAAAAGCCTTTAATTTTCTATGAGATCTTCAATGTTTGGGGCATTGATTTCATGGGACCATTCCCCCATTCCAATAGATTATCATACATTCTTATTACGGTTGATTATGTTTCTAGGTGGGTCGAGGCTAAACCCACTAGAAAGGATGATTCACACACTGTTAGTGAGTTCCTAAAGACACACATCTTCCACCGATTTGGCACACCCCATGCCTTGATTAGTGGCTTAAGAACCATTTTTTTAATAAAACCATGGAATCTATTTTGAAAAAGAATGGTGTTGTACATAAAACTTAAACTACATATGACCCTCAAACAAATGTCATGGATGACCTTTCTAATAGTTAAGTCAAAAGAGTGATTGAGAGAATTGTAAAACCCACCAGAAAAGACTAGCCTGAAATACTTGATGAAGCACTTTAGGCTTATCGAACTGCCTATAAAACACCCATTGGGATGTCTCATTTTAGTATAGTTTTTGGTAAAGCATGTGATTTTCCATTTGAAATCCTATATAAGTCTTTTTGGGATGTGAAAACCCGTAATTTTGATTCTCAAAAATCTGGTGAAGAAAGATTGATGAAATAGGATGAACTGGAGGAGATTTGACTTGATTCCTATGATAATTACAATTTTTATAAAGAAAAGGCTAAGGTAATCCATGAAAAACACTTCCTGCGAAAGGCATTCCATTAAGGTGAAAAGGTATTCCTCTTCAACTCTTGATTTCGGCTTCACCCAGGTAAGCTTAATTCTCGATGGAAAGGTCCTTTTGTTATTACTAATGTTTACCCATTTGGTGCAGTGCAAGTCCAAGACCCCTCTTCCAAAAGGACATTCAAAGTCAATGGACATCAGTTAAACCATCACCATGAGAGTACACAAAATCCTAGAACCACATCGACTTCCATCAGATCCATAACTTCTACAGTGAACACCCCACTTGATGGAGACGGTAACCCACCACATCCAAACCAGGGGCACCTCTTTCCCTTTAACTTATCTCTATCTCTCTCTCTCTTCTTCTTCCTCCCTCATTCTCATTTTTTTACCACTTTCCTCATCACACTTTTTTTATTTACTCTTTATCTTTTGTGCGGGTGTGTATTTATAAAATACTGAGAAAAAACCTAAAAAAACTAAAAAAAAATCACTAAAAAAATATATATGAAAAATAAAGAGTCATACTTACTCACCTTAAAATTTTCTAATTTTTTCCAACCATTTTGGGGAGTCAAAATACATGGTTTCATCTCAAAAAGTATGTGGTTTCATCATGACTTTAGATAAAAAATCTTATGTTAAAACCAACAAATTTTGAATGCTCAATTTTTGATTTGGAAAATGATTTTCCCCACACGTGAGGAACAACATTTTCTATCATTCCATGGCTACCTATGGCAATATTTTCAAAATGTGTTTTTTACCCCCATTTGTGAGTCTTGAGTTTGTGGATCTTAGAGATGAATTTCCTACTTTAGTGTGCATTAATATGAAAGAGGCATTTTCTAAACCTCATGAGAATCACAATATCCAAATATCCTCCCATTGCCCATACATTAATCCTCCTTTTGAAAGCCATTTTGAGCCTATGGAAACATTTTCTTTGATAGCCACATTACAATCTTAATACCTTATCCCACCCAATATCAACCTGGATTTTCATTACATATTTGTTTTTGAAATTTAAGTGTGGGGGGAATGGATTTCATTTTGGGTACCCTTTTGTTGATTTTTACCATGTTATCATATTCTTGTGGGAAAGCATAAATTTAAGAATGGGGTAGAGGTTTTCCTTCAGTGGGGTTTGGGAATGTATATATGCTTATGACATATTGTTTAAATTTTATTGACACGTGTTCAAAAAAATGAAAAAAATAAAAAAAATGAAAAAATGGGTTGTGTCTTGGGTGGGTCAAAAATCACTATTTCTCAGCCTTTGATATTGTTATAACTATTACAATTAGTGTCAGGATGAGATCAATCATGGGTTGGTATATGAGTGTGAGATGTATTTCAATTTCAACTTTCAAAAATAATACAAAAAAAAGAAAAAAAGGAAAAAAAAGAACACTTGCATTATATTCTCATGTCATTGGGAGAAGTTTAGTGTTTTTTAAATATTCCATCTTCTCATTTCCTTCATATTTCCTTCCTCTTTTGTGTCTTATTTCAAATTTTTATTCCCTCATAAATATGCGTTTCTATTTCCTTTCATGTCTCATTTAAAAAAAAGTGCATTGCTTTTTCCATGTTGGTGTTTTACCCCTCTTCTTCTCTCTCTTGGAAATTATATTCCTACCGTCCCATAGCAACAGAAATACCCCTTCAAATACCTATTGATTCTTGTGCACTTTTGATAGGGAGTGGAAACTGAGATCTCTTACAAACTCTAGGATTTTCACTTTTGGTTGGAAAATGAGTGAAACTCCATAAATTAATTTTATCATCTTGAGAAGAGTAAGTTTTGTGTGCCACCATTTTCCATTTCTAAATTTGAGCATGAAAAAAATGAATTGTTTTTGGAACATTGTTTCTGTAACAAATTGTGGTGTAATTCAATATGGATGAGTAAAATTGTCTAAACCTCTCTTAATTGGGGAAAACAAAAGTTTAATATTTGTTGGTGAGTGAAAATGATTTTGTCATGTTTTTATATTTGTTGCACACGAGGACATGCACAAGACTAAGTGTGGGGGAGTTGATGTTATTAATATTTTCATAACTTTTTATATACCCCTTTTACTGATTTTATATGAAATGTGCATAATTTTTGAGAAATATTAATTTTTAAATATTAAATGTAATTTTTGGGCATTATTTGAATTAATCCAATCGATGTCAGTTTAATGTTTTACATATAAATCTCACCCTACTTCTCTAAATTATATGATTCTTTTTTTTAGGGTTACTTAATCAAATTAAAAAATTTCATTAGAAGGAACCTTTTTCTAAATCGTCCAGTTGGAGGGTCATATGGACCACATAAGAAGACCCAATGAATTTGTGATGAAACTGGACCAGCTATGAAGATTGAATTACTGGGCTCAATACAGAATTAAAAATTACTTTATTCTCATAAAATGTTCGTGGGAAAATTTAAGGAGTCTTGGATAAAAATTTCAAGGCCCAAAACAAAAACAAGGGGCTCAACTGATTCATTTAAACTCAGCCCACCATTCTAACCGGGAATTAAAATCAGTACAGTGTTTATGAAATGTCTCCTGATATAGTCATCAAATCAATATGATATTTTGTAGTGTAAAATAGGAGATATAGGTGGCCTACTTTTTTGAATAAATAATTCGTATTTGAAGGAATATTCCTATTAAAAAATCCATTCACATTTCATCCATTGAAAAAGCATGGATAGAAATGGACAGTTTAGCTTTGTTCAATCAAATCACCATAACTTTGGCTCCATAAGTCCAAATAACTCCAAATTTTGATACTGGTCGGACAACATTATTATATACAACTTTGAAGAAGGAGATATCTCGATATTCAACTTTCTGGATGGCCAAATTGGATATGAAAGTGGAGGGAAATATTTGGAATGAAAATTGTCCCCCTCCTTTGGCTATAAATACATCCACTCCTCTCCTTTCAAAAGGATTGGAATTTAAGAAGAGAGAAGCATCAATTGGAACGACCAAAACCTTGAAAAAGTCTTGGTAGGATCTTCCATACAAAATTTTTTTACTTTAGAGACCATTCCTCCTCTCTTTGTTTTCATTTACTTTTGTGTTCTTCATTATTGTAATCTTGTAAGTCTCTTTTTGTAATTCTGTTTTAATGCAAGTTTCTTCTTGAATAACTCTTATTGTCATCAAAATTCTTTAGTTTAATATTAATTTTCTTAAAATGGTTTAAATAAAGTTAAAACCCTTTCCCTTATTTTACTTTCTCATTCAATCTAAAGTTCGTTTTTAATTCTCATCATCGTTCGTGTGTGTGTGTGTTCGACGCACCACTCTTTCCTCATCCCTTTCTTTTTCTTATCTTCTTAATTTATCATCATAATCATTATAACTAGATTAATAATAATTTCAATAGATAAGTAAATCTCTTGTTGGGGTGATTTATAATTTAGGTATGTTAAGTGATTGAGAGCTTTTTCTCGACGAATATTCTTTAAATTAACATTTTTTATGTTGGACTTAACATGTCATGGATTAATGACTTATATTTTTAACATACGGATTGCATGGATTATTGGAACCATAAATACACTACCACTATCATGTACTGATTGTGATTAGAATTCTAGTTAATTTAAGGCTAGGATTAAAGCCCTAAAACTTAGGAATTTCAATCAACATCAACTTGTGACATGGGTGTTAATTTAATGCAATATAAAGCAAAGATCACAGATATCACAATCTTAACTACCTAATGATGAAATCATCCCAATATTTTTAAAATTGTTAAATAAATCTTAATCAATCAATCATTTCAATTAATCTCTAAAAAACCCCCCAATAAAAATACAATCAACTAAAAACATTTGACTATTAAAAAGTATCATCGCCAAGGATTCGACCCGAGTGCTGCTATACACATTAGCAGAGCATTGGAACTTTGAGCGGTCGATAGGCGAAAATTGGCCACACTTTCAAGTAGTAATTAATGATTAAATTCAATTAAGGATCATAGGAGGTGGCTGATAAATAATGTATAATGCATGATAATCAAAAGATAAACTCTTTCATGCTTTATGGGCTTATTGGACCACCACCCGCACTGCAACGCGGTCAACTCCATATTCATTGGTATATGGAATGGAAGCAGTCTTGCCCATTGAAATTAAATTACCCTCGCTCAGAGTAGCCATTTTTGATCAGTCATCTACAGATGAACAATCTCAAAAGTGATTGGATGAATTGGAACGATTAGAAGAGAAAAGATTGTGCACCTTGCACCACTTGGAAGTCTATCAGAATCGAATAGCCCAAGCTTTCAACAAAAAAGTTCATCTTCGTTCATTCATTTAGGTAGAATTAGTATTGGTTCTCAGAACTCTAATGATACCAGGAAAGAAACCTCCCAAGCTTGAGCCAAAATGGGAAGGACCTTACTCAATACATAAGGTCTACTCCAATGGAGCTTATTATTTAATCTCAATGGATGGAGAACTCATCACAACTCCAACCAATGCTAGATTTATGAATAAGTATTTTGTATAAACACATAATACATCATTTACAGTCCATGCATATGACCTTAAACTATTTTCATTTCTATTGTCCAACATGACGTTAAACTGTGTTGTCCTTGCTACAAGACTTTAAACTGTATAGTCCCTTACATCCTGTAAGACATTAAACTGTACCATCCATGGTCCATGCATATAACCTTAAACTATTTTCATCCCTTTCGTCCAACATGACATTAAACTATGAAAAAATCCCTAATATGTCCAACATGACGTTAAACTGTGTCCTCTTTTGTCCTTACTGCATGACATTAAACTGAGCAGTCCCCCTTTCGTCCAACATGACGTTAAACTATATTGTCCCCATCATCTTAGCTATAGGACTCTAAACTATACAACACCCTTATTGTCCAACATGATACAAAAATTTGTTCACATCTAACATGATGTTAAACTGTGTCCCTATAATATGTCCTACATAATGTTAAATTGTATTTTGTCCCTGTTACATGACACTATACTGTACAGCACCAAAAATCCTTACTATATGACATTAAACTGCACAGTCCCTTAATATGTCCTACATGACATTAAACTGTGCATTGTTAAGGTTGTTTATACCTCTTGTTTCTCATACCGAGTATGAAACATGTGATCTTAGAGTAAACTTCAAACATAACACCCTCTCTAGGCTGCTAATCATGCATAAGTCCCAACAACATTTTTTAGGTCGTTGTCCCCAAGAACAACTTGATCACTAATTCATTCTTAAATTGAACTACGCGGACTTTGATCCTTGCCTTTTAGGCTGGGTACGTAGGCAACCTCCCAAGGTTCAATCCCAAAACCAATCTCTTCACATCGGTTCACCTTTGTCTCATAAGATGTTGATTCGTGAAACCGCCCCCAGAACCAATATTTTTTACATTATTTCACCTTTTTCCTTGCTATATGATGTTAAACTGTACAATAATTTTGTCCTGTACGACAATAAACTACAACATTCTTTTATACCCTCAACTAAGAGGAAATAATTATTTACATTGATCTCCAATCATGTTATATTCTAAAGACTATGTGCATACATGGAAATGCCCAAAACTTTTATCTTGGGACAAACCATCATTTCACTAAAGTCCCTTTTTACCCTACAAATGTACGAACCAAATCTGTACAGAGGGTATTTCTAGAACTATGTGGGATTGATTCCCATCCTTATGGGATACGTAGAAACATTTGAGTATCCCTCGAATCCAGCCCCAAGTCTTTGGGCCTAACCCCAAATTCCACTATCAGTCCCCTGGCTAAAAAGTCCCTATAAAAACACACACTGTGTATTCATTATTATGGTTTGAGATCTATGACCCTAAACTAAGATCTCCTATACTTTGGTCCCACATGAAGTTAAACTGTATTTCAAGAACTATGTATGGGTTGATTCCCATCCTTATGGGATACGTAGTGAAGTCCAAAATTTCAATTCAGGACCCAGCCATAACATGATTATGGTTATCATTGATCTCTGTATCTCTACATACATTGGAAAATACCCATTTTTATGTGTCATAATCCTAACCTTAATTATTTTTAGATCTTCATAACCCTTTTCTTGACTTCTAGTCACAAAATGTCCAATTTCTGAGAGTTCTTTTGCCTATCTATGGAGCACGTGCCCTTAGGCGACCTTGCATAAGTAGTCTACATAACGGACCTGTCAACCAAAAGATGCTATTATTTGACTATGCAGCCAAATCCCTTAGGCGACCCTACACAATTCAAACCCCTAACAGGTTTGTTAAATAATGGTAACTTCATTCTTGGGAAGAAAACCTCTTTTGTCCTTAGTTGTCTTAATGACAATATATAGGGATCCGCAAAAATATCCATCCTTAATATATTTGTCTCATACTCTTTTTCATGAGCTGAAAGTATTCAAGTCTATGGTTTATATTTCCATTCCCTACATTTGGATCAGAGCTTCGTAGGAGTGACATTCATCTAGTTCTTAGACAATCTTGTTTGGAAATATCTTCTCCATATTCAAGTACCTTTCTCCATACAACAAACTCTGTGCTTTGGTAAATTTGAATCTCCATAAACTTTCACTAGCTTTTTAGTAATAGAAAAGTAAATTTTTGAGAGTTCTTTTTCCTGAATATGCAGCACATTCCCTTAGGCGGCCTTGCAAAAGTAGTCTACATAACGGAACTATCAACCAAAAGATACTATTATTTGACTATGCATCCAATGCCCCTAGGTGGCCCTGCATAATTCAACCCCCTAATGGGTTTGTTAAATAATGGTAACTTCATTCTTGGGAACTACTTCTTCTAATTACTTTTAGCCCTTTTTCGTATCATTCCCCAGATTCAAAATTTCTTAAGTCATAGTTTACATATTTTCCCTCATACATGGGTGTGGTAATATGTTTTTAGATAAATTGTCAAGGAATTGAGTCAATTTTAATCCATTCAGTAAAATATATTTCGAACTTAAACATTAACTTTTTTTTGTCCGATGTACATGACTTTAAACTGCCCACAAAAGACAAGGGAACTCTAAATAAAAGTCAAGTTCCAGCTCACTAAACATAAATTTTGTATGATTTTAGGTAATATTGAGCAATAAAAAGATTCAAAGTTTGTAGGGTTATTTATAATAATCATAGAAAAAATCAATCTATGATTACTAGGCCCATTGGCTTAGGTAAAATCTAAAGCAGGTAGCAAAATAAGGCATGCACAAATGATTAAAGATGAAAGTGTTTTTCATTTGATGCACAAAAGTTAGAAGGACATCCATAGACTGGAGTCTCTTCTCTTTTCCAAGAATTACAAAAGGCTGTCAACATAAATATTTATTTGATTAACGACATCTCGAGCTTCATCAGCATCCACTTGAATCTCATGAAATCGACCAACTTCAATCTTTTCATCTTGATGGAGTGCTTTCTTGGCATCTGGAATGGCTTTCATACCATTCATTTGAGATCCTTCCAGTGAATTATTACGTTGGTCAAGTCACCCAGTAACATCATCTAACTATTGCTGAAGGTTCATCTGCTGGACAACTTTATCTTTAATCTTATGCTTCAACTCCTTCAACTTGGTAGCATAATCAGCCTCAGCTTGGGATACCACAACCTCAAATTCGCTGATATTGGTTGAAAGCCTCACCCTGGTTAAATCTTGATGGTATTTCTGCTCTTTCTCCCTTCTTAAGATAACTTTCTTCACCGCGGCATGGATCTTTTGATATACAAAACCGACAAGTCCCAACATGACAAACAGGGATGACAGTCACGGGATCTTTGATGACATCTCTTCTAGAGGCACTTCATATATGATCTTCCATATGTTCTGCCATGCCTTGTGTCATGAAAACTGGAGCACTTTTTATACCTCTGGATATGACTCTGCATCACTGTCACAGAGGGGGAATATAATCTGGGATTAATGCACTTAGGGAAGTTCCCTGTTCTGCTCCTTCCCCCCTAACCCATGTTTCTTCACTTTCTATTCCCATTGGGGTGAAGGCTGAGGCTTCACCTCCAGATCTAGCCACTGAAATTGATGGCCCTACATAATCAATTGAAATCTTTTGGTTAATTTCAAAGGACAAAAAAATTGATTAGTTGTCTTTCAAATTAAGTATAATCACAAATATTGTTATCCCTTACCCAATGGTAGATCAACAAATTGAGAAGACTCCTCCCCATCTTTCCTAGCTTCAATAGGATTTTCAGGACGAGTTTGAGGAAGCTCTACTGGGTTCAACTCTACTTTTGCTAATGTCTCTGCAATAATAGGGTTTTCTATACCCCCTTCAGGCATTGGCAGTTCAACAACTGGCTCATATGGAACTGCATATTTGAACCGATCATGATTAGAGATATAATAAGAAGTTGTTTTTAATAGGACGAAGGATAACACTCACATCCATAATCTTCTAAATTACATGGTAATTTAACATGATCTAAAAAATCTTCAAAAGATGCGCCATGTTCCATAATTTCATCCAATGTTATCTCCTAATCCTGGTTAATCTCACCAGTGGGAGCATTCAATATGTCTTCTTGACGACCTTCATTCTGCGGCCTCTGACCTTGAATAGCTTCTTCATATAAAATATCGGCATCAGTTGCAATGGCCACCAAAAGCTATAGTGTAGGGTTTAACCTAAAGTATCACATAATGGAAGTTATTTGATGTTTCATTCAACATTTTATGAAGCATTGTTAACTTACCCGAAGCAGGTTCTTCTCTTCTTGTAGTAGCAGTAGGAGTGATACTGGGAACAGACACTGGTTCCTCTTCAGGAGCAGCAAAGCCAGTATGAATTTGCGACTGTTCACCAGCATCCCCTGTTATCCTCATAGGAGGGTCAGTCCTCTCCCTCAGAGGGGAAATTGAAGAATCCCCTGCAATCCCCAAAAGTATGAGAAATCTTTTCATGGGTCAAGACTCATGATTATCCGAAGGACTTACCACTACTGATGAAGCGTTTAGCTATGGACTTCCTCCTTCGATGATTTTTCTTCTTTTTATTTTTGGGAGTGATGGCATAATCATCTACAGGTACAAGAATTTGAGAATGAAAATCCATGTCCAACTCCTCATCCATGTCTTGATGGCCTGGAGATATCTCACCCGGGTTTTGAGAAGATTCATTAACCCCAATGACGGTGCCACCATGACTATACTGTGGTGAAGGAACCTCAGTAGTTCCTTTCTTTGAAAACTACAAGATGAAGAGAATAATTTCCTTGAGTAACAAAGCTTTAACTGGAATCAAGTTACAAAGCAAATAAGGAAAGATAATTACATCTTCAGGAACCACGTAATCGTGCCACTCCTCATCTCCGGAAGCACCAATCCCCTCAGTGGTGCCACGATCTATCATTTCCTTCACCCTCTTGGTGAAAAGAATGGAATTATTGGTGGAATATATTAGCATATCCAGCTCTCTAATGTAATCCCACACTTCATCAGGGTTATCCTCGAAACAGATATCGGTGGAGGCCAGAAGATTACCTATTCCAGGGAGGTCTAGCCCCTCGCAAAAATCCAGCCAGACAGTTTCAGCATCTCCGTATAAACTCTGCCATGTATGGACAGCCTCTAGTCGTAGATATTTAGTATGTGTACCAGAAGGCTGCGAGGAAGGTCCTACAATCTTGGACTTCAGCTTCTTCCCAGCTCCTTCAAACACAGATAGAGAATAAAAAAATGAACTTGTTACTCTATAAAGTAATGGTGATGGAAGTTCCCCAATGAAGTAACTAACTAGGAGTTGATGGAGTTGGTATCTTGATTCTGATAGGAGGATTATATCTGGAACGAGGCCACTTTTCCGCATGTTGTGCCTCATCATCCCCATCCTGGGAATCTGGCGAGTCAGCCCTAGGTGAAGAACCCGACGAATCAGCTCCGGGTGGTGTAGAAGAATCACCTTCCAGATGAAGGGTTTCTTTCTCTAAAGTTATTTTCCTTTTCCCCACCTGATAAACCAAGTGATTCAACACCCCTACAGGGTATGATGCTATCCAGTTCTTGGCGTACCATGTAGTCAAGTTACTCGCCGCTTTATCAACTGATAGATCAAACACTTCCCCAGTCTTCTCCCTAGATGTCAGCAACCATAGTTGTCGGACAACCATCGGATGTTGCTCTAACCTAACATGCACAAGGGGAGATACAACAATCTGCTGCAAACACTTGAATTGACGTGAAAATCTATATGGAGCATAGGCATCGCATATAATCTCTCTGTCAATCCTGGTGACTAGTACACCATCTCTATAGGCCAGCATGTATGCCCTTAATTCCATACTGGTTTTTCCATCATCAACAAAGCATCTTGTTGGAGGATTTCCATAAAGAAAGAAATTGAATTACTTATACATGCTCAGTCTCACCTATATATCATAGGGTTTAAGGGCTAATGGAGCAATTATAGAAAATGGCTGCACTGATGGCCTGAAGGAACTTCCAGGAACCTGTACTCCATTATGTACATTATATGTCCTAAAGTGAGTGGCGATCCATCCCCAAAAAACTTGAAATGTTCCCTCTATTCTCAAAGGATACTTACCCATAAAAACATGGAGTAATATCCTGTGAATCTTTTCCAGAATGGGGGTGGACAACCCAACCATTTTCTTCTCAGTCAACTTGGATACCACAATGAAAGTCCCTGGCCTGACGCCTCCCTTCGAATCCCTAACTGGAAAAAGATAAACATTGAGCCACAAGGCTAAGAAGCCCGCCAAATAAGTCTTTTTTGGGACTATCTGATTTACTTCATATCCCCACTTCTCAAATTCTCCTTCTTCCAAGGTCGGCCAAAATGTACCAAGATCACCCCTCTTCTCTGTTCTGGGGCAGGTAGTAGGATGAGTACAGGCGGGCCACTTCTCTTTCGGCCCCTTTTCCTTCGGCCCCTTCTCCTTCATATCCTTATCCTGCTTCTTGGTAAGAAACATATTCATCCACTCTTATATATGAATATCCTTTCTAGAATGAGTTAAGGAGGTCTCTGAACTCTTGAGCTTGTGAAAGATTTTCAATAATTCCCAATCCAAAGCTGGGGTCTTCTCCGAATCATTCCAAGTCACCTTGGGGGGGATGAATTCATTATACATGTCGCCTAGAATTGGAGCCCCTAAGATCTTGTGGACATACCACAGACTGACGCCTACTTCTCCATGATTCAGATGGGAAGAATTGGTTTCTGGACTCCAGCGGCTGATTATCTCCGGCATAAACTCATTATTTCTATAGACATATGTATTCCCAGCCCAAAAAACTTCATATATCACAGCTCCATTCAAATCCTCAACAAACTTTGCACAGGTTTGTCGCACCCAGTATGCCCACATCCATGTTGGCTTCACACCTCCTCCAGGACGGAAGTCCCAACTCTTCTTCCAGCCTTTGTATTGATCCATCTGAGAATTTCGGAAGATTGAAGGATAAAAATGTGATTGCAGCTCGGGATAAGGAGGTTTTAGATCTGGCACACAAGGACTATGATGCATTATATAGTCCTTCTCCACAGTTCCAGTATTTACAAAAACTCCTCCACTTGAGATATTTGCTAAGGCAAAATTGGTGTAATTCTGAAACCAAGAATTTGGGAGATAATTCTTTGCCTCTAGAATGTTGACGTCTTGCAGATAACCATAGCCATAAAGAGGCAAGTAAGTGCTCTATAGAAATTTACGATGATACTTCTTCAAATACTTAGCCAAATATAAGAGAGTTCTGTCATAGACATTATAATAATCATGGCCAACAACATTCATCAGGTCATCAATTCGTTTTATAGGTAATTCATCAGCAGTTCCGATTCTTCTAGGAGCCATTGAATCTGCACAAAGGTTGAATAATTAACCCTTAAGTAAGTTTATTTTTCATACAATTTGTGAAGAAAAAGTGAAAAAAATGTCTAAGTCATTAAGGAGTGAAATTCCCAAATTGGCGCGCAAGTATAAGTGTGTCGTGCAAGTTTTGGCACACAGGTATCATCACGCAAGTCCAAATACCTCTACAGCAGCGCAACACAAAAGGAAGCAGCGAAAAATAGAGTAACTTGTGCAGCGAAGGAAACTTGCGTGACGAGAGCTCGGAAGTGTTCAGATTCGGTGATTTTCGTGAGCAATGACCTCATATATATAGGTAAGGCTGCAGCCCTACATGTCGAAGCCTGCACGGCTCACCCTTGTGCACCGCCATTTGCGCGCTCAACACTTGCGCGCCACATGTTCCTTGGTTTTCTTCTTTACCTCAGAGTCACATCCTCATTTCTTTCGGATCCAACTCTGAGGGGGGACTTTTGTTGACGCTCCTTTCCGTCACAAAGTCTAAACGACTGAAAAAAGGAGAGTACCTTGGTCCAAAGTGATTCATCCTTTAAAGATACATCAAAAATTGACAAAGGCATGAAAAATGATTTCTTCCCACTTGGGTCGCACAAGTTTCATCATGGTCGCACAAGTATACTTGCGCACCGCCTAGTGGTTGTGCAGGTGACTTGCACTCCCTCTTTGATTCTCACTCCGGGTCTTCAGCAGCCTATAAATACCTCCTATGGACCCCCCATTTGAATGATGGAAAAATTCCAAAAGTCAAATTTATGCTCTGGCCCCCCTAGTCTTTTCTTTCTCTAGTCTCTTCTTGAAGTATTCCGGTCACTTATAAGGTAATTTCTTACCTAGAATGGAAGATCTAAACAGGGGAAACAAGGCCTAAGTGTTGAAACTCATCAACACTTGCGTGCCTAAGTGGCTATCCCTTAATGGAAATGGCCACCCTTGCGCACCGCCTTATCCCTTCAACAAAACTTGCGTGCCACTCTTTTGGAAGCCTTTAGGGATAATACTAAGGTCCTGATCCAAGTCTCACCCAAGTATTACCCTAAGGGTTAACCATCACGCAAGTATCCATGTGTCGCGTAGGTACACTTGCGTGACCAGGACTTTGCGCCCATGCAGGACCTGTGCGTCCACTTCTTTTTGGGTGCCCTCCTGCCTATTTAGCCTCTCTTATGCCTATCCACCTCTCCTATTCAAGATTAAGCCTTCAAAAACCTCTTCAAATCCATTTATGGCATGGTTCATTTGTTGGATTCCTTATCTGAAAGAAATTCTGTAGAACATTTCTTAAAACCTAGTGATTTACATATATTTATGTCACTAAGGTTAGATATTTCATTCATTCAACCTAATCCTCTAAGATGATAGGATATTTAACCTAGTCCTCCTTTTCAGGAGTAATCCCTATTCCAATTTCTCTTAATTTTGGCATCCTCTTTAGGAGTAATCCCCAAGTCCCCTAACCTGGGCATCTTCCTTAGGAGTAATCCCCAGTCATAATTTCCCAAATCTGGGTATCCTCCTTAGGAGTAATCCCCAAGTTCCCAAATTCTAAATTCCATTAATCTGGGCCTCCTCCTTATGTGTAAGCCCCAATTTTCAAATCACTTTAACCTGGGCCTCCTTCTCAGAAATAAGCCCCAGTCATAATTCCCCTTAACCTGGTCCTCCTCAGGAATAAGCCCCAGTTCTCAAGTCCCTTAACCTGGGAATCCTTCTCAGGAACAATCCCTAGTCATAATTTCTCTTAACAAGTCTTAATTTATTTTGATTTGGACTTCCTTCTCAGGAATAAAACCCAAATCATAAGATCCCTCTAATTTGGGAATCCTTCTCAGGATTAAGTCCTAAGTTAAGTATCCAAATCTCCATAAAGCACATATACCTTTATGGACCTTGTTTCCTGGTTTCTTCCCTGAAGTAAATTCTAATATTAATCTATTTGGGCAGTCATACATATATAAGCCCCACATCGTTTCTTATGATGGCACAATTGTCTGGTTTTACCAATACCTCTTGTTTCTCACACCGATCATGACTCACATGATCTTAGAGTGTAAAAGTAATTATGACATCTTTCTTTGAGCCATCAATCATGCATAAACATCATACTCTCGTACTCGAACTACGTGGGTTCTGATTCCTTTTTTTCTAAACAAGGATACGTAGGTATCCCATCTGCGGGTACGATCCCAACTCTGAAATAATCCATGTCCTTCTGAATGAAAATGAACTTCAAGTGCCCCACTAAGTGGCTTTAAAACCTGTATGGTCATCATAATGACCAATAGACTTTTATATAATGTATTGAAGGATACCATTGACTAAGAATCTCTAACAAATATAGATTATTCTCTATCGATGAAGAACCTTGAATACATATAAAAAGATTCTCTAAATTTCCAATATATCAATAATTTCTTGCAAGTTCTAAAGGAAATCTCATTCTTATACTTGGTAACTTAATAAGGATTCACGATCATAACTCAAATCTATAAAGAGAGTCCCGGAGTAGACAATAATCCCCCCCAGAAAGGTGTGATGAGTTCGACCTCCCATCCTCTCGACCAATGCATATTCCTAAGCCTCATCAGTTCACAACCAATGATCACCTACCTTTGGAAAGTAGGTACAAATGGATATAGAATCATTGGATGTTTCTGGTTCTACGAACAAACCTATTAGAAACCACTTAGAATGTTTGAACCTTAAACAAATGAGGTCATCCCCAATTCCAGAGGAAACAGATATAGAAAATTAAAATCATATTTAAAAAATGTGGGGAATAATGTACCTAATTTATTTATATATATATATGTTTATTCTATCTGGTCTAAAGTGAACAATAAAACTCAATTTGGTAAAAAATGCAACACTAATTGGACATAATAATCTGAAAATCAACCCTTTATTTTTTGTTTCTTTTCATGATACTGTTAATATGGGTAATGAAAAACATACTTCCACGTATAACTAATTGTCATGGAACCTTTTATTTATGTGAAATAGTTGGGAGATTAATTTAAAACTAATTAATTCATATATTCTGTAATTTTTCTAATAATATTTACAATGCACAATTATTTATCAAGGAAGGATTCCTTTATTGGTGGATATATTTTAAATTTCCCATTAAAAAATCTGGACAGTGTAATTAAATATCCAACCACTAGATTCTCATTTCCATTATTACCAATGTTTTCAAAATAAATGTATTAGATTAACAAAATCTATCCCCACAGCCATTGTTTTTTATTATTTTTTCGTGTTAATTTTTTTATCAAAGAAAGATCAATAAAAACACATACATTTGAACAAAAATATAGCATCAAAAATTTTTAGGAGATTTTTTTACTAGATCCTTCCCTATGGTCTTGTAGTTAGATTGAGGTTGATCTAGATTCCTTCTTAATAATATATAATTTGATATTTTGTTATTATTTAAAATAAAACTTCTCCATGATAATAAAAATTAATGAATTAGTTATAATAACCAAATAAGAAAATGGATTGTGTTTTGAATAATGAAAATTTTCTCAATGCACCAAAGAACATTCGAATTACTATAACTGTTATGTCAGTGAAGTCACTTGTTCCTCTACCTCTACATCCTCCATACTTGGCAAAAAAATTTAAACGGGTTTTATTATTTTTTTACAAAAGGGATAGGTTTGACATTTTTTTAAATAAAGGGTCTGGGTATGCGTCAACCCTGTTGATGCTTCTGCACTTGGCAATAAGAGTGCACGGGTTTCAAACTTCTCGTGTAAGGTTTTTGAAGACAGAGTGAACCTCTTTCCCTCTTCCTATAGATTTGTTTTAAAAATTAAATGTTACTATATATGTATATATAATTAAATATTAAAAAAAACATTAACAAAAAAATTAAATATTAATAAATACTAATTAAATATAAATAAATATCAATTAAAAATTCATCAATATTAATAAAATATCAATAAGATATTTATTTAATATTTATTAATATTAAAAAGTTTTATAAAATATTATAAAATATTATAAAATATTAAAAATATTAAAAAATATCAATAACCATTTAATAAATATTCCTAATACAAATAAATATTAATAAATATAGAATAAATATTATATAAATATTAATAAATAATAATGAATATAAACAAATGTAAATAAATATTAATAAATAAAAATTAGTAATAATAAAATACTAATAAATATTAATTAAATATTCACAAATATTTATAAATATTTACAATTAATAATAATTATTCATAAATACTAAAAATACTAATAAATATTAGTATTTATTAAAAAATATTAATAAATATTCAATAAATATTCATAAATATTAATTTAATTTTTATAAATATCAATAACATTAGTAAATATTAATCACATATTCACAAAAAGTAATAAAATATTTTTAGTCGGAGTAAAGTACATAGGGGGGGGGGGGTGAATTGAGTATCTATAAAAATTTCTCTTAAAAGGTTCACTTAAAAAGATTTCCAAATTAAATTAAATATAACCCAGTTAATCAAGGTAATACGATTATAATAGTTTGACTGTTCAAATAACTTCTCAGAAACACATAGTGGATTTGACAAGTGGTTCAGTCTCAAGCTAAGACCTAATCCACTCCACTTGGTGATCACCTGCCCCCAAGTAGTTTATATTAATAAACTTGATCCACACCATGGATCTGGGTAAACAATAGTATATAGGACTGTCCAGGTCACATGACCTCTTCCACTGTTCTTCATGGGTATAAGATACCATGTCTCAAAAGGACCTCTTCCAAACTTATTCGTGGGAGTAAACATATGTAGAATGATATGAGAGGAAGGATATCTTGTATCCTTCAGTTTAATATAGGAGACATTGTGTGTTTAAATATAGACACACACACTGCTTGTAAGCAAAAATAGTACACAACAGAGCAAAGATGATGAGAAAGGATTAGAAATTATCTGAGTGTTTCTCTATGAAGCTATGGACTTTTAGGATGAAGAAGATGAAAATATCAAGTCCTCTTGTAAAAAATAGAATATCACGAGTCTGGTGCCCTGGTTTCCAGTTCGATAAAGAAAGCTATGTAGCTCATGCTCTTCTTTGAGTTCGTACTATGAAGAATTTTGAGGCTCTACTCTATGGTAGTTCAGCCTTCAGGGATTGAGAGTGCTTAATGCGTTCTTCAGTGGTATATCATTTCATGCATTCACTTTTTATTTTTCCGCACCCTTACTCCAGTTCCATGCTTTTCTTTTTATTTTGGGGTGCATGTGTTGAAGCTGACAGGATGCATAAACTCTGCACCTCATACCTCGTACTGTCAGGTGACATGCCTACAAAGAGACATTAATAATTTCAATGCCATTAAATAACTCAAATATGACCATTATAAATTAAATTGAAAAGTAAAAAATAGATTAAAGGAACAGTGTCACAGTTTGTCTTGAAACGGTATCACTTGGAAACAGTGTCACTAGGAAATGGTGTCTTCTCTTTTTCCATTAAGCGGTGAAACAATCACGATGCCACAATTTCATTGAGATCAGGAACTGGTAGTACAGATGTGGTTTCAGGGTCACGATGTCTTAGGTAACAGTGTCTTGATGATGGTAGTAAGGAACCGGTGTCACCGACTTTATGAAATATGAAACTGGTTATAGTTTCTGAGTCATGATGTCTAGATTAAAGTGTCTGGGTCACAGTGTCTGGGACTTTTCCAGAATCCAGAACTGATGGCAGACATACAGTTTCTCAGACTTATACAAGTATCTGTAAAACTTTCATAGGAAATAATATTCACAGAATTAATTAGACTTATGAATTAATATAATTAAACATCACAGAAGAAAATTTAATATAGTTTACAATCTTCAAACATGATTTATAAGATTTTGAATCAAGATCTTGTGAAATTTTATACCATGAGTTGTAAAAATTAAATCATAGGGAAACCAACAATATATACACATGATTTGAGAAATATTAAACAAGGTGAACATGATTTGTGATCATTAAAACATGATTAAAACACGAGGAGTCTAAAAATCTCTCCCATTTTGATGATCACAAATTATAGGATTTAGATGATATTGTTCTTATTATTCTTTCTCCCCCTTTTGGGATTATCAAAAAGAATATAATAAAAATAAAATAAACATGTAATGAAGGAAACCAAGATAAAAAAAAACAATAGTTCACATTTTCATTAGATAGATAGAGAGAGGTCATTACAATCATGAGGAAAAAATACAAAACATCCCCATCAAAAAAACATCCTTAACTTATTTTCACTGTCATCAGTATTATCTTTTCCCTTGGTAGAATCATCAGGATGATCCATGAGAGTAGAAGTAGAGGTTTGAAAAGGTATTGATCCAATAGTGTGGTAAGGAATAGGTACTCCTTTAAAAATAGAAGGTGCCAGAGTGGGTTTTGTTGAAGACCGATGCACAAATTGGTCAAGAATAATAGGTCTGATCTGGCTCAAATCCTGAGATACAAAAATGGAGGTAGAAGAAAAATAATTGGATGAGGAATGAGTTGAACTAGGCTGTAAAGGTGCAGCTGAGGGATCCACAATGGTAGTACTTTTCACATGAAGATAAGGCTTCAAAAATTGAATGAAATCAGTAATGATCTCACCACCATACTTCATTTCTTTCTCAAAATCAAATTTTTTCTCCATGAAATTTTCCAACAGAGGAGTGAAATCTTTCAGATTTTGTACTTGAGTCATGAAGGCTTGAGTGACAGGAGTAATTTTCAAATTCTCTACAAGGTACTTGAAATGATTGGTCAGATAATTCTTAGAGTAAATCCTATTTAAGTAGAGATCTACCTTGTAATTTCTTCCTGAGAATCATTGGAAATATTTGAGTGAATCCTCACTATTTCAAGTACTCAGTCATTATTTTTGATGACAAAAAATAAACTCTCCTTTTTAAAACCACTTAAAATTGACTTAAGTTCTTCTTTAACAATAGTTCAGATCAGATCACTGTCTATAGGTTGAGATGACTATCCAGAGGCATTTGAAGCTATAACAGCTGAAGTGAGAGACATAAGCTGATTTATAACTTTCTGTAAACATCCCTCATACTCATTAGTCATCTTGTTAAGTCCAACAACAATCTCACACATTTCATTTACTATATTTATGTTTCTCTCAACCACTTTTTCATATATTGAAGTCAAATTTGGTTGAATTAGAGATGAAACTTTCAGAGGAATCTATTCACTAACATCCTCAATAGGAGAAGAAGCCGGAGTTTGTCTAGTTTTCAACACTTTTTCATATATTCAACCATATATCTGAGATAATTCACCTCATCACTCAATTTCTTGTCCTAAATTCTATCTTGTTGTATTTCATGAAGCATTTTTGGTTGAATTTTCCATATGATTTTCTCTAACATCCAGGAAACATCTCTTTTAGTGAGATTTGTCATAGGAGTAGGCTGTGAATTCATGATCTTTTCAAATCCAGTTATCAAAGTATCTCTAAAAGTTTTCAGATCACTATGACCCACATAAATAGAAGGTTCTTGTGTAGGTTCAGAAATACGAGCTAAGATAGGTTTAGGCTCCTTAGTAGATATTACTTATAGAGCATAAACTAGTTTCAATTGAAACACAGTGGAAAGGTCTATTCCTTTAACCAAGGCCTACTGGGTATTTTCCACATCAAAGTATCTCGGAAACTTATAGTAGGTATCCATAGTGCTTTGATCAAGAGGATTGGGAACTTGAACACTTTATAGATTGGGGTGATGCTCCCCCTCAATAGGTGCATCTCTTATGAGACTAAGAGATTTAGTTTCTCGACTTATTTATAAATTTTCATCTCTAAAAGGCTCACCCATTTCCTTTCTAGCTAGCTTAAAGGCCAGTTCCATTCTTTCCTCAGTAAATATGATAATTTCAGGATCATCTTCTTCTTTTAATTATTCCCCAATAGTAGCCTCTTCCTAAATAGTAGGTTCTACTTCTAAGTGCTTCTCAAGAATAACTTTTTCTTTTACACTAGTAGAATATTCTTTTTCAAAATCAGGTTCTTCCATTGAATCACTACTTATTTTAGTAATCCTTTTCAACTACATTTTATGGAATAGGTAAACCACTATCTTATTTGTCCAAGATAGTTCCTTCCTTAAGTGAAACAACTGCATCTCCTACTTATTCATCCTAGTAATCAACAAATTCATCCAGTTCCAAACCAAGATTAGATATGTTCTTAGGTCTTAAAGTATTCTCAACTGAATTAAACTTTTCATACAACCTTTCATTTTCCTCCAAATAAGATTTTTTCCAAGGATTATAGCTTATCTTCATCCTTATGATTTTATCCTTTGAAATATAGAACTCATAACCTTTAATGAATTCTTCATTCGGGCTAACTACACCTTTAGCAGACAAAATTGAAGAGATTAATCTTGAATAGAACAAGGAATTAGATTTCGAAATTGTCTTGATCCATTCACACATGTGAAGTAGAATATACTTACACAGATTAATCTTGTGACTATTTTTCATAAGATATATCAAGAATACATCTTGATACTTAAGAGTATCAAAATCCCATTTCCTTGGACTTATAAGATTCTAGATTAACATAAATAGAAACCTTGTCTCACCATCTAACTTAGGAGAAATTTACCTTCTTTTATTCTTATTTCCAATAAAACTTCCTAGGTCCTATTCTATGACAAACACATCACTAGGATTATGAGGACCTCTTTGGTAATCCTCAAACATTCCTTCATGAGGTATCCCTAGGCAGCCAACCCATAAACTTGACGAAAAAGTACACCTTTGACCATTAATACAGCTTCTTACAACAAAGTAATCTTCAGTATTGAATGAAACTGAACATATTGACAATATTGAGAAATGAGTTTTGGATAAATCATCCTTTTCTCTTTTGTGAACCAGTTCAGCCATCCCCACTCTTCTAGTACCTTCAAAACTAGCGACTTACTTGTCAACAACCACATCAAACAAACTTCCTTTTATGGTACTACTATTCTATCAGCAAGATTTGGATTCAACGGTCCCTCATGCATTACTTTTGGTGCCCTTTTCACTTTCTTATGATATCTACACTTCTCAGAAGTTGATGAATATGAGCGCTTCATACTAGGCATTCAATGTGGGTTTAAGAGAGATAAAAGGATGAGAGAGGACTATCGATTTGAAATAGATTGGTTTCAGTTTCGAGAGAAGATAAATTGAGTGAAGGAAAGAGTGGAAGATATTGGGTTTTTATCATTTAGGGATTTTAAGAATCACAGATTCGAAAAATAGGGAATAAAAACAATAAAATAATCAACACAACAATATGAGAAATAATATTAAAGTCAAATAAAACTGAGTCATTATGATGAGACCGGAACAGGTTGTTACAGTGTCATCATTACAGTGTGACTCCCAACTGTATGACCATATCATTTAGATAGTAAGTGTAAAAGAGTAACTGAGAGATAGTAACTGTGAGACCGTAAACATGAGACAATAACTTCAATCCAGTAATCTTGTGAAATCGTGAAAGTGAGACAGTAATTCCAAGATAGTAACTTGTGAAACCGTGAAACATGAAACCATAAACTATGAAAAAGTAAGTGTGATATAGTAACATCGAGATTGTAAACTTTTTTACTTAAGATTTATCATTCCTAATTCATGTATGATGTAATTTATCCTTTCAGAATTTAATGGTTTAGTGAATATATCAGCAAGATGATGTTCAGTGCCAATGAATTCCAAAGTGATATCACCTTTTTGATAACGATCTCTCAAATAGTGATGCCTTACATCAATATGATTTGTCCTAGAGTGTGAAATAGGATTCTTTGAAATGTTAATAGCACTTTTATTGTCACAATTTATAGGTACATGTCTGAATTGATATCCATAGTCTATTAATGTGTGTTTCATCCACAAAATTTGTGCACAAAAACTACTAGCAATTATGTATTCATATTTAGTAGTAGATAATGCAACAAAGTTTTATTTCTTACTACACCATGACACTAGAGACTTGCCTAAAATGTGACATGTTCCAGAGGTGCTTTTTCTATCTAACTTACAACCACCAAAATCAGTATCATAATAACTAACTCAAATGATTTTCCTCTATGATAGAACTGTCCTAGATTGGGTGTATGTTTGAGGTATTTTAAAATCCTTTTAACAACATTTAAATGATATTCTTTAGGGTTTTCTTGAAATTGAGCACACATACATACAATAAACATAATATCAGGTTGGATAGTAGTTAGGTAGAGTAAGATTCCAATCATTCTTCTATAAGTGGTTTGATCAAAAGATTTCCCATCTTCATCAAGACCCTACTTACAAGTAGTACTCATTGGAGTATCACTAATTTTAGTGATGTCCAAGCCAAAACGTTTTATATGATCTTTAGTATATTTACTTTTATTTGAAATAATACCATCTTTATTTTGAAATATTTTGAAATCCTTGAAATAATTTTAGTTTACCCATTAAACTCATTTCAAATTCATTTTGCATTATTTTAGAAAACTCAATACATAACAAATTTTTTGAAGATTAAAAAATAATATCGTCTACATAAATTTAAAGTATTAAAACATCATTGGAAATTAGTTTTATAAAAATAGTAGGATCAACTATACTTTTTGTAAAACCTTTGGAAATAAGAAAATCACTTAATCTATCATATCAAGCTCTTGGAGATTGTTTTAAACCATAAAAATCTTTTGATAATTTAAAAACATGATTTGGAAAGTGAGGATTTGTGAAACCATGGGGTTGTTCAACAAAAACATCCTCAGATATATACCCATTTAGGAATTCCCTCTTGACATCCATTTGATATAGTTTGAAATTCAGATGTGCTGCATATGAAAGAAAGATTCTAATGGCTTCAAGTATAGCTACTGGTGAAAAGGTCTCCTCATAGTCAATTCCTTCTTCTTGACTATATCCTTGTTTAACCAATCTAGCTTTGTTTCTAACTATGTTACCAGCTTCATCTACTTTATTTCTAAACACCCACATAGTGCCTATAGTAAAAATGTCTTTGGGTGTTTCAAAAAGTTTCCAAACTTTGTTTCTTTAAAACTGATTAAGTTCTTCTTGCATATCCATCACCCAAAATAAATCATTGATAGAATCATTGATGTTTTTAGGTTCAAGTTGTGACAAGAAATCTTGATGTTCAACCTGATTTCTAAGAGAAGCTCTAGTTTGTGTTCCTCTATCTAGATCTCCAATTACAAAATCTAAGGGATGGTTTTTAAGGGTTCTAGTTGGTCTGGTAAAAGTAGGTCTTGTTATTTCAGGTTCATCATTTTGTTCTAGTTCATTATGGCTTGAATCTGAAGAATTTATAGAACTGGAAGTTTTTACAATTTCCTTTACAGGATGGTTATAGGATTTAGCATTAATGTCTAGATTTGACATATCATCCTCAAGATTCTCTAGAGAGGTACTCGGCTCATGTAGATCTATCTCATAAAAATTGACATGGACAGATTCCTCTACACATTTAGTTCTTTTGTTAAAAACTCTATAGGATTTTCTAGAGAATGAATATCCTAGAAATATTTCTTTATCACTCTTGGATGTAAAATTTTCCATATTGTCCTTGGTATTAAGGATATAGACTTGGAAACCAAATACATTGAAGTAGTTCACTTTGGGGTTTCTATTGTTCCACAATTCATATGGATTTCTTTTAATAATAGGTCTAATCAACATTCTATTAATAATATAGCATGCTGTATTTACAGCTTCAACCCAAAAATAAATAGGTAAGTCATATTCACTAAGCATGGTTCTAGAAATTTATTTCAAGGTCCTATTTATTCTTTCAATAACTCCATTTTTTTGAGGTGTTCTAGGGGTAGATAAATTATGATTATAGACATTTTGTGAGAAAAAGGATTCAAACTCTTGATTTTTAAATTCACAGCCATTTTCACTTATTAGAGATTTAATTCTAAGTCCACTAATATTTTCTATGGTTTTATCATACTTAGTGAAATGAGAACATGATTCACTTTTGTGAGCCTAGAAGAAGGTCCAAGTATACCTAGAAAAGTCATCTATAAGAACATAAACATAGTTCTTCCCATTTAAACTATAAACTCTAGATAGTCCAAACAAATCCATTTAAACCAACTCAAGAGGTCGAGAAGTTGATACTTCTTTCTTTGGTTTGAAGGAAATTTTGTGTTTCTTTCCCTTTTGACAAGGATTACACACATTATCATTTGGAAACTCTAGTTTGGGTAGATATTTGAATAAAATTTTTCTACTTATCTTTCTAAGGGAGTGAATATTGTCGTGTCCTAGTCTTATATGCCAAAGAAAATTCTATTTGTGAAATACACTTCAAGATGAATCATTTTTAGAAACTAAAGAATCTAAGTTAACAGAATATACATTTTCATTTCTTAATGCAGAAAATACTAATTTATTTTTAGAATTAAAAACATTAAAAGCATCATTTTTAAATTTAACATGAAATCCATCATCAAATAGTTGTGAAATACTAAGAAGATTATATTTCAGTCTATAAACAAAAAGTACTTTAGAAATTAAAATTGAGTTAGAGTTACTGATTTGGCCCAGGACAATGATTTTTTCTTTGACATTATCACCAAAAGTGACATGCCCACCATCAATCATTATGAGGTTCTTGAAACATGAGTAGTCTCATGTCATGTGTCTTGAACACCCACTATCCAAGTACTATAAGCTTTTATAGGAGGTCTTTAAACAATTTTCCTATACAATAGTCAAATAAAAACAGACTTTGGTACCCATAGTTGTTTGGGTCCAATAATATTAGTAACTAGTGCTTTAGGAACCCACATCTGCCTCATAGGTTTCCTATAAGAATTATGTAAAGTATTTTAGAAATAAACATTATTTGTTCTAGAAAAACTCAAAAAATAGAGGAATATATCATAGTTTGAACTAGAAGAATGTTTTCTTGAACTAGGAATAAAGCTATATATTCTCGATTTATAAACAAAATTGGTTTTTCCAAAAAAAATTTACCAGGTTAATATCCAATACCAGTAGTGTATTTAGGGAAATTTTTTTACCTAGAATATTTACTAAGATATCTTTACAATTAGTAAACCTTTCAAGGTCCTTTTAAATTGCTCATTAGATAGCTTTAATTCATTGTTTTCTTTGAGTAATTGAACATTTTTCTCTCCTTCTACAACAAGTTCAGATTTAACAATTGATGTAAGAGAATACTATCTCTTTAAAGACATGTATTTATCTTTTATTTAATTATGTGTCTCTTCAAGCATATTGTAATACTTAAAAATTTATTCTTTAGGCATATTTTCATAATCACTTTCATCTATAGAATAATAGGAATTTTGTATAGGAGATTCTAGGATTACTTCAAATGTGTTTTTCATGAAACACATATTGGATTTGTTAGCCTGTTCATCACATGAAGACTCCGAGTCACTTTAACTATCCTCAGAATCACTCCAAGTTGCTTTTATTGCCTTTTTATACTTTTTATATTTGTCCTCATATTTATTTTTATACTTGAGCTTGGGATAATCAGCCTTTACATGTCCCTTTCTCTTGCATTAATAACATACTATCCTATTAGACTTGTCATTTCTTTTCCAATCCTTCTTCCAGCTTCCCTTTTGATCATATCTTCCTTTGAAGTTAGGCTTTCTGAAAAATTTCATCCTTTTGTCAAAGTTATTAAACCTTCTGGCTAATTGAGCCATCTCCTCATCACTGTCGGGTGATGATTGTTCACTGCTGGAACTTTCTACAGAGGCTTGTAGTTTCTCCTTTTCTTTGTGTTTAAAGGCAGTGGTCTTAAATTCCACATATTTTCTTTTGGGTTCATCCTCATATTCCTTATTGACTTTCATCTCTTATTCACACATCATTAGTTTCCCAATGAGTTATTTGACAGTTAATTTGATGATGTCACATGAATCTATAATAGAGACAGAAGTTCCTCTCCATCTATTAGGTAGGCATATGAGAATCATCATAATTTGTTCTTTGGAAGTAACATATCTTCCCAGAGAGATCATAGTGTTTACTATTTCATTGAACCTGAGATACAAGTTAGAAATAGGCTCATCGGGCTTCATCTTAAAATTATCATATTTAATAGTATACATTTTAAGTCTCATTTCCTTAATACTAAAAGTTCCTTCATGTGAAACAGAAAAAGTATACCAAATTTCATAGGATGTTTTACATGTAGAAATTCTATTAAATTCATCATCTCCTAAAGATAAGTATAAGTAATTCATGGCATTGAAATTATTTTTATAAGAAGTCTTAGTTGGGTCATCCCAAGTAGTTCTAGTAGTAGTAGTAATCTTACACTCATCTATAATTGAAGAACAAATTTCAAAACCCATACTTTCTAAATGCATTTTCATTTTAATTTTCTATTGGGAATAATTGGTTCCATTGAAAAACGGAGGTCTGTTTGTAAAATCACATTCTAGTATATTATCCATAATAAAGAAATACTTTTAAAGAGCTATAAATTTAGAACTAACAAAAATTTACAGATCTTTAAAGTACAACTAAAATCACAGTTGAAAATATTTTAAAACATAAACTTAACAAGAATAAAATCCCCTGACACCAAATGATGGTTGGAGTAGAGTACTCAAGAGAGGGGGGGGGGGTAATTGAGTATTTATAAAAATATCTGTTAAAAGGTTCACTTTAAAATATTCCCCAATTAAAATGAATACAACCTAGTTAATCAATGTAATATGGTTATAATATTTTGACTGTTCAAATAACATCTTAGAATATTGATGAAGTTTTAGTAATATCAATGTGAGTTACTGATAAAACTTTTGAAGCTACTCTAATAGGGAAAATTACTTATAACTTATATCCAAGATTAACTATCAGAGTAAACTTTAGTTTTCTGAAATATAACTTAAAACAAATAAATACTAAATAGAAACACACAATGGATAAGAGAAGTGGTTCAGTCTCAAGCCGATACCTAATCCACTTCACTTGGTGATCACCTGCCACCAAAAAGTTTATATTAATAAACTTGATCAACACCCTGGATTTGGGTAAACTACAGTAAATAGGGCTATCAAGATCATACGACCTCTTCCACTGTTCTTCATGGGTATAAGATACCGGGTCTCAAAAAGGCCTCTTCCACACTTATCTGTGGGAGTAAACAGATATATAAAGACATGAGAGGAATGATATCTTGTATCCTTCAGTTTAATATATGATACAATGTGTGTTTAAATATAGACAGACACACTGCTCAAAAACTCAATATAGTACACAACTATAAAGTCCTGATTCCGGAAGCCACCCAGAGGCGCCCCATACCCGGTTGGTCACATGGACTCAAGCGCATTTCCCCAAATGCCAGAGGATACCGACTAGCAGCGAGGACCTTGGGTATGATAGTGGGGAAACTATGCCCTCATTGTCAGAGTACACAACAGAAGAAAAATAAACATGCAATAGAGGAAGCAGTAATAACCAACAATATAAACAGCGGAAGACTTAATCAACAAACTGAAGCACATATGTATATATGAAATGATGGATGATACATATCTAAGAAAGCATCCAAACAATTCACAATGCTAGAAATAACCACAGTACCAAACGATTATAAAAGAAAATAAAACAGCTCCTCAACATCACAAGCCAAAGCTTGGTCCCATGCTCTCCTGCTCCAAGCAATCAAGTACCAGAAGTCGAAGGGCACTAGCCCTTGTCTACACCTGCAACAACATAGTTTTCTTAGGAACAAAAGCATGGACCAAAAAGGGTGTAAGATAAAATCCCAGTAGGCAACCACCTGAATATCTATGCCTAACAGTCATTGAGTATATGGAATGTAGAAGTACAGTAAGCAGTAAACAACAACAGGAAAACGGCAGGCAGTAACAGTAAGCAGTAAAGTAGGATGATACACAACAGTAATAAACCACCAGAACAACAGTAGTGAAAAAACAGCTAACAAGTAGGAAACCCTCTGGGAAGTACTCAAACCCATCCCCTCTGGTCCTATACAAGAAGTACCACAACCCTCTGGGTAGTGCACTCAGCCTAACCCCTCTGGCTTGGTCATACGAATTTATCAGACTCTATGGGGAAGCACACTCGGTAAATTCCCCTTATAGTATAGGGTAGTTAGGGACTCTCTGAGGAAGATCATGCAGTCTAACCCTCTTAGCCCCAAGGTCTATAGACTCTCTGAGGAAGCTATCTTGTTTCATTCCTCCTATAGCCTCAGGTATACCACAGACTCTCTGAGGAAGCTCACTCGGTCAATTTTTCCTCTAGCCTGGGAAGGTTCTTAAAGAGATTCAAATAAGGTAATACTCTTTGAGTAAGCTCACTCGGTCTACCCTCCTGTAGTCTATACTATCCAAGACTCGCTGGGAGCTCACTCGGTCCATCCCCTGTAGTCTATAATGTCTAAGACTCTCCGGGAAGCTCACTCGGTCTATCCCTTATAGTCTATGGCACCAGGTTCTCTCAGCCCCATTCCAGTCAGTGCATAATAATGCTATAAGGCCAAAGTAAACCTATAGAGATACTTGGATAACCAAAGTACACCTATAGAGCTACTTATCTAAATAGTATACAAGGAAACTCACATGTCATGATTTTAACTTCAACCTATAACCGCAAGGCATGGAAACAGATGTGACAGCTAAAGGTAAACGAGACCCAAAGGTCATAACAGAACAAAACAAGGGAAAATACATCCAAGCACAACAAATTATACTCTAATATGGTAAATTTATCTCTACACAAGCAAAAATAAAGGCAGGAAAAAAACAAGGGCAAAAAGGTGAACACGGAATACCCCGTTCACGGGTATCAGTGGAAATTCACACATAAAAATCATAGACTTCGAACGATAAGGCACAAAACACCTACCTCAATCCTAGGAGATCGATATACTTGAACCACGATGGTTGATTCTCCCTAGAACATCATAGATCTTAGAAAACCCACCAAACGTTCAACCTTAGATAACTAGAGAAGGAATAAGAATTGGAAAACAAGGATCAAGCAGAAGGAAAAACCCACCGCTGCAATTCCAACACAATCAACGGTGATCGAATCAAAGAACATATGGAGAGATGGTGGCTCATCGAAGATTCACAAATTCCCGGCGCTCTCGGATGCACAAGACCTAGAAGAAGACGTAAATCACGATTAGGCGCGACCCCGGTCTGTTTAATGAAAAAAAAGTACATGGTGTGTACTTTTAGAGTACACGGTGTGTAGTGGGTTTTTCCGTACTTTTCCAAAATTGGCCTCCACGTCACCCCTACAGACCATGTGTGTGGCCCAGACACGGCCAACACATGACTTCGAGTGGGAAAAGAGTACACGACGTGTACTCAAAAAGTACATGACGTGTACTTCAAAAATTTCCAGAAAACCTTATTTTTCCCCAAAAACTTCAGAAAGAGAAAAAAATACCTGAAATGAAGATCCAGGTTCTTAAAAACTTCCCCCCTTAAATAAATTCATCCCTGAATTTCCCTAGAGAGGCATAGAAGAAGAAACCCCGAATAGCTCTGGCCACTGTGATCGAACCTCGACCTCCCTCTCCCAAGTCTCGTCCTGTACTCACCCGTGATGCCATAACACTTGTACCAGAGGAACAGACCGGCCTCAGAGAACCTTCGTCCCACGATCGAAAATCCTAATAGGATGCTCCTCAAAAGATGCATATGTTTAAAGCTTAACCACCTAGAGTTGGAAGACATGAGAAGGGTCTGAAAAGTAACATCGGAGCTGAGAGACGTGGAAGACTTCGTGCATAACCCGGTACCTCTGAGGTAGCTGCAACTGATAAACGACCAGCCCAACTCTCTCCAACACCTCAAAAGGCCCGACATACCACGGTGAAAGCTTACCCTGTCTTCAAATCCTCTTGTGGCCCATCCTCGGTGTGACACACTGAAAAACCTGATCTCCGACCTCGAACTCCAGAGGTCGTCTCTGCTGATTAGCATAAGACTTCTACAGAGACTGTTCTATAGCCATCTGCTTCCGAATCGGCTCTATCTGCTCTGAGGTCTCCTGAAAAAGATGAGGTTCCAACAAAGCTGCCTCTGCTGCCTCCATCCAGCATAAGGGTGATCAGCCTGGCTTACCGTACATATCCTCGTAAGGTGACATCTAAATGGTCGCCTGAAAACTGTTGTTGTAGGAGAACTCCACAAGAGGGATATGATTCTCCCAAGAACCGCTGAAGTCTATAATGCAAGCTCGGAGCATATCCTCAAGCACATGGATCGTGCGCTCGGACTGGCCATCAGTATGGGGATAGTATGCTGTACTCAAAGTACCTATATACCCAAAGCCTTCTAAAGTCCCTTCCAGAACTGAGAGGTAAAACACACAACCCTGTCTGAAACAATGGAGTGTGGAACTCCATGTAGACGTATAATCTCTTGGATGTACAGTTTTCCCAGATCATCAACACTGATGGTTTCCTTGATTGGAAAGAAGTGTGCAACCTTCTTCAGCCTGTCGATAACAAACCAAACAACATAACTCCCCCAAGGTGACCTTGGTAAACTGGTCACGAAATCTATCGTGACATTGTTCAACTTCCACTCCGGAATGGTTAACTGCTGTAAGAGCCCCGATGGTCACTGATGCTCTGCTTTCACCTACTGACAAGTAGAAAATCTCATGACAAAACCAGAAACATCTCTCTTCATACTTGGCCACTAGTACTGGCGATGAAGATCTTGATACATCTTGGTGACTCCAGGATGAACTTCCCAAACTAAGGAATGAAAATCCCGCATCAGCTCCTCGCGTATGTCTACTGGAACCCATACGTGTCCCTTGAAATGCAAGATCTCATCCTCACCAACTATCCATCCAGGAAGGGAGTCCCCTCCTGACACACTCTCCCACAGGAATAAGGCCTCTAAATCTGATAGCTGCCTCATTCGTACCCGATCAAGAAGTGTAGAGGTAACAACCACAGATGAAAGGAAAGTCTGTCCCTGCCAGTCGTGAACCTCTAAATGCATCTCAAAGAACAGATCCATAAGCTGCCACTCACTGCTGGCCTCTTGAACTGCCTGAATCTGAGTTCTCCGGCTCAAAGCATCATCCAATGCATTGCCCTTTCCCGGCGTATAGATGAGCTCAAATTTGAAAGACTGAAGATACTCAACCCACCTGCGCTTTCTCAGATTCAGATCATGCTGAGTGAAGATATAATTGAGACTCTTTTGGTCAGTGAAAACCACAAAGTGATCTTCCAAAAGATAGTGTCTCCAATAGCCTAAGGCATGAACAACTGCTGCCAACTCCAGATCGTGCGTCGGGTGGTTTCTCTCGTGTGGCCTTAACTACTGAGACACATAAGCAACCACCCCATCTCCCTGTATAAGCACAAATCCCAGCCCGATACCTGAAGCATTATAGTAAATAGTGTATCCCTTACCCAGCTCTAGAAAGACTAGTATTGGTGCTGACATTAACCTCCCCTTCAGCTCCTGAAAGGCTGACTCACAAGAATCTGATCATAAAAACTTCTCCCCCTTCTTGGTCAGACCTGTCAACGGTGCTGTTAGGCGCAAAAAAGTTCTGTATGAAACACTTGTAGTATCCAGCCAGCCCTAGAAAACTCTGCACCTCAAAGACGTTCTTCGGCTGCTCCCAGGAAACTACAGCTCTCACTTTCTCTGGGTCCACGAAAACTCCTGTCTATAAGATAACATGACCCAAGAAGTGAATCTGATCCATCCAAAAGTGACATTCGAGAGTTTAGCATACATCCAATGCTCTCTCAGTGTACTCAGAATGATCTCAAGATGTGTGGCATGGTCGTGTCGAGTGTGAGATTACACCAAGATATCATCCACAAAGACCATGACGAAGGATTCTAAGTATGGATGGAACACTCGGTTCATCAATTACATGAAAATCGCAGGCGCGTTCATGAGACCGAACTACATGACTGTATACTCGTATAGACCATACCTGCTCTTGAAGGCTGTAATAGGTATATCAGATGGTCTAATGCGCAACTGATGATAACCAGACCTCAATTAAATCTTTGAGAACACCCGAGCTCCTCGAAGCTGATCAAAGAGGTCTTCAATCCTTGGCAAGGGATATCGGTTCTTTACCGACAACTGGTTCAGCTTCCGATATTCCACACAAAGCCGAAGGGTTCCGTCTGCCTTCTTTGCGAACAGGACATGCAAGCCCCAAGGAGAAGTACTGGGTCAGATGAAACCCTTTGCTGGCAACTCCTCCAACTACTTCTTGAGCTCTTGCAATTCAGGTGTAGCCATCCTATAAGGAGGAATGGACACCGAGGCCGCTCCTGGAACGAGCTCAATCGAGAAGTCTACCTCATGCTCCGGAGGCAAACCTGAAAAGTCCTCTGGAAAGACATCCCTGAAATGATCCACCACTAGGGGAAAGTCTGACTGTGAAGTCCCCTAGTCATCCAGATAAAGACTGGAAATCTGGGCTGTAACTTTCCCTAGCCCATGATGCTCTGGTCCAGCTCTACCTGCCTGGACATCCCACTCGCCTCTATGAAGGAAAGATCCGCCCTCTGGTGATATGAAACTCACCCTGCGGTGATGGAAATCAATGAATTCCTGGAAGGGAACCAACCAGTCCATCCTGAGAATGACGTCATAGCCTGTCATCTCTAGGACACAGAGGTCCCATAAGAAATGACACCCCACAACCTCAAGGGGGAACTCTTTGCACTGACGTACGCTAGATGTCCTCATTCCCAATGGTGTGTCAAGAGTCAAAAAGTCGACAGATGAAAAGATACAGAACCCAAGGCTCTCCATGACAACAATAGAGATAAAGATATGGGAAGCACCAATATTGAAAAGAGTTGAAGATAAAACTGAGGCTACTAAGATCATACCTCAAACTGTAGAAGGACCGGGATCCTGCTCCTGATAGGTCTGCTCCACGGAGAAAGACTAGCCTACACCACAGCTCTGCTCCACTGGCTGACCACTCTGAGCTGATCCACTCTAATGTTGTTGATGATCTGGTGACTGACCACCACGACCGCGACCTTCACCTCGGCCTGAACGGCCGGAAGAACTCCAGTTCCCGGACTGGTGGAAAACTGGTGAAGCATCTCTAGAACGTGGGGTCATAGAGGAACCCCTACCACCATATGAAGGTGAGAAGATATGACAGAAATTATGAATATGTCCCATCTTGCAGTAAGACCGGCACTCCATCAGATCCCTCTAGAACTAAGGCCTAGTATTCCCACTCCTACCGCACTGGTAGCATACAACCTGGCTGCTAGAAGACGCATCCCGTGAACCCCGATATCCTCGATAAGACTCTCTGCAACGCTTCCTACTATCCGTAGGAGGAACACCAGATCTGGATGACGAACCGCCCTGGATCACTACTCCAGAATCCCTCAGATTGCGCTCAGTAATCAGCGCCTGGTTGACAATGGAGGATATAGAAGTCAACTGGAAGATATTCACCTGGGAATGGATCTCCTGCCTGAGACCATCCTCAAACTTCCTAGCAAGAAACAACTCATCACCTGCTAGGATCGGTGTGAAACGCTGCAGCTCAGTGAAATGAGATAAGTAATCCATAACAGAAAGAGTACCCTACTGCAGACTCATCAACCCCCAGGCTTGATCAGCCCTCAGGGTCTCCGGATAGAAGTAGTCATAGAAGGTGCGTCAAAACTCATCCCAAGACATATCCTGATGATGCCCTGACCGTGAGATCACCTCCCACCACCTCTTAGTGGTGTCCCGGAGCATATAAGTAGCTAGATTTACCCTTTTCCCCTGAGGGATCTCTAGGTGCTCAAAGATGGTCAGTGTGGCCTCTATCCACGATTCTACTACCTGGGGTCCTCCATCCCCTGAAAAAGTAGGAGGATGCTACTGCTGGATAAATCTCATCAACTCATCCATCGACGGGGCAGGAGGTGGCGCTCCTTGGAAGGTCCGCATCATCCTCAGGAAGTCCTACCTGAACTGCGCCTCAGTGCCTGCGACGGGCATAACTGCTGGTGCCAAGGCTGGCACATCAGGAGGATCTGCAGGAGGTCCCTGATCGGCCATATCCGGTGTCTGGTCACCTTCCGGAAACTGACGTATGACCGAAGGATGTCTCAGAGGAATAACTCTGAAAGATCAAAAGCACACCTTAGATTAGGATTGACAAGGACTGAAAACATAGGATTAAAAAATGGGAACAGGGAAAGAAACTATCAAGTTTTACAAAACAAGACTACATGGAGTGTATAAAAACTACACGGCGTGTCTTCCTTAGCCATTAACATGGGTGTGTACCTCTTCCCAACAGGTCATGTAACAACCCAAACTACACGGCGTGTTGTTCCCATACACGACATGTACTTTAACTCTAAACCCCTTCCCGAGTCTCCTTACATGGCTAACCCACACGGTTCAAACTAACCTCAGACTACACGGCGTGTTACCTAGGGACACGGAATGTACTAGACACTGTCTTGGTCACCCGTGTTGTTAGTTACATGGCTGTCCCTTACACGATGTGTTCTGAACAAACACAGTGTGTATAGAAGAAGGTAACACCGTCCCGTGTTGTTCATGACACGGACGGATACCTGGACAGAACTACACGGCATGTTCCTTTACAACATGGTGTGTTCTACTCGAGCTTCCCCGACTCGTGTTGTTAGTGACATGGTCGGGTACACGGCTGGGTACATGGTTCTAACCTACACGGCGTGCACCTACCGTAAATGGCATGTTCCTCATGTTATTCCTACAACACCATGTTCCTGCACACATAGTCAGTAACACAACCTAAAAACTACACGGCGTGTAACCAGAAAGTACACACCGTGTATTCTGGGTTTTTCTGGGCAGTAACTCAGAAACTGCACAGAAACCCAGAAACACGGAAAACAAGGAAAATAGGTGCCAAATTCTGATCCGTGAGGGCCCATACTCCCCACGAATCAAAGCTTGGCATCCCCTATAGTCATGTACAAGATAAAACAAGATCATGATCCACCAATTTCTGATTCAAGAGGGCCCATAACACCTAAAAAATCAAAATTTGGCGTTTATTTAAACAAAGTACAATACAACAATCCTCTAACAAAGAAATAGAGATTCTATCAAGCATCTATCACAATAATATGAAAAATCTACACAAAGTCTATCACAACAGCATGCAATTGCTAATGCACCCTAGATGGCATGGAAAGAATGCGTGGCATGTGATTTCTACAAGTGCCTATATGATGCATGAGATAACATACCCTCATCTCATCAGGTTGTGATAGAAATAGAACCGAAATATCAAAACAATAACATTACAAATAATGTGAATCACTCTAGGTGAAATCATATCAACCTAAAAATATCAAAACCAGAAAACTGTAATAAACGAGGTAGTATGGCTTTTCCCTGTACACGGATTAGCTACTCCCTGGCACAGCTTATTACCAACTACCGAATCCATCCTATACCTAGCTAAGGTCTCTAAACAGTAATGCAAGAGAAAAGGAAACCCTCTGATACCACTTTGTAACATCCCAGTTTCGGAAGCCACCCAGAGGCGCCCCATACCCGGTTGGTCACATGGCCTCAAGCGCATTTCACCAAACGCCAGAGGCTGCGGACTTACAGTGAGGGCCTTGGGTGTGATAGTGGGGAAACAATGCCCTCATTGGCAGAGTACATAGCAGAAGAATAATAAACATGCAATAGTGGAAGTAGTAATAACCAACAATATAAACAACGGAAGACTAAATCAACAAACTGGAGCACATATGTATATATGAAATGATGCATGATACATATCTAGGAAAGGAGCCAAACAAGTCACAATGCTGAAAAACACCACAGTACCAAACGAGTACAAAAGAAAATAAAAAAGATCCTCAGCATCGCAAGACAAATCTTTGTCCCATGCTCTCATTCTCTAAGAAATCAAGTACCGGAAGTCGAAGGGCTCTTGCCCTTGTCTACACCTGAAACAACATAGTCTGCTTGGGCCCAAAAGCATGGCCCAAATAGGGTGTGAGATAAAATCTTAGTAGGCAACCACCCGAAGATCTATGCCTAATAGTTAGTGAGTATATGGCAGGTAAAAGTACAGTAAGTAGTAAACAACAAAAGCAAAACGGCAGGCAGTAACAGTAAGCAGTAAAGCTGGATGATACACAATAGTAATCAACCACCAGAACAACAGTAGTGAAACAAATAGCTAACAAGTAGGAAACCCTCTGGGAAGTACTCGTAGCCATCCCCTCTGGTCCTATCCAAGAAGTACCACAACCCTCTAGGCAGTGCACTCAGCCTAACCCCTCTGGCTTGGTCATACGAATTTAGCAGACTCTCTGGGGAAACGCACTCGGTCAATTCCACTTATAGTATAGGGTAGTTAGGGACTCTCTGAGGAAGATAAAGTGGTCTAACCCTCTTATCCACAAGGTCTAGAGACTCTCTAAGTAATCTATCTCGGTCAATTCCTCCTATAGCCTCAGGTATACCACATACTCTCTGAGGAAGCTCACTCGGTCAATTCATCCTCTAGCTTGGGAAGGTTATTAAAGAGATTCAAACAAGGTAAGACTCTCTGAGGAAGCTCACTCGGTCTACCCTCCTTTAGTATATAATATAAAAGACTTGATGGGAGCGCACTTGTCCATCCTCTGTAGTCTATAATGTCTAAGACTCTCCGGGAAGCTCCCTCGGTCTATCCCTTATAGTCTATGGCACCAGGTTCTCTCAATCCCGTACCAGTTAGTGCATAATAATGCTATAAGGAAAAAGTACACCTATAGAGCTACTTGGATAACCAAACTACACCTATATATCTACTTATCTAAACAATCTACAAGGAAACTCGTATGTCATGATTTTCACTTCAACCTATAACCGCAAGGCATGGAAACAGGTGTGACAGCCAAAGGTAAACGAGACCCAAAGGTCGTAAAAGAACAAAGCAAGGGAAAATACATCCAAGAACAAAAAATTATCTTCTAATATGGTCAATTTACCTCTACAAAAGAATACAAGAACGGTAAGAAAACAACAAGGGAAAAAAGGTGAACACGCAATACCCCGTTCACGAGTATCAGTGGAAATTCGCACATAAAACTCATAGAATTCGAATGGTAAGGCACAAAACACCTACCACGGTCCTAGGATATAGATATACTTGAACTAAAATGGTTGATTATCCCTATAATGTCATAGATCTGAGAAAATGCACAAAATGTTCAACCTTAGATAACTAGAGAAGGAAGAATAATCGGAAAACAAGGCTCAAGCAGAAGGAAAAACTCACCGCTGTGATTCCAACGCAATCAACAGTGCTCGAATCGTAGAACCGACGAAGAGATGGTGGATCGTCGAAGATTCACAGATTCCCGGTGCTCTCGGATGCACATGACCTAGAAGAAGACGTAAATCGAGATTAGGCACGACCCCGGTCCGTTTAATGAAAAAAAATAAAGTACACGGCGTGTAGTGAGTTTTTACATACTCCGCCAAAATCGGCCTCCACGTCACCCCTACACACCATGTGTGTGGCCCAGACACGACCAGCACATGGTTTCGAGTGGGAAAAGAGTACACGATGTGTACTCAGAAAGTACACGGCGTGTACTTTAAAAATTTCCAGAAAACCTTATTTTTCCCCAAAAACTGCAGAATGAGAAAAACATACCTGAAACGAAGATCCGAGTTCTTACAAAAACAGTGCAAAGATTATGAGAAAGGATTATACATGATCTGAGTGTTGCTCTATACAACTATGGACTGGTAGGATGAAGCAGATACAAATATCGAGTCCTCTTGTGAAAAACAGAGTATCGTGAGTCTTGTGCTTTGGTTTCTAGTTCGATGAAGAAATATTTATAGCTTGTGTTCTTCTTTGAGTTGGTCCTATGAAGATGTTTGAGGCTCTTATCTATGGTAGTTTAGCCATCAGGGATCGAGAGTGATTTGTGTGTTCTTCAATGGTATTTCGTTTCATGCATTCAATTATCATTTTTTCATGCCCTTCCTCCAGTACCATGATTTTATTTTTATTTTGGGGTGCATGTGTTAGAGCTAACATGATGCATGTCTTCTACACCTCGTACCTCATACTATTAGGTGAGATATATAAAAAGAGACATTAATAATGTCAGTGTAATTAAATAACTCGGATATTTCCATTAGAAATTAAATTGAAAATGATAAAAGAGATTAAAGGAATGGCATCACAGTTTGTCTTGAAATAGTATCACTCAGAAATGGTGTCACTGGGAAACAATGACTTCTCCTTTTCCTTTGAGCAGTGAAACAATCAAGGTGCCACAATTTCATTGAGATCAGGAACCGGTAGCATAGATGCGGTGTTAGGGTCATGATGTCTCAGGTAATAGTGTCTTGGTGAAGGTAGTAAGGAACTGATGTCACAGACTTTATGAAATCTGAAACTGGTTATGATGTCTGAGTCACAGTGTCTGGATTATAGTGACTGGGTCATGGTGTCTGGGACTTTTCTAGAATCCAGAACCGGTGGCAGACTTACGGTTTCTCAGACTTAGCCAAGTATATGGAAAACTATCTTAGGAAATAATATTCAAAGAATGAATTAGATTTAAGAATTAATATAATAAAACATTATAGAACAAAATTAAATATAGTTTACAATATTCAAACATGATTTATAAGATTATGAATCATGATCTTATGAAAGTTTATACCATGATTTGTAAACATTAAAGCACAGGGAAACCAACTATCACTACACATGATTTGAGATAGATTAAACAAGGTGAACATGACTTGTGATCATTAAAACATGAGGAATCCAAAAAATATAATTAAATATTCATAAATACTAATAAATATTAATTAAATATCAATAAATTCTAATAAATATAAATAAATATTAATACATATTAATTAAATATTATTATATATTAATAAAATACTAAAAAATATTAATAAATAGTATTGATTTTTTTAATATTTATAAATATTATAAAAATAATTAAAAATTAATAATATTAATCAATATTAGTAAATATTAATTACTTATTCATAAATATTAATAAATTCTATATAAATATCAATAAATTTTAATAAATTTTAATATTTTAATATTTTTATGAATATTTAATTAATGTTTAATTAATATTTATTAAAACTTGTTAATATTTATTAATATTATTAAAATTTATTAAAAGTTTTTAATATTTATTAATATTATTAATATTTAATAAAATTTAATTAAAATTTATGAATATTTATTTAATATTTATGAATATTTATTTAATATTTATTAATATTTATTTAATATTTTTTAATATTTTTTAATAAATACTAATATTTATAAATATTTTTATTATTTGTGAATAATTATTAATAATTGTCAATATTTATAAATACTTGTGAATATTTAATTAATATTTATTAGTATTTTATTATTACATATTTTTATTTATTAATATTTATATACATTTGTTTATATCCAATAGTATTTATTAATATTTATTTAATATTTAATCTATATTTATTAATATTTATTTGTATTATGATATTTATGAATATTTATTAAATTTTTATTCGTATTTTTTAATTTTTTTAATAGTTTTTAATATTTGTTTAATATTAATAAATATTTAATTAAGATTTTATTGATATTTTATTAATATTGATGAATTTTCAATTAATATTTACTTATATTTAATTACTATTTATTTTAATATTTAATTATATACACGCATATAGTAATATTTATTTATTAAAAAAATCTGTAATAAGAGTGAATGAGGTTCACTCTTCCTTCAGAAACCTTACATAAGAAGTGTCAACCTCGTTCACTCTTCTTGCTGAGGGTAGAAGCATCAACGGGGTTGACGTATCTCTATATCATTTTTTTAAAAACTCCAAACCTATCCCTTTAAAAAAAAAATTAAACCCATTTAAATTTTTTGGCCTCTGTACTCCTTTCTTATCCATCTATCAAATATACAACCTCCTTTCATGTGGTACCCATTTCTTCCCTTCGACTCATCACTTGTCTCTTCATCCCAAAAGGATGTTCTTCTTCACCCCTCACCCCCATTTACTTTAAATCCAAAAAAAAGTCCTATTTTCCTTCAGTGGAGTTTCATTATTCATCATTTGATGGGTCATTTATGCTCTACTTCCCAGCAGAGGAATTTACGGAAGCTTTGGGGTAGCTCCATTGGACCCTCGTGGCTAGGTTTTCTCTCAAGAAACCATCTCTTTCATCATTCAAGCACCTATAAAATTCTAGGGGACTCTATTCTCTTCCAAGGGTCTCAAACCGCAATAGGAAATCGTTCATTATCATGTTATATTCCAAAGATGACTTCCTGAAAGTGTTGTCTTTTAGATCTAGGTATTGTGTTAGTATACACCTTTATCAATTCAGCTGGTCGATGGTGGTTCCCTCTGGACAGGACTCCCCATTGGAGGCAGTACAGATCAAACTTCAAGGGTTCCCCATCCCTCTCTATAATAAGAAATTCCTCCAGAATATTAGTGATGCTCTAGACTCTATCTTATGTCCATATGAATGCACTCTCTCCATATGATAGATTCATCTATGGATCAATTTTTTTTTGATATGGACTTATACCTTACTCATCTGAAGCATGTTTTCTTTCGATCAAGTGATTCATTTTCTTGGCTGAAAAGATTGGTGTATTCTCTTCCACTTAGTTTCTTCTTGAGAAGTCATCTAAATTGTCAGCAGACTTCGACCGACATGATGTGTAGTGTGGGAAATAGTCCTAATACATCCCCGGATCCCCGATCCATGGAGAGGTCTCATAAAGCTACGGTCAAGGTATAAAAACCCTTCATAGATTTCTCTACTAATCTAGGGATGATTTCTTCTTCTTTTGGCTTTAATCCCCATGATGGCCCCCAACCTCCAGATCCCCCCCTTTGATACCTAATTCCCCACTACATACATGTATTTCTATATTTATTTACATTCCATGGAAGTTTCCTTGTCTTGTAGATTGTGATTCTCATGTTTCACATGATATATTCAGTGCTCATCCATCATTGGTTTCTTTATCCAATCTTCTGGATCATGTGGCATCATCAGAGCCCTTTTCTAACTCTCCACTTTAACTATCAAATGGATTTTCGGTGCTTAATGAGGTACTACACAGTATGATGGAATTGAGGATCTTATCCCCTCTATGTCCACCTTGATTTTCAAAAGCTCGTACCCGATATCAAAATAAATGATAACCATCACATAGTCTCAACATCTCCCTTCAGCCTTCCCTACCACATATTTGAGTAAGATATGCGCCGGTTTTTTATCAATGCTAAGCAAAAATTTCTTATAAAGAGGAGTATTATCATCGCTAATGAAAAATGCTGATAAATCTTCCCTTAATCAGTGCCAAAAAAATCATTGATAAAGGGGTACCCTTTATCATCTTTTTTTAGTGCTGATAAAGCAAAGATTTGTCAACACTGTTTTTAGCACTGTGAAAAGTTTTTAATAAAAAATATTATTAATTTATATAAATTATTATTTTTATATTCAAAAATAATGTTTATTTGTATACATTGAATAAAAAATGCATGTTTATAATTAATATTTTTTTAATAATTCAAATATATATATAATTAATTTAATTAAATAATAAATATATTTATTATATAAATTATATTTATTAAATTTATATATATATTTATTTATAATTATATATTTATAATTATATATAAATAATTTTTAAATATCTATATTTATAATTATAATTATAAATATTTAGTTATATATAATTACCTTTTAAAGTATATTAATAATTATAATTATATATAACTATATATATATATTTAAATAATTATAAAATTACAATAATTTTTTTAAATGATAGATATATTTACTATATTTATAATTATATATAAATACCATTTAAATATATTTATTTATAATTATAATTATAAATAAATAAATAAATAAATATATATATATAGCAGTTGGGGTTTGGTTCAGTGGTAAGCACCCCATAATAATACAATAAAAATGGTTGTTAAAAATCCATTGGGCGCAGGTACTGTAGTACACTGTAGCAGTAGTGGAACTTTTCACTGGCGGCAGGCACTGTAGCAGGAACTGTAGTGGTAGCGGCGAGTACTGTAGCGGTGGAGGTACTATAGCGGTGGAGGTACTGTAGCGGCGGAGGTAATGCAGTGGTACTGTAGCAGTTAGGTTACTATTCACAGAATGGGAAATGAACCAAGAATGTATTGGGCTTCATGCCCACTAGGCTTTCAAGCAAAAAAATATTATGTAATAAAGTAGCTTGTTGGGTGGGTTATCCCTTGGGCGGTTATGACCTGCCTTTTAGGTCTGTGTGTGTGCGATGTGTGTGTTTAATGTAAGTGTACCCACAAGCACATAATATAATATAATTATAATTATAAATAAATATATATTTCTTTAAATAAATGCATGTATTTAATGTATATGTGTGTATATATATATTCATTAAAGACATATTTATTGTAATTTTTTAAATGATAAATATATTTATTATATTTATAATTATATACACACTTTTTATAAAATTACAGTAAATACATTTATTTTGATTTTATAAATATATATATTAATATATTAATATACATATATATATATATATATACATATATATATATATATACATATATATATATACATATATATAGATACTTATATATGCATATAAATATATTTATAACTGTATACAAATATTTATAAATATATTTATTTATAATTATAATTATAAATAAATATATATATGTAAATAATTATAAAATTATAATAAATAAATTTATTATATATATAATTATAATTATAAATATATATATATATTTTAATTATAGTCGTAAATATAAATAAATTTATTTCAAATTTTGGAATTTCGAGGATTGGGCAATCAGGTAAAGACTATCATCATAACTAATGAGTTATAAATCAATAAAATTATTCTCTTTGCGTTGCTGGAATACAGAGAATTTTATTCTTGGATAAATGAATATTCTAGAAGTATAATGTTACGTGAAAGCATGCATGGATATCCTACAAGACAATATATATAGAATTTTTGGAAATCCAATTTTGGTTTTGAAAAGGTTTCAGTCTTAGACCAATTCATCACCGCTAAGGTTAGAAAATTTTATGTAGCTACTACAGGAAAAAATTTTAAAATGAGTTTTTGTTTTTTTAAAAAGGGATAGGGTTCGAAGTATTTTAAAAAATGGATCTAGAGATGCATGAATGCCATTCACGTATCTTTCCACCGCTAGAGAAGCGTGAACATCGTTCATGCATCTTAGGCGAGATTAATATGTGTAAACCCTGTTCACACATCTCTCTAAACCAAAGAAGTGTGGATTGGGTTCATGCATCTTAGGCACGACAGAAGATGTGTGAACCCCGTTTACACATCCTTTGCAGACGGGATGAAGGACGCGTTAATGAGGTTCACACATCTTATTGAGAAAATCTATAAAAGGGAGACCCTCTCAAAATTCATTCTTCTCCTCTAGATTTTTCTGCAAAGCCTAGTATAATTTCTTTCTCAACAAATATTTTCTTCTTTTAAGAAGGTAAAATTTTTATTTAAATTTTTAATTGTTTAATTTTGTTTATTTATTTCATTTTTTTGGTTTATTTATTTGATTTGTGATATTTAGAAATTAGTTTTTATGTGTATGGTTTATTTATTTCACATGTATTGATGCATGATGTGTAAATTAGTGTCTTTTGTATGATTTAAATTTTGAATGGGTGTATGTTGTATGAATTCATATTGAATGTTTAGGAAAATTAATTATGTTATGCCTAAAATGTTGAATGAATTCATATTGAATGTTTAATAAAATTAAATATGTTATAAAATATGTTATTTTTAAAGTAATATTAATTTAAAATAAAATTTTTTATACATTAGTTATATAATTTATGAATAATATATTAGTTATATGTTTCATATTTTAATTTATTAAAAAATATATAGAAAATTATTTTTGTTAATGGTATAAAAACAGTTTTGTGTAAATAATTTTAAATTATATTAAGCGTAAATCATTATTATTTGAAGTAATAAATTATAAATAAATATTATTTTAAATTATAATATTTTATAAAGTAGCTATATAATTTAGTTATCTTAAGTATTATATTTAAATTTATTAAAAAATATATGGAAAATTATTTTTGTTTATGGTATAAAAATAGTTTTTTATAAATAATAATTTGAAAATATATTAAGTGTAAATAATTATTATTAGAATTAATTAAGTATGAAATATAATTAATTAAATACTGGAAATTAGAAAAATGAAAATTTTTATATATATGTAATTTTATTAAATTAAAATTAACATAAGTTTATTTTATTTTAATGAATGGTTTTTATGTAAGTGTAAATTATATTTCTTTTATTTACTACTAATAATAAATTTAATCAATAATATTTACTTATATTTTGATAATGACTAAAAAATATTATATATATATATATATGCAATTTTATAAAATTGAAAATAACATAACTGTTCATTATTGTAAATGGTTGTTATGTAAATGTAAATTATATTTGTTATAATTGAATTTATTAAATGTTATTAATATATATATATATATATATTTCATCTAGTAATAGATAAAGTTATATAATATGTAGAATATAATAAGTATACCAAAAAACACGGTAAGTTGTGTGATGACTGATCTTGAGATGATCAACCAATGCATAATTGAAATTGCATGTCTTATTTTGTGTATGTGGTTATTTAATTTATAATAATTGCATTTATTTTTCCATATTGATGACATTTGATTCATCTCTCACTAAGTATGTAAGGACCTGCATGTCCGCTTAAAAAAAGTTTTGTATTTCATACCCTTAGACCCCCTCACATGCATGTGAGTAAATTTGTAATTAAAAGGAAATCAATAAGATGCCTCCCCAAAGAGGCGTACCCAAAGAGGCATCCCCGAAGAGGCGTCCCTGAAGAGGAGTTTGAGAATAGGTGTTCGACAGGAGGCATTTTTGTTTGAACGTATATTTGTGGTTGCTGAAATATTTGATAATAGAGACTCTAGGAGTCCACCCATAGGTTTTTGTTAGTTTATCAGATAATGATAAACTAATCGTAAGTCTCAAGATCAAGTACTTATTATTTATTCATAAGTAATTAAAATATATAATGTTATATTAAATTTTGTTTGGTAATAATATCACCATCACTATACTTCCATAGTCATAAACCAATACATAAAAAAAGTCTCAAGATAAAGTCAATTATTCAAAACCAATTTAAATAATGTCAAATTTTGATGTAGTATATAATATTTTATTAATTATTTTTTTATAGGTAATCATGTTTGCGCAAATATATTGCAATGGTGTTTGTATGAAATTGGATGCAGTTTTCAATAAGATTTATAGTCAGTTAAAACTAAGGACCGATCAATTCATTGCTTCAATAACATATCAACATCTACAACATCCTAAAAGTTTTTGGCACACCGAGTACCCTCTAGTCGATGATGATGATTGGATGGATGCGTCTTCTATATTTTGACAATAGTGTGCTAATGGTTTTATGGAGTTGTATGTGGTTATTTATGATATAGATGTGGTGAAACTGACTACTATAGAACCATGTTTTGTGAGATCTATAGAAGTTGGTCCTTCACATCAGTCTTTTTCATTGCCTCCTTCTCATATGAATTCTGTAATAGAAGAAAATTATGAAGAGTATGATCAAAATTTGTAAGGAAATTTAGATGAAATCCATTTGTGTGCTGATATAGTGAATTCAAGTTTATCCAATGAAGAAGAATCTGAGGAGCCATCCAGAGATGATATGGGTGAGGGTGATATGGGGAATGAACCTTCTAAGGTTCCTTTGAGAGATAGGCATCCACAACGTCCACCAGTTAGTGGTAATCACCTTTATTATTGAGTTCCTTAGTTGAAGGAATTTATTGTGAATAAAATTTTTATTGGGATGCCATTACACTAGCTTCTGAATTTCCTAGAATTATAGGGAATGAGTCTGCATCAAATGATAACGCCATCTATGCCAGACATGAGTTTGAATGTAAACTGGCCATGAAAAATGTGATAAAGAAATACCACATTGAGCAACATTTTATATTTGTTCTTGATGAATCAAAGAAGACAAAATATGTCATTCATTGTTAAAAATATGGTCCAGAATGTAAATTTCTATTAAGGTAAATATTTGATAAATTATTTTCGTTTTGGAAGATAACCAAAGTAGAAGTCCCACACACTTGTGAGCATCCAAGGTTGTCGTTGGATCACTCTTCCCTTGATTTAGAGTTTATATCAACTATTATTTGTGAGATGATACAAAAAAGTTTGGATGGGTATGAACATTGTAAGTTCTGTTCACGACCTTATACCCATATGATTAACATATGGTTTCGTATGATAATCACTTGATATCTCCCCTGTTTACCCATACCATGATTCTGATATAAACCTTTCTAATTGTTTCAATGTGCACTCTATACTAAGATACATTTATGAAACACATATATTCATAATGTGATGATTAGTCAAAAAGGACCATCTATAAATTAGATGAATTTTTGAGATCATGTTCCCATGACTTCCATGATATGTGAAATTAATTATGGTGTAATTTTTATACAATAATAACTTCTATTCAAGCATCGATAAGGAACCATATAAATAATTTTATGTTAATAGGTGTTATAATTCATCTTTTTGGGGAGAAGTTTTAGAAATAATGATATATCGCCCATATCTTTTATAGGGGGTTACTATTAATATATTAACTATTCAATATCTTATTAATAAATCCTAGAGTGTAAAAAATTGTTTTGATGATAATAGAATGAGATATATGAAATTTCATGATGGGTTTGATATATTCTAAAATGTTTTCCTATATAAATGAGTTATAAGATTTTTTAAAAAGGGGAATTTATGCCTAGGGTACATTGGGCCTTTTAACATAATTTAATGAATTGGATTTATGGATTATATATGGGATATTCACCCCAAACTTTCTAATTTACATGACGTATTCCTAGTTTCATTACTAAGTAAATATATACCTGATCCAATATATGATCTAACAACATAGGTAATAGAGTTAGATCCTTACATGTATTATAATAAAGAGGCTATCTAAAATATTGATTGAAGATATCATGTTTGGTTGAATAAGACAAATCCATTGATGATACCCCCTTGGGGAGATTACAATGTAGAAGAGGAAAGATGAGATCTTAAAGAAGTTATGTTTAAGTAATAACCACAATTACCCAAAATATTATATATACCAATATTTTAGGATGACATTATTTAAGGGGGATAATGTAATACTCATGACCCTATGGTATCATGTAAACACCATATCTTAAACTGTCACAGAAAGAACACTATAAAGAGAAATTATTAATAATTATAACTAAAAGTTTTATTTTTGAATGATTGATCAAGAGTTATAAATAAATAAATTTCACATTTTAACTCTTCATAAATATAATATCTTAAGATTAAATTTTTGGATTTTTCCTAAAAAGTTGATATTTTTTGTAGTGAAAAAATAGTATTTACCAAAAGAGAAAATTATATGAACTTATCATTATATAAGAAAGGAATAGATGTTTATAAAACATTTATAATACAACATTATGTGTTTATGGAATAAAAATATATATTTTTAAAATACTATTTTTAAATTATAAAACTTATGGTTAACATTTTATGAACATGAAAAATTTTTCCATTAAAAAAATGTTTTTTGTCCTCTATTTTAATTAAGTATTTTTATTGTAAAATATAGTTTTATATTTATATGGATTCCACATATAATGTATTTGTTTTATAATAATATTATTAATGTAATTAAATTCAATACCATTGATATTTTTATATTAAACATATCTTTTATTTTTAAAAATAAACTTTTTCTAAAAATTGGTTTTACATGTGCTAATGTTAATGTTACCTTTCCCTAAACATATTACTATTATATGATAAAATATAATTTATATTTAAAAGTAGCAGGTCCAAATTATGTAAATAATATAATCCTATTTTTATCCATTGAAAGTAAATTTCATTGATTATCGACTAATTACTATGGTAAAATTATAATGGGTTTTTTCAATGAAGTAATCTTATAATATATATATAAAATTATTATAAATAAATTAAAATAATATATTTTAATTTAATAATATAAAAATATTTTTTTAACAAATTAAAAAAAATAGGTTCATACAATTAATAATTAATAATAAATAATACTAAAAACACTTAATGTGAAAAAAATTCTATAATTTTCCCCCATATATCATATTTCTAATTATAAAGTTGATTTTTAAATATTTATAAATTGAATTTTAATATATAAAATCCAAATTTGGATAAATAATTTCAAAATTTTGTAATAGGTGTCATCTTATATTTTTAATAACAAAATAACTTCAATGAAAAATTATTAATCAAGATTAATATAAAAAATGTGAAAATGAAATAGATTGATGTTTTAAAAATTTAACTATTATCATTACTTATTGAAATCCTTTTTAGGTATTAAATATGTACCCACATGTATCCCTAAATATTTATCCATGAAACTCACATTACTCCCATATCCCACCTAACACCCATGAAATTTCATTATTACCTCATTCCAAAATTTAGTTTCCATGAAAAGACTCTCTTTTTCACCTATAAAAGGTGCTCACTTCCACCCATTTTCTCATATCACTAAACCCCATATCCATTTATCATTAATTTAACTTTTATACCCCTCTATAAATACATCTCATGGGGTTCCTATGGTTCTACAGAGTCTCTCAAAGCTTTAAAAAACAACTTAGAAAGGTATCGTTCCCAATCTTTCTAATTCATTTATAATTGAAATTATTTTATTATAATACCAATTCAACAAAATTATTAATTAAAATTTCATGGTATTATATACTATTTGATATGTTTTTATGATACAATACTTATTGTCATTCATTAGTGCAAACTTCTTATCCCACTATTATACTGACATAAGGAGTATCATTCCAACCCTTCATTTCTAAAGTGAAATCCATTATTGTAATATCATCATGATTTTTATTATTTTTCATTATCAAACATTTGATAAATCTATAATGAAATTTACTCTCACTAAATCCATTTACTAATTCATTATGATACAAAAAAATCCCATATTTTGTGCATGTAAACAGTTTATTATTTATATTTTTTTTAAAAGGCTGGGGCTGAAGCCTCATTTATTATTAAAGTAAAGAAAATACCTATATTAACTGGGTAGAGATAGAACCATAACACATCCTGAAGGCCCAATGGGAATATATCCCATTACATGGCCCGTAGGCCCAAATTTTTGGCCTAAGGCCCATTCTGTGAATAGTACAGCTACAGTACTCGCCTGCTACAGCCCCGCACAGTTCCCGATGCTACTATAGTGCCCTGCTATCGCTACAGTGACCTGCCACCACTACAGTACCTACCATTTCTACAGTCAGCCTCTGCTATAGTACAATATAGTACTGTTATAGTACCTACGCCCAATGGGTTTTGAACACCCATTTTTCATATAGGATTGCAGAGTGTTTACCACAAAGCCAAACCCCAACTACATTTTATTGTTTATATTTATATGACAACCCTTTCCAAATTCTAAATTTTGGATGCACCTATGGAAAAGATAAACCAATGGTTAATATCTCTAAAATGGATTTGTTGATGCATTGAATCAACCATCACCAAAATGCATTATTAGTGACCCTAATACTATACAAACACAATGATACTCTTGAGTGATATACTTTGGATAATATGTACACTCTTTATGAGACATGATGAAGGATTATTTATACCATTGATATGGTTTCCTATAATTGAACATTTATTAATCTACATCACATTATTCTATTAATAACACAAAAAATTGAAATCACATTTCACCACAACATTGTCATTATTTATTTTTACAAGGGTATTATATTTTACATTAAATATAAGACATGGTTTCTATATTGATTATTTATTTTTTAACTATCCATCTATTTTTTTGGATAACTTATATAAAATTATTTTCTATGAATTATATGATCCATATCTACCTTTATCATTCCCTACCATCCACTTTGGATATGTACATTTTTTTATCCAATGTGTTTTCTTTGTGAACACCCAGTTTTCCATTTCATCGATTGAAGAGTGTTCACCTAGAATCTATACATTGATTGACAAGAAAAATAATTCACATGATGGAATACCCCTTTATTTATATAATTTTTTAAGGGATTCTTACATAGAAATATATTTCACTTATATTGGGAAATTATTCAAAATCTATATTTTTTTATTCCAGTGAATATGTTTATTGACTATACAGACATATTGACTGTATATTGTTTAACCAACCACCTTCTTTTTATGGATGTGTTATGATTATGTTATCCTTTTTTGACATGGTGAAATTTATTAGGGTTATATATATTGTTATTAAAATATGTATAATTATTATAGAAGTTATATATATATTGATTGATTCGTTTTATAATATGGTGAATGAATTATACTTAAAAATATAATAGATAAGGCCTAATATTATATACCTAATAAATGCATCAATAATTTCAATGAGATAAAACTACTTAGGTTTTGGTGTATACCACACCTACTGTTAGAATAAATGATTGGAATAAGGTCTTGAAAGAGTATTTTAATATCTAAAATTAGGTATTCTCTTAGTATGTTAACAATGATTATTGTTATCTATATTTTCATTATTTTTCATAGATATATCATTCTATAATTTTTTTGTTTATTATGGAATAATCTATATTATTTATTCCATTAAAATCACTTGAGTAATATTTATTCTATGATAGCATAATCTATATGTTAATCCATACTCATCATCTATGTTTATCATTATTTTTTACCTTTACCCAGGAAAACTATAGTATAACATTGTTTTATATTACAAGATAAAATGGAATGGATGGTAATGTTATAACAATGTTTTCATAATATATGTTCTGTGTCAAATTATTATGTATGTATAAATCCATTACTAAAAGGTTTTCTAGATCCTCTAAAAACTCATGTATTTTGTAAAAATAATGTAATATAAATACCTAATCTAGGTTTATGGAGTCTTGGAGATTATAATAGATATATAATTTTTTATGTGATAATTATAAAAAACATGATCATAATTATTAGGATAATACATATTGAATTTATCTACCATCTTATGGATTATTTTATAAAGTGTTTTATTGAATGCCTAAATCCATGCACTTTCCATTGCATGATAGTGGGGAAAGTGGTTGGATTGAATGACATAATATAGATATAATATTTTCAAAATTGAAGAGAGGTAAATAGTGAATTTCATATTAATAATGTATGAGGGGTGCCAAATCCTATAATGATCATTTTATTCATGATGTAGATGATAGATTTCATATCTAATTATTTGAGAGATATTTCCTCAACCAAAATAGAGAAAAATTATATAGGATTATGGATATACTTAAACTAATTGGTAATTTCAAGGGGATATGGGACCATAAAATATATTATATAGATAGAAAATGGACAATAATATTTTTAGTTATTCATAAACTCTAGGGACAATTGATGAAATTGGAATGTTCTTGGAGAGAATGATAATTACAAGTGAATTTATTAAAATTATAGGCCACTGATGGGAAACGTTTCTAGGATTTATTATTTGATAGTAGTGGTTTTTCCTGGATTAATGAGATCCAATAGTGACTATGTGGTATTATTTTATAATACAGATGATCTATCCACCTTCAATGATTCTGAGAAGGTTACCATTAAAAATTTATTTATAGTAAACATTATGAGTGTGAAGGTAATCATAAAGAATTATGTAGTTATCCTATCTTCGGTTATATTCCATTTTTAGCTTGATTAGACTGAATAATTCCACTTTTGAGGTATTCCAGTATAGGGGGAATTTGCAAGTGGTGTCATAAATTAGTGATTCTATCACCTCAAAATGTTTATGAGTACTTTAGATATCATTGATATCTTCTTATCTGCTATTGATAAATGGTGATCCCAACCTAAAACATGTAATATTGATGATTATATCATCATAGTTTGAATGAGTTAATATTCTAGTTATATTAGGCAATACATCATCATGATCATTTTGTGAAGGTAGAATATGAGACAATGTTGTCTTATGGGAGAATGTTTCCATAAAAAATCATACATAATTACAAAAGTATACTAATTTATATTTCTTAATTTTATTTTCCCTATTAATATTATGGTTTTCCATATTTGAATCACCATTTACATTTAGTCAGTCTACCATTATTTTAAGATAAATCTCTAAGAATTTAATTGTTCCTAATATTCTTCTTCATTGTTTGTAATGACTTATAATAATTGGAATGAATAGGGAATGGATGATTTTTTTTTTCAAAGTTGAGAGTAATTATCAAACTGAATCTATAGAGTTTTGGTGTCTACATTCATCATCTATTTTTATATTTAGAAGAACCATGAAAATAAATCTATTATTCTAGATGAATTTTTCAAATAGATAATAACTCCTGACCAGGAAACTCGATATCATCCATTGTGTTTTTTGAAGTGATATGTGATACTAGATTGTCTAAAAGTGATATCTATTTTACTACAATATTCAGTATGAATTAAATATCAAATTATTTTTGAATGAACACCCACTAATAAATCTGTCCTGTTAAAATTAGATAATCGAGTTTATGTTTGAGCGGGTCAATATGAGAGACCAATTGAACCTCATTATGTAGTAAATAGTGTCGAAATATCTAAGCTGTAATAGTTAATGAAATAAACATATTCATGAGGTTATAATACCATGTATCAGTTTCTTCCATGGTAATGATTAAATTGTGGATATTATTATCATTTATGGAATCATACGTCTATGTAATATGGGAACTAAGATACTACTCAAATGATATCTCATATAGAATGAGCGGGTAAACATGGTCATTAATATTGGTTGTATTGAGAGGTAATGTTGATATTATCAATATAATCCTAATTGATTTTATCCCACCAGTTGGTTAATCTATTCTAGCTCTACTTATTGATGGGAATAAATTTACCATCAAGGTTATCTTTGATTTTTTATGTATTCAATGCATACTTGAATGCCACTATAATCCATGATATTTGAAGGAGGTATAATATTATTAATTTACATATTCACATCTTGGTGAATATCTATTTTGTGATAATATACAATAATGTTGAGGAAAAAAATTTATGTCCCCCTGAAACAAAAATTTCAAGGGATTTATTTTCAATTTTCTATGCTACTATTTACGGAAAATTATTTTAAATCAATAATATGATCACAACTATGGTTAATTTTTTTGAATAAATCATGAAATTAATTTTCTAGTTTCATTCCTAGATAGGTTTGGAAGATTTGGTGAAATAAAAATTTATATATAGTGATGAAAATTTTCATTAAAAAGGGAATAAATCAATAAAAATACACTCCATGGGCTTCCCTAAATTAGTTAGACTCATCAAAATTTTGGACTATTTATATCAGGTTATAATAAGAATAAATATACATGAAGAAGGTGGATTAAATATTAGTTGTTTCACCAATCAAACGTTTTTTAATGAGGGATAATAAATATCATATTGAGAAATTAATATTGAGATCCTTAGTGTCACTAAAAAAATGATATTACTATTATTATTCAATAAAGGGATGATTTTTTAAATCCATTTTTAATATTGCACATTCTCAATAAATTTATCATTTATATCTTTATTAGGATCAAATTTAACATTGAAAGTACGAGTCAGATACATTCTCTTGTATTCCTACATTTATGCATGATAATCTTATTACATACCCAAATAATGGGTAGACACCTTACAATTATTATATGACATCTCTATATAGTTATAAGATAATATATTCATATATATATTTTTTTCAAATAGATAAAGGTATCTTATTATTTTGGATACATGGTGGGACTAATAAATATATGGTATGTGTCTCACTCTGAACCCAAATTCAATTTTTATAGTATATCTATAATGAAATATATTCCTTCCAAAGATTCATGAGGTTCATCTCTAATATCTTTTTCATTTTCTTTATGTACTTCATTATTAGTTGAAGTGGGTGATGGATGCATTCTTTTATGACTAGTAGATAATTTAAAGAAATTTCCAAACTCATTAAAAGAATGATAAGAATTTATAGATCTCCATATTGATGATGTATGAACATCACTATTGAGGTAATTTTGGATAGGCTCACCATATTCATATATATAATAAAATTTATTGAAGGAATGTGTTCAATGAATATTTTCTTGTCAAAAAGATAATGTGATGGGTTTTTTTGGGAAATTAGAATCTATATACAGACTTTGAAAGTTATAATGAATTTGCATTATCCCTAAAATCATTTTAGTTAATCAATTTTTCATATATGTCATCATTAAGTATAGATGAAGTGATAAAATAATTAGATTTGGAAAATTTCATGTTATAATTCTCATTTCATGTCAGTAATTTGGGAAAATTTTAAGATCAAAATAGATATGAAAGGATCTCTGATGGTCCTATAGAAAATGTGGGAGAATTTTCATCCGGGACATTATGAAGGTGGTAGGGATCTCATAATTGATCTATCTATTAATAATCATCTAATTTAATATATATCATGAATATGGGTGAATATTTATATGAGTCATGATTTATTTATAGAATTTTATTAATGGGGAATAGATGATATTCACCAATTTCATGAAATGGGTTTATGTTATACATGTATGAACTGATTGGGGGTAGTTATTCAGATAGAATTTATTATGTTTTTCTATTTTCACCTCTCTTATAGAATACTACATATCTGTACTAGGATTCATGATAATCAATATAGGAATAATCCCAATATAGAACATGTTTTTTAAATTTACATAATATTTGTAACATTGGTGATATGATAAGTGTATTTAAAAATGAAAATGAATACACAATATTTACAATATAATATAGGAATTTGTATCCTGATGAAACACTATATTCTCAGAATTAGAAAAAATTCCTTGAAAATAGGATATGAACAATATTTTACCAAGAGGATTTTTCACATTTATTATACTCATAGACTGGTAGAATAGAGGGACACCAATCATCCTCACACTATCTTAATCATCAAAGGGTCTTTAATATAATGATATTTTTCTAAAAACAATTTACAATGAGAGATTCTAGGACATAAAAATATTCTAACATTCCAGATATGTTCAAGTGTCTAATATGTATCATTTTGGAATTATACCTATCATTATATATATATGATATCACAATATGAAATTTGGTAGGGTCATTCACTAAATGATACATCAAAACAACATCAACATAAACATCGAATTCTTGAAGTATTTAGAAGTCCCCAACAAGTTATTCCCAAAATTACATTGAATGTTGGAGTGAATTAAGAATTAATAGATTTACTTAAACAAAAAAAATCTTCTTCATGATATCATAATTATGAGATAATGGTCTAGGATTTTTTATTTGAATTGTTTTGATAGTTTATTCATTAAACACAACAGTTTTTCATGTGGGTGACTACTCACCATCATTGGGATTTGAGATGACATTTAATAATAGTGGGTTATGAAGAATAGTCCATCCCAAATTTTCATGATGAATAGGATGGTATGTACTTTCCAATTAGTACCCTAGTATTGTTTTTATTGAATGAGATTTTGATTATTTAATATTATATTGGTTCTCCTATTAAGTCCACTGATGTTTCTTTTTATCATATTTTGTAGTATATTTATTCTCCCTAGGGATTTGACCTAGATGTTGAAATCCATGGAAGGATAATGTTCTGTAACCCCATAGTACACAAAATCCTTTCACTCCCTTTATATTCCTAGGATATCAGAACAAAAGGATATATGTACCTTCTTATTTAATGAATATGATCAATCCCATGAGTTATATTAAAAAATACACGTAAAGATTATAAATCTAAAGAAGATTCCATTTGATGGGACGATTCCTAGAGAAATGTTTGGTATGGAAGTATTGGTACTCCAAATATTGGGTGCATAAGGTGTAGGTGGAATTGAACTAGAATTATAATCATCATTAATTCTTTATCTTGTGCCTTCTTCATATTAGTTATGTTTCAATAGTTTATATAAGATAAACTATTAGTCAGTTTTATTGTCAGAGAAATTATCCTAACCATGATAGAGGGATCTTAGGTCATATATGGTTGACATTATAATAACATGAGGATGGAATATACATAGTTGAATAACTTTCAATTCTTAAAATAATGAATCTTCTATGCATATATTTTCATCCTCAAATTACTCTTCATCTTCTAGAATTGTGGAAGATATATGTACCAATTGTATAGGTGATTAGACTAGCACTACCTAAATGAAATCAATAATCTTTTGGAGAATGTACCCAAAATATAAGCACTCATGGATGGTATATCCTATAATATAGTTATTGGTAAAAACAATTTTCATATCACTGAGGCTACCATGATTAATATTCATAGGCTATGGTATCTTTCGTAGTTCATTCACTATAGGTGAGATAATAAAACCATAGACTAGTTTATTTTAGGAAGAATAAAAGTTAATATTATGATATTAATATGTTGTTCATATTTACACCTTTTCCCCATATATAAATAGATTTTATTGTTGATATTATTAATACATACAGGGAATCATGTGATATTTCATGTGTTTAGGATCTTATGCCAGTACAAAATCTAGTTTTAAAAATAATAGTTATTGTTTTTTATTTATAAATTATTTTCCATTAAATTGTAGGAGATTTTTGTGGTTTGGACATAGTATTCCAAATTGAATCATCTATCCTTGTTTCAATATTTAGTGAGCTCATGTAATCCCCTAAGATATTTTACAAGAATACCTATTGTTTATAACTCATCATTGAGATTCTCAATGCATATTCTAAGAATCTCTCCATGAGGATGATACATGTTCAAAAAGTAGGCCAAAACATTCAACATATAAATATTGACTAAACCCCTATAAATCATGAGTTTTTTTCTATATTTAGAGATCATTAAATATTTTAATTTTTAATTAAGAAAATTATATTTTGAGGAATTTTTGATTGAGATCTTTCCATCATCTGATTAATCTGTTCTGGAAAAATGTTAGATTATCCAGATACTCAAAGAATATTATATTTTTGGAATCATCTTATTTATCAAGGATTCCCATAACGGGAACACATAGAGAGATGATGAGAACCAGATAATAATCCTAATCTCTAATTATATTAGAGGTTGGGAATTTAAGATTCTATATTTTAGGTGGAATAAGGGTCTTGTTTTCCCTTTTATTATATGACATTATTTTCAATTTCAAGGGTTATTTCTTTCATTATATTTCCTCCATTTAAACTGATACAATTTAAATTGATTTAATGAAATTTTATGGAATATTCTATTGAATGGAAATTTAAGGATAGTAAGTGGGTATATACTAATATGTTCTTCCTAACCATTATTACTACTATAAACTAGAATCATATAGCCTAGGGTTGATTTCCTAAAAATGATTTAGCTACCAACCCTATTAAGGTAGCTCTAAATATTCTATATCCATCATATCTAAGTAAACTATTTGTCTAAATTATAAATTGGTCTGATGAATAGACTTTAATCTCATTTGTAGAGGAGTCTCATCATGCCAAGGAAGATTTTATTTTGGAAGAATAAGTGACTCAACATTGAGTCTCTTTAACTCATTTAACTTTCCTTGATTATGAGAAATTCTCTCTTCAATGGTAGGATCTTTAACCTCTTCCAGTAACAAATATAATTTATCAACACCCTTTCCCTTTTCTTCTGTTAAAGATCGCTTGAGTGGTTGAAATTTGTTATTTAGGGGAATCACATATTTTTCATATTCCTTTTTTTACGAGTACACAAACTATCCTATTATCTATAGGTTAATGTGTGTTTTAGATCGATATTTCTTCTTTTCTCTTTTTTATATAAGAATCATGTTTTGGTTCATTGGTTTCTCTGGTGTTGATGACATAAACTGATATGTAACATTAAATAGTGGTTATTACTTCATTAGTGGGATAAGGTGATTTATTTCCTTCTGAAAACCTATCGAGAGGAAATTCAAAAATCATTATCATAATTTTATTTCATAGATAACCACGTTGACTTATGTCCTCTATGAGGCCTTACATTTTTTTTTCCAATTATCCCTGAAGATTTATTTATGGTGTTTAATCCTAATAGATTATATAAATACTCTTTTCAATCAGATCCCAATATATATGTATGGGTCACACAAAGGGAGAAATTTTGAATTTATATCTTATGATGTCCCTATTGGAAAGGTGAAGATTGAATTTATTTGAGAATAATGAGACAATTATCAAAAATTCCTTACCCATATAGGATGGTATTAAATTTTATCTACTACTTTGAAATCATCAACCATTTAGGGATTTCATGATATTAGGGGTTGTGGTAGCGGTATAAATTCCCACCAACCTTATGGAATGGGGTTGATATATTATTGTTCCTATAGAAAAAAGTACTATAACCATTTTTATTTTATGGTCTTTAATTATAGGATGATCTAGAAGGAGTTAATGTTTGGAACCGAGTCCAATTTATATTGTGTGTGGTGCCTTTATTAAATATTTTTTATTTCTAAAATGAAAATATTTTTCAACCTTTTTAGAGGTCCAATATAGGTGAAATTATATTTCTTCTTCACAATAATTTATCCATTTTTGGGATTTGAATATGAAAATTACCTGATAAATAGAACATGTTTCATTTATAGAGATCAAGGTAGAGACATCACCTAATGTGATAACATTTCATAATATCTAAGATGGATAGATTTACTAACCAAGAAGAAGAATTATATTCAATGCTTCATGCACACATAATCCTATAAGGGTCTTGTCATATGAAGCACAAAAGTAAAATTAACATCATTACATCATGGAATTAAGGCATGTTTATAATATATTTCCATGTGTTCATCCTGAATTTTGGGTCTGTTCCACTAAAAGGGTTCCCCTGGTAATTTCACAGTTGAGCTATCCTATCATATTTACTTGATTATAATGTTACACATATGGAATATGATTCACCTATAGATTAAAATAGGATATCTAATGATTTTGATGAATATGGAATATATATTCCTCATTCATGGCCTTTGTAATTTCATAATGATAAGTGATCCAATTTAGAATATTGATATTATGTTATTTTTAGTTAGTTCAATCATCATCATCATGGAATCCTCTTCATATCCAATGAGAAATTTCACTACCTAATCCCAATATAGTAGTATTTTCTAAGATACCTTGTTGTGTGCTGTGGTATTAGTTAGATTTTTATCTACTATAGTAAATGATTACAGATTTAGAGGTGGAGAAGATAATGGACACAACCCTGGTTTATCATAGGGAGAAATGATATATCTCTTTTGTGATAGGGTACTTTGTGTAACTAAACTAAACTGTGCTATTGACTCCTGATATGAGGGTGTTCTCAAGGTGTAATGTTCATGGGGAATTCCTTTTTTATCTATGTCATGACTAGTCCTCGGGGCCCGTGCCGTGACTACCCCAAGCCCGCCTTCCATAGGCCAGGGGCTGGCGACTAGCACCAAGGCGTAATTCCTGATAAAAAGGAAAGGCATTGCCTTTGTAAAGTAAACAAACACCACAAAGCAAGCAAGAAGAAGTAAACACTAAGTAAAACTGGGTACAATAGTAAGTGCGGAAAAGTAAGTGGGCCAGAATAAAAACCCAAACTGAAAGTAAAGTACAACTGAAAAAGGGAGTACAACAACTGAAAAGTAAAGCAGCAACGTCGAGCCATCCACTGGTAGTCCCACCTGAAGGGTGGGTATAGATAGCCACCTCAGCTCCTCGGGTCCAGCCGTCCGCTCCGTGTATGCCCCGCCCAGTGGTCCACCTCCAGGTACCGACTGCTCCACTAGCCTCTACCACGATCAGCGATGTCCATCATCTGCATCCAACACAACTTAGTGTGGGCATAGCCCGTGTAGGGGTGAGTGTACTCTACTCAGTAGGGACCCCGAGACCCCCCCGAAGGTCTCCCAGAATCCACAAAGGATAATCCACAAAGGAAAGATACAATCACGAAGTAACATCTGACACTACTTAGGTATATGCCCATACATATACCTAAGTCATCAATTCCAGTTCGGCTCTAACATCCGAGCCCAAGTTCGATCACGTCCACACAGGATAGCACAATACAATCCACATAGGATAGCAAGTCAATCATATTGAAGATAATGATTGAAAGTCAAGAATCAGCTCACACAAGTATATTTTTTTGTAAGACGATAGAGATGATCAGATGTAGCCACTGATTCATCTAAGCCGTTAAACCCACACATGATCGATAGGTACTAACCCATGAAATGACTCACAAAGTATTGATAGGTACTAACCCTCGCAATGACCCACAAAGGATCAATAGGTACTAACCCCCGCAATGACCCACACAGGATCTGACCCACACAAGATCGGTAGGTGCTGACCCACACAGGACCACTGAGTGCTGACCCACACAGAATCTGACCCACACAGGATCGGTAGCACTGATCCACGTAGGATCGCTGAGTGCTGTAGTCATCGGCATCGAATCCATGGAGGATTACTGTACTGTCTTCATCGTCGTCGCAATCGCAGCCAGCTCTAGGGTTCCCACACATAGCAAGATCGTTCGGGAGGGTCCGTTCCACGAGCCGAGGTGCTGATACATCAACTAACATGAAGTCCGGATTTGATGTATCCAAAAGTTCCATATCGTCAACAGGAACTCAACGTCATAGACGGCGCGTCAATCGGACGCCCGGTCTGAGAGTTATTGGCTTTTTCGTCCGAGGGGCCGGCTGGTTTTTAAGTCAAAACCAACCTGAACATACTCCATATGCATCCAAACCTTGAGAAGAGTAATCCAAAAGTTCCGTCTCACTAAGAGGAATCCAACAAAGTCGACATCATGTCAATCGGACGTCCGGAACTCAAGTTATAAGCGTTTTCGCTCCGAGGGCCCGGTTGGTTTCGTGTTCGAACCAACCCGGCCGAAGCGAAAGTTTTCTGAAACCTTGAGTGTAATATACCGAAACGACCGTATTGATCCAAAGATTGCATCGCAGCTGACGGTGTGTCGATCAGAGGTCCGTAGCCCAAGTAATGGGCAAAAGACCGAAAGAGGTCCGAAAATGGGGGTTTTGGGCCTAGACCGACCCGGCCCGAGACCCCCTGGGTCGGCCCGAACCAGGTCGACCCAAACCGGGTCCGGATCTGGCCTGGACGGCCCGACCCAGCTTGGGCGTCGCGTCCCGGCACGCTGGCGCGGTCCGCTGGCCAGATCGGCGTGACCGAGCTGGGCGGACAAGGGGGGGGGGTGCTGCCCCCCTGTTTAATTAAACGCGACCCCCAGGTGGGGGGAGGGGGTGATCTTCCCTTCCAGCCGGGGGTTACGAACCCCCAGTTTCTTCCCTAACTGGCCGGCCCGCTCTGACCAGTCGGCTGATGCCGCCACGGGACCGGCGTAGTCCCGCCCCCCTGCTCTGACGCCGGCAGCGGAAAGCCGACCACCGCTCCCTGCTCCAGCCGTGGTGTTTTTGTGATTCTCTGGCACGGCGCGATGACGCCGCGACCTTGTTCAACTTCAACGACGTGGCGCGACGGCACCACACATCCTTGCCGCATGATCCCGCGCGGTGTGACGACACCACACCATCTCCATTCCAAACCAAAATAGGTCAACAACAGAATTAAGGGAGGAGGATCGGACATGTTTGTGCGGTCCGACACCATCCCATTAATCGATAGCAAGCGGCTAAGATTACAAAGAACGCTCGAATATTCAAAAACGTATATTCAAACCCCTACCTCGAGTGTAGTTGAACGAAGGCTTGTCGCAGAATTGAACGTCGCGGAAGAAGGAGTCGCTGAAGGAGAGGGTCGTTGGCATCGTGGTACACAGCGTCGCGTCGTCGATCTCCGAGGAAGGTGTCACTCACTGTCGCCCGTCGTCAGTGGTCGACATTCTTCATCGGCGGTGGTGCGTTCTTCGCGTTCTTCGCGTTCTTTGATGAAGAATAAGAACTTCAAGCCTTAGAGCTTTTTCCCCCAATCCTCTCACAACCCAACAACTCTAATAAAATAGGTGTTTGTCTTATTTTATTTCTCATGCCAAGCATTTTGAAATTCAAAATTGAATCAATCAATTAATTGAATTAAAAGAGAAGATTAAACCGCCCAATTAAAGAGGCGTTTAATAAATAGTTAAACGCAAGAGTTGACTTTCATAAATTGGGGGGTGGGGGTGCGTTACCAAATTAAAGGGGGGTTTGAGGAAGTTGAAAATGTGGGGCTCGTGTGGTCCCCTCCTCACAAATATCCTACCTAGTGGAGTAGGATATAGTGGGTCCCACTCCAACCACTTATCTTCGGTTAAACAACTTTAAATAAAATAAAATTGGTTGCACCATTTTATTTTATTTTTTACTTAACCCAAAATTTTAATAACCACACCCGAGTAAACACAACTCCAGAAAAGGTGTTTCTAAGAAATTACCGGTGCTGCGATTCCATCAGTGCCCTCAGAATTCGATTCTGAGCACCGGTTCAAAAGTTAGGAAAACCCGCTCGTTAGTTCACTAAACGTACCTGAGCTAAACTTCGGAAAATGATTCCGGGCACACCGAGCCTCGAAATCAGGTGCCGTCAGAAACTACATTCTTGTAAAATCCCAAAGAAAATTAAGAAAAAAAAATTTCCCTTGAATTTTACGGGTCTTTACATTACTCCCACCTCAGGGCTTTACGTCCCTATAAAGATACATCATAAACTAGGGGAACAAATGTGGGTATTGTGCACGGATCTGAGCCTCCCACTCCCAAGTGCTCTCTTGGAGGTTCCCGTGCTTCCATCTGATGCGCACTAGCGGAATCTACCATCCACGTAGGACCCGCTCCTGTCGATGCTCAATCTCCACTGGGACCTCCGCAAAAGTCGCCCCATCATCAATGTCCATCTCCCCATGGTCAATGATATGCGTCGGGTCGTGCACGTATCTCCTTAGATGAGATACGTGGAAGACGTAGTGCACCCGGTGCAACTGAGGTGGTAGAGTTAGGCGATAAGCCACCTCGCCAATCCTGCTGGGGACCTACAATGGTCCGATGAAGCGCGGAGACAACTTGCCGCCTTGGCCAAATCTCCGTAATCCACGTCGAGGTGAGATCCTCAAGAAGACATGGTTGCCATCCTCGAACTCCAGTGGCCTCCGCCTCCTATTAGCATAAGATTTCTTCCGGCTCTGAGGTGTCCTCATCCACTCCTGGATGACCTAGACCTTCTCTGTCGTGGCCTGGACCATCTCTGGTCCCACAAGTACTGACTCCCCAGGGTCTGTCCAGCACACAGGTGATTTGCTAGGTCGGCCATACAACGCCTCGTATGGTTCCATCCCGATGGTGGAGTGGTAGCTGTTGTTGTACGCAAACTCCACCAAGGTTAGGTGGCCCTCCCATCTGTGACCAAAGTCGAGGACACATGCGCGGAGCATGTCCTCGATAGTCTGAATGGTCCTCTCCGTCTGACCATCCATCTGAGGGTGAAAGGCGGTGCTCAAACGTAGCTGCGTCCCGAACGCCTCCTGCAACCCCTTCCAAATCCGAGAAGTAAAGCGAGCATCTCGATCAGAGACGATAGATTATGGAATACCATGAAGCCATACAATCTCCTGAATGTAGAGGCGTCCCAAGCTCTCCACTGAGCCCTGCTCTCTAATGGGTATGAAGTGAGACGACTTGGTGAGTCGGTCAAAAATCACCCAAATGGAGTCGTGACCTCTGGAAGTGCATGGAAGTCCAGTCACGAAGTCCATAGATATTCCGTCCCACTTCTACTCCGGGACCTCCAAGGGCTGTACCAATCCTGCTGGTACCTGGTGCTCTACCTTCACCTGCTGGCAGGTGAGGCATCAAGAAATGAACTCTTCCAAAACCTTCTTCATGCCCGGCCACCAGTGCTGTCGTCTGAGATCCTGGTACATCTTCGCCACTCCAGGATGTACCGCTAAAGGGGAAGTGTGAAACTCTCTCATCACCTCCTCCTGTAAAGAAACTGGTACCAAGGTATGTCCTCTGAAAAGGACTTCATGCTCTCCTCCTAAAGAGAATCCATCAAGTGCATGTCCTGAGGATATCTGTGCACGCCGCGTCTCACAGTCGGCATCCCCATGATGTGTCTCTCTGACCCGCTGCAGTAGTGGAGGAGTGACTGTGAGTTACTAAAGAAAGGCTTCTCCATCTCTATCCACGAAGGATATCTGCAAAGCGGCTAGCTGCTCTGTCGCCTCCCCAAGTAGCTGAATGCCCGTCCTCCTACTGAGAGCATCGGCTAATACATTCCCCTTTACAGGAGTATAGACTATCTCAAAGTCATATTCCTGGAGGAACTCGATCCATCGCCACTGTCTCAGGTTCAGGTCCTTCTGTGAGAAGATGAACCTGTGACTCTGATGGTCAGAATAGACTGAAAAGCGCTCACCCATTAGGTAGTGTCGCCACATCTTCAGAGCGAAGACCACTACTGCTAACTCCAGGTCATGGGTAGCGTAGTTCTGCTCATTCTGCCTCAACTGACGTGATCCATAGGCGATCATGGCCCACTCCTGCATCAGGACACATCCGAGTCTAGTCCCTGATGCATCGCAGTAAACTATGTACCCGAATCCCTCCTCCGGTAGCCTCAAGATAGGCGTGCTGGTCAATCTCTGTCTCAGCTCCTGGAAGCTCTGCTGACATCTGTCTGACCACACAAAGGGTTTCCCCTTCTTCGTCAAAGCTGAGAGTGCTGCCGCAACTATAGAGAAGTCTGGAACAAATCTCCGGTAGTACCCAGCTAGACCCAAGAAACTCCACACCTCCGTCACGCTCCTGGGTGGATCCCAAGCTAGAACTGCCTCGATCTTCGCAGGATCCACTAAAACTCCCACCTCAGAGATGACGTGTCCCAAGAAGTGGAGCCCACATATCCAGAACTGACACTTAGAGAGCTTACCATAAAGCTGGTGCTCTCGGAGTGTGTCCAGTATGACCCGCAAGTGGTAGGCGTGCTCCTCCTCGGTGGTTGAGTATATCAAAATGTCGTTAATGAAGACCATGAAAAATCGATCGAGGTATGGCTGAAAGATCTTGTTCATGAGGCCTATGAACACTACTGGAGCATTGGTTACGCCGAATGGTATAACCAAGAACTCATAGTGGCCATATCGACATCTAAAGGCCGTCTTCTGCACGTCCTTGTCCCGAACACTGAGCTGATGATAGCCTGACCTGAGGTCTATCTTTGAGAACCACCTTGCTCCCTTGAGCTAATCAAAGATGTAATCAATCCTCAGTAGAAGATATTTGTTCCCCAAGGTCACCTGGTTCAGGCGATGATAGTCGACACAAAGTCGTAAGCTCCCGTCCGCCTTCTTGGTGAATAATATTGGGGAAGCCCAGGGTGAAACACTGGGTTGGATGAATCCCTTGCCCTGCAGTCCTCCAACTATACCCGTAGCTCTCATAGCTCAGCGGGGGCCATCTGATATGATGGGGTGGATATCGAGGCTATCCCGGGGTACATATCAATATAAAAGTCTACCTCTCTTCAAGGAGGTAGTCCTGGAACGTCGTCAGGAAAAACATCTGCATACTGATCCACCACTGCAGGAAAACCAGGACTTCGCACGTCAACTGCTCCTAGGATGAGGCTAGCCAACTGATGAGTGATGGGCTGTCCTCTCCTCTGCGAGAGTCCATCATGTGCTGTGAAGGCTCCCTTCTCGCTGGTGAAGGTGGACCTACTCCCGTCGGTGCGTACACACCACACCTTGCGCCTAATGCATTCAATCTGAGCATGGACTGTAGATAACCAATCCATGACCATGATGACATCGTAAGGCCTCAACGCTGCTACAAGAAGATCCCAGCTGAAGCTCTCTCCTCCTAGAGTAAGCTCACACTGCCGGTACCAGTGCGTAATCATCGAGTCTGCTCTCGTAGGAGTCTCTAGCCGTAAGGATCGAGCCAACGGCTCCATCGGAATCTCCGAGCTCTGAAAAAGGATAGTGGCTATGAAATAATGACTCGCTCCTGTGTCTATAAGAACTGAAACAAGGGTGGAATAGACACAGATAGTACCTCAAATCATCTCTAGCGCGCCGTGGTCATAGGCCTCCACTGCCTAAAGCTATGCCTGTCTCTGCCCACCAGCTCCCTGGGGTCGGGGTGGACCTCTTGGTGGTGGTGGTGGTAGAGCCTCAAAGCATCGCCCACCACCTGCTGCTCGTCCAGCTCCTCTTCCTCGTCCGACTACTCCCTGCGGACCTCCACGGTCGACCCTATGCCTCTTCCGGGGTGGTCCCTCAACCGTCTGCTGCTCCTCCGCACGGTGGTTCGGGCAGTCACGAGCCATGTGGCCCTGCCCGCTGCATGCGTAGCACTGTTTGCCTCTCGAAAGACTGGCTCTGTGCTGTGTGCCCCGCACCTCTGAGCCAGTGTCCTAAGGTCTTCCTCCTGAGGGTCTGGTCCACCTGGACCCATGTGTCATCCATTGACTGCCAGCTGCAGAAGACTCTGCTACGTGTCACCCTATGGTAGGTCTCACCGCTGGTGTAGACTCAGCATGAAAGCTCTCAATGAGAAGGGCTCGCTCCAGTACCCCTACCTATGTCGGAATGCTGAGAGAGATCAGCAATGCACTAATATCATGCCTTAATCCCTGGTCGAAGTTCCGGGCCCGGAAGAATGGGTCCCATAACATGTCCGTCGAATAGCGCTAGAGGTCGGTAAATCTCGCCGAGTACTGGGCGACCGACAAGCTGCCCTGCCGCAGTTGTAGAAGCTCCTGGATGCGCACCACACGGAGGATGGATGGGACGAAATCCGAGCGGAAGAGGCTCTCAAAGTCCATCCAGAGGAGTGATGCCTCATCGTGCACATGGAGCATCAAGCTCCACCATCTTCCTGCTACCGCGTGCAGGAGACTCGCTAAAAGGATCACCATGAGGTCTACTGGTGTCCCTACCAAACGCAAAACCTATACAACTGCCTCCAGCCAATCCTCGGCTGCCTGAGGGTCCGTCTCCCCGCGGAACCTGTGCGTTCACTGACACGGAAACTCGTGCAGTGCACTAAGGTGACGTGCACTGTCAGCGGTTGGGGCTGGTAGCATCGATGGCTCGACGGGTAGAGGTTCCGTCGGTGCCTCTACTGTCAAAGGGCCCTGTACCGAGGCCTCGTCACTCGGTGGGCTGTCATCCCGCACAATGCTCATAACCCTAGATGGCTACCATCGTGGGGCCATCCTGAAAAGAAACAGGTGCTCCATGGTTAATACAGTATACCTGGTGAGCTGACACAAAGTAATCACAAAGAAAACTTGAATCACACATGCAATCAATGTTTTCGTGCACTAAGTCGGAAATCAGAAGTCAGGGTCCTGGTGTACGGATACGTCGGCCACCGCACCAATACTAGACTCCCTGGACTGATAACCACACTCAATACCCTTAGCACTATTGCTTCATAGAAAGGGAATATCAGAGTTATAAGTTTTGCGGTAGAACCGACTCCTTTGATACCAATTTGTCACGACCCGTCCTCGGGGCCCGTGCCGTGACTACCCCAAGCCCGCCTTCCATAGGCCAGGGGCTGGTGACTTGCACCAAGGAATAATTCCCGATAAAAAGGCAAGGCATTTCCTTTGTAAAGTAAACAAACACCACAGAGCAAGAAAGAAGAAGTAAACACTAAGTAAAACTGGGTACAATAGTAAGTGTGGAAAAGTAAGTGGGCCAGAATAAAAACCCAAACTGAAAGTAAAGTACAACTGAAAAAGGGAGTACATCAACTGAAAAGTAAAGCAGCAACGTCGAGCCGTCCACTGGTAGTCCCACCTGAAGGGTGGGTACAAATATCCACCTCAGCTCCTCGGGACCAGTTGTCCGCTCCGTGTACGCCCCACCCAGTGGTCCACCTCCAGGTACCAACTGCTCCACTAGCCTCTACCACGATCAGCGCTGTCCGTCGTCTACATCCAACACAACGTAGTGTGGGTATAGCCTGTGCAGGGGTGATTATACTCTACTCAGTAGGGACCCCGAGACCCCCGAAGGTCTCCCAGAATCCAAAAAGGATTATCCACAAAGGAAAGATACAATCATGAAGTAACATCCGACACTACTTAGGTATATGACCACACATATACCTAAGTCATCAATTCCAGTTTGGCTCTAACATCCGAGCCCAAGTTCAATCACGTCCAAACAGGATAGCACAACACAATCAACATAGGATAGCAAGTCAATCATATCGAAGATAATGATTGAAAGTCAAGAATCAGCTCACACAGGTATATTTTTTTGTAAGATAATAGAGATGATTAGATGTAGCCACCGATTCATCTAAGCCATCGGACCCACACATGATCGTTAGGTACTAACCCCCACAATGACCCACAAAGGATTGATAGGTACTAACCCCCGCAATGAACCACAAAGGATCGATAGGTACTAACCCCCACAATGACCCACACTGGATCTGACCCACACAGGATCGGTAGGCGCTGACCCACACAAGACCGCTGAGCGCTGAACCACACAGGATCTGACCCATACATGATCAGTAGCACTGATCCACCTAGGATCGCTGAGTGCTGTAGTCGTCGCCATCGAATCCACAGAGGATTACTGTACTGTCTTCATCGTCGTTGCAATCACATCCAGCTCTAGGGTTCCCGCACACAGCAAGCTCGTTCGGGAGGGTCTGCTCCATGAGCCGAGGGGCTGATACATCAACTGACATGAAGTCTGGAGTTGATGTATCCAAAAGTTCCATATCGTCAACAAGAACTCAACGTCACAGACAACGCATCAATAGGACGCCCGGTCTGAGAGTTATTGGCCTTTTCGTCCCAGGGGCCCGGTTGTTTTTTAAGTCAAAACCAACCTGACCATACTCCATAGGCATCCAAACCTCAAGCAGAGTAAGACAAAAGGTCCGTCTCACTAAGAGTAATCCAACAAAGTCGACGACACGTCAATCGGACGTCCAGAACTCAAGTTATAAGTGTTTCCGCTCTAAGGGCCCGGTTGGTTTCGTGTTTGAACCAACCAGGCTGAACCCAAAGTTCTCCAAAACCTTGAGTGTAATGTACCGAAATGACCGTCTCGATCCAAGGATCGCATCCCAGCTGATAGTATGTCGATCGGAGGTCCATAGCCCATGTTATGGGTAAAAGACCGGAAGAGGTCCGAAAATGGGGGTTTCAGGCCCAGACCGACCCGGCCCAAGACCCCCTGGGTCGGCCCGAACCGGGTCAACCCGAACCGGGTTCGGGTCCAGCCCGCTTGGGCTCAGCCCGACCCAGCTGGCGCGACCCTGCCTGGATGGCGCGGCGCGGCCCGACTGGTGCGGCACGGCCCGACCCGGCGTGCTGGCGCGGTCCGTTGGCCAGCTCGGTGTGACCGAGCTGGGCGGACAAGGGTGGGGGGGCTGCCCCCCTGTTTAATTAAACGCGGCCCCCACGTGGAGGGGGGGGGGGTGATCCTTTCTTCCAGTCGGGGGTTACGAACCCCCAGTTTCTCGCCTGACCTGTTGGCCCACTCTGGCCAGCCGGCTGCTGCCGCCACGGGACTGGCGCAGTCCCGTCCCCCAGCTCCGACACCGGCGGCCGAAAGCCGGCCGCCGCTCCCTGCTCCGCCGTGGCCTAAGGCCGCGGCCTTGGTCCGACCGGCGCGGCGCGAAGGCGCCACACCCCTCCGCCACGGCCCTGCTCCGGCCGTGGTGTTTTCGTGATTCTCTGGCGCGGCGCGATGGTGCCATGACCTTGTTCGACTTCAACGGCACGACGTGGTGGCGCCGCGCATCCTTGCCGCATGATCCCTCGCGGTGCGACGGAACCGCGACATATCTGTTCCAAACCACAACAATTTCAACAAAACAATTAAGGGATGAGGGTCCACCATGTTTGTGTGGTACGGCCCCCTCCTGTTAATCGATAGAAATCGGCTAAGTTTATGAAGAACGCTCGAATATTCATGAACATATATTCAAACCCCTACCTCGAGCGTAGTTGAACAAAGGCTCATCGCGGAATTGAACGTCGCGGAAGAAGGAATCGCGGAAGGAGAGGGTTGTTGGCGTCGTGGTTCATGGAGTCACGTCGTCGATCTCCGAGGAAGGTGTCTCTCACCGTCGCCCGTCATCGGAGGTCGGCATTCTTCGTCAATGGCGGTGCGTTCTTCGCGTTCTTCGACGAAGAAGAAGAACTTCAAGCCTTAGAGCTTTTTCCCCCAATCCTCTCACAACCCAACAACTCTAATAAATTAAGTGTTTGTATTATTTTATTTTTCATGCCAAGCGTTTTGAAATTCAAAATTTAATCAATCAATTAATTGAATTAAAAGAGAAGATTAAACCACCCAATTAAAGAGGCGTTTAATAAATAGTTAAACGCAAGAGTTGAATTTCATTAATTGGGGGGTGAGGGTGCGTTACCAAATTAAAGGGGTGTTTGAGGAAGTTGAAAAGGTGGGGATCGTGTGGGCCCCTCCTCACAAATATCCTACCTAGTGGAGTAGGATATAGTGGGTCCCACTCCAACCACTTAGCTAAGGTTAAACAACTTTAAATAAAATAAAATTGGTTTCACCATTTTGTTTTATTCTTTTACTTAACCCAAAATTTTAATAACCACACCCAAGTAAACGCAACTCCAGAAAAGGTGTTGCTAAGCAATTACCAGTGCTGCAATTCCATCGGTGCCCTCAGAATTTGATTCTAAGCACCGGTTCAAAAGTTAGGAAAACCCGCTCGTTCGTTCACTGAACATACCCGAGCTAAACTTCGGAAAATGATTTCGGGAACACCGGGCCTCGGAATTAGGTGCCGTTAGAAATTCCATTCTTGTTAAATACCAAAGAAAATTAGGGAAAAAAATTTCCCTTGAATTTTACGGGTCTTTACAATCTATATGATATATCACATTTTGGATGACCTTCAAATTGAATTCCATCATAGAGAGGACGGACAACATAGATTAATGGTAGGGAGTATTCTAACAACATATTAAATTGGGAAGACCCTTAGGACGGATAGTGTAAAGGGGATGACCTAAATGAAATTTCATCTTCCAGATGCATGGATGATACTCACAACTTACAACATAAATGGAGTTCCCATTATGGATATTGATATCACCTTGGTGAAGATCTTCATGGTGAACAAACTATAGAAAAAATCTATACAAGTAAATATTAATATTATGGGGAGGAACATCATAACTAAAACTAATTATACTATTAGATTATGAGTCATTAGAATATTTTTCATCCATTAAAATATTTTTAGATAAAAAAAAACAACATCTTTAGGTATAAAAAGAATATGTACACACTCCATTAGTTTGGGCTACCTCTGATAAGATTAATTTTTTAGATATTCTTCATTAGTGATATGGACTATTCTATTGTGCACAATAAAATTTATATATTAGAGTTTTATTAGGTTAATTACATGTTCCCATACAAATATTTAAATGGTATTCCAAATAATGAGTTTGAATATGGGTATGCTCATTGGTTTCCTTAATAGTATTAAAATTAAATTCAGTTTACATAAGGGGAGAAATAATTACTTCCTTCTCCTGAGAGATTATCAGAACATGTTAATATGTCCTTAAGGATTTTTCATTAATATGAGATGACACTAAATTGGTTGAAATAATGCGTTATTCCTATCATATTTTTAAGATAATATTTTATTAATCAAGTTTTTCATTTTTCATGGGGATGTAAAATAGATCATCCAAAATTGTAAAATTAATGTTTGAATTCTCATAACTTTCTTCTAATGTATAATAAGAACATATATTTGAGGATGATAGAATACACATCCTCCCCTATTGTAAAAAATTATATTCTTATGACAATATCCCACTTCCACCACTAGGATATTCTGAATTTTTTTATAATATACAAAGGGATATAGGTCAACCCATCACCCGAATGGACTGAAGGCCTTCTTTTTTATTTTATTATGGATAATACCCCCTTTTATATTTTAACTCTATAATGGGAATAAGAATATGAAACTATTTATTGCTAGGATAGGGAATATATGCCTATCCACTAGTTTTGATTAGGATATGACACTAGTATTGATATATGGGGATAAAAATGTTCAACTACCTCTTGGTTGAAACTGATATATACGAACAATCTTCCTATGATGTTTCTAGATTATTATACAAATATTTTTAGCATGAATAGGAACATGTTCCTTCTAACTAGTTGAACCCAATGTATGGTAGTGGAATTAATTAGGGTAATTTAGGATATGGACTAACTCCCAATGGTTTGGATATTATTATTCTTTATGAACTATAGTATATGATTATGTTTATGAAACTAGATCCTTTATTTCTTATGTAGAATCCTTAATAGGATATTGAGTGGTTGATGTTCTATAGTGTTGATGGTTGTAGTTGGTAGGAGCTTTCCTAGGTGGCTCCATATCTAGGTTGTGGTTTATATTGACCTCCTGATAAGAATACCAATGATTATGGTGGTGATTGTTTCATGACACTAGTGAGAGACTCTCAAAGAATTTCATTATGGATACAGGTATTGGAAACTTATTTTTCACCATCTATAATTGGGGGAAATACTTTTATAGATTCCTATTAAATATGGATTCATTATTGACCACTATATTTATGGTATTATGGTTCTAGTGTTAATTTTACAACCACACATTGATTACTTGATTCTTGTGATACATCATTGTTGATAGTACCTTCATGTATGATAAGGTCATAGCATCAATAGTAGATGAGACTTATTTATGTTTCTGTGGTGATATACTAAAATATTTTTAAAGGGTTCCTAATTAAGTTCAATGAAGAATAAAAAATATAATTATGAAAATCCATTAATGTTGTATCACAAGTTTTAAAGATGTCTGACCAATCACATTCATAGTTTAAGGATTCACATTGTGCTATATTTTTATATATGAGAATATCATAACAACCATTTATGATAATATGGAATTGTTGAAAGATTAATATAGGGTTACAAATTTTTTTGGTCAGTTTCTGATCACAATGTTCTTATCAAAATGGAAACACCCAACACCCCCACATCTATGATAGTTTTGTTTGAACATCGATACAATTCTGCTTTCCAAAGGTAGAAATTCACCGAGGTAGTTTATTAGAGATGATATTTATTTCATTTTTGTTGAGATAGTAGGAGGTTATTTTAATTGGAAATTTTATTTGGGTACCTTTATTAATCATAGGATCTATAATAGATATAAGACTTAGTTTGAGAAACATTAGCATATTTCAATTGGAAATAGGTTACCCATGTTCCATTGTTGAGCCAAAAATATGTATATACATTAACATGTGTATATATTATATGTTCTTCATTAGTAGGAACATCTACATATATCCTAGGTTTTATATTTATGGTACAAACTATATTCCTTATTAGTTCTCCATCCTGGTTTTTCAATCATCAATTATAAATTTTTAGGGGCTATGATTTAAATCCTCATAGTTGGGAACTATAGAATTTATTACCATCCTCAAAAGAGGTGTATATTTATAGTGTTAAGAATAAGATAATAACAAGGGATTACTATGTATATTTTTAATTATAATCAAAATAAATATCTTATAGTGACCCTTTACAAGACATTTCATTCCTTTTATGTTCAAGTGTCATGGTCCAATCCTTGCATTTTAATGTCATCTATTAATGAAATGTTGGGAAATGATCCTAGAAATAGTTGTTGTGTTACTTATGGGACAAGGAACCTTTCTTGTTACCCTAATAAATAATATGGATCAGTGAGTTTAAGTTGTTTTTTCAATGAATATGGCCACATAACGGTGGTTCTTACAGATAATTTGGCCAAGATATGGAAATAAGACATGGTTTGGAGGGAATATGTCATTCCATGCTAGTGAATGATTTCATAAAGGATTTTATTAAAAATATATCATAATATAAAGTATCCTAATAGAATATTTTTCTAGTGAAAATAATGTTTGGGTTCTCAATAACATTCCTAGGTAAGGGAAGGACATAAATGATATATTATTGAATATAAAACCATGATAATGAAAATGGGAGACATTGTTGAGTTTTAGAAAATGTGAGGAATAAAAAATATCTTTTATAAATAGGAATAAAAAACCATGTAGTTGTATTTTCATAGTTTAAATCTATGTAGTAGGTCTATTACATACAATTTAGTCTCATGAGGTAAGGATGCTATTGCAAAAATTTACATCATGTGACTAGGTCATTGTCCAAGCAGTTAAACATCATTTTGTGGGTATTTATGAATCGTTAAAGGTTAATCAATATAGTATTGAGTATTTCATAAACATATGTGAATTCATATTATGGTATATTTGGATCTTAAATCTAGGAACATGATAAATGAGGCATTTTATTTTTTTAAAATGGAATGATCAAATTAGGCCTAAAACCCCACATATGTGATTCTCTATTTGATAAAAAATATATAATCGATGATTTAGAAAACTATTTAATGGAGATCAATTATTTTTTGTGGTTATTATAAAAGAATTGGAATAATATAAGAGATATGAATGGGGTATACACCTAATGAGGTTTCCCAATTACGAGTAATCCTAGTTGATTGGTGGAATCATAGATGGGAACCATCATGGTTCTTAAACCCAGAGGGGAATCTCATCCCCCCATATTCATTGTTGGGTCGGAGAAAAACGGGAAGGATGGAAAGAGGGGGGGGGGTGAATTGCCTTTTAAAAAATGATTAACAAATTAAAATCAAAGTTAAAGTGCAGCGGAAATAAAGAGGCAAGACACAAGAATTGATAATGGAGTTCGGCCAAAAACCCGGCCTACGTCTCCGCTCCCAACTCAACCGTTGAGAGATTCTACCGCTTGCTTTTCAATGGTTTTAGCAAGAAACCCACTAGGATTTGAGGTAGCACTAGAACCTATTACAGCTTGCTTTTGGTGGTTAAGCAAGAACCCACTTGCTTTTGGTGGTTGAGCAAGAACCCACTATCCTTCTTACAGGTGAAGGATAGCTCACCTATGACACAAGCCTTTTAAAAGGAAAGGCTTGAAGAAACCTCTTCACACCTTAGTGGTGATGTGAAACCCAAAAGAAAGAGGGATGAGAAAAGGTGTTGGGGTTTGTAGGCACAAACCCAAATTTAAAGCTCAAAAAGATAAATACAATAAAACCCGTAATTGGAGAAGCCTTGGGCGCCTTTGATTGATAGGAGAGTTTGAAGGCCGCTTCCAAGCTTCTTTGGTGGTGCTCTTGGATGTGGAATTGGATGGAGCACTTGGGGTTCCTTGAAGGAAGTCCGCCGGAGGTACGCCAAATGATGGAAAATGTGTCCGTTGGCTTGGTATATGATCCGGTAGTTGTCCGTGGCTTCCTTGGCCTTTATTTATAGGCATGGAACCCTTGGGGAGTCTTCGGAGCCGTTGTAAAGGGCCTCGGAGCCGTTGGAGGCCAAAAGAGGGTTGACTGGTCAAAGCCAACGGCTAGTTTGACTGGGCTACCGGCTGGCCGGTGCAGGGCCACCGGCTGGCCGGTGCCTTGGCAGAGGAGAAGAATTTGGTCCAGGCTCCATCGGCTGACCGGTGGAGGAGCCACCGGCTGGCCGGTGGGGAGACAGTAGCTCACACTATTCATCTGGGTGCCACCGGCTGGCCGGTGATAGAGCCACCGGCTGACCGGTGGAACCTGGCAGTGGGCAATGCCTCTGCCAGGTCCACCGGCCGGCCGGTGCTATCACACCGGTTGGCCGGTGGACTGCAATTCAGTCCATTTTTGCCAGCTTTCTTGGGCCAATCCTTTGGCAATCTTTTGTCTATCATCCACAACACTTAAAAAAAATGTTAGACAAAAAATAAGGTGATTGTGATCATGAAAATCAAACAACGAGGGGAACGAGAGGTACAACAATCTCCCCCTATTTTGATGATCACAATCACCAAAACAATTAAAGTAAAAACACATAAAAGAAAGACATGCTTAAAGGATAAGGAAAGTAAATGCTAAGCATGATTAAAAGGATTCTCCCCCAATCAATCAAGAAATTTCTCCCCCTTTGTGATTATCAAAATAGCGTGGGGCATAAAAATTTGATTGAGGGAAATGAATTGAAAAACAAGAAAGAGATTGTAAATCAATTGAAATTTTTGAAATTTGAATTGAAAGTTTTGAATCAAAAATTTTGAAATGAAAAATTGAATTGAAAGTTTTGAATGAAAAATTGAATAACAGTTTGAAATGAAAATTTAATAGAAAATTTTGAATTGAAAAAAATTTGATACCAAGTGTTGAAATTGAAAGTTTGAATCTAAGACAAGGGTTTGAAAATACTACCCCTAAATAAAAACAATGAATCACCGGGGAAAGGAAATAAATTTTGGCCCGGAGAGACTCGCAAGAAGGGATTTTTCAATCCATACTTGTCTCATGGCGGGTCTTCTCCTATAGAACTCATCGGAATAGAAAATAGATTTGGGTTGACCGTACCGGGAATTTTTGCAATCACACTCATAAATGAGGTGCCCGGTTTTCTTACATTAATTACAAAATTTAAAACTAGAGCTCCCCCTTACAAAAACAGTGGGTGCATGGGAGGAGGAAGCTATATTGGTGTAGCCAAGTCCATTGGTGGTTCTAGATACTCGTTGAGAACCTAAGAGTTTGGACAAATTTTGTTCACCTTGAGTGAACTTGGCTAGGGATTCTCTAAGGTCCTTGATGGTTGATTCCAAAGAATCAACATTTGGGAAATTTTGGATTTTTAGGGAGAGTTCCTCCTTCTCTTTGAGAAGTTGTTTTTTTTCGGAGGAAAGTTTTTTGAAATTCTTTTTCAAAGAAACAAATTTAGAAGAAAGTTCATGAAAACCTTTTTCTAGTTGGTCTCTAGCGTGTGAGAGTTCTTCATAAGATAGATGATTAAATGAATTAGAAGAACTAGAGGAGGAAGAGGAAGAAGAGTCGGAAGATGATACCTCATGTTTTGCCATTAGGCATTTTTTACCTTGGTCGCTCGAGGAGAAGGAGGAGAAGGAGGAGCTATCACTCCAAGATGCCTTTGAAGCCTTCTTCTTCTTCTTCTTGGCCCTTTTCTTGTGAGGTGGGCAAACGGGCTTGATCTTTTCGTCGGGTTCTTGCTTTTGAGCGGGTTCTAGCTTTTGAGCGGGTTCTTGCTTTTGAGCCATGCTAGTACCTTCATAGGTTAGTTCTAAAAATTTCCAAATATCATAAGAGGTAGTGCAAGAAGAAATACAATTAAATATATTACGGTCTAAGCCACAATGAAGAGCATTCATGGCTTTGCCATCAAGCTCGAAATTTGCAATGTCGGCGGGGGTCCATTTAGACTCATCGGGAGAAGAGAGCGTAAAACCATGCATAACAATTCTAAAAATAGGATAGCTAATGCTTTTAAGAAAAGTTGACATGCGGGTTTTCCAAAAAGTATAATCGGCTCCATCAAAGAATGGAGCACGATCCAAAGAATGTCCTTCGGGGGATTGAGAGGAAGAAGCGGTAGAAGCCATCAAAAAATAGGATCTTTAATTTGAAACCGGTTAAGGAATTATTCAAATTACTCCTTTGATACCAATTTTTGGGTCGGAGAAAAACGGGAAGGATGGCAAGAGGGGGGGGGGTGAATTGCCTTTTAAAAAATGATTAACAAATTAAAATCAAAGTTAAAGTGCAGAGGAAATAAAGAGGCAAGACACAAGAATTGATAACGGAGTTCGGCCAAAAACCTGGCCTACGTCTCCGCTCCCAACTCAACCGTTGAGAGATTCTACCGCTTGCTTTTCAATGGTTTTAGCAAGAAACCCACTAGGATTTGAGGTAGCACTAGAACCTATTACAGCTTTCTTTTGGTGGTTAAGCAAGAACCCACTTGCTTTTGGTGGTTGAGCAAGAACCCACTATCCTTCTTACAGGTGAAGGATAGCTCACCTATGACACAAGCCTTTTAAAAGGAAAGGCTTGAAGAAACATCTTCACACCTTAGTGGTGATGTGAAACCCAAAAGAAAGAGGGATGAGAAAAGGTGTTGGGGTTTGTAGTCACAAACCCAAATTTAAAGCTCAAAAAGATAAATACAATAAAACCCGTAATTGGAGAAGCCTTGGGCGCCTTTGATTGATAGGAGAGTTTGAAGGCCGCTTCCAAGCTTCTTTGGTGGTGCTCTTGGATGTGGAATTGGATGGAGCACTTGGGGTTCCTTGAAGGAAGTCCGCCGGAGGTATGCCAAATGATGGAAAATGTGTCCGTTGGCTTGGTATATGATCCGGTAATTGTCCGTGGCTTCCTTGGCCTTTATTTATAGGCATGGAACCCTTGGGGAGTCTTCGGAGCCGTTGTAAAGGGCCTCGGAGCCGTTGGAGGCCAAAAGAGGGTTGACTGGTCAAAGCCAACGGCTAGTTTGACTGGGCTACCGGCTGGCCGGTGCAGGGCCACCGGCTGGCCGGTGCCTTGGCAGAGGAGAAGAATTTGGTCCAGGCTCCACCGGCTGACCGGTGGAGGAGCCACCGGCTGGCCGGTGGGGAGACAGTAGCTCACACTATTCATCTGGGTGCCATCGGCTGGCCGGTGACAGAGCCACCGGCTGACCGGTGGAACCTGGCAGTGGGCAATGCCTCTGCCAGGTCCACCGGCTGGCCGGTGCTATCACACCGGTTGGCCGGTGGACTGCAATTCAGTCCATTTTTGCCAGCTTTCTTGGGCCAATCCTTTGGCAATCTTTTGCCTATCATCCACAACACTTAAAAACAATGTTAGACAAAAAATAAGGTGATTGTGATCATGAAAATCAAACAACGAGGGGAACGAGAGGTACAACATTCATAACTATTAGTATTTTATGATTGGGTACATTGATAGGAATATAGTATCCTATATGAGAGAATATGGGATTAATCTAAGAGGTATGTACTTAAGTGATTATGTTAGGGTGGGGTACGTAGTTTGGAGTATGGTATCATGTTAGAAATCAATAATTGGTCCAAGAAAGACTACTCTTGTATCTTACAAATATGGTCCTTTATTATCAAGAGAATCTATTATTTTAATTCTCACATGGATTATACATACCTGGGATTACAACATTATGAATTAATTTTTTAGGGGAATTACAGATTTATTATCTAAATGATATTGTGAATTCTATGATCACGTACATCTGGTGGTCTTGCGGAAGGTCAAAATTTGAATTTTCAAGTTTTTTCCTTTTAAAATGAAATATATATAGTTATTTTAGTTTATTGAATTGGACCTTGTAAATTAGGATGGAAAATAACTCTTAGAGGACCCATGGTAGGGGAAATACATATCACTTAGATGGTGGAGCCTGTATAAGAATTCTAAAAATATAAACTCTATGATAAGAAAATACATGAATGTTTCATCATAAAAGAATGTGAGGAGGTCATGACATATCATGTGAGATGATTTTCAAGATATTTCATTAATAAATCATCATGTGGCTATTTTGGGATTCCACCATTCACCCTTGATGGGTTCTCATATTACATAACCACATGAGGACCACATAGATGAGGTCATGCTAATGTCTCATGCTCAAATTTTTCATATAGATACATATTGTAGGATTATAAAAATAGGATATATCATGTGGTGATTATTTTTATTTGGAGTTATTTTTTCCTCTATATTTACCTATGATGTTTCTTGATACGGGAGATATCCAAGAGCTTACTATCTTTTCACACTTCGGCCTCTCATTCTGTCACCTTCTTCTGCCTCTAAGTGGAAACTAAGGTATTTATTATCAATTGGGGACATATATTTATGTAATCAGAAATATTACATCATAGGCTATGTGGAATATGTGAGCGTTCCTCATATTATAGAATCATCATGAATACCCATTAGATCACCATCAATATTCCATGTGAGTATAGGTTATTAACTGATTCTGTGAGATCACCATCTATGAGCTCCATGAGGTTAGGGTTTCATGTGATCATGTGTGATCATCATCTAGTATATTTAAGTAGTTATGATCCCTTATGATACCATGATCTTTCCATATCCTAGATTTCATGCCTAGTATGATACTTCTATAAAATAGTCATGTTTTATATATGATACATTTGAAATTTTCAAAAAATATCAGTAATTATTAAATGGTACATTCTGGAGCCACCATAATCTTTACATTTTATTGCATCATCAATGAATCAGGAATAAACTTATGTTTTTACCATGACAGAAAGCGTTCATTTTAATTTGGTGAATCATAAATAATGAATATTCTAATTTTTCATTAATGATATTATTCCATGCTTATAAGTGTTACATGAATACCACTAATAGGTGTAAATATCGATATTTATATTCTTCTCCAATTATTAAAAAATAAATATCAATTCATGAGATGAAAAATCTTTTCAAAATACTCTACATGATAATTAAGTAGTTTTTTAGAGAATGTGGTATAATGTGATTGAAATGTTTTAGTTGATCAGGTGTCACAAATATGTAAATGGTTTAAAACTCCTTAATAATTCAATAAATATACTCTCTAAATGTTATATACTAATTTATTTGATAAATTAATGTAATCACTACTCCTCCATTTTACATTATAAGTATTTAAAAATAAAAATACAAATTTAAAATAATAGATATATAAATTATAATGTTCATTAAAATGATGAATCTAAATAATTAACTAATAAACATTTTATAAATACAAATATATGTTATCCAATGATCTTAAAATTCAATTATTATTGATTTAAGTGGGTATAAAAGAGTGTTTTTAGAATTTAACACATAATGGAAGAACCACCATGCATAAAACCAACAGGTGGTTACAATAACTATGAAAAGGTTCACTCTAGAATAAAAACTTACATTGAAAAACATTCTATGATATGGTTTAACATCTATGTATATTTTTATTATGCACAAATTTCATTAATTTTAAGCTCCCCAAAAAATTTTGAACATCGCCAACTATAAAATAAAAGATACACTATGAAAATAATAGTCTATATGATTCATAAATTATATTTACCAATCCATTTTAATGATTAGGAAATTATTTAAATATCTAATATTTAAATATCCCATGATATTAACTCAACAAAAAAATTAATGGTATAATATTTTTACATGAATATTCTCCCAAATAATTTTCATATCAGTGTATTTATATTCAATTAAATTTAAATTCACGCTTTAAAAAACCCAAAATGTTCTGTTACCACTAAAAATAAAAAATGAAAATAAATATCCACATAATTGAAAACAAATATTGTAGTATATGTGATCAAAGTGGTGAATTTACTATATTAGTTTTTCAATTTGTCTTCGTTATATGATTCAAAATGAAAAACAATACCTTGTTCTTCAATGTATGAAAATATAAGGTTATACACTTATATTTATTTATGATCCATGAAATATAATTTAGCCTCTTGTTCATTCATAATTGCCTCCCTAAAATTAATCTAATCCAAAAAATTATAAACTTATGACTTGAATGAAAAATAAATCATCCAATTTCATGAATTGTTGTCCTAGATAAATTTTCTCAGTTTTTTATTATATCTATACTAATTCATCACACTAAAACAATAAGATATTATCCAACCATTAATTATATTACATTAAATATTTAAAATTTGGATGATCTTCTTCCCTATATAATTTCAAACTATTTAGTAATTTTGAAATAATTTATGAACATACTTTTACCAGGTTATAGATGTTAATATCCCACACTCTAGGCATTTTTTTAAGTTTACATATATAATAGCCTTGAAATTTACAACCCCAACTTATGTGGGAAAGTAAAATATAAATTCAATCATTAATGTCCTTATTTTGACCTACTTCTCAATCCTATTAGAATTGGTATTATAATATGATTTATAGTGTAGACAATAATGAACTTACTTCATAAAGTGGGTAATATACCGATGAATAATCATGTTCCTAGTACTAAATCATGGATCTATAAAGAACTATTTATCATTAAAATCTCCTTGTTTAACTAAAGGAAAACGATGTTTTAAAACTTAACCCATCTATTATCTTTATATAACATCCCCTCAATCATTATCAATCACCACATAGAGTTCTTCCCCAAAAACATATATGAGTGAATCAACCTTTTATGACTCATGGGTTTAAGAACTATATTTATTTTTTATCCTTATTAATTTAATATTGTGTTTCTTAAACCCAACAAACACATCATAGTTCATCCATATTATACATCTATATCTCTATGTATAATTTCATTTCCTTCTATCTATGCATGCTTTATTCCATTATAGTAATTTTTATCAAATAAACTAATGTGTTCATGAAATTAGTCAAAAATACAATACTAATAAATTATTTCTCATAGAAATTATATCTTGTTAGAATAAAATATATAACTTTTATATAAATATTATAATAAATAAAAAAATGTAAAATTTAAATTATAATATGATTACTTCACACAAAAGTAAAATGTTTTATTGAAAATCATCACGTTATACAAAATTCTAGAAAATTAATTTCTCTTTTAGGTGTATATTTTCATAATCTCAAGACATATTATTTTCATTATTCATTTTACCAATTAAAAAATAATAACAAAATTTAATAAAATAATTTATAAAATCACTATGAAAATATATTTAAAAATGAGATGATAGAAATAACCATAAAAAATCAAATGTAATGAAATAATTTTCACAACCCATACACATGATTGTTTCCTTTATCCATGACACCAATGATATAATAACTCATAGTTTATTCCATAATATTATTATCAAATTCACCAATTAAGGATAATTGAGAAAAAACTTTTAAGAAAATATTAATTCTAATATAATCTAAAAATAAACTAAAAATACATTATTATAATAAATTGGGTAGTTATAACTCTTTATAGGTTTATCTTTTATATCCATTACCTTAATTAATTTCTTTCCAAATATTTCCAATGACTAGCATGAATTTAATACCATTTTTTAATACCCATATAGACAACTGAATAAAATGATTGAATTAATTGAGTTCTATATGGTATAATGTTTGTTATTTGATTATATGAGGTTGTTGACTAGTGTCGAATAAAAACACACGACGATCATGGGATTCATTACCTTAATAGTAGAAAAATGATTTTATAATATAAATTGATAAACCAATTACAACCACTATTAAGTAAAATAATATACAATAAAATTTATATAAAATGTGTTATAAAATAATTAAAATAAAATATAAATACTCATATGAAATGTGGATAGTTATAATTCTATATAAAACATGCAATAAAACAAAAATGGATCATTCCTTAATGGAAAATATAATTGTATAACTCTAATCAATAATAAATCTATCCATTTTTTCTTTCAATGATGTTAACATCTATACGAACATAAATTTATATTTTTACATTTTGTTAAAACTTTTATCAATTTTTTTTTCATTCAACCACATGAAATATTTCACAGTAACATTTCACAATGTAATAACAATATGAAATATAGAAAACATGATTGAAATTAAAAAAATTTATACAAAAAAAATCACAAAAAAAAGAATCATCTCTAAAATACCACAACCATGAATTCCAAAATCATGGAGATGATTAACTAGTTAACCTACAATACAATCAAAACATACATAAATAAAAAAAGTATTATATATTTTAATGTGAAATATTCATAATTTTTTTTAAATTAGTAGAAAAAATACACAACCATGGATCATTTATCCAGTTCAAATATATCTATTATAACAATTTAAAAAAAATATTCAATCTATATTATTATAGTATACATTAATTTCTCATATCACTTGTAATGACATGAAATTTTATAAATAGAATTGACCTAAATTTTATTAAATGAATTGTTATATATTTTAGATATATAAAACACATGAAATTATTTGGTTTTATAATATTGTATTTAAAATACCATTAAGTATCATAACCATTGATAATATTGTCTTTTAATAGTGATCATATGATTAATATAAATACAGGGTTTTGACAAATCCAATTGACAAAAAATAGAATTGATGGCCTCAATAAGTAGGATCATACGTTTTGAAGCCCATTTATCATAGATTAAAAGAGATATATAATCACTAGGATTTATTCTTTACCAATCTTAAATGGAGTTCCAAAGACATAAGCACAAGAAAAACCATTTACTGGAGAAGTTCATTCTCATCGAGATCACAATCCAAACCATGTACATCAAACCACCCCATGAAAGTCTCACCATCATGAACTATAATCTTAGAGAATTTTTTGGTGTGTTAAAAAGATATGTATCAAGACCATAACAATATTAATATGTTTATTTTAAAAAATAATGAATATATTTTCATCTTATTATTTTCACTTTATAAATTATTTTGATTTTTATATAATAAAACAGAAATTTTATTTTTGGGTAATATTCAAATTCAATTAAGGAATTTATATTGATGAATTAATGGATTTTTAAAATAAAAAATATTTTTTTGAAATATTGTTATAAAATAATTTATATTAAATATAAATTATCATATAATTTTTATAAAGTCAATTTTAATTATTATAAGGTTTTGAAAACTATTATTATCAAAACAAAAACAACCATTTCTCAGTAAATGTCGATTATTATTTTAAATGAGAAAATTAACATATTTGGAATATTATTTATAATAAATGAATATTATTTTTTTAATCAAATCTTTTAAATTATCTAACGGTGAATATTTCATATTTTTTCTGAGATAGTCAAATTTTCATGTAAAAATTAAATACAGTATAAATATACGGTGTGCATTATGATATCATAATGAAGGAAAATGATGTAATAAATACCATAAATTTTATCCAAATCCAAATATATTTTTTACCTTTAAAATATTAATATTTTAAAATTATTTTATTTATTTTATAAATCCATTATGAATCCTCAAAAACAAAGAATATATTTTGAAGTTTTAAAATCATTTCTTTAAAGACATGACTCAATTATACATCACTAAGGGTATTATTTTAATAATTTTGGTCTTTTTTATTATAAAATAATTAAAACCATGCCATTTTCTAGAAAATATATGAAAAAACCATGATAGGGTTTGTAGTTTTGGTTATTTTATTATATAGAGTCCAAAACCTAAGTTTGAGAAATGATTATGAATACCCCACTCATTTACTATATAAACTCACCCAAGACCAAACTTATCTTTCCCCAAAAAGCTTTGATAAAATCCTTTTACTTACCTTCCATCTTTATAGTACTTTTAATGTCCCCTATGATCTCAAGAGTCTCCTCCCAATTTTTTGGAATCACCCTCTCAAAGTAAGGGATCCTCTTCTTCTCCTCTTTATTCAAGTATCCACTTTATCTTATGTCTTTGATATTCATTTTATGACTTTAGAATATGATCTTAAATATCTCCCTTAATATCCATATTATGTCTAAAATATGATATACCCCTTTAACTTTTATCAATCCCTCCCATGAACATTTATATGCCCCTGGTATGATGCCAAACTTTCACCGTGATTTTCCATGCCAAACAATTGAGTAGTGAATACTCATACCCATTTATTAGTAAGGGTGTTCACCTAAAATAACATATAATTTTTTGATTGGGGAACTCCATATATATATATTCCAAACTCATTTATCATGAAATTAAATGTTATGATAAATGAGTCAATGTTTTATGATCTATGTGAAACACTTACGCATGAGAATTAAATGAATGTGATGAGTACGCCTAGAATTATATAGATCTCCAATGCATTTGGTAATGTTTTAGTCTCATGAGACATCATGAAAGAGATTAGGTAGTGAACCTAATCTATTATATTACTTTTTTACATCATTATGTCTCTGTATATATCCTTTACCTATGTTTATGATTCATTGTTTTATGTTGTTTCCATATTTCCCATGGGGACTTTATTGTTAACATGATATATCATGCCTCATTGTTGATTTTTACAATTATAACTCCTTTTATACCCCATTAATATAGATATTGTATAATATTTATTACTTTCTTCATTTTATTCCATGTTTATTCCCTTACTAGGCTTTATATTCCACCCATTTATTAGGAATTTCCCTAGGTTATCACATACAATTTTATATATGAAGGAATATTATGATAATTTTAAAGAAGTATTCAATAATGGTGATGTATTCCCTATTATAAGTTTTTACATAATATACCTAATTCCCAAAGACACTAGAGTTATATATATTCCATGTTGCATTATATGCAATCTTATTTAATAAATCATAAATTATTATGTAACAAAGATAAGTTTTGTCATAGTTGGTTTCAAAGGAAAAGTTTAGTTATATCTATGATTAGGATTAGAAAACTCTATATAAAGACTTAGGGATAACAAAAGTAAAAGAAAACATCACAATATTTTGTTAAAGTATATTGTAAGTGGGTTATAAATAAAATAAAACCCTTTCTAGACACTCTAAGCAGATGTGGATTTGGAAAAGATGTACATAGGGGTAAAAACTGAAAACACCATGTTGAACTAGATTTGAATGAGAACTGGTGCATGACATCGTGCCTTTCTGTACACTTGGTTTGGAACTCCTGGAGTATATGTATTGGAAAATTTACAATCTCATTATGAAACATTAAATAGGTTAAAAAAATCCCATAAGAGTATATATTAGGAAATAGATGTCATTTATAAGTTAATAAATAAATAAGTTAATAAATAAATAAATAAATGTCATTTAACCATTATATAGGTTAATATGTTACTTAATAAATGTAATTTATATTTTATCCCTTTAAATTCACTGAATTCCCATTTATGTGTTTAATAGTTTAAAAATAATCATCCCTAATTTTCACTTAATTCTAGAGAATGGTCAGAAAAATTAGGAATATGGTAAACAACTAATGTGAAGGGAAATGTGATGACTGCCCAAATGAGATGCCCAACCTAATGAGAGAAAGAATAAAGTTTTTTATGATGATAATCTCTCAATTACATAGGATATGAATATAAACCTAGATAAAGTGTAGTGCCCAAATCTTCTTAAGAAATAAAAAGCTGAAATTAACACCTTTATGGGGCACATACCTACAACTTTCAATGGATTATCAAATCCCTTAATAAAAAACAACGGATCTAGTCAATTGAGAAGATCTTGTCCATACTTAAATGATCAATTCAATGGATGGTTTTTCATGATTTTTATCATGTAGAGGGAGAAACTGATCATTGGTTGACGTTGATCAAGAATATGAATACCAATGAAGATATTGAGATGAGGGGTGGAAGGAATTCTAAAAAATGTTTTTTGAAAAATATTTTCCACACACTCTATGACTTAAAATAGAAAGGTATTTCATTGACCTAAAGAATTTTTTTGATGAATCTATTAGGTTGTACGTGGTAAAATTCACAAAACTTGCATGATAGGCCTCATGATTTTTCATCAACCATAAAATTCAAGGTTAACCACTTATTTGGTGGGCTAAAACCTAGTATGTGAAAATCCATGGAGATCTATGAATTTGATGTCTATGAGAAAATTGTATGTTATTCCCTTAAAGTGGAAATGGATATTAGTGAATCTAAAGGCTATCATGGTGATAATAAGAGGAATGTAGAGATTAATTTTGGAAGTCCAATGGAGAAATATAATAGTGGTAAGAAATTTCAACACCCCACTTTTCAAAGGCGCGGAAAGAAACACCCTAAAAATTTCCTAAGGTGGATGAGGAAATTTTTTAGGTGAGGGAAGGAAGGAAACCTAGATAGTGATTGACGACTGAGGAACCTCACTAATGAAATGGAGGAAAGATATGTTATATTCAACCCTTAGTATATTTTTCATTGCTTCAACTTCAAGGAACCACGCCACTTTGCAAACCAATGCACTAAGACAGGGGTTTTTGGAGACAACCAATATTCTTTAAGGCATAAATGGTGAGATTTTTCCATCACAACCACTGTGGTGGATCCAAAAAAAGTAGTGATGGGTACTATGGTTATTCATTTCATAATAGTGAACATAATTTTTTATTATAGTTATATGAATTCTTTTATATCACCAAGTTTATTAGAATAACTCAAAGACCAACACAATGCATGGAAGTTTTGGTTTTTGTAAAAAAATGGTAAAATTATTACATCCTGAGTATATAAATCCTCTCCTATAAATTTTTTTGGGATGAAGATCCTAGAAAACCTTTTGATACCCACTTTATATAAATTTTATGAAATTATGGGTATGGATTGACTTTCCCTGTATTGAGAAAACAAAAATTTCAACAAGAAGGAAATCACTCTCTAGTTCATGAATCAACCCACAATTATATACAAGTGCAAGGAGGAGGATGAATCTTATATAGAAATAAAATATCAATAATAGATATTATTTCTATATGTTAAAGATTATATAGCTCAAATGATTGAGCCTAAGGGAAATATAATCCTTGAATATGATCCCATTGTGAGGAAATATACTAATGTGTTTCCATATAATTGTCTTCACTTCCTCCTAGCTGAAATATTGAATTTTCAATAGAGCTTATATGACTAGGGCGTTACCATTATCCACGACTCCATATAAAATAATTGTTGTAGAACATGATGAGTTGAAGGAAAAACTATATGAGAATTGAGATAAATGGTTCATACACCCATGTGCTTTACCTTGGGGTGTACCATTCCTCTTCATTTAGAATAAGGATGGATCAATTCACCTTTTCATAGATTATTGTGAGATAAACATGATCACGATAAAGAACAAGTATCCTCTACCATGGACTTATGGATTGTTTGACCATTTACATGGAGAAAAATAATTCTCCATGGTGTATATTCAGTCATGATATAATGAATTAAGGGTGATGAAGGAGGATATCCCCAAAAATACTTTATGAATAAGGTAAAAGTAGTATGAGTTCATAATAATTCCATTCAGAATCACTAATTTCCTATAAATCATCACGGACATGGTGAGTATAGTCTTTATATATTACCTTGATAAAATTGTGGTAGTATTTATAGATGATATTCTAGTATACCCCAAAATCAAGGAGGATCATAGGGAGAATTTAAGCATTATTCTAAAGGCCTTATAAAAAGAGAATATTTATGAAAAGTACATAAAATATGAGTTCTGTTTTAAGTAAGTATCATTATTGTAGTATATTATCAAAAACAATGTGATATATTTGGACCCTTTAATGATAAAAGAAATTTAATGATGGAAGAGGCCAACATCTGTGACATATATTCATAGTTTCCTTGTATTAGTTGGGAACTATTTTCTATTTGTGAGAAATTTCTCACGATTTTAAAACCTTTTTATAAAGACAACTTGAAATGTAGTCTATTTTTCTTGAAATGATGAATGCGATGAGAGATTAAATGAGGTGAAAAGATAGATTATCACTGCACATGTACTTACAATACCCACAAGTGGATAACTTTTCATGGTATTCAGTGATGTTTCAAAGAAGGGATTGGGTAGTGTGTTAATGCATAATGAAAAATTGATAGCCTATGCCTCAAGGCAATTGAAATTTCATGGAAAAAAACTTCCAAATGAATGATCTATAGTTTGATTCATTGATATCCACCTTGAAAATATTGTTAAAATATCAATTTAGGGAGAAGTGTGAAATATATACAGATCCCAAAATCCTCTTGTATATATTTGCATAGAAAGGGCTAAATATGTTCCAATAAAGCTAGTAAGATCTGATCAAGGTCTATGAATGCTCAATCCAATAACATCCTAGGAAAAAAAATAAAGTGGAAGATTCTCTATTTAGAATTGATTTAACAATTTATCAATGATGAGAATTGAGAAGGATCTGATCTTATTTAATTTGATAAGGATGGACATGGGAATCATAAATAGGGAAACCATCCATCTTTTCATAAATTATTTCTCAATCGTCTCTTCTGAAGAGGATAAGGGATGCTCAAATATATGATGTGGGAATTCAAAAGAATATGGAAGCTATAAGAAAATGAAAATATATAGAGTTCAATGTTAATGAAGAATGAGTTGTGAGATTTGGTCCATGACTATATGTACCATCAAATCCTGAGAAAAATAAGAAGATTTTGGATGATTCATATAGTTTTAATTTCTCTATCAATCCATTAATCAAAATTATGTATCAAGATCTCTGAGAGCACTATTTTTGGTACAATATGATGAAGTAAATTGTCAAATATACAACATTATGTATTGTTTGTCAGCAAGTGAAAGAAGAAAGGAAAAAATTTAAGGAGATAATGCTACCATTATCAAAGCCTACATGTAAATGGGATAACATCACCATGGGATTTATCACTGTTAATCAAATAAATCAAGAGGAAATATTGCTATATGTGTTTTGGTGGATCATATTACAAAAACTACTCACTTCATTGCAATTTGAGAAGACTTATAAATTGATAAACATGAAAGGATATGCATTAGAGAAGTGGTGTAAATTTATGGAACACTATAATAAATATTATCTTATAGAGAGACAATATTTAAAATCTTTGTTCTATATGATTATACAACATAATCTAAATAATGTTTTTAATGCCAACACATTTTATCACCCTCAAAATGATGGACAATCTGGACAAACTATTTAGATACTCAAGGACATTTTGAGAGCATGATCAATTTACTTCAAAGGAGGTTGGGATCGACATCTACCTCTAATCAAGTTATCATACAATAATAGTTTATACTCTAGCATAAAATGGAACCCTAGGAATCCCTTTAAATGAAGTGGTGTATAACACCTGCTTATTGGGAGGATAACTGGGAGCTCAAATTTCTAGGTCCTCAAATGATGGAAAATGTAAAGACCATTTAAAAACACATGAAGGCTAATCAGAGTTGATAAAAGGGCTATACTTACAATCATCGACAACACCTAGAGATTGGGGTTAGAGATGAGGTATTCCTACACATATCACCATAGAAGAAATTCATGAGATTTGGGAAGTGGAAATGTTTAGTCCACGATACATAGGTCCCTTTAAGATCCTTGATCATATCAAAGTGGTGGAATATTGACTTGAAATACCACTTGGACTATCTCAAGTTCATGATGTGTTGAATGTATCAATCTTGAGGAAGTACATAACAAACCTCTCAAATATACCCAATCTAGAGGTGAAACCATTGGATAATGATCATTCCTATGTGGTGAAACCAGTGAATATATTAGATCATAAAGACAAATTTTTATGAAAAAAGATAATTCACCTAATCAAACCGCTATGAAGAAACCACAAGTTTGAAAAATAAATGAGTTTACCAAAGGAAATGCTGAAAAATAATTACCCTCATCCATTTTAGTGTGTAAAATGAAAATTTTTAGGGGGATATGTATGAAGGGGGAATATTTTAACATCTCAAACTTTTATAAATAAAATTCCCCTTGAAATTTAATTAAATGAATTGTTATACACTATAAATATTGAAAAAACATGAACATATTTGGTTTTATCATATCATATTTAAAATTCCAATAATTATCATTATAATTGATAATATAGACGTTTTATAGTGATCATATGATTAGTTTAAATATAGGTTTTTGAAAAATCCAATTGAAAGAGAAAATGGAAGTGATGAACTCAAATAGTAGGATATTACCCTATGAATCCCATTTATCTGAGCTTAAAAGGGAGATAGAATCAATGAGAATTTCCCTTGACCAAAACCAGGCTGAGATCCAATTACTTTATCATGAGAAAACCCGTTTACAAGAGAAGTTTAATCTCATCGAGATCACGACCCAAATCATGTATGATGAACAACCCCATGAAAGTATCACTATCACACACCTTACTCTTAGGGAGTTTAATGGTGTATTAAAGGGGTATTTATTAAGACCATAATAATATGAATATATATATTTTATAGAATATGAATATATTTTCATATTATTATTGTTACTTTATAAATGATTTTAATTTTTATACAATAAAATAAAAACTGTATTTTTTAGTAATATTCATATACAATTAAGGAATCTTTTTGATGAATAAATTCATTTCTGAAATAAATAACATTTTATTTAAATATTATTATTAAATAATTATATTAAATATAAATTATCATATAATTTTTATGAATTCAAATGTAATTTTTATAAGGGTTTGAAAACTGTTACTATAAAAAAACTGAGTATTTCCCATTACATTTTGATTTTTATATTTAAAGTAAAAATTAAAATATTTAGAAAATTATTTAGATAACATGAATATTATTTTTTAATAATCTTTTTATGCTTAAATTTTTAGTTTTTCGTAATTTTCATAGGCCGTCGAATTTTCATGTAAAAATTAAATACATTATAAATATATGGTGTGTATTATGACATCATAATGACACAAAATGATTTAATAAATACTATAAATGATATTCATGACCAAATCCATGTTTTCCCTTTAAAATATTATTATTTTTAAGTTATTTTAAATATTTTATAAATCCATTATGAATCCTATTAATCTTATTATATATTTTAATGTTTTAAAATAATTTCTTTAAAGACATGACTCACTTCCACATCAGAAAGTGTATTATTTTAATAATTTCGGCCTTATAAAATAACTAAAACCACTCTTATATGTTAGAAAATATCAGGAAAACGATATTATGGTTTGTGGTTTTGGTTATTTTATCATATAGAGTTTAAAATCTAAGTTTGAATAATTATAAATAATTCCCCAATCATTTCCTATATAAACCAACACAAGTTCCCGTTTCTATTCCCTAAAAAACATTGTATCATATACTTACACTTCACCCTCTCCTGAGTCCTCCAATTATTCCCCAAGCTATCAAGAAGCTACTCTAAAGCATTTGGAATCACCCTATAAAGGTAAGGTATTCTCTCCCTCTCTTCTTTATTCAAGTGTCTTCTTTATCATATATCCTTGATCTTTATTTACTAATGTTGGGATATGTTCTCCCATATCATCCATACTATTAATTATATGTCTAAATGATGAGATAAATCTTTCACTCTCATCAAGCTCTCCCATTAACATTCATACACCCCCGTTATGCTATCGAAATTTAACCATGATTTTTCATACCAAATAATTGTGTAGTGAATACCTGTACCCATTGTATATCAATGGTGTTCACCTTAATTAAATTATACATATTTGATTGGATACTTACATGTATGTATTATAAACTAATTTATCATTTAATAAATTGTGATAATAAATGATTCTGTGTTTTATGATATATGTGGAACACTTAAGAGTGATAATGGAATGACTGTGATGGGTACATAAAGAATTATATAGCACTCCAATGCACTATGTAATGTTTTAGTCTCATGATACATTATTCAAGGGATTATAGAATAAACCTAATCCATCATGCAAAATTTTCAATCATTATTTCTTGGAATTAATCCTTGAAATATTTTTATGATGCACTATTTTATTTTCTTTCCACATTTCCCAAGTTTCCTTTTATGAATATCATGTTATATCATGCCTCATCGTTCATATTTACTATTATAACTCCTTTTATGACCCATTGATATTTTTATTGTCTAACATGTATTACATTATTCATGTTATTCCATGTTTATTCCATTACTGGGCTTTATAGCTAACCTATTTCTTATCTATGTCCCATAGTTATCCCTTTTATTTTTAAGTATGAAGGAATATTATGATCATGTAAAGGAAGTTTTCAATAATGGCTATGTATTAAATATTTTAAGTTATTGTGAAATGTATCTATTACCCAAATATACTAGACTTATATATCTTCCAGGATATATTATGTGTAATCATATATAATAAATCATGAATTAATGTGTAATAAAGAGCAGTGTTGTCACGTCACTTGTCAATTTAATTACAACCAGAATGGGTTTATCTAGAATAATTAAATTTCTAACACAATTTCAATGAAATTATTTATTTATAATATACCATGATTTTAATTAATAACCATTTATGTAAAAATTTATTTTATTATGAATTTTATTATATATATATATATCCCATTTATAAATTATATACTATTTTCCAAAATCAATAAATATTATCATAAATAGATTCCCATGATATACTATATAATTTTTATATCAAAATTTATACATTTTAACTAATAAATTTTCCATAACATATTAAGTCATTCTTCATTATATAACAATTTACTAAATTTTAAATGAGAATATTTAAGTGAAAATCACTTCCAAAAAGACCATATATTATCAAAAATATTACATTAATAAATAAAAGCTTCCAACTATATAATATAGATTTTGGAACACTATATATATAAATTTAATGATGACTTCTTTTAAGGAATTAGCCTATTCCAAATTTCAATAAATAAATATGGTTATACTTATATTATATTTTAAATATCTATATAGGAGTAAAATAAATAGGGGGAGGATAGAAGAATATATAAAACCTCAAAAATAAGAGAGTGATGTTCCCAATTAAAACATTTAAGAATTCAATTTTATTTTACCACATTATTTGTGTCAACCTTTAAATATCATGGATGTAAAAACAAATCCACATATTTGTTATCAATTCAATATTTAGGATACATTTTAAACCAATTTAGTTCATCTAAAATTTATGCTCCATTATCTAAAATTTCAATGAATTGGTGGATAACAAACTTTATTATTAAACCATGAATCATAATTGCAATTTATATTAATACAATAATTCCAAATTTCATAATTAATTTACCTTACTATTTAATAATCAACTAAGAATCAATTTTTTATCTAATCATATTATTAGTATTGTAACTATAATATAATCAAATATCATAGGAATACTCACAAAATAGTTTGAGGGTGTAATAAAATTTATTAATTTATTACTTTTTATGATATATCAATATATATTATATATATATATATTCGAATATTTATCATGCCATTTAGGTTAGGGGTATATTTATATCATCATTAATTCATTTATAATATGAATTAGTGTATATATTTATAATCATGTTAATTTAATCTAGTCATATTGAATTTAAAAATCCAAATATAATATGGGATGACATTACCATTACATATATTTTTTATGATCAATTGATATATTATTGATGAAATTTTTATTCAATGTCATTCTTATTAGAGACTATATTAATCAAATAATTTTTCAATAAAAAATGATTCACAAATAATGGTTTATTTAAGGAAGAATAAAACTTAATTTTTAAAATTCATATTAGGTTATATAATGTTGTTTGAAAAGAAGTTTTTGGGATATTGGATGATAACGAGTTGATATGAATATATTTTATATTAATATATCTTACTAAATTTTATCATTAAATATTTCAAATAATTTTTTAATCTTATTTTGATTTATTAAAATCATTTATGTGAAATTTGATTTAAATAATTTATTTTTGTTTGAATTTTTTTGGAGGAAGGATTCTACCATGTTAATTAATTAAATGGAATCTATAATTTATGAAATATCTAATGAAATGGATAAATGATGATGTTTTTTGTCAGAAAATAGCTAAAAGTGAATATAAGTTAACTATTATCCATATAAATACCATTAAATATGATGATTTTATTATTCGTAAATGATATAAATAAATCAACATATTGGTAAATTATTTGAAAGGGTTACTAATAGACGGATTGAGTTATATTTATGATGGAAAAATATTTGGCGTGTTAGATCACATCCCAATGATTTAGAGAAAAAAATTTCCCTAATACAACAGGGTATTAATTGAAAATTTTCATTCCACAAGGTATATGTTTTTTTAGTAAAATTTGATTTATTTAGGCATGAATTGATTGATCACATATTTGAAGTCAAGGGTGTAATTTTTGTAAAATCACACTACTAACATAATGGTTTTTTGTAATTAGTATAAACAATAATATCTATGAATGTTATGTTACATATATCTTTATTTCATCATTATTGATAGAGGAGTTCTACCATCTATGGATAATATGAATTTTCTTTTATTTTTTTGGTTTTAATACTTATATGTTTTTATTCTATTATTATTAAGTTAATATTTAAATTATATAAAATTTGATAAATTTTTTATTATGTCTGTTCATGAAAATTAAATATGATATTAGTCTTTGAGTATTATTTTATTCTATATTAATCAAATATATTGCAACAGGTTTCCCTCGGTGCTAGATTCAACCAACTCATTATCATAAAGAGAAATTTGGTCATTGTGGTGACCCATGTTGAGCCTAATGTTTCTTATATCTATATTATGGATTTAATAATTTATAATTATTTCATTTCTCACATATAACATAGTAAAAACAATTATCTTTCTATTTTCGATTCTTCATTTCTTATAAAACATAAATTTATTATGACTTAAATTTAGTATCTAAAAATATTAATATGGTAATTGTTTTTTATTTAAATAATTAAAAAATATATAATAACTCTAATATAAATTATATCATTAAATAATATCATAATATTATTAATTAATTGATGCATGAAAAAATGTTTTATCCTATTAGTGAAACCCTCTGTTATTATATTTTATTTTACCTAGATATTTTTTTTTCACAGATTATATTAAATATAGGACATGTATTTCATCGTTTTAAAAAAATATATCTAATTATAATGGTCCAAACCATCCAGGTCTATTACATAGTGATGTTTTCGAGCTACTAGTGTTGATAGGTGGTTTTGGATATTTTGTGGCAGTTGAAACTCATATCATAGATATAGGACAATCACATGGTGTGGAGCTAAGTGAAATTTCATGTGGATTATTTTATAGAATGGTTGAGTTATTGTAGAGTAAGGATTCAAAGATGATGGATTTTGGTGGATATGAATATTTTTTAATTTCTTTTAAATGGAGGTGTGTTATGATGTGGAATCAATGGGGAAGGAAGTTACTAGTTTTATATTTATGTGATGGTAGTTTTTGGTAGGTCATGGTGTTATAACATAGTATATTTAGGGATTTATATCTTGTATCATAGTCCCCCAGGATCACGACGCATTTTATCATATTATGGGATGCTTCACTGTGATATATTAATTTAACCGCTGGTATAAATTCTGAAAGCACTTCGAAACCCACCATTCTTTTGACATCACTATCGAATCCTAGGTAGCATATGTGCATAATTTGGAATAATTTGGCCCCATTTTGAATGTCTTTCATCCATGGATTTAAAGGATTGGTTCGTAATGATTCATGGTGAGTTTCTGTACACTCCTATGTAACTCCATAATATTATAATATAATATATTAGTATTCTATAGAGTACATTACACCTAACACATAACTTAAACAACACATGATTTTTTTTAAAATTTAACCTCTTCGATATCCTACAGAACATGAAACCCCAAGTCTAAATGAACTATAATATAATATAAAATTATAATATAGCTACTAAATTGGAGGGTCTGAATAGAACTAACTAAATTAGGGAAATTATGGTTATCTATTGATTAGAAATAAAACAATACAATTTAAAATAAAAAAAATGTTCTTTGAAAAGTGTGTTTTTTCTAAAAGATGATTTAGTCGTGATTTTCATAGATGATTAGAATGTAATATTTAACACTTTTAGAAAATTTAATTGACAAAGTGATCTTAATTTTTGAAATCAAAAAACAAAAATTATCTTAGGGTGAATATTTTTGATTTTTATAAAATATTTCATTTGTTGATGAAGAGTGGGAATACTGATTTTTATTGAAAACTACGTTTTTGTTTATATACTTCATAATGATAAATTAAATTAAATATTTTTTTAAATTAAAATTAATTTAGTTATATTAAAACATATCTATTTTATATCATTGCAATAAATTTAATATTCAATTTTGATATTAAAAACATCTATACTTAGGAGAATTTACTCTTTGAAAACCTGAATTTTTCTCGTGTTTGTGGGTATATTTTTATAATTTATTATTCCACTCTTGTAAATTGAATTTAGAAAAATTTATTTAATATTTATAATCAAAATTACTTATATTATCTAATAAAATCAAAATATTTTTGAAAAATATAAATAATAAAACTAGTAAAAATCAATTTCCATAGTTAAGGTAAAAACAGATTTAAGAGGGGGTTAAACTATGAAAATAAGGGTTAAAAATGACATACCAAATAGTCAAACACAATTTTTCTTGAAATATTTCTTCCATATCATATATAAGTGTCGATAATGGTGCATTTTGTAGGATTTTTGTGTATAAAAATATGGGTGTAAATATTTTGTTTCAAAATTCCATGTGTGTCCTCCCCCCCACTTATAAAATGCCACCCACAATCCTCCCCTAATAACACTCATAAAGACATTTTATTATTCAATAAATAACAAAAATAACTTCCTTAATACCCTAAAAAAATAATATATCCCTTTTATTGATCATTAATACATCTTTGAATGGATTTTGGTATGAACATAAACAAAAATCCGAATAAGAGTTAATGTTCTTAAACTAGCATTTTTATTTTGTTTCTTCTTACACTTACTTAAAATATCATTAAACATGATTGTAAAATATGATCTTAATAATTCATATAAATAGATATTATTTATTTAATATAGTCACCTATATCTATCTTATCTTCCAGAAAATGGGAAACAAATCTGTTGATGATGCGTATGGAAGACTACCTGCTCGCGAACTGATGTAATTTGTTTTCCATTAGCACATTTTAAGGTTGGATATATTGATTTATTTAAAAAAATTATATGAAATTTATGATATTATTATAATTATTTAATTATAATATCACATATACATTCTTAATTTTCATGCTGTTAAAAATACAATAATGGCACTCATGTGTACGATGGACTACCACCTCATGAAATGATGTGATTTGTTTTTCACTTATACATTACATGGAAAGTAATAAAAATAAATTTAATGAATATATGTGATATATATGAGATTATATTATTATTTAATATTAATATATCACATAATTCCTTATCCTTTCACTCATTAATGGAATGATATCATCGCTCGTGTGCATGTACGACCTACCTTCTCAATGAAGTGATGTGATTCATTCTCAATGCACATCCTTAAAGAATGATTTTAAAATTTTATTTAAAGAATAAATATGATATTAGTAACACTAATATAATTCTATAGATTAATATTTTATATCCTATAACCACAAACTATAACATTCATTACAATGAACGAATTCCAAAAATTATGTAGTTAACAGACTAAACAATAAAAATAATGAAATATTATTAGAAAATGGGTGGTAAAATGTTATAATATGATAATATATGATATTATAAATATTAATATGGTTTTAGAAAAAATTAATAACATTATTAAAACCATTATACATGAGTTTAAACTACTTTCATTCAAAAGGATGTGTGAGGTAATGTATTTTGTCTCATTTTCCATTCATTAAGGCATATTTTATGGTTATATAACTAATTTATTTTATAAGGTGTATATAATTCCTATTTTAAATTTAATATCATGAATACATCATAATTATTGGAATTTTAATTTTCAATGTTAATTATTTCATCCAAGGGTATTTGACATGAAGATTACTACATGATAAAATATTTCATAATGTAATTTCATTTCATCGTGTTATATTACTTCTTCATATCTTTGTTATTAATATATTATGTGTGTAATTACTTTTGAGTATAATATGTTATATTTAATATTGTTTTATTTTGATTTAAATTTTACACACATAATCTATTCAATTATTAATTCTCACATTAAAGTTATGATCCTTTTAATGATTTATTTCACAATCACATTTTAAGCTGGATTCTTTATGATTGAATTTAACTTGAAGGAAATTATTTTATCAATGACTAATAAACCCATTTAATTTTATTCTCCTATATTTATTCATGATTTTTTCATGTAATATTTTTATTCCCCAAATCTTTGGTAGTTAAAAGTATTAAGAAAATGTTTTATATATAATCTAACTCGTGAAAATAATTTCTCTTACGAATCCATGTTTTCTAAAAATGTTTTCAAAAATGTTTTTTAAATTCATAAAATGTTTTTAAAGAAATTTTTACCAATTTTTGAATTTTTTTAAAAACATTTAATGGAATCTTAATGTTGTTTTCCAAAAAAGTTCTGTTTGTCTTTTACTGAAAATATGAAAAAAAAATTGATTTAATGTGTATGGAATGTATGGAATTTCCAGCCATCATGAACATTACATTTTAAATGATTATATTATATGTTTCAAACTATATTTCCAATTAAATTTATTTTAAAAATATTTGGGATATTATTATTTTTAAAAATTTATTTTATAATTTAAAATGATATTTTCCTAAAAAATCTTTTTAAAGATCCTTTTATGGTATTTCAATTATTCAATAATAAAAACCCTTTATTTTATTTATACTAAAATGGGGATATGTTGAATTTATAACATAATTATTCTTCATATGTATGGTTTATGATTTATTTTTACCAAGTAAACTATTTACATTCAATTTCATTATTAATTTATGTAGTCATTAACTTTGCATTGAAATATATAAATCTCTCTTTTCATTGGACATTAAATTCATCTTATATATACATATTATTTATAATGGATATACATATTTCATAAATATTATAATATTTATACATATGGTGTTTTACATTGAAAGTTATTTTATTGATGGGGGAAATATTTATAAATCTATATTATTTTCTCAATATGGATATTTTTTGAAAATAAATATGGATCATGAATTAAATAGATTATTAGAAAGATGTAGAATTATTTGGACATGAAGATATTAATGGGGCCCAATTATAGATATTACCTTAATGCATTAGTAGTATCATGAGTTGAATTAGTTAACAATAATTTGTTAAGTAGAATTATACTGTAAACCTACCCATCAGTTTAAACTATCTTGTAAATGGTCTTCAAAGTAGTGGTTTTCATGATTTTCGAGATCATGAAGTATAATAATTATGAATTTTATTCATTAATAATTTATTTGTTATTATGCATGATATTTTTACAATGATATTATCTTTGGATGAATTTTCATTCTATATTTATCGAGTAAATGGAACATATTTTCAGTTATTCAACCTGCCTTATTGATTATGCGTTATCTAGTTATGATAGTTTTGTTATTGACTAAATGGAATTTATTTTCAGTTATTTACCATTACATATTGATTATTTTTGTAAAAAAATTTAAATGGAATCTTTTAACAGTTATATAATTTTATATGATTATTTTTATTGATTAATTATATATTATGTTTCACTTAACTCTTGTTAAACATTTATACTCACCCTTGTTTTTTTTCATATACCAAGAATCTAGGATGCGTGCTATGAATTATGTGAATGGATATGGTAGATGAAATATTTATATTCTAAAAAACAATGTTGTAATTTATGTTTTCAAATATAATATTTGAATCATGTATGTATCTAGTTTACCAATACTATTAAACTATTTCTCATATCAGGATGCGATTACTTATATCTCATTCCAATGTAATAATGTAAGGCACTATCTTTGAGTTACTAGAGTCGGGGTCATTATAGTTGGTATCAATAAACTTTTAATAAACACCTTTGAAACTAAATTTAGTAAAAACATAGATTAGTGATCATTAAACTATGAAATACTATAAGTATAAGTACTTAATAACATCATATGGTTTTAAAGGGGAAAATATTTTGTAATTTTTCTTGGAAATATATCCCTATCTGGATAACAAACAAAGACATAGTTCTAGCATAGATGTAACTAGGGGTAATAAAACTGAAAATGTTACATTGAGAATGACGTGATCATCAACTAGTGCATGACACAAGGAATTACTATGCACCTAGTTTTACACTCCTTGGGGACATGATTTAGATAATTCATATTTTATTTACAGACCATTATAAAGGATTTGAATAGATTATTAAAATGAATATACTAGGTGAATCTTAATGTGTATTAGATTTAAATGATGGTTTAATTATTTAGAAACCATAAAAATTATTCTTTATGATTCTGTGGCTTCCCAATATGGTTATTATTTCTCACACTATGCCTTTTGGTGTTAGTCAATGGATAGAACCTGAAGGAAATGCATTATCATTAGTCATGAAGGGAAATGTGGTAAATATGATAAAAAATGGGATGATTATAAGAGTGAAATATATCTTCATGATTCCAAAATTATTTATCTTTAAATATTATTATCAACATATAACTTAACCAACTCTTATATTAACCAAATAAGATAAGGATGGAGTTTTCTAAGAGCTCGAGTGATGGAGATTATGGAGGAATAAAGGCTCAATTTCCATCATGTTAGAAATTTGGATAGAGAAACTAATGAAATTGTCTAAAAGAAATTGGAAATTGTATTATTATTGGAAATGAAGGGAGTAATGTAATGAGTTTATAAGAAACAATAAAGAGTATGATGGAAGAAAATAAATCCCATCCTTGGGATCTATTTATAGTTTATCATCTTAAATGTGGTGAAGTTAAGAATCATCCGAGTAATGACCTATTCTAAAGGTTAACCCCTAGACTAATGAATGGAATATGTTGAAATGAAAAATAAGATGCAATTATATATTTGGTTTCAATAATTAAATTGTATAAGTTTTTTTACCAAGGAAATTTTGGTTATAAGAATTATTAAACATCAATAGAGTGTGTAAAATCTCAGAAGCATATATTTCATTATTAATTTAATAGATATCAATACCATAATGGTTATATGGTTTTAATATTGATAATATGATAAATGTGATAATCCATACTTCTTAGGTTATATGTGATGGGATTCCACCGTGATTAATGATATTTCGGGATACATTTATGGAAATACTACCCATTTGTTTTATATATGCTTGTATAAATGTTATTTTACCAAGAATGAACATAATATTTATGGGTGTATGTTTAAAGATATTGGTAACTTTTATAGTTTATGATATCTTTTATTTTTTAGTAATATTTTATTATTACTCATTGGGAGTATTATATGAATTATATTAATATTGTTTTAGAAAAATGGAAACCCTCATGTTAGTTTTCAATTCATAATGTACAAAAAGATCATTAGGCTTAAACCCAAAACCGATGGATGATAGGGGTTTATCTCTTAAAACATTTTTATGTGATGTACTAGTTAGTTTTTCATTGTTTTTAATTAAATTAGTTTATGAATAAATATTAATGAGGAAATAATAGTGTTGTTTTTTAGGTTTAGAGATTAGTTTATTATATTGGATAACTTCTGTTGACCATATTGGTTTTAAAAAATAGTTATAGACAGATTGAATCACTTTTTAATCATCTATGGATATTATGATCTTTTAAAATGGAATTTTAGTTCTTAATGTAGGAAAAATATTTTTATACTCATTTATAAGAGTAAGTGATTAATTAAAAATTGATCAAAGAATAACCAATGGATGAAAATTTTCTTATGAAATAGAAACATATCAAGTAAGTATACATCCTTATAGTTTTTAATGGTAAAATAAATCTTCAACATTAGGAAAAGGGTTTTGAAACAAAAATTATATCATATTACATTATATTTGATGATTCAAATGGTTTTTTAAATTATCCCAAAATTATTCTTTTGATGCCCTTAAAGTTCTATTTTTATTCACATTTTTGTGGTTAATTAACTCTACCATTCCCTAATATATTTACACTTTTATTCTATTTCCATATATTTACATGCCAAAAATTTTATCCTACTTAGAAAAATATTTATATATTCTTCCATATATCATTTTTTACTTCACTTTCTCTATAAACAAGATTATTTTTTATTTACCCTTCTTACGTTTTGGGTTGTCAATAATTAAATTATCAAATATCAAACCCTTGATTTCGAAGTGCAAGATCAAATTGCGAGGAAAAAATTTATTAAAGGTTGGGAGAATTTAGAACCATAAAATTATATAATAATATCATTTTATTTTATAACATAGGTGACACACAACACTGAGCTTAAAAACCTCATGAAATATATTTCATTGAATTTAATATATTCGATAGCTTGTAGAACACACAATCTCAAACCTAAATGAAATGTAATATGTTATACTATTATAAACTAGTAGTTAAATTGGAAAATATTAAATTTAATAAAAAAATATATGAATATTTTGGTAATATGTTGATTAGAAATAAAATAATAACCATTTAAAATAAAAGTAAATGTTTTCTGAAAACAATATTCTTTTCTAAATGATGGTTTAGATGAATTTTGTGCTAATAATTTAAATTAATTTATAAAAAATTTAGAAAATTTATTTGATAAAATTAAATTAATTTTTTAAATAATCATATAAAATTTATCATTGGGTGATTTTTTTAAATTTTTCTTAAATTTTTTATTTTTTGTTGAATAATGGAAAATACTGATTTATATTGAAAACCATTATTTATTTTAAATAATTTTTAAGGATAAATTAACATAGATTTTTTTAAATTAAAATTATTTCAAATATATTAAAATTTAACTAGTTTTGGTCATTATAAAAATTTAATATTTATTTTTGAAATTAAAATCTATTATACTTATGAGAAGTTTCTCTTCAAAACTCAACTTTTACGTCGTGTATACGGGTATGAATCTGAATTGGATTCTTCTTCTTCTATGAATTGAATAATGTAAATATAATAAAAATTTATAATAATGATAATTTATATTATCTAATAATATAATGTTGATTTTTTTACCATTATGAAAAGTAAAATAAGTAAAAATTAATTACAGCGGATAAGGTAAAAACTGATTTACTTGGGGTTTAATCTAAGAAGATAAAGGATAAAATAACATTCCAAGATATGAAAAAAAAACATTTTATGGAAATATTTAGACCTTATAACATATAAAGTTCAATAATTTTCTAATTTATAAGGCATTTTCATGGTAAAAACATTGGTTTAATTGATTCTTTTAAAAACATCCATATGTGTCATCTCCCCCAATTATAAAAGAAAACAACCTCTCCTATCCTATTAAAGCATGAAATAAAATTTTGGTGAGAAAATACCATAAAACACAACTTAATTAATCCCCTAAAAACATCCTAGATCCCATGGTTTTATCAAAAATCCATCCTTGGATTGATTTTTGTCAATACCTAAACAAGTTTTTTAAAGAAGATGCAACATTATTAAACAAGCGTATCAATTTTTTTTTCTTATATCACCTCCTTAAAATATTTTAAACCATTATTGAAGAATAAAATCAATATATTCTATATAATAGGATATTATTATGTTAATTTAATGACATGTATCTCTCTCCTCCTCCATCAAAATGGAAACAAATCCTTCGATCACGTGTACGAAGGACTACCTCCTCACAAACCAATGATATTCATTTTCCATCACCACCATTCATGGGTATTATAATTTTATAACAGGATCATATATGATTTTATATATATTAATATGTATATGTTATAAATTAATAAAATTATTAAAACCATTATATATAAGGTTAAATCACATTTATCCAAATAGAAGCCTAAGGTAAGAGATTTCACCTCAATTTCCCTTCATTAAGGAACATTGTAATGTTATGCACCTAATTTTTTTATATGGTGTAAATACATACACTATTATATGTAATATCATGAATAATTAATTATTCATGTTATTCTAAATTTTAATTTGAATTATTTTATCCATGTGTATTTGAATTGAATATTTCCAAGTTATAAATAATTTCACAACTAAATTTATTTTCATTTGGTTATATTACATCTTTGTCGTCATTGGTATTATTAGATCATGTGTGTAATTAATTTTGAAAATATTATATTTTATTTAAACTTATTTCATTGGGATTTACATTTTATTCACATAATATAATCATAACCAATTCACACATCAACGTTATGATATTTTTTAGGGATTATTTGACCATCTCATTTCAATCAGGATTATTTATGCTTGAATTTCCATTAAAGTAAATTATTTGATCATTGGATAAAAAAACCCTATAATTTTCCTAAAATTAGTATATTCATGATTTTTTCAAGTTATATTACTATTTATACACTCTTTGTTACTTAAAATGATTGAGAGTATGTTTTAAATAAAATCTGAATTTATTTATCTTATCGACCAAAATTATTTTTCTTCCAAAATAATATTTTCTGAAATTGTTTTCAAAAATATTTTTAAAATTATAAAAGTTATTTAATAAATAATTCTTTACCCATGATCAAATTCATAAAAATATTTTTATTGTAATCTTTGTATCTTTTTCTAAACAAGTCCCATTTGGTTTTTGTGAAAAAATTAAAAGGAATATTATTTAAATGTGTACAGAATCTATAAAACAGCCCATTTTCCTAACCACTCAATGTTTTACAAATTCCTTTATACGTTTCATAGTTTATTTCCAATGAAAATTATTTTCAAATTTTTTGTTTTAAAAGGTGATATTCTAAGTTTAAAGGGTATTCTACTCAACAATGTTTTTAAATATCGTTTTATGGATTTTTATATAAATTAATGAAAACAAACATTTATTGTACATATACCCTAATAGAGATATGTTGAATTCATCCTTTTTTATTCATCATATAGATGGATTATGATTTTTTACCATGTAATGTATTGACATTCAAATTCTTGATACATTTATGTAGTCATTATATTTCAATTAAAATATCCAATTTCTTGTGATCATGTAAACTAAATTTCCCTTAAATATCCATATTATCTTTTGTGGATATAAATTTTTATTAAAATATATATAGTTTCAATATACAGTATTTATATAGAAATTTTATTGATTGAAAAGGGAAATATTGTTATTTTTTATTTAATCAATACAAATATTTGTTTATAAGGCATATTGTTCATGAATTAAATCGATTATTTAATATATGAGGAATGTTTTGAACTTGAAGATATGGGTGGGGATGGTTATAGATAACCCCTCAATGCATCAATAATATTATTTGAGTAATTAATTTTCTCTCTATAGTTAAATGGGTTTCTTGTGTATACCTACACATCAATTTTAAACATTCTTTTGAAAGTCCATGATAGTATATGTCTTCATGATGCATGGGATCATTATGTCTAATAATAAATAATTTAGATAATTAATAATTTAGTTGTTATTAACCATGATATTTTTTAAGTGATATTATATATGGATGCATTTTTATTCACAGTTTATCGATTAAATGGAATGAGTTTTCTGTTATTTACAACTCTATATTGACTATGAATTATATAGTTATGATATCCATGTTATTGATTATGAATGTAAAATAAATTATATGTCATTTGTGTTTGATTATTAACCTTGACATGATTATTCTTATTTATTCATGATAGATTCTATTATACTTAATGCTTATAGAAAATTTGAGCTATCCATTATCTTATTTTCTTTCCCATAAATCTAGGAAGTGTAATAATAACAAAATTCAAGGATATACTATGAGAAATAATGATAATATAAAAAAAAATTGTAATTTTTGTTTTAAAATGTAATATGGGAATCATGTATGTATCTAGTTTACTAATACTGCCAACATATTATGTCCTTTGGTATGTGATTCCCTGTGTCATGATCCAATTTAATAAAGTAAGACCCTGGATATGGGTTTCTAGAGTCGAGGTCATTACATAGTCTCTGTAATTTATTCATCTTCTAAAAAAATAAGGTTGTGGTTGTGGGAATTATAGTTTTGGTGATGTTGTGGCCAATGATTGATTAGTGAACTTTATTTTCTAGGTTACTAATATCTTCATGGTGTCCCCTTGAGTGATTTGATATCAAAAATAATCTTTGTATTTATTATTTATAGCATGGTGAATAAAAAATATATAAAAGTGGTAGGATATCCTTCCTTTATCTTTAAATATTTTTCATATGTAGGAATATCGAGATTTAATTTTCCTCAGGGATGATAATATTGATTGGATTAACAAGATGATGAACTAAATTTGATGGAATATAAGGTGTAGGGGTATGTGGTCACATGTTCATATATTTTTCCTTATCATTTAATCTTCTTCTTAACTAATATTTAATGCTATATATATTATCATTTATTCTTGATACCTTTCTACGATGTAGTTTATGTGAGATTTTGAACAAAATTTGTGTATTTTTTACATGAACTCTCCCAAAATAAAGGCTTGTGAACTTATATGTGTCTAATGAACCAATTTTGTTTGAATCATGAACTATTTGAAAATAACCATGAATATGAGGGTGATATGTTTTTAAAAACCTATTAAAATATATTTGTATAAAAAATATTATACAATGTGTTTTGGTGTTCTTGTTGGGATGTTTTTGTGGTTTTATGATCCTTATGTGGCATTTGAGATGATGACATAGTTTTTATAGTGGTTTAATGTGTTGAGGTGTTGGGGATACTATTGTTTTGTATATGGTATGTTGATTCAGGAGTTGTGGTGTTTTTATGACTATTTTAATACAATATTTATGATAAAGTGATACATATTGAGTGGTATATTAATTTTTTTTATGGGAAATACATATTTTTCTGATGGGGAATGTGTTTCAGTTTGTTGGTGGATATGAAATATGTATAGTAATTATCAAAAGTTAATCAATTGATTTCAAATTAAATAACCTTGGTTGAAAATAAATTTTCTTCTAATTTATTAATAAACCAATTGATAATACATTGGATGAAATGGAATGGGAAATAGATGAATTCATCCATGGGTTTTATTGTGATTGGTTTGAAATTAAATATAAAACTAAATTACTTATGAAAATGGAATGTTTTTGGATAATTTTAATATTAAGAAATTTTCTAAATATTTATATAAGGGAAGGAATCTTGTGTTTTTATGGGTTTCTTTTCTAGTGGGTTACACTCAATATTGGTAGTAGTTACTAGATAATGTAGTGCCTTGATGTTATAGTGTTTGATACTATGATTGTATCTCTTGATTTGAACCCTTAGACTGTGCATTGGGTGCTATCTAAAGTCATTTTATTATCCTTTTACTTCTATACTCACACCAACCTTGTTGAATACTATGAGATAACAGAAAAATATTTCCATGGGCATTTTCCCCATAATTTAGCATGGAGAGGGAATGGATGGATGATTACCCAACTTCCCTACCCCCTTTGGTATTATTATATAGTAATAATACCAAATTAGTGGTGAGTACCAACTAATGATTCCATGGTAGATGGTGATACCTAGAGATGAGAGGATGTGTTATGCGGTGCGGGCCACTCATGGTAAGTGGAGGTCATGTGATTTATATCATTCACATTAATGATTCCCTAAAGCTCTGGTTATGTGGTTTAAATTGGATATGAAGAGTAACTGATGATGATATGGTAGTGTTTAGAGACATTTGGATATTGACTAATTCTAGTGAAAGATGATGGGACCTATTAGGGGTTGGGGAAAGTTGGGCTTCTACTTGAACCACATTTAACATCGATTAACATATTGATATTTAAGGAATGAGAACAAATTAAATTTGAATATGAGATGTGAGATTATAAAATCATAGGTGAAGTGGATATGAGGATTCTTTATCAAGGTTATGTTAATATTATTTTAATACCATTGTGTAATTTCTTCATGTATGAGCCTTATTGAGGCTAGGATGGTTATTTGAACCATTTAGGTCTATGTTTTCTCTTCCATTTATTAATTTTTTCATTAGTATACCATTTTCAAACTTTTACGAGTGACCAAGGGAATGATCCTACCGAGTAAGCATGTTATACTCACCCTTTATATATATGAACTACTTTTAGGTTTTGATGAGTGTTTCAGAGACCATGATATACACTACTTTCTCATTGGATGCAGTCACTATAGATTTCCTGTATTATGAATTCCCTTGATACACATACATCTTGGAGACTTTTATTTTAATCTAATGACAAGAATAATAGAGTATTTATATTTTTTTTATCTGATGTTGTTTTTGGTGGTTTCTTATCTTATCTCTTGACCATGTTCATTATATTATGGGTAACACTTATAATTTGATTGATTTATTCCCTTTATGGTACACACCAACCAAGGGTATATTGGGAACTGACTATATCAGAAACTCTTACTCATCACTACCAAACAATTTTGGATACCAATGAAGTGGGTTTATTATAAAATGGTATTTGATATTTTGGTTTAGTAATAGGTAGGATCTTGGGATTATCACTCTGATTCACTCAGGGGATTTTAGAGAAGCAATATCTATTGATAATAGATCATGACATAAGAAAGAGAAACTATCTATGACTCAGGATTTTAGGGCCCCATATGATTCAATGAAAGGACCATACAAATTTTTAAAAAATTATTTGAAGTTTTATTGGTTGTGTGGTTGAGACCATGGATTTATAGATGCATCATAATTTATTGTGTTTATGGAGTAATAGGTTGATTTCATGAAATGTAAATAAACATAAATTAATGAATGTAATTAAATTCTTATACATTGGGCTTAGGGGTTCTCTTTGGTATTATTTTAGGAAATGGATTTTTGTGATTATCTACATGAATTTCAGGGAGAAGAGGTTGAAAATGTTAATCCAATTGATTATTTGAGGATTTATTTAACTATGAGGAATAGTTTAGAAGAATACATTGTGTGCTTTCCAATATCAAAGTATGAAAGAGTATGATGGTTGATATTCGAATCTTGAGATGGATATATCTAATGAGGATCCTGAGATCTACTTCAATATGGTTTTAAAAATATTTGAGTAATAAGTTTAGTTAAAAATCAATCAGATTTGAGTTGTATTTAATCATTGGTGGACACAATATCATGTAGACTAAGTGGTGTTAGTTGTTTCAATGTTATTTTTATATAGGTAGTTTTTTCTAGAGTTTTTTTGATTATGAATTTGATAATTTTTTGGAGCTACTATCCCCCATAAAGGGATATAGAGAAATTTAGATCATGAGATCAGGTTTAAGTACCCTCTCTATTCACACCTAAATTTCTTTTATGAGGATTATCAAGAATTATTTTAGGAGATGGTTTTGCATCTAGTTATTCAATATACAGTAATCCCTTTACAATTCTTATATATTTGTATATGTAGAGGAAAGAATAAGTGTTCAAGTAAATTCACTCATATAGATGAGTTCCTTGAGGTGGACGTGAGAGTTTTTTTATTATAGTATAGAGCATATAGAGGTTTTTTTGGATTTATGTGTATTTGATGTTGTGATATGTATGTAGTCAGTTGAAAAATTATCCTTTTCTCTTTTTCAAGGATATAATTTTCTAAGTGTCTATAGCTATATAATAGTGAATTTATCTTATATAGGTTGTTGGAATCATTATTAATTGTGCCCAAACACTTTTGTTGGAAAATGTTGAATGGGATGTATGGACCATTTTTATATGTATAAGTATAATATACCATCAAGGATATATCATCAGTAGGTTCCAGACACATTTGATCAATTTTTAGGTATGATGGCATATACATCACTAAGGGGAGACGGGGATAGTAGTGGTCAGACTGAAGATAGTATTTTTCCCTAGGGTCTCAAACCTAGGAATGGTCAGGGAGGATATAAATAGTGAGGTAGTGGATACTTCCATAGATATATACATTGTTGTTATGTTCTAGTTCTATAGTGGATATAATTTACTTAATTTATTATTTTTTACAATCTATCTTTGATTCTTCTATGTTTGATTCTAGATCTTCCCAATCCTTTTTTTCACCTTATACAGTCTTCACATTAGGCCTAGTGGTGGATATACTTATATTTCACTTAATGTTTTTTCATTCCATTTAGAGGGAAATCATGGTTGTTTGACATTTTTTAATGGTTTATATAGCAGTTTGAGTAGCACCAGTCCATTGGTGATATCTTCCTATTATATATAGTTCCATATGATTTCATAAATATTATGGATTGGTTATATCTCATGTATAAAGTTATCAATTTCATATAAATGAGAATTTCTTTTCTAATTTGGAAGGTACGTGAGTGGTTTTCATTTACCCGAAGGTTTATTGAATGGGAAAAATGAATTAAAATCCTATCCTATATTAGTTAGTGTAATTTCCAATAGATGGTTAGGTAGGGGAGTCTCTTAGAGTCATTGAGGGGTTCCACGATGTCTTCTTAGAAGTTTTTGTGACACTATACCCTCATTATGAAATCATGTTGTTGACCCCAGAAAATTCATTCCCAAAATTTTCCAAATGCTTCCATACACAATCAAATATCGTAGAACTTTTCTTAAGCTTCGATTTTGTAGGTCGCAGGGCCCGAATAGATCTACGGATTAGGAGTTATGGACATTTGAAGTTTGACTGGAAAACTGGTTCGCAAAGCCCATTCGCGAAGCCGCCTTCGCGATTGCAGAGCGCCACCACGAAGCAATGAGGTGAGAAGCTCCGAGAACCTGTTTGACGTTCGCGATGCGCCGTGAAGACGCTCTGCAAAGCACAGGAGGCGGGATGCTCTGCGAATGAATTTGACGTTCGTGAACCCGCCGTGAAGAAAAGGAGGCGGGATAGCTCCGCAAAGTGCTTTGATGTTTGCGACGCACCGCAAAGATCCGCCGCGGAGCAAGCTCTGTCTTTGCGCCGCGTGAGCTCTGCTTCGCGGTGCCCCTTGCCTATAAATACCCATCTCACCCCCTTCTCTGGACGGACGACCACAACCACTTCGCCCCTTGGGCGGCCGAGCGGAGCATCGCATTGCGGCTCCTCGAGGCCATGCTCCGCGAGCCCATGCTCCACGATGATGCTCCGCGAGACCATTCTCCGTGAGTCCATGCTCCGCGAGCCAATGCTCTGCGATGCTTCTCCACGAGACCAAGCTTCGTGAGACCCCTTTTCTCCACGAGAGACCATTGCTCCGCGAGTCCATGCTTCGCGAAGCTACTTCGCGAAGACCTATCCTTTGCGAGGATCCTACCTTCATGCCCACCGGTCTATACCGCGGGGGCTGCGCCCCCGCACCCCCGCTCGGGGTCAGTGACGGGCTGCGGTATCAACCCTCCGGGCCGGTCCCTTCGCTACCGACATATACGCCCATGAAAAATGGAGAGTCGCACCGTGAAATTTTCGGGCCGGGATGTCAGGATTTTTCATTGTGCACTTATGCACTCTCACCTCCCACCTATAGAATACCATGATTACAGTTACTCCTCCACACACCATGAAACACCTTGAGTTGACATATTCCTCTGGGTTTCATTCCATGTCGTGAGTTGATATTCTCATCATCAATTCCTCGAGTACCTTGAGTCGAACCATTCATTAGGAAACTCCTCCAAACCCTATCACTTGGCTCCTATGCCAGGTTGAACCAGAAAGGGCCGCCCTTGCGTAATACCCAACACCAACCATTTCTAGGCACCTTCTGCCTAATATTACTTTCTACATGACTCTAAAATGTAGTAATCCCTATGTTCCAAACATAGGATGCCTCTTTCCCTATACAAGATATGCCTTATGCTCCTAGCATAAGATTCCAACGGTCCTATCTATATGATTTTAAACTGTAGTACTCCCTATCTAACAAATGATAGGATGCCTCTTTCTCCATGAATGAGATGCCTTATGCTCCTAGCATGAGATGCTAATAGTCCTATCTACATGACTATAAACTGTAGTATGCCCTATGTTCCAAACATAGGATGCCTCTTTCTCCAAGAATGAGATGCCTTATGCTCCTAGCATGAGATGCTAATAGTCCTATCTACATGACTATAAACTGTAGTATGCCCTATGTTACAATCGTAGGATGACTCTTACTCCAAACGAGAGATGCCTTATGCTCCTAGTATAAGAAGACAATAGTCATATCTACATGACTCTAAACTGTAGTTCCCCCTGTCTAACAAATGATAGGATGCCTCTTTCCCTATACGAGAGATGCCTTATGCTCCAAGCATGAGATGCTAACAGTCCTATCTACATGACTTTAAACTGTAGTAATCCATATGTTCCAAACATAGGATGCCTCTGGCTCTAAACAAGAGATGCCTTGTGCTACAAGCATAAGACGCATAATGCCATGATTACAGTGGCATAATTCCAACACCCCTTGGTGTTATCCCACTTGTTCACTAACGCATAGGTGTAGAATCATAAAACTCAACCCCCCAGTGAGTCGAGATTCCCTCATGGCCAGACATGAGAAAGACATTACGGGCAGCTCCCTAGCGTAAGCCCCATTCACCATTACTTCTCCTTAGCGGCATCCGAGAAGCTTCATTGTGTAAGACCCATTCAATATTGATGCTCCATAGCGGCATCCAGACAGCTCCTTTCATAAGCCCCATTCACCATTGCCGCTCCATTACAGCATCCGGGCAGCTCCTTGCATAATCCCCAATCACCATTGTCGCTCCATTATGGCATCCAGGCAGCTCCTTGCAAAATCCCCATTCACCATCGCCGCTCCTTAGGGGCACCCGGGCAGCTTCCTTGCGTAAGCCCCATCCACTGTTGTCACTCCATTCAGCAGTAAGCCATTGACATCCTTATCCAGCGGTAAGCCGTTGTGATCCTATTCAGCGGTAATCCATTGACACCCAATCCAGTGGTAAGACGTTGTGATCCTATTCAGCGGTAAGCCGTTGACACCCAATCCAGCGGTAAGCTGTTGTGATCCTATTCAGTGGTAAGCCGTTGACACCCAATCCAGCAGTAAGCTGTTGTGATCCTATTCAGCAGTAAGCTGCTGACACCCAATCCAGCGGTAAGCCGTTGCGATCCTATTCAGTGGTAAGCCGTTGACAACCCTATCCAGCGGTAAGCCGTTGTGATCCTATACATCGGTAAGCCGTTGCAATCCCATGCAGTGGTAAGCCGTTGACATCCTCATACAGCGGTAAGCCGTTGCAACCCCATGCAGCGGTAAGCCGTTGACATCCTCATCCAGCGGTAAGCCGTTGCGACCCCATTTAACGGTAATCCGTTCATATCCCAATCTAGCGGTAAGCCGTTGAAACCCCCAATCGGCGGTAAGCCGTCATCAGGAGAACTACGTGGACTTTGATTCCCTGCCACGTGGATACGTAGGAAGCCTCTTCAAGGATCAAGCCCAAACCTGTCATCATCATTTTCTTCGGGCCTCCATCCTAGAGTAAGTCCCATCACTAATGGGTTGCCTAACGCGTAAGCCCCTCTTCGCTACTCACTGACGCACCCTTCGTGACGTGATCGTCAGGTCCTTGCTGAATCTTGTTTCTCACACCGAGCATGACTCACGTGGGCTTAGAGTAAGCATCGGCCATAGAAATACCTTCGTCCAGCATGACGATAAACTGTATACCCTCATCCAGCATGACATTAAACTGCATTCCCCCATCCAGCATGACATTAAACTGCACACCCATTTGAACTATGAGGTCTTTCATCCATGTCAAGGCATGGTATGTAGGAAGCCTCCACAAGGTTCAAGCCCACCCATCATCTAATTCACGTCGAGTTCCATTTGCGTCCAACATTACGTTAAACTGCATTTCAGTCCGATGGAAAGCTGTTGTGACCATCTGAACTGAGAGGACTTTGATCCATGTCAAGGCATGGTACGTAGGAAGCCTCCCTGAGATTCAAGGCCATCCCCCTTTGGACCAAGGTCCCTCCTTCCTCACGTCGGTCTGCCGACGCCCACCATCCGAACTATGAGGAATTTGATCCATGTTAAGGAATGTTACGTAGGAAGCCTTCACGAGTTTCAAGCCCACCATTAGTGGACCCCTGGGTTTACTTTCACGTCGATTAACCGATGAAACCCTTTGAACTACGAGGTCTTTGATCCATGTCAAGGCATGGTACATAGGAAGCCTTCCTGAGGTTCTAGCCCACCACCTATCGGACCAAGGTCCATTTTATTTGGGCCTCCATCCTGGAGTAAGTCCCAGCACTAATGGGACGCCTAATGCGTAAGCCCCTCTTCGCTTCTCACAGACACACCCTTCACGACGTGATCGTTAGGTCCTTGCTGCCTCTTGTTTCTCACACCGAGCATGACTCACGTGGGCTTAGAGTAATCATCGTACATGGCAATACCTTCATCCAGCATGACATTAAATTGCATTCCCCCATCCAGCATGACATTAAACTGTATTCCCCCGTCCAGCATGACATTAAACTGCACACCCATTTGAACTACGAGGTCTTTGATTCATGTCAAGGCATGGTACGTAGGAAGCCTCCACGAGGTTCAAGCCCACCCATCATCTAATTCACGTAGAGTTCCACTTGCATCCAAAATGACGTTAAACTGCATTTCATTCCGATGGAAAGCCGTTGTGACCATCCGAACTGCGAGGACTTTGATCCATGTCAAGGCATGGTACGTAGGAAGCCCCCCTGAGGTTCAAGCCCATCTCCCTTTGGACCAAGGTCCCACCTTCCTCACGTCGGTCCGCCGACGCTCACCATCCGAACTACGAGGACTTTGATCCATGTCAAGGCATGGTACGTAGGAAGCCTTCATGAGGTTTAAGCCCACCATTAGTGGACCCCTGGGTCTACTTTCATGTAGATTCACCGATGAAACCCTTTGAACTACGAGGTCTTTGATCCATGTCAAGGCATGGTACGTAGGAAGCCTTCCTGAAGTTCAAGCCCACCACCTATCGGACCAAGGTCCACCTTCACGTCGGTTCGCTGACGAAGCCTCCACCATGAACTATGATGCCTTTGATCCATGTCAAGGCATGGTACATAGGAAGACTCTATGAGGTTCAAGCCCAAATCTCGTCATTTATTCACGACAAGGTTCATTTTCGTCCAGTATGACTTTAAACTACATTCCAGTCCGACGGCAAGCCGTTGTGACCAACCTGAACTACGTGGTCTTTGATCCACGTCACAACATGGTACATAGGAAGCCTCCACGAGGTCCAAGCCCACCACCACTAGGAACCCCTGGTCCTCCTCATTCACGTCGGCCTTCCGGTGTCCAACCTGAACTACATGGTCTTTGATCCATGTCACGACATGGTATGTAGGAAGCCTCTCAGAGGTTCAAGCCCACCACCTGTTGGTCACTCCGACCTTATTCACGTCGGTTCATCCACACCCGGGCAACCTAGTGTGTAATCCCCACACCATCTGGACCAAGGTCCACCTTCACGTCGGTTCGCTGATGATGCCCATCGGACCAAGGTCCACCTTCATGTCAGTTCACTGATACCATCCCGAACTACGTGGACTTTGATTCCCTACCACAGGGATACGTAGGAGGCCTCTTTGAGGCTCAATCCCAACTTCACTGTCGCCCCTGCGATGGTCCCATTTCATTCCCCCTCCACTTCATTCATCCATCCATCACCCATCCTGATTCTCACCCGGGCCGCCACATCCCGGTGGGATCATGCCATCCACCTCCTTGCTGCTCCTAGCGACGCATGGGCTGCTTTCCACGTGTAAGACCCATCATATCTCTGGGTCGTTGTCCTCTATGTACACCCCGATTCATCACCCTTTCGAACTACGTGGGTTTTGATCCCTGTCCTCTACATAAGGTACGTAGGAAACCTCCAAAAGGTTCAATACCAACCAATGGTAATCCATGGTGTCCCCCATCCTGGGGTGCACTTCCCCTGATCCGCCCTCAGTGGTGTTCATATCAGCCATTACGGTGTGACATCTCCCCTCTAGGGAGTACACCACCTCAGATCCGTCCTCATTGGGCATTCTGATCCATCCATCATCCAGGTGTTCTCCCTTTGGGATATACAATCTGATCTATCTCTATGGGACGTTCTGATCACCCTCATTCTGTCTCCGCAAGACATTAAACTCGCAGCCTACCTCGTGATAAACATGAGATGCCTGAGGAAAACCTCGGATGACACGCCTTTGGCGTAACCGTCTCTGAAAGACGTTAAACTCGTGACCTACCTCTTGATAAACATGAGATGCCTGAGGAAAACCTCGAAAGACACGACTTTGGTGTAACCGTCTCTGCTGGACATTAATCTTGTAACATACCCTGTGTTAGACATGGGAAGATGAGGAAAACCTCAGACGCATGCCTATAGAATATGATTCCCTACCTTCGATGTGGAATGCCTCGAGTTCTGCACCCTTGAGATGCCCTATTATGAGGAAGAATACAGGTCCCCCAATGTCCACGCACCCACAGATGCCTCGACATGCCTGATGTTGCCGTCTACTCCGACCGAAGGCTGCTACCATGTCAAGACCCCATGGAATGTCTTGACGGAAGTAGTGTAATTAACCGGCATCCATGAAGATATGGCACCGAGAATGAGATTCACGAACAACATATTAAATCTATGAGGGAGACCCGGACTAGGTGACGACTTCCGAGGAGGAATCCACGGAAGAAAGAACCAACATCCCATCATCCCGTTTCGATCAAGGAGAAAATGTCCCTGAACAAGGAACAGATGCCGCCTGCCTTTGGAAAGCGGGAATGCGGGGCAACAGCTGCACGTCCTCCACAGACGAATGTGCGCGCCCTGGCGAAAGCGTCGGAAACACATGTTTAGGATATACTTATAATTAAATACATCATTGATATTGATGGATTCTTGTCATATGTTTCTCCCTATGTTTTTCTTATTGAGGATATAGATAAAAAATATTTTATATCAGGGACTCATACAGTCTTTTTTATCTTCATAGTGTTATCTAGTGTTGTTTTCTATGTATGTGAATTATAACATATTATTGTGCACAAAATACTAGATTATGAACCATGTGATAGTTAATAACAATTACTCTTTTCTAATGATAGAGTACATATTTGACTAACTAATGGAATCCAATTGGTTATCAATGATCTATTTGATGTTTAGTTATCACCAAATGGTTATAATGGTAGGAGATATCGAGAGGACTTCCTTAAGATTTAGTTATAGAAACATTTTATTCTTCAACATGTTGTTCAAGAACCTGAAGACACCAATTGTGTTCATAGTACTTTTGTACTCCATTTTTCATGAGTTCTCAAAACAATTCATGGTTATGTTCATTGATGAAGATATTATAAACTAGATGATGGAAGAGGGAAATTTTGAGGACTAGAATTTGATCATGATGTTTCTTTAACACTATCAATTTTAGGAAATATTTTAACTATAAATTTTTTGGATTTGTGAGGTTTTATTCTAAGAGAATTCATTTTATTCGCATTGTATGGTTTCTAACCCATCAAAAAATGAGGCAGTTACTTATTGGGAAACACCTTATATTGTGGTAGTAGTTTGTATTTTCCTTGGTCATGCAAGATATTACCTGATATTTGTTTTTAATTCTATTTTTGTATCCCCAATAATAGTTATGACCCAGAAGGACCAATCCTTTATATTAAGTAAACAATTTAATGTATAATTTTACTACTGCAAGAAGAAGTAGATTGGTTCTATAGTGTTTTTGTTACTTTATGATGGGGTGAAATTATATGTCTTTTTTGATGCTTTAGGTCTATTAATAGGATTTATATTGATGTAAGAATAACGAAAAATCAAATGTAGTATCACCGATGCAGAATCACTCCATGGACTCTAAGAGAGTACCCCAAGATCTAAGAATAAACCTATAGAATAAGACACACAATATCCACTTGAGAATTATGATAATTATCACTTTACTATTCACCAGTAAACAAAATATACAAACACAAAAAACATACCAAATTAGGGGGTGAGTATAAAATATAGTAGGAAATCCACAATGACTTTCCATCACATCCCTCTATGGAAAGAACTTTAAGACATTATAAAACACTAGATAAGAGGATATATAGTTTAAAAAAAATCCATAAATAAGTTTTGTAAAAAAAATTAAATATTTATTACCAATTTTAATACTTGGAATAATCATCTCATGTTCACGATCACATAAACATGAATTCATACAATGGATCTCACTATAATCATTAGTGGTGAGTCATATCTTAATCAAGTCATCTAAACATGACCCCCATTAACATTGGAAATTATAACCGTAACCCATCCCATATTTTCATTATTGATAATTCCACTTTGGAACTAGATCAGTCCTCATGCATATGAGTGAATAGAAACAAGACATTCAATATTGTATAAGATACCATTATTTTTAAAAAAAGTTTTATGTCAATCATTTTATCAAACACTTTGTGTGTTTCATTCCATAACTAATGAATTAAGTAATAAAACCATGAAATTTTTCCAAAAAAATATAAGATATTAATTTAATCATTAATAATTCATGTTGTATAATGAGTAATGTAGTAAATAATCCACCAAACATTTAATGTTTGAAGAAAAATAGAGAATAACAGATTAAAATTATAAATCTATCCATGAATTATCTATACTTTAATAGATACATAAATATCTCATCATAGTAAATATCATATATTATAGATATATACATAAAAGAACAGATACATGTATCTCTGAGATATAATACTATTAAATATAGAGAGAATGAATAAGAATGAGGTATTAACAATGATTATAGAGATAAAACAAACTATAATTCATCAAAAAATACTTCTAGATCAAGAATAATAACAAATTATACCTACAGATGAAGGGGAGTGGATGAACCTAAGATAAGAGAATAAAAATGAGGGTTTTAGGGCCTTAATTAGGGTTATTGATTAAGTTTTAGAGCATTTAATGCATATTGCATATTTAGGACCCACATTTTGTCAAACTGTGTGCAAAGCATGTGCATTCTAGTTAACATTACCCATAGTGCCACATTGTTGTGCCATATAGGTTTCCAAACATGACACTATCTATACATTTCTATTATCTCAAGTCCGCCCCTCACATGGTTTGATAGACTGTATGCTAACCATGATTATTCCAATCTATCCACTTACACACTATCTTATTCCATGCACATGGTTTGGAAAATCCATGATCCAACAATGTTCCTAGATATATCCTCTTTCAAAATTTCTTGGACATAGAGCATGGTTTCCCCTAACCATTCCCAACCATAAGAATCTATAAACACTACCAAAATTCACTAAAACCAAGAATAACCAACCAAAAATCAACCATATTAACATATAACATTAATATAAATAATAAAAGTGTATTTTACATGAAACTGGGTGTGATACATACTCCACACCATTAGTTATTCCATCCATGGAAATATGGGAATTGGTGTTTCTTTAGAAAAAAATGGTCCACTAATCCAATATTTATTTATCATGTTTCAATGTAACATCAAGAATCTTACCATACTTCAATAAGACTCAAATTAACCAATATATTTCTCATGAATGATATTTTACTATTTATCTATAATCATTATTCATATAAGAATCAACATAGTGACAAGATAAATATCACCATAGTACCATCAAATAATATGGTCATGATCAATCTGGTAAATATTTAATTTGGAGACATAGAAGAAATATTGAACTGTGATGAACATTGAAGTTCAATACAACGGTAGGTCAAATGGGAATAACTTAAGACTAAAACATACTATAACCCATGTGGAATTGTGATTATGAATTATATTTGGTAAAATAGTAAGAAAATTCATATCTATCTACTACCATTTTCAAATGGGAATAACTTAAGAGTAAAAAATACTATATTTATTCTAGATCTACACCTTAACCTACTGATATGTGAGGCATATCAAATCATACTATAGCACTTTACTCTTCATGTAAGATGAAAAAAGTTCTCACATATCCTTATAAATATTTTTAATTACAGGATAAAAAATACATATCGATTTATTATAAGAAGAAATATTTTTTTCTTAATAAACTCTTGAAACCATGATATAATCTCTAAAACACAACAAAAAGACCCATCTAGCACCTATCCCTTAATAGTTTCCCTATTAATTTGTTTGATCTCAATGTGAGAGATTTATGATCATATGTAGGTGTTTATTTATTCAGTTCAATCAAATATAGAACAATGGAAACTAGAATAAAAACTTCAATATCAACTTTCTTAGCCTAATAAAAATATACCATATTTAACTAACATTAGATATTAATGATCTAAAGATTATTCAAATTAAATAAATAAATATATTCCTACTTAATTAATCTTCAAAGGATTTTCCTATACCTTACGTATACCTAAAGTCAAGGTAAATAATTTGAATATAATTTATCTATATTCGTTTTTTAGATTCATATCTCATTATGAGAATATTAATTTCATTATTTTATAATCCAAGAACATGATAATATTATAAACAAAGTGATAATGATTTTGATTCATCATGTTATGGACTTAAAAAACTGCCTCTAAATCATTCTTTAGGTAATTATTATCCTGAAAATGTAACTATCATGAGATATAATATACCACATGGTCTATATATATGACATCATATCCTATAAAACATATAAATTTATCACAATACACCAAATATCACTTTCTTAACTCTGTTAGTATAAGTTTTTGTGATGAAGTAGCAATAACCTTATATTTATAAAAATATTTTTTCCACTCATCAGCAAACTATAATATGGAAAATTATATTTTCAATGCATTCAACATTGAGGAAAGTCACGAAAAATCAATAACAAGTCCTCAATAATATTCTTTAGAACTAAGTAAATTGCATTTATCAAATTCATTATTCAGTATTTTCCATGAGATAAAAACATCTAACATTAATGGATATACATTGAGTACTATTTATTGAAATAATGTGTCCAAGGTAATGTATATATTTTATCAAAAAATAAAACTTTAATTATTAAAAAAAACAACGTTCTCTCATGATACAAAACACAATTTTCAAGTGTTATTCATTACTTTCTTTAGCCCATTAATACACTAGAATATGATCTATGAACACCACCAAAATGTAATATAGATATTTATAAAATATATAATTCATCAAGGCCATAAACACTACTTTTGAATTTTTAATTCTATTGTGAAAGACCACATTACCTTACTATATGGGATCCTAAAATTAGTCTTATGAATATTATCCTTACAAACATAAAGTTTGTGATACCCAAGTCATAAATCAATCATAGAGAAACATTGGGATCAAATTATTTTATCAAATAAGTGATCAATTCATTGAAGGTTATCTCAGTTCATTATCATAACCCTGTCGAACTTATGATAATCCACACAAATATAAAGTGTTCACTATTATTTTTTTTTAAAATAAACTCATTGTTCTCATAGAGATGTACTAGGTCAAAAGTAACATTTGCATTCAAAATATTCTAGATGAACCATCATGTAACATAATTAAGTTGGTATTATACTATGAGATAGAAGTTAAAAAATATTGGTTTTAGGTTGGATATCCATAGTAAATTAAACTTTACTTTCAAGAGGCATCCTAGATAAAGTTTTAGGAAATACATTGTGAAACTGATCCATGATGGTTGGAAAATATCTATATTTAGAAGAATATAATATTCACAAAGTTACTATTGAAATGCTAAAATATATATTCCTAGACACCAATACTAATGGTTATTTTATACATTCATTATCACCACAATATCCTTTAAATAGATTCACTTAAACATCTAAATATGTGAAAATAACTTACTGGGCATAACATCTGATGAAGACCTTGGAGGATGTTTACCAATCCATTTAAAAAATTAGTTTATAGATAACCATCTAAACAAAAATGAAATCCAATAAAATCTCATCTTCATAGATTATTAATGAGCAGAATAATCCTACATAAATATATATTTAATTAAAGTATAATTCAATAGAATAGTACCTCACATTATTAATAAAACAAATTGATCCTATGTTATCATATTCATTTCACCATAAAATTGTTTACTAAGACCCCATTGTTCCTTTCATACATGCTCTAAATGAGTTTCTTGAGGATCTATAGTTTTACTATATTTACATTGGCCCACTATGTTTTAAGGATTAGAGTTTTTATTGTGATAAATTATAGTTGAATCATAATATTTCTGATAAAGATGAGATGTATCTTTAGAAATTGAAATTGGAGTGATATGAAAATAACATTGAACATGTCCCATTAGATGATACTTGTATCAAACTTAATTTAGTTCCATAAAATATTAATTCAAATGAGAAAATGAACCTCATTGGAAATAAAAAATATTAAAATAATGTCTTGGAGAAAATTTAATAGATTTAGTAGACTGATTCGGTGGTGTTCCACATCTATAATAATTGGTTTACCTTTTCTTATTGTTGCCAACATTGGAGTTCCCACATGGTCTCATAGATAAAAACATACTTCCTTTAACTAGATTACTTGGAAGATCTATTTTTTTCAACTTTCACCTTATTAAACATATCTTTATAATAAATATTAAATATGAATATTTTTTCTAGAAAATATCCCTATCCATATTATAGATGAATGTTTTTTTGGATTTAAGGTTCCACTATAAGATTATTTTGTAGTGAAATGAACTATGTTCATAAACTTATCCACATATTCAATCACTAATGTTTTTTATTTATCCCTAAAAAATAAATATGTTGTTTTAGCTACCTTAAATATATGAGATTAGATTTTTTATCAAAAAATATCTTCTATGAAATACCACATTCATTCAAGTTTAACTTTATCATGGATACCCATATCCCCCCTTAACATGAAAGATCTTCCAAAATTTAAATATTTAATTTGATCCTTAAAATAGTTGGTATGAAAAAGAAATTGAAAATCCAGTTCATTCTATTGAGCCACAGTTCCACATTTTCATGTTCTAATTCCCCCAATTTTTTTTGTGGATTATTATTATAAAACTATATGAAAATATAAAATTTCAATGGGTTTTAATATAAATTTTCCTTTTAAAAGTCTCAGAAATTATGAAAAATTATATGAACAAGTAATTGAATAACCTATTAATCATATGCAACCAAATTTTAAAATGCTCATTTTTTATAATTTCTATATCATATAACCAGTTCTATTATCCATTAAAATATTAACACACAACTTACTCATCAATCCTTATTGACTATTATATTTGAAAATTATGAATCACCATACAAAAAATAATTATAGGAAATATTAATAATAGAAATCAATATAAACATTTTTCAAAAATCACTAATCATTAGATGAATAATTTAACCCCATTTGGAGGTCTCAATACTAATGCAAGATATGATAAAATCATCCTATAAATATGTGATGATGTGATAAAAAATCACCTAGATATTCCTTATAACAATTTTATAAAAAAACTAATAAAATTATGGTTAGTATAAAAAGGTTAGATATATCATTTTATGATATAAATTTCATGTCATGAAATTCTTATTTTATTGTTAACACCACATATAGTTAAAAAGACTGACCATGAATAACAAACTTTCTAATATCCCACCCCAACCCATTAGATTTGGTTGGAAAAGGGGTTATAATAATCTTAGGTGCCTTACCCAAGATTACAAATGTAATGCCTTGTGATTTTGGTGAAATAGTTTTTTTAAATAAATTTATTATTTTGTATTTTTTATTTTACAAAACACTAAGATTAGTTTTTTATGTGAAATATTGAGTTTAGATAGCATTACATGAAACACTAAGTTTAATAAAAACATGAAATAATATTAAAATATTATTATTTAATATGAAATTTATTACCAAAGCATTGGAATGTAAGGTTTGAATAGGATTAAGTAAATTAGGAAAATATATGATTTAAAAATTATACTAAAGTTACTAATTAATTTTAAATTAAAATAAAAACAATTTGAAAATATGGGAAATATTTTTCTAAAAAAATATTTTTATGCAGACAAACACATTCTAGATTAAAAATTAAAAACATAATTTTAGTGATTTTTTTATTTAGATTGATATATTATATATTAAATTACTTATTTGACATCCATCTTTTGTATTCTATATATAGAAGATAAGAATAATTCCAATTATATTCCTAAAATCAGTATTAAAAAAAGTAGTTTTGTACCCTTTTTTACATATATTTTAAATAAAATTTTTATAATTTTGTAAATTTTATTTGAAAATTTGAAAATATTTTTTGAAATAATAATGTAAAAAATATATAAGGGTGATTTTTTGATATTGTTTTGAGAAATATTTTTCAATGACTGGAGAAAAATAATGGTTTTTATTATGAATTGTTATTTATGTTAAAAAATTTAAAACATAAAAAAAGTATTTGGTTTCCAAAAGAAAATAGGCTTATTATATATATATATATTAATAAAATTTAGACCATCACAACAATTTTCATGTTGAATTATGATATAAAAACTTTTTAAACTTTTGAACATTTTTTATTTGAAAACCCACTTTCTCATTGTGTTTTTAGGATTAATTTTAAATTAAATATTGTCACTTCTATGGATTTAATTTGAAAAAAATAGATTAAATATTTTTAATTAGAATAATTTAAATTATATAATAAGATCAATGTAATTTTTAACCTTAATGAATAATAAAAACATTAACAATTATTTATCTTGTTTAAGTTAAAAATGGGATTAACAATGGATTAAACTAAAATTACAAGGGTTAAAAATGACAACATAGATGACCAAAACCCATTGTATTGTAATATTTTGACCTTATATATTCTATTTTTGAGAATAGACCATTTTAGCTACTTTTTTCATGTGAAAAAAGTGGTAAAATATCTTTTATTTTAAAAATTACTTGTGTTCCACTCAACACAATTATATAAATCCACCCCTCACCTCTCCTATTCAAACTTTAAAAAATGTTTTTTTAGACAAGAATAGAATACATCACTTCCCTAATTCACTCGTATCATTATAGAAGCATTAGTTTGGTCAGAAATACATCTTATGGGAAAACCTAAGAAGGTTACTCGATGAAGATGTAACATTATTCAATGAGCATTTTTATTATATTTCTTCGTCAACATCCTTAAATTATTATTAAACCATTATTATACATTAAACTAATTATCTTACCTAAAATATTATGTTTATGTTTTGTGAATGACCTATATCTATCTCCTCTTCCATTAAATGGGTTAATAAATCACTATTTATGTGTATAGAAAACTACCACCTCGCGAACCGATGTTATTTTTTTCCCAATACCACCTCTCACGAATAGATATAATGATTGTTATATTATTTTAATATGATATATATGATATTATTATTCTTATGGAATAATGATATCACAAATTATTATTTTACATGCCATTCCGTGAAAATACTATAATGTCTCACATGTGTACGAAAGACTACCACATCGTGAAGAGATGTGATTCATTCAAGAATTAGATGGATGGTAATAAGGAAGGTTTTAATGATAATATTTGCTATATATGACATAAAAATTATTCTGGAGTGGTAATATATTATTTAACTTTATTTACTTATTTTTGTTGTGAAAATGGAATCAATGTTCATGCATACAAATGGCCTAAGGTCTTTGTGAATGGTGTATTTCATTTTCTACATATACCATTTATAGATCAAACTAAATTATATTATATTAAATATAAATGATATTAATATAGTGGTTAACATTATGGATATTAACTTACCATGATCATAGTAAGAGGAATAAAAATAAAAAATCAATACATCCACAAAAAACATCGTAGTTATTTCCCGAAATGAGACTTTATCCTGAAATTGTTAATAAACAGCTAATAAAAGGTCATAAGTAAATCCTATATAGTATTATATATATATAGTAATTTAATATATTTATAATAAACTTATTTTTTATTTCATGTGATCTTTTATTGTGTACGAAGGATGTTGAGATTTAAAATAAGGCATTTCTATCACAATTTTTGCTTATATTAGACTAATGTCATATTCACCACCTATTTATTTTATGTGGTGTATATAGTTTACATGAGTGTATTTTATGATTATTATCATTAAACCTATTTGTATTTACATATCCATTTTAGGATCTTTCTTCTATGGGGGTCATGATTCAAAATATACCAAAGTGGTAAGGGATTTTTGTCTCAAAGTTTCATACTGGAGACCTAAGTTCTATTATGAACCAATATTATTCTATTATGTGTATATAATTGAACTTTTAATTATTTATCATGAATATCCTTATATTAATGATATTATATGTTTCATTTTATTTTATTATAACATGTGGATTATGATTCAAAGATACTAATGTGGTGAGAGTTTTGTATTACAATATCATAGTTTATTGAGATTATTTATGATTATGATTCCAATAATGAATTTTTATAATATATATCTCAATAAAATAATTAAGTTTATATAAATATGGAAATTTATAGAGAATACATTTTTTCCATTCATTTTATTCTCTTTATTTATTCAAGAGTTCTAAATGACGTTTTTTTTGAAAAATCATATTTATTTCTCTCTTCTATTGTAAACAAATTTTCTTCCAAAAATAATATATTCTAAAACTATATTAAAATATTAATTTAACATTTACAAAAACTATTTTAAAAGGAACTTTTACCCATGATTTACTTTTAAAAAAATAAAACGGAATCTTCATTTTTTTCTCTAAATAATGTCATTTTATCTTTTACTAAAAATTTGAAAGGAATATTTTTTTAACTTGTAAAACATGAATTTAATTTCAATACCACATAAACACAATTTAATTTGAAGAATAGATTATAAAATTTCAAGTTTATTATCATATAAAATTATTTCCAAAATATTTTTTGAATTTTTAGTTTCAAAATGATTATTTTGAAAGAAGGGTATTTTATTCAAGAGATATTCTAACTGATTTTTCATTCCAAATCATTTTAAATATGAAATTATTTTTTGTTACTTATTATTTAATGGTTATACGAATAATATATAGCATTATCACAATTTATCTTATTGGTTTATATTAATTTTGAATTGATTCTTAAGAAACCCATCTCTCTTACATGGGTTACACCATGATAAAATCCTTATGAAACTCACTTATTTTTCCTTAGATTATTCATTGAGGAAATGATGGGATTTTTTTTGAAACCAATTTCATTTAATGGGATCTTATATTAAGAATGTTTTATGATATATTTTCACATGTATGTATGATTTGTATCATGTTACTAGTGGTACCTATATCTCCCTCCAATAAACTCGATAATGATTAATGTTATAGAAGATTAAATGGTACACAAGAGTTTATCACCATCTCGAAATAGGGTACACATAAGGTTATCCCATGCCTAAAAGAGGGTATATGGGTGTTATAATGAGCCCAAAAGATGGTAAATGGGATGTTATCCCAAGATTGATACAGGAACATGGGTGGTTATCTCAATCCTAACATATTATTAATGTCTTTTTTGGTAGACTTGGTGGACAATTATTGATGATTATTTATATTCCAAAAATATATAACACATTCTATTGTTATAATATCATAATACATGATATTTTATTCCATTATGACCCATGAATTCTAGAATTCCATGATTTGTGCCATGAATCTTGTTTATGATGTATGATATGCATGGTATGGTTTTCATATGTTATTATCATGTTCTCATACCTATATGATCATGTTATATTAATTTATACCTTGTTTAACCTTATTGAGAATATGATATCACCCTATATTTTAATAAAATTACATAAGATATGAATAATGGTATTATTTATGATATGTATAAGAAGGGTTATAGTTAGGATGATCACAGTTAGAGTTGATTTAGATCAATTATTGATTGGTTTTTTATGTTTATATGTATCCAAAGTCTATATACCTTTATGATCCTCTGAATTGTGTATTTTAACATAATAAATATTCATCTAAAAATTATAAAATTAATGAACATAAATCCTTAGTATCTATAATTGGTATTATATGATAGGTTTATTTATCCTTTGGAAACTAAGACAAGAAAAAATTAGTGATAAATATATGGATATATATGATGGTATATCTATGGGTGAGTTAAAGTATAATAAATAGTCATGGAATTTTTGGTAAAGGATAGAGTGATTTGTTTCCAAGCAATTACATCCTTGTGTAGATACTAAAAGTGGACGTGGATCTAGTATAAAGGTACCGCAAGGTAACAAATATAAAAATGGACATTGATTTGGACTAGATCATCACCTAGTTCATAACAATGGAACTAAATACACACCTCATTTGACTCTCTTGGGAGATATGATTTGGAAATTCATAAAATCATTAAGAAACATCACAAATGATTTAGATAATTTATGACTATGAGTGGTGTAGGATAAAACCAATTTTTCAAATATTAAAAAGATTATTTCATGATTTAAAAATCATATAAGTTATTTTTCAGGATTATGTGGTTCCCCACTATGATTTTTTTACACTATGATTTTGGTTTTAGTCAATGGATAGAACCCAAAGAAACCATGTTATTGTTTAATGTGATGGAAAATGAAATTATTTTCTGATTGAGAACCTGAAAGTTGTTGGAGATGGAATGAAAAATATCATTAATATGTTCACACAAATTTCTCACACTATTAATCATGATATAATTCCAAAAAAAGTAAAATATTGAACAAAATTTGAATTAGTCATTCATGAGGAAAAGTAAACCTTATTTAATTGTTCCTAGTAATGCACAGGTTGTTTCTTAATGGATACAAACCATTAAATTATATTTTCCATTATCATGTTTTTGAAGCATGAAAAAAATTATGATTGTCTACCATTTTGAAGGTAAAGCACATTAATATTGGACTCCTATCTATAATAGGAGGAAATATGATGAAATTAAATACATGGACTAAGATGAGTTTATTAACTTATTTATCTGTATGTAATTTAATTTTACTATTATTATGAATATGAGTAAGGAGTTTTTTGAGATAAATAAAAATAAATATGAATCTTTTGGTACCTACAAGGTAAATTTTACAATAATTTCATGGTATGTGCCTGGTGTTATCATCCAACATGAAAGTCAGTTTGATAAATTATTCATAGACTTAAACAAAAAAATTTAAATTGTGTTATCTATAAAATACTTTAGTATCTATGGAGATATTTTTCTATGTGCTATCATGTTAAATTTTTTTGTTAGAGTTACATATCAATCTCTTGGTTTTGATAAGAAGAGAAAATGTAAATCAAAGGAAAATCTAACAAAACTGGAGGGAATAAGATGGGATTTTATTTTTGCTGAATGTGTGGGAGGAAACCAAGAGATATTTTATATAAGGGAACTAATAAATGTTTTATTTATGTAATGGAAGGTCATTTTCAAATTTAGCATTGAAGTGATGGGAAGAAGTTAGCTAATGATGCAAATATTGAAAAAACATTACAGAATGCACTACCCACACTATAATGTTTCAAATGAAAAGAGACTAGGAATTATGTGAATAAACGAAAAAATCCAAGGTCCAATGAATATGATAATAAAAAACATCCTTTGATTAAAAATGTTAAACAAAATTATTTTTTAGTCACAATGATTGAGGTGAATCATTCCAATTATGTAATACTTATCCTCCACTCCCTAGTGATGACTTTTATTTTTTGATGAATGAGATTAATTAAAATATTATTATAAATCCTAGAGTAAAGTTTCATGTGACCTTGATAATTGATTATAACCCTCCACAAATATTATGAAATAATTAAATCACATTTGATATTCTATGAGTGCAAGGTTGAATCCAAGATTCCAATGGAATTTTTTTTATAAGAAAAGAGATTATTTAAGATATAAATGGTGAAATAGTATAAGAAGCATATATGTGTCCATGTATGATTAAATTAAGGGTTTTATATTCCTTAATGGGTTCATAAGATTAAGGTTGATCATAAATTTAATGTCTTAGACACTACTATATAGGTTTTATGTGATGGTAGTTTATCAATAATAAGGATATATTTGGAGACATTTATTGAAATTAAACCCTTAGTTTTGTATAAAATTTAGTGAAAAATTTATTTGAGGATGAATTCATTCTATATTTTTGAAAATATGATTCATAGTACTAGAAACCATTAGTTTTTATCTAACCTTTAATATTGAAAAAATTATGGGTTATTATCAATCAACTTAGAAAGTCAACACACTTAATTTCTATCAGAGAATATTTCATTATGGATCCGATCACTACAATATACATTAAGAAAGGGGTGATATTTCATGGAGTAACACTTTCAATTATATATGATTATTATCCAAATTTTACCTTAATGTTTTTGTGAAGTATTTAGTATGTTCTAGATGCAAAATTGAGTTTGATTACTATATATCATCCTCAGGAAGATGGTTAGTCCAATAGAATAATTACACCCCTAAAGGATATTATAATATATTATTATATATATTCCAACGGTGGTTGGGATAATCTCCTTCCACTAGTTTACAATTTTTACAAAAATATCTTTCACTCAATCATTCAAGTGGATCATAATGAATAAATTTATAGAAATATGTTTATAACTCTATAATATTATAATGAATATGTATAAATAAAGATTTTGGGACCTAAGCTAAATGATAAAAGGGAATATATAGTTATAGTGATTCAATAAAACATATGCGCAAGAAAATGACTATAAAATGTTTATTTTGATAATCATAAATGTGATCTAGAATAAGAATTTAGTAAGAATGTGTTTCTATAAATTCTACATAGAAGAGAGAAGGGAAAATATGCCCTTGGTAGATTAGACCCTTTAAAATACTTGATCATATATAGAATTTAGATAATAATTTCTCACTTCAAACAAACCTATCTTTGGTTCAAGATGTGTTCCATGTATCTATCCTGAGGATATATATACCTAATCCATTACATCTACTAAAATCAGAGGTTGTACCACTGAAGCATGATATTTCTTACATGGAACAACTAGTGGAAATAATGGATCATATAGAGAATGTTATAAAAAATAATACCACTCACATTGTAAATGATTTTTAGTGAAACCACCATTATGTGGAAGTTATGTGGGAACCTGAGGATGTAATGAGGAAGAAGTATCCTCAATTGTTGGTACTAAAGTGATAATTTTCTATGAAAAAACAATTTTAAGGGGTGTATAATTTAATACCCCGATATTTTCATGAAATATTTTTTTATAGAAATTTTATCTTTTAAACATGTTTAGATATACACAACACTGAGGATAGTGTGTTTTATATTCTACACTATGTTTTTCCTATATTACACGGAACACCGAGTTTAAACAGAATATAACACACAATTAAATAATAATTATTTTATATGATAAATATCACCCAGTTTTTATAACACCAGGTATGAATAGGATTAAAAAAATTATGAAAATATAGTGTTTAAAATTTTATACAAAATGAATTACTTGATTACTCATTAATTATAAATAAAAATATAAACTATTAGAAAATAATGCAAATGTTTTTTTGAAAAATATTTTTTTACAAACAAACATCTTCTACCTTAATAATTCCAAAAATCACTTTCTATGAATGATATTAATTAAATTAGTATATTATATATTCAATAAAATGTTTAACATTCATCTTATGTTATTTTTGTACAAAAAATAACAGTAAATACAATTTTACACTTAAAAACAACATTTTAATAAAAAACTGATTAGATTCCTTTTATGCAATTATTTTAAAAATATTTTTTGACTCTTTTAAGAATTTTTTTTAAAAAAATTTATTCTTTAAATCATCTTGTAAAAAATTTATTATGTAAAATATTTGATAATTCTCAATGAAGATAAATTTTGATGAATAATGAAAAATATTGTTTTTTATTAATAATTTTCATTTATTTTAAAATATTTTGAATCTTCCAAATATTTTTAATATTTTTCAAAGAGAAGAATTAAATTAATTATGAATATATTAATCACATTAATTCATTGGAATAATTTTAATATTTAATTTTGATAAAAAATATTTTTAAGCTTTTCAACATTTTCTATTTGAAAACCCGTTTACGCATGTGTCGATGGGATTAATATTAAATTAACTTTTTCATATTATGTGAATGGAATTTGGAAAAATGGAATCTTTATTTTGAATCATAATTATTTATATTTTATAATAATATCAACTTAATTATTTACTATAATGTATAGTAAAAACATGAAATATTATTTATCAGGTTTAAGGTAAAAATATATTTATCGGGGGGGGGGGGGGGTTAAACTTAAACGATAAGGGTTAAAAATCATCCAAAACATTTAAAAAACTGATTATATAGATATATTTTGATATTATATCTTCTAAGATAGAAAATGGTCCATTTTGAAGCCTTATGTCATGTGAAAAATGTGTGAAAACCTTTTTCTTTTTAAAAATTACAATTATTCCACTCACCTCAGTTATAAAAGGACACCCACTCTCCTATCCACATGACAATTTCAGAAACTAATTTATCAGAAAAAACTACCCTAATAACTTAATTAGTACCCTAATATATTCATAGAATCCTTATTTTAGTTATAATTACATCCTAGGGGGGCATTTGGTGTAAAACTAAGATAGTTACTTGAAGAAGAGTTGGTGTCCTTCAATGAGAATTTTTATTTTATTTCTTCCTACACCTCATTAAATTATAAATAATACATAATGATATAATACATAATAATATTAAATATACTTATATTTTTTCTTTTTATGGGAATGACCTACAAATATCTCCAATTACACCAAATGGTTTATGAAATCATCATTCGTGTGTAGAGTGGACATCCTCCTTGTGAACTGATGTCATTCGTTTGTCCATTACCACATATAATGAGTTGATATAATGATGAATTTATTGTTTATATATAATATAATATATATTATTATTATTTTTGAATCATTATATTATATATTGTTTCTTAATTTATATTATATGAGAATATGATAATGTCAATTGTCTGTATAGTGGGCTACCACCTCGTAAAGTGCTGTGATTTTTTCCATCGTTACATAAAAGGTAATAAGGATGAGTTTAATGAACATATCTAATATATATGAAACAAAAATTATTATTTAATTTCAATATATTATTTAACCTTCTTTCATTCTTTCTGTTGGGAAAATTAGAAGAATAATCATGCATATATACGATCTACCATATCCATAAATAATGTATTTCATTTTATATTTTTACCTTTTATGGATCACTATAAATAAATTTATTCTGAATATATATTATATTTATAATTTTTTAAACAATCTTTAGATGATGGAACCATGATAAATTTAATAGTAATAAAAATAAAAAATCAAATCATACAAGACAAACCAAGCAGTTATTGCCTAAAACACGACTCTAACATGGAATTGTTAATAAATGGGAAATAAAAGGACATAAGTAAATAATAAATGTTTTGAAATATATATATATATATATATTTAATATATTTATAATTATCATATATTAATTATTCATGATTTTTTAAAGTGTATGAAGTAATTATAGACTTATGGTAAGGTATTTCCATCTCATATTTTACTTATGTGAGACACATGTCATATTCATCACATATTTATATTATGTGATGTATATACTACCCATGAATGTATTTTATTATTAGTATCATTAAAAATATGTGGATTTGAATATGAATTTTATGATCTCTCTCTCACGAGGTTTACAGTTCAAAAGTAACAAATGAAAAAAGAGATTTTTGTCTCAATTTTCCTTCATAGAGATCTAAGTCATATTATACACCTATCTTCTTATATGATGCGTATTCACTTAACATTTTAAAATTATTATTTTTAATCTAATTATTTTTATTATATTATATGTTTAATTTAATTTTATTCTTTCCTATGGATTAAGATTCAATTTTACCAAAGTGGAATTTTTTTATATTACAATATCAATGTTTATCGGGATTGTCTATGATTATGATTCAAATGGTAAAATATTATGATATATCTCTAAATAGACTCATAAATTTTAATCTCCTATGCTTATTTATAGAGAATAAATGTTTTCCATTAATTTTTCTCTTTTTATGTACTCAAGATATCAAAATTAAATTTTTAAGAAAAATTATCTTTATTTCTATCTTCTGTCGAAAACACCTTTTCATCCAAAATAATATTTTCAAAAAATGTTTTCAAAAATGATTTGAAAATTCTTGAAATTATTTATTAAATAAATTTTTATAAATTTTTGATTTTTTAATTTTTTTAATGGAATCTTCTTTTCATTTCAAAAAAAAGTATTTTTTCTTTTACTGAATATGTTAAATGAATCTTTTTTTAATGCGTACAACATGAAAATAATTTCTAAACCATTATTTTAATTTAATATTCATTTAAATGTTTTCAATGTTATTTTAAAATAAATGTATTTCCAAAATATTTCTTTAATATTTAGTTTCTGAAATTTTATTTTAAATAGAGGATATTTTTCTCAAGAAACATTCAAATTGATTTGTCTTTCAAAATCCATTTACATCCAATATATTTTGATGTTACTTATTCTTTACTATGTATTTTATCCAAGGATTCCATTCTTAATATTTATCTATATGGATTATGTTTATGATGGAAAGATGATTATGAAACCTATTTCTCTTCTACATTTTATACCATAAAAAATTATTACAAGACCCACTTCTTTTTCAATGGGTTATGCTTTGGGGATATGATAGATTGATTATGAAATTCATTTATTTTCATGGATTGTAATATGAATAATTTTTTAATATCTTTCAGCACAAATATTTTTTATTTTCATCTTGTGATGGATGGTACGTATATCTCTTTCTAATTTATTGGGTAATTATTAATGTTATATGAGATCAAATGTTACAATAGAGATTATATAGATATCAAAAGTGGGTATATAATAGGTTATCCGAATACCTAAATACGGTACATGGGTGGTTATCCCAAGCCCAAAAGTGGGTACATGGGAGGTTATCCCAAACCTGAAGTAGTTATATGGGTTTATATCCCATGCCTAACTTGTTATGAATGTCTTGGGGGTATCCTAGACATCATCTTTTTTTGTGATTTTTCTATATACTGTAAATATATGTAGCTATCATGGATAATGTTATATAATTATATTATGATCCATGTCTTATGAAATTCCAATACTTATGATATGACTTGTGATTATGATCTATGTTATGTAAGTTGTGGTATTCATATGTTATTCTCATGTTCTCATACCCATATGATCATGTTATATTAACATATACCTTGTTTAACCTTATTGATAATCTGAGATCACTATTTATTATATTTAAATTCCCCAAGATATAAAGAATGGTTTTATGTATGATATTTATAATATATTTATTAGATATGAAGAACATTGTGGGAGATGATGTAGCTCACTTATGGACCAGTTATTTATGTTACCATGTTTCCAAATTCACTATTCCTTTATGATCTCTAGGAACATTTCTTTGTAATATATTTAATGTTAATATAAAAATATGTAACTTTTATTTATGAAAATCCTCAGTCACTATACCAATGGCTGACAAAAAATTCTAAGGGTCTAGTAAAATGTTGAGGGAAAATGTTTCCTTAAGAACAAACAAAACACAATAGTATAAGTTAAAAATAACTAGTAATAATTATATGATAAATATTGATAATTATAAAAATCAAATGATACCTATATAAATAGAATAATTTGAGTTTTAGTGACACATAAATAAAATAAAACACAGATAAAACAAATAATGTCTGACATAGTAACAATGATGTCGAATCACTCCAAGGATTCCAAGAGAGAACCCGATGCTCCAAACGTCAACCTATAGAAGAATTATAATGATGAGATAATAAATATTTATAATAAATTTCCATTTCCCGTGTCTTTGTAAAGAAAATACGAAAATGAACCAATGTTATTTGGTAGTTTGTGAATAAGAAAATCATTTGGAAATCACCAAATTCTCCCCACCACCTTCCACTTGGATTATAACAAGTTATCACATTTAAAAAAATAGAGTATAATCAAATACAAAATTTAATTATTTCCCTATAAAAAATTAAAAAAATTTAATATCATTTTATATAACATGGAATAATAATCCCATGTCCACGCTCTCTCTCTCACACACACATAGAAATGGATACCACAAATCTCCTTATACCCATGAGTGGGGAGTTATTTGGTTATTTTTTTGTCGCTTCATAACTTACATTAATGATAGAACATCTCACCATTTCATTTACTATATTTTACAAATTTATGCTGGAAATTTTCATCCTGATATTTCCTCATGCATATGAATAGACATCAAGTTAAAATTCCCTATTGTAAAAAAACCATTTTTTTGAATACCATTCTACATCAATCATTTTATAAAATGCATTGCGTGGATCATTAAATAACCATGGATTTTGGTACTAAAACATAATGAGGGAAAGTGATTTTAATATTAATCTATTAAGTTAATGAATTATTATAATTAGAGATAAGACACCTACCTCTCAATAGTTAATGAAAAATATAGAATGACACATGAAACACCTTGATCTAGCCTTAGAAATTAATCCCTTTAGTATATCCAAGTAGATTTCATTATGATACACATCATAAATCATAGATATATCCATAAAAGATTAGATTTATTGATCTATGAGGAAGATTATTAGTTTATCTATAGATAAAGGTTAAGAATAATGATATTTTTATTAATTTCATAAATCCAAAATGATGTTATCTATTAAAAAACAATTCTAGATCTGAATTAATTACCAATGATTGATAGGGAGGAATAAGTGTTTGATATCCCAATATAGGAGAAAAGTGTGAGTTTAGGGGACTTGATAAAGGTAAATGTTTATTTTTTTTGTGAATTTAATACATTTCACATGGTTAGGAAGACTAATTATCAAATTGCGGGCCAACCATGATATTACTACTATAAATACCATAGGTATTCACACTTTTGTGCTATATAGGTTTGTAAATATGTGCGCTAACCATTTATTTTTACTCTCTCATGGCCACCCCTAGAATGGTTGGCTCACATAGTATGAAAAACCATATTCTAAACATTCTTCTTACACTATCTCCACTAACATGTTTTCCATGAGAATAAAAACTATTTGGACAAACCATTCACCAACTTTCATTTTCCCAAAACATATTTCATGGATTTGAGGAGATAGTGCATGGTTTTCATAAATTGTGATGAAACATTAAAATTCAATAAATTCTTCCAAAACACTCTAAAACCATCCATAATCTACTTAAACTAATCCCAAGAATTATAAGACTTAAAAATACATAATAATAAGGTAATTTACCTTAAAATGGAGTTTTTACATTCATACTTTACTTGAAGGAACTAGTTCTTCGGGATCCATGGTCAGTTCACCTCATTATCAGTCATTGTTTTCATCTCATTATTCAATCATAAATGGAATTTTTTGGGAATGTATGGTTTGAGTAATTTTTTTATAGATATTGAAAAGTCAATGATCTTTCATAGGCTATTGATAACTTCTTTCTATTACCTTTGGGGTTATGGATTGGATATACTCTTCTTATTTCTTGGGTCTTGAATATAAAATATAAAAGACTTTTTTATATAGTGGATCCTATTTATCTCATTTAATTTGTTCATCTATGATACTATCATGAATCTATTTTTATCTACAATGGTCATATGGGTTATGTTAACAGGATAAATAACTGAATTGATTTAAAATTGAAGGGTAAGTGGATTGATTTCATATGTGTTTATTATGTTCCTTATTATTTCCACAAGAACATCATAAATACTCAGTGATACTATGAATATATTTTATCATTGAACACTATTTATGATATATATTTTAAGAAATTAAGAACCCTATTTTATTTTTTACTTTATTCCACCATAAATAAATGGTTAAGAACATATATATGGATAAAAACCCATTTTTGTGAGATTTTTGAATTATGTGAAACTAGTAATTTTAGTGAAGATGAGATACTATGAAAATCCTTTTTAAATTTACTTATAAGATAAAATATGCTGCTATGTGTGATTTTGTGCTTGCTAAAATTATATTATTATACTGTGAATCATATGTTGGATTTATAATGACTGTATTTTTCATCTTTTAGTTGTAATGTGTTTTGGATATGGGGATATAGCTATTTGGCATGGGATACATTGAGTGATAAGTTGTAGTGGATGATTGATAGTTATTGGTGTGTGTTGGATGAGCAGAAATAATGACACTAGTTTTAGAGGTAGCATAGTTGTTGTGTATAGATGGTTATTTTGGATTTTTTGCATCTGTTTTAGTAGTATGACATCCATGGGATGAGGAAAATATTGAGAATATGGGCATTCCATGGTCTTGAATTAAATAAGTGTGGGATGAAAATAATTTTTTGGTTGTTGGTTAATAAAATGAGTGATAAAGATTGGGTTGGAATGGAATGGAAAATAGATTCATGAATATGGGGTTCACTTACGAGTGGATTTTCAATAAATATAAAACTAAATAGTTATTTAAACAGATCATGGTCAGTGAATTTTAAAATATGGCAATTGAAATAATTTTTAGATAATAGATGTAATCATTAGGCAAGTTGTGGTGTTCTTGTGTGGTGATTTTTATTTAGTATTGTTTATAGATGGTGTTAGATGTCATGTAGTGATGAGGTAATATTGTAGGTTATGAATATATTTCATTATATGAACCCATAGGATGGGAATTGTGTGATATATAATATCCTTGTATTTACATGTTACTTCTAAATGTAGTATACTCACATAGAGTACTATGTACTAATACAAAAAAAATTATTGTGGGTTGTTCTCTGATATTTATGATGGTAAGGGAACATGTTTCAAATTACCCATCTTTCCATCATTCCCATTAGAGATATTATATGGATGTGGTACCCATTTTTTAATGAGTAATGATCAATGAAAATATATTTGGAGGAAATTATAGGGTATGAGATGATGCGATTCAAGTTGGAGTTTGTCTATGGTAGGATGGAATAATGTTGTTTGTCATAACATTAATTGTCACACCTTGACCGATGCTTAGTCTTAATTTAATTATTTTGGGTTTCATTTTTGAGTTGTGGTTTGAATGGGTTTAATTTTAAAGGAATTTTGGATCTTATACGGGTGCCCAACCATGCACGCAACTGTGTATAGTTCCCAACATTAATAAGAAAACATTTTAAGATTAAATTTATTATTACACTAGCACGTGACTATGCCACGACCATGCACATGTCTGTGCGCGGTGTCCGAACTCAATAAATAATGCAATTATTTTTGTAACTGGTTTTAATTATTTATGTTTTATTATTAGTATTATTATTATTTAAGTTAATGTTTCAATTAAGTTAGTATTATTATTATTATTTCAGTTATTACTTTAACTTGGTCATTTCTATTATTTTGGTTTTATTATTATTAGTTTTATTATTAGTAATAATTTTTTTTATTAATTAGATTATTGCTTTATTCTTTTTATTATTATTTTATTTTCTTTTATTTTATCTTTTCTTTTTCCCCTCTCTTTATTCATTATTTTATTTTATTATAATAATAATAATTATTATTTTATTTCTTTCTCTTGTTCTTATTTTCTTCTCATTTCCCCCTCCTCTCTTTTCCTCCCCCTTCCTCTCATCGCATTTTCTCCCCCCCTTCTGTTTTGTGCAGAAGACCCTCCTCTCCCAACTTAACAATATCTAAGCCGCACCAAACCCTCACTGACCTCCTTCCTGTCACGCCGCCCTCCCACCTTCCCTATGGATGCACCCGGACCGACACCCCACCTCCCCGGCTTGCCTCGCGCACTACCGGTGACCCGAAAGACCTCCTCCGGCGCACAACCCCCCTCACACCGCCAGTTTCTTGGCCAGACCACACCGGCCAACCTCCTCTAGCGAACCGAACCACCTCACCCTACCAACCCTCTCCCCTACACCCCGAACAGCCTCCTCTGACGCACCGAAACCTCCCGCGCGCATCTCCTTCTTTCTCGGCCAAACACCCGATGACATCCCCTCTTTTTTTCGGTGTCGAACAAGCCCGACAGTCTCCTAAGAGCTTCGAACAACCTTCTGCACCCTCACCGTAGGTGCGTTCTCCTCTGACCAAACTGTTCTTCCATTTTGGGAAATTTTATGGTTAGGGTTCGGTTAGATTTTGGCTCGTTTGTGGTGTAATTGATTTTATTGCTTGTTTTTAGGGCTTAATTGTGTTGTTGTGGTGCAGTTGTCTTACGACGGAGTTTGCACACCGCATTTGTGAAGTTTTGATACCGATGGTATGTGTTTCTGCATATATGTGTTGTTTGATAAATTAATTTTCTTATTAAATTAATTTAGTATACTCATTGATTAGTTTTCTTGAAGAAAATATAGTTTGACATAGGGTTTAATATGATTTCGATGTTTTTAGTAGCGTGTTTATTTAATATGAAAGTTCTGATTTTGTTAAAACCCGTGCTGAGCTTTTCATAGTGTTTTATAAACTTTGTTGTTGGTTTATTATGTCGTGCAAGGGCTGCGAATTCTATTTTATCGTGTTTTTGGTGTTGCGTCATTGTGCGCTTGGTTTTAGAAAGGATATTTTGAGTGTGTTATTGGTATGAAACTTTGATGTGATATTTTAAATGCTTTATAAATTGTTTAAGTGTTTAATTACTTTATTAAATTAAATGTATATTGAGTGGTCCCTTCCTTGGGGGTTAGAGTCATCGACAGTAAGGATCTGTGTATATACACATGCATGAAAATGTATATGCATGTAGGTGAAGCGGTCTCGGGTTACCCTTGTCAGAAGATACATGTTTGAGGTAGGTCCTCTATGCCTATGCATTCAATTTGAATTCCATAAAAGCATTAGTGATTTAAAATATGTTTTCAAGATTAAATAGTATATACATGCTATGAAAAGTGTTAGTGATGCTTAGCGTTGGTCATCCCTTTATATTTAATGTTTCACTTTTACGATTTAAAATGTATAGTATTCTTTTAGAAATGTTTTCGAGCTTGACACACTGAAATTTTAGAAGTGTTTTTTTGAATAATGGTTATTCATTCTCTATGCATAATTTATAATGTTTCCAATGTGTGTTTTTTATGTTGATAGATGACCCCGACCATGCTTGGAAAATATAATACCCTTTTTATGCTAAATTGGTTTTGAAATTCTATACCCTTAAAGTGGTTTTTCCTAAGTGGCTAGATTTTGTGTTGTGAAGGTTGAATTTTGAATAAAGATAGATTAGTGAAAGACTTTGAAAAGAGGAAGGTTCATGTTTTGGTTAGTTTGTAAGAATGCATGAATTTTGGAACAAATATGTGGTTAATTGGTAATTTTCCTTTGTTCAATGGTTTGATATATTTTAAGCATGTTTTTAAAAGTGTGGTGCCTTGGTTGCACAAATGGATTTTTAAGAAGATTTTTGGAACTTAAAGATGTTGGGAAACATTTTTTTCTGATTGGTAATGCTATTTTTAAATTAACGGGGCCCTTTTGGCACTTTGAAAATAGTTTACAAAATTGGAAAACCTCTCTTGAGGTATTCCCCCTAGTTTGAGAAATGTAATGAAAGTGTTAAAAAGGGATTTATGATATGTGCCTAGTATTGATGCTTATTGTTTGTGTGGCGTGAAAGAGGGGGAATGCACTTAAGGAGGGAGAACGGTGGTGAGATTTTGAATGAGTTTTGGACAAAGAAAGAGTTGCGTACATTTATGTTTGCATGATAAAAACTCACCACCGCTTGAAACATAGTACAATGGGAAACCTGAGTATCTAGGTGGGTGAACTAGTACTGGTGGGAAAGTGGTCCAAAGGTGACTTGACCTGGTTCCACTATATGTTTAATGATTGCAACACTAACTAAACATATGAATGACTGAGGGTCGTGGTCTTCTAAGACACATTTTCTGAGGGTCGTGGCCTTCTAAGACACATTTTCTGAGGGTTGTGGCATTCTAAGACACGTTTCACCGAGACACGAAGATCCTAGGTCCCCAACTAACACTAGCTGCTTAGGGACTTCCCATGGTGCTTGTGATATAATTATCAATTCAGTTGTTTCATGCTTGTTCCATTTTTTTTGAAAACAATATTTTAATCCAAACTGGTCTACTTAAATTTTGAAATGTTAATGCTTTCTCAAAACCTATTTTGAAAGGGGAAGAGAAATATTTTTCTTGGAAATTCAAGCTTGTTATTTGAATTTGAAAAGAGCGAAAAACATTATTTTATTATGCCTTATTTTCAAACTATAATGATTTGGATTTCTTATTAAAGGTGGTGGCATTGCGCATTATTGTATTTTGGATTTCCTATTGAGCATCTCGGTGCTCATGCCTACTTTATCTTTTTAGTGTCAGTTTCTAGTTTTGGATCTCTCTTGTATTAATCTTGTTTATGTTTTTGGTGGTGACCCATGTGGTCACTTGGAGGTATGTTCAATGACCCATCCTTGTACTAGTTTCAATTGAAAGTATTTAACTACCTTGATTAGTTTATTTCAACTGTTTATATGTATTTTCTGGGCTAAATCGTTCCCAACTGCCTCATTGTGGTGCCCAGCACTAATTACCAACCCCTATGGATTGGGAACGCCCTTCAGGCCATGTCGCAGACCGGGTCGGGCGCCGGGTCGGATGATGACCCGACCTGGTTCGTGAAAAAATGGTATCATAAGAGGTTTTTTTCTTGTTATTTGGGGTGTTAGGTAGATCAGATATAGGATTGTCGGTACTCGAGTGGTAGGTGTGGGAAGAGAGTTGTGAACTCTTTCTCGTTCTGATCCTCCAGTAACTAGGGGTAGTCCGAGATTTATGTTTTTGGATTTGCTCTGTGTGGATGGGGGATGACAATAGAAGTAAACCGGTACTGTGCGCAGTCTCACATGGAGTAGTGACCCATGTGATGGCCAAGATTATGGTTCAACACTCTTAGTGGTTGGCTCTTTCCTAGGGAATGGTCTGATAAACCATGTGGCCGGGTTAAGCATGAAAACTAGTTCTCCATCCAAGAGCTTTAATGTTTGCAATGTCTAGCTTTAGTTTTGGGATTGGTGTGAAATTGTTTTTCTTTAAAAAGGGAAGTGGACTTTGGTGTTGATCTTATTTTATTTTGGTGTGTGGTTGGCATGATTTTTGGCGTGAGTTTATCTTGGACCTTATTTTTGGAATTTGGTGTTGATTTGTTGAAGTTGAATTTCTAAAAGGATGTCATGGGTTATTTGAAATTGAAGTGGGTTGTTTAATAAATGGAGAGAATTTTAGAAATTTTTCTTCAGTTTTTGAGATAATTTTGAAAAAAGGTATTCTAGGAATATTGAGAATGTTTTGTTTTGAAAGCAGAAGAGACTTGTCTCTTTTCCAGTGGTATTCCTATGGGTGCTTGCATGTGCATGTGGAAGTGATTAATGGATAGTTGGTGGATCATGTGGATGGCTGCCTGAGTGGTACAAAAATTCTTTTTTGCGAGGTATCGTGGAATATCAGTGGTGATGAATTTATTTTAAAGCCACTTCTTGTTCCATAAAAAGCGTGTTTTTCTCTAAAATGGGTCTTTTTGCTTAAATGGTTTTGGAAATTGGAAAATGGTTTTGAGTTCTGAGTGAAAGTGATGAGTTCAAAATAGTTTTTGGGTTTTATTGTACTGTGCTTGGTTTTTCAAGTGGGTGTTTTTATTTAATAATGAATTGAGGTTATAGATTGATTTTTTTTGATTTGTTTCTTCTATATGGATGCTTGCTTTGTGATGTGTTTGGATTTGTGGAAGGCTGTTTTGTGTTTATTGTTTGGAGTATGCCCCTAGAAACGTCCCATGGGTTCCAGCAGGTGTATCTCAGTCCTTGGCCCGACCCAGACTCTCAATGGAGTGGAAAAGTTGGGTTCGGCTCAGTTGTGTCAGCTTTTTGTAGATTTTGAGGTCGAGTGAGTATTATTTAATTCTTTGCGAAGTTGGGAGTGTCTCCAGTTTTTAAGGAACTCTGAATATTGTGTGGGTGTAAGTTGTCTCGGGTGTGTTTGGAGGAGAGGGACTAGACCAATAAATGGTGATTGTCACGTTTCGCTATGAATGAGGATGTCTTGAGTGATCCTCAAGACTACCTTCATCTTGAGGTTGCACCTAAAGAAGAGAAGGTGAGGGAAAGTGGTTGATCTCATAGGTGCTCGACCAGTCAACATGCGGCGAAGGAGGTGTGTTGACCTTTCTGATGAGCTAGTTCAATGCTCCCTAGAGGTAGTGTGGAACCGTCAGTTTAAAATTCGTACAATTTTTTGGTCCTATTTATATTATGGTAAGTTAAGGTTCCTCATCCGATGAGGAGTGTGAACCAATGTGATATGTTCTTGGAGTTCCCTTTGCAATAGTTTTCCTCGTGCATTTGATAGACCGCTCAATCTCCTATCTCTAGTGTGGTCAGTCGGGCACTCTAAGTCATTCGCTACAATTCTTAGTGGGTATATTGACGGAGTGGCTTCTCTGGAAATGAGGAGAAGTATGCAGGTTTCTTTTTTAGTGGAGAAAGTTCCAGTCAGAGGTGGTCAACTTATGACTGTGAGGCGTTATATGCTTCAGACATCAGGGCCCCGACCACAGGTCTCGAGGTGAAGCTTGCGCACAATCAAGACTCATTGGACGTGGTGCGAGTCTAGTCCGACTTAAGTCCACTATAGGAATAATCAATGTAGGTTGGTCTATGTTGGTGGATTTGTAATGAAGCTATCAGTCCATATCTCTGAAAGTAAACTGGGAATGCCCGCGCGGGTGTCATGGTGTTAGGAAAATTTTAAAATGGTGGGGAGACCCACTACGGGTCTCACCGATATCCCTCTTGTATTGTCTTGGTTAAACATTGGGAACTTGGAGGGGAACGCCAGTGTTATAGGTTTTCTGGGTTTGTGAGTTGTTTTGGTTTGGAGAACCAATGTTTGATAAGAATTCTAATATGGTGGGGAGACCACCATAGAACAAACTTTGGGGAAACTCTGTTTTCAAAGTGCGCTTGGCGGGGCAACCCCTAACTTCTACCCCGCCCAACCTCGACCATGCTAATTGTTTAGCTTGCGTAGTGGGTCACTGGACGAGTGTTCTTGAGATCTTGAGCAGCCCTAGTGATCCCTAATTCAGGGGCCAGGGTGTTCCATGTTGTAGTTATATTTTGATTTGAATTCCTTGCTGTTGGTTATTTTGTTTAGTGACTCTAGTTTTGAGATATTTGGAGTTTTAGGTCATGGGTGTTTTGAATGCTTGTCCTTTGGGCGATTGAGTTTTTTAGGTATCTTTGCGGTCTTTCTTGGAATCTTGACTTGGTTAAGTCTTCTGGGACTTTATTGGGGAATAAAGTGTCATGGTGGGGAGAATTGTCACACCCCGACTGATGCTTAGTCTTAATTTAATTATTTTGGGTTTCATTTTTGAGTTGTGTTTTGAACAAGTTCAATTTTAAAGGAATTTTGGATCTTATACGGGTGAACGACCATTCGCATGACCGTGTGTAGTGCCCAACATTAATAAGAAAACATTTTATGATTAAATTTATTATTACACTGGCACGCGACTATGCCGCCACCATGCGCACGTCTGTGCGCGATGTCCAGACTCAATAATTAGTGCAATTAGTTTTTCAACTGGTTTTAATTATTTACGTTTTATTATTAGTATTATTATTATTTAAGTTAGTGTTTCAATTAATATATTATTATTATTATTTCAATTATTACTTTATCTTTGTCATTTCTATTACTTTGGTTTTATTATTATAAGTTTTATTATTAGTAATAAAAATTTGTTATTATTAATTAGATTATTCCTTTCTTCTTCTTCTTATTATTTTATTTTCTTTTATTTGCTCTTTTCCTTTTTCCCTTTCATTATTCCTTATTTTATTTTATTTTTTTAATTATTTTTTCTTTATTTCTCTTGTTTTTATTTTCTTCTCATTTCCCCCATCCTCTATTTTCCTCCCCCTTCCTCCCGTCGCATTTTTCTTTCCCCCTTTCTGTTTTGCGCTGTGGACCCTCCTCTCTCCTCCTAACACTATCTGAGACACACCAAATCCCCTCCGGACTCCTTCCCATCATGCCACTCTCCCACCTTCCCTCCGAATGCACCCGGACCGACACCCCACCTCCCAGGCTTGCCTCGCGTGCTTCCGGCGACCCGACCGACCTCCTCCGACGCACAACCCCCCTCGCGCCGCCTGTTTCACAACCAGACCACACCAGCCAACCTCCTCTGGTGAACTGAACTACCTCACCCTTCTAACCTGCTCCCCCTGCACCCCAGACAGCCTCCTCCGGCACACCAAAACCTTTTGCACACATCTCCCCCTTTCTCAGCCAAACACCCAACGACATCCCCTCTTTTTTTCTTACGTCGCGCAAGCCCGTCAGCCTCCTCAGAGCTTCAGTCGACCTCTCGCACCATCATTGTAGGTACGTTCTCCTCCGGACGAGATTTTCTTCCATTTTGGGTAATTTTGTGGTTAGTTTTTTGTTGGCGTTTGGTTCGTTTATGGTGTAATTGATTCGTTTTATTTTTTTAGGTATTAATTGTGTTGTTGTGGTGTATTTATCTTGCGACGGAGTTTGAGCAAGGTGTTTGCGAAGTTTCTATACTGAAGGTATGTTTTTCTGAATATATTTGTTGTTTTACAAATAAATTTTCTTATTTAATTAATTTAGTACACTCATTGATTATTTTTCTTGGTGAAAATATAATTTTACTTATGGTTTAATATGATTTCAATGTTTTTAGTATCCTGTTTATTTAATATGAATGTTCTAATTTTTTGAAAACCCATGATGAGCTTTTCATGGTGTTTTATAAACTTTTGTTTTGGTTTATTATGTCGTTCAAGGGCTATGAATTATGTTTTATCATGTTTTTGGTGTTGCGTCATGGTGCGCTTGGTTTTAGAAATGATGTTTTGAGTGTGTTATTGGTATGAAACTTTGATGTGATATTTCAAATGCTTTAAAAATTGTTTAAATTTTTCATTACTTTATTAAATTAAATGTATAGTGATTGGTACCTTCCTTGGGGGTTCGATTCATCAGCAATAAGGACCTGTGTATATACATATGAATGAAAATTTATATGCATGTAGGTGAAGTGGTCTTGGGTTACCCTTGTCAGAAGCTGCGTGTGTAATGTAGGTCCCCTATTCTTATGCCTTCAATTTGAATTCCATAAAAGCTTTAGTACTTTAAAAAGTGTTTTCAAGATTAAATAGTATATACGTGCAATGAAAAGTTTTAGAGATGCTTAGCATTGGACATCCCTTTATATTTAATGGTTCACTTTTATGATTTAAAATCTATAGTATTCTTTTAGATATGTTTTCCAACTTGACACACTGAATTCTTAGAAGTTTTTTTTTGAAAAATGGTTCTTCATTATATATGATTTATTTATAAAGTTTCTGACGTGTGTTTTTCATGTTGATATATGATCCTGACCATGCTTGGAAAATGTAATACCCTTTTTATGCTAAATTGGTTTTGAAATTCTAAAACCTTAAAGTGTTTTTTCCTAAGTGTATAGCATGTGTGTTTTAAAGGTTTAATTTTGAATAAATATTGATTAGTGAAAGACTTTTAAAATAGGAAGGTTCATGTTTTGGTTAGTTTGTAAGAATGCATGAATTTGGGAAAGAATCTGGGGTCAATTGGTAATTTTCCTTTCTTCAATGGTTTGATTTATTTTAAGCATTTTTTTAAAAGTGTGGTGCCTTAGTTGCGCAAATGGATTTTAGGAAGATTTTTCGAACTTAAAAATGTTGGGAAACATTGTTTTCTGATTGGTAATGTTCTTTGTAAATTAATAGGGCCTGTTTGTCACTTTGAAAATGGTTTACAAAATTGGAAAACCTCTCTTAAGGCATTACCCCTAGTTTGAGAAATGTAATGCAAGTGTTAAAAAGTGGTTTGTGATATGTGACCAGTGTTGATGCTTATGCTTTGTGTGGCGTGAAATAGGGGGAATGCGCTGAAGGAGGGAGAACAGTGGTGAGAGGTTTAATGAGTTTTGGATAAAGAACGTGTTGTGTACATTTATGTTTTCTTGATAAAAACTCACCACCACTGGAAACAGAGCATAATGGGAAACCTATGTATCTAGGTGGGTGAACCAGGACTGGTGGGATAGTGGTCCAGAAGTGACTTGAATCAGTTCCACTACAGTATTGATGATAGAAACACTAACTAAACATATGAATGACCGAGGGTCATGGTCTTCTAAGCCACATTTTCTTAGGGTCGTGGCCTTTTAAGCCACATTTTATGAGGGTCATGGCCTTCTAAGCCATGTTTTCTGAGGGTCCTAGCCTTTTAAGCCATGTTTCACTGAGCCACGAAGATCTTAGGTCCCCAACTAATACTATATTCTTAAGGACTTCCCATGGTGCTTATGATATGGTTTTCAATTCAGTTGTTTCATGCTTGTTCATTGTTTTTGAAAACCATATTTTAATATAAACTGGTCTCCTTAAATTTTAAAATGTTAATGCATGATCAAAACTTATTTTGAAAAGGGAATAGAAATGTTTTTCTTGGAAATGAAAGCTTGTTATTTGAATTGGAAAAGAGAGAAAAAAATTATTTTATTATGCCTTATTTTCAAACTAGCATGATTTGGATTTCTTATCAAAGTCAGTGGCATAGGGCGTTGTTGTATTTTAGATTTCCTACTAAGCATCTCGGTGCTCACACCTACTTTATCTTTTCAGTTTCAGGTTCTAGTTTTGGATCTCTCATGTAGTAAGCTTGTTTCTGTGGTTGGTGGTGACCCATGAGGTCACTTGGAGGTATGTTCAATGACCCATCCTTGTTCTAGTTTCAATTGAAAGTATTTAACTACCTTTATTAGTTTATATTGATTATTTATATATATTTTCTGGGCTAAATCATTCCCAAATTCCTCATTGTGGTGCCTGAAACTAGTTTCCAACCCGTGTGGATCAGGAACGCCCTTCGGGCCATGTCGCGGATCAGGTCGGGCACCGGGTCGGATGACGACCCGACCTGTTTTGTGACATTAATGATACCCTACTTCTCTGGTTATATAATAGACATTGGTTTTTAAATACAGTTATACTTTATAAAATAATGATTGATTCAATATGAAAAAATAACACAAAATTTATTTTAATAAACTGAATACATTGTAAAATGTAAAAAATAATGTAAAATTTAAATGAAATTTAATTATTGAAACAAATTTCTAATTACCTTAGGTAATACTATTGATTAAAAATAACTTTTGTGAAATATTTTTTTAATAAGAATTTATTTTTTCATATATGTTTTAATAAAAAATTAATTAAAACTATTAAAAATATGAAAATTTATTTTCTACATGTGTATAAAATAATTTCATTTACTCTCAATTAGTTAAAAACTAAAATAAATGCTTTTGATTATAAATAACGATATTTTCTGAAAGAATTCATTTATTCATGAAATTTGTTTTTATATTAATAAATTAAAATAATTAATATTTATTAATTAGTTTAGTTATAATTCTTAATAATATATTAAATAAATTATTTTTTCATTCACCAAATTGATTTTACTATTTAATAATTTGAATAAATTAACTTTTATGCTTAAAAATTCATTTTATGAAAAATATTAATTGCATTTTACTCACATATTATTAGTTTATTTTCTTGAAAATATAGTAATTGAATTATATAAAAAGGTCTCTATATTTTTAATCATCATGCATAAATTTCATAAATAGAACAATTTCATTGTTTTCATTTTTAATAGTAACAATGGTAAAACATTGTGACCATAATATGCATTAAAATGATTAACAAACATTAAACATAATTATATGGAATAAAATATATATAAAACAATTATTAATGTGATTATATGATGATATTTTGAAAAAATATTATCTTATATGTTAATTCTGGGTTTCTCTAGTCCAATTTTGACGTGAATTTGACATTATTATATTATATTGTTTTATGTATTTCCATGATTTCCACCTACCTCTATTATAAATGGGGACAAAATTCCATCACTTTCTCACCAATAATGATCCCACAATTTTACCCAAGACCTAAAAAAATACATTTCTAACTCCTTCCTCATGTCCTAGAGAAATTGGTCATCCCAAAATACCAATCCTTGAAGTTATAATGTATAAACCAAAGGAGGATTCCCAAAAAATAGGAAACTGTATTTACCATTGTATTTTAAGTTTCATTATTCATTATACTAATATAAATATTTTAAAACCATATTAATATCATTATATAAGTAACATTATTATAATAATTTTTTAATGTTAATTTATAATCCATTATCTGCATATTTTCTTTCATATGAGAAATGATGACTTCATTCACACGTAAGTGTGGAATACCGCATACATGAAGTGATATGATTATTTTTTCATGTATTACACAATATGATGGTCATATGGGTGAATTTAATGAATATAAATGATATTTATGTTATTATTACTTTACAATTAAATATTATTTTTTACTTTTCTTTCTTTCCATTTTTAGAAAATGAAAACATTACTCACATTTACAAAGAGACTAACTTCCACATGATGTAATGTAATCCATTTTTCATAACAATCATATATTAATAAGTATAAAATTTTATATAATAGATAAATATTCTACATATGAAATGATTATAATTCTTGAGATAATGAAACCATGAACATAGTTCAATGTCCATGACCATCAAACTAAATAATGCATGGGAATCAAAATAGTTGACACCATGAATTTTGATTTTAGTAATGAATTATTAATAATTGGGAAATATAAAATTATATGTAATTTTTAGGTTGTAAATTCGTTATAAATATTTTTATTGTATAGATTTCAATAAATATATAAATATATTATATATCATATTAATAACTGACATGAAATAATTTTGACTACATGTAAGAATTTAATTTTCAATCACATTTTTATAGAGATTATTTATGATTGAATAATTATTAGAATAATTATATAAATGTTAAATCACAAAAACATTCTAATATATTATCATATAGTTATTTATAAGGATTTTATTTTTCCATTAATTCCCCTCTCATTAGAACTTCAAATGTTTGATAAATTATCTTTTTAAAATAGTCAACACTATTTTCTATTTCATTGATAAAATTTTCCTCCATATCAATGTAAATTACTATTTTTCAAAGAAATATATTCTATATTATCCAATTATTAAATATATTAATATTTAACAGTAATTGAATTTCATTTTTGAATTATTAAAATGTATTTTTTTTATTTTTTCAGAATAGGTGTTTTAGTTATTTTACAAAACTTTTTAAAGGATTTTTTAATATTTACCTCATAAACAGATTTTCCCACCATTGTGACTATTCTTTTCATTTAAAAATCATTACATTTTTTCATGGTTATTTTAGAGTATATTTTTTCTATTATGTTGGAAATTTTTATTTATATTCTTATCTAAAGATAAGTTTATCGTTCTCATGCTTTATAAGAAATGTTCAAATTCTATTTTAATGGTATTTTTAATCTACTTCAAAAAAATTATATGAATCTTATTCTTTATTGAGGATATGATGTGATGATTACTTTAATCTTTTTTCTATTGATGGATTATGATTATGTGATGATGTTATCATTATGAGATAAGTTTCATCTACATGGGTTATTCTTTGATAAATTGATATAAATTCTTATGATATTATGGGAAAATATATATGTTTTTCATTAGATGATGTGTTTTTCTAATATATATATATATATCAAATTATTTGGGTAATTATTTGTATTTCATTGGATAATATGAAGATTATGGGGAAAAATCCCATTATAGGGATGAAAAGATATTGGGGGTGTAAACCCAATTTATTATGGGACTTTATCCGCTATGTGACGATGGCATTGGAAGTGAGATTTTACTAATTAAATGACTCTTTATACTTATTATTTTTCAAAAAAATCCTATTACAAGTTCTTATTCTTATTATACCCTGTTGTACAACATGATTGGCTAATAATGATTTCTCACTATTATGACTCATCTCTTTTGAGGTGTTAATTAATTTTCTATAACTCATTAATTATGATCTATAGATTATTGGGTATTAAATTCATAAATTATGATTATTATTTTATACAAATATTCATACCATAAGAATTAATATTATCATAGATTGACATATCTTGTTTTTCTTATTACAAAGCATCCAAATTTTCTCTTTCTTATGTTTCAATTTCCCCTAGGTTATGATGAATGTTTTAATGTTCTATACTTCTAAAAAGGATACTATGAGATAATAATATTATGGTAGATATCCAAGATAATATAATAAATAAGATTATTATGTATATAATCTATCATTATACAAAACCACTAGTTTTATTGGTCTTGAATTATTGTGTAATATATTATGTATTCACTTGAAATCATGTAATAATTATATACATTTTTCTTGGGTCACCTCAAATGGTATCTGATAAGGGTTTAATTATTTTTGAGGATATTTTAAGAAAAATATATTGAAATAATATAACAAAACCTATGATAAACTGAATTAGATATAGGGTGAACCTAAAATATAAGAAATATTATTAGATGGTGTAATTATTTAGGATATATAAGGATTAATTTTGATTATTATATGATTTATCATTATAACTATTTTATCTCAATTATTATAATAATATTTTTGGTGCTATAAAATGTCATGAATGGAGAGAAAACATGTTAACAACCAATACAGTATATGATGTAATGATTATCCTCTTAAATAAGTGAAGGACATGAGAGATGGAGTGAAAATATTATTTATATTATAATTAAAATCTCTCATGAAATGAATCTTTTCCTATTTATAAATGGAAGGAGGGACTAATATGCTATTGATTATTTAATTATGTAATATCCATTATATTTCTGTTAGCCGTTTGATCCACCAGCGGTAGATAAATGGATCATAATAATTATAATAATATTTTTCATTCAATAAAAACTTACAATAATAGAAAAATAACCTATACCAATGGTTTGGAACCATTGGCTGGTTTGACATTGGGATAGGTCTATACCAATGGTTCTAGGAAAATTGTTGGTATAGACCTATACAAACAATTCTGTCAAACTATTTGTATAGGTCATATGAAAAACCTATACCAATGGTTTTATAAAACTATTGGTATATGTAATTCAAAAAAACCCCGGCTTGGTTTTGATCCCAACACTACCACTTTATAATTCAACAACTTAACCACCAACCTAATATGAATTTTGTGATAATAATTTCATAAATATATGTATTTATATTCATAAGTATTATAACTTTTGTTTTATTTAATTTTATTTGAAAAAATATTCCATAAAAAATATGTGTACCTATACCAACGGTTTTGAGAACCATTGGTATAGGTTCTTTGATGTTTTGAGCTATACCGATGGTTTTTATGAAATCATTGGCATAGGGTGGACCTAGACCAACGGTTTGGCTAAAACCATTGGTATATATCACTAATTTGGACCTATACCAATAGTTTTTCCAAAACCATTAGTATAGGTCCTATTTCTACTAGTGTTCAAATGGAAATAAAAATAGAATTATCTGATCATGAATATAAGTATGATGAATATATCGACATCTTTGAGGTAAATATGTCATGATATGTGAGGAATGCTTCTAGTTTTTCATAAATCCTGAGATAAAAATTTATTTTTAGTTTTGTTTCATAAAACTATGTCTCCAATTTTTTTTCATTTATGACATTAGTAGCTATGAATAAATCATTCAATGTAGTCTAAAGGTATAAATGGATTGTATAGTTACATTACTCACATGGTTATAGATAGAATATAAATATGGTTTTCTATGTAAATTAAAATAAAAAACCCATTGTGGTATTAAAATGAATCATCTTTAATTATAAAAAAAATATGAAGAAGAACGGGGGAAATTTTATTCAAGTGGATGGTAAATTTTTCATGTGTGGAATGGAAGGAAATTAATAAAGTTAATATAAAATACATTTTAAAAGGAAATCCAAAGAAAATAATTTGGATAATGATAATCTAAATACACCACCCACACACCCATGCATCAACTTCAAGGAGTTTTGTAATTTACAAACTATTTCATGAATCTACATGTTAATGAAGATAATCAATACCAAAAACCATATTATTATATTTAATAAATATAATTCTCAGGTGATCACAACTAATGAATCAGGTCATTAGAATGAAGTGGTGAATGGTACCAATATTATCCACTCTAGAACTAAAAAAATACTTATTTTATTATCTTTCTATAGAAAATTTCAAATCTAAATAATTTTATATGTCTATCATATCACCGCTATAACTATTAAATGTTTAATTATCTATGAAAAAATATAATGTAAATATGATCACATCTATAGTATATAAATTCTATATAATATATGTTTATAAGAATATTCTTCATTTAAATAAATTATTTCTCCCTCTAACTAAACATTATGTCATTTTAGGAATGAATTTATATTTATTATATAGAAATTATACCAACATTCATGGAAGGGAAGTCACATTTAATATTTTTAATGAACCAATTATTCTCTATAAATATGAGGGTACATATAAACATTCTTTATAGATTAATTATATTTCATGAGATTTTACCTATTCATGGGTGGAATAAATCTAAAATGAATGGGGGAGAAACTCAACAATGAATAATTTCCAAATTTGCCAAAATATTATGATGTGTTTCTGAATGAGTTTCCTAGTACTCTAATAAATCATGAATTTTCTTTTTCAATATAACTTATAAATTATGTTATTCCAATTTCAAAGACTCATTATAAAATGGCCCTAATTGAGAAACATGATTTTTTACGCTAATAAAGGTGAAAACTTATAAGAGATTTATTTGACAATGTATGATAAAGTAGGGTACACATGATCATTTTTTATTGAAGAATTATTGGTTAAAGTATCATTCCCTTGATTTTTGGGAGTATAAAAATACCACTGTTGGGAAAATTATCCTCTAATTTATATTAATTATTAGTTTTATCAACTACGAGTAGATCAATACATTTAAAATATTTAACTCTATGATGGATTTAATCAGATGAGGTTAAAAAATGTGGAAATATACAATACATGTATACATATGAGTTAGGGACACTATGAATTTAATGTGATGTCATTTAGACATTCCCCTGACTGTTATATGTTAATCAATCTAGAAAATTGTGTATTTAAAGATACCATAGATCAATTTTTGGTTGTGTTTATAGAAAATATTCACATATATTCTAAGATCATGGAATATCATAATTATTGATGAGGATTTTATTGAAGACATTGAGAAAGAATATTTTTTTTTCAAAATTTTTAAAGTGTTAATTTTAGTTATAGAAAGTATCATTCATGTTTTATATAATTATATGTTAGGGTATATCAGTGGATCCCTTAAATTCAGAAATTATTGAATAATTTCCATTACAAAAAATGGTGACCAAAATTTATTTTCCCAATTATCGGATGAATCCTATGGATACATTGTGACAAATTTATCATAGAAATCAAATCCACTAACAAAGAAGACATAGATTGGTTAAAGGTTTTATTAGATAGATGAATGTGAGGAAAATGTCAAGAACAAAAGTGAATGATAGTTTGTGTAACTCTAATCAAAATACATTGTAGTGTATAAGGGTTTTTGATTTATAATGATACATAAAAGATAGTAATGTGTTGTTTTCTCAAGCATAGTGACATGGTCATTTCTAAGTCCTCTATCCAAATGAATATTCATAAGAAAAACTACATCACTCATGATTTTAAAATAGTAGTGTTAATGTTATCCTTGGGGATATGGAGGAATTATTACTATATTTAATGGTTCTATATATTTGTTGATCATATATGATTGATGTATATATTCACATATAAATTGTTTATGTTCCCTAAATTATATTTCAGTAATTATTAAAATAGTTTGATATCAAAATATAATACATGATAGGGAGGAAAAAAAGTTAGTAGATGCTATGAGTAAAAAGTAACATGCATGTTTATCCATGATGAGGATTGAAATATATCAAATAACATGGTACATATAGAGGATAGACCATGAAATCATGAATAATGGGGAAATGTCCAATCTTTTATAGATTAATATTCAACCATAAATTTATTTTATGATTAATTTTACTAATAAGGATGATCTAGATCATTAAAAAAATATACGGATAATTCAAATGTTCATCACTGACCACGATGGAACGATCATTTTCAAGATTTGAGTATGTGTCATATTAATAATATAATTTTAAAAGGATCCCTTGTATGAATTTTATAGTTCTTTGTCATTTATTTATATGGTAAGTACATAGATTTATAGATATATTAAATAAAATTTCATTTTAAACAAGATGATAAGAGATATTGGGAGTATGTATCTCTATTATTGGTATTTCAGAAAGTTTAATATGATAGATATAAGTTTATGGGGATGATAAAACCATTACCCATAACTGATTGTCAATGGAAAATAATTCACATAGATTTATTCATTGAAAATCTTTATGTTAAAATGATATCTTTCTCTAAAGATTTCAAAGGATGATGGTATCTACACCTTCATCTTGTATAATTCTCATGCAATAATATCATTCATTTGAGTATGGTGATGTATCCTTATAATGAAATTGTAACGACCCAGGTATTTATAGAATGACACTTTTTGATTTATATTAATACTTATGAATAAGATATTAATTTTACTTTAAAGGGGAAACATTTTTTGATAGAGTACTCGACACGCAACAAGAGAATTCGCCAAAATCTTGCATTGCACACAACATTGAGATATACAGAAAAATAATACAGTAATAATAATAATATTTTAAATGGTAGTTAATTCCTAGTCATTGTATTGTCAAGAATAAACATAAATAACTAAATTATTATTAAAAATGTTTCTAAAATGTTTTTACATTTATCTAATAAAATTTAGAGGCTTAAAATAAGAATGAATCTGATTTTAAGCATGAAAAAATCTAATATTTTTAAAAGGTTTTTTCCACATTTTGAATTAGAACCCTTTTTAAATCTAGTTTTGTCACTTTTATATGTTCTATCTTACAAAAATAAACTTATTATATAAAACTGGGACATCGAAATTTACATTGGATATAGTTTTGGTAATTTTCTCATAAAGATCATTTTTTAATGAGTAGTGAAAAATACCGCATTTTAATTCAAAAACTACATTTTCATCTAATTTATTTATATAGTTAGATTATTATTTTAATTGGTTTTAAAGATTAATTGGATTAATTTTTTTATCATTTAATTCATTTTTTGTCATTTTAAGTAATTTCACTTTGAGATTTGACAAAAACACATGTCAATCTTTTGATAGTTATTACTTCTTAAAAACCTGCTTTTTGTTTTGTCAACATGAATTAATTTTAAATTAATTTATGAAACTTATGTTTTTTGAATTTGGAAAAAATTTATTCCGTATATGGAATTAGTAGGTCCAAATTATGTAAATAGGTACCTTTTATTTTTAGACACTATGAATAGAAAATTCGGTAATTATTTTATTTACCATGGTTAAAGGGTAAATATGGTAAATAAGGGTAACAATAATAATATTATAATAACTTAAACTAACCTAAAACGTGTAATAATCATATTTTATGAGATATTTCCTACCATATACATCTTTGGGTCAATTTTGGGACCTCTTGGGGTCACTTTGATGTGAAAATGACATTTTTTAATAATTAATTTAAAGTAAAGAAAACTATTACATAAGCATGTCTTTTTTACTAAAACAATTTTTATATGGGGTTATATAAATTATATATTATACTATAAATAGTCATTAGAAAGATAATTTTTTTTTATACATCATTTTATTTTATTTATAATTTTTATACATCAAATAAATAAATTTATTTATGACATAATGATGATGTAGGGATTACCTTACTAATGAATGATTTAAATAAATGAGACTATAAATATTAAAATAAATTTATTTTGAAACTTTTTATGCCATACAAGAATTTTATGGATGATTTTGACTTGTTATATTTGAATTAATGAAGTTTTTTTTCGAAATAATCAAGTTGTTATGGATTTTTAAAAAGTCATGATATGAATGGTAGAAAAATTGACATAAATGTGTTTAAAAAAAATACTATTTTATTAAATAATAGAAATGTCCTAAAAATATAATATTCTTCTAAATGACTTATATAATGTTTAAAATTTAATTAATGAACCACTTGAAGTTTTATTGGAATTTTATAGTAACTATATTGACCATATGGTATGAATATACAAGAATACATGGTAAGAGTCAAATTAGTTAACTAAGGGTTAAAGATAAAAGATAAGGTTAAATTTGTAACCTATATTTGTCTAAAACCTATTAGTTGAGAGTTTTTCGACCTCAAATAATCATATATTTTAAATAAATTACTTTGGGAGCATTTTGAATTTGAAAATAATTTTATAATAAAATCATATTTCAATACCTTCCTAATGTGCCCTTCCTCCCTTTTATAAAAGGGCATCACCTCTACCCATTTAATAACACATCTAAAGCCCCTTTTATTATCAAAAATCTACCCAAATATTATCCCAAAATCCCTCTATTAATCCTAAAAGCATTACCCTAGGAAGAATAAATTCAAGAAAGCCTTTTGGCTCAAATCAAAGGGAGTTACCTGTTTTAAGAGGTGGCGTCTTCTCTAAAATTCATTTCCAATATTTTAATTCTTCACTCCCTATTATATTATTATTATTTGATTAAATAAAAAAAACTGTATACATAGTATACTAGTATTTTTTATGATAAGTATTCAAACTACACTTACACATACCTCCATCTAATGGATACGAACATATTGTTTCTGTGTACGGTGAACTGCTGCCTCATGAAATGATGATTGTTTGATTTCCCCCTACCACATATCATAGTGGCCATTATGATGGAAATGTTTTTATATACGATATATATTATATTTATATTTTCTCTATTATACTGTAATTTTTATTTACAAACATGTCTTTATGGTTTTCATTATGTGTAAATATGATAATTTCATTTGAGGAAGTACAGACTACCGCCCCCTCAAAGTGATATGACTTGTTCATGCCATAATAGAACGTATAAAGGATTAAGTTAATGAAATTATGTAACATATATATCATATGATATTATAATGTAATTATATCATACCTATGTATAATTTAGTTTTCATTTCTTAAATAAGACAAATAAATGAATGTAATGTTCATGCGTACGTACAATTTACCGTCTCCATGAACAATGCATTTAATTTCTTATCTCCAAATGTTATGGACTATTATAAATACATATATAATGGATATATATGATATTTAAATCATGAATAATATTATATATATAATTTAATTTTGATCACATGGACAATTGTTAATTATAACAAGATCATTTTCGACTCAAGTACCCAATATTGACAAAATGATCGATATTAACTTAAATAATTATGTAATTTTTATAATATGGTAATAAGTGATATAAAAGGAATAATAAACATGAAAATTGTTCTTAATAAATTATAAATTAACTTAAGTTTATTATTCATGAAGAACAAGGAACATATGTGACGAATCTGACTCAAGGCATGTGACTTCGTCTCAATATCCTTTCATTGAGGCATGTTTTGGTAATATACACCTATTTATTTTATACGGTGTATAATAAAAACATTTTACTTTTAATTTCATTCAAAGGTAATTTTTTATATGAATCGTTTTACTAAACAAAAAAGGAATGTTTTTAATGCATGCAGCGACAACGACCTTTTCATCGCCGCGAGCATTTTTTTTGATATTTGGATTCTTTAACTAGATATAATATTTTTAAAAGGAAAATAAATTCAATATACCATTTTTAAATATTTTGGTATTGAAAATGATTTTCGAAATGGATTGAGTATTTCATTATCTTGAAATTATTTCTTGTGATTGAAAATGAATTGTTATTAGTAAAATGTTGATATTTTCAATATTATAGGTGTTATGATTATATAATGGTACTTGGAAATTTGAAGGGTTGTTATTTGATAAACCAATGATGGTTGGTTACATTATAAACCAAATAATGGGTGGTTCCATGATAAACCAAGGATGGGTGGTTACGTTATAACCTCCAATGCATTGGGTAAAGAAGTCGATCGTATGGCTATTCTATTTTTGTGATATTTTTGGAAGTCAATCGTATGGTTAATCCATTTAAGTATATTTATGTACCAAGTTACATTTATATGTTAAATGTTTCTTTCTATGAGATATTTGTAATATTTTGTTTATATAAAGGGTAAGAAATGATCTTATATTTGGTGAACTATATTTACCACCTCTTAAAGGTGAAAATTATTACTTTATAATAAATTATTGATATTTTTTATGTTTTCCAAAGACTAATGGTTTTTTTCTTTATGTATTCCTAAATGAGCCTTTTATGATCATCCCAAGTTTTGAAATGTTTTTCACAGGACATAAATAAGAATAGAGTCAATGATGGGATCATGAAAAAGTTATTCTGTTAAAACATTAAACGATGTCATATTTCATTTTAAAGAGTTTTAGTTTTATAAAAAAATGGATAGCGAGTAGAAGTGACTACTTGTATTATACAAGATGTTATGTATAAGTTATGACATAATTCTATAAATCTCTAAACCTGAAAAGATCCACAATGTGAATTAAAGTCAAATTATCAACTTATCTCAAGATTAAGTAATGTTTAAGGCTGGGTCTTTATAGAAATATATGAAATTAATTATAGAAATCCATCATTCTTGGATGAATTTATGCAATGAATGAAATTTTTACATGAGAATGTAAACCCCCAAGATTATATATATTTTATTTTAACAAACATTAAGTTTTAGATAACATTTTTTACACTAAACCCCTAGTTTATATGAACTAATAGATATTATACCATTATAACCCATTCTCTAAATTTTCTGGAATGAATATAAATAGAATTATTTTTATAATTATGATTAATTTTTTTTAATAATGAAATTGTATGGATAAATAATTACTCAATTATTTTTAAAATCAATTTATGATTGAAAAATATTTTTTCTTTAAAAATATATTTTATTGCCTTTTTTCTTGGAAATATTTTTGTAAACATATTCAATTTTTAAAAATTCCATTTAAGAAATTAATATCATTTTTATATTCTGTGTTTTTTTATTATTAGATTTTTTATCTTTAAGATTTTTTTAATGATATTTAATGTTCAATGAATAATGATAAATATTAATTTTTAAATATAGTTACATAATTTTATGTAAAATACCCTATATACATTGAGTTTGATAATAACGTGTCCTAATACCACTTCAATTATAAATAATTTTTTCAATTACATAAGAACCATCATTATACCATATTTTTGTATAAGATAGTTATATTTCATAAAAACATATTTTCCTAGAATCTAATTTATTGTTACTAATGTCTATTTATATCAACAAATTAAATTTATCTCTATTGATTATTATAGTTGATGAATTCTATATTCTATAAATTCAATATAAAATTTCAACATTTATTTTATAGATTTTATATGGAATGTAATTGAATAAAATTAACTTTTATGATTAATAAATCATTTTTCACAAACATTTTTTCATTTTGTGTTCAAAGAATAATTCAATTGTTTTTATAATATATAGAAATATAATATAGTAAAATAAATTCAAAATAGGGAAAAATTATTATTAATATAATTTAACAGGGTTATCATAATTTTTGTCAAGGGGAATAGTAAATAAACTCATATTTTGTCCAACGGTTAAGGATACAATCAGTTCACCTGGGGTGTTCAACCATAGGATAAGGGAAGTATTGAAACCCAGATCCATAAAATTATTATTTGTAACAACTTTCATCCTTATATAATCTGATATTCATATACTTAAACATCCACATCCACATTACATTGAAAGTGACCTTAAATAATTGAAATATTGTATGAAATTCCTTTTGTGTCCCTCCCCTCACTTACAAAAGTGAACATGTTCTCCAACATTATTCAACCAATTTGATTCGTCTGTGGAAGAACCCCAAATCTAGTAAGCCAGTTCTGGGGCCTACATTAATCCATTTACATAGATAAAAGGGTTAAAATACAAATGTACCAAGGAATTTAGATGTTTTGGATTACAAGATACATACATGATACCCATTTTACATGGGAAAATACAATACAAATAATAGTAATTGAAAAAAATTGACATCCTTGAACTCATTCCAATAATTCTTCTTCAAATCCTGGGGAAATGAAACAAAATTTGGTAGAGCTCAAATGATCATTAAGGGTTACATAAAATAGAACATATCATGAATCAAAAAGTAATAATCAATTTGGAAATGTTAAAAATTTAACACACATTACATTTAATAAATAAATTTACTATTATAATTGTACAAATCATAATCAATATAAAAAAGGTAAATAACTGAACACATAAGACATTTAATCAATAAAATAAGAATCAAAAAAATCTGGAGATAATATCATAGAAAATATATTATGGATAATTATAATAACTAGATTCTCAATGATGGAAATGGTTAATTTGTTGGGACCACATTGTGTATACGGTTGTATTTTTTGTCAATAGTTGTCAATGAAGATAAAAATGAAAGAGATCAAGAAGTAATCCAATGAAATGGAGGAATGGAAATTCAGATGATTGTTGTACTGATCATAAGTTCAAAGAACATGTGTCAAAGGTGACACATTATTTACAATTGTGAAGAATGGTGAGGCATAATCCATCTGCAGATGAATAAGGATACATGATGGTTGATAAAGACCATGAAATTCTTCATGATTGCATGAGAACCATGCAAGAGATTTCTTAAAGAATAGAATCGTATGATTTTCATGAAGTAGAGGAATGACGATTGAAGAAGAAGACAGTGTGGAAGGGATTGGAATTCTAATATGGCCATGCACATCACATTGTCTCAAAATATGATGATTCTAAAGTTGTTCTTTCAAAGAATATATATCACAATAGTGGAGTTTGTGATGAAAGCAGAAGGGTTGTTGAAGAAGGCAAATCATAGAAAAGAAGCATTTTTGAAGTGTTGTGATTGTTGACAATAGAAACAATGACATACAACTTTCTTGAAAAATGGGATTTTATGTTGGCATGTCGAGTTCGAGGGCTATGGTTAACGACCCATGTTTGATTAAAGAACGTTGACAAAGGAATGGATGATCTAGAGGCGGTACAAAAAGAACAGATACAAGGTGGCACCGTTTTCTAGTGTTTGCCAAATTTTTGGGCCTGAAAATCGACAAATGAAGAAAAGTTGTTTTTGGCAAAGGGACTTGCGAACCGTGTATTTGAAGGAGATGAAACTTGCGTGCCATATGTGTTTCAAGATCAGAACATCAATTTAAGGCAAAAGGATAAGGGTCACACAACTATTGGTTTGGTCGCGCAAGTGACCTGCGTGCTGAGAATGGACTTGCGCGCCGGTGCCAAGGAGGTTTGGAAACTTGCGCACCAGTTTTTCATCATGATCAGAACTTCAAAATATGGAAAAGGAAATAAGGTCGTGCAAGTATTGGTTGTGTCGCACAAGTGAATAACGCAACAGAGGAAAAGGCTGTTGGAGCTACGCACCGGGACTTGCGCGCCACCGTGCAGGGGGTCCATTTTGCCTATAAATAGAGGATCACCCCTTGTCATTTGGGACAGAGTTCATGACTTAGAGATTGTTTGAGCTCTCTTCACGCAGGTGGTTGAGCCGCACAAGTGGTAGTTGGGTCACGCAAGTAGAGGCTGCACGCCGGTTGTTGGCTGCGCGCCCAAGGCGGTTTGGGAGAGGAAGGAAGTGAGTCGCGCAAGTTTGAAGTTGAAGGAGGCAGTGTCGCGCAGGTGTGTTGGTGATACCTAGGTGCCAGTTTGGACTTGCGCACCAAAGACTTGTGCGCCATACTAGGACTTGCACGCCGGGCTTGTGGAAGAGCCCCAGGTATTGTTGGAGCTCGCCCGTCTTTGTGGAGCTGCACAAAATCCGTAAGATTTCCCGATACCTTCGGTGTAACAGATGATGTATTCATTTACAAAGATGGAAGATCAATGAATAATTTGGTTCTTTAAAGAGAATTGGTTCCGCACACACATGACTGGTGTTTAACACCCTCATTGTGCTTTACAAAGAGAAGAAGAACGGTTCGTGTACCTAAACTCAGATCTGCACAGAAAGAGGGGATTATTTCAAAACACTCAGGTGTTGGTATTGGGAATCAAAGGAAGAGAAGAAAAGGATACAGTGCATTCAGTTATTTCACTAAAGAAGAAGATTGAATACAAAATAGCATCAACTCAGTACTCTGATGCAAGCATTATCTCATGCTGAACAGGAGACAAAGACTTCAATGAAAATATATTAAATATACCTTCACGTCTATAAACTGAGTGTGACTTCACCAAGGGCAGTGAGCTAGGGAGAGTCAACGGGAGTGACCTATGGGATGCAGTGAGCTATCCCAGAACTTTTGTAAAGGTAGTGATCCTGGGATAGAGTGACTGTTCGTGAACCTTTGTAATCCACATCTAGTGATGATTAGTGGAATTTGGTACGACCATCGACTTGTCGGCGTATGATCCTTGGACGTATCCCTTAGTGGTGAACCAAGTAAAATTGCTGTGTTATCTCTTTGCATGTGAATGTTTCAATATAGATCATATCCATCATACAGGTTTAACCAATTCCTACCAACGTGGGAACAAGATCCTTGGTTTTAAAAGAAAAAGTTGACACCCTGATTCACCCCTGACCTCTCAGGGTGTCCCGGGGTTCTACATAATTATTATACATTATGATACTAGGTATCATGATACCTCTACTATCAAGACCTTTCTCAAGATAATTTAAAACTACTAGGAAAAACCCCATCTAATTTGGCTAATTTATTTTTCTCTTGAAACCTATAGATGCATCAAGGGGATATCTATAACCGATAACCACCTATAATAGAATGTTCAAATAATTAATCATATATAAAATAATTGAATCAATTATTTATAACACCCTAATATTTCAAAGTAAGTTATCTCTTTAATGTAATTCAATAGCTTGCGCTACACGCAACACAGAGATTGAGCGCACCATGACTTACCAAACTAGCCGTTAAAAAAGAGTTTATGAATAGTATTAACTGATTTTTTAATTTTATATAATCCATATAATTTTAACATCTATATTATGTGTTTATTAAACATAATATAAGAACAAATTCAATTTTTAGATAAAAGAAGTATTTTAAAAAAAAAATGCAATTTTACCACCTTTTAATGAAAAAACCTTTTTAAATCCAATATTTGACACTTTCATATATTCAATTTTACAAAATAAACTTCTTCATTAGAATAGGGACATCAAAATTTAGTTTGGATAAATTTTTTTTGTTTTTCTCATAACATTCATATTTTGATGAATAGTGAAAAATACCAAATTTTAATTGAAACAAACTTTTTTAATTAAAATAAATTATAGTGTTCAATTATAAATTTGAAGGGTTTTTAAGTATAATTATATTATATTTTTATAATTTAATCCAATGTTGGTCATTGGAAGTAATTTTACATTAAAATTGGACATAAACACATATCAATCGTTTGATAGTTTTTACTTCTCAAAAACCCGCTTTCTGGTTTTGACAACGGGAATTAATTTTAAATTAATTATTTCAACTTATATATTTTGAATTTGGTAAAATAGACAAAATTTTTTGAATCGTAATATCAAAATTATCTTAGGGTGAATGTTTGGTATTTTTCAGAAAACTTTGAATTTTTGATGAATAGTGAAAAATACTGAGTTATTGTTTAAAATCGAATTTTATTTAAATAATAATTATTTTTATTTAAATTTATTTTAAAGTAAAAATATATAAACTATACCTATATTAGTTCAATTTAATTCATTGGAGCCATTTTATAATAAGATTAGATATATAAAATTTTATTGAACTATTTAATGCCTTTTACCCACCTTCTAGGCACATTTTCAAATTTGCATAAAACATAATTTTATGGCTTCTGTGAATTGAATTTAAAAAATCCAAGAGACACAGTTGAAATAAGTAAGTAAAATTTGGTTTAATAGGATGAAAATAATTTTTGATGAATAGTAACTTTCGAATTTTATTTACCACGGTTAAAAGTAAATAGGGTAATAAATGGTCAAAATGATACTATAATTACCATAACACATGTCCTAATTTCATTGTATAAGTGTTTTTCGGCCAAAATAAACCTTTTAAATAAAATATGATCCTTTTGGTCCACTTGTATTAGATTAGGACATTTATTATTATTTTATTTAAAGAAGATTTAAAAGTGTTAAATTCAAAGTTTAATAACTAAACCATTTTTAATATAGGGTTATACATAAGATAAATTCAACTATAAATATTCATTAGAAAGATAAAATGATTTTATACATTATTGTATTTTATTTATAATTTTTGACATTAAATAATAAAATTTATTTATGACACAATGATGATGCAATAATTACCTTATTAATGAAAGATTAAAATAATTGATATTATAAATATCAAAATAAATGTAAATTGAAACTTTTTATGCATTACTAGAATTTTTAAGGTTAATATTAAATGTTAAGGATGATTTAATGTATTTTATTCAAAGTAATAAAGTTTTTTTGACTTTAAAAAAAACCAAATACTAAATAGTGTCCAAATTGACATAAATGAGTTTTTAAAACAAATACTATATTATTAAATGATATAATATTTATAAAAATATAAGGTTTGGCCAAATGACTTATATAATGATACATATGTCATTAATAAACCACTTTAGGCTCTCTTGGCATTTTATCGTAAGTTTATTAACCATGTAATATAAAAATACAAGAAGACATTGTAAAAGTTAAACTATTTAACTATGAGTAAAATCTAAAAGATAAGGTTAATATGGTGACCTAAACTTGTCTAACAACTATTGGTTGAGAGGATTTATAACCATACCCACCATTTCCTCTAAATAAATCTATTTTGATCCATTATAAACTAAAAGTGATTTTATAATAAAATAATATTTCAAGCTTTTCCTAAAGTGACCCTCACCTCTCTTATAAAAGGGTACATACCTTTATCTTAATTTCACACCTCCAAAGCCATTGGGATCGGCAAAAACATGATAAAATATCCTCCCAAATACCCTCAATTAAACCTATAGGACTTAATTTTATCATAAAGTCAACCTAAGGATCTTTTTTGATCAAATAAAAAGGAAGCACCTGAAGAAGAGGTAATAATTCCATCACCTCTTTCAAAGTTCTTTTATTCTTCCACTTCCTATTTATTGGTTGTTTCCATAAAAAAATAATAACTCTAGTACCTTATACATACTGAGATGTTATTATAAATATGGTACAACCATATTCATTATTCTATCCATCCTATGAATGATAAAGTCACCATATGTTCGTACGCACGACTTACCATCTCAACGTCGTGGTGTAGTTTGTTATTCAGCGCTTCATTTTTTGGATGGGTAAAATAATGAGTATAATTTATGTAAATAATAAATATAACATGTTAATTATTATTTATATATAATATAACATCCAATTACAAACGATTTCACCCTCAATAGAATGATATCATCGCTCGTGCGTACGTACGGCTTATCGTCTCCACAATGCGATGAGATTCATTTCCACATTCACCATTCAACGATGATTATAAATATATATATTATTAGTAATTATGTAATATATGACACAATAATTATACTGAAAAAATATATTTAAATATATCTCATTCACTTACTTTCAGTCAATACAATATGAAAACAGAAACGACGTTTATGCATACGTACGACCTACCATCTCCATGAACAATGTTTTCCTTTTCATATATCTATCTATTATACATACTTATATTCTGAATATATATGATACATAAATAATGTTTTACATTCTGGAATCAATTAAATCATGATATAAGTTATACGATCAAGAATAACAAGTTAAAACTCGTATAATAAAGAAAGTGACTATTACCCAAAATGTCATTTTAACATTGAAATTATTATTAAATGGGTAGTATAAAGCCATAAATGAGTCAAGTATCATATCATAAATATTAATATGGTTTTGTTATAATTTAATAACATACTATGGTCATTATACAAGAGTTTAAACGTACCATCGACTAAAGTAAAGAATAAGGTAAAGGTTCATTCCTCAATCTCATTATTATCTGAGATTGTTTATGTATAAGTATTTACTAGGAAATTTTTATAATCCATGTACATGTTTCATAGAATTTTTTTCAAAATGAATATTTTAAGGTTTTTTGTAAGGGACTCCTTATCAAGATAAGAATTTTAAATGTTTTAATGATTTATTTTTCTAAATCTTTTTAATTAATGTCCATGTTTTAAAAATGATTTTAAGGATTTATTTATATGGACATGATTGTTTTAAAATGTTAATTCCATTCAAAAGTTTCAAAGTGGTATATGACAATTTGATTCAAAAATATCTTTTAAATTACTTCCTTTATAAATGTGTGACTTTTAAATGATTTCAAAAAAGGTATATTTCTATCAAAGAGTTTTACTAATCATTTTCAACTATGTTAACATCCTTCACTAGATATTATCCTTGTTTGAGTTTGATTTATTATAATACAATATTCTATATTGTATTTAATAATTTATGATATGTTTGACTTTAGATGTGCTATTTTTATACCATTCATAGTTTATGGTTAAATCATTGACATTTCTTATGCTAGTTTTAATATGAATGTTTATGTTATGTTTCAACATTTTCGTATGAGGAATGCATTGGACTTAGTGAGTGACGTGTGGAACCCACTATAGATCCTCGATGCATCGATAGGTCTCACGAGACAAATTAGTTTCTTGTCACAAGGCCTTGAAAAAATCTTAATTGTAGTCTTGGCACGAGGCCTTGACTATGTGGTTATGATGTCCGACATTATGAATTCCATCATTATAAAATTAGATATTGATATTACATGTTATTATTCAACTAGTAGAATATCCATGTGAATAAGTAAATGGAATTATTTGATTTATCATTGCCATATTATTATGAAGTTTATGTTTAAAAGGTTTGTGTTATAGTCCTATACATTGCCTTAAATGTTTATTATTATTTATGATAGTTTCATTATATTGTTATCCTTACTGAGCATTTGAGATCACCCCTTTCTTATGTTTTATTTTTCCCGGGATGCGAAGAAGTGTATTATGATTGATATGTAGGGTTAATCTTGGGGAATAATGGCATTCTCAAAGGATTATTTATGTTGTGTTTTATTTTAGAAATTATAATGTAGCGTACATATATGTAATCTATTTTCGAAGCCTGCTAAGTTGATCGGTCCTTCGGGACTTGATTCCTTGTAATCATGCCAATGTATTAAAATAATGCATCGAATCTAGGTAACTGGTGTTAGATATTTACATTATTTATTCAATATTCCTTATCATAAAATATCAGTGTTGAGTAAATGATACAAATTATTCAATATTTATGCAGTCAATGAAATAGGTTTCAAAGTAAACACCATATGTAAAAATCATATTTTTTGGGAAATAATTATATCCATTATGTTATAATATTTATATTTATGAGAAATTTGATATCCAATTAAAATTTATCACATAAAAGTGATTTTTATGAGAATATTAACTGTCACAAAAGAATGTAAGATTCTATAATGACTTTTACCACATTATAATTTCCAAATAAAATCCACATGGATGAAATAATAAAAATTGAAACATAAAATAAAATGTATTATAAATAAATAATGATATTACAGGTCAATGGGGAAATTATATACACTATATAAAATAAATTATGTGCATAACATTACAATATACCTCAATGAAGGGAAATTCAGATTAATTCCCATTACTCACACTTCCTTTTGGTTGAATGTTACTTAAACTCATGTATACTGATATTATTTATCTTATTAATTTATAATAGAACCATATTTATATTTATAATATCAAATATTATCCCATTATTTTATTTTACCACTCATTTGTTAATAATATTTCATTATTTTCCTTGTTTTGGATGTTACTTGCCTTACTATATCATGTGTGTTTTATTATGAATCTTACAGTTCTTACACATATTTTATTATTCAATAATATAAATAATTACACTAATTTTATAAATATAACATTGACCGTTTATATATATTTTGAGAAACATTCTTGAAGGTTTTTCATTGAAAATGAATCACATCAATTTGTAGAGATAGTTGGCCATATGTTTTCATGAGTTCTGATATTAATCCTTTCATGAGTTAAATAATATGTAAGAGTATGATATATCTATTTTAAATAATTCATATATTTTCATATATATCACATATATTAATTATATTTATCCTTATTACTTTCTTTTTACGTTTAGTGAAAACCGAATCACATCACTTCCTGAGGCAATAGTCTTCCATACACATTAGAGATGTTATTGTATTTTAAACAGAATGGAATGTAAGAAGGTATCTATGATATGATAATTTTATAAGTATAATAATATCATAAATATCATATACATGTGTCAAATATATCATTAAATACATCCTTTAATTATGTTGATGGATAATTAAATATATTAGTACATGGGGAGGTAGTTCTCCGTACACACCATCAATTGTTTCATTTCACATTTGATTGAATAATAAATACATATAGTTTATTACATTAACCTAATAATATATTATTATATTTGGGATAGTTGTTTTATTATTTTACCATGATTAATTAATATTTTTAAAGGTGGAAGAAGAAATAAAATAAAAACACATGTTTGTAAACATTACCTCTACTTAGGGAAAAATATTTTAATTTTCACCAAAATCATTCCAAGGATGGATTTATGATCATAAAAGGGTTCTAGGATATTGGGAGGGGATTAAGGAATTGATTTTTTCTGGGCATGGTCAAGAAATATTTCTATAGATATTTGAAGAGTTGAAGAGAGTGGGTGGCCTTTTATAAGTGGGGGAGAGGAAAAATGTTTAATTTTTACAAATAAATAATTACACCCATGTTTATATCTTATTAATGTAACATACCATTATGATGTTTTGGTATGAATATTCCTTTTATCATTTTTTGGGGTTTTTAGTAGAATATGGGTTTTTATTTTCTTATGGGAGATTACATGCAGTTTAAATGTATTACATGTCATGTAATGTTCACCAGGAATATTATGTGAAACTATTGCATATCATGAAATGATTACACATCATGTATAGTATAAACGATGTTAAATGGTTGAAAATTATATTTTAATAAGAATGTGATGGGATTTTTAGTATATATAGACTCCATGGATTATATGACTTGTAATGGGATTATACTCTATGTAATCACATTGAGTTCAGATTTTAGGGTCCTTCAAGATTGAGACTAAATTCATTCGATTCGTAGACCTTAACCTCAAACCCTTATTCGATTTTGGGAGATTTTTAGATCCTCATCTCGTTATAGATCATTATTTCAGTGATTGATCATCATACTTGTTGAGTTTCTTATTTTAGCGTAAGTGAATCTACTCCCATGTGGTTTATCTATTTCTCTCAACCATAGAGTGAAAATATATCATTATGAAATGAATATATCTAATCTCAATTTTTATATTGATTCTGGGTAGTGTTCTTAGGTCTTCCATGTCATTGATCTTCATTGGAGTTCCCAATTGTGGGTGTCATATGTTGTGACTCCTTTAAAAAGGTTGGTGGTTCTATTATTATTTTCCCTTCAATTTAATCCTTTAATTTATAAACTAAATTTAATTTAGTTTTATATTTATTTAAAAAAATTTATTTTTCAAGATTTAATAATGGATCAAAATGTTCATGAGATTTGTAAAAACCCGAATTTGAAGGGAATTAAATTTGTGGGGTGGGTTTATAGAAAAACATGGATTTATACTGGAAGTCATATTGATGAAAATGGTTTTATTTTATTCTTGAGAAAATTATTAAATTGAAATATGTTTTGAAATGTCTTGAAATGAGGAAAACCAATGATTTGGTTTCAAAAATAGAAAAGGCATGTCAAAGAGAAAAACTAGGAAATTTTATTTTAACTTGTTATAAAATGATTTATTTCTAATCTTATTGATTATGGAACAACATGTTAGCCTGTTTAATTAGTGGTAACTAGGACAATAACTTTAGGACATTGAATCCATATCAATGGATTGATGATTTCAAAATTTACTAAAACAACTATAGCATGAATGCTTATTAGGGGTTCCTCTACTAGGGTGTATATTGCCTATTATGGGTTCCCCTATTGGGGGTAGACATCCTATTATGGGATACCCTATTGGGTTGTATTTTTTGTGCACATGTTAGTAGATATGTGATCACTATGAGATGTGTGAAGATCATATTACCTAATTAATTAGCGTACCATGGGGATTTTGTACATGTTGTGTACTTTACTATGATTTATTTTAATTTTTTATACATGTTATTGAATTATTAAACTATATTATTCATTATAAATGATTTATATAAAATGTTTTATATGAAATGTTCATTTAATATTTTTTTAAATTGGTATTTAAGATATCTTTCATCTTTTTGAAATGAAATCATGATATGTCTAAAATATGGAAATGTAATTCAATTCATAGTTTTATTTATATTGATAACATGTCTATTTTATTATTTTTGGACATGATTTAGGAATACCTAGTGTTACCTTATTGGGAGTTATATCTCATACACTACCTTTTCCTTTTAGATTTTTTATATTTTTTTATGCCGAGTCCAAGAAAAGGGAGAGTGCCACATGGAGGTGGAGGATATTATTAATACTTTGGAATATGGAGCTATATTATTATTCCATTGGGATGTTTGAGTTTTATATGGAATCATACTGAGTACAATGATGATGTACCACTTTGGGTTTTTATACCTATTTGTTTTCTAGTAATTCCTCCTCTTGGAGTGCTCAGAATACAGATTTGTATTCTTTATCTTCTTTTATTCTTATATAAAATTTATTCCCAATTATATCTTGTATGATAATAGGTTCTAGTCACCAACCCATGGGTATTAGGAATTCTCTTTATTCCATGTCAGGTCTAGAATAGGTATTAGGGTACCATGGTATTTAGTCTGGTTTATGAAAAATTTCTATTGAAGGTGCAAGTTGAGCATATTTCCTTTACGTTAGTATGCAGTTTGGAATCTCTTTTCAGGACATATGAGGTAGTTATAAATGAGTTCCTAGATAGGACTCATTATATCAATACTTAATCCACAAAGGGTTCTTTAGGAAAGGTTTCTTGAGGAGAAATTTTATATAATTATAGTTTTCTCCCTGGTTTTGTTTTGGATAGTTTGAAATGAAAATCTTATTTTCTTATTTGATGGTATTTTTTCTCATTGATCTTGTTTAAGTTATTGATATGAGTAATAATATGATGTTTTCCATGTTGTTTTATATTGTTTTTTTTGCATAATTACACCAATAAAATCAATGAATATTCCCTAAGAGGAATCCACTTGTGATCTACAATGAGCATATCTTCCCATGGACCAGATTCTTGTTTAGAGTATTGGGAATTCCATCAAAACTCTAGGACAAACACTTACACCTATTCCCATCTTAGCACCAGTTGTGGAACCTTAGAGGGGTGAATCTATAAATTTTTCTTAAAAGTTAATAATCTAGAATACAAAAGCATTCCATGGGTCTAATGATCCTGAAGAGGATGAGGATTGGTTGAGAAAGATATATATTCTATTTGATTTCTTAGAAATGAATGATTTAATTAATGTGAAATGTGTCACCTTCAAGAAAAAGGGACATGGCATGAGATGGTGTGATTTAATGGTTAAAATGAAGAAGCATGACGCTTTAGAGTTGAAGGTATTTAGAGTTATTTTCATAGAACAACTCTATCTAGAATCTATGGTGATGCCATAGGCTATGTATTTTTTCAAAAAAGAATAGGATAACAATACCATGAGAGAATGCATGAACATTTTTGTTGAGCTTGTGTATTTTTCACCTGATATTATATCAAATGATAATATGAAGACATGATGGTTTGAGATGGGTCTTCGACCCAATATTCTTTATCATGTTTTCTTATTGAAGTTCACTTCTTATAATGACATGTTGGATAGGTAATTAATGGTTGATTTTGACCTAGCTAGTATGTTAGGGTTGAAGAGAGTTCATTTTTCTCCCAGTGGTAGTTCTATGAGTTCCATTTAATGACATAGAAAGCGTGATGAGTCTCATGAAAGTTCCAAATAGTAGGCATCCTTTATAACTATTTCAATACATGGATGAATCCATTTTACTAGTTTAAAATGTATAATGGTTAAGAATTTTAGGATTTATTGTACCAAGGCACCAAATATCTTCAGTTCTTGTGGAAATTTAGGACAACTATGGAAAATATTCCATTTCTTTTTTTTTTCTCTACAAAGTGGCACATGCACATAAGACGAAAAAATGAACTACGGTGAAATCCAATGCTTTGATATCGAAGGGGTTCTAGATAAATCCATCTATAATGAAGCTTATTGACACTGTATAAGAGATTCTAGAGGAGGTTGATATAGGTCCAGTGATTTTGATAGGTATAATCACTATAGATTCATATTTAGAGAAAATGTTATTTAATACCAGTGAATCTATGTCATTTATATCAAATCATATTATGGACTTGATAAATCTTCCAATATACATTTTTTACTCTATTATGGATATTACTATTCCACTTATAATTAAGAGAGATTAGGTTCTCATTTATCCAACTGCTTCATTTTCTTTACGAGATATTTATATCAACTCAGATTTTCTATTTATTGACATGAAACCTTTCAAAGCCATTTTATGTATGGATTGTATGAATACTAATAATTCCTAAATTGAATTTTATCTTCCACAAGTCTCATTTACTAAGATCGATATGGTTAACCATGTCTTCTAGGGATAATGAGACTCAAGGATAAGTAGAGACAGACCATCTTATATAGATTTTGGGAAAATAATATCAGTATTTTCTTTTTATCTGGAGTGGGAATCGTTGTGTAATGATCTCACACCAATTTTCATTATGTTTCCCAATGTGTTTCTTTTTTATTTATCTAGTCTTCCACCAGTAATAGAGGTAATTTTATCTATTTATTTAGTATATGGTACAAAACTAGTATCAATTACATATTATCATATAAAACCATCCAAAATGAAGGAGATTAAGACTCAGTTGGATGATATATTAGAGAAAGTCTTCATAATCCTGAGTGTGTCACCTTGGGTAGTTCCTATTCACTTTGAAAAGAAATATTATGGGACAATTATCCTATATGTTGAAAACTAGAATCATAATTAAGTTATAGTAAACAACAAATATAAATTGATTTTATTGATGATATGTTTTTGCAGTTGAAAGGGATGAAGTGGTTCTCATATAATAAAATTTTATTTCATTATCACAAGTTGAGAATAAAAGAATTTGGCATTTATAATAGCACCTTCAGGATCAGGTATTCCCATTATGATTATTTTTTTTCATCCCTTTAGTATAACCAATTCTCCTACAATCTTTATGGTATTGGTGAACTATAACTTCCACAAGTAAATTTATATGTTCATGGTAGTCATTATGGATAAAATTATTTTTTACTCTATGTATGATGAGGATCATGTAATTCATTTGAGAGAAGTTCCTGAAATGTTGATAAATCATTAACTATATACCACTATATCAAAATGTTATTTCTAGATTTGGGAAGTGAATTTCTTAGGGCATGTGGTCTCATATCATGCTGTCTTAGTTGATCATGAGTAGTTTAAGTCTAATATGACATGGGGGAGACACAAATGAGCCTCATACCAATTGGTGAGGACTCCTTAAGTGCATCCAGGCGACCCGAGATCAAATCCAGGAGGAGACATATTTCCAGGCACTATAGTAGTACTGTAGTGGGAACTATAGGAAGAATTGTTTGTCATTGTAGTAGCTGGAAATATTCCTCTGTTTGGGCCTTCAGAGCACCGATTTTGTCCTCGAGTCCTTTGAGTCCTTCAAGACACCCATACCTTCAGGCTAGTAAGGCCTTCGGGCCACCTCAAGGCTTTCGGGCCAACTTAAGGCCTTCGGGCCACCTTAAGTGCAGATGCAAACTAGACAACCTAGAAGGAACACAATCTAGATGGAGGAGAAGCAAAGAGATTTCACCATAGAATAAGCTAAAGGGATTGCAAGAATGAGAGTGTATGACACCTACCATTAGGACAAGCCTGTCCATGCAAGTGAAAGCCTAGCCGACCAACCATACTGAGGTGGAAGCTGATTTCATGATGAAGATACTGGGGAGGAGCAGTTCCAAGTAGTTAGTCTGGGTTTTTTGTAATGTTTGAAGACAATGGGAAATGAATTCCTCTAAAGACTATGGGCCATATAATACTTATGCCTATGATACTTGTAAGGGTTCCACATCACCCCTTGAAATGTGGATTATCAAAAATAAATAAAAAATGAAGTCCTTCAGTCCATTGGAGGAGAAGGACATGGGGGCGACCACATAACATTTTAATGATTTGATTATTCTTGTTTCTAGAAGAATATTATTATTGTTATGTAAATAATTTCTCAATTTTGGATTATATAATGATCATTATCACTTTTAATGGAGTGAAGCATTCTTAGGATGAAAAATATTAGAGTAATTTTGTTGATTTGAAATGTATTTTTACTTCTGTTCTAGTGTTAAATCATCCCGAGGTTGGGAATGGCCACGTTTCCTTTTGCGACACCCCAGATTTGGGTTTGAGATATGATTTTATATATGGTGATCATGTGGTAGCATATGTATCTCAGTATATTTATCCACATGGAAAGAACTATTTTACCCATGATATCAACTCATAGATGTGATGAATTCTCTTAAGAGTTGGTGACATTACCATTTTAGAGAAAGTTTTATCATTTATCATGACCTCAAAATCTTGAGTTATATATTCTCTCAAAATGATCTGAATCTATTTCAGAGGAATTATGTGGGAACCTCTATAATTTTTATTTTGACGAATCCTATACCTCATTGGAAGGGAATGTCATTTCTGATGCCTCGAGTAGGAAAAATCTAAACTAGTATGTGAAAAAATCCTCTAAATAATGTAATTTGATGGATTTTTTACATAGTTTCATTTATGAGTCTGGGAAGATGAGGATGAGGTTGTCATGGATAGTGTTTAGTGGACCTCTACTCTTATTTAGATGATTATTCAGGAAATGAATATTGATGATGAATTATATGGAATTAGGGACTTGATATACTTTGGGGAGACCATTAGAGAATGATTATTATCTATTGAGGGTATCATATGTTTCCATAACTTATACATTGTATGTAACGCTCCAAACCCAGAAGCCCAGAGTTAGTGAATTATTTTAATACATTGACATGATTACAAGGAATCAAGTCCTGAAGGACCGATCATTTTATTAGTATTGGAAAATAGATTACATTCATGAACGTTACATTACATATTCAAACATAAAAAATAATAATCCACCGATAACACCATTATTCCCCTATATTAAACCTGCATATCAAACATAATACACTTCTTGGAATCCTAGGAAAACAAAACATAAGAAATGGTTGAGCTCGGATGCTCACTAAGGGTAAATAATTTAGTGAAAGCTATAATCTTTTAAGGAAAGACGTATAATAAAAACATCAGTCCTTTAAAAAGAAAACTTGAACATAATATAGAAAAAATAAATCAAACATAACCATATAAACATGCACATGGATATTCTACTAGTCGAATAGTCACATGTAATAACTAATTTCATAATGAGTGAATTCCCAACACCATACATCATTACCACATAGTCAAGGCCTCGTGCCAATACTATAAATAAAATTTCTATCAAGGCCTTGTGCCAAGACACTAGTTTGTCTCATGAGACCTATCGATGCATCGATGGGCTATAGCGGGCCCCACCCATCCCGTACTAAGTCCACTACATTCCTCATATGAAAATGTTGAAACATAACATAATCATTCTTATTAAAACCAGCATACAAAATATCAATACTTCAGCTATAAAATGTGAATGGTATAAAAATAGCACATCCATAGTAAAACATATCACAAATCATTCAATACAATATGGAATATTGTATTATAATAAATCAACCTAAATCAATAATAATATCTAGTAAAGGATGATGATATAGTTGAAAATGATGAGTAAAACTCCTTGAGTGAAATACCCCTTTGTCATGAAATCATTTAAAAGTCACACAATTTATAAAGGATAAAATTTAAAATATATTTTTGAATAAAAGTGTCCCATACCAATTTGAAACTTTCTAAAGTAATTATCATTTTAAAACATTTATTTCCATATAAATAAATCCTTAAAACCATTTTGAAAACATGGACATTAATGAGAAAGATTTATAAGAATAAATATTTACAACATTTAAAATGATGTTTTAGTTAAAAAATACCTTAAAAGAATAATTTTGAAAAATTATTTTATGAAACATGGACATGGACAATAAATATTTCCTAAAAATACTTAAACATAAACAATCTTGGATAATAATGAGTTTGGGGAATTAACCCTTAACTTGCACTTTCCTTTGGTCGAGGGTATGTTAAACCTACTATATAATGAACATAGTATGTTATTAAATTATACCAGAACCATATTCATATTTATTATATCATACATGATTCATTTATGACTTTATAATACCCATTTAATAATTATTTTCATGTTAAATCAACATTTCGTGTAATAATCACTTTCTCTATCGTACGTGTTTTAACTTAATATTTTTGATCGTATCATTTAGATCATTATTTAAATACATACAGAATATAAAACATTATTGATATATCATATATAATTAGAATATAAATATTTATAATAGATATATATAAGAAATGGAAAACACTGTTTATGGAGACGGTATGCCGTACATACGCATAAACGCTGTTTCCATTTTCATAACGTATTGAAGGTAAGTAAGTAAATAAGATATATATAAGTATATATATATATATATGCAGTATTATTATTATTTAATATATTAAATACTTTTTAATAATATATATTTTTTAATCATCATTGAATGGTGAATGTGGAAATTAATCTCATCGCGTCGTGGAGACGGTAAGCTGTACGTACACACGAGCAACAATATAATTTCCTTAATGATTAAAAGGTATGGAATTGGATGGTATATTAATTATATTGATAAATTAGAATTAAATTTATATTATTTATATACATATCAATAATCATTATATACATCTAAATAATATAGAGTCAAATAACAAATTACACCACGACATGGAGATGGTAAGCCATACGTACACACATATAGTGACATTATCATTAATAGGATGGATAGAATAATGATAATGGTTGTAAAATATTTATAATAATATAATAGTATGTGTAATGTACTAGATTTTTTTTATGTAAATAACAAATAAAGAGAAAGTGAAAGAAGAAAAGAACTTTGAAATATGTGATAAAATAATTACCTCTTCTCTGGGTGTTTCCTTTTGATTTGAACAAAAGGGCTCCTTAGGTTGGATTTATACTCAAGGTAAGGCCTATAGGTTTATGTGAGGTAAGTTGGGAGGATATTTAGATAGGTTTTGGCTGAGCTAAATGGCATTGTAGGTGTGAATTTGAGAGAAGGGGAAGTTCCCTTTTATAAGAGGGGTGAGGGGAACCTTACAAAAAACATGAAATGATATTTTATTATACAATCATATTCAGTTTATAATGGCTACAAATGAGTTTATTTAGATACATAGGTGGTTATGGGACTAAATAATCTCAAACAATATGTTTTAGACAATTTTAGGTTACCATATTAACCTTATATTTAATATTTAACTCTTAGTTAAATAGTTTAACATTTACCATGTCTCCTTGTAATTTTATATTACATGGTTAAAAAACTTACTATAAAATGCCAAGAGAACCCCAAGTGGTTCATTAATGACACATATATTATTATATAAGTTCTTTTTCTGAACCTTATATTTTTAGTACTATTATATAATTTAATAAAATAATATTTGTTTTAAAAAAATCATTTATGTCAATTTTGACATTATTTAGTATTTGGTTTTTGTGAAAGTCATCACAACTTTATTACTTAGAACAAAATATATTTAATCTACCCAAACATTCCTTATTCATATAGAATTTACATGGATGTCATCAAAGTCCTTAATTTAAATTTAATTTTATATTTATAGTATCAATTATTTTAATCTTTCATTAATAATGTAATTACTGCATCATCATTGTGTCATAAATAAATTTAATTATTTAAAGTATAAAAATTATAAATAAAATAACATGATGTAGGAAATCTATTTATCCATACAATAATTTTTTGTAGTTGAATTTACCTTATGTACGACACTATATTAAAAATAGTTTAGTTATTAAAATTTGAATTTAACACTTATAACTCTTCTTTAAATAAAATAATAATAAATGTCCTAATCTAATACAAGTGGACCAAAAGGATCATATTTTATTCCTAAGTTTTGTTTCGGTCGAAATAAACTTATCCAATGGAATTAGGACTTGTGTTTGGGTAATTATAATATCATTTTTACCTTTAATTACCCTATTTACTTTTAACCGCAGTAAATAAAAGCCAAAAGTTACTATTTACCAAAAATTATATTCATCTTATTGAATTTTTTTTTACTTATTGATGTCAACCATGTCTCTTAGATTTTTTAAATTCAATTTACAGAAGCAGTAAAATTTTGTTTTATGCAAATTTTCAAATGTGCCTAGAAGGTGGGTAAAAGCCGTAAAAAAATTCAATAAACTTTTATACATCTATTATTATTATAAAATGAATAAAATGAATTAAATTAAACTAATATATATATATTATTTATCTATTTTGACTTTAAAATAAATTTAAAAATAATAATTATTTAAATAAAAGTTGGTTTTAAACAATAATGTAATGTTTTTCACTATTCATAAAAATTTAAATTTCTCAGAAAAATACCAAACATTCACCCGAAGATAATTTTGATATTCAAAATTAAAAAATGAATTCTATTATACCAAATTAAAACATAGAAGTTTCATTAAATAAGTAAAAATTAATTTCTATTGTCAAAACCTAAAAGCGATTTTTTTTAAAAAGTAAAAAGTATCAAAAGATTGACATGTGTTTATGTCAAATTTAAATGTAAAATTACTTATAATGACCTATATTGTATTAAATGATAAAAATATAATCTAATTATACTTTCTTAACCATTCAAATTAATAATTTAACATGATAAATTATTTCGATTAAAAAATTTGTTTTCGAGTAAAAATTAGTATTTTTCACTATTCATCAAAATATGAAAGTTATCAGAAAAGTACCAAAACTTTATCCAAACTAAATTTTTATGCCCCACATATAAATAAGAATTAAATTTCATTAAATTTAATATATAAAAGTGTCAAATATTGGTTTTAAAAAGGGTTCTCCATTAAAAGGTGGTAAATTTTCATTTTTTGAAACATATTTCTTTTATCTGAAAAAAATGAATTTGTTCCTATATTATGTATAAGAAACACATAATATGGATTCTAAAATTATAAGGAGTATATAAAATTAAAAATTCAGTTAATACAATTCATAACTTCCTTTTGAACGACTAGTTTGGTAAGTCATGGTGCACTCAAACTTGGTGTTGTGTGTAGCGCAAGTTATTGAATTACATTAAAGAGATAACGTACTATGAAATCTTGGGGTGTCACATTGTAAATTTTTCAATGGGAAACTATATTATGTGGGATTTCCCTATTTCTTAATGGTTAGTTCACCTAATGATCATAATGATGTTTAAGGGAATGGGGTGATGATTCTGGTGGCCAAGTATTTGATAGAGAAACATTGACATTGTTTCACATTGTTATACTTATCTACATGTCAAGTTCGAGTTGCAAAGACCTTTGGGTCTACTTCATCCAATTACAATGTGGAAATTAAAGTTAGATGAGATTTATATGGAATTTTTGGTTGGGTTTATGCATGCTACAAAAAATAATAATTTTATATGTTTTGTGGTTAATAGGATGATGAAATTGGCTCACCTTATTCCCATTCATGATGCAACAAAATTTGAGGAGTTGGGAAGTCACTATATGGAAGAGATTGTTTATTTTTACTGATTTCCATATGTTATAGTCTCTAATAGAGATTCTATTTTACCTATAATTTTTTGAAATGCCTTCATAAGGTGATGGGATATCAATATCATTTGAGAATGGAATACCATCCATAGGAGGTTGGACGTATGGAGAGTTCGATACTAATTCTGGGGGAAAATATTTGTACCCATATCCACGATTTTAGTGTAGCATGGAATGAAAATTTGGGATTTTTTGAATTTTATTGTAAATAGTCATTACTAGTCTATAATAAGAATGTATCATTTTGTGTCCTTGTCTAGAAGATTATGTAAATATTCATTTTTTATTTAGATATTATAGAAACTTATTTAGTTATACAATTTTTGGTCCAAGATATGAAGGTCAAAATTTAGTTGATTCATCAGATAATTTTGATGTGTCATTACAAGTAGAAATACCATGTTTATTTTCATCATATAATTTATTAGTTTTCTATTGGAGAGAATTTATTCTTGAAATATTTACCCCATTTTGGTCATCAATGGATTGAGATGCAACAAAAATATGCTCCTTGTCTTGTGGGACATTTTTTGTTTTTTAGAAGGTGGGAAACGTGGCATATCGTTAAGAAATTCCACCAATGTTGGAATCAATACATAGTGTTCTCTATGTATCATATATTTATATATATCTTTAAAACCAATATCATGTCTTTAGCTGGGATGATCTTAGTGTTGAGCATGATTTATCCATGACTGGGAATCTAGTCGAGATAGTTGATTATGAGATAAAGGCACTTCATGGGAGGATGATACCATTGTTCTCTGTTCTATAGTAGTATGGTTCTAATTCAAAAGACATGTGGAAGAATGAGGCACTAATGAGAGAACAATGTCCTAATGTCTTTGATATAGAAACTTCATGAAAATATTTCTGTTTACAAAAAGGTTTTTTAGAGGGTTGGTTGTAACATTCTATTACACTTTTAAGGTACGCCTCATCCTTTGGTCCCTTAATTTTGGTGGTTTTAGTTGAATTTGGGATGATTTCAATCATCTGGGTGATTACACACTATGTAAATGTATTACACAACATGTTATGTTTTTAGGATGATTCCATAAAAATGATGTACATTGTGACATGATTACACTTTGTTTATAGTTTACACGACGCGAAATGGTCCAAAATAATATTTTAATAAAAATATAATGGGTTTTTAGGTGTATATAGACCTCATGGAATACACAACATTTAATGGTATTAAACATTGTTTAATCATCATGATTTTTTATTTTAGGTTCTATCTCATCCGAGTCTTCTTTTATTTGATCTACAACCCTTCTCCTCGAACCTGTAGGTGATATTGGTCAATTTTGAGAACCTCCACTCATTCCAAATCATTAATTTGTTGATTGATCATCGTTCCTTTTGTAGTTTGTTTTATATATATGTGAATATCCTATATTGTGGATTCTTTCTTTCTCTCTCGCATCGTGTGTGAATAGATATTCATGAAATCGATAGATCAAAACTCCATTTTGTAGGATCTTGATTCTAGATTCTATTCTTGGGTCATATGTGCACCTGTTTCTCATTGGAATTCCCTATTATGGGTGTTGTGATTTTTGATTCCTTTCCATGATTCTTTTACCTAGAATTGAAACCTTAAATTTATAGACTAAATTGAATTGAGCTTCTAGTTGATTTTAAAAAATTATTTTTCATAATTTTACCTAGAATTGAAACCTGTTTCTCATTGTAATTTCCCTATTATAATGTTTTATTATTAATTTGATTAATTTAAGAAGCACATGTTAGCCAAGGTGGTTAGCGGTAATAAGGAAAATCACCCTATGACCTTGACTCCGTAGCAATAGACTGAAGATGAAATTTTTTAGTAAACTAACCATGACATGATTACCCATTTTGGGTTCCCCTATTAGGGGTGTACACTACCTATGATGGTTTCATCTATTGGGGTGTAGAATGGTCATGACGTGTTCCCCTGTTGGGCTGTATTTGTGAGTGTACACCTAACTAGAATCTGGATCACTATGTGAAGTTTGAGTATACAAATAAACTAACATACCATAGGCCTTTATTGATATTGATATTATTTTTTTTGAGTTTTTTGAGTTATTTATACATGTTGTTGAATTTTGGAAATATATTATTCATGGAAAATTATTTACATGAATTATTTTATATAAAATATTCATTTAATCCTATTTTAAGGTTGTTTCATGATATCTTCTTTATTTTTGAAACAAAATCATGTTTTTTAAGATATGAAAATGAGATGAAATACCCTGTTTTATTTAAATTTATATCATATCTAGTTTATTGTTTTTGGAATTTATTATGGAAGACATGGTAAGACCCTACTAGGATATATTTCTCACACCCTACCATTTCCTTTGATGATTTTTAGATTTACTTATTCTAGGTTTGAGTAATAGGAAAGATACTATTTGAGGTGGAGGAAGTTCTTGATCCTTTGGTTCATGGAGTGGGATTATGATTCCTTTAAGATGTTTGAGTTTCACTGGGTTAGATACTGAGTATGTTGATTATGTACTACTTTGGGTTTTTTCATAACTATTTAGTTTCTAGTAATTTATCCATTTAGAGTTATGTGAATAATGAATTATATTAATTTTATTATATTTTTCTTGTGAAAAATTCATTCCCCCTTATATCTTGTATGATTCCAACTAATATTCACCAACCTATAGGGATCAGAAACACCCTTCAAACCATGTTATAGATGGTCCATGTATCCAGGTACCCAGGAATTCAGGCTGGTTTGTGATAATAAAATCCACTAAAATGGGTAATTATCAACCCATAGAGGTAATAAGTTTGAAATATTTCCAGAATATAGGTTTTGGAATAGATTTTATTCCATTTTATCTATTATATTATTATTTTAAACACAATGTAAATCAGTTTTTACCTTAACAACAATAATTACTTTTTTACTTCTTTTATGATTTGTAATAGAGAAAAACTAAGTTGACCTTATTTGATAATATAAATTATTATTATTCAAAATTTGGAGTCTAATTTTCTAAATTCCATTTACATAAGTGTATGAATTCAGTTTAAAACTATACAATCAAATGTGACCAAAACACATGATTCCAAGGAGAATATTCTCATATGTATAGGTGGTATTAATATAAAAAATCATAATGATTTTTTTTCAATTAACCTAAATTGTATTTATTATCATATAATTTAAATAATGGTAAATTAAAAGTAATTTAATGTATAATTTTAATTAAAATAGATATTTTAAATAAAAATCATTATTTTTCTATACTCATTGAAAAATGAAAATTTTAAGAAAAATATCAAAAATTCACTATAAGATAATTTTTATATTATGATTTCAAAAATTATTTAAATTTTATCAATTAAATTTTATAAATGTGTAAAAAATAATTTTATCATAACTGTACAAGAAGCGATGAAACCATTTTCTTGAAAAAATTATATCTTTTTAGAAAATGTTTCTTTTTTTCTTTCAGATGTTTCTTATTTTATTTTTCATTAATAGATATCCAATTATTTTATATGATAAATGTATAAACCGTGTAGTTTTCATAATTTAGTATCCACTATTAATACTCACTAACTTAATGGATATTTTATAATGGTTGTGTATAAATAAAATTTTCAGAGAGTCTTCTCATTTAAACCTAGTGTTGCATGTATATCAAGATATTAATGAGACTGAATTTAATTAAATGGAAATATATCACGAAGTATCATGGTTTTAAATTCTTCCGTATTAAAAATATTTTATTGATTTAATTTAGTGGGTATTACCTTCTAAACAGACAAGGGTAGTACTTCTTCATAATGTCATCTAGTTCCCATGTGGCTTCCTCTATTTTGTGATTTCTCTAAAGTATCTTAACTGACGAGTCATCTGATTCCTCAATAAATGCACTCTAATATCAATAATTTGGATGGGTTCATCACATTACAATAGATCTTGTTATAGTCTTATTTCATTATAGGTGATCCCATGGGTTGGGTATGGAATGTATTTCCATAATAATGATATATGAAAAAATCATGTAATATGGATCGACATGGATGTATTGTCAACTGGTAAGACATTACTCTAGTCCTTTGAAAACTTTAAAAGTTTAATATACATATGGGGCTTGATTTACCTTTCTTACTAGACCTTATGAAAGCCTTCCATGGATATAATGTCAAGAAATAATGATCTCCCATATCAAATTCCAAATCCTTCCCCTGATTATCAGTATAACTATTTTTAAAATGTTGAGATTCTTTAATGTGATGCTAAATAAACATTACATTGGTTATTTTCTCTTTAAAAAGGCCTCTTACTATAGGTTTCATTTCACCAAGATGATCCCAACAAGTTAGAGTATGTAATATATTTTCATATAATTCTTCATATGGTGTCCTTTGAATACATGAATGGAAACTATTATTATAGGTTAACTCTATTAAAGTTAAATATTGATCCCACATGCCTTGAAAGTTAAGTGAGAATGGACTCAAAATATCTTAAATAGTTTGAATAGTCATTTTAGATAGTCTACCAGTTTGAGGATGGTAGGCAATGCTCAAATGAAACACATAATCAATATCCTTTTGAAGACTCTTACAAAATATCAATACGAAACAGTGATAATGATAATAAATAATTGAAAAAGGTGAACTATTAAGTCTTAAAAATTATTTAACATAGTTTCTTATGTGTCAATCATGAGATAAATCTTATCCTATAGTAAGAAAATGGGTAGATTTTGTTAGGCGATCAATAATAAAAAATATTGCATCATTATTCCAAGGAATATTTAGTTGTCTTGTATCAAATTACACAGTAATGTCATCCTATTTGAACATGGGAATAAGAAGGGTGACATGGATCCTTAAATATACTTTCACACATCCTTCACTGGTTGAAAAAGATAACATATTGGCACATAATGAAAAATTTCCCAATTTATGTTATCCTACAAAAAATATTCCCTCAAATACATATATATCTTTGTGCTACCAGGGTTTATAGAGAATTTTGAACTATGAGAATCATCCAAAAATAAAATTTTTATCTTATGTATAGTTGGAACACATAATCTTTTTCCAAAGTTTTGAAAACCATATTTACAAAATAATACTTCAAATTTCCCATCATTCACATCATTAATTTTTATATATAAATTATCATCATTAGAATGATAACATTTTTCCTTTTATCATATATATGGGTTTTAAATAATTTATAAAAGTAGTTATTCAATCCTTACTTAATAATTCCCATATCTATATTTTCAATATCTATGAACTTATGATTACTCTAAATCTTCATTTGGGTTAGAACTCCATGGTATTTCCCACTCAATCTACTACCATGTTTTATTTCCTTGGGTGGTATTGTATTAAGACATTATAATCCTTGAGTTTATTAAGTAATCAAAATTTTCTCATATTGATATCTATATATGAAAATATATATTTTAGGCTTTTATGATGTTTTTATATCTCATATATTTCACCATATATATAATGTTTCCACAACTTCAATGAAAATATTAAGACTACCAACTCAATATCATGGTTTGGATAGTTATATTCAGGAGTCTTCAATTACCTTGATACATATGTGATAAAATTATCATATTTTATTAGAAAAAAACCATGTATCTTATTTTATGCATCACTATATATCACAAACCAATAAATTCCCGATAGTAGTGAAAAAGCATAGAATTAACAAATATCCCCCTAATTTCCTCAATAAATTCTTCATATTGTTTTTTTCAAGAAAAAATAGCCCCATTATGAGTAATAGTCCATAATGGGTTTGAAAATTGGAAAACATTATGAATGCATCATTGATAGTGACCTTCAAAACCAATGAAACTACACACCTCAAATATGTTTATGGTTATAGGAAATTCATTGAAAGCCTTTGTCTTCACAGGATCAATTGAGATTCCATACTTGGAGACAATATGTCCAAGAAAATAAACTTCCTGAATCCATAAATACGACTTACTATATTTTCAATATAATTATTTTCTTATAAATGTATAATAATTGATCCACAAGTGATTTTCATGGTCCTCATAGTATTATAAGACAGTTGGATATCATTAATTAATAACACAAAAAAAACATAAATATATTCTATGAATACTATGTTCATTATATCTATAAAAATAGAGGGTTTATTAGCCAATACAAATGGAATCACTATAAACTTTCAGAGTCTATACCTCATTAAGAATGTTGTCTTGAAAATTTCTTTCTTAATTACTAGAAACTGATGACACCCAAAATTAAGGTAAATCATTGAGAAATACTATCCTATATGAACATCACCAAATGAGTTATCAATATAAGGAAGAGGAAAATTTTACCTTATCCTAATATTATTGATTTAACCATAATCAATTAATATCCCTATGTATCCATTTATCTTTTTAATGAAGATAAAAAATGATCCACATGGTGAAACACTAGGGAGAATAAATCCGTTGTCACACAAATATTATTATTGTTTTATCGATGCTAATAATTCCATAGTTTATATTCTATAGAGAGTTTATGAAATATTTCTTCAATCAGGGATTAAATCATTACAAAAATATAATTCATACTTTGGGGGATGTCTATTTAATTATTTGTGGAATAAATTAGTATATTATTGTGCAATAGGTACATCCTCAATTTGAATATAACTGTATCCATACCTAAATTATGTCTTACCTTATTACCAATGAATCTTATTTAGTATAAATATTGGTGTTGAATCAGTACATTTCTCAGATGATTATATATATTCTCTAAAGATAAGGAATTATATGGGTCTATCAGAAAACACAATTTTATTCTTCTTGCAATAAAATTTTCATTGAATTTTAAAATATAGTCCATAAAAATTATTATATATATTTAAAAGATAGATATGATTATATGTTCAATAAATAAATTATGTTTATGTATCATAATGGGGATATCCTAACGCTTCCTTACTATACTGAGACATCCAATATGAGTTTCGACTAACAAAACCCTTATTAAAGTTCTAGGGAAATATTTATTTTCATAGAAAACATGGAAAATATAAATATTTTCAAGTATAAAAAATCAAATAAATAATAAGTTAAATTTGAATCTATGATTAAAGTACATTCCACAATATCATTGGGTACTTCTACCTTATATGTAGTGATGGATTAATCTTGGTCTTCTACCCTTGGCATCTTCTGTGGCAGATTACCTTGATGCTTGGTTTATTTTTTTGAATAGTACCTGATCTATCAAAAAATACAACACTAAAAACAAGTTTATCATTTATTTCCCTTTAATTTATTATCCTAATGAAACATATGACTATACAAATGACAAACCCCCAAGGGCTCTTGCATTTCATTGTAGGATTTTTCTAAATTTCTCACCAGGTGGAAACAACTTCATTCTCTTATTCTTCTTCTTCAATGTGTTCACTTTTTATTGGATCTCATTAGACATATTATTTTCATGATTTTAATTTTAACATGTAAGATATTGATAATTCCTTCTCTGTGTTTATGAAACATAAAAATATTTTATCATATGAAGAAAATGGATGATAGACCAGTGCCCTTTGGAGACTTGTCTTATGCCCATCAAAAAATAGAAAATATCCCACTCTGTTTTTCATATATGATCTATAATATACCTGGGTATCCTTGTAAAGTTATCTTCATACTAAAAAACATGTTATTTTTTCTTTTAGATGACGTCGAGGAACATTCTCTTCATTTTAGTTTGTTTCTCATGAGGGAAATATTTTTCAAACAACGTATCCTAAAAATAATCCCATTCCATGATTTGTATTCCCTCTCCCTCCCTAATATTATAGATCAATTAATACCATTGATCATTATTTAAAATGATAAAATACACTACAATTTAAAACATTTCCTTTTCATCACATCCCAAGCCCATAAATATCATCTCTAGTGACATAATCGATTTCTTAATGAAAATTTAATTAGTAGTCCCACAAAATAATGGGGGATTATTTTTATTAAAGTAATAAAAAAATGTAAAATCATGACATGGAACAAGTTTATCGATTAAAGAAAGGATATTTTTCAAAACCCGATTAAGCTTCCCTAATATAGCTATAATATTCTCCATTCCAATTCTATCTATATTGTATCACTTAGTAGTTCAATCTTTACATTGTTCATTATTATTGATACCCTTATTCCTTTTAGGTTAAATTTCTAAAAAATGGAATATTTTGGATTATATTATAAAGTTATGAATTCTAATTCATAATGTATAATTATAAATAGAATAACACATAACATAAAATAAATTTTTTGATTTTTTTATTCATAGAATCATAATTATTTTTTCTTTGGGGATGTATTTATTTTCAAAAACATTATAATTGTTTATATAGAAAATGTGATTTATCCATAGAATATACCCCAAGTGTTTCAAAATAGTTATTTATTAAATCCCATTATCATGTACTAGGTGAAAATCAGGTCAATACCAATTCACCCATTTTAGAGATATTACGCCTAGGTACATATTTTCTTAAACAACAGGAACTAATAGTATCTAGACAATGATGTGTTGCTAAAAAATCCCACACAATATATTCCTTAAAAAATCATTAGGATGGTATTAAAATCAAATACTAAATGTTTTTTATAGTGTTATGTTCTCTAATAATTTTTTTCCTTAACATAGCTCTATAGGATTCTTATAAAACTTCCAAATAACAACTATAATGACCCCAAATACGGTAACCTAGAGTCCATGCCAAGTTTATTTCATTAGCATAAATACAATGGGTCAAATCCTAAAGGATAAATCATTTTAGTAGTTGTAGAGAACCCGATTCCTAAATGATACTAATTTTATAGAGGGATACAAAATATAAATAATATAAATAGAAAACAAATTCCATCTATAAACTCATTTCATGAATTTTTCTTCATGTCATCAGGAAAATAAATAAAATAAGGGAAATCTCAAATGCTTAGTAAGGGTTACATAGAGTAGAATCTCTAATGAATCAGTAAAGCATAATAAATATTTCAAAGTAAATAACTAGACACACATTCCCTTTAATATATAACTTTAATATCATAATTGGATAATGAACAATCAATATGTAAAGGTAAATAACTGAAAATACATTTCATTTATTCAAAAAACTGATAATAAAATGCATCTTGAGATAATATCATAGTGAAAATATGATGGATAATTATCATTACTAAATTATCAATGAATGAATTTTTATTTATTTGACTTCATGATCTTAAGAATCAAGATACCTCTTGTATTTATATATTTCCCAAGAAATATTAAAACTACTAGGTAAAATCCCATCCGATGTGTCCAACTGATTTGTCTCATGATACATTTCATTGAATCAAGGGGATATCTATAATTGATATCACTTGTAACTAAATATCACAATAATTCCATATATATCAACTAAATGTTTTAATTCATGAATCAATATGTGTTAACAACAAATATTTGTATTGACTAAAGGAAACAGATTTATCAATATTTCCCTATATAATCAAATAACATTAAAATTGAGATCCATATGTAAAAATGGTATAATGTTTTTAAAATAATATTATATATAAAAGAATAATATGGATATATAATATATATGTAATTTCCAATGAAAAAGTATCATAATAAAGTCATTTTTCAAGAGAAAGTTAAAAATCAAAGAAGAAGAGAGATTGTACAATAACTTTTACCACATGGTAATTTTCTAGTCAAATACACTTCAATGAAATAATAAAAATTAAAACTTAAAATAACCTAATTTTTTATGGAATCAGGATTTTACATGTACTAAGGAGTATACATAATCCACATAAAAGAAATTAGGGGCATAACAATATAGTATGACTAAATGAAGTGAAACTGAGACGAAGTCCCCTACCTTAAAATTATTTTTTTTAACATGTATTATCCTCCAGTATAATGGTTTAAATAATATTATTAATTTATATAATAATAATAATATTTATAATATCATATATGATCATCGTATAACATTTTAGCACAAGTTGGTTATTATTATTTCGTTATTTTCATTGTTTCGAGTGTTAATTAGATTAATTTTTAATTTTTATTTTCTCAAGAAAGTTCTAATTCTTTCACATATTATATGGTTATATATTTTTAATAATGAAATTATTTTTTTAAATATCATATTTAATCATTATATACATTTGTAGAATCATTCTTGATAGTTAGACATGAAAAATGAATTGCATCACTTTATGGAGATGGTATGTTGTACGTATGCATGAGGGACGATATTAAACCCTTAAAGAGTGAAAGGGTTCACGATAATATTTTATTTTTATAATAAATAATTTATCTCATGATATATATATCACATATATTCATTAAATTTATTGTTATTATCTTCCATGTAAAGTGTAAGTGAAAAATGAATCACATTGCTTTTTGAGGATGTGGTTTACAGTACACACGAGTGAAATTTTAGTATTTTAAATTTAATGGAAAATAAGAAGGTATATGTGATATTAAAATTAAAAAGGAATAATAATATCATATATATCTTATAAAGTTTTCAAATGCATCATTATTTCAATCCTTGTAAGGTGGTGATGGAAAACGAATTATATTGGTTTGTAAGGTGGTAGTCCACCGTACAGATGGTCCACTATTTTGTTTATCATTTTATATAAAATGGGATATATATAGGTTATTACATTAATATAATTACAAATAATTATATGGTAGATATTTCTTATATAATCTCTATTACATGATATTTTTTGTACGTGGAAGAAGAAAAAATGCTCATTTAGGAACATTACCTATTCTTTGAGGAACATATTTTAATTTGAAAAAAATAATTCCTAGGATGTATTTATGATATAAAATGAGATATATGATGTTTTAATGAAGTAAGTAAGTATTTTGGAAGGTTTTATTCCATAAAAATTGCATTGGAAGTGTGAATAGGGGAGGAGAGTGGGTGTTATTTTATAAGTGGGGGAGAGATCAAACCGGTAATTTTTGAAAAGAATCAATTACCCAAACATTTAAATAATTTAAAAAGCCTAAAAAACTGGGTCATAATAAATAAATAATGTTTATTATATCTATATGTGTCTATAAAATAGAATTTTTATAATTTAGTATTTCGTTTTTAATGTATATCTTATTTGTTTAACCCTCTGGTAAATCTTTTTTTACCTTAACCGTAGTAAATAATTTTAACTGATTTTACTATTCACAATGTTCAATAATTACATTGAAATTATTAGATAAAATATATTATTATTGTTCTAAATATCTAATCCATTTTTAAAATTCAATTCATAGAAGTGGCATAATCCAATTAATTTTTTTTTTCACACCAATGGGATGAAAATGCTTGATTCTAAAGAGAGAATTCTAAAAAGTATAGAAGGTTTAAATATAAATATTAAAAATGAAAATTATTATAATGACCTAAAATATATTTATTATAATTTAAATAAACTAATTTAACTTTAATACTAAATTTATATATAATTTATCATTTTAAATAACATATATGAAAGGGTGGTTTTTATATTTAAATCATTATTTTTTACTACTTATCAAAAAAGAATATTTCCAAAAAAATATGAAAAATTCACCATTACCTAATTCTGATATTCTAATTTCATAAATTATTTTCATTTAAATATATAATGTTTCAAAAATATTGAATAATTATTTTTATCATAAGTTCTCAAGCAACGAGGCAACCATTTTCTTTGAAAGAAAATATAGTTTTTTAGAAAAAAATCACTTTTCATTAATGCATTTCTTATTTTATTTCTAATGAATTGATAACCACTTATTTTATTTTATAAATGTATAAACTATATAATTTTAATTTTATGGTTAATAATATTTTTACTCACCAACTTAATGGGGAGGTTATTATTTTCATGTTTAAATAATATTTTAATATTGTATTTCCATTCAAACCTAGTGTTGTGTGCTTCCCAAACTATAAAATAGATTAAAATTAATTAAATAGAAATAAATAATATAGTATCTGGTGATAAATTCAATCTCTAAAAATACCTACTCAAAAACATTCCTATTATCTTTCCCTTATATATAGATATTATCATATTCTTTTCATAGAAATCCTTCAATTCATTATGATGAAGATAATGGATGTTTATCAAAGAAAAATCATATATCCTAACAATGATCTTTCAATTTTATTTATTCTTCTAATTATAATAAAAAATTTATATACATAAGAACATGATTAATCTATTATAATAAATATATTTATAATATATTATTATTATTCCCAAACCACTTACCACCTCTCATCAATCTAATGGGCGATGACAGTATCTCTCATGCCAAAGTGTGCACTAGCACTTGTATGTACCAATAAGAATAATTTTTGATAAAATTATAAGAAGGATAGTTATTATGATATATGTATTTTTTCTATATTATATTTATATTATAATAATGGTAATGGATATATGAATTTATAATTACCTTTATTTAATTTTATCCTTCAAAAAATTGAAATGTTAATCATGCGTACATACGTACTACTGTCTCTCCACATAGTGTTATAATACCTTTTTCATCACTACTTCATATGATTTATTTTTAATATATTTATATAATAAATATTTATGATATTTATTTAATTATTAACATGATTGATATTAATTAACAATGATCAATGTGAAAATACCATAATCTCCAAACATAAACATACAAGAAAAAAGTAGTAGTTAACACCCAAAATGATGATAATAATAAAATATTGATAATTAATTGATAATTATAGGTTCTATGTAATAAAAATATGATATTATAGACTTGATATATTGATTTTATTTATTTATAATAAATTTATTTTTTTATAAAATATGTTAGAGAGCCTATGGAGCCAGACAAACTCGGTAAGGGTTTTATTTTACAATATCATTTTCATCTGGATTTTTTATGCATATGTTTTTTGATGATGAAATTTCATATAAATTATCCATAAAATCATATTTATTTTAATATCATACATATATGTATATGGATTTAATTTTTTTTGTTTTATGTTTCTCTATTTACTTATTAGAAAGAAAAAAATATTTTTTTTATAATGAAAATAGCCTTGTTTTTTTATTGGTTAGAAATATTTTCTTCTATGTTAATATTTTCATTAAAATGTTTTAGAAAAATATTTTAATATTATATAGATATTATAGAAAATAAATTTTTAATATAATTTACTTCCTTGACCTTTTTTTAAAGGAACCTCATAGTTTTCCAAACACACTAGTTTTGAATTTTTATTGAAAATGTGGAAGGAATTTTTGTTTAAACATAAAATGAATGAACAACCTTCTACTCCATCATGAATAAACATTAAAATAATTATTCCATTATAAATTTGATCAATTCCATTAAATGATAAATTTTGTGTTAATATTTTTGAATTCTTTAGATTCTAAAAAATAATTTCAAATGAGTGTGTTATTTTCCTTAGGAAATGTTTTATTGGTATTTTGATGGTATTTTTCTCTATAAAAAAACCATTGAATGTTTCTTATGATTTACTAAGGATATAATCCAATTTTAATATATTTACTATTTATTTAGGTGGTTTATTATTATAATGATGAAATAGTTATGAAACCCTAGTCCTTTCCATGGGTTATGATTGGATGGTATGGGGAATGTGTAATTATCTTGTGGAATATATATATATATATCTTTTTAATTATGTTATGTTTCGTCCTAAAATTATATTTCCATCTAATGCGTATGGTAGATAAGTACATCTCAAGAGAACTAAGGACTAAAATGGTGAGATAACCTATATCAATAAGGTACATTGTATAATTTGATAGTCTTGGGAGTGAACCTCAACTATGAAAATAATGGAATTGGGAGTCAACCTAAACAAATATAGTAGTATTTACAGTGATCATAGGCTTGTAAATTATTGTATATGATTATTTGAATTAAAAAAATATATATCATATTCTTATGTTATGTTTTAATGGATCGTGATGTAACGACTCTGGCCCCAGTACCCTGGAGCATTTTCCTGCCTTATTACATTGGCATAAGATACAAGGATTCATATCTTGAATGACTAAATAATTTAGTAGTATTGGAAAAATAGATACATATTATAGTCTCACATTATAATTGAATACATAAATTATAACGTAATATATTTCTAGAATAACATTACTCCATCAAGAATATCCCTGCATATCAGTCACAATAAAATTCATGGAATCCTAGGGAAATGATACATAATAAGGGTGAGTTCAAATGTGTAGTAAGGTTTAAGTATAGCAGAAGCTATCATGAATCAACATGCATAATAAGCATGGAATGATAAATAACTTATCAGACATTCCATTTAAATAAATGGATAATTCATAATCAATTTGTAAAGGTAAATAACTAAAAACATAATCTATTTAATCAATAAAATTATAATAAAATGAATCCATATATAATATAACATAAAAAATATCATGGATAATAATAAATAAATTATAAATGATGGAAATTATTAATTATAAGATTCTATGTTTCCAAGGAACATGATAACTTTACCATCAAGACCATTCAAAATATGGTTTAGAACATAATGGGTACTTACCAATTTGGTTTGTCCAACTATATCTCTATTATAAAGACCTTTTACAATACAATTTAAAAATACTCATTAAAAACTACTAGGGTTTGGAAAAATGATTTAGTCTCATGAGACTACCTATACATCAAGGGGATTTCATTAACTAATCCCCAAAATTTTTATTTCACTTTAAAATAATTAATGAAATATCGAATAATGGAATTAATTCATAAAAAATTTTACTTATAAAAAATAATCTGTATTGAGTAAAGGATACATATTTTTCAATATTACCCTAGATATAAAAAAATAAATATCGTACAATATATGTATAAATGATATAAAGTTTGAGAAAGAATCATTTCAATGATAAATAATGATTATATTTAGGGAAATTTAATGTTTAATTGTCAATGTAATGTGAATATTTCAAGTGTAAGTTAATGACTTGAAAACGAAACAAGAAAGTTAATATAAATACAATCCTTCATCAAAATAATTATAAAAAAACTAGAGGAAGAATAAATATGGTATTAAAATACACCCATTATGGTACGAATAAAGGATTGTTATCATTGATGAATAGAAATGCCATAAAAGGACATTTTAAAACATTCTTGATTAAATTATACTCTTCACTTTGAAAAACATTTTGAAAATAAATTTCTTTCAAAATCACTTTTAAAACATTAATTAAAAATATCCTCATAACATTTTGAGGTAATATTAAAAGAAAATATGTTCATGATGGTGTATAATTCTATACGTTTCATATAAGTTAGAAAGAACATTCCTTTTTCACTATAAAAATGGTTAGAAAAGTGCCTTTTTTTATCAAATGACTAGAAGATTCCTTTCACATTTTTGGTAAAATCCAAGAAGGAATTGTCTTCAAAATAGAATAATATTACTTTTAAAACTATTTTTAAATAATAAAAACTTGTAAAAATTTATTTAATAAATCATTTAAAAAGTTTAAAATCAATTTTTATAACTTTTTTAGAAAACATGTTTTTGGTAGAAAACATATTTTTGACTCAAGAGAGAAATGAATATGGATTTTATTAAAAATATTCTATCAATTGTTTTAAGTAAAAAAAGTAAATAAATTGTATAATTACTTGAAAATATCATGTATTACTATTGGGGAAGAAAATTAAAGGGTTTATTAAGCAATTAATAAATAATTTTCATCAATTTAAATTCAAGAATAAATAATCATGATTATAATGTGGATGTGAAGTAAACCCTTTTAAATATCATAAAATTGATGTTTGAATCAACCAATGAATTGATTATGTGTATCAACTATAAATCCACATTAAAAAGTGGAAATAAATCATATGATAATAAAAATTAATTATGCTCATATTCTTAGAATATCAATGAAAACAAATAAGTAATATATCCCAATAAAAATAAATTGAGTTATAAAAAACTTTAACACTTAGTAACATTAAATTCAAATCAAATTAGATGAAATAATTTAAATTAAAAAATTAATACCATAAAGTCTTAATTATTCATGATATTACATATCAAGTGGGAAGAATATAGACCATATAAAAGAAATTTGGTGCATAGATTTACAATATGCCTCAATGATATGAAATTGAGATGAAATCCATTACCTTTCCCTCTCTATTGGTTGAACAAGATTTTACATAATGTATAGTGGTTTAAAATATTTTATTAACTTATTATATTTCCATATTATTTTTATTTATAATATAATATATTATCCTTTTATAATATCTTATTACCATTTCATTAATAATCATTCATTATTTTCATTGCTTCAGGTGTTAATCTATATGTTTTATCATGACTGTTTCATCCTGAAAGATATTGTTCTTGTGAATATTATATAGTTTTATCATCTGAAAAATAATAATAATTACATAATTATCATATTTTAACATAAATTTTACTTTTAAACCTATCATTAATGATGGTTATAAAAAATTAAGTATGTTACGATCATGGATATGGTATGTTATATGTATGCATGAGTAATGTATCCAATTTTCAATGATCAATTTGAAAAAAAGGTAATTATTATTTTACCTTTATCGAATAATAATAATATCATATATACCATATTATATAATTATATATATATATATCATCCATGCGGTTTGTTGATGAAAAGAGTGTGACATTATTTCGTAAAGCTAGTTTTCTACATACACAAATGATATTATCAACTTTACATAATTGAAAAAGAAAAAAATGATATGTATTATCATTAATATTGATAAATATGTATTTTTTTATTATCTCATTTATATGACATATAATTGTTAAATGTTTCTTTACCACCTTCGATGTGAAGCATTATTGAAAGATGATTCACATTGTTTCTCATGGCGGTAGTCCGACATACATAGGAGTGATGACATCGTATACCCTACAGAATGAAATTTAAAAATATATATTTGATATTATAACTAAATATGTATAAATATTTTATAAATATCATATATATACTTTTGATTCATCATCATAACCAAACTTGATAGGTGTAAGTGGAAAAAGGAATGGGTTAGTTCGTGAGGTGGTAGTCTTCCATACACATGAACAATGATTTAATAACCCATTTTATGGAAGTGGTGTTGGTTGTAGGTAATTACCTTAATATCAATAAATAAAAAAGTATGGATTATAATGATAGTATAATATAATCATGGTATAGTAATAATTTAAGATTATATAAAAATAAATAAAATAAAGATTCTCGTTACAGAACAATATCTCTTCTTAGGGTATCCTCAATAGATTTTCAATAAATCCTTCTATGTTTAGAATAATTCCAATAGTAGTTATACTAGGATTATTTAAGGTAATTTTGAATTGATTTATCCTAGTATTGGATGATAAAAATAGGTTTTAAGTCATTATTAAGAGATGATAGGGGGTGGCCTTTTATATTTGGTAGAGAGGACCCAATTTGTATTTTTGAAATAAAGTTATGTATCCCACATTTTTCATTGTAAATTTTTTGAAACATTAACCATTAATTAAACATATATGTTTCATGTTCAAAATATGACCATCTAAAAGTTTTGAGAAATGTTTAAAAGTATTTTTACACTTATCATTTTAGTTTACCCCTTGGTAAACCGATTTTAACCATAACCTTGATAATTAAATTTTACTATATTCACTATTAATTTTTGTCACAAATTATTTTAACCTTATTAGAAATTATCAATTATTATTATTGATAATATAAAATAAATTTTGAGAAATTAAATTCACATAAGTGGTAGAATTTAATTTAAAATTAATCCTGTAGACGTGACGAGAAAGATGATTTTTAAAGAGATAATGTTTTAAAGGATATAATGTTTTTAAATAAAAATTTAACATGAACAAGATTCCAATGAAATAAATTGTATTAATTGATATATTATTCAATTAATATTACTTTAAAACTAATTCAAAATATAGTTCATCATTATAAATGATTTAAATTAAAATGAATCTATTAAACAAATTTCAGTACTTTCCAATATGTATCAAAAAAATGAAACTTCTCAAAAAAATACAAAAAATTCAAGATAGAAATGTTTAGAAATTAAAATTTCAAAAATTAATTTTATTTTTTCATATAAAATTTATTAAAATTGGTCAAATTAATTTTAAATTATGTGTGCATATCACGTCTGAACTATCTTTTAGAAAGAAATGTTGTTATTCATAAAACATTTATTTCTCTTTTAAATTATTGTCATTTTATATATAATGACTAAATAATTAAAAAACATTTGTAATCTATATATTCTCATAATTTAGTTAATACTATTGAAACCCACCAATTTAATGGATAGGTTATAACTATTTTATTAAATCATTAATATTATATTTCTTTTTTGGTAAAACTTGGTCTTGTGTGTAACACAAGCTATCAAATAAATTTACTGTTGCATGTAACGAAAGCTAAAATCAGTTGTTCATGTAATGAAATATATTTAAGATAATTAATTTGTTTAAAAATAAATATATCATAAGGTATCATGTTGTTATATTTTCTCCTACACTAGGAATGCGTGCCACATATGCTATCAAATATAATGTTATTATTTTTGAATTTTGGGTTGTTACCTTATCCCCATCATAAATTAATTGTGACCCCAATATTTAAACATGATCTTGGTAGTAAATTGTTTCATATTTTAAAATAATTGTGTTTAAGAACCTACATAAAAAATTCTTAATAAAAAATTATCTTAATAAGAGATAAAGGGAAGTATAAAGGACATATCAAATAACATATAACTAGGTTTATAGGTAAAATAACATCGAAAAAATGTGAAGATATGGACATGGAGGAAAAGTATAAATTATTATATATGGTGATATAGGTAGTTTATCATAAGAAATTTATTTATTTATTGAATATTAAGGTCCTACAAACCATATATCTATGATGATTTAAATGACCATCTAATTCGGTAGATACAAATGTAATTGGGAAACAACTTTGTTTCAAAAACAGTTTCAAAGATTTGAGGAATTAATTTACTATATAATAATATAAATAAATATAATTACTAGATATTTTTTTATTTCATAATAAAAATTCCATCCTTTGGTTTTTCTTCAATCAATTTATAATATAACCCTTACTCTAGAAAATAATCAACCAAAAATCATTTTTTTATTCTTGAAGCTCTAAAATACACTTATAAAGGATCATAAGGTCCATAAAAGAGTTACCTATCCTTCATTATGTCTCTAACTAATTTCTAAAACCAAAATTGTTATAACATGTTATCCAATATAATATATTAATATCTTAACATAAAAAGTAACACTACTGGGTTGTCATTAATATTTATTTTTTAAATCATTATCTACAAATAATGAAATATTAAGTAGGAAATCATTTAGTCCAATGGTAGGAGCTAAACATTTATTGTTCTTTTGTCATGGGTTCATGTCCCATGGACTTTATGGACATGATGGTTTGTCACCCAACATGCAGGTTATACTTTCAAAAAACGATATTTACCTAATTCTTATAAAATTATAAAAAAATATGTTTGACATCCTTGCAATAAAATTAATCATTAAATAACATTTAAAATCAGTAATGCAGTACAACCATTTTTAAAAAAGTACAAATAATATTATTTTAATATTATTAAAAGGTCATTAATGATCATATTAACCCTAATGGATATCAATTCCTTTAAACACACACACACACACATATATATATAATTTAATGGAATAATTCCTCAAAATAAATTTCAACTAAAAAATTTAATTTCCATACATTTATCTGAAATTTCATTAATCTTGGTATAATACCACCACATAAAACCTAAAAAGTGGTTCCTAAGTATATGAACAAATGATCAAACTTAAAATTATAAAACCATAATGATATCCATAACTTTTATGTTAATGAAGAAATATTTGTTTTCTAAAATTTTACACAATACTTAGGTGTTTCATGATTATTATGACCAAAATTACCTTGGTAAAAAATTATATAATATAATTATAGAATCCAAATAAAAAATTAATTCATTTATTTTATTGTAGTGTAAGTTCTTACATGATATAGGGATTAACATTTAGAATAGGGAATTTACTATTATAAAAAATCTTATTTTGAGTAGCAATAATCATGGCGGGAAATCCGTATAATCATTTATAGAATTTCAAAATAATGACATGTTATCTTCAACATAATACTACGTAGGTTTAACCTAAATAATTAATTTTCATTATATTTAAAAATACATAATTATGGATTGAAATGAAAATGTGAATTATCCTTATAATATCCCTAAGGAGTGTCAAACCGGGTACATAGTAAAAACCATTTTCATCCAGCAGGTGACAATACGGTCAAACCCAATTCTCACTTTATGGAGTCATCACCCCTAGGTACATAAATTATAGAACCACATCCACTTGTTTTATCTTGATAGGGATGTAAATCTTGAAAAGACCCTATAATATCTACATTACCAAAACTTTATTATTTTCATATATACACATCCTAAAAGTATATCAAATGGGTTATGATCCATAATATATGATTTCATAAATCTAGATACCAACTACTCTACTGTAATTCCTCTAATACCAATTTTAGAGACCTTAACCCTAGTAACCTAAAGATTATTCTTACTTTATTATATTGGAATAAGATATAAGGAATCACATCCAAAAGGAGTGGATACTTTAGTAGTATTTGTAAACTAGATACATACATGAGTTATACATTACATTTGAATACACAAATTACAATATAATATTTCAATAAAAAATTTATTACATCTAGCACATCCTTGCATAACAGTCATAGTAAACTTCATGGAATTATGGGTAAATAAAACAAAATAAGGATGATATAAAATTATTAGTAAGTGTTATGTACAATGTAAGATATCATGAATCAATAAGAATAAACAAAATAAAAAGGTAAATAACTAAAAAAACATTCCATTTAAATAATTGGATAAGGAATAACCAATATGAAAACATAAATAATTTTAAACACATGACATTTATAAAATTTTTGGTAATGTAATAAATCTACAGATAACATCATAGAGAAAATATAATCTATAATAATAAATTAATTATAAATAAAGGAATTGATTAATTTTGGAAAAACATGTTTCCCTTAAACATGATACCTTTACCTTCCATACCTTTCACAAGATTGTTTTGAACATACTATATACAAATCAATTCAATTTTTTCAACTATATCACTATGGTTAAGAACCTTCACAAGAATGTTTAAAACTACTGGTTATAAACACATAGGTTTAATCCAACAAATTCTATCTCATGAGACTATTGATGCATGAAGGGTCTTTCATTAATTAGTTCCCAACATGTGTCTTTCATGTCCAAATCATTCCTTATATATTGAATAATCAATTTAATTCAAAAATAGTGCGTGTTATCAAAAATCATCTATATTGTGTAAAGGATATAAATTTATCAATAATTCCCTATATATGAGATAAAATTAAATTTTTTACACTATATATATAAATGATATACATTTTAAGAAATAATAATAACCATGATAAATAATATTAACATTTTAAGGAAATATAATGCCTAATGATCTCTGTAAAGTGAATATTTCTAGGGGATATTAATGCCTATAAAATGGAATGAGGAAGTGAATTTCAATACAATCCTTGATCAAGATAATCACAAACCAACCATAGGAAGAACAATTATGGTAATAAAGTATTCCCATTTGAGTAATATTAAAGGTTTTATGTCATTGATGAATAGAAATAACATAAAAATATATTTAAAGACATTCTTGGGGAAAATATCCTTTCAATCATAAAAAATATTTTGAAAATCCATGGATGTGAAAATCAATTTTAAAAACAATTTTACTAAAAATTTCCTCATAAAAATGAAATGGAAGATGAAAAAAATGATTATCATGACAACGAGTAAATTTTTATATGATAAAAAAGTTAAAAAGAACAGTCCTTATTCACGGTAAAAACGGTTAGGAAAGTCCCTTGTTTAGAAAATGACAGGATGATTCCTTTGATATTTTTGGTAAAATCCAAATAAAAATTATTTTGAAAATGAAAAAATATTAATATGAAAATACATTTTAAAGAGTAAAAACGGTTAAAAATTTATTTTATAAATAATTTTGAAATAAAAAAAATCTAAATGACTTTTAGAAAACCTGATTTGGAAATAAAAACAAATTTCCAACTGAACAAAGAAATGAAGTCAGATTTAGTTAAATTTTTTTACAAATTATTTTAAGTACCAAAGAGTGGAAAATTGGTACTAATACTTTAAAATATCATGAATAACTAGAATAGATTATATTTAAAGTTTTTTTAAACAATTATCAATTAATTTCATTTAATATAAATTCAATAATAAACTATCTTGAGTACAATGACATCATTATGTAAACCCTTACAAAGATCATAACATTGAAGTGATAATAGAAAAATGAATCGATTATTTTTATAAAATATAAATACAAATAAAATAAGTGGAAATACAAAATAAGATAATCAAAAGTCATTATAAAAAAATTCTTATAATATCGATGACATTGAAGTTGTAATATAGCAAGATAACAAAAATTAAGTTATGAAATTCTTTATCACTTGCTATCTTATAATTAAAATCCCCTTAGATGAAATAATTGAAATTAAAACATAAAATAACATTAAGGGTGAATTATTCATGATATTACATGTCAAAGAAGAAGTATATACACCGAATAAAAAATATTAGTTGAATAACATTATGATATTCCTCAAAGAAATTAATTTTAGACAGAATCCATTACCATATGATCTCTATTGGTTGAATCTGATTTAACCTCATGTATAGCATTTTCAAACATGTTATTAACTTATTACAGAAAATATAAATATATATAATATCATATATGATCCTTTTATAACATCTTATTACCTATTTATTTATAATCATTCATTATTTTCATTGCTTCAGGTGTTAATTGCCTTATTTTCTAAAGAATGGATAATAATGAAAGATTAAATTCTTGCACATATTATATAGTTCTATATTATCTATGTGGAAAATAATAAAATAATAAAATATTTTTACATAAATTTTACTTGGAAAACAATCATGAATTATGGTTATGAAAAATTAAGTGTGTCACGATTATAGAGACGGTAGGTCATAAGTATGCATGAGTTTCATTTATAATTTTAAATGATCACTATGGAAAGAAATTAAGTAATATATTACCTTTATATAATGAAACTAATATCATATATTCCATATTATATTCTTATATATAACATCCATGTATCACGATGACGAAGATAGAGTCACATTGCTTCACGAAGGCTATAGTCCACACATACACGAACGACATTATCATCATTATGTGAGAGAAAAGGAAAGAAATAAAATGAATTATATTATCTTTAAATAATGATAGATAATTTATAAATATCATAATTTTCGTACTTGTATCACATATAATAATTAATATTATATTTATCACATTCCATATGAAGCATTAATGAATAACAAATCATATCGCTTAATGAGGCGGTAATATGTCGTACACTTGATCGATGTTATTGTATATAAAATGGAATACCTGGTAAATAAATAAATAAATAAATAAATAAATAAATACATATTATATTGTGACTCCATTGGTATAAAAACCCTTCTCTTTATTTCACATTAATACTTGATTTATTACAAAAACACTGCACATAATACAACCCGAAATATCAAGAAGTCAAGTGTATTTAAAAAATAGGTACATAGAATAACATTTTGAACATGACATACAGAAAAATTATTGAAAACTTCATTAACATGATTATAAAATTCCATGGATTTTAAAACTACATAGGATAACTTGGGAACATATATAAGAAAGAGATGAGATATAAAGACCATTAAGGGAATAAACACGGAATAAGGTGATACATGATATACAATAGTCATTTCAATGTAGAATTCAATGTGTGAGAATCATAAAAATCAATAATAAGACATGATATATCATGATAACATAAATTAAACATGGTAAATGTGGAAAAAACATAAAACATTGAATCATAATCATAGGTCGGGATAACTTCCAAGATATCATGATGAAAAAAAGTACTATAAAGGAATCAGGTTCATTATTAATCCAAACATGACATATCATGAGACTAAATATTCCCCAATGTGTTAGAGTGCTATATAATTTTGGCTTCACCTATCAATTTTATTTCATTCTCATGCTTAATTGTGCCACATATATCATAAAACATGGAATCATCTATCATCAATTTTTATTCCACAGTCATGGAGTGTCAAATAAATACATGTAATTCCCATGTCAAAGATATATAACTATATAAAGGTGAAAATATTTGATATGAAATTGGTATGGTATTCACTACAATTTTTTTGGCATGGAAAATCATGGTGAATTTTCAGAAGCATAACAACTTTGTAGGTTCCGAGTGCAGCAGAAGCGCAGGATGGGTGTGTACCCAAATTTGAAAATTTCCATCACCGATGATTAATCCAGGACCAATATGATTATAAATGATAGTATCCATGGAATTTAATCAAAGATAAAAGACAAAGGAGAGAATCTAGAACTGAGAATAGAGGATCAACATATTTTTTATAATTAATTTAACTAAATTAATGAATTACCTCCAAGGTGATTATTTTTTCGTTGATGTGTTCTACCATGGGTATAAGGTGTGTCTTAATTGTGATGTATAATCCAAGGATATTAATCCTCTAGCATTTATTCACATGTTCCCCACGTATCTTCAAACTTCACCGAAGGAGTTTCCAGGTTCTAGGGTGGAAGATCCTTGCCCTTGCAATGTCCACCTTCGATTGTAACGACCCTGGTATTTATAGAATAATAGATTTTCATATATATTAATATTTATGAAAAAGATATTAATTTTATTTTAAATATGAAAATTTCTATGATAGTATATTCAACACGCAACAACAAGTTTCTTTGAAATCTTACGTTGCACACAACTTTGATTTATACCAAAAAAATAATATAATAATATTATTATTTTAAATGATAGTTAAAAATTAGCCATTTTATTGCTAGGAATGAACATAACTAACTAAAATATTATTATTAAATGTCTTTACACTTATCCAATAAATTTTATATGCTTAAAATAAGAATGAAACCGATTTTAAGCAGGAACAACTCTAATATTTTTTAAAAGGTCGTTTTACCACCTTCAAATGAAGAACCCTTTGAAAATATAGTTTTTTTCACATTTATATATTTTATTTGAAAAAATATTATTCCTATATATAAGTGGGACATAAAAATTTACATTGGATGAAATTTTGGTATTTTTCTGAAAAGGTTCATTTTTTAATGAATAGTGAAAAATAATGAATTTTAATTCCAAATTGTCTTTTAATCTAATTTATATATATAGTTAGATTGAAATTTCAATTGGTTTTATAATTTAATTGGATTATATTTTTATAATTTAATCCAATTTTGGTCATTTTAAGTAATTTCAATTTGAAATTGGACATAAACGCATGTCAATATTTTGGTAGTTTTTACTTCTTATAAACACGTTTTTGGTTTTGACAACAGGAATAAATTTTAAATTAATATCTGCAACTTCTATGTTTTGAATTAAGAAAAATGGATTTAATATATCAAATTAGGAGGTCCTAATTTTATAAATAGTTAACTTTTATTTTTAGACATTATGAAAAGTAACTTCAGTAAATATTTTATTTACCATGATTAAATGGTAAATCTGGTAAATAAGGGTAAAACAAAATAATATTATAATAATATTAAATTACGCTCACACATTCCATAACCATATTGTCTGATACATTTCCAACCATGGGAATCCTTGGGTCGATTTGGGGACCCCATAGAGCCACTTGTAAGTGAAAATGACATTTTATAAAAATTAATTTAAAGTTAAGGAAAATATAACATAAACATATATTTTTTAGTAAAATTTTTTATATATGGGGTTATATAAGTGATATTTTCAACTATAAATAGTCATTAGAAATATAAAAAAATTTCATATATTATGGAATTTTATTTATAATTTTTATACATTAAATAAATATATTTAATTATGACACAATGATGATGCAATGATTGCTTCATTAATAAAGGATTCAAATAAATGATATTATAAATGTTAAAAAAAATGTAATTTGGTTATTTTGATATCATCCAAGAATTTTATAGATGGTAGTTACGTGGTATATTTGTATTAATGAAGTTTTTTCAAATCAATCAAGTTGTTTTGGATTTTTAAAAAAGTCATTATATAAATAGTGTCAAAATTGACATAATTCATATTTTAAAATATAAATTATTTTATTAAATATTATATAATAAAAAAAATATAATATTTGGCCAAATAGTTATCATAAGTCTAAAATTTTATTATTTAATCTTTAATTGGATATTTTTCATGTTTTGGTAACTATTTTGATTTTCAAAGTGTTAAATGCTTGATAAAACAGTTAGAGTAAAAAAAGAGTTAAATAAAAAAATATAACGATTAAAAAATATCCAAAACCTATTAAATTATTATTAGATGATTTTATTTCTACTTATATTCATATTATATTTGAATTTAATGAGTTTTGGACCTTTTGAAATAGAAAATCATTTTATAATAAATGAATACTTTCAAACATTCCTAAAGATCCCCTCCTCTTATAAAAGGACACCATCTCTAACACATTATAAAAACCTATCCAGATTCTTGGATTGTAAAAAATCTACTCCAATAAGCTCCCAACATCCCACTCTTCCTCCTAGAATCCTTCCTCTAGGCAGAAGGCAATTCAAGAAAGCCTTTTGGCTCAAATCAAAGAGAGTTACATGTTTTAAGAGGTACCGTCTTCTCTAAAATTCCTTTTCATTATTATAATTCTTCACTCCATATTCTATTATTTTTATTTGATTACATCACAAATCCAGTATCCTAGATATACTAGGATTTTTTATGATAATTATTCAAACTACACTTAAACACACCTCTATCTAATGTATTTATAACATAATGTATCTATGGACGACGAACTACTACCTCACGAAATGATGATTGTTAAATTATCCACAACCACCTCTCATAGTGGCCATTATGATGGAAATTTATTTATATGTGATATATATTATATTTATATCGTCTCTATTCTTCTATATTTTTCATTTACAACATACCTTTATGCTTTCCATAATGCGTAAATATGATAATTTCATTTGAGGAAGTACGGACTACTGCCCCCTCAAAGTGATATGACTCATTCATGATATACATAGAACATATACTAGATGAAATTAATAAAAATATGTAACATATATAACATATATATTATACTTGAGTTATAATATACCTATTTATCATTTGGTATTCATTATTTTAAAAATGAAAAAATGAAATGAAAGGTGCGTTCATGTGTACGTAAAATTTACCATCTCCATGAACAATGTAATTCATTTTCTTATATCTAAATGTTATGGATTATTCTAAATACATATATTGGATTTAAAAACATATATACTGGATACATATGAAATTTAATTCAATAATAAAATTCTATAGATAATGGACTTTTGACCACATGGATAATTTGTACTTATAGAAAGTTCATTTTTGACTCATGTACCGAACATCGACAAAACAACCGATATGAAATTGAATATTTATTTGATATTATTGAAAGGTAATAAGTGATATAAAAGGAATAATAAACTCTAAAAATGTTCTTAATAAAGTATAAATTAACTTAAGTTCATTATTCAGGAATAATAAGGAACATACGAGATAAGTCAGAGTCAAGGTAGGGGAACTTCTTAACCCAATTTCCATTCTTTGGGTTAAACTTGTACTTTTATCATGTCATGATACGATTATGTAATAAATAAATTTTTATATCCTATATTGTATTTAATCTTTATTTATGTGTATTTATAGTGAATGTACATAATCAATCTATTTTATTTACAAAATGATGTTTTTAATGGAATCTTTCACCCTCCTTTTTTAGTCAAACACTTATTTAATGATATGTATTTGAATTTCCATTTTATTATGTTGGAATATGTTCTTCTATATCCTTATTGTTTTAAATTTTATGTACATGTGATGAGAGAATTTCTAAAATCAATTTCCACTCTTTGTGTTTTACGCATACTTTGTAAATAATATTATACCAAGATTCTGTGTTGAATCACTATTTATTTATTTATGTTGTAATCTCAACTTCCCTTTGTGTATATATACTGTTTCTACACACAGTCACCCCATTTAAAAATTCTTATGGAATTTATATGATATTTGAATGGGAATACGCCTCAATCTCCTTTCATTGAGGCATATCTTTGATATTGTGCAACTTTATTATCCCACAAGGTGTATACACAAGGATTTTAAAATATTATATCATGAATCTCCTCATTCTCATAATATTATAATTTTTTTAATGTTTATCTTTAATTATTTTTATTCAAGTATTTTCTCAAGTGGTAATAGACTCTTTAACTAAAACATTCTTTTAAATTTTTTAAAGATAGAATTTTCTAAATATTACTCATTAATGCCCATGTTTTTAAATTGTTTTTAAGGATTTATTTATATAGACATTAATGTTTTAAAATTTTAATTCCTATATAAGTTTTAAAGTGGAAGGGTACACATTGATTCAAAAATATCTTTATTAAATGTTTTAAATGGTTTTCAAAGGAATGTTTTTCTACGAAGCATTTTACAAAACAAAAAAAGGGAATGTTTCTTTTTAACATACATGGTGAAAACACCCTTTCTACCACCATGATCATTATTTGATATTTGGATTACTTAACAAGCCGTAATGTTTTTAAAGGTAAAATAACTACCATATAATTTTTTTATGTATTTTGGTATTGAATATGGTTTTGAGAATGGATTTATTATGTTAATATATTGAAATATTATATTGTAATTTCAATGTGGAAATTTTATCTTTCCTCTATTATTTTTCATGTGTTATGATTATGTTATAGTTATTGAAAATTGTTTATGTATACCGGTGGTTCTGTGATAAACCTAGGGAGGGTGAGCTCGAGATAGCTCTCTAATTCATTGGGATACATAAAGAAGGAAAACATTAATGTTTATCCTAAGGGATTTAGGGAATATACTATGATGGGTATTCCAAATGTAATTCCCTATATAGTTATGAAAGCTACAATTTAATTATGTTATGGATGCCACATGTTACCTTTATGATTTATGATTTATATGTGCTATTCATACATCTTATTATTTCATGAGGTATGTTAAAGAGCTTATATTTTATGATTTAAAAGTATGATTTTATTTATTTTTATGTATTGATGGAATAATGTTTTATTTCCTTATTTTATAACCCTGCTCATCCCATGTCTTTGAAATGTTTTTTCACAGGGTATAAAGAAGGGTAAGAGAAATGAAGTATTCAAGAAGATTTATATCAAGAAAATAACTCTTGTTTTATTTAAGGTTTTTTATTGTTGTGAAAAAATTGGATAGAGTAGAAGTGTCAACTTTTTAATATTTGAGATGTAATGTAATAGTTATGACCTAATTACCTAAAACTCTAAACATGAAAAGATCATCAACATGAATTCTTTATTTTACTCAATATTAGGTAATGTTTTAAGGCTAGGGACTTATAGTTGGTATCAGAGGAACATTTTATACAAATTTAGGTATTATGAGTTTTTATTAAACACATGGATAGTCCCTATGTCCATTCTTTCTGTTAAATCCTTATTTTATAACTTTTTCAGATCAAGGAATGTCAGTTACAAATGGAAGGCGGAGGATCTCAATCCACATTCCTATCACTTCCTGATGACATGGTTATAATAAATATTGCAATTTCATGTCCAAGGTATTGTGAAACTTTTTCAAACATACAACTCACTTACAAGCAATTGTTTGAGATATCAAACACCTCCGCTATACCTCGATACCATCGTGGATCATGGGTTGTATTTAATCAAATCCTATTTTCTCAATATTCCCATATTTTCAAGAAAGGTAAATATTATCAAGGAATTTTCAAATATTTTAACTTGTCACAATATTTTAAAGAATATTATGATTTTGAAAAAGGTGCTGAAGAAGGAGACCCTTGCACAAAATATTTATATTTTCTTTTAAATTATAGTCTTTCAGAACATACTTATGATATTTTAAAAGGACCACTAATTGAATGTTTCAACTCAAACTCAGTCTGACTATTTTATAAAAACCTAGTTTGATCAGATATTTTGACATTATATGTCACATAATTATTTTACAAAAATATTTTTCTGCGAATACCCATATGACCCAATTTGAACAAGGTGTATTTGGATGAAAAAAGTAGATGATTTTGAAGGGTCTATAAATAGTTATTTCAACGCATGGACCTTCTACCTACAAGAAAAAGATGAAAATGAAACCATGTGGAAACCATGATCAAGGTATTATGTTATTTCTATAGGGAATATGTTTATATTATCATATGGAGGTGACAAAAATAACAATATATATAAGACTTCATGAATTAAGATGTTTAGGTATTAATGAGTTGGGATGAAAATGATAGGTATAAGACAAAATTTGAGGTTAAAACATGTTAGGGGTATTTTTGAGTAAAAAGGACAATCCGTAAGATGGGTGAAAACCTTTTTCGTCCGACAATGCTGCAGAAATCAGACCCACAACTGAAGGGCGACAAGGGCACATCATCTACCATAGGCCTACGTGAAGTCCCTAGTTAGTATGACTTATTATTTTTAGTTAAACGATTTTATTAACCAGGAATAAGTTGATTTGGGATTTTATTTTTTATCAAATGAATATCCATAGTATAAGAAAATGATTTTTTGATTAACTAATGAAGGTGATTTTGGAAGACGTTTTCTCTTTTGGAAATACTATATGATTAAGGAAAATAGAATACTTTGGAATTTCAATTCAGGAGTAATGGTGGAATTTTATTTTGAAAGAATCTATGTTTTTATTATGGACAACTAGAGATTCAGGTTATTAATGAAAATTATTAACCTATCTTGGAGAATATGTGATTAGGTTAATTACTATTCAGTATGACACATTAAGAATAGACGATGTTATTTGGAGATAAAGGTTAAAATTTTTGTAGAAGACTATGTGATCAAATCCTTATGAATTTTGGGTTTCAATATTAGTTGGTTTATTTTGAATAATTTTAAGGACAATTGTGTATTGAATGGTATTTGTTGATCTTTGGGCATTGTATGTTTAATTTAGGAGATTAAGAGTAGTATTTATTTTTATAAAGGATTATCCTTTTTGAGGATTATCTTATCTCGTGCTAACCATTTTGGTTTTGGTTAATGTCTAAAGATAGGGGAAATATATGGTTAATCTTAGGTGGATTATTTGATTTTATAAAAGTTGATTCTAGCATTTCAGGTGTGACCATGTCACCATGAATACTCTTCATTTGAAGAAATGATGAGTTTTTGGTAGAAATTATTTGAAGGATGAAACTCTACTTGAAAGGTAAGTATGTTTCCTTATGTTCTTAGTCAATATCATAAATAAATTAATCAACTTTATGAACTAGAAATTAAAAAAAGGGTTTCTGTTTACTTTTACTACTATGGAATCAAAGACCCTTCAACCTATAACATGTTTATAGTTTTCTAGTAGTTAACTTTCTCCAAATCATGTTTTCTATAACTCTCCATCAGAATATGTCACTTAGTTTCTCTTCCATATCCATGTTTTCCTACATGGAATCCCAGTATGTTTTATTTTGTGTGACCTTTTTAATTCTCTTTATTTCTTTTAAAGTGATTTTTATTAACTCTTTTTCAAATGTGGGACTTTCAATAAAGTTTCCAAGCCCAATTTTAAAATTGCGAGGATGCAATTTCCCAAAGGGGGAAGGATGTAATTACCCATGTATTTATAGAACAATAAATTTTTATATCTATTAATATTTATGAATAATATATTAATTTTCTTTTAAAGGGGACACTTTTTATGATAGCGTACTCAACATACAATAATAAGTTTCTTTGAAATCATACGTTGCACACAACTTTGAGTAATACCAAAAAAGTAATATAATAATGTTATTATTTTAAATGATAGTTAACACATAGCCACTGTATTGGTAGGAATGAACATAACTAACTAAAATATTATTATTAAATGTATTTAAACTTATCCAATAAATTTTATAGGCTTAAAATAAGAATGAATCTGATTTTAAGCATGAAAAACTCTAATATTTTTTTAAAGTTCATTTTACCACCTTGTGATGGAAAACCCTTTTTAAATATAGTGTTTTTCACTTTTATATATTCTATTTGAAAAAATAATATTATTATTTATAATTAGGACATCAAAATTTACATTGGATGAAATTTTGGTATTTTTCTGATAATGTTCATTTTTTTATGAATAATGAAAAATACTGAATTTTAATTCAAAACAACCTTTTAATATAATATATTTATATTGTTATATTGCACTTTTAATTGGTTTTAAAGTGTAATTAAATTATATTTTTATCATTTAATACAATTTTGGTCATTTTAAGTAATTTCACTTTGAAATTGGACATAAACACTTCTCATTCTTTTGGTAGTTTTTACTTCTTAAAAACACGCTTTTTGGTTTTGACAACAGGAATTATTTTAAATTAATTTCTGCAACTTATGTGTTTTTAATTTGTAAAAATGGATTATATATTTATAATCCGGAGTTTCAAATTGTATAAATAGGTAACTTTTATTTTTAGACATTATGAATAGTAACATCAGTAAATATTTTATTTACCATGGTTAAAGGGTAAATATGGTAAATAAGGGAAAACCAAATAATATTATAATAATATTAAATTACCCTAAAACGTGTTCTGACCCTATTTTATGATAATTTTACAACTATGGGAATCCTTGGGTTGATTTGGGGACCACACAGAGCCACTTTTAAGTGAAAATGAAATTTTATAAAAATAATTTAAAGTTAAGTATAATGTAACATAAACATATAACATTTACTACAACAATTTTTATGCGGGGTTATATAACTGATATTTTCGAATAAAAATAGTAATTAGAAATATAATAATATTTAATACATCATGGTATTTTATTTATAATTTTAGACATTAAATTAATAAATTTAATTATGACACAATGGTGATGCAATGATTGCTTCTTTAATAAAGGATTCAAATAAATGATATTATAAATGTTAAAATAAATGTAATTTGGTTATTATGATATCATCCAAGAATTTTATGGATGATATTTACATGTTATAATTTTATTAATGATGTTTTTTTAATCAATCAAGTTGTTTTGGATTTTAAAAAATGTCATGATATGAATTGAGTAAAAATTGACATAATTCATATTTTAAAATATAAAATATTTTATTAAATATTATAAAATTCCAAAAAATATAATATTCATCCAAATAGTTATCATAAGTCTAAAATATTATTATTTACTCTTTAATTAGATATTTTTCATGTTTTGTTGACTATTTGTATTCTCAATGTGTTAAATGCTTTATAAAACGGTAAGAGTAAAAAAACGGTTAAATACAAAAATATAAGGATTAAAAAATATCCAAAACCTATAAAATTATTATTTGATGATTTTATTTCAACTTATATTCATCTTATATTCTTATTTACAGAGTCTTGGACCTTTTGAAACTGAAAACAATTTTATAACAAAATAACACTTTCAAACATTCCTAAAGAGCCCCTCCACCCTTTTATAAAAGGACACCACCTATAACACATTACACACACCTCTCAAGACCCTTATGTCATCCAAACTCTACTCAAATAAACTCCCAACTTCCCATTATTACTCCTAGAATCCTTCCCTTAGGAAGAAGGCAATTCAAGAATGCCTTGTGGCTCAAATCAAAGGGAGTTACATGTTTTAAGAGGCAGCGTCTTCTCTAAAATTCCTTTCCATTAGTTTACTTCTTCACTCACTATTCTATTAATTTTATTTGATTAAATAAAAAGTAAAATATCCTCAATATATTTGTATGTTTTTATGATAATGTTTCAAACTACACTTACACACACGTCAATCAAATGGATTTAGAACTGTGGATGGAAAACTACTGCCTCACAAAATGATAGTTGTTCAATTATCTCTTACCACCTCGCATGGTGGCCATTATGATGAAAATGTATTTATATGTGATATATATTATATTTATATTGTCTATATTATTCTGTATTTTTCATTTACAACATACCTTTATTCTTTCCATAATTCATAAATACGATAATTTCATTTGAGGAAGTGCGGACTACCGCCCCCTGAAAGTGATATGACTCGTTCATGAAATACATGGAACATATAAAGGATGGAATTAATGAACTTATGTAACTTATATAGAATATATATTATACTGTAGTTATAATATATCTATGTATCATATGGTTTTCATTATTTTAAAAAGGAAAAAAATAAATGAAAGTAGTGTTCATGCGTACATACAACTTACCGTCTCCATGAACAGTACATTTCATTTTATTATATCCAAATGTTATGGATTATTATAAATGAATATATAATAGATCTAAATACATATATAATGTATATATATTATATTTAAATCATGAATACAATTCTTTATATAATGGACTTTTGACCACATGGATAATTTGTAATTATAACAAGTTCATTTTTGACTTATGTACCGAACATCGAAAAAATGACCGATATGAACTTGAATAATTATATAATTGTTATAGTAAGGTAATAAGTGATATATAATTAATAATAAACTTGAAAAATATTTTTAATCAATTATAAATAAACTTAAATTTATTATTTAGGAAGAACAAGGAACATACGAGACAAGTCAGACTTGAGGTAGGAGAACTTCTTAACCCAATTTACATTCTTTGAGTTAAACATATACTTCTTGATTATGTCATCCATTCTTTGGGTTAAACTTATACTTATTAATTATTTCATTCTATGATTATGTGATAAATAAATTTTGACATCCTATCTTGTATTTATACTTGATTTATGTGTGTTTATAGTGAATATACATAATCGATCTATTTTGTTTACAAAATGATCTTTGTAAGGGAATATTTCACCCTACTCTTTTAGTCAAAGACTTATTTAATGTTATGTTATTTAATTTCCATTTTATTATGTTGGAATATCTTCTTATATATCCTTATTGCTGTAAATTTTATGTCTAAGTGATGAGAAACCCTTTTCTCTCTCATCAACTCATTTTATGAAATTTTAAGTGATGCCGTTAGGTTGCTGAATTTTTATAAGGGAATTTCTAAACTCAATTTACACTCTTTTAGTTTTACGCATACTTAGTTAATTATATTATACCATGATTATGTGCGGAATAACTGTTTATTCATTTACATTGTAATTTCCACTTCCCTTTGTGTGTATATACTATTATAACAAATAATCACCCCATTAATAAATTCTTATGTCATTTATATGATATCTATATGGGACTACATCTCAATATCCTTTCATTGAGGAATATATTTGATATTGGGCACCTTTATTATCCCATAAGGTGCATACACAATCCTTTTGAAATATTATGTCATGAATCTCCTTATTCTCTTGATCTTATAAGTTTTGTTTTAACGTTATTCTATAATTATTTTTATTCAAGTATTTTCTTAAGTGGTAACATACTCTTTAACTAAAACATTGTTTTAAATGTTTTAAAGATATAATTTTCTAAGTATTTCTCATTAATTTCCATGTTTTCAAAAATGTTTTTAAGGATTTATTTATATGGACATTAATTTTTTAAAATTATAATTCCTATAAAAGTTTCAAAGTGGTATGTGACACTTTGATTCAAAAATATCTTTATTAAATTTTTTAAATGGGTTTCAAAAGAAATGTTTTTCTATGAAGCATTTTACTAAATGATAAAAGAAATGTTTCTTTTTAACGTATGCGGTGACAATGAACTTTCCGCCATCATGAGAATTATTTTATATTAGGATTCCTTAACAAGCCGTAATATTTTTAAAAGGAAAATAAATACCATATAGTCTTTTAATGTATTTTTGTATTGAATGTTTTTAGAATGGATTGATTATGTTAATACATTGAAATGTTATACTCTGATTGAAATATGGAAATGTTATCTTACCTCTATACTTGTTCATGTGTTTTGATTATGTTATGGTTCTTTGGTATTGTTTACGTATATGAGTGGTTCTGTGATAAACCCAGGGCGTGTGATCCCGAGATAGCTCTCTAATGCATTGGGTAATGTGATAGAGGTAAATGTTAATGTTTCTCCTAAGAGATTTTGGGAATATACTATGATGGGTATTCCATATGTAACTCCCTATATAGATGTGAAAGATACAATGTCAGTATGTTATGGATGAAACATGTTACCTTTATGATTTATTATTTATATGTTCTATTCACAAATCTTATGATTTCATGAGGTATGTTAAAGAGATTTTGTTTTATGATTGAAAAGTATGATTTTGTTTATTTGTATGTATTTATGGACTAATGTTTTATTTCCTTATTTTATTACCCTTAATGTGATTTTTATTCTCATCCCTAGTTTTTGAATTGTTTTTCATAGGGTATAAATAAGGGTAAGAGAAAGGAAGTATTAAAGAAGATTTATATAAAGAAAATAAATCTGGTTTTATTTAAGGAGTTTTATTGTTATGAAAAAAATTGGATAGATTAGAAGTGTCAACTTTGTAATATTTGAGATGTAATGTAATAGTTATGGAATAATTCTCTAAAAATCTAAACCTGAAAAGATCCGAAATGTGAATTCTTAATTTAACTAAATATTAAGTAATGTTTTATGTTTGGGGCCTTATATTGATCTCCTTGAGAATCACTTCCAAAGATTTCTTATAGATCTAGTGGAAGAGGACCTCTCTATTTCTTGAGAGCATTCTTAGAGAGGTAATAGTTCTATAGGTTCGAGAGATTTTAACCAAGTATATTGTGCACACAAAAATTGGTTAGCTGGTGGAATAAACCTTTGGATAATTTAGAGAATAATAACATAACGAGGAATTTAATCCACCAGGTAATAATAAATAATTATTATAGGTGTCATTACTTAATTTATTATTACTTGTAAAACCCCATGTTAAATAATAATAGTAATGCTATTATTTCTATGAAATGTTCTTAACTTTCATGTTATATTTAAATATTATTTTACTAAATAATATTTAATAGTATTTATCACCACACCAATAACTTGGCCCGCCAATCCTCCTTAATATTTATCAGGCCTTGAATAATGAATTTTAATTTATAAAATAAATATTACTGCATTATTTTCTGATAAATAAATATTCCGTCCACAATATATTCTCTCGAATAACTAGAGACAAAATAAATGGGATCGGGCATACTTGAATAATTATTAAACCACAAATGGGAATAATATTTATTCAATTTGTTAAATAATAAATTATTTTACTGAGATTCTAGCTACACTTAGTGTGTGACCCTCTATGCCTCTTTCTTGTTGGAATTAGGTGGGATTGCAAAAAGTCCAATATTGCTGTATAGAAATGGGTCAAGAAACCCAAGAGAATGTAGTTTATGTCACAACAACATGTCACCTCATCTGAATTCTTACCATGTAATATAATACCATTGTCTTGATATCTCCAATAAAGTGGGTTGCATGCAAATGCCATCAACCCATTTCCTCGATTTCTCATTCTTTGACTTCCTGAAATTGAACTTTCTTAGAGCACACCATGGACATGGATTTAGTTAGGCAATATCATTTCCATAAAAGGGATAGAGATATCAATTTCCATAGAAGTGAAAATTCCATTATCATATTATCCATTAATGTAGTATTACTTGTGACGCACACAATATACCCTAACTCACTGGGAAAATGTTTCATCATGGTTTTATTCAATACATATAAGTTCACAAGTCATAATACCCATAATAAAACTCTTAAATTCTAAAGACCAATACACACATCCATAGATAGGAACATCCAATGACACTTACAAATGTGGATTTCCTACTAGCAGGTCTTGTTCTCATAATATCGTCCTGGATATTACCAAGGAAACACAACATGAGGTGGTGCCTCAAATTTTCATGAGTCCTAACCCTTGATAGACTATATCATTTGTGTACCTTCAAATGATATCATCAGTCCATAGAACATATATTCAAGAATAATGTCATGAAACTTCTAGGTTCTCATCATAGCATGGATCCACTATGAACTTTTAGTGCAACAACTATTATTAGGACATTATCACATACTATGTCATGTAGAAGAACAATTATGATGTGATAAAGAGTTTATTAATATTCATCAAATGAATACTGGTTTTTCATAAAGTACAAAGATGTTGTTTTCTAGGGCATAAAATCTAACAAACTCCAACTTTCACTAGAGACAATTGCTAATAACATTCAGTATTCTAGCTCTCACATGATATTCACGCTTCTGTTGAGATAGTCCTTTAGTCGAGGGGTCCTAAAAATTCTATTTTGTGGATACTCTGCTCACTGTAACTTCACCCCTTTGATATAAATCCCTCATATGGTGATACTTTTGGAGAATGTTATTTTTTAGTTTATGTGACCTTGGCTCTTTTGCAAGATCCACCACTGCAGTATTATCACAATATAATGAAATGAGATCCTTACTACTAGTTACCACATCACGATACTGGAAAAAGTTATAAATCCAGATGGATTCCTTGGCTATATCATAAGACACTATATATTTATACTCTACTGTAGAATCAACAATAACAGGTTGCTTTGAATTTTTCCAACTCACAGATCCTCTGTTGAGACAGAATACATATCAAGATTGTGACATTCAGATCATTCTGATCTATATGAAAACCAGAATCATCATACCCTCTTATGAAAAGCACCTCATATCCTCCATACACCAGAAATATATTGTAACATCCCAAGTAAGTAATTAATAATAGATATTTTTATCTATGTCTATTAATGATTAAGATAGTGTTATAGAGGCTTAAAATGAAAATAAATACAATCTTATGCATGGAATACACTAATATTCTTAAAAGATTGTTTTACTGCCTTTTGATGGCAAACCATTTTTGAATCTATATTTTGACAATTTTATAAACTATTTTTGTCAAAATAAACTTATCCTTTATGATTGGGACATCAAAATTTACTTTGTGTGAATTTTTGGTATTTTTCTAACAATGTTCATTTTTTAATTAATAGTGAAAAATACTGTATTTTACATCAAAACTGCTTTTTAATCTAATTTATTTATATGATTAGATTATGTTTTGAATTGGTTTTGAAGTGAAATTAGAATATATTTTTACCATTTTATCCAATGGTGGTCATTGGAATCAATTTCACTTTGAAATTAGACTTAAACTGGTGTCAATCTTTTGATACTTATTGTTTTGTAAAAACACGCTTTTTGCTCTGGCAACGGGAATTAATTATTAAATTAATTAATGTGACTTATATGATTTGAATTTTTTAAAATATACTTCATTTTTGAATTCGGAATATCAAATATAGCTTAGGGTGAATTTTTGGTAATTTTCTGAAAAACATCAATTTTTGATGAATAGTGAAACCACTAAGTGGTAATCAAGCAAACTGATTTTTCAGTTAAATGAAAGTTTACCACTAATGTGTATTGAATTTTGAAAATCCGACATATATGGTTGTCATTAAGAAGTAAAATGTGGTTCAATGAGATTAAAATAATTTTTTGGTGAATAGTAACTTATTAAGTTTTTAATCGCGATTAGTGGTAATTAGTGTAGTTTAAGGTATAAATAATGCTTTAATAATATGAAATGACATAGACACATGTCCCAACCTTATTGGTTGTGTCATGGACGACCAAGACAAGCAATGGGTCAACTTGGGGACCCCATGGAGACATTTTGGTTGGGAAATGACATAAATAACTTTTTATTTAATGTAAAAGTAAAAATGACACAAACATAATATGTTTTACGAAAACAATTTTTACATGGGGTTATAAAGATCAGATATTTTATTATAAATAGTCATTGGAAAGATAAAAAGATTTAATACATCATAGTATTTTTTTATGATTTTTAGACATTAAATAAATTAAATTATTTATGACATAATAATGATGCAGCGATGACATCATTATTTGACGATTTAAATAAAATGGAAAGACAATGTAAAATATATGAACTAAACATGGCCAAAACCAATTGGATGAGTGGATTTAGAACCCTTATCACCTTATCCACTAATTATATCAATTTGGGACCTTTTAAAACCGAAACACATTTTCAAATAAAGTAATATTTCTTTACTTACCAAAAGTGCCCCTCCTCTCCTCTTATAAAAGGCCCCCACCTCTACCTCATTTCACACACTACTCAAGCCTTTGGCTCGGCCAAACCCTGCCCATTTAATCTCTCCACATCCCTTTCCTCATCCTATAGGATTACCTTTGGGAATAATCCTTTCAAAGGAAGCCTTTAGGCTCAAATCCAAAGGAGTTACACTTTTAAAGGTAATTCATTCTCTCATGTTCATTTGTTTTATTTTGCTTCTCCAACCCCCTAAACTCTTTTTATTTACTTATTTTGTAACAACACCAGTATCTTCAATATACAAGGATGTTGTTATAATATTTATTTGAGCTACACTCTCACACAACTACATCAAATGGTTAAATAACAAACGGTTTCTGTGGGTGGCGAAATTCTGCCTCCCGAAACGATGATTGTTCAATACTCATTCAACACCTTCAATGGTGGACATTATGATGTCACTATTTTTATATATGATATATGATATGTTTATGTTTTCCTTAATCTTCTGTTTTTTTCATTTTGGGCATACCTTTATGGTTTCCATTATGGGTAAACACGATATCTTCATTTTAGGAAGTGCGGACTACCGCCCCCTGAAAGTGATTTGATTCGTTAATACCATATGTGGGATGTGTAAAGGATAAAGTTAATGATATTATATATGTTATTATACTGGAATTATAATATACTCTTAAATAATTATGATTCCATTCCAGAAAATATGAAATAGAAATGGAAGTAGCGTTCATGCGTACGTACGGCTTACCGTCTCCATGAATGGTGCATTTCATTTCTTACCTCTAAATGTGATGTAATATTATAAATACATGTATATGATGAATATATATGATATATATGTTATCCAAATAATTACTATAATTCTGGATATAACGAACCTTTGACCAAATTAACAACATGTAAGTGTAAGAAGTCTATTTTTGACTTAAGAACCAAATACCGACAAAATGAACATTATTAAATTAACTGATTACATGATGTTCATAACATGGTATAAAAGGAATAATGAACTTGAAAAAGATTCATAAGCAAGTAGAGATTAACTCAAGTTTATTATTCAGGAGATTAAAGAACGGTCGGGTCAAGTTGGATACGAGGTATGGGACTTCATCTCAATCTCCTTTCATTGAGGCATATTTTATTTTATACACAACTTTCTTTTAGACGGTGTATAAACCCCTTTGACTTTTACGTTTATTCAAAAGGAATATTTTTTATATGAAGTGTTTACTAAACGACAAAAGGGAATGTTTTTGTCGTACGTATGCGGCGACAACGACTTCTCCACCGTCCTGACCGTTATTTTAGTTTCGGCTTCCTCTACAAGCCATACCTTCTTTTTAAAAGAAAAATAAATACCATGTTTTACTTTTCTTTTATTTTAGTATTGAAAATGGTTTTCATAATGTTTTTATATCAATGTGTTGTATTGATATCTCGTGATTGAAATGTGGAAAGTTTATGTTACCTTTATGCATGTTTTATGTGATATGATTATGTTATGGTTCTTGGGCATTATTATGAAGACGGGTGGTTCCGTGATAAACTAAGGGCGGGTGATCCCGTTATAGCTCTCCAATGCATTGGGTAACGCGAAGGAGTGAAACGTTAAGGTTTCTCCGAAGAGATTTTAGGGAATATACTGTGATGGGTATTCCAAACGTAACCAAGAGGGTTACTCCCTACGTAAGAATGTTATGAATGCCTCAAGTTACCTTTATGTCTTATGATTTCTATGATTTATTCATGATTTTATGAAGTATGTTAAAGTGCCTATGTTTTATGGGTAAAGTATGATTTCATTCTTATGTATATATGAACTCATGTTTCCTTTCCATGTTTTTTTTTATAACCCATACTGAGCTTTTTATGCTCATCCCAAGTTTTTTTTGAAATGTTTTTCACAGGTCAAGGGAAAGGTACATGATATGATGATAGTGTCAAGGAAGTGTCAAGAAATAATCCATGTTTTATTTTAAATATGTTTCCTTTGATGGGAATGAAGAATACTATCTTTATGTGACCACTTTGTTTATATGTGGAATGTAATGCAAGGTTTATGATCTAATTATCTAAAACTCTAAACCTGAAAAGATCCTCAATGTGTAATCTTGTAATAACTCAAGATTAAGTAAGGTTTAAGGCTGGGGCCTTATAGTTGGTATCAAAGGTCGGTTTAGATAACTTTATGAGTTAGAATTCTATTAAATGATTATCCAAAAAAATATTTTTTTAAATGATATATCATTTAAAGATTACCATGTTTCTTCATCTAAGACATGTTTGTTCAGAATGGTTTTCCGCAGAGGAAACAGGGAAGCAGTGCTAGGAAGGCATACATAAGGAAATAACCTTCCGAATCAGCATCCAGAAATGGTCGGAATTGGAACTGAACAGTTTGTTACTGTAATGGCGTAGTTGACTCAAGCGATAAATGGCGGTGGTATCCATGCACGAGATCAGCCAGATCAACTGCAGAGGAACATGTCAGTGGTGGAACATTTCATGAGGCAACATCCACCATCATTCAGAGGATCATCTGACCCTGTTCTAGCTGAAGGGTGGATTAAAGCACTGGAGATGATTTTTGATGTCATGGGGTGTTCAGACAATCAAAAGGTTAGTCTTGCTATTTACCGTTTGGAGGGTGAAGCAGATCAGTGGTGGTCTATGGTTAAAAATATCAGGGACGCCGATGAGATTGATTCTCTTGACTGGGATGAATTCAAAGGTATGTTTCTTGAGAATTATTTTCCTAAGGCTGTTCGACTTAGGATGGAAAAGCAATTCATGGAATTGAGGCAAGAGGAAGACTCAGTGGCTGCCTATGAAGAAAGGTTCACTCGATTGGCAAGGTATGCTCCAAATTTTATCCAGGACCTTGATAGTAAAATCAATCATTTCTACTCAGGATTAAAGCCAAAGTATCGAAGGGCATTAGCTTCTCGTGAGTTTAAAAGTTATGAAAAGCTTGTTCGATGTGATGAGAAGGTGGAAATGGAGTTTGCCGATGACCAAGTTTTCTATAACAACCAGTAGAAGAAGAGACCAAGGTGGCAGGAGAAAGGTAAGAATTCTTCAAAAAAGTCTGATGGTAAGAGAACTATGTTTCCAGTTTGTGATAAATGTGGCAAAAGGCATGCTGGGGAATGTCTTCTGAATTCTGGAAAGTGCTACCGATGTGGTAAGATGGGACATAAGGCTCATGATTGCACTGAAAAGGATCAAGGTGAAGGTAAGAACAAGTTTGATTTACAGTTAGTGAAATGTTATAAGTGAAATGAGATGGGTCACTATGAAAACGAGTGTCCGACAAGGAGCTTGAGTGATAGGAAGTAGTTAGACTAAAAACAGAAAGGGGTGGTGAAATCCTTTGCAACTACTTCAGCAGATGTCGGGCCATCAAATGAAGTTGTATCAGGTACTTTTTTTGTTTTTTCAGATTATGCCAGTGTGTTGTTTGATTAGGGGTCTACACATTCTTTCATCTCTGAAACCTTTTCTAGTAAAATGGGAATACCATCTCAAGAAATGACTCCTTAACTTTTGGTAAAAACACCTGGGGGGAATGTTGAGGCAAAAAGAATTTATAAGAATCTTCCTATCCTTATCTGTGGAAAGAACATACTTACAAACCTTATTGTTCTACCTCTAGTAGAGTTTGATGTTATCCTGGGTATGGATTGGCTCTCTATTTACCATGCTAAGATTGACTGTAGAGCTAAAGAAGTTTCTTTTTAGAAAGACTTTCAGTTTGTTTACAAGAATGAACCCTTACTTTTTATAACATATCAAGAGGCCGAGAAACTTGTAAAAGATGGAAATGAATGTTACCTTGCACACGTCGTTGAAAATAAAGGAACTATTCAGATTAATGATGTGCCAGTGGTAAATGAGTATCCTGATGTTTTTCCTGATGAGTTGCCTGGAATAATACCAGATCGGGAAGTTGAGTTTACTGTTGACTTAGTTCCTGATGCTAAGCCAATTTCAAAACCCGCTTATCGAATGGCACAAATTGAACTTTTAGAGTTGAAGGAGCAATTGCAAGATTTATTAGAGAAAGGTTTCATTAGACCTAGCACATCACCATGGGGTGCTCCTGTTTTATTTGTTAAAAAGAAAGATGGTTCTATGAGACTTTGCATTGATTATAGAGCCTTGAATAATATCACTGTTAAGAACAAATATCCTTTGCCTCATATCGATGATTTGTTTGATCAGCTCCAGGGAGCTCAGTTTTTTTCAAAGATTGACTTGAGATCGGGGTACCATCAACTGAAGGTAAAGGAGGCAGATATTCCGAAGACCGCGTTCCGTACGAGATATGGACATTATGAATTTGTAGTAATGCCTTTTGGGCTAACCAATGCACCTGCTGTATTCATGGACTTAATGAATAGAATTTTCCATGAGTTCTTGGATAAGTTTGTGGTGGTTTTCATTGATGATATTTTGGTGTTTTCTAAAAGTAAAGAGGATCATGAAAAACATTTAAGGGTTATCTTGCAAACCTTAAAAGAAAATAAACAGTATGGGAAATTCAGCAAGTGTGAGTTTTGGTTGCAACAAATTTCTTTCCTTGGTCACATTGTTTCTAAAGATGGAATAACTGTTGATCCTGCAAAAACAAAAGTTGTGGAAGAATGGCCAAGACCCACAAATGTAACCGAGATTCATAGCTTCCTTGGTTTGGCGGGCTATTACCGAAGGTTTGTCAGAAATTTTTCACGGTTATCTAGTCCAATGACTAAGCTAACTCGGAAGGGTGTTAAGTTTATCTGGACAAAATAATGTGATGATTGTTTTCAGGAATTGAAAAGAAGATTGGTGAATGCTCCAGTTTTGGCACTACCTTCCAGGAATGGTGAGTTTGTTATATACAGTGATGCTTCATTGAAAGGACTTGGTTGCGTCCTAATGCAGAATGATCAGGTAATTGCTTATGCTTCACGACAGTTGAAAACTCATGAGGTAAATTACCCTACACATGATTTGGAACTAGCTGCTGTTGTTTTTTCTTTAAAAATTTGGAGGCATCATTTGTATGGAGTAAAGTGTGAAATATATACCGATCACAAAAGTTTAAAGTATATATTCACTCAGAAAGAGTTAAACATGAGACAGAGGATATGGCTAGAATTAATCAAGGATTATGATTGTACAATTCATTACCATCCGGGAAAATAAAATAAAGTGGCTGATGCTTTGAGTCGAAAAAGTAATGCTTCATTAAAAATGTTGCGTTTGGAACGTGATCCTTTGGTTAAGGATTTGATGAACTTTGGCATAGAATTTTTTGGTGCAGGAAGTCCTTCTGTTTTGTTTCAGGTATCAGTGAGATCATCTCTATCAGATAGAATCAAGCAAGCACAAAAGCAAGATAGTAAGTTGCAGAAAAAGGTAGAGCTGGTTCAGAAAGGTAAGTTGCCTGAATTCAACATTGATAATGATTGCGTGTTGAGATTTGGGAAGAGATTGTGTGTGCCTTGTGATTCACAGTTGAAGAGAGAGTTGTTATGTGAAGCTCATAGTTCTCCGTTTTCAGTTCATCCAGGCAGTACTAAGATGTATAGAGATCTGTGGGAGTATTACTGGTGGGATGGAATGAAAAGAGATATTGCTGATTTTACTGTGAAGTGTTTGACTTGTCAGCAGGTTAAAGCAGAGCGGCAGTTACCGAAAGGGATGCTTCAGCCTTTACCAGTGCCAGAGTGGAAATGGGAGAATATATCCATGGACTTTGTTGTTGGATTACCGAAGACATCTCGAGGTAATAATGCAATCTGGGTTATTGTTGATCGCTTGACCAAATCTGCTCATTTCCTTGCTATACGAGATACTTTCTCTCTTGATCAACTTTCCGGTTTGTATCTTAAAGAGATAGTCAGGTTACATGGAGTTCCTCTCTCCATTGTATCAGATCGTGATCCCAGGTTTACTTCTAACTTTTGGAAAGGACTTCAGAAGTCGTTGGGTACTGAATTAAATTTTAGTACAGCTTTTCATCCTTAATCAGATGGGCAGTCAGAATGAACAATTCAGACATTGGAGGATATGCTACGAGCTTGTTCTATGGATTATCAGGGAAGTTGGGACCAACATATTTCTTTGGTTGAGTTTTCATATAATAACAGTTTTCATTCCAGTATACAGATGGCACCATTTCAGGCATTATATGGGAAGCGGTGTCGAACTCCAACTTTCTGGGATGAAGTGGGTGAAAGAAAGTTGATGGGACCAGAATTGGTAGAAGAGATGGCAGAAAAAGTTCAGCTGATTTAGAAACACATGAGAACAGCTCAGAGCAGGCAGAAGAGTTATGCGGATAACCGGAGGAAGGATCTATCTTTTGAGGTAGGTGATCATGTTTTTCTCAAGGTTTCTCCTTGGAAAAGTGTGATGAGATTTGGTAAGAAAGGAAAGTTGAGTCCAAGGTTCATTGGGCCATACGAAATTCTAGAGAGAGTTGGATCAGTTGCATACCGAGTGGCTTTACCTCCGAGTTTATCTCAGGTACACAATGTTTTTTACATTTCGATGTTGAGAAAGTATATGCCAGATCCATCTCATGTTTTGAGTCCAGAGGTAGTTCAGCTGGAAGAGAACCTATCTTATGAGGAACAACCGGTCCAGATTCTTGACCACAGGGAGCAAGTGTTACGGAATAAGGTGATTCACCAGGTAAAGGTTTTGTGGAAAAACCACATGATTGAAGAGGCAACATGGGAATCTGAAAATGCAATGAGGGATAAGTACCCCCATTTATTCGATAAGTAAATAAATTGCGGGGACGCAATTTTCTAAAGGGGGGAAGGATGTAACATCCCAAGTAAGTAATGAATAATAGATATTTTTATCTATGTCTATTAATGATTAAGATAGTGTTATAGAGGCTTAAAATGAAAATAAATACAATCTTATGTATGGAATACACTAATATTCTTAAAAGATTGTTTTACTGCCTTTTGATGGGAAACCATTTTTGAATCTATATTTTGACAATTTTATAAACTACGTTTGTCAAAATAAACTTATCCTTTATGATTGGGACATCAAAATTTACTTTGTGTGAATTTTTGGTATTTTTCTGACAATGTTCATTTTTTAATGAATAGTGAAAAATACTGCATTTTACATCAAAAATACTTTTTAATATAATTTATTTATATGATTAGATTATGTTTTGAATTGGTTTTGAAGTGAAATTAGAATACATTTTTACCATTTTATCCAATGGTGGTCATTGGAATCAATTTCACTTTGAAATTAGACTTAAACTGGTGTCAATCTTTTGATACTTATTGTTTTGTAAAAACACGCTTTTTGCTCTGGCAGTGGGAATTAATTATTAAATTAATTAATGTGACTTATATGATTTGAATTTTGTAAAATAGACTTCATTTTTGAATTTGGAATATCAAATATAGCTTAGGGTGAATTTTTGGTAATTTTCTGAAAAACTTCAATTTTTGATGAATAGTGAAACCACTAAGTGGTAATCAAGCAAACTGATTTTCAGTTAAATGAAAGTTTACCACTAATGTGTATGGAATTTTGAAAATCCTACATACATGGTTGTCATTAAGAAGTAAAATGTGGTTCAATGAGATTAAAATAATTTTTTGGTGAATAGTAACTTATTAAGTTTCTAATCGCGATTAGTGGTAATTAGTGTAGTTTAAGGTATAAATAATGCTTTAATAATATGAAATGACCTAGACACATGTCCCAACCTTATTGGTTGTGTCTTGGCCGACCAAGACAAGCCATGGGTCAACTTGGAGATCCCATGGAGACATTTTGGTTGGGAAATAACATAAATAACGTTTTATTTAATGTAAAAGTAAAAATGACACAAACATAATATGTTTTACGAAAACAATTTTTACATGGGGTTATAAAGATCATATATTTTATTATAAATAGTCATTGGAAAGATAAAAATATTTCCTACATCATAGTATTTTTTAATGATTTTTAGACATTAAATAAATTAAATTATTTATGACATAATAATGATGCAGCGATGACATCAATATTTGACGATTTAAATAAAATGGAAAGACAATGTAAAATCTATGAACTACACATGGCCAAAACCAATTGGATGAGTGGATTTAGAACCCTTATCACCTTATCCACGAATTATTTCAATGTGGGACCTTTTAAAACCGAAACACATTTTCAAATAAAGTAATATTTTTTTACTTTCCAAAAGTGCCCCTCCTCTCCTCTTATAAAAGGCCCCCACCTCTACCTCATTTCACACACTACTCAAGCCTTTGGCTCGGCCAACCCCTGCCCATTTACTCTCTACACATCCCTCTCCTCATCCTAGAGGATTCCCTTTGGTCAGAATCCTTTCAAAGGAAGCCTTTAGGCTCAAATCAAAAGGAGTTACACCTTTAAAGGTAATTCATTCTCTCATGTTCATTTGTTTTATTTTGCTTCTCCAACCCCCTAAACTCTTTTTATTTACTTATTTTGTAACAAAACCAGTATATTAAATATACAAGGATGTTTTTATAATATTTATTTGAGCTACACTCTCACACAACTACATCAAATGGTTAAAGAACATACGGTTTCCGTGGATGGCAAAATTCTGCCTCCCGAAACGATGATTGTTCAATACTCATTTAACACCTTCAATGGTGGCCATTATGATGTCACTATTTTTATATATGATATATGATATGTTTATGTTTTCCTTAAGATTCTGTGTTTTTTATTTTGGGCATACCTTTATGGTTTCCATTATGGGTAAACACGATATCTTCATTTAAGGAAGTGCGGACTACCGCCCCCTGAAAGTGATTTGATTGGTTAATACCATATGTGGGATGTGTAAAGGATAAAGTTAATGATATTATATATGTTATTATACTTGAATTATAATATACTCTTATATAATTATGATTCCATTCCAGAAAATATGAAATAGAAATGGAAGTAGCGTTCATGCGTACGTACGGCTTACCGTCTCCATGAACTGTGCATTTCATTTCTTACCTCTAAATGTGATGTAATATTATAAATACATGTATATGATTAATATATATGATATATATGTTATCCAAATCATTAATATCATTTTGGATATAACGAACCTTTGACCAAATTAACAACATGTAAGTGCAAGAAGTCTATTTTTGACTTAAGAACCAAATACCGACAAAATTAACATTATTAACTTAACTGATTACATGATGTTCATAACATGGTATAAAAGGAATAATGAACTTGAAAAAGATTAATAATAAAGTAGATATTAACTAAAGTTTATTATTCAGGAGATTAAAGAACGGTCGGGTCAAGTCGGATACGAGGTATGGGACTTCGTCTCAATCTCCTTTCATTGAGGCATATTTTTTTTTATACACAACTTTCTTTTATACGGTGTATAAACCCCTTTGACTTTTACGTTTATTAAAAAGGAATATTTTTTATACGAAGCGTTTACTAAACGACAAAAGGGAATGTTTTTGTCGTACGTATGCGGCGACAACGACTTCTCCGCCGTCGTGACCGTTATTTGAGTTTCGGCTTCCTCTAGAAGCCATACCTTCTTTTTAAAAGAAAAATAAATACCATGTTTTACTTTTCTTTTATTTTAGTATTGAAAATGGTTTTCATAATGTTTTTATATCAATGTGTTGTATTGATATCTCGTGATTGAAATGTGGAAATTTTATGTTACCTTTATGCATGTTTTATGTGATATGATTATGTTATGGTTCTTGGGCATTATTATGAAGACGGGTGGTTCCGTGATAAACTAAGGACGGGTGAGCCCGTTATAGCTCTCCAATGTATTGGGTAATGCGAAGGAGTGAAACGTTAAGGTTTCTCCGAAGAGATTTTAGGGAATATACTGTGATGGGTATTCCAAACGTAACCAAGAGGGTTACTCCCTACGTAAGAATGTTATGAATGCCTCAAGTTACCTTTATGTCTTATGATTTCTATGATTTATTCATGATTTTATGAAGTATGTTAAAGTGCATATGTTTTATGGGTAAAGTATGATTTCATTCTTATGTATATATGAAATCATGTTTCCTTTCCATGTTTTTTTTATAACCCATACTGAGCTTTTTATGCTCATCCCAAGTTTTTTTTTGAAATGTTTTTCACAGGTCAAGGGAAAGGTACATGATATGATGATAGTGTCAAGGAAGTGTCAATAAATAATCCATGTTTTATTTTAAATATGTTTCCTTTGATGGGAATGAAGAATACTATCTTTATGTAACCACTTTGTTTATATGTGGAATGTAATGCAAGTTTTATGATCTAATTTTCTAAAACTCTAAACCTGAAAAGATCCTCAATGTGTAATCTTGTAATAACTCAAGATTAAGTAAGGTTTAAGGCTGGGGCCTTATATATATCCTTAGTTCTTATCAGATACTAAAGGATAGTCTTGAAAGTAGTCCAATACTGTTCTCCTAGATCTTCTTAATATATTCCTACCATGCTCAGTGCATAGGAAACATAAAGTCTAGTACATAACATGACATACATGATAGATCCTATCACAGATGCACATGGAATCTTACTGTAACACCCCAGGTAAATAAATAATATGAAATTTTCATATTTATCCATATTTGTGAATAAAACATTAAAATGACTTTAAAGGAGACGCTATGCTCGATGGCGTACCCAACACGCAACAACGAGTTTCTTGGGAATCTTACGTTGCACTCTAATAATAAAATAATATTATTTTAAATGGTAGTTAACATGTAGCCGTTTTATTTGCGGGAATGGATAGAAATAACTAAAATATGATTATATATGTTTTTTAATATTTTTACATTTATCCAATAAAATATAAAGGCTTAAAATACGGAAAGAATTAAATTTTAGGCGTATATGCCCTAGTTTTCACTAAAGGTTCACTTATCGCCTTTTGATGGAGAACCGTCATTAAATATAGTTTTGTTCACTCTTATACATTATATTGGACCAAATAAAACTCTTCTTAAGAATCAGGACATCGAAATTTACTTTGTGTAAATTTTTGGTATCTTTCCGATAAAGTTCATTTTTTCAATGAATGGTGTAAAATGTTGTTTTTAATTCAAAACCTCTTTTTAATCTAATTTATTTATATGATTAGATTATCTTTTGAATTGGTTTTAAAGTGAAATTAGAATATATTTTTACCATTAAATCCAATAGTGGTCATTGGAATTAATTTCACTTTGAAATCAGACTTAAACTAGTGTCAATCTTTTGATACTTATTGTTTCATAAAAACACGCTATTTGCTTTGACAGCGGGAATTAATTATTAAATTAATTAATCTGATTTATATGTTTTGAATTTTTTAAAATAGACTTCATTTTTGAATTCATAATATCAAATATAGCTCATGGTGAATTTTTGGGATTTTTCTGAAAAACTTCAATTTTTGATGAATAGTGAAACCACTAAGTGGTACTTATAAAAACTGATTTTTCCGTTTAAATGAAATTTTTCCATCTTTGTGTTTTTAATTTCAAAAATCCGAAATACATGGTTGTCATTAAGAAGTAAAATGTGGTTCAATGGGATAAAAATATTTTTTTGGTGAATAGTAACTTATTAAGTTTTAATCGCGATTAGAGGTAATTAGTGTAGTTTAAGGTAAAAACAATGCTTTAATAATATGAAATGAACTTGAAACATGTCCTAAACTCATTGGATGTGTCATGGCCAACCAAGAAAAGCCATGGGTCAACTTGGGGACCCCATGGAGCCACTTTGGTTGGGAAATGACATAAATAACTTTTTATTTAATGTTAAAGTAAAAATGACACACACATGAGATGGTTTACTAAAACAATTTTTACATGGGGTTATACAATTCAGAATTTTGACTATAAATATTCATTGGAAATCTATAAGAGTTCCTAAATCATAGTAATTTTTTATAATTTTTAAACGTTAAATAAATTAAATTATTAATGACATCACGATGATGCAGCGATGACCTCATTATTTAACGATTTAAATAAAATGGAAAGATAATGTAATATCTAATATCTACACATGTCCAAAACCTATTGGATGAGTGGATTTCGAAACCTTATCACCTTATCCTCGAATTATATCAATGTGGGACCCTTTAAATCCGAAACTCATTTTCAAATAAAGTAATATTTCTTTACTTTCCAAAAGTGCCCCTCCTCTCCTCTTATAAAAGGCCCCCACCTCTACCTCCTTACCCAAACTTTAAAAGCCTTTGGATCGGCAAACCCCTACCCATTGTGTCTCTCCACTTCCCTCTATTACTCATTGAAGCCTCACTTTGGGCATAAGTCATCCCAAGGAAGCCTTTGAGCTCAAACCAAAGGGAGTTACCCGATTTTAAGGTAATGTCTTCACTTGAGTCCTTTTGTTTTATTTTTCTTCTCCAACCCCCTAAACTCTTTTTATTCATTTCTTTTGTAACAAATATAGTATAATAAATATACTAGGATGTTGTTATAAGAAGGTTTCGAGCTACAATTTCACACACCTACATATAATGGTTAAAGAACATACTGTTTCTGTGGATGGTGAATTTCCGCCTCCCGAAACGATGATTGTTCAACATTATTCTAACACCTTCAAAGGTGGCCATTAAGATGACACTATATTTATATATGATATATAATATGTTTATGTTTTCCTTAAGCTTCTGTATTTTACATCTTAGGCATACCTTTATGGTTTCCATTATGGGTAAACGCGATATCTTCATTTTAGGAAGTGCGGACTATCGCCCCCTCAAAGTGATGTGATTCGTTAATGCCATACGTGGGACGTATAAAGGATGGATATAATGTTATTATATATGATGTTATACTGGAATTATTATATACCTCTATATAATTATTATTTCTTTACATTAAAGTATGAGATAGAAATGAAAGTAGCATTCATGCGTACGTACGGCTTACCGTCTCCATGAACGGTGCATTTCATTTCTTATCCCCAAATGTAATGTACTATTAAAAGTACATGTATATAATGGATATATATAATTAATGATATATCTAAATGATAAATATAATTCTGGAATTAAAATATACATACCTCTCATTTAGTTTTAATTCCATTAATATGACAAAGAAATGAAAGTAGCGTTCATGCGTACGTACGGCTTACCGTCTCCATGAACGGTGCATTTCATTTCTTTACTCTAAATGATTATGTGATATTATAAATACATGTATATGCTGGATATATATTATATATATGATATCCAAATCAGGAATGTCATTTTGGATATAAATAACCTTTGACCACACGAACAACATGTAATTGTAAGAAGTCCACTTTCGACTTAAGAACCAAATATCGACAAAACAATCATTATTAACTTAATGATTACATAATGTTTATAACATGGAAATAAGTGATATAAAAGGAATAATAAGCTTGAAAAAGGTTCTTAATCAAGTATAAATTAACTCAAGTTTATTATTCAGGAGATTAAAGAACGATCGAGTCAAGTCGGACCCGAGGTAAGGGATCATACTCCTCTCTTTCTTTTTAAGTACACTGTTTTATGTCATTCCTTCTAAGCTCATATTTCTTGTTATTGGGATGTTATTTTATATTAATCTTACTGTAATTTTTATGTTCATATGATGAGATACCCTATTCTCTCTCATCAATTCATTTTGGAAGTTTTGAGTGGTGCCGTTAGGCTGCCGAATTTTCGTAAGAGATCTAACCTCTCTCTTTCTCTTTAAGTACTCTCCTTTATGTCACTTCTTTTAAGCTCCTATTTGTTATGATGGGTGATGTTATTTTATATTCTTCATTCTATAAACATTATTTTAATATTATGAATCACCCTATTTTATCTCATCAATCCATTTTTTGGAAGTTTTAAGTGGTGCCGTTAGGCTGCCGAGTTTTTGTAAGGGATTTTTCATCTCACTTTTATTCCTGTGAGATTTATGCTACATTTTCCACAATTTCCTTTGAGTGGTGTATGTACTGCCCATTATATTACTCATTGTGTAATATACTTTCTTTTATGAGTATTTACATCAATGTTGTATTGTCCTTCTTTCACGAGGTATATGTTTTGAAAGATACCCATGTCGGTAAGGGAACCTTTCACCCTCCTCTTTTTAAAAGACTTCTTTTGTTGGGTCTTTTAATTTACATATTGTTATGTTGGGATATGTTCTCATATATCCTTATTGATGTAAATTTGATGTCCAAGTGATGATATACCCTTTTCTTTTATCTCTCATCAACTCATTTTGATGTGACGCCGTTAGGCTGTCAAGGGAACTTCTTAACCCAATTTCTATTTCTTTGGGTTCAACATGTTGTTATTGAATATGTCATCCTTTGAATATATGTGAATGACATTTTATTGTTTTACACTTAATATCCACTTATATTTGGTGTATTTATATTTGTCACACATAATTTTGAGATTGATTTATCCTTAATTTAAGGATACCTTCTTTATAAAGGATTTCATCACATTTGACATCTCTATTGAGACTTCATTGTTGTTATGCACCAATTCACTCCTATATGGTGTATATACTGTCCTTTGGAATATTATATCATGAATCCATTTATTCTCATGATATTATAAAGTTCTGATTAAATGTTATTCCTCAATTATTGTATTCAAGTGTCTCTAATTTTGGTAAAAACCCTTTAACCAAAATATCGCTTTAAATGTTTTAATGATTTGTTCTTATTAATATCCATATTTTCAAAATGGTTTTAAGGATTTATTTATATGAATATTAATGGTTTAAAATGTTAAAAGCTTCAAGGTGGTATGAGACACTTTGATTCAAAAATATCTTTATTAAATGTTTTAAATGGTTTTGAAAATGGGTTTTTAATGGATTCATTATTTCAATATCCTAAAATGTTATATTGTGATTGAAATGTGGAAATGTTATGTTTCTTTATTCATGTTTTATGTGATACGATTATGTTATGGTTCTTGGACATTGTTATGAATACGGGTGGTTCCGTGATAAACTAAGGGCGGGTGAGCCCGATATAGCTCTCCAATGCATTGGGTAACGCGAAGGAGTGAAACGTTAAGGTTTCTCTGAAGAGATTTAGGGAATATACTGTGATGGGTATTCCAAACGTAACCAAGAGGGTTACTCCCTACGTAAGAAAGTTATGAATGCCTCAAGTAACCTTTTATGTCTTATGATTTCTATGATTTATTCATGATTTTATGAGGTATGTTAAAGTGGCTATGTTTTATGGGTAAAGTATGATTTCATTCTTATGTATATATGAACTCATGTTTCCTTTCCATATTTTTATAACCCTTACTGAGCTTTTTATGCTCATCCCAAGTTTTTGAAATGTTTTTCACAGGTCAAGGGAAAGGTACATGATGTGATGATAGTGTCAAGTATGTGTCAAGAAAGAATCCATGTTTTATTTTTAAGTATGTTTCCGTTGATGGGAAGAATGAATACTATCTTTTATGTAACCACTTTGTCTAAATGTGGAATGTAATGGAAGTTTCATGATCTAATTCTCTAAAACTATAAACCTGAAAAGATCCTAAATGTGTAATCTTGTAATAACTCAAGATTAAGTAAGGTTTAAGTCTGTGGCCTTATAGTTGGTATCGAAGGTCGGTTTAGATAACTTTAGAGGTTAGGGTATTCTTTAAGCATAAGTGGCATTACCATAATGGTTAGGATTTCAGAAAGAGTCCTAGTTTTAGATAAAGTGAATGAGTAAGTATATCTTATTTTTTACCTTCCTTATTAGTACATGATGGTTTTGTTGATATACTCACACTGACATTTCTGTTTTTAGTGAATGGATGGATCTAGCAGGCACCAAAGAGACAACAGGTTTGAAGGAAACTGTGGTGGTTCTCTGATTAAGAGACTGGATGAAATGGGGTATTCAATGAGGAAACTTGTGGTTATTCTAAACCAACTATCAAGGAGTCATGATCAACCACTTGAACCTTGGTATGATCTTTAATGCATCATGTATGAGATGACCAATCGATGTGGAAGTTCAGGTAATAATTATAAAGGTAACCATTAGAGTTTATATGATCCTTACTTTTGAGGTAATTATGGGTTATTATATGATATGCTGGAAAATGAAAGGCATGAGATAAACTTGAGGTTAAAATATGTTCTGATCATTTTTGATGATTTTATCTCTTTTTGGGGAATGATTTAAGAATTATATAGTTTTGGAAAAAGGACAACACGTAGACCGTGTGACAACCCGTCGCGTCGGACAAAGCTGCGGGAATCGAACCCACAACCAAAGTGCGACTGGTATTTATCGCCTACCACTGGACTACGTGAAGTCCCTGGTTAGTTTGACTGATTCTTTCTAGTTATATGATTTTATGAATTAGGATTAAGTTGATTTTGGGTTATTTATGAAAATGATTAACCTATCATGGAGGATATGTGATTAGGTTAATTACTTTTCAATACGAGACTTTAGGAGCAACTGATATTGTTTGGAGATAAATGTTACAATTTAACTTGGAAGACTATGTGACTAAATCCATCAAATATTTGGGTTTCAACCTTAGTTTGGTTTACTTTGAAGAATTTTATGGACAAATTGTTTATCTAATGAACCTCGTTGAACTTTTGGTTTTGTTGGACAAATTTTGGAGATTAAGCATAGATTTTCTTTTTATAAAGGGTTATCCTTTTCTGGATTATCTAATCTTGTACTAACCTTTTGGTTTTGGTTTTGGTTAAAGCCTAAATAAATGGGAAGTATATAGTTCTCTTTGGTGGATTAGGTGATTCTCTAGAAGTTGATTATAGTACTCTTAATGTGAACAAGTCTTCCTAAATACTCGTATTTTGGAAAAAATATGAGTTTGATTAAGGAATCTAGTAAAAGTTGAAAGTCAACATGATAAGTGATTATGTTTCCTTATGAATAAATTCCTCAATAAAAAGTAACTTAAAACAAAAATGTTGTCTATTAACTTTTTCTACTGGGGAACCCAATACCGTTTAACCCATCACAAGTTTGTGATTTTCTTATGGTTAACTTTCTCCTAGACATGTTTACTATCACTCCCCTTCAAGAACATGACCCTTTTCTTTTTCTTCCATGTCCATATTTTTCTACATATGGGTTAACTCGGGTGACCTCTGTGCTTATCTTCCTTTATTTTAAAGTGATTGTTTTACCGACTCTTGTTCCGATGTGGGATTTTCAAGGATGATTCCAAGCGCAATTTTAAAATTGCGAGGATGCAATTCCCAAAAGGGGGGAAGGATGTAACACCCCAGGTAAATAATGAATATGACATTTTCATATTTATCCATATTTGTGAATAAAACATTAAAATGACTTTAAAGGGGACGCTATGCTCGATGGCGTACCCAACACGCAACAACGAGTTTCTTGGGAATCTTACGTTGCACTCTAATAATAAAATAATATTATTTTAAATGGTAGTTAACATGTAGCCGTTGTAATTGTGTGAATGGATAGAAATAACTAAAATATGATTATATATGTTTTTTAATATTTTTACATTTATCCAATAAAAGATAAAGGCTTAAAATACGGAAAGAATTCAATTTTAGGCGTATATGCCCTAGTTTTCACTAAAGGTTCACTTATCGCCTTTTGATGGAGAACCGTCATTAAATATAGTTTTTTTCACTCTTATAAATTCTATTGGACCAAATAAAACTCTTCTTAAGAATCAAGACATCAAAATTTACTTTGTGTAAATTTTTGGTATCTTTCCGATAAAGTTCATTTTTTCAATGAATGGTGTAAAATGTTGTATTTTAATTAAAAACCTCTTTTTAATCTAATATATTTATATGATTAGATTATATTTTGAAATGTTTTTAAAGTGAAATTAGAATATATTTTTACAATTAAATCCAATATTGGTCTTTGTAATTAATTTCACTTTGAAATCAGACTTAAACTAGTGTCAATCTTTTGATACTTATTGTTTCATAAAAACACGCTATTTGCTTTGACAGCGGGAATTAATTATTAAATTAATTAATATGACTTATATGTTTTGAATTTTGTAAAATAGACTTCATTTTTGAATTCGGAATATCAAATATAGCTTATGGTGAATTTTTGGGATTTTTCTGAAAAACATCAATTTTTGTTGAATAGTGAAACCACTAAGTGGTACTTGTAAAAACAGATTTTTCCGTTTAAATGAAATTTTTCCATCTTTGTGTTTTGAATTTCAAAAATCCGACATACATGGTTGTCATTAATAAGTAAAATGTGGTTCAATGGGATAAAAATAATTTTTTGGTGAATAGTAACTTATTAAGTTTTAATCGCGATTAGAGGTAATTAGTGTAGTTTAAGGTAAAAATAATGCTTTAATAATATGAAATGAACTTGACACATGTCCTAAACTCATTGTATGTGTCATGGACGACCAAGAAAAGACATGGGTCAACTTGGGGACCCCATGAAGCCACTTTGGTTGGAAAATGACATAAATAACTTTTTATTTAATGTTAAAGTAAAAATGACACACACATGAGATGTTTTACTAAAACAATTTTTTCATGGGGTTATACAAGTCATATTTTTGACTATAAATATTCATTGGAAATATAAAAATATTTCCTAAATCATAGTATTTTTTTATAATTTTTAAACATTAAATAAATTAAATTATTAATGACATCACGATCATGCAGCGATGACCTCATTATTTAACGATTTAAATAAAATGGAAAGATAATGTAATATCTAATATCTACACATGTCCAAAACCTATTGGATGAGTGGATTTCGAAACCTTATCACCTAATCCTTGAATTATATCAATGTGGTACCCTTTAAATCCGAGACTCATTTTCAAATAAAGTAATATTTCTTTACTTTCCAAAAGTGCCCCTCCTCTCCTCTTATAAAAGGCCCCCACCTCTACCTCCTTACCCAAACTTCAAAAGCCTTTGGATCGGAAAAAACCTGCCCATTTTATCTCTCCACTTCCCTCTATTACTCCTTGAAGCCTCACTTTGGGCATAAGTCTTCCCAAGGAAGCCTTTGAGCTCAAACCAAAGGGAGTTACCCGATTTTAAGGTAATGTCTTCACTTGAGTCCTTTTGTTTTATTTTGCTTCTCCAACACCCTAAACTCGTTTTATTCATTTCTTTTGTAACAACTCCAGTATCATAAATATACTAGGATGTTTTTATAAGAAGGTTTCGAGCTACACTTTCACACAACTACATCTAATGGTTAAAGAACATACTGTTTCTGTGGATGATGAATTTCCGCCTCCAGAAACGATGATTGTTCAACATTATTCTAACACCTTCAAAGGTGGCCATTAAGATGACACTATATTTATATATTATATATAATATGTTTATGTTATCCTTAAGCTTCTGTATTTTACATTTTGGGCATACATTTATGGTTTCAATTATGGGTAAACGCGATATCTTCATTTTAGGAAGTGCAGACTACCGCCCCCTCAAAGTGATGTGATTTGTTAATGCCATATGTGGGACGTATAAAGGATGGATCTAATTTTATTATATATGATGTTATACTGGAATTATTATATACCTATATATCATTATTATTTCTTTTCATTAAATTATGAGATAGAAATGAAAGTAGCGTTCATGCGTACGTACGGCTTATCGTCTCCATGAACGGTGCATTTCATTTCTTATCCCCAAATGTAATGTACTATTAAAAGTACATGTATATAATGGATATATATAATTAATTATATATCTAAATGATAAATATAATTCTGGAATTAAAATATACATACCTCTCATTTAGTTTTAATTCCATTAATATGACAAAGAAATGAAAGTAGCGTTCATGCGTACGTACGGCTTACCGTCTCCATGAACGGTGCATTTAATTTCTTTCCCCTAAATGATTATGTGATATTATAAATACATGTATATGATGGATATATATGATATATATGATATCCAAATCAGGAATGTAATTTTGGATATAAAGAACCTTTGACCACACGAACAACATGTAATTGTAAGAAGTCCACTTTCGACTTAAGAACCAAATATCGACAAAACAATCATTATTAACTTAATGATTACATAATGTTTATAACATGGAAATAAGTGATATAAAAGGAATAATAAGATTGAAAAATGTTCTTAATCAAGTAGAAATTAACTCAAGTTTATTATTCAGGAGATTAAATAACGATCGAGTCAAGTCGGACCCGAGGTAAGGGATCATACTCCTCTCTTTCTTTTTAAGTACACTCTTTTATGTCATTCCTTCTAAGCTCATATTTCTTGTTATTGGGATGTTCTTTTATATTAATCTTACTTTAATTTTTATTTTCATATTATAAGAGACCCTATTCTCTCTCATCAATCCATTTTGGAAGTTTTGAGTGGCACCGTTAGGCTGCCGAATTTTTGTAAGAGATCTAACCTCTCTCTTTCTCTTTAAGTACTCTCCTTTATGTCACTTCTTTTAAGCTCCTCTTTGTTATGATGGGGGGTGTTCTTTTATATTCCTCTTTCTATAAAAATTATGTTAATATGATGAAGAACCCTATTTGATCTCATCAATCCATTTTTTGGATGTTTTAAGTGGCGTCGTTAGGCTGTCGAGTTTTCGTAAGGGATTTTTCATCTCACTTTTATTCCTGTGAGATTTATGCTACATTTGCCACAATTTCCTTTGAGTGGTGTATGTACTGACCATTATATTACTCATTGTGTAATATAATTTCTTTTATGAGTATTTACATCAATGTTGTATTGTCCTTCTTTCACGAGGTATATGTTTCGAAAGATACCCATGTCGGTAAGGGAACCTTTCACCCTCCTCTTTTTAAAAGACTTATTTTGTTGGGTCTTTTAATTTACATATTGTTATGTTGGGATATGTTCTCATATATCCTTATTGATGTAAATTTTATGTCCAAGTGATGAGATACCCTTTTCTTTTATCTCTCATAAACTAATTTTGATGTGACGCCGTTAGGCTGTCAAGGGAACTTCTTAACCCAATTTCTATTTCTTTGGGTTCAACATGTAGTTATTGAATATGTCATCCTTTGAATATATGTTAATGACCTTTTATTTTTTTACACTTAATATCCACTTATATTTGGTGTATTTATATTTGTCACACATAATTTTGAGATTGATTTATCCTTAATTTAAGGATACCTTCTTTATAAGGGATTTCATCACATTTGACATCCCTATTGAGACTTCATTGTTGTTATGCACCAATTTACTCTTATATGGTGTATATACTGTCCTTTGGAATATTATATCATGAATCCATTTATTCTCATGATATTATAAAGTTTTGATTAAATGTTATTCCTCAATTATTGTATTCAAGTGTCTCTAATTTTGGTAAAAACACTTTAACCAAAATATTGGTTTAAATGTTTTAATGATTTGTTCTTATTAATATACATATTTTCAAAATGGTTTTACGGATTTATTTATATGGATATTAATGGTTTAAAATGTTAAAATATTCAAGGTGGTATGGGACACTTTGATTCAAAAATATCTTTATTAAATGTTTTAAATGGTTTTGAAAATGGTTTTTTAATGGATTCATTATTTCAATATCCTAAAATGTTATATTGTGATTGAAATGTGGAAATGTTATGTTTCTTTATTCATGTTTTATGTGATAAGATTATTTTATGGTTCTTGGGCATTGTTATGAATACGGGTGGTTTCGTGATAAACTAAGGGCGGGTGAGCCCGATATAGCTCTCCAATGCATTGGGTAACGCGAAGGAGTGAAACGTTAAGGTTTCTCCGAAGAGATTTAGGGAATATACTGTGATGGGTATTCCAAACGTAACCAAGAGGGTTACTCCCTACGTAAGAAAGTTATGAATGCCTCAAGTAACCTTTTATGTCTTATGATTTCTACGATTTATTCATGATTTGATGAGGTATGTTAAAGTGGCTATGTTTTATGGGTAAAGTATGATTTTATTCTTATATATATATGAACTCATGTTTCCTTTCCATATTTTTATAACCCTTACTGAGCTTTTTATGCTCATCCCAAGTTTTTGAAATGTTTTTCACAGGTGAAGGGAAAGGTACATGATGTGATGATAGTGTCAAGTATGTGTCAAGAAAGAATCCATGTTTTATTTTTAAGTATGTTTTCATTGATGGGAAGAATGAATACTGTCTTTTATGTAACCACTTTGTCTAAATGTGGAATGTAATGCAAGTTTCATGATCTAATTCTCTAAAACTCTAAACCTAAAAAGATCCTCAATGTGTAATCTTGTAATAACTCAAGATTAAGTAAGGTTTAAGTCCGGGGCCTTATACTTACTCATCCTATCTTTCTCATGTTGTGTCTGGGGAAACATTTTCTTGGAAATATGCATACCACGTGACACAAGAACCAGTCCCATATTGGATTGTTCCATACTAAATCTCTTTAGTATCTCTTCAATGTATGTACTTTGACTTAGTCCAAGTGGCCTCTTGGATCTATCACGAATGATCTTGATCCCTAGAATGTAGGCTGCTTCGCCTAAATCCTTCATGGAGAAGCACTTGTTCAACCAGTCCTTGAATGACTGTAATACGAGTATGTTATTTCAAATAAGGAATTTGTTTTCCACATACACTATTAGGATAATGAAAAAATTACCATTAAACCCCTTGTAAACACATGGATCACATCATTCTTAATAAAACCAAATTATTTTATGGCTTCATCAAATCAAATGTTCCATGACCTAGATGTTTTATTTAATCCATAAATGGATCTATGCAACATGAGTACCCTTTTAGCATCACCTGGTTTAACAAAAACTTCTGGTTGTGTTATATATACATCATTCTAAAAGTTCCTATTAAGGAATGCAGTTTTGATATCTATCTTCTAAATCTCATAGTCATGGAATGTTTCTAGGGAAAGTATGATTCTTATGGATTTAAACATGGAAACTAGAGAAAAGGATTCATAATAGTCAATTCATTGATGCTGTTTAAAACCTTTAAATTCTAGCCTTTCTTTATAGGTACTAACTTGACCTTCCATGTCTAGTTTCTTCTTGAATACCCATTTACACCGAACATGATTTACATCAACTAGTGTATCGACCAGAACCCAGACTTGGTTATGATACATGGAATCCATCTCAGAATTCATAGCTTCTAGTCATCTTTTAGCTTCTGATCTTTCAACTGATTCCTTGTATGAGATAGGTTCATCATTGTCCAAAAATAATGAGTCACCATCCTCGGTGATAAGGAAACCATATGTCAATGGTTCCCTTACCACTCTTATACTCCTATACAGTATATGTGTTTCAGGAACTACCTCTTCCATGGGGACTTGTAGAACTTGTTCCTATACCAACTCCCATATATCTTGAGCATAAACTTCATCTAAGTTAATCTTTCTCCCAAAATCCTTTTTTAGGATGATGGCATGACTTTAAACATTCAAATTCTTGTCCAAGGGGTTGTATAGAAAGTACCTCTTTGTTTCCTTGGGATACCCTATAAAGATACACTTTGTACATTGAGGTTCTATTTTGTTTCCTGAGAAATACTTATCAAATGAATCACATCCCCATGAACATGTATACGAAAAAGTGGGTTTCTTTCCACTCTATAGCTCAAAGGGAATCCCATTTTCAACTTTAGTTGGTACTTAGTTTAACGTGTATGTCGCAGTTTGTAATGCATATACCCAAAATGATAATAGAATATCTGCATGACTCATCATCGACCTTACCATGTACAACAAGGTACAATTTTGACTTTCACTAACACCATTCCACTATGGTGTATAAGGAAGAGTGAGTTGAGATAGAATCCCAAACTCCCATAAAAGGTCAGTGAACTCATGGTTAAGATATTCTATGCTTCGATCTGATCAAAGATTCTTTACCTTCTTACCAAGCTGATTCTCAACTTAATTCCTGAAATCCTTGAAATTATCAAAGGACTTAGACTTATATCTCATTAAGTATACATATCCATATCTACTCAAGTCATCAATAAACGTGATGAAGTAAGAATATAGACCTTTAGATTTTACTAGAAATGGTCCACACACATCCGTGTGTACCAATCCTATAAGATTTGTGGCCCTTTCACCCTCCACCAAATAGTGGTTTGGTTATTTTCCCTTGTTGACAAGCGTGAGATCTATCAAGTGGTTTTAGTTTAGATGAGTCTAAATAACAATCTTGATAGAGCATTGTCAGGTGCTTCAAGTTTACATGACCAAGGCAGTGATGCCACAATTGGGTTTTGTATGAGTCATGTGAAATTGGTTTATTATTAATTTCCAACACTTGGATATCATAATTTAATTCATATAGAACATTATTTAAATGTTTCATACCATAAAATATGTTGTAATTCTAAAAGTAACAACATTTATTTCTGAACTTTAAAATAAATACATCTATATCTAAACTCAATACAAAAATTATGTTCTCAGTAACACTAGGTACATAATAACAGCCATGTAAAATCAAAATCATTACAATCAACAATGTGAGGTGGTATTCACCAATGGTAAGAGTAGCCAACCTCACACAATTGGAAGCTCACAGATCCTCCTCTCCTCAGGAAATTTTCCGGAATCTATGTGGTTCTTGTATTTGAATATATATGTGAGCCCTATAAATTGTATCAAATACAAAAATTGTAGAAATGGAAAGATTTCACATGATCATGAACACAACTTTGGCTTCCCCTTTCCTCTTGGTGCAGTTCCTATTTTAGTTGTATGACTTTCCTCATGCAAAGAATACTGCCTCCTTTTCCATTCCCTACCTCTAGATCTTCTTATTCTTGGCTAGACAGTGCTCGAAAGCTTTTGATTGTTTATAAATTTTAGTCTCATTTTCCTTTTCATTCCTCTCCCTATTAACCACAAGTATAGTAGGTTTTTTTTATTCCCTATGTACTTATCCACTTGGAGAATCATCGTAAGAATCTCTGATAGACTCTTCTCATTATTTATCATATTTTAATTCACAATAAAACTCGAGAAGGTCTTGGGAAGTGATAATAGTATGAGATATGTACAAAACTCATTTGGTAATTTAATCCCTAATATCTCCAAATTCTCAATGTAGCCAATAAGATTGAATAAATGTGGTCCAACTAGTGTAGAATCTCTATGCTTAATAGTGAAAAAATAATTGGAGATATCATACATCTTTTATCTTACCTTCTATTGATAGAGATCCTGAAGGTGATACATCATGCTATAAGAATCCATTTCCTCCTGTTTCTTCAAGAGATCAGTGGTCATGGATGATAGAATGAGGCACTAAACATACATAGCATTATTCAAATATTTTTCATACATAGAGAGTTCATCATCACTCGCCTCATTTTAAGGAACAACTAGTAAAGTATCTTCTAGAACATAAAGTTTCCTCTCACTGTGAAGGATAACCCGAAGGTGATTTTTATACTAATAGAAATTAGTTCTAGTGAGAAGGTTTTCCTTCTCGAGTATAGATCACAATGATATACTTACTATCATTTTTGAAGATGTTTCTACAAATTAAGATGAACGTATTTTCAATACATTATCTTTATAAATATAGACAAATAAATAAATTAATTTGTATCAGTCTCCCACCATTTTGTCGAAACCCAATAGTCCTCACCATTGGATTTAGAATATCCTATTTCATAGACATTCTAGTAGTAAGGATCCATATTTAACTTTGCATTACCCCAACTAGGGTTGGGCAAGGAACTTGAATGGTTTTAGGTAGGCATTCCAAATGATAACTTCATTAAGTCATAGCTCTTTGATCCGTTGAGTGGACTCCCCAATCATAAAATCCTTAATTTTGGATTTCCTTGACTTTTTGCCTCTCAGTTACACCAAGTCCTTATAGGGTAGTGAAACCTTGTTGTAAACTATGTTATGTCAACCCAAAACCCAATATCAGAATATCCTGATAATTTAAATCACCCCAACTAGGGTTGGTCAAGCACTTTGAACTATGGTTTGATTCTAACCGAAGTAATGGAAGGCTATACCAACTTAATATTTAATTGTGGGATTTTATAACTTATACATTATTATGTTTTCACAGGCTTTCCAATATTAAGTGGGATATACTTAAGTTATTAACCATGTGAAAATAATATTTACGCATAATCCAATTTATTTTAGTTCCATCTTGTATGCTTGTTAATTCTTTAATTATGTGATCGCATCAAAAATCCATAATGAATAACCATACAAATGATTGAAATAAAATAAAGGGTTTGATCATGATCTTTACTATTTGTTAGTTCATCTAGCTATTGATAAACAAAACCTGACCTAGAGAAGATACACCTTGAACCATTTAAGGTTCGTGTTTACTACTTTCCACCTGTCCACATTTTTATATCCTTGGTTTGGTTTCTCCTTAGATTCTAACTTGAAACACATCCACTATCTTGGGAGCTCAATCCATTACATATGCTTTTAACTCACGTGAAGGTGAGGGGTAAAAGGGTGTTTACATAAAATAAACCATGGGAACACTATATATAAATGAGGAGAAGGCATGTAGGCCAACAAATTTAATTAAGTAAATAAATTAAAAGGGAACCTATGACATATTAAGGTATGGTCTAGATCATGATCATCCACATACATGCAACAAATTACACATTTAATAAAACTAGTATTCAATTATTTAATCATTCTTATTAAGATAAATTATACTTGAATTGATTAATCATTGTATTTAATTAATCAATCATTTTTATCTTAATCCTTTTATGATTTTTTTGAGACAATCATCTATAACCTTGTACATAACTTATACCTTGAATGAAACCCAGTGAATACCCATCCAAAACTACCCAACATGTATTTATACTTTTATACACTTTATTATTTGTGATATGTAGCATGCACATTGAATTATAATTGTAACAAAACTCATACATGATGTAAATATCTTTAAATATTATGCAGATGTTAATTAATATATATATATATATATATCAAACACCTATTACATGTAGTGTCCCAACTTTACTCCCAAATGAAGAAACATGTCTCAAGGTTTTACATGATATAATAATAAAATTTTAAATATGCGTAATCTGGAAATACTACATGACGTGTAGATCAGAATACACGATGTGTACTCTCCTCACCGTCCATCCGAAGTACACGCATGGGGAAACAGTGTGCGAGGTGTACTTTGGAAACCTTTGGAGTACACAATGTGTCCAGTGGGCCACACACTCTGTAGACTCTGTGTTACACGGTCACTATATGGGAAAGCCATGTGTGGGATACATGACTTGACCCTGACCTGATGGGACTACATGCCATGTCTAGTGGGCCGTATGGTGTGTAGTCTAGCTGACCATCACCGATCTATCCTGGTAAACAAGCGATGTAATAATTAACTACACCACGTGCCATTAATACACATGACTTGAGTAATTTTTGAATTAATCTAAGAATGTTGAACACAACTACACAATGTGTAATACAGATTACATGGTGTGTGTGGCAGATTACACAATGTGTAATTCCAAATACATGGTGTATACTGTCGAATTACCTAGATAGAATTATCTATACCTTTTTATGGGATCCTCAATGTAATTTTAATAAAAAAAATTATTCATTTATATTAGATTTGTGAGAAATTAAAGAGGAATAATAGATCAAAAAATAAGGTTCAATAATTATTAAACATGAATTGAAAAACTAAAGTACTAAAGAGTAAATCTTCAACAAATTATTTAAATAATTATAAATGAAAATATGAATGGTCTAATACCACTTATAGGTTCTGAGTACAATGGAAGTGTAGTATTTGCGTGTACCCAACATTGAAAATTTCCATGATCGTTGATTAATATGGGATCAATACGATGATAAATGACAGTATCCATATAATTGAATCAAAGATAAAAGAAAAAGGAGAGAACCCAGAACAAAGAAAAGAATATCAACATATTTTGTTTATAATTAATTTAATAAAATTAAATAATTACCTCAAAGGTGATGATTTCTTTGTTGATACATTCGACCATGGGTCTGAGGTTCAGATTCATTGTGACATAGAATAATAGGATAAGAATCCTCTAGAGGTGATCCACACGTGCTACACATATCTATGGATGTCGCAGAAGGAGTCTCCTAGTGCTAGAACAGAAGATCCTTGCACTTGCGATGTCCGCCTTTGATCGCCTTGAGAATCGATTCCAAAGGGTTCTCCTAGATCCGGTGGAGGTGTATCTACCTCTTTCTTGAGATTGTTCTTGGGGAGGTAAGAGTTCTCTAGGATCGAGATATTTTTTCCAAGGATTTTGTACACACAACAAATGGTTAGCCGGGGGAATGACCCCTTATCTAATTTAGAGAATAATAACATAATAGGAAATTTATTCACCAGGTAATAATAAATAATTAGCACACATGTCATTATATAATTTATTATTCCATGTGAACTGCCATGTCAAATAATAGCAATGCAATTATTTCCATGACATGTGCTTAACTTTTATTTTATATTTAAATATTATTTAACCAAATAATATTTAATATTATTTATCAGTAGAACCATAACATGGTCTTCCAATCCTTCTCAACATTTACTGAGCCTTTAATAATGACTATTTATTTATAAAATAAATATAACTACATTATTCACCGATAAATAAATATTTAAACCATAATATATTCTCTCGAATAACTAGGGACGAAATAAATGTGATCAGACATACTTGAATAATTATTAAACCACAATTAGGAATAATATTTATTAATCTTGTTAAATAATAAATTATTTAACTGAGATACTGGATACACTTAGTATGTGACCCTCTTGGCCTATTTCTTGTTAGAATTAGATGGGTTTTCCTAAAGTCCAAGATTACTATCTTATAATGGGTCAAGGCACCCAAGAGAAACAATTTGATGCCGCAATGACATGTCACATCATACAAATGATTATTGTGTAATATAATCCCTTTGTCCCGATATCTCCAATCAAGTGGGTTTCATGCAAGTGCCATCAACCCATATGTTCGATTTGACTTTCTTTAACTTCCAAGAATTGAACATTCCTAGATAATACAATGGACATGGATTTAGTTAGGATATATCATTTCTATCAAAGGGCATGAGATATCTACTTGCATAGAAGTGAAAAATCGTTTCTCGCGTTATTCATTAATGTAGTATTACTCATGATGCACCCAATATATCCTACCTTGACACAAACATCTATCGTCAAAGTTTTTTTCAATACACCTAAGTGAGTGATTCATAATACCCATTAATAATAATCTTAAAGTCTAAGGACCAATACAAACATCCACAAATAGGAACATATAATGACACTTATGAATGTGGATTTCCTACTGGCATGTCTTGTTCTCATAACACCCACTTAGATATTACCAAGGAAACACACCATGAGAAGGTGCGTCAAAGTCATGAGTTCCCACCCTTGATAACCTGTATCATTTGTGTCCCTTCAAATGATATCATCTGACCATATAACATATATTCAATAATAGCATCATGGAATTTTTGGGTTCTCATCATAGTAGGGATCTTCTATGACCTTTTAGTGTGATATATATTCTTATGAAATTATTATATACTATGTCATATAGAAGAAAAATCATGATTTTAGAAAGAGTTTATTAATATTCATCCAATAAATACAGGTTTATTATAAAGAACAAATAAGTTGGTTTCTAAGGAACCAACTCCAACAGGCATCACATAAAAATTTATAAAATGGGTTGATGAGAGAAAAGTGGTCTATCATAATTTGGAAATAAAATGGCTAGTAATATGGACATGTAAATACATTTCCCAACATTTGGTATTGGAAATAGAAGGCATAAGTCAATAAGGAAACATGAATATAGAAGAGAAGATGAGGATACATTACTAAAATTTGGCATGGTAATAGGTGTAAATAAAGGTTCATGAGAGGGGTTAATGAGAGATAAAGGGGTATATAATTATTTAGAAAACAAATGGAATGTAAAGGTGTTTTAGGAAATCAGAACCAAACAACCAAAAATTGAAACTAAGAATCATAACAAAAAAGGGGATCTTCAATGGAAATGAGAAGAGAGAAATATCTCACTTTATTGTGTGACTCCAAAAGATTTGGTGTAACTTATGGAGATTTTGGGGGTTCCATGTGAGGAATATAGAAAGGGTAGGTCATTTTAATGAATTCTCTAAACTTTTTGAGTGAAGATAAGTTGGATCTTGTGTGGGTGTATCTAGGAAAAGAGTGGGGATTTCTTTAATATTTCTCAAAATTATGTTTTGGACACTATATAATAAAATAACCGAATCCAAAAACCTTCAAATGGGTTTTCCCATGTCTTCTACGAAATGGTATTGGTTTTAATTATTTTGTAAGTCCATGGATCAAAAACAATAACATATTTCACTTTCTTATGTATAGTTGAGTCATACTATTAATGAAATGATTTTATAGCCTTAAAATACCAGAAAATCCGTCAGAGGATAACCTTCTCACCATTTATTAAATAAAAGAAAAGGGCAGGAAACAAGTACCACAACTGAAAGAGAAGATTACATATAAAAAAACCATACTCTCCATCACATCCATGCTGATAATTCTCCTCCGCAGTAGCCGTTTCCCATTCCAAACTATCATAATGTTTGAGAACGTTCGCATAATTCCTTCGCAGGTTCATCCATTGCAAGTAAAGAAGCTCTGTGTTCCCAATCGATGACATGGTAGGCATTGGCTTAGGCAAGTTGGAGTAGTCTTTCTTCTGCCTGCGTCGTGATTGAGTATTCATGCTCCCCTGATTCCTGATCATCTTCGGCCCCCTGCCCTGAACAATCTCACTAAAAGAGGGATTGATTAAGCATCTATCATTTTCCTTTCCACTATCTGAGTAGTCCCCCCACTTTCTAGAAATTTGGACCTCATAGGATCTATCTTCCCCTCCTCGGCCTTCATGATATTAACAATTAGGGTCATTCAGAGCCAGACACCTAGGCTGTTCCAACAATTCAGGACTGTCCAGAGTCCCCTACCGCAAATAATCCTTCCCAAATCCATCATCTGGAGAAGATATCCCCAACTGTACACTACCACCTTCATCCATTTGCACAACCTCCTTTGCATTCACCTGTTCCACTCCTTGGAATCGGGTTTCAGCCTCAATTGTATCCATCATTGCAGCATCACACACCTCCTGTCGTTGAGACCTCTCAGCACCTTCCAACATCTCCACAGGACAGTTTTCATAGCTTGCAGTGAGAGCCTCAATCACAAGCTCCAGATCCTTGCAGTCGCCTACATCCTTCCTACCAACATCCTCTGACAGATGAAACTCGGATTGAGAGGGCTTGAGCACACTAACACCCGAAGTTCCCCCCATGTCACCACTCCCATGACCATCAGTAAACTACTTCTTCTCAACCCCTAAAACCAGATCATTCCTCAGGAGATTAAACAGAAAAGAAGCCAGTGGATTAGGGAGTGAGGCCCCCTCACTCAGTGCACTCAAATTCACCTTGCCAGACATGGGGTCCGCTGTAGGTCCCTGGCCAAGAGACCTACCATAATTCACCATCAGACCATACATCTTCTCAGCCACTGCCTCACCTTTACATTTAGAAGCAAGGTTCCCCATACGATGGAAATTGGAGTAGTAGTCAACCCACGTCTCAAAAATGACCTTCTTCCATCGGAATTTCTCACCCACGGTGATCCATTTCCACTCCACTGTAGGCTTCACAACATCCACCTCCACACAGATGCGGGGATTAACCGTATGATTTACCATGGAGGTTCAGACATCGAAATAGTGTTATCATCCCACAAAGTTTCCAATCATGCGAATAATCGCAGGGTTTTGAAATGGAAGAGGAAGGTGTGGAAGGCTCACCCATGCCGCGATTGTGGAAGGGTCACGATTCATACATAAATCAAAATACCATTGAAGGAGGGAAAACTTACAACCATTTTAATGAAGATGGGAACTAGACCAAGCTCGAATAAAATCCTATTCTGAAGCAAGGCAAACCATAAAGTGATGCTTATCAAGGAGATCGACGACCGCACGGTCTTGTAAGTCCCATTTGCTAAAGACAAAACAGCCGAAATCATCAACCGAGGGCCTCCTGTGACTGAAACGAGCCACCAATGTTAAATCGAGATGGTGCGATGCTTCAAAGAACTCTGGAATCAAGATCGGCAACTGAGGATCACCAAGATGAAGATCAGGGGCCTTCGGGCTAAGCGAGATCGCCGGAAAATCTGGAAGAAAATTAGGGTTTGAAAACGGGATAAACGGATTTCGCAAAATTGGAGGCGGCGTGAGAAAATAATCCACCCCTTCCTCCTCCAGGAAGTGGTGGGGGCGGGGAATCATCCTCCTTCATCATCTAGGGCTTCATCGCGAGACCAGGACCGGGGCAACACTTCTTTATATAGCCTTAAAATATATTAATGGATTTGGAGGATTCAAAACGTATTTATAAAATTAATCAAATAAACATAGAATCTAATTATTTTAAATGTAAAACATATATTTAGTCCAAGATACCCTTTATAGTATTTATTACATAACTTTTGGGTCATCATGATGACATAATACTCACTGTATATTTATACAGTATTTAATTTTTTCCAGAAAATTCGATTATCCCAAAAATTTTTGAAATATTAACCATTGGATAATTTCAAGGTTATGATTCAAAAATTAATATTATTTTTATAAAAATCATTTTTTAAATATGGTAATTTTCACTTTTAAAATAATAACTGACAATTATTCAAAATACTGGTTTTTTTGACAATAATAGTTTTTGAACCCTTATAAAAATTACATTCGAGTTCATAAAATGATTGTTAGTTATTATTATCAGTTATTATCTTAAATAATTTTCAGTTATTATTTTAAAAGTAAAAATTAATATATTTATAAAATGGTTTTTATAAAATGAAAAATCAATAACGATAAAAATCCCATAATAAAAATTATTATTTAATAATAATATTAAATTAATTTTCAGAAAATTGTCAATTGTCATTTATATTTATCTAAAATTAATTTATAATAATATATTATTAAATTACTATTTATTTCAAATATCCATTAATTCAACAAAATAAATTCCACAATTTATTTTTAATGTTATCAAGAAATACTATTTATGTTTTATTATATTGAAATAAACATTAATAAAGTAACAATAACACGATAAAAAATGTTAATTATTCTATAAAAAATAATGTATATACTATTTTTTCTAGGGTATTGATACATAATTCATTAATACATCAGAAAATTCCCTAAGAGTAAGGTGCGCGATGGTGAAAAGTTCATGGGGTGGTTCAGCATACATGGTTTGGGTTGTGATCTCGATGATGTTTAACTTCTCCCGTAAATGATTTCTCTCATGATTAAATTATTTGAACCCAACTTGGTATTATTTAAGGGAAAATACTAGAGATGATATCTACCTTGGAATCTCTAATAAATGGGTGTCATATAGTATAATCCTACTGGTTTAGACCATCACTTTTGTTTTGTCAATTGGATTTGTTCAAACCCTATAGTTATACTAATCATTTGATCACTATTAAATGAATAATTTATCAATGATAAATATTCTTATTGGTCATTTAAATATGATAGGATATGATAAACACAAATAAGTGCATGTTTTTTCTATAACCATATTACATAATAATACATTTAGTGAAATCACAAGGGGAATTTTATTTATAAAAGTTCAGGTCGTTGCAATATTCCCCCCTGTAAGAAAACTTACCCTAAAAATATTCATTTTCCACACTAAAAAAGATGAGGGTAACTCTATTTCATCACTTCGTCCAGTTCCCACATCGCTTATTCAGAAATATTGTTTCTCCACAACACTTCGACCATGTGCATTGTCTTATTTCATAGAAGTTCGTCTTTACGACCTAATATCTTCACTAGATGCTCTTCATAGGAAAGATCAATCATCAATGGTACAACCTCTGGATTGAGTACATGTGAGGGGTTTAGTATGTACTTCATCAATAGGGATACATGGAATACATCATGTACTTGAGAAACATTATGTGGGAGTGCTAGTTGATAGGCCACTACCCTGATGTAATCATGGATCTCAAAGGGGCCAATGTAACTTGAAATAAGATTTCACTTATTCCAAAATCTCATCACTTCCTTCCATGGAGATATGGAGAGTAATACCCTCTCTCCTACATCAAAATCTATGTCTCATTAAAGACTATTAGCATATCTATTTTTTCAAATCTAAGTATATATGATGTGATTAGAAATGCTCTTAACTTTTTTCACAATTTCCTCATCCATTTCAGGGATTAGAAGGTTTTGTTCCACAACTTCATCCCAACATTCAGGTGTTCTACACCACTCTACATAAAGGTATTTATAGTCTCTATTTGGATTCTTGAGTAGAAATAGTTATTGTATGGTAACTCAACTAGAGGAAGATGACGATCCCATCCTCATTTTCATTTATTTGAGCATGATATCAAACATTTACTCAAGTGTCTGGATAGTCCACTCATATTGGCCATCAGTTTGGGGGTGATAAACTATTATTAATTTCATCTTAGTGTTTAGAGAATGTTGGGGACTCTTCTAGAATATAGAGGTTAATTTGGATATTGATCAGATACAATCGATATTGGTTTTCTATGAATCCTTACCACTTCCCCAATCTATATCCTTGAAGGTTGATTGAGTGAGAAATACTCTACAATCTTAATGAAGTGTGCAGTCTTTGTAAGATGATCCACCACAACCCATATAGAATTATTCTCTCTTGACAACTTCAGAATACCGGTGACACATTCCATGGCGATGTTTTATGATTTCCATGTAGGTATGGGTAATTTTTGTATCATCCCCTTGTATTTTTATCTTTCCACATTCACATTATGACATAAAATATAACATGATGTATAATCCATTATCTTCTTCTTCATAATGTCCCACAAATACTAATCTCAGATATCTTGATACATCTTTGAGCTTCTTGTGTGAATAGAGAAGGTAAAACTATGTGCACCATCCAAAAAATCTTTATTTAAATCTGGGTTTTATCATACTCATATCAATGACCCAAATATTACAACTCCTTCATTTACATTTAACTCTAAGTATTTCCCCATTATTATAGCTTTAACTTTCTTCTGAATTCCCAGATCATTTCTATGATCATCCTTTAACAACTCTAGAAGTGATGGTTGAGAAATCATTTGAGAAAGGATTGATGATGTTACATCATTTATGATTCACATTTCTATCCTTTTCAAATCTGTGAAGATTGGATCCCTATTAATTCTCATCAATGAGATATTTTTTTGGTCCTTTTTACTTAGAGCATCTACTACTTTAATCACTTTCCCAGGATGGTAGTTAATTAAGAAGTCATAGTCCTTGATCATCTCTAACCATCTTCATTGTATCATATTCACCTGTTTCTTTATGTATATATAATTGAGGATTTTTTTATCAGTATATATTTTATATTTCTCCCCAATAAGACAATTTTTCCATATTTTCAAAAAAAATATAACTTCAGAAAACTCTATATCTTTATTTCGGTAGTTCTGTTCATGAACTATCAACTTCCTTGAAGCATTGTCTTTGACATGGTTATTTTGAATTAACACACTACCTAATCCCTTCTTCTAAGTATTTCTGAAAACCATTAAAATTTATTCACTTTTGGGTAGTGTGAGAACAAGTGTAGTGATAAACCTCATTTTAAGCTCATTGAGACTCTTTTCATATTCATATTTCAAAGAAATCTTGACTCCCTTCCATGTTATCTTGGTTAGATGGTTTGATAATCAAGAAAAATTTAACACAAATTGATTACAATACCCAACGATTCCATGGAAACTATAGATGTCTATCACAGATGTTGGCCCCAACCATCCTTCAATTACTTTGTTCTCTTAAGGTTCAAAAAATATCTCATTGCTTGTAATGACATGTCCAAACAATGATAGTTCCTTCAACCAGAACTCACATTTGTAGTACTTTTCATAAAGCTTCTCCTTTAAAATGGGTTTTAGCATAGTGATCAGATTCTCTTCATTATCCTCCATTATTTTAGAGAATATTAGAATATTATATATAAATACTACTAAATTTTTTAAAGTAATATCTAAATACTCTATTAATCAAGTCCAAGATAATTTTTGGAGAACTCATAGTGCACTTACCCTGTACAAAAATCATTCTTGGGGATATCCATATTATTCACCCTCACTTGGTAATATCCTTACTTTAAATACACCTTGGAGAAGTATTATGCTCCACATAGCTGAACAACTAGTCATCAATCTTCGGAAGATGATATTTTTTCTTTATCATGATCTTGTTGAGATCACGATAAAAAATGCAATGCCACATTGACCCATCATTCTTCTTGATGAAGAGGACTAGTGTACCCCATGGTAAAAAATTTGGGCATATGAACCCTTTATCATGATTCTCTTTTAGTTGTTTCTTCATATCCTCAAGTTCCACAACATCCATTTTATATAGACTCTTGGATAATAGTAGCACCCTGGGTATAAGATCGATTGAAAATTAAACCTCTCAGATAAGTGGAAGACCATAAAATTCCTCAGGAAACACATCTACTTATTCCCTCCCAATTGGAATTTAGTCAAGGATGATTCATTGCTTATATTCAATCATTTCAGTTCTATACGCATGCTCATAAGTAAATAATATCCATTCCAATGTTGTTGGTGCTAAAGAAGATTCATCCTTCTATTTTCACTTGTATAGAATTGAGGGTCAATTCACAATACTCAGAGTGATTTCCCTGTCAAAGTAATTTATGTTGGATCTATTTAGGGAAATCCAATACATACCCATAATATCATAAAAATTACCCCATGGGAGTATGAAAAGTTTCACTACAAAGTTTGGCCCACAAATAGTAACAAGGGAGGAGTTATATACTTGGGATGTAATAATTGAACCATTTTCCATTTTCACCAATAACTATACTTCCATGATTCATGGTGGTGTTTTAATAATACTACTAAACATTCATAATATTATGGAATTCATAGAACAAGAATAAAAAAGTATGTTTTTTTTGAATTAATAATGGCATATCTATCACCGATTCATTGTTAGGATTTATCTTAGTGGTTGTGATGGAAAAAGATCACCCTTTATTCATTGGAAATTATTGGTTGTATCCTAAAAACATTTTCTTAGTGAATTGGTTTGAAAATATTCATGTTTCATTTCAGTTGAAGCAATGAACAATGTGTTGAGGGTTGACCGGATAATTCATTTACTCCATATCATTAGAGGATCTCTCATGTCAGAAATAATTAGCTAGGTGTCCTTCATTGACACACCTAAATCATTTCCCCATCCCTTAGGAAATTTTTGGGGTGCTCTTCTCTACACCTTTTACAAGTGGGATGTTCAATTTTTTTTGGAACCATTATATTTATCTATAGAATCACTGGAATTAAACTTCAGTTTTAACCTCTTATCTCAGCGATACCATTGAGATCCTCTGATCTCCATTTCAACTTTGAGGGAACATCATAAAATTTACTCATAGCTATCAAAGTCATAGATTGTTAGGGATTATCATAGGCTTGGTTTTATCCCACCAAAGGAGTATTCAACCTTGAATTTGAGGGTAATTAAAAAGAAGGAGGTCTATTGTGCATGTCTTTGGAAAGTTTTTCACTTTCCGGTGACAATGCATCATACATGAATGACTTTTTATTTTCATGTGCCTCAAGATAAGTGTTCTTCCTCATCACTATATTTTTGGATGTAGAATTATATTGAAAATGTGAATCACTACTGCAGAGGGTACTTTCACAGTGAACACCATCATGGGGAGGACCATTATAGTGGATTACTGTAAGGGATATATCCTCTTTCTCCATGGTGTTCTGGGCACACAGATGGTTGTCATGGATTTAATCAAGAGATTGGTTCTAAAAATTTTCTGAATTATCTTGAATAAAGACTTAATGAGGAATCTTCTGATGAGAACCTTCAGAATTAAAAATAGTGATCCTGTAATTTGGTAACGAGAGGGTAGGATCTTAAGATGAAACATATAAATGTCAGAGGGATTCAAGAACTATAGCATTAAGAGAAGCCAAATCATAGATCATTTCTTTATTCTTCAACTGTGTTTTATGGTACATTTTCTTATATTTATTCTTAATATCATTTTGGGATACTTCCTGGGAGAAGTGGTTATCATGAAAAGTTGTATGTGCCTTCTTGGGAGTGTCCATTAGAGTAGGCCAATTATCTCCAATTGGAAAAATTGTATTTTCCTGATCCGATTTTCTGTATGATATAAGGGAGTATGCCACATAAACCTCCTGAACTAGATAAATGACATGTGTCTACTCTAGGATGGCATTATGATGAGTCATTATAGGTATGGGTAATGAATAATGTATCCATCCCTCTGGTATTGCTGAAGTTGTTGTTATGATATTCTGGTAAGATTCTAGGATATGGGTAGAAATTTGTGTATGCCCTTTCACCATTGGTAAAATGTGTTTGGTGACTTCAGTGGCCAAAATGGGAATATAATTTTTTTTCATATCTGGATTAGGTGTATGTACTTTCTTATTTTCTCCCTTTCCTATTAGTGGATACTGACAATACTCATGTGTGGGGGCAGAGAGTTCAGTCTGCCCTAGGTTTGTCGTCGAATATTTTCAACTAACTTCTCTGGGTGTTGCAAAAAAAGACTTTTGGTAGGTTTGATGGATACTGGTAGGTGTATGTACCTACTAGTTGTTTTCTGCCAAGCATGGTTGGTGTACTTCTTTATGTTCTTCCAAATGAGATTGTTGGCAGGTTTGTTGAGTTCAGACATGTGTATTTTCCTACATTCAAATTTCCAACATATTTGGTCGGTGAGCTGATTTGAATTCATCCAGATGATTCTTCTCACTAGATAAAATATTGTAAGTAGGTGTATGTGCCTACTCATTAAACTCCACCAGATTCGGATGGTGGTATTGGTTGGGTGCCTCTAGATGATTCTACTGGTTGACAGAATTAAGGTGGAAGAGTGTATGTGCCCAGCCGTTGTTTGGCACCAAACAGGGTTGGTGGACTTATTTGGAGGTGGAAAGGTAGAAACTGGCTCCCTGTTAGCCGGTTGTTGTCTCAGATAGTTCATCTTGTGAGACCTATTCTGAGGGACCTGAGCCAAACACCTGAAGATAACACCCTCACACTGTCGAGGGTTTTCTATCATGTGACATTGACGATGGTAAATTTTGGAAGGATTCTTCAGAAAGGAACCCTATGTATTTGGGACAAGGCCATGGGTGGCCTCTTGGTCGACCTCATTAGAATAAGATATGGATTTTTTATTGTGTTATAAGGATAAACACCCAAAATAGTTAAATATGGTGGTTGGAACCATCTGCTTCTGGAACATAGGTCATCGTTGACAGGATGACCAGGGGTTATTCTTGATTTGGAGGGCCTATCAGGCAGCCTCCAAGGTTGAAATGTTACTGTTTTTATGGTACTCTCAAACCAATGCGTTAGATACCTAGTATTGAAAATGTTTATCTCGTTATAGAATCCTTCATGCAGACAAGGATCCAACTTGAGCAGTAGTCGAGGAATTCAAAGGTGTAAACTTGAAGGAATCCATTTGGAATAAATGGAGTTCTTAGAAGAAAGTGCTTGAATATATGAATAATACAAACAATGAACTCCATAAAATCAAATTGTTTTTGTATAAATGTATGCATGATTAATTTCCTTATCTAGAAATATTTTATCAATTGATAGGGTCCTAAAAATGGGTAACACTATCATCTTGGTTAAGGATTCACATCAGGTTCTCCATTTTTTTGTTTTCCTCAGAATGTGTGTTCTGGATAGGAATCACTATTTCCAAATGGTATCCAAACGATTTTTTAGGGAACTAAAAAAACCTAAAATTTCTATATCTAAAGGGACCTTATTTCCAAATGTAGGCATTCATTAGGTTTTATGGCCTATGATACTTAAGAACTCACTTGGGTTGAGAGGATGGGAGGTTAGGCTCATCAAATTCTTTTAGGGCTAATTATTTCCTACTCCAAGACTCTCTTTTAGATTTAATATATGTTCATGAATACTTCATTAATTCCCATGTATGATACGATTTATCCCAATATTTCCAATCAATTAATAGTATGTGTGGAATTCATAATCATCCTTATGTATTAGAGGTTCTTCATTTATGGAGATATCTTTGTGTATATCAGGTTATACATTAATGGTATCCTCTTATATAATACATAAATATTATTTGGTTATTATCATGATTATGATAGTTTTTGATCCACTAAGTGGGGCACTCTGAAGTTAATTTTCATCTAGGTAGATGAATGTAACTCTATAATTTATCATGTAAGAGGTCACAGTGACCATGAAAAAGGTCTAGGTGACCATTGAAGAGGTCGGGGAAACCGTGGAAGAGGTTGTGGTTATGATTCTTCCATATCTTCAATTTACATAGAGCATGAGTCCAATGTGAGGAAGGATTGAAGGTGAAGGGTGTATAGAGGAGCGATACTATAACCTTTTATGTGAACGAATAGGGGATTACCCAAGTATGGATGCCCTGAAATGGGTCTCGTAGTGGAAAGGGAGACTTCTCCTTTGTCCAAAATAAAAGTGAAGTTTGATCCTTACCCTCCATATTAGGACCGGAGGCTCTGGTTCCTAGAGATTTTAAGGGGAGGAAAAATTCCTTTCCCTGGAATCAAATATTGAAACTCCACAACATTTTCTATGGGGTAAGGGTCTAGATAACCATAGATATCCAAATATATGTACATCTTGAAGATCCTTACCCTCTGGTAAGACAAGTGTCCAAAACCTATGACCATAGATATCCAAATACAAATAGGAGACACGCTGATGTGCCTTTTTCAAAGGTCTAATAGATCAGGAGGTCTTGGTGGTGGTTTCAACATAATTTGTTTTAGGAAACGAAGCGAATGAAGAAGAGGCCCTTCCATGAGTGGCTTTAAAAGAGGATTCATGAAAGTATTAAGAAGGAGGAAGGGGTGAGGTGAACCAAGATGGGGCACTAAAGTAAGTGGCACATAAGTATGTGGCACACAAGTAGTCTTGGTATATTTGGTTTCACTTTAAGTGAAAACAAATCTAGATTAATAGAGTTGGGAGAAACCTATCTCAATCCTTCAAGAGTATTCCCAAGTATTCCCAGAAGTGAGGCACATGACTTCCCACATGGGAAGAGTGGTCATACAAGTTTTCTTAAATGAGGGGGGGGGGGGGGTTGGGAAAATGAGTTATAAATGTTTTGTTAATTTTTAACAGTTGGAGAACCTAAGTCTCACTATCCCACATAAATTCAATCTCTCTAGGTTCTATGAAACTACCATGGAGGTTTTGAAGGATTTTGGAGAAACACTAGAGATACCAAAGAAGCAATAAATCATCATAGAAATGATCCCATACAAATGAAGTCGACAATGGTCTATTTATAGAAAAATGTGGTACCCTAAGTGATGGTGAATTGGTGCGCAAGTTATGAGGTGGCGCGCAAGTGAGGGATTCATAAGTACTTTCATGCCTCCAGTGATCCGAGATACCTTGGGCGAACCAAATTTTGAGCCTTTACAAATCTTGATACTCTCCATCTATTTTATCCTCATTTTCCAAGTAATTTCCCTTTGTCACTTTTCATCTATGTGATCAAATAGTGTGTCAATAGGGACTTAGGAGAAATAGCTGCTCCATACCACAAGGGATACTCCCCCACACCCCTTTTCAGGTTTAGTGTTGGGCAGGTGCCTTCGCTACTGTCACTGACCCCCATTAAAAATGAAGTGTCACACCACCAAATTTTTGAGCCCAGATGAAGATTTTTTGTACAAGTGCATGGAACACATTTCATGATGTCTACAAAAACCCCTACTTATAATTATATTCATTTGGAATGAAAAGAATATAGTTCTAATGTAAAATTAAGGAACTTTGATGTATTCCAACATCATTTAGTGTCTTTTAGAGTTATGTAATGTTTGGAATGATGCTCTAATTTTTCCCTAAGACATGGGGCCCAACAAGTATTGTTCGACTATTTCTAGGGTCATATGGGAAACCCTATAGACTTTGTGTCTTTTTATGTCATCACCCTAATTTCTTCCTAAACCCAATATGGAGGGGAGTTAGCGAGTGAAAAGTGGATTTTTATTAGGCTTCCCTTTTTAGGTTTTCATCCAAACATGTTTTTAATTTTAACATTGTATCGCTATATATTTCCTAAACTGTACAATGTGTAGGTCTAGTGAGCTGATACTTGAGTTTTTCCTAGAGTGACCTTTACAGGTTTTCATCTTGGTGAGTACTATGTCTCTTTTTTTGTGGGAAGTTTAAATTTATGCATGTAGGACTACTAAATCTAGTGTTTTAGGTCAAGTATCTTTGACCATGAATTTTGAAATTAGAACCCAAACAAGGCTTGATGTATAGGAATGTCCTAATATATTTTTTTTAGATACTTATAAGGGTAATCTTGAGTCATGTTTTTTGTGGTCAAAAAATCTAAAATTTGAAATATAATAAAAGAATAGGTCTCTTATAAGAAACAAGTTACCACTATTTGAAAAACCCTTTATGGGAACTATATTATATAGGGCCAACTAGGCCATGTTTTTCATATCAAAATAGTGGAATCCTTAGACTAACATACCCATTTTTTGGGAGAAACTATAAAAGGCCAACTGGGGATACATACTGCATAGTGAGGTAAAGGAATTACTAGAAATTCTAATATTCTACTACTGAAAAACAAAAGGGTTTAAGATTTGGATGTCTCAAGACCACAGTGGGTAGCTTTGCCAAGGAAAGGTATCTGAAAATAAACGGGGTCATCTGTTCCGATATAGGTCATGAATGAGGAACCACTCTTACATGAATTCAGTGTATGAATGAGGGTATATTTTTCAAAAATGAGATTTCTGATATTTTTTATGTATTTTAAAGTCATAATATAAGGGAATTATGTTGTGAAACTTCAATTCATGCAGTAAGGACATTAAGGGATTTTTGATAATATGCTATACCATTTAAAGTCCTGCAGCAAGGATATTGGGGGGATGTATAGTTTAAAGTCATCAAATAATAACATTATAGGGATATACATTTTAAATTAATAGAACAAAGAAATTATGGGGTATGTAGTTTAATGTCATGCAACAATGAAATTACAAGGCTGTGAAATTGAAAGTCATGAAGCAAGGACATTATGAGACTTTAATTTAAGGTCTCTAGATCTGAAAAACGATTTCATGGTTTTCCAATTATTGGAAATTTGTCTAGAAATGTTCTACCATATTCAGGTATAGTAAGGGAGAATTGTAAGCTATGATTTGGGGATTTCTGAATATAAGAAATGACATGGGAAAAGGGCTAATGGAATTTTTAGAAGGTATCTTCCAAGTAAAAAGTTACCACTATTTGACAAACCCATTATGGGGGTTGTATTATGAAGGGAAAACTGGGGAATGTGATACATAGACAAATAGTGGCTCCCTTATGCTGAAATTCCCATTATGTAGGTGAATTTTATGCAAGGACGACTGGGTCACATACTGTATAGTCAGGAAAAGGAGCTCTCAAGAATTATTACATTCTATTTTCCAAAAGCCGATGAATGTTTATGGATATTTGGATATTCCTAATTATATAGTATGGGTTATGGATTAAAATATATGAATATAGATAGTGTATTTCTAGGCGTGATTTACAAAGAATTAGAGTAATAGGTTCTCTATAAAGGTCTAACTCAAACATAGGAATTATGGTGCCTGTAGTTTTATTCATACAACTAGGACCATAATATTGTTGAAAAAAGGATGATATGTGGTTAAATGGGCCATATTCATTATAATATATCTTAAACATATGGATAAGAAAAATGTAAACCATAGTTTTGGAGAATTTCAGGTCGGGAGGATGGATATGAGACAAATACACAAAGGATGTCCGTTTTAAATTGAAGGGCTCCTACATAATGGTATTAAAGCTTAAAGTGATAGAAGTGGATTCTCTCAATAACATAGTTACCACTATTTTAAAAACCCATTATGGTGGTTGTATTATAAATTCCCATCTTGGGAATGTGCTTCATAGCCAAAAAGTGGAATACTTTAGCTGACAGGCCCATTATGTTGGTAAATTTTATGAAAGTCATACTATATAGTCAGGTAAAAGAGATATTAGGTATCAAATATTATGTCACCAAAAAACCGTAGAAAGATTATGATGATCTAAAAATATTTGAATATTAGGAGTATGATGTGAGAAAAGAGAATTGTACAATACATAAGGAATGTGTTTGGACTAATAATGTCCATGAATTTAGAGCCCCTTACATAGATCTGACTCATATGTATAAAAGGGGAAATCTATTGTTTCCTTGATGGGTTCTCTAAGGGGAGGGCCCAAAATAAAATATCCCATATAGATTTTTATCATATCTAGAATAGGGGTAATTCTCATTTATCGCATGGATGGGATAAGGATATGTGTCCTAGTTTTCACTATGTAACTCAAATGGGATGAGAATCTAGCAAAACACAATTCTCTGAATACTGTGCATTTTAACGTCCTTCGGTGAAGAATTTATCCATGTAGTTTAATGTCTTATGGTGATGAATATGAATTAACTAAAATTAAAAGGAAGGGGAATTGTAGATCCATGCAGTTTTATGTCATGCAGTAAGGACATTAGGTGTCTTGACATAAAATGTCGAAAGACAATGCAGCTGAACCAGGGCATAGGGTCCAAGCGTCAGTATATATATTTTTGGAGTAAGAGTCAAGATGCGTGTAGTTCCAACATATAGAAGTTCATGTGTAAATTGAGAAATCCTATTAGAATTACTCATGTAGATCTGACTCATACACAAGAGAGTAGAGGCTTTTTCATGTTGTGATGCGGTTAGGCCCAAGACTCAAAATCTTGACATCACTGCGGATCTCATATGGATGAGAATCAAGACGCACATAGTTATTGAATGAAGTTATATGAAGTTTATCATCATGAGGTGAGGAAATATAATGTTCATTTTATGTTCTTACATTCAGGACCATTAATAACCCCAATAGGAATTGAGACACCTTATTTATGCAGAAAATATCTTTACCCAATAGCTAAGCCCACATGAGCTGTGCTTGATGTGAGAAACAAGCAGCATGAAAGGTTTCCTCTGCAAAAAAATAGTAACACAAGTGAAAGATATGGGTATGATGACTAAATGGTGGATGATCCAAGGTATAGGACTCAAGATTCACTACATATCTTGCGAGAGAAATAATCAAGAAACATGTAGTTCTTTAAATTTTTCCCCATATCAATCAGGTTTGACATGGGGAAGATGGATTTTTTTATAATTTCCAGGCTAATGGTTAGGAGTAAATAATGATTTCTAGGAATAAAAATTTATATTAATGTAATAATAATCAAATCACAAGTCATATAACATATCCCTACGCAGATTTGACTCATGCACGAGGAAAAGTAAGGGGGTTTTCTCTTCCAAAATCATGATTGGGCCTAGGTTTGGAGATCCGGGTGTCACTAAATATCATATTGGAATGATAATCAATCCATACTATGTTCTTGAAATGTTCCCTATTCATTTTTGATTCGTACATATAGGGAAAGGGGGATTTTATTTTATTTGTGTATGGACCTTAGATAAAAGATCTAGGTGTCACTACATATCTTATTTGAATGGGAATCAAGACACATGTAGTTCTTGAAGATGATTCCCCCACCAACTTGATTTTTATGTGAAGAAGGGGGTTGTTTGGTAATGGATGGGCCATAGATTGGAGATATGGAAATCTCTATGTATCTTATTTAAATAAGAATCAATCCATATGTAGTTATTTCCATGCAATTTATCATCATGCGACAATGATGTGGTTGACCTAATATGAAATAAATATTACAGCTAGACCAGGGGAGAAGATCGTGGTGTCACTAAGTATCTTGATAGGGGAAAGAATCAGGACACAAATAGTTCATTAAAGGTTCCCTATGTAGGTTTGATTAAAATATAGAAAGTTACAAGACATAATCATTCATTATAACTAGACCCAAGATTGGATATCCAGGCGTCACTACATATCTTACTGAGGCAATAATCAAGCCACACATAGTTCTTGAAGGTGCTCCCTATGAAGGTTTGATTTGTACACATAGGGGGTGAAGGGACCTCTTTAGAATTATAACTAGACCCAAGATAGGATATCTGGGTGTCACAACATATCTTGCAGGGGCAATAATCAAGCCACATGTAGTACTTGAAATGATCCATGTAGTTTAACATCATGTGGTATGGATGAATTTTAATCGATGTGAAAAGATAGAAATATTGCAACTAGACCAGAGGATATGACCCATTTGTCACTATTTATCTCATTAGAATGAGAATCAAGACACACATAGTTCTTAAGGATGGTTCCCCACACTAATTGAATGTTTATGTGAGAAACGAGGCTTTAATACATTCCAGAATAATGGTCGGGCCCAAAATACAAGGTAGTATGATAATAAAGCCATATTTTATGGAAGGGTTCCGGTTATAAAATTAACTCATATACAAGGAAATGATAAATAGTTTCTTTAATGGTTATCGATGGGCCTAAAATAGAAGATATGGGAGAACTAGGTATATAATTGGAATGAGAATCAAGACACACATAATTCTTGGGGAGGGGGGGGGGGGGGTCCCTATGCAGATCTGATTCAAACATAGGGAGAAATGGGATTAATGTGCCACTAGGGAGTGGAAATGATGTGAGTAATACTTACATATGAAATATACTCATATTTTAAGGGACCATAATGAATATCAATTTTTGGTATCATGGGAGATTTATTTATGTCAAATGAAGGAGATGCTAACCGTACAGTTTAATGTCATCTGGTGAGAAAAAATGGTGTTTTTTAGTTTTAGATCATGTGACTAGGGCCTTATTTCATGTAGTTTAATATCATGTGACATGGAATAAGATGATACATAGTTTAATGTCATATAACACTAATGTATACGGTGCTATGTAGTTTAACGTCATGCAACTTGGACGTTGGTTGTTATTTAGTTAAAATCAGCAACCATGGTGTACTATTTGTGAGTACATAAATTATTTCTTTAGGAAGATTGAATTTGTTATATTTTTAGTGAATTCTCTATCCATTGAGATGAAATAATAAGCTTCATTAGAGTTGACCTTATGTATGGAGTATGGTCCTTCCCACATTGGCTCAAGTTTTGGAGGCTTCTTTCTTGGTATCATTGGTGTCCTAAGGACCAATACCAATTATCCTTGGAGGAATAAATAGAGGAGAAATTTCTTGTTGAATTCTTGTGTTATTAGGTTATGATTGACTTCCATGTGATGAAAAATATGAAATCTATTTTCATCTAGTCACTCCATCTCATCTAGTCACTTATGAGACTACTCATATGTAGATAACTGATCACAGACAATAACTCAGAGTCAAGTAAATTGAACTTCAATGGAAAAGACTACTTCTGTTCTATATACCAATGAGTATAGAGTTGATAGTGTTGTAGTATGAGTAGTAGTAATGTAAGTCCATAAGGAATAAAATAGTTTATCAAGATAAGACATTTTATCTTTATCCAATATCTTTTAGAGTATTTTAGACCTGGTTTTGGTGAAAGACTCTATCTTTCAATTTGACACTCCATGATAACATGATGAATGGTTGGATTTGACATTGTATTCCTGATTTAATTTACCTACCTCAATAGAATAGAAATTGGGGCTGTTTTCTGTTAGTGTGGTATGCGGGACACCAAATATAGTGATGATATTATCTTTGAAAAATCCAATAATGATTTTTTCCCTGACTTCATTGAGAGGTATTACATCATCCAATTTAGAGAAGAAATTGATAGTAGTAAGGATATACTTGAACTGCGTAGGCGTAGATAGAGGATATGGTCCTATTATATCCATTCCCCATATATAAAATGTCCAGTAGTATTTTTCTATATATAGAAACATTTGTGGTTGATGGATGAAGTTTTCATGGACTTGGAAGGGATGACAATTGTTAGTGAAATCTGTATAATATTGCATCATTGAAGGCCAAAAGTATCCATTCCTTAGGTTTTGATTAGAAATCCTATGACCAAAATAGTGAGAACCATAGGCTCATGTATGTACTTTTTCCATGATAGCTGAAGTTTTATCCCCATAAATGCATCCAAGGAGAATTCCATTGAAGCCTCATCTATAGCAGATCTTCTAGTGATTTGGGACATCATAAAGAGTGAAATTAACTGATCATATCAAGACTTTAACTTCTTCATCTCTTTCCAGTGGAAGTACTCCAACTTATATATATTCCATAATAGGTTTCATACATCTCATGGTAGGACCAAATGGTTTAGGAATGGGACCGATTTCATTGATTTACTCTATTTTAATTTGAATAAAAGGTGAAACCACATGATGTTGAGCAATGCTAATGATAGTATCATCCCATTTCGAATCTTCCAGGGCTATAACTACATTTTCAAATGCATCATCTTTGGATTTTTGGGACCACAGTACATAAGACAATGTTGGTTCCAAGGGAAAATCTTCTACTAATCCTTGGACATAATCACATAGGGAAATTGTCTCTTCTTTTCTGATGCATAATTCCCATTGATCTGTCTGATTACCAATTCGAATCACCCTTCAATTTTAAGTGATTTATTGATATTTGGCATGCCAATTCCAGTCTTGAAATGATAGAATGATATTCTACCTCATTGTAGGTACCACCTTCTGATAAAATGAAGTAATATTGAAACACTAAATTTTATTGGGAGATAAGTACAATTACCAAACCAATTTTATTGAGTTTAGGATTTTCCATTATATTCCCTATTGGAATTATGGAAGCACTGTCAAAATACATCTCCCATATTCTGGGGCCATCCTGAATAGATATTATTTCTTTATCAGGTAGCTCAGTATTCAATGATTTTTCTTCTGCAGATGGGTGTTCAACAAGGAAGTATACCAAGGCTTGGCCTTTTACTACTTTTTGAGGTAAAAAATATATATCAAACTTCTACATAATAACTTCCCACCATGCCAAACATCCTATCAACATTTTACAATAGAGGATAAATTTTAGAGGGTTATTGTGAGAGGCCAAGTTGACCATGTGATGCTACAGGTTGTTCCTCATCTTCTGAACTAGAAATATTATTTCAAGGTAAATTTTCTCAATATCTTAATATCGAGTTTTTCCATCGAGAATGTTTCAACTAAGATAATAAAGGCTATTTTCCTTCCTAGCATATTTCTTTTTTGTAAGGAAGGTGCATAGTGATCACTCCAAGGCTATCCTGTAAATAATGTGCGGTTTTCCTTCCACATGTGGAATCAATACCTATGTACTCAAGAGGTATTTTTTGAGGGTAGAAAATAACTCTTGGAAGTCATTGGTATATTGATATGTGACCCCCTTCTTCATTAATTTGGTGAAGAGAAAACACTTTTTTGCCATATTATCTATGAAGCGCCAGATAAAGGCCTTGTTTCCTTGATGTCCTCTTAAATATTTTATGTTTTAAGGAGGTTACATGAAAAGAATATTCTTAGTCTTATTGAGATTAACTTCAATGTCATGATGGTGTAAAAAAACTAAGAAATATTCTCACGGTTTCCCCAAAAGAACATTTCGAGGGGTTCATCTTCAGATTATACTATTGCAGCTTGCTGAATAAGGTCTCCAAGTTATTCAGGTAATAAAAAATTTGTTTGTATTTTACCAATAGATCATCAACATATCATTCAATAAATTTACCCAAGACGGGTTTGAAGATGTGGTTCATTTCACGTTGATATGCTGCACCAGCATTCTTCAAGCCAAAGGGAACTACTCGATAACAAAGTATACCTTGATGAGCTCTGAAGGATGTATATTCCTCATCTTCTGAGGACATATAAATTTGGTTATATCTCAAGTATATATCCATGAAGGAGAGAGCTTTATATCTAGATATTAAATCAATCAAGAGTTCTGTGATTAGAATCGGGAAGTCATCTTTGGGACAATACTGGTTGAGATCTCTAAAATCAATGAAAACTATGATTTTCCCATTCTTATTTTCCACCAAGACAATATTGGATAACCACATTGGATATTTAAAATATTGGATAAAATTGGATTTGATAATATTTTTTTATTTATCCTCAATCTTAGAGGTGTAATTTAGGTGCCTTATTCTTACCGTCGACTTATATCCCCGATGATCTTCTAGAAAACCCCAATGATGGGTGGCCACCTAGGGGTCATGAACTAGAATCTATATGTAATTCCAGTAAAAAACATCCTGTTATTACTTCAAAAAGGACGTATACACCTCTTTCCCTTCAAAAGTCATGGCCGCACTAATCAGAGTGGGGCGTAGGTCTTCCTCTATACCCAGATTTATTTCTCTGAGTACATCCACAGTGGTGTAGATCCCTTCCTCAAATTATAGAGGTGCGTCCTTGTTTTCATACTATTCTTCTTCTTCTTTATGTGTTTCTTCTTCTGCCTCTTCTTGAAGGGTAGGTGATGAAGAAATAATTTTACACATAGGGAAGAAGTCATTATTTGGACATCCTAAAGAGGAGGCAACCATCTCTGGCCTAACTGATGATGAAGGGTCTTTTTAAAGTTATAAAGGGAAGATGATATGATGAGAATTGACATACTTGTCATCTTCCATGACTGCAATAACTTCTTCTAGCCTGGTTGATGAAGTATAGACTTACTAAGGTTAGGTGGATGGAATGAAGACATCTCAATTTAGTCATTCATTACTACATAGTAAATCAATGATTTATCCTATGTTTTTAGGGTTAGTTACCACAATGGACATTATGGAAGCCACTAGATGATTGATTGGATTTAGGAAAACCCTTTCAATTTGATTATTGGGAATCATGTAATTTTCACTGAGATGCTTGAATGGGTTAGTTGGAATATTTTCTAGACCATTCAGAGCATTGATTCTAGTAACATCATTCTCCATGGACTATTTTCCCTTTGTGGGATAGAACTTTGAATCAATGTGATGAGATTAAATTTTTTTGAATAGGGCCTTATCACCATGAAATGCCCCAATTTGACTATTGAAGCAATATTTTTGACATTTATGGTATGATGAAGGAATGATCACATGATGACGTTGCCACGGTCTCCCCAATAGAATGTTAAAAGTGGCGTCCTATTGGACAACCATGAACATTGAATCATATATAAGATCCCCAAACTGAGTTCTGAGTGTAATTTGGCTGATAGGTTCTTTATCATTCTTATTATAACCATGTAACATTAACTTAGAGGGAGATAAATTGGATTTAGTAAGGACCAATCAGCGAAGTGTCTGAATTGGAATGAGGCTGAGTCCTGATCCATTATCAATGAATTCTCATCATATATCAATATCATTGATCCTGACCGATATATACAAGGGTTTTATGTGTCCATGTATGATAGTATCTTTATCCTAGTCTATGAAAGATATAGATGCATTACATTATTCATGGTCATTCTCTATACGATAAACCTTTATGCTAGAAACCTCGGGTTCAAACTATTGAGGGCTTGAAAAATGACTCAATAAGTGCTTCCCAGATATCTTTTAACATATTCCCAGCATCCAGGATTGATATTTTGGCTGGTACATAGTCCATTTACTTCGAAACATCATACTTTTGATCTATAGGTATCTGTTTTTATGTATGAAGATTCAATTTTGTAGGTTGTTTAGATATTGATTCTCCTTATGTGGATGGAACATTTGTTGGGGTAGAAGATGAAAATACTCCTTCTCTTGGAGGATTAGGATAGCTAGGTCTTCCAACTTGCTAAGAAGGTGGTGGTATAACCTATAATAAATCTTTCAAGGTGATAATGTCAGGAAATACCCTACCATGTGTGGGAGAATTCCCTTTTTCTTATTGATCATGCTGGAAGGATCTCCCACAAGCTTCTTCTACACATACAGTTTGAGTAGGGGTGTGGTTAGAATAGTGGCTTCTATCATACCCACGTCTTCACCTATATCCTCGACCTTGATGACCTCTTCCCCCAGTTCCCAAATAAAGTATGTGTAACTCAGGTTCATAATAGGAATTATTATCTACATAGGGATCCATTAAGTGATTAATGTTAATGGAACCAAATATCAAATCCTCATCTAAGGAATATATTTCCTCACAGGTCGATTCTTGTTATGCTATTTTTTGGGGTGATGATTGTGCTTTTGAAATGGTTGGCATGAAATATGCAAAATTCAAGGAAAACTCTGGACTTGAAACAAACTCATATTCACATGATTCTTCATTATTCTTTCATCCAAGTTAATTCTTTGAGGATTTTCCATCAAAGGTTTCAGATTTTAATAAAGACGGATTTGATGTAGCAGAAGTGGAATAAGACATAGTTGGTTGTTTCAACCATGTTTGTATAATGGAATGAGTTTATTTGATTGTTTTTATGGCTATCCAATCATATAATTTCTGATCCATCTTAATTTTTACTTCCTACCATTTAACTTCCTCATCCGGATCATTAGAAATAACATATGATACCTAAGTTGGTGAATTTTTCATCTTTACTTTCCCTATGTCCACTATCATTTGTAGTAGGTCCTTAAAAAACATTCCAAGATGGGGTGAACCCAAATTTTATAGAAGGGAAAATAGTTTGGGAGGTCATAATATCTTTTTTTTTGTTTTTTAGACTTGGAAATTGAACTATGTGGTTTTCCAAAGATGAGATGAAGTAGCTGAGAACTTGGTAATTTTGAAAATAATAGACCTTGTTTTTCAACTCCTCAAACTATCTTCGTCTTTAATCATCTTGATGAGGAGATCATTTTGGCTGATGATCGAGAGATGGATCCCTCTGTTATGATGAGTGATTTGAATTAAGATTGTATACATGGGCCTTTTTATGTGTGACTATAGTGTCCTATGGATTTCATACTCTTCTTCCTAGATCTGGTGGGATTGCTTAGGATTTAGATCTAGTATCTGTTAGGTAATTTTCCACCTGTTGAGAAATCTATGCTATATCCAGAAAACTTATTGTGTATTTCATAGGGATTAATGGTGTGAAAAACTCATAAAGGATATTTTCAACACAAATGGGCAGAAAATATATTTGAGGGAGTGGTATATTCAAGGAGTATGTTAACCCTTTCCACTGAGTAATGAAATATGAAAATATTTCATTATACATTTTCTTGTAGTTTTTGAGATTTAATATTGTTGTATTCTAAAATGTTGAGTTTCATTGGAAAAGTAACTTCTGATAGAGATCTTTCCATCCAGTGATCAATTGAGACTACAAACTTGTGTACCATACAAAGGCTGGCCCCTACAATGACTATAAGAAGCATTCGAGTTTCACTGCTTCCTATTGCTCATGGGCCCCCATCATGGGATCACAATAAGAGACGAAATGAATCTAGTGCTACTCTAGATCTCCTAATACATTAAATATTTTAAATGTGGGATTCCCAACATTTGGCGGAGGAGGGGCCAGATCCACCCATTCAGGATAAACCTTTTCTCTAGTCGTATTGGAGCGTACCATCCTTTCATAGCTTCTAATAGAGTTGTTAGTATCTCAATGGTGTTCATAAGTATTTGAGGAATATTTATCAATGTAGAGACTTTTACATGTACAATAGCTAGAGCCTAAAATGGTGGGATGACTAGAAAGACCACTGGTGGTGGCATTGCTGGTATTTTTCTTAGATAACCCATGAGGACAGGACTATAAGGGTGTGCCTAGCCCTGCTCTTGTTTTATTGGAAATGGTGGAAATTCATTATCTGCATTAGTAGCTATAAAAAACTCTCTTTGTTGAGGTGCTCTAATTGGAGGTGAAAGATGATGATCTTCTTATGGAGCACATCTGGTAGGAAGAATACTTCAGAGTAACTCATCATTGAGTCTTCTTAAATAATTAATTTCTTCCTCCTACTATGAAAATATTTTCTAAAGTTAAAGGGATTGACCTTCTCCAGGGGAAAGGTGATACATGGTCTGACCTTTACCTTTTACCTTATTAGGTTCCTTTTGAAGAGGTGGAAGTTGATTATTCGAGGGAATACCTAAATTTGGGTAATCCTTTGATTTTTGGTATGAAGACCTCCTATATTTTCTTTGGTGTTGATATTATTTTTAACAAGAAATTCATCCTATTACTCTCCAAAAATAGACTCATTTTATGTAGGATATTCTATGATGGAATTAATGACATTCACTGATGCATAATGCATTGCTGGCATTTGGTCAGTATCTTGGCGAGATCTCCTTCTTCTGTGATATCCATGAGACTTTGTTCTTATATTTTTTGGTTCCACGAGAACTGTTTTGAGGATAGTAATTTAAAAGAAATACTCATATAGTTTAGTTGTGGATTAATTTTGTGCCCTGTTCCATAATTGATAGAAAACTAACTACCACTAAGGAGGGGATTACGAATGTGAAAAATCCCCCAGCCCTGTAGGCTGTAGATGTTCATGTTCTTCTTTCCAAACCGTTCAGAATCTATTTGTTGAATCCGAGCATTGTGTTAAAAAAATCCCCTAGCCCTATAGGCTAGGGTGGATTCTAAATTGATATGGCTAATATTAGTGCAACTTATCTTTTGATTTTATGAATTTTGGTCTGAATTTTTGCTGGGTGCATTATCCGACACTAACTTAAATCTACAGTTTTGGGATACTATTATTCTATTTCAAACATTTATTAAATATTATGGATGACATCCTCTAAGAGGGAGGCCTACTCGATGTTCTTAGATGCTTGATGCAAAATTATCTCAATAGCTTGCACTCTTTGATCCTATCTTTGGTGGAAGCTGGTCGAGGTTTGTTCTTGCTATGAATCTCTTTGGTCCTTAATATAATTTGTTTGTTGTAGTTGGCCAAGGGTAATAATATTGCATGAGACCACTTTTACCAGGCTTGGATGGATTTGGATCATATTGAAATGTAATGATCCATGTGCACCCTATCCTTTGATATGAACACCACATGGGGTTTCTGTGATCAATTGTTGCAGCCTCTTTAATTCATCGAGGCATGCACATTTAAGGGATCCATGCTGCTTCTCGATCTTTGGATATAGGGAAACTGTGAGATAGGATAAGTAAATTTGGCATTGAAACACTTCTATTACCTTTACATGACTTTGAAATTCATCATAAGGTAATACTTTTGATTTTTGATGATGAAGAGTCTTCTATATATTGGAGTGGATATCATGAATAAAATATTTCACCAACATTTATGGAATGATGTAATGAAAGGTGTCCAATGTCTAGAAAATGACTTGTAGCTCTTTTTTAGCCAGTTGCTTCCTCATGTTCAACATATACTCCCCATGTTTCATCAGAGTTTTATCAACCTGGTTGGATCAGAGTGGATACATATCTATTGTTTTACCACTAATAATGATATTGGTTAGGATTTACTCTATTGTACTGAAAGGGAAGTGGTCCAAGGTTGGTTCAGAGAATGAATTTCACTTTGGGATATCCTACAGATGAGAAAGTATTTCACTTTCTAGTGACAGGGAATGATATATGAATGACATTGTATTTGAAAGTTTCTTAAGATTAGAGGTATTTCTCATTACTATATTCTTAGATGTAGAATTATCTTTAAAAAGTGAATCACTAATATGGAGAGGACTTTCTTAGAGAAAACCATCATGGCGAGGACCATCAGGGTGGATTGTAGTAAGGGATATATCTACTTCTTCCTTGGTCTTCTGTCGACATGGAGGGTTGTTGTGGATATCATCTAGAGATAGGTTCTCTAGATTGAATGAATTATAATGAATCAATCCTTCATGAGAAAGTGTCTGATGAGTAAAATAAAAATTACTACTACTTCTCCCATAATTTGGAAATAGTAGGGTAGGATCTTAAGCTACAATAGATAAATGTCTGAAGGCTTTTAGAAATCTATCATTAACTTCTCTGGGTGCTGCCAAACGAGACTTTTGGCAGGTTGATGGATGATGGAAAGTGTATATACCAGTTGGTTATTTTCCACCAAGCATGGTTATTGGGCTTCTTTATGTGCTTCCAGATGAGACTATTGGAAGGTTTGGTGAGTTCAGAGAGGTGTATGTTCCTTCTTTAAAATTTTCACCACATTTGGTTGGCAGAATTCTTTGAATGCAACCAGACGATTATGCTAACTAGCTGAAATATTTTAAGAAGGTTTATGTTCCCTTTCATGGAACTCCACTAGATTTGGATGGTAGTATTGGTTGTGTTCCACTAGATGATCTTGCAGGCTGGAAGAATTAAGGCGGATGAGTTTATGTGCCCGATCACTATTTTCCACTAAACTACATTTGTGGACTTCTCCAGAGGGGGAAAAGGTAGGAACCTTATCCCTATAAGACGACTGTTGTCCCTGATGGTTTATCATGTGTACCTAGGTCCGAGGGACATATGCCAGACATTTGAAGACAATACCCTCATTGTGTTGTGGGTTTACTACCGCATGACGTTGGTGGTGGTGATTGTTGGCAGGAGCCTTCAAGAAGGACCCCTGTGTGCTCGGGATGAAGCCATGGGTGGCCTCTTGGTCGACCACCCTAAAATAGGGGAGGGATTGGTAGTTGTGTTCTGAGGATAAACTCTCGAAATAGTTGAAGATGGTGGTTTCAACCATATACTTCTAGACCACCGGTCACTGTTTACCAGACAACTAGGGATTATTATTTATTTGGAGGGCCTGTTAGGCAGCCTTCAAGGATGGAATTGTACCATGTTGATAGTACTCTCAAACCAATGCGCTATAGACCCATCATTGAAGACATTGAGTTAGTGATTGCGTCCTTCGAGCAGATGAGGATCCATCTTGAGCATCGGTCAAGACATTCATGGGTGTAAACTTGAAGGAATCCATTTGGAATTAATTTAGTTTTTAGAAGAAAGTGCCTATATCACATGAGACTCATCATGGTTGGTGAGGAATCCTTAAGTGAATCCAGGTTGAGGCATATTTCTGGGTTACTGTAGTAGTGTTGTAGCGGGTACTGTAGCAGGTACTTTTTGGCACTGTAGCAGCCATGACTATTCCCCCATTTGGGATTTTGGTCCACCAATTTGGTCCCTACGTCCTTTAAGGCCTTCTATCCACCTAGGACTTTGGGTCAGTAAGGCCTTCGGGCCACCTCAAGGCCTTTGGGCCACCTTAAGTATAGATGCAAACCAGGAAAACTACAAGGAACAAGATCCAGAAAGAGGATGAGAAAAGAGATTTCACCATAGCAGAAGCTAGACGGATTTCAAGAATGAGAGGGTATGGAACCTGCCATTAGGACAAGCCTGTGCATACATGAGAAAGCCTAGCAGAATAGCCTTGCAAAGGCGGGGATTTGATTTCACGATGAAGATGATGGGGAGGAGAAGTTCCAAGCAGTTAGTCTGGGTTATATGTAATGTTTGAAGCCTATGGGCAATGAATTAATATAAGTCTCATAGGACATGTAATACTTACACCTACTGGGCTTGTAAAGGTTTCACATCACCCCTTGAAAGGTAGATTATAAAAAATCAATAAAAATGAAGGCCTTAGGGCCATTGGAGGAAGAAACTGTCTATATATATTAAAAATACAAAAAAATGAACACCAAAAAAGAAACATATTTTTGGATAAACATATGGGTGATTTATTTCCTTGTCCAACCCTCTTTTATAAATTGATAGGGGCCTAGAAAACGGGTGACACTATCATCTTGGTTAAGGATTCACGTCGGGTTCATCATTTTTTGTTTCTCTTAGAACATGTGTTCTAGTTAGGAATCAGTATTTATAAATAGTTTCTAATGGATTTGTTTGTGGAACCAGAAACACACAATAGTTTTGTATCCAAAGGGACCTTATTTCCAAAGGTTGGAATTTGTTAGGTTTGTTGACATACGATACTTAAGAACTTGCATTGGTCAAGAGGATGGGAGTTTAGGATCATCAAACCCTTTGGCGTAATTATTTCCCAATATGGGACTCTCTTATAGATTTAAGATATGTTCATGAATCCTTCATTAATTCCCAATTATGATATGATTTATCCAAATATTAGAAAACAATTTTTAGTATGCGTGGAATTAAAAATCACTTGTATGTATTCGAGTTTCTTCATCAATGGAGATATATGTGTGTATCCAGGGTTGTCCATCAATGATATCCTCTTATATACTACATAATAATTATTTGGTCATTATCATGACTGTGCTTGTTTTTAACCACCCAGTGGGTAAATCTAGAGTTAATGGTCACCCAGGTAGATGAATTTTACTTTGAAATTTAACTTCATCTAGGGAGATGGATGTTTACTCAAGAGTTTTTTATTATCCAAGTGGACAAAGGTTACACTAAATTTTATCATCATCTAGGGAGAAGAAAGTTTTTTTGATGTTGGGATCAAACCGATAGATGGGATACCTACATATCCTCATGAAAGGAATCATAGCCCACATAGCTCAATTCCACTTAATGGTACACATCATACCTTTTAAGTTCATGTGATAAGGATCCAACTATACAGTTTAATGTCATGTGGTATAGACATCTAGGTGGAAGGTCTATATTCAAATCTTTTTGTGGGACTTATGTAACACCCCAAGCTTCCACCGTACGTTTCCCTTTGAATAATATAGTAGCGTGTGTTGTAGGCAACTTTGAGTTATAACACACACCACAACCAATCAAACTAGTCATTATGAATAATAATACCCAATTTTTGGAAATTTTATACATTTTATCTTTCAAAATGGACTTCATTTTTGGATTCATAATATCGAAATTATCTTAGGGTGAATTTTTGGTACATTTCTGATAACTTTCATATTTTTATGAATAGTGAAAATTACTAAAATTTAATTAAAAACAACTTTTTTAATCGAAATAATTAATAGTGATAAATTATGAATCTGAGTGGTTTTAAAGTATATTTATAATATAGTTTTACCATTTAATACAATTTTGGTCATTTGACGTAATTTCACATTTAAACTAGACATAAAGAAGTGCCAATCTTTTGATAGTTATTATTTCTTAAAAACACGCTTTTTGTTTTGATAGCGGGAATTAATTTTAAATTAATTTCTGCCACTTTTGTGTTTTGAATTTAGAAAAATGGATTTCGTATTTAAAACCAGGAGGTCCAAATTGTGCAAATAGGTAGCTTTTATTTTTAGACATTTTGAATAATTACTTCGGTAAATATTTTATTTACCATGGTTAAAGGGTAAATCTGGTAAATAATGGTAAAAAAATAATATAATAATAATAATAATAAATTACCCTAAAACGTGTCCTAACCCTATTGGTTGATACATTTCTAACCATGGGCATATTTGGGTTGATTTAGGGACCCCATGGATCCACTTGTAAGTGATAATGACACTTTATATTAATTAAGTTAAAGTAAATACAAAAATGACATAAGCATAATCTTTTAGAAAAACAATTTTTACATAGAGTTATATATGTTATATTTTCAACTATAAATATTAATTAGAAAGATAAAATTATTTCCTACATAATGGTATTTTATTTATAATTTTTATACATTTAATAATTAAATTTATTTATGACACAATAATGATGCTGTATTTTCCTTATTAATGAAAGAATCAAATAATTGGTATTATAAATGTTAAAATAAATATAATTTGAAAATTTTGATGACATCCACAAATTTTATTGGTTAATATGAAATTTTAGGATTTCTTAAATGAATTTATTTCGAATTAATAATGTTTTTAAGACTTTAAAAAATATCAATTGTTAAATAGTGTCAAAATTGACATAAAGGAGTTTTTAAAAAAAATATTATATTATTAATTGATATTCTATGCCTAAAAATCTAAGTTTAGGCCAAAGGACTTATATAATGATAGTTGTATTATTAATGGACCACTTGGAGGTCACTTGGAATTTTATTGTATGTTTATTGACTATATAATATAAAAATACAAAGAGACATGGTAAATGTCAAACTTTTTAACTAAGAGTTAAATCAAAACGATAAAGTTAATATAGTGACCCAAACCTGTATAAAACCTATTGGTTGAGTGGTTTTCGACCTATCCACACCATAACCTTTAAGTAATCTACTTTTGATCCATTAGAAACTGAATATTAATTTATTATAAATAATATTTCTAGCTTTTCCTAAGGTGCCCCTCACCCGTCTTATAAAAGAGCACTCCCTCTTATCACTAATTCACACCTTCAAAGCATTTTGGTTCGGAAAACCCTACCCAAATATACTCTCAACTTCTCTCACTTCATCCTAGAGGACCTCCTTTGGTCATAAATCCATATTAAGGATTCCTTTTGATCAAATCAAAAGGGAGAACACGAAGTAGAGGTAATGATTTCACCACCCTCTTTCAAGTTCCTTTCTTCTACCACTTATTCCTTCTTTGTTATTTCCATTATAAAATAATAAATCCTGTATCTTCTCTATACTATGATGTTATTATAAATATTTTACAACAATATTCAGTATTTTATAAATCCTTTGAATGACATGTCACCATACGTGCGTACGTACGGCCTACTATCTCCACATCGTGGTGTAATTGTTATTCAATGTATTATTATTTCAATGGGTATAATAATGATGGGTGATTTATTTAAATAGTAAATCTAACATGATAATGATTCTGTATATATTATATACCATCCAATTATATATTATTTTAATATCAAAAGAATGATATTGTCGCTCGTGCATACGTACAGATTACCATCTCCACAAACGCGATGAGATTCATTCCCCATCCTATCCATTCAAGACTAAATTTCATTTGATGATTAAAAATAATTTTTAGAGATATGATATAATTATATATATGAATAAGAAATATCCCATCCATTAAAAATATGGCTCACATAACAAAGAATATAAAGGAAAATGAACCCTTTAACACCCGAAACGACGATAATACTAAGATATTATCAACAAATCAATTTTAAAACATCATATATGATATCATATTAATTTATATTATTCTTGTATAATTCAATAACAATTATTTCACCATTATACAAGAGGTTAACCTACTATCTACCAAGTAAAAAATACAAAGTCTTTTCTTATCTCACTTTTAATTCTGTGAGATTTCCATTGTTCACCACTTATTTATTGCATATGGCGTGTGTACTGACCATGATTGTATTCATTGTGTAATATAATTTAATTTATGGATATCTACATCATCATTGTATGATCCTTATTTCATGGGTGTATGTTTTGTATGTTACCAAATCGATAAGGGAATTTGAAATTTTCGGCTTTACGCATACTTCATTGATTATTTTACTCCAAGATTATGTGTGGAATCACTCTTCATTTTATTATGTCATAATTTCCACTCCACTTTATATGGATATACATTTTATAGACATAATCACTCCATTTATAAATTCTCAAGTCATCGACATGAACATGACAAGAGTAATTTTAACTCAATCTCCATTTGTTGAGTCAAATATCCAATTCATTGATGTTGTTTTTACAAGAATTTGTGTGAATGTCCTCTTATTGATTTACACTGAATATCCAATAATATTTAGTGTATTTATATTTTTTCACACATAATTATTTTTTTGATTTATCCTTAACCTAATGATACGGTCTTTATAAGAGATTTCATCTCAATTTACTTTCCATTGAGAATTCTTTGTTGTTATACACCAAATAACTTTTATATGGTGTATATAATGTACTTTGACAGAGTGTATCATGAATCCATTTATTCTTATTATATTACAATGTTTTTATTAACTCAATTATTAGTATTCAAGTGTCTCTCTTTTGTTTAGAAACTCTAACTAAAATATCATTTTTAAATGTTTTAAAGATTTATTCTTCTAAATATTTCTCATTAATGTCCATGTTTTAAAAATGGTTTTAAGGATTTATTTATATAGAGATTTATGTTTTAAAATTAAAATTCTTTTTAAAAGTTTCAAAGTGGTATGGGACACTTTGATTCAAAAATCTATTTTAAAACGACTTCTTGACAAGTAGTGTGACTTTTAAATGTTTTCAGGAAAAGGGGGATATTCCTCTAAAATAGTTTTGATGATTATTTTCATCTATGTCAATATCCTTCATTATTCTCGATTGAGGTTAATATGTTACAATACAATCTTCCATATTGTATTGAATGAGTTATGTTTGACTATGGATGTGCTATTTTAATACCATTCATGGTTTGTGGATAAAGTATTGACATTTCATATGGTAGTTTTAATACAAATGTTTATGTTATGTTTCAAAATTCTCATATGAGGAATGCATTGGACTAAGTAAGTGACGGGTGGGTCCCACTATAGCTCCTCGATACATCAGTAGGTCTCATGAGACAAACTAGTGTCTAGGGACAAGGCCTTGACAAAATATTATTTGTAGTCTTGGCACAAGTCCTTGACTATGTGGTTATGATAGTCTGAAATTATGAATTCCATCATTATGATAGTGGTTATTGATATTGCATGTGATTATTCGACTAGTAGAATATACATGTGAATAAGTAAATGGCATTATTTCATTTTATTTTTTCCATATTATGCTGAAGTTCAAGTTTATAAGGATTTTGTTTTAGTTATACATTTCCTTAAATGTTTATTCTTATTTATAAAAATTTCCGCTATAATGTTATCCTTACCGAGCATCTAAGCTCACCCCTTTCAATTTTTTATTTTTCCCAGGATGTAAAGAAGTATATTATGAATGACCTCCAGGGATAGTCTATGGGATCTCAGTGTTGTCTGTGGAGACAATGTTGTTTTAGTTTTCCATTTTATGATGTAATGTAAACCTTATGAATGTATCTAGTACTTCCAAGGATACTAAACTAATTGGTCTTTCGAGACTTGATCTTTTGTGATCATGCCAATGTTATGTAATAATGCACCGACTCTGGGTAATCGGGGTCGGGGAGTTACAACTTATTCCTAAGTAGCCCAAGGAACTTGGAAGGGATATTAGATTCATTGTTGAATTAGAACCTACTATGAATATGACCTTGAGAGAACATGGTTGATTTTGAATGTTGGGTTTGAACCTTAGGTAGGCTTCCTTTGTATCTTGTTTGGATGAGAATCAAATCCCATGTAGTTTTTTATGTCTCCTTAGGGACTATGGTCGTATGAGATAAATAGTTTGGGAATTACTCCTAAACAGGATTCCTTTATAATATGGTCTATGAGATATTTCTTAACTCATGTATATTTAAGAGGGGGTTAATTTGTGGCTTAATCATAAGGATGATGCTCAGATTAAGAGAATTAGGGTTATACTCTTGAGAAAGATGCCCAGTGAGATCGAGCCCTAGATGAAGGCTTCCTACATATCCTATTTATAGTCGGAATCAGTGTTCTCATAGTTCATTCCATTTGGGGATTACACCTAGGAGGAGGCCCATTGAGGGGGGGCATGATTTCTCATTTCATGGATGAGATGATGTGGATCTTGAGCCTTGATAAGAAATCCTATGTATCCTAGTTATGGTGGGAATCAAAGTTATCAAAGTTCATTTGTTTAGGTGGATTTTGTGGGAGGTGGAATCATTACAAATATCTAAGAAAATGTGATTCATGATTGTTTTGAGTAACAAGAGGATGTGAAAGATTTAACAAACCACACAGAATGTTCCACCTTCATTGGTGAAGAGGCTATGCTGATGGAAGAAGAGGCCAAGGAGATCATGGAAGAGGTCAGGGTGACTATGGAAGAGGCTGTGGCTATGACGCTTCCATCTCTTCAATTTACATTGAACATGAGTCCAATGTAAGGAAGGAGTGAAGGTGAAGGGTGTAGAGAGGAGAAAGACTACCACCTCATATGTGAAAGAATAGGGGATTACACCTGTATGGATGACCTGAAATGGGTCACATAGTGGGGAGGGAGAATTCTCCTTTGTCCAAAAGGAAAAGGAAGTGTGATACTCACCCTCCCTACCAGGGATTGGGGTCTATAGGACTTAGATATCCTAAGGGGAGGAAAAAGTTCTATCCCTAGAATCCAAGACTGGGAACTTCACAACACTGTCTCTAGGGTAAGGGTATACATGAAAATAGATATCTAGATCTATAGACATCATAAAGATAATTACCCTCTTGTAAGACAAGTGTGTAAAACCTCTGACCACATATATATATATCCAAATCTAAATTGGACACAAACTGATTCTCCCTTCCAAAATGTTTGAGAGATCAGGAGAACCTAGTGGAGGTTTTAATCTAATACCTTTAAGGAAAGGGAGAAAATAAAAGATAGGCCCTACTATGAGTGTATTTGAGGGAGGCTTCATGAAAGGCTTGAGTAGGCTGAAGGGGTGAGGTGAACCAAGAAGAGTCACTCGAGTAAGTGGAACACAGGTATGTGGCATGAAAGTAGTTTTGGGAAAACTTGTTTCACATTATGTAATGAACAACATGGATTACTAAACTTGGGGTGAAACATGGATCAAGACTTCAAGTGTCTTCACAGGCATTACCTAAAGCAAGGTGAGAAACTTCTTACTAGAGGAAGTTTAGTCACGCAAGTGTTCCTAAATTAAGGGGGTTGGGAGAATGAGTTGTGCAAGTTTTGTTAATTTTTTTCACTTAGAAAACATAAGTCTCACTATCCCCATTTTATTCCCTAACTCTAGGTGTTATGAAACTACCTTGGATGTTTCATAGGACTTGGGATAAAAAGTAGGGTGACTAGGGAAGAGATTGGGGTTTATGGAAATCTTTCTATACAAATAAATACCACAATGGTCTATTTATAGAAAAATATGGTAACCTTAGCAATGGCGACTTGGCGCGCAAGTGATGAGGTGGCACACAAGTGAGGGTTGAACATGTACGTGTGCACTGCCGGTGATTTGGGATACCATGGGCGAACAAAATTTTGACCCTTTTCAAATATCGATTTTATCCATCTATTTTATCATCCTTTTCTAGGGAATATACATTTATCACCTTTTCATCAATGTGATGGAATAGAGTGTCACTAGGGAATTAGGTGAAACAGATGATCCATACCGCAGGGGTTACGCCCCCACTCCCCTTCTCGAGTTTAGTGATTGGATACGGTCCCAACCCTTTGATCTAGTGCCTTGACTACAATCATTGACCACCATTAAAAATAAAAAGTTGCACCATGAACTTTTCAAGCTTGATTGAGGATGTTATGTGGAGAAGTGCATGGAATGAATTTCAGGGTGTCTAAAATAAGTAACTAATAACATGATAACAATGTATTGTTTTACCATACTAAATATTTCTCTAGATGGTTTAGGATCATGATTTATAGTTTATTGTCATGGGGAAAATATTGGTATTCCTGTTGATTATAGACTAATAATGTAGTTTTTTATTTATTTTATTTATTTATTAATAATTATATAGTTATACATATTTTATTTAGTAATAGGATACTTAGAGAATGGTATGAAAGGGTTTGATGACTATTATAGATAATTAAATGGACATATTCCACTGATGGGTGGGTCCTAATATTATATAATTCCATCGATGCACTGAAGGGTTTCTTGGAACACAATAGGTTTGTGGATTTTTTTTAAGGATAACCAATTCATAATATTGTACTTATGTGGTCATGAAATCAGGTAATGTTATATGGATGAAGTCCTTAAATGTAGGGTTTTAATGTCTGACATTATGTATTGCATTATTATGAAATCAGTTCTATTAATTTATTTGATTCTACTTATTTTCAAAGATATCAAATTCTCTTAGTTTATAGTTTATTATGGATTCATTTTGTTTACCAATATATTACATAATATTTATACCATGGATGCTATAGTTTTATGTTTCCATTATGTATAATTTATGCATACCCCTTATAATTATGATGAAAAGTAGTACATGTGATATTTATTGAAGGCCAACACGTGTGAATGAATTTTTGAGACAGTTTGAAGAATCTTTATGGAATAATTAGTCTCATATGTAATGGGAAAGATTTATATATGATATAAATAACATGTCATTATATAGTTTATGATGTATTATAATTCTCTAAATCTATGAACAAGAAAATATCCTCAATATATTAGCGAATAGATAATCATTTTAATTTTTTAATTAACAATGGTTATATACATGAATTTATAGAATGTATAAAATAGAGTGTGTAAAGTATGTGTCTATGAGAACCAGATATGGGAGTGCTAGTATGTCGCATCATCATTAGTATCATAGTAATGGTTTAGGTAAAATTTAAGATTATGATATTTTTTAAATACAATTTATGCATTTATAGTTTAAGGTTGATCATAAGTTCAATTTTTATTGATAACTCTTTGGATTCAACATATGATTTAATGTTAATGAAATAATTAACATTTTTTTAGTGATTAGTAAAATAAAAAAATTAGTGAAATGAAAGAAGAAGTTTATGTATTGTATAACACCATGATAATTTAGAAAAGTATAGATTATGTTGTTTTTTTAGAGAAATGTATCTCTATCTAGTTTTAGAATATAGATTAAGATATGAAATAAATATTCCTAGGGTTAATCACCTCGATAATGTTTGTTTGGGCATTGACTCAATCATCACTTTGATACATGATGAGTGATCCTAAGACTGAAGACTTAGAGAGACACTCTAGGGGATTATATAATTGTTAATCACATTATATTTATAAACATCATGACGTATTTATTTTCTAATTACCTTAAAAAAATTGGTTATAAATTATAATAGATCTTATCTTAAAAAAAGTAGATTAAATTAGAAGATTCAAATTTTGGAATGAAGGTGTCACTAAGGATTAAATATTGGGATTTATTTTTTATATTAATATGATCAATAAATCTAATTTGATGGTAAACATATGTCATTTTATTGCTTAGTTGAAACAGGATCAGATGAATGAATCTAACAAATGTAAGCACCAAGAAACCACTACATCTTATAACTAAATAAGTGAGAATATGTAAGTGATTACAAATTTTAGTATATTCATATTATAATATAAAATCCATGTTTCCTAGTTTTACCATTTGTTATGAAGTTTTCATAATAAAAGAATTTAATTATTGACAGTCTTAGCTATATTTATTTGTGATGTAATATTAATTGATGAAATTTAGGTATATTTGAAATTTTATCAAGATTTATGTGGATAATCTAATGATTTTTCTTCCATAGTTTAATTTTAAATGTTTGGAAATATATATTAAATCGTATTAATGACCTCAAAAAGTGATTTGTGTTAATTTTGTATTTTTGGGGATAACTATTAGTAAAAACAGGATTGATAAAAAGATAAATGTTAAATTTAATATATATATATATATATGATGTTGGAATAATAAAGGGTGGCTCAATTTTGAATAACTAATTTAAATAGCAACTGGCAACATCATGATTGATAATTAAGTCCTAATATTTTTTGAGATGTCCATATCAATTATTGGATTATGATATATAGAGGATATTTTTTGTCTTTATGAAAAATAATGTAATATCATCTAATGGATAAATATTTTCACGAACCAACCTAAGTTGACCCCAAAACCGGTCACCCGAGTTAGTCTGTGGTAAGGCATGAGTGGAATTCTCGATCATCCTGGGCTAAAAACTAGTGCTAGGGTATCAACAAAGAACCAGTGAATGATTTATCCCCATATAAAATAAACAAAACAGAATAAAAATAAATATATCAGACCAAATAAATACAGAATTTCAAATTGAACATCATTTATACAAAACTGAAAATAAAACAAAACTATACAATAAAAACACAAACTAAACTTGATGACCACAATGTCCTAATGTAATCATGAGGGTTAATCTCTGATACCAAAATCAACCATCACCCATCATGATCGGAACCAGGAAAGAATATTCACGAAAGGCAAGGACAAAGAAAGAATTGTAGGTGTGAGTATTAAAACTCAGAAACCATTCGTGGAAAAATCTATTTCCAATGAATTTCCATTAAATAAAAGCAACACCAATTTAAATTTTGAAATAAAATTTATAAAACTAATATTTTCACACAAACATTCGCTATAAAATAAAACATAATCAATAGCCATTTTTTAATTTAACACCCAATTCCCTTCCAAGAAATAACCATTAGCACCTTAGAGAAGAAGAATAAAGTTTTTACTTAAAAGTGGGGAAAGGTAGTGAAAAGAATTTTAAAAACATTTTTTATAAACCTTTGATAAAAAACTCACCCCTTTTAATAAGAGGTACACCAAATAAGATAGAAAAAAAGGTCACATAATAAGGTAAATGGAAACAAGAAAGCAAGATTAACCAACTAAAACACATCTCAATCATCCTCCACAGATAACTAAGTTCACAAAGACATGGGATAACCTAAGAAATTAGTGGAATAATCTAGAATATACTATATATATTAACTCATAACAAAGGAATGCCTAACCTGATGAAATAATTTATCTCCCACACACTTGATCACACCATATCTTGTCTAACCAAGGGTCACTATCATGTAGAGACAAAAAACAAATAAATCCCTTCATATAAGACACTAGCTAGGGTGAAATCCTAACTAGTTAGGAAACTAGTAACTTCAAAACCACTAGTTATTCTATGTTACCATGTCTATAATAAATTGGGGGTGATCCAACAATTCCAAATAAGACTCCAATCACATGCACATATATCACACACATGAAACTCACAAGAAACGTCACTCTATGCCACCCCAGGGAACAATTTCATCCCTTTATGCCATCCGATCAGAAGGGATCTTCTCAGAATGGGTATCCAGTAGCAATCAACATATCCAAGGAAAGAGAATTATCAAAGGAGAGTTTTCAAGACCATAATATTCAAAAAATCTCTAAATAATCCTCAAGTACCCTTTAATAAACCACCCTTTTCCAAATATCAAAATCTAACTTTCAAAAAATCATACAAATACACTATTTTTCATTTCACACCCATTTTAAAAAATCAAATTTAAGAATTCACACCACATTTTCACCCTGAATCCACCTTCAACAAAAGGCCAAATTTTCCACACACCATCCTCACATGTTAAACCATTTTCAAAGAACCAACATACACTATAATCAAGTCCAAAACCATTTACAAAACCATTTGAGAAATCCAAAACACCATTTTAGATGCACAAAATAAAATTAAAAAGCCACATCATGCTTTAAAAACTAGAAGTCACTCACAAAATCCAATTGGATATTTCATCAAACACTTGGTGTGCGTATCCTAATGAAAAAATAAAATATACTTAAAAAAACCCAGAAAATCACCTTATTTCATGTAAAACTGTTATTCTAAAATAAAAAATCACTATTTAACATATATGGAAGGTTTGATATTCAAGAAACTAATGATTATTAAATTTAAAGGGAAAGTTTAAAGGGAATCCTACCTCAAATTCATAGCACTTAAACAACAACCACTTCAAAGGACATCGTAAAGGCTTAAGGAGGTAAGAACATACAAGATGAACCTTAAAAAACCAAAAATTTAAACATAGAGAAATATAAACCCTATATCCACATGACCAAGGTAGAATAGGAAATTAAGAGAAAGTCAAGAAAATAGGATGTAGAAGAAGAAATGAGGAGAATACCTTGAATATATAGCCTTAAATCATGAAAATATCACTATAGAACCACTATGGAAGGATGTGGGAGGTATTTAGAAGAAGGGGAGAGACTCCTAGTGTAGAAATAACTGAATGGGGATGAATAGGGTGATTTGTGGTTAAATACCTAAGAGGTAAGAAGAGTAAAACCACATTATTAATGATTAGGATAGGTCACATAGTTTTCCCACATGGTTTTCAAAACCATACAATAACCATGCATCCCCTAATATCAAAAAGGAACAAGATTCATAGTTAGAATGCACAGTTTATCGAACCGTGGAAAAAACATGTGGTTTAAACTGTCCAAAAATGAAATTAGCCACATGGTTTCTAGGAAAGGGCTCACAATTTCCTCTAACCATGGGCCAACTCTGAACCACCCACTGCCAAGCACAAAATATCAATTTTCCACCAAAAACATCTAGGAAAACTAAGGAATAAATTCAAGGACAAATACAACAAAATAATGTCTCAAAATTTAAATATGTAACACCCATAACATAAGAGGAAAACTAAGATCCAAAATATGAATCATAACATAGGATGAAAACAAAAATCCAGGTGTAACAATTCAACCCAGATTTATACTTTATTCCCCTATAAATATTAAAAATATCATGTTGGCCGACTCAAAGTAAATAACTCAAATTATCACATGATTCAACCACTCAATCCAAAATCACACCAACAACTAATAAAAGGAAAACAAAAACCTCTACCTGAAACAATCCAACGAACCAAAAACAATTCTCAAAAAATGATAGAAAACATGAAATAAAAATTCAATAGCCTTTCCACAAGAAAAAAAATCTAGCGTACTCCAAAAGATAGAAGTCCATCCAAACTAAAAAGACCCAAGATAAAAAAAATTTAAAAGGAAACACCAAGTGCAAAATGAACACCAGAGACCAAATCGGTTTTCCAACAAGGGAGGCCATAATTGACTACCCACCACTAAAAATAGTTAATATCAACCAAATAAAATAGAGACCATAATAAGATCTGTAGTTGGTCTCCCCACAATTAAGAGATGACCAACACCAACTGACATGGGATACCCAATAGAAACCAATCTGGGAACTCCCCACAAAGGCCAAACCCCCCCACAATAATGGGGGGGGGGGGTGTCCAGACAAAAGAGACCCTAACCCAAATTGAAATCCAATCCACAATTTATCATCTTAATAAGATGGAACCACTTCTAAAAGAGTGAAACTTAAACCAAAATTGATCCAAAAGGGATATCCAAACAAGGAAAACTAATCGGATATGCACATTCAAAAGGCACAACCACTGAAACACTTAAACAACCTACACCCCAACAGTGAAGACAAGAGATGATCCAAGGTTACCCACACCTTAGGCAAATCATGATTACATGAAGAGCTTAAATCTAAGGTCTATAGATAGATCCCTAATGTATTGAAGAATATTCTCCCTCATAGTCATGAGAATACAACCCTAGATTAGAACTCTAACTTTTTAGTTCCATAAGTAGCCACACAACACACAAAGTGGAACAAAATGAAAACAACACACCATGGAACTCACATATTTCCAAAAATTTACTTTCACAAATACTAGGATGCAGGGGGTAAACATGAAACATCCTTGTTGTCTTTGAACAATAAACAACAATAACAAGGTATATACATAACACACCTCTACTTAGTTGAAAAAATTCAGAATTTCCAGAATACAAACATGCTTCCATTAAAAAAAGATCATAAGAGATTAAAAACATCCTATTTTACATTTTAATAAAAAGGAAATACCATGAAATTCCATTGGACACAAAAAATAAAACTAAAGTAACACTAAAATAGAAAGGGACTTCAACTTGATCCCAAGTCAACACCTTACTCCTACAAATGGGAATGGGTGCCTTTTGATGTGGTGAATCTATATCCATATTACATCCTAGAAACATGTTGATAGAATTGTTAAAAATGACCTAGGCATCCATAGGTATGGAAGGTATTTGTATAATTTAGAAATGATAACTTTTTATGATACGACTTGACATAGTAATGAAACACCATAATCTTATTCTTAGGGTAAAATAATGAGAGATCTAGAGGCCTTTTAATTTTCCAACCATCTCCACTCGCTTTTGAAAAATTTCTGTTATTCTTACTTGAATTCCCTTCACCTATTTCAGAGACTGGAGGAAGGTTGAATACCTTAAGAACTCCTGCTACCATAGCTTCAACCTAAAGATCTTGCCTCACCATGTCGAAAAAATAGGATAGGCCAAACTTTGACAACTTTTACTATAGATTAGGATGAATCTAGATCCCAAAACATCGAGCCTTCAAGGAATAATCTGTATCCAATTCAAGAAGAAAAAAACTATATCCAAAAAAATGAAAAAACAAATCCAACACTAATCCATCTCTATGTTAAAGAAAACACATATATTACCCCTTCATCACATTTATTTCCTTACAGAAATAATAATGGATGAATGAAACCTTGAGTAAATCCTAGGTAAGATCTTCCAGACACGTGGTTTGAGAGACCGACTTGGACCACTTCCATGTGATACCTTCATGAATAAAGTTAGAAAAATTCACCTTTAATGAATTAGGAGACTCAAGAAAACTGAATTTTCTCTCATTTTTCTGCATCCAATATTCTGATTTGAGATAATCAGCTTGAACATGAAAGTGAGGAGGATTTAAATTCCAAAATTTATAAAGGAAGTCTATTGGTTGATCAACTAAAGGTCCATCCAATGATGAACCACCCATGGACACACTTCGAATATCCATCGAATAATTGAAGTGAGTACACTAAGAAAAAAGAAAACCATGAACTCAATTAGAAAAACTCATCAATAAGATCTCAAATTTGAAACACCACTCAATATACATTTCCAAATCCAGAATAAATGAACCACACAACCATTAGTTCTCAAAAAATTATAATGTATTTTCCTTAAAACAATTTTGGAAATAAAAAAACTATATTTGTCTACAAAATCACCAATGATATTCCTTAGATCCTCACATATGCACATTCATGTGCCAATATGGGCACCCATCCACTTAAGAAAATCCAGCCACTCATCCACCCATGCAATCAACCATCCATTTCTTCAAACACATCTATGCATGTGATCACTCATGAGAATATAAAAGGTCAAATGAAACTTTTCATCTTTAAAAAAAAAAAACATTCAACCCATGCCTTAAACATTCCAATTTACTTCCCATTTCACCTTTTCATAAATCTTCTAAAAAATCTCCCAAAAATATTTTTCCCCAAACCACCCACTTTTAAAAAAAATCTTCTTTCAAATATCACAAAGCCCCTTTTAAAAGACTACTAATGAATATTAAACAACATTTTCAAACACTATGCTTCAATCCATTTTATTCCATTCAGAAATAAAAATCCCATGAGTTCCATTCAAAAACCCAACTAATTCCATTTAAACCATTTCTTCAACTAAAAAAATCTTGTTCCATAAAATATTATTTGATTAAAACTCATTTAATCAAAAATTACTTCTCATTTAATACAGTTTTACAAAATTCTTTTGAAAACAAATTTTTTTTCCAAAAAAAAAAAATTTCAATAAACTCTAGGTTTTTCTTATAGAAATCAAATTTCGGTAAACCCTTCCTCATTTTACCCAAAAACCATTTTGTAAAAATTTATTTTCTAATACTATATTCAAAGTAAATTGGAAAAATAATTTTTCATCTTACCAAAACAATACCATTACCACTTTAAATTTATTTTTTAACAATTCCAAAACTATGGTTTTCAAAATAATTTCCAAAATCAAGGATGACCCAAAAAAGATCACACGGGGAAACTTTTGTTGATGGGTGACTTAACCATATGGTTGAAGGTAATATTAGAACCATATAACTATGATAAAAAGTTTTATAAACCATGTCCTTGGATATTCATGGATTTAAAGGCCCTGTGAGCTAATCAGGATATTTATCCCAATTATTCTTTCATTTACCAAACACAAAAAATCCCACAAGAACCAAATAATCCATGAAAAGCCTGACATCCCATGGAAAATCAGGGTTTTGTATAGAATGTGTTATCCATAAACTCACTCATACCTACACCCCAAGATCCCACAGTCCTACTCCATCTACCTTGGCATCCCAAATAATGATGGGTGATCTAAAATAAAGGTCCTCAAAAGAACCCAAACTTCTCTGATACCACTTTTTCATAAACAAACCCGACTAAACCTTGAACCGGTCACCTGAGTCAGTCTTCAAAAAGGCCCAAGTGGCTTTCTTGATCCATCGAGATTGGAAAATAGTGATATGGTATATAAAAATAATTGAGAGAATGATTTTTACCGATATAAAATAAACTAAATAGAAGAAAAATAAACTGATCAACCTAAATAAATACAATATTTAAAATTTAACACCACTTACACAAAACTAAAAATACAAATAAATCTATACAATAAAAACCCAAACTGATCCCGATGACCACAATGTCCCCATGTGACCCTAAGGGTCACTCTATGATACCAAAATTAACCATCACCCATAATGATCAAAACAAATCCAGAAAATACAAAAAAAGATAAAACAGGAAATAACTATAGGTGTGAGTATTAAAAATTAGTAGGCGAACCAAAAAAATATATTCTCAATTCATTCCCTTTAAAAAAAAGAAACATAAATTTCATGTTTGAAATACAATATATAAAACTAAGATTTTATCTCACAATTTCACTTTAAAACGAAACAGTATACCTTTAAAATTTTCATTTAACACCCAATTACATTCTAAGAAATAACCACAAGAACATTAGATAAAAATAATAATGTTTTACTCAGAAAGGGGAAAATGGAGTGTAATGAATTTTCTAAAACAAAAATCCATAAACCTTTGAAAACAAACTCATCACTTTTCATAAGAGGTACACCACACAAGATAGAAAAAAAATGGTCACATAACAAGAGAAATGTAAATGATAAAGAAATAGTAACCAACCAACAAGCATCTCAATCATCTACTATAGAAAACTAAGTTCCAAAAGACATGGTAGAAGCAAGGTGATCAGTGGAATAATATAGATCATACCCAAAATTTTGACTCATTCTGAAGAAATTATTCACCCAATGAAACAAATTCTCACCCACATGCAGGATCGTACCCTACCTAGTCTAACTGAGGGGCACTATCATATAGAATCAAAAAACAAAAAGCAAAAAAAATACTCTACTATGATACACTAGAAAGATCAAAAACCTAACTAGTGTATAAATTATTCACCAAAAATCCACTAGCTATGCAAGATTCCCATGTCAATACTAAAGTGGGTGTGAGCCAACAATGTCTGACAAGTAGCCAACCAAATTCACATATATCATACACAAGACACTCCCACAAAAAGTAACCCCTAAGCCACCCAAGGAACAATATATTTCCTTTAAACAATCAAATCACAAGGGAGACTCTCAGTGTGGGCTTCCTGCAATAATAAACATAACCAAGGCCACATAAATATCACAGGACTGTTTTTAAGACCATTATTTTCACAAAAGAACAAAACAGTCCCAAAAAACCCTTTAATAAACCACCCTTTTTTGAAATAACTAAATCCACCTTTCCAAAAAGGGTAGAAACATTCTATTTTTCATTTCTAAATCATTTGGTAAAATTATATTTAAGCACTCACACCACATTTTCACACCAAATATTTATTTAATAAAATGTCAAATGGGTCACACACCATCCTCACATATCAAACCATTTTCAAAGATCCAATGAACAATACCTTCAAGCCCAAAACCATTTAAAAATCATTTTAAGAAATAAAAATAACCATTTTAGATTCCAAAAATGTGTTTAAAAAGCCACACCATTCTTTAAAAACAAAAAATCACTCACAAAATCCAACCACGAATTTTATCAAACACATGGTGTGCATATCTTAATGAAACAATACCATATACTTAAAAAAAATCAATAAAACCACTACATTTTTCATAAACAAATTTTTATAAAACCACACATCACTATTTAATATATAATGATGCTAAAGATTTCAATAATCCAATGATTCTTAAATTTAAAGGGTGATTGAAAAGGGAAACCTACCTCAAAATCACAGTGCTTCAAAAAATCTGTTGATAATTTGTTTCATCACATGGATGAGAAATCAATAAATTGAAATACCACTGAAAAAGGAAGATAAAATAGATAGAGAAAACCAATATTTGTAAAGGCTTAAAAATTGGTTCCCCCAAGGTAGCCCAAATCACTATTGGCGCACAAGTACTTGCGTGCCACCCCACTTTCGTGACCAGTCTCCTTCACTCAGGGTACAATATTTGCCTATAAATAGACCCTTGGGGTCTTCATTTGTACAGAATAATTTCCCCGAAGTCTGATTTCTTATATGGTTTCCCTAGTTCTTAGTTCAACTCCTATGAAGCCTCTGATGTTGATTCATAACACCTGAAGAGATGTAATCAAAGGGGGATAATGATATTTAAGTCTATTCAGTGTTAAAAATAAGCAACACTTGTGCGACCAACTTTCCCAAACCTATGACTTAAGAAGACTAGCATGACTGCCTTTCCTCAAATAAAAACTTGCATGAATTTATTTCTATAATCTCTATTGAGAACATTGAAGTATTGAACAAAGCTTTACTCAAGTGTATTCATCTATGTTTTTGTCACCTACGGTGTAATAAATTCTCCCAATCCAACTTGGATGGAGACCTTGTGATTAATTCACCCCTTGTCCAGTCCTCCTTGGTTCACCTCACCCCTTTAGCCTGCATGAGCCTTTCATGAATCCTCCTTCAAGTCTATTCATAGAAGGGTTTCTCCTTCATTGGATCCCTTGTCTGAAATGAACAATTTTGAAACCTCCATCAAGACCTCATGATTTTCAAAACCTTAGGGAAAGGAACATCAACGTGTCTCCCCTTTAGATTTTTATTCCTAAGGTTAGAGGTTTCCAACACTTTTCCTACCAGAGGGTTAGGATCCTTGGGGAATTTTTTGAATTATATATCTATGGTCAAATGGACCCAGACCCTATGGACAATGTTTTGGAATTCCCAAACATGTTTTTTGGGGAAATAAATCTGTCCTCCCATTCTTATCTCTATGATCTGTTTCCTATGATTCTTAGTAGTGAGGATAAGGATCACACATTATTTTCTCTGTGACTAAGTAAAAGTTTCTATCCTCTCACATAACTAATCAAAGGGAAACCATCCTGGTGTAATCCCCTAGCCCTTCATGTATAAGGTTTCAGTCTTTACCCTCTCTACATCCTTCACCATCACTTCTTCCTTACATTGGACTCTTCTCCAATGTAATTTGAAGAGAGGGAAGCACCGTAGCAATGAACTCTTCCATCATAGCCACAACATCTTCCACATTAGTCCTGGACTCTTCCACCAGTGAAGGAGGAAATCTGTGTGTGGTTTGTTGAATTTTTCACATACTCTTGTTTCTCACACTGAGATTGACACATGTGGGCTTAAAGGTTTTTAATGATCACAAAACCCATAAAATCTACCTAAAGGAATGAACTATGAGAACTATGATTCCAATTAATCATGATATATTGAAATCCCACTTAGGGACCAAGCTTAATGGGAATCCTCCTTAGGAATAATCCACAATCATAATTTCCTTAACATGGATATCCACCTCAGAATTAAACCCCGAATCAATCCCCCAAATCACCATGAGTTAAAACATCCCTCATGGTCCTTCCACATGGGATATAATTATCATGAGTAATCCCGAACCTATCCTATCAAGGGTCCATACTCACCTGTGAGACTTAAAAAACTATATGTGCATTGAATCCTATTCAAATGGGATATGTAGGAAGCGTCCCTAAGGTTAAAATCCAACTTTTTTTAATCAACCCTATTCTCTCTGGGCCATATCCCTAGAATGGTATAATTAAAATTAGATTCTAATATTCATTCCAAATTCCTTGGGATGCTTAAACATAAGTCCCAAACTAATCTTTGAATATGCACCTTCCGCCTAGATGTCCTTGCCACATGACGTTAAACTATGTGGTTGGGTCCTTATCATGTGACCATAAAAGTTATGATGTTTCCCATTAAATAGTACCAAACTAAATGGGTTATGATTCCTTTCATGAGGATACATTGGGAGTCTATCTATGGGTTGAATCCCAACATCAAAGTAATTTTTGTATCCCTGGATGATGATAAAATATAGAGTAAATCACTATCTACCTAGATGATGATAAATTCCAGAGTAAATATTTGTCTCTCTACATGATGATAAATTCCAGAGTGACATTCATCTACCTGGATGACCATCAACTCCAGAGTGCCCCACTGAGTGGCTTAAAACCCAACATTGTCATGATAGTGACCTAAGAATATCTATGTAGTATATAAGAGGATACCATCAATCGAGAACCCCAGATACACACATATATCCCCATTAATGAATAACCTCAAATACATATGGATGATTCTAAATTACACACATGCTAATAATTGATTTTTAATATTGAGAGGACCTACTTCATACATGGGAATTAATTAAAGATTCAATAACATATCTTAAATATATAAGAGAGTCTCGGAGTAGAAATAATCCCCCCAAAAAGGGTGTGATGAGCCGAGGCTCCCATCCTCTACACTAATGTGAGTTCTTAATAGTCATAGGTCAAAAAACCTAACAAATGCATGCCTTTGGAAATCAGGTCCATTTGGATAAAAAATAACTGGGTGTTTCCACTTCTATAAAAAAATATGTTGAAAACCATTTAAAAATTGTAATTCCTAATCAGAACACATGTTCTAGGAAAAAAAATATATTGAACCCAACGTGAATCCTTAACCAAGATGATAGTGTTACCCATCTTTCAGGCCCTTGTCAATTGATAAAAGTGGTATAGACAAAGCAATCAATCAGAAATTTGTTCTCTTAAACGAGATACTAGAGTTCATTTTTTTTTCATCTATAAAGTCACTCTTTTCTACAAAATCACGACAATCCAAATGGATTCCATCAAGTTTACACCCATGAACTCCCTGACTGCTGCTCAAGATGAATCCTCATATACATGAAGGATGACTTCGAAAAATTAGTGTCTTCAATGTTGGGTCTCTAATGCACTGGTTTGAGAGTACCATCAAGAAGGTATAATTACAACTAAAGATGCTTCCCAATTGACCCTCTAGATCAAGAATAACTCCCAATCGTCAAGTCAGCGATGACTGGTGGTCGATAAGATGTTGGTACCAACCACCATCTTCAACTGTTTTGGGAGAATATCACCAGAACACAATCAAAAATACCTCCCATATTATAGGGAGGTTGACCAAGAGGCCACCAAAAACCTCATCTCGAAGACCCAGGGGTCATTTCTAAGGGATCCTACCAACAATCACCACCTCTAGATTTGCATGACAGTAAACCCTAATACTGATGAGGGTGTTGCGTTGGGATATCTAGCCCAAGTCCCTCTGACTTAGTCACAAAAGATGCTGAGGACACAAACCAGCTAGCAGGGAGATGGATCCTCCCTTTTCCCCCTCTGAAGAGGCCTAGTTTGGTTTAAAATAACAAGTGCGCACATAAAACCTCTTCCCTCATTCCATAGACTAGTAAGATCATATGCAGGCACCGAACCAGTCCTACTTTTATAATTTTGTGGAGTACTGTGAGTTGGAAGATACACTTGCTTAAAATCATCCAACCATCTAACGGATTAATTTGGCGGCATTCAAAGAATCCCACTAAATAAATATGGATGAAAATTGTAGGTAGGAATATACACCTACCTACACCCATCATGTCTCCCAACATCCTCATTTGGTAGCACCCAGAGAAGTCGGTCGGAAATCACCAACGATAAACAAAAGGCTGAATACACTCTCTACCACAAAACACAAGTATTGTTAGTATCCACTGACAGAAAATAGAGGAAAATAGCATGTACATAGAACTAATACCAATACAGAGCATATTTATATTCTCATTCTAGTGGATGAAGTCACCCAACACATCCTGGAAATGGTGAAAGGGAAGATGAAAATTCCTACCCATATCATAGAAACTTTCTAGTATATTATAATAGCTAAAATAACAGTACCTAAGGGGAAGAATAATAACTCTATCCCCACAAGCAGGGTGTATCATGAACATGTCACCTCAGAGCAGATAGATACCTATGTTCCCGTCCATGAGGTTCATGGGGAACACTACCCCATATCATACGGACAATCAAACCAGGCACACACACCTGTTCTAATTGAAGATAATCAGCCTATTCTGATAGCCACTCCAAGGAATGCATATACACCTACCCATGATAACAACATTTTCAGAAAGGGCCCCCAACTTCTTGTAAGAAGTCATAAAAAATTCTTATCAAACACAGTTGAAAAATAAAGAGCTAGTTTGTGACATGAATCCACTTAATATTGGATTTCTTGAAGCTCTCAGATATTTATCTATTGTATCTCAAGATCTTACTCTCCCATTAAAAAATTATTAGAGAAGTAGTAGTAAATTTGAAGTTCCTCATCGAACACTTCCTCAGGAAGGTCTCCTTCATGAAAATTATGTCAATCTTGAGATCCTAATTCTTGATGAGTTCCACAGAAACCTTTTGTGTGGCCATGAGACCAAGGACCAAGAGGTTCTACTCCTTGCTGTAATCCATCATTGTGGTCATCCCCATGATTGAATTCACTAAAAATGTTTTATCCACAATAGTGTTTTTCATTTTCAAGAGAATTATCCAGCTGAAAATTTAGTGATGATAAATCTCTCTTATCTTGAGGCACTTGAAAACACAAGTCCAGTCATGTATGATGCCTTTTCATTGGTGGATTAAATTATTTATCAGTCAAAAGGAATACCAAGGTGATAGTCATTCTCTGAACCACCCTTGGGCCATTTTTCTCTCAATTCAATATAAGAAATATCTATCAATCTTGATGATTCTGATAAAGTTGAAATAAAATGAAAGCTTTGGTCATATCAAGTAGAGTAACCCCTAGAAAAAGAAAAGGAGGATATGTTGAGCATGAGGAAACAACTACCTAAGAGTGAAATACTAGTCATGTTCTAGACTATGACCACCTCTCAATACAACATTCCAGAGATTCTATTAGAATATTTTATTCATGATATCCTCATCAACATATAAAAGACTCTTCATCATCTAAAAGCAAAATCATTACCTTTTTACAAATACCCAAGTCATATCAAGATAATAGAAGGGTTATAGTTCCAAATTGACCTTACAGCTCTCCTAGATTCTCAAAATCCAAATATTGAGAAGCTTCAAGGATCCCTTCAATGTTCATGCCCCTATGCATTAATGAGGTTGCGACAATTAATCGCATATACCCTACCTAGTGTTCATATCAGAGAATGTGGTGCATAGTGAGAATTTCATTTCACTGCACTTTAAAAACAACAAATCCCACCAAAAGAGGTCTCATGAAATGTTATTTCCCCAAACCAAATACAACAAAAAAATTCCATTAATTATTTAATAGATGATTAATAAGATAAATCCTCGACCGGCTTCCACAAAATCCAGGACCAGAGCGAGAAATCTATTGATCTACATTTCAATAAAGTTTCCAAGAACCTTTAGCATACCTCCTCATTAGTGGGTTCCAGTAATTAGATTGAAAAAATTCCTAAAATAGCATAATGGTATTCTAAAGAAGGAGATTTAATTCAGTGATGGATAATTCACCCAACCAACATTTAGATCTAAATTTGTAAAATTAAAAGAGAAGTTGTGATGATATTATTTATAGTAATTCAGAGCCACCCCAGCTCGTAGGGATATGGTATTTTTAACCGAACCCTTGGAATCAAAAAACAAATTCTGGAGGGTTGAGAAAGAAGAACAAGAAAAACCCCATCCCATAGGGTTGGGGGATTTTCACATTCACAATCCCCTCCTCAACGGAAGTCATTTTTTTCTGATTTGGAATGAATTCACAAAATGAACACATAATTGAACTGTCAATGGATTAAATTTAGGTTAATGTATGTCAAATAGTTATCAGGGATCTAAAAAATAGGAGGACAATGTCTCATGGATGGAACAAAGTATGGTTAACTCACAAAGAGACTGATTGAATGCTAGAAATTCATTATGTGTCAGTGAATGTCATCAATGCCATCATTCAAGATCATCCAAAAAATGAATTCAGTTCTGTGGAGTTAGAGGATGAAGTTCATGTTAATAATGCGGTCCACGCTGAAGTAAATGATATAGGAGTGCATACCCTAAATCAGAGGCTTACCCAAAATTTAGGTATCCCCTCAAATAATCAATTTACACTTCTTCTAAAGGAACATAATATGGGAAAAGGTAAAGGTAAGATCTAGTATTACCTTCCCATCGGAAAAGGTAAATCACTTTCACTTCAGGAAAGATTTTATGATCAAGAGGAGGAGATAAAGGAGATGAAGAGACTCAATGTAGAGTTACTCTGAGGCATCATTCCTACTAGATATTCTCCACAAGATGATCCTTAGATCACCCTTTTAGAAGGAGTACCTTATCAAAGAGGGGTTTTTGTAACTACTGATGAGGATAATAAAATCCCTCCATTGAAATTACAACTAGAGCAGGTTCAGGCATATCCTTATAGGCCTGTACCCATGGGTTATCCAAGGAAAATACCAGCACCACCACTACTAGTGGTCCTACCAGTTTCCGCACTAGTTCAGGCTCTAACCGCCACACCTGTTCAGCTCCCTGCTTAGCCAGATGTTTCTCAAATGCTTATGAACTCCATTGAGCCATTGACATCTTGATTGGAATCTATGGAAGTACAATGCACCCTGGTTCAACTGGAAAATAATTCTTATCCCGAATGGGTAGATTTGAATCCTCCCCCACCAAACTTTGGGAATCCCACATTTCCAATATTTAATGGCTTAGGAGAACTAGTGAAGTACTTGACACATTTCATCTCTCATTCTGATCCCATGATGGTAACCCATGAGAAATTGGAATTAGTGAACCTCATATACTTCATACAATCATTAAAGGGGCCAAACCTTATACGGGACATGAGTTTTCAGTCTCGATTGATCATTGGATAGGAAGATCTCCATCAACAGTTCCTTTCCTAGTTTAGCTCAATGCTATAGAAGAAAAGAGTCTTTGATCTCAAAAACTACAAGAAGAGGTAGAATGAAAGAGTTTCATATTTCATTTCTCGGTGTAATTGATAAACATAATCCTTGAATATACCACAACCTTAACAATATTTTCTACCCATTTGTGTAGAAAATAATTTTTATGAGTTTCACACGCAATTAATCCCTGTGAAATACATAAGAGGCTTTCAACATCTAGGCCCGATTTCTTAATAGGTGGAATAATCCATAGCAAATACTAAATCCAAATCCTGAGTAATTACGTCAGCTGCATGAAGAAGAGTAGAAAAATCATAGGACTCTATATTCACACTTAATTAGGTCCTTGTACCCGATCTTACTTCAAATACCTCATCATACCATAGAGATCCACCTCATGAGCATCAAAAACAAAGACCGCCTCATGAAGATGATCTATAATATCAAAGGTGGAGATAATTTGACCTGTTAAAAAACATGGTCTATTATTTTCAAAATGACCAAGTCCCAGGATACTTCATCTCATATCTAGAAAACAACTTAGTTCAGTTTCGAAGTCCAAAGAAACCTAACAAAGAAAGAGATGAGGACCTCCCAAACTATTTACCCTTCTATAAAATTGTGGGGCACCCCATCCAGGAGTGTTTTTTTGTTAAGTACCTCCTACAAAAGATGATGGAAACATGGCCAGTGAAGCTAAAAAAGTCACTAGCCCTGGTAACATGTGTTACTACTACTGATCCAAAAGTGGAAGGTGAGTGGCAGAAAGTCAAAAGTAATAATTCTCAGAAATTCAGTGATTGGATGGTTAAGAAAATAATCATCCAAAATAACGCCATTATGATAACCCAACATAAATATAAGACTGTATCTATTTCCACTTCCATTACAAAAAATCCATCTTCATCAAAATCATAGTCCTCTGAAGTCCAATCCTCAAAAAAGCAACATGGCTGAAAGAATAAGGAGAGAATGAAAGAAGATGAGTTTGCGTCAAGGACAATGTTTTCCTTGAACTTAGTAGATTTCATGCCAACCATCTCAAAATCAGATGAACCACCTAGAAAAATTTCACTACAAGAGTTGAACCCCATGAAGAATCTTTATCAGATGAGGAGTTGATATTTAGTTCTATTAATTTTATTCACTTAACAGATCCCTACTCAAATGATGGTTCTGATTATGAACCCAATTTACCTACACTTGATCAGGGAACTGGGAAAATAGGTCATCATGTTTGAGGCTATAGAGGAAGACATGGTCATGTTAGGAGTAATTACTTCAAGTAGACTTCTTATTGAACTATTTATGCAACAAAAACTCATTGGAGAGCCCTCCATCGGGCTGAGTAGGAACAATGGACATCTTCCCATGAAAGGGTATGACCTGACCTGATAATATTGGTAGACCGATTAGAGGCTATACCACCACCTCCTCAGCAAGTGGGAAAACCTATCTAGCCTAACCCACCAAGAGGAGAAGTATTTCCAGATTTTCCCCTAAGAGATGGTCCATCCACAATAAGAGCATCAGCTTCCATGGCCCCTACAAAAGAGAATCTCTGTGTTGGGATATGTAGACCTCTAAATCAAAAGTGTGATGTGTTGAAGCAACAAGCCCAAGTACTAGTCAATTTATTGCTCCTAGGTACCCTAACATTATCAAAGGATCTCCGGGAAGAACTCATTGAGGATTTGTTAAGCCCTCAGGAGTTTGAAGTTGAGGTTGCTGCTATAGAAGTTTACCATATATACAATGATATAGTATAATTACATATGGGCATATCTTTCATGGACCTGGATGAGGATACTATCATACATGGACACATCAGGACCTTGTACCTATATAGAATTATTAATGACACTGACATCTGACAATCCTTAATTTATAATGGCTCATGAGTCAACCTCATTCCCATTTGTACACTTCATCGATCGAGACTCACTAAATCCCACTTTTCTCCCTCTATTTTGATGTTACAGGGTTACGACACGAATGAGAAATAATCTCTTGGAAAGATTGTTCTCATAACTCAGTTTGGGGGGTCTCATATTTGATTCAAGGTTCATCATTGTTTGGAAAGACACAAAATTAATTAATATACTTAGAAGACCTTGGATACATCAGCATGCACCCATTCATCATAATACCATCAATGTCACAAATATTTTGTTGATGGTAAAATTGATACATTTCATGGTGATAAGGCCCCAATAAAAACTTGTAAATCTCAGTACATTGATGTAGAGTTCTCTCACACAAGGGGAAAATAGTCCATGAAAAATGATGCTATTAGAATAAATTCTCAAAATTGTTTTGAAAAGATCCCATCAAACCCATTCAAGCATATTAGTGTAGATTACATTATTTCCATTAATAAAATCGAAAAGTTTAGCCTAAATCCAAGAACTCATTCAATGGCTTCCATAATGTCCATTGTAGAAACTGAACTTGACCGCACAGGAGAAATAATTTACTCACCAAGTAGTGATGAAAGCATAAATGGAGATGTCTTAATTACATACACCGAGCTTCAAAAAGTCTCTACTTCATCATCCAGGCTATAATAATTTGTCGTACTCATTAAAAAAGATAGGGATGCATATTCTAAACCCATCGTCTTCCCTTCAGAGATTCAAAAATCCCTTTCATCATTAGTTGAGTCGGAGATGGTTACCAAATCTTTAGGGTGTCATAATACTAACTCCTCCCATATATCTGAAAATATTTCTTCATCACCTATTTTACAAGAAGGGGAAGAAGCAACACATAATGTAGAAGAAGACATTAGGTATTCTCCATTTTCATTTGAGGATGACATCTTGACCACTGTGGATAAACTTAGAGAAATGAATCTAGGTACATAGGAAGATATAGGACCCACTATGATTTGTGTGACCATGACTTATGAATAGAAATAGGTGTATACTTAATTTTTAAAGAAACACTGAGATATTTTTACTTGTAATTATATAGAAATTCTATTCCTTGAACCTAAGGTGGCTACCCATCATTTGGGATTTCTAGAAGATCACCAGGGATACAAGTAAGCAGCCAGGAGGACATACCAGAATCACACCTCCAAGATTGAGCCTAAAGTGGGAAAACTCATCAAGGATGACCTAATTTGAGAGGTACAATACCAAAATTTGTTATCCAACATTGTACTTATAAAAAATAAGAATGGTAAAATGAGAGTTTTCAATGACTTCAAAGATCTCAACTAGCATTTTCCTAAAGATGAATTTCTAGTTCCAAACACAGAACTCCTAATTGATGAAAAAGAGATCTACTAGGACCTTTCATTCATGGATGGATACTTTGGGTATAAAAAAATCTATATGGACCCATAATATGAGGAATCTATAGCCTTAAGAGCCCCTCAAGGTGTTTTTTATATATCAGGCAATGCCCTTTGGATTAAAGAACGATGATGTGACATACCAATGTGAAATGAACCACTTATTCAAACACTTCTTAGGGAAATTTTATGAATATTATGTTGATGATTTAGTGGTAAAATCTAGACTATGTTCTTATCATCGGATTGACTTGGACATCGTATTCAGTAATCTTTGATAGTATAATCTGAAGATGAACGCCTTTATATGTGACTTTGGGGTAACCTCAGAAAAATTTCTCAGTTTTTTTATGCCATTGTAAGATCTAAATCAATCCCAAGAATACTAAATATATCCTTGGAATGTCACATCCCCAAAACTTGATAGAGTTGAGAGGACATCAAGGAAAATTGGCCTATATCGAATGCTTTATAGAAAATCTGGTTGGAAAGTGTTTTCCCTTAACCAAATTGATGAAGAAAGGGGTCACATATCAGTGAAATAATGAATTCCAAGAGGCATTTGATACCCTAAACAAATACCTCTTGAATCCACCAATATTGATGCTACATGTTGAAGGAAAACTAGTCATTCTTTATGTGACATCCTTGGAGTGATCATTGGTCTCCTTCCTTGAAAAAAATAATGATGGTGGGAATTAAAACATCCTTTACTATCTTAGTCGAACCTTGATTGATATAGAGAATCAATATTCATATATTTAGAGAAGCTACTTAGCATTAATATTTGTCGTTCAGAAGATGAGGAAGTACCTACAACATCATGAGGTCCAATTAGTCTCTCATAATAACCTGCTAAAATTTATCATCAGTTATCCTATGTGGATAGGATATCTGGGATTGTGTGAATTTATTCAATAGAAGTTTGATATATAGTTCATGCCTCAGTTTGTAGAGATAGGATAAGCCTCGGTAGACTTCATTACTGAGCATCCATATGCGGAAGAAACATAATTGAATATTGAACTACTAGATGAAGAAATATTATTTATTCATGATACACCCCAAACATGGGATATGTACTTTGATGTTGCATCCATAAGTCCAACGGGGAAGAGAATGGAATACCCTATGCTCAAAAAAGTTGGGTTTGGAATTGTGATGATATCCCTAGATAAGGAAGTGATTCCATACTACTTCCTGTTATCATAAGGTGGTACTAACAATGAGAAAGAATATTAGGCTCTCATTGCAGGTTTGGAATTGGAACTCCAAGTGCTAGTGAACCACCTGGAAGTGAAGGATGTTTTATAGTTGGTAATCAAACTGATTAATGGGGATTACTTCATTAGAAAAGAAGATATAATTCCCTTCCGTGATTATATGTGAGGGTTAATCGCAAAATTTCCCTCAAAACACTTATTTTATTATGTCCCACGGTCACAAAATGACCAATTTGATGCATTGAAAAATGAATCTATATCACTGGATGACATGAACTGGGATTAAAAAATCATCATAATTGCACATAATTGTGTGGTTTCACATTTTGTTCAAATCAAAATAGAGGGAATCAATGAAATTAGTCCCATTCTCAAACCATTTGTTCTTACTACAGGATGGATAATACCCATCATGTGTTATCTCCAAGATGGAATAATTCCACCAAATAGAGTTGGAAGAGACAATATCTGATGAAAATCAGTTAATTTCACTCTTTATGAAGGCCCAAATCACAAGAAGATCATCTATAGATGATGATTTGATGGAATTATCCTGAGATGCATTGATAGGGAAGAAACTTAGACTGTCATGAAATAAGTACATACATGAGACTATGGTGCCCACTAGTTTAGATACAGGCTTTCAGATCAAATTTTAAGGCTTGGATATATCTGGAATTCGATGATGTAGAATTTCATAGATTTCACTAAGAAGTGCAATACCTTCTAGGTGCATGCCAGCTTCATCCATCAACCCCCATAGTTTCTACATACAACCAAATACTCTTGGCCATTTTTTATATAGGGAATGGATGTTGTTGGACCTTATCCTCCATCTACGGTTATGAAATTCAAGTATATCGTTATGGATACCAATTTCTTCTCAAAATGGGATGTGGCAATACCTCTCAAGGAAGTCAAGGTCAATGGATTTGTTATCTTTTTCAAAGATAATATCATCACTAGATTTGGTGTCTCTCATAACATATTGACAGAAAAAGAGACCAATTTCTGTTATTCTAAGGTAGGGAATTTATATCCATAATACAATATCAAATCCAACCATTCATCCCACTATCATGAAATGAAAAATGGATAGATGGAGGCTTTAAAAAAAACCTTGTCCAACATACTCTAGAAAATGGTGGATAAATATATGAAATCTTCGTATGATAAAATATTTAATGCCTTATGAGATTACATGAATACAAACCATACTACCACACAATGAACCCTGTAATCATTGGTATATATGACTGAAGTAGTTTTACCCCTTGAAATTTAGTTTCCATCACTCAGAGTTTCCGTCTATGATCAATTATCTACTAATGAGCAATCCCAGAAATGTCTGGATGGGTTGGAGTGACTGGAAGAAAAGGGGTTGAATACCTTGCATCACTTGGAAGTCTATGCAAACTGAATATATAGATTCTTTAACAGGTATCTTTTCCTTCATTAATTCATATAAGGAGAGTTGTTTTTGGTCTTGAGGACTACAATGATACTAAGAAATAAGCATCTGAAGCTTGATCCAAAGTGGTAAGGACCTTATTTTGTACATAAGGGATACTATATTAAAGTGTATTCCTTAATCTCAATGGATGGATAAATCATTACAACTCCAACCAATGAAAGGTTTTTTAAGAATTACTTTTTGTAGTCACACAAAATTAATCCATGTTGCACAATGTTAAATTGCATAGCACAATCATCCTTGTATAAGACAATAAGCTGCACGACATGAGATCCTAGTCGCATGACCTGAAATTACAAAATACCATTTTTCCTGACCACATGAAATTAAACTATATAGTTTACATATCCATTGTTTTATGTTAAGAAATCCATCAATATACCACAATTTGAAGTTCCTTGTGGTCCCTTAAATGATGAGCAGCTTCCATGCATAATCCTTACTCACATCATTTCCACTCCCTAGTGGTCTTTAAGCCCCATTTATACCCTATGTTTGTATTAGAACCACATGGGGAACCATATTCAAGAACTACATGTGGCTTGATTCTCATTCCAATGAGATACATAGAGATGCCCAGATCTCTTATATCGGGCCCAACCACAACCATAAAAGAAACAATTTCCCCTTTCCCTATATATGATCCAATTCTATATTGAGAAACCTTCTAGAAAATATGGTTTGATTATCATAACATCTTTTATTTTGGTCCCAACCATTATTTTGGAAATTATTAAATCCACCATTTTCACATCAACATTCAATTGGTGTGGGGAACCATCCTCAAGAACTGCATGTAGCTTGATTATTTCCATAGTAAGATACATAGTGACACCTGGGTCCTATCACTTGTTACAGATGCAATATTTCCATATTTTCACATTGTTTCATCTTCATCCATACCGCATGATGTAAAACTACATGGAACATTTCAATAAAGACGTGTGGATTGATTCTTTCCCCAGAAAGATACATAGTGACACCCAGATATCATATATTGGGTTCATCCACAATGTTTAAAAAGTCCCTTCACCCTCTATGTGTATGAATTAGACCAGCACAAGGATAACCTTCAAGAAGTATGTGTGGCTTGATTCTCATTCCAATGTGATACATAGTGACACCTGGATCTCTAATTCTAGGTTTAGTCACAATTTTGGAAAAGAAAATTCCCCTTTCCTATTCCCCATGCTTGAACCCAATCTATACAAAGAACTGTTACAAGACTTATTCTTTGATTCAAATTACAATGATATGCATGGTAATACCTAAAATATATGTTTTAGTCCCAACCATTAGTCTACAAGTTATCAAAAGTCCTCTTTCCCGCATAAAATTCTGATTAATGTATGGAACAACTTTCAAGAACTACTTGTGGTTTGATTTTATCCCTTAAAAGATATGTAGTGATGCCCAGATCTCAAATCCTAGGTCCATACATGGGAATCATTAATCCCTTCTACTTCTTGTAGATGAATTAGATCTATATAGGGAACCTATCAAGAACCATGTGAGGCTTGATTCATACCTCTATGAGATATGTGGTGACACCCATAATTTCATTATTATGCTCAACAATTTTTTTAATCACTTCATGTTAGTTCACCTTCATCCTTATGAAATGAAATTAAACTACATAGAATTCCAAGAAATACATATGGCTTGATTATCATCTTATTGATATATGTAGTGACACTTGGGTCATAGGTCTAGATGCTATTTAAAACCCCCCATTCCCTATGTACTGATCAATATTTCATGTGGAACTTCTTTAATAACTACATGTGGCTTGATTCTCACACCTATGAGATACATAGAGACGTCTATATAATCAAACCTGGGCCCAGTCAGATTAGAAAATAAAAAAGCCTCCACTTCTCGATATACGAATAAGAAATTTATATGTAGAAGCTTTTATTTTGGGTCCTATCCTTAGAGATCCCACCCAGGAAACCTGAAATTTACCCATTATACATATGAGTCAGATCAAAATACAATATTGGTTTAAATACTTCCCTTGTGTGTTGGACATTATCCCTCTCACATTTCATACTTCTATTCTTTAGTACTTTCATATCTTCATAATCATTCTTCGGTTTTTTGTGGTAGAATATCTGATACATGAGATATATTTTTCCTAACTATGCAGTACATTCCCCCAGTTGTCCTTTGATAATTTTGCCAACGTAAAGGGTCTATCAGCCAATAGATGAAACTGTTTGGCTGTAAAGAATATTCCCTCTCTGGTCCTTGATAATACATCCCCCATAATGGGTTTTTCAAATAGTGGTGACTTCATTATTGGGAGAAGCCTCTTCTGTCCCTCTAATATTTGATGATGGTATGCAAGAACCGATATTTTAAAGTGGCCAACCTTTGAATATTTATCCCATATCCTGTCTCTAAAACTAAAAGTCTCCAATACCCTGGTTTACACTTTTACCCTATCATTTTTTCAAATCATATTGGAATAACCTTGGTTCATTTGACAATAATACCATTCATTGTTTCCCTAATATTTTGGTTCTAGTCATATGACCTAAAACTACAGGCACCATACTTACTGTGCTTGGATTAGACCTTCGTAGAGAGCATTTTACCCTAATTATTTGGAAAATTATGACATGAAATAGTTGTTTTATATTCAAACACCTTTCTCCATAGACCAATCTTTTTTTCTTGGGAATATTCGAATCTCCATAAACATTCATCCACTTTTAGCAATAGAATTTCATAATTATTAAGAGCTCCTTTACCTGACTATAGAGTGCGTGCCCCTAATTGGCCTTGAATCAGTCCCCAACATAATGGGTTTATCATAAAAATGATTCCACTATTTTTATATAGAATATATTCCCTAGTTGACCCTATATAATACAACACCCATAATAGATTTTTCAAATAGCGATAACTTCACTCTTGGAAGAGACCTCATATAATATTATTTAACCCTTTTTACTATATCACTCTTCAAATTTTGGAATCCCCAAATCACAGCTTAAAAATTTCTCCTTCCATACATGAATATAGTAGAACATTTTCAGATAGATTATTGGGAATTAGAGAACCATCAAACCTCTAGTAAAATATAACTACTTTAAATCAACACAACTAATGTCTTTGCTACATGACTTTAAATGGAACAACATAATGTCCTTGCTGCACAAATTTAAACTAAAAACCCCCCTAATTTCCTTGGTGCTTTAATTTAAACTGAATAACATAATACCAAAAATCCCTTTTCAAAAAAATGTGCCCTCCTTCACACACAAAATTTGTGTCGAAGAGGTTTCTCATTAATGGTATATTTTAGCATAGATGAACCCTTTTACTCTCAGACAACTTTCCTTGGAAAATCCACCCACAATGGTCTTGAGACATCCAAATCATATCCACCTTTGTTTACCATTAATAGAATGTAAAAATTCCTACGAACTCCTTTACCTGACTATGTAGTACGTTCCCCCAACTATCCTTGCATCAGTTTCTCACATAACGAGTTTGTTAGCCAAAGGACTCAACTATTTGTCTATGCAACATATGGCCTAGACGTCCCTATATAATACATCCCCAATAATGGATTTGTCAAATAACGATAACTTCATTCTTAGAAGATACCTCATCTATCTTATACATCAAATTTTAGATTTGGTGACCATAAGAATCATGAATCAAGATTCCACTTATAAGTATCTAATATATATATATATATTGGGGAATTACTATCCATCAATCCTTGTTTGTGTTCTAATTTTATAATTTATGGTCAATGCTATTTGACCTAATATTTTAGCTTTATTAGTACGACATGCATGCCTTTAAACTCCCCACAAAAGTTATATAGTACTCACAAGGATGAAAAAACTCAAAGGTAAATTTGGATAAAAGTTTAGTCTCATTTTTCTAGACCTACACTCTGTACCATTAAGGAAATATCTAGTGATAAAAATTTAAAAGGAAAATATTGTTCAGCAGAAAACCTAAAAGGGGAATCCTAATAAAAAACCAAATCTAACTGAAGGAACGAAACTTGTACAACCTTATACTTGATTTTATAGATGAATTCATCCATCTTTTTATTATGGTTGACATACGATTAGGATAATGCAGCTTGAAAAACATCAATTTTGATAAGAAATTTGACCTTGATGAGATCTTGTCAACGTTTGTGATATTGTACCTGCCACTTAATGGTTTCCTTCTCTATAGTGTGGATTACACGGTAATTAAAACCATAGAATCCCAACATGATGAATAACAATGAAATCCATGGGATTTTCAAATGCATTTTCCAAATGGGGTGTATCAGAGATAAGATTCCATATATCTATCCAAGCATTTCTATGTGTGTTTTAGAGAGAATTCTAAAAACTTGGATATGACTCAGATTCACTATCATAAGGGGGGGGGGGTGTACTCTTGAATAAATTCACATAAAGAAGTGCCCTATTCTTATCCCTCCACAATAGTGACTGCCTTTCCTCCTGATGGAGGTTGAGACGATGTAGAGGTTTTGACCTCTGACCTAGCCATAAAGGCTAATAATCCTACATAATGAATCAAAATCATTGTTAGATTCAAGATAATGGAAAGAGTGGGGAACAATCACAATGGTTGGTAGCCCTTACACAACAACATGTCAACATCATGAGAAGTCTCCTACCCAACATTACCAACCTAAACAATTATGATTGCCACCTCTTTGTGAGGATTAATTTCTTGAGTCTACTTATGATTCTCCAGATTAACCTCAGAATGATTTTCTATTTCAAGGGTCACCCAGGTCGCCTCCTCCTCAACAGTGGGATTGACAGTAATTTCAACGTATCTTCCAGGAACCATCACTATAGTATCTCTTATATAATTATATTAACTTTCCAAAAAATCATACTTAGGAAATTAGGTATATAAATATTGATTTGATGAAAAATAAAAAATTCACATCCATTTGGTTCTATATATAGTGCCTCAAATTCTTTTAAAGTAGTGGGAATATTAAAATTTTCCAGTACATCTTCAAAATACATTACAAAATTTATCATGTCCTCAAATTAAATACCAAGTCCCATGATAGTATCACTCGTGGGAACACATGGAGTGGTTGGTTTATGAACCTCATCTAATTACATTAGAACCTGAACAATCTCCTCAGTGACAGCTGTTGGGTAAACATTAGTCATTGCAGGATTTTTTCGGGCATTAAAAAAGCCAAAAATATTATATAAATCGAATTCAAATGTTGATATATAGCTTATCATGAATAAATTATGACATACCAGTTGTCTCCTCTCTCCTAATAGAAGGTATATGAGAAATTCTGAGAGAAAACAATGTTTTTACTTTCCTAGATTCCTCATTTATCCAAAGAGTCATTGTCATTGGTGGGGATCTGCACTTGGTCGAAATTTCACTCCTAAGTTCTCAAAGGTTAAGTTTTAACTTCCTAGAGGGAAGAAATAGAATAATTTCCTACAATTCAAATAAGTTTAATTACTTTCTTTGGATGAGGTCAAATTTGATGATGTCAGGAAGAGTTACCGCAACTAATGAAGTGTTTAACCACAAATTTATTTCTTCAACATACATGCTTCTTCATTTAATTCAAATGAAGACTAACATCATCATATCTAAAAGTAGGTATTGGAGATAGGAAACCACCTGTCATCTCATCATCCATGGCCTGTCATACCAGAGATATTTCTCCTTATTCGGGTGGTGATTTAATAACCCCAATCAGAGTTCCACCTAGGCTATACCATGGGGACGAAACCTCAATTGATTTTCCTTTAGTAATATGTAAATTAAAATGATATTTACCCTCAGTGATAATAATTTGTGTAAATTTAAAGGTAGAGAAGAAAAGAGTTTGAGAAGAAGATAATTTACATCTTTAGGATTGACCAAATCATGCCATTACTCAAAATATTAAGGGTCAATCCCTTTAGCGATTCCATGATCTATCATTTACTTTACTAGTTTTGTGGGGGGGATTGAATTTTCAGTCTCTTATATGAGAATATATAGCTCCATGATATAATTTATTACTTCATTAGGATTATTCTCAATGTGAATATCATATGAGGCTTGGAGATCTACTATTACTAGAATACAAAACCCCTCATGTAAAATCTCCCACATAGTTTCAGCATCAAAAAACATGTTCATCCATGCTTGAACTACCTTTCATGGTACATATTAATAATAAATTTCAGCCTACCATGAAGATGATCCTGAAGTCATAAATTTGATAGGATTCCCAATTCCTATCATCATAGATGGTGGATTAGAGAATACAACCTTATTATTTTCTTGGAAATGGTGAGTAGACTACCGAGGTGTAGCCTCAATTGGTGATGATGGTGTGGAATTCTTAATTATGGATGGTGGACTATATCTTTCATCAGGTTTATTTCGAAAGCTAGGAGCCTCCTCATCCTCACCCTATGACTCTGATGACTCAGCCTCTGAAGGAGAAGAAGAACCTTCTAAATGATAAGGTTCTATCCTACTTCGCCTCTTTACTACAACCCGATGAACAACATTGTCTGGAACCCATTTAGGTTATGATGAAATCCAAGATTCATCAAACCAGATAGTCAATCTACTTTCTACATCATTTTCATGTATATTGATAACTACCCCTATCTTTTCCATGTCCGTCAGCAACCATAACTATCAATCCACCATCGATTGTTGTTCTAGTCTAAAAAGAAATGGAGGGGATACAGTAATATGTTTCTATAATTTGAATTGGAATGAAAATAGATATTTAGAATAGGCCTCCCATATGATTTATTTGTAAATATTGGTTTCCAATACACCATCCCTACAAGCTAGCAGACACGACCTCATATCTATGCTGACCATCCCATCATAAAAAAACTCCTCATAGGTGGATTCCCATAAGGAAATAAATGGAATTACTTAAACATATTTAACCTTATATGAATGTCCAGAGGTATTAGGGATAAGGGTGAAATACAAGAGAAATATTGATTAAATGGTAAAAATGAGATCTAAAGGACCTCGATCCCACTCCACAAAACATAGGTCCTGAAATGAGTTGGAATCCATCCCCATAAAAAATTGAATGGTACTCTTATCTTGAAAGGATCATTACCTCTATGAATTTGCAACAAGTCCTATGGATATTTTCTAGAATAGGGGTGGCCAAACCCACCATTTTACTCTCTTCTAGCCTAGCTGTTATGAAAAATGTTTCATTACTTACACTACCTTTGGAATATAGGACATGAGATAAATAGACACTGATACATATGGATAAAAATCCTAAAATATGTGTCATGTATAGATTAATGGGGTTCAATTCATACCCCCATGTTTCAAACTATCCTTTATCTAACATCGTGTAAAAGGTTTTAGGCACACCTATCTTTACCGCCTTAGGACATCTTGTTGGATGTGTGAAAGTGGGGCCTTTCTCCATCTTCTCCACCAAGAATATTTTGATCCATGACTTTATATGAATATCCCCTTTTTATAGGGAATTTTTTTTCTTAATTCCATGAGCTACTTTTAATAGTTCATGTGTTAAAAATGGAATCCTGTCTATGTCATCGCATGTTGCCTTTGGAGGAATGAATTAATTATACATATCTCCATGGATCAGATCTCCTAATATCTTATAAACACCCCCTAAATCAATGCCCACATCTCTATGAGTCAAATGAAAAAATTCATCTCTGGACTCCATCGACTCATCAAATTTGGCACAAAGTCACCATTCTTATATATATAGGATTGTACTACCCATAATTCCTCATAAATTACAACACATTTTAGATCATATTTGATCTATTCACTTTTTTTTTTCACACCCAATACACCCACATCGTTGTGGGATTAACACCCCCTCGGTGAAAGTCATAACTTTTATTCCATAATTTCGATTGATCCATTTGTGAATGTTGAAAAATGGATGAATATAAATGCATCTTTAGATCTGGTGTATGTACTTTCAAATCTAGAGCACATAGTCTGTGATGCATAAAATTGGCCTTGGTTGTCATCCCAACATTAATATATGTTACTATAACAGAAATGTTGGGAGATGAGAATTTTTTATGGTCTGATACCAAGATACTGGGACATAGTTCTTCAGATATGGTATATTGACTTGTCATAGATGGTTGTAACTGTAAAGTGGTAGATAGTTACTCATTAGAAAATCATAATCATATTTCTTCATATACTCTGCCAGACTAGGAAGGGTGGTGTCATAGATGTTGTAGTAATCATGCCCTGTGATCTTCATCATTTTCTTAGTTCACATGCTATCAAGTTCATCAATAGTTATGATCCTTTTGGGAGTAATTAAACATGGAAATAAATATCAATTTCATTTAAAAGTATGTTCATTATGATTTTTTTTGAAAATAAATAAAATTTGACAAAGGAATTAAGGCACACAAGTGAAACTATGGAATGCAAGTGTGTCCCTAAACTTGCAACAATCGACCTTTAGGGAAATTCATTTGTATAAATGAAGACCCCACTAATTTGCTTAAAAACCAGCATTATCATGATAATGACCAACAAATCCCTAAGTAGTATATAAGAGGGTACCATCAATTGAGAACCCCAGATACACACCGATTTCTACATTTATGAAGAAACTCAAATACATATAGATTATTCAGAATTATACACTTTCTAATAATTGTTTTCAAATATTGGGATGACCTACTTCATACTTGGGAATTAATGAATGACTCACAAACATGTCTTAAATCTATAAGAGAGTCCCAAAGTAGGCAATAATTCCCCCAATAAGGGTGTGATGAGCACGACCTCCCATCATCTTGACCAATTCTTGTTCTTAAAAGTCATAGGTCAAAAAACCTAATGAACGCTTACCTTTGGAAAGCAGGTCCATTTGGATACAGAACTGTTGAGTGTTTCTAGTTCCATAAAACAATATGTGGGAAACTATTCAGAAATAGTGATTCCTAATTAGAACAAACATTCCAAGGGAAAAAAATTCCCACATGAAACAACATTTCAAAGGCTCAATTTAACGGCCCAAACTATTATAAATAAAATTACATTATTATTTAATGTTTTATTATGTAATATGCTTATAGAAAAAATATACACTTTGTTTCTATATCCAACTGGATTTGAAAGAACATTAATAATCTTCACCATTGATAATAAAGTTTTTAAACATTGATCACATGATTAGTAAAAATATAGGTCTTTAACAAATCCAATTTCCTCAAACAAAGGAAGTGATGGACTTATCTAGTTAGACTGTACCCTATTAATCCCATTTATTAGAGATTTTAAAGGATTTAGAATCTCTGGTATTTTCTCTCGACCAATCCCAATATGAGATCTAACATCTTAAGCATGAGTGAAACCATTTAGGGGAGAAGTTAAAGCTCATCAAGTTCATGGGCTAAACCGTATTTTCCGAATGATCTAATGAAATCCCCATCTTCACACACCTTACTCTTTGGGCGTATGTAGTTATACTAAATGGATATGTATCAAGAACCTAGAAAATTTATTATGTATATTATTTTCTAAAGAATGATGAAAATAATTCTTTTTTGATACTATAAAGCACGAATAGTATTTTTGGGTAATTTCAATTAAATTAAGGTATTTATTTTTAAGGATTAATTTATTTTCGAAAAATTAATATTTTAATTAAATACTATTATTAAATGATGTTTGTTAAATATAAATGGTCATATACGTTTTATGAAGTCAAATGTAATGTTTTATATAGGTTCAAAAATAGTTATCACAAAAAACCTGCCATATTCAATAAATGCCAGTTATTATTTTTTAAATGTGGAAATGCACATAGTTAGAAAATTAATTCGACAAAATGAATATTATGTTTGGAATTAGAACATGGAAATAATCCAATGGTGAATTTTTCATAATTTTCTAAGACAATAAAATTTTTAATATAAAAATTAAATATTGTATAAATATATTATGTGTTTAATGACTTCATGATAACAGAAAAATGATGGAATGAATACTATAATGGGTATCCTCAATAAAATATATTTTTTCACCTTAAAATAATAAATTTTTTAGATTATTTGATTAATTTTATAAAGCCACTATTAATGCTCCAAAACATATAATATATTTTATTATTTTAAATTCTAATCATTAAAAGTGTGGCTCACCTCCATATAATCAAGGGTAATATTTTAATAAGTTCTACCATTTTCCTTATAAAATATTTAAAGACACTCCCATTTTGCAGAAACCATGGGTAAAAACCCACAAAGGTTTTGGTTTTTAGTATTTTATTATATAGAGTCAAAAACCTTTGTTTCTGAAACATCAAAGAACTCCCCTCTCATTTCCAATATAAAACCACCCAATATCCCATTTAAATTCACTCAAAATACTTGGACCACGTCCTTGATCCGTCCTCCTCTCTCTATATTTCTCCCATGGTATAACAACCATGATCTTTATTACACATTCAAACATGATTTATTACATAAAATTTCACTTAATACAACTTAGAAGATTAGTAGGTCTAGTGTCTTTGGGGCTTATAAACAATACATAACAACTTTAAACTTAAAATACAACATCTTTATTGAAAAGATCATTTAAACGACCTCAATATTCCTTCATACTTAACATTGCATGGGATAACCTGAGAATGTATATAAGAAAGGGGGGAGCTATAAATCCCAATAAGGGAATATACATGGCATAAAATAAGGATAATAATACATGTTCGGCAAGTAATATCAATGAGGCATGAAGGAACATGAATATAAAATCATGATATAGCATGATAATAATAACACGAAAATATGGAAACAACTTAAAACACTGCATCAAAAACAAAAATAAATTTGGTAATCCCATGTCCCAACATGGTGGAAAAGATTCCCATAAAGGAATTTGGTAAACCCTTTCCCCAACATGTCTTATCATGATACTAAACATTACCCAATTCATTATATCACTATCAGGGTACACCCTTCATAATCATTTCAATATCATGCTTAAGTGTGCCACATAGATAATATAACATGGATTTTTCAAAATCATCATTTATTACACGATCAAGAAATGTGGAAATACATAAATGAAATTCCTCAATCAAAAATTATATGTGGATAATGTTTAATACCATTGATAGAGTAATGAGTATGGTATTCACTACATGATGATTTTAGTATAGAAAATCATGGTGCAATTTTGATAGCATAATAATGTCATATGGAAATTCATAAAATAGGATGATGAAAGAGGAAGGGGTATCTAATCATTTATACATGAAATGGAAGATAATAGGATCATGGAACATAATATCACAACATATTAAAAGTAATTTGAGATTCATAATATAAAAGAAGTTCATGAATGTGAATGAGGAGAGATAAATTCCTTGCGAAATTTTGGCATGGTAATGGATGTATATAAAGAATCATGGATAGATTAATGAGGGTGGAAAAAATATATCATTATTTATAAATAAAATAGACAGTAATAGGAGTATGTATGAAAATATCACAATATATGAAAATTGAAATTAAAAGGAATATCACAAAAGGAGAGCTTGATAATAGTTGAGGGTGGAAGATCCCTTACATGGATGTGTGGATCCACTGGCTTGGGAGGGGCTTCTTAGGAGATTCGAGTGCCTTGGGAGGAATATATGGAGTAGGGTGAAGATGGTTTTAGAGCTTCAAATAGTTTTAGTGAAGATAAATGGAATCTTTGGTGGGTTTATATAGGAAATTATCGAGATTTCTTTATTACTTTGGTTTTGGACACCTCATAATAAAATATTCAAAACCACAAACAATCCTAAGGGTTTTCCCATGGTTTCTGGTAAAGGGGAGTGTTATAAATATATTTATTAGGATAAGGGTTTAAGATATTAAAATATTTCCCTTGATTATGTGGAGGTGAATCAAAATTTCAAGGAAATGATTTTAAAATCTTAAAACATATTATATGTTTTGGAGGATTCACTAAGGATTTATAAAATAAATCAAATAAAATTAAAATTAAATTATTTTAAAGTAAAAAACATATATTTTTTTGAATATATCTTTTATAGTATTTATTACATCATTATTAGGACATTATGATATCATAAAACACTGTTTATTTATACAGAATTTAATTTTACCGAAAAATTATAGTCTAAACAAAAATTGAAAAATTAACTATTGGATAATTTTGAGGTCTGGATTAAAAAAATAATATTAATTTTATCTAAATAATTTTCTAAATTTGTGAATTTTTACTTTTAAATTAAAAATGGACAATTATTGAAAATTGATGGGTATTGAGAAAATAGTTTATAAAATTTAATAAAAATTAAATACAACTTCATAAAAATTATATGATAATTTATATTTAACAAAATTAATTTAATAATAGCATTTTATCAAAATATTATTTATTTGAAAAATTCATTATTTCCTCAAAATAGATTTCTTAATTAAAAAAAAATAATATTTGTGCTTTAAAAATTACTTACAAATTAAAAATAATATAATTAAAGTATATTCATTTTTACATAAAACAATAATGTACATAACCATAATATTAGGTTTTTGTTACATATCCCTTTATTACACCAGCATACACCCTAAGTGTAAGGTGTATGATGGTGGGGCTTTCATGGGGCCGTTCGGTGAACATAGTTTGGGTCGTGATCTCGATGATGTTGAACATATACCATAATCATTTTTCTCATGCTTAAGTTTCTAGATATAGGATTGGGTATAGTCTAGGGAAAATACAAGAAATTTAATCTCCCATTGAATCTCTAATAAATGGAATTCATATGGAATTATCCTACTAATCAAGGCCATCACTTCCTTTGTCTGTGTCAAATGGATTTGTTAGAACCCTGTATTTATACTAGTTATATGATCATTAATTAATGACTATATTATCAATGTTAATGATACTAAACATTAATTTAAATCCAATTTCATATAATAAAATAAGTTCAGGTGTTTTCAATATTCATAATACATTTAATTAAATTAAAAAAAGAAATTTTATTCATAAATGTTTGGGTTTTTACAACCTTCCCCCTTAAGAAAATTATCCCTCAAAATTTCCTTTTCCCACACTAAAATAGATGAGGGTAACTCTACTTCATCACTTCCTCTAGTTACCATGTTTGTTATTCAAACATGTGGTTTCACCACAACACATTAAAAATGGGCATCATCTTATTTCATGGAAATTTTTCACTATGATATAAGATCTTCACTGGATTCTCTTCATAGGAGTGGTCATCATCCAATGGTACCAACTCTACATTGAGTACATGTGAGGGGTCTCGTATGTACATTCTTAATATTTATACATTGAATATATCTTCTAATTGAGATAGGTTCGGTGAGAGTTCTAGTTAATAGGCCACTACTTCGGTGCGATCAAGGATCTCAGAAGGGATTATGTACATTGGGATAATCTTTACCTTATTCCCAAATCTCATCTCTCTCTTCCATTGAGATATGTGGAGTAAAACCATGTCTCCAACATCAAACTCTAGGTCTCATAGACGATTGTTACCATAACTCTTTTTTTTGACTTGGAGTAGCTTTGATGTGATGCTGAATGGTCTTAAACTTCTCAATAATTTATTTAACCATTTACAGACCTAGAAGTTTTTGTTCCCTAAATTCGTCCCAACATGCTGGTTTTCGACACCTCTTCGCATAAAGGGATTCTTAGCGGGGCCATTTTGATGCTCGAGTGGAATGTTTTGTTGTAAGAGAACTCAACCAGAAGAAGATGTTGATCCCATCCTCCTCTGAAGTCCATTGAACATTCTCTCAACATGTTCTAAAGTGTCTATATAGTCCACTCATATTGTCCATCATTTTAAGAGTGATACGATATTCTAAAGTTTAACTCAATATTCAGAGCCTTTTAGAGACTCTTCCAGAACTTAGAGGTGAATCTTAGTTCTCGATCGAACATAATTGATAGTGGTACTCCTTGATAGTTGATCTAGTGAGAAGTCCTCTTGAACTAAAATGAAGTGTTTAGTCTTTTTAAGAGGATCCACAATAACCCCTATAGTATTTTTTCCCTTAAAAGTATTTAGAATTCTGATGACAAAGTCGATTGTGATGTTTTCCCATTTCCACATTGGTATGGGTAGTGGTTGCATCACCCCCTTAAAATTATTCCTCTCAGCCTTCACTTGTTGACATACCAGGAACTTTGATGTATATTCCAAAATATCCTTCTTCATGTTATCCCACTAATAGTACTCCAGGAGATCTATTAACATCTTTCTGTTTCCTGGGAAAATTGAGAAATTTGAACTATGTGCATCATCAAAATTTTATTTCTTTAACTCAGCATTTGATAGAGAACATATCCTCAACTCAAATCTCACAATTCCTTATTCATTAACACTTAATTCTAATGATGTACATTTTATGATATTTTCCACTTCATTCTGATATCCCTCATCTTCTTTTTGATCATCCTTTAGACTTTTGGAAAGAGATAGTTGAGAAATAATTTGTGAAAGGATTAATGATGTTCCCTTATTTATGATTTCTATGTCTATCTTCACCAATTATAAAAAGATCAGATCCTTATCAATTATCATAAATGATATAATATTTGGGCCCTTTCTACTTAGAGAATCTTCAACCTTATTCGCATTCCTAGGATGGTAGTGGATTGAGTATTCAAAATCCTTGACAAGATGTAACCATATTTATTGGTGCATATTCATCTCTCTCAATGTGAATATATATTTGATATGTTTTTGGTCAGTATATATCTCACACTTCTCCCCAAAGAGATAATTCCTCCATATTTTCAACACAAATATCATAGCTTCTAACTCCATATCATGTGTGGGATATTTTTTCTCAAGATTTTCAACTTTCTTGAGGTGTATACAATAACTTTTTCAATTTTCATCAACACACATCCTGATCCCTTTTTTGAATCATTGTTGAAGATTACGAAAGGATCCCCACTTATGGGTAGTGTGATCACATGGGCAGTGATAATAATATTTTTCAAATCCCTGAATATTTCTTCAAATTCACAATTCCTAGATTTATTGACTCCCTTCCAAGTTTGATTTATTAGAAGGTTTAAAAATTGTTAGAAAGTTCTCACAAATCGGTGATAATATCTAGAAAACCCAAGGAATCTATGGATATTCATCAGATATGTTGGCCTTGGACATCCCTGAATTTCCTTTTTCATGGAATGATCCACATATATTCCATTGCTCTTGATGATATTCCCTAAGAAAGAGACTTACTCAAACTTTAACTAATACTTGAAATACTTTGTATAGAGATTCTCCTTTTGAAAGTTCTTTATCACAATGATTAGATGCTCCTAATGATCCTCCTAGGTTTTGGAGTATATTAGAATATCATCTATAAATACTACAATAAAGTTTTTTAGGTAATCTATAAAGACTCTATTTATCATGTCCATGAAGATTTCTAGAGCATTAGTGAGTCTGAATGGAATCACTATGAACTCATAATGCCCGTACCTTATACAAAAAAAGTATTAGGGATATCCTAATTCTTCACCCTTACTTGGTAATATCCTAACCACAGATCGATATTGGATAATTATTGTGCTCCACATAGCTGATCAAACAAGCCATCAATTCATGGTAAAGGATACTTGTTCTTTATCATTATTTTTGGAGCTCATGATAATAAATGAAACGGTGCATTGACCCCTGATTCTTCTTGATGAAGAGGACTAATTCACCCCAGTGTTAAGAACATGGCTGTATACACCCTTTATCTTTATTCCCCTATAGTTGTTTCTTCAAGTTCCCCAAGTTCCACAACATCCATTCTATATGGAGTCCTTAATATTAGAAATGACCCATTTATAAGATCAATCGAGAATTTGACATCTCTACTAGGAGGAAGACCAGTAAATTCCTCAAGAAACACATTAGTGAATTCCCTCACAATAGATAGGTCTTCAATGATGGTTCCTTCCATAGACTCAATCATTTGAGAAAGATACCCCTGCTCATAGGGCAATAATATCCATGTCGAGGAAGATTCATCCTCCTCCTTTCACTTCTATCGAATCAGGGTTTGATTATCCATATGAAGAGTGATTTCCCCATCATGGTAATTTATTTTGGATCTACATAGGGAAAGAAATTACATGCCCAAAATTACATCAAATTCCACCAAGGAAAGTATGAAAATGTTCTTTGGGAAGTTCAATCCACAAATTATGACAGGGGAGGAGTTATATTCATGGGATTCAATAATTTCCACATTTTTTGTCTTTTCCAAAATCACTACTTCCATTTTATATGGTGGTGTTTGGATCATTCTACTAATATTTCAGGATATAAATGAATGCATAGAATGAGAATAAAAAAAATACTTTCTCTATTCTTGAATGAATAACTAGCATACCTTTCACTACTTCATTGCCTGGATTCACTTCAGAAGTGATGGTAAAATATCACCCTTGCTACCTTGGAAGTTGTTGGTTTCCTAAAAAACCCTTATATTAGGGAATTGGTTTGCAAAGTGTTCTAATTACTTGTAGTTATAGTAATGAAAAATCCGTCGAGGATTTCTAGGAGCGTTCCTTTCCATATCATATTGGTGGGTTTCTCCTCTCAGAAATCATTAGTTAGGTTCCCTTCCATTCCACACCTAAATCATTTCCTTATTCCCCATAGGAAATTTCATGGGTGATTCTTTCCACACCTTTGACATGCAGGGTGCTATAATTTCATAGCACTGTTAGATTTATCCATCAGACCACCAGAATTTAAGTCAAATTTAATCTTTTAATCCTCATGATACCCCTGCTATTCATGAATCTCTATCTCAACTTTGAGGGAAAATTATAAAATTTCATCATAGCTATCAAAATCATGGATTTCCAAGGCATTTAGTAGGCTTGGATTTATCCCACCAAAGAAGCGATCAACCTTGAATTCTAGGTTAACAACAAAACTAGAGGTGTATCATGAAAGTATTGTGAAGTTTTCTTAATACAGCCAAATAGATTCATTTTCCTTTTTGTTGAGTGAAATGAAATATCTTTACATCTTAAGATGGAGGGTGCAGAAAAAATATTTATCAAAAAACATTTTCTGGAATTCCTTCAACTCGATTGCTTCAATATTTTCCTCAGGATTCCTATTATTAATTAATGTCCACCCCTGATCTAATTCACCCTCCATATGATAAATAGTTTAAAGAACCTTATCATGTTTGAAAAATTTAAGGATAAAGAAGATATTTTCGATGGAATTGATCCACTTATTTGTGATTAATGGATCAAATGATCTATTGAATGTAGGAGGGATTTTTCACATGAAGCTATCAACTACGGATTTATCTCTCTTGGGGGAGGGGGTGGGTGGGTTGGGTAATCCTATTGATCTAGTTTTTGATTCAGAACTTTATTTAACTGAAAGAGTATAGAAACAAAGTTTTTGATTCCTTCTATTATCAGACTATGAGTCTCAGTGGGGAAATACTCACACTACCCTTCACATCAGTTGTTAACATGAATCCACCTACCACCGACCATTGTCTAGAATAAAAGGAAAATTATGTATAAGTATCTTAAAAGGTTGAACACATAAACAGAATATGATGAAATTGATGGGATTACTTAAAAATTACATTTATATTCCTAAATTATGAGTTTCTAGGCTTAAGTCTAAGTTATCCATGATCTACCTCCTAACATATATTATTATGGTATTTTTTTCCCTTAATAATGGTTCATATTGAGATTATGAATTTACCAAAGTATATCCCATGGGAGTTTCAAACCGGGATTGTAGAAATACCCATTCTCATGCACTAGTTCCCATTCAAGTCTAGATCAAAGTGGTGTTTTTGGGTTTTACCCCTAAATACATCTATTCTAGAGCCACATCCACCGGGTTATATCCATACAAGGATGTATTTTATTAATAAACCATTTCATCAATACTCATTAAAATTTAGGAATTATTTTCCTATACTTATTCTAATACCTAAAAGTTTTATTAGAGTTTTCTAATCCTAATACAAAAAATAACTGAACTTATCCTTTGATACCAACTATAACAACCCTGATATTTATTACAGATTAAATGTAAAACCCCAAAGTTTTAAAAGTAAACGTAAATGAATGAAACACTAATTCTATAAATAATAACACTTTAGTTTGAGGATAAATTATAAACTATATGTTATACATAATTTTGACACTTCAATGATTTGAATTTCAAAAAACAGACATCTACAGTTGTGATCAGTAAGTTATTTGTTATCTAATAAAACCAACATGTTTTTTTGGTGAATAGTAACATACCCTTATGAATATTAATATGAATAGTAACATGACCCTAATTAATAGTAAATAATCTTATTATTTTATTTTCTTAAGGTTATAAGATAATGATATCTGGATTAATTTTTCAAGGTGATATAAAATCAGTTATAGTTTTAAATTTGTTATTTTTGGAATCAAATAATATTTTGTTTAAAAATTAAATTAATCTTTCATAGAAAATTATTTTTAAAAAATAGAGTTCATTTTTTAACTTTTCACTTTGAAAAATGGTTAGGGTGAATTTTTGGGATTTTTCTAAAATATTTGAATTTTGGGTGAATAGTTAGATTTGATAATTATGAAATATGATAAATAAGTGAATTTTTGTATCATGTATTAGTCATGGATGATGTAAATGGCCATTATTTAGAACTAAAATTCACTTATTACTCTTTTTCTTCACATGAATCAATACAATTCATAGTCTTGATAAAAAAATATTAAACTAATGATTAAAATAATGGAAAACTCCTCCTATCCTCCACTATAAATACCACCCTCACCCCCTTATTCCTATCACACCAATAAAGCTTTGTGCATTGTCTATGTTCTAAAAAATACCCTTACCAAGGCTCTTTAGAATGTCCAAGATCCGCTGATTTCACCAAAAGTCCAAAACCAAAGGCCTTATGGAGGATCTCAAGGAGAAGAGATCCAATGGTAAGAATCTACTTTCATTTATTATGTTTTCTTTTCAACTCACTTTCCTTTCACATACTCCCTTCGACTACCCTTATAAAAGAGGAATAAAAGTTCCAAAATCGTATATATACTATATTTTATCATGTTTATGGAAAAAAATAACCATTTTTCCTCTCCTCTTCCTCCTACTCTAAAAATAAAATATCATCTGTGATGTGCCGATTTACCAAAATACTGGATGATGTGTTTTTAATTTCCATTTCTTCCTTCAAAGAGGGTTATAAAACTATTCTAGTGGTTAAAACATATTTTACATTGTATTATATATCCTCTTTCATGTTATGTATTTAACATATATACATAATATTATGTTATATAATGAAACTAGTTCCTGATTATCAGAGAACCACCAAAATGATCTAAACAGATATCACTAATGATTTGTCTAATGATTCATCCTCATACCATATAACCAAGATAATTTATGTAATCATTTAATATTCTGGAAACATATTAATACAATTTAATTCCACTTCTGGAGTTTCAATTTCATTCGATATGGAATTCCTTTATCAACCGACCTTAGAAATCATGTAGAGAATGCACCAGAAACAATAGAAAGAACAAAATATTATTAATTGATTTGTTTAATGATGTTAAAAATGATCATATAATGTGTTATAAACATCAATATGTTTCTATAAAATATAAATAATACCGTTTTAACCATTTTATAGTAGGTTTAATATAAGTTTCAAGTAAGAAAAACCTGAGGTAAGGGAATTCTTAACCCAATTTCCATATTTTTTGTCAACCTTATACTTCATTGATTATGTATCACTAAGATTATTTGAGTAATTAATGTAACAACCCGACCCCTCTAGCCTAGAGCCAGTGTATTAATTGTGATATTGGCATGGTTATAAGGAATGAATGTCCTGATGGAACGATCCGTTTAGTAGTCTTGAAGAAACTAGATACATAGATGTTACTCAAATTACATTGGATAAGTTTACAAAATACAATACATAACAAAAACTAAAAAAACAGAATCCAAAAGAACTCAATAAAAGATCTTCTATTCATCACTTTTTGAAGGTGTAAAATGAAAGTCTTGAGCTCAAACGCACAGTAAGGGTTAAAAATAGAGGAAGAATGAGTACAATAATATGTGATTTTCAAACAATCTGACCTAATCAAAATTGCATAGTGAATAAATGAATAACTAATGCCATTAATAAACTAAAAATGAAACTGCATCAATAGATTTTTTCATAGTGAAAATCTCATGGAAGATAATAATAACTGATAATGAATAAATATAATTCTTATTAATTGGAAGTCATGTATTTGGCACATGAAACCATAATACCGTAAAAACGGTTTAGTTCTATGGGTAGAAACCCTTATGATTTTTTGGAAACAAACTCGAAGGGTTTGTCGCCAAACTATTTTGTCACATGAGACCCACCGATGCATCGAGAGGCTATAGCCGGCCCCACCGGCCACTACATGTCCAAATAATTCTTTATACATTGATTCGATACAGGATCAATATTCCTTTTCAATATATGTATAGAGTAGAGAATACAGATTCATTAATATTTCCATAGTTAAAATAAAATTCAAAATAAACACTGTGTGTAATATGGTATACGGTTTAGTCAAAAAACATATCCAAGACATGAGATTATGGATATTTAGTATAAATATAATTTCAAATGAAAAGTGATCTCAAATGGGCAGTAGGTACACCATATAAGTATTATTAGGTGCACAATACAAAGTTAGTCACACTGAAAAGGTACATGAGACAAAGTCCCTTACCACCAAGTATTTGGATGAATCATATGACCAGAACTTAATGAACTTCAAGTGAATCATTGAATAACATGAATATAAAGAGAATCATGTTATTATGTATCAAATGTCAGGACACATATACCACATACAAGAAATAAGTGGCAAACAATGAAAATCTCACAGAAATGAAAGTGAGGTGAGAAACCCCTTACAAAGATTGTATCATTAGAGTGGGGATAAATCGATGAAATATTTATGTGTAAAAAATAGAAACTGAGAAAATGAAAATTTATATACATAATAAAACAATTATAGGTCATCCATACATATTCTGGGAATGAAAAATATGTTTAACTCATGAATGGAAATTGAGTTAAGAAATCTCTTTCAAAGATTGTGTCATTAGAGTGAGGATACGTCAATGAAATATTTATGAGTGACAAATGAAACTACAAAAAATATAAGTGGATATACAGTATATAATAATAAAATTACATTCACACATATTCCTGAAACAATGTAACCAATGAAAAAGATGTTTAGCTCAAAGGATGAAAATTGAGTTATGAAATCCCTTACAATTGGACTTGTATTTTGGAAATAGTTTTGAAATTTTCTTTTAAAACGTGTAACTATTCATATAATAAGAAAGGAATATAGTTGGTGTAAATATATATAATACCCACACATAATTTATGAGTATTACATAACAATACATAATAATTTCATCAAGGAAATTAGACAATAAAAATAACCAGAATGAAAATGGATGTTCGGGTGGAAAACCCTTACCTTATGCTCGAGTGTGTTCTTCGTTTGTTTTAATAAACTGAATAATAAATTTTAGCATCATTAATTAATATTTACATAACCTACTATACATGTAATTGATTTATTATAACCTTATTAGGTTCATTCATGGCCCTTTATATAGGTTCAATTGGTTCAATTTTCTTGTTTTGGAAGCATTTTCTTCCTTGGTTTTCATGGTTCGTTTACTTGTTTCCATGAATTGAAGTTCATTTGAAACATGGTTAAACATCCAGAATTGTTAATACATCTTATTAATAAAATTATGGAGATATAAATGATCTTATAATGATTTTTTGGTTATATACCATGATGATGATTCGTTAGTTAAAACATTAATGATGTTTGTTTAGATCGTTTTAGTGGTTCTTTGATAATAACAACCTCATTTTGTTTTATAAATTAGAACCATGAGTACAAAAGAATTACAGAACCATGGGTGATTCATAACACATATATTATAACCTGTTTCAACCTTATAATTGGTTTCATGACCAGACTTGAAATAATTAATGCGAATTGAAATCACATCATCTACGATGTCGGTAATTCAACACGTCACGAACAATGTTTTTAATTCCTTGAACAAGTGGGGGAAAAAGAATATTTATGATGAATTTATCATGAGTATTAGAACATACAGAATATAAAATATTCTGGGGATTTCATTCCTGTTGGGTAAGAAGAGATGAATAATGAATAAATAAAGAACTCAAAATAAAAGAATAATTTTGAAATCGCTTACAAAAATTTGGCAGCCTAACGGCTACACAACATAGTTTTAGAAAATTTTAAAAAGAGTGGTAACAAGGGTCAACTACCCAGAAATTAATACTAATATATATTAGATCAATAATAAGAGGAAAAATAAGAACATGGTATAGAAACTTGAAATATATACCACATAAAAGAGAACTTGAAAGGAAAAAGAAAGAAATTGATATTTTTCTTACCTTGTAGAGTAACTTTTAGAACTTGATGGTTGGGACCTTGGGAGCTTGAGGGAAACTTGGGAGGAATATTATGATGGAAAGGAGGCTAGAACTTCGTTGAGTGAGAATTGGGAATGAATTCAATGAAGGGAAGAGTTGATATTTATAGGAAAAGTGAGGGATTATTTTAATAATTTTCAAGGGACACCTCATGAGTGGTTTTTGCAAAACCATGGGCTTGCCCATGATATTTTCCCATGGTATAAGACACTTGGTACACCTCACATATTATTTAACTATACATAGGTCTACCAGATTTATGACATCATTATTATATCATTAATGATTTCATAAACATACCGAAACAAAAAACTGTATTTTATACTATTCACTGAAAAATCAACTGTTTTAGAAAAATTCAAAAACATTACCCTAACCATTTTTCGATGTGTAGAATTCAAAAGTGAAATAAAGTTTTCAAAAATAATTTTCTAAATATTATTAATTTAATTTTTAAATGAATTCATAGTTAATTCTAAAAATAACAATCTTAAAGTGGAATTAGTTTTTTTTCGCATTGAAAAACTAATTAAGATCTCATTATATTATTGTCTTAAGAAAATGAAATAATATTATTATTTAATATTCATAAGGGTATGTTACTATTCACCAAAAATTATGTTTTTCTTATCGGACTCCAAATAACTTACTGATCACAACCGTGTATGTCAGATTTTCGAAATTCTCATCATTGAAGTGACAAAATTATGTTTACATGGGTAGGTTGTAAAAAAGTGGTGTTGGTAGAGACTTAGTGATTAATGCATTCAATAATAAATATATTTTTAAATTCTTGGGGTGTTATATTATTCCCACCTTCGGAAATTTCGTCCTCAAAATTTCATTTACTTTTAAAAAGTGAGTGGGTACCTTGATCATGGTGTCCATATGGTTTCATCATCATCCTACTCACGTAAATAGAAGGTCCACGCATTGAAACAATGATTTAGAGATCCTTTAAAATCACTTTATTCCTTCATCCAGATACACCTTGTACAACTTGGTTCATATGGGTGTTCACAGAAAAATAGTTTTGGAAAGTAATCATGTGTGACATATAATTTCAAAACATCTGATAACACATGGTTTTTATAAAATAGTCAGACCGAAGTTGAGTTGAAACTTTCGATAAATGGTCCTTTTAAAATTCCACAAGTATGTGCTGAAAGATTATATTTCCAAATCAAATATAGATAAGTTACACAAGGGTCTCCTTCTTGTGCACCTTTTTCAAAACCATAATATGCTTCAAAATCTTGTGATAAGGTAAAATATTTAAAAATTCCTTGATAACATTTTCCTTTCTTGAAAATATGAGAATATTGAGGAAATAAGATTTGATTAAATACAACCCATGATCCACGGTGTTATCATGGTATAGTGGAGGTGTTTGTTATCTCAAACAATTGCTTGCAAGTGACTTTTATGTTAGAGTATTCTTCATAATTCTCAGGGAATGACATTGCAATAATTATTGCAAGCAATTCATCAGGAAGGGATAAAAATTTCATTTGAGATCCTCCTCCTTCCATTTGTAACTGAATTTTTTGAACTAAAAAGTTATAAAACAAGGATTTAACTTAAATAATAGACATATACACTAACCAAATGTTTAATGAAAACTCATAATCCCTAAATGTTCCATTTATAAATAATGGCACACACTATATTAGGGTATGAATCATAATGTATAATCTTAACATAACCAAATACTTAGCACAGTTTAAGATCCTACGCATGACTAATCCCATAATCAGAAAAATGTTTTCTTTAAGGAATAATTTACATTTCAATTCTTCATAATGGCTTGTAAAGAAAACATGAATTATCCAAAGAATATACCCTAGGAGTGTCATAACCAAGAGTACAGCAAAGCCCATTGTCATGCACAAGTTCCCGTTCGAGTCTAGCTCAAAGCGGTGTTTTCCGGTTTTACCCCTAGATACATCTGTGCCAGAGCCACCTCTACCTACTTGTATCTAGATAGTGACGTATTGCTTAAAATATACATATAATCTATTCCTTAACAAAATAAAAAGACATTCTTGTATGTTAATCATCAGATACTACCTTAGGGATTTGATTCCTACTATACATTTCCTACTCTAGTTTCCCTGTTTTCTACTAAACTTCCTTTGATACCAACTGTAACACCCTGACCCCTCTAGGATAGAGCCGGTGCATTACTTGTGATATTGTCATGGTAAGAAGGAATTAAAATCCCGAAGTAATGATCTGTTTAGTAGTCTTTAAGAAACTAGATACATAGATGTTACTCAAATTACATTGGATAAGTTTACAAAATACAATACATAACAAAAACTAAAAAAACGCATCCCCAAGAACTCAATAAAAGATCTTATCATCATCACCTGTTGAAGGTAGACAATGAAAGGGTTCATATAAATTGCTTAGTAAGGGTTAAAAATAGTAGAAGCATGAGTACAATAATAAGTCATTCACAAACAATCTGACATAATCAAAATGGAATAGTTAATAAATGAATAACTAATGCCATTAATAAACTAAAAATGAAACTGCATCCATAGATTTTGTCATAGTGAAAATCTCATGGAAGATAATAATAACTGATAATGAATGAAGAGAATACTTATTAATTGGACATCATGTATCTGGAACATGAAACCATAATACCATTAAAATGGTTTAGTTCTATGTGTAGAAACACTTCTGATTTTTTGGAAACAAACTCGAAGGGTTTTTCGCCAAACTGTTTTGTCTCATGAGAACTACCGATGCATCGAGGGGATATAGCAGGCCCCACACTCCAATTCATGTCCAAATAATTCTTTATACATTGATTCAATACAAGAGAAATATGCCTTTTCAATATCCGTATATAGTAGAGAATACAGATTCATTAATATTTCCATAGTTAAAATAACATTCCAAATAAAAATTGTATGTAATATGGTATACGGTTTAGTCAACAATCATATACAAGATATGAGATTATGGATATTTAGTATAAATATATTTTTAAAATGAAAAGTGATATTAAATGGGAAGTAGGTACACCACATAAGGATTATTAGGTTCACAATACAAGGTTAGTCACAACGAAAAGGTGGTTGAGACAAAGTCCCTTACCACAAAGTATTTGGTCGAATCATATGACCAGAACTTAATGAACATCAAGTGAATAATTGAATAACCTGAATATAAATATAATAATGTTATTATGTATCAAATTTCAGGACACATATACCACATACAAGAAATAAGTGGCAAATAATGAAAATCTCACAGAAATGAAAGTGGGGTGAGAAACCCCTTATAAAGCTTGTATCATTAATGTGGATATAAATCAATGAAATATTAATGTGTGACAAACATAAATCAACATAATAAAATTATATATACATAATAAAACAATTATAGGTCATCCATACATATTCTAGTAATGAAAAAGTTGTTTAACACATGAATGGAAATTGAGTTAAGATATCCCTTGCAAAGATTGTACCATTAGAGTGAGGATACATCAATGAAATATTTATGTGTGACAAAAGAAAATGCACAAAATATAAGTGGATATACAGAATATAATAATAAAATAAAATTAAAAAATATTCTTGAAACAATGTAACCAATAAAATAGATGTTTAACCCAATGGATGAAAACTTAGTTAAGAAATCCCTTACAATAGGGCTTGTATTTTGGAAACAGTTTTAAAAGTTTCTTTTAAAACGGGTAACTATTCATATAATAAGGAAGGATTCTGGTTGGTGTAAATATATATAATACTAAAACATAATTTATGATAATTAAATAATAATACATAGTAATTTCATCGATGAAATTAGACAATAAAAATAACCAGAATGAAAATCGATGTTAAGGTGGAAAACCCTTACCTTATGCTCGAGTGTGTTCTTCGTTTGTTTTAATGACCATAATAATCAAATTTCGCATCATTAATTAATATTTCCATAACCTCATATACATGTAATTGATTTATTATAACCATATTAGGTTCATTTATGGCCCTTTATATGGCTTCAATTGGTTCAATTTTCATGTTTTGGAAGCATTTTCTTCCTTGGTTTTCATGGTTCGTTTACTTGTTTCCATGAATGGAATTTCTTTTGAAACATGGTTAAATATCCAGAATTGTTAATAAATATTATTAATGAAATTATTGAGATATAAATTATCTTATAATGAATTTGGGTTATATACCATGATGATGATTCGTTAGTTAAAACATTAATGATGTTTGTTTAGATCGTTTTAGTGGTTCTTTGATAATAACAACCTCATTTTGTTTTATAAATTAGAACCATGAGTACAAAATAATTAAAGAACCATGGGTGAGTCATAAAACATATATGATAACATGTTTCAATCTTATAAATGGTTTCATGACCAGACTTGAAATAATTAATGTGAATTGAAATCACATCATCTACGATGTCAGTAATTCGACACGTCACAGACAATGTTTTTAATTCCTTGAACTAGTGGGGGAAAGAGGAATATTGATGATGAATTTCTCATGAAAATTATAACATCAAGAATATAAAAGATTCTGCAGATTTCATTCTTCTTGGGCAAGAAGAGATGAATAAAGAATAAATAAAGAACTCAAAATAAAAGAATAATTTTGAAATCACTTACAAAAATTCGGCAGCCTAACGGCTACGCAACATAGTTTAAGAAAATATTAAAAAGAGAGGGGACAATGGTCACATATACAGAAATTAATAATAATATAGATTATATCAATAATAATATTAAAAATAAGAACATGGTATTGAAACTTGAAAGATATACCACATAAAAGAGAACTTGAAAGGAAAAAAGAAAGAAATTGAGAATTTTCTTACCTTGTAGAGTAACCCTTAGAACATGACGGTTGGGACTTTGGGAGCTTGAGGAAAACTTGGGAGGAATATTTTGAAGGTAATGATTCCAGAACATAGTTGATTGAGAATTGAAAATTAATTCAATTAAGGGAAGAGTTGATATTTATAGGAAAAATGAGGGATTATTTTAATAATTTTCAAGGGACACCTCATGAGTGATTTTTGCAAAACCATGGGCTTGCCCGTGGTATTTTCCCTTGGTATAAGACACTTGGGACACCTCACATCTTATTTAACTATACACAATTATACCAAATTTATGACATTATTATTATATCATTAATGTTTTCATAAACATACCGAAACAAAAAACTGTATTTTTTACTATTCACTGAAAAATCAACTGTTTCAGAAAAATTCCCAAAATTCACCCTATCCATTTTTCAACGTGTAGAATTAAAAAGGGAAATAAAATTTTCAAAAATAATTTTCTAAATATTATTAATTTAATTTTTAAATAAAGTCGTGGTTAATTCTAAAAATAACAATCTTAAAGTGCAATTAGTTTTATTTCTCATTGAAAAACTAATTAATATCTCATTATCTTATTTTCTTAAGAAAATGAAATAATAATATTATTTACTATTCATATGAGTCATATTACTATTCATATTACTATTCTTATTACTATTCATAAGGTTATGTTACTATTCACAAAAAATTACGTTTTTCTTATTGGACTCCAAATAACTTACTGATCACAACCGTGTATATCAGATTTTCAAGATTCTCATAATTGAAGCGACAAAATGATGTTTACATGGGTTGGTTGTAACAAAGTGGTGTTGGTAGAGACTTAGTGATTAATGCATTCTATAATAAATATATTTGTAAATTCTTGGGGTGTTACAATTAATTTTTGTTTATATTATGTTTTATTATATGGAGTTATAGTTTATACACATATTCCTTTTTATCTGTTAATTCTCAAATAAATTATGTGATATTTCTAAGAGTCTATTAATTAAAAATCCTCTCTTAAAATTCTATTTTACAAAATTCAAAAGTATTGTTTTTATGAAATTTTCCATATTTTATGATTATGTTATGGTTATCTGTAATTGTTTATGATGAAGGATGGGACCTATATCTCTCTCCAATGCATTGAATATATGTAAGTTAAATTTTGTCTGTATGGTTTCTCTAAGTGTAACTGTGATGGTTACACCATAATGTAGTCATGAGGGTTACATTGTACGATATCTGTGAGGGTTACAAATAATAATGTATTCATGAGGGTTAAAAAATTAAGTAAGTAATTCTCTAATAGACCCTTACACTCTATTTATGTTTTTTTATTATTTATGAAAATATCATGTTTCACAAAGTAAGTATATGATTCTCTATGAGTGAGAAGTATGTGTTCATGAAAATTATTTCTTATGTTTATAATTATTCAGGAGATAATGGATTCATTCCATGATTTAATACCCCTTACTATTATTTTTATGATCATACCATGTTTTTAATTTTTTTCAAAAATTATATGTATGTTTAAGAGAAATAAAGAAGTTAAGTTTATTGTTTTGAATATTTTTAAAAAAAATCATATTGTTGTTTTGTGTTAAAATTTTTATGTTTTGGAGTAAATGGATACTGTTTTAATGGTACAAATTTTTTTATGATTTTGGGTTGATATGTATGAGTTCTATCTTATCATTATAAAAATATAAAATAAAAATATATTTGGGAATATGGAGAAGTGATATCTAGTTGAAATATCTAGATTATGTAATGTTTAAGGTTGAGGCCTTATAGTTGGTATTAGAGCACAGTTTAGAAAACTTTAATGGTTTGTATGAGGTTAATAATATACAATAAATGATTATTACCATATGTTAATGATGAAATGATATAGCATTTTAATATCACCATGTTTCTTCATCTCAGATATATATGCTCAGCATGGTTTTCCGTAGAAGAAACGGGGAAGCTGGAGTTCGAAAGAACCGAGAGGTTGATATCTTTCTGAATCCATAATCGAGAATGGTGGAAATTGGAACCGAGAAGTTTTTATAGTAATGTACCAGTTGATATAGGAAATAAATGGTGGTGGCATATATTCAAGAGAAAATCTAGAGCTAGTAAGAAGGAACATGATGAAAGTGGAACATTTTATGAGGCAACACCCTCCTACTTTCAGTTTATTTTCTGACCCAGTAGCGGCTGAAGGATGAATTAAATCCATTTAAAAGATATTCTATGTTATGGGATGTTTATATAATCAAAAGGTTAGTCTTTAAATTTATTATTTTAAAGGTGAATCTGATCAATGGTGGTTAATGGTCAATAATATCAGGTATAGAGAAGACATTGAAGCCTTAGAGTGGGATGAATTTAAAAGTATTTTTCTTGAAAAATATTTTCCTAAGGTGGTTCAACATTGGATGAAGAAGAAATTATTTTAATTAAGGAAAACTAGTACGATTCATTGGTCGTGTATGAAGTAAACTTTACCGAACTAGCAAGGTACACTTCAAATCTTATTCAGGATCTTAATAGAAAAATCAACCATTTTTACTCAGGATTGAAGCCAAGATATCGAAGTGAATTAGCTTCCTAGGAGTTCAAAAGTTATGATAAAATTTTTCTATGTGCTGAGAGGGTAGAAATAGAGTTCTTTTATGATCACATGTACTTTGATAATATGGAGATAAATAATTACAAATGGAAATTAATGGGTACAAATCAATCAAATAAATTGAATGGTATGATTTTTTAGTTTCCAATTTTTGAAAAGTGTGGTAAAAAGAACCTAGGGGAATGCCTTACTAAAACTGATAATTGTTTTCGATGTTGTAATTTTGGACATTTGTCCTGATACTGTAATGAAAATTATCCTAATATAAATCTTGATAAGAAAACTATAAAGTGTTTCAAATGTGGTGAGATAGGTCATTATGAAAATTCCTTCCCAAAGAAAGATTTGAATGATGGGTAACAACCCCACTATAAGAAAAAATATGTAGTGAGTTCCTTTGTGACTACGTCAGAAGATGTTGGGACATCCAATGAAGTGGTATCAGGTACTTTTTTTATTTACTCATATTTCCAAAAGTATTCTTTGATATGGGGTCTATACATTGCTATATTTTTAATAAATCTTCTAATAAATTAGAAATATCACATCAACAAATGAGACTAGAACTTATTGTTAAAACATTGGGGGGAAATATTACAGAAAAAATGAATTTTAAAAATCTTCTTATTCTTATATATGGAAATAAATTACCATAAAATTGTATCATTTTTCCCTTAGAAGAGTTTTATGTCACTCTGGGTATGGATTATATTTTTGTTTATTATGTTACGATTGATTGTATAGTTAAAGAAGTTGTTTTTTTGAAAGAGTTTCAGTTTGTATACATGAGTGAACCCATACAATTAATAACATATCAAGTAGATAAGAAACTATTTAAAGATGGAAATGAATGTTATCTTTCTCATACTGTTGAAAACAATGGAACTATTCAGATTAACGATATTCTAGTTTTAAATGAATGCCTTTATATTTTTCTTAATGAGTTACCCAGTGTTATACATGATCGGGAAGTTTAATTCACAATTGAGTTAGTTCTAGATGATAAGAAAATTTAAAATCACCCTTATTGAATGGCTAAAATGGAACTTATTGAATTGAAAAATTAGTTTCATGAGTTTCTTGATAAAGGCTTCATTCATCATAGCACTTTACCATAGGGAGATAAAATTTTATTCGTTAAAAAGAAAGATGGTTCCATGAGACTTTTCATTGATTATTGAGATTTTAATAACATTAATATTAAGAATAAGTATCCTTTCCCTCACATAAATGACTTATTTGATTAGCTATAGGGAGATTAGAATTTTTCCATGGTTCAATTGAGATCCAGGTACCATCAACTGAAGGTGAAGGAAGATGACATTCCAAAAAATCTTTTTGAACTAGATATAGTCATTATGAATTTTCTTTTAGGCCATATGGGTCAACTAATGAACCTTATGTATTCATGGATCTTAGGAATAAAATATTTCAGGAGTTCTTGGATAAGTTTTTGTTTGTGTTTCTTGATGACATTATAGTATATAATAGAAGTAAAGAAGAGCATTAAAAACATATAAGGGTTGTTTTTTAAACCTTAAAATAAAAGAAACTGTATGGGAAATTTAGTAAGTGTGAATTTTGGTTGCCATAAATTTCCTTCCATGATCACATTATTTCTAAATATGGAATAACTGTTGATCCTTTTAAAACAAAATTTATTGAAGAATGGAAAATACATACAAATTTTATCAAAATTCATTGTTTTCTTGGTTTTTCAGGATATTACTGAAGGGTTGATTAAAACATTTCATGGTTATCTATTCCATTGACTAAGTTAACACAAAAGGAGTTAAATTCATCTAGATAAAAGAATGTGATGATTTTTTTTGGAATTTAAAAGATGATAGGTTAATTCTCTAGCTATGACCCTACCTTCAAAAATGGTGAGTTATTTATATATAGTGATGATTCTTAATTAAATGGAATTGGTTGTGTTCAGATGCAGAATGATCATGTAACTTCTTATCCTTCAAGATAACTAAAACCTCATGAGTTAAATTATCCCAAAAATCATTTGGAATTAGAATCTATGGTTTTTTATTTTAAAATTTGGAGGAGTCATTTATATGTAGCCAAATGTGAAATATATATTGGACAGAAAATTTATAAGTATATATTCACTCAAAAGTAATTAAACATCTGTCAAAGAAGATGGATTGAATTGATAAAATATTAAGGTTTCATGATCAATTACCATCCTGGAAAACCCAATAAAGTGGAATATTCTTTGAATCGAAAAAATCATGCATCATTAACCATGTTACGACTTGAACAAGACTATCTGATTAATGATTTGAAGAATTTTGGCTTGGAAGTTTTTGGTACAAAAAATTCCTCTATTTTGTTTTTAGGTTTTAGTGTAGCCATACTTGTTAGATAGAATTAAGAAATTGTAGAAGGAAGTTTGGGGGTTACAAAAAAAGGTAGATTTGATTAAAATGGGTAAGTTTTTAGAATTTATCATTGAAAAAGATTGTGTTATAAGATTTGGAAAGAGATTATGTGTGCCTTATGATTCTCGGATGATTAAATAATTGTTGTCCGAAGTTCATAGTTCTATATTTTCAGTTCATTATAGAATCACAAATATGTATAGATACAGTCGAGAGTATTACTGGTGATATGAAATGAAAAGAAATTATGCAAATTTTACCCTGAAATGTTTGAAATGTCAACATGTTAAATTAGAGAGGAAGTTACTGAAGTGGATGATTCATCCTTTGTTAGTTCTAGAGTAGAAATGGGAAAATATATCCATGGAATTAATTGTGGGACTACCAATGAATTTACAAGGTAACAATACAATCTAGGTTAAGGTTGATATATTGACTAAATCATCTCATTTCCTTCTTATTAGAGATATTTTGTCTTTGGATTAGCTTTCTTGACTGTACCTCAAAGTGATTTTCAGGTTACATAGAGTTACACTTTCTATTGTATTTGACCATGATACCATGTTTAATTCTAACTTTTTGAAATGCCTTTAGAAGATGTTTGGAACAGAATTAAATTTCAGTACATCTTTGCTTGCTCAATCAGATGGGAATTCAGAATAGATGATTTAGACTTTGCAGGATATTCTTTAAGCTTGTTCAATGGATTAATAGGGAAGTTGGGATCATCATAATTCTTTAGTTAAATTTTATAATAATAATAGTTTTCATTCCAGTATGCAGATAACACCCGAGTCATTATATGGGAAGTGGTGTGAAACTACATCATTTTGGGATGAAGTCAGGGAAAGGAAGTTGATGTGACCAGAATTAGTAGAGGAAGTAGCTGACTATGTGAATATGATCCATCAACACATGAGGAAAACATAGAGGAGGCAGAAATATTTTTCATATAATAGGAGGAAATACTTTTCTTTTAAGGTAGGTGATCATGTTTTTCTTTGAATATCACAAAGGAAAAGTGTTTTTTATTTTAGTAAGAAAGGAAAGCTAAGTATATGGTTCATTAGAACTTATAAAATCCTTGATAAAGATGGACTATTCACCCACCGAGTAGATTTTCCTCCAAGTTTATCTCATGTTCACAATATTTTTCATGTTTTAATGTTTAAAAAGTATGTCCTAGATTCATCTCATGTTTTGACCCTAGAATCAATTTATCTAGAAGAGAGAATTTCTTATGAAGAAAAACCTATTCATATTCTTGATCGAAGAGAAAAATTATTGTGTAATAAGGTAATCTACTAGGTAAAGGTTTTTTGGAGAAACAACAAGGTTTTAGAAGCAACATGGGAATTTGAAAATGCTGTGAGGGAAAGGTACCCTCATTTGTTTTATAAGTAAATAAAATTATGAGGACATAATTACCAGAAGGTGGGGAGAATGTAATAACCCAGGGCTTTAAAAATAAATTTAAATGCATTAAACACTGATTCTATACGTAATGAAACTTTGTTTTAAGGATATAGTTATAAACTATCTGTTAAACTTAATTTATAAAGGTGATAAAAATCAGTGTTAGTTTAAAAATATTTTTTTTTGGAATAAAATATGATTTTATATAAAAATTAAATTAATCATATTTAGAAAATTATTTTCAAAAAATTGAATTCAATTTTTAATTCTACCGATTGTAAATTAGTTAGAGTGAGGTTTTGGTATTTTTCTGAAATACTGGAATTTTTGGTGAAAAATTAAATTCAATAAGTACGAAATATGATAAATAAAATAACTTATGCATCATGCTTGAGTTATAGATTATGTAAATGGATATTAGTTTGAAATCATATTTATATATTAATATTTTTGGTTACAGGAATCAATTCTATTCATAGTCTTGATAAAAAATATTAAAATAATGATTAAAATAATGGAACACCCCTCCTCTCCACTATAAATACCACCCTCACCCCCTATTCATCTTACACCTCTAACACTTTTTTTATTGTCTAAAGTCTACCCGATCTTCTTCCCAAGGCTATTACCCACATCCAAGACCTACTGGTATCAAAAAAAGTCCAAAAATAAAGGCCTTATGGAGGATCTCAAGGGGAAGAGGTCAATAGGTAAGAATCTTCTTTCATTTTCTCATGCTTTCTTTTCAATTCCCTTTCTTTTCATATACTCCCTTCCCCTTTCAATTCCCTTTATTTTCATATAATCCCTTCCCCTCACCTTATACAAGAGTAATGAAACCTCTATAATCTTTTATATTCTTTATGCTATCATTTTTATAGAAACAATTCATTATCATTCTTTCTCTCATCTTCCTCTTATTTTAAAAATAAAAATATTGTCTGTGATGTGCCAGTTTACCAAAATTTTGGATGATGTGTTTTAAATTTCTATTAATTCCTTAAAAATTTGTTATAAAACCATTTTAATAATTGAAATAGATTTCAAATTATATGATATATCCACTTTAATGTTTTGGTGTTAACATATATACATAATATTATGTTTTATAATGAAACAAGTTTGTGATTATCAAAGAACCACCAAAATGATCTAAATAGATATCACTAATGATTTATCTAATGATTCATACTCATACCATATAAACAAAATGATTTATTTAATTGTTTAATATTAAGGAAAAATATTAATACCATTTCATTTTACAAGGAAATCCTTTACGAACCGACCTTAGAAATCATGTAAAGAACGCACCCAAAACAATGGAAAGAACAAAATATTATTAATTATTGGGTGAAATGTTGTTATAAAATGATCATATAAGGTGTTATAAAGATAAATATGTTTCTATAAAATATTAATACAACTCTTTTTAATAATATACAGGAGGTTTAAACAATTTTCAAGTAAAAAAACTCGAGGTAAGGGAATTCTTAATCCAATTTCCATTCTTTGGGCTAACCTTCTACATCATTGACTATGTGTCACTAATATAATTTGTGTAATTAATTTTTATTTTTATTATATTTTATTATGTGTAATTATATTTTATACACATATTCCTTTTTTTTCTATTAATTCTCACATCAATTATGTGATATTTCATAGGGACTTTTCAATAAAAGCCTCTATTAAAATTCTATTTTACAAAATTCAAAATAATTGTTTTTATGAAATTATCCATGATTTATAATTATGTTCTGGTTCTTGAGAATTTTTTATGATGAATTTATGGACCTATATCTCTCTCTCCAATTCATTGGGTATGTGTATGTTGGAGGTTGACTGTATGGTTACTCCAAGTGTAACTGTTATGGTTACATCATAAGGTAGTCGTGAGGGTTAAACTATAAGGTAGCCGGTAGGGTTACAAATCATAAGGTATCTATGAGGGTTAAAAAATTAAGTAATTAATTTCTCAATATACACTTATTATATAATTATATTTTCTATGATTTATGGAAATCTCATGTTTCAAAAAGTTAGTATATGATTCTTTACGGGTGAGAAATATGTGTTTGGGAAAATGATTTCATATGTTTATAAGTATTAATGGGATAATGGTTTCGTTTCTTATTTATATATACCTTATTGATATTTTTATGCTCATACCTTGTTTTATGTGTTTTTCATAGGTTATAATGATGTTTAAGAGAAATAATGAAGTCAAGTTAAAATTTTTGAATATTTTTCAAAGAAATCATATTGTTGAATTTCTGTTAAAAATTTTATGTTTGAGAAGAAATGGATACTATTTTAATGGTACCCATTTTTGAATAATTTTTGGTTGATATGTATTAATTTTGTCCTAAATTTATAAAAATATAAACTAAAAATATCTTTGAGAATATGGATAAGTGAAATCTAGTTTAAATATCTAGATTATGTAATGTTGAAGTCTGAGACCTTATATTTAAACATGATTTATTAAATACAATTTCACTTAATAAAACTCAAAATATCAAGAGGTATAATATCTTTTTGTATTAGAAACATTAAAATACAACTCAAAACATAAAATAAAACATCTTTATTTAAAATTTATTTTACACGATCACAAAATTTCTTCATACTTATCACTACATGGGATAACCCAAGGATTTACATAAGAAATTGATGATCTATAAATCCAAGTAAAGGAATAAAAATGTAATAACGTGAAGATAATAATAAATTTTATACAAGGCATATCAATGAGGCATGAAGGAACATGAATATAAAGGAATGATATATAATGATAATCCTAACAGGGAAATGTGGAAACAATTTAAAACATTGCATCACAAACAAAAAGGAATCAGGTAAATCAATGTCCTAACATGGTTGAAAATATCCCCATATATGAATTAGGTAAACCTCTATCCCAACATGACGTATCATGATACTAAACATTACCCATTTCATTGGAGAACTATCTGGATGCACCATTCATAATCATGTTAATATCATGCTTTAGTGTTCCACATAGATCATATAACATGGATTCCTTCAACATCATCATTTATTCCATGATAAAGGAATGGTTAATACATACATTTACATCCTGAATCAACAAATATATATGTATAAAGTTGAATACCCTTTATTGAGGAATGATTATGGTGTTCACTATACGCCAATTGTGGAATGGAAAATCATGGTGCAATTTTGATAGCATAACAACGTCATATGGAAATTCAAAAAATAGGTTAATGAGAGAGAATTTATACATGAAATGGATACGAAGGGGTTCATGGAAAATTATATCCCAATATATGAAATAAAATTTAGGATTCATAATTTAAAAGAATTTTTTGAATGTGAATGAGGAGAGAGAAATCTGTTACGGAATTTCAACACAGTAAAAAGTGTAAATAAAGGATCATGGATGGATTATTGAGGGTGGAAGGATTCTATAATTACTTATAAATCTAATCGGTAGTAATGGTAGTATGTATGAACTTACCCCAAAATATGAAAATTGAAATTAAAAGTCATATCACAAAAGGAGTTCTTGATAAAAGAGGAGGGTGAAAGATTCCTTACTTGGATGTGTGACTCCAAAGGCTTGGGAGGGGATTCTTGGGAGCTTGGGGAGCCTTTGGAGGACTCTACAGAGTAGGGGAAGAGTTTTTTCAAGTTTAAAAGAGTTTTAGTAAAGATAAATGGAGGCTTGGGTGGTTTTATATAGTAAAGGAGGGAGATTTCTTTATTATCTCGGTTTTGGACACCTCATAAAACAATTGTCAAAACCAAAAACCATCTCATGGTTTTTCCCTTGGTTTATAGAATAGGGTAGTGGAACAAATTATTTTATAAGAAAAATGTCTGATGATATTAAAATATTTCCCTTTATTATGTGGAGGTGAGTTATACATTCAAGGAAATTATTTTAAATAGTAAAATATATTATATGTTTTGGAGGATTCACAAAGGATTTATAAAATAAATCAAATAAACTTTAAATTAAATTATTTTAAAGAAAAAACATATATTTTTCTGAGTATACCTTTTATAGTATTTATTATTTCATTAATGGGCCATTATGATTTCATAAAACACACCATATATTTATACGGTATTTAATTTTTACCCAAACATTGAACTATCTCAGAAAATTATGAAAAGTAACCATTGGATAATTTCAACATCCTGATTCCAAAAATAATATTAATTTTATCTAAATATTTTTATAAAGATGTGAATTTTCACTTTTTAAAGTAAAACAACATTTATTAAAAATTGACGTGTTTTGACAAAAATAGTTTTTAAACCTGAATAAAAATTAGATTTGACTTAATAATAATTATATGATCATTTTTATTTAATAAAATTAACTTAATAATAATATTTTATTAAAAAATTATTTATTTCAAAAATTCATTAATTTCTCAAAATATATTTCTTAATTAACAAAAAATACTATTTATTCATTAACAATTATTTAAAAATTAACAATAATAGAATGAAAGTATATTAATTATTCTATACAAAAATAATTTACATAAACATAATGCTAGGGTATTGTTACATATCCCATTATTACACCTGCATATACCCTAAGAGTAAGGTGTGCGATGGTTGTGCTTTCATGGGGCAGTTCGGTGAACATGGTTTGGGTCATGATCTCGATGAGCTTGAACTTCTCATGTAAATAGTTTCACCCATGATTAAGTTGTTGGATCTTGGCTTAGGATTGGTCTGGGGAAAATCTGTTAAATGCAATATCCCTTGGAAGATTTGATAAATGGTCTTCATAGGGAACGATCCTACTGGTTGAGGATACCACTTCCTTTGTCTCTATCAAATGGATATGTAAGAACCCTATATTTATACTAGTCATGTAATCACTCTTCAATGACTATATTATCCACGATAATGATACTTAATGGCCATTTATGTCCAATTGTATATAATAATAATAATTAAATTTTTCTTCTATATCCATAAGAAATTTAATTAAATCGAAAAAATGAATTTTATTCATAAATGTTCGGTTTGTTACACAAGGTTCCCCAAGCTCTCAAGAATCTCCTTTCAATATTTTAGAGTCATACTCTTAAGGTAAGGGATCCTATCTCACTTTTATTCAAGAATATTCTATTTATTATGACCATTTATTTTTAATTCATAATGATGGGTTATGTTTTCACACCACCCCATACTACCCTTATGATTTCAAAATGATTATAGACCCATTTATCTTTCATTATTCCATCCCAATTACACATGCTACCATGCCGAAATTTCGTAAGAGTTTTTCCTTCCTCGTCTTTAATCAAGTTTATTTATTATCATATTCCTTATTTTTACAATTCCAAATGATGGTATTTTTATTTAAATGACCCTATTTCTAACCACTTGATTTCTAAATTATTATAGGTCATTTTAATTCTCATCGACCCTTTTTATGAATTTTGAAGTGACGCTATTAGGCTGAAGAAATTTCATCATGATTTTCCATTCCAAATAAATTGTGTAGTGAATAACATACCCATTTCTTATCAATGATGTTGAACTTTATATACTTATTTTCCCATTGAATTATGACTACATGTATATATTCCACACTCCCTTATCATGGAATATGTTATGATGATAAATGAATCCTTTTTTGTATGATCTATGTGGCACACTTAAGAATGAGTTTGAAATGAAAGTGACTGGTGCACCCAGAATTATATAGTGATTTAATGCATTGAGTGATGTTTAGTATCCTGATATGTTATGTTGGTACCGAGAGAAAACATCATTACTTTATGGGATTTTATTCATTATTATATCTTTGTAGTTATACTTGACCTATAATGTAGTGTTTTATGTTGTTGGATCATTTCACATGTTGCTTATATATTATCATGCTATATCATGTCTTATCATTCTTATTTATGATTTATAATACTTTTATGCCCCTTGATATTCTTATTTTCTAACATATTTTACTTATTCGATGTTTATTCCCTTACTCGGCTTTATATCTCACCCCATTCTTATGTGTTTATTCAATTTAACCCAATAAGTTTTAAGTGCAAGCATGTTAAAGAAGTTTTCAAAAAAATATGTTGTATTCCTTGTTTTATGTTGTAATTTAATGTACCTAATTACCAAAGGAACTATACTTATTGAACTTCTAGGTTTAATTAAGTGTTATTTTATGTAATAATTCATGTGTTAATGTTTATTAAATAAAAGAGTTGTTATATTTGGTATCAAAGTAAAAGTTTTTTTATCTTGGGATAAGGATTAGAAAACTCTAGAAAATTACTTAGGGAGACGACTACATATATATAAAATCCTTAATTTTTTTTAAGTATAGATCATGTGGTTTATAAAGAAAATATATCCATGTCTAGATACTAAAAGTGGACGTGGTTCTGGAACATATATACCTAGGGGTAACAACTCTGATAAGGTGTCATGGGCCTAACTCAGGGTATCCTGGTACATGTCAACGGTCCTTACTATGCACTTAATTTGACACTCCTGGGAGATATTCTTTGTTAAAATCATAAGCTCATTATGAACAACTATTATGGGAGTAAAACAAGTATTCCCATTAAAGTATATTCTAGGAAATATATCATGGATGACATGGAATGAACTCTAGAAATTCATAAGTTAAGTAAATAGATGTAATTTATCTGTTATCCCATTAGTGTATTTGGATTCCCCATTTATGTGTTTAAATTTTAAATACAAAATACCTAATTTTCCTTTTATTTTAGAAAATGGCTGGGAATATAAGGAATTAGGTAAAACATATTGTGAAAAGAAACGTAATGAATTGCCCAACGAGATGCCCAACCCAATCAGAGTCGGAATAACATGCTTCATGATGATAATCTCCCAAATGAATCAGGTTATGAATAGAAAACTAGATCAGGAGGAGTGTCAAAACCCCCCTAAGATAAAAAAAAGCAGAAATCGAAAGCTTTATGAGACAAAGGCCTACAAATTCTAATGGGTCATCTGATCCATTATTCGTGGAATAGTGGATCAAATCCACTAAAAAGATATTCTCCATACTTAAATGTTCTAGGAAAGAGAAATATCTACTGACTGTCTATAACATGGATGGTGAAGTTGACCAGTGGTGGGAATTGATCAAAAAATAAAAATATTTAGGAAGAGATCCAAGCAATGAGAGGGAATGATTTCCATATTTTTTCAATAAATATTTTCCTTGCACTCTCCATCATAAAATGGAAAGTTATTTAACTTCCCCCATTGAAAAAGATGATGAATCTATAAGGTACGAGGAAAACTTCACAATATATTCACAGTATGTCTCTGTCTTTTTCATTACAAACGAATGAAAGGTTGACCACTTCTTTGATGGGATAAATCATAGTCTATAAAAATCACTAGGTATATTGATTATTTTAAAACTGATTAGCAACTAAAATAGGTTAATATTAATTGTTAATATTTATAATATTCATGAGATTAATTATTCATAAATACCATCTTAGTACATTTTACACCTTGAACATTATTTCGCATTATGATTGAAATTCTTTGTTAAAGATAACCATTACTTGGTACATATTTGAACATATACTGAAATGAAAAATGGTTTTGATTTTATATTAAAATTTTATTTTCAGGTCTCCCATGATATAAGGAACAATTCATGTTTTTGGAGAACTAGAATATTAACATTATAAGACCACCAAAGTTGGCCTTGAACGAACAAACTTATTGGAAAAGTAAACTAGACAACAACCCAATAAAGAGATTGTAACGCCCAAGATACAAGCCCAATGATTCTAAAAATTTTAATTGAATATAGGGTCCATCATGGATAAAATTTCATAAAACAGTGAAAAGATCTAATTCTAATATTTTAATGGAGTTACAGGTGGCCCGATTTTGAGATAAAATTATGGGATAGATTCTGCAGCCCAGAAAAACAGACCACCATTTTGATAATATCTCACAAAAAATAAAATTCCTTTTGGGTTGAACTTTTATAGATAGTTAGGAATCATATAGAGATATATTTTATGCTTCTATGTACCACACTAATTTGGCCATGAAGAAGGTCATTTCGATGCATCTGTTCGGTGGAAGCAAGCTGCCTTCCACTTTGGGTCCATGGTGGAAAAGTCTAAGTTCCACAAGCTTTCCACCACCCTAAACTTACCATAATCAAGTGGGATGACTTTCACTATTGGATACTCGACCCAAGTCTTTTAAAATTCCTATTTAAGGTAGTGGTGTTGGAGGATTTATTCATCTTGGATGTTTTCTTTCATTGTAATGTTATGCTGCAATATTGTTGTCTCAAGTTTGTCTTTCACATATAAGTTGTTCTAATTAATCTTAGTTTCTTAATAAAATTTCTTATTCTCCTATTATTCTGTTCTTATTCATATCACATTGATACTTTTTTATCATGGTGTGAATTTATTTACACCAAACCTTGTGAAATTATCACACAACAATGAAGTAATCGTTATTTCATTGTCTTTTTTTACTTTTTCAATTCTTACCTCATGAGTCTACTTCCCACTTCCATTGAAACCATAAAATCAATGGAGGGATAAAAAGATTATGGGTTGATATAAGGGAGTATCAAAGTTCTGGATTGGATGTTATTTATCACCCCATTAATATCCAATTTCTTCTTTTAATTGATATTTTTGTTTGAAGATTTTAAAACATGTTCATCCTTGTTGAATTTTAAGGCCACATACTTCAAGAGATAATATGAACCTTTACCTTGGAGTGATCTTAAATTTGATATTAAAAGTGTATAGGTGACTAGAATTATGGTTTTTTGGTATTAAAATATTAAGTGATGAATTTTTTTGATCTTCTTGAATAAACCCATCTTGAATATAAAAAATTGAAACCGTTAAAAAAGAATTTAATCTAATCCACCCCTAGTGATAACCTTGGATCAAATAATTCTTTTAAATTGAATTCACTTAAGTCTTGTAGTGTTCACTTAATCCCATATAAAATAAACCCAATTTGGCCAATTCATATCAAAAAAAGTCTATATAATGTATGTGTCTATAGGTTTCTTCTTAGGTCTCCGAGGATTCAACAACCCAAGCTAAACTACAAGCGACCGTTTAAACCTAATATCTTGGGTAAATTTTGGTGAGACCAAATTTTGGAACCATTTCTTAGGACCTAATTAATTCATCTCAACACCCATTCTATTCTCCCCCATTTCTTATATTCTCATCCAAATTCTATTATCTTTTCCCTTTCTCATTATTTTTCTTTTGGCGCATGTCCACCTACACCAGTGACCAATCAAACCGTCTAGTTAGGGAAGATAGTTCTGGGGTTGGGGAGTAAATTACACAAACAGAACTCTTTCCATTAGATCCTAACCTTACTAATACTCTATAGTTAAAAATTGAGTCCATTTTAATGGAAGGTCTTCAAAGAAACCAACTCATAAACCCAGGTGGGAACCGAAATGGAAATCCAAATGAGGCAGCCCCAAACATGGGGAATGCAGTCGATTAGACCATGAATGAATACATCACACCTACCTAGACCAATGCACCCTCATGCTTCAGACACAATTACCTATTAGATTCCAACTACATATTTAAACCCCATGTTTTAAATCACCTTCCCACATTCCATGGAATGTTGTCTGTGATGCCATACCTTCACTTTAAGGAGTTCAATGACATTGTAGAAACAATGTGTCCCCCACATCAACTAGAATATGCTAAGATGAGGATATTTCATTTTTCTTTAAATTATTGAGGTAAAAATTAGCTAAATAATTTCAAACAATCATCCATCATCTCATGGGACCAATTACAAAGAGAATTCTATAAAAAATACTTTCCCCACCACAAAACAATTTCACTTAAAAAGAGCATCCAAAATGTTTTTGAAAAATAGGGAGAGTCATTCCAAAAAACACGGGAGAGGTTAAAAGACAATCTAAACATGGTTCCACACCATGGTTTTTCTATTCCTGAACAAGTGATAATTGTTTATGAAGGGTTGGGTCCTAGGAACAAGAAATTCATTGACATGATGTGCAATGGAACTTTCATAAACAAAGCCCCAAATGATGCTTATGAGTTTCTAGAAATCCTTGATGAAAAAAATCAAACATGGGGAACATAAACTTACTATGAGAAGACACAAAAATATGGTGGATTCACACACTTAGGGAGGAGGAAATCCTTAGGGAAATACTCACAGCACTCACTTGGAAGGTTGAAGAGATAGACCTTAGAAAAATCCATGAAATCCAAACTGTAGATCACGTTTGCACAATGTGTGACAAACATGACCACAAGACAGAAAACATCCCAAACATACCTTCTATTAAATATGTTCTTCTAGGAGGACCACCAGCAGAGGTCAATGCTCTGAAATTTTAGAATCCACTATACCAAAACACTATCAATCCAAGGTATAATGATCGTCCAGGATTCCTTTGGAAATATAACTAACAACCCAAATGAAAACCTAGCTAGACATAAAGACCAAACCCCTACCCTCCAAACAATTTTCAAAAGCCTAACCAATTCTGACAAAAAAATTTCCAATACCAATATCCTCCTATCCAATACAAAAAACCCATGAAAAAACTAATCCAACAACCAAAGTATCCTCATAGGATAAACCAACTAGCATAAGACCCTACTCAATCAGTCCCTCTTCCACTCCGTGAGATGTTGTGTAAACAAATAGAGAAAATGAACCTAGAAGTATCATCCCATAAACATGAACATAAAACCATTAAAACTGGGATGTCACCCATTCCTACTCAGAAGTTACCATCCTTGACTTTAAGGATAGAATCCATCTACACACAAACCTCTCATGAACAACTCAAAGCAGTGACTATTTTAAGAAGTGGGAAATCCATTGAAAAACCTGAACAAGACATTCTAGAACCATTTAAAGCATAAACAATGCATTAAAATTATGAAGAACCAAACATGGATTCTGAAAAACCTAATGAGAATGTAAAGGAACTTCAACCACACTAAAAAATAAAATAACCTGCTCCCTTCCATCAACGCATGAGAGGAAAATCTAAACAAGAACTGAGTGAAACATTGAGGGAAATATTCTCTCAGGCTAAGTTTAACATTCCACTTCTCGATGCAATCCTAACTATTCCTACATAATCAATTTACCTTAAGGACTTGTGCACTTTTAAAAGGAAATTTTCACATAAAAACCAAGTCCTTTTGGCTGCTAATGTGAGTACGACCATTCAAGGGACCATTTCTCCAATGTTTAAAGATCCAGGATGTCCATACATCAATGTTGAGATAGGGAGAACAAAATTTTCAAAGCCCTTTATGAGCTGGGATCCAGTGTGGACCTCATTCTTTATGCCATGTATTGTCAGTTAGGGCTCAAAGAACTCCAACCCACATCTGTCACTCTTCAACTTTCTGATCATAGTGTTTGAGTTCCTAAAGAGATCTTAAAGGATGTTTTCGTGAAAGTTAAAAATTTCATTTACTAAGATGGCTTCATTGTCCTTGAAAATCACAAAAACATTGGTTCTAGGGAGAAAACCCCTATCATCCTTGGTCATCCCTTCTTAGTAACTATCATCTCAGTCATTCAAGTCTGAAATGGGAAAATGATAATAAATTTTGGGAACATGAGTCTAGACTTGAAAATATACAATGAAAACTCTCAAATTAGGGATGATGAACATACCCATGAGGTTAATTTGATTGGTAGTGTTGATAGTGAATTCGTGGAACATCAAGGAATTACTGAAGGATGTTTATGTTAAGAAGAGCTTGATTTTATTTTTTCACATGAGGGAAATTTTTCCCATTGGATTGAATCTCTTTCAGATAGATCTATTGATGATTTTCCAGAATCACCAATCAATGATACCATGGTTGAAATCAATAACATTGAGTCCATACCCATTCATGAAACTGCTCTAGTTAATTTAGTGGATGATAATTTTGTTCATAAGAAACCAATTCTTTCAAGAAATTTGAACAAAGAAACTGAGTTCAATATAAAGTCTCATCCTTTCTTGGAAAGTGATAACCAATCTGATCTCGAATTTAAAGTCTTACCTTCATCACTAAATTATGAATTCTTAGGGGAATATTGAGCCTTTCCTATTGTCATTTATTCCTCTCATGAATCCAACCAAGATATGATGCTTCTGGATGTCCTAAGAAAGAATAAGAATGAAATTGGATAGACACTTTATGATATTGGTAGGATTATGCCACTCATTTGAACTCGTCGGATTGTTCTTGAATCTGAATCTAGACCATGTCATCAACCTCAGTAGAGACTCAATACAAATATTGTAGATGTGGTATGGAAAGAACTTCTTAAGTTATTGAAAGCTGGTATCATCTACCCAATAGCTGAGAGTGAGTGGGTAAGCCCAATTCAAGTTGTCCCAAAGAAAGATGGAATTACTTTGATCACCAATGAGGATGGTGACCTTCTCCCCACAAGGGTCAGTGGTAGATGTAGAGTCTGTATTGACTATATGAAGCTCAAATCTTGTACCAAGAAAGACCATTTCCCCTTTCCATTTATTGATCAAGTCCTGAAGGGAGTGGAGGGTTATCAACTCTATTACTTCATAGATAGATTCTCAGGGTATAATCAAATCGATGTCTCCTTATAGGATCAAGGTAAAACAAACATTACCTGTCCATTCAACAACTTTTCCTTCAAACACATGACCTTTGGGTTATGTAATGACCCTAGAACCTTCCAGTAGGGCATGCTGGGAATCTTCTCAAACATGGTGGGGGATTGTTTTGAGGTCTTCATGGATGACTTTTCTATATTTGGGTATACTTTTGAGGGATGCATTATAAATATTGAAAGGGGTTTTTCAATATGTGAGGATAATAATCTCCTCCTAAATTGGGAAAAATTCTATTTCATGTTAAAGGAAGGACTTGTTCTAGGTTATATAGTATCTGGTAGAGGGATTAAAGTTGATAAATCTAAGGTCTTAATCTTTCGTCACCTTCCCTCTCTTAAAACTATTAAAGATGTTACGTCCTTATTAGGACATGCATGATTCTATAAAAGGTTCATTATGAATTATTTCACTATTTCTCGACCACTTTGTGCTCTTTTGGTGAAAGATGCACCATTTTAATGGACAGAAAGTTATGAGGAATCATTATCTATACTCAATTCAGATTTTATCTCTCAACCTATCATGAAATCTTAAAATTGGAAACTTCCTTTTCAGCTCATGTGGGATGTGTGTGACTTTTTTGTAGGATCAGTCTAAGGGAAATAGTGTGAGAAAAATACATGTGTCATTGCTTATGAAAGAAAATCTTTAAATGATGCACATATAAACTACACCACCCCTAAGAAAGAATTTCTTTCTTTTGTCTTTGCCTTAGATAAATTTAGGTCATATCTCTTAGGATCACCCATCATTGTCTTCACCGAACATTCAACCCTGAAACACCTTTTCCAAAAACAAGATGCCAAGGAAATATTGATTAGGTGGGTCCTTCTTCTTCAAGAGTTTGATTTAACAATTAAGGATAAAAAGGGTGTTGAAAATTTTGTAGTTGATCACCTATGTAGGATGGAATTAAAAGAAAACTCACATCACCTTTCAGTGTTTGATTAATTTCACGATGAACACCTCTATTCTGTGAGTTATTTCCCATGGTATGATGACATAGAAAACCATTTGGTTATGGGTGACATTCCAAAATGCCTCAGGACCCAATATAAGAAGAAATTTATTTATGATGTCAAACACTATGTGTTTGATGACCCTTACCTCTTCAAGTTCTGTCATGATCAAATCATTAGGAGATGTGTTCCCGATTCTAAGAAAGAGTCCATTATAAAACATTTTCATGGAGAGGCATGTGGAGGACACTTTTCCACAAATAAAACCACTACAAAGGTCCTCCAAAGTGGTTTCTACTAGCTTAAACTCACTAACTATTCCTTACAATTCTACAAAGTTGCATTCAATGTCAACAATTAGGATCCATTACCAAAAGGAATCAAATTCCCCTCACTCCCATTCTAGTAGTTGAAATATTTGATTGTTGGGGGAATTAATTTCATGGGACCCTTCCCAAACTCTAGGGGATACCTCAACATCCCCTTATCTGTTTATTATGTCTCAAAATGGGTTGAATCCATTCCCACTAAGTCCAATGACCATCATGTTGTGATCTGATTTCTGAAAGAGCACATATTTTTATCAATTTGGAATTCCTAGGGCTATAATTAGTGATCAAGGAACCCATTTTTATAACCTCCCATTCTCTTCAATCACGTATAAGTATGAGATTTCTCATAAAGTTTTCACTACATCCCATCCTCAAACCAATGGTCAAGTTGTGTTAAAAAATAGGAAGATTAAGCAAATTCTTGAAAAAATTTCAATCCCTCTAGGAAAGATTGGTCTGAGAAACACAAGGATACCCTTTGGGAATACCGTACAATATTCAAAACCATCCTAGTAATGCCACCATATAGGTTGGTATATGGAAAATCATGCAATTTACCTATTTAAATTGAGCATAAGGCATTTTGTGCAATCAAAAAAAAATATTGACATTTATTTGGCTGAATCAAAGAGGAAATTATATCTTAATGAACTTGAGTAACTTAGGATGGACGCTTATGAAAAATAAAGGATAAATAAATCTATAGTTCAAGAATACCAATCTAGTAATATCAAAGTTCAACACTTTGAACTGTAAAAATTCTTGCTCTTTTATAGTTCAAAACATAATTTACACCTAGGAAAGTTAAGGTATAGATGGCCAGGTCCTTTCATAGTACATCATGCGTACCCCCATGGGGCAGTAGAGATTCAAGATCCCAAAAGTGGTCACATTTTCAAGTTCAATGTTCATAGGTTAAAACCATTCATTTAATCATTCAATAAATAGGAAATAGAGGTTGAGTTAACTGACCCAACCTATGAACCAGGAAAAAATGATAGATTTAGGATCCATGTCAGGCTAACAACATTAAAAAAAATCATTGCACTGGAGGCAACCCATGGTTTTCATGTTTCCAATCTTCTTGAATCATCATTATATTTCAAATAGGATGAATGAATCATTTTGATATTTAAAAAAATAAAAAAATATAGACTGTTGACCTGTTCTTCTATTATTAGTATGGATGGGTATGAAAGGGGAGCACCATATTCATCCGTGTCACGTGGTGTGATCCTTGAGTAATACATTACCATGAAATTTGAAAAGAAGGCAATTCATCATCAGTTAATTTTATTTTTATGTTTTTATAGGTTAAAATACAAATACAAAAAAAGGACACATCGTAGGTCATGGGGAAAACCCCGTCACAAACGGAGAAGACACAGGGACTCGAACTCTGGACCAAAGGGAGACATGGAAGAACGCATACCATTGACCTAAAACATATAGTGCTCCCTTATTCTATAATATTTGTATATATACTTATATTTTACTGTTTTTCTTATATGAATATATATATATATTGTTTTGTTTTGTTTGTTTTTTTGTTTTTTACTTTTTCCACTGGGGAACTCTACAAGTGACATGGATATCAATGGACTAAATTGGAGCAGCACGAACTTTACCTTCAACCACCAGGTGACTTTGTTCCATGTTTATTATTTCAAATTATTTTTAGAACCCATCTCCTCTACCCCTACCATCTTCTAAATTTTATTTTCTTTAAACACTAGGGAAAATGTTATTCTATGTTACGGGGTGAAAAGAAAGAAAGAAATTTATTTTTGAGTGCATAAAAAATTTGTGGAAGGAAAAATTTCTTTAACCATGAACATGATAATAGACATTTCACACTTTGAAAATGAATATAAAATAATTTAGCATGCCCTGATTCTAATTTTAATCCATGTATATTTCATGAGCATAGATTTTGGAAAGTTTGGATGTATAATGTGATATTTCATTATTTATATTTTCAACCAAATAAAGAAAAGAATCACAATGCAAATACTTTGGATAATGGGGTATTAGTCTGAGTTCAAGGGGTCCCCAAAATAGATAGCATAGGTTTGATGATCATTTTAGTTTAAATATGAGTATTAAAAAAACAGTAAATGTGCGCATAGAGAAATGAAATGACCTAATGTGTGGCTTTAGGAACTTGGAGATCATGACTCTATAGTTTTATGGCCCAAATTTAATAATTTTATCTCTATTTAGAGTAATTTGACTCTGTTTTTTACTGAGTTAACATGAGATGATGCTCGAGTATGTGGGCTTTACTTGGTTCCCTATGGTCTTTAAGCCTGGGAGTCATCGGTAAAGTCTTGCTACATGGGTTGACTATATTGAGTGCAATTTAAATTACCATGAAAAAATTGCAAAAAAAAAAAAAATTGAAAAATCATCATAATATTGAAATGTGATTCCACATAGCGCTTCCGTCATTTCCCCCCTGAATTAAGATGAACCCCCATGTCTATTGTGATACACAAAACATTCTCATGCTTAACTGATATTGGATGAAATATGGTGGTGAATTTGAGCAAATGAATGGGCATCAGATTGGGATCTACTAATGAAACTATATTGTATTAAAAGATTTTCATGGGTTTCATAGTTTTTTGGTATAAGGGTTTTTGGTGATCAGTGTGTATTAAAATTTTTTTAGAAAAGGAAATTCGAATTTCATATTTTTGAGATACATTTTGCTCGGGACTATAAAAACTCAAGTTGGGGGGTGTGATTAGCCACTAAAAAAGGATAAAATTCATTGTTAATATTTATAATATTAATGAGATTAATTATTTATAAACACCATTTTAGTGAATTTTACACATTGAACATTATTTCACATTATGATTGCAATTCTTTGTTAAAGTGCACTATTACTTGGTATATATTTGAACACATACCAAAATAAAAAATGGTCTTGATTTTATTTTCATATTTTATTTTCAGTTCTACCATGCTATAAGGAATAATTCATGTTTTTGGAGCACTATAATATTCACATTATAAGGCCACCAAAGTTGGTCATGAACCAAAAACATTCTGGGTAATTTAAATTGGATAGTATCCCAATAAAGAAACTATTGTGGCTAAGATAAAAGCCCAATGATTCTAAAAATTTAACTGAAGATAGAGAACATCATGGATAACATTTCATGCAACAGTGAAAAGATCCAATTAGGATGTTTTAATGGAGTTCCAAGAGGCCCAATTTGCTGATAAAATTCCGGTCCAGATTCTACAACCTAGAAAAATAGCCCACCATTTCAATAATATCTTTCAAAAAAATTCCATTTGGGCTGAAATTTTACAGGATATTAGGAAACTTTTAGTGATCCATTTTGATATTTTATAGCATACTCTAATTCATCCATCCAGAAGGTCATTTCTACATGTTATTTTGGTGGATGCAAGCTACATTCCACTTTGGGTCAAGAGTGTAAAAGTCTAAGTTCCACAAGCTTTCCACCACCCTAATCCTACCATACTCAAGTGGGATGAATTTCACTATTGGAGGCTCGACCCAAGGTTCCTAAAATTTCTATTTAATACAGTGGTGTTGGAGGAGTTATTCATCTTGGATGCTTTCTTTCATTGTAATGTTATGCTACAATTTTGTCATCTCAAATTTCTCTTTCACAAGTATGTTGTTCTAATTAATCATAGTTTATTAATAAAAGTTATTATTCACATCTTATTCTATTTATATTTATATCATGTAGATACCGTTGGCTCAAGGGGTGAATTTATTCACACCAAACCTTATTAAATTATCACACAATGGTGGAGTGATCATTATTTCATTATCTTTTTTTACTTCTTTAATTCTTCCCTCATGAGTCTACTTCCCACATCCATTGAAACCATAAAATGAATAGAGGGATAAAAATATTATGGGTTGATCAAAGGGAGTAGAAATGGGTTGTATTGGATGTTATTTATTGCCCCATTAATGTCTAATCACTACTTCTAATTGAGATTTTTGTTTGATGATTTTAAAACTTCTTCATCCTTGTTGAATTTTAAGGACACATACTTCAAGAGCTAATACAAACCATTTCCTTGGAGTGCTCATAAATTTGATCCTCCAAGTGTATAGTTGATTAGTATTATGGTGTGTTGGTATTAAACCAGTAAGTGATGAAGTTTTTTGATCTTCTTGAATTAGCCTATCTCAAATATTAGAAATTGAAATCGTTAAAAAAAATTCATCCAATCCACCCCAAGTTATAACCTAAGATCAAATAATTCTTTTAAATTGAATTCGCTTAAGTCTATTAGAGTTCACTTAAACCCATCTAAAATCAGCCTATGTTGGGAACTTCATATCAAAAAATAGTTTATATAATGTAATTGTTTATAGGGTTCTTATTAGGTCTATGAGGATTCGACAGCCTAAGCTAAACTACAGGTGACCACTTAAGCCTAATATATTGGGTAAATTTTGGTGATACAAAAAACTATTAGGAAATTTTCCCATGTTCTATCAAATTTGAAATGGAGATTGGAAGATCATAGGGGTATCATGGGGATAAGAATCAGAAATAAGAGTTTAATTTTGAGAGTATGATAAAAAATATAACGATGATAAGAAATTTCAACACCCCACTTGTCAAAGGTGTGGAATAAATAACCCTAGAAACTACCTAATGGGGAAATGGAAATGTTTTTTGGAGTAGGAAGGAAGGGAACCTAGCCAATGATTGAAGACAAGAGAAACTCACTACTACGATGGAGGAAAGGAATGCTTTGGTCAACCCTCAGTGTATTGTTCATTACTATAATAGCATGGAACTAGGGAACTTTGTAAACCAATCCAATAAGACAAGTGTATTAGGATAAAACCACTGACCTCTTAGGTAGAAAGGGTGATATTTTCCATCACAACCACTATAGAGGATCTCGATAATGAAGTGGTAATAGGTATGCTAGTTTTTCATTCAATAATTTTAAATGTACCTTTTTATTATGGTTTTATGCATTCCTTCATATAAAAAAAGTTTAGTATAACTATTCAAAAACCACCACAATTCTTGGATGTAGAGTTGTTAGTGAAAACCGAAAATTGGAAAAATATTGCATCTCAAGTATATAACTCATCCCCTATCTAATTTTGTATGATGAACTTTCACAAAAACCTTATTATACTCCGTTTAGTGAAATTTAATGAAATTCTAGGCATGGGATAGCTTTACTTATATAGATCCAATATAAATTACTATGAGAAAGAAATCAATCTTTGTATTTCGAATCATCCTCAAATTTTGTAAAAATAAAAAGAGAAGGATGAATCTTCTTTAGCACCGACATCTCAATAATGGATATCATTTCCTTACGAGAAAAAATATCTATCTCAAATGATTTATTCTAAAAAAATGATCATCCTTGAATATATTCTCATTTTGAGGGAATATTCTAATTCATTTCCGAGGTAATATCCTATTCTTCCTCCTAGATGAGAGGTTGAATTTTCAATTGAGCTTATTTATAGGGCATTACCATTTTCCAAGAATCTCTATAGAATGGATGTTTTATAACTTAATGAGATTAAGAAATAAATACTAGAGAATGTGGAAAAAGGGTTCATAAACCCATGTTCTTCACTATGGGGTGCACTAGTCCTCTTCATCAAGAAGATAGATGGGTCAATGTGCCTTCACATTGATTATCACAAGCTCAATAAGATAATGATAAAGAAAATAACATATTCAATGGATTGATTAATTGTTCGACCAGCTATGTTGATCACAATACTTCTCTAAGGTGGATCTGGGGTTAGGATATTACCATTTTAGGGTGAATAAGGAGGATATCCCCAATACTTCTTTCCATATAAGGCACATTCACTATAAGTTCATAGTGATGCCTTTTGGACTCACTTATACTCCAACAATGTTCATGTATTTGATGAGTAGAGTCTTTTGATATTACCTAGAATTTTTTTTGTAGTCTTTATAGATGATATTCTAATATATTTTGAAAGTATAGAGAATCATGAGGATCATTTGAGTACCTTGGTGAAGACCTTGGGAAAAGAGAAGATTTTTCCCTGGTATAGAAAAAGTGAGTTCTATTTGAAGGAATTATCTTTATTGGGATATATAATCCCAAGAAATGGGATATCTATTGAACCTTAAAAGACTAAAGTAATTAAAGGATAGCTGAGGCCAACATCTATTATAGATATATGTAGTTTATTTGGTTTATCTAGGTATTATCGCCGAGTTGTGAGAAATTTAAAATAAATTTCAAACCCTCTTACCAAGATAACATGGAAGGGGGTAAAGTTTTCTTGGAATGATGAATGTGAATAGAGATTCAAGGAGTATAAAAGTTGTCTTATCACTACCATTGTTCTTCCACAACCCTTATGTAGAGAACTTTTCATGGTATTTAGTGATGCTGGTAAAAAGGGATTGAGAAGTGTGTTAATGAAGAATGAAAAATTAATATCATATGCTTCAAGGATGTTAAAGATTCATGAGCAGAACTACCCAATGAATGATATTTATTGAGATGTAGTTATATTTACTTTGAAAATTTTCCGATATTATCTATTTTGTGAGAAGTGTGAAATACATAAGAACCAAAAAATCCTTAAGTATATATTCACAGAAAAATATGTGCATATTCACCAAAACGATAGTTAGATCTAATCAAAGATTATGAATGCTCAATCCACTACCATCCTAGTATATCAAATAAAGTTGAATACACTCTAATAATAATGGATAAGAAAATTATATCATTGATGAGAATTGAGAGGGATGCATTCTTCTTATATTTGGAAAGGATGGAAATGGTAATCATAAAGTATGGAATATCATCTATACTTTCACAAATGATTTCTCTAACATCTCTTCTGGAAAAGATAAAGGATTATCAATGAGTTTATATGATAATTTAGTTTAGAGTAGATGAAATAAGTAAAGGAAAATCCTTATAATTCAATGTTAATGATGAAGGTGTTGTAATATTTGGGTCAAGATTATGTGTACCATATAATCACGAGTTAAAGAAGGAGATGTTGGATGATGCACAAAGACAAAAATTCTTTATCCACTCAGGAAGCACAAACAAGTATCGAGATATCTAAGAACACTCTTGGTTGGACAATATTAAGAAGGAGATCATGGAATATACATCAGTATGTCTTGTATGTTAGCTAGTGAAACCATAGAGGCATAAATCCAATGGTATGATACCAACATAGCCCATACCTACATGGAAATGGAAAAACATAACCATGGAATTTAATTCTAGTCTTCCAAAGACAACAAGAGTTAATAATTCTATATGGGTTATAGTGGATCGTCTTAGAAAGACTGAACACTTCATTGTGATACGAGAGAAATTCTCCCTGGATCTACTTGGGCAGATATACATTAGAGAAGTTGTTAGAATGCGGGGAGTACCACTATCGATTATATCTGATAGAGATCCAAGATTCACCTCCATGTTTTAGAAATGTCTTCAACATACTCTAAATAATAAGATTAATTTCAAAACAAAATTTCACCCTCAAACTGATGGCCAATCAGAGCGGACTATCTAAACACTTGAGGACATGTTGAGAGCATGCTCAACTGACTTTAAAGGATGATGGGATCAATATATTCCTCTATTCGAGTTCTCTTAAAACAATAGTTTCCACTCAATCATCTAAATTCCCCATATGAAGCTCTTTATTGGAAGATGTGTAGGACATTTACATGCAGACATGAAGTTGTGGAAAAAAAATTGGTTTGTCTTGAAATGGTTGAGGAAATGGTGGAAAATGTTAACACCATTCAGAAACACATGAAAGCTTCTCAGAGCCGATAGAAGAGCTATGCTGACAATAGTCGAAGAGAAATAGAGTTTAATGTTGGAGACATCGTATTCCTAATCATATCTCCATGGAATAAAGTGATGAGATTTTTGAATAATGGAAAACTTAGTCCAAGATACATCAACCCCTTTGAGATCCTAGATTGCATCAGAGCAGTGTCCAATCAACTTTCTCTCCCACCTAACCTATCTCAAGTTCATGATGTATTCGACGAATCACTCTTGAGAAAGTACATAACTAACCCCTGACATGTACTCAATCCAGAGATGACACCATTGAATAATTATCTTTCCAATGAGGATCAACCGATGAAGATCTTAGATCACAGAGACAAAGTTATACAAAATAAGAAAATACACTTTGTAAAAGTGTAATGGAGAAACCACAAGTTTGAAGAAGCAATGTGGTTACCAGAGGAAGTGACGAAACAAAAATACCCTAATCTATTTTAAGGGGGTGAAATTAAAATTTTTTGGGATACATTTCACAAGGTGATGATTGTAATGACCCAAATTATTATAAATAAAATTACATTATTATTTAATGTTTTATTAAGTAATATGTTTATATAAAACGCATGCAAATATTTCTTTTATATCCAATTGGATCCAAAAGACTATTAATAATCATTACCATTGATAATATATCTATTTAACATTGATCATATGATTAGTATAAATATAGGGATTAAAAAATCCAATTGAATAACTAAAATGTATTGATAGCCTCATCCAGTAGGATTTTACCCTATGTAGCAGATTTATCATAGCTTCAGAGGGATACAACATCTCTGGGATTTTCCCTTGACCAATCCGAAGTTGAGATCCCAATACTATAGCCTAAGTGAAACCGTTTATGGGAGAAGTTCAAGCTAATCTAGATCATGGCCCAAACCATTTTTTTCCAAATGACCCATTGAAAGGCTCACTATCGTGTACCTTATGCTTTGGTAATACGTTGGTGTATTAAAGAGATATGTATCAAGGCTGTAAAAAATTAAGTATTCACATTATTTTTTAAAGAATAATTATATATATTTTTATTTTGATATTTTAAAACATGAATAGTATTTTTGGGTAATATACAATTTAATTCAGGAATTTATATTGACTGATTAATATAATTTTGAAATAAATAATATATTAATTAAATATTATTAATAAATTATATTTATTAAATATAATCGATCATATACTTTTTATGAAGTAAAAGGTAATGTTTTATTAGGCTTTAAAAACTATTATTGACAAAACTTGTCATTTTCAATAAATATTAGTTATTCTTTTATAAAAGTGAAACATCACATATTTAGAATTTTTTTTATATAAAATGAATATTATTTTTCGAATAATAATGTCAAAATTATCCAATGGTGAATTTTTAATAGTTTTATAAGAGATTTGAATTTTTGGGTAAAAATAAAATACCAAATAAATATACAACATGTTTCATGAAAGGAAAATGACCCAGAAATAATTTAATAAATGCTATAATGGGTATCCTCATCCAAATATATCTTTTACCCTTAAAATAATTTTGTTTTAAGATTATTTTATTAATTTTATAAAGCCTTTATGAATCTTCTAAAACATATAATAGATTTTATAATTTAAAATTCATTTCTTTAAAAATGTGACTCAGCTACACATAATCAAGGGAACTATTTTAATAAGTTAGTCCCTTTGAATAAAAAAATATTTAAAGATACTATTTTTCGGCAGAAACAGTGGGAACAAATCAAGGTAACTTTTGTGGTTTTGAATATTTTATTATACAATATCGAAAACCAATGTGTGTAAAATATTAAAGAACTCCGTAATAATTTTCTATATAAACCCACACAATATTCCATTTATATTCAATCAAAATCTTGGATCACATATATAATCTACCCTAATTTCTCTATAATCCTCCCATGGTTCCCCCAAGATATCAAGAAGTCCCTTTCAAGTTTTTTGTGTCATACACTTAAGGTGAGGGATCCACTCTTTCTCACTTTTATTCAAAAATATCCTCTATTTTATGCCCTTTTATTTTTAATTCATAATGATGGGGTATTTTTTATCCCCTAACCCATATTTACATTATGGTTTATAAATGATGAAATATCCATTTATCCCTCATTAATCCCTCCCATGTACACCTCTTATCATGCTAAAATTTCGAAAGAGTTCTTCCTTCCTATACTTTAATAAAATTTATTTATTATCATATTATTTATATTTATAGTTCTTAATGGTGGAATATGTATTTACATGACCCTATTAATTCCAACTTGATGTCCAAATGATGATATATTGTTTTCTTTCACAACAAACATTTTTATGAATTTTTAAGAGACGTCATTAGGCTGCCGAAAGTTCCCTACAAATTTCCATTCCCATGAAATTGTGTAGTGAACATCATACCCATTTCCTATCACTGATGTTAAAATTTATACACTTATTCTTCTTTTAATTGGTACTTACATTTACATATTCCACACACCCTTATCATGGTATAAGTTATGATGATGAATGAATCCATGTTGTATGATTTATGTGGCACACTTAAGCATGGGATTTAAATAAAAGTGACGGGTGTGCCCAAAATTATATTGCGCTCCAATGAATTGGGTAATATTTAGTATCATGATACATCTTGTTGGGACATGGAGTAAACTAGATTTCTTTATGGGACTTTTTCTATTATGATGTCTTTTTAGTTATCCTTGACCTATGAGACAACATTTTAACTTGTCACCACATATCCCATGTCACCATTATGTTATCATGCTATATCATATCTTATCATTCATGTTTATGATACCTCCTAATTGTATTCACCTTGATATTACTATTTTCGAACATTTTTTGCGTTATACCATGTGTATTCCCTTACTGGTCTTAATTTATCTCCCATTTTTTATATCTTTCTTTAGGTTATCCCATGCAGTTTTATGTTGGAGCATTTTAAATAAGTTTTCAATAAATATGTTGTATTCCATGGTTTAAGTTTTAATGTAATGTACTTAATTCCAAAATACACTATACTTATTGATCTTTCAGGTTGAATTAAGTGTCATTTTATGTAATAAATCATGTGTTAATGTGTAATAATGGTATGATTTGTTATACTGAAGTAAGAAAGAACATCCAATAGGAACCTTACACACACAAAAATCCCAATTTAAACACAGTGAAACATGAACCCAAGATCCACATGACTAAGGGAGAAGAGGAAATCAAGAGAAAATGGAGAAAGGAGGAAGTGGATGAATAAAGGGGATACTAACTTGAACATATAGAATTATATATTGAAAATATTACCTTAGAATCACCATGTAAGGATGTGGGATGTGTAAGGATGAAGGGGAGATCCTCCTAAGGGCGTACAAACTGAATGTGGGAAGAATATGTTGATTTGGGGTAAAATCCCAAAGAGTGTAGAAGAGTAAAATCACATTTTTCATGGCCTTGAAAGGTTGTTAGGTTTTCCCACATGGTTTTCCAAACCATGCAACAACCGTGCATCCCTGACTCCCCAAGAAGAACAAGATGCAGAGTTAGTTCACATAGTTTACCAAAATGTGTGACAATCGTGTGATATCCATTATCCAAAAATGAAATTGGCCACATAGTTTTCTGGGAAAGGGTGCATAGTTTCGTATAACTCTTCACCAACTGTGCATCACCTACTATAAGGACCAAAGTCTCCATTTCCCACAATTTTTTTTGGAAAACAGATGAATATATGTGAGACCAAATAGAACAAAAGAATAACTAAAATTTTAATTCTATAACCCCCATATTTTGATAGGAAAACCTAGATCTAAATGATAAACCAGAACAATGGAAAAAGTTTTGGGTGTGACAAAGATAGAGAAACATTTTAGAGTAATATATAATAAGTTTTTGGTTTAATGTTTTTTTATTGAAATATAATCTTGGAATGGTATGTTATTTATATTATATTATTTAGATATATACATTCATTGTTATATGATTATTGGTACGATTAATTTCATTTTAATAGGGGTAAGATGGATTTTGAGAGCACATATTTATAATATTATTATGTTCAGAATATTATATTAATGTTTGGAGTAAAGAAAAATCCATATTTTAATGATTAGCCTAATATGTATTGTAGAAACCAACTCAAAGTGACGTATGATTAACCAATAATGAAATATCATATACTGAGGGTGTTATAGGCTGAATAAGTCCAAAAAAATGTTGGGTTAGATAAATTATATTCTAACATTATAGAGTTATAAAGATAAAAATATTGATATAAAATAAGTTTTTTGTTTTTTATGATAATTAACCTAAAATAATCACCATTCATGTTAACTCTATGTATTGGATGAATCACAAAGTAACCAAGTTAATAGTGAATACAATAGAAACTTGGGAAACTGTCATAATGAATAACCTAATGGGATACAAGATAGAGTGATAAATCCTATAATTATTCAAAAACAACTATCATGAATTTTGATTAATAGCAGGAACACCATTGATGTCCCAAAAAAACCATTTGATATAAATATGAAGTATTATAAAAGAACAAATGATGATTATGATGAAGGGAAAAAATCCAATATAATTTCTGTAAATAATGTTGTATGAATCATTGGGGTTGATTGGTAAATGATACATTTGTGGTGTTAAAGTTCATCAAACTCCCAAGTGTAAGGTAAATAATAAATATTCTAAAATTAATTTATTTAATTAAAATATATTTGGGAAATATGTGACTCAATGTCCTAATACAACGGTGAACATGAGAGATAATCACCAATAAATATGAGATAAATGAAAATCCATTGAAACTACCACTAATGAATCTGAAAATGATTTTTAGTCTACTTTTTCTAGTTTAAAGTGTAATGTATATTTTCTGCAACTAAAAAATATTTAGTTGTAAATAAAATCACATTGTTGTATAATTATTAGATAAATAAATCTATGGGTTTGTGGGAATTTAATCATTATATATTTAGATGTATATCACTTAATATCATTATATGTGAAATTTTGAATGAGTTGCCTCTCTTTGTAATGATTTTATAATGAATTGTTATATATATAAATATCATTCCGCATACTAAACAAACCCAAGATCATCTAAATATTCTTTTGATACATATTATAATTACAAGAAAATATGCTTATTGAATAATTGTGTATACTGTTATCAATGTTTTAACAAAAATTTAGTCAGAAAATTATATGAAATAATAATTACAATTAATAATAGAAAATGAAAATTTTAAATTAAAATAATTATTCAATTACATTTTATATTTTTAAATCTAAATTCATAATTTTTTTTAATTTTAAATTAATAAAAATAGCTTCAATTTTTTAATTCCCCATAAAAAATTATTTTTATGATTTTTTTAAAATGTCATTTATTAGTAAAAAAATGGTTTTTTAAAACATATAATTCTTATGAAATTATCCTTATATAATAATGTTTCATAAATTTATTATACCTTTTATGTACTTTAATATTAATTTTTATAATATTATTATTTATCTTAAAATAATATTTGAATGTATTAAACCCCTGGAGAACCTTTTTATAATGAATTAAAATGTCGATTTATTAGTCATTTCAATAGATTGGTCATTTTTCACAAGATTTTCTTTTTTCATTAACATGCAATCTTCATATATTTTATTTTTCTTAATATGATTCAAATTTTTTCATTGGTATCAGCATATAATATAATTTTACACTAAATATAAATGTAAAGAATGAAATCGTTATTTCTTCTTAAACTATTTATAAGTAATAAAGAGTATTTATTTTAAAGATAAATTTTCCCACCATTATAAATTTATTTTGATTAAATTAATTTCAATTTTGGAATTACATGTTTTAAATTTGGTAAAAGGATACATATTAATATTTTTCATTGAAATTAATTACTAAAGATATAAAATAATTACCATGGAAAAAGTATGTTTTGATAAAAGGGAAAGAGTTTAATAAAAAATCCATAAAACACTCAACGGTTTATTAAAAAGGGGGTTTCTAAATGAGTTTCATCTAGAAATATTTTTCCTAAAATTTTGTACATTTCATAAAATTTTAAAGTAGAATAGTAAAAAAAATTATTAAAAATGTAATGGTTCCTCCCAAAAAATTATTTCTATATTTTAGGTCCACAGGTCGAATACCCTGAGAGGGGAGGGGGGGTGAATCAGGGTATGAAAGATTAAAATTTTTCCCCCTTCGGGTATTGTTTCATCTTTAAACAAAACTCTATTATCTATCATTCTCATTGAAAATTATGAAAAAATATAAATCATGTATGAGACACAATAATTTTTACTTGGTTTTCCCTCACTGGTTTACGTTCAAAGAGCATAAAACAGCAGTATGTCAATGTACAAAATTCATTAAGGATCACTGCCAATATTGAGTAAATTTTTTGGGTAGGATCTTATATTCCTAGGATCAACACCTTTACAAGGTTTAAGGTCTAGTCATCACATTCCCAAGTGTCACTCTCTATACCTCTTTCTCTAGCTCACTACAAGTTGAAGGGGTCACCATATTCTTATTCCTTTCATCACTACTCTTGCAAGGAAATCCACAAACATTTTAGAATTGTAGGTCAAACATAGTTTATGGAAATGTAGGTACCTTAATTTTAATGAATTATTATATCCTCAACTTAAGATAGATGCTTTGTTGAAGTTCATTTTTCACCCGTAGATGAAATCCACCTTCTCTGGTACTGCTAGGTACCAGAAAATCATTTCACAAAATTATTTTATGATATTTCAAGAATTATTGAGTATTTTTTGAACCACATACTCCTCCCACATACTATGAATCAAGTATGGTACGTGGAATACCTCCTCTATGTACCAATTCCACTTCCGCGAACCTCCCGTCGTCTGTGGACTGCCTTTGCCTTCGCGATCACATACGACCTCCACGTACCGATTCCGCAAAATACCTCTACGAACCACTCTCTATCCATGAAATATTCTCTTCTCAAAAACTACCTTCTCTAACCACATTCAAACCACAACTTCTTCCTCCGTATACCGCATCCTTTATGGGATGTATTTTCCTGAAAAAACCCTTTATCAGAATCTCTTCTACGCGAACCACTTCAGCTTTTGGGTAATTCTCCCTCGCAAACTTCCTTTGTACATCACCGAATTCCTAGAGAAAAGAGATTTTATCTAATAATATTAAATCTAACTTTTAATTAGTGGTATTAGTGCTCCTTTTAATGGAAAATATTTCTGCCAAATTCTCTAATCCAAGTTTTACCAAATCTTTGATTTGGTATAGCCTCTATCGCATACTGATCCTCCTGCAACTAACCGTACCCATTCAGAAAACCATTTTTCAAGGAGGTATGTGTACTTTATTTTCTCCTAAATGGTCTATATCCTTCACCAATGTCTATCCATCTTCATACCGCACCGCCATCCACTATGAACCATTTTCAGTTTTACAGACCATTGTCACATACCACTCTCATTGCCTGGCACGCAACCGTGAACCCTTCTTAGACATGGTACATGATCCATATCCCAAAATCCATGTTTCTATTCCATTTTTAATTTCATTCTCCATTCTTCCCACCATCCAGTAATATGAATAAAACCTTACATTTTCGAACACAAATTCCCAATTTTGAGGCCCAAAAATTTGGAAAACACTAGGAAAATGCCCCACCTTAAAACCTATCTTTGGAAAACACCAACCATACTCATTTGATATCATCTGGCTTTGTAAAAAAACACAATCACACCCAAAAAATACCAAGACCAAACCTTGAGGGATTTTTCCCAACAATCTACCCCTTTGAGTTTGTTAAAAACTCTTCTCATAAAAATTCTATGCATTTTCATACGTCGTTAAAACTCTATCTATCTTCAACCACCATTCACTTAATGAGATTAATATAGTGATCAAGAATTTACTCAACACATACTCTAAGACCACACGTGCCCTTATCATCCTAAGAAACAATAGTATAATGTATAGTTCATCAATGAATCACTTCATTCCTGAAACAAATTTTTGATACCATTCGAACACCACTCTTACACTTTCATCATGAACCTCAGCTATTGTGATATATAGTCTTTGATTGATCACTTATTGCATCTTCATATTTAATACTCCCCTTATGTTATAACTCCTCCAAATAGTTTTAGATCAGTTTTTTTAACTCCCCCTATCTTACCATTCCACTTAATAGCTTATCATTGTGTCTTTTCCCCCCTAGAATAGTCACACTCTCTCCCCCTTTGTCAAAAAACCCGAAAAGAACTTCAAGGATGTCTAGAATAGGGTAACAAACACATCTTAGTACATTAGGGAAAAAACACCATACCTCCTAGAGAGGGGTCCCACATTCACACTTTTTCTTGTTCGGGGATTTGATTGGACTCCCAAATCCAATCGTTGCCTTTCAAATGATTCTTTGGGTAAGGCCTTTGTAAAAATATCTGCAACTTGTTGTTCATCTGGAACATACTCCAAATTCAAAATCCCTTTCTCCACCTCCTCCTTAATAAAATGATATTTCATTTTCAATGTGCTCTGTACTTGAGTGATCGACTAGATTTTTTCTAAGATTTATATCACTTGAATTATCATAATGAATTCCTATCAAAGATTTCACTACAACTCCCATATCCTCAATATGCTACTTCACCCACAATAGCTTCCTATAGGCTTGAGTAGACACAATATATTCAGCTTCTATGGTGCTCAATGAAATAAAATCATGTTTCTTTCTCAACCAAGAAATACAAAATCCTAAAAGATAAAAATCGCCTCTAGATATTGATTTCCTATTATCTGTTGATCTGACCCAATCTACATCTATATATCAAAATAACTCTGGCTATTATTTTCCATTATACATTAAACCAAATTCCATAGTTCCCTTGATATACTGAAGTATTATTTTCACTGTAATCATGTTTCTCTCATTGGGATATCTTTGGTATCTTACGGCTTGGCATGTGGTTAATACAATATCAGGCCTTGTATCTATTAGGTACAATAAACATCTAATGATTTTCCTATATTATATGATATTAACTATCCTACATTCATCATCTTATGATAGTTTCAATTAGTTAGTAACTAGAGTCCTAATCGCATTGGAATTATCTGTTCCAAACCTTCTCATAACCTCATTAGAATATTTAGATTGTGAAATAAATGTGTCATTCCTTCCTTGCCTCGCTTGTAAGCCAAAGAAAAATGTCAACTCACCAATCATCATCATTTCAAACTCTCTTTTCAAAAATTCAAAAATTTATTTGCATTGTGCTTCATCTTATCCACCAAAGAGTATGTCATCAATATAAATCAGCACCATAATCCTTTGACTACTATCATTGTTGAAATAAAAATTGTAATCAACTCAACCACACTGGAAACCAAGCTTCATTAGAAACTGATCATGCCTTGAATAAAATTCTCTCGGTTCTTACTTCAAACCATATAAAGTATTATTTAGATGAAAAACTCTATTCTCATCTCCATGAATAGTAAAACCATCTGGTTGCTCAATGTGAACTTAATCTTCCAAAACTCCATTCAGAAATGCTGACTTGACATCCAGATGGAAAAAATTAAAATTTCATTGCACTAACATGGACTAGAATAATATGATAGTCTCCAACCTTTAAATATGTGAAAATGTCTCATAAACCTCAGTACCCTCTATCTGGGAGTACACTTTTAACACCACTCGTGCTTTTTTTGAATCATAATGCAATATTTATTCATTTTATTGTGAAAGACCCATTTTGTTGTGAAGAAATTCTTCTCTGGTGGTCTTGAAAAAATTTCCCACGTTTGATTCTTCTCAATTTGGTCAAGATCTTCATTTATTGCATGAACCCAATTTTCATCTCCAGCTACTTCATCAAAGCATTCAGGAAATACTTATGATAAGTATGATGCCTGCTGCAGATATGTCATCCTCTTTGTCTGTAATAGTGCTGTCTAATTACCAATTATGTTATTCCTATAAATTTCATCTCTTCTCATTAGTCTCTATGAAAACATTGATTTATTCTCATAATCTGAGTCTTCTTCTGAATCAACCTATAGAACAGAAGTATCTCCTAACCTGATCATCTCTTCATCACTATCCTCCTCAGTCAGATCTTGTAATTGTTGAAAACTCTATTCATTCTATACTATAGTCACATAATGAATTTAAACTATCTTTTCTAGCCACGTATTGAAGCATTTATATTCTTTACATTTAATTGAGTCGCCACGAAATATCCCTTCATCCCCATAGTATTCAAACTTCATGTGTTTCTCTTTATTGAGAATGAAACATTTACTTTCCAAGAATCAAAATTACCTCAATTATGACTTCTTTCCATACCATAAATCGTATGAAGTCTTATACTCTTTCAAAAAAAGTAAATATCTATTTCTAGTTTAGAATACTGTCATTAATGCCTCTTTTAGAAAATTCTCTAGATAGTCTTTCTCAATGGGAATTATTCTAGACATGTTGTTCAAAATCCAATTTTATCTCTCAACTACCACATTCTGTAGTGGAGTTCCTACTACTGAAATCCATGTCATTATACTATAGTCATCAATGAAGAAAACATAATATCACATCCCATCAATATCCCTTGGAGAAATTGTCCCACATACATTAATATACACCAAATCAAGAAATCTTTTTTTTTTGGTTTTTATCCTTTCTCTTATATGTCTTTTGAATGAACTTCCCTTGTTGGAAGACATCACACATATGAGTATAATCACATGATAGTCTATGGATATTTTGATCAACATCATATTTTACCAGATCTTCCAAGGACTATTGGCTTATGTGTCCAAGATGCTTATGCCATAAATTTTCTTCTTCATCCTTAGATAGAAAGCACATTATTGGTCGGAGAGTGATGGCAAGAGGGGGGTGAATTGCCTTTTAAAAATTAATTAACAATTTAAAATCAAAGTTAAAGGTGCAGCGGATATAAAAGAGGCAAGACACAAAACTTGATAACGGAGTTCGGCTTAAACCAAAGCCTACGTCTCCGCTCCCAACTCAACCGTTGAGAGATTTACTACCGCTTTCTTTTTAGTGGTTTTAGCAAGAAACCCACTAGACTTTAAGGTAGTCTAGAACCTATTACAGCTTGCTTTTAATGGTTGAGCAAGAACCCACTTGCTTTTAATGGTTGAGCAAGAACCCACTAGCCTTCTTACAGGTGAAGGCTAGATCAGCTATGACTCAAGCCTTTTAAAGGGAAGGCTTGACTAACCTCTTCACACCTTGAAGGTTGTGTGAAAACCCAATCAAAGAGAGGATGAGAGAAAGAGGGGTTTGTAGGCACAAACCCAAATTGATGCTCAAAAAAGATAAATAATGAAAAACCGTAAGAGGAGAAGTCTTGGGCGCCAATGGATTGATTGGAGTTGATGAAGAGCGCTCCCAAGCTTCTATGGTGGTGCTCCTTGGATGTGGAAGTGGGTTGGAGCAAATGGGGATCCTTGAAGGAATGCGCCGGAGGTTCGCCAAATGATCGAACAATGTTCCCGTGGGCTACCGTTCGTTTCCGGGGCTTCCTAGTCCTTTATTTGTAGAGGGGGAACCCTCAAATGGCCTTTGGGGGTCTTCAGAGCCGTTGGAGAGGCCTTCGGAGCCGTTGGGAGTCAAGTGGACAAGCCTGGTCAAAGCCCAACGGCTAGTTTGACTGGATCCACCGGCTGACCGGTGCTTGGCCACCGGTTGGCCGGTGCTTTGGAAAAGGGAGGGGCCTTCTGCCCAGGCACCACCGGCTGGCCGGTGAGGAGGCCACCGGTTGGCCGGTGCTGAAACAGTAGCTGTCCGACCTGTCTGGGTTCCACCGGCTAGCCGGTGGTGGGACACCGGTTGGCCGGTGGTCTGGACAGAGGGGATACCTTCTGTCCAGGCTCCATCGGCTGGCCGGTGGTCATCCACCGGTTGGCCGGTGGACTGAAATCAGTCCACTTTTGCCTTCTCTCTTTCTTGGCCCAATTCCTTGGCAACCTGAAATCATGCCTATCATCCAAAAACACTTAAAACAAGATTAGATAAATAAGAGAGTGATTGTGATCATGAAAATTAAACCACGAGGGGTACGAGAGGTACAACACACATATCTTCTTCTCCATTCATGAGGAAAAGATTCCCTTTTGTATGCTTTCCTTGAAAAACAAAATCACCATCCTTTGTCTTGATAATACATAATTTCTTGGAAAACATATGGAATTACCTAATTCACATAATTGGATGACACTAAGCATGTTGTGACTAAGCCCATCAACAACCAAGACATTTGCTCGTCTCATGTCTTTTCTTCCAAACATGGCTTTTCTTGAAACAATAATTTTAAATCCCTCATAATTTCCAAATATTACGATATGTTTTTTATTGTACCTAATTTCAGTCCCTAGATTCTTATTTCCCATCATATGGTAAGTGCATTCACTATTAATGATCCATATTCTAGTGCGATATGATTCCTTGAATGCAATTTATACTACCATCGTCTGCCCTTCCCTTTTCTTTTTGAACTAAGTATTTGACTTCATATCTGACATGGAATGATAATCTTGATATTCCTCAGTATATGACAAACAAACTTCAACCTGCAGAGCTACAAATCGATTTTTAATTTTTACCTCTTTTGAAGATTCATTTGATTACTTATTATGAACAAATTCAGTCTGCCTCGACAAATTCCTCTATATTGTTGATGTGCAATATCATTCCATATGTCCGAGTCATTTACACTTGAAAAAATGATCATCAAATGATGACATGGAATTTTTATCTCTATATGAACACCATTGTTTGTCTTTTTCACTTTGGAACCTATTTTCTATGGAACATACATTTTGAGAGTGTCCCATATTACCCCAGCAATAACATCTTATGTGAGGTACATTATTGAGTGGTAATTATCACAAACCAAATCGGGTCACCATCCAACTGGTGCCCGACCCGGACCGTAGCAAAGCCCGAAGGGCATTACCAATCCCCATAGGCTGGCACAAGTGTTCGAGTATCAAAATAAATCTTGGGGATGATTTCCCCAAATAAAAAAAAATATAATTAAACAACCATTAATATGAAAGTAGACCAAAATTGAAGGTCAAAACCAAACAAGCCTTATTAAACAAAAACTAAAATATGAGTTTCATGTTTAAATTGAAAACCAAACAAGAACTACCACTTGGTAGGGTGACCAAAAACCAACAAAAAAATTGCATCCTTGTGAGAGGACACCACCCTCAAGCCATCAAAACAATGACAAGACTAGAAGTCTGCTAACAACCCGAACCACCACTCCCAAAAGCTAGGCCCCTACCTATATCAGACAAAAAAAATCTACTTTCACCCAAAGTTGTAAGTAGGGTGTGAAAAATCACCCAGTATGATGGAAGTGAGAAAAGATTCCACAGACTAGAATTAAAAGACAAATACTTTTTCAATGATAAATAAAGGAATGAAGTAAATGCTTGAACAACTTTAATGAAAATAGTTTTCTGAAAAAAACATTAAATAAAAGTAGTTAAAAAAACATTTTCTTGTGTAGTATCTCAAATGACATATCATGTATCTTTGGTGTGTGCAAAGTAACAGTGATAACCAACATATGAGAGAGGTCTTATAGGGATTAGCAACAATCGGGATCCTAGAACGTCGTGTCTCGGTGAAACGTGGCTTAAAAACCACAACCCTAAAAAGCTGTGGCTTAGAAAACATGAACCCTTAGAATAAGTGGCTTAGAAACCATGACCCTTAGTAACCATGGATTAGAAACCACAACCGAAAATCATCTATATGTTTATTTAGTGTTGCAATCATCAATCCTTCTAGTGAAACACGGCTGATGCCACCTCTGGATCACTAGCCCACTAGTCCTAGTTCCCCCATATAATACCCTAAGCTTCCCTCTTTGTGATCATTTAAATTACATGTTCACCTCACATGTCACATTATTACATAAGAGACAAACATGGTTCTTTCACACAAAAACACACCATTTTCACACCAAAATACTCATTTAAAACCATACGCACACCAAAAGTTTTTTAGAACATAATCTGCATCGCTTGAACATTTAATTAAATCAGATTCATAATATAAAAAACAATTTTATAATTAAGAAAACAACAATAAAGTTATTAAGAAATTTCCAATCTTGTCTCAAAATTTTATTGGAAAAAGCTCACTCAAAACATTTTCCAAGACAAAAAACATTTTGACAACACACTAAAGCATAACTGCATCATCCAAACATCCTAACACACTCACTTCATAGGTTAAAAAACACTGATAAATAGTACAAAGTGGATTTTCACAATAAAAATTAACTAACATTACATAAACATACTTCTACAAACTAAATGCACCATATAAATTAGTTAGAAATAATCTCACATAATTAAAAATAATTAAAAAATGTTCTAAATTAATTAAACAAACATTCAAATGATTATAAATTAAGATATGTGTGTGGAAACAACTACAGTGTAAGAATAACCTTAAGAATTTGTTGCATAAAACCCCCACATGCCAACCACACCATAGTCAATAGAAAAGGACCCTAGAAATAAGGTATTAAACTAATCTCATAAAGAACGGGCTACATGGAACACAAAAGCAAAATATAACCTCTCACAAAATAAGAATAAGATCACCAGAAAAAAAGCCTCCATAGTGGTTCGACTGAGAAGATAGAGCCATCGCGAAGCTGCGCCGTGCCAGAAACGCTTCCGGAAGGGAGAGGTATGTTGGTTTGGACGTCGCTGAAATGAAGAGGGGGTGCATAACTCAGTGTGAGGAAGCAGGGAAGGGCGTTATGGCTACTAGACTGGAGGAGGAGGATCTAGTTTCTCAATGGATATAGAAAGAGGTTTGTGTGGGTACTATGGTTCAAAGAGAGGAAACCCACAGTGCACCAAGGAGGAGAAAGAAGAACCCAAAAATAGAGGAAAACATATAGAGGGAAAAAAATAAGAGAAAAAATGGAAAAGAAAACTAAAATAAATAAAATTTAAAATAAAACAAACTAAATAAATATAATAAGAATAATAATCATGTTAATAATGATAATAATTAATAATTAATATTAATTTAACTAATTAATTTTGATAATGTTAATAGAAAAAAATTAAATTAAATTTAATAAATGATAATGAAAATGATAATAATAATAATAATAATAATAATAATTTAGTTTTTCATTAGGTTAGTTAACCTCCCCCGCACTGGGCAGGCCACACATCAAACTGGCGAAGGTACATAGCTTCGCACGTGCCCTACCTGCTAGTCGGGAATTATCAAACCGACACTCATTTATCAGTGAAAAAGAACAAAAATAATATCATATCAGCCCACATTTCAGCAAAAAAAATATTAAAAATACATATAAACTTATCAGATAAAACCTAAAATTAAATATACACCATAATGCGAAGTCTGAGTGTGACAATTCTCCCCACCATGAAAATAATCTACCCTCGGAAAGTCAATTCGAAGCCTGATTAGAGAATATAAAGGGGTACTCTTGTTCAACCCATGACTTCCTCTCCCATGTCTCATATTCTTATTTTCCATGATGCCAAAGAATACAAACCAAGGGGATGGAATTACCATGAATCACCTTCTCATGAGAATACACTATCCACACTAGCACTCAAATACTAATAAGTTGGGCTCTATCTGCAACTCCTCCCAATTAAGCACATGTAATGGATCATGATTGTAATATTTCTATTGGGAGACATGGAATAAATCATGTATCAACGTCAAATAAGAATGAAAAGCTAACCTATATTCCACATTACCAATTCGCTCAGTAATCTCAAAAGGCCCACCACACCTCAACATCAGCTTCCATTTCTTTCTGAAGTGGTGGAACCCATGTTAGGGGACACCTTCAAAAAAACCTAGTCACCTAGTGAAAACTCAAGATCCCGTCACCTATGATCTACATAAGATTTGTGCCGACTCTGAGCTATCACTAACTGTTGCCCAACCAACTTGAATTTCTTAGACGTCTCTTGCACAATGCTCGATCCCAAAAGTGAGGTCTTACCCACCTCAACCCAATATAAAGGATACTGAAAAGGAAGACCATAGAGCTCCTTAAAGGGGGCCATTATAATAGAGGATTGATAAATGTTATTATAAGCGAACTCAACCAATCCCATATGGAAATCCCATGAACCTCCGAAATCTAATACACATGCTTGAATCATGCTCTCCAGAATTTGATTCTCCCGCTCCATATGGCCATCCATTTGAGGATGGTATGTCATGATCCTCTTAATCTGTATCCACAAAGACTTATGGAGGCCTTCCAAAAACTAATAATTAATGTGGGTGACCATAAGAAAAATGACCACTGATGGAACACCATAAAGTCTAACCACCCCCTGAACATTTAACCATCCATGTTCATCCACCTTAGCTGTATCTCTGATCTGGATAAAATGAGATGACTTGGTCAAATGATCAATCACTACCCAAATAGAGTTCTTTCCATATGTTGTATGAGGAAACCCAATAATTAAGTCTATGTCAACCTCTTCCCACTTCCAAGTAGGAATTGGTAATGGTTGAAGCAAACCAAATGGTCTCTAATGCTCATCTTTCACCTGCTGACATGTGTAGAATCTCGATAAAAATCAGTCCATGTCTTGTCTCATACAGAGCCACCAAAACTGGTGATGAACATCATAATACATCTTGGTAGTACCAGTATGGACGACCCACTATGACTGGTGGATATCCTCCATCACCACCTTCTGTGGAGATGATGACACCACTGCATGGACCCTAAATCACAAAATCCCCTTGGGATATAAGGAACACTCATAGGAAGTCTCCCCACCATGAAGAAACTGCATAGAGTACTGACATAGCTCATCACTGAGCTGCTCTCACTGAATCAATTCATTAAGGGAAGGAGTCAAATGAACACTAGCCAAGAATGTACCTTCATGGTTCTCCTTGATCTTCATGTAAATCTGGGGAAAGATCCCAATCAAAGTCCACTCATTGCTGGACTTCCTCAACGCCTGCATTGGTACCTTCCTGCTCAAAGATTCAGCCAGAAAATTACCCTTGACCTAGGTATAGACAATGTCAAAGTCAAATCCCTACAGATACTTGATCAAATGGTGCTGCCTTAGATTGAGATTCTTCTGAGAGATGATGTAGGCTAGGATTATATGGTCAGAATAGGCCACAAATTTCTCCCCAAAGAGGTAGTGGTACCAAGTCTTTAAGGCGTTCATCACTGTGGCCAACTCCAAGTAGTGAGTCAGATAATTCTTCTCATGTTGTCGGAGTTTGAGAGAACCATAAGACACCACATGGTTATCCTGCATGAGTACACACCCAGGTCCCATACCTAAAGAACAAAAATAAACCACATACCTCTTCCCATACATTGATAAGATCAATATAGGTGTGGTGTTAAACCACCACTTAAACTTCTAAAAGGATTCCTGGCACTCAGGGATATATTCAATCTTCACTCCTTTTTAGGTGAGTGCATTCATGGAGGAGGAAATCCATGAGAAATCCCAAACAAAACGCTTGTAATAACCTGCCATGTCAGAAAAAACTTCTGATCTCAAACACATTCCTTGGTTGTTACCACAAAATCACTTCACTAATCATATCAAGATTCATTGAAACCCCATTTTCTGAGATGACATGCCCCAAAAAATTCACTTCCCTGATCAAGAATGTGCACTTTAAAAGTTTTTCATGCAAGTAGTGATCCCGAAAAGTGCCCAAAATTATTCTCAAGTGAAGATCATGTTCCTCCTTAGATTCAAAATAAATGAGGATGTCGTCCAAAAATAATATAACAAAGGAGTGGAGATACTGGTGGAACACCCCATTCATGAGTTCTATAAAAACCTTCGGATCATTTGTCAATCTAAAAGGCATGACTAGATACTCAAAATGACCATACCTGCTCCAGAAAGCCATCATCGGAATGTCATCTTCTCTCACCCTGAGTTGGTGGTAACCCGAACACAAGTCTATCTTGGAGTACCACTTTCCCCCCTTCAACTGGTCGAACAAATCATCAATCCAGGGAAAAGGGTATTTTTTTTACGGTTACCTTATTCAATTTCCTGTAATCAATGCACAACCAGAGGGTTCCATCGGCCTTCTTTGAGAATAAAACTGGGGAGGCCTAGGGAGAGATGCTCATGCAAATGAATCCATTGGATTCCAAATCATACATATGTATCCTTAATTCCATCAATTTGGTGGGGTCCATGCAATACGAGGGAAGAGATATAAGCTATGTTCTTGGTGCCAACTCAATCAATAACTCCATTTCCCTCTCCGGGGGAAATCCAGAGAAATCATATAGCAATACCTATAAAAACTCATCCAATATAGGAAGTAATCCACTCTAAGAAGTGAAACTATCTCCCTTTAGTGTGATCAATGATAAATGATAATAAATATTCCCCAACTCAAGAACTGGAGGTCCGACACAACCTGAATGAGGATCCCATTCCCCAAGAAATACTCTGGGGCTCCTATCAGGTTCCATAAAAATAACTCATCGTTGATACAAATCAATATGTTCTTAGAAGCACACCAACCAGTCCATGCTAATGATCACATAAAATAGGTCCATATCCAGGACCAATAAATCATAATGCACCTCAACTCCTGACATAAAGAGCGCACATGACAGACACCTAAGGCATTGATCCCTATTTTCTCCAACAACGTTACTAACTCCATGGAAAATGATAACAATCCAGCTGGTAGGTTCAGAAGGTTCACAAGATGGGAAGATATAATGGAAACAGAAGCACCAGTATCAAATAAAACTACAACTATAGAAGATGCAATTAGAATGGTATATCAGATAGTCGAAGGTCTTGCATCAGATAATGTTGGCGCTTGATACATAGAATGAAAATATCTTATCGCCATCTTAGGATGACCGATCACCAGTGGATCCGACCTGGTCTGCCTCTACCTAGACAATGATCCAGTCCTACCGCCATTACCACCAAACCAAGACCCCATCGTCCTGGTCAGCCCCAATTGAAATGATACCCCTCTAGAATCTATAGATCCAATCCCACATTGGTAAGGGCATATGGTCTTTCAAAAGCATTGTAGATGTCCCCTAAATCCACACCCTTGGAAATTCCTGGGAGGGTGTGAATATGTAGGTCAGATGTGCTATAAATTTACACACTAAAGGCACACCACAAACCATGTATTAGAAGTGATAGATGTAGTCTTTCTGAAGGGATGGCCTAATATGCCACCCCCCTTCTTCCCTTGCTCATCACGGTTCCTCTTTTTCTTATATGAACTACCACCGCTGAACACTGACATTAATCCATGAAACCTTGAATTTCCTCTCTGATCAATCTCGACTATGAAAGTATGATCGACCACCCCTTCATAAGTTCCCATATTGAGCAAGAAAACCTAAGAGTAAATTTATGGTCGAATCCCCTTCTTGAACTTCTGATCTTTCCAATATTCATTTCAAACAATATCAGGTGCGTACCACAATAGCTCAAAAAAGAGGTTTGTACACTCCATCATTATACGATTCCCTTGGGAAAGATCCATGAACTCCTAGGATCTGGAATATGCCATGACCTCGGGATAGTAATAGTCATTAAATATATCTTTGAAATCCTTCCAAATAATATACTCATGCTTCCTAGCCAGAAGCAATGATTCCCACCACTTGCGACTAGGACCCTATAACGGAAATGAGGCACACTTCTCCCAGACCTCCTCAGGCATGTCCAAGAACAAAGACATACATTTTATCTTTTTAAGTCATTCCTCTACCTATTGAGGATCCAAACTACTTCAGAATGAAGGAGGTTTATTCTTTGGAAACTCATGAGCTTTATCCTTCTTGGAGACAGACTCATCTCCTCTAGATGGAATGGGACCGGAAGATGGATTCTCTCCTTGTACTAAATCTTGAACAGATCATACCATAACTTCTATGAACTTATAATCAAGTGGTATTAGAGAACATTCCACAGCATCCTCCCATGCATTCAAGGTATCACTTCAGGGAGGTATTCTTCTTCAAAAAGAAAGACTTACATAAGAACATCATTAATACATTAAATTTTAAAAATAAAATTTTCACATGAATAATAGGCATCATTAAACCAAACATGCAGGAGTAACAAAATATCCAAACCATGTATCCCTCACCCTATTTCCATGAACAATCAGCAGCCTGCACATTCCAATTGTAAGAGAAGTTAAACTAGAATCCTGACATCTCATGGAGACTCGAAGTCTATCACTAGGTGTGCTGGCCAGGAACCCTACTCGTAACCACAACACTGAACCCTGAAAATCCTAGATCTGGTCTAACCATAATCGTCACAAATAAAATAACCCAAAGAGAAAAACCTTCTCTGATACCATTTTCTCACGAACCAAATCGGGTCTCCATCTAACCGACACCGGAGCGGACTGAAGCAAAGCCCGAATGGCATTCCCGATCCCCATGGGCTGGCACAAGTGCTCGAGTCTCAAAATAAATATTGGGAACAATTTACCCAAATAAATTAATATAAATAAAACAACTAGAAACATAAAAGTAGTCCAAAACTGAAGGTCACAACCAAACAATCCTTTTTAACCAAAAACCAAAATTTGAGTTGCATATTTAAATTAAAAACTAAAGACGAACTACCACTTAATAGGGTGACCAAAAATAAACACAAAAACTGTCTCCTGGTGAGAGGACACCACCCTCCAATCATCACCACAACACCATGTCAAGAAGTCTGCAGACAACCTAAACCACCACTCCCAAAAGCTGGACCCCTACTTGTATCAGACATAAAAAATATAGTTACACCCAAAGGTGTAAGTAGGGTGCGAGAAATTTCCTTTTTGAATTACATAGAGAAAATATTCCATGCACATGAATTAAAAGACATATACATTTTTGATGATAAATAAAGGAATGAAAGAAATTCTTGAACAACATTAATGAAAACAGTTTTCTGGAAACAACTTTAATAAAAACCAGTTTTAAACAAAAACACATTTTCTTGTGTATTATCTCAAGTGACACATCATGTATCATCAATGTACTCAATGTAACCTAGAGAACCAAAATATGGGAGAGGCCCTATAGGCATTATCAACAAGTGGGATCCAATAACATCATCTCTCGGTGAAACATGGATTAGAAACCACAAACCTAAAAATTCGTGGCTTAGAAACCACGACCCTAAAAAATTGTGGCTTAGAAACCATGACCCTCATAAAATGTGGCTTAGAAACCCTGACCCTCAGTAACTCTGTCTTATAAGCCATGACCCACAATCATTTATATGTTTAGTTAGTGTTTCGATCGTCAATCCTTCCAGTGAAACCGGGCTAAAGCCACCTCCAGAGCACTAACCCACTAGTCCTAGTTCCCCCACCTAATACCATAGGCTTCCCTATTTATGTTCATTTAAATTCCATTATCACATCACTTTTCACATTATTACATAAGATCCATACATGGTGATTTCACAAAAAAACACACCATTTTCACTCCGAAACACTCTTTTAAAACCATACGCACATTAAAATCTTTTTAGAACTCAATCTGCGCCACTTTCACATTAAATTAAACCTGATGCATAATTTTAAAAAAACACATTAATAATTAAGCAAACCATAGGAAAATTTATTAATATGTTTCCAAAACATGTCACAAATTTATAAAAGAAAAAGATCACTGAAAACATTTTCAATGAAAAAACACATTTTGACACCATGCCAAAGCATAACTGCATCATCCACACTTCCTAATACACTCACTACATAGTTTACAAAACACTGATAAATAGTAGAAAGTGTATTTTCACAATAAATATTTACTAACATCACATAAACATACTTCTACAAACTATATGCGCAAGAGAACTTAGTAAAAACTAATTTCACATCAAGAAAACTAATTGAAAAAGGTGATAAATTAATTAAACAAACAATCAAATGATCATTAGTTAATATTTGTGTGTGGAAAAACCTACCTCAGTGACAGAATAACCTCATGAATTTGTTGTGTAATACCCCCCACATGCCAACCATACCCTAATCAACACAAAATTACCCAAGAAACAATGTATTAAACTAATCACATCATAAACGGGCCACCTAGAACACAAAATCTATTTGTAACCTTGCACCAAATGAGACGAATATCACAAAAAAAAAGAAATATGCCGTAATGGTTCGGCTAAAAATAGAGAGCCATTGTGGAGCCGTGCCATGCCAGAAACTCATCCAGAAGGGAGGGGTGTGCTGGTCCAAACGTCACTCAAATGGAAGAGGGGGAGGGGGGGGGGCATGCAGCTGAATGTGATCCAACAAGGAAGGTCCTTGTAGCACGATGCAAGGTAGCAAGGAAGGGCATCATAGTAGCTAGACTGGAGGAGGAGGAGTTAACTTCACGAGGGAGGTGGAATGAGGTTTGTACAGCTTCTAGGTTTTGAAGAGAGGGAACATACTATACACCATGGAGGAGAAAGAAGCTTTAGCAAAGAGAGAAAAAAATAAAGGGGAAAATAAGAGAAAAAAAGAAAAAATAAATAAGTAAAATTTATAATAAAACAAACTAAAAATATATATAATAAGGAAAATAATCATATTAATACTGATAATAATTAATAATTAATTGTAATTAATTTGATTAATTTTAATAATTTTAATTCTAATAACTTAATTTAAATATCAAAAATGATAATGATAGTATTAATGATAATAATTTTATTTTTATTTTTCATTAGGTTAGTTAACCGCCCGTGTCCCGGGCAGGTCACACGTCAAACTGGAGAAGCCACACGACTTTTCATGTGCCCTGCCCGTGCATTAGGTATTGTTAAGCTGACCCTCATTTATCAGTGAAAAAGCGCAAAACTCATGTCGGCTCATCCAACATTTCAACTAAACAATTATAAAAAAGTTAGATAAACTTATGAGATAAAAACTAAAATTAAAAACATACCATAACATGAAGTCTGAGTGTGACAATTAAATTTTAAAATTGGGTCTTAGTGACAACACAAACACCCCACTTTTAATATGGCTATCAGGCCCTGGCCCATTAGGTACCACTAGTTTCCCCACATACATGTGGTCCCAACCTTGGGGCCCACCCACATGCTCGAATGGGTCATCTAACTAATGAATGTCCCCACATGACAACACATTTCCTTTCCAGTGTGCTTTGTCCTCATTCACACACAACCTTAGAAACTTCCCTGAAGGTCACCCATCTGAATCACTACTCCAGGTTAGGAACGCTTAACTGTGGAGTTCTAATCAGGAAGGATCCAAAAAAGGAAGGTTCATCATGTTGATACGAGTCATATTATTTAGTCATTTAACCATTTTTCATTCGAGGGTGTTATATCCACCCCCCCTTATAGAACAACATCCTCATTATGGGACCTACATCTCAACCCAGGAAGTGAACCACACTTAAGGATGTGTTTCTCCTCTGATACCAAAATGTGACAACTGGCTCCCAGTGATAGCACAGACAACCCGCATTTAACATGGCTATCTGTCCCTGGCATGCCGGGTACCACCAGTTTCCCCGCCGAACTGTGGTCCCCACCCTAGGGCCCTCCCACATTCATGAATGGGTCATCTAACTAATGAATGTACCATATGCCAACACATGTCCTTTCCAGTGTTCTTTTTCCTCACTCACACACACCCTGAAAAACATCACATAAGGTCACCCATCCTGATCACTACTCCAGGAAAAACACGCTTAACTGTGGAGTTCTAATCATATAGGATCCTAAAAAGGAAGGTTCAACTTCTTGACATGAGTCATATCATTTATTTATTTAACCCTTTATCTTTCAGGTGTGTTATAGAAATGATGTAATAATCGTTGTGCCTTGGGTTATCTGAATCATCTGATTTTTCTTTGTACCTAAATCAATCTTAAATATTCGAGTGAGTGTTTGTGGTCTGACTTGAACCATAATTGCTTTAGGTTTTAAATCAAGCCCCATACGGGCCATATCATTAAGAGTTGATTGTTGCTTCTATTCTACTAGATCACTCTTCTCAAATTGGATCTTCCCTATTACCTTTATGATCTTATTACCTAATGCAGAACCGAGAGTTAATAGTTTCTCACGATCTTTAACTGTTCATAGCAGACTGACGACTTCCTCTTCCAATTATTTGATACGTTTGATTTAATCTTTTTTAGTTTTAGTTAAAATCTCAATTTATATTTTATTTTCTTCAATTTTTAGTTTGTAATCAAACACCTTTTCTAATGTTTTTGGAATCAAAGACCTCAGATTTTCAATTTCTATATTCATCTCAGAATTCTATTCTTCCTACTATTTCATATAGAGTTTGGAATCATGAACAACTATGTTAGATTTCTTTGTTTTGGCTCTCAAAATATCAACCTCTTCAAGAGAATCTTCTAATTCAGCCTGAAGATGAAATTTTCCTTCAATTTATTCTTATTCATTGTCACTTTATTCTCTTGTTAAAGAATTTTTGACAAATACCACCAAAGCATCTAATTTATTATCCTTGTAGCCCTCCAACTCTACTACCACATATTCTTATGAACTTTCATCTTCTTTAAAATGAATATTTTCCTTCTTTAAGAACTTTCCCTTTTTACTCCTCCTACCTTTCACATTTTATGAATTCTTATTTTGCGGAATTTTATCATTTTATTTATTTTCATAATAAAAAATCATAGGAAATTTTACTACAAAATGTCCAATATTTTCGCATCGAAAGCATGAAAATAGAAGTTTACCTTTGAACTTCCCTTTTCCCCTTTGCAGATTTCTGGAGAGAAATGATACAACATTATCCAAATTGTCCTCCTCAAAACTATCTTCAACAGAAAGTTTATTCATATCCTTGAATTCCACTTATTTGGTTATCCCCTTTTCCAATTAATAGTAATCATCATTTCTTATTTAATATTCTCAAAAGGTACTGTGTAGGTTAACTTGTATCAGCTCTTTTGTTCATTTATCTTCTAACACTGAAACTTTCAGATTGAATCGTGGTGGAAGTTTCATCATGATACATTTCAAAATCTTTATACCTTCAATGACTTCCCTATGACCAGGCATGTCATCCAAAATATCATTAACCCTGTTGAAGAATAGATCAACAATAACATTGAGTTTCATTTTGAGATCCTCATACCTATTCCATAGAACCTGAATCTTTTCTCCACAGACATTTGTATCACCCTCATAAATGTTCAAAACTTTTACCCACATAGTATGTGATATTTTATAGGAAATCACCTTCGTATAAATTTCATTTGATAGGGATCCCCCTAAAGCATTAATCCCTTTATCATCAACATCTAATTCCTTTCTCTCAAATTTCGATAAAGAACCACTATCAATGTTAGCTAATATTAGATGAATAGCTACTATGAAGACATCTATCCCTACTGATCAGAAGTAGCCCTGCTTTCTATTCTTGAAATTTATTTCCATCAAAGATTGAAATTCCTTTATGATTAACCACCTCCATTTCTTCTTTTGGGAGAGAAACGTTGACTTTGAACCTTTAACTCTGATACCAATTGTTTGTCCCTCTAGGTTGAATACCCTGAGGGGGGGGGGGGGGTGAATGATGGTATGAAAGATTAAAATTTATTCCATTTTAGATATTGTTTCTTCATTAAAAAAAAATATTCTCTCTCGTTCCCGTTGAAAAGTATGAATGGAATATAAATAATTTATGAGACACAACAATTTTTACATGGTTGACCCTCAATAAGCTATATGAAAGGAGCATACAACGATGGTATGGTGATATAAGAAATTCACTAAACCTCACTTCCAATAATGAGTACAATTTTTAGGTTAGATTTTATATTCCCAGGCTCACTGAATTTACAAGGATTATGGTCCAGTCACTACATTACCAAGGGACACTCCATATGCCTCTTTCTCTAGCTCACTACTAGTGGAAAGGGTCACCATCTTCCTATTATTTTACTCACTACTCTTAGAAAAGAATCCACACATATTATATAGAATTATAGCTCAAAAAAAGTTTATGAACATGTAGGTACCTTCATTTTCATGAATTTCTACATCCTCAACATTAGGTATATGCTCTGTTGAATTTCCTTTTTCACCCGTAGATGAAATCCACCTTCCCTAGTACTGTTAGGTTCTAGAAAATACTTTGACAAACTAATTTGATGGAATTTCAAGCTTCCTTGAGTGTTATGCATACCAAATTCCCCTCTCATGTACTATGTACTAGGTATGGTACGCAGAATACCTCTGTCGCATAATAATTCCTCTTTTGTGAACCCCTCATCGTCCACAGACGACCTCTGCCTTCACGATCGTGTACCACCTCCACATATCGACTCCGTAAAACCCCTATGTGAACTACTCTCTATCCATGAATAGTCATTTGTTTGCAGACTACCTTACTAACTATCTAAGTACCATTTATTCTTCCTCCACATACTGTGTTATTAATAGGATGTAGTTTTCTGTAAACATTTTTGGAAAAATTTCTTCCATAGGAACCACTTAAGCCTTCGTGGAATTCTCACTCACGAACTTCCTTTAAACTTCAACAAATTCCGAAAGCAAAGAGATGTTCTCTAATGATATTGAATCTCACTTTTAATCTGTGGGATTATTGATCCTTATATAGGAAAAGATATCTACCCAATCTGCTAATCCAAGATTTACCAAATCATTGATTCAGAGTAGCCTCCACCGCATACTGATCCACCCATCGCAAACCACACTCATTCTGAAAACCATTTTTCTAATGTGGTCTGCATACTTACTTTGATTATACATAGTTGATATCCTCCGCCAATGACAAGACATCCACATACCATTATTCTTTCTCTCAGGAACCAATATTAGTTTTGTGGACCGCTCCCATGTACCGTTCCTGATGCTTGGTATGCAGCCGCAAACCCTTCCCAGACATGGTATTAGATCCATGACCAGGGCTCCATGTTTCTTTTCCTTTACCAATTTCATTCTCTATTCTTCACACCGTTCAGTCCTATGAATAAAACCATACATTTCCAAACACAAATTCCCTATTTTGATTCCCAAAAAATTGGAAAACATTGGGAAAATATTCTACCTTAAAAACCTATCTTTATAAAACACCGACCATGCTCATTTGTGATCATCTGACTCTATCAACAAACACAATCATACCCAAAGCATATCAAGAGGAAACCTTGAGGGATTTTTCTCAACACCATCACATATAAAAGGGTAACATGTTACCCACTTCAATAACAACCTATTAATCGGATTTATCCTCAGAAATATTTCATGTTTCTCCTTAAAGAACACTATCCTTATTTTATAAACATATAGTTACTATTAGTTAGTAAAAATACTTCATTTATATTGATATTTTAATGAATAATTAAAGTCCCCAAGGTGAGTATTATCAACTACATTTAATTTATTATTAATGTTTATTATTAAATTTTATTACAATGGACCTAATATAAATAAATTATTATAATTTATAAACTATTACAATACTATATTAAGGTTATTATAATTTTATGTTTATATACCCCATCTATTAAGAATAAAAAAAAACTGTTGTTCATGCATTGTGCAGACTACGACCTTCACGATGTAACATGATTTGTTTTTCATAAATTCCAAAAAAGGCTAGATAAAAGGATGGTATTAAAGGACAAATATTATGTTTATAATATCAATACATTTATATTATTTAAAATTATATTACCTATTAATGATATGAACTAAAAAATGATCAGTATTAATTTAATAATTTAAAATAAGCATATTTAGAGGATAATATTTTATTTAAATTCTAAACTATTTTCACATACATTAATTATTATTATAATTCCTTTAAATTATAATAAAAAAATATATTAAATACTGAATATGATTATTGTGCTTCTTGTATAGTGATATTACAAAAAAGTGACCTCATAATAATTTATTAAATAAGTGTATGTTACTGTTTTGTTAATTTTAACCACCGAATTGACTAATACTACATCTTAATAACATGAGTGACTATGGGAAATTAATTATTTATATAATTTTATATAAATTCAAAAATATTTTTCTTCTATATCTGTAATAGGAATTTTAAATTGATTGATTAATAAAACACAATTTGATCATCAAGAATCACCGATACATGATCATCACTGATTTCATCTTCATTGTTTATAACTGCAACTATCATGGGATGAATTTTATCATTTATAAATACCATTGAACATTTATACTACTTACCTGAATTATATTGTAGTTATTAAATATTAATAAAAATGAATACAAACACAGTTTATATAAATTATGTGTTTTTGATAAATATTACTTAACCCTGATATTGAATATAGGTAAAAACTAACATATATCTATATAGAATTATTATAAATTGGAAATAAAACGGGTATATTTAATAATAATTATATTTTATATGTATTTATAGAATAAAATTTAGTTATTCGGGATGTTTGGTTCATTTTATGAATGGATCAAGACAAGGTAAGGTTTTTTAATCTCAAATACTTCTCTTTGAGACATGTTTGGTATTATTAAACAAATTTTATTTATATGGTGTATACACTACATAACTAAGATAAAATTTCATGAATTATTTTTTTATAATGTTATTTTATGTTCAATTTCTTACTAACTCTTTCAAGGGGTATTTTTTGGAACATTCCTAACTTCCTATGGGTTTCAATCTCAATCTCCTTTCATTGAGACAAGTTCATATTATACAATATGTTTTGATTTGAATTATTTACATACAAGCCAATTATAATATTTATGTAATTATTTTAATATATATAATGAAACATAATTTCCCATTTTTTCTAAAATTCTCTAGATATCTTGGTTCCAATGTTCTAACAATATTAACAGGTTTTGTTTGAAATTCCTCTTTTTGAGGTAGGTGTGGTGATATGCATATAATTTCAATTTTTTCATGTATATAAATATTATTTTATATATTATATAATTAATTATATTTTAATTATGGTATTTTTAATTAAATTAATTTCCCTTACATTCAAGGTCTTTTGATAAAAGTGTTTCTCAAGCCACAATATTTTTCTTTGTCCCAATTCATATTCTTTGAGACATCTTAAATGTAATGAACCCAATATCCTTTGTATTTAATTTTCAAATCCAAAGAATATGTATTTATTATAATCATTTTATATCATAAGTCTTAATAGTCAAATCATTACCACTAATTCAATTTTCTATTGACACAATTATTTCTCCAATAATAGGAATCTTTGGTAACTATAATTCCATTATTTGAGTTATAATGATTTATGTAAACATTGTTCACCATGAATGAGTTATCCAACAATAATATTTTATATTTTTTATAATATTATTTTAGGTGAATTATGTTTTAATACAAAAAATGTTTTATTACCCTTTTTAATATGTGTGTTTTTAAAATGTTAATTATATAGTATTATAATTTTCATTTTCGTAATAAAATATCTTGGATCCATAATAATTACATAAATAATCGTATATTTTTAAGACTTCATCATTATATACTCATTTAAAAATAATTTTTTCCATGAATTATTCACCTCACCTTAAATAAAATACCTTTATAAATGTTGAGTAACATCCTCTATTACGTTAATGTTATTTGTTTTCAAAAATATCTTAAGGTTTCAATTCCATTCCCCTTTCCATTTTTCTAAATGTATTAGCATATTAGGGTTTTTTATTCATGATTTATTATATAATATATATGTTATAAATTGGGGGAAAATTAAATAATGATACCAAAGAATCTGATAAATGATCCCATCTCAGTTGTTATAGATCGAGCATTATACTTAAAGGTTATTTTTAAATTATTTCAAACAACTTTTAAGCTTCCTTTCTACACATCATATATATACTATTAAAATCATCCACATACTTCCCATGTATGTATTATGATCATGTTTTTAATATTTTTAATTATCTATATACCCATTACTCTATACAGTTCTGTCTTTATATTTTATATAAATATGTTGGGATAACATTAAATTGGATGTAATGTTATTCTACTGATTTGGGGAAATGTATTGGAATTTTTTATTTTTATATAGATATATAGAAGATTATAATCAGGTTGAATATATAATATTTTACCATCGAATTTTTTTTGGATGGGTTAGGATACAGTAATCCCTTCTTACAAGGGAAAATGTATTGATATTCATGATGATTATTTACTCCTAACACATATTGTTTATATATTTAATTTTCATATTTTTCATTATATGGATCACCTTGTTTTATTGAGTGCAATGTGTCTCATGTTATTTTATGAATTTTATTAGTGAAACTATTGGTGAATTCATTGGATATAATTAGGTAACGTTTGTTTAATAGAATTATATTTCCCATAGATGCACTAATAGGATTCATGAGGAAAAATAGTTTTTGGTATTTGGTGTATGCGTTCAAAATTTTGAAAGATTTCTTAACTTTATCCTCAATGACATGTAATTTATATTTTAAAAATCCCATGAAAATATAATTTTGATGTATGAAATTAATTTTTCATTAGTATGAGTTTTGTATTATTGACATACATGTTTCAATTTATTTTCATGTATATATCATTCTCTTAATTACATGTTGACAATGGATTAATGATTTATACCTATTATTGTCATAATATTTAAGTTATCTTTATTACATGATTACATCAACATTACATTACATGTATTGAAAATTTTTTCTCAACCAATTATATCATTCCATTTATATATTATATTAATAAATTTAGTACATGTGATATGCTTAGATGGATAACCCATGTGAATGAATTATTGGGAGACATTGAAGATTCATTATAGATTTAGTAGTTTCATATGTAATGTGAAGTTTATCTATTTTATGAAAATATAATGGGATTTATATCTTTATTATATTTCTTAATTCACTAAATATATTCCCTGAAAATGATAATTTTTATGTAAGAGTTAAAAAAATAAATTTTTATTTTATATATTAAGGATTTTTATATCTAGACGTTTAAAATAGGTATAAAAAACAAGTAGGTGATGTATGTATCATTGGGAACCATATACAAGATTTAAATTATATGGATAAATATTAATTTTATACATAAAAATTTCTTAGAAATTCTATTCTTCCCAAAATATGCACCATCGAATCCTTAAGGTATAAGGAAAAGGAGGATTCATAAAGAAGTGGTAGTTGTGTTTTCCAAACTATTTCATATTTTTCATCCTTAACCTCATGTAAATAATTTATGACCATCATAACATTATTAAATCAGTAACATTTATATAATTATATATTTTTAGGTTAATGTTATGTTAGTTATCTACCTTAATTAATTTATATGAGAAATGATAATGTCATTCTTGAATACATGTGGAATGCCACCATCACATAGTGATGTGAATTGTTATTCATTTATTCAAAAAATGGATGTTCATATTAAAGGATTTAATGAATATATATGATATATATGACATTATAATGACATATAAATTACTAATTATTATTTAAATTCCTTTAATTCAATTCATTGTTAAATGAAAACATTCGGTGTGTGTATATATAAACCTTCTTCTCTATAAGGGGTTGTTATTTATTTTTCAACATTATGTTATATGAATTATTATCATGATTTTTATAATGAATTATTATGGTATATATATAAAAATATTTTATATATTATGATACCATTAAAAAGGTTTAAGGAATAAAAATTTCAAGCCAATATATACATGAAAAAAAATTTGGTGACACCCACATATTGATTTTAATGCAGAATTTAGAAAAAAATGATAATAAAAAATTATAAAAGAATTTTCCATTTTAAGAAGCGTATTTTAATATTTATATTTTCTAAGTAAAATAAATATAAATATTTTTATATATGAATTTATCAATACACATGAAGAATGATGTGACATGAGGTTAAGGTTTATGTCAAAATGAAATTTTCTTCTCAAAATACATATGATTTTATCAATATTAAGAAAATTATAATCTATTTATCTCAAAATACCTCACATATTTTATTCTACACATTTTATTTCTTGTTTTTTCTTTATATTACTTTTAACCTCATCTCTTTGTGACTTAAAACGGTTGAGAATGTTTTTTTATGAAAATTTTACTTAGTTTCTCCTTAGGTTTGAGATATTCATTGAATGTAAATTATCATTTAAATGTGTTAAAGAATGGTATTTTATATGATACAAATTTTATATAAGAATATTTTAAACCATATTTGACTTTCTTTTTAAAATATTAAAATGTAATTTTTAGAATTTTTTTCTGAAGCATTTATTTATGTCCTTTTAAAAAAGAATGAAAGGAATAATTGTTTTAATATTTATAACAAAAATATATATTCCGAATACCATGACCATTATTTCAAATGAATATTAAATAAAAAATATCCAATAGTATATTCAAATAAAACCATTCTCTAAATATTATCAAAATTAGTATTTAAAATGTTATTAAATTAAAAGTACATTTTTCTATTTTTTTATACGAATGATTCAAATATTATTTTAAAGGTAATTTACATATATATGAACATAATTTTATATTTTTGTGGTTCTATGATTATATGATGTTATTATAATATTCCTTTTCATTATTTGGATTGATTATGTTTATTTTATGTCAAAGTAATTATTAAGCCTATTTCCTTTCCACGAGATATGGAATATATAATTGATTAATTTTTATACGATCTTTTGGTACAAATATGTATGGTTTTAATTATTCAATGGGTGGGTCTATTAAATACCTATAGTATATTTGGTAATAATTGATATCTAATGAGATAATATGAACAATATTTGGAATGAACTTATTACATGGGAAAAAATATTTTAGGAAGTGAACCAAAAAAATATGGGAAAGTGTTTTATACAAGATTATGGTTTTGGAATTAATGATTGATTAATAAATTTATTTTGTATGATTATGATTGTTTCCAAATTATAATGAAATGTTATAATTAAAGAGATAAAATCTCAAGCCTCTTGATTGATTAATTATTATTCCTTGGTCTCATAACTAGTGTATATTGAAATGATATAGTGTTATTAAATGTCACATGATATATGATTTATGAATTATTAGGTATGAAAATAATATCTAATTGTAATATCTTTACCCTCCTTATTGGCTTGACATGGTAGTGGATGATTACTTGTCCTTAAGAAACATACCCAAGGTGCTGAGGGCAAACAATAATGCTAAGGGCTTTATAAACATGTGGAATACAATTTTCCCTTTGAAAGTAAATGAGAAAACCAAAAATTCCATTAAAAAATAAAATACTAAATGATTCATGATATTAAATTTAAAATAACTCAATTAATACAATTTATATCAAAACCAAACTAAGAAAGGGTTCCACATTGGATGACAAAAAAACATCAAGGTAAATAGTGGAATACATAACCAACAGAACCCAAAGAGTCTAAAACTAAACTCCAAGATACAACCATGATTTATGCTCCAACTCTACAAAAAATACCATGTATCACTATACATGACTAGAGATGTTTGATACTTTACCTTTTTCTATGTCTTGATAAACAATATCTGCAAAAGCACCAAAGTACCAAAGTAGGGGTGAGTAATGAAACTTAGCAAGATTACCCCAAATGAATTCCCTTATCACACCACTAGGATAGAACAAATTAGTAAATTTATATAAAATTATTTATATAAAACAATTAAAAATAGTTTATATCAATTACAAGAAGTTTAACACCAAAACAATTCTCTATACTAAAATAGTATTCTCAAAACAACACCTAGTTTCAAAGAAAGAAACCAAAGAAACCATTCCAAAAAATTTATAATTAAATTTAAATTTAACCATTCCATATAGAACAACTACACACACACACTCATACACAACCACATAATCACATACAGGCTTTTTGTTACTATTTATAGTGCTACTTTCACATCCAAACCCAACCCTTTGATGGTGGTACTTTCACATCGAATATCCATCCACTTCCAAACCCACTTAACCATTTAAGCCAAGAAGATTAAAATTCAATAATTTCCAAACCAATTAAATAATTTAAATAAACCACACTTTTATTAAAAACCATATCAATATATCATTTCAATAAAACCATCCCCTTTTATTAAAAATTGTTTTTCCAATAAACCATTCCAATAGATCCAACTTTTTTTAAAACCATTTTCTACATTGAAATTCATTAAATTTTAATAAAACCAACCATTTATTGAAAAAAAAACTCAATTAAATCATTTACCAATAATCTAGAAATCCACAATTTAAAATCAGCTTTTTAAAATCAAGGAAACACGACACAATGCACAAAAACATTCCACAATTCCATGATTTCACAAAAAAATCCAAAAACTAATCAATCCATCACTAAAGAGGGTTTCTACCATGATTTCCATACCAGTTTCAGTAAAAATTAAATAAAAAAACAATTTTAAATCAATCCTTAATGTTCTAAATAGAGGAGTCAAGAGTGAAGTCACCTACCTTGGGAGTAATGGTGAAGACAATGAACAACACTAAAACTCAATTGAAACCATGTTGAATCTACAAAAACCCAAATTATATATATTCCACTAATATAAAAAATAAAAATATAATTAAAATTGGAATAAAAAACCTTAGATATATCAATAGTAGAAGTAGATCAAAGAAACTGAGAGAGGGAGAGAAGTATATGTAAGGAAAACATAAATAACAACAATAAATAATGACTTAACATGATAGTAAAGCTTCAACACACTAAGAAACACCTCCGGATCATTTCCAAATAAATGGAAAAGGGTTCCATATCCTTATAGAGTGATAAATCTCATGTGAGGTTCTGTTTGGGGAACAAATGAAGGGTAAAAACCCAAACCTGAAATAGATCCACTTTTTGGCATTATTTTTTTAAACCATACATGGTTAGTCCCATGGTTAGGAAAAAATAATTCTTACCATGTTCCACCTACTACCTCAATGGGTAACCTCACGTAATTAGAAAACCATGATCCAACAATGAAAAAATCATATCTCAAAAAGCACGATTTCTCTTAGGCGGCCTCACAATTTGGAAAAATAGTGCACCTACCTATGTGCATTCCCTGTAGGCTTTATATCATTATTAATGATTTCATATAATAGTTTCATAGTTTCAAATAACTTTTCAGCATCATGATCATTTAGAAAATCCCCCAAAACACCCAAGATTAATCAAAAAACATTATATACTTAAAATAAATAAAATAAGGGTTACTTACTTGAAATGATGGATGCTATCATAATGATCATGATTTGATACCCCTATGATTATTTTTGTCTTTAATATGATCATTGATTGATATATCCATTGTTTAACCTAACTGAGAATATAATCTCATCCTTTCTTATGATTCTATTTTCCCCATGCTATGGTGAAAAGTTTAATTTACATTATTTCAATGAAGGGTATCATGGGAGAAGAAAATTACAAGAGATGTTGAAGACCCATCATGAATTTTGGTTATGTGTCTAGTTTCAACAAAATAATAATGCTTATTGGTAGTGAATTATTTTGTAATATATTATGTTTTCATATAAATTGACATCATATTAATATATTTTTCACTATAGACACCTTATATTATGAGGTTGTGATTAAATATGAGATGTGGTATATGATGATTAAGTATAATCTATAGAAAACAATATATTTACAAATTCCAACATTATATAGTGGGATATATATGATGCTAATGTAATTAAGGATGAAACTTGACTCACATATGACATGGATTTATACAGTGATATAAAAGGGACAAGAGCATATGACAGTTAATGATTGGGAATAGGAAAAGTTCCTAAGTGGGAGTGTTGTTTCTGGGATCAATTCCTAAATTTATCATAAAATCATATCACTTCCAAAAAGGATTTATTTGTGGAGAGATACATAGTATGTTTAGGATAGTTAAATGAATATCTTATGTGAATGTTATTTTTATTGTCTATTCATCAGTGATTGTTTTTTGATCTTTTAACAATTTTATGGGATACCTTTGGTGTGATCCTATATAATACAAATTTATTATCATCCAAGATATATATATATAATTTTATTCATGTTTCTAATATGGTTTTGGAGACCAATCTGGACACTATTATCATGAAGGATGTTATCTCTATGAAGTTTCAACTTTAAGATTCCCAGTGGTATTGTTTTCTTTTGGTGAAATTTATTCTTATTTTATTACATGAATTATGGGATTATATTATTTACCATTATAATATAGATTTATTCAGTGGATTTTTATCATATAAGTTGATCATGGTCATAATATTGAGGGTCTTCCATTCCATTAATTTATTTATTCCCTTAGTGATAGTGTCTAACCCAATCTACATTAGTTGTGGGATTTGGTTGGTTACTATTATTTTTCATTAATAGAACTAGATGGGTTCTAGTAAAGAAGGGGTCATGATACCTATTATATTGTGTTATTAATAAGATATTATAAAAAAATTTCTTTCAATTAATTTATACCCTTCTGACATACCATAAATTTACATACACAGTATTCTATCTTATTCCTTAAGGTCACATTTTTCTACCTCACTCAATTTTTCTTCACAATCCCTATTCAAATGTATAATTTTAATATACTTCAGAATTTTGTATTATAATATAATTTCTGGAAGGAGGATAGGGAATATTACATGGATATTTTAAAATCTAGTTCTAATGATGAAAATAATGCTTAACTATTTTTGGAGACTTATTGTTATCCTGAACTCAGTTTTATAACATTATAAAATTGACAATCAAAATATGTATTATATTATTCCATGTAAATTTATAATTATTTTTTATGGAAGGAACAACATTTTCAGTTCATACACTCTGAATATATCACAAAATACAATAGAGGAGAGAAAATAATAAACAATATATATATATATATATCTAAAAATGAGATAATAAATCATAGAATTAATCTTTATATTTTTAATAATGTTTGGTATATGGAGTTATTTTCTCTTGATTGAGTTAATAATTATAAATAAAATCACATATTTTATCATTTAGATAAAAATATTATGTATTATTATGTACTACAAAAAACATTAAATAAAAAATAAAATTTTAATTTATTAAATCATTCACTTTACAAATTACAGCAGAACGTAAATTAAATTCAACCCTATATATGTAGGTTATATAATTTAACTACAAATTTACTACAATGTTAATTATCATGAATGGTATACTATATATGGAAGAGGAAACCTATATAAATTAATATAAATAAAATAAAATCAAACTTTTGACATAATTTGAAAATGTATTACTTATTTAAAAAGTAGATATGTGTTATATGATTTTTTATTATTTTAAATGGAATAAATTCCAAGATTACCCTTGTCGAAGGTAAAGGATTTATTTGTAAACAATATTTTATATATCCCTTAGTAAAATTTTAAAGATAATAAAAAAAGTATTAATTTAGTGGGAAATTGATATTCTATAAATTAAAAATAATATTCATCAAAATTTACTATTTTTTAATTTTATATATTCTCTTGTAATGTTTACTAATTTATTAAAAAACTAACGTCCATGTATTATATAATTTTTTTTAAATAGTGGTAAATTTGATAACTTTTCAAAAAAAGAAGGAACATAAAAAAATAAAAATGTTATGAAAAGTATTTCTTATAAAAAAATTATTTACTAGCTTTATAATTTTAGTAAAGTCAATAATGTAACTATATGAAAAAAAATTTTAATATAGAGGATTATACTATTTTTATGTTAAAAGATTTGTGGTAAGATACAACAACACAAGTCAAGGAATCAGGATGATAATGTCAAATTCAAATGTGGTTCACATATTATGACAGTGATATACATATATATATGTATATCATTTAAATTTACCACAATCAATAGTGACTAGCTAATGTCTTGAAAATTAGATATATTATGTTAAAAAGTTGAAAAAATATAAGTTAATAGTGTAAAGAACATGTATATTACCATATTCATTTTAATTTTCTTAGATTTTAAATTTAGTCCTTATTGTATATTTCAATGTGGAGTAAAGACCCCCCAATATTTAATACATTCTTATGAAGTTATTACATCTATAATTTTTTCCTTAATAATTTGTATTCATTATATAATATTTATAATCATTCCATCATTATTATGTAACATCTTTTATTACCATAGTATTTTAAAGAATATTTATTTAGGGATTTAGTTGATCATAAGGAATACACTAAATGATAATATTACTTACATTTTTTAATAAACATTATGATTTTTTATTTTATTAATTAATTTTCAACTGTATGCTTGGATTTTATATTAATTGAAACAATTAAAATATGAAAAATTAGTAGAGTGTGTTACCTAGTTTCAAATTTCTACGATATAGTTAAAAATTTAAAACTGTAAATGTTTATTTTCAAAATTAATATTATAGTTGTCTATTACCATAAAAAATGACATCATAACATAAAATAGTTCATTTTTACAACTAATACATGTTAATATGTTTACATATACTTCAAAATTCAGTTAAATTTATTAAAATAAAATATTTTCTTATTTTTTATAATTTAAATAAATGAAATTACAAAAAATTCTTATATATTAATTCAAAATATTACTTAAATCTTATGAGGTGCCTTTTAAAAATAGTAGAAATACATTAATTATAAAATACTAAATTTATTTGGATTTATAAAAAGTTATATATGGATTTGTAACCTAATGTCACAACTACACAAATCTTATAATATATTTCAACCTAACTATTTTCTTATAAATTTATAAACATTTTTCACTAATTGATTTAATATTTAAATTATCATGTATAAAATTTACCATTAATATCAATTTTTTAAACAAAATATTATTGTCATATTAAAACATTTTACACACATAAAGTTAAATTTTAATATATATATATATACACAATAATCACTAAGTTAACAATTATCTATAATGTTTTTCCCAAATAATTTTTTTACAATAAGAGTAAATTTAGATAAATTCACACTTTTCGTTCTTATATAACTCAATTTATAAAAAAATATCTATTTTCATATTTTTTGAGAGGAAAATTAATTTTCCAATATATATTTCATGTGACTATTTTTTTCATAGTTTTCCACTTCTATATCCATGGAGTTCCAAATATTTTCCATCACCTTAAATATAATTTTTTTGGTTTGTAAATAATTTATTCTACTTTATATGCCTATAATAATTTTTATTTTAATTTATATATTCCAGTATTGTATATGAATTCATAAACTAAATTTTATTTCAACAAACCCTTTTAAATTTCTCCTTACTAGAGAGTGATTCGTTATAATAATATAATCTTTTATATTCCTCCTGAAAAAATTAACTTCTCTATTCCCACATCCATTAAACAAAATATACTACAATGATAATACCTTATATCATGGAATATAATATATTTGTTTCAATTATTACACTATTATGACTGTTGAATTATTCATTGGTATTTTTATTCACATTGTTTAATTATAATTTTTGGAGTACCCACATTAATTGTATACAAATATACACAATAATATGTTTCATTGGTATTTAATGTTAAGTACTAAACCTTATTTATTTTTTATATAATATCCCTTTTATATTTTTCTCCTATAAAATATAGTTGGAGTTATCAACCTCCAACTTTAAAATTTATTCTTTGATATTAAAATGATCTTATTGTTCTTGTTTGTAGAAGAATATTCAGAACAATAACAAATTGTTATATTTTTTGAATATTATTAACTACACATCAACCTATTACTATAATAACACTATTATATTTTTATAACCATCCAATCATATTAATTTAACATTAATCATTTTAGAAGATTTATTATAATGTCCCTCTTTTAGTGAAAATAGTGAATACAAATCTCAAATATATACATATCCTTATTTTTTAAAACAATATCAAAATTATCATTGTTTTGAAAAAAAATTACTTGGTATTTTATTTTAGATATAATAGTGTTAAATAATCTAATGGGTATAATACATGGAGTTATGGTTATGTGAATTATATATTCTCGATGAAAAACTAGAATGGTGTATTGTCGAAATAATAGACTGGATTTGTGGGGATATTTTTTATATACTAATATATTCATTTGAAACATATCCTGAAAGTATAAATTTTTTTATGGATATAACCTCTTATATAGTGATGAAAAAGGATTTAGTTACATGTGAGATTAATTGATAAGAAGTAGATACAAGGAACTGAATTAAAAAGGATCAATAAATAATTATACATGGAGTTTGAAAATATAGGACCATCAAAGTATGTATAGATTCAAAAAATGTGACATTATAATCATAAAAAAGTAATACAATAATGTATAATAATATTTTAGATTAATTTTAAATAAGAGGTTTAATATAGTGTTCACTAGACCTTATTATGATATATATTTGATGAATGATTTTAATACATATGATTGTCAATTATAGAATTATAAAATATTGAATAATATAGGTTATAAATTTGAGAAATTTTAAAAAATATGTATTATTATTGAATGAATTAATGAATTCCATTTTGTGTTTAAAAATTTAATGGACATAATGATATGGTTTTTTGTATAAAAAGAATAATTTAATCATTATTTAATGAATAGGGAAAACATGTTGTTATTTGTAAACTTTTTTATGATTTCTAAAATACTGTGACATTGTTTCTAAATAAATATAATATTTTTTACGGTTTTTTTATATGATTTATGGATTAAAAAATTGAAACCAAAAAAGTATGAAGCCAAAAATTTATTATATTAGTGGATAGTTTTCAAAGAAATTATGATGAATATCAGAAATATAGTAATTATTCTAAATATTAAACCAAAAAATATGTAACTGTTTTTGGTATGAAACATAGTGTGAACATTTTTGTTTGAGAAGAATTATAAAATTTTAAATAAAATAACATGATATAATATAGATTAAATCATATATTTTCATTAATGAGATATATATTTAGTTATATATAAATGGTTAACCAAAAAAGGGATAATATTCTTCGGTTTCCCTGGTTGATATAAGAAATTACATGATTGAAAAACTATAAAATTTTTATAGAAGTTAAATCATGGGTTTAAATATATCTACAAAAATTATAATTTGATAATAAATTTAAATTAATATCAGTAACAATAATCTAAGATATATTTGAATTCAAATATTTACAAACATATAAACCTGAATTATATTGTTACACATTTTTATTTGATATATTGAAACCTAATAGTATATTTTTTGAGTAAATACTTCCTATGAATTGTGGATATATTTTTATAGTTAATAAAATTAATTCATTGAACTACTTTAAGTAGAGATAAATGATAATAGATTGATATTTTATGATCTATTAATTACCAGTAATTATTATGATAATTGTGGGATTTTATGTTGATAAATATGCATGAAAATGATTTTATTATGAAAGAGAGACAAAATATCAAGATATATGAAAATATTATAATTGATATTATTATATAGAGGAAATGTTTTTAAATTATTTGAGGGAAATTAAGGAGTTATTCATTAGAGTAATGTTGAATATTTGACAATAATATGGTTGAAAATAATAGGTTGATATTTTTGATGGATTGTGACATAATGTTCTAGATTTATTTTCTCTTGGTAATATTGTGGTTTCCAAGAACTCTATTATTTCTTGAATTTTTATTATATTATAGATTCAATTTAGATGTAAGTAATAAGATATGAGAAAGATATGAGAGAAATATCAAATATTAACTGTTCTGATTTATTGAGAGTTGATAAAATCCACGAAATTCAATAAAAATTTCCATCAAAGTGATAGTGAATGAATGTTTTGAAATTTTTCCTATATAATTCCTAGATTAATGAATTTATCTAACTAAAATCCCTGATAGTGGTTGAAAATAATTCTTTATATTATATGTGAAAAAACTCAATATAAATACATATATATATATGATGTTTACAAATCACCATAGGATTTATAAATGAAATTATTTTATCAAAATTAATCACTAAATATAAATTTATAGTGAAAAGGTTATTTTTTATATTATATAGAATATTCTATTAGAATACCATGTTATATAATATAAATTAATGTTTAAATAAATGATTATATTGTAAAATTAATTGTGTCATCCATAAGTAGTGATCTATACCTAAACGATCACGATGGGAGTCTCCCTTGATTAATGGTTACCCAGCCAAAAACTATATATATACATCGACTATGATTTTAGTTAATACATTCTAGAAGAAAACATTTAGTTCATTTTAAATGGAAATTACCCATTATAGTTAAAGTAATAAAAATATTTGTATCTTATTATCCTTTACATGATTTATATTCATACATACATTGAATGTTCCATAGATTAAATAAAAATTATTTTTAATAAGGATAAAAGATGCATTATAGTTCCCTAATTAATTATGATTATAAAATATATGAGCATCATGATTAAACAACAATTTACACATCAATATCTACCTGATTAAATTTTGAGTTTGTGATTGGTGTTTCTATTTAAAGTGCCTATTGAAGTTTAAAAATATTTAATCAAAGAATGCTATAGAATGGTCACATTCATTGGACATTAGCTTCAAACCATATTAAACATGTTCAATAAATGAATTTATATATATCTTATTACTACAAGATATATATTTCTTAAATGATATATTTAATATTTTGAAATCATAAAATAATGATTTATTGAAAATACCAAATGGAAAGTGATTTATATGATATAAATTCAATTAAATATAAGTATTCTATATCATATAAAGTTGATTCAATTTTTATTACTAAATTATCATCCATAAGAATGTAGTGTTACTATGGGAGTAATTCATACATGACTAATGGATTTCTATGGCATAAATTTTGTATAACGGTATTTCATAGTCCCTCATAATTAGATTTTTTCAATACATAATTGATTATAAACACATTTATCTAAAAAATAAATTAAATATTTTCCATGTTATATCCATAATATATTAATAAGAAAATTAATTAAATAATAAAAAACTATTATCTATTGATTAAATAGAATTATTCCAAATAGTTTCATTTGACTATTGACATGGAATTGATTTTCTGGTAATTAACTAATCTAGGTTGTGTGAAATAAAAAAATAAAATGAATTAAATAAACACAGTGTAAATATATAGATCATAAATAATTTTATTTTATTTATAAAGATTATTCTCTCATTCCCTTGTTTGAATCCTACAATATATGGTGTACTTAACCATTAATTTTACTTTTAAAAATTTAATGAAAAAATTAATATTTCATTAAAAATTTATTATGATTTTTTAAATTCTAAATATGAACATTAAATCATCTATAAAAATCTTTAAAACAATAATTCTCATTTTTTAAATAATAAATGAAAGGATTCTAAAAATTGTATAACCCATGAATCAATGCAAAAACTATAATGAAATTAACTTTTAATTTCACGAAATCCGCTCCATTTTTCCGATAGTAAAACAATATCCATGTACCATATAATAAGGATTTTTGAAATTTTATTAGTTTAATTCTCTAAAGGATAATGGAAGTAAATCCTAATAATGTAATCATAAAATAGAAAATTTAATTGTAATTGAAATTTATTATTTGTGATAAATCAATTAAAATATTATGATAAGTAATACCACATCAAAATTTCTTTCATAAAATCTTTTAAAAAGGTATGGAAAAAGCATAAATCCATCAAAAAATGTACATTAATTAATAAAAAATTATAAATATTCCAAAAAATTTCCTTTTACCTAACATTATACTCTAAATAATTAAAAATATAATATTTAATAATTTGATTTAAATTGATAGCAATCCTTCAAAATGGAACTAAAACCATCCATCTATCAACAAGGAACCACACTACCACAAGTATCTATATCAAACTAGTTAATTCAAAATTATTCTAAATTCATGAAATCATAAAAAAATATTATGCGGTTGAATTTAGTCTCTATAATATTATACTAAATATTATAACATAGAATTAATCATGAAAAAAACAACTAGTATTTAGTTTTATAGATGTTTTAGTTAAGGGGTTAAACATTTTAAAACCATTGGATAAAAATAGGCATTAGAAAAAACAAAGATATTCATGAAAAATAAATACATTTCTTAAACCAAACTCTTGGAGTTATATAACATTTATTTTAATAAGGAAGGAAACAATATCCTCATAAGAGCCAAAATATTTGATATTAAGAATGTTATTCATTAAATTCATCACAAAATAGTAAAATTAAACTTCATAGTTTATTATATAAGGGTTTATTACATTTATATGTATCCATAAATTTGATGGTTATGAAATAAATAAAAATTAAATGTAATCATTTTTGGTAAATAAAAGAACATATATTGTTGAATAAAAATATATATGGAAATAATTAATTATAGAAGTGAAAACATGATATTAAATAACATTCTCTCTAATTAGATATTTTTATTATTTTGAAATTAATAAATGAGGATCAATAAGTTTTAAAAAACATAAATTGTAATGAAATGATTATGAAAGGAAGGAAAACATATTTGTTTCAAGATAAAATCATAAATCTAATATTGTTTATCTCCTCATAGAATCTTAACAATTATTTGAAATTAAATTTTCATTCTCACTCCAGAATATGTTTTAAATAATATTCGTCAAGACTTTTCAAATGAACTCATATAAGAAAATACTTTTGGACATTAATGCATAAAAATATTATAACTCAAACAATCAATCATCTGTAACAAAAAGAATGATTAATAATTTATATAATTCATAGAGTGGGCATATATATCCTAGATCTAAATTTTTTTTAATTCATGCACATCAACAATAAAAAATGGAAGAAAGTTTTATTTGGTAATAGTTCAACATTACGTTCAATGTAATCAAGAATTATCAAGGACATCTAAAAAAATCAAACCCATACATCTATTTTAAGAATCATAAGATAATACAGAACATTTATAATTTTCTCATCCATGAAATGTAAAGCATCATTTCCCCTTCACACATGGGGGAATCATAATACACATAACAAGTCCTAAGAAATCCTTCTCTAAAGGAATCATAGGGATCCATCTCCATCTCTCTCTACCACCCAAATTAGAATACTAATATATCAACTCAATATGAAGATAAAGAAAATATAATTTCTGGAATATAAATTCAAACATTATCACATATTCAATGAGTTGATACTTTAAATATATAGTATCAAACATATTCCTTAAATTACTAGATAAAACATCAAGGAATAATTAAAACCAAATAAAAATAAACTTCTCAAGAAACATCAATACAAACCCATTGCCTCAAAACATCTCATCATAAAAGTTTCTATGATACAAGACATATAGCTACTTCTATAGTGTGCTGATATAGTCATTATTAGTGTTTTGGTCAAATTTAAACACAATTTTACATATCACAACGTCAATCGTTTCAGCATAGCCATTATATGAATCAAGGAAGGTGAAGGTTTGTATTTTATATTTTAAACCGTGATGATTAGGTTCTAGTGGTTCTTGAGGGATTTCAAAATAAATCATAAACAATATTCATGATGTTTATAAAATACTAATATTCTCCATAAAACTTATTTAATGTTTCTCCTAGAAAAAAGTTTTCCCAACATTATATAAAATATTTTGTTGAGTAAAATATCATTATAAGGTGTGATATCCCCCATGGGATTGGAATAAATATTTTTATTAGTACTAATGAATATGGATGTTAATATAAGAATAAAAAATAAATATGTTTGATATAGAAATTTCCAGTGGAATATATAATGACCATAAATCACATAAACAATTGTATTATATATTCAAATATGTTAAAATTTTAAATAATAGTTATATGTTGTAACATATATGAGTTTATATTGATGTTATTTAACTATATATTATTTTTTATGACTTTATAAATAGATATTTATTTCCATAAAAATTTCTACAACTAAGAAGAAGAACAAGTAGAAAATTTAGTAAAAGTTATATTGAATTATATATTCAATGAATTATAAAATTAAATGCCTTTTTAGTTAAGATATCAATAAATCATGATGAGAATAAAGGGATTAGAAAGATATGAGTTATGGTTATAAAAATCATATAAAATCTATATTTTTGGAATGGTGTCACGCTATTGTTTCAGGGACTATTCAATAAAATATAAGATTATGTTTTTTTACTCAAACCAAATAATAATGATGTTAAAATAAATCTATAAACTAGGATTCCACATAATATATTATTATTTAAATATATTATATTGACTTTAATACAATATCAAACATGATGTAATAGATAATATATTTTTAATTATATAAAGCCACACATTTTGTTTTTACCCATCACATAATTGATGAAAAATGTTTGATTTGGATAAAATTTCATTGAGTGTCTCGTGTCTCTTGAACTTTTTTTCCCATTAACAATTATCCCTTCTATAATCATTAATTTTGAAATATTAAAATACTTAAAAAATAAAAAATATCTATCTGCTCAACATAAATTGATTATTTTAATGTTCTAGTTGATATATTAAACTTTAAATTACATAATATATGATTTTATATCAATTTTAATTATTCTATAACAATATTTTAGAGAAAAAAAATCATAATTCATAATTTTAAATTTTAAAGAAGAAATAATCCAGATTTTTCAAAATTAATAAATGTGTTATTAATAAAAATAAGATTATCAACCATAATTATCTAATCTAAATTGAATAAATATAACCACGTATATATTTTCAATGAAGTTTAATAATTTAATTCCTAAATTTTGTTGGATGTGAGTTTAAATTTTTAATTGATCTTCAATCAATTTATTTAAATCAAAAAAATTACTTGGTAATTTTTTGGAATCTTAATCAATCATATATTAATAAAAAAAATTAGTTGGTTTCCTTAAATTATAATAAAAAATTGGTGAATAAAGAAGAAATAATATAATAATACAAATAAAATGGTAAATGTTTTAACATACATAAGTTCAATAGTCTGTATACTTATTCTTATTAATACAACCATTATGAAACAATGAAAAAACATGGCCCATTTATATAATGTGCACACATTGGCATAAACATTTATTATAATTATATTATATATTAAATATATTATCACCTCATTTTGTAGTCTATCTATTGACAATAATTCTATATGGATAAAAATGTTTGGAAGATACATTCAATGAATATAATATTTTAAAAAATATATATATAATATTTTAAAATTTATAAGAATATCATATCAAAGGTGATGATGAGGGTTCAAAATCCACCCATTTTCAATATTTACATTTTTTTTTCAAATATGTAATAGTTTTTTTGATAGTTTTAATTATAAGAACGTATTCTTTCTATGTGTTTTTTATTCCACATTATAAATTTTTATAAATAATAAAAAAAATATTAAAGTAGTGAATAATAATTAGGGTTTTGAATTATTGAAAATGGAAGCATCAGTATCACTTGAGAATAAGTCACTTCTATTGAATAAACCATATTAGATTACCTATGAACCTTTGAGAAATTAAATTTATAATTATAATCCTTAATTCACAAACAAAGGTTGATTTTTCAAAATGGATACATAATTACATCAGTGTAATTTGGGTTTACCAACCATTATTTAATCATTAAAATAATAAATACAGGTGAAAACCTAAGATATGTCCACAAGATCATTTTTCCAATTATTCATCGTCTAATCCACCTACATTGAATGGCCCTAGGGCCTTCTTTTTTTATTTTATTAATGATAATTCCCCTTTTAAGGGTTTAATGGGAACCCGTACATGACCCGTAGGCCCAAGGCACAAGGCCTGACATGACCCGAAGGCCCATAGGCATACCATACCCATAACATGACCCGTAGGCCCGACCCACTAGAACTTCCCCTACTTAGCTTCTACATCATTTTTCAACTTTTAGCTACCCACCTGCATTGATGATCAGCTGGCATTGCCATGTACAAAGCTGCATGATGCCTGGTCCCGATGGTGGTTGTCATACCCTCTCATTCTTCTAATCCGGTTAGCTATGCTTCTGGTGACTGCTACTGGTGATCTGGTCCTCCTCTAGGGCCTGCTCTGTGTGAAATGGGCTACTTCATGGTCTTCAATGGCTCGAAGGCCCTGTGGCCTGAAGACCTTTGATGGCTCGAAGGTCCTTGAGACCCATAGGCTCAAACTAGTGGCCCAAAAGCCCAAATCGGGTGAATAGTTCTAGATGCTACAGTATCGAACAGTGCCTGTGCCAGTACTGCTATAGTACTGCTACAATGTCTTCTACAGTACTGCTACGATTCCTGCTACAGTACTAGAAATTCGCCTCCACCCGGTTTTAATCCACCTACACAATGTTCATTTTCCATCCAATGGGGACAATCCTCCAATCGTTGTTTTTATTCTCCCTTTTATTCATTATTTTATTTTATAATGGAAAAAATATGTGTTATTTAAATATTTATACATTATGATATACAAGAATATAACTTTCTCATGAAATTATACACACATTTTGTTGTAAATAACTTTTTATTAATACTTATTCATAGGATATCATATTTAAATTGATATAGATTATGCGGGAATGGTAAACCATTGTCTACCTCTATTCATTTTGAAGAAACATCCTATATATAGTTATAAAATGACACCTTGTAATTTTAAAATGATATATTTTGGTTACATTACATTTTTTTATAATACTATGTACTCCTAGAGGTAAATCTAAAAAGGAATTTAATTTCTATAAAAATAGAAAATTATATATAAAACTATTAAAATATATTGGCCAAAAAATCTATATAGGCGGACCTAGACATTAATTATTTGTACTGCCAATGATGTACACCTATTTTAAATACATTATTTTGTTTACACTAATAGAAATTTTTTAAAAATTACTAGCATGTTTTCATTGATTGTAGATCGATAGACCAATTTAAATTTAGGTATAGTAGTTTATGTGTCATTTATATAGTGTTCTCAAATAGTTCTTGAAATTTTTTCACTATCATCCCATTATGTAATATGTTACAAAAAAATTTTCTATCTTATTAAATTACTTAATTATTCACACCAATAAAAATTTATAAGTATATTCTCAGTAACATTTTTCCAATGTGAAAAAATTATTCAATATTATGTGTCATTGCCTTTTTTCAATCCTAAGAAACATGATTTCTTAAAATCACTAACTTCAAAATGATTTCTAATTTTTTAAAACACTATAGTGATGGTAATTAAATCATTAAATCTCATAATGACACATCAATATATAAGGAAAATCAACTTTTTTTTAAATAATTGAAATTCACAAAAAGGTTATATTTCAACTAATCAATAAAGGTACCCTCTTTAAGATTCTATATTTTCCAAAATTATATGATAGATATAGTTTTTCCAAGAATGTTACAAATCTACTACTCATGAATGATAAATATTATTTACCAAAATTCTCAATACACAATAATATTTTTTTGTTTCTAGTCATACGTGATAAGATATTATTATCCAATATCCAGAGATTCTAATTATCAAATTATTTATAAAAAAACAATAACTATCATTTATTTTTTATGATCAATTATCATATTTTGTTTTATTTATTGAACCCTTTTAATTAGAATCATTAGTAAATTGTTAACATAATAATTAAAATTAAAACCATTTCTATAAAATATCATATAATTATGCCCAAACATATGATATCTATTTTACTCTTTAACCTCTATCATTGATTATTTAGTTTCATTTATTTTTTTCATTTATGATTGTTTTCCCCGCAATTAAATGTACCATTATTATTGATTGAAATACAAATTTTTCAAATTCAAAATTTTATATCCATTCTACAACAATATAAATATCTTCCCTTAGCTAAAAATATCTATATCATCTCAATATGGTATTATTTTACCTCAATCTATTTAAATAACTATTATTCCCTCAAGAAAATAAATATTTAAATATTTTATAATAATAGTAACTAATATTTAGTTTAGTCAATATGTAGAAAATTTAAACCTATAATCTATATGTAATTTATTTTAAAAATATCAACACCATCTTTTGAGGGGAAAAATTTGAAACATCATTACAAGTAAGTAAACTGAAAAACTTTCCCATCTTCATTTAATAAAATTCACTTATTCAAATTCAACATGTACCTATAAAATGTAATAACTACTTATTCAAGTCATTATGAAGTTCAATTAAGGTTTATGAAACATTAAATTTTCATTTTGGATATCCCTATACTATAATTACTATTTTATAGAAATCATTTAAAATTTTATTCCTCTAATTCTTTGATTTGATAAATATTTCATGATTAGAATAAAACTTTTTACATTTTGAGTTTAATATTAAGTTCATGTAATAAATATGTAATGGCCCAGTCTATCCCACGATAATGATATTGTCCTCTTTGGGCCTAGCGCACACAGTTTTTTTCCCCTAGGCTCCGACCCTCAGGCACCCCCAGGAGAAGGCCTCATGATGTTAGAGGTATCCACATTGCCCTATAAAGGGGTAATTTGTGCTCCTCCTCCTTTGATGTGGTATTTCCATAACCCACCCCCTAGAAGGGCCGAGTGTCCTCGCTGTCACATCAAATAGACACCAGATCTGATACCATTTGTAACGGACCAGTCCAGCCCACGATCATGATATTGTCCTCTTTGGGCCCAGCCCGCACGGTTTTGTTTTTCCCTGGGTTCTGGCCCTCTGGAACCCCCTAGGAAAAGGCCTCATTATGGGAGAGGTATCCACTCCAAGGAGGAGTAGCACAAAGCACCCGTGTATAAGGTGTTGTGGATACCTCTCCCATTATAAGGCCTTTTCCTAGGGGGTGCCAGAGGGCCATCACCCATAGAAAAACAAAACCATGCGGGCTAGGCCCAAAGTGGACAATATCAATATCGTGGGCTGGACTGGGCCGTTACAAATGGTATCAGAGCTGGTGTTCATTTGATACACCAGAGAGGACGTCTGCCCCTTCAAGAGGGTGGGTTATGGTAATTGTACATCGAAGGAGGAGGAGCATGAAGCACCCCTTTATAAGGTGGTGTGGATACCTCTCCCATCAGGAGGCCTTTTCTTGGGGGGTGCCTGAGGGTCAGAACCCAGGGAAAAACAAAATCGTGTGGGCTAGGCACAAAGAAGACAATATCATGATCGTGGGTTGGACTGGACCATTTTAAAATGAACTTATTTCATTAAAAAATAATTAAATTAATTACACTGATATTCCACTATAACTCAAAATCCATCTGAACATCCATCATCACATCCTATGAATTTATTTTTTTCCTCAAAATTATGGATTTTAATTTGATAGTATATCATTAAAATTATTAAAAATAACATGATTTATCTATAATATGTACTCATTTTCAAATCGATTTCTTTATGATAATTGTTTCCATTTTTTCACAATTATATGATTCAAAAGAGTGTTTGGGTATATCCATAAAGTAATGATTATCCCAACCCTTTAAAATTTTATATTTCTATAAAACATACGTATAGGTTGAAAAAAGTTCCCATTAAGATTTTTTTAATTAAATTTATAATGTATGAATCATCCCAAATAATTTATTGAAATATCATCAAAACAATTATCCCACTTACCTTTTTGGAATGATCTCTTGTCTTTATCATTTTCATCAACATCAAGAGTATTTTATTATTGAAATGTTTGAATGAAATGAGATCCTTTTTATTTTCTTTTATATAATAGATTCATATGAGATTATTGAGAAAATATAATTATTATACATGTCATCCTATTATTTATCAAATTCATCTATATCATAACTTAATTAAAAATTGAATGATAAGAAATTAATAATATTATATAAAATAACCTTATATTTCTTAAATAATTTTCCAATATTGGGGCTCTATTTATTTCATTAAAAATCATGATCATTATCAAATTCTAAAATTATGAAATTAATAAAATATTTACCCAAAAATGTAAATACATTTATTTTAAAATTATTTGTAAAATTGTAATCCAATTTCATAATGATGGTTTATCATTAAAATGTTTCCAAACAAAAAAGTATAGTCTTGAATAATTTTTACAACCATATAAAGGTTTCATATATTGATTCATCATTAGTTATTTAAATATATTTCAACATATCATAAAAACAATTTTTTCTTGTATTTTAAAAAAACTCACCTTCTAGAATACCATAGATTTTGTTCTATATATATTTATAATATTTTAAAAACATTTTATCCGTTATTTATGTCATGTAATTTGATTAAAATAATGTAAAGTGACCTCGATGAGATAATTGAAAGTACCCTTATGTTGTGAATTTTTAATGGGGGAGCTTTGTATTTATCTTAATTGAGATATGGTAAATATTTTGTATTTATTTACTTGTAAGAGAATACATAACTCTAAATAACAATTAATCGGTTTGTACGATGTATTTAATACCATCACATTGGATATATACAATAAAATATTTCCGATGAAAATTTGTTTATTTTCTTTGATGGGTTTTTATATTGAATTAATTGAGAATATGTTAATTGATTAGTTAAGATACATATGGACTAGAGATAAGTACACATTAATAATGATATACTATGTTATAGTGTATTAAGATATATAGGGTTAGGTTTTCCCTTGACGAGATAGACTTATAGTGTTTAATTACAAACACATTTAACAATCAAGATATACATATTGGTGTCACTTTGAAGATATTTATAATGAATTGTTGGGATGGAATTTTATTGATTTGTGGAACCTATAAAAAATTGGAGTTTCATAGTCAATGGAGTTGATTTATATTTTAAAATAATAAAAAAATTCACCCTATAAGATTAACATTCATATAATAGTGATCCTTCTATCATGAATATAATGAATTATTGAATTAGAATGGATCAGGTGGAAATACTAGGATTTGTCGATTCATGAGGAAAAGAGTTTATAGATTATTTAAACCCAATCATCAATTTTTAAATTGATATATTACTATCATATGGATATGAGAACAATGATAAATCTAGTGGGATCATGATATAATACATGAGTTTTTTTTAAATATAAAAACACTCAATTTTTCCAAGGTTGAATAAAAAAGTGATAAAACATAGTTATAATTTTCCACCCACCCTAGGGAGAATTTGAGGAGTATTTTGGGTAGGACCATAGAGAAAAATAATTTGCATATTATCAAAATTTTATATTATCATGTTTCTTGTAAGAGATTATTGATTGATATGTAAAATAAAGTTATTATATCATTCACTTTGAGTTCATGACCATCTATATTCTCTATTCCTTTTTCTTGTGATAATATGAAATGAATGTAAATAGTGGGATCTCAACAGTTGTTTTCCAAGGATTAACCCCTTGATATATAGTGTGAGTAAACCATATAATAAACCAATGCAATTTCTTTTACATCTTTATACATCTATCATAATCTTCTCATAAGGTATGAGATACACTAAGAAAAATTGAAAAAAGTGATTTTTAAAGACTGTGTTTTATTGGCCAATGTCTCACCCCGTTCCCTCCCAATTGTTATTTACTATCACCTCGGATTTACACAAGGTATAATATAATAAATTTAGTGGTTATGAGTATATATTTTTTGGAACTATGTTTTCGAATCATTGAAAATGTTTATTGATTAGTGAAATAGTTAAAGGTTATGCATCCCATTAATGAAAAAGATCATCCTATGTTTTGAAGTTCATATAAATATATAAAACACTAATATGTGACAACTAATTAAGTATTGTAATTTTATAATTACCATTGATTTGGAATGAAATACTTATTCATGTTATATTTTTAATAAATTCGACATTATAACTCACTCTTACCAATATTTAATAGTTATAAAATTATGATCGAGGCTCAATTGATTTTTACAATGATCATTCCAAGCATGGGTACCTAATGCTTACTGATTTTTGTTATTAAAAATAGAATCATATGTGAAAAATATAATTAAAATGAAAGTCAAAATATATATCTTGTAAATATATTTATATCACCAGATATGAAATTTCACTACTTCTGATCTGTTATAATATTTCATCAATGCAAAATTAAATATTGTTAATTATTTATTTCACTTTATTCATTATAAAACATTATCAACCTATGTTACGTCATAATTATAAATTCATATTGAACTAAAAATTTCACAAAACCCTCCCTATAAATATACCTCAATGAGGGGAGAGAGATACTGACCTCCAAGTCCCATATCTAATAGGCCTCGAGTTAGTGAATAGAATCGATGGTATAAAAATCTCATATATGGGAGGCATTTCCCTCCAAAATATAAATTGGATCAGGAGATAATGTGAATCAACAAAAATCAACTCCATAATATATATATATATATATGAAATCTAAAAGCAATTCAATAATTCTTGTGCACATAAAACTAATACATATAAAAAATATCCAAAATATACCTAAATAAAAACTAGATCAATGACAAATGAACTATCCAAAGGTCCAATCTAGTAAAGTCCATCACAGTCCGCAAAGTCATCATGGAATCCTGAAAATAGTTTTATATATGCAGGGTGAGCATATAAGTATACTAATTAGGAAACCCAAAGTCTCCCATGCACATGTGATAAGAGAAAACTAATGCACCTGTGTCAATGTAGTGGAACTAAACATATCCAAAAGAGATTTACTAACAAAAACCCCAAACTCACCAAGTCTTACTCACCAAATAACACAACCATGTATATTATATAATATGAAGTTAATCTATGATAGGGTACCCTACACCACTTTCTCACTAATTTTCCAATATCCTACCCCAATTTTGTACGTCTTATTGCTCCCACCTCTTCCTAAAAACATAAAAACATGCCACTTCACTCCCACACACACCTAGGTTATCACATCTCATCGAATATCAAAACTCAATTGTGGCACATTTGACTTAGGTCCATAAGAGCCCGTGCATATCCTTTATATCTCCTAGAAGAGGGAGTGGAGAAGAGCGGGTATCCAACCATCCACCCCCTGAGATGCTGGAAAAAACAACCCCACGTGACTATGTGGGTGTCAACACTTAGTTATAGATGAGGCTAGGGTGCACATAGAAATCAAATCAATGTACATTGTATATAAATATTGAGTTACATCAAACATTCCCCATCCTAATGGTTCACAATGGCACAAGAAAACTCACATGAACCACCAATTCCACTACTAAAACTAAAACCACAACCCCCCATAATCAAAACACAATCCACAATTCATATTTAAATTGTTAATTCTCATTAATCTACTTTCCATATTCCCTATTACCAACCCATTCCATTAAAAAATTAACATTTCTTAGTACACTTTAATAAGAATAAAACTATTTAGTTAAAAATTCCCAAAATTATTATTAATTTCACCTCCATTACTAAATGGTAAACTAACACTATATATAACACGTAAAACAACACAAAACAAAATCCCAATAGCCACATCTAGTTCCACCATCCATCACAGCCTTATTGCATTACCACATCACAACCCCCATCATAGCCTCACTACACAGCCTCACCGTAACAACCAATAAAGCCCCATTTCATAACCATATATCATACTCTTACCCCCCCACATCAAATCACAAACCACAACACAAAACATTTTCAGATTTATTAAAGGTTTCATTATTAAATTTCACTCCATTAATTAAGGGTGTTATCACACATCCATTAAATATTAGGTTATCCATTACATTAACGGAATATATATGGTTAGACGGTTATTTATCATGATATCCAACAATCAAAAAATAGAGGTTTAAAAATAAATTAGCTGAAGAATAGTCAATCCACCAATAGATATGATTTTCATTAATTCATTACCCTCATAATATTATAATATCAAATCATATCATATCAAATCAATAAAAATATATAAGATCATACTTCACATTCTTATGCCCCTTTAAATTCAATTTAAACTGATTCATTATCTTTATTAATTAGGATACAACCATGTTAACATGATGTGACCATAATAAATCCATCATGAATGATAAACATAAGGATAAATGATGGAAAACCCTACATGGAAGGAAGAAACATTTCCCAAAATTGATGCACCAAAATAGTTGGTGTGAATATTGGAGGGAACTTCTTCAGGGGGAACTCAAACCAACTACAAAAAATAGTTACATGACTCCGGGGGAATAATTATTTGGAACCTAACATCCCAAAATAAAGAATAATTATAGTAATAAATAAATTATCTTCTCTTTTGAATGATCATATATGAAACTAGAAGAAATCGAAACAGATTAGATTGGCCATTAAAAGTGGATATTATTAAATCCATGTGGATTATACATTAAAAACATCTCAGTACATTTTAGAAACTCAAGATATGAATCATCACCTTTGAAACAACAATAAAACCCCTTAATTAAGTCATTAAATCCATTTTAGTCAAAAAGACGTCAAAATGAAAAATCTACAAATTTCTGGAAAAATTAAAAACTGCCTTAATAACTTACCATTGTAAATTACCTACAACCAAAGTTACCTAACACTAAAAAATAACTACTTCTATAAATGTTTTACCATAATAATTAACTATTGATAGAATTAACTACCACTATGAATTACCTATCTCCAGAAATACATACTTCCTGAAATTACCTACCGCTACAATTTAACTACTACAAGAATCTACCTACCACCAGAATTACCTACAAATAGAAATTACATACCACTATAATTTTCTTACCAGAATAATTACCTACCATGATAAATTACATACGACCAAAATTTACCTACCAAAAAAATTTACCTACCTCCAGAATTACCTATCACCAGAATTTACCTACCAATATAATTACCTACCACCATAATTACCCACCACCAGAATTACCTACCGCCATAAATTCACGAAGTCTCAAAAAAAATATTAGACTTCCCCTAGACATCTCAATTATTAGATTTTTGTAAAATTATGTGGAGATAATATTCACGTCATTACATCAAATACCTCTAAACTATTCTAACAATAAATAATTCAAAACCAACACAAAATGAATGAGAGAAATAGTTTGAACAAACATCCCTTGAGATACCTAATAAGGATATCATTACACATGAAAACATTACATCAACCATACATGTTATTCCAAACGTCCACAACAATTAAACAAAACACACTTTTTGGAACATAAGAATTATGGAATTACATCCTCCAAGTGATGTTACTTTACGCTCTAGGAACCAATGAATCACCCACATGGTTTTATTTAAATCGTAGAAAAATGTGTTTTGATTAGGAATTGGGTCTTATCATTTTCTCATGTCGAAAAAAAATCACACAAAACACATAACATCAAGGGGAAGAAAATATATATCATAAAACAAGATGTTTCGAACAAAAAATCACAAAGAAAAAAGAGAAGGGAAAACTCAAAACAAAATCAGGTATTAGGATAGAATATGTGTCTCATAATCCCATGTACTCTCTTATAGGAAACTATGCATCCATAAAGCATGAACTAGTGGAATTCTCTATCCTCGTAACAACTTCTCTCAGCAGTTTTGTATCTCCACAAGATGCTTTAAAATTGTTGTGTCATACTTGATATCTATATCTCCCCAATTATTGACATGGGAGTCCTCATAAAGATACCATTAGAGTTGAGATATGTGGAAGACATCATGGATCATGTCCATTTGAGGCTGAAGTGAAAAATGGTAAGCCACCTCTGAAACACACCCTAACAACTCAAAGTTACCAACAAACTGGGGCAAGAGCATAGTTCCTTTGTCAAACCACTTCCATCATCTTATTTTATTGAAAACATGAGTGAGATAGTTAAGAAAAAAATAAGGAGACTAGGGTTTTAAGGGGGCCTAAAGAAATGTTGTCCAAGGGTATCCCTCCAAACAATATTTAATCCATTAGGGCTAATGAAATCCATGTTTTAGTAGCAGGAGACACCAGTACCATAGACCACTAATAACACATGATGATCAGTGACCATATTTCCCTCACACCATGTATGCTTCAAACAACTATTGGAAATCAGGCCTCATCTCTTTCCGATGATGTAGGAGATCAAACAAGGAGAAATATGGATTCCCTCGTAATGTTGAGGAGGATCATGGAGCATGTTTCAACTTCCGAGATATCAATACCCCTACCTCCGGATGGATAGACCATTGAGAAATGCTAGAGCTTCCACCCGAAGTGAAGAGTCGGTACCAATATGGGAAGTGAATGAGAAACAAACTGAACCCCTGGGAGAATGAACCACCCAACCACCTCTCATGAAACCAGAGATGAAGAATCCATCTATATTGAGTTTGAAGACCATCATTGGGGGTCACTAGAGAACCCATATACATCCTTGGATTCCCTTGGGATAGGATTCATTTGTGTTCAATTGTAGAATGTGAAGCGAGAGAGAATCATTCTAGTTGTTGATGAGCCTGACTAGATCAAAGAGGAGGCTTTTCATTCTGGAGATGATGGACCTCCAGAAAGAGATGATCCCATCATGTCTAGATTTATTCCTGTCCTACCAAAGACATTAAAAACCTGCACGAAGAATATGTTTCCATGTTATTTTCTCATAACCTTTTTCACCTCCTCCATGAAACCAACGGACTAGAAAAGGGGTTTTTAGGGGTTACAAAGAGGATAAATCCATGAAAACACCAAATAAGGTCTAGATTGCCCCTTTCTAATTCACTATCATAGAAAAGATGATCCATTCTCTCTTCCTTATGGGTAGTGCAACATGAGCATTGAGATACATACGACACATTTTCTAACCATATCATCTATTGTGACAGAATTGTGATGGAGCATCCAAGATAGGAAATTATACTTAGTTTGGATATTCATAACCCACATGGTTTCATTCCAACATTCCCTTTGGGTATGAGAATGAAAAATCCACCAAAACACCTTGGAGGAGAATGTTCTAGAGCTGGTTTAAGTGAACACACACTTGTACGAGTTAGTATTAATCTCAATAAGATGATATGAGACCTTTTGGTATTTCCCCAGCATAGACTTGAAGAAATCAGAGAAGCATGATGCCTCTTTAAAAGTGATTTTATAAGCTAGGAAGCTAAGGGAACCTAGGGAAGAACCCAAAGAGTTGTTATGTCAGAAGGACACCTTCCCCTCCCCGATAATCCTGCGGATGTATGACTTCATGGAAGAGAATATGGGGATGAGCACAGAATTAAAAGGGGAAATATGGTTAGCCTTCATTTTTGAGTTCCCATCAAAAGAGAACTACATGGTTTTTCCCCGTAATGTATGTTGATCATGAATGTCCCAGGCCAATTTATCATGCATCTTGTGAAAGGTGTCTGCCAAGCTGCGTACATTAATCCCGCCTTCCTAGATGGGCATCAAAATCTTCTTCCAAGACACCTAGTGTTGTTTTATTCTTTCCTAGAATCCCAAATAAACTGGACTAGGATCTTGTCAATGTTTATGAAGACACTCTTTGGGAATTTTATTTATGTTAGGCCATGGATAGGAGTAGCGAAAAGGACACTATTGACTAGTGAAATATAACCTGCAATGGAGAGGAATCTATTCTTCTAGTTAAGGACTCTATCCATGATCTTGGTAACAATGTAGTCAATGTCTTGGATTCAAATCCTGCTTGAGGAGATGTGGGTGCCTAGATAAATCATCGGCCAACTTCCACTTTTCATGTCTAGGGTATTACATATGGAAACAGCCCAGCGGGAAGCACACCTCTTATAAATAAATAAGCCGATTTTGGGCTTATTGATGACTTGAACACTCCAGTGGAAATTAAAATCCAACACCTTGATAAGGGATCAGATCAATATTGTGACCGAACTCAAAAAAAAAGGTATCATCTTCAATCATGATAGGTGATATGGGGGGCAGTTCCACTTCCTTCGGTACATAAGCATCTCCCCATTATTAATGCTTCTGTGGATAAGGTAGTTCAAAATGTCTTGGGTGATAATAAAGAGGCTTAGGGAGATGGGGTCACCCTGTCTTAACCCCTGAGTCTCTTTGAAAAAGCCATGAAACATACCCATGAAGTTAACCGCAAACTAAGAGGAACTAAAACATCTGAATATGAGGCCAGTTGAAATGGTGGAGAAGCCCATACCTACAAGCACCATGTGGACAAATCTCTATTCAACCCAGTCATAATCCTTCTTTATATCTAGTTTGATGGACAGATTGGATCCATAGGCCCTATTGTTGCTTTCCCACACTATCTCTTTCATGAGTGAAGTGGCTCCCTAGATAGAGTGACCCTTCAAAAACCCATGCAGTTTAGTGGAGACTCGTCACGACAGATGGCCTGATATCCTGAAATTCAAAATTCCTACAAGAATTTTATAAGGGAAGTTTCACATAATAACCAAGAGATATTGGTGAATATAGGAGGGGTTATTGATTATTGTTAAGAGTACTAGAGTAGTGGAAGAGGAAACTCTTGGTAAACTGCCTCCCCGGTATAAGTCTTGAATGGACTTATTTTGATCGAATTTAACCACATCCCAAGAATCTCTGTAGTAATAGCCAGGGAACCCATGTGATCTCGACACGCTATCAGATTTAAGATTCAATAAAACCATATGGATTTTCTCTTTTTATGGGATGGACACCAGTGATTCATTATCCTAAGGAGTGAATTGGTTTGCAATAACATCCATGAAATCTGTGGTGCCCCCAGGGCAGCCTAATCGCATACATAGATTCGGTCCAACAAGAAGATATTTGAAGTAGTTGTGGCAAGGTCCCCCACCACCTCCCATACATTTTTGTAAGACCCATCCTCCAACAGGATTTTGGGTTGGACTGAGCATTTCCTTTATTTGATACATGCATGAAAAAATTCAGTGTTTTTATCCCCTTCTTCGAGCCATATAATCCTTCAAGATTCCCTTTCCGTGCATTTTCAATGAAGGATCATATCTGAGAGAGTTCTTTTTCTAGATAGATCATCAAAAACCTGGTCATCCCACACCACCTCAAGGGAGGATTCAAGACTTTAAACCTCAAGCATGGAGTCTTCCACCTTCCTATAATTCAACGTGAATGTTTTTTTCTATGAATGATGTATAGTTTTAATCCTTCTATCTTTGTTATAAAAGAAAATCCAGAGTCTCCCCTGAGTAGGCTCGACCCACATCTTGGGGAAACTTTTAAGAACATGTGGTCCCCATCCTCAAACTCCATGGACCTCCTCCGATGAATAGAATAAGATTTTTTTTAGTCCTATGATACTTCCATACTATAATGAACCAAAATAACCTTCTCTTCATGTTTTTCACCACAACAGGTCCAAGAACTACTGCATCCACAACCTCCTTCAAGCACAATATGGAATGGAACAACCTATCATTCAAAGCCTAAAAAAGATCCATGCATTGAAGAGGGGTAAAATTCATTATAAGAAAACATGACTAAGGGATGCTTTCATGACCATGATCCTCCAATGTCCAAGACACATTCCATCAATATATCCTCCTTTGTCTGGATAGTCCTTTCGGTATGCCAATCTATCTGAGGATGGAAACTGGCACTAAGGAACAACTAATTTCCAAAATAATCCTATAATCCCCTATAGACTCATGAGGTAAAATGTGCATCTCGATCTAAGAAAATGGACCTTTAAACTTAATGTAGTCTTACCTCATCCTCCATATATATATTTTTTTAAAATCCACTGTCTCAGACTCTATGATTTCTAGGAAGTGAGTAAATTTCGTGAACCAATCCACAATCACCCAGATGGCATCACAACAAACCCATGATATGGGTAACCCTATGATAAAATCCATTGATATTTCATCCTATTTTAACTTTTAAAACATCAAATGGGTACAAAAAATATTCATGGACATGATTCTTAGCCTTTACCTATGGACAAACCATACACCAATCCACAAACTCTATTACTAACCTTTTCATTTTAGGACTCAAAAACTGTATCCTCAGTGGAAGAGGTGTTGTGTGATCGTGTTATCAAATGTGATGCTCCATATAACACGATCACACAACACCTCTTCCACTGAGTCTCCTCAATGAGGATCCTCCACCTATTGTATTATAGAATACTAATTTTCATTTAAAAAAATAGCCACTATCACCATCCTCTCTTGCATATAAGTGTATGTTTTATGTCTCCTCCACCACTCATGAAAAGAGTTACCCTTTATTGAGGTGTAGGATATCTAAAAATCATATTCCTAAAGAAACTTCATCCACGTTTACTACTGCATATTTATATCACATTTAGAGAAGACTTAACTGAAACTCATGTGATCTGTGAAGACCAAAAAGTTCTCTTCAATGAGGTAATGTCTCCATAACATCAGTGAGAACACAACTTCCGCTAGCTCTAGATCATTAGTGGAATAGTTTTGTTTATGAGGAAGTAACTTCCTAGAACCATAAGAGATAACTTCATTCTACTACATCAGGACACACCATAATTCTAGATGGGACGTGTCACAAAAAACCTCAATCGACACACCCTCTTCTAGAAACTGAAGCACTGGATTATTGACAAACTTCCCTTTCATCTAATCGAGTGGTGCATGTAACTGATCGATCCAAACAAAAGATTGTAACTTCTAAGTTAATGTTCTCAATGAGGATACAAATCAAGAGAAATCAGATGAAAACCTTTTATAATAGCATGTGATATCAAGAAATATACAAACCTCGGTCACATTCATAGGTTTTTCCCAAGAAACAACTTTCTCAAACTTCTATGAATCAACTTCCACACCCTACCAAGAAACTACATTCCCTATTAAATTAATCTCTAGTGTAAAAAAAATACACATGGGAAACTTTACATAGAACTTGTGAGATGAAGAAACTAAAATATAGCTCTTAGATGTTCAAGATTACTTTCCTATAAATTTGGTAAGATCAGTATTTAATCAATGAAGATAATGAAAAAATAGTCTAGGAACTCACATAACACGGAGTTCATAATTCCCATGAACATAGATGGTACATTTGTAAGACCAAAAGGCATGAACATGAACTCAAAGTGTCCATACCTACATTTTAAGGTTGATTTATGGATATATCCATCCATGAACCTTACCTACAGATATTCAGACCATAGATTGGTCTTGGAGGAACAAATATTTCCCCTCAATAGGTAAAAAAGATCATAGATCCTTTGCGTAGGATTATTATTCTTGATCTCCACTTAGTTTGACATCAGGTAGTCTATGAAAAACCTTAGACAACCATATGCCTTCATAGATAATAACATTGGGGCACCCCATGGGGAAACACTAGATTAGATTAAACCCCTCTACATTAGATCATCTATCTGAATCTTTAATGCTAGAAACACATAAGGAATCATCCTATAGGGATCCATCAAAATCTAAGAAACAACATGATGTTATTATATCCCAAACTCAACGTCGCATCAAGGGGGTAATGTCACAACTTACTTAGGGAAACATCTAGGAAGTTCCATGACAACCATGGTTTCCTCGACTATCCCCATTTCTATGGATTCCATAGAATAATCAACCACAAATGAGTAAAGGGGATCCAAACACAAATTCCCAATATAAAAAACCCATATTTCCAATAAAGACCACATTCCATCCATCTACATCTGTAAAAATTACTCTTCTACCAATGCATTCGATAAAAGTGTGCATAGAATACAACCAATCAATGTTGAGGACGACATTGTATGGCTAAATCTCATGTAAGATATAGTCCACGCATGAAAATGTCTCCCCATCATCAGTGCACATCTCTGAAATGCATCAAATAAGCTGGTATTTCCTTCAACTGGCATAGTAAACACTAGGGGATTGTAGATCCTCTCTATGTCTAGTCCTGGATAATGGACTAAAGAGGGAGAAACAAAGGAGTGTGAGGATCCTAAATTAAACAAGGCATGAATAAGGGTACATGATAAACTGAGAGTACCTTGAATGATCTATGACCCCTTTAATGGTATTTCCACCACTGCCTGCAACTATCGACACCAAAATCCTCTTCCCCTTTACTGAAGTCCACCTCTATGATCATGTTTGGGTAACAGTCCCTCAAGAAAAGGTACATCCTGAGGTTTGCATCTATCTTCAAACCTTCTATAGATGGAGAATAACAATACTTCTATTATAAGTGGAATGAACTCACTGGTAACTACTACTAAGGATGAAATAGAAAATGACCACCTCAACTAATCTAGTATCAAGAAGCCACTGGTAATTGATCATAATGATATCCAAGAACCCCATAGAAGAAAAACACTGGACTGATATCCCAAGGATGAGTATGGGCGCCATTGTCCCTAGGTGGATTGAAGGCATTTTAGTGAGGTCACCTTCCACATGGTCGAAACCTCGAAGGCCCTAGTTCCTAAGACCTACCACTAACAACTCTACCCCTCAAAGAAGCCTACTGGTTCTCGTCTCACAGTAAGGGTCCTCACGAGTGCATCTGGTTAATTATCTTTGTCTTATTTTAAACCAAAAAATACATTGGAAACGTAAAATTAGAAACTACATACTAGATGGAAAGATGAAGTGATTACCCAAGATGCCTCGCTCAAGACACCTCATCTAGGAAAGGAATTGGGGAAAAGTGTAGAAAGTCCTTGAAGTTGATCCCAAGATCTTGCACATACATGATTCCCTATTGAAGGGATAATGGCTCCTCTATCCGTCCCTATTTCACCACATCAGAAATGATTCCCTCATACATTCCTACATCCTACCGCTTAAAACCTCACAATATCCCCAACCACTGATCGTCTCCCTCAACCAGATCAACCCTCTAGTGATAAACTAGGTCAGACTATTGAACCTCCACTACCTAAGCCACACGCAGACAATGACTAAGACTCATTGATGAAATAGAAACCAGGATTTACTAATATCAATAGTATAGTTTTTTATTATGATATATTTTTATTAAATTTAATCCATTTTATTCATTTTATCCATTTTAACTTTCCCCAAACAACCCAATTCAAATAATAACATAAGTCATCATGATGCATGTACCTCACCTATAACTCTACCCTACAAGTTGTTCCATATCACATGGTTATTCAATAAGCTCATAGTCCTTGCACATGATCATGGAGGCCCTAAAATCCAATTTCCTAGCTAGTCTCACTGACCTATGTAACACACCAAGGTCAACCTGAACTATTTCCATACCAACCCATGAATTCATCTATGTGCCTGACTCCAAAATTTACCCGATCTCTCAACCATCATCCTATGATACCACTCTATCAAACCAAATCCCTCTAAAGAAACCAAAATTATGGGGGGAGAGATAATGGCTGCCAATTCTCACCTCCCATAGGCCCCCGGTTGGCAACTAGTGCCGATGGTATAAAAATATTATATATCGGTGACATTACCTTCTATAATACAAATAGGAACGGTAGATAAATCTAAACAACTAAAATCGTCTCCATGGAATATATATAAATAAGAATGTCAAAAAATATCATAATTCATCTATAAATAAAATTGATATAGATAATAATACTCCAATGTAAATACCCAAAATAAAAACTAGAGTAGCGATATAGGAAATATCCAAAGTTTCAGGCTAGTAATGTCCATCACAGTGCACTAAATCCTCATATAATCCTGGAAACCGTTATATATATATAGGGTTAGAATACAAGTATAATCTGTAGGAAAACAAAATTCTCCCATGAACATGTGAAAAGAGAAAATTAATGTACCATTGTGATAGAAGTAGAACCAAAAAGCACATAAACATGTATACTAACTAAAAACCCAACCTCACCAAGGATGCCCCACTAAATAACACAAATAAGTATATAATATAATATGAATCATGTTAATGATAGGGTACCCCACACCACTTTCTGACAGATTTCCAACTATCACACCCCAACGTTGTACGTCCTGGAACTCCCACATCTTCCAAATAACAACCCAACATGCCACATACTGCCATAACACACCTTGGACATCACATATCCTCACATATCATATTTAGACTATGGAACTTTTTTACTTCGGGTCATCATAGACCATGCATGTCCTTCTCATCTCCTAGAAGAGGGAGCATGCAAGAGTGGATAGCAAGCCATCCAACCTCCCACTAGGATGTTGGAAAAAACACCACCACATGAAAATGCGGGAATCATAACATAGTGCTCAACTAGGGTTAGGTTATTATATAAATCATAAGAATATATAGGGTATATACATATAGAGTTACAACCCACATGCCCCATTCAAAGGGATCACAAAGGAACAAGAAAAATCATAGGAAACCCCACTTCAATAGAAAAAAATAAAACTAAAACACCCAATAAATAAAACCCAATCCATAATTAATATTTTTATTTTCAATTATCCTTAAACCATTTCATAGATTCCCTATTAGTAACTTGTTCCCTTAAAGAATTCATTTTTCTTATCAAAAAACAAGCTATATAATATTAATTCATTAAAAATTTCCAAAAAATTAATTTATTTCCCCATTCATTACTAATAGGGACACTAATTAATTATCACACACAACAATAAAAACAAAATAAAATCCCAATAACCACATCCATTTCCACCTTTTATCACAACCCCACTATATAACGACATCATAACCTGGATTGTAGCATCACATCACCACTATACTATAACAACCATTGTATCCACACCGCACAAACATATCTCATCCACATAGCCCCCCAAATAAAATCACCCAACACAACAAAACACATTTTTAGATTTTTAAAAGGGTCTCTTTTTCAATTTCACTTCCTTAATTAAGGGTATTATCATAAAAACCATTAGATCAAGGGGCATCCATTCCATTAACTGAATATACAATGTTATCCAATTATTTATCATGATATAAAAAATCACAAAAACATAGTTTTCAAATTAAATTCCTAATTATATAATCAAAACACCAACATACATGATTTTCATAATGGAATTATGACCATACAATCATAATATCAAATAAAATGAAATCAAAACAATAAAAAGTTGTATGATTATAATTCAGATTACCCTACCCAATAATATTAAATTGAAAATGATTAATTATCTTTCTTAATCTAGAGGAAAACATTTTCATAAGAGGTGATAATAATAGATGCATCATGCATGATAAAAATAAGGAGAAATGAAGGAAAAATCTACATAGAAGAAAGAATATTTTCCCAAACTCACCACACCAAAATATAGGGCATGAATACAAGAGAAAACTTCTTCATGGGGATGCAATAAAAATATAGAAACCAGCTCTATGAATCCCAAGGAATAAGGATTTGGAATCTCCCATACCAAAAGAATAAAGAATGACAAGAATGAAGGAGGGATATTTTCTTTAGAAATATTATATATGAAACTAGAATAATTTTAAACGGTTCAAATTGGACATTAAAGGTAGATATTATTAAATAAATATGGTTTATAAAATTGAAATGTCTATAGACATTTTTTAAATTAAATATATTCATTATGACCTTTAAAACTAATTTAAAATCCCTTAATTAAGGAATTTAAAAAAATTTCTTTAAAAATGATGTTAAAGGGAAAATCTATAAATTTTTGGAAAAATGGAAAACTATCAGAATGGACTACCATTGGAAATTATCTACCACCTAAAATTAACAACCAAAAGAAGTTACCTACCTCTAGAATTACCTACCCCCCCCGAATTACCAACCCCAATAATTACCGACCCCCAGAAATTACCTACCATAAAAAATTACATACTGTAATAATTACCTACTTCTATATATTAACTACCACTAGAAATTATATAACATATGAATTACCTACTGCAAGAAATTACCTACTTCTATAATTTACCTAGCACCAAAATTAGTTACCGCAAGAATTACCTACCGTTGGAATTTTCCTATCCCCAGAATTACCTACCACTAGGATTACCTACCTAAAAAATGACCCATCAAAAAAATATTGAATGTCTCAAAATCCACAACAAAAATTGCCCTATTACCTCAATTATCAGATTTTTTTAAAAAAATTACAAGGCAAAAGGTTCAAGCCATTACATAAAGAAATACTTTTTATAGAATACACAATTATAACCTAGAACTGTTGAAATATCAATATCTACCCCTCATTATAAAAATATAGTAATTAGGATCTATCTTTTACAATATAACATTGATCTAAGACATAGATCTATTTTATAGACATCATGTATTTTTCAAATTAAGTGATTTAGTTTCCATTTTTATTTTCACTCTCTAATTCCCAATAACATGATTAGAATGAACTCCACCTTATTATATCCAACCACTCACCAATATCATCAGCCATAAATATATGTATCCTTCTCCATCTTATAATCATAGTCAAATTCCATTATTATTAATGAATATATCATACAATGACTTTGTCATACCATCATAAGAAAATTACATGAAGGATCATCATGATACCGAAAATCATCAACTACGATTAGGAATTAAAGATCATCAAAAGTTTATCATCACTACCTAACTAAAAATCATCAAATTGATATTAAATTGATTTAAATGACTGTATAATACTTCAAAATATTTTAGATGTATTTTAGCAACTCAACCCCATATATCCCAGAGATGGTGTCTTTTATCAATTATATTGGCATGATTACAAGGAATCAAGCCCTGAAGAACCGATCAGTTTAGTCGTCTTGGTGAACCAGATATATAAATGAGTAATTTATTACAAATTAATACACTAATTGAACCACAATGTTTTTCTTCTTTTAAATAAATAACTTTTGTAAAAACTTTATTCCATCTAATATATCCCTGCATGTCTTTCGTAGTACACTTCATAGATTCCTAGGGAAAGGAAACAAAATAAGGGTGAGCTCAAATGCTTTGTGAGGGTAATGTATAGTAGAATCAATAATGAATCAATAAGATAATAATTATGGAATGGTAAATAATAGAACATGAATACCATATAATAAAAAAGATGGGAAGGAAGTGCCTAATAAATATAGAAAGGTAATAAATAGAAACACATGTCATTCAATTAACTAAATAAGGAAAAATAAATATATAAAGGTAAGAAAATTGAATCACATTCCATTCGATCAATGAATTTAAAATGAAACGTATCTAGAGATATATCGACACAAAATATCATAGATGAATAATAACTATAACTAGATTAGGGCAATGATTTTTTAATTAATGTCATGTTTGAGGAACATAAAAACATATATCGGTAAGAACTTTCATATGATAGTTTAATAAATTCTGATTTTTGTAACTAATTTGTCTTATGAGAACATTTCAATGAATCAAGGATCTATATAAATACTTTGATCCTCCAATAATTGCATGTCCAAAGCATTCCTCATATAATATAACAGAAATAAATATTATTCCTTATTAAATATCCATATTGAATAAAGAATACAGAATTATCAATATTTCCCCAAATAATCAAATTAATGTTAAAGTATACACTACATGTAAAATGGTATAAAATTTTAGAAATATTAATATGCATGATAAATGAAATAGATAATTTAGGGAAATTAAATGTTTAATGATCATAGGAAATTGAATATTTCAAGGGGCTAAAAATAAATCATGGTAGTTAACTTGAATACTATCCTTGTCTAAATAAATCTTAAACCATATAGAGAAATAATAAATATGGTACTAATACAACATATCCCAAGTGGAGTAAAATAAATGGTTTTTTGTTTATTAAAGGAAATATTATTTTTGGGACCAAGTTGGATGGATAAGGAAGTAAGAAGATTCTTCTATTACAGAGTATTTTATTTTTGTTATCAAAGAATATAAATATATTCACTTTATAAAGGAATTGTAAACCAAACAATGCTTTGCTGATATGCATTTCAAAAATATCATAATTTAGGAGAACTTATGATGTTATAATTATGAAGTAAAGGGGGATAAATGATGATTCCAGTCATATATAGTTTTTATTGGAAGGAATGATGCTGCTAGAAGATAGGGAAGTTTCAGTAGCTTCCATTGTAATACTGATGATGCTAAATCAGGTCTTTAAAAGGATATATATCATGATAGTGGAGTTCGTGATGAAAGCTGAAGAATAGATCTAGGAAGCAGTGGGTAGAGAAATGAAAAAGTAATGGACAATCTGGATGCAACATGAAAGAAATGTGTTTCTGGAAATAGATGTTGCGTGCAAGATTGATAATGGGTTAGTTTTTTTTGCGCAAGGAAAGATTCATGGGAAGAACAACGAAAAATGGAAATTGCATGAAGTGTGAGAAAAATTGGGCAGAGTGCGCAAAAAAAGAAATGTTGTGTGTAATATAGTTTTTACTGGCTTCTGGGTAAGAAAGTGACGATTTTTACTTCCGAGAATACATCTGTTCAATTTTAAAGAAGCACTGAAATATTTTTATTCTTTATTTGTGATAAGAGGGTACACACACACTTACGGATTATTTTCCATGTGCTACATGAGTGTAAGGGTATATCATACTCGTTTTATTCCACATCAAAGGATTGTTTTATAGTGGATTGTGTGGTACTGTATAATTTTTGTACCATACCAAGGACGTAGCTACTCTTGTTGAGTAGTGAACCTTGTAAATCTTGTGTTCATGTGGTTTTGTGTGTTAAGTGGAGAAGAAACTCTTTAATAGTAGGTGAAGGTTATTTTAAATAGAAGGAAACCTAAAAATAAAAAGACATCATTGATTCACCCCCTCCCCCACTCAGTGATACTTAGATCCTAATTGGGAACTTCAGTTAAAAAAATATATTTCAGAAACATTGTGGAGGAAAATATCCTTCTGTTTTGAAAAAAAATTTCTCTTAAAATCACATTGAAAATATTTTATTTTAAACATGGAAGGTAAGATTCAAATAAATGATAGAGTTTAAATTTTTACTTTCTATACGAGGTAAAAAGATATTCCTTTTTCATGGAAAAAAGGTTTGAAAAATGCATTAATCATAAAGTAACAAGAATATTTCATTGAAAACATTTGTAAAACACAAAAATGGTAAAAACAATTTACCAAATCATTTTAAAAACATTCTTGAAAACATTTTAATAAAACATAGTTTTTATAAGAAAACGTTATCTTCCACTAAAGAGAGAAATAATGTTGGGTTTTCTAAAAAGAATTTTATAAAACACCTTGAATTACAAAGAGTGGAAAATGGTACTGATACTTGAAAATAGTCTTCAATAACTAGATAATATTGAAATAATTTATTCAAAAATGGTCATATAATTTCCTCAAATATAAATTCTATTTAAATATCATTATTAGTAGTCTTGAGGAAAATAATATTTAAACATCCAAAAGTTTCCCATACCACTTTGAAACATTTAAAATCATAATCCTCATGGACGACTAATATTAAAAAAACCTATAATTTCAAAAGAAAAAATAGTTTCGTTATATAATATTTCAAAGTTTGTTTATACAACTTATAGAATAAACTAGGTTTATAACAATAATTAAGTCTCAATAGAATGCAAATTGAGACGGAAATCCCTTACCTTGTTTTTCCTTTATGGTGAATGTACTTTAAATTCCTATATAATAAACTTATGATAATTTTATACTTTCTTAAAAACTATTTTAATTTTTATCATTACTTTTATTTCACTTATTACTATATTGTATACAGCTACCTAAAAAATTAATCTACCATCAGGTGTTTAGAACAAATTCGGTTTATGAGTCAAAATAAACATTGGAAGGTCAACTATGGTCAAAGGGGTCATTATAAAACATATCTAGAATAAACATTAAGACATAATTATCATAGTTTTACATCAATTATACCTTTAAAACCAATAATTAAATATGGTTAGAAAAAATTAATCAATACTACACTCATAGAGACGGTAGGACGTACGTATAAATGAGTAATGTTCTCATTTTTCAATAATCGTTATGAAAAGAAGTTAAGTAGAATTATATCCTTAAAAATGATAATTATATCATTAATACCATATTATTTTACCATACATACTTATATATATATATATATATATATATATTTATGCAAAAATAATCCCATCATGTCGAGGAGGCGGTAGTCCACATCCCCACGAATAACATTATCACTTTTTTAAGTTTGTGAATGGGTAATAAAAAAATGATATATATATATAAAGGAAATTGTGTAATAAATATCATACATATGTTTTTTATATCTCATATTTTTAATTATAATCATCTTTTATACATTCCATGTATCGTGTGAACAAATCACATTTCATTGTGGAGGTGGTAGTCCAAACTTCCTCAAACAATGTTATTGTATTAACAAAAAATGGAAATTATTAAAGTTATATGTTATGAAAGGATTGAATAAGTAAAAATACATAATAAATATCTTATATTTCATATATAAACATATTTTACATCATAATGGACAAACATTAATGTTGTAAAATGAAACATGAACAATCATCATTTCGTGAGGAAGTAGTTCTTCGTACACAAAAACAATATGTTCGTTTCCCATTAGATGGAATTTTGTGTAATTTTAGGTATAACGAATAGAATAAAAACATTATAGTATAATTATGACACTTTTTATACAATAATATAATAATAATAGATAAGGGGTTGGACAATTGAAATAAAATTAAAAATCCTGACAGAAAACATTACTTCTTAATCGAGTAACTACTTTTGGTTTGTACCAAAAGGATTCCATGGAAGTATTTGTGCAAACATTTAGGCCTAAAGGTATAGTATATTTATTTTGGGAAGCTATATGGGTATATATGGTCTGATCCTATGTGGTTTGAGATGTGTGAACATGGGGAAGAGGTGGTGGCCTTTTATAAGGGAGGAAAAATGATCACTTGGTATTTTTGAAAACAAGTTAAGTGTACAAAGGGTTTTACCTAAAAAACCAACCAAAATTAATAATTTATGTTTAATTTTCTATTTATTTCCATCCAATTAGTTCTGAAAAAGTTTCTAAGTCATTTGGTTTCTTAAGTTAACGGTTTTGTCCATTATTAAGCTTAATATTTCCTTAATAATTGTAATTAATTTTAATTACGTTCACTAATAATTTTGGTAAAAACAAATTTGTTCCTATTATTAATTATATATTATTCTGATTCCAAATTTTTAATCCATTTTTCCAAATTTCAATCACATAATTGATATGAATTTATTTAAATTCATCCTGCAGGCGGGATGACAATTTAAGTTTTTAAGTAAAAACATCTGAAATATTGATATGTTTTTATAATCTATTTCAAAGTGAAATTGATTAAAATTAAATAAATTATATTAATTGATAAAAATATTATCAAATTTAAATTTAAAACAAATAAAAAATGTAATTTAATCTTATAAATAAATTAGATGAAAATGCAGTTTTGAACTAAAATTCAGTATTTATATCTATCATTAAAAATGATATGTTTCAAAAAAAATAAAAAATTAAACCTAAATTAATTCATAGGTTTGAATTTCAAATATGATGTTTAATTTGACCTATTAAATCAATTAAATTGTTAAAATTAAGATTTAAAATGGGTTCCCCAATAAAAGGCAATAAAATTGCATTTATAAAAATATTGGGTATTAAGTGGGAAATTGGGTTTGTTCTTATCTTATTCATATAAAACCTAATAGATGAATATGAAAAATACTTTATTGAATATATAAAATATATATTTCATTGAAATATTTAACAAATTGTAATTAATTATTTTTATTATGTAAAAACTCTTTTGGAAGTATAAAAATAATAACATTTCTTTTTATATCCAATTGGTTATTATTTTCATTTCTAATTAATTTTTAACCAATAAATTCATTTTATATTTATATAAACAATATATTTTCTTAAGTTAGTTAATATTATTCATAACCTCTAAAATAATGGCTAGGTAATATTATATTCCACTAAATATTAATATTTTAATAATATATCATTGTTTGATGAAACTAGATCTTACATATAACACAAGATATTGAGGAAGGTGGATCTCGTGTGTAACGCAAGCTATCAAGGAATTTCAATCATACATATAATGAAATATAACTTTGTGTTTTTTTCATTATAAGTTATATCATGTATTGAATTTATTTAAAAAAGTAAATATATAATAGAGTCTCGGGATATTATATTCTCTTATCTTCTTAGTGATGCGTGTCATACATGCTATCAATTATGAAGTTGTACATTAGAATTTATGGTTGTTAAATTCTATCAACCTTAATTAAATTTCATCCCCACAATTTAAACTCGACCATAGGGATATATTGTTTCATGTTTCATATGTTGAACTCCTACATCGTGAGAATAGTCCGTAAAACATCTTATAGAAAATAGAGAATTAAGGTCATATGGACTACCATGCAACTAGGTCTCTAAGCAGGGTAAAAATAGTGGAAAATGAAAATAAGTACTCATATGAAAAACATAAATATTTATAGGGAGTGAATGAGGTCAAAAATCCAAAACCAATGAACGATCAATAGAAAGTTGAGGGCTTCAAAGCCATTAATATTTTATGATTTAGAACACCATAAATTCAATAGAAATTAAGGTATTTGAATAAAATATTATTTCGAAGTCATTTTCCTAATGTTGGGTAAGTATTTTACTAACCATGAATAGAAGTAAATTTTCTTACTTGATAGATTTCAATTTTATATGAGCAATCCTAACTCTTGGTTGTGCATCGATAAAATTCCAATTCATCCCTTTAATCTACGAAACTAATTACCAATAATGATTTTATTATGCCTAAATTACAAAAAGAAACTATTAAAGGATCATAAGTCATATAAATGAGTGAAAATTCTAACAATTTGTGTTTAAATATCTTCAACAACCAATAGAGTTAATAGATCAATCTCTAATCCTCAAAAATGATACTACTGGTTCATCAATAACATTTTTTCATCAAATTGTTTAACTAAAAAAATTAAAACTTTACAAGGACATTATGTAGGTTAGTGGTTGGAATGAAACCCTTATCATCCTTTGGTTATGCATTCAAGACTTTCTACCTTTATCGATTTGTTTGGTTGTCACCTAGCTTATAGGTTGTTACTTTCTAAAACAAAAATAATATTATTTCAAAAATAAATATGAAGGAAATCCTTGAAATTTGGGTAATAACTATATATCATTTTTACTATCGTTTTCAATTCAACCTCAATACAAAAATACTTCAACTATTTATTTCCACATATGTTTTTATTGGTCTAGGGTTTATCCATAATATCATTTATAGGATTTCTAAATCATTACACCTTATTTTGAATCTAAAACACCTTAGGTTTAACCTTGATCATTCGTTTTCATTATCCTTTCAAATTATTTGTATTGGATTATAATGAAAATATGGATTATCCTAAGAAACTCCCTTTGGAGTGTTAAACTAGGTGCATATTAAGGTCCATGGTAATGTACCATGTTACCCTGAGTTAGGCTTAGAACACCTTTTTTGGAGTTATTACTACTCGGTAATTCTTTTCTAGAACTATGTCCACTTGTATTATCTAAACAAGGATGTATTACAAGGAATACCTAAATAACCTCTACCTTACCAAAATTATAGTATATCCTTACATATCTTTCATAGTACACTTCATAGATTCCTATAGAAACGAAAAATAATAAGTTTGACCTCAAATGCTCAGTAATGTTAAAGTATAGTCAAAGAAATAATGAATAAATGAGATAATAATTATGGAATGGTAAATAATAAAACACGCATATCATATAATAAACAAAACTAAAAGGAAGTTCATACAAAATATAGCAAGGTAATAAATGGAAACACATGCGATTAAATTAATTATATAATGAAAAATAAACATGGCAATGTAAAAAAAAGAATCACATTCCTTTTACTCAATTAACAATGAATTAAATATATCCATAGATATGTTGAATCAAAATCTCATGGATGAATAATAACTAAAACTTAATGAGGGTCATACGTTCTTAATCGAAGTCATGTCTAAGGCACATAAAAACCTATACTATCCGGGCCTTTCACAAGATGGTTTAAATTATTCTACTTTTTATAATTAATTTGTCTCGTGATAACCTTTCGGTGCATCGAGGAGCTATATATATCTACACTCCTCCTATCATTTCCTGTATAAAGCATTCCTCTTATTGTACAATAAAAATGAATAATATTCCTTATCAAATATTTTTATTGAATAAATAATAAAAAATTATCAATATTTTCCCAAATAATAAAATTACTATCAAAGTAGACACCAAATGTAAAATGATATATGCATTAGGATATATTAATATCCATGATAAATGAAATGGATAATTTTGGAAAATTCAATGTTTACTGATCATAAAAGATTGAATATTTCAAGGGGACTAACAAATAGTGCATGTATGTTAGTGTGGATACTATAATTGGATAAATAAATAATAAACCATTAATAGTAATAATAATTATGGATTCAATAAAACATATCCCAAGTGGTTTAAAATAAAGGCTTATTTTTTTGATGAATAAAAATATTGTAAAAAGGTATTTTAAAAACATTATTGAGGAAACTATCTATTTTTTAAAACATTTTCTTTTAAAATTACTTTGAATATTTTTTCTTTAAAATTAAACTTCTAAATTTTGAAAGGAAAATTCAAAGAAATTACAGTGAGTAAATTCATACTAATCATTCAAGGAAAAAATATTCATTTTTCATGATTAAAAGTTTTGAAAAATTCCTTATTCAGAAATCAAAATAGAAATTACATTGAAACATCGATAAAAGAAAAAAATTATAAAAATGAAATTACCAAATCATTTTAAAAACATAATTTATTCTTTTTTAATAAAATATGGTTTTTACAAGAAAAAAGGTTCTCCGACTAAAGAGAGAAATAAAGTTGAGTTTTGAGTTAAAGATTTTTTAACACACCTTGAGTTCCAAAGAGTGGGAAATGGTACTAATACTTGATAATGTTTATGAATAAACAGATAATAATTAATTTTATAATAAAAAATCATTATATAATTTCCTCAAATGGAAATTCCACTGAGATATAATTAATGTTATTCTTGAAGAAAATAATCTTGAAACATCCCAATGTGTCTCATACCACATTAAAATAATTTAAATAACAAGACTCATGATGGAAAAATATTAAATAAATATTATAATATCATGAGAATAAAAGGATTAATGATTTAACATGTTAAAGGAGTATATACATCATAAAAAATAAACTAATTGCATAAAAACAATTAAGTCTCAAAGGAATGTTAATTGAGAAACAAATCCCTTACCGTGTGTTTCAATTCGGGTAAACATTATTTAACTTCATATATAGTAAACTTATGTTAATTTTATACATGATATAGAAACTTTTTAATGTTTATCATTACTTTCATTTCACTTACTAATATGTTTTATAACACTTCTTAAACAATTAAGTATACATTGGGTGTTTAGACCAAATTCAGTTTATGTGTCAAAATCAACTTTGGTAGGTCAACTATGGTAAATAGAGTAGTTATATAACATCTATAGAATAATAATAATGAAATAATTATAATATTTATAAATTAGTTAATATTTTAAAAATAATCAATAAATATGGTTATGAAAAATGAATTAACATTCAAATCAGGGAGATGGTAGATCGTATATACAAATGAGTAACATTCTGATTTTTCAATGGTCATTATGGGAAGAAGGTAAGTATCATTTTATAGTTCCAAAAAAATAATTATATTATAAATACCATATTATTTAATCACACACATATATATATATATAATTCTTATTATATAAAAGGAATCAAATAATGTCGAGGAGTTGTTAGTCCACACATCCACGAATAACGTTAACAATTTCAAAGTTTGTGAAAGGGTAAGAAAGAAAATGATATATATGTATATATATATTTACATAAAGTTTAATATTTCATGAATATCATATATATGTTTTTTATATATAATTTGTTTAATTATAATAATCATTTACACATTCCATGTATCATGTGAACGAATCGCATCGCTTTGAGGAGGTGGTAGTCCACACTCCCTCAAACGATACTATCGTATTAAAGAAAAATGGAAAATATTTAAGTTATATGTTATAAAAGGATTAAAGATATATAAAGACATAATAAATATAATATATAAATGTATTTTACATCATAATGTCCAACCATGAAAGTTATTAAAGGAAAAATGAACAATTATCCATTAGTGAGGATATAGTTCACCGTACATAGAAACAATGTGTTTGTTACCCAATAGATAGAATTGTGTATAAATATGGGTATAAAACTTCATATAAAAACATTATATTATAATGAGTATAATGATTTTTATACAATAATATAATAATAATAGATTATTGGTTGGATAATGGAAATAAAATTAAAAAGCCTGAGAAAAGACGATTCCTCTTAATCAGGTAACTACTTTCTTTTGTATCAAAAGGCTTCCATGGAAGGATTTCGGTCCAAAAATAGGATTAAATGTCAAGGTTAGGGATATTTGGAACTTATATAGGTGGATATTGGTAGAACCTATCTGGTTTTTTTGTGTGAATAAGGGGGGAGTTGGTGGCCTTTTATAAGGGAGGAAAATGACTCACTTGGTATTTTTGAAAAGATGTTTGGGGTACCCATGTTTTTACCTAAGAATAGTCTTAAAAAACCAAAAAAAATAAATAATTTAAGTTTCATGGACACGTAATGTCCATCCTATGGGTTTTTTTAATTTTTTTAGTTCATTTGGGCCCTTAAGATGAAGGTTTATTCCTTTATTAATCTTCATTTTACCTTAATAATTGTAATTAATTTTAATTACTTTTCATAATAATTTTGATCAAAAAAAGTTTATATTATTATACATAACACATTATTATGATTCCAAATATGGAATACATTTTTTTTAAATTTCAATCACCTAAATGGAAGGAATTAATTTAAAATTCATCCCGCATGCGGGACGACAATGCAGGTTTATTTGATGTAAAAAAATATGAAAGTTTGTTATGTTTTTATAAACAATTTCAAAGTGAAATTGATTAAAATTAAATAAATTGTATTAATTAATAAAACTTTTATATAAAAAAACTTTAGAACTAATTGAGACTATAATTTATCCTTATAAATAAATTATATCAAAAAAATTGAATAAAAATTCAGGAAATTATGGACGATAATGTTCAATGGGTGGTGAGGCGTGGTGATATTAGCTACTGGAGGGAGAAATTAAGTGGAAAACCTCTATTCTTCCCAATATTTCCCACTCTATATATAATGTTCAATGAATACTCAATCTATCTTGCGTTTATCCAAATGACTCTCAATGTGTAGCAATAAGAGATGTTTGATAGTATTATGATGTCTGAAGATCCTGATAGATGCGTCCTGTACTTTTCGAAATTAGGGAGCTTCATTGGAAAGCTTATTTCTGAAAATTTTAATATCTTATTTAGAAAATATATATTGGATTAAATCTTATGATGTATATGGATTCCTGAGAAGTTAAATGTTCTTATATGGACTTTACGAAACAAATCACTACTGATAGAGGAGAATATTGAAAATAAGGGGATTGTGATGGCATCCTGATGCTAGTGTTTTTCTAGGAAAAGACAATAACCATGTTGGCACAACTTCATCAAGAGTGAAATTGAGATCAATAAATGTACCAATATGAAGAATTGTATAGGAGGTGTTGGAGTTGGGGAATCTATTGTGGATTTTCTATCCATCTGGTTCCAGGGAAGGGAATCATGTGGTGAGGAGTCAAAGGCTTGAAGCATGTTGTTCTATGTAGTTTTTGGGTCATTTGGGATGTTCTTAATAAATCAAGGGAGGAAAATGAATATTAATGTTACTTTATTCATTTGTAGGTAAGATAACCTGGGCTGAGCTAGGGGGTCTCTACTCTTAAGGGTATGCTTCCCCTACCCTCAGAAATATTTTTCTAAGCGTGGTTTCATTAGAATAATTCACTATAAGAAATAGTAGGTGGTCTTGGATTTGTTGGAGACCACATGAAATTGGGTTGAAGATTAATGTGTATGGGTCCTATGTAGCAGTATCCATGAGATCAGGTGGGTTAGTTTGGGATGGATGAAGTTAAATTATCTTGGGTTTCAACACATTCTATGGACAAGGTAATTCTCTTGGAGAAGAGGTTAGGGTGATTCTCAGTTTTCTCTAATTGTGTAAGTCATATAACATTGGTCTTTAGTTAGTGGAAAATAACCCTAAAGTTCTCATTGGGATGATACATGAAAATAAGAAGACCCCATGGTGGTTGGATTATCTGATTAGGAAGGGGAGGAGCCTTTTGAATCATGGAACAAGGTCGCGACACACATGGAGAGAAGGCAACTTTGTGTCAAATAATATTTCCACCAAAGATGGTCCCAATGATGCTTTCCGATTATTATTTAGTATATTATCACATAAAAATCAGTTTAACCTCATTTTTAGGGGTGATTCCCATGGACTCCATCATTTTCATTCTCCTATAATTATAACCCCCTTCTTTTTTATAATAGAAATTTTAACTTTCAGTCAGCTGGTATTTTTAACTACTCATTAAAAAAATAAATGTTTTATAAAAAAAATAAAGAATTAAACCTAACAAAATTATTATGTTTCTCTATCAAATATTAATTTTATTTTGAACAATTAATCAATTAATATTTTAAAATTAAAATTTAAAATGGGTTCACCAATAAAAGAAGGTAAAAATTCCGTTATAAAAATATAGGTCTTTATGTGTAAAATTGTGTTTTTTCATATCTTATGCCTATCAAACCAAATGGATGAATATCAAAAATATTTTATTTAATATATAAAATATTTTTTTCATTAAAATCATTAAATAATTATAATTAATTATGTTTCTTATGTCAAAAATCATTTGGAAGCACGAAAAAATTCTTTTTATATCTTATTGGTTCTTATTTTCATTTCTAATTGATTGGTAACCAATGAATTCATTTAATATTGATGTGAACCACAAATTTTAAAATTTTAGTTAATAATATTCATAATTTTTAACATAACATCTAGGTTAAATCATATTATATAAAATTATAATATTTTAATAACATGTCATTATTTAGTGAAACTTGGTCTTGTGTATAACATATGCCATCGATGATGGTGGCTCTTGCGTGTAACAAAAGATATCATGAAAGGTTGATCTTGATGTAATTAATGTTAACTTGGTGTTGTGTTCATTATAATATATATCGTGTATTTAATTTTCTTAAAATAATAAATATATAGTTGAGTCTCGAGATATTATATACCCTTACTCACTTAGTGATGCATGTCATACGCACTATCGAATACAATGTTATACATTATAATTTCAGGGTGTTACATTCTTGGAAAATTAGTTTATTTTTATCCTCAAAATTTAAACTTGATATTACTGATATATTTTTTGATGTTTCCTATGTTTAAGTCCCACATATTGGGAAGGGTTCTTAAAACATCCTTTAAAAAAGAGAGAATGGTATGTACAATGGTCGCATGGACTACCATGTAACTAGGTATCTAAGCAAGAGAAAAATAGTGGAATGTAAAAAAACATGGTAACACACCAGGTAAATAAAGAATATGTCATTTTTATATTTATCCATATTTGTGAATAAAATGTTAATATTAATTTAAAGGAAATAGTATGCTCGATGGCGTACCCAATACGCAACAACGTGTTTCTTGGGAATCTTACGTTGCACTCTAATAATAAAATAATATTATTTTAAATGGTAGTTAATGCCTAGCCGTTCCAATGGTGGGAATTAAAAGAACTAACTAAAAAATTATTATATATGTTTGTCAAATATTTTTACTTTTTTTCCAATAAATGTTAGAGGGTTAAAATGCGAATGAATCCAATTTTAAGCGTAAATATTCTAATATTTTTTAAAAGGTCGATTAACAACCTTTTGATGGAGAACCCTTTTTAAATCCACTTTTTACAATTTCATATGTTATATTGGACCAAATAAAATCCTTCTTTAGAATTGGGACATCAAAATTTACTTTTTGTATGTTTTCATTATTTTTTCAATAAAGTTCATTTTTAATGAATAAGTGAAAAATGTTGTATTTTAATTCAAAACCTCTTTTTAATATAATTTCTTTATATGATTATATCATCATTTTAATTGGTTTTAAAGTGAAATTAGAATATATTTTTACCATTTAATCCAATGGTGGTCACTGTAATTAATTTCATTTTGAAATTAGACTTAAACTAGTGTCAATCTTTTAATAGATATTGTTTCTTAAAAACACGCTATTTGTTTTGACAGTGGGAATTAATTATTAAATTAATTAATGCAACTTATATGTTTTGAATTTTGTAAAATAGACATAATTTTTGAATTCGGAATATCAATTATAGTTTAGGGTGAATTTTTGGTATTTTTCTGAAAAACATTAATTTTTGATGAATAGTGAAACCACTAAGTGGTAGTTAATAAACTGATTTTTCGTTTAAATGAAATTTTACCACTTTTGTGATTTGATTTTCAAAAATTAGACATACATGGTTTTCATTAGGATGTAAAATGTGGTTCAATTGGATTAAAATAATTTTTTGGTGAATAGTAAATTTTAAGTTTTATTAATCGTGATTAAAGGTAATTAGTGTAATTTAAGGTAAAAATAATGTTATAATAATATGAAATTACCTTAACACATTTCCTACCCTTATTGGATGTGTCATTTCAGACCAAAACAATCCATGGGTCAACTTGGGGACCCCATGGAGCCACTTCGGTAAGAAAATGACATTAATAACTTCTTATTTAAAGTAAAAATAAAAATTTCACAAACATGTATTTTTTTACTAAATATTTTTTTACAGGGGGTTATAAAAGTCATATTTTTTACTATAAATATTCATTATAAATCTAAAAATATTTCCTAAATTATTTTTTTTATAATTTTTAGACATTAAATAAAGTAAATTATTTATGACACCATGATGATGTAGTGATTACCTCATTATTTAACAATTTAAATAAAATGAAACGATAATGTAAAATATAAGACCTAAACTTGTCAAAAACCTATTGTATGGGTGGATTTAGAACTCTTATCACCTTATCCTCGAAATGTATAATTTTGGGACCTTTAAAATCCGAAAACAATTTTATAACTTTCCAATAGTGCCCCTCCTCTCCTCTTATAAAAGGCCCCCACCTCTACCACCTTACCCACACATCTCAAGACATTGACTCAGCCAAGATCTGATTTTTTTACCTCTCCAAATCCCTATCCTCATCTTAGAATACTTACCTTAGGTATAAATCTCTTCAAGAAACCCTTTTGGTTCAAACCAAAGGGAGTTACCCGATTTAAAGGTAATGTCTTCTCTTATATTCATTTGTTTTATTTTGCTAATCAAACCACCTAAATTATTTTTATTCCTTTATTTTGTAACGAAATCAGTATCTTAAATATACTAGTATGTTTTCATGTAAAATACTCGATCTACACTTACACACACCTCCGTCTAATGGTTAAAGAACATACTATATCTGTGGATGGAAAATTACTGCATCACGAAACGATGATTGTTCAATATTCTCTTAACACCTTTCATGGTGTCCATTATGATGTCAATGTATTTTATATATGATATATATGGTATTTATGTTTTCTATATGCTTCTATATTTTATATTTAAAACATAACTTTATGCTTTTCATGTTGTGGAAATGCGATAATTTCATATGAGGAAGTGTGGACTAGAGCCCCCTCAAGTGATGTGACTCATTCATGAAATACATGGAATGTATAAAAAATGAAATTAATGAACATATGTGACCCATATAACATATATATTATACTGGAATTATAATATACATATCTCTCAATTATTTTTAATTCCATTAATTTGACAAATAAATAAAAGTAGCGTTCATGTGTACGTACGGCCTACCATCTCCATGAACGGTGCATTTCATTTATTTTCATCTCCAAATGTTATGGAATAGTATAAAATTAACATTTAATAGATATATAAGATATTTAAATCATTAATACTATTCTAGAAATGATTTACTTATAACTACATGGACAATCATTTTCAAACAAGGTTATTTTTGACTCATGTAGCAAACATCGACAAAAACTTCTGATATGAACTCACATTATTAACCAATAATTATAAAATTATAGTATGTGATATGAAATGAATAATAATCTTTAAAGTAGTTTATTAAGAAATTATAAATTGACCAAATTTTATTATTCAGGAATATAAAGAAACGAACAAGACAAGTCGGACTTGAGGTAAGGGATCCTACCTCTCTCTTTCTTTTTAAGTACTCTCATTTATGTCATTTCTTTTAAGCTCATATTTATTATGTTTGGGGATGTTATTTTATATTAATCATACTGTACTTTTTATTTTCATATTATGAGAGACCCTATTTGATCTCAGAAATTCATTTTTGGAAGTTTTAAGTGACTCTGTTAGGCTGCCGAGTTTTCGTAAGGGTTTTTTCATCTCACTTTTATTCCCGTGAGATTTTTGCTACATTTTCCACCATTTATTTTTAGTGGTGTATGTAATGACAATTATTCTACTATTTTTTTAATATAATTTCATTTATGGGTATTTACATCAATGTTGTATAGTCTTTCTTTCATGGGGTGTACGTTTCAGAAGTTACCCAATTCGGTAAGGGAACCTTTCACCCTCATTTTTCTTAAAAAACTTCTTTTGTTATGTATTTTAATTTACATATTCTTATGTTGGGATATATTATTATATATCATTATTTCTGTAAATGATATTTCCAACTGATGAGATACCCTTTTTATCTCTCATCGCCTCATTTTCTGAATTTTAAAATGACGCCGTTAGGCTGTCAAATTTATGTAAGGGAACTTCTTAACCCAATTTCAATTCATTAGTTTAAACCACTACTTCTTGATTATTTCATACTATGTGTAGATGACCTCTCATTTTTTTACACTTAATATCCTCTTATATTGGGTGTATTTATATTTTTCACACATTATTATGTAATTGATTTATCCTTAATCTAAGGATACCGACTTTATAAGGGACTTCATCTCAATCTTCTTTCATTGAGTCATATTTTTGTTCTAATAAAAGACTTTATTTTATACTCTATATAAACACCTTTTACTTTTAATTTCATTCAAATGTAATCTTTTTCTATGAAGCGTTTTACTGAAACACAAAAAGTAATGTTTCTTTTAACGTACGCGGTGACAACGACCTTTTCTGCCACTGCAAGTACTATTTGACCTTTGGCTTCTTCAACAAGCCGCAATATTTTTAAAATGGAATAAATACCATATACTCTTTTATGTATTTTGTTATTGAAAATGGTTTTGATAATGGATTTTTTATGTCAATATATTTAAGTGATATATTGTGATTGAAATGTGGAAATGTTTTCTTTCCATTATATTTGTTTTATGTCTTATGATTTATAATGGTACTTGGACATTTGACGGGTGGTTACGTGATAAACCATATAACAGGAGGTGCCGAGAATACTAGGATGGGTGGTTGCCTTATAACTTCCAATGCATTGGGTATGGAAGTCAGTCGTATGGATATTCCATTTAGTGATATGTGTGGAAGTTGACCATATGGTTATTCCATTTAAGTATGTTTATGTCCCATGTTACCATTATATGTTATGTGTTCTTTATATGGGTTTTATTGTAATCTTTTGGTTACAAAAGGGTATGTAATGATCCTTTATTCTGTGAATATTATTTACTACTTCTTAACGGTGAAAAGTATTACTTTGACAAAGTATTCATGGTTTACTTAATGTTTTGAAAAACTAACATTTTTCCTTCATTGTGTATCCTTATTGAGCTTTTTATGCTCATCCCTAGTTTTTTTGAAATGTTTTTTACAGGACTTAATGTGGAATAGGGTCAAGGATGGGATCAAGGAAAAGTCATGCTTCCTAAAACATGGAACTATACATGTTTCTTTTTAAGAGTTTTTATTTTATTGAAACTTAATAGAAGTGTCTTCTTTGTGATCTTTTGAGATGTAATAGTTATGTCCTAATTCTATAAAACTCTAAACCTGAAAAGATAATCTATGTGAATTATTCTTTTAATTCATGATTATGTAAGGTTTTAAGGACGGGTCCTTATAGTTGGTATCAGAGGTCGGTTTAGATAACTTTAGAGGTTAGATTGTTGTTTAAGAATATGTAACAAGTTGTGTATAAACACAATGGTTATTATATTAGATAGAGTCATTTTTATTTATGAAAGTTGGAATGTGTTTGAGATAACTTGGATAAGTATATCATTGTGTTTATATTCCTCCTTAGTACATGATTATTTTTTTGACATACCCACACTTACCTTTTTGGTTTTAGTAAATGGATGGACTAACAGGCACCAAAATGACAATGGGTTTGAAGGAAACTGTGGTGGTTCTATGATTAAGAGAATGGATGAAATGGGGGATTCAATGAGAAATATCATGGTTATTCTAAAGCAACTATCAGGAGTCATGATCAAACACTTGAACCTTGGTGAGTTCTCTAATGCATCATGTACTAGAAAACTAACTCGATGTGGAAGTTCAGGTAATAATTATAAAGGTAACCATTAGTGTTTATATGATCCTTACTTTTGAGGTAATTATGGGTTACTATATGATATGATGGAATATGAAAGGCATGAGATAAACATGAGGTTAAATTATGTTATGGTTATTTTTGAAGATTTTATCACTTTTTGGGGAATGTTATAAGAATTATGTTGTTTTGGAAAAAGGACAACACGTAGACAGTGTGACAACCTGTCGCGTCGGACGAAGCTGCGGGAATCAAACCCACAACCAAAGTGCGATGGGTATTTATCTCCTACCACTGGACTACGTGAATTCCTTGGTTAGTATGAATTATTATTTTTAGTTAGATGATTTTATCAATCAATAATAAGTTGATTTTGGGTTATCTAGGAAAATATTGACCTATCATGGAGGATATATGATTAGGTTAATTACTTTTCAATATGACATTTTAAGAGCAACTGATGTTATTTGGAGATAAATGATAATTTATACCTCAGAATACTATGTGATTAAATCCTTCAAATATTTGGGTTTCAATCTTAGTTTGGTTTACTTTGAAGAATTTTATAGACAAATTGTTTATCGAATGGTCTTTATTGAACTTTGGGTTTTGTTGGACAAATTTTGGAGATTAAGAATAGATATTCTTTTTATAAAGGATTATCCTTTTGTGGATTATCTAATCTTGTTCTAACAATTTTGGTTTTGGTTAAGGTCTAAAGACAAGGGAAATATATAGTTCTCTTTTGTGGATTAGGTGATTCTCTAGAAGTTGATTATAGAACTCTTAATGTGAATAAGTCATCCTAAATACTCATCTTTTAGAGAAAATATGAGTTTGTGTAAGAAATCTAGTAGGAGATGAGAGTCTGCACGACAAGTAAGTATGTTTCCTTATGATTTATTTAAGATCATAAATAAATTCCACACTGAAATGTAACTTAAAAACAAAAATTTTGTATGTTAACTTTTCCTACTGGGGAATCAAATACCGTTTAACCCATCATCAGTTTGTGATTTTCTGGTGGTTAATTTCTACTAAACATGTTTTCTATCACTCTCCCTTAGAACATTACCCATTGTTTTTTCTTCCATATCCATGTTTTCATACATTTAATCCTAGTATGGTTTAACTCGGGTGACCTTTGTACTTCCCCTTATTTCTTTTAAAGTGACAGTTTAATTGACTCATTTTCTGATGTGGGTATTTCAGTGATGTTTCCATGCCCAATTTTAAAATTGTGAGGATGAAATTCTCAAAAATGGGGGAAGGATGTAACACCACAGGTAAATAAATAATATGGCATTTTCATATTTATCTATATTTGTGAATAAAATTTTAATATTAATTTAAAGGGAACGCTATGCTCGATGGCATACCCAATACACAACGATGAGTTTCTTGGGAATCTTACGCTACACTCTAATAATAAAATAATATTATTTTAAATGGTAGTTAACGCCTAGCAATTGTAATGGCGGGAATGAACATAACTAACTACAAAATTATTATATATGTTTGTAAAATATTTTTAATTTTTTTTCAATAAATGTTAGATGCTTAAAATGCGAATGAATCCAATTTTAAGCGTAAATATTCTAATATTCTTTAAAAGGTCAATTAACCGCCTTTTAATGGTGAACCCTTTTTAAAACCACTTTTTGAAAATTTCATATGTTATATTGGGATAACTAAAATCCTTCTTTAGAATAAGGAAATCAAAATTTTCTTTGTGTATGTTTTTGTTATTTTTTTCAATAAAGTTCATTTTTAATGAATTAGTGAAAAATGTTGTATTTTAATTCAAAACATATTTTTAATCTAATTTATTTATATGATTAAATAATCTTTTGAATTTCTTTTAAAGTGAAATTATAATATATTTTTACCATTTAATCCAATGGCGGTCATTGGAATTAATTTCACTTTGAAATTAGACTTAAACTAGTGTCAATCTTTTAATAGATATTGTTTCTTAAAAACGCGCTATTTGTTTTAACAAGGGGAATTAATTTTTAAATTAATTAATGCAACTTATATGTTTTGAATTTTATAAAATAGGAATCATTTTTTAATTCAGAATATCAACTATAGATTAGGGTGAATTTTTGGTATTTTTCAGAAAAACATCGATTTTGATGAATAGTTAAAACACTTAGTGGTAGTTAATAAACATATTTTTCGTTTAAATAAAACTTTACCACTTTTTTGATTTTATTTTCAAAAATCCGACATACATGGTTGTCATTAGTATATAAAATTTGGTTAAATGGGATTAAAATAAATTTTTGGTGAATAGTAACTTTTAAGTTTTATTAATTGTGATTAAAGGTAATTAGTGTAATTTAAGGTAAAAATAATGTTATAATAATATGAAATTACCTTGACACATGTCCTACCATTATTGGATGTGTCATGGGCGATCAAACAATCCATGGGTCAACTTGGGGACCCCATGGATCCACTTGGGTAAGAAAATGACATTAATAACTTTTTATTTAATGTTAAAATAAAAATGTCACAAACATGTATTATTTTACTAAAACAATTTTTACCGGGGGTTATACAAGTCATATTTTTTACTATAACTGTTAATTATAAAGCTAAAAATATTTCCTACATCATGATATTTTTTTTAAATTTTTTTAGACATTAAATAAATTAAATTATTTATGACACCATGATGATGCAGCGATTACCTCATTATTAAACGATTTAAATAAAATGAAAAGATATTGTAAAATCTAAGACCTACACTTGTCAAAAACCTATTGGATGGGTGGATTTAGAACTATAATCACTTTATCCTCGAAATATATAATTTTTTAACCTTTAAAATCTGAAAATCATTTTATAATAAAGTAACATGTTATAAATTTCCAAGAGTGCCCCTCCTCTCTTCTTATAAAAGGCCCCACCTCTACCACCCTACCCACACCTCTCAAACCATTGTCTCGGCCAATATCTACTCATTTTACCTCTCCACATCCCTCTACTCATCCTATAAGACTTACCTTAGGCAGAAATCTCTTCAAGAAACCCTTTTGGTTCAAACCAAAGGGAGTTACCCGATTTAAAGGTAATGTCTTCTCTTATGTTCATTTGTTTTATTTTGCTTCTACAACCCCATAAATTGTTTTTATTACTTTATTTTGTAACAAATACAGTATATTGAATATAATTTTATGTTTTTATGAGAAATATTCGAGCTACACTTACACACACCTCCGTCTAATGGTTAAAGAACATACTGTTTCTGTGGATGGTGAATTACTGCCTCACGAAACGATGATTGTTCAATATTCTCTTAACACCTTTCATGGTGGCCATTATGATGTCACTGTTTTTTATATATGATATTTATTATATTTATTTTATCTATATGCTTCTGTATTCTATATTTATAACATACCTTTATGCTTTTCATGTTGTGAAAATGCGATAATTTCATACAAGGAAGCATGGACTACCACCCCCTCAAGTGATGTGACTCGTTCATTAAATACATGGAATGTATAAAGAATTAAATTTATGAACATATGTGACCTATATAACATATATATTATACTGTAATTATAATATATATATCTCTCATTTATTTTTAATTCCATTAATATGAAAAAGAAACGAAAGTAGCATTCATGCATACGTACGGCCTACCGTCTCCATGAATGGTTCATTTCAATTATTTTTATCTCCAAATGTTATGGAATAGTATAAAATGAATATGTACTAGATATATAAAATATTTAAATCATTAATAATATTCTGGAAATGATTTAATTATAACTACATGGACAATCATTTTCAAACAAGGTCATTTTTGACTCATGTACCAAACATCAACAAAAACGTCTGATATGAACTCACATTATTAACCAATTATTATAACATTATAATTTATGAAATGAACTGAATCATAATATTTAAATGGTTTCCTTAAAAAATTATAAATTCACCAAAGTTTATTATTCAGGAATATAAAGAAACGAACAAGACAAGTCAGACTTGAGGTAAGGGATGCTACCTCTCTCTTTCTTTTTAAGTACTCTCTTTTATGTAATTTATTTTAAGCTCATATTTATTATTTTTGGGGATGTTATTTTATATTACTCATACTGTAATTTTTATTTTCATATTATTATATACCCCATTTGATCTCATAAATCCATTTTTGGATGTTTTAAGTGGCACCGTTAGGCTGCCGAGTTTCCGTAAGGGATTTTTCTTCTCACTTTTATTCCCATGAGATTTATGATACATTTTCCACAATTTCTTTTGAGTGGTGTATTTACTACCCAGTATTCTACTCTTTGTATAATATAATTTCGTTTATGGGTTTTTACATCAATGTTGTATAGTCCTTCTTTCATGGGGTGTACGTTTTAGAAGTTACCCAATTCGGTAAGGGAACCATTCACCCTCCTTTTTTTTTTTAAAAACATCTTTTGTTATGTCTTTTAATTTACATCTTCTTATATTGGAATATGTTCTTATATATCCTTATTTCTTTAAATGATATGTCCAAGTGAGCATATACACTTTTTATATCTCATCGTTTCATTTTATGAATTTTAAAATGACGCTGTTAGGCTGTCAAATTTCTGTAAGGGAACTTCTTAACCCAATTTCATTTCTTTGGGTAAACCTATACTTCTTGATTATGTCATACTATGTGTGGATGACCTCTAATTTTTTTACACTTAATATCCTATTATATTAGGTGTACTTATATTTTTCACACATAAATATGTAATTGATTTATCCTTAATCTAAGGATACCGACTTTGTAAGGGACTTCATCTCAATCTCCTTTCATTGAGGCATATTTTTGTTCTAATACAAGACTTTATTTTATACTCTATATAAACACCTTTTACTTTTCATTTCATTAAAAGGGAATCTTTTTCTACGAATCATTTTACTGAAAGACAAAAAGTAATGTTTCTTTTAACGTACGTGGTGACAACGACCTTTTCCGCCACCGTGAGTACTATTGGACCTTTGGCTTCCTCAACAAGCCGCACTGTTTTTAAAATAAAATAAATACCATATACTCTTTTATGTATTTTGGTATTGAAAATGGTTTTGATAATATATTTTTATGTCAATATATTTTATTGATATATTGAGATTGAAATGTGGAAATGTTTTCTTTCCATTATATTTTTTTATGTCTTATGATTTTATAATGGTACTTGGACATTTGACGGGTGGTTATGTGATAAACCATATGACGGGTGGTGTCGTGAATACCAGGATGGGTGGTTACGTTATAACCTCCAATGCATTGGGTATGGAAGTTGGTCGTATGGCTATTCCATTTAGTGATATGTGTGGAAGTTGACCGTATGGATATTCCATTTAAGAATGTTTATGTCCCAAGTTACCATTATATGTTATGTGTTATTTATATGGGTTTTATGGTAATCTTTTGGTTACAAAAGGGTAAGTAATGATCCTTTATTCAGTGAATATTATTTACTACTTCTTAAAGGAGAAAAGTATTACTTTGACAAAGTATTCATGGTTTACATGATGTTTTGAAAAACTAAGAGTTTTCCTTGTTTGTGTATCCCTTACTGTGTTTTTTATACTCACCCAATGTTTTTTTGAAATTTTTTTCTCATGACTTAATGTGGAATAGGGTCAAGGATGGGATCAAGGAAAAGTCATGCAACCTAAAACATGGAACTAGACATGTTTCTTTTTAAGTGTTTTTATTTTATGCAAACTTAGTAGAAGTGTATTATTTGTGATTTTTTGAGATGTTATAGTTATATCCTAATTCTCTAAGACACAAAACCTGAAAAGATCCTATATGTGAATTATTCTTTTAATTCATGATTATGTAAGGTTTTAAGGCTGGGTCCTTATATACATACTTAGAGGAAAAGTGTAAATATTTATAGGTAGTGAATTAGGTTATCAATCACAGACAAGTGAATGATCAATAGATAGTTGAAAGCCTCAAATCCATAAATATGTGATGATTTAGAAGACCATCAATTCAATATAAATTAAGGTATTATGACAGCATTTTATTTTGAAATCAATTTACTAATTCGAGGTTATTCTTTTACTAACCAAGAAAATAAAGAAATATTCTTACTTTATAGGTTAAAATATCACAAGAACAATCCTATCTTTTTTTGTGCTTCGTTCTAATTCTAATCCATATCTTTACTTAGAGAAACTATTTACCAATAATGAATTGTTTATTCCTGATGCACTAAAAGAAACATTTAAAGGATCATAAGGAATATAAAAGAGTAAAAATACTAACAATTTGTCTTTAACTATCTTCCAAAACCAATATGGTTAAAAAAATCTCTAATTCTCAAAAATGAAATTATTGGTCCAACATTAATATTTGATTGTCGTGTTTTTTAACTAAAAATGAAAGATTAACCTAGAAATTACACAGTTTAGTGGTTGGTGTGAAACACTTATCATTATTTGATCATGGGTTCAAGACCTAGGGTCTTGCAAGATTTGATTGCTTTTTACCCATCTTATAGGTTTTCCATTTATATACCCAAATTAAGATAATTTAAAAAATAAATATAATGGTCCTCCATAAAATTAGGTTAATCAGTAAATAACCTTTTTACTATGTTTTTCAAAACAACCTCAATACATAAATACTTCATCCATTTATATCCATATAGGTCCTTCCTTGGTCTTGGCTTTATCCATAATATCATCATTCTATAATTTATAAATCATGACACCTTATTTTCAATCTACAACACCTTAGGTTTAACCTTTATCATTTGTTGTCCTGATCCACTAAAATTCTTCACATTGGTTTATAATGAAAATATGGGTTATCCTAATAAAATCCCACATGTGTGTCAAACTAGGCGCATAATAGGCTTGTTGTTGTGTACCAGGTTACCCCGAGTTAGGTTCAAAACACGTTTTTATAGTTATTAGTTTTAGGTACATCTATGCTAGAACCCCGTCCACTTTTAGTATCCATACATGGATGTATTTATAAAAATACCCACATAATGTCAACCTAACCAAAATTCTAGGATTTTTTTCTATATTTATCCTAAATTTTAACCTTAGTGTTATGTTCTATAATTTACATTTTCCTAAATCTAGTTCCTAATTTTGCAACTAAACTATCCTTAAAACCAACTATACAACCCCAACCCAGGATATCCTGAAGTCAAAGTTTGATAACAATTATATTGGCATGATTTCAGGTAATCAAGCTCATAAGGACTAATGAATTTAGTAATATTGATAAAACAGATATGTAAATGGGTCTTGTAATACAAAAGAATACATTAATTAAATCATAAATTTTTTCTTCTTATAAATAAATAACTTTAATAATAACTTTATTCCATCTAGTATATCCCTGCACATACTTTATAGTATGCTTCATGGATTCCTAGGTAAAGAAAACAAAATAAGGGTGAGCTCAAATGCTTTGTAAGGGTAAAGTATAGTGGAAGAAATAATTAATCAATGAGATAATAATTATGGAAGGGTAAATAATAGAACACAAAAACTATATTATTAACAAATTGAGAAGGAAGGGCATAAAAATATGGAAAGGTAATAAATGGAAACACATTCCATTCAAATAACTGGATAATGAAAAATAAATATGGAAAGGTAAGAAAACTGAATCACATTCAATTTAATCAATTAACTGAAAATTAAATGTATCCATAGATATGTAAATGCAAAATCTCATGGATTAATAATAACTAAAACTAAATAAGGGTAAAAATTTCATAATGGATGTAATATCTGAGGCACATGAAAACCTATACTATCAAGACAATTCAAAAGATAGTTTAAACAATTATAATTTTTGAAACTAATTTGTCTTAGGAGAACTTATTGATGCATCAATGATCTATATAATGTTTGGGCTCCTCACGTCATTGCTTGTCCAAATCACTCCAAATATCATATAATATAAATATATAAAATCACTTATCAAATATCTGTATTGAATAAGAAATACAGAATAATCAAAATTTCTCCAAATAATCAAATAACTTTAAAATTAGACACTCTATGTAAAATGGTAAATGGTTTATGAAATATTAATATCTATGATAAATTAAATCGATAATTTAGGGAAATTAAATGTTCAATGATCATAGAATATGGAGTATTTCAAGGGGAATAGAAAATAAATCAAGGAAGTTAACGTGAATACTATCCTTTTCCAAATCAATTGCAAACCATCTCTAGGAATGATAAGGATAATACCAATACAATATATACCGGGTAGATTAAAATAAAGGATTGTCGTTGTTGATGAATGGAAATACTATAGAAATATCATCTAAAAACATTCTTGGAGAAAATATCCCTCTATTTTTACAAATCATTTATTTTAAAATAAAGTTGAAAATGTTTTCTATAAAAATAAACCTTTTAAAAATGAAAAGTAAAATTAAAAGATATGGTGGTGAGTAATTCTTTACTACCATATGAGGTAAAATAACATTCTTTTTTCAAGTTAAAAAGGTTTGAAAAATTCCTTGTTTATAAAGTGACAAGATGATTCCTTTGAAAAAATTGGTAAAAGAAAAAAAGGGTTAAAATTTATTTACCAAATAATTTTAAAAACATGTTTGAAAACATTTTAATATAACATGGTTTTTAGAAGAAAAAGGATTCTTCTACTTAAGAGAGAAATAATGTTGGGTTAAAAAATATATTCTAAAACACCTTGAGTAACCAAGGTGAAAAAATGGTACTAATACATGAAAATGGTTATGAATAATTATAGAAGAAGGAAAGGGTTTATTGAACAATAGTTATATAATTTACTCAAATGGAAATTAAATTGAAATATCATTAGTATTAGTCTTGTGGAAAATAATCGGTCAACGTCCCAAAGTGTCACATACTACTTTGAAACATTTTAAATCATAAGACTCATTAGGGAATAATATTAAATGAAACATATAATATCATGATAATAAAGTGATTAATTATATAATTTTTCAAAAGTATTATATACACCATATAAAATAATCTATGTACATAATAAAAATCAATAATAGATGGCATGTAAATTGAGAAGGAGATCCCTTACCTTCTGCATCCATTAAGGTGAACATCTATTAACATACTATATAATAAAATTATTTACATTTTAAACTTTATTGAGAACATTTTTCATTTTTATAATTAATTTTATTTCACTTATTAGTATGTTTTATACAACTACGTAAACAATTAATTTTACATCGGATGTTTAGACCAAATTCGGTTTATGTGTCAAAATAAACTTTTGTAGGTAAACTATTGTTAGAGGGGTAATTATATATCCTATCCAGAATAATAATAATGAAATTATTATCATATTTATGCATAAATTATAATTAATAAAACATTAAATACAGTTATGAAAAAAGAATCATTGTTATGATCATAGAGACGATAGGTCGTATGTATGAATAAGTAATGTTCACATTTCTCAATGATCATTATGGAATGAATGCAAGTAGAATTTTATATTTAAAAAAATATATTTATATCATAAATACCATATTATTTAATCATATATGTTTATATATATATCTAGTTATGTAAAAGTAATCACATCATGTCGAGGAGCCAGTAGTCCACACATCCACGAATAACGTTATCACTTTTTATGTGTGTGAAAGGGTAATAAAGAGAAATATATATATATATATATATATATATATATATATATTAAGAGAGTTAATTATTTGATTTATTTCATATTTTTTGATCTCATTTTTTTATTATAATTATCGTTTATAAATTCCATGTATAATGTGAAAAAATCACATCGCTTTGAGGAGGCGGTAGTCCACACTTCCTTAAACGATGTTAACGTATTAACACAAAATGGAATGTATTAATGTTTTGTGTTATAAAAGGATTAAATAAGTACAATTAAATAATAAATATTATATATATAATATATAAATACATTTTCCATCATAATATACAACCATGAATGTTGGTAAAGAAAAAAATGAACAATCATCATTTTGTGAGGCAATAACTCGCCATAAAGAGAAACAATATTTTTATTGCCTATTAGATTGATTTTTTTAAGTGTAGTTTGAACCATTAGCATAAAAAAGACCTAGTATATTTTGGATACTATTTTTTATACAATAATATATTAATAATATATTATGGGTTTTATAATGGAAATAAACTTAAAATTCTTGAGAGAAGACATTTCCTCTTAATCAGGTAACTAAATTTGGTTTCTACTAAAAGCATTCCTTGGGTGGATTTCATCCAAATTGGAGGATTAAATGTAAATAGGTGGTATTTTGGAGTATATATTGGTATATCATGGCTGAACATAAGTGTATTTATAGGTGTTAATAATTGGGAGAGGCGGTGGCCTTTTATAAGGGAGAAGAAGGACTCACTTGGTATTTTGGAAAAGAAAATAGGTGTACCCACGTTTTTACCACAACAAAGTATTAAAAAACCAAAATAAATAAATATTGTAAGTTTCATGAATTATATATGTCTAGAAAATGGGTGTTTGACAACTGTCTAGGTCATTTGGGTTCTTAAGTTAGTGTTTTAGTCATTTATTAAGCTTAATATTTATTTAAAAATTATAATTAAATTTAATTACATGCACTAATCATTTTGGCCAAAAAAATTCATATTATTAGAAATTATAAATTAATATTATTTCAAATATGGAATCCATTTTTTAAATTTCATCATAGAAGTAGAAATAATTAACTTAAAATTTATCCCACATGCGGGACGGCAAACTGAGTTTTTTAAAGTAAAAACATCTAAAAGTTTTGAATGTTTTTATACTAAATTTAAAAATTGAAATTGATTACAATGAAATAAATTGTATTAAATGATACAAATATTTTCTAATTAAACTTTAAAACCAATTTAAAATATATTTTAACCATATAAATAAATTATATTATCAAGAAGTTTTGAACTAAAATTCAGTATTTTTAACTATTTTTTAAAAATGAAATGTTTCTTAAAAATATCAAAAATTCAACATAACTTAATTATTATATTTAAATTTCAAAGAATAACTTTATTTTGACCTATTAAATCAATTAATGTTTTAAAATTATGATTTAAAATGGGTTCTCCATTAAAGGGTGACAAAATTTCCTTTATAAAAATATATGTTTTATGTGTAAAATTAGGTTTGTTATTATCTTATATATATATAACCTAATTGATGAATATAAAATACATTATTAAATATATAACTTATATATTTCATTAAAATAATTAAATAATTGTAATTAATTATCTTTATTAGGTCAAAATTATTTTATAAGTATAAAAATAATAATATTTCTTTTTATATCCAATTGGTTCTTATTTTCATTTCTAATTAATTGGTAACCAATGAATTGATTTTATATTTATATAAAACATATATTTTCATAAGTTAATTAAAACTATTCAGAACCTCTTACATAACAGTTGGGATATATCATATTATATTGAATAATAATATTTTACTAATATATCATTATTTGGTGAAACTTGGTCATGCATATTATGCAAGCTATAGAGAAAAGTGGATATTGTGTGTAACACAACCCATTGAAGAAGGTCTCTCTGGAATGTAATAAAATATAACTATTTTTTATTTCATTGCTATCTATTTCATCTATTGATTTTATTCAAAATAGTAAATATATAGTACTACCTCGAGATATTATATTCCCTTACGTGCTTGGTGATGCATGTCATAAACGTTGTCGAATAAAAAGTTGTACTTTAGAATTTCAGGGTGTTACATGTATAATTCCCATAACCATCACAATACTTTTATTATGGACTTTTATTCTACTACATTTGATTCATCAATCATAATCTTACATATATTCTGATTATTTTCTGATGTATTTATCATTTCACTTATATAATGTTAAAATCATAACATCTAGTGTTGTTCCAACTTGAAATCATCCAATAAATTTACCCTAAAATTTATTACATATTCCAATCAAATTTACATAATAAATAACACTATCTCCTTAAAAATTGATCTTATATTGTTATTTTCTTTATCATGACCATTTTCAACTGGAAATCCCTCCTAGCCCAGTGTTAAAGATGAGAGTCATCCCTAAGGCCTATTTTTAATAGGATCTAGGATAAAGACAAGAAAAAATTTGATAAAACTAAAATGTGTGTGGATTTATGTTAAAAAATAATGAATAGTGAAATAAACCACTTATCAATACCCTAATGTAAATAATACATGATTCACAATAATCATGAAATGCATAAATAATGTCAAAAATAGAAATACATTATAAAATAATAATAAAATTCTTAAGAACTGACTTTATAGCAACACAAAAATATAAAACAACACAGAGAACCACACATTTCCTACATAAATATTACATCTTATTAGATGAATAATTATAATATAACATTATGATTCACACCCGAACTGTATATGATTAGTGTGTTTGGTAACCCTTTATTTTTATAAGGATGGCCAAATCTAGATATAACATTCAAAGAAGCCTCTTATCACCCCATTATTATACATATGATTCTTGATCATCATTAGTTGGAGGTGTTCGATAGATTTATGTTGTCTGATGATCCATATAGATGTGTTCTATCAATTTAAAAATTGGGGTGCTTCAATGGAAATAACCTATGGGAATACTTGCATGATGGATTTGGAAATGATGAATGGGAAGAACCCTTTGGTGCAATTATATTCTGAATAAGACAATTTTTTTATAAGGAATTTGTAGAATGAGGCCCTTTTGACAGAGGATAACATATAGAAAAAGAGATTTTTATGGACTCCAGATGCTGGTGTTGTGCCATGCTAAGTCAGGAATCATGAAGACATATTTTTTTTAGCAGTGATATAGTGTCTGGAATAGGGAATGTTATCAAAAGTTAGATGGGGATGTCTGGAGTATTGGAATCTAAGGAAGAGTTCATATACAATTGGTACTAGGGGACTGAACCTTTCTGGGACGAGATAACGGTACAATGTATGGTTTCCTCTAATGTGTGTTGTGTCATTTAGGAGGAATGTAATAATGAAAGACAAGGAAGTATTTTTCCCTAATATTTTATTCAGGTGGAGAAAAGATCTTTTGTGGCTGAGTTTTGGGGTCTCCATTCTTGAGGGTATGCATCTTATTCTCTCAATAAACTCATTCCACGTGTGGTTCTTTTAGAAAAAATAAATTTAATAAACAACAAGGGGCATGGGAATTCTATAACCCACCTATCATTTGACTGAAACTTAACATAGATGTTCTGTGTATAACATGATCCATGAGAGGTAGATGGTTTTTCAGGTATGGGAGATGCTTAGTTATTTTTGGTTTTATCACATACTATAGAATATGTAACTCTCTAGGAGTGAAGGTAAGGGCTTTGAGCAATAGACTCTAATTGTGAAAATTATATAACATCGAGCTCACAAAAGTGGAAACTAATTCCAAATTTCTTATTGGGATCATTAAATGAAGGGAGAAATGCACATTGGAGATGGTATATCTCATTAATAAGGGGATGGGATTTTTGGATCATAGAGAAAATGTTGGTAATACATGGAGATAAGGTGACTTTGCAGATGATTTTATAGATAATAAAGATGGTCTTAATTACACTTTTAGACTATTTTTTAGTAGGGGTTGTATACCAAAGGATTGGAATCTCATTGCCATGGGAGATGCCCTGGGCCTACACTATTTTCAACTAACTTGACTTGTAAACCCTTCCCTCTATTATAATATAATTTCTAAATTATGGTGAATCAATATAATCATTATAGTATAAGATTATCATCATAACTTACAATAATCATAAAAATTAAAATACCATTAATGATAAGTCAGGTAATTAGTAATTTTCATGTCAAATAATTTATTTATTGGACTGCATAATCATTAATAATCAATCATGAGGTATGAGAACATATCTTAAGAATAATATATAAGTTTGGGTCATAAAAAAAAGCATAGAAATTTAATTTATTAGTTAAGGATCACTACCAAAACTATCATAATGGACTGGGTCCACTCCACATTCCATCATATCTATAGTTTAGGCTCAATCTAAAGGCCATAATTTTGGATAGAGTACCTTTTTAAATTAGGACAACTGACCATTCATGTCCTTATCATCTCATGAGATATATATCATTAAAAAAATATTCGAGAGATATATAAATCCCAAAACACCATTCTCATAGTTAATATTATACATATATTCTCCTCAATATCAAGAAACACTAATTATATCATCATATAATAACCACTAGAATGGAAATGGATTTTGAAAACATTTTTACATTTCAATATAGTATAATCGGTAGAAAAAATGGGTTTAATAATCCTCTCTCTATCATAATAATAAACCTTATAGAAAAAATAATATGAATGGTTTTATAATATCATATCTTGATTAAATCATAATTAATAGAAAAGTATGTTATTATATATGAAAAATTTTATTCAAATATTATTGGACTATTTATTTAGGAAAATACCATTTTCATTTTGAAATAGATTATTTAAAATAAAAATATTTATAAATATTAAGGAGAAAATTTTCATCAGAATTAACTATAGAAACATTTAAATGAGACTTTAAAGCATTGATCAATCCTAAAGGTTTTGAATTTCATCCATAGTACAATCCAAATAACAAATACGTTTTTAACTACTTCTACAAATATTACATAGTTAAGAAAATAAAAAGCATAATATTTATAATTTGTTTAAAAGTAAAAAAATTATAAAATTTGTAATAAAGTGTAAATGAATAATTGTGAAAATAATTCTTGAAATTATTTTAGAAAAAATTTATATAAAATAAAATAGTTTTCTAACTGAAATAAGAAAAATAAGTTCAAGTTTTCTTAAAATTATTTTGTGAAATATTTTTCAACCCAAAGATATAGAATTGGTACTATAACTTACAAATTTTATGAATAACTTGAGGAGAGGAAATATAAATTGGGTTTATCAAATAAGGGGTGTATAATATCTTTAATATATATTCAATCATAAATAATACCCACTATAATGTGACTGAAACATAATTTCATATATCTTTGGTAACATTTATGTTGTATGACCCAAAAATGAATAATATAAAATAGAAAAATAAATATTATAAAAATAAGGAAATTCATCATATAAAATGTCATTAGGTTATTATATACACCTCATAAACATAATTATGTGTATAATATCAAACATTTCTTAAATGGATAATATTGAGATGAAGAAACTTAACGGCTTTGGTATTTTTGGAATCAAACCCTCATGAAAGGGAGAATATTATATGGATTTTTAAATCCTTGTAATTAAATGATAATCATCTTGAAATTAATTCATGTGTAATATATAAATCGCATAAGGAATCAAGTAGTGAATATGGTATATGACACATAAAAATAAATTATAAATAATAATTTATTACCTCAAGTATCACATTTCTTACTATATGACCAAATTTCCAATATAATAAATAAAAATTTATTATATATATATTCCAAAACAATATTTATTCATATAAAAATATTTATTATTTAAATATAATATTATAACAAGTGATTATTAACAATTACTTATTAATGTTTCTCTTCTTGGTGGTAACTAATTTGCTTTTCACTGATTTTTTGAATAAATAGTTTGTTTCCTTGTTCATTGATCATGTTTTCATCATATTAAAATAATTAAAATGTCATAAGTATAATATTTAATCAATATATAAACTTTCATTAATATTAATATAATGTGGTGATGAAAAATAAATTACATAAATTCTTGGGGTTGGTAATCCATAAGTACATAAGAGTGATGTTTCCACTTTTTGATGTATTAAAGGAAAGAAAGGTAAATATAAAATAAACATTAAAGAATAAAAATAATATCACAAATAAAATATTTTTTCTTAAAATTTATCATTATTACCCTATATTTAAACACAAATGATACAAAAATCATATATCTTCATGGAGATTGTAGTCTATACATACTCTTGAGAAATATTTTCATTTCACAATGGATGTCAAGGTAATAAGGTGGATAAGATATTATAATTTTAGAATTGTAATTACCTCAGGATTATCATATATAAATATTATATACATCATACTAACCAACCAAAAAATATGGAGATGAAAATCAAATGATATCTCTAAGTGGATATGGTAGTCCACATGTACACACATCTAATATTTCCATTCCCACTTTATGAAAAGGATATGGATAAAAGTTATTCGGAAGACATAATAAAATTATATTAGGTTTTAGATACAAGTGTTATTATATTATAATGTTTAGGTCACAATTAATAGAGGTAGAAAATGAATGAAAATTAATATTCTTGGTTCAGATGATAACGTTATCTTTAATGAACCTCAATTGGATCTCTCATTAAAGAAGATTGGGATGGTATTTTAAGAATATAATAACCACTATAATGTTGATAAGAACTTTATGAATTTGTTTGGCTTAGATTGGTTTATTTAATGTTATCAAGGTTCTGTGAATAATAGTGGAGTGGTGGAGTACTTTTATAGTAAGAGAAATGGAACAATTGGAATTTCTTGAGATATTAAAATAAAAATATTATTTCTCATCTAACAATGGAATAATGTGTCAAAATTTAAAAATATAATGTAGTCAATGGTTTAAACCCATTAAAATAATAAAAGTTTCAAATCATCTTTTTAATTTTAAACCTTCTCTTTCAGTTTAACCCCTTTGTCATCTAATTTTATCCTTAACCATGGTAATGAATTTTTCAATAATAAAGTGTTATAAATTTTCATAAAACATAATAAATTTCCCATAAATGTTCCAGGAATTAAATATTAGATCATATCCAATTATAGACGTCTTTTTTCAATATTTTCATTATTTTAAATCATTTAATAATATATTATATATCATAAAATTTCATTAATGTCATTTTTTGGGTTCTTAAATTAATTTGACATTAATATCTAAAATATAACACTTTATTTGGATTCTAGACCCTTTAAACATCATAGAGAAATTCTAAATTAACATATAAATTATATCACAAAACAATTAATTGAAATTACATTTATTTTTATGTTATTAAAATTATATAGTAAATTTTTCAACTTCTTTCACAATAACTTTATCTTTGTTGCGTAATAAAATATGGCAATTATGCCATTACACAAAATTTAAAAAAAAGTTAAAATAATAAAATTAATTTATTAATATTAAAAATAAAAAAGTATAATAAACCATAAAATCTTTTTTTTCACATGATATGATATTAGTGTTTTAAAAGTAATCATTAAGAAATTTTTTATTTTTCATTATAAAAAATAATATACTGTCAATGAAAAATTGAATAAAAATTTCATAACATCAAAACATGAATGATAATTTTTTATTATCACTCATAGAATATATTAAATGATATTTTTTAGTTGTAATAATTTTTAATCCCATAGTTTTAACCCTATATTACCCATTTTACACTAACCTTGGTGAAGAATATTTACCGTAGTTACTATTCACAGTGAAAAAATATAAATTGACGATTTTACTAAATTTTGACATGTTAATACCAAATATAGAATCTATCATATCAAATTTAATCCCATTAATATCCATAGATCACTTTTTATTATTTACTAACAAAACACAACAAAAAAGGTTATCTCGAAAAAAGAATTTATAGGTTTTAAATCGGTTTCATACTAAAATTACGCATGATGTAGATTCCACTGAAATTAATTTATTTATTCACAATCAAAATAATCTAGATAAATTTTAATATAAAATCAAAACAAAATGATACTTGGTAAATACTTGAATTGAAAAGTTAGATTTCAATAAAATCAAAAATTTCCCTTCATTTTTAAATAAATAATATTTCCATAAAATTCCCAAAATTTCCTTTCTCATTTTTTAATACTATGATATTAAAAAAATTTAATTTTTTATAAATATTATTTATAAAAGTATAATTTTTTTTATTTTATTACATTTTCAAAAAATTTAATAAAACCAATTTTTAAAGAAATAGTATTTTTTGGAGAAGATAATGGTTGTAAAAAAACTAATTTCTTGTTTATTAAATAGTAATCAATATATTTGTATTGATTAGTACCATTATGAATATATTTAATAATTTACTTACTCATATTCATACCCCCCAGATCGACATATATGTTATAATAGTAACATAATAATAATAATATATCTATAATAAAATCATGTTTTCTTAATGATAAGTGATGTTCCTTAAGAAAGTTATAAAATGTATTATTATTTTAAATTAAATGTTTGCGATGTTAAATTATCCTCTAAATAATATTTTCATTCTTAAATTTTTTACCTGGGAATCAAAGATTCAATATTTAAAAGTACCTTATATTAATACCCATATTATAAAATGGTATAATAAAAATTCCATTGAAATAAGGAAGTGAGAAAGGTTAATATTACCTAAAATAATACGTAATCATATTCTTAGATAATGGTAAAATAGTAGGGAAGAAAAAATATAAAACTCAGGCAGAAAAATATCATCCATTCACTAACTAAGAGTGATAGAGAACACAATTATTTTAATGTAAATGACCAAAAACCATAAATTATAGAGGTGTGAGAAGACTATAAATTAATTAGAAATAAAGTTTAAAGTGAAAATGTTTATATCAAGATACATTTCATAATGTTGATATATTATTAAACTAGTAATATAGAGAACATGATAAAGTATACTTACTTGATTTCATTTAACTTTATTAGCCCAGTTTTGTCCATTGATTGTTCATTGATAAATGTCTCCTTCAACACTTACTATATGAAATTAATTTTGAAGATAAATATTTTATAAAGGAAGAACTAAAATTTAAATATAATTGATAAAAATATCTATATAAAAATTTAACTTCATTCCTCTAGTATCATGATATTTATTAATAAAAAAATTATCAGTATAGGTTACCCAATATAGAAAAAACATCATATGATGAAATAATACATTATACTAAAAATTAATTTTCACAACACACAGTTTTCAAAAAACCATTAATTAAGTATTTAGCCTTTAGAATCATACAATAGAGGTATTATAATATTCAAAACCAAAAAAATTAGAAATAATCTCACTAATTTTTAAGAATTAGTTAAATATTAATCTCCAAACAAAATAAAGTATCTCATAATGTCACACGTGAAATAAAAATTATCTAATTTCAAAGACACTATTTTAATACCATTTACTTAATTAATTTAAATCATATTTTTCTTAAAAATTAACATTATTATCTAAAATAGGTCACAAAAAATGGGTTACATATTCCTCAATCATTATCCAAAAAATGTCTCTTTACCATTAAATATCTTCTCTAGGTTATCAATACCACTCAACGTATACTTCAAAATCCCCAATACAAGACACCTATATATCAATCAATATATGATTCATTATTCTGATTACCAAATTATCATAGATAAATGGAATATATAAAATAAATTTCTAATTTAAATACATTAAAACATCAATCAACACACTTCAATGATTGTAATAACATATTCACTTCCTTTAACATGGAGTTTTCTCAAATATTAGGCCATTGACCCGTTAATTCATGATTATCCCACATGAAATACATTGAAATATAAATGTTAACTTAAAATTTTCATTTTTTCATATATTTTAAAGCTAATTTTCCCCAATAATTAATTTTTATATCCTTCATTCCCTCGTGAAAAAAAACTTGTTATTCCTTTGAAGAATTTCTATAGGGTTTTCTCCCCATATACCCAACATGAATGAATAAAATTCGTCTTTCCTCGATAGACTTAATGAATCTAAATTTTTATCTTACATAGTTCATATTAAATATGACCTATGATCAAGAGGATAATCATATATAGATTTATATAATTAGGAATAATAAAATAATTTTCCATTCCACCACACATTTCATTTTCTTTCACATTAAAATAATAATTACGTTCTCCATCTAATTCACTATTAACACAAATACTTATTATCATCACCATTAAATGAATGAAAATAGAATAGTGTGAGAAACAATTATCTTATAAATAATCCTTATAACCATGAAAAACATTTTCTAGGATTTCATAATCATAACACCTTCTTTTCAGTTTTGAACACCTTAGTTTTTACATAGTTTATCCATTATCATCATCAATTCAAATCCTTCATAATGATTCATAAAAAATTTCAATTAAAAAAAATACCCCGATGAGTGGAAATAAATTTGGGCAATCTTACACCCACTCATCATACACTAATTAATATTGAGTTAATACTCAACACACACCATTTGGAGTTGTTACACTAGGTGTATTTATTTTACATATTAATCCACATGATTATATCCTAATAGGGATATATTCTCTTTGAAATATAAAATCATTTCCTTACCATATCATAAGATGTTATGTTATTCATAATATATTCATATAGTTTCTCACTAATGATTTATCACCCTAGTCTCTAAAAATAACTAAGCCTTTCTCTGCCCAAATGGCCCAAAGGCCTTCTTTTTTAATTTATTTTATTATGGAAAATCCCCCTTTTAAGCGTTATAAATGAACCCGTACATGACCCATATCTCCAAGGCACAGGGCCCAACATGACCTTCAATACATTACCCGAAGGCCCAGAGGCATACCATGCCCAATACATGACCCGTAGGTCAAAACCACTAGAGCTGCCCCTCCCCAACTTCTGCATCATTGATCACCTAGCTCCCCACCATGCATTGCTGATCAGATAGGGTTTCCCCATACAAAGATGCATGGTGCCTGGTCCTGATGGTGATTACCATACCATCTCATTCTTCCAATCCTGTTAGCTCTTCTTCTGGTGACTGCTACTCTTGTTACTCTGATCCTCTTCTGGGGCCTGCTCTATGTGAACTAGGCTACTCTATAGTCTTTGTGGCCCGAAGTCCCTGTTTCCTAAAGGCCTTTGATAGCTTGAAGGACCTTGAGACCCATAGGCCCAAACCGATGGCCCAAAGGCCCAAATCAGGTGAATAGTTCTAGCTACTATAGTACCAAACAATACCTACTATAGTACTGCTACATTACCTGGTACAATACTACTACATTACCTAGAAATGTTCCTCAACCCGTTTTGGAACCTAGGTCTCTTAAATGCCGAGAAGGAGCCCTTACCACTCGGGTAAGGGCTTGTTGGCTACTAAACCTTTCTCTGATAAGAACAATAATAATCCATACTTTTTTTACAATAAATTTTACATCATATCAAATGAATTTCAAATAGATAATGTTATGATAAATTTCAAATCAATTAATCTTTATTATATTTGGAAACATGTATACATAATTGTTTTATATAAATGATTTAAGTTGTCTCATAGTATGTTATTCAGAGTAATAATACCTCTTAAACAAATCACACATAAAATAATTAATCATATATTGGGGAAAATAAAATATAATTTTGAGTGGGATTATATACTCATTAAAGGTAAAAATGGTATATATAAATCAATGATCACTAAATATCATAAGATTAGAATAAAGGTATTAGAACATGATTAAAACATACAAAAATCATTCCCAATCAATCAATGATCATTAATCATTAATCATTTCATAATTATTTTTTCATAATAGAAGATGTAGGTCACAATTTTAAATAATCATTAATTAATAATCTTCAGCTCTGTGAACACAACATAAGAATATGACATAAGTATTTGGAATACACATGATCATATAAAATAAACACCCTAACCATAGATCACTACCAATACTATTAAATTTTATTATTCTCACTCACCATTCCATCATATCCTTAGCCAAGGTTCACTCCCAAGACGATCATAATGGAAAGAGTCCCTTACTCAATTGAATTCCATCCCATTTCTAGTTTTTATTATCATATGAGATATCCATCAATATCAAATTAATTAAAAGGAAATATAATTCTGGTCAAACCCTTCAAATAATGAAAATCATACATATATGTGTCATAGTATTATAGAAAAATTCATTATAGAATCATATCTTAAACTACAAAAATGAAACAAGCTTCATAACCATTTCATCATTTCATCATAGAATAATCCATTAAAAAAAAGTTTCATTGACATCAAATCATCATAATCATAAACCATATAGGGAAATAATAATGATGGTTAAACTAGATTATATTCCTAGTAAAGTATAAGTAAGATCACCATTTTTTATCATATATTAAAAAGGTATTTAAAATATAATTAGAATATTTCTTGAGGAAAATACAATTTTTGTGTTGAAATATCTTATTTAAAATAAAACTATTTAAAAAATATAATTAATCACATATTCTTTGAAAACAATATTTAAAATTTTGAATGATTCTTTAAAACCATTAGTGGTTTGGATGATGGGAAATTTTCTTCATGATGTAATCATTAAAACAATGTTTTTATTCACTCCTATAGTAAAATATACCTTATTTAGAAAAAAACAATTAAAATATTCTTATACTTTCTTGTAAAAAATAAAAACTATTTAAAATTGAGTTTAATCAATAACTATATATTATAAAAAATTATTCCTCAAAACGTTTTATATGCCTTTAATATGGAATAAAAATGTTTTTTAACCAATGACGATAAATAAATTACTCTCTTCTAAAATACATTCTATAAACCATTTTGTACAATAAATAGAGAAAAATAGTACTAAAACATAACAATTCATGAAATATATAGAATATAAGTAACATTAATGGGTTTTATTAATTATTTATCATATAATTTCAACAAAAAAATATACATAAAAAATACTGATTAAAATGTCATTGAAAATAATTCCTTACAACTATGGTAACTTTTGAATTATATGGATCCTGAAAGAATGACCACAAATGAATCTATGTACATTATGAACCTAATAGTATTATTCATATAACAATTAAAATGGTATATACATATGAATACTAAAAATTAGTAGGTTCATAACATCAAACACATATCAACATGATAATATTAAGATGAAGAAACCATACAAATATTTTTATCTATGAATCAAAATCTCACAAAATAGAGAATACTTTATGGATGTTAATATCCCAATAATTTTATGAAATTAATAACTAAATACATTCATTTGATATATATATATATATATATAATCCTAATACTTTTACACATATTATTAGATGATTTTTATTATCAATATCTAATATATATTATAGAATGTTCATGAGGACTAGTGTCTTTGGAAGACTACTTACATAAAAAATAAAAAGAATCTAAAACATAACATCTTTTTTTTTAAATTTCTCTTTAGTGATCTCCGAAATAAATTTTGTATCTTAAAAATATATAAGATACCCTACGGAAATACATAAAATAATGTGGTGATCTAGAACTCCCAATATTGGAATAAACATGATATACAAGCATATCAAGTGAGTGAAAGGCATAACATGATATCATAAAATAGAATGGTTAAGAGTAATCCCATTAGATAATAACATAAATAATATGGTATCATAAGATCATGTCATCATTGTAAAATGTTGAAACAAGATAAAATTTGTCATACACACAAGTCAAGGCTAACCATCAGTAAAATGTCACATAATGGATAGACTCCCATTATGGATTGTGTCCACTCTCTTACTGAAAATATATCATCACATGAGACTAAAACATTAAAAAATGAAATAGAGAAATGAATTATTCTTTCACCACACCTAAAATTCATATCATGAATATTTATATGCGTGAAAATATGTAAATAAATCACAAGGCATAAACATAAGAAATAGACATGGAAAGAAACTAGGTTTCATTATCTTATATCATATCATAATCAAAGGGAATTTGATAATGAAGTCATTTTATAGATGAATATATGGAATTTATTTCCATATAAAGTTATTTTGAGAAAGGTAGGTATATATGTGAGATACATTTATACATAATTTATAAGTAATACATAACATCAACCATTTTTGTAATTAATAAAAATGTCATTAAATGACTAAATTTAATATTTTATGAGAAAAATTCAGTTTTCACTTTGAAAAAACTTATTCAAAATATAATTTTTTCCAAAATATTAAATAATATATTTTTCTAAAAAGGAATCATGGAATCTTATAAGGTAATCATTAATTAATTTAATGTTTATGAGGATTTTCAATTTATTACATGATGTACATGTTAAAAACATTTCTCACTATTGTAAATAGGTCAAATAGTCCCACTTTTAGAAAATTACTTGAATATTTATTTAAAACCATTTTATAAATGTAAAAAGGGGTTAAAATTTCATTAATAAATCTTTGTAAAATTTTAAAATACAATTTTAAAAGTAATTAATGAAAACAAGTGTATGGAAGACAAAGTACTTCTAATATAAGAGATAAATGAAGGTAACTTTTTAGAATAATGTTTTATCAATAATTTTTAGTACTAATTATATGAAAATGATGTTATTACTCGAAAAATTCAGGAATAATTTTATAACAATAAAAAAAATGGTTTCCTTAAAAAAGGATCAAATAATTTCCAATAATAAAAATTTAAGCATGAAGAATCCTTATTAAATTGATATTGAATCCTAAAACCTAAATGATTTGGAAAATATTAAATCATAACTACCATGTATGATGTAAATGAATTATAAATTAAAATATCATCATGAATAAAGGATTAATGATATTATATTTTAATTGGAATAATATACACCATTGAAATGAAATTAGGTGAATAAAAGAACTTGTGTCTCAAAGTATAATGTTTTGGGAAGAAACCCTTACCATGCGTCCAGAAATGTTATGTACATAATTTGTATCATGTATATTAAAATTATATCAATTATTTTCTAAGAACCTTTTAATTTATTAATTCCTTATTCATAAAAATATTTCATTATTTATTTTAAAGAAATATTTAACTACAGAAACATATATATACATGTTGGGTGTTTTTAGGACACTTTGTTCAAAATTTCAAAATGACATCAGTGTATTGATCATAGTAAAATGGATCACTATTCTATAATATAAAAAATAAAAATCATCAAATAAATATAATTATTATATATAAACTATACTTTTAAAAACTACTATGAAATATGTTTATTAAAAATTAAGGATGTTACAGTCTATGAGACGGTAAGATTTACATATGCAAGAGCAATGATTCCATTTTAAGAGGTCATGATGGAATGAATTTAAGTGTTATTTTATAATTTTAATAATTATAATTATATCCTAAATATAATATTATTTCTTTAAATTCACTTATATATACTATCTATGTGATCTGGAAATAAAAAAATAAATCACATAGCTTCATGATGCGGTAGTCTTTTGTACACACGTACGATTTTATAATTTTTAAATGGATTATAATGCAATAAATTTTTTTTATATATTAAATTTCCATAATTTTTATAGTTTTTTGACCATTATATATAAAAATTATATATATCGTCTTGAGTTTCTGTGATAGGACATGATGGAAAATGATTAAAATTTGTTCGTGAGGTGGTACTATACTATACACTAGTACGATGGTTTTGTTTCTCGTTTGATGGAAGAGGATAAGGATGTAAGTAATTACATTGACATAATAAGATCATAATATATAGGATATACTATTATTATTCTCTATTAATTTTTAAGTCATATTTTAATTTTGGAAAAGAGGAAGTGAAAATAAGGATATTAGTGAAGATGATTATATTCTCTTAGAAGAAACTTCTTTAGATCCATTATCACGGATTCTATGGATGGTATTTTTGGAAGAACATAAGATCTTGAATATTTATTGTTATTTTGGATAGATATTAGGTAGGCTTTTTTATAACCAAATGCTTTCATAGTTGTGCTGATGTCAGGTGACGTAGTTCCCATTTATAATTGAGGAGTTTCATTTTGTTAATACAAAAAAATCATTAATTGTGATAAAATATCAAGAAATATTCCTCAAAAATTGGAAAATAAAAAATTGGATTGATATCTACGAGACCCACTTCTACCACTAAAAATAATTTTTTTATAAATTTTATCCACTTTAAATCTAATGTTTCTACCGTTAACTATTTAATTTGTTTTCCATGGTAAGTACTTGTTTGATTGTTTTTAATATTAATTATAAAAAAATTATGCTTTAATTATTAAATAATATAAATTATTATGATTCCAAATATGGAATATATTTTATCAAATTTTATTCATATAATTTTAAGAATTAAATTTAAAATAAAATCTTCAAGCATGATGAAAAAACCTTTTCTAAAAAATAAAGTGTTCACAGAAAATTGAATTATCCATTAAACCAATGACTAATAATCATAATTATATTAATTCAAACTAATAAATTTTTAGGTATAATATGTAAATAATCCCCCTTCAGAATTTATTTTATTTAAATTAAATGGAGAATCATAATGCAATTTAAAATAAATTTCATAAATATGTGTTTTGTGACTATGAATAAATACATAGTAAAATTTAGTATAAAGATAATTAAAATTTAAAAATTTATATTAAATATTACTAAATTATAGTTATATTACTTTAAAATCAAATAAAATGAATAATTTTAATTTTAAATTAATTAATTTATAAAATGAAATGACGGTCTTACAACAATTAGAATTTTTCATTATTCGTTAAAAAGCCAACTTGTTCTAAAAAATCCCAATGATTAACCACAAGTAAATTTGGATATAATTATTTAAGAAAATATTATCATTTTATAAAACAAAATTTCTAAAGAATAAATTAAAAAATTATAATAATATCTTGAAAAATGATATTAAAAATATTTTTGAGGAAGCTTTGTGTTTGTAGAATAAAATATCATTATTAAAAATTGAGTTCTTATTTATAATTTATAAATAAATTTACATATTAGTTTTATATATTTTCATGAAAAATTAATACAGTTAACATGATCTAATTTAATGGATATCTTATGCCATTAATGATTGTATAATTATTTTTTAATATTATATCACAGTTCATTTAAAATATGTATTGCATGTTGAATACAATATTAATCAAGAAGTTATTTTAAAATATCTACTTGTAACATTATTCCCCCTTAAATAAATTTCATCCTTTAAATTTTTACATGTTCTTAGTAATAATGTGTTTGGAATTTGATGATTCCCTTTCTAGGACACCCACATAATTAAAATTATTAATACAACATCATCTTAAAATACTGAAAGTGAAATACAAAGTTCATTTAAAATAAATAAACTATGTTTTTTCATAAGTATGAAACTGGTGGGAAGTGAAAATAGGGACTTGTAAAGAATATAAATTTAGTATATAATGTTATATATTTTTTAAGGGACATGTAACCATCTATTTATCTAAAATGAATAATATTTTTATTTCAAGGTAATTCTCTTAATGTATGGGGATAATTTTACCATATAGTGTAAGAACATAATGTAATATAATTATATAAAAAGTTTGATATCACCTTTGAATGATTTTTTACTACAATCTCATCCTTCACTCCAAATAAGGAGTATTGAATGTGAATTTTTTATGCCTAAATCACTAAAATTAACTTCTAATGGATCCTATGATTTCATATAATTATGTGATGATATTCCTATTATCTTTAGACAATGACAAAAATCGAAAATGGTTAATTAAATGTATGATAATTCCTAAAATGAATAAAACTTTATATTAACCCCCAAATCCATTGTTCAATATAAATAATTTCATATGTAAATAATCCTAAATCCCAAATATTTTCAACATTCAAGGATTTAGTTTTTTATAAAAGGGTTATATATATCTCAACTTAATGAAACATTTCCGAAAATACCATTAATAACCTCAAAACCCAAAAAAATGATTTGGTCAAAAAATAGGTTTCTTGAAATAAATATAATATTTTTCAAAAAAAATATACTAAGTGAAAACAATGTCATAGTAATAAGTATGTCATGTTTGAATGTATTAGGCATAACACCCTTATGTCTCTTTAGTTGTGGGTTAAATCCCCTTGACATTTTCGGATGCGATGAGTTATTTCCCATCATACTGGTTGTCCTTTAAAAAATATATATATATAATTATAACAAAAATTCAAAAATATGATGAATATCTTAAAAATATCATTATTTATCAAATAAGTTTTCATCCACTATGCTAATCTATATAGCTCATTTTCTAGAAAATAAAATAATTTATTTGACTATAATTACATCACCCCCAAGAATAGCTCAAATAATATCTTTTACTCAAACAATTGTTTTCCATAAATATCACCGTACCCATAAATAAAATTTCTTGCTCATTAAAAACATTCAACATATTATTTTCACATCCATAAATAAATACTACTACTAAGAAATCCATAGATGTTTTATGAGTCATATAATTAGAATAGTGTTTATAAATATATTTCAACAACGTGATTCTCCTATTCCAACGCATAAACACCTTAATAATTCCACGTAAATTATTTTTATAACATAGTAAATTAGGAACTAATACTTTTATTAGGACATTGAATCATATAATGACTATGTTTCTTATATTTATGACATTAAACTATTAGTGGGGAATTATTTTGAATATTATTTCCACGTATCCTGTTATCTATAATTTTAATTTTACTTTTCCAATTAGATACTTTATGGGGTCCGTTTATATAAATAAAGTATATTTAAATTCCCTTAAGAAATATTCTAGAGTTCCCATTAAGAATGTTTTTACATGTTAGAAATTAAATGTTCTCTTCTTTTTCATTTTTTACATTTGATCTTCAAGGAGAAACCATAGTTCTATTCTTTAATGATTTTATAAATTAAGTTGTGTTCTAGTTTATAATTGGAATTGATGGTATCTAATTTATAATGATAAAAATATATCTAACTTCCATTCCCATAATATTAAGAATCTCTTTAATAAAATCATTATATTTCCCTTCACGTTGGTAATAGGAATGATTTTTATTATCTCCATCCATTAAAAAAATAATAAATAAAAAAGATTAAAATTCATTAACAATATTAAAAATGTAACTTATAATCCTAGAAATAATAATTTATAAATGGTATATATATAGTGACTTATGACTCTATGGCTTTTAATCTAGGTTGTCCATTATAACATTTATTATAATGTTATATATCCTAAAAATCTATTCAAATCCTTTATATGTTTTCATAAATTATTTTGTGAATCTCTAAATTTTACCATATAGATCTTAAAACTATGTTTTCCTCATGGCCAATTACCTTACACCAGGGGATGATCAACTATAGATCAATGCACCCTTTTTAGGGTTATTACCCCCAAGGTAAACCACTAGAAACTGGACCTATAACAACAGTTTTATACCAACGGTTTGAAAAACCTTTGGTATAGGTACCATAAATTGAGCCTATACTAATGGTTTTGAAAATCCATTGGTATATGTTATAGATATAACAACATTTTTTTTCAAATTTTGTGGTATATCATCCAATTAGAGACCCCATTCTAATAGTTTTTCTGAAAATTTTGGTATAGGCATAACTTTATACCAATGGGTTTTCAAAAAAACTTGTATGTATTCTTTATTAAAAACCTATACCATTAGTTTTTCAAAACTTTTCGTATAGTTCCTAAAAATATGGGTACATATACCAACGGTTTTAAAAACAGCTGGTATAGATACTCATATTTTTATAAATTATTTTGTAAAATATCATCAAATAAATCAATATATAAATTATATATATATATATATATATAATTATATTCAAAAATATAATTATATAATAGTGGTCATGTCTTTGATATATAATCCGGAGGTCATGGGTTCAAGTCTCGGTTGCATCTTTTATTTTACATTATATATCCCAATGGCTTAATACAAAACCATTGGGGTAGGTATATCCCAATGGTTTTCTCAAAACCATTATTATAGGTCTATACTAACATCAAATCAACCAATGGCCCACCAAACCACTAGAATAAGATATATCAACAGTTTGGGGAACTATACAAAAGATTCCAAACTTTTGGTATGTGCAATTTTTCAATAGTGGTACAACTGTCTTAAAGGCACATCCACATGTAGTATCTAGATATGGATGTCATTTCTTGGAAACCACTCCCTAAATCCTACATCAACATTTCAATATATTTCTATATAGTTATACATATCCATATACATATCCCAATATTTATTACTAATGGTTTCACATCCTCTTATCAAAAGGGCAACTAAACCATTACTTAAATATTGTATATAGTTACCCAGTCCTTTTACAGATATTTTTAAGTGAATTTTTTAAAATAATCATCAAATAATTATAACCTAATGTTAGTTAGAATGATTTTCTTTAGAATTAAATGTATATAAAACACCAAAATAATCATGATAAGAGAGCATGCCTTGTGATTCACCAACAAAACACAATATCATAAAATACAATGTTAAATAATAACCACATGGGAGAATAAAATAATTAACATGGTATTATATGATCAAGTAACTATATTAAAATGTGGTAGAAGTAGAATACATGAAACATACATAAGTCAAGGATAACTGTTGAGACACCATCACATAGTTTATAGAGTCCTATAATGAATTATTTTGAATCCCTAAACCTCTACACTACGTATCATGAAAAAAACACTTCTCAATTCATTATAGTGATATATAATTATGGGTCCACACATCATATTCATATCATGTACCTGAATATGTGTTCCACATAAGGAAATAAATTATAATGAATAAACCTAATAATTACCTATTGAAATAAAATGGGTTTCATAGTCTTGTCTCATATCATAATCAAAGAATAATTCCTAACAAAGTTGTCTGAAAAATAAAAATAGGTAACGTATTAACACATCATACAATAGAAGAATAAGATATATATATTTTGAATAGAAATATATGAATAATTTATAAAAAATCATTAATATAAATTATTTTTCCATTGATGAAAATGTATTTAAAAGATTAAATGTAATATTTCATTACAAAAATACCATTTTATCATTAAAAAACCATCTTCGAAATCTAAAAATTTACAAAAGATATTTTGTTTAAATGAACTAAGAAAACAAATAATTTATGACCCCAAAAATTAAGTGGTAATGATTGTGGATAATTCAATAAATGTCAAATATGTTATCAGAATATTCCCTTCACACTATTCTAAATAAGTTAAAAACTCACTAGTTAAGACAATGTTAAGAGGATTCAATTAAATCAATTTTATGAAAATCCAAAGCATGCGTAAAAATTTATTTAACAAATAATTTTGAGAATATAAACAAATATTATTGAAATATATATTTTGAAAACAAATATTTAGAAGAAAAATGATTCCTGACCAGAGAATGATATAAAGTCATATTTTCTTGAAAAACAATAAAAATTATTTTAAGTACCAGAGAGGTGGAAATGTAACTATTAATTGATAATTTTATAAACAAATAGAGGGTAATAAAATGAAAAGGTTTTTTAAGAAAATGATAAAATATTTTCCTATAAATGAAATTCAATAATGAACAGTTCGGATCCAAATGAGATTGAAGCATAAAACCTTATTACTTTCATATCATTTGAATTATAACTCCCATGAATGATGTAAATTAATTTACTAATAAAATATAATGAAATATGATGAATTAATTATGTAATATATAATGGGGAAGGAGGGATAATGGGAAAAATTAATATATAATAATTAAACTAAGAAATTTGGAGGTAATCCCCAACTATCTTCATGGATAGTAAAGAAATAGAGAATATAAAATAAGATCTGTAAAAATTTACCTATGTCGTATGTTTTGTCATAGGACATGTGACTGTAAGGAAAATGTTTTTGAAAAATCCAAGAATGGATAATATATGGATATAAAAATAGTGAGATGTTTTAATTAAAATTAGTAGGGGTGTTATTATAATATTCATATGAAGTCAGTTACTCTGGGAGGAAATCATCAATGTCGAGAGAAAAGACGTGTGGAAAAATCAATTGCTTCCACTACTATTTATGTTGATACAACAAATGATGTTGTGATTCATATGTTACATGTTTATTATAATTATATTAATTCTATACTTGACTATAGTTAGTTTTATGCCTTCATTTCTTATAAATTTTCAAGTAGAATGGGAATTTCACCGTATTGAATAAAGATGGTAATTTTGGTTAAAACTCTAGGCAGAAATATTAAATAAAAAATGATTTGTATGAATCTCCCTATTATTATTAGTGGGATTTTATTTTCTTAAACTCTTATTAAACATACAATAGTGGATATTGAAGTTATTTTTTTATTTTTTTTATTTCATTTTATCATTCTAACATAGATTTTAGAGATAATAATTTTATATTCAATGATTTCAAGATGTTGATAATATATCATAAAGACTAAAAATTTAATATAGATCATGGTGAATGAAACTTACCCCATGATATTAAAAATAATGAAAATTTTCAAGTTAGTGATGTGCTAGTAGTGAATAAATATCTGGATGTTTATCCAGATGAATTTCCTGGATTTATTCTTTATCACGAGATTGAGTTTATTATAGGCTTATTTAATGATTTTAAGAAAATTTAGAAACACCCTTATCATATTCATCAAGTAAATATTTTGGAATTTAAAAATGAGTTTTAGTAGATTCTAGATAAAGATTCATTTATCTGAATATATTACATAGGGGTTATCCTTTTTAATTTTTCAAAATTAATAATGGTTTAATGAAAATTTACATTTATTACAAATTCACGAATAACATAATTATTAACAAAAACTATACTATCCTCATATTGATGATTTTTAGAATATTTAACATATATTATAATACCATTAGTTAAATACTTTTCATGATGATATTTTGAAGAAAACATTTTAGACTAGATATATGCATTATGAGTTTGCAGTTATGCCCATTTAGTTGTCTAATTCACTAGTTATATTCCTGGATCTTAGGAAGATAATTTCCCATTAATTTTAAGATATTATTTTGTTTGGTTTTATTGATGTTATACTACAATATAATAAAACTCATGATGACCATGAAATATATATTTATGTATTGCTTTAAAATCCTTAATATAAAAGAAACAATATAAAAAATTTATTAAGTGTGAATTTTAGTGGAAGTAAATTTTATTCCTTAGGAACATTGTTTCTAAATATGGATTAATAATTATACATGAAAAAACTAAAGTAATTAAATATTATAAAATACATAAAAATATAACAAAGATTAATATTTATCTTAGTTTATTAGTTTTACACCACTGGTCCAATTATTTTTTTCTTGGTTATGAATCCTATTGAAAAGTTTAATTCTTGGTGGATGTAAATTCATCTATATGAAATAGTTTGAGGATTTTTTATAATATATGAATAAAAGGGATTGATTAATGCTCTATTTTAGGCCTTATCATTTAGAAATATATAATTTCTCATTTGTTATGATTATTAATTGAAGGGACTTGGTGGTTTTTTAATACTGGATGATTGTGTAATTCCTTATTTCTTTATTCAACTAAAACCTCATGAATTAAATAATAATAAAAAAGATCTAAAAATAAATGATGGGTTATTTATTTTAATATTTGGAGGAACTATTTATATATGGGAATCTGTGAAATATATAATTTTCATGAATGTTTTAAATATATATTAACTCAGAAATTATTGGCCATGAGTTAGGGAATATGGTCATAAATTCTTATGGATTATGATTTTATTTTTCATTACCATCCTATAAAATAAAAAAATGTATACAATTCATTGATTAATACTTGTAATTCTTCATTAAGAATGTTTAATTTGAAACCTAACCCTTTTGATAATGACTTGATGAATTCTTTTCCTAAAACTTTTCAGGTATGTGATTGAAATATATTTTTGAGGTTTTAGTTTAGTTTGCATTGACAAAAATAATTATACGTGAAGACAATGAGGACTATGTTTTATAGGAAAATATTGAATTGAATATGAAAGGTATGTACCCAAATTTTAATGATTATGAAGAAAGCGTTATTAGATTTGGAAAAGTGATTTTAAAAACATGATGATTCCATGTTAGAGAGAAAATTATTTAAGAAAGTTCATAGTTATGCATTTTCCATTCATAATAGATGAAAAATAATTTATATAGGACATAAGGTATATTATTGGTCGAATTTAATGAATAGAGATATTTTATACATTACCATAAAATTTATAAATTGTTAAAAGAATAATGTATAATGAAAATTAATGAATGTTATGATTTATCATTTTCTAGTTTTGGAATGGAAATTACATAATATATCCATATATTTTATGATGGTATTTATATATACATCTCAATGTAATAATGAAATTTGGGTTATTATTGATTAATTAAATAAAATTTAAAATTTCTTTCCAATAAGAGATATGATGTATTTAAAAAATATTTTACTACTATAAATAAATGATATAATCTAGTTACATAGGGTTCCTATATCTAATGAATATAAATTTCATTCCATGTTCACTTATTATTTTTTCAATAAACATTAAAATACATTGGGTAGAGAATAAAATTTCCAAACAACATTTCATCCACAATCTGATAGATATTCTGAGTGAATTATTCATACCTTAGAAGACACAATTTTATCATTTTCAATTGATTTATAGGGATTTTTGGATTAAAATCATTCAATACCAGAGTATTCATAAAATAAATATTTCCTTCCAGTATATATGTGCCTCATATTGAGGGATTATTTTCAAAGTGGTCTTTCACTCCAGCTATTTGGGATGATGTAGGCAAAATGAAGTAGTTTAGATAAGAGTTTGTAGAAGAAATGTTTTATAAGGTGATGTTGTTTTATAAATATATGAATACATATCATAGTAATAACAATGGTTATAAAAATTAGTAGGGTAATGATATTTCTTTCACATTTTGTGATCCTATTTTTATTTATGTATATAAATTGTAATGTGTTACCATTTTACATAAAAATTGGAATATTTTCTAGGGTTAATTGTTCCTTATATAATCCTAGATAAATTTTGATCAGTTTCCAACTTAGATACCATGATTCCATGTTTATCAAAGTTATAGGATGTAACATCCCAAGTAAGTAATGAATAATATATATTTTTATCTATGTTTATTAATGATTAAGATAGTGTTATAGAGGCTTAAAATGAAAATAAATACAATCTTATGCATGGAATACACTAATATTCTTAAAAGATTATTTTACTGCCTTATGATGGAAAACCCTTTTTAAATATATATTTGACAATTTTATAAACTATGTTTGTCAAAATAAACTTATTCTTTATGATTGGGACATCAAAATTTACCTTGTGTGAGTTTTTGGTATTTTTCTGACAATGTTCATTTTTTAATGAATAGTGAAAAATACTGCATTTTACATCAAAACTGCTTTTAATCTAATTTATTTATATGATTAGATTATGTTTGAATTGGTTTTGAAGTGAAATTAGAATATATTTTTACCATTTTATCCAATGGTGGTCATTGGAATCAATTTCACTTTGAAATTAGACTTAAACTGGTGTCAATCTTTTGATACTTATTGTTTTGTAAAAACACGCTATTTGCTCTGGCAGTGGGAATTAATTATTAAATTAATTAATGTGACTTATATGATTTGAATTTTTTAAAATAGACTTCATCTTTGAATTCGGAATATCAAATATAGCTCAGGGTGAATTTTTGGTAATTTTTTGAAAAACTTCAATTTTTGATGAATAGTGAAACCACTAAGTGGTAATCAAGCAAACTAATTTTTCAGTTAAATGAAAGTTTACCACTAATGTGTATTGAATTTTGAAAATGTGACATACATGGTTTTCATTAAGAAGTAAAATGTGGTTCAATGAGATTATAATAATTTTTTGGTGAATAGTAATTTATTAAGTTCTTAATCGCGATTAGTGGTAATTAGGGTAGTTTAAGGTATAAATAATGCTTTAATAATAGGAAATGACCTAGACACATGTCCCAACCTTATTGGTTGTGTCATGTCCGACCAAGAAAATCCATGGGTCAACTTGGGGACCCCATGGAGACACTTTGGTTTGGAAATGACATAAATAAATTTTTATTAAATGTTAAAGTAAAAATGACACAAACAAGAGATGTTTTACGAAAACAATTTTTACATGGGGTTATAAAGATCAGATTTTTTATTATAAATAGTCATTGGAAATCTAAAAAGATTTCCTACATCATAGAATTTTTTTATAATTTTTAGACATTAAATAAATTAAATTATTTTTGACATAATAATGATGCAGCGATGACATCATTATTTGACGATTTAAATAAAATGAAAAGACAATGTAAAATATATGAACTACACATGGACAAAACCAATTGGATGAGTGGATTTCGAACCCTTATCACCTTATACACGAATTATATCAATGTGGGACCTTCTTAAACCTAAACACATTTTCAAATAATGTAATATTTCTTTACTTTCCAAAAGTGCCCCTCCTCTCCTCTTATAAAAGGCCCCCACCTCTACCTCATTTCACACACTACTCAAGCCTTTGGATCGGGAAACCCCTGACCATTTACTCTCTCCACATCCCTATCCTAATCCTAGAGGATTCCCTTTGGGCAGAATCCTTACAAAGGAAGCCTTTAGGCTCAAATCAAAAGGAGTTACACTTTTTAAGGTAATTCATTCTCTCATGTTCGTTTGTTTTATTTTGCTTCTCCAACCCCCTAAACTCTTTTTATTTACATCTTTTGTAACAACACCAGTATCTTAAATATACTAGGATGTTTTTATAAGATATATTTGAGCTACACACTCACACAACTACATCAAATGGTTAAAGAACATACGGTTTCCGTGGATGGCGAAATTCTGCCTCCCGAAACGATGATTGTTCAATACTCATTTAACACCTTCAAAGGTGGCCATTATGATGTCATTATTTTTATATATGATATATAATATGTTTATGTTTTCATTAAGCTTCTGTTTTTTCATTTTGGTCATACCTTTATGGTTTCCATTATGGGTAAACACGATATCTTCATTTTAGGAAGTGCGGACTACCGCCCCCTCAAAGTGATTTGATTCGTTAAATACCATATGTGGGACATATAAAGGATGGAACTATGATATTATATATGATATTATACTGTAATTATAATATACCATTATATCATTATGATTCCATTCTATAAAATACGAAATAGAAATGAAAGTAGCGTTCATGCGTACGTACGGCTTACCGTCTCCATGAACGGTGCATTTCATTTCTTACCTCTAAATGATTATGTAATATTATAAATGCATGTATGTACTGGATATATATGACATATATGATATCTACATCATGAATACCATTCTGGATATAACTAACCTATGACCAAATTAACAACATGTAAGTGTAAGAAGTCTATTTTGACTTAAGAACCAAATACCGACAAAATGAACATTATTAACTTAAATGATTACATGATGTTCATAACATGGTATAAAAGGAATAATGAACTTGAAAAATATTATTAAGCAAGTGGAGATTAACTCAAGTTTATTATTCAGGAGATTAAAGAACGGTCGGGTCAAGTCGGAAACGAGGTATGGGACTTCGTCTCAATCTCCTTTCGTTGAGGCATATTTTATTTTATACACAACTTTATTTTATACGGTGTATAAACCACTTTGACTTTTACGTTTATTCAAAAGGAATCTTTTTTATACAAAGTGTTTACTAAACGACAAAAGGGAATGTTTTTGTCGTACGTATGCGACGACAATGACTTCTCCGCCGTCGTGACCGTTATTTGAGTTTCAGCTTCCTCTACAAGCCATACATTCTTTTAAAAGAAAAATAAATACCATGTTTTACTTTTCTTTTATTTTGGTATTGAAAATGGTTTTCATAATGTTTTCATATCAATGTGTTGTATTGATATCTCGTGATTGAAATGTGGAAATTTTATGTTTCCTTTATGCATTTTTTATGTGATATGATTATGTTATGGTTCTTGGGAATTATTATGAATATGGGTGGTTCCGTGATAAACTAAGGGCAGGTGAGCCCATTATAGCTCTCCAATGCATTGGGTAACGCGAAGGAGTGAAACGTTAAGGTTTCTCTGAAGAGATTTTAGGGAATATACTATGATGGGTATTCCAAACATAACCAAGAGGGTTACTCCCTACGTAAGAATGTTATGAATGCCTCAAGTTACCTTTATGTCTTATGATTTCTATGATTTATTCATGATTTTATGAGGTATGTTAAAGTGCCTATGTTTTATGGGTAAATTATGATTTCATTCTTATGTATATATGAACTCATGTTTCCTTTCCATGTTTTTTTAACCCATACTGAGTTTTTATGCTCATCCCAAGTTTTTGAAATGTTTTTCACAGGTCAAGGTAAAGGTACATGATAAGATGATAGAGTCAAGGATGTGTCAAGAAATAATCCATGTTTTATTTTAAACGTGTTTCCATTGATGGGAATGAATAATACTATCTTTCTGTAACCACTTTGTTTATATGTGGAATGTAATGCATGTTTTATGATCTAATTCTCTAAAACTCTAAAACTGAAAAGATCCTCAACGTGTAATCTTGTAATAACTCAAGATTAAGTATGGTTTAAGGTTGGGGCCTTATAGTTGGTATCAAAGGTCGGTTTAGATAACTTTAGGAGTTAGAATTCTATTAAATGATTATACAAAAATATTTTTTTTTCGAAATGATATAGCATTTAAAGATTACCATGTTGCTTCATCTAAGACATGTTTGTTCAGAATGGTTTTCCGCAGAGGAAACAGGGAAGCAGTGCTAGGAAAGCATACAGAAGGAAATAACCTTCCGAATCAGCATCCAGAAATGGTCGGAATTGGAACTGAACAGTTTGTTGTAGTAATGGCGCAGTTGACTCAAGCGATAAATGGCGGTGGTATCCATGCACGAGATCAGCCAGATCAACCGCAGAGGAACATGTTAGTGGTGGAACATTTCATGAGGCAACATCCACCATCATTAAGAGGATCATCTGACCCTGTGCTAGCTGAAGGGTGGATTAAAGCACTGGAGAATATTTTTGATGTCATGGGGTGTTCAGACAATCAAAAGGTTAGTCTTGCTATTTACCGTTTGGAGGGTGAAGCAGATCAGTGGTGGTCTATGGTTAAAAATATCAGGGACCCCGATGAGATTGATGCTCTTGACTAGGATGAATTCAAAGGTATGTTTCTTGAGAATTATTTTCCTAAGGCTGTTCGACTTAGGATGGAAAATCAATTCTTGGAATTGAGGCAAGAGGAAGACTCAGTGGCTGCCTATGAAGAAAGGTTCACTCGATTGGCAAGGTATGCTCCAAATTTTATCCGAGACCTTGATAGTAAAATCAATAGTTTTTACTCAGGATTAAAGCCAAAGTATCGAAGGGCATTAGCTTCTCGTGAGTTTAAAAGTTATGAAAATCTTGTTCGATGTGCTGAGAAGGTGGAAATGGAGTTTGCCGATGACCAAGTTTTCTATAACAACCAGCAGAAGAAGAGACCGAGGTGGAAGGATAAAGGTAAGAATTCTTCAAAAAAGTCTGATGGTAAGAGAACTAAGTTTCCAGTTTGTGATAAATGTGGAAAAAGGCATGCTGGGGAATGTCTTCTGAATTCTGGAAAGTGCTACTGATGTGGTAAGATGGGACATAAGGCTCGTGATTGCACTGAAAAGGATCAAGCAGAAGGTAAGAAAAAATTTGATTTACAGTTAGTGAAATGTTATAAGTGCAATGAGATGGGTCACTATGCAAATGAGTGTCCGACAAAGAGCTTTAGTGATGGGAAGCAGTTAGACTACAAGCAGAAAGGGGTGGTGAAATCCTTTGCAACTACTTCAGCAGATGTCGGGCCATCAAATGAAGTTGTATCAGGTACATTGTTTGTTTTTTCAGATTATGCCAGTGTGTTGTTTGATTCGGGGTCTACACATTCTTTCATCTCTAAAACCTTTTCTAGTAAAATGGGAATACCATCTCAAGAAATGACTCCTGAACTTTTGGTAAAAACACCTGGGGGAAGTGTCGAGGAAAAAAGAATTTATAAGAATCTTCCTATCCTTATCTGTGGAAAGAACCTACTTGAAAACCTTATTGTTCTACCTCTAGTAGAGTTTGATGTTATCCTGGGTATGGATTGGCTCTCTATTTACCATGATAAGATTGACTATAGAGCTAAAGAAGTTTCTTTTCAGAAAGACTTTCAGTTTGTTTACAGGAATGAACCCTTACTTTTGATAACATATCAAGAGGCCGAGAAACTTGTAAAAGATGAAAATGAATGTTACCTTGCACACGTCGTTGAAAATAAAGGAACTGTTCAGATTAATGATGTGCCAGTGGTAAATGAGTATCCTGATGTTTTTCCTGATGAGTTTCCTGGAATAATACCAGATCGGGAAGTTGAGTTTACTGTTGACTTAGTTCATGATGCTAAGCCAATTTCAAAACCCCCTTATCGAATGGCACAAATTGAACTTTTAGAGTTTAAGGAGCAATTGCAAGATTTATTAGAGAAAGGTTTCATTAGACCTAGCACATCACCATGGGGTGCTCCTGTTTTATTTGTTAAAAAGAAATATGGTTCTATGAGACTTTGCATTGATTATAGAGCCTTGAATAATATCACTGTTAAGAACAAATATCCTTTGCCTCATATCGATGATTTGTTTGATCAGCTCCAGGGAGCTCAGTTTTTTTTCAAAGATTGACTTGAGATCGGGGTACCATCAGCTGAAGGTAAAGGAGGCAGATATTCCGAAGACCGCGTTCCATACGAGATATGGCCATTATGAATTTGTAGTAATGCCTTTTGGGCTAACAAATTCACCTGCTGTATTCATGGACTTAATGAATAGAATTTTCTATGAGTTCTTGGATAAGTTTGTGGTGGTTTTCATTGATGATATTTTGGTGTTTTCTAAAAGTAAATAGGAGCATGAAAAACATTTAAGGGTTATCTTGCAATCCTTAAAAGAAAAGAAATTGTATGGGAAATTCAGCAAGTGTGAGTTTTGGTTGCAAGAAATTTCTTTCCTTGGTCACATTGTTTCTAAAGATGGAATAACTGTTGATCCTGAAAAAACAAAAGTTGTGGAAGAATGGCCAAGAACCACAAATGTAACTGAGATTCGTAGCTTCCTTGGTTTGGCGGGCTATTACCGAAGGTTTGTTAGAAATTTTTCATGGTTATCTAGTCCAATGACTAAGCTAACTCGGAAGGGTGTTAAGTTTATCTGGACAAAATAATGTGATGATTGTTTTCAGGAATTGAAAAGAAGATTGTGAATGCTCCAGTTTTGGCACTACCTTCCAGGAATGGTGAGTTTGTTATATACAGTGATGCTTCATTGAAAGGACTTGGTTGCGTCCTAATGCAGAATGATCAGGTAATTGCTTATGCTTCATGACAGTTGAAAACTCATGAGGTAATTTACCCTACACATGATTTGGAATTAGTTGCTGTTGTTTTTGCTTTAAAAATTTGGAGGCATCATTTGTATGGAGTAAAGTGTGAAATATATACCGATCACAAAAGTTTAAAGTATATATTCACTTAGAAAGAGTTAAACATGAGACAAAGGAGATGGCTGGAATTAATCAAGGATTATGATTGTACAATTCATTACCATCCGGGAAAAGAAAATAAAGTGGCTGATGCTTTGATTCGAAAAAGTAATGCTTCATTAACAATGTTGCGTTTGGAACGTGATCCTTTGGTTAAGGATTTAATGAACTTTGGAATAGAATTTGTTGGTGTAGGAAGTCCTTCTGTTTTGTTTCAGGTATCAGTGAGATCATCTCTATCAGATAGAATCAAGCAAGCACAGAAGCAAGACAGTGAGTTGCAGAAAAAGGTAGAGCTGGTTCAGAATGGTAAGTTGCCTGAATTCAACATTGATAATGATTGCGTTTTGAGATTTGGGAAGAGACTGTGTGTGCCTTGTGATTCACAGTTGAAGAGAGAGTTGTTATGTGAAGCTCATAGTTCTCCGTTTTCAGTTCATCCAGGTAGTACTAAGATGTATAGAGATCTGCGGGAGTATTACTGGTGGGATGGAATGAAAAGAGATATTTCTGATTTTACTGTGAAGTGTTTGACATGTCAACAGGTTAAAGCAGAGCGGCAGTTACCGAAAGGGATGCTTCAGCCGTTACCAGTGCCAGAGTGGAAATGGGAGAATATATCCATGGACTTTGATGTTGGATTACCGAAGACATCTCGAGGTAATAATTCAATCTGGGTTATTGTTGATCGCTTGACCAAATCTGCTCATTTCCTTGCTATACGAGACACTTTATCTCTTGATAAACTTTCCCGTTTGTATCTTAAAGAGATAGTCAGGTTACATGGAGTTCCTCTCTCCATTGTATCGGATCGTGATCCCAGGTTTACTTCTAACTTTTGGAAAGGCCTTCAGAAGTCGTTGGGTACTGAATTAAATTTTAGTACAGCTTTTCATCCTCAATCAGATGGGCAGTCAGAATGAACAATTCAGACATTGGAGGATATGCTATGAGCTTGTTCTATGGATTATCAGGGAAGTTGGTACCAACATCTTTCTTTGGTTGAATTTTTATATAATAACAGTTTTCATTCCGGTATACAGATGGCACCATTTCAGGCATTATATGGGAAGCGGTGTCGAACTCCAGCTTTCTGGGATGAAGTGGGTGAAAGAAAGTTGATGGGACCAGAATTGGTAGAAGAGATGGCAGAAAAAGTTCAGCTGATTCAGAAACACATGAGAACAGCTCAGAGCAGGCAGAAGAGTTATGTGGATAACCGGAGGAAGGATCTATCTTTTGAGGTAGGTGATCATGTTTTTCTCAAAGTTTCTCCTTGGAAAAGTGTGATGAGATTTGGTAAGAAAGGAAAGTTGAGTCCAAGGTTCATTGGACCATACGAAATTCTGGAGAGAGTTGGATCAGTTGCATACCGAGTGGCTTTACCTCCGAGTTTATCTCAGGTACACAATGTTTTTCACGTTTCGATGTTGAGAAAGTATATGCCAGATCCATCTCATGTTTTGAGCCCAGAGGTAGTTCAGCTGGAAGAGAACCTATCTTATGAGGAACAACCAGCCCAGATTCTTGACCACAGGGAGAAAGTGTTACGGAATAAGGTGATTCATCAGGTAAAGGTTTTGTGGAAAAACCACATGATTGAAGAGGCAACATGGGAATCTGAAAATTCAACGAGGGATAAGTACCCCCATTTATTTGATAAGTAAATAAATTGAGGGGACGCAATTTTCTAAAGGGGGGAAGGATGTAACATCCCAAGTAAGTAATGAATAATATATATTTTTATCTATGTTTATTAATGATTAAGATAGTGTTATAGAGGATTAAAATGAAAATAAATACAATCTTATGCATGGAATACACTAATATTCTTAAAAGATTGTTTTACTGCCTTATGATGGAAAACCCTTTTTAAATCTATATTTGACAATTTTATAAACTATGATTGTCAAAATAAACTTATTCTTTATGATTGGGACATCCAAATTTACCTTGTGTGAATTTTTGGTATTTTTCTGACAATGTTCATTTTTTAATGAATAGTGAAAAATACTGCATTTTACATCAAAACTGCTTTTAATCTAATTTATTTATATGATTATATTATGTTTTAATTGGTTTTGAAGTGAAATTAGAATATATTTTTACCATTTTATCCAATGGTGGTCATTGGAATCAATTTCACTTTGAAATTAGACTTAAACTGGTGTAAATCTTTTGATACTTATTGTTTTGTAAAAACACGCTATTTGCTCTGGCAGCGGGAATTAATTATTAAATTAATTAATGTGACTTATATGATTTGAATTTTGTAAAATAGACTTCATTTTTGAATTCGGAATATCAAATATAGCTTAGGGTGAATTTTTGGTAATTTTCTGAAAAACTTCAATTTTTGATGAATAGTGAAACCACTAAGTGGTAATCAAGCAAACTGATTTTTCAGTTAAATGAAAGTTTACCACTAATGTGTATTGAATTTTGAAAATCCGACATACATGGTTGTCATTAAGAAGTAAAATGTGGTTCAATGAGACTATAATAATTTTTTGGTGAATAGTAACTTATTAAGTTCTTAATCGCGATTAGTGGTAATTAGGGTAGTTTAAGGTATAAATAATGCTTTAATAATAGGAAATGACCTAGACACATGTCCCAACCTTATTGGTTGTGTCATGGCCGACCAAGACAAGCCATGGGTCAACTTGGGGACCCCATGGAGACACTTTGGTTTGGAAATGACATAAATAACTTTTTATTAAATGTTAAAGTAAAAATGACACAAACAAGAGATGTTTTACGAAAACAATTTTTACATGGGGTTATAAAGATCAGATTTTTAATTATAAATAGTCATTGGAAAGCTAAAACGATTTCCTACATCATAGTAGTTTGTTTATAATTTTTAGACATTATATAAATTAAATTATTTATGACATAATAATGATACAGCGATGACATCATTATTTGACGATTTAAATAAAATGGAAAGTCAATGTAAAATCTATGAACTACACATGGCCAAAACCAATTGGATGAGTGGATTTAGAACCCTTATCACCTTATACACGAATTATATCAATTTGGGACCTTTTTAAACCTAAACACATTTTCAAATAATGTAATATTTCTTTACTTTCCAAAAGTGCCCCTCCTCTCCTCTTATAAAAGGCCCCCACCTCTACCTCATTTCACACACTACTCAAGCCTTTGGCTCGGGAAAACCCTGACCATTTACTCTATCCACATCCCTCTCTTAATCCTATAGGATTACCTTTGGGAACAATCCTTACAAAGGAAGCTTTTAGGCTCAAATCAAAAGGAGTTACACTTTTTAAGGTAATTCATTCTCTCATGTTCATTTGTTTTATTTTGCTTCTCCAACCCCCTAAACTCTTTTTATTTACATATTTTGTAACGACACCAGTATCTTCAATATACTAGGATGTTTTTATAAGATATATTTTATCTACACACTCACACAACTACATCAAATGGTTAAAGAACATACGGTTTCCGTGGATGGCGAAATTCCGCCTCCCGAAACGATGATTGTTCAATACTCATTTAACACCTTCAAAGGTGGCCATTATGATGTCACTATTTTTATATATGATATATAATATGTTTATGTCTTCCTTAAGCTTCTGTTTTTTTATTTTGGGCATACCTTTATGGTTTCCATTATGAGTAAACACGATATCTTCATTTTAGGAAGTGCGGACTACCGCCCCCTCAAAGTGATTTGATTCGTTAAATACCATATGTGGGACATATAAAGGATAGAACTATGATATTATATATGATATTATACTGGAATTATAATATACCATTATATCATTATGATTCCATTCTATAAAATACGAAATAGAAATGAAAGTAGCGTTCATGCGTACGTACGGCTTACCGTCTCCATGAACGGTGCATTTCATTTCTTACCTATAAATGATTATGTAATATTATAAATGCATGTATGTACTGGATATATATGAAATATATGATATCTACATCATGAATACAATTCTGGATATAACGAACCTATGACCAAATTAACAACATGTAAGTGTAAGAAGTCTATTTGGACTTAAGAACCAAATACAAACAAAATGAACATTATTAACTTAAATGATTACATGATGTTCATAACATGGTATAAAAGGAATAATGAACTTGAAAAAGATTATTAAGAAAGTGGAGATTAACTCAAGTTTATTATTCAGGAGATTAAAGAACGGTCAGGTCAAGTCGGATACGAGGTATGGGACTTCGTCTCAATCTCCTTTCATTGAGGCATATTTTATTTTATACAAAACTTTCTTTTATACGGTGTATAAACCACTTTGACTTTTACGTTTATTCAAAAGGAATCTTTTTTATACAAAGTGTTTACTAAATGACAAAAGGGAATGTTTTTGTCGTACGTATGCGGCGACAACGACTTCTCCGCCGTCGTGACCGTTATTTGAGTTTCGGCTTCCTCTACAAGCCATACCTTCTTTTAAAAGAAAAATAAATACCATGTTTTACTTTTCTTTTATTTTGGTATTGAAAATGGTTTTCATAATGTTTTTATATCAATGTGTTGTATTGATATCTCGTGATTGAAATGTGGAAATTTTATGTTTCCTTTATGCATGTTTTATGTGATATGATTATGTTATGGTTCTTGGGCATTATTATGAATACGGGTGGTTCCGTGATAAACTAAGGGCAGGTGAGCCCGTTATAGCTCTCCAATACATTGGGTAACGCGAAGGATTGAAACGTTAAGGTTTCTCTGAAGAGATTTTAGGGAATATACTGTGATGGGTATTCCAAACGTAACCAAGAGGGTTACTCCCTACGTAAGAATGTTATGAATGCCTCAAGTTACCTTTATGTCTTATGATTTCTATGATTTATTCATGATTTTATGAGGTATGTTAAAGTGCCTATGTTTTATGGGTAAATTATGATTTCATTCTTATGTATATATGAACTCATGTTTCCTTTCCATGTTTTTTTAACCCATACTGAGTTTTTATGCTCATCCCAAGTTTTTGAAATGTTTTTCACAGGTCAAGGGAAAGGTACATGATAAGATGATAGAGTCAAGGATGTGTCAAGAAATAATCCATGTTTTATTTTAAACGTGTTTCCATTGATGGGAATGAAGAATACTATCTTTCTGTAAACAGTTTGTTTATATGTGGAATGTAATGCAAGTTTTATGATCTAATTTTCTAAAACTCTAAACCTGAAAAGATCCTCAACGTGTAATCTTGTAATAACTCAAGATTAAGTATGGTTTAAGGCTGGGGCCTTATACATGATATATCTCACCTTTCATTATTATGAAAATATGTTCAAGATATATTTATTGTCTTGATCCCTAAAGTAATTTAGTTGGATTAAATCCATACATATGGTGAATAGACAATATATATTATTGACTATAAATATAATGTGTTTATAATTTATTTAATTTATTAATTTATGTTTTTTTGGAAAAACCAAATTATAAAAGAAGAAAAATGGGAATCAAAATATGTTATGATGTAAAATAATCCTCACATATCTAATTAATGAACAAAATTATAAGGAATTAATTTACAAATGCATTGGAATGTAAAAACCAAGGTAATATAAAAAGTTAATTAATTTCATGAATTAGATATTATAGTGTTAAAATTAATATAATAATATTTTATATTTTTAAAAAAAATAAAAAAGAAATATTTCAAACAAAATTGCGGTTTTATAGGTTATATGGTTTTATTAAAAACATTTATATCGCAATTATAGAATTATAAAATAAAAAATTAACCTTATTTTTGAATTTAACAAGTTAAAATTATATTAGGAAGATTTTTTTAAAATTTCTTTATTATTATGATTTTTAATGAATAGTTAATAATAATGTTTCTTATTGAAAACAACCTTTATATTTCAAGAATTTAGACAGATTAATTTTTTTTAAATGGTTTATAAAGTAAAAATAGATCAATAATATTATTAATAATCAAATAATCATATTTTTAATTGATTTTGTATTTTAATTTAGCACAAAAACGTTTTTACAATTAAAAAGGAATTTATTTGAAACCCCATTTTCTTCCCATTTATTGAGTTTATTTTTAAATTAAAATTTTAATCTTCTTTGAATTTTATATTATAATAAATGTTACATATTTTTATTAATAAAAATTATATTACATTATAATATCAATGTAATTATGTGTCATAATTTGTAGTAAAATTGAAAAAATCATTTGTCATGGTTAAGGTCACAACTGGTTTATTAGGGTGTAAAACTAAATATATATAACCTAAAAACTTATATAAATTTTACAAGATAACAATTATTCAACTGTATATCATATTTTATTCAAAAATATTCAATTTTTTATATATTGGTCTTATGTAACACACTAATTGTTTTTTATTTTATTATAAATTCTAATTTTAACCTCTCCCCGACATATAAATTAACACTTCTCTCCTCTCCTATCCACTACTCAATAGTATATTATTCTAGCCAAGAAAATCACAAATAACTACTTATAATATCTCTAAATTTACTTGAGTCCTTTTTTTAACATAAATCCATCCTATAATTGCATTAGATATAAATCTAAAGTTGTATTTTGAAGAAGCAGTATCGTTCTTTACAAAGAGTTTTTGTTTTATTTCACCATCCACCACATTAAAATGTTATTAAAACACTATGAAATAATAACACCATAACTATACATATATTTATATGTTAGTATTTAAATTTAATAACTTATATCAATATCTTATTTCATCAAATGGGAACTAAACCTTCCATTCATGTGTAACATAGAATACTACATTACAAACTGATGTAATTTTGTTCCTGATCATTACGTCTCATAACTAGTTATAATGATATATTTAATATATTCATTATATTATATTTATGAAATTTTTATCATTATTTAATGATATTATATCATATATTTTCTTATATTTATATCCATTTTAAAATGTTAATGTTATTCGTGCATATTTCGTGACTACCACCTAATTGAGGAGATGCGATTTTTTATCACCACATCACATGGATGATTTATATAATTTTATTTAATGATATAAAATGATATATATTATATAATAATAGCTATGGAATCATAAAAAATTTAATTTCTTTCTATAATGATCATTAAATAAGGAAAATGTTACCCATGTATACGTACGACAAACTATCAATATGATTGTAAAAAAATCATTTTTTATAATGATCGTTTATTGAGGAATTTAAAATTTTAACTAAAAAAGTAAAAGGTTAATTATTTCATTATTATTATTTTAGATATAATTTAATAATGAACTCTCTGGCCATATTCAACTGACCAAAATCATTTTTGACATAATATTCGAATATCATCAAAATATCAATTATGAACTTAATTAATAAAGTAATGAAATATAACATGGAATTTAATTTAATAATATGAAAAAAATACTTCTAAAGTTAATTTTAATTTAAATAATTAAAAAAATTATGATTATGATTTTTTAGAATATGTGTAATGAGTTGGACTCATTGTATGTGACATTATAAATTAAAACCTCATTTTAAGTTTACTAAGGATTTATTTTCTAAATAATTTCATTCCATATCCATAATATTAATATTATTTTATAGATATAATTTTATGGTAAAAATTAAATATAAATTATATTTTATCTAACTTTATAATTTCATACAATTTTTTTCAAAATGATCATTTTTATAAATTACCATGCACTAGAATATACTCAAAATAATATTTTTGAGGCTATAAACAATCAACATGAGATTTAAGAAAAGTGAGTAATGAAACATCATATTTACATTAGATTGGTTCATGATGTGAAGGATTAAAAGATATGAAATATAGAGTTTTAATGTGATTATAATGTGAAGTGTCTTGAAAATTAGAATAACACATTAATTTTAATACGACTTGAGAAATCTTTGAGGTGGATAAACATGAAAGATAGTGAAGTTGAATACTCACAAAATGATTGAGTTAGGAATATCTAATAATTTTTATATATAATTTCAACCATAAATAATTACTCAAACCAATGAATTTAAGAATTTTAAATGATTTTAAGCATCATACTCTAATAGGATGATGAGAATCAGAACCCAACATTTTGATGAATCTATTTTAACTAACAGTCAAAATATTATTGCAAATTATAATTCCAAAAATATGTGGGTAATAAATGTTGATAGAATAACTACTTATAAAAATATAGAAGTTATAAATTGAAAGGGAAAGAGTTAACATAGAGATATTATGAAGAATAATGTTTCATTCATCCAAACTAGAACACAATAAAATAATTCTAAGTTCATTGGTTTTTGTTGGTTCTGTAGAAATTTTGGACAATTGAATATCAAATTCTGGTATAGTATAAAAATATATGAAGAAAAAATATAGAAACATTGAGGGTGATAAAATTTAATGTTAATGTAAACTCAATTATGTTTTCCAAACCATTAGAAAATTATAATGATCTACTAAAATAAAACAGATTAGGATATCTTGACGATATTTATGAATGTTTTTCAAGAAACTTCCATGATGAATATAACTTATGGTTTACATAAACCAAGATAAATAAAGATACTGGTAACAAAATGAATCCACAAAATATGATAGAAAATATAAAGAATATAGAAAGTATGTCAACCTTGGGGTTAAAGGAAATATTAGTAAATAATAATATTATAAACAAGTGTAGTAATTAAAAATATTTTACACTGAAATAATGTTGTTACATTTATGGATGTAAAACACACTTCATGGAGTGGTTTTATCAAACCTTGAATATTAAATATAATGAAAGTAATCTAAAGAAGATAATTAAATAATCCTGATAAATAATTTTTTTGACTAGAATGGTGGAAGACATATCTGATAATGAAACTCATGAACATGTGATGATACATCAAAAGAGTAAACTATTGGAAAATGTAAATATATGTGGAAGATGTATGTTAGAAAGACACAATCCAAAAAATTCATTACAATTTTAAAATGATAATATAATTTTTTAACTATGAATACAAAATATTCAAAAAAATAATAATGTTTTATGGAAATTTGAACATGAGAATAATGTTTAACATATTCTAAATGTTTTCTTGGTTATATAGATAGAACATATAGATGAATAAAAAAAGGTTTGAAGAAAAATAAAATAATAAAAAATTGTGATAATTTATAGATAAATTAATGCATAATCTACCACACATTTTAGAATGAAAAAAAGAGTTAATTAAACTATTTATCTCAATATGTTTACTAATTGGACATATGCAAGGGGGAATATAAATAAAATTAATTTTATATAAAATAATGTTTCTAGGTTGAGAAAACATTCTCAACCCAACCACTATATTTTATGAATCATTAAATGTTTCACATTATTCTATTGTTTTTTATAGGTAATTACTATGTGAAATGGATATTGAAGGTGATGATATTAAAAGGGACTCAATAAGTATAATTAAGAATATAGTTTCTTTAAAATCATAGAAAGGTATTGTAGAAATTCATTCTAGTCAACCAATGTGTTCCCAAAATGGATTATAAATCTAGAATATTGAAATTCATAATCATCTTTGAGTAACGTGTTCTATACTCCCACATTCATATAAGAAACTGATATACAAATGTAAAATGGGAAATTTTTTGTTAATAATTTTTTCTTGTTATATTGTAATGGGGGATAAAACTGATTCATTTTTATGCTTGAGTGTTTTTGAGAAGTTTGTTACAATGGATTTAGGAAATTAAGTTAAATTAAATATATTGATCTCCTTCAAGGAAATGTTTTTTTGGAATAGTTTATATCAATTTAAAATATTCCTAGATGGATTTAATGTATGAGATAATCACATTTGTTTTCTACACCAATAATCAATCAAATAAAAATAGATATATATGATTTTATACTTATATATTTAGGAATAGTGATTTCTTACTTTATTTAATATTTTTAGATTTTATAAATGAATCTTTAAATTAATAATTGTTAAGAAGAAATTTTTTTATATGGTTCTCCCTCACCATAAGAATGTAAACAAAGGAGATTCAAATTTCAGATAATAAGGGGTCGGGGGAATCCCCACATAAAATTTTATCACAATTTTTATCTATTATATTCATTAATAATAATGAGAAGAAAGATCTCATTGAAATTAAAAATAAAATGGTATTGTAAAAAAACTATAAATATAGAGATATAAGTCCCAATATGATAATTATGTTGATATATTATATATGTTTTAAACAGTTTGTTGTAAATTTTAGGAAAAAATTAAATGAAAGGATCCTTATGTAAAATATCCACAGAAATTATTATAGTATTATACTACTTCCATAAATAGAAGACGGTTTATATGATGCAGAAGTATTATCTTTGAAATATGGAGTTGATGAGATCAATTCCAGTGGGGAACTATATAAACAATATATTGAAAAAATGTTTTATTGATGTGAAAACAGTTGTATTAACAATAATTTAGTTATATATGATAATCACGAATGAAAAACATCACTAAATATTTGGAAGGGTCTCTAATGGTGTTTTGTAAAGTTATAAGAATATTTTCTTATAGAACATGTGGATGTTTTCATATGAAGTTCCAAATGACATTGTGATGGAATATTTAATATTTATAGGAAACCAACATATATTGTTTGAAGACTCTATGTAGTTCTAAAATATCCTAAAATTTTGAAGATATTCATGATTCATGCTTGGGTCCAAAGGGGAGATCAAGTTTACCAGAATGATGGTAACATATTGAGCCTATAATATATATATGATCTCATGAAGATGTTTAATTACGAATCTTGAGGTTGAAGTTTCATAATATTATTGTATAAAACATGAATTTTCTTTCTAGTTAAATAATTATTAGAATACAGATTTGGGAGTATGGAGTCTATATCGGTTTATACATAGAAAATAATCCAATGTTCTAGCTTTAAATTTGTATTCATGATAACACATAATACGAGCCCTGATATAGTGATTTTATAGCCAGTGATTTGAAATACATTATTAAAGGTAGAATGCATGAGTATACCAAACATAGGTAGATGATGTTTCTATATAACAAGTTTATTTGATTTTTAATTTGTGTTGACTATGTTAAAAGATGTATAATATTGTATGCTTTCAATTCATGGAGTCAATTGTTTTTTAGAGGATACTAAATCAAGTCCATTGAATGAATTTCTATAAGAAAAAGTATATTATGAAATATTTTGATCTCGTTAATTGAAGGAATTTACAAACAAATATTTACAAATATCACCAGATTGATATGATAATGTTTTCTTCATATGAAGTAAATGGAATAGAAAAAAGTGTTGTTCAATGATGTACCATAAGATAGACATTAATGGGGATATATCTGATGAGTGTTTACAACATCATTATCTAGTGAAATGATAAGGCATGTGTGGAATAGAAATATGTATGAAGGATAAAATGAATCTGGATTTTTTCTAATGGATAATTAAAAATTACTTATATATTATACAAGAAAAAAATAGTATAACATGACGTTTTATCAAAGCAGATTACTAGAAAGGTCTTATATGTCTGAATCATCAATTTATGAAGAATAGGATAAACGAGATTCATAAAAAAGGATCAAGGTGTTACTTTATGGAAAATTATTAGTGTTTTGAAGTAAGAATTGTATTCTAATTGAGATGAGGAAAGGTGATCAGATAGAGAGATACCAACTCATTATATAGACATATATTGTCAAGAAAATGTATTTTTAGTCATAGTATGCATATTAATAACATTAATCAATTAGTTTTAGATTTCATTGGATCTTGTTAAACAATTAATGAATATTTTGGAGAGGTGATTCACCTAATAGTGAATAAAAAATTACACCATACATTAGAAAAAACATTAAAAAAAAGAGTTTTTAATGAGTTTGTAAAATAATTATATTCCATATAAAGTACTAATGAGATATAATAGGTATTTTAAATTCCTTAAAAGGGTGATTCATAGTTTATAGTATAAATTATGTTGTATAGAAAAGAGAAAACATTTTAAGAAGATCCTTTATGCTAATGTAAAGGATATTCTAAGAAGGTTATGGATGTTATAGTATCATGAGTCCTTAAAAAAATTTAGATGTGTTGAGATGAATACCTTAATGAAAAAATTACTAGGAAGTTTGAAATTTAAATATGATTTAAGAGGTAAAATATATTCGTTCTCTTTCCTTTTCCCCTTGATCCATTAAAATGAAATGGGGAGTACAGACTAAATATAATACCTCTGTTTATATGTGTGTGTAAAACTAATTGATGATGATTTAAGAGTATGTGATGTTCCAAATAAGTAAAACCTTTTTTGAATATGATGAACCGGATAGTGGTACAAATAATGCATTTACTACCCAAAGGTTTTGATCAGAGGCAACATAGATAGGTTTTCTAGTTACAGGTACAACATAAAATGTTTTATCTGAAATATGTACCACTCATAGTGCAATTTATTCATAAAGCACTTGATATTGTAATACTAGAGGAAGGTTAGGGCATATAGGATTCATATTTTGAGTTTATAGGCCCACAATGAGAACAAGAATCATATGAATGTTGAGGTGAATCGAACAGATTAATAGTAGAAGTTGGTAGAGGTAACTAAGAAGAATCAAACCAAACATATTTATCAGATAAATATTTCCATGATGAATTTTTCTTTAGTATCTTACATATATTATATTATTTTGGTATATATCAATAATAAAACATGGTAACTTGTAGAATTCTGTGTAATATCCTACTAGGAGATAGGTGGATATTTTTGATAGAGAGACGAATAATGTGATATAGTGTAAATTCATATAAAATGAAATTGAAGAAAATATTAATTATTTAAGAATAAATAAAATAATGGTAGTATCTATTAAAAAGATGTATGTTCAAACAGTAAGTAATAAACTTGAAAAAAATACATTTGTGATGTTTTCCTTGTATCATATTTATATAACATAGGTAAAATAGTAAAACATATTGTATAAATATCAATACATCATAACAGTTAATAGAAGTTTAAGAAAAATAAGAGTAAAAGAGACTAATTTTAATATATATGGTAAAATTATTCCACCACTGATTCACCCCACCCCAATTAGGGATATTGTATGATTCACCTAGAACTTTAATTTTTCATTAATAAAAAACATGAAAATTTTGAATGCCCGCCTCCTTTCTTCATCACTTTTTTCTCACATCTTATTATCCCAAAAAAAATCTAATTGATAATGTATTATAATCATACAATTTTCATTCTTAATATCATCCCCTGAACTATATTCATTTATCTAATCTAATATTGGATTTATTAATTCAACTCAACCATACTCGCGTATGATTTCAATAAGAAATATCTTTTTTCTTCATTAAATTCTCTTTTTTCCATAATCAATCTTAAATTTTATAAAATTATTGGACTCATAATATTTTCATGAATCATTAATTATTTTTCGAATTCTATTATAAATAATATTCTCCCTGACATTCATCTTGTACTGTCCACATGTTAGTCATTAATATACCTTTTTTCCCTTAGCTACAATTCCATTAATATACCTTTTTCTTATTCTTCATCTATTATTTTCAACATAACATGTAACATATTTACAATCTTCTCTAAAGTGTATTATATTGTTCTCTTAGAAACCTCAATAAAAAGTCATAGATAATTACATAGGTTTGTCTCATCATGTTTCTATAGTGCAAAAAAATTTAATGATCATTGTAAAATTCCTTGAGTATCCTCCTAAAATGATCAGAATATGGTAACCATTGGTTATTATCCTTCAATAAAAACTCACACCCCTCAATTATGGATTCAATCACCTCTACCAACAACTAAAATAAAGGTGCGTTTCAATATTTCGTAAATAATTATATACTATATGAAAAAATTTATCATCTATAAATAGGAAATTTTCATATGAAATTTCTTCTTCATGACCCATACCACAATAATATGAACCTTTATAATCACCCTTAACTCAAACTAATATTCAAAATAATGTTGAAAAAATATTAAAGCATACAAAATTCTAACTCATGGGTTTCTTAATCATCCCCATTGTATTTTTTTTAACACAAGTAACTATGATTCCATCTGTTCTCAAATATCCATCAAATCATATTAAATATAATATATTTTTGGCCTAAAATATCAATTCTAACTAAAATAATGTTTTTGATATAATTAAATCACTCAATAATACAATGTTTTTTCATAATTCTTAAATACACCCCTTTAAACAACATCCTTAGGACATTTCATTCTTAAAACATTACACTATATTAGTTTTTGATAATGACATCTCTAGAATCACAAAATATAAAGGTTACATATTTGTGCATGTCCCTATTTGAAATAAAAAATAAATTCATTATATGGGAATGTCCTAAAATATTAATAAATGAGTGAAGGGGGCTGAATATGATTTTCAAAACTTAATTAATCTATTATCTTCCTTAGAATTGATATTTTGGACACATCGAAAAAATTTTATGTTATTACGATATGATATATCTTGATATATATTAAATATATCTCCTTGATTTGTTTTATAAAAGCGGTGACATGAATTGGTTTCCCAATTCATGCCCCAAGGGAATTTATTAATATTAAGGGTTACCATACAAACACGAGGTGTAAATAGCTTAAACCAATTGGGGTTGAGGGGAATACAAACTGAAGTTTTCAAGAAAAACAAAAAAAATCTCAACTTGCATTAGACAAGTCCGGGATGCCCTGTTATTGATCTGTCAAAGTCATCTGCCATGAAGCGTAGTGGCAACACAACCCCAAAGCACAAAAAAACAGTCTGATGTTGAACAACAGTGGTCACCATCATTGCATAATCTTTCCCCAAGTTTAAGAAACTCAGAAAATTGCAAGATTCAGAAGGGGAGAAGCAGGATGGAATACAGAATGATAAAAAAGTACCCTTCTTGATTTAGATCATCAAGAGTAGTGAACATCAAGGACAAACTGAAAGCATAAATTTTGTTTAGAGAACTATAGGAACACATCAAGCTTATTCTGAGCCGAAAACATTAGTGTCTGATCAAAGATGAGTGAGAAAATTCAGAAAACACATTTCAGAGGAACATGAACAAGTGGACATGCACCAACTACCACTCTAGGAATAAAAAACACACCAAACAGACAATCTAAGTCTTGAAAATCAAGCAACCTTCGCACTTGTAGAACCATAATCATCAGTGTAAGCCTTAGACCAATAAGGAAAAAGAATCTTCAAGGACAAAAAAATCCCATCCCAAGAGAAACAGCACCAGTCACCAGCCACAAAGCGTCAAACCAAGGAAATCATAAGGAAAATCATTGCCATGGAATTTCCATGAAAATAAAATCAAGATGTTGCTTAAATTCCTCCACCTTATTTATGTACATTCTCTTTCTGATTTTTAGGTAGGTATCTGCAGAGATTTCTCCATTCCTGGATCATTTAAAAACTATTTCATCTTTCTCCTCTATCCAATCTACCTATTCATCACTTACATCCTCATATACTAATATGCATCGCTCACCGTAGGGTCATCATCTTTAATGTTTGTAGTATTGTTTATGTTTCCTTCATTAGGGGATGTTAGGTGTTATTATTTAACCACCGACTGTGGTCGAATTACGGTTTGTTCTTTTCGAGAGGCCTATAGGGCTCTAATGACAATTGTTCTCTCAAGGTTAGAGTAATCCTTATGTCTCCGATTATTTGTGGAACTCGGTGTAGTGTATCCATCCGTATCAACCATTGGGTTTTACCTTTCCTTGCACTCAATTTTAAATAGGCTTCCCCAGTCATATAGGCTTGCTCATAATCGTCATGCATGGATTCACAAGAATCTGAGGGGGAATTCCTATCTTCCTCATTCAAGGATTATGGTCCATCTGTGACAGAAAGTTTCTCTGGAATGATGAGGGACCCCTTATCCTCATCAAGAGTCTGAACATTGTAGGGAGTAGCCACAACTCTAGAAGATTCATTAATAGGGCGAAGAGGGTCAGCATCCTTATTACCAATGTGTTCAGTAAGATCATTCATCTACCTGTGAGCTCCTTTTTCAACCCAGATTGAGTTAGGTCTTGTAAGGGGGCGTGCGTCAAAGGATTTTCTTCCACAATCCTTTGAAGAATGTCCATTTATAAGGTAATTAGTGCAATAGTCTGGGATGTTTTCATAGACAACCTCTTGAAGGAATCTATTGTCCCCATTTTGTATCCAAATTTGGGATGGAAGGGGATGTGAAATATTTATTTCTACACATATTCGAGAAAAATATGGTCGAGAAAGGATTCTGGTAGCGGTGTCTAACTTGAGGGGTTTCTCAATAAGAGTAGAAATAGAAAAAAGTTCTTTTTTCATAAATAAATGAATCGGTAGACCAGGGAATCCTAACCAAATAGGAGAAATTGGAGGCACAAAATCAGTGCGGAAATAAAGGGAGCATTTTAAAACCGCCATAGAACAACCACTAAAGGACCATGAACCTCTCATCCATAGTTGATAATAGTTGTTTTGAAACAAGAAATAAAAAATCCCATGAGATGAATTTAAAAGACCAACATAAAAGTTAGAAAAACAAAGAACTTCCGATGTTTTTATAAGGAAGAATAAAGAAGTCCTATGCTTGATGAAAGTTCCAACAAGAAAGAAGCGTAAATCAGAATCCAAGAGCCTAACCTCTTTTTTTGAGAATGATATCACAGAAAGGTCCCTGTGTCAAAATTTCTACAGTTCGATGTGAGTCTTAGGGCTTTGAGTATCCGTGAACATTCAGCGATTGCTTGCGCCCTGCTACGACGTCTGCAAAGGATCTTTGTTTTAGATTAGGGTTTTTCCATGGTGCGCCCAGAGGCATTCCCTCCCGCAGTTCCATCCTCCTTCGGTTGTTCTTACTATCTATCCTTGATGAAGGTATATTTAAGATCAATTTTCATAGATCAATATTGTTTTATATGGTTCAAGAAACGATCAATGAATCTTTGATTATAAATTGTTTTCATTTCCTTCTTAATATTCACCCAAAAATATTTAAGATATACTTTCATAAACTATATCACTCTACAATCATGTGTTATTGCAACTTAAATAACAGTAGATTTAACTAAATCTATATAAAAATTATTATTACTATTAAAACTAATAGAATATTTTATAAAAATGATCATTCATTCAAATGTTGACTTTTGTTCATAGAATCTCCATCCAAATCAGTATTGGTTAAACTATATTAATTCTACTAATTACTCTTAGTAATAAATAAGAAAAAAACATACATTTATTTTTCATATCTGTTGAAATTTTTTCCATCCAATATATATCATTCATTTGGATAAAAAATATTAGGTTTCTCATAGAGTTAATGAATATAAAATGAATATAAAATGAATGAAATTTATATAGGTTGATAGAGAAATCAAATTATTCTAATCTTGTAAGTATTTAGTTAAATACATTATCCAGTATTATTTTTTCTCATCTTCACACAAATAGTGTTATCTATGTATAATTCCTCATAATCATTCATTTCATATTTTTTCATCAAATCCGTCGAACAATTTTCCAATTAATGGATAATATATTATAAGTTTTATTTATTTTTAACACATGAAAAAAATTCATCTCTCCAAATAGTTACATCTTAAAGTTTCATTTCATCTACTTATAAAATTATTCACAAATAATTTTCCCTCTCACTAATATAAATTTTATTATTATAATTTAAAATGAAAATAATTTTACTTATTCTTATTTCATTAAATTTTAAGATTTTACAAAAAATTAATTTATAAATGTAAAAATATATATAAAACTAGAAACAAATTGTACTACCAAGCACAAAGATCTTGCTTCAACCCAAAAATTGTTTTATTTTATATTATTTCCATGGCCACATCCCTATAAATTTGAAACCTTTTAGTATCTCAATATAAACTTAATCTTAAATTTTAATATTCAATATTTCTATCATTATAACCACCAAAAGAGTTTACAATTTCACTAAAAATATGATACCTAAAATATTATGATGGTTTCATGTCTAGAAACCATGTAGTTTGTATCTTCAAAACAAATAAATTCCCTCTACGAATAAAATTTGTAGTCTAACATAGATTTATTACATAAGAGATCACCCATTTTGTTGAATTAATTTCTTAGGAGAAACTTACTTTGAATAAGGTTATTTTGTTTGGGTTTAGTAAAAATATATAGTGTGTCATTTATATTAATCTATTCAAACAATTCAATTATTGCATTTACCCATTTTTCATAAATAATTTCATAGAAAATTGAATGAGGTTAAACCTGTGTGATAAGTGAAAAATCATTTTTAAGAATTATCATTCATAGAGTTTTAACCAGGAAAATATAAAATTAGATGATATTTTCATGTTCTGTAAAAAAATTATATTGAGAAAATTAGTCATTTTATTTTATTATTACAATCCTTATCAGTATACTAATTGAAATAACCCTGTAAATGGATAACTTCATATTCATATTCCATTTCATTAACTCCTCCAAAAGTAATCACATTATCTTTCATTAAACAATAAAAATCATCATTTATGTTATCATTAAATGAGGAACATTTTTTTTACAATTCAATTATTTAAATCAACCATGTTATATAACTATTCTTCCAAACACATATATTTTCTTTAATTGGATGAATATGAAAACAATAATATATTTCATTTCTCTCACTAAAAGATACAGATATATTTTATTTTTATCATCGATATGAATTTAAAACTAATTATTATAAGTTGTATAACTTCTTATTATCATTTTCAAGTATTTATAACACCTATTTTGATCATTATTTGGTTTGGTTTCATTTCGGGTTGTTTTGGGTGGTGTTTTAGAAAAGATTTGTGATTTTATGTTCTATGTATGGTTTGTGTACAAATTTCCCAAACTGTACACCCTCTCAGTGGGAACTAGGAAAACCAAAACAACGGGGTTTTCTTAGATATCGCATAGTTGAACAAACGTTGCATCCACCCAGTAGAAATTGTGCACATGGGGAAAGGGGGTCACATTTTTGTGGTGAATTATTATTCTAACTGTGCATTACTATTGAGATAACCGTGCATACGAGATTTAATTAATCAAAAAATAAATTTTTAATCCCAAAACCTTCATACTATGTTCTAAATAATATTAGATGACATTAATACATTTTGGTTTTTTTAGAGGTTCCTAAGAGGGGATTTTGGACCCTCTAAATTCCTCTAAAAGTGAATTGAATAATGGATCACAACATTTTATCTCTTCCTGATAAGGATTCTTATCATGTTCTTTTTCTCATGATGTTTCTTCTCTCTTCCCTAGGATATTATATATCTACATTTTGTTTGATGATCTAATATTTTCTCTTTTAGATATTGAATCCAAGTATTATTCTTGTATCTTCATTACTAATGTTCTCCATTAGAGTTATCTATTTATGGCTTCATGATTCCAGATCATGTGATCCTGAGGTTGGTGTTTCTGTTTCTGATTTATAATTAATTTAACCATAAATTTCATAATTTAATTAAATTGATATATAACTCTCAACCAAGTAATTTCAATCTTATTTACTATTTTAATCCAAATATATATATTGTTGGTCAGAGTGGATACTTAAGAGGGGGTGAATTGAGTTCCAATTAAAAATTTCTATTAAAAAGATTTCTATTAAAATCCCCCAAATTAAATAACAAGCTAAACTGTAGTGAATTTGTAATACAGTAAAGGGTCAGTTAGGTTCTCAAGAGATTGATTAGTTCTCAGTTAATCTAATATGAAGATTAGATTAGCTTTTGAAACTAACCTAATGATTTACAATAAATAAAAACACTTGATAGTTTAACTATCAGAGTTACATTAAAATAGATTTTTATTTAAATTACTTAGCAGCAGAATAGAAAATAACTAAAACTAAAAATAAGATGCACAACAGATATAACCAAGAGGTTCAGTCTCAAGCTGAGACTTAGTCCTCTTAAATAGTTTATATAAACTTTAATCCACACCCTAGATTATAGTTAACAACAGTATAAAGACTGTCTAGCTACTAATACCTCTACCATAGTTCTACGTGGGAAAAAAATAACAACAACTCACAGGCTATCCAGGTCACACTTGACCTATACCATAATTCACAATAAGAATTTAGAAGGTTTGAGTGAGGATTTTAGATATCCTCCAATTATTCTCAGGAGTCAGTTTGTGTCTAAAAATAGAGCACACACGCTGCTCAAAATGTGAATAAATGAAACACAATAAAGCTGAACAAATAGAGATGAGTTTAGAATGCTCTATGTGTTCTGAGTGAAGCTATGGACTCCTTAGATTGATGCAGATGAAGATTTGAGTCCCTCTTGGGTTTTTTTTCAAGAAACAGAGTGCTGTTTTTGTATTTGACTTCTATATCCAGGTTTATCAGCTTGATCAGGCTCAGCGTAAGTGAACTCATTGAAGCTCTTTGAACCATCAGTGAGCAGGTTCTACAGATTCTGAATGTATCCTTCCTTCTTCCTCAATGCATGTAAGTCCTTGTGTATCTCCAGAATGTTTTTTCGTATGTGCATGGAAAGACTGATCGTTTTTTGTGTTGTTGCGTTCATGATTTAGAAGTTCTTATTTATATACCTTCAACTCCAGCAATGAGAATGATTACCTTTTTATAGGTATAAGGTATGGTTCCCTAACTTTCCAACAACCCTCATTAATTAATATCAGATGCATTAAAATCATCAAATATGACTGTTTCTAAATGAAAAAATAGAAATAGAGTTTAGAGAAACTGTGAAAAGTTTCCATCGGTAGCTCCTTGTATCAGTGAGCTTGTAGCGGTGGACTTGAGTCAGTAGGTCAGTATCGGTAGCTGTTAATCTTTGTAACAGTAGCTCTATATATCGGTAGCTCTTTCCATCGGTAGCTCCATTTATCGGTATCTCTTTCCATCAGTAGCTCCTTTTATTGGTAGCTCCTTTTTACTGGTGGAATTCTTGTATCAGTAGACTTTGTAGCGGTAGCCATCTATCTGTATCAACAAACATCTATCAGTGGATCTTTTCTATCGGTAACACTCTTATATCAGTAACTTCCTATATCGGTGGATCTTCTTATCTGTAGTTGTCTGTCTGTATCAGTATAATTTGTCTTTGTATCAGTGGACTTCATATCGGTAGCTGTCTGTCTGTCTGTTTGTATCAGTAGCTATCTGTCTATCTGTTTGTATCGGTAGCTTGTATTGGTAACCATGTATATACCAGTGGACTTACTCTATCGGTAGGTCTGTATCAGTCGACTTGTGAATACCAGTAGACTTATTCTATCGGTATCTCATATGTAACAGTGACTATCTATATAATGGTGACCTTATCCATATTGGTTGACTTTTGTACTGGTGTACTTTTCCTTATCGGTAGCTGTTGTGCATACCGGTAGACTTATTCTATCACTAGTTGTTCTATGAAAAACATATCCAGATTGAGCTAGAATTATTTAAAAGCATGTATAGACATAGATAAACATTTATTAACATATTCCAATGATTATTTTGATATTTTATCAACTCAACAGTAGGATTTCATTGATTGAAAGAATTAATATATAGATAAAAATTATTTGGGATCATCAAACCATGTTGAAACAAAATTGAGATTATCAAAACATATGAAAGCATAATTGGGATTATCAAAACATATTAAAGAATAATTGGGATTATCAAAATAGGTGATGTCAACATCTATTTTATCCATTATAAAATAATTAATTCACAATACTCATTATACTTAATTGTTATTGTGAAGATAAAATAACCATTACCCACATAAATTTCATCATATTGGAAATGTAAACAATTCTCATACGTACGTGTGGACTACCACTTCCGCAAAGAGATGCATTTGATTTTTCACCAAAATATATATGGATTATTATAAAGATGGAATTAATGAATTTATATGATATCTATTATATTTTTATTTCTTAGAAAAGGAAAATTAATATTTATCATACTTTTTATCTATTAGGATCAAGTTGTATGGATATGGTTTTTGGAATTTTAAGGAAGTTTTTTAATAAGGTTGTTGTATTTATTTTCAAAGAAGAAAAATCAACTAAAATTTTAAAATTTTAAAATCAGAATCAACTTTAAAAAAAAATAGCAAGAATTTCTATAAGAAATTAAATTGTACAGAGAATAATCTATTTGGTTCTGATCGGACTCACCTCAGGTCTGTAATAGGAGTAGGTCATAATGCGGTACTAATTATAATCGGATTCAGCATGGATATAATAAAAATGTGTTGATTATTTGCTGATCATGCAGTTCTCATAAATCATAAGTAATTTTCAGAACATGTTATGAAATCTTGATGATTGAAAGCGGGAGTGTAAGAGATGCCTCGAATCGTATTCAGAGTGATCGTATCTAGATGGAAAGAGAAAATGGTGTTAGAGATCATATTTATCCATATTGTAATCATATCTATCGTATTCATGCCATATGAATTTTTGATAATCGTATTTAGGATGATTTGGAATCAAATCTGGTTACTAGAGTATTGGGAAGTTGAAATACATTCCATTTTAATTCCGAAGATAGTTAAAAAGGTTTTAAATGTATTCATAATAATAAATGAATTCATGATTACTAGATTATGTTTGTGGAAGAAAAAGATGTTCTTGGGGCTCTTGAAGAAAAAGATATTGGTGAGGATGAAGAAGAAAAATATCGTACTAAATAATTCATACAAATTAATTTATACTGATGAATTCATACTAAATAAATCATAATTAACAAATCACACTGGGATTTCTTATTGAAATAAAATCAAAATGAAAAATAAGAATCAAATTAATGTTTACTAAAGAATTTAGTAGTGATCTGATGTTTTTAGTATCATTGAGAAGGTTTTTGAATAGTTAAAAAGATTTGATGAAGTCATAAATCCATCCAAAATTTAAGGAAGTATGCATTTCACAGAAATTTGGTTGAGCAGGAAAACTTTTTAAGAATCCCACCCAACGTTTTTCAAGGCACCTATAAAAGGTGAATGTACTATTTACTTTATCTGAAAAATGTATTATTCACCATATACAAAATAGAATTTCTGAGTTTTTAGAGAGAATAAAAAATTTTCATATTGATCTTTTCTAAAGAAGTTTTCACGGATATAAGTGAAAGGACATTATACAAGATTGCAAGATTTCAGCTAATTATCATATTCATATGATTATCACACACTTATTGTCATCATATTATGCTGATCAACATATTGGGATGAATAATCAAATATGGATTATCATATTGAGATTTTCTAGAGAGAGGAAGAAAGTGGTGCATATTTCTCTCTACCGTATTCTAACAAAGTTATATATTTTCCATACTTGGATGAATCTAACTAGGAAGAATCATATTGTGTGAATCATACTAAGAAGAATTAGACTTATTTTTTGGTTCTCAGAATAGAAGTGGTGTGGATTTTTATTTACACTCTTCTGAAAATGTTATATATTTTTTATACAAGTGTTAATCAGTTTGGGAAAATTGTGTTGGGAAGAGTCATACTGGGAAGATATGTATTGGGAGAATCATATTAGCAAGAATCAGACTAGGGAAATCATATTGAGTTTTCTTTAACAATGTCCAAGAAGTTCTTACCCGCTTCTAGGTAACAAACTTTAATATTTATTTTTCAAGTATACATTTGCTTAAGATTATTAAGAAGCATAAGTAACATGGTTTGTTACACAATTATTATATTACCCCATTTATGCTAGAGGGTGTACACACATTATTGTATTGTATTCAAATTCTACACAAATGAAAGGGTGAATTATACTCCTTGTATTCCACAGAAAAGAATTGTTTTAGTGGATTTTTTGGTATTGTATCATTTATAAACTATACCAAGGATATATCTATTCATATTGAAAAGTTAATCTCTTAAATACATGGGATTCTATGGATATTCATTCTAATTATTTTCATTAGGGAAATAATTATTTAACATGAGGAAAAGGTTATTCAAATTGTAAGGTAACATTAAAGAAAAAAGTATCACTATTTCACCCCATATCCTAGTCAGTGATACAAATATCTAGATTGGTAACTTTCAACTATTATCAGATCTGAGTTCCAATTGCATTTTTTACTGCAGTTTATGGATAATTTGAATTATGTGAATAGTAAATCTATTCCAGGTTTTTATGGTAAGAATTATAATATCTTTAAAAATAGAATGTTACCTTATCTTATACCTATTGGATATTATGTTACTTATGAAATAACGAATGGGTTTCCTTTTATTGATGATAAATCTCCTCTTACATCTGTTGATAAGATGAATACTTAGAATGATGTAAGGGCCAAGAACTATATATTATCATCACTTTTTGAAAGTTAATTCCTATGGATGAAAGGGGTTTACACCACCATAGGTATATAGAATAAATTGAAAAAACATATAAGAAGGAAATAAAAAAGTTAAGAAGGAAAAGTAACAAATCAAGAGATTTAAGTATGAATATTTAATGATGGGTGAGTATGTATCTATTGAGGGATTTATTTACTAGGGTGAATGACATTGTCAACACTATCCTATATCTTGGTGAAAAGATACATGATTCTACAATCAATGAAAATATCTTAAGAATCCTTCCTAAATAGTTTGAACCAAAAGTTTTTTCATTAGAAGAGAGAGATCCTAAAACATTATCCTTAGATGATTCGTATAACACTATCATTACTTATGAAATGAGAAGGGGGAAAGCTATTAAAAATAAAAAAAAATTGATAGAGAAATTTATTTCAAGGATATGAAGAAAGAGAATATTCTTAATGAAGATATAGCTAGTGAATCCGATTATGAAAATGTGGTATGTAAAAATTTTAATGTTATTTTCTCATTGTTTTCTAAAAATATGAAAATAAGTGCATGGAAATAAAAAGTGAAACTTCCCTTGAAATGTTTTAAATGTGGATCTGTGGGTTATTTTGTCATTAATTATCCCAAAATAAAGAAATAATAGGATAATGATGAATAATAAATAAGGAAAAGAAGTTTAGGGATGAAATAGGGAGATAAAAGAAAAGTATATTCTATAGGGAATTATAGAAAATTCTTCAAATCCAAAAGAAGAATTCTCTTATCAAAAGACTGAGAAGAAGAAGGTAGTGACGCTAAATCTGAAAAATATATTAAGTATTGTTTTGATAATACTTTTATAACAATAGTGAATTTGGAGGGGTTTGGAAGTAGTAGTTATGAAGAAGTAGAAGAAACTCAACTGGAATTTCATTTGAAAAAAAAATTGAAAGAATTTCTGAGAATGATTATAAGACTTGAGATTAAAAATAAGAAGTTAGAAGATGAATATAAATTGATAAAAAAAAGAATTTATTTCTATTGATAAATAATGATATTGATGATTTGAAAAAATGTTTTTAGGAAGAAAATAACCACAATGATCATCTGAAGGTGAAGCTGAAGTAAAAAAGAAGAATAATTGGAACTTTTCCATAAAAAACATTCCAAATTTGAGAATAGAAATAAAAGTTTCAAAAAATCTATTTTTAATGTTGGTGAATGTTCTCGAAAGAAAAAACTTGGGAAGGATAAAAAATGATACCTTCAAAGGTTGATAAGAAGTATGTAATTTTTTTTCTTAAAATAAGAATGTTGGAAAAGTCATGTATGTGGCCAAAACCAACAATGTTGGGAATTCAAAAGTCTTAATGAATCTTGAGTCTAAATTTTTTGGAAACACTATTATTTAAAAAAGTTTTCCAATACTAATTTTTCTGATAAAACTGGAAAGAAAAAGAAGAATATGATACATAACAGAATGTTTTGTGGCTAAAAAAAGAAAGGGAAGAATGTTTATGAGAAAAATATTCAAAATTCTGGTCAATATGGATGTTTTAGAAGAAAATACACATTCTATTGATAATTATAGTATTGTGATGAATTCATGTATGTGGAAATTATGTGTTGATTCACATAACAATATTATTATTCCATAGGTTATGAAAGGAAAATGTTGAGGGGGATTCATACCCCGCAAAGAAAGAAGTTAAAAAATATTGTTTTAAAGAAACCTGAAAAGGTTGGAGTAAAGATTAAAAAAAGGTTCCAACCAATGGAAACTATTTGTGATATGTGTAAAAAACCTAGTCTCCATTCAAAACGATGTATTTTTTTTACTCGCACAAAGAAAGCCTTTTAACAATTCTCAAATTCCAAAAGTGAATAAAGAAAAGAAAGAATAAAATGCTCTTATTAGAGAAACTGGTTTGAAGGAATCCAAAGGAGAATGAACATGGATTCTTGATAATGGGTGTTATTATCATATTATAGGATATTTTAATTTGTTAAAATTTTTGAAATATTTTAAGAAAGTAATAGTGACATTTGGAAATGATGAATCTTTGAAAATCAAAGGTGTCAGATCAGCCATCATTAGGAAAATAAAAGTTGAAATCAATTAAATCTTTGTATGTTGATGGGTTAAAACAAAATTTAATAATTGTTTGAAAGTTTTTTGATGAGGGTAATAAGGTTATCTTCATAAAATATGGATTTTTTTTTGAAAAGTTAGTAATATGGAAATGTTGTTATAGTAGTCTAATGCACAAAAGGATACTTGTTTTAGGTTTATGAAATACAAAACTTTTGTTAATTTAGTATGGTTAAAGAGAATTAATGGTTGCATGAAATGATGGGAAATGTTTTTTAAGAAACATGAGAGTGTTATCAAAGAAAGATAGTGTCCAAGACATTCATAATTTTCTAATACAAATATATTTGTTTTGCACTATTTTCTAGAAAGGGAATATTACAAATTCAGTGCATAATAATGTTGAGATTTGTTCAAAATAACATCTGGATTTGATTAATTATGATATTTATGGTCTAATGAGAAAACAATAAAATTCATTGAGATAAGTACTTAATCACGTTAATTGATGACTTTACCCTCATTACTTTGGTTATGTATGTGAAACGTAAATCAGATGCTTTAAAGATGTTTAAAAGCTTCAAAAGAAAAATTGAAAAGGAATATGAGAATTCTGTGAAAAAGTTGATAACAAAAAATGATGGTTAATAAAGAAGTGTTTATTTTTAAAGATAACTAGAGAATTAATGAATTCAACCTGAGTATAGTTCCCCATACACTCCTCAACAAAATTGGGTTGTTTAAAGAAATAATATAAGTTTAGTGGAAATGGGAAGAACCATGTCACTGGAACATATCCATTCTCATTACTTTTGGAGGTAAGCAATGAGTACTGATGTATATATTCAAAAACAATGTTTCTAGAGGAATAAATAAGGTAAGACTCCAAATTAATTGTTTTATATAAAAAATACAAGATTTAAATAGTTAATATTGTTTGAGAGTTCATGTATTATTAAGATAAAAGGTGGAAACTATGGAATATTTGAACAGAAAGGTGAAGATAGAATTTTTCATAGATATGCTATGGTAGGAAGAGGATACAATTGTTTCAGAAAAGAATCAGGGATATGTTTTTATTCTATTAATGTGAATGTTATTTAAAGATCTGAATAATCCAAACATACTTATTTAGAGAAGGAGGCTGGGCAGGATAAGAAAAATAATTATGATAAGGATATAGACAATTGTAATCCTACTCAAGAAGAAGAATCAGACTCAGATATTTCCAGTGATGGGGAAGATACTCTAAAATCTCATCCGAGGTTTAGGGAACTAGTAGTATCTTAGAACATTATTGGTGATCAACATCAAATGGTTCAAACAATAATAATAACAAATACTATTATATATACTTCTCTATATTCATAAGTCAATCTGAATGATGTAAAAGAATCATTTGAGTATATGGAATGGGTTTAGACCATGAATTAAGAGTTGGATCAAATTGGTAAGAATGATACCTGGGAACTCATACCAAATATAGACAAAAAAGACATTGTTGAAAAATGTGGGGTTTTCAGAACAAGCTAAATGTAGAGGTGAATTGATTAAAAACAAAGAAAAAATCAACGTGCAAAGGGTATTAACAAATTAAAGGTATTTATTTTTATGAAACCTTTGCTCCGGTGGAAATACATGAAACAATAATAATTTTGTTTTGATATTACTGCACAACGAGGCTACAAAATCTTCCAAATGGATATAAAATAAAAATTCTTGAATGGTGATCTTGATAAGGAAGTTTACATAGAACAAATTTGTGGATTTGTTATTGGGAAATATAAAATATATATAAACAGATTGAAAAATTCCATATATGGGATAAAACAAGCTTCAAGATCATGGTATTCCAAGTTGGATGCTTTCTTAAGGAAGATGAGTTTCAAGAAAGGAAGAGTTGATAGAAATTTTTATATCAAAGAATGTATAGAGTATTTCTTCATCATAATTGTTTATTTTTTTGATATTATATTTACTGGGAATGATGAATGAAGTTTTGAAATATTTTTTCAATATATGAAATAGGTATTTAAAATGTTCATGATGGGGGAAATGAAATACTATCTTGGGTTAAAAAATTTACAAAATATGAAATAAAATTTTCTTTCTCCAGAAAAGTATGTTATGGAAGTTCTTAAGAGTTTTAGAATATTAAACTCAAATCCTATTTCCACACCAATTTTAGTGGTAACAAACTTGGATAAATATTGAGAATGAAAATAAGTTGATCAGAATAAATTTCAAAAAAATGGTTAAAAGTTTTTTGTATTTGACTCCCTCAGGACCTGACATTGTTTTTGTTTTAACTTTGTGTGATAGATTTGAAATTTATCTTAAAGAGTCACATTTATGTACTGAAAAAAATATCAAATATAATAAAGGCACATAAAATTTTGGAATCAGGTATGACATATTAGAAACTATTGACTTTTTTGGGTATTCAGATGCTGATTAGGCAGAAAATGTTGATGGAAGAAGATCCACATTTGGTGGAGTATACTTTTTCATAAAGAATTGTGTTAGTTTTCATTCAATGAAATATAATTTAGTTATTTTTACTATAGATAATGATGAATATTTTGGTTTCACTCAATCCACTACTCAATTTATGTGGATGGAAACTAAATTTGAAGACTTAATTGTTGAAGTGAACTTACCCTTTCTCTTGGGTTTTGACAATCAAAGTATAATTAATCTCAACAAGAATCTAGTTCAACACTCTCTATAAAAATAAACTGATATCAAATATAGTTTCATCAAATATCATGTGGAGAAGTATAAATTGATGTTGGATTATATTCAAACATCGGAACTAATTTCTTATATTTCACAAAACATTTACCAAATGAATATTTCTCTAAATTAAGGTTGACCACAGGTGTCTAGTCTTTTTCTCATCATGTTTGAGGTACATATTCATGTCCCCCCTCTCATTTTACCTTTAGATAGTGTTGTTATGGGGGATAATTGAATTTTTTTCATAAATCTATCTACAAAAGGATTATAAAAATGGGGGGGTTGTGGGTAATATATGAATCAATCATTATATTGTGTGTAAACTATTATAACTATATTATGGTGTGGTTGTAGGGAAAAAAATTTATTCCATGGAAGAAAAAGATAAGGATAAGAAAAATGAGGAAGAAAAGGTTCTGAATAAATCTGAGGAAGTTTCATAATCAATACTTTTGGACAGTATGGTTTTACTATCAATAATTATTATTTCCTATAATGAGTTTTCTCATGTTGTCCTAGAATTATTGATTATAAATCCATAGCTTGAGGTTACAAAGTTCAGTGATTTATGAATCTTGGTTGAACATAATCCAAAATGATAGATTATTAGGATCAATTTCGATAGATAATGTTTTTAGATGTTTAAGGAAGTTTGTTTTATGAGGTTGTCATATTTTGTTATCAAAGAAGATGAATCAACTATCTTTTTAAAAGTTGAAAATCAGACTTGCAAATTGTTTTCAAAGAAATATACCCACTTTTTCTAGGAAATTCATTCTTAATGGGAAGAATTTTTTTGGTTCTGATTGAACTCACCTCATGTGTGTAATGGGAGAATATCATCCTGAGGTAGTAATCGTAATCAGATTCAACATGGATCTGATAAAAATGTGATGTCTCTTAGTTGAACAGAGAGTAATTATAAATCAAAAATATTCAGCAAAACATGTGATGAAATCTTGATGAATGAAAGGGGGATTGAAACAAATGCTTGTAATTATATTCAGATTGATCGTATTTGGATGGAAAGAGAATAGTGTGTTGAATATCGCATTCATATTGATCATAATCATCCTGATCATAATATTTTCTATCATATTCTGGCCAAATGAATTCTGGACAATCATATTCATGATGATTTGGAATGAAAAATGGTTTCAAGAGTTTAGGGAAGCTGAAATACTTGTCATTGAAAATTAAATGATTATTAAACTGATCTTTAATTTATTAAAAGTCGTGAAGGATGTCATGATAACAAGATGATGTTTGTTGAAGAAAAATATTTTGATGGGGATCAGGAAGAAAAAGATGTTAATGGGGCTCTAGAAGAAAAATATGTTGGTGAGGCTAAGGAAGACAAATATATTTTGGAGCCTAAGAAAGAAAAATACAATACTAAAGAATTCATACTGAATAATCCATGTTGAATAATTTTTAATTAACAAATCATACTGAACAAATCATACAATGAATTTTTAATGAAAAAAAATCATAATGGAAAATCATAATGTAACTGAAGTTTTTTAAAGAATTCATATGTAATTTAAAGTTGATAGATGTTTCAAATAGGTTCTAGAATAGTTGAGAATATTTGAAAATGTTATAAATCCATCTGAAATTAAAGGTAGTTCTAATTTTAGGGAACTTTGGTTGATAATTTACACTTCTTAAGAATCTCTCCCAAATCATTTCAAGGAACCTATAAAAATAGAAACATATTGTGTACATTATTTTATGGATGCATTGTTCACCAAAAAAGTGGGATAAGATTTGATTTTTTAGAGATAAAATGAATTTTTATTTATATTTAATGAAGAAGTTTTTTCAGATAGTAATGAAATAAGATGAGACAAGATTTGAACATTTCGTCTTATTATCATATTTAGTTGATTATAATACTTGTCTTGTCATCATATTTAGTGGATTACCATATCATGCTGGATAAAAGAACCAAGATTTTCATATTTAGATTCATTGGACTAAGGAATAAAGTAGAGAAATTTTATCTATACTATATTAAAAAATGTTATTTATTTTTAGTAATAGGAAGAATCGAACTGGGAAAATCATATTAGGAAGAATCGTGCTAAGAAGAATCGTATTAGAAGAATCTTACTTAGAAGAATTGGACTGAGTTTTTCATAATTAGAATAGAATTTGTGAAGATTTGTCTCTATCAAAGTCTGAAAAAGATATTTATTTTATATATTAGGAAGAACCAGACTGGAAAAATTGTACTTAGAAGAATCATACTAGGATGATTCAAATTGGTAGAATCAAACTTGGAAGAATCGGACTGTGAAAATTATACTTACTTTTCATTAAAAACGTCCAGGAAGTTCTTAATCACTTTTGGGTAATAAAATGATGATTTTTTTCAAGGAAAACATTTTTGGAAGTTGATTAATAAGAACAAGTAACATGTTTTTTATGCAATTATTATATTACCCTATTTGTTAAAGATGGTTCACATGCACTATTAGATTGTCTTCAAAGTGATACTTAAGTGAAAGGTTATATCCTACTCATTGTATTTGATACAAAATGATTGTTTCAAATGGATTATGTGGTATTGAATCATTTTTAAACCATAATAGGGACATATATATTCTTATTGAATACTGAACATTGTAAATATTTGTGTTCCTGTGGAGTTTCCACAACCAAACTTACATGGGAGAAATCGAAAAACATATACAAAGGAAATACAAAAGTTAAGAAGGAAAAGTTAAAAATCTAGATATTAAATTATAAAGATTTGAAGATGGGTTAGTATGAATCTATTGGGGACTTCTTACAAGGGTGAATGACATTTTCCGTACTATCAGATGTCTTGGGGAAATTTTAAATTATTCTAAAGTTGTTGAAAATATCTTTATAATTCATCCTAAAATGTTTGATGCAAAAGTGTCTTCATTAGAAGACTGAGATCCTGAAACATTATCTCTAGTTGATTTTCTTATCACTCTCATTACTTATGGAATGAAATGGAATAAAGCTATGAAAATAAATAAAATTGATATCGAAATGTCTTTCAAGGATTCTTAGAAAGAGAATATTCTTATTGAAGATGAAGTTAGTAAATACGATTCAGAAAATTAGGTATGTAAAAAATTTAGATAATTTTTTATCTTTATTTTTCTAAAAATGTGAAAATAGTTATAGGGAAATACAAAGGGAAACTTCCTTTGAAATGTTTTGAATTTAGACCTCTTTGATATTTTGTGGCTAATTTTCCTCAAAGAATGAAAGAAAAGGATAGTGATGAATAATAAATAAGGCCAAGAAGGTCAGGGAAGAAACATAGAGATAAAGGAAAAGATATATTCTATATGTAAATATAAAAAAATATTCAAATCCAAAAGATCAAGTTTATTATCTAGAGATAAAGAAAAAGAAGGAAGTTATGTTTAATTCAAAAAATCTGTTGAGTATAGTGTTAACAATAATTTTATTAAAATATTTAATGTCGAATTGTTTTGAAGAATTAGTTTTAAAGATGAAGAATAAAATCAACATTAATTTCATTTAAAAGAAGAGTTGAAAAAATTTCTGAGAAAGATTAGAAGTCTTGAGAAGAAAAATAAGAAGATTAAAGATAAATGTACTTTAAAAAACAATAAAAAATTTATTTTTGACGATAAATAAATGAAGGTGGAAGAAATTAATGATTTGAAGAAATTTATTTAGGAATAAAATAATTATAATGATCATCTCGAGGTGAAGTTGAAGGAAAAAAATAAAAGGAGTCATAACTTTTCCAAGAAAAACATTCCAAATCGGATTAGATAAATAAATGTTTCAAAAAATATATTTCCAAAGTTTGTAAATGTTATCGATAGGATAAACCTAATAAGTATAAAAAAAATATACCTTAAAAGGTTGAAAAGAATGAAGGAATTGTTTCTGAAAATAAGAAAGTTGGAAAAGAAATGTATGTGGCTACAACCAAGAAAGTTAGGAATTCAGATGTCTCAAAGAATCATGATTTAAAAAATTATTTGAAACATTATGATTCCAAAAAGTTTTCTAATAATTTTTTTTTGATAAAATTAAAAAGAAAAGGAAGACTCTAATTGATAACAGAATGGTTGGTGGCATAGAAAAGAAAAGAGAATAAGGTGGATGAGAAATGCGTTCACAATTATTGTCAGTATAGAAGTTTTAGAGGCAATTACTCTTTATATGGATAATTCTTGTATTGTGGTGGATTCTAACATAAGGTAAGTACGTTTTGTTTCAAGCAACAATATTATTATTCCACAGGTTATGAAAATAATTGGTTTTGGGAGATTCAATCCTTATTAAGAAATAATATAGAAAATATTATTTTGAAGAGACCTAAAAAGGTGGAGTAAAGATTGAAAATAGGTTCCAACCCATGGAAACTACTTTTGGAACATGTTAATATCTTGGTCACCTTGTAAAAGGATTTCTTGTTTTTTTAATGGCATAAAAAAATTCTATTAACAATTCTCAAGTGCTGCAAGTGAAGAATGAAAAGGAAGAATAAAATCCTCTAGTTATTGAAACTGCATTAAAAGCATCAAAAGGAAAATGACATTGGATTCTTAATAGTCGTTGTTCTTATCATATGATGGGATAAATGTTGTTTTTAAATAATTTTAATGATTTTAAATTTGGAAGATTGACATTTTTCAATGATGGGTCCTTGAAAATCAAAGGTGTTGGATCATCCATTATTGGTAATGAAAAGATGAAATCCAAGAAATATGTGTATGTTTATTGGTTAAAAAACAATTTTATAAGTGTTTCACAATTGTGTGATGAGGGTAAAAAATTTATCGTCCGAAAAGATGTTTTTTTTAAATTAAAGAAGTTGTAAAGATAGTTATAGAAGGCCAATTCACAAAAGGAAACCTATTTCAGGTTGGTGAAATTCAAAACTCTTGTTACTTGAGTGTGGTAAAATAGAATCAATTATGAAATAAAAGGCTATGAAACATGTGTCAAAGAAACATAATCAAGTTATCAATGAAATATAGTGTCTAATACATTTCCAATTTTCTAAGAATAATATATCGGTGTCGTACTATTTTCCAAAAAGGTAAGATTACAAATTCAGTGCATAGGAAAGTTGAGATTTGTTTAAAACAACCCATAGGGTTGATTCATTCTAATATTTGTGGGCTAATAAGAAAAAAATAAACAAATAGAGAAAATTACTTCATCAATATAATTGATTACTTTAATCCAATAACATTTTTTATATAAATGAAACACAAATCAGATGCTTTGGAAATGTTTAAAAATTATAGAAGGAAAGATGAATATGAATGCCAGTATTATATGAAGAAGCTGGGAACCAAAAATACTGGTGAATATAGAAGTGAATATTTTAAAAGATGTCTAGAGAAGCATGGAATTGTGAATGAGTATAGTTCCCCATAAATTCCTCCACAAGATATGGTTACTAAATGAAAGAATATATCTTCAATTAAAATGAAAAAAACCATGTTACTTAAACATGGACTTTCTCATTACTAATGGAGGCAATCCATGAGTACTACTAATTATATTCAAAACTGATGTTTATAAAGTAAAAAAATAGGGAATGACTCTATATTAATTTTTTATGAAAAAACTTTAATATTGTGAAAATTAAGATTTTTTAGGAGTCCATGTTTTATAAAGAAGAAAGTTGTAAACTATATAAAGATTGAATTGAAAGGTGATGATGGAATTTTTATTGGATATGCTCTGTAAGTAAGTGAATATAGATGTTTCAAAAAAGAAATAGTAATAATTGTCAAACACAATTTTAATAAGGATACAGATAATTATAATCCTACTCAAGATGAAGAATCATACTCATCTATTTCTAGTGATGAGGTAGATACTCTAAAATATCATCCTCGGTTGAGGAAACAAGTGGAATCTCAAAACATTGTTGTTAATCCACGTCAAATGGTTTATAAAATAAGAACAAAAATGAAATTAAACATACATCATTGTATTCAAAAGATGAGAAGAATTATGTAAAATATGATTTTGAGTATCAAAAATAAGTTTAGTCCATGAAATATCAGTTGGTTCAAATTTTAAATAATGATACATGGGGACCCATACCCAAGCCAAAAAAACTTTATTGGCACAAAGTGTATTTTCACGATCAAGCTGAAAGAAAAATATGAAGTTATAAGAAACAACGAATTATTAGTGTGCAAAGGGTATTCACAAATCAAAGGTATTGATTTTGATGACAAAATATCTCCAGTACAAAGACAAGAAACAGTCTGATTGTTTTCTTATTATTGCTACATAATGAAGCTATAATATCTTCCAAATGGATGTAAAATCTAAATTCTTGAATTCTATTCTTGATGACGAAGTTTAAATAGAAAAACCTTATGGAATATGTTTTGGGAATTATTAAAGCTATGAATATATATTTAAAATTCATTTGAATATGATAAAACAATTTCAAATATCATGGTATTCTAAATTGAATGCTTCCATAAGGAAGATGGGTTTCAATAAAGGAAGAGTTGATTAAAATCTTTATATCATATAAAGTCGAGAGTATTCCCGCATTGTAATTATTTATGCTGATGATATTATCATTTCTAGGAATGATGAAAGAAGTTGTGAAAAAATTTCTAATGATATGAGAGATTTATTTGAAACTTCCATGGTGGGGAAAATGAAATACTTTATTGGTTTAAAAATTTTACACAAGATGATATGCATTTTTATTTATTATGAAAAGTATGTTAAGAAACTTCTTATGAGGTTCATCATGGAAAAATCAAAACCTATTTCCATACTGATTTTAGTGGGAACAAATTTAAAAAAATATGGAGAAGGAAAATAATTTGATCAGAATGAATTTTAGAAGTAGATTTTATGTTTGTTGTATTTGACTTACACAAGACCCGACACTGCTTTTGTTGTTACATTTTGTTTTAGATTTTAAATTGCTCTTAAATAATTACATTTAATTGCTGGAAAATGAATTCTAAAATAAATAAAAGTCATAGAAAATTTTGGAATCAGGTATGAAAACTTAAAAAATATTGATTTGATTGGGTATTTAAATACTGATTAGGAAAAAAATATGATGATATAAGATCCACATATGGTTGAGTATTCATTTTGGAAATGAATTATGTTTGTTGGTATTAAAAGAAATATAATTAAATGAGTCTCAATATAGAAGAAGTTGAATATATTACTACCACACAAGAGAATACTCTACTTATGTAGATGAAAACGCAACTATAATACTTACTTTTATAAGTGAAGTTAACCTTGCTCTTGGGTTATGATAATAAATGTGAAATCAATCTCCCCAAGAATCCATTTAAACACTCTCGATCAAAACATATCGATATCAAATATCATTTCATCAAAGAGCATGTAGAGAATAATGAATTGAAGCTAGAGTATGTTTCTTCATCAGAACAAGTTGCTTAAATATTCACAAAACATTTACTAAATGAATATTTTCCTAAATTAATGTTGACCATGTGAGTTAGACCTCTTTCATATCGAGTTTGTGGTACGTGTTTCAATCCCCTCTCTCATCTTACCTTTTGATTGTGTTTTAAAGGGGGAGAATAGAATTGTTTCATAAATATATCCTTAAAAGGAATGTACAAAGGGGGAGTTGTGGGTAAGCTGTGAATCTAGTATTGTATTGTGTGTGAAATATTATAACTGTTTATTGGAGTGGTTGTAGGAATAAAATATTTTTATTTCGGGGAAGAAAAGTTTGATGATGCGAAAAGTGAGGAAGAAAAATTTATAAATAAATATGATGAAGATTCATAGTAACTACTTTGGGATAGTATTGTTTTGTTTTCATAATTCTTGTTTATTATAACTAGTTAGCTCGCATAGGATAATAATGGTTTATAAGTAATCCATAGCTTGATGGAAAAAAATTTATTGATTTTTTAATCTTGGCTGACAACAAAATACAAAGGGGGATATTGTTTAGATAAAGTTGGATGGAGAAGGTTTTTTGAAGTTTAAGAAATTTTTATCACAGGGTTTTTGTCATTTTATGTTAAATAAGATAAATAAAATCACTTTGAAAAAGATGAAAATCAGACTGACACATTTTTTTAATAAAATGAAGTCACTTTGTTTAAGAAATTCCATCATTATGGGAAGAAGCTATTTGGTTCTAATTGGAATCACCTTGGGTTTGGAATGGGAGAATATCATAATGAGGTACTTATTGTAATTAGATTCAGTGTGGCTTTGATAAAAATATGACAATGATTTTCTGATCTTGGGGTTCTCATAAATCATAAGTATTCTATAAAACATTTTATGAATGATTGATGATGTAATGGGGGAGTTAAAGAGATGCTTCCAATATTATTTAGATTGACCGTATATTGATAGAAAAAAAGGATTTTAGATATTGTATTCATCCTTAACATAATCCTTCTGATCATATTAATGTTTATCATATTTAGGACAAATGAATTATGCACAAATGTTTTCAGACTGAGTTGGAAAGAAAGATAGTTTCTGGAGTTTTGGGATGATTAAATACTTTCCATTTTAAATCAGATGATGTTTAAAAAGATCTTCGAGGTATTAAAAATCATGAAAAAGTCATGATAACAAGCTAAAGATTGTAGAAGAAAAATATGATATTGGGGATCAGGAAGAAACATTATTGTTTGGGCTCAATAATAAAAAGATGTTAATGAGGATGAGGAAGAAAAATATATTGTTGAGCCTGAGGAAGAAAAGGAACGTACTGAATAATTTGTACTAAATAATTTTTATAGAATAAATCATACTAAACAAATCACACTAGGATTTATTAATGAAAAAAGGTTATAATGGAAAATCAAAATCCAACTGAAGTTTGAGAAAGAATTCAGAAATGATCTGAAGTTGTTATAAATTTCAATAAGGTTCATGAATAGTTAATAATTGTTGAAGAATTCATAAATATATTTGAAATTTAAGGATGTTTGAATTTCAAGGAAATTTCGTATATCAAGAACCCTTTTTATGAATCCCACCCAATTATTTTCAAGGCCCCTGTAAAAGGTGAAACATATTGTGTACTTTATCTGATGGATGTATTTTTCACCACCGCATAAATAGAATCTCTGAGTTTTTAGATATGAGAAGATGTTTTTGTATTCTTATTTGTTGAAGAAGGGGTTTCAGTTAGAAGTGGAAGGATATGAGACAAGATGGAATCATTTTAGCTGATTATAGTATTCAGATGATTATCTTTCTCACCATGTCATCATATTCAATTGATTATCAAATCGGGATAGGTAGTCAGACCAGGATTGTCATATTGATTTTTTCGAGACTAAAGAAGAAAGTGGTGCATTTTTGTCTCTAAAATTCTCTTACAAAGTTATATATTTTCCTTAATTAGAAGAATTGAACTGGAAAAATTGTACAAGGAAGAATCATATTGGGAAGAATCAGATTGAGTTTTTCGTACACATAATATAAGTGGTGTAGATTTGTCTCTACGATATTCTGAAAATTTATATATTTTCTCTAGTAAGAAGAATCAGACTGGGAAACCCATACTGTGAAGAATCAAAATAAGAAAAACATACTAGGAAAATAATACGCATTTTTCCTTAAAAAAAATCCAATGAAGTTCTTACCATCTTTTGGGTAACAAATTGAGGATTTTTTTTCAAGGAATACATTTTTGGAAGTTATTAAGAATCACATGTAACATTTTTTGTTAAAAAATTATTGTATTACCCCATTTGTGCTAGATGTTTCACATACACTATTGAATTGTATTAAAAGTGCTACATGAGTGAAAGTGTATATCATACTTTTTGTACCTATCGTACCCCTCGTGGTTTAATTTTCATGATCACAATCACTCTCTTATTTATCTAATCTTGTTTTAAGTGTTTTTGTTGATAGGAAAAAGGTTTCCAAGGAATTGGGCCAAGAAGGACTGAAAGTGGAATCTCTGAGTCTACCGGCCAACCGGTGGATGACCACCGGCCAGCCGGTGGTGCCTGGGCAGAAGGCATCTCCTCTGTCCAGACCACCGGCCAACCGGTGTCCCATCACCGGCCAGCCGGTGGAACCCAGACAAATAGTGACACCTACTGTCTCAGCACCGGCCAACCGGTGGCCTCCTCACTGGCCAGACGGTGGTGCCTGGGCAGAAGGCCTCTCCATTTTCCAAGCACCAGCCAACCGGTGGCCAAGCACCGGTCAGCCGGTGGAGCCAGTCAAACTAGCCGTTGGGATTTGACCAGGCTTGTCCACTTGACTCCCAATGGCTCCGAAGGCCTCTCCAACGGCTCCGAAGACCCCCAAAGGCCATCTGAGGGTTCCCCCTCTATAAATAAAGGACTAGGAAGCCCCGGAAACGTACGGAAGCCCACGGGAACATTTTTCCATTATTTGGCGAACCTCCGGCGCATTCCTTCAAGGATCCCCATTTGCTCCAACTCATTTCCACATCCAAGGAGCATCACCATAGAAGCTTGGGAGCGCTCTTCATCAACTCCAGTCAATCTATTGGCGCCCAAGACTTCTCTACGTTACGTTTTTTCATTATTTATCTTTTTGAGCATCATTTTGGGTTTGTTCCTACAAAACCCTCTTTCTCTCATCTTTCTATTGATTGGGTTTTCACACCACCTTCAAGGTGTGAAGAGGTTAGTCAAGCCTTCCCTTTAAAAGGCTTGAGTCATAGGTGAGCTAGCCTTCACCTGTAAGAAGGCTAGTGGGTTCTTGCTCAACCATTAAAAGCAAGTGGGTTCTTGCTCAACCATTAAAATAAAGCTGTAATAGGTTCTAGACTACCTTAAAGTCTAGTGGGTTTCTTGCTAAAACCATTAAAAATCAAGCAGTAGTAAATCTCTCAACGGTTGAGTTGGGAGCGGAGACGTAGGCTTTGGTTTAAGCTGAACTCCGTTATCAAGTTTTGTGTCTTGCCTCTTTTATTTCCGCTGCACTTTTTACTTTGATTTTAAATTCTTAATTATTTTTTAAAAGGAAATTCACCCCCCCTCTTGCCATCACTCTCCGCCCAACAATTGGTATCAGAGCGGAAAATTTGAGTAATACCCTAACCGGTTTCAAATTCAAGATCCATTGTGATGGCTTCAACTTCTTTCGCCCCCGAAGGCTATTATTTGGGTTGTGCTCCATTCTTTGATGGAACCGACTATACTTATTGGAAAACCCGCATGACCACTTTTCTTAGAAGTATTGGTTATCCTATTTATAGAATTGTCATGCATGGTTATTCTCTTTCTTCTCCCGATGAATCCAAATGGACTCAAGCCGATATTAAAAATTTCTAGCTTGATGGCAAATCCATGAACGCTCTTCATTGCGGCCTTGATCGTAATGAATTCAATCGAGTTTCCACATGCACTTCATCTCATGAAATCTGGAAACTATTGGAGGTTACCCAGGAGGGGACCAACAAAGTCAAGGATACTCGATTGGATATGTACCGTCAAGATTTTGAGTCTTTTACCATGCATCCATCTGAAAATATTACTGAAATGTTTACTCGTTTTACTGACGTTTGCAATGGAAGAAAATCTCTTAGAGATGATGTGTCTGCAGAAACGATGGTCAAGAAGATCCTTTGGATCTTACCAAGCACATGGGCACCGAAAGTCATGGCAATCCAAGAAGCAAAAGACATCAAGAACATGCCGGTCGAAGAGCTCATCGGATCCCTCATGACCTACGAGATCACCATGAGGAGGCAAGCTGAAAAGGAAGGCAAACCGATCAAAGTTCCAAAGAACATCGCCTTCAAAGTTCAAAAAGAAGAAAGATCCTCCTCCTCATCGTCTTCCTCTTCAAGCGGCGATTCAGAAATGGAGAATCTTGCCTGCAAGATGCACAAATTCATGAATAAGAACAAGAAGAAGAAATCCCGCAAGGCTCAACCCAACGAAAAATCCGAGCCCGAGGTAACATGTTACGGGTGTGGCAAGAAAGGCCATTATAAGCCCGATTGCCCACTCCAAAAGACAAAGGAAAAGCAAAAGGAAAAGAAAAAGGCATTCAAGGCCACATGGAGTGATACCTCCTCCTCCTCCTCCTCAAGTGACAACGGTAAAAAATGCCTAATGGAATTTCATGAGGTATCCTCTTCCGACTCCTCTTCCTCTTGTTCTTCCAATTATTTCAATCATTTATCTTACGAGGATCTCCAACATGCAAGAGATCAATTGGAGGAAGGTTTTCACGAACTTTCTTCCAAATTTATTGCTTTAAAAAAGAATTTCAAAAAACTTTCTTCCGAAAAGGAACAACTTCTCAAAGAGAAGGAAGACTTGACCCTCAAGATCCAAAACCTTCCCGATGTTGATTCTATGGAATCAACAATCAAGGATTTAAGGGAATCCCTATCCAAGTTCACCCAAGGTGAACAAAATTTGACCAAATTGCTCGGTTCCCAATGCGTATCTAGAACCACCCAAGGGCTTGGCTATTCCAAGAAAGCTTCCTCTTCCCATGCTCCAACTATTTTTTGTAAGGGGGAGCTCTCAAAATAAATTTTGTAATTATTGTAGAAAAATCGGGCACTTAATTTATGAGTGCAATTGAAAAAATGCCCGGTATGGAAGGCCCAAAACCATTTCCTTTAACGATGAATTTCATAGGAGAAGACCCACCACAAGACAAGTTTGGATTGAAAAATACCTTTTAGCAAGTCTCTCCGGACCAAAATTTGTCTCGGTTCTAAAATCCTTTCCCCGGTGATTTGTTGTTTTTATTTAGGGGGAGTTAGGATCGTTTAAGCCTTTTTTCTTTATATTCAAAACTTTCAATTCAAAACCTTATTTTCAAAACTTTCAATTCAAAACTTTCAATTTAAATTTCAGAAATTTCAATTGGTTTAAAAACTCTCTCTTTTTTTTTCAACCTTTCCCTCAATCAATTTTTATGCCCCGTGCTATTTTGATAATCACAAAGGGGGAGAAATTCTTGGTTGATTGGGGGAGAAATATTTCTCTCATTCTTTGCTTTTTCCTTTAAATCTTCCTTTCATTTCAATCTTTTACATTGCTTGTTTTTAGTAATTGTGATCATCAAAATAGGGGGAGATTGTTGTACCTCTCGTACCCCTCGTGGTATAATTTTCATGATCACAATCACTCTCTTATTTATCTAATCTTGTTTTAAGTGTTTTTGTTGATAGGAAAAATGTTGACAAGGAATTGGGCCAAGAAGGACTGAAAGTGGACTCTCTGAGTCTACCGGCCAACCGGTGGATGACCACCGACCAGTCGGTGGTGCCTGGGCAGAAGGCATCTCCTCTGTCCAGACCACCGGCCAACCGGTGTCCCATCACCGGCCAGCCGGTGGAACCCAGACAAATAGTGACACATACTGTCTCAGCACCGGCCAACCGGTGGCCTCCTCACCGGCCAGCCGGTGGTGCCTGGGCAGAAGGCCTCTCCATTTTCCAAGCACCAGCCCACCGGTGGCCAAGCACCGGTCAGCTGGTGGCGCCAGTCAAACTAGCCGTTGGGCTTTGACCAGGCTTGTCCACTTGACTCCCAACGGCTCTGAAGGCCTCTCCAACGGCTCTGAAGACCCCCAAAGGCCATTTGAGGGTTCCCCCTCTATAAATAAAGGACTAGGAAGCCCCGGAAACGTACGGAAGCCCACGGGAACATTTTTCCATTATTTGGCGAACCTCCGGCACATTCTTTCAAGGATCCCCATTTGCTCCAACTCATTTCCACATCCAAGGAGCATCACCATAGAAGCTTGGGAGCGCTCTTCATCAACTCCAATCAATCCATTGGCGCCCAAGACTTATCTACATTACGGTTTTTCATTATTTATCTTTTTGAGCATCATTTTGGGTTTGTGCCTACAAACCCCTCTTTCTCTCATCTTTCTTTTGATTGGGTTTTCACACCACCTTCAAGGTGTGAAGAGGTTAGTCAAGCCTTCCCTTTAAAAGGCTTGAGTCATAGGTGAGCTAGCCTTCACCTGTAAGAAGGCTAGTGGGTTCTTGCTCAAGCATTAAAAGCAAGTGGGTTCTTGCTCAACCATTAAAAGCAAGCTGTAATAGGTTCTAGACTACCTTAAAGTCTAGTGGGTTTCTTGCTAAAACCATTAAAAAGCAAGCGGTAGTAAATCTCTCAACGGTTGAGTTGGGAGCGGAGACGTAGGCTTTGGTTTAAGCCGAACTCCGTTATCAAGTCTTGTGTCTTGCCTCTTTTATTTCTGCTGCACTTTTTACTTTGATTTTAAATTCTTAATTATTTTTTAAAAGGCAATTCACCCCCCCTCTTGCCATCACTCTCCGCCCAACAATACTCATTGTATTTTATAGAAAAGGATTGTTTCAATTGAATTTTGTGGCATTGGATCATCTCCAAACCATACTATGGATGTATATATTCTTGTTTAATAGTGAACCTTGAAAATACTTGTGTTCCTGTGGATGTGCATCTGAATTTGTTTCAGCAGGGAATGAAATATTTAACAGGATGAAAATTTTGTTTCAATTGTAACGAAACAATAAATAAAAAAGTATCATTGATTCACCCCTCACCCTCTCAGTAATACAAATATCCCAATTTGGCACTTTCATTATCCATTCATCAAAAACTAGAAATAAATATACGTGCAACCAACCATCTCTATGAATAGTATAATCCATATTTCTATCATTACCTTTTATATAGACTATATATATATAATGAATAGATATGATATTTAAATCATGGTGGATATATATATATTGTGGAATTATTATCAAATCATAAGGACATGTACTACAGATCTGAAGGTTCCCTGAAAAATGAAATAGTTAATAACTTAAAACCATGATTTTAATAGATATTTGTTAATAAATGGTTGTTCAAATTTAATAATTGGATCATATATAATACTATAATTATTTAAATGATTATTTTATATATTTATAAAAAATATAAATTTATTAAACTTTTGGTCAGGTCCCATTCAAAGTAGGTGGAACTTGAGGCAATTCATTTATGTTTTAATTTTAGTATTTATGAATATTGTTTAGAAAAACGTTTCTAATTATTAAATTTGATAAACTATATCACAAGGGTACCAGGAAAAATATTTTATTTTGGTTTTTTATGAGATTACATAAATTTCCTTTCATTTTACTATGTTTAATTACTTAAGTGTTAGAATTAATATTTATAATGAAATAGAACTTCATTTATCTCTTCAGTCAATAATAATTTTTCTACTATATCAATGTATGCTAAAAACTTTTTCAAGACTATTTGAAAAATCATAATATGATTTTTTTGTCATTTTTTACAATGAATGAATTTTTTTTTAAATATTTTATATGAAACTTTTTTTATTTTTTTGAATGACGAACTTTATACTTTTTACTAAAATTTTGAAACAAATATTTTCTTAATATAAAATGCATCAATATAATTCTCAATCATTGTGGATTCTCAATTCATTGAGTCTTCCATCACATCATTCCAAGGATTTATTACAAAAATATTTTATTTGTAATATTTTGAATGTTTTAAATTTTCAATACGTGAAATCGAAGTTAACATGGTGTTTACTCAATATATATTATAGTGTTAATTTAAATTAAATTTTTTATCTTGGATGAAATCCATTACTATTACATATGCTTTACTATGGATATGATCCAATAGTACAATCCAATTCATTTATTTTAAGGATTATAATTATGATTATTGATATATTATTATATAAAACTAATTTCTTACTCATTCGTTAATTATGTCATAATGAAGCCTTTATGAAACCCACTACTTTTTAATTGGTTATACTATGATAAAATTATGAAATATTTATTAAACTCATTCAATCTCTATGGGTTATATGCTATGATTAATTTTTTATGATCTCATGGAATAAAACATATGATTTTACTGATGTGACGAGTGGGAATAGAATTATATATCCAAAAATTGAATCAGGTAACGATGGATATCTCATAAGATAATGAAGACTGGAATGGGGAGTGAACCAAGATGTGTAAGGAACACATTACACTATTATAGTCTTGGAAGTGAAATACGAATAAGGATATGATATAATATAATGTTAACCCAATCCATCATGATTGTATTGTAAGTGAATCATGACTATGAAAATGATATTCTATTATTATGTGTATTACAAAAAACTTATTATGTTAATGTTATGATCTAATGGCTTAGGTTATTTTATTCTTTTATGATTCATATCTTTTAAAAACCCAATAATTATTCCATGACTCAAGATTATGATATATGATATGTTGGGTGTGGCTCCCAAATGATATGTTCATATTCTAATACCCATATGATCCCGTTATGTTTAAATGATCATTGATAACACCCATGTTTTCACATAATAATAATCTAATCTCACTTGTTATTTTGTTTTCTTTATCCGGGTTATGAAAAGAGGTTTAAAATTGGGTAGTCTAAGAACGAAAGTATGTGAGAAGAATATTATGAGAGATAATATAGAATGAACCTAAATTAAATGAATATGTATATATTGTAAAAATACACCAAGACTATATGATTCTTGTGTGAATCATAATTTTATGTATTGAATATGAAGATAATAAAATGAAATATTTATAAAGAAAATTATTGGGTCACATAAATTATTTTTATATATGTTTTAGTAAATATTTTTATATTCTAATTAGAGTAAATTTTTATAAATTTTTGGGATATGTCAAAGTATATAAAAACATGCAATATTTTTTGTAAGGTAAATATTACGTGGTTTTCTTATCAATAAATCCTTATTTTGAATCTAAATGTTGATATGGTTTCAATATATATGAATATAATGTCAATAAACCTTAAATTATTTGCTCATGTATATATTGATCATTAATCTAGAGCATGGTGCATGATCCCTTATAGCATGCCTATTTTGATTCTAAAAGGGGTTATTCTTTTATTAATTCACATATTTATTATAATCCATTATATATTATTATAATAGATTATGTACATGGATTATGTTGGATAAAAATATGTTTTTATATAATGAAAATTATGTTTCATACTTTAGACAACCAATGATTGTTTTTTCCAAATTTCCCATTATGTTTTTTTATTTCTCACACTATGATTTTTTTATTCAATAGATTGAAGTATGTGGAATTATATTAACAATGAATTTGATTGAAAATGTAATGGTTTCCATTTAGGATACTATGTTTGAAATGATAAGTAATATAAAACCTTGTGATTATTCGTAATAATCTATCTCGTTATATGATTTATATTCTAAACATTGGTGAGTATAATAAAAAATAAATTTAGAGAAAAATGGATTTTCATGATGACTATGTGGTAAGGAGGATTTAGTTTTCTACATGTCGGTGTTTGAAGAATCACACAATGTAATATTTGAAATTGAGTGGGATATTTTATATATATATATATAATACATTGAAAAATTAATTGATTAGGAATTTTATGTTTTATATATGTGTAACTATGTAATTATCAGAGTCAATGAACAATTCCAATTCATAACTATTATACCAAGGAATATAATTGTTAATTAAAATCATTGAAGTGGAAATATTAAAGGCATTATGTATTTGGATTCAAGTATTATATTTTATAAGGTATATATCAATGTTGTACAAGTTAAGAGAATAATTAAACAACTAAGGATTGAACAGAAGTAGTTTTTATTTGTAGATTAGAAAACATTTTTTTAATGGTATTGATAACCAATAAAATTGATTTAGTGTATGGTGATATTTTTTGGAAACAAATTATTTAGGTAATGATAAAATTTAAAATATAATATATGATTAGATAATAATGTGTAGTTAGGATAATGTGATGATACGTTTTAATAATGTAAATTTCATATTATTGGTGGTCATGGAATTGATTGGTGATTTAATGATATTATGTTTATGATGAAGTTTTTTTTAATATTTTGATGCCTTAAATATATTCAATCATCACTGAGTTTATTTTAGGAATAATGATATTGTTAATTTTTTGGTAGAAGATATTTTTTCATTGAGGTTTTATGGTGATTCATTTTATTAGTATGTTTAAATAATCAAGGCATCCACATGTTTGATATGTGAAATTATGAGATAATTCATGTTTTCCAAGGATAAATGATAATGTTATTCCATGAAACAATTTTTTACTAAATACTTTATATTTTTGAGTTTTGAATTTGGTCAGGCTTCTTTTGGAGGAGTATGAATTTCTAAAAAAATGGAATGGTTTTTGTTGAACATTAGGTGACAATGTTTTTATATAATAATGAATTATATATATATATTAGATAATTTATGTGAACAATTTTTTTGGTAATTATTTTAATGCATAATAATTTTCAAATTTATTTTATGATTGTTTTAAAGTTATTTTTATTGATTCATACATGAAAACAAATCATCTAGAATATCCATTTTATGTAATAATAGACGACATATAATGGGATTTTATCAAAATGAAACAACATTATTAAATATTCCATAGAATCACTTTTTTGGTGATTTAATATTAGATCTAAGGATCCTTGGAATGTGGTAATGATCATACTGGTCCAAATTCATGTTTTGGGTATCAAATTTTGGAAAATATTTAAATTTTATTTGATATAGTTGAGTATAGAAGTTAATTAAAATATAATTAATTTCAATGTGATTATTTTCATGATATATTTCAATTTACATGTGAGTGAGACCCATTCTTGAGATTTATCTCATGTGTGTTCTTTTATAGCCTATAAAACCCATGTTTTGATGATACATGACATATGTTTGCATGTGTAGTCTATAAGATCTACGTTTTTTGTTGATCAATTGTGTCTTTATGAATGTTTCTATTGATTCTCATGCTTGATTTATATATTGTTCTTATATGTGTTATATCATGTTGGATGTAGTTTTTTAGACTCTTTAGGTTTATCTTCTACAAGCAAGAAAAAGGTTGACCACAGTAGCATGGTTATCCCTTATTGGAGGAGAATGTGTCACATTCGATGACGACAACATTGGACTGAGACACATGATAGGGATATAGAGACATTGTTTCCATGATTGAGATAGTACCGGGGCATGATAATGTTTTTCTCAAATGATGTAGTGGAGGGGTATGATAACCATATATCCTGACTCAGGTTTGAGACATGGGTATATCAGGCTTATAGAGTTACCTATAATTGATACATGGCATGACAAATATATGGTCTCACATGAAACTTTTTGACATTGTAAATACTCAGATATATGTTAGGTCACCTTAGGTTCTACTTATTTTATTAATTTCATTATAGTTTTCCTTTTGGTATGTATCTGAGTAAGGTACGGTTAGGATCATGTAATATTGGTTAGTGCGTCACCCATCATCACATGATTAATTATTTAATCATTGTGTATACACAAATTACCCAGTAATACACATCTTATATATGTATTCTTATATTAAGAATTCATTGGTAGTGTCATACTATGGTTATAATCACTCTTTATATGAGAAACTCAATGTCCCAACTGAATTCATGTTTAGATATCTTAGGAAGCTCAAGGGATTAGTGAAGGGTTGTTGAGGAGATGGGGAATGGGATTTGGGGTGGTACCAAGATGTATATTATAGTGTATTTTTAGTATCTTTATTCACTTTACTAATTTTTCTTATACTCATTTTCAACCTACACATTTGGGGTCCATTTTTTAATATGCTCCTAACCTGAGATAACTTCCATTACATCTGATATATCATTCTTATTATTATTTCTAATTCTTTATTTGAATCTATATAATTATACTTGTTTATTTGTATTATTTTCGACATTGGGTGTCGTGGGTATAATGTCCCCACCAATGATGTTTAAAAGTAACTACTATTAAACAACCTCTTTCTTACGTGGAGGAATGCATGAGGTCATGTGTAACTCTATCATGGACCATTATTTTAGTTTAGGGTGTTACAAACAATTTTTTTTTTGAAAATGATTGATCTCAAAATCGAATGAAGATGAAAGGGTCTTATACACTTTATAAAGAAAATAATTTATTATTCTCTCAGTGGATTTTATAATTAACATTACCAGATGTTTATGTCTCAAATTATGATGTATATGAAATAAATAGTTGTAGTACATGATTGAATGGTCATGATTTTAATTTTAGAATGGAATGATTACTACTAGTTGGGCTTAAAAGTATTTTTTTTGTATTTTTTATTTTGGTATAGGTGTTAGAAATATAATTTTTTTTCTGATATATATGTGTTGCGATGGTAGTATATGATTCACTGACTAGGATGAAACAAGTAATTTTTTAAATATTATATAAATTGGGAAATATTTCTGGTAATACATATATTATTCAATGAAACATGAAATAATAAATTTTCTATATAACGAAAAATATGTTGGATTAGTGTTCTAATATATTTTCCTAAAAAGATCATGCATGTATAAATTGAATAAAATGTTTTGTAACAACATATTAATATAGTGTTTAATCTCATATTCATATTTGGAAGAATCTATTTCAATTTTTGGCTCAAATTATTCTCAATTAGAATATCCATAAAAACATAATTGAATGTTTCATAATTAAGATAATTTTGATGATGAAATGAACAATAAACTATTAGTATTAATAAAGATACACTTTATTTTAGTGGATTTCACGATTGATAAATTTTTTATGATGAAAAATAAAAAACACATACCTATGTTCTTCCTAATTATGATGAAATGAAATTATTTGTACAATGATTTATACTTTTAACTATTCATTGTATTATTTTTAAATTAAAATTAATATAAAATTATTTTTTACTTTATATGATGATAATATTAATACAAAATTCACACAAATTAAAACATCTATTTTGGAAGAATTCTGATAATGTAATTTTTAATACTAATTCGAAATAATAGTAAAGAGTAATGTTTATGGTTGTAAAATTGAAATCAATGTATTATTTTTCATATTATTATTTAATTTTTTATTTCTACATTTACCACATCAAGAAGTTATAATTGAAAATCAATTTTTTTGTACTGAGGGAACCACTATCCTAATTTGGTAATTATTTTAATGAATATGTTATTAATGGGTTTTGATTTCATACATACACATTTGGTGAATAAATAAATGTACAATGTATTTTTCATGAAAGTATATCATTATAATGAAATTGATATCAATTATTATGTCATTATGGATAGAATAATTGTGTTATGTTATCTTAGAAATAATTATGTAACAATAACTAAATGTTATTTGTTTTATTCTAATAGAGGGTTGTGAGTTCATCCATGACATGGAATATTTGAAATTAAATATAAAATTATTCTTGCAATAAAAAAACCACTTATGTTGGTTCATTAAGTGAATCATTAATTATTATACAAATTATTATTCTACTTTAAGATATTTAATTCACTTGTGTAACATAATAAAAATAAAATATCAGGGAAATAAGTTAATAAAAATTTACTGTGCCTCATTTAATTTCCTTGAAATGGATATTATTTAAGATACATCACTAAAAACATCTTTTAATCAAAGAGATACATCTATTGATGATGAAAACAACATAGTTACTAGCTGATGATGTAGATAATGTTGATGATGTAACAAAAGATTTTCAAATAAAAAGGTACAATGAAATGGAATCTCATTTGGTAATTAATGATGCTAAGGAGGAAGAAAATGATATTGGCACAGATGTATGTGAAGAAGAGGTTGAATATAAAAATGATGCAATAACAAATTTTACACTCAAAATATATTTAGTATTTTTTTAAAATATATGTGGATAATTTTATTCTCATCATTAACAATACTATATAAGATATCAATTGGATTCTTAGTGACCTCACAGATGTTTACCATCTAGGTGATCATCTTGATCACTAGTTTTCTAACTTGTAGATTTCTTAGACTATATCATTAACACATATTGGAAATAGTCTAGATAGATTCATAATTCTTGACCACGTTAACTAGGGATATAGTCATCTTTATTTAAACCCTTTCTTTTGTAGGATTGTTCAGTTGAATATTTTAATTAATTTTCATTAATTTATTTCCATACTAAATGATTTATTATTTTTTTCTATTTCTCAACATTTGCACATATAGCTATGGGATAGGCAGGGGTGATTATATATAATTACATTTTTAAAAAATGGGTGGAGTGGGATCAAATTCATATTAATTTACATGATTTCATGTTTTATCATTATATATATATATATATATATATGTTTAATATTTCAATTACAATTTAGTTTATTATAAAAATTTTATTATTATAAATTTTTAGTATTTTTGGTTTCCCATTAATGACGACATTGTAATCGCTATCTATGATTCATAAAATATTTTTATTCATGAGTGTTGTCATTAATGTTTTTCCTAATATGGTAAATTGGGCCATAGATAGAGGTGTAATAAATATTTTTTTGTCAATAATAGTATATTCATCAACCTAATTACATATAATCCAATGATATGGATATATTTCTCTCATATTACATAGGAGAGAGATTTTAAAGGAGACCATATTCAGGTAAAAAAAACCCTATGGAGACTTGTGGTAATTAACATAGTTGGTTTTCATAGAATTAATTTTTTTCGATGACATATGATAATTAATTTTATTTAAAAATTTATATATACTCAAAATGTATAATGATTTTCAAAATTTATATAAGAATTTGAGAATTCTAGTGTTATTTAATATTATTTTTATTATAATATATAAACTGATCCTACCACTGGATATATTTCTAGTGACCGACAAAAGCAAATTTTGGTTAGTTTAATTTTCATTTAAAATTAACATATTTTATTATTTAACCTATTTTAATATTTAATTACATTTAATGTAGGCACATGAAGATATGACTTCTCATATACATAAGATTCAGGACAGTACTAAGTGTTTAGAAATATGTGAGTCATGATTTTATGAGGTAACTTGGATGTGGGTGAAAAATCATGATATCAATACTTGATGGGTTATTAGTATTGGTCCTTAATTGATGTCTACTAGTTATTATGTTACTATTGTGTTTCCATTAGCAAGATCGATGGGATCTCTTGAAAATTTATCATCACCTGTAGAGTATGTGGTGAGGTTGTGAGATTAAAATGATATTTTACACAATATTAAAAGTGAGAAAGAGGAGAAGCATCAACATTAGGGGTAGTAGAAGGAGGAGAATCATCGATGGAAGGAGTGGAGTAGATTATGGATTACATGAAACCACTTGAACGTGGTCTAGGTGTAAAATTCATTATTAAAAATCCATCATTTGGTCATTATAAAATCCAACCCCTATCTCATTGTATTCTTAACGGGAGGTGGTGTTACATGGCCTTAGGTGGAATCAACAAGATAGAAAAGGCTTCGAATAAATTCCAAGGGCCTTAAGAACATTTGGGGGAAGGTGTTTCCATTAAATATTTTATATCCAATCTATAAACAAAATAAAAAATACTATATATGATGCATGAGTATATAGTCCAACTCAATATAAAAAGTAACCATATTATTGTACAATTAGAAACCAAAAGAAAAACTCCAAGGAATCCAAAAGGATGAATTTATCTCAAAGACATCAAAGTGACATCAATACTACAACTCCAAAACCTTCTCTAACAAACACCTAGACAATCCATTATCATGGTATCAATATGCATAACTAAGTAACATATATTCCTTTCCATTACCTATGTCTTAATAGATGATATCTATAAATGAATAAAAATTCCCCAATATGCGTTATTCTAAACTCGATCGGATTTCTCCAATGTCTTCCCAACTAACACCACTAAGAAAAAAAGTGTTACCACATTTATATAAAAAAATTTAAGAGTAATTTAAAATAGTTTAACTCAAATCCAAAGTAGGTTTATAGAGAAATTAATAATATAATTTATTTAAATCATTACTCTATTCAATTGTAATACCCATAAACTTGTATACAAAATTACATACTACGCATACCCAATTGACAATTCCATACACATTAGTGGTCTCTCATTGATCCACAATGTTTTCATAAGATAACTAATACCAAGTGACCCAATGGAACACTCCAGTTCCACAGGGTCACATATAATGAAAATGGTCCCACACCTACCATCGATTCCCAATTCCAAGTGAAACAATTCCCTATAAACCCATTAATTCCTTAAAACATCTCAACAAACAATTCCCATGAATTAAAAAATGAATTAATTAAAAATAATTTTTTTAAAAATTATCATTTAAAAAACTTTTCCATAAACTGCCCACTTTACCAAATATCTAATTTCATCCCTATAGAGGTTTCAATTGTAATAAAATGAATATTTCACAAAAATTTCAATAAAGACATTTAATGAAAAAAAAACCTTAGTGTTATAAGTTGAAGGGTGTTGAGAGAGAAGACACCTACCTCACAACGGTTTGTTAAAATGAAGAACAATTCATAAAATTTCCATATTTTATCACCAAGTATGTTACATTAATTAAATCTAATAAGATACCTTAATAAAAATGATTTTAACACATATATTTATCCATAATGACTAGATCTATGGCCCTAAGAGAGAGAGAGATATATAACATTTAATCTAATAAGAATAGAGAATAATTAGAAATTATCAATGAATCTGGGCCTCTAATAAACATTTATTTGACTACAAACCACTCCCTCATCAAAGGGGATAATCGCTCAAGCCTTGGGTGAAAAATGAATTCAATTTATGGAGAGACTAGGTAAAAATAAGTGTTTAAAGGGATAATTTATATTAAATACAATTTTTAAGGAGGTACAACTAAATTCTCCATGGTTATGCCTCATAGTTTCAAAAAAACATGTGGAAACCATGTTACACTACTATATTAAGGCCACCCATCACATGGTTGGGATGTATAGTTAAACAAACCACACGCTAATGGTGATTTCCCATTGTTTTAAGATATAGAGTTTCTCCTAGGCATATGCATGACTTTTCAAAAACATGATCCAACCATGAGCCTTCACAATTCCCATTTTTTTCCATTTCATGGATAACTAGAGACACTACATACTTTGAACTAACTTTTAAAAAACAATTCACCTCTATAAAATTCTCAATAATGTTCAAAAATACCTCAAAAACTATCAAATATTAATCAAATACTTATATAAGTATATAGTATATAACTTAATGGACATTTACCTCCAATTGGTTGTGATACATTCCCCCCACCATTAGTATATAAATCCTAAAAATGTAGAAAACCATCATTTTGTTGGATGATTTTGGTCCATTTCACCACCATTTCTATTTCACGCTCCCACATTTCTTTCAAAATATTATTTTGATTACATAAAACCCACACTAGGATGATGATTTTCCCATGACAGGTAATATATTACTTATCAACAATATGTACTGTCACATGAATCAACATTTAATTTGGATCTAGGTCAATGTTATAGAATCCCTCCATTTTAATACATAACTTTTCATTACCCAGTATAAACAGAGGACTTTTTAATATTTAATTTCCTAAAAATAAGGAACATAATACATGAAATCAAAAAAATATTATAAATATACACAAAAAATATTCATGGGTTTACACTAAGTTACATTTACCAAACCTTATATCCCATGGACATATGTCAAAGGAAAGGGGTGATCATTAATCCTGGTAGGGGAATAACAAAAGGGAGACATATAGCATGTGATCTTGAGACATATCAATAAAATCATGAGGCATAACAATAAGCAATGCAATGGGGGAATATAGTAATAATAACATGAATAATAACATTGAAATTTAGTCATTACATTTAAATGTGACAGTCTTAAGCATATCACTGAGGCTTATCACTATGGTGTCATAAAATAAAATTACCAATGTTTTAACCAAGGTATCATAAAACATGTCATATCTAGAGATTAAATTCATTACCAAATGCATTGGAGTTATATAAGATAGAACCCTTAATATTTATTAATTAATGTGTTCCACATATATCATAATAAATAATTTCATTAATAACCTGTGGAGAATAAATAATTGGTTTCTTATCAAAATCATGGCGTACAAAAGTTCTTCAAGACATCATCATTACGTCATTTAAAACCCATTAAAAGAAAATTTGGGTTTCATTTTTTTAAATCCATAAATCATTAAATCATTATTAAAACTAGGTGAATACCCATGGAAAAAAAAGAGGTCTATTTATTCAAAAAAAAGAAAATAAATGATAATTCCTAATGTAAAAGAGAGAAATTTGAGAAGTAAATTCAACAACATGATGTGTATAACAAAGAGTTTTATAAAAGGGGAACATTAGGAAGAACAAAAGTTCACCCTTGATAAAATACTATTATTATAGTAATGGTATATTATAAATTTGAAAAAAAGAACTTTTATTTTAAATTAGAATATATACCAAGTAAAAAAGGAAACATTAATGGAAAGAGAAGTGGATATTTCCCTTACCTTGATGAGTTGTTTCCAAAACCTAAGGATGTAACTTTGGGGAATTGAGGATACCTTTAGGAAATCATTGGGAGAAACAATTACTATATATTCATCGATGATGGTTTAGAAGTGAATAGGAATGGTGAAATGAGTGGGAATTTATGTCAAAAGTGGACGAATTATTTACTAATTTTCAAATATTGGCCTTGGAAATATAGGCTGGGAAAAATGAAAAACCATAAAAATACATGTTGTTTATACCAATTGTTTTGTAAATTTGAGTTCATATTTATGATATCTTAATTTAAATAATCCGAAATACATTTTTAAATACTTTTTTTGGTATGGAAATCTTAATTTTCTACAAAATAAGGCTTTTAAAATTAAATTTACCAGATTAGGTAATGGAAAGTCGCATATATGTTTGTGAATTGAATAAAATATATTAAAATACTTAATATTAAAAATATATCACTTTTTTCATGGATTATGTATAACTAAATATTAAATCATGTGACATAATTATGTAGTCATAAAGAAAACCAAAAAACAAAAACTATAATTTTACTATTCATGAAAAAATAATTTGTTTTAGAAATTATCATAATTTCACCATAAGCTAATTTTGATGTGCTGATTTCAAATATAATATTTATTTTATGAATATAATTTTCGAAATATGCTAATTTTATCTTTTAGATTTAAAAATCCTTATTTATTGAAAATTTTTAATTTTTACGACATAGACAAATTTTGAAACTTGCAAAACATTCCTAGGACATTAATTTTTCATTTATATTTAAATAAAAGTTTTTATACGACTATTTCATTAAAACAAATATTATTCTAAATAACATGTTTTATTATAAAAAAGTACACATTTTCTAAAAAATAATTAGGTTTTATTTATTTTTACAAATCACTTTATCAAATTTGTCTTAATTAAACAAATATGTTATTAAGAAAAACTATTCTTAAAATAAATTTATTGAACGATAATTTTATATATATTAAGGAAAGTGTACTTTGTATAACTAATTCTTGGCCACGTAACACCTTATTACACTCACATTGTTCATAAGGGTAAGGTTTTGAATGGTGGTAGTTTCATGGGGTGGATCAACTAACATTTATCAAGTGGTAATATCAACAAACATGAACTTCTCCTACAGACAATTTCATTCAAGAATCAATTTTTGAAGCTCTATTTGGGATTATTCAAGGGTGAACCCTAGTGATTCTACCTCCACCCCAAGTTCTGTTAAATGGGCTTCAAACAAGATGACTCTACTAGTTGATGACATTATTTATCCTTTATGTAAAAATTATACTATATCATTACGACTTATACACTAATTATAATGGTAAAATTTTCAAAAATAGGGTATAGTTTTCAAGGGTCATATTTGACCAATGATTATATAATCATCAAATCGAAATAGTAACATTTCCCTTTATGCCATATAAATATAATTTTATTATTTCACTCAAATTTCATTATAATTCCACCAAAGGATATATTTGAATTTTCATAAGATGTTGATTGATTTAATGATATTTTGTTTTATTGATATAAAATTTTATGGGGGGTGGGAAGATTATTTTAGTAGAATATGGAAATCCTAATTTTCCCATTTTTTTTATTATATTTTATATATTTTTTCAGTTATAATATTAGGGATTTTAATTGTTTTCATAGGTGAAATTTTAATGACCATTATTAATGAGATAAAATTTTGTTTCAATATATTAATTATTTACACTCAAAAATTCTATCTAATATTAAACAAATATTAATTTTGGAACCAAATATCATTTAAAAATTCTGGGTCATTACATTCTCCCCCCCCCCAAGAAATTTAGTTTCTAAAATTTCAACTCGGTCTCCCGATTGAGAAAAGTTGAGTGTACATCCATCTAATTGCCTCCTATAGTTCCCACATTGATACTTCATATTTATGATTCCTATAAAACAAATTTACAAGGTGGATAATCTTATTTTGTTGAAGCATTTCTCTATGATCCAAGATCCATACTGGCTGCACCTCGTAAGAGTTATCAGGTTCCAATTGTACCGCCTGAAAATTCAGTACACGTGATTGATCCATTATGTACTTTCTTAAGATATATACATGGAATACATGATGAACATGAACACGATTTTATGAAAGTTATAGATGGTAGGCCATTGATTCTATGTTATCAATGACTTTAAATGGTCCAATGTTCCTAGATTTATTTATCCTTATATTTTAAAATCACATGACTCTCATCCATGGTGATATATGAAGGAAAACAATTTCACAAAAATAAAACTATATATCCCTTCATCTATTATTAGAAAATATATTTTTCCAAATCTGATAATCTTTCATATGTTTTTTAAAAACATGAACCTTTTATATCATACCTTGTACAAGATTAGGTCCATGTAGCTTCCTATATCTAACATCATCCCAAAATATTGGTGTTCTTAATCAATTCCTATATATATCATTATATGGTTTCATTTTAATACTCGAATGGAAGATATCTTTATGAGAAATGAACTAATTTAAGTTCTTTATTCCATCAACCATTACATTTCATTGATCAAGTTATAGCATATAATCGAGTATACGAATAGGACATTCAGATTGGCCATCAGTTTTGGGATGACAGGCAATACAAAAATTCAATTTAGTATTCAGAGCATGTTGATGACTTCTACAATGTTTATAGGTTAATCTTGGATCACTATCCAAAATGATAGAAAGTGGTACCCCCTGCATCCTCACAACTTCCTTTACGTGTATCTTGGAAAGTTGGTCAAGAGATAAATTATATCGAATAACAATAAAATGGGAAGTCTTAGTGAGGAAATATACTATAATCCATATTGCATTATATCATTTAGATTTTCTTAGGACACTATTGACAAGGTACATAGTGATATTCTTCCACTTCCCTATTGTTATGAGTAGTGGTTTCAATACCCCATTAAAAATTTGTCACTGCACCATCACTAATTGATGCACTATGAACCTTTCGATTTATTCAGAAATCTCCCTTTTCATATTATCTAACATATAATGATCATGAATGTACTTTTACATTTTAGTTCTTCAAGTATGCATATAGGTTTTAGAGTTATGATCCTTATCCATCATCTCATTCATTATTAATGATATAGATGTCCCACATATCCTCGATAGAAATTTCAATACACCTTCTTAATCAATATTGAACTCAGGAAACTTCCAATTATTCACAGCCACTATCTATTTTTTATAACGATGCATCTTCTATTTTGTCTCTCTTAATAAACTTTATTAATGATGGATAAGAAATCATTTGGGATAGTGTTGATGATGTCCCTTCCCTTATGATTCCCATTCCCAACATTACTATTTCATTTATCAATGGACCTCAATGAATCCTAATAATTTCCATTAAAATAGGGTCTTTCTTACTTAATACATAATCAACATTGTTTTCTCTTCTAAGGTGATAGTGAATTGAACAGTCATAGACTTTATGAAGTCCCAAGAATCTCCTTTGTATCTTGTTCAATTCCTTTCGCATGAATATATACTAAACCTTTTTTTGGTATATCTATATATCATATTTATCCCTATAATGATAGTACCTTTATATTTTCAGAGAAAAATAACTACATCGAACTCTTGGTCATGTGTAGTATAATTATCTTAATTCAGATTTAACTGTTGTGATCCATAAGCAATCCCCATATCATTTTTCATGAAGATTCACCCAATCCCTTTAAGAGATGAATCATTTTAAATTAAAAACATTCTCTGAAAAAGAGTATACTTAATAAAGGTGAAATAACCAATTGCTTAATTGGTTCTTAAAAAATAGCTTCACATTATTTTTTCAGCTGAACTTATCCTTTTATAGAGTTAACTTACTTAGTTGGTGAGAACTTCATGAAAATATATTCATAGACCTCCTATAATATCCTGATAGACTAAGGAAACTATGAATCATAGTTATGGTTGTATGATGAGGACACTCCTCTAGAGACTTTTTCTAAGAAGGGTCAACTAATATTACATTATTAGTTAACATTATCCCTAATAATGAAACTTGTTTTATCAAAGAATCACATTATCTATATTTTCCTAATAAATTATTCTTCTTTAGTGTTCTCAATATAAACATTAGATGATCCTCATTCTCCTCACTAATTTTGGTGTAAATCATAATATCATAAATAAAAACATACATAATTTTATCAAGGTAGTCCTTAAAGACACTATTCATCAAATCAATAAATATAATAGGATAATTAGTCAAGATAAAGAGCCTCACAACAACTCATAATTCCCATATCTTGTTGAAATGTCATTATTTTGAATATATCCTTTCATTACCCTAAATTTATGATATCGAGATCAAATTTCAATATTGGAGAAGAATTGATCCCCATGATGTTAAAAAAATCATCAATTATTGGGATATGGTACCATTCCTTCAATGTGATCCCATTAAGTTCTATAAAATATATGCACATCCAAATTGATCTATATTTATTCATAAAAAATATAACATGTCCTCTCTAAGGAGATAAACCTGGTTAGATAAATCCATTTCCCAGAAGATCTGGATATTGTTTCTTTAATTCCCCTAACTCGTCATTTTACATTATATATGGGTTTTTTGATATCACCTTTGATCCAAGTATGAGTTCCATGGTGAAATTGACTTATCCTTATAAGGGAGGTCCAAGTAACTCTTTATGAAATTATTCAATGTATTCTTGAATGTTGGGAACATTCTCTATCTTTATACTTTAATTTATGTATCCCTCTTCACTAGTTATCTCCATAGAGAAGGAAGTGAGAGGTGCTTCTAGAAAAATTTAATGTTTGGATATCTGTCCTTTGAAAATATATATAGGATTTCTATTCAAGGCTACTGAATTTTAGATGCTTCTATAGTTGAGATTGGAATAATACTTTAAGATCCAGTATATCCCTTGTATAGTGTCGAATTCTACCATGGGGATTACTACTAGATTTTTTATGATATTTTACTCACAAAATGTAATACTAGAGTTTCTATACACTATTGATGGTAGTATAATCCCTCCAAGAGCATTGATTTATAACTCCACTTCTGGTAGTTCAGGGATTGGATCTATATTCTTTGAAAACATGGATATAATAATGGAATTCATAGAAAGAGAATCAAAAAAATTAAATGCTATATTTGAGAGAACAATGACTATACCTACCACCACATCATTTGGTGTATCTTCATTAGCTATCATGATAGAAAATTCTCAACCATGATCCATTTTTCTATGAATAAGTTGATGGTGGTTTATATCCATTATCATCGGTTTTGTACACTGATTGGAAAAGTTTCCAAGTTTTCCCACACTTGAATCATTGAACTTATAGATATGCCAGAACAATAATCCCTTTTTCTTTAGTGTTGATAATTTAAGGGTTCACCTCACCCATATAGGTTGGAGCTGTAAAGTCATATCTTATATAATTTTTTCACTTTCCACTCCTGGGAAAAAAGTTACATAAATTCTTATTCCCATATTTATTTCACGTGGGAAGATTCACTTTCTTTCCACCTCTCTCGTAATAAAAATTATTCCCTGAGTTTTGATCCATTTATCTCTTATTTTCAATCATTCTATGTGGCCATTTAATCTCTCCAAACTCAAATTAAAAATTCATAGAACTCCAGAATATCTCTACATATCTTTCATTGTCCAAATTTTCTAGTGTTCTCCATATATGGGGTCGAAATTCATTGAAGAATTTATCATCCTATCTCTTACGATCCATAAAAAACCTATAGGTGTATTGAGTAAGTGTTGTAAAGTTCATCTTATAACTTTACATTGATTAATTTTCTTTATTCTTCATCCCAAGATATTAATTATTTATTTTTTCACATTGAACGAAGATAATATTTATTTAAAATGATTCCCATAAACTCTTCCCACTTCATAAGATCAATATTCCTTATTAGATTCGTGTTTTTAATCATTTATAACCACTGAAAAACTTCTCTATTATTGTGTCATATTTCTAGCGTAAATTTCTTTTTCTCTGAACAATAGAGTATTGAAAAAAATTTATATATCTTATCCATTTATCAGTAATCAACGGGTCAGTAGATCCACCAAAAGAAGGTGGTTGTTGACTCAAAAATGAATCAATATAATGTTGTTCCATTTGAGGTAAATTTGTAATCTCGACATCATTCAAGTTATTTTCTATAACTCAAGTCAGTTGATTTATCATCATGATGATGTTTCCCATTATAGATTCCATCATAAATCCATTAGTGCATTATTTTTTTCACTCTTAATGTACTTATTTCCTCCTACTTTCCACCATTTTTATAATTTAATAAAAACTTAGTGAGAACTATGTTACTTTTACAAATAATATAATTCAACATGGACCTTATGTTTTAAAAAAATCATTTATAAATATGTTATTAATCTCTTATAATTTTATTTTCTATATATTCATTATAATGGTTTGTAAAAAACATGTGATTAACTAATCATATCCCATATGAGTGTAAAAACAGATTTGTAGAAAGACACATTATCATGCACCAGTTCTTGATAGAGTCTAGCTCGGGGTGGTGTTTTTAGGTGTTACCCATATGTACATATGTTCCATACCCACATCCATTTGTAATATCAAAACTGTGATGTATTTTCTTGGAAATAAGTTACTTAATACTCACCAAAATACCTGGATGTTTTCTTATATTTAGAATTTTTCTTAGGGTTCATACTGAAGCTTTCACGTCCTAAATTCTAAAAATATCTAAAAGGTCATTGGATGCCAACTATGATATCCATAATTTTTATTACATAAATTATCATTACATTGTACAAACAGTGGATCTTTTAAAGTTTAGTTTCTTGAAAATAAGGTACATGATACATGAAAACATTAAAAAATCTTCTAAATACACTAAAAATGAATCTTTATGGGTTTACCCTACATTACTTTTACTAAATACCATATACTAAATACATACATCAAAGGAATGGGTTGATCATAAAGCCTATTAAAGTAATAAGCAAGAGAGACATATATCATGTGATCTTGAGACATATCAACAAGAACGTGAGGTATAAGAATAAGAAATGGGAAAATGAAAAATAATAATTATAATAAGAATCATAACATATAAATGTGGATACACCATTTAAATGTTACATTATTAATAAAATCAGAATTTTTTACCACTAATGTGTTATTAAATAAAATTAACAAGGTTATTAACTAAGGTATTGTAAAATATGTCATCTCTAGAGATTAAGATTTTACCTCATGAATTGGAATACTATCATAGAATTCCCATAATATGTATTAATCAATCTGAGCCACATATATCATAATAAATAAATTTATCAATAACTTATTGAGAATAAATAATAGGTTTCTTATCAAAATCATGAAATAAAAAAGAACTTAACAATTTGCTCATTAAGTAATTGTTAGGCCATGAAAAGGAAAAGTGGGTTTCACACATGTAATTACCTGAACAAATAAATAATTATTATAACTAGGTGAATACCAATGGAAAATAAATAGTATTGTTTATTCATATAAAGTAAAAATTATAATTCTTCATATAAAACGGTGAAATTTGAGAAGTAAATTAAGTAACATGATAATTATAAAGAGTTGTTTTAAAAAAGGGTAAAATGAAGGAGAATCAAGGTATCTCATTGAAAAAATAATGGTATTATAGTAATCAGATAATATAAAGTAGAAAAAAGACCTTATTTTGGAAATTATAATACATATCACATAAAAAGTGATATTGATTTGAAAGAGAGGTTGAGTTTTCTTTTACCATGACGATTTGTTCCAAAAACTAGATGATGAAACCTTGGGGGACTCCTTTATTGGAAAAATCACTATAAATTCAACAGTTATGGGTTGGTATTGATGGGAACTTTGAAATGGGTGGGTATTTATAGAAAAACTAGAGGAATTATATAACTATTTCCCAATATAGGTCTTGGAAATCTAGGTGGTGGAAAATACAAAATAATTTTCCTAACCATAGGTATTGCCCATAGTTTTTTTAGATTTTATTACTAATTTTTTTAATCCAACAGAACCTAAAACCATTTTTAAATACTTATTTTGGAATGGAAAAATAACTTTTCAACAAAATAATTTTTTAAAAATCAATTTTCCCATTTTACACTTTGAAAAGTCACTTATAGGGTTTGGAATTGATTAAAATCTATTAAAATACTTAATTTAAATAAAATATAATATTTTGGGTTGTGGATTATGGTTTACTAACTATTAAATTATTATTATATAATTATGAAGTTAGAAAACATTCCGAAAATCCAAAACTTGCTATTTACTATTCATATTAAAATAAAGTACTTTAGAAAATTATCATAAATTCACCCTAACCTAATTTATACATTTTAATTTAAAAAATAATATTTATTTTATCAAAATAATTTCCAAAATTTGGAAATTTTAACTTTTAAAAACCCTATTTATTGAATAATAACAATTTCTAGGGCACAATCAAATTTTGAAAATTTTAGTAATTTCCTATGACATTATTTTACCATTTATATTTAAATAAAATTGTTTTAAAATACTTACATTAAACCAAATACTATTCATAAATCCTTGTGTTATTATAAAAAATTATATCTTTTTTAAATAAAATATAAGTTTTATTTTTGTCTAGAAATCAAATTATCAAATTTGTCTTAATGAAACATATATTTTATTAAGAAAAACTAATCTTAAAAAGAATTAGTGGAATCTGAATTTAATTTACACAAATTAATTACACATTAATTAACTATGTCCTTGACATATAACCCCTTATTACACTCACACACACCCTACGGGTAAGGTGTGTGATGGTGCTAATTTCCTGGGGTAGCTCTACTAACATTAAATGAGTGGTAATCTCCGCTAACTTCAACTTCTCCCATTGCAATTTTCATTCAAAATTTAGTTATTGATTCTTAGATTGGGTCTATTCAAGGGAGAACCCCAGTAACGTTGCCTCCCTCACAAGTTATAACAAATGGGATTCAAACAACACGACATTACTAGTTAAGGCTATTGATTCTCATTTCTCTCTCAATTATCATTTTCCATTACTACATATAAACAATAATTATAATGATGAATTTATCAACCATGGTTATAGTTTCCAATAAACATATAATGGTGGAATCCCAATTAACACCTTTCCATTTGCACCCCATAAATACCACTTCATTCTTTCACTCAAAAATAACTAAAATTCCACCTATAGTTATATTTTCATTTTCATAAGATATTGGTTAGTTTACTAATATTATGTTTTATTTCAATAGAATTTGTTTTGGGGAAACGATTCTTGCAGATTGGGGTGATCCTTTTTTTCCATTTTATCTATTTTATTTTATATTTTTTGTATAGTTGTATTGTTTTTAATTTTAATTAGTTTCATAGATGAAAAATGTATTGATAATTACTAATGGGATAAAAATTTGTTAGTTTCTATTTATTAGGTATGTGTTTAATATTATATAATATATAACAAAAAATCATTCATGAATAAAATATCATTTAAAATATCCTATTCATTATGAATGTTATCCCATCGAATTTCTTGGTCAGTATCAAGTGAGTACTTGTTTAAATTAGGCACCTAAAACACATTTTTCTTTGAACATTAATTTTTTGGAAAATCCAACTAATATGACACCTCACCAACTAATTATAGTATCTCAAAAGGTCATATGTATTGAATAGATAACTAGACGTTCTTTTTAAATGATGATACCTATGATTTGGAGAGATTATCAAGAATTCATGATAACTAACCTCAAATTAAATAGTCATCAAGGATGATCTTCATAACATTCTTAACAACTCTGATCCATTAAAAATATTTTTCTAATCAATATAATATTATATTTTTCTCTTGACCAAGGAATTTTCAAATTAATGATGTCTCATCTATCTACACCCAAAAAATTATAGAAAAAACGTTTGACCATACAATGCTTAAAAATGATCCATATGTATTGAGGTGTGGTAATTGTTATTGTATGTGAACTACACTAATGGTAAATGATCTTCCCAAGAGCCAATAAAATCAAACTCACAAGAACAAATACTATTCTTCAATGTTTGTATTGTCCATTCATATTGTTAATCTATTTGGGGATGATGGTTGATACTCATAGTAAATTGTGTTCCAAGGGTTTACTGGAAGGATTTTTAAAAATGAGACATAGGTTTGGGGTCTTAGTCTGATAAAATCAAGACTAGAATTACATACATCTATGAAATTTACCAAATATAGATTTTTGACAAGTCTTTTACCAAAATATTTTCACAAATTGGGATGAAGTGAGAAGAATTAATGATTAAATACACTATCACACACACATCATCTTGTTTTATAACTATACATGGTAGAGTCATAACAAAATCCATCTCTATTTTCTGCCATTTTAACCTTATAATTGGTAATAAATGAAATATACCCACCGGTCATTGCGGACATGCCTTCACCTATTGATATGTAATGAATCTTGAAACATAATCCACTGCATCTATTTTCATTCCAATCCACTAGAACTATGATTTCAAAGATTTATAAATTTTCTAAATTCTAGGTTGAACATCCCTTCTACAATGGTTGTAAGAACTAAGAAGTTATGTATAATAATTCATATTTACACGAATCTAATCTCTAAACTGAAACACTGTACTATCATCCAGCTTACAACCCTCAATGGTCTCCCCACTATTGATTTTTGACCTCATAGTGAAAAACTCAACATAAAATGTCTCATAAATTGTAACCTTTTAAAAAACCAAGATAAAAAAGGAAAGGAAAAATGAAACACCACCTAGGTCTGAGAATTATAAGTGAATAATTTCTATGATTGGGATTAGTTTCCACTGGTCTGAAGCCTCGTTTACCAACTGTACATATTTCTTCCTTCTCAATGCATCTACCACAAATCTCCCTTTACCCGATGTATACATCACATGGAAGTCTAAAATATATAGATACTCTATCCATATGCACTGTGGTAAATTGAATCATCCTTTCAATAAAATGTGTTTTAAACTATTCTGATCTATAAGCACTAAAAATTTCTCAATAAATAGGTAATGACAATGTGTCTCCAAATCATGAGCCATAATAGCTAATTCAAAGTCTTGTGTTCTATATTTAATTTCATGAAACAGTAACATTCATGAACCATATGTAATAACTTGATCTCCCTAAAAGAGAAAACGTACCAACCAAAATCTTGATGCATAACAATAGACTAAAGATCCATCTACAGACTCTAAAAACAAGAGGATATGTGTTGATGTAAGTATAACCTATATTTATTGAATGGATTTATAACATTCCAGATTCTAATGAAAAGGAACACAGTTCCTTATCAAATAAATCATTTGTGATGCCAAACTGGAAAAATAATGTACAAAACAACTATAGTATCCTGTTAATCCAAGAAAACTATTAATCCCAAATACATCATCATATTTTTCATAGAGATAATATATTTTTACTTTTAAATATCTATAGAAACGCATTTTTTTATAAATGACATGGTCATGGAATCATAACTATTGTATCCAGAAATTATACTTTGATAACTTTTCATATAAAAAATGTTCTCTTGGGACACGCTACACTAAAACCAAGTATTTCTCATGATCAAAATTTCTTCTAGAATAAACCTATATATAATCAATAACTCCCCCAAAAATGGAATAGATATTCCTCTCAAATTTTTAATTATTCAATTCCATAATAATGAGTAGTGAATTAATATGATCAAAATACCTAAACACATATTCATAATGTTCGTATATTATTTTGAATGATTCCATCAAAATATCCTCCTTTAAAAACCCAAATTTGTGATATTCGTAATGTAAATTATTTTTTGAGAACCAATGGACTACTATAAATTGATGAAACAGATCACCAATGTAGGGATGAGGTTACCGATTCATTATTTTAACTTATTTAATATTACAATTATCTACAAAAATTTGACTGTTTTATCCACCTTATTCACAAACACAGCTGGTAATTTCCAAAAATATGTACTCAGTCAAATTTTCAATTTAATTAACAACTATTACAACTGAAATTTCAATTCCCCTAATTATAGTGATTCCTTCCTATAATATAGAATTAATCTATGACTATTCCTTAGTAGGATATAAATCCAAAAATCAACTTCTCTTTTTAGGTGGAAACCATGAAAAATGTTCAGGGAAAACATAATGAAATTGATTAACAAGAGTTTTAAAATATTTATTCCACATATTCCATGGTGATGGATGTTATATAAAAATATATGTTTCCAACCATCCTTTCAAATATACCATGTTTACATGAATGTACACCCCAATATCCTCTAAAGATATGCTTGATATCATCAATACATGTGAAACTAAACTTTCGGTCATAATAGTCAATGTGGTATTTAAATGATTTCAACCAATCCATATCAAAATAAAATCATAAAAATCTATCATAAGCATAGAGAAAACCCAAAATGAATTCAACCCCATCAATATTTATGGGAAAATAGTTACACAAAAAGGTTAGACACTCCCGTTGACCATGATGAGTTTTTAATTTTAAAATTGAATGAATCATCTAAACAAATAAATACATATTATATACAAAATAAGATGAAATATATGAGTAGGAAATGCCTAGGTCAAAAAAATATTTCTTAATGGTAAAACTAAAATTAACCATACCCCCCCCCCGCACATTTGAAGGACTATATCGATCATCCACAATAATTTTCTCAACTCTATACAATTTCCCACTCACTACAGTTTTCTATTTACTTCCTTGTTAATGTTTCACTCATTCAAGAGTCATGGTGTTCCTAGAATATCCATGGATCACTATATTTTTATGAAAATAATTATTTTTCTATAATAATACCATTGAAGCATATGATTCCTAATAAGAATGAGATATGTCTCTAATAGTCGACCTTCTAGCACTATGACAATTGAGCTGAGATATCCTATCTAATTTCAATTGTGACATGTTGTAGGTGATTTTATATGACCTCCCTTTATATTCTCAAATAAACCACACTTAAAAATCTAATATTAAACTTCAGTTGAGGTTTAATTTTGACCAATTACATGGTCTTATTCTGATATATACAACCCCCTTGGGAATATGTGAACCTCCTCCACTGGTTCTCACTATTGGATTTTCCACATGTACCAATAGAATTAAAAAATATACCTCCAGTTTTTTTATGGTTTCACTTTCTTACACTATCACTCTATTTACCATTTATCTATAATTCGTAAAATAGATAATTGAAATATTGGAGTGAATTTACTGTTTCATGCCTAACTAAAAAATGTTACCCCTAAAGGATGGGCATTAAACTAGATCTTGTGAAAAGAGAAAAAATTATTAAATTTATCCACATACTCTATTACTAATATATTGTCCTTATTAAAACTAAATAATTCAGTTGTTATAGAAATTTTAAAGTTCTGAGGATACAGTTTCATATTAAACAATTATTCAAAATCCACCATTTCCATGCCTTGGTCCAATACAACTTAAACATTGCATTCCCACAATTTTCTTTACAAATCCTCTATAATATATATTTCCAACTTCAAATTCAACTTTTCTAGTGTCCCATGGAAATAAATTATTCTATTCATTATATTTGATCAAACTTCTATTTTTTCGAATCAGAATCCCTAAAAAAGATATGTGGTTTCTGATTTTGGAACTAAAACAAATGTTCCATTGATCATAGTAAATTAACCCTATTACCATTATCTATGAACTATAAAGCATGTAAAATTCATTGAACTATATTTTGGTTCACTTGTGGCTCAAGTGAAACCACATTTTCAGTAGCCTCTTCTAATTGGATTCTACAACGCCAACTCGGTTCCATTCACTATAACCAGAAAAAAATTCCAATTAATCTCATTTATTAGAAAATGATGACTAATTAATTTAAGTTATAAAAATTTAAAAATATTACAACATATATTTCCTAAATTCAACCATTTTCAGTATTTTAACAATTTTTCAAAACATTGAAACTATGATTTTCAACATGAACCATTTTAAATGTTTTCAAAAATCACAAATTTTTCCATTTTATGATGTGTTTTACACAAAATAAATAATTTAGTCCTACTGGAAAGTCTTAATATCAACTCATTTCATACAACTACAATTGGATAAACCCAAAATAATAAGGTTATAACTCAAATACTTGTGTCTAAAAACACTCATGTACCCAAAATCCCCAGTAACATGAAGATACACACAAAGAGGTTAGGCAAACATTATTATTCTCTAAATTTCATGTTTCCAAAATACTAATCTATGATTCCAACCCATTATCTAGACTGACCGTATCTCAAATTCTAGTGTTATGTGGAAAAAACCCTAATTTTTATTCCCATGATTGAAAAAACTGATATTATTTGTCTCACAAATACTTTTTTGATGACTGATATAGATACCATTTATATCATCCCTCTAATCACACATTGGCTTGGGAAAGGTGCATTGATGTTACTAGTTCATTGGGTATAACCCTAAGACAAAAAAGTGTGTAAATATATTCCAATATCCATAGAACATTTGGGGGAAAATTTACCTTTAAATATAAAACAACCAAACTATAGAAATAAGAACAACCAAACATCTATATAATGCATTAATATAAAATAAAACTCAACATAACCAAAAAATAACCATATATGAGTAAAAGATAAAACCCAAAGACAGACTCCAAGGAAACCAAAAGGACTAATATATCTTAAGTATGAAAAGTGACATATACACAGTAACTCCCAAACATCTCCAAGATCCAAATCTATAATCCATTCTCATAGTTTCAAAAAGTATCACTCAAGAAATAAGATACGTTACCTTTACCTGGGTATCAAAAAATGAAATCACCAAACACAAAAAAATTCCCATTAAGATGGTGAGTCTAGACTCATTAGTGTTTCTATAATGAATTCAAATATTATTCCATAATGAAAATCCATGTTATAACATTTATAAAAAGAATTATAAAATAAATTTTAAAAAAATTGTATCAAAGAAAAAATATGTTACCCTATAATTTAATAAAACATATACTTTAAAATATTTCTCTATTCATTTAGAATAACCAAAACCATGTCACCGTACACATCGATTCTATAAATGTTAAGATGATATTTCAATACTAATTATTTATCTCCCATCAATCCAGCAAGTCATGACAAGGTGACCAATACTAGGTGGCCAAATGATACATTCCGCTTCCACATGGTCATGTCTAATAAAAATGAACCCACAAAATAAATGTATTTCAAATTACAAGAAAATTAATCCAACATAAAACATTTTATTCTTTAAAACATTTCAATAAAAAAATTACATGTTTCAAAACAAAATCTATGATTTTAAATTAATCATTTTAAAATTATTATTCAAGAATATTTTCCACAACCCATATATATTCCAAATTATCCAAAACCATCACTAAAGTGGTTTCCATGAAGAATCACATGATGTTATTGTAAAAATATCATGAAATTCATTTAATGAACACAAATCCCTCAAATTCTATTTTAATAAGAGTCGAGATAGATGGAATGTACCTCACAATGGTTGGGAATAATAATAAACTATGCTTAAAACTTCTATATATTATCCCTAGGTACATTACCTTTATTTGATCCAAAAATATACCATAATAAAAAAAATAATAACTCTTTGATCTATCCATAAAATAATATATAGATATATATATAGTTATAAGATATATAAGAACCTTATATCTGATAATGAATAAGAACATGACTTACTAATGAATCTAGGACACCAACGCACTTTAATTCACTTGAGGAACACCTTTGTATCGAAGGGGATCATCTCTCATGCCTTGGGTGAAAAAGGAATTATATTTATAGAAATTATTGGGTAAAAATGAGGCCTTAATGTGCTAATTCGGATAAGATCTACTTTTTAAAGAGGTCCAAATGTGAGCTGCATGGTTAGTCCTCATGGTTTGGAAAACCATCTTCCAATTGTGTGGTGTTAATTTTATAACACCATGCCTTTCATGGTCAGATTTCATGGTAATAAAAAACATGATCCAAATATGGTTTTAAATATATTTTGGGATGTATAATTTATCTTGAGAATCTTCATGGATGGGCCATTCCAAGCCCCAATCAAGAACCTTCCCAATGCCCACTGTCTTCTCTTGCATGGTGTTCTGTAGATTGTTCATTATTTATACTAATGGTGAATAAACCATGAACCTCTATAAAATCCTAAAAACAATTATAATACCCCTCATAACATCTTTAATCTTAACAAAAACCTTATATATAGTTCAAATAAATAAATAAATTGTTGAGTACCTCAAACCGGGGGTGATAGAGTTATCATACACTATAGTTATCCATGATATTTTATTGATAAACTTACTATGATAATTTTTGTATCAATATAATATATGTTAAATGGTTATTAATATATATATATATATATATATATATATATATATATATAACATGGTACATAATATGTCTTCTTAATCCATTGTTTTTTTCACTTTTTTCATTATGAATTTTTATTTTCATCACCAAAAAATTATTCCCAACTCCTATCTTTTTCATCGTAAATAATTATTTTTCAAATTAATATAATTACATAAAGATTAATAAATTCAATATATTTTCCAATGTGTATTATATCATTCACAAAAATCTCTTTTTGACATAAAGAAATATCTATTGCAATATATTTTTGGGGCGGGCTATCAGAAAACAATGTTTTAGTGATTCCGTTTTTAGACATGGTTTTATAGACACATATTCATATAAAAAACCTTTCACAAATAGGTCAATATTTTATGGTTCTTATTTTTCCATCTAGAATACTAATTTTCACCCAAAAACATATACTATCTACAAAAAAATTATCAATTAATCCATATGATATATAAGGAAAATTATAATATAAAAATGTATGGACATTTAACTTGAATTTTTTATAATAGTTATATTAATTATAATGGAAATAAATATTTTTGTTAATCATTTACACCCAAAAATTGAACATTTAATGAAATATAAGGAATAAATTAGCATTCTAATACTTAATTTTATTTTTATGTCTAAATTGACTAATCCTTTGATTCCATTTTTTATAATATATTATCATTCATCATTCTTTTTATCTTGATTTAATCCCCCATAATTCTAAAATTATTTTGAATTTATCATTTTCCATTAATGTAGTATAAATTTAATATTAATCCCTCTATACACACAAAATCGTACATTAACAACATTTTATATAAAAAATATCCATTGAATAAATTTTTATTACTATAATACCTTACAAGGAAAATAAATATTATAATTTATTTAAATAATGTAAATAGAATATATTGATCATAATAAGGATGAAGTAGATAGTATATTTAACAACCCTGTCACACCCTGACCGATGCTTTATCTTAATTTAATTATTTTGGGTCTTTCTTTGAGTTGCGGTTTGAATCGATTCTAATTTAAAAAGGGATTTGTGATCTTATACGGGTGTGCGCCCGTACGCGCGATCGTGTGTAGCGCCAAATCATATTTTAGACGATGTTTTATTTTTAAATGTGTTATTATTTGGGTGCGCGACCTTGCGCATGACCTTGCACATTGCCAGACCCAACTTGAGTGCTTTCATTTTTATGGTACATGAGTGTTTTGGCTTGGTCGTGTCCGGCGCGCGGGTGAGGAACGGGCGAAGCCGTATGGCTTCATCAGTTGTTCGTGCGCCCTGCTCTGTACGTGGTTAATTAATTAATTAGCAGGGTAAACATTGAAGTGTTCATAAAATAAAATAACGAACAAATTAAATAATATTTTTAAAAGTTATCTTAATAATAATAATAATATTATTATTATTATTATTATTATTATTATTATTATTATTGTTGGAATTGTTATTTTTTCAATTGATACTTTAATTTGGTCATGGATGTTAAACTAATTTATATTTATAGAATTATTAACTTATTGTTATTATTATTATTATTATTAAAAGGCCTATGTTTCTTTTTTTTTGGGGTTTTATTTTGATTTCAATTTATTTTTATTCTATTTCTATTTTCTTCATTTTCTTTTTATTTTATTTTATTTCATTTTTTTTTATTTCACTTTAATTTTTTTCTTTCCTTCTTTCCGCTCCCCTCTCCCTGCACGGATTCCCCCTCCCCTGGTTCACGCAACAGCTTCCCTTCCCCAAAACCTAGCCACGCGCAACTCCCCTCCCCTTCACCTCCTCGTCGGACCGTTGCTGCTCTAGTCCGGCGTCAACTCGCCTCTCCCCTAGTCCACGTCGCCCTCCCACCATCCCTATGGCTGTACCCGAACTGGCTCCCTCCTCTCCTCCTATGGATAGTAGCCCCGCGCCACCACTGCCTCGCACCAAACTCGCGCCGCCCAGCCTATCGGCCGAATCGGCTTCAAGCTGCACCCCTTCTTCTCCCGATTGGTGCTATCCAAACCTCCTCCGGTGCACCGCACTGTTGTCGCATATCTCTCCCTTCTGGTCCGAGACCCCCTGCACACCTCTGTCTTCCTTCTGGAAAACCACCATGCACCGGCGAACCCCCCTTACCCCTTGTCCGGCATGCCACACAAACTCCGGCAGCCCCTGTTGACCTCCGACAGACCTCTCGGACCCCTCACCGTACGTGCAGAGTCCCTCTTTATTCATAATTTTAATTTTGTGGTGTTGTGGTTAGGTTTTGGTTAGAAATTAGTTTTTTTATGGTGTAATTCATCCAATTGATTGTTTTTAGGGTCAAATTGGGTTGTTTATGGTGTGTTTGGCATGCTGTGGGAGTTTCGCGCCAAGCTCACGAGGTTTCCTACATTCCGAGGTAGGTGGTTCCGCTCTTAATTATTATTTGATTAATCAATTTGCAGGTTTAATTAATTTAGCATGTTATTTAATTAATATGTGTTGTGTGAAGTTGATCTTTGATTTTTTATTCTAGATTTAATTCTTTGGTAGCATGTTTATATCGTGTGTGTGTTTTCTGATAAAAACTCATATCTAGTGGTTAGTAATTTTTAAATTGTGTGGTTATCTTATTATGTTGTGCAATTGGTGTTTTGGGGTAGCGTCGGTATGTGTTCTTCCCTAAATGAGCATTTGGGTGGATTTTCGTTGTTTTAGTCGTGCATCGTATTTTCAAATGGGTTGGCAAGTTTTTCTGGTGGTTTCTTTAATCGTGTGTGTGATGCAGATTTGGTTCATGGGGTGGTGTTGTGTGCGTGTGGTTATGTGAGGGGGGGTTTGTTCAGTCTAGTGTGTAAAGCGGTGTTTTGATCTTTAAAATTTATTTATGAAAATTCGAATTGTTTTATTAAATAATTATTAAGGGTGAAAATTGTTTTGGTTAAACCGTGGGAATATTTTTGGTGCTTAAAGTCATTCATCGTGTGTGAAATTTTTTTAATCAACTATGTTAGTGGAGTGTTTGATAATGAAAGTGATTTATTTGATTGTGGAGTTTTTTTATTTAGTTGTGTAACTAATGCAGATTTATCTTTGAGATATTTTAGTGTGCTTCTTGTTTCAAATGGTTTTTGTGTGTGAAAATGGTGGTTTTTGCATGCCTAATGTCTTGTTTGGTTTGAGTATGTGATTATGACATGTGACATGAACTATGAGCTACTTGAGAACAAATGGGATGGCTGGGTACTAGGTGGGAAGACTAGGACTAGTGTGCTAGTGATACAGAAGTGGCATCATCCTGGTTTCACTTAACTGGATTTGATGACTACAGAACTAACTAAGCTTTTGGATGATCTGAGACCACTTGGTTATGGATGTGTTGCCTTGTCTAGTGGACCGTGCATGAGAATGTATATTGTTGTGTTTCTGTACCATCGTTCACCGAGACGCGAGGTTCTAGGGTCCCACTTCTCGATAGTATCTTTAAGGCCTATCCCGTGTTTTGTGCTACTCTTTTTCTCCGTGCTCACCGCCGGCACACAGTCTGACGTTGGGGTTACCAAGAAATTGTGTGTGTGTGTGTGTGTGTGTGCTTGCATGCGCGCGTGTGTGTTAATTTAAGTTGTTTTCCATTTAGAGTAGTTTTCCCTTAAAAATGTTTTCATTAAATTTCTTTAAGCACTTATTTATTTATTTTATTCCATTAAACTGCATATGTATTTTTCATTTAATAATTAATAGTGGAACATTTTCACGGTGGCATCCTACTGTGCTTTTAGCTCACAACCTACATGCACCCTTGGGTGTATGTAGATTCTGTTTCTTCTGCATTCCAGGTTGTGGCATCATGCACAACTTTGGTGGATCGAGTTGTGTTGGTTTCCCCGTGCAAGTTGGTGGAGGTGGCTTGAGGACGCGACTCCTCATGTTGCACGGAGGTCTAAGTTATTGCATTTTTTTGTTTTACCTTTATTTTCATCCCCTTATTTTAGGTCGAGTTGTAAACTTAAATTTTGACCCTAGTTTAAGGGCGTGTTTGGTTATCTTTTTTTAGTTTTTAAATTATTCATCTTGTTGTTTATTTTATGTCTATTTATTCGGGTAAATAGTTCCCAAGTAATATTCTTGATACCCAGGCACTTGTGTCATCCCGTGGGGATCAGGAACGCCCTTCGGGCCATGTCGCGGACCGGGTCGGGCGCCGGATCGAATGGGGAACCGGCCTGGTTTGTGATTAAATGGTATCAGAGAAGGTTTTTTTCTTGTTGTTTGGGATGTCAGGTAGATCAGAGATAAGATTGTCGGTACTTGAGTGGTAGGTGCTAGAAGAGCGTCGCGAACTCTATCTCATTCCGATCCTCGAGTAACAAGGGGTAGTTTGGGATTTAAGTTTTTGCTTTGCTCTATGTGGATGGGGGATGACAATAAGAGTAAACCGGTACTTTGTGCAGTCTCACATGGAGTAGTGACCCATGTGATGGCTGAGATTACGGTTCGACACTCCTTGTGGTTGGTGCTTTCCTAAAGCATGGTCTGCTAAACCATGTATCCGGGTTATACACGACTACAAGTCCTTCCCCCAGGTGCTTTAATTTTGGTGTTGTCTTGCTTCAGTTTTGGGATTGGCATGAAATTGTTTTCCTTTAAAAAGGGAAGTGGACTTTTCTGCTCTTATTTTATTTTGGGGTGCATTTCTCTTGGAACTTGTTTTTTTTAATTTGGAGTTTATTTGTCAAAGTTGAATTTATAAAGGGATGTATTGGTTTATTTGAGATTTAAATGGGTTGTTTTAGAAATGGAAAGTATTCTGGAAATTTTCTTTGAATTCTTAAAATGGTTTTGAAAAAAAGGGGGTATTTTTGGATATTGAGAATGTTTTTTTTGAAAGTGAAGTAACCCTGTTTCTTTCCAGTGGTATTCCTATGGGTGCTCGCATGTGCATGTGGACTTGATTAATGGATAGTTGGTGAATCGTGTGGACGTGTGCTTGAGTGGCATGAAAATGCATATTTGTGAGGCACCATGGAATATCAATGGTGGTGGATTGATTTCTAAGGTTGCTTCTGGTTTCCTAGAAAGTGGACCTTTTTCTTAAATGGGTTTTTGTGCACAACTGGTTTTGGAAATGGAAAAAAATGATGTTGCGTTTAGAGTAAAGATGGATTTTCAAAATAGATTTTGGGCTTGTTGTGTAGTGCTTGGTTTTTCAAGCGGGTGTTTTTATTTAAGGATGAATTGATGTTTTAAATTGAAATTGTTTGATTTTTGATGTGTTTGGATTTGTGGAAGGTTGTTTTGTGTTTCTTGTTTGGGATATTCCCCCTAGAAATTTCCCATGGGTTTCCAGGAAGTCTTTCAGTTCTTGGCTCAGCCCAGACTCCCAGTGGAGTGGCGGAGTTGGGTTCTGCTCGGTGGTGTCGACTGTTCGTAGACGTCGATGTTAGTTTGATGTTGTTGAGTGCTTTGGGAAAGTTGGATTTTTCTCTGGTTTTGGAAGAACTCCAGATTTTTTGTATGTGTAAGTTGTCTTGAGTATGTTTGGAGGAGCGAGACTGAACCAATAAATGGTGATAGTTTCATTTTCGTTGTGAATAGCGATGTTGTGAGAAACCCTTAAGACTAGTCTCATTTTGTGGTTGTAACTATGTAAAGTCAAAAGAATGTGGTGGATCCCGTAGGTTCTTGACCAGTCAACAAAGGGTGAAAGATGTATGTTGACCTTTCTGATGAGAAGGTTTCATGTTCTCCAGAGGTTGTGTGGAACGATCAGTTTAAATCACGTAATAGTTGTTGGTCTTGTTTATACTATGGTAAGTAAATTTTCTTCATCCAATGAGGAGTGTAAACTAATAGGACATGTTCTTGGATTGCTCCTTCTGTCAGTTTCTATAGCGCATTTGACAGACCGCCCAATCTCCTACCTCTAGTGTGGTCAGTCAGACGCCCTAAGTCATTCGCTACAATTATTAGTTGGTATGATGACGGTGTGTCCGCTTGGGGGACGAGGAGTAGTTTGCAGGTTGTTTTTTTTTCAGCGGAGAAAGTTCCAGTCAAAGGTGGTCATCTTATGACTACGAGGCAGTAGATGCTTCAGACATCAGGGCCCCAGCCATAGGTCTCAGGGTGAAGCTTGTGCGCAGTCAAAACTCATCGGACGTCGTACGAGTTTGGCCCGAATTAAGTACGCAATGATAGATGGGGACAACCTAAATTTTCCTATTGTGATAACTTCTCTGAAGGCCTTGTATCCTTTTTTGGTCTTATTTTATTGGAGTTACTCTTGGGTCTTAAATATTTTTGAAGAATCAGTATTCGTGTAAATCCAGCAGGCGGGCTGTGTAAATCTTCTTGTGGGTCACTTAGAAATTGAAATTGTACTCGGCTTGGAGATGCTCATGTCTTGTGGAGTTGACATGCACCTGTCTGGTTCGCCTCTTGATTAGGGGTTTCTGCTATCAAAGCTATCTTATGTGGCAGAGTGTTTTCCACTGTGGGAATGACCAATACAGGTCGGCTTGTGTGGTGGGTTCATGGTGAAGGGTTCAGTTAGTATTTCTCAAAGTAAACTAGGAATTCCCGCGCGAGTTTCTTGGTGTTATTAAATTTTAAAATGGTGGGGAGACCCTGTGTGGGTCTCGCCGATGTCCCCTCTTGTGATGGTTAAATGTAGGTAACTTTTAGGGTCAAGCTAGTGTTAGATGTTGTATGAGTTTTGAGTTTCTTCAGTTTGAAGAACCAATATTTGAGGAGAACCCTAATATGGTGGGGATACCACCATAGGACGAGCTTTTTGGAGACTCTATTTTCAATGTACACTTGGCAGAGAAACCCCTTGATTCTACTCCACCCAACCTTGACCAAGCTAATTGGTTATCTCAGATTGTGGGTTGATGAATGTTTGTTCCTAGAGATCTCGATCTGCCCTAGTAATCCCTATGTTAGGGGTTGGGGTGTTCCATGTTGTAGTTGTGTTTGGAGGTGATATCCTTGTTGTTGGTTATTTCTCATAGTGATTCGTGCATTGAGTTCTTTTAAGTTTCATGTTATGAGTGTTTTGAATGCCGGATCTTCGGGTGATTGAGGTTTTGTTTTTGGTGTCTTCTTTGTCTCACTTGGAACCCCTGGTTAACCTAGTCTTTTAGGACTTTCTGGGGGCAGAAAGTTTCATGGTGGGGAGAATTTTCACACCCAGGCCGACTCTTTATCTTAATTTAATTATTTTGGGTCTTTGTTTGAGTAGCAGTTTGAATCGATTCTAATTTAAAAAGGATTTGGGATCTTATACGGGTGTACGCCCATACGCGCGACTGTGTGTAGTGCCAAATCATATTTTGGACGACGTTTTATTATTAAATGTGTTATTATTTAGGTGCGCGACCTTGTGCACGACTGTGCACATTGCCATACCCGACTTGAGTTTTTGCGTTTTGAGGGTACATGAGTGTTTTGGATTGGTGGCGTCCGGTGCGCGGGCGAGGAACGGGCAAAGCCACATGGCTTCATCAGTTTTTCGTATTCCCTTCCCGGTATGTGGTTAATTTATTAATTAAAAGGTTAAACATTGAAGTGTTCATAAAATAAAATAATGAACAAATTAAATAAGATTTTTAAAAGTTGTTTTAATAATGATGATGATGATAATAATAATAATAATAATAATAATATTGTTGGGATTGTTATATTATGAATTGATACATTAATTTGGTCATGAATGTTAAACTAATTTATATTTATATAATTATTAACTTATTATTATTATTACTATTATTTTAAATGAACTATGTTTCTTTTTTTTTTTGGTTTTATTTTGTTTTCAATTTCTATTTATTCTATTTCTATTTTCATCATTTTCTTTTTATTTTATTTCATTTCATTTTTTTATTTCACTTTCATTTTTTTCTTTCATCCTTTGCAATCCCCTCTCCCCGCATGGATTCCCCCTCCCCTGGTTCGTGCAACAGCTTCTCTTCCCCAAACCCTATCCGCGCGCAACTCCCCTCCCCTTCACCTCCTCACCAGACCGTTGCTGCTATAGTCCGACGTCGACTCGCCTCTCCCCTGGTCCACACCGCCTTCCCACCATCCCTCCGGCTGCACCGAAAAAGGCGCCCTCCTCTCCTCATATGGACATCAGCCCCATGCCACTGCTGCCTCACACCAAACCCGAGCCACCCAGCCTCTCGTCCAAACCGGCTTCAAGTCGCGCCCCTCCTTCTCCTGACCGGCGCTGTCCCAACCTCCTCCGGCACACCGCACCACTGTCGCATAGCTCTACCTTCTATTCTAAGACCCCCCTGCACACCTATTTCTTCCTTCCAGTAGACCACTACACACCGGAGAACCCCCTTTACCCCTTGTCCAGTATGCAGCGCAAACTCCGGAAGCCCCCGTAGACCTTCGACAGACCTCTTGGACCCCTCGTCGTACGTGTAGAGTCCCTCTTTATTCTTCCTTTTAATTTTGTGGTGTTTCGGTTAGGGTATGGTTATAAATTCGTTTTTTTATGGTGAAATTGGTCCAATTTATTGTTTTGGGGGTTAAATTGTGTTGTTTGTGGGGCTTTTGGCATGCTGCGGGAGTTTCGTGCCAAGCTCATGAGGTTTCCTACATTTCGAGGTAGGTGGCTCTGCTCTTAATTATTATCTGATTAATCAATTTGAAAGTTTAACTAATTTAGCATGTTATTTAATTAATATGTGTTGTGAAAAGTTGATCTTTGATGTTTTATTTTCATTTTAATTCTTTGGTAGCATGTTTATATCGTGCGTGTGTTTTCTTCTAAAAAATAATATCTAGTGGTTAGTAATTTTTAAATTGTGTGGTTAGCTTATTATGCTGTGTAATTGGTGTTTTGGGGTAGCGTCGGTAAGCATTCTATCCAAAATGGTCATTTGAGTGGATTTTCGTTGTTTTAGTCATGCGGCATATTTTCTAATGGGTTGGAAAGTTTTTCTGGTTGTTTCTTTAATCGCGTGTGTGATGCATATTTGGTTCCTAGGGTGGAGTTGTGTGTGTGTGGTTATGTGAGGGGGGTTTGGGTCGGTCTAGTGTGTAAAGCAGTGTTTTTCTCTTTAAATTTTATTTATGAAAATTTGAATTGTTTTATTAAATAATTATTAAGGGTGAAAATTGTTTTGGTTAAATTGTGGGAATATTTTTAGTGCTTAAAGTCATGAGTTTTGTGTGAAATTTGTTTAATAAATTCTGTTAGTGACATGTTTGATAATAAAAGTGATTTCTTTGATTTTTTTGTTGTTTTAATTGGTTGTGTAACTAATTCAGATTTATATTTGAGATATTTTTAGTGTGATTCTCGTTTCAAATGGCTATTGTGTGTGAAAATGGTGGTTTTGGCAAGCGTAATGTCTGGTTTGGTTTGAGTATGTGATTATGAAATGTTACATGAACATGGAACAACTTGAGCACAAACGGGAAGCCTGGGTACTATGTGGGCAGACTAGGACTAGTGTGCTAGTGATACAGAAGTGGCATCATCCCGGTTTCACTTGGCTAGATTTGACGACTACAACACTCACTAAACTTTTGGATGATCGGAGACCACTAGGTTATGGATGTGTTGCCCTATCTAGTGGCTCGTGCACGAGAACGTATATTGTTGTGTTTCTATACCATTGTTCACTGAGACGCGATGTTCTAGGGTCCCACTTCTTGATAATATATTTAAGGCCTCTCCCATGTTTTGTTCTACTCTTTTTCTCCGTGCTCACCGTCGGCACATGGTGTGACATTGGGGTTACCAATAAAGTGTGTGTGTGTGTGTGTGTGTGCATGTGTGTGTGTGTGTGTGTTAATTTAAGTTGTTTTCTATTTAGAGTAGTTTTCCCTTAAAAACTGTTTTCATTAAAGATACTTATGCACTTATTTATTTATTTTATATTCCATTAAATTGCATATGTAATTGTCATTTAATAATTAATAGTGGAACCTTTTCTCGGTGGTATCCTACTGTTATTTTAGCTCACACCCTACATGCACTCTTGGGTGTATGTAGATTCTATTTCTTCTGCATTCCAGGTTGTGGCATCATGCACAACATTGGTGGATCAAGCTATGTTGGTTTCCCCGTGCAAGTTGGTAGTGGTGGCTTGAGGACGCGACTCCTCATGTCTCACAGAGGTATGAGTTAGTGCCTTTTTTTGTTTTTACTTTATTTTCATCCCCTTCTTTTAGGTCGAGTTGTAAACTTAAATTTTGACCCAAGTTTAAGGGCGTGTTTTGGTATCTTTTTTTAGTTTTTAAATTATTCATCTTGTTTATTATTTTATTTCTATTTATTCGGGTAAATCGTTCCCAAGTTATATTCTTGATACTCGTGCACTTGTGTCAGCCCGTGGGGATTGGGAATGCCCTTCGGGCCATGTCGCGGACCAGGCTGGGCATCAGATCGGATGGCAACCCGGCCTGGTTTGTGACAAACCCATATCCTAGAGTATAAATATTATGTTTCTTATATGTATAATACATATATAAATATAATGAAATATATGACCCACTTAGATACAATTACTAAATTACACATAAAATAATTCAATTTTTATTTATATATATATATTAAGATAGTTAGTATGTTCTTGGGGATCTTTTTAGTATATTATTATCATATTCATTATTTTTTATCTATTTCTATGAAAAATTAATTAATCTCTTATTTTGAATGAAATCATTGTTCTATATGTTTTTTTTCAATATAGTGTTTGAATGATGCAAATGCATTTCATACATTTTTATATTTACTTCAATTTACAAATTATAATGATGTAATCCAAATAAAATAAAACAAATTTAATATATTTTATCACTAAATAATAAAATCAATTAGATGATATAATATAGAATATAATTACACATTAGAAACAAAATTCATATGAAAATAAGAAATTAATTTATTATAGTAACTCTTTCTTTGAAAACATTTAAAATACACATGGGAAATATTGTTTTTTTATAAGGTAGTAAAACTTAAATTCTTTAATAACATCATCCTACATAAATATGAAATTAAATATATGATAAATTTTATACATTGTATAAAATAAATATACTTATTTATTAGAATATATTAATTCTAAAAAAATAATATTTTTTATTTTTTATATTGATTAACATTAAATTTAAAAAATATTCTTATTATTTAACTTAGAAACGTATTTTCAATAATATTAAATATATCCTTAGGATAATCAATATATTTTCCATGTTTTAATTATAATATATTGAGTTTATTTAGAGTGTGTGATAAAATTTAACTTTGAACTAAAATTGAGTAATAATCAAGAAATATATCAAATTAATTTTAAATATTAACTATAATCCTAGTTAATTTAACTAAAATGGATTTGAATATATAGTATTCTTATAATCGGTTAACATAGTCTTTATATCACTAGAATGGGATTGAAATTTAAACCATAAAGAAAAACATCAAAAATAAAAAAATATAAATCGTTTAATGAATGAGGCAAATTCGATTATTGATACATACATTGAATGTTGATAAAATAATTATTCATTATATATAATAATGGTACAATGGGTTTCTATTGTATTATGTAATTTCTTTATTACCGATATAAATATGGTGGTGTTAGAAATACTCAAAAAAATGTGGCAAATAAAAGTACCAAATATGAATGATAATAAAATATATAGAAAAGAAACATTAATTTTTAAGAAATTTATTATTTGAAATATGGGGAATATAATATATTAAAATGATACAATAAAATAATCTATCATTGGTAGTAGTTATAGAAAGATTATTAAATATTTAATTATCCAAAAAATTAATATTACAAATAAATACTATATGAATAAATTAAATCAATAAATACCACTGGTACTCATTTTAAAAAACTAACTAAATATTATATAAATGATCTCTTTCAAAAAAAATATTTTTTGAATATGACATTTTGGAAAAAATTAGAGAACTATAACCTATTCAACAACACTCAGAGATTGATTTATAAGAAGAGATTAATTTTTTTAAAATATTGTTCAATAAAATAGAATTCAAAATGAAATTTATAACACCATTTTATTAATATAATGGGTATTGAATATTTATAATAAATTTATATAAATCCATTTGAAAATTTGGAAAAAAATCATTTTCAAAAATTATATGGATTATTTAAACACATAGATTCTTAAGGAATATTTTGTAGTCGGTTTTAAGAGATTGTAGTTGTGGATGAAGAGGATATTATGATTTTGTCTATTTTGATCAATGTTACTTTTTATTTGGGAGTGGATGGTGGAAATATAAATATTCTATGTAAACTTTAAAGAATATATGAAGGGGGTAATGTTTATAGTCTTCTAATTGATTACAAAACAGTAATAGGATATTATATTTTAGGGTTATGCATTTAAAAGAATGATATTTTTTTATAGACTTTATAAAAGGATAGTTTAGCTAGGCCATGTCCATGAGAAAGCCAGGGTAGATGTATGTTGTTAATATATGTCTCTAAATTTTATTCACTAGAATAATTTTATGTATATGATGTCCTTCAAAAAATATTTATTCATTGTGTCACTAGATTGAGTATCCAATAATAATAACTTGTGAACTTTTTGGATTTCATGTTGAGTTTTGAAAAACCATATTAGTGTACATTGTTAGTTTGAATGAATTTAATTAATAGTAAATGATGGGTTGATATTTACCCTATCCAATGAACTATACCTGATGATATAGATTACAATATAGTTGTTATGTAAACTACTCAATGGTGGAGGTTGTATGAAAAATAATCAAATATATAATCCTCATAAAATTATGGGTTTAATATAACTTAATGTCATGGATTTATTCATAAATTACTGACATATATATTCATGTTATATTAATGTATAACCATTGTGATTTTTTGGAGACCTCTAAATTTATAAAATTTATAAAAAATTTAATTATTGAATAATTGTGGATAATCATTTGATATATATTTTAAATGGTATGAATAATGTTTATTATAATTTAATTAACATGAAAAATGCAATAATCTATGATATTTTCAAACATATTATTGTTATTTTTACATGATTAATAATTTCCAATGAGATAAATATTCATGATAAAAAATAATAATATAATATTATAGAAATATCCATTGAAAAGGGAGAGATTTGTGAATAATATAGGAATATGAATATCATTATTACTAAATAATATTTAATTAATGTCCGAAATAAGAATAATAAGAACACATTTTTCATGAACAACAAGATAAAATGGTAATTACAATATATTAATATATTGGATGTATATCGTGAGCATGTTATCATTATTCTTATTATCATATTTCAAATTTTGACACTTTTCATAATTTAAATAATTGAAAGAGAAGAAACACTACCACTGATTCAAGAAAGGGTGTGATGGATTTTATCAGTGTTAACCAGAAAACACTAATAAAAGGGGGGCTTTATGAGTGCTAATAAATCTACCCTTTATGAGTGCTTAAAAATGAGGATATGAAGGTGTATCCTTTATCAATGATTTTTTAGCGCTGATAAAGGGTATATTTATCACTGTTATCTTTAGTGCTGATAAATTTTTTTAATAAAAATATTATTTATTTTTATAAAATTATTATATATTTATATTCAAAAATAATATTTATTTTATGCATTAAATAAAAAAACTCATTTTTATAATTAATATATGTTTTTAATAATTCATATATATATATATATAATGATTTAAAAAAAGTATTTATAATATTATAGTTAAATAACTATATATTTAAATAATTATAAGATTATAATAAATTTCATTAAATAATAAATTTACTTATTATAATTATAATTATATATATATATATAATTATACATAAATATTTTATAAATATACATATATATATTTGTATATATATATATTATATGTTTTCAACAAATTTGGTCAATTAATATATTGATGCATTGATATAACTAACGTTTATATGTTGTATTCATTTACATAAAACACCCTAAATAGTATCCATGTTGTCCTTATATATGTGATGACTCATTTCTTATGTTCTATACTTTATTATTTATATATCTATATATATAATTATATAAAAATATTTATAAAGATATTTATAATTATAAATAAATAAATATATATATATATAATTATAAAATTATAATAAATATATTTATTTTACTTATAAAGTTATAAATATATATAATTAAATAAATTTAATTATAAATATATATTATTTTCATAATTTCATTAAAGCAAGTATCCTCGTTTCATGTTTTAAAAGTGTTTAATCACTAATTGAACTTTTCAATTGTTTTTTCTAAATAAATATAGATGTATTTAAATAATTATAAAATTATAATACAGATATTAATTATATATAATTATAAATATAATAAATACATTTATTATAAATTTATAATTATAAATAAATAATTCTTTATTATATATAAATATAAATATTTATTTATTCATTTATAGTTATAATTATAAATATATATATATATATATAATTTTAAAATTATAACAAATATATTTATTATACTTATAAAGTTATAAATATATATAATTTAATAAATATATTTATAATATATACCAATATTTATAAATAATTATAAATATTCAGAATTTGAATCTTAAATAATACTGATATACTTAAATAATTGTTAAATTATAATATATATATTAATTATATATATTTATAAAATTTTAAATGTAATAAATATATTTGTTATAATTTTATAATTATTGAAATAAATAAATATATATAGTTATTTATTTATAATTAAAATTATAAATAAATAAATATAAATTTGTAGTTATTAAATAATTATAAAATTATTATAAATACATACAAATATATACAATTATAATTATAAATAAATATAGATATATTTAAATAATTATAAAATTACAATAAATATATTAATTAAATATAATTTTAAATATAATAAATATAATTATTATATATTTATAATTATAAATAATTATTTATTTATTATATATATAAATATAAATAATTATTTATTTATTTATAGTTATTATTATAAATATATATATTTTTATATTTATTATACATATAATTTGACAAATATATATAAAAATAAAAAAAATTATTATCAGTATAGTTTTATCAACGCTAAAAAACCGCTCATAAAGGCATGTTTTATCAGCATTTTCTATTTTAGCACCGATAAAAAAATCCTTTATCAGCACTTTTTAGTTAGCACTGTTAAAAGGTAACCCGATTTTATAAATAAACCCTAATAGTCTCCTACTTCTCTCACACACCTCAAGCTCTCACAAAAGTAGAACCCTACTATCGAGTCCTCCTCCTCCTCCTCTGCCACCATCACCGACTCCTCCCCCTCCACCACGAATCTATCCTCCGCTACCACGAAGGTCTCCTCCACTGTAAACATTACCTCCGTCGAGAAATCCCATATGATGTGAACCTCGCCTCCGCCACATGCTGAACCCCACCTCTACCATGAACCCTTCCTTTTCCATGAACCCACCTCCTCCACATAGCCCACTTCTGTTGTTGAACCCCACCTCTACCATGAACCCTTCCTTTTCCATGAACCCACTTCCTCCACACACCCACCTCGGTTGTTGAACCCCACCTCTGTTATGAAGTCCTTCTCCTCTTCGAACCAACGTCTTCCGTGAACCTAGCTCTACAAGTTCTACCACTATGAGTATTCTTGGAATGCTCTTATTATTTCTATTGTATTTTCTCATTGTATAGTTTTCCATGATCGATTCCATGTCTGTAACTTTTCTATTTCTAGTCAAGGATAAGGATGAGCTTCAAGGGCTAAAATATTTATTGTAAAAAACATCGTGTTTGGTGAATTTTTGCTGTAGTGTAATCATTAATCATTATATTGAAGTGGGCATTGGTGCATTATATACCTATTTCCATTAATGAAATAACAATCAATTAATATTTCAGATTATAACTTGATACATTGCAATAGGTGTATAGTCACTGTTGTTTTGGATGTGGATCTAGGATACCTTGGATCAACTCTACAGACCCTCCAAATTATTTAGGTAAAAGAAACATGTTCATTTGATTGAAATTAGATTGGTAATAAATATCTTTTTATAATATTTATTATTCTCATTGTTGAATTCATAAAAAAGTATATTGCATATTTATATGTACAATGTTATTATTTCTATCGGATTGTGCATCTAATTTGATTGATTTATCTTTCCATTTAAAATGAACTACATAAGTAAATTTTATATTGATATAATTTAATCTATAAAAAAATTTAATAACAGATACATAATAAATTTGAGTGACATGAAAACCTTTAGTCTAGTGTGTGACTATAATTAAAACCCCCATGTATTTATGTATCAACTATATCAATTGCTTTCACCGATGGGTGGAATTATATTTTTTGAGGGTGATAATTATGTATATATTAGAGAGTTGGATATGAAAACTAGTTATGTAGGACCTATATTTCTATATATGGGTAGAATCATAGAACATTTTCTTAGAGTAATTTTGGATGATAGAGAGAAACATCAGTCAGCATGTCGTACTATCATTGAAAAGATCCCTGATGTATTTCCCAAGGCAATCTCTAGGATAACACCCAAGGGATAGGTTGAGTTTATGATTATATTCATACTATATATGGAGAATATATCTATTCCACCTTATTAGATGGATCATATACATCTTTGAGAGAATAAGGCTTAATTGAATTACTTCGAGGTGAAGGGGTTCGTATGAATGATTATGTCCCCTTGGGGTGCCTAAGTTTTTTCCATAAAATTTCAAATGGATCATTGAGAATATCTGTGCAATTTTAGAGGTTATTATAAGTGATATAAATGAAATTTTTTCCACATATACATATTGATGGAATATTTTATCAACTTAGAGGTGCTAAAGTGTTATCTATGATCGATTTGATATCAAGTTATCATCAATATATGGTGTGGTATTTTGATATACCACATACTATATTTAATAGTAAGTACATATTGTATGGTTATCCTATTATTTCATTAAGTATAAAAAATAAAATTCTATTGTTCATGGTTGAGATGAATTGGGTCTTCCATCCCTATTTAGATAATTGTATATCCATTATTTCCAATCATATTATCATGTATTCTCAGTTCAGGGAGAAACATGCACGATGCCTGGAGATCATTTTGAGAAAAAATAGGTAGCATAAACTATATTCCACGATTTCAAAGTATATGTTTGTATTGATAATTTACACTTCAGGGGGAAAATGATATTAGTGGATAGCGTATTTTTAGAACCTGAGAAGGTCACTTCATGGTGGAAAATGATATTAGTTTAAAGTGTATTTTTAAAACAAGGGATGTTTGATGTTATAGTTTATTTAGAGAGGCCAATGAATATTTTTGAGATCAAAATATTTTTGGGAATTTACATTTATTACTATATAGTCGACCAAGATTCTTCCTTATTGGAAGCACTAAGAAGATCTTAACCAATAATGTGGTATGGTTCCTTTTCTTATAAGTTCATTAAAAATCCTTCTAAGATATTAATTGGATATTGATGAAAACGCCAATATTAACCATAAACGAACTGGGTAATGAGTATATCTTATATTGTGGTGTATCAGGAGTCAGGATTTGAACAGTTCTAGTCCATGATGGTCATTTGGTTTTTTATGGGTCCAGATAGTTAAGGACAAATGAGATAAACATCCCAAATTTTTTCCTATATTTGGAAATATTAGTTCTTTTCATGAGGAGTTTTTAGTATTATCAATAGGGAGTTATATTTTTGGAATACACTAAAAAATGTTTGAAATATATTTAATGAAAATGTGAAATGAACTATTGATAACGGAGAAGGTATGAGTACCTATAGTTTTTTATCTTGGACATAATTTTTACCCTCTAAAAGGGGAGACTTTTTTCTAATGTACAGTATTGGAAGGATCATGCTTATGAAGTACATGATTCAATAATTAAGTTGAGATTGGTTTCCCACTTTGAAGAGATGTGACTTTATGTTCAAAAGTATCATGGTCAACTGACACTTCTGTATTTATATATCACTTATTCACTCTTTATTAGTATTACGGAAATAAACTAAAAGATTCATGTGATTTATCCATGAGATACATGATAAAAATTTTATAGCTTTATATTTTATAAAGTGATTATTATTTTTTATTTATATATCCTTTAGAAAGTGACTCTCTTGGGACTTATGTCTTTGTGAAAATACCTAAGTGGATCTTTTAAAAGGATTCAATTATTTTGAAATATTTATTAAAAATTTATATGTTTTCAACATTCTATTATTTGGATTTAAATATCAAAAAAATGATTTAAACACTTGGCATCGACTTGGGATGCATGCCAAGTATTTTTCAACTAACCTGATTGGAATTTAGAAAATGATATGAACGTTTTCAAAGACTATGAATTATTGGTTTCATTTTAAAAAGGGGTGTGTAAAGTTTAAAATGAAAATTTGTAAAATACAGATTGTTTTCACTCATTTTAAATTATTAATATTGTTGGGTCATGGAGTTTCCTTGAATTCTTTAAAAAAGGAATTTGGGTTTTCTGAAAGAGTTGTTGGAACTGATTTGTTTATTTTTAAAAGGGTGTTTCATTTTAAAGGGTAATTTTGGTAAATGGTTGGTTTTTTAATGGGATTTAAACTTTGATTTAATACATAGTTTTCATATGAAATCTAAAATTATTTGTTTCCATAATCAATTAATTTTATTTTTTTATAAAATTAGTAAAACCATTACATTATATACGGAATACAATTAGATCAATAATAACACTGTGTAAAGTGTAAATGTATTTCAATAATTAGAAGGATTATATTTAAGTTAGATTTTCTCCCCTGCTATAAAGCATATTATAATTCAGATGGTTATCGTCTTTGTTTCCATTGAATGTTTATTTTTAGAACAAATGGATTTCATGATTATATTAACTCATGGAGATTATAAGGAATATATATACATAGGTCAACTAGAAGGATTCATGCTAAATGGAATATAAGGTTTGGTTCTAGTCTCAAATGTATTTTTTGGGGGTTTAAGTAGGCACCAAGATAGTGTAACTATAATTTCAATGATTTCAAGGAAGAATTAATGTTCATGAGGAGTAATGTAAATAATTTCTACTATATGATGGTGTGTTAGGATGGATTTTTTTTCATTTTACTTATTTGTGTGGATGAATTTATCTTAGTTGGAACAATGAAGGAAAGACTGGAGGAGCTGAATATTGATTTATCTAGAAGATCCCTAATGAAGGACCTTAGTTCTGAACATTGGATATTGGTGATAAATATTAAAGGAGGCTTAAATTCTATAACGTTTTTTAGACATGGTTAATTTATATATCAACTATTTGTATATTTATTTTTTAAAATATTAATATTACTGAATCAAATAAGATGGATATGAATAAATAATGGATGGATGCTAATTATCTGACAAAAGTGTATGAAGATAGAGTGAAAGAGTTAATCGTGTTTGCAAAAGATCATGAATATGAACTTTTTCAAATCCATTGTTCATGTTTATGTTGTTGTTATTCATGAAACATTAGTCCAAAGGAGTTGAAATAACACTTGATCTAATATGGAATATATTGAAGTTATAAATGTTGTAATAAACATAAGGAAAGATCGAATGTAGCTAATGGACAAGATAAAACTGCGTTTTGTGGATCATTTGATATGATTACAAGTGTGGTCAATAAAGAAGGGTATATTGTGGATGTAATTACATATTTGAATGATGATGAAGAATGTATTGAGGAAATGACAAGGATTATTGAAGATGAACTTCATTATTTCCAAAAATTGTTTGAGAAGTTAAAGACTTGTGAAAAGAAACCATTTTATGGTGGATACACTAAATACATAGCATTGTTAGTCATACTGAAGTAGTATAATTTGAAAGTATGAAATGGATGGAGTGATTAAAGTTTTAAAGTATCACTTTCTTCATTGAATGACATGCTCTCATAAGATAATGAGCATCTTATCTGAACATAATATACTAAATGAATGCTACGTTTGATGGGTGTGATCTCTAAAAGAATACATGTCTACCTGAATGATTGTATATTGTTTCTCAAGGACCAAAAAATCACATAGATAACCCCAAAAGTGGGGTGATTCTTGATACAAGAAAGATGAATCAATTCCTATGAAATTGGTATGGTAATTACCAATCATTCCAAGGATTAGATGACAATATGGAAGTGATGAGACTGTATGGAAATTAACATGGAATGTAGATACAAGAAATAATTTTGGTAAACTATGTCACCCACCAAACTCTCCTCTGTATAATAGAATTGATCATGAGTATCCTGAATTTTAAAATGAGCTCGGAAAATGTATTCTTGTCTTATCTACATATGGATTGAATCCTTTTGGTTTTTAAATAAGCACTCATAGTACATTTCCAGTTATATTGGTAAATAATAACTTTCCAATGTGGTTTTGCATGAAATGAAAATAAATAAATGTTATCTATTCTTATATCAAAACCAAAACAACCGAGTAGTGATATTGATGTTTATTTGGATCCATTGATTGAGGATTTGAAATTATTGTGGGATTTAGTTGTTACGTTATATGATGCTTACATAAATGATTATTTCACATTGAGAGAAATGTTTTATAGGATGATAATTGAATTTCCTTTTTATGGATATTTTTCAAGATATATAATTAAAGGAACTCAAGGGTGTCCTACTCCGAACAAGGTACATAGTCAATTAGGTTGAAACATTCATAGAAAACCATGTTTATAGGACACTGTAGATTTCTACCCAGATGGAATAAGTACTGATCTTTGATGAAGTCATTCAATAGAAGTTCATAAGAATGTATAACACTGTCTCCACTAACAGATGATCAACTGTTTGAGAAAGTAAAATATGCGAGCACTTCTTTTGGTCAACCATTTTTGAAAAACCTTATCAAAACTGGTTGGAAAAAGAGATCAGTTTTTTTGAACTACCATTGTATAATTTTTTGTATGCTATAAATTATCTTGAAGTTATATATGTTGAAAAACAATGTATGTGGTAATGTCATTTGCATGTTGCTAAATGCACCCATAAAAATGAAGGATGGAATTAAGTCTATGTTGGACATGGTTGACATGGGAATACAAGAAGAGTTGGCACCAATAAAGGGAGAAAAATAAACTTTTCATCCTAAAACTACTTACACTCTTTCCATGCAAGAGAGATATTAGTTTTTGAAACTTCTTTAATGATGTAAAGGCTCCATAAGGGTTTTCATCGAATATCAAGAACATCATTTTAATGAATGATTTAAAGTTAAAGGGTCTGAAATTACATTAATTCCATGTTTTGATGTAAGGTATAATGCCTATAGATTTATGCCTCATTTTTCCCAAGAATTTCCGTTATCATTAACCTAGATCTATTTATTCTACAAAGGCTATATGTAGCAAAGTTATAGACCGATTGAAATTAACGACTATGGAAAAGGAAATTATTGGTTTCATATTATGTGAATTAGAAATATTCTTACCACCAAACTTATTTAATAAAATGGTTCACTTGGTGAGAGAAATTCGACTATGTGGTCCCGTACACTATATATGGATGTACTCCATTGAACGATATATGAAGATTTTGAAAGGGTATGGCAAAATTCGAATTTGTCTAGAGGGTTATATTGAAAAGTGATTTATTATTGAGGATGTCATTGAATTATATAAAAAATTCATATTTGGTGTGGAAGGAATTAGTCTACCGAAATATTGTCACACTGGGTGGCTTTTTGGGTGATGGAATTTCTGGAAGATATTTTTTCACAATCAATATTATAAATCAGGAGTATGCCCACCATTATTTTTTGCATAATAGTTTGGAGGTGTCCCTATATGTTGAAACCCAAAAAGAAATTATTAGACATTTGAATCCATAAAGGGATGAAATATAGATATCAAATGAACATAATAAATATTTTATAGGATAGTTTTGGGAATATATTTTAAAGGAGTTAGATGAAAATCTAGACTTAATTTCAGAATGAATTATATGGATAGTCGGAGGACCAATTGTGTATGTATTGTCTTATAATGGTTATATAATTAATGGTTATACATTCTATAAAAATGAGCAAGATAAATACATTATCATGAAAAATAGTGTAGTTACACTTGTGGATGAAGCGATGCATGTTTCTGGTACTAAGAAAAGAAATCCAATTTACATGAATATGTTATACTTTTGCATCATCAAAAAAATATTGTAGTTATATTATAAAACATTCCAGGTGCTAATTTTTCAATTCAAGTGAGTTTATAATAGGAGTGTTGTTAAAATAGATGAATTGGTATTTGTCAAATTTTATTTCAGTAAATAAGGGTACAAATAAAAACTGATTATAATTGCCCCACAGGAAGTATAATTATTTTATGTTCCAGATCCTACAAACCAAAAGTGGTCAATTGTTATGTTAATGACTAAAACCACTAATGGGCCATATGAAAATTCAACTAAGGATTCCCCTTTCATTGGGATGTCACAATCATTTTATAGTGGTCCAATTGTAGATGGTATTTCTTATGTCATAGGAGACAATAATAAAGGGATATGGATCATCGTTTTAGGGTTCAAATCCCTTAAGTATTTAAAAAAGTGAGTTCAATAATCAGGTTACATTTTTTATAATATAAATTGGGTTACCTCATTAATTATCCATTTTTATGCATTTATGTACTCTAAATTAAAAGTTAAACCACTTCTAAAGATAATTAATTCTGCATGTTCTGGTGCTTCAAATCCTTAAAAAAACTGGCCTCTTAACCTATTGCTTCTCACAGTGTAGAAGAATAACCTTATGCAGGTTTTGGTGCTCCCATTCCTATGGAACAACATGTTTATCAACCTATTACTGGTCCAAGTGCCGAGGCACAAGGACCATCATCACATGTCGATGCTACCGCTCCCAAGGAACTTATTGACAATATTGATTCTGGGGAAATGGTAGGTGATGAAGGACTTGAAATGTAGAAAAAACATGAACACTGTCATTTGATGGTGTAAGAAAAAATCATTAATGAAACATTCAGAGGCATCAAATTTGAGGTCAGATGGAATTCGCGGGGCTAACATGTCAACACCAACAAGGCCATGTTCAGCAGTTACATTGGAATCGTCACTCAGAAATGCCTGCTGATTGATGTAGATTCATGACACCGTGTTGTGCATGGTGTTAATACAAAAATGTGGGAAGAAATTACAGTAACAATATGTTATCACTTCTTTATTTTTATAAAAAATAAAATAATAAAACATTGACATACTCTTTATCATACTTTCTAGAGTATATTTATAGTAGACGAATCCCATAAGAAACATGTATTAATGCTTACTGGAAGGAATCACATAAAATTTTGCACAATCCCAACAAGAAATCATCCTAAATATTCTAAAGGGAAAATAAACCTGCACCCAATTCTTATCTATACATACATGATAACCCAATAAGCGTGGGATTCATTTATTGGTCGTCATGAAGATGTCTTTGTTTAGGTATATTGTGGCTAGTAATAAGTTGTTTGACGATATGTGTATTCATCACTTTGATTGAAAATATTTTATTTATGAAATATAAAATGAGTTCTAGAAATAAGGGACGAGTAGAAAAACTAGTGTACAGCTACCATAATGCAAGGACGGGGTACACTTTACTTGAATAAAAATTGGTCCATATTTTAAATCTACTATAATAATTTTTATGACATGAAACAACACCATAATTATATTCCTATGGTTATATGTATATTTATGAATCCAAATACAAATCCACTTACATCCCACACCATGTGCAATGAAAGGATGCATGTGTAAATAAATATGAGATACTAATAGATGAAAACACACAAAATGTGTGGGAAACATGTGTAAGTATTACTTTATAAAAATTTGTTTTTCTTTAAATAACTATTACATAACAATTATCACTTATTTTTATATATTTTCTATCCAACATATATATAGGAATCAACAACACCTGTACTCGATAAATACATATTATTGGTGGCCTTGAAGTGACCCGAACTATATGGTCACATCATAGGTGCATGTTTTGGGGTGAAACACCAAATATATTTTGAAAAAAAACAAGAGTAGAAAAGTGAATTAATAAAATAGATTATAGTAACAATATATACCCTTGAAGAATAATTCCAATGGATGAGAGAAATGATGGAAACTCTTATGGGGGAGAAAAGGAGAAGAAACTCAAGAACATCCACTGCGTACAGATCCATCCCCACCTCCCACCAAATATGAGATGATCCATTCCCCTTAAAGAGATATCTTAGCTAACGTAATCAATGTTTTAATAAATTTTTCTATAAAAAAAATCAAAAAGAAACTAATACCATTACTATACTGATATTATACTGGGTTATAATGACTGTGATTTATATCTATCCACACCCCCCCCCATTTCCTTGTAGCTAGAGCTACAGTGTTTAATATCCAAAATAACATGCTTCAAAACAGAACACTTGCAATAGGGAATGACCAAGTGTCTATTAGCATATCCCATGAGCTGAGAACTAAGATACTTATTCCAATTCATGAGGAAGATATTCATATGGTCAAAAAAGAAATTGCAATATTCATTACATGGTCGTTATATCTTGTAAAAATACATGTCGGCAAGGATATATTCATTTAAAATTTATTTATCAAGGTAAACCTTTAACAATTAATGAAAAAAGGAATGAATCAATGAATATTATTACATATGAAAAAAGGGAATGGGATGAAATGAAAGTGCGAATCAAAACCATATAAAGGATTGACTAACCAATCCAAATAATCTACCAAAATCACCATTACCCAACCCATTCTATATCCAAATTTACTATCATTTAAGGTTCATAAGGAAACAAAGATACAATATGGTTCTAATCACATATTTTATTTTGAAGAAAATATATATGGAGAGAAATATTAATACTTTATTTCCATTGACAGTGTAAGTTAAATCCTCAACTATGTTTGGCTAGGCGGCTGAGTTGTAAATGCATACATGATTTATGTTTTTGAGGATTTGATTTATCAATAGAATATATACTATGTTAATTATGAATAAATACATTTCATATTTTTTGCAGGCGATATATATGAAAAACAATTGAAGGGAATTTTTCATAAAAGAAATTGTTGACTCATTAGTCCTCACATCTCCTCTATAGAATAAACAAAAATATAACCCAAAAAAGGGTAAAATATTTGTAGGTCTGATAAAATATTTTGAAAGAAAAAGTTTTCATGATATAATTTATTTAATACCAACTATGAAAGGGTATAAATATAAAATTTAATCATGTCAAATATATTTTCATTTCTTTCATTACTTATTTGTTTTGAGTTTTTTTGTAGTATTAGATGCTAATTAAAGTAAATTTGGATACTCTAAAGATTTATTTCATGGATTTAATGCATGGATATCCAACAAACCATCCACTTGTGATGGTGTTTGACAATTTTTAATACACTACATCCAACATTTTAGAACTAAACATCAAATTATATAATTTATATTATCTTTTAATGAGGATTCTTTTATGTTAGGGTAGTGGACCAATATCTTGAAAAAACATGAATGTGGCCATGGGATAAGGACAACAAAGAATACAAGTTCTATGATTGGATAAGTATCCAGGTATATATAATTAGATTTCACTATATAAACACATATCAAAACTAATTACCTATTCTTCTCAATGTTTTTTTGTGTCTGAAATAGACAAATGGAAAAGATTGTGGTTATTATGTTTGTAAATTTAAGAGATATATCATATTCTATGAAACAAATAGCATCCCAGAAGATTAATTTTCAAAGATAATTAATATTTTATTTTAAATATTTAGTTTTAATTTGTGTATTTATATTTCTTTATTACTACTATGATAATCAAAAAGACTCATCCTCCCTAGATGATATAGATGTGCTCTGAAAAGAATGGACCACATACCTGATGGAAGAATGTACACAAATATCATGATGATTTAACTCCTATAGAAGTAGTGGATAGTTTAATATTTAAGTTTAATTTAATTATTTTTAGAATTACTCACATAAGAATTTATTTCTTATACAGTTGGATTCCTTTGTTCAAGTTGGGGAGGTTTTTTCAAACTAATCATGTTCGTGAGAGATTGGACTTTAAGGTTGCAAATATGATAATGATAAGGAAATAGGTTAAGGATGTATAATGATGAATTCTTACTAATTATTTAATTAATTATTTTTTTCATAATTTTACCTACTCCAAACTGAGAAAAAATAATAAGTTATCGGTACCACTCAAAGTGTCTCTTTTTTATTTAAAATTGACATTAATTTTGGTAAAAAGAACAAGTGACATACTGAAAACTATGAAAATGCATTTATATTATTTTAATTTATTAGTTAAATGATCCATATGTCATTTATGATGTGTAGGAATCCGTCTCACCTCAATCTGATGCACAGTGTGCCAAGTATGACTCAAAGTGTGTCTCTTTATTTAAAATTTACATTAATTTAAATAAAAAAACAAGAGACATACTAAAAACTGAGAAAATTCATTTGGATTGTTTTGATAATTCAGGAGAACAATCCATGAGTCTTTTTGGATTTTTATGATTCAACTAAACCTCAATATGATGCATAGTGTGACTGGTTTTGCTAAAAGTTTTTTTTATCAATTTAAAATATACATTTTAGTTCAAAACATGTCACTTACTGAAAACCAAGAAAACATGATCTCATAGTCTTAATAATTTATTAAAATGATTCATATATCCTTTTTGATGTTTATGAATTGTTATCATATCAAAATGACACATGATGTGATTAGTATGACTCATAATGTGTGTTTTTAGTATGAAATGACATTTTGGTAAAAAACTCGAGTGACATACAGAAAACTAAATAAATTAATTATGTTTTTTTAATAATTTATGAAATAGATCCATTGGTAATTTTTGATAGGTTGGAATCAAATACACCTCAATTTTATGCATGTTGTGACCGGTATAACACCAAATATGTCTTTATTTAAAATTGACATTAATTTTAGTAAAAAACCACAACTAGCATACTGAAAATCAAGAAAACACATTCATATTGTTTTGATATTTTATAAAAAATGATATATTATACATTTTAACATGTACGAATTATCCTCATCTCAATACGACACACGATGTGGCTGGTATAACTCAAATTGTCTCTTTTTTATTTAAAATTGACATCACTTTAAGTAAAAACAAAAAGTGACATACTAAAAAACAAGAAAACACATTCAGGTTGTTTTGATATTTTAGGAAAATGATCAATTAGTCATTTTTGAGATGTAGGAATTATCTATACCTCAATATGATGCACGATGTTTCTATTATAACTCAAAAATTCTCTTATTATTTAAAATTGAAATTAATTTAAGAAAAACAAATTGACATACTAAAAACTAAATAAATGCATTAGTATTAATTTTATATTTTAGGAAAATGATATATTATTAATTTTTAAATTTTTTTAATCAATCGCACCCCAATATGATGCACGGTATCACCGGTATGACCCAAAGTGTGTCTTTTTATTTAAAATTGACATTTATTTAAGTAAAAAAGAACAAGTGGCATAATAAAAACTGAGAAAAAACATTTGTATTTTTTGGATACATTATTGGAATGATCCATGAGTCATTTTTGATATTTAGGAGTCATCTGCACCTCAATATGATGCACAGTGGGAACGGTATGACTAAAAGTGTTTGTTCCCAGTTTAAAATTGACTTTTTAGTTCAAAATGTGTCACTCACTAAAAACCCTGAAAACATGGTCTGATTGTCTTTAAAATTTAGGAAAAATATTCATAAGACATTTTTTACATTTATGAATTATTATCACATCAAAACGACACACGATGCGACCAATATGACTCATAATGCGTGTTTTATGTTTGAAATGACTTTTTAGAAAAAATGCAAGTGACATACTGAAAATATATCAAATGCATTAGGTCTATTTTAATACATTAGGAAATAAATACATAAATAATTTTAAAAATATAAGAATCATCTTCACCTCAATCCAATGCATTGTTTTATCAGTATAACTCTGAATGTGTCCTTATTTAAAATTAACATTAATTTTAGTAAAAAAAACACAACTAGCATACTGAAAATTGAGAAAACAAATTCATATTGTTTTGATATTTTATGAAAATGATCTATTAGTAATTTGAAACATGTAAAAATCATTTTTACCCCAATATGATATAGGGTGTGGCAGGTATAACTCAAAGTGTCTCTTTCTATTTAAAATTGACATTAATTTAAGTAAAAACAACACGAGACATAATAAAAATTGGGGAAAAACATTCATATTATTTTGATATTTTAATAAAATAAAACATTAGTAATTTTTATATGTATAAATTAGTACCACTTCAATGCTACGCACTATGTATCTAGTATTACTCAAACTGTATCTTTCTGTTTAAAATTAACATTAATTTAAGTGAAAAGAATAAGTGACATACTGAAAACGAAGAAAACACATTCATATTATTTTGATATTTTAGGAAAATGATATATTAGTCATTTTTAACATATATGAATCACTCACAGCTCAATCTAATTGACATTGTGGTTGGTATAAATCAATGTATCATTCTTATTTAAAATTAACATTTATTTAAGTTAAAAACATGTGATATACTGAAAATTAATAAAACAAAGTTTTATTGTTTTGATTATTTATTAAAATTATACATCAGTCATTTTTGACATTTAGTAGTAAAATTCCCCTCAATATAATGCACGGTGTGACCAGTATGACTAAAAGTGTCTGTTATGAGTTTAAAATTGATATTTTAGTTCAAAACGTTCCACTCACTGAAAACCAAGAAAATGCACTATAATTGTCTTCCTAATTTAAGAAAATGATTCATAAGTCATTTTTGATGTGAAAAAATAATTCTCATATCAAAATGACACAGGATGTGACCGGTGTGACTCATAATATGTGTTTATAGTTTGAAATGACATTTTAGTAAACAAACAAAACTGAAAAACTAAAAACTGAGCAAACAGATTTGGATTATTTTGATACTTTAGGATAACGACCCATCAATAATTTTTGATAGGTAGGAATCATATGCACATAAATCAAACACATGATGTGACCAGTATAACTCTAAATGTGTCATTATTTTAAATTGAAATTAATTTTAGTAAAAGAACTAGTGACATACTCAAAATCGATCAAACACATTTGGATTGATTAAATATTTTAGGAAATTTACCCATAACACATTTTTGATGTGTAGGAATTAACCCAACCTCAATAGGATTCGTGGTGTAACTAGTATAACTCCAAGTATATCATTTAGATAGATATTTTCATTTTATTAATGTATTCTTTCATATTAATGGATAATTTATTTATTTACAGTATTACTAACATAATATGTTTTTCTTATATAGGTGTAATATTTTTTCTTGGGTTGGGATTATTTGTTTAGTAGTTTATTCCATGGGTGGATATTTTTGAGAGGGGATCATGGGAATTAAAAGAAGAAATATTGATTTTTAGAATTGTTTTTGGATAATTGTAAATGTAATTATATAAAACATTTTGTTTGAAGCGTAAATAGTAGTTTTTTTATTTATCATGGGTGGATATTTTTTTATTCATGATTTCACTTTAATGTATATAGTATTTTTTTTAAATTATATCATTTTTAGAAATTATAGGTTGTATATAGAATTTGAAATTGTAGGTTTTGTCTTCTGGGTGTGTTGTTATATTAATAGGAGATTGCATGTGGTTATGCCTTTATTATCACCAAAAACACAGATAAAGAGGGTCATTTATCAAATATTTTTTAGCATAGATAAATTATCCCCTTTATCATCACTTTGTTTCCACTGATAAAGCAAACCCCCTTATCATCGTTTCAATTAACATCACTTTTTTAGCATTGTTAAAAGCTGATTTGTGCACTATTAAAGGGTATTTGTGTAATAGTGAAATTTTAGTGATCTTTATTAAGAACATAAAATGAAAAATAAATTTATTCTACTATAATATTTGATTATCGATTCATGGTACACTGACATGATACCAAACGTATCCCCTTTGGCATGTCCAAGTTGATAAATCATGTTAAATTTGTGATATTTTTTCAAATAATAATTTATACCATGGTTTATATAAATCTAAATTGTGTGTTAAAGATAAATGATTCCCTATAATGTGAAAAAAATGTTGAAAATTAATGATTTTTAATTAAAATAAAACATGATTTTTTCACCCCTCTCATGGTGTGTGTGACCTTAGTTTCAAATATTTGTTGCATATACCAATGGTTAATTATTGGGGAACATAGACATTATAAATCCATATATAAAAATATATTACCATAGAAAATGTAGTTAAAATAAAAATAGAATCAATCTATTATGGGATGAATAGAAATAGCCTTATATGAAGAAATATTCTTCAATTAATAAAATCTTCATGGAATAATTGAATATCTTATCATTATTGTAGTAATTTTTTATATTAAATAACAGTTTATTTCCTTAAGATAAAATTTGAAAATAAAGTAAAGAAATATATAATTATAAAATTTAATATATATGGAACGTAATTATTCAAAATTGGAAAAGGATATCAAATACACACAAATTAATATATTGGATGACGGAAATATTTTCTATTTCGGCCTCCCAAAAAACCTTATTGCTAAATATATATTCTGTAATATCCAAATAGAAATGATATAAAATATAAATTTTTGTATTAAATAATGGAAAATAATGAATAATATATATATATATATAATTGTTACTATAATAATTTAAAATGTTATAGTTGACATTATATAACAATTGGGTTTATATAATTGTTCTCTATACATGTAGTCGATTTGAAAATATTTGTTGTAAATAAAAGAATGTAATCAATATAATAAATCTAATAATTAAATAAATATAAAATAAATTCAAAAACATAGATCAGATAACATCCTTAAAATATTTACAAAATTAGATAAAATGATATATAACACTTCACTACTAAGGGAAGAGTTTTTTTTATAAATCAATTTTTAATACATTATGTTTTTTTTGAATAATTATATTACTTATATCTATGGTATAAATGCATTAACATGTAATCCATATTTACAATCCTAATATTGAAATTATGTTTGACTGTAAATATATTTTTTCTCGGAAATACATTTACTATAGTGAATTGTGAAAATACACTTGGAATATGATAAATAAAATATTTACATGTATTTATAAAAAAAGGTATCATAATAGAAAACATAAAACCATGTACATGGAATATTATTGATGAAAAATGAATGATCAATGAACCTTTTATTCACTAATGAGTCAATTTCTACATAATATTACATTCCATGACCACTAAAGAATGAATATTTAAAAATTCATCTAAATATATATAAAATAATTATTCATATGGCTATTTGACAATAGAGTTTATTTTTAGTTTTCTATCTAATCACAAAAAAACATTTTTCTCATTTTGGAGACCTTATAATAATAACGTTGTCCAAATGGAATCCATTCAATGGTTGTAACATAATATTTGTTGTTATCATGTTTTATAACCCATTTTTCATTATCTAATTACTTCAAAATCAGATAATATCAACAATAAAATAAGATTAATCAATTTAAATAGTTTAATTTACATAAAATTAAGGGAATAATAATAAAATGTTAAATTATTCATTTCCATTTTTCTATTGTATCATGTTTGTGACTTTAGTTAAGCCACCAATAAAAACAATACTAAATTATTTTCATCTTTTTTGTATTAGAAGTTTATATAAATATATATACTGGACATGAAATTAATTTATATTAGTTTTTTTCATATATAAGTGAAAAAATAAGAATATTAATTATTATATAAATCATCATGGTTTAAAAAATTGCATAGAAAAAATGAACAATGACGTGTTTACTTGTAAATCATAAAGTAACCTACTATAAAATTTAAATAAAAATATTAAATTAATAATTAATTAATGTTTAAATAACATTACTAGTCTACTAATGTTGAAAACATCAACATTGATAAATTATTTTGTGTTTTATCTCATAAAAAACACGGAAGAATTGTACCTATTATTAGATAATGATCCATTTTATCTATAAATAATTTATAAATATATTAGAAATCAATATAATTCATTTATTTTATGATTATAAAATATTAATAATAATATTAATTTTTAGTCAATAAACAAATGGTTATATATATATATATATATTTTTTTTTGAGTGTGTTTGAGAAATTAATGTTTTATGTTTAAGGGTTCTCTCTCAATCATTCTTCATATTTAAGATTATATATATGCATCCTTTATAGATATTCAATGTATCCTCCATTTAAAATCCTATATCCATTAATAGTTTAAATTAATTTATATTATTTCTTTATGAATAACTTATATATAAAGTATAATGGCATTTATAAGTACAACACACATATTGATAATCATTTTGGATTGATATTTATATTCCATATCAATATTTATTTAATTATATTTATGGTTATGTTATTTTGACATTTTTTATTTATAGTATATTATTTTCACTATATTTTGTTAAATATTTCAATAAAATATATATTATTTATTATTTTTAATATATCTTGAAAGTTATAAAAATATTCCAACTACATTTTTATTCATTTTAATATAATATTCATCATGTTTTTTCTTTATTTGATATATTCCTTCAAAATGTTTTAACAATTTTTCTACTATGAAATATGTTTCTAATAGAGAAATTCAAATCATTAACAAATTCAGAAAATGTAATTTTTATAACTCTTCTCCTTAGTGATGAATATGTAAAAAGTTTGAATAATGTAATGAGTATTATTGGCCAATCATTATTAATTTATTCACTTCCTCCAAAATAATCATTCATCTATGTCAATACCATTTCATATACAATCATTTTATAATTACATATGTAAAATTATTTCTCTTTTATTGATGTTTTATCATTATATAATTATCTACATTGTATATGTTTTATATAATTTTATACATTTCTTTTATCATTGTTCGACCGTGCTACAGATTATATTTATATATGATTGTTTTATATTTTATACTTAAGAGATATTTTAGTTTAATTTATTATTTTTATAGTGTGATAAAAATTATATAAACCTATAATAATTTTTTTAAAGAATATATCTCATGGAATTTTTATATTTAACATATGGTGGTGTGAAAAATATACTATATTATGATTAGAAATATTAATATCCTTAAATTATTATTTTGATATCCTAGTAATATACAAGTATTGTATTCATATGTTTTATTTTTTATTCCATCATATACATTAAATATATATTGATTTATGTCATATAATTCCATATATTATTATGATTTTATGATTACATGGGTTTGATATTCACACTATATTAGGAAAATATTTGGTTTGATTCTTTGATCTAGTAGCATGACCAATGAGATAATCCATCCCATCCCACATCATGCTTCTGTGAGTCTTGATTTTAACAAATTGAACATAGAGTATTTATGGGTAGTGGTAGATAAATAATTACATTGAGACAACCAATTTATTTTTAATATAGTATTGAAATATTCTAGTACTATATTATGATATTCCATTCCAAATATTATTATCAATGTAATTTCAAAATTCAAAGTTTTTATTGTAACGCATCAACATGGGTACCATATACCAATGCCTCGAGCCAGTTCTCTGCATGACCTTAAGCACTCATACCCATATACCAGAGGCGTGTAACTAGTAGAGATGGTATAATATGTGACATGAGGTGATTATAACCTCTTTATAAAAGTAATAAAACAATATGAAACATAACCAAGAGACTAAAATAATTAATAATCTACATAATCCAATTATTACATGGATATATCCAAAAAAAAAAAAAAAATAAACCCAAACAGTAGATATTTCAAGCCATTAATGGGTCAAGTGTCTAATGAGACACAAAAATAATGTCACATTGAATCCTCTTAAGAGGTTCTTAACATCATGTATGGTTCCTTCATGCTTTCTTTATCTGGAGTCCCAACTCATCCATCTGATATAGGGATCTTTCCCTCAACATATCCCACAAACATGAAGTGTATTCTAATAAAAATTTGGTATCCCATGTTGGGTGTGACTAAAACCCTATAGTCCGTCAATAATGGAATCTAAAATAGTATCTATTATATAATAGTGTATACAAGTGTATAATGAATATTGGTCAAATGGAAAAGGTAAACGTGTTTAACATTTAATATTCTTTATCCAACCACATCACACCATCATTTTTCTAGGATATAGTCAGAACCATACACCATTGGGATGTCACCATTATTTATTATATGGGATTTAATTATTTATTTAATTCCAATTTCATTCACTACCCTATATCATCAGTCTAGGAACCATTATCTTAGGCACTTAGAACACCATTCCAATGCCAATATCTTGGGGACCTAGTGTAACAGTTTAGAAAACCATGGGTATTTCAAGTAGTATTCCCTAAACCATAACTAATTTCTCACATGAGTGCATCAGGGATCTATAGCTATAGTTTGGAACCCCATGGGTATTTATAGTAGCAGTACTAACCCAAAACTCCTTGACCAGTCATTCAAAATTTTCACATTTCATGGTTCCAAATTTTTAAATCATTTATTAACCATTTTCATCATGGTTTAATAATTTATTTATCAAACATAACCATAGTTATTAACTTCTGTCACATGTAACAACATAAATAATTTACCCATTAGTATATTATCATTATTTTTTTCAAAACTCATTCAAACTTCATGGTTAAACCAATCGAACCATTAAATAGAATTATCAAATATATGACAAGGATTTACTTCAATTACATACACCAATTAGTACCCTTTTAAAAATTCATAATTTTTATTTCAAGTGTGATTGGGACACCCTATGGGTTTCCATCAAGCCAATCTCAGAGTCTACAATGGGTCAAATAAGATCTATAACGAGCCTCACAATTACATGTGAATCAATTAATTATTTGTAATTTAAAGTGAAATTTTCCAAAATTGGAATTAAACAATAAAACTACAAGCACGTGATCAGGATAAATACTGTGATAATTATAAATTATTCCACTTAATATGTGATTTTTGATGAACAGTCTCCAATATTTATCCACCAATTCTATGTAGAGAGATAAAATTCACTATGGAAGATGATGTCTAGAATAAAAAACTAGGATCAAGTTCCAATGAAATAAGATCCCTAAAGTCCTAGATCTAAACCATAAAAATTGGGGTAATTCATCCCTATCCAATAGTATATAAATATGAGAGAGATTCGAATGTAAAAGATGATGAAATTACATAATGTAGAGGGTTTGATTTCTTCCATTGGATATTTGATTCTCTATGGAAGAGTTTATAAGAGTATGGGAATCCTCTCGAGAGGCTCCAAGAGAAAAGGTATCATGTTTCGTCAAATATTTGTGATTATTTATATAAACTTGGGGTATGGTCATTTTTAAATAAATATACGGTGATTAAAAAACCCTCATGCATGGACTCGTGGGTGGGCATAACATTTTTCCAAAGGGTGAGCCCTAAAAATTTACCTCTACTATCTGTGGTGAATGGTTACTCATAAGTGGGTGAATGGTTTGAAAAATTGTGTGACATACATGAAAACAACCTCTGTCCAAGGGTTGACAGTTTGGGGTGGGTGGCCATACAGTTTAGAAAAATCGTGTCCTAACATCCTATGGTTAAAAATCGGATTTACGGTTTCTTTGGGAAAACCACATTGTTTTCCCTAATTGTTCTCCAAACCATGAACAACCCCATGGTATTCCAAAATTAACCAAATTCACATAAAACAACATTAATTAATGACCTATCCAAATTATGATCATAAAAAGGGTAAACTATTACCTCAAAACATGTACATGGAATATCTTGAATGTTCAGGATCATAAAATTTCCCACCCTTATAAAAAATCTTCCTTGGCAGCACTCCTAATCATCACTAAGATTTCAAGATAAAAATTTTGGGCCACTGGGCCCTCATATCTACTTCCTTCTCCAATGCTTCCTCCTGAACATGTCCAATATACCACAACACTTATAAAAATATCATGTTATTTCACTATAACACTTTTCACTGTGATCCGCCACATGAATTAGATTATCCTTAAACGTTTCATTAGCCTTAAGCTCAAAATCATTATTTTTGATCACATGAGAAGGGTAAAGCTGTTATTTTTGATTCTGTGACACAATAAAAAAGTAGTAAATATCATTATCCTTATATGGATGATCCAATAAATACACCCCTAATCTTATCCTCTCTACATTCTCAAACTATCTGTAAAACCTTAACAAAAATTTTCCCTACCTCTGAATCCTATTGTGAACCAAACATAGTGACACATGAAGGAAAACATAGCCCCCAGTATAAAAATAGTAGTTTGATTTGGACAATCATCATATTCCATTTGTCTAATTTTAGCTATATCCGTATATTTCAAAATTAAATGGGAATGTTTTGATGTCTCTTACATGAGAATCAATCACAAAATTTTTGACTCACCCACCTCCATCCAGTATAGAATTTATATTCATAAACAACTATAAAGTGTCTCATATGGTTCATCAGAATAGTATCCTATGAAATATTTTTATAGAAAAACTCAAAAATAGATAAGTTATTCTCCAATGACCTACCAATGTTTTGGATTCATTCTTGTAGCATATCCTATATCACCTGAATAGTACATCGTTTTTTCATATCTGTCTGTGGGTGAAAATTCATACTCAGAAACACCTACGTACCCAACCCTTTCTATAAGACTTACTAGAAGAGTTATGTAATTCAAAAATCATGATAAAAACTATTCTTTGTATAACCCCATGAAAGTGTAATATATCCCGAATATACTTATCCTCTAATCGATCAACTGTGAATTTTTCATAGTTAGACAAGAAATGGGTTACCTTTGTCAACTGGTCCACAATCACCCATAGAGTGGAATTATTACAAGGATTCATTGAAGGAACCAAAAATATAACTATGGTAACACCATTATAATTCTATAACATAATGGGAAATGGCTGTAACAAACCCCTAGTAATCTATTCTCAGACTTCACCTACTGGAAGGTGTATCATTATGTCACAAAACACAAAATCTCCCTTTTCATGATTGAAGACTAATACTGTCGATGTAGGTCATGATAAATTTTTTTATACCATGATTAACTACAGACATTGAGGCATCAAACTCATGAATTGGATCGTTTTACATACACTTAGGTACAAAAAAATAGTTCCAAAAATATATGATCTCATTTCACATCTTTAGTCTAATCGAAAGGTGAATCCCCACCCTCAAAGCTGTCCCGTAAGGCCAAAAACATCAGATAATCATAATTCAATTCCATGATAAAGATCATAAGTATGAAAGTAATGTATAAGGACATAAGAAACATATTTTACTAACCCTCACAAGCATCTATATACATATCAGACAACAAAAACATCATCTTCTGCTCAGATCTAGTCTCCATGACTTCCTAAGTCTGTTTTTCATGGATTAAAGTGTTATCAAAACTGTTTCCTTTCCTGGGCTTATAGGATAGCTCAAAATCAAATGATTTCATGTAATCAACCAATATGTACTATATAAGATTCAAATATCACTCTGAGAAGTTATAATTTATGATTTTTTGGTTTTTATAAACAATAAACCTTTCAAATAACAGGTAATTCCACTAACACTTTTAAGAAAAAAACTACTACAAACAACCCGATATCATGTGTAGAATAATTAGTCTTTTGTGGAATAAATTATCACAATCTAAAAAACACAACTCAATATCCATAAATAAACACTACTCCATGTATGATTTATATGAATCACCAAAAACAAGATCTTCCACTCCCATATCTGGTAGGATTAAAATTATTGTAATATTCAACCACTTCATTAACACCTAGAAAACATTACTACATGATCCATACCATTAAAACCTGATCCCATTATTCTATAGTATTGATTGTGTTTAATTTAAATGTGAAAAAATCTAGATTACTTATAGATAATAACTCTATAAACCCAAAAAAAAAATTTATATCAAAACAATTCTCATGACGGTCCCAAGAAACAACTACGTAAAATTTTTCTAGGTCTACTAACACACCTTCCTCAGATATGATGTGACCCATGAAATGAACCCAATTAATCCATAGTTTAAATGTTGATATCTTGGGATATAGTCAATGTTATCTCAGTGTAATTAGGATGGTGTTAATATTTTGGGAATGATCTTTAGGATTATTGGATTAAACTAAGATGTATCCACTAAAACAATCGAAAACTAATCAAAGTACATGTGAAATATTTGGTTCATCAAGGCCATAAACACAAATAGAGAATTCATCGACTCAAAAAACTACACTAAGAATATGTATATTTCATACCAAATTCTTAATATAGTTTTTTTATATCATAAATTCTAACTTTCAACTGATCAACCCCTGATTTCAAGTATATCATGGAGAATATATAGGTTCCCCTCAACTGGTCAAAGATATATTTGATTTTTGGAAGATGATAACATATTATAATTATCATCATATTCAAATTCTAGTAATCGAAACAAAAACACAATGTCCCATTGGCCTTCTTATAAAAAACTAGAGAACCCCAAGGTGACGTACTCTGATGGATAAATCCCTTGTCCATCAATTCTTCCACATGTTTTTTAAAATCTAGATACTCTATTGGTTATATTTGGTATGGTGGAATGGAAAATAGTTTATCTATAGGTATTAGTTCTATTATTAAATCAATATCTCTATCAGGATGAAGCCCCTGAACACCTCATTAAACACATACTGAAACCATTCAACAGTGGGTGGAAATAAAATTTTCTTCACACCACTATCATCTAACAAAAGACTTGAAATCTGGGCTGTGAGCTCATCCAGCTACTAATGAACTTGACTTGCATGCCCAACCTAAATATTCCATTATCCACATTAAAGATAATTGTTACCCTCTATCTCATTAAAGTTTAATCTCATATGGTAACAATTGATTTGGATTCAGTATTATACCAACCATTCAATACATAACATAAATTAAAAACCAATCATATCAAGAATGTAAAGATCCCAAAGGAAACGATACTCACCAGTCTTTAAGAAACATACCTTTCATAGATATATTTCATTTTATCATACACCAAATGGTGTATCATTTGTCATAAACCCACTAACAAACTCCACCATAAGACTAAAACCATTCATATGTTGTGAAGAGATAAAATTTTGTGTTTCCCATGTATGAAATAATGTTCTAGAAAGTGTAGAATCGATAAGAATTTTACCTATAACTATCAATGGTACTTCCTAGATATCCATAAGTTTAGCATGAATTAAATGAAACTGACCACCCCTTATACCATGTTCTATATTCTAAGTCTATTATTATTTATTAATATATAGTTAATGGTTCTCTTTCCCTGAAGTACCACATTTAACACCTCGACCAACAGGACTAGTAGAACTCCAACCACCTAATTTGGATGTGGTAAATAACCTCAATCTTGTACTCTGCATCATCCTAGCCACTCCATCACTACCCATCGGTCATTGGTTCCTACAGTACCTCTATAAATTTCTCATGATACTACAAGATCAGCACAACTTTAGTTTTTGTGGAAACTTACTATAAATTTTACCTGACCTACTATACTGATATGAGTATACCTGATTATTGCTTTGTGTAACGGATCATTCTCCCTAGAAACTCTATTTTCCAAAGCTCTCATTAATGTTGTTATAGAAAATATTCCATAACTCAAAATATATACCTATAGATGGTCTAGGATAATCAACCTATCCTAAATTGTAAACCTCCTTCAGGTTCCCCATAAAAATATAATCCTCACTCAATACCTAAAAAACTTCTTTAAATGGTGGATATTAATATGTGACTTAATCTCACATTTATTTACATACTAAAAATATCTCTTAATAGTTTCTCATCTCCTACTAGTGTTGGGACAAACTAATACAAGTCGATGATTTGAAAAACCTAGTCCATACATAAAAATCATCCATGGGGTAACCAGATAATCTATTCCACCCTATCCTACATAACAATCTTAAGGTAAATGTATTAGGAAAATTTCTCCCTAAAATCATTCCATGTTATTCTCTAAAATAGTTCATCCTGAGCCTGTATATCCCTCCAATTATTCTATATAACTTCTAAAATATAAGAATCCAACCTGACTCAATTATCTATAAGAGTATCTAAATGGTCATGAATTGTTAGGATTCGCTCAATATAGAACACAACTACCTCATGTTTTTCTTATCTAGTGAAGGTTAAAGTGTGATGAAACTATAAATCCCATGTCAGATTAAGCATATTACATCCAGACTTTACTAGGTTTCGTTCAATAAATTGCATATAAAAAGAAAATTTCTTCAGAAACCACTCTCCTTCCACTTCATCCAGAACAATCAAGGAATCTTATGCGGCTACAGTAGGAACATTTCTAGTAATGTCTTCTTGTTATCCAATTAACCAACATGATTTTGGTGAAATGGGCCAAAAATGAAAAGAAATTATATTAGGACACATTGCACATCATCAACTCATTTTCCCAAGATATATTCACATATTTCGATAAAATGTAATCCCTCTAACATCACCACATATTAAAAACTGAGTAACCATCACTACCCTCAAACATCCCTAACCTAATCCATGGATAACACCGAGTAAACAGAAATTCATTTTATAAATTTACCATTAAAATCCATTTTAAAACAATTTCGAATTACCAAATTTAACATCTCTTAACAAATTTCAATTTCATTATTATGCGTAATAAATTTTAAATTAATCAAATAAAGAAAATAATTTTCACTTCAAAAAACCCATTCAAGACTTTTTTTTATGCATGCAAAATATGACACATTTTATATAGAATAATAATTGCCTAGAATAATGTATGTATACTCAACTGTCATTCCAAGAATGTAAATTAGTAAAATATCATAAAAAATAATCACATGACAAGTGTATCACTGATGGGGATATAACATTCAATTATAGCATAAAAAATCAAGAATGATAATTCCACCCTAAGATCATGTGTTTTAGCCAACATATGGGTTATCTACTCCAATGATAAATCACATGAAGAAATCCATAATCATCCTAGTATACTTTTTACCTTTTTTAAATAGTAATACAACTAAAAAGAAAAGAAATAACAACAATGCTTATGATACAGCATTGTAATTCCCCAACCCGGGTGCCACATACCGGTTCCCCAAGCCAGTTCGTCATATGACCTCATGAACACAACCATATAAGCTAGAGTCTACTGACTAGAAGTGAGCTTCTAATATGTAATTCAGGGATATTATTCCCTCATTATCAAATAATCACAATAGTGGAAACAAATAATAAATATAACCAAGATACTGTAATAATTAATAATAAAAATATACCAAACATAAAATTTTTAAATCCAAATTTAGAAAAATAACCATAAACTAAAACAATAAATTTTTCATTCCATATATGTTTCATGTTTTCAATGAAAGAAAAAAAATGACATGCTGACAACTCACAAGTGGGCCCCGATATCATGTATGGTTTACTCATTCATGCTCCATCCCGAGTCCCAACTCATCCATAAAACATAGGGATATTTCCCTTATCCTATACTGAAAAGATGAACTCTATTCAGGTACCAAATAGGTATCTCAGGAAAATATTGATTAAAAATAATTTGATCACCACCAACAATAGCTAATGAAATATCTTGCCTATAACAGTGTATGTAGTTGTATAAAGAATAAATATCATTTAAAAAACAAAAACATGTTTCACATTTTTTATTATCCATCTGACGACATCATAACTGATTATACCCATTCCAATGTATGAACCATAAAATATAAGGATATCCCAATTAATTATTTCTGGATATATCATCATTTATTTAATTCCAAATTCATTCGGTACCCTTGAGTATCTATATTTGTATGATTATTTCATGCACATGGAACATCATTCCAATGACAATATATCAAGGGCCTAGAGAAGTATTCTGGAACCCCATGGGAACATAGAGTAGGATTCAATGATCCACAAGTCATTTTTCACATGAATTCATCAGGTGAAAAAATCAAAAGTCACGCATCTCATGGATTTTTGGAGCACCAGTCCCTAACCCACAACTCAATGATCAATCATTCAGAAATTTTACATATCATTGTTCCATTTACAATTTCAGTTATAAACCATTTTCATCAAGTTGTACCAATTCATTTATCTAACACAATAATGGTTCATCACATTTATCACAAGGTTAAACATAAACAATTTAGACATTAATCCATTTATCATCAGGAATTTCACAACTTATTAACCATTGATAGTTAAGACAATCAACCCCATAATCACATTATCAAACATGTAACAATGATTTATCTTAATTAAATAAAACCATTATTACCCTATTCACATTTCATAATTGTCATTTCAGGGATTATTTGATCACCTAATGGTTTTCCATCAAGATGGTATCAATGTATCCAATGGGTCTAATGTGATCTGTGAAGGGTATCATAATTTCATGAGAATGAATTCATTATTTCAAATTAAAAATAAAATTTACTAATATATTTACATAATGATACAACTAAAGTAATTATATTATGATCAATAATACTAAAATTATAAATTATACAACCTAACTTAAGATCTTGGGAAAATGCCCACCAAATCATATCCCTTAATTCTATGTAGAACAAACAAATTCACAATAGAGAAGTATTTTTTGAATCAAAAAATAGGATCAAGATCCAATTAAACAATATCCATAAAAACCTAGATATAATCCATCATAAATAGGATAATTTTTTCCATTTCCTTAGGTATATAAAAATGGGAGAGATAAGAATCTAAATGAGGAAGAAAATACATACTATAAAGGGTTTGATTTCTTACACCAGATATTTTATTTAACTGAAAGTGGATTGATGAGCCTAGAAATTCCTTTAGTATCCTCCAAGAGAAATTTAATTATGTTAGGTTTAATATGGTAGATTAGGGATATAAAACGGGGGTATTTGGGTTTTAAAATAAATTTCTAGGTATTTAAAAACTTGCATGCACAATTTCTAAATTGTTTTCCCTAACTATATGCACCTACCATCAAGGGTGCATTGTTGCCCCTAAATGGTTGAATGGTTTGAAAAATTATAAACCAACCATGAAATAACCCTATTTCCAAGTGTTCACAATTGGCGGTTATTTTATGGTTTGGTCAAACAATGTTCCCCCTTCCTATTTCTCAAAATGGGGTCAATGGGTTCTTGGGGAAGACCATAAATTTTTCCCTGACCATGTTCCTTCCATGAACAGTCCGATCGGGTTCCAAAACTATCCAAATTCTCCAAAAATGACCCTAAAAGAAATACTCAACCAATATATGATCAAAATGAGTGTAAATATTACCTAAAAACAACTAAAATTTATCTCAAGAATGGTTGGGATCTTATAATTAATTAAGGACTTAGGGATTTATAATTTAGAATGTTATATGATGGTGAAGGGTTAACAACGTTAGATTATGGGTAAGTATCCCTAATTCATGAGGCTATAGATATCATAGCTTTGTAATCATATATTGAGGTTTCTAGACTAGATCCTTCCTCAAGGAATAATTTTTTAATACAGAATTTATATTCTGTAGTGATGATTTTGTAGTTTTATGAAGATAGGAAAAATGAGAATGTGATACTTGAAAGGTTTCACAACTAGTTTATAGAGATGAAATTTAAAAATATAATGATTTATGAAGACATTGTTCATAATTACTTATTCATAATTCCATCGAGAAGTTGTTAAAAGGGAATGTTGTATACTTTGATATGAATAAATCTTAATATGAAACTCACTTACATTAGTTGAAACCCCATTTTATGAAATGAAGTAAATTTTCACATACCAATAAAAAGGATATTTACATCTACTAGAGTATATGAATAATTAAAAAATAAATATATCATCTTAGTGTAAAAAGATACAGTCTTGGAGTAAAAATGGTATGGCGGTCCCTAATGTGATGGGAACTAAAACCCCAAATCTTGATAGATCAAGAGAGGATAAAATGAATTTTTTAATTAATTTGGAATAGGGGTCTATGGAAGAATTAAAATTACACAAATAATTTCAAAATTCTGATATGATCGTATGTGATGAGAGATTACCCAGTGAATAAAGTGAGGAAAATCAGAATGTAAAATGATTATTCAATTCTACATAAACATATTGGTATAAGAACACCATCAATTTTAGTGGAAACAATTAATCATATAAGAATAAATATTAAGAAATTAAGATTAAATATTGAATTTGAAAAAATAAAAAGGGTAATATGAGATGATTTTCAATTAAAACATGATTTTTATCAACCATGTTATGGAAGATAGGGATAAAAATATAATGAGTTAGAATTATTTTATAAAATTCCTTCCAATGAATTGCTTCTACATTACAAGGAGATAGTGGGAGATTCATTTTATATTTATTTTTAAAAAGAATATTTCAAATTAATTTTTTAATTAAAATTAATATCATGACTACCAAATAAAAAACTTCTTCAATAAACACTTTTTATAGGATTATATTGCATATATTTATAGAAATTATGATTATAGTAGACATGTAAATAATGATATGGGATATGATGTTCATACTTTGTTCGGATACAATTATAAAGGAATAATAATAAGAGAAAATGAATCATAAATGGGGTATTTTTTTATTTAGAATCTAATAATACAAGGATTTTTTGGAAAACATTGATGACATCCTTAGGGTGTAATTTTCTTCTTTGTTCTTAGGTATATTAAAGTCTTTGTTTGTGTGGTATCCCATGACATTTCTAGTTGATGTTTCTGATAATTGAATTAGTTATTTTTTTAATTGGTCTCCCTTAATATTTTTTAGGTTTTTTATAATAATAATGTGTTTTTACAAATAAAAAATATATATTTATGGGTTTTGTTCAACATTTTCAGTATTTATGTATCTAATAATGGTTTACTATATAGTGTTATGTCTAGGAAAGACTTATATAACATGAAATTAGGGGATGAAATATTATAATTTTATGAAAAATATGATATATAGAAAAACTCCATGGATACTAAAACTTATGAACCTTGGTGTATATTCCAAATATGTTTTTATATATATAATTTTTTATAACAATATAAAATTTATGTATGTTATTTATAAGAAGTTGTTTAATGTAACATATTTGGTTTCAATAATTTATGGGATTATGTTAACAATATGTAACATATAATAACATACATTGAAAAAAACATTACTGTCGAAGATAATTTTATTGTGATTCATATGATTATTTAATCAAAGGTTTAATTAATAAAATGTTTTTTATTTATAGATCATTATTCAAAATGAACATTTTTGTTTTAGTAAATATATAGTATCAAGATTAAATGATTAAATAATGAAAGAACATAATAATATGTATTGAAATACTAAGGTTCAACCTCCTATTTCATTTGAGTTATTCTTTCAAAATACTTAAAGGTTGTTCGTGATCACTATAGGTTGGTGACATGAACATGTATTACCAAGTATAACATAAAGGAAAGGTTCTAAAATATAAATCTGAATAATAATTCTATGGACTCAAACATAGATTCTTATCATGAGGTATCCATAACATGGATATATGTCCTATAAAAATATTTAGTTTCCTAAATTTTAACTAACCAAATATTGTATAATAAAATGAAATTGATACAATATAAAAAACTCATATATAGAAACCTAAAGTGAGATAAATGATATATAAACAATACATACAATATCAAGAGTTATTTATGGTGAAAATTTTTGAAGGGTACCATACATATACATTCCATTACATTTAAATATATCATAAGAATACATGAATACTACTCTAATGACCCATAAACACCATTTTCATTATCCTCAAAATCATGATGATTTAATCTATGATCCATAATGAAATAATAAATACCATTATTGTTACATATAACATATAACAAATAGTCTATATAAAAGATGTGGGTGTTTTTAGGGTTTGAGGTAATATATAGTAATTCACCACCATGAATCTATATATATCATTTTAAAATGAAAACTATTAGTAATATTTTTAAATATAATCAAAAACCATTATAGGTTTCTCTGTGTGGGTAAGAAAAAACACGTTTCATTTGTTACACAAATACTAAAATATATGAATCAATGAACATGGTATATGAATACAATGTAATAAACTATATAATATATGTTTTTTAAATTATACAAATGTTATTTTAAAACATATATTAAATACATTAACAAAAATAAAAAAAACATATTTCCTTATTCTTTGGTCAAAAAATGGGGTTACCAAGGACATTGTAAGTGTAAAATGTATCGACCTATAGTGACACTTACAAATTAGGCCCCAAAATTCAAATTCATGTTAGCAAAACAAACATAGGGAGAGTGAAATCCTTTCTAGTATACTATCTAGTTTGTGATCTAAACTGGTGCGTCACTCATCCCAATTACCCAAATAAACAACATTGACTCCCATGTGTATCTCATGGGGAACCAAACATCATTACATAATCCTCAAAACACAAAATACAAAATATTACCAATTAAAATAAAGTATTTATATAAATTAATTACCAAGAAAACATTATAATATATATATATATATATATATTTCCACAATTCCTTGTAAATATATGATAAAAAAAGGAATTAACCATGAACCAGTTGTGCATAATATATTGGAATGAATATACACTTTCACGTAGCTGTGATGCAATGATAGTAACAATATAGACCATATTATGTATCATTACATGTCTCCATAACTTCTTAATTTTAAACCTCATCCTCATGATACCTCTAAAATAAATTTATATAATATAAATAAATACTAGTGATATTAGGATTGTATAAGTCTCCATAATTTACCACTTTGTTCCCCAAAGAGAATTCTCAAAATTCCTAGTCCAAAAGTAATTTAGGTCATTTCAAATTAATTATTGATGGATGATCCAATGTATAATGGATGTCACTTTGGAATTAACATATCACATAGACTATGGGAATATATTACATTGTTAATGAATTATTCTGAATGTTGGGTATATGAATAGGTAGCTCAATTATAGTATTGTTGGGTTCCATATCATAATAATCACATTGATCATTGTGTGATGCTTCCAAAATAAACTTCATTAACTATGTGTCATGGAATATATTGTTATAATGTGTATACCATTTCTTTAAAGACTACCAATATTCCACCTTCCTAAGGAATTATACATCATAAAATATCCCAACATACTATATCATCATTTCACAATACATCCCAATATTATATTTCCTAATATATGATATATTAAATGAAACACTGAATCACAAACAGATAATTATAAGGGATGTTTTAGATTGATGAATTGTGATTTTTGATGACTATGAGTACTCTCCAAAAATATTATAATTAAATGATTTTTTCAAAGTATAATCTTAATATGGATGGGTCAATGGGCAGAGTTCTCACTATACTCAACCCATAAAGTTTGAGAAGGAATTAAAATCCATAGATTATATTTAAAGGTTCCATAATTTTTATATCTTGATAATAATAATAATAATAAGATAATTTAGTCATTGATCTATCTTTTTATAATTATCCAATAATGCAGTGTATATGTGCATAGAGAATGACCATTAGAATCTGAATAACATTTTACATTTTCTCATTATTTTATAGATTATAATTAATCCTAATTTTATTTTAGGAATCTATTATTTCATGGAATATATTATAAAACAAATTAGTAAATAAAGGGTATCAATGTAAAAACATTGATAAGGGAACCCCATATATCTTCATGATCTCAGGTATATATAAGATTATAAGATATTCTACCATATAAATTTCATCAATATGTATGTTTTTAGAAGATTACCTTAACACTGATATAGACAGACATATTACATTATTCCATTTTGGATATTAAGATGATCTAATAAAAAATCCATCGATATGTATTCCAATATCCATTAAAAACTATAATGATTTCATTAATCTTGTAGTTTTTACGTGCCTAGAAATCACCATTTGATAGGTGAGGAAATAATACCAATAATTAAGAATATATTACCTTTTTAATAACCCCAAACATTTCCCAAATTATGATAAAAAGTATCAGTTGATATGGGGATATCAACCCAAAGAGAATAATGGTCAATTTTTATCAGATCCAATATAAAATACATAGATACCTCCAACCTTATGCCAAAGAAAAACAAATAAATGGTATATCAAGTTTAATTAAATGATTTCACCCAACAATTAATAATTCAAATTATATATAAATAATATTAGTCTTTGTACTTTTATTTTCTTGTGATATCATCAATGTATGTAATTATTTTTACAATAGAGAAGAATATAATATTTTAATAATATTATATCTATTTATACTTCAAAAACTATGATCATAAAATTAGATTCTTCCATTGATTCACATAAAATTTAATTGGATGTTTTCCACTAAGATAATAAATGGACATAGTTTATTTACCATGTGTGTATTCTATACTAAAATCATTTTTCTAAAGGTAATCAAATAATAATTTATTCCTATGATTTCCCTTATTGAATAAAATTTGTATCATGGTTTTATTGTATAAAAACATGCTAAATCACTCTAAAAGGTGGTAAACATTCAATTTTTTCAATGAATGAATCACTAATGTGAATTTCATGTCATTAATGAGGCAATTCTTCAGAAATGTTCATCAATATAATGAGATATATACCAAAAAAATGAGCATGTTTCATCCACAGAACCTTTAATCACACTAATATGATATGGATTTAGGATGTAGTATATAAAAAATATATATATAATACATGACAATTAATAAGTATATACCATATAATAAGGTTCTGTTAAATTCAACATCAACATATTTAGGAATACATTGGAATAATTTCACCATTCACTCCCTTCTATAATTACCCTGATGTCTAACTGATTTTTTAGAATCTTCTTTCTCCACTATGCTAATCATGAAGATTAGGGATCCATGTTAACTTGAATTAATTTTTTATGTATACATGGTTTATATTATAATTTTAAATGTATTTTTTTAATATTATATATCACTTCATTTAAATGACACCCATGCCCCCAAGGAAAAACTAATAGAAGAATAAAACATTTTTCTCTGGATCTTCCTTCAGGGCTTTTAATTATTTTAGAATTTATGAATCCATTAGTTAAGATTATTGAGATATGGTAATTATTCCTTGAATCAAGTTAATGTAATATTTCAATTTCTTCTCATGTTAAACTAAAAATAAATCACCAAGAAGGACAATTATATACCTGTCAACCATAATATGTAGTTGACCATCTAAACTCTATTTAATGGGATGCAAGAGAAAACTAGATATCCAACATAAATTGATCCAATAGAAGGAAAGAGAGGTCCTACATAACTAATATTTATTTTCCAATCACCCTATTATATTTCAGTGATTTAAGTATTATGAAAAATAAATTTATGATTAGTGATATGAAATTTATGCATTATATTTTATTATCATATCCATGAAAATAATATGATTAATGATATCTAGATCCCATATAAATAAACAATGCATGATTTTTTCATTACTAATAATCAAATGACATGAAGGTAATATAATACCTTTCTCATTATGATCCCTGGATTTTAATGATCCAATATTTTTGTAATTAGCTATGATTTTATGAATAATTAGTCTTTAATATTATAATATATCAAATAGTTAGACACACCTATATAAATAATTAAATTACCATATATGAACTACTAAACATTGTACTTATAATAGTTACTATCCTAGATTTGTATTCCATAATTTTATTATTTACACTATATAAAAATATAAATTATGTCCCACTCTAGGAATTCATATTGGAATTATAATCAAAATTCATATGTGAATGATCCATTAATATTGGATGATGGCATCACCCTCCATTATATTCATGGGAGAAATTACAATCATAATTTTTGTTTTTACTACACATATGAGGGTATTAAATAATGTGTTCAAAAAAAAAGAGTCCAAAAATTATTATAGTTTGTAGGGGTATAATCGTTGTTAGGTTTATAATTCCTTAACATCCACATTGGCAGTAGAAAAATGATCTAGTCCATAATGGATCAGATATAGTATGTATATATATATATATATATATATAAATGTACCATTCCTAGTACATTGAGATTCATCATAAATCCTCTACTATTTATTTGATGAAAGACATGTTATTCCTATATAATTAGAACAAACACTTGAAAACTATATCCCGGTATATCAATTATTCCCATCACTGCCTTATATAACACCATGATATAAATATTATGGAAAAATAAAAAACATATGTCGTACTCCATGTATTAAGGAAAATTAAATTTATCAAGACTTGATATAATATTTCAATAGGTTTCTAGAAAAAAATTATAAAATTTCAATACAACTATTATTATATTGAATAATAGATTGATTTCACTAGACTATAGTCGCAAACAACTGGGAATTAATGATATTCTGGACCACTGTGTAAAATTATTTATTCAGAATCTCATAGAATAAGGTCAATGTGGGATTATCATGTAGTTATTTTATAATGATTGGCTCCAACCTTATATTCCCTAGTTTACGAAGAATTTATATAGAAAACATCACATTAAATGACTTATGAATATTGATGAAATATAAAATATTGTCTGTTTTGTCTGTCTATTCTTCAGGTTGTTGAGTTCTTGGTCAGCATGTGAAGAAGGATTTTTTTCTTATTAAAAAAATTCTATGATAGAATACTCTGGAATGATACCTCTCACATTCCATCCCTAGATAACAAATGGTTAAAATTACTGATTCAATACGAGTTGAACCCATATAAGGATCATCATACAATAAATGTTCTGTTATGATATATCATTGATGAAATATAATATTTCAAAGTGGAACTGTTTTTAAAAATTTAATCATTAAAAACAATTTTATATATAACACAGATCAATTAAAGTGGTGTTTATTTATCTGGGATCTAGATATCATTAATCATATTTTTTCAAGTGTATGTGGATTGGATGAAAGTTTTTCAAACTATGATCCAATCGTGTGAGTTCCTCTATGAAGTGTTCAGAATTAGTGTCATAGTTTTATTGATTCTTCACATTAAAAATGAACCACTAAATTTAGTACTATTTTTTACAACAAAATATTAAATATTCAATTAAGATGAAAGGGATATCTAATAAATTCATATTTATAAAAAACCATTATAAAATAAATCAAAAAACAAATATTCAGTTCCATATTCATGGTAAAATTCCCATACACCCAAGTTGACTTGAGGTTTTGTGTGATGAAGAGTTTGTTGAACATGACCTCATACCTACCTCACAAGAACTAATAATTCAAAATCATATATAAAATTATTCATCAAATATCAAGAATCATATGATATAATTTTGAAATAAATTATCACAATTTAATATCCCACTTCAATGATGTTGATCCACTAGATTAATAAATCACATTCTCAATCACCACTGGATGGAGACAAAAATTAAAATGGAAAAATATACCATATGTTATTTTTTTCAACCAATATATAAAAAATTACTCTATAGAATCTATATAAGTATTCTAACATGATTTTTTAATAAAATTACCATTCTTGACATATAAATATGATACTTTAAAAAAATTAATGTAAAAAAATATTGTTTATGGAGTTCAAAATGAATAAATATCCAAACATAAAATTTAAATGAAATATAAAAGTGTTCTAAAATATATATAAATATATATATATATGAATATATATACATAAAATTAATATAATATAAATATATCAAATTGAAGAAAATTTATAACATACCAATACTCACATATCCCATGAAACACATCTCAAAAAAAATACCCATTAAAACTTTTATAACACATAGACACCATAAAATCACCATAATTAGAAGAAAAATAAAGGAATCTATGATCCACAACCAATGTTATCAATACCATTACTCTTACCATAATGAAGAAATAGATGGTCTACATGCACCTAGAGGTTGTATATATTATGTGTGGTGTAACCCAATATTTTACCACAATTCATCAATGTAAATCATTTCTCAATAAAAATAGTTATTTATAGTTTAAAATATATTTCTAATCACTTTTTTATATTTATAACTGAGGAATAAAAATAAACCTTCATTTATTTTCCCAAGACTATCAAATATTAATGTATTGTAGAATAAGGTATAATAAAATAATGAAATAGAAAATGTATGATTAGAATAGTGAAATAATTCAAATATGATATTAAAAAATATTATTATAACATGTATAAAAATTAAAAAATATGAATCTTTATGATTTGGTAAAATATTCATGTAACCTAGGACATCTCAATAAGAAAACAATCTAATCGATAGTGACCTTTATGGATAAGGTGACAACATACGATTTTCTTTGTCGATTGAAAACTGATATTAAGATAATTTTCATGACCAAAGAACTTTTTAGGCTATAATTAATTATAATTCATCACTAATCAAAATTACCCATAAAAATAACCTAAAATTCCATGTTCACTTCATTCAAACCCATCCAATTATAAAATTTTATGAATCAAAATAATGTATTTGTATATCATAAGATTTATGAAAAATTATAAAATGAACCCATTTTATAAAAACTATATAGAAAAAAATATAATGAAATATGGAAAACTAAATGTAATGATGAATTATCTATTCAAAATATATTTTTAAAATACATTTCAATTAAAACAGGTTGATAAAGAATTTTATCAACCATATCGTACGCATAATAATAAGATTTTTTATTATAACACATACATGTTTTTGAAAACCCAAAATATTAAAACATATATCCAAAAAAACATAAGTTATATTTAAAAATCATCTATAATAGAATAAAAGAGTCTTTACATTATCAATTTTATTAATTATAAATTTCATAAAAAAGATAACTCCATTGGAATGAGAATTATTGAAGTTAAAATTATAAATTTATTGAAACACTATTACATATTTCAAATATTAATAGAATAACATGAAAGGGATCTCTCACAAACTCTTGGGATAATAAAATTATATATTTTAATCCATGTATTTAATTAATGAATTGTAAAAATGGATGATATGATATAAGGGTGGATTAAGGTAATAAATAATGATAAATAGTAAGTATTATATAATAAAATCATGTTAGTCAGGTTGGACAATATTTTATGGGTTTAATTGTAATGGGATTTATGTCAATGGTATTTTAGACCACCCAATCTAAGGTTGTGTTCCTATGGGTGTTCATGCTAGTAATTGGTTCTCCCATAACCAAGTCTAAAAGGGATCTATATATGTTTTATTTCTCTTTTAATAAAGGGGATGGTCCCAATATATTTTAATAAAATCACATGATTCATTTGAGATGGAATAATAATATTACATGTGATAATATCAATGAAATAGTATATGGGATTTTCAAAAAAAATGTAACATGATCAACGAAGAAGGTGATCAATTGAGTATGAACATAACTACAGTTTCTTATTTTATCATTTCTAGGCCCACAACATGATTTTCAAAAGTGTGTTAAAATCATAAGGAATCCATTGGAGTTCTCTAGAATTAATTAAAGGTTCAGTTTCATTGTATAGATAACATTCTGAAAACTATAAAACTTTAACAATAGATATACTTATTTTTCAATTTGTTGGGATACACAATTATGATTTACAATGTTTTATACATGAATCCAATATTATCTCCAATTTTTATAAATTTTATTCCCAAAAACACTTGAAATCATCATAAATAGAATTAAATTAAATGTGTACTATAAATAATAGGGATTTCATAAAATAAAATGATAATATAAATGAACAATTCAATAGTGTTGAAGATTATATTGAAATTATTATTTTTGTTCTAAATATCTTACATATTCTTATATATACCACCCTAGACTATTTATAACTCATAATTTTCATAAATACTTAAAAAAAATATTGAGTATATCAATTTTCCATGAACACCCATATTAGATCATTGGATTGACTAATTATATAAAAATAGATCAACAAGATAGAAATTGATATTTTCTATTCCTCAATGTTTTAATATGTTTCTTTGGTTTTAGTCTTTTATCATTTGTAGGATTAAAATAAAATAATTGCATATATGGGTTCATATTAAAATGAAATTTGATGAATCTAATTTTAGTGATTGGGATTGGATTAATAGAATATTTTTTAGCTAATATTTTAATCATTATCATCTTAGAAAACATTCATTTAAATTCAATAATAATAATGAAAAAATTTAGCATTAATCTATTTAATAAATTTAAATAATCATCATAAGACATGAATGGGAATACACTAGTTTTCTCATTTACCCAATTATTAAATTTGTAAAAAAAATTGAAACAAAACAATATCCTCATATGTCACGAACCGTCCCCCGGGGCCCGTGTCGTGACTACCCCAAGCCCGCCTTCCATAGGCATGGGGTTGGCGACTAGCACCAAAGGCGTATTCCCTAAAACTAGGAAGGTATTGCCTTTATAACCTGTAATCTCATGCAACCAAACACACAGAAAGATATGGAAGCAAGTCAACTGCATAGTAAACAAGTGAGTACAGTAAGTAAAAAAGGGGTCAGAATACAAGCCCAACTAGAAAGTACAAGTACAACTGGAATGCAATATAATAGAAGAAAATGTAAGGCAGCTACTGGATCATCCTCTGAGGTTCTTACCTGAAGGGAAGGCACAAATCGCCTCCTCAATACTCCATGTTCGTCCATCTCATCCGTGTACCGACTCGCCATATGTTCCACCTCCTGGTACTGTCTAGTCCTGGTACACTTAGCCTAAGTCAGCGATGTCTATCATCTGCATCCAACACAACAAGGTGCGGGCATAGCCCATGCAAGGGTGAGTATAATGATACTTTGTAGGGACCCCGAGACCCTCAAGGTCTCACAAAAATCAACCTATGATAAACCACAAAGTATGAAATCAAAAGATAACCCTACATAGATATATTCCCATACATATACCTATGTTATCATGTAATCCATATCAATCATGAGGAAAACACAGAAAAACTGACTCTCCTCAAACTAAGATTTTATTCCAGGGGTAGTATCAAGTAACATCCCCAGTCACATTGTTGAAACCTTGGCTACTGGGGAACTCCTCCTCTATCGTGTATAGTGGGCATGAAACAACACCAAGTGCACTTCCCATTAAATTTGGAATGTTGAGGTACTCCTCATATCGAGTATCATGGGTCTACTGCATCCCCAAGGTGCTCCCCACCATGGGTCTGCCACGTCACCAAGCGTGCTCCCCCTCATAGCCTGCAGAGGTACTCCTTCTATCGAGTATCATGGGACTTCCACGTCACCAAGCACGCTCCTACACCGTGGGTCTTCCACAACACCAAGGCGCTCTCCACTATACTTGTAGAGTCACTCCGAGTCAAACGGTCTGCAGTCATCGGGTCTCAGCCAGCTACTAGGTCTCCACACTCAGCTCGCTCATCTCTGGTAGGATCTGCTCTACAAGATACTGGTTTATACTCAAACTATAAAGAATTCCCACGAAGAAGTATATCAAAGGTCCTCCACATCATTGGGGTCTTAACTTAACAGACGGTGCGTCAATCGGATGCCCGGTCTGTGAGTTATTAGCCTTTTAGTCTCAAGGGCTCGGTTGGAATCGTGCTCGATCCAACCCAACCATACCTCAACTATACACAAAACCCATGTAGGGTATACTCAAAGGGACCTTCTCACTCCAAGATTTCTAGTTCCACAGACGATTAGTCAAACAAATGTCTGGTTCCAAAGATATGGATGAAGGAGCGTAAATGCATCGTAGTGGGACCAGGTCCGGTCCGACCCAGTTGGACTTACCCGAGACGACCCGGCCCATTGGGTCTGGCCTAGACCATAGTGCGGCCTGGCCCATTGGGTTCGTCTCAGCACGCATGGTCTTGTACGGAAGGATGCGAGGGCCGCGAGGGGCCTCGGAAGCCGCGAAGGCCATGAGGCAGCTCGGCTCAGCTCGACACGACCGCGAAGGCCACAGGGGGAGGCGGTCCAGCCGTGGGACGGAGGACCAACCTTAAGGGTCGCTGCTAGGGCGGTTTGGCCTGGGGGGCACCGTGAGGGTGGCTCGGGCTAGAGGGCTCCATGGGGGGTGGAGTGGCACGGAGGGTGCCATGAGGGGTGCGGGCCGGTTTGGCCGAGGAGTAGTGAGGGAGGTGGGCTGGTTCATCTGGGGCACTATGTGGTGTGTGGGACAGTTCGGTCAGGGGCGGCGGCTTGGCTCGACTGCTCGGCATGACGGAGGTTCAGTGGTGGTGTGGAGCGGCGGAGTCTGTGGGTGTCGCATGGCGATGTGGAGAGGCCATGGGTGGCGGAGAACCACGGGGCGCAGAGGCCACGGGCTGCGATGGCTGCTGGTGGCGGAGCGTCGTTGCCTTTGTCACCTTCATCCATTTCAAAGAACACACCAAAGAAGAACGGAAGAGGGGTCGGGCCATGTTAGTTTGTCCTGCAACCTCCGCGTTTAGATTGATATCAAGTGGCTCAACATAGAATAAGAATGAAGAACATCAAACCCTTCCATAATGATTATTCCCAAAACACGAAAAAGCAAACATATGCAGATCAACTAGTTAAAAAGTTGATCCGCATTCCTTGTTCTCTAAGGGAAGAACATGGGTATATAAATCAATCACACTAATCCCCTACCTTCTTCGTTGTTGGTTGATGTTAGCACGAGAAGGAGAACGTCGATTCTTTGTAGATGAACATGTCCTACATCGAAGCAAGTTCTGAGGAATAAGGTCAAAGTCGAGGTCGTTCTTCGTAGTCGAAGTAATTCATCATCGGTGTTCTTTGTCGGTGGAGCGTAATTCGTTGGAGAGCATAATCCTCCAAATATTGGGTGTCATGTCACTTTACCAGCGCTTCGTCGCTTGGTGTAGCTACCCCAAAACCTCCTCCCAAGCTTCATATATATAGGACAAGGGGGAGGTATGTAATGATCATGGAATTTATGATGGTTCATTTTTTAGGAACCTTCCTAAATTCCAACGATGCTGTTACTTAATTTAAAAAGGGGTCAAGCCAATTAATTTATGTTGGTGCAAATAATGGTGGTGTGTTGGAATAATTAATGTGGAGGAAGCTCAAGAGACTCCTCCACATTAATGAGGGATTTGAGAGGTTTCTCCCTCATTAAGAGGGGAGTTGGTAGGTTTAGGCCTTAGGTGGTCACCACCACCATAACCTCTCATGGGAGGTTAGGGTCTAGCGGTCCCCACCACCATAACCTCTCATGGGAGGTTAAGGTTTGGTGGTCCCCACTTCCCAACTTCTACAAGGAGGTTTAGTTCCGGTGGACCCCACCTCCCAACACCCACATGGGTGTTGAAAAAAAATAAAGTGTCACACACTTTTATTTTTATTTTTATTCTTTCACAAAAAACCCAAAAACTAACTTTCACCCTCGACCAACTGCCATCGAGGTGAATGTCTCCTAAAGCGAATACTGGCGCTGCGAGTTCAACGGTGCCCTCAGATTTCAATTCTGAGCACTGGTTCAAAAGTTAAAAAACGTTGCTTGTGTGTTTACTGAACGTACTTGAAAAGGTGTTCGGAAAATTATTATCAGTCACACTTGACCCGAACCGGTTGAGGTTAGGCTTTGACTAGGTGAACAACGCCCCAAAAAACCCAGTGGTACTCTCAGATTTTTAATTTGAGTTACTATTTAGATGTTATGAATTTTACAATAAAATAATTGTAACTTAATTATTTTATTTGCAGCCAAAAACTAACTTTCTCTGATGGCCCGCACCGGCCAAAGTTAGTATCTTAATAAAGAAAGCATACCCTCATGATTTCAGTGGTGGTCTTTTATTTTTAATCCATGTTACCGTTTTTGAGTTATAAGCATTTGAAAAATAAAATAGTTTATATAATTATTTTATTTATGATTGTGTAATTTTTGGGTTTTGTCACAGGAGGTCCGCGCCAACTAATCTTAAGTTGCGCCTACGGTAAAGTCGTCATCTTGAGCGTAACAATACCCTCTTATTTCGGATCTGAGTAACTATTTAAGAGTTATTCCACTTTATCTAGAAAACTGATTACACGCATTAACTGAATCTTAACAAAATTTTGACGGATCATTCTGGGCATTTCGGGCATCAGAATCGAGTGCTGTCAGATTTCACGGACTTATAAAATTCCCATTTATTTAAAAAATATCTTGGAAATTCTGGGTCTTTACATGATATCGTATAAAAAATAAGGTTATTTGATATCAATGATGATTTGATTCACAAAATTATGAAATTGAAAATGATGAATCTTATTGTAGTTGTGAATTTTTATATATGTTGATAAAAATGATGTTTCCGAGAATATCAACTAATAAAGTACATAGATAATAAATAATATAACTATTTATGTGGAATAAATGTACAAATAATTTCTTAGGTAATTCCCCCAACAAAATATAAACATCATTGAAGGATAAAGAATGAGATCATCATGACCAAGATTGTCAAGAAATATAATGAACCTAGTCAACGTAAATGATCAAAATAAGTTTCTTATTAATTTGTAACTAATAGATAAATTTTTTTAACTACATATAAATTATATATTGTCATAACTAATTCAATATGAAAATATTTTATAAAGAGAGTTAATGCCAACAACTTCCATAGACAAGTATGATGGGAATAGTTTATGAAATACCTATATCTAATATGGTTTATGAATATAATAATGGTATATTAATAGAATCATATATATGAATCACATAATTATTAAATATATCTAAATATAATTAATATAATCATATTTATTCATTCAAGAGGATAAGTGGAATTTATAGAAAATAATACAATGAGTTTGACTTATATAATAATATTCATATAGATGAGAGATCCCATAATGAAGATATAAAGAGGGTGATTTAGATTAGTCCATTTTAAAAATCTCATTGTGTGTGGAATTTGAGGATAGTGTTAATCAAATTATAGAATAAATATTTTTCCCTAGAAAATATATTAACATATTATGTATAGAAACATAAATGGTGAACAAATAAAAATTTGATTTCATATTAACAAAGTTTAGGAGATTTAACTTGGTTAAAGGGTAAATTTATTATAAAATATTTTATTCAATAAAATTTCATATTAAAAATAATAAATATCCTAAAATGATATATGAAATGTAGAAATAAAACTAAATAGGATAAAAAATAAGAAATAAAATAAGGATGTTTATGTAGAAAGAATATTTCCCCAATGGGAGAGAATCATATAAGAAAAATGAATTCATTATATGTTGTATTTATTTATAAATATTATTTAAAATTTATTAAAAACTTGTTTTAACAATTTAATTTATATAAAATAATTCTACATTTCATTAACAAATCTATGATCATTCATTTCCATCAATATAGTTTTTAACCATTATATAAAAAAAATATGGGGAAAATATTATTTAAATAATTCCATATTTATTTAAATATTTTGGTATACATAATCATTATTTACATGGAGTCTTAGTGTCCTTTGAAGAATTAAAATAACTTTAATTATATATTTATATATTACTTGTATTAAAATAACCAATTATAAAGGGAATGATATTAAATAAAAATACACGATCCTTATTAGTTGTAAAATAGGAATTTTATCGATATATCGATATAGGGGAGATATAAGAGACATATACAATTTATTATTTATATATATATTTATAGAAAAAGAATATTATTTACAATATATTTATATATTAATAAATTGGGTAAGAATAAAGTAGTTTTAAAATTTGAATATGTTATGATAAAGGGGAAAATAAAAAAAGAATGGGATTTTACATCTCCATTTTTTAGGTAATATTTTCATAGGAGATGAAACCATTATATATATGGGTTTTGGAGAGGTAATAACATCCTAATTAATTATAGGAGGTCTATGAGAGATAGGTTTTGTATTGAATACTCTATGGATGTGTTTTCATAAACTTATTTTTTAATGGGTGAGTGTATCATATTTAGAATTTTAAGGGAGGAGTATTTCGAGATAAAATAAGAAATATAGTATCATTTAATGACTATAACAATAAATGGTAAGAATATATTTTTCTAGTAATACAATTTCAATAAATTGTTGAAAAATATTAATATCCTATATTTAATGAAAATTAATTTCCTCTGTGATAAATCTATTATATTATTATTGAATGATATGTAAACTATGTACTCATTTATTTATTAATTTTTGTATAATTAACAAATGTCTCTAAAAAAAAATTTCAGCATCCTTTCCTTAATTACTAAATTAAATTTAAGAATCTAATATTTTTTCAAAATGAATATAATTTTTTAAAATTTAGTAATATGTTTAAATTCATATTAATATTATGTAAAATTAATTTAATTATTTTCAAAATATGAATTTTTATATATAATATTACCTTATATATTTTATAGATTAAATTTTACAATTTAAATTTTTTTATTTAACTAATATATAATTATATATAATATTTAATATAAATCAATTTATAATTTGAATGAAATGTAATTACTAATAAATAATTATCAAAATTACACTATTGAATAATTTAGATAGAATGATTTTTTATTCATAAATCATTATGTCAGAATGAATCAATCGATGTAATAAGTACAATATTTAAAAAAAAATTATTAAACAATGTTGAATAAATACCAAAGATAATAAATATTACCAGAAAAATAATTTATTTGAGATAAATGATTAAAACTATTTTTTTTATTATTTTAAATATTAATTTATAGTATTTAAATAAATATGCATATATATATGTAATGTTTTTTACATAATTAAATAGTAATATATTTATTTAATAATATTGGTAACATTATAGTTCCAATAGTCTTGTTACTATTCTATAGTTATATTTTCCTCTGTGACCATTCCCATTACAATGGTGATATTTTAATTCACTACCCTATAGGTACACCTTAAATAAAATACATCTCACTAATATAGTTTAATCTCATGGTTTTATCTATTTCATTTACAGAATGCATTCCAAATATAAAATTATAATAATTATAATTACAGTTATGTTGTTCATCACATAAAATGCTTTATGTAAATGAGCATCACATGTATGCCTACACTAGTCTAAGCTATAGTGATTGGTATTGGATATTCCATATTATTAGGGGGAGAATTATTTATATACAACCACTAACTTGATGTCATTCATTAACAATAAAAATTAATCACTTTATATATAAAATGATAAATATAAAATATGTTATATAACACCTGAATATATAATAACTCTATATACAATGTGAGAAGATACATATCAATTAGCATGTACAATCATTAAATCCAAAATTGTTTCTATGTTATATGTAGAAAACATGTGGGTTTCCGGCAAAATTAGAACTCTTATCCACGATCTAGATATAATTAATCTACCTCAATAATCCATGATTATTAATCATCCGCATATATTGATCAACATGTATAAAAACTGAAAAATGTCAAATCCCACATGTAGTGGTGAGAATATGAATATTCAATATAATCTTCCAACTTTGTTTGTTAACCCCATAAATAGCTACTATTATTGTGTTTTAACAATGTGAATTATTATGTTTTTCTAATTTCATATAACTTCATCACAATATATTACCATAATAATGATCAATCCGCCCATGAATCGACATTATCACACTAACTAAATAAAAATGAAATTTTCAAAATGATAGAAATATGATACAGTAACCCATTATTGAATTCCTACTAAATATTTCAGCATAGATTCCTTGATCATGATATTTTTAAAGAAATACATGACTTCACATATCTCATTTCATGTGGAAAATTCATTTATATGTATACTAGTTATACATATATTTAGAGGCTAGTGTAAATACACATCTATTGGAATATATATATACACACATATATATATAATTACATGATATCATAAAAATTATTAGATCTATAGCTATATATCTAGGCCTCATAAATCCTACTATTTTTTGTATAATAAAATAAAATATCTAATACTTAATAATAAACCTCAACCCCATGTATTTGGTAATGGAAGAGTATCACAACTTTGGTGAACTACCATCCATCATGATCTTATATTTTGGATGTTATAATAATAAAATATATCCATACATATAGTATGGTAGTTTCTATAGGAATAACCCATCACCACCTTGAATATATGACATACATCAATCCATAGTTGTAGATATGTAAGAGAATATATAGGAATAAATCATTTTTATTTGTTTTCTTTTTTATGATCTTCCACCACGATGGAGTCTTCTAGGTCTCTTAAAGAAATATTGTGTGAGTTTATAGAACCTAAGGTTGTATCAGTGTGTGTCACTATCTAGGATCTAGTGTCTAAGAAATTTTTTTTATCCAAGGTATAGGTTCATCAAAATATTTCTTCATATTAGTGATAATGATTCATTATATTCTTTATTTCAATTGTATTGTCACTGGATAGTACATGTTTTTCTAGTACTCCATTTCTATTCCATGATACTATAATTATGACCCCATCCAGGTCATACTCTTCAGTTTTAACAAAGGTTGGGACTATGTTGATAATTCAGGTGATGTCATAAAATATCCCATATTACATGACTAAATGTAACCTAAGATGGTGGAGACATGACATGAAGGGAGTTCTCCATCCACATTGTCTTGAAACAAGAAATTGGGAATCAAGATCTACCTTTTGTATTGTTAATTCAATAAATAACATTAAAAAATGAAATATTGGTAAATAAAATCTTGATATGAAAATGTAAGACAATAAGCTAAATGATAAAATCCTTATGGAATACAGGTTCCAAGATCCATAAAAAATAGATTATAAAAGTTCGATAAAATCCTAACTCAATGTGACATGTCATCACCTCAATACACCCACACCCAACTAACAAAAAACCTACAACAACCCTGCATGACATTTCACTAACCGATATTAGATGAAACAAAATCTAAATGAACCCTTATTTATATGTTGTGTATGAGAAAATGATCCTGTTATGATCCAAATAAGTTTCTTAAGAAAATAATTTATAAAAAAATGAAATTAATATCAAGTTAATAAAGATAGGTCTTATGATATAGTTCTACAGAGTATAGTAAAAAATGGATAAATCATCCTTTTCAAAAATCATTTGAACCAACCTAATTTCTTATCCAAGAATTATTTTCCTCAGAAATCTCAAATATAAATTTCAAGGATAATAAATAGAGAAAACATGCACATGGGTATCAAATGTTCCAAGTCAATGAGGAACTTCACAAAACTATCATGATTAATAGGCCACCAAGTGTACACATTACCTTAGAGTAATAGTTATAAGGGTATGAATTCACCCTTGTGAGTGGAAAATTACCACAAATTTAGAATCTTAGTATACTATTTACCCAATTAGATCATGTTTAGGGGTAATGTGACAATACACAATGATTTCTCCCTATAGAATCATCAACCACATTTGTATTTATTAGATTATAATCATTTAATGAGAATTTTATCCTTGAAACCATAAAAACCATGATTTAAAACAAATAATTTAAACAACACTGAAAGAAAAATACATTAAATAAATTGTAACCAATACAAAAAATATATTTAAGAATTTTTAAATCCCTTTTAAAACCATTTATAATATATATCCCTGATAATTCCATAAAAATTATTTCTAGACACTTTAGAAACCAAATTAAAATAGAAATAAAGAATGGTATATAGACTAAATTTTAATAATGAAAACCCATGCCTCACAAAAAAAGGAATTCTAACACTCACATGGGATCTAGTATACAAGAGAAACTATGGTATCATGAAGACATAAAACATACTTATCATAATAATTCTCAATATTTTAAATACAATTAAACATTTCTATATCAAAAACAGAATGAGATAAATCACTTACCAAAATTATTCTGGAAGAACTCACAATGATCAATGAATATCGAAAAACAAATCCCATTTTCATGATAGATCTATAGGAAGCCCAATTATATAATGTCATAAAATTTATATATTGTATCAATAGACCTGATCAAAGGTTTCGTTCAATAATATAATATATGATCTAAATTAATATTTATGAACATACAATAACAGTGGAGTAATTTTTAAAATAGATATCAAACTCCCCAAAATCCATTTAAATTGATCCCTGATATGTATAGAATCTCTCCTATATCAAATATTCTTTTTTCTCAATGGAATATTCCACTAAAAGAGGAATTAACATAATAAGATAATGTTTCATTTTTAAAATAAAAATTCTGAATAATTTATGGATGTCATATGTTTTGGCCACAATGGTTGGAAAATCATTCACCAATCATTCCCCCTTTTTTGTGATATTAGAGACGTGACATTATTTGGCCGCATGTTGTGAAAAACCATGGTCCAACATTGTAAAATTATTTTGTCCCATGTTTCATGGTTTTATAAGGAAGCTTCATGGTTTGGAAAACACTTCACCTAACCATGGGAACTCTTATGGAACTACAAAACAATTTTTATGGTTTCCTAGGTGACCCACACTATTTTCGATATCCATGCACTAACTGTATGTGGACCAAAAAACACAAAAAACCACCAATAGTCACCCAAAACATCCAGGAAGGGGACACAAATGAAAATTTTTAAAATAAAGGGATGTTGGTAGTTGAAAAAACACTAGGATATGAAAATTATACCCATTATATTACTTTAAATTTATAAATCTATGTCAATGATAATTAGATAAAAAAGATACGAGTCAAATTCTCCCTCGTCATAGACTCTCTCTCTAATGTCTTATGACAATCAAAACCGTGTTAACACAAAAAAACAAACATGTGGTATAACCATATCATGTAAAAAATTCACATGGTAATAATTAATTCAATGTATTTCAATGGTAATAGACTTACCGGGTTCTATCTTGAAGTCATCAATGGTCAAAACATGTGATGGGTTGAGAAGATACTTCCTAAGAGGGATTTATTAATTTAAATATGGATTGGATACCATGAAGGTTGTAAAGACAAGTGAAAATACACCTTTCCACATGGTTCAATGATCTCAAATAAACCAAAATACATATGAGAGGGTTTCCCATTCTTTTTGTGCCATCAAAGACCCAATCAGGGTGATATGTTAAATAGTACCTAGAAATCAACTGAAAATAACTGACAACAACTGATAGTGATACAAAATATACTTTTAACACATTTTATAGGTCTCAAAATTTTGATGAATCAACTATATTTTCAATTTTTTTCTCCTAAAAAAATAGTCCAACCAAGAAAGATTCTCCAAACGTAGACCATCAAATAGACGACCAAATGAGACGACCATACTGAGATTTAGAAAGTTCCATTTTCATGGAAAATTCATAACATTTATTATATGAAAATTTAACAAACCCCAAATATAAATCCCAAGTTCCAAAAATGTATAAAACAAAGGAACAAAACATATCATTTGAATCTAATTATTTATTAATTTCAGCATATCTATATGGTGATGATATTCCAAAATCAACATAAATTAATTTACCATTGAACCATCATAGAACTTCTAAAACAATTATGTTAATTTAGGTTCCATACCAAATAAAATGGTTATAGGATTGACATGCAGCCTTACTATAATGTCCCTACCTGGGTGCCACACACTAATGCCCCAATCTTATTGGTCACATGACCTTAGGCACACCTCCCCGTACACCAAAGGCTACTGACTAGTATTGATGGTCATATATCAATCATGGAGAGACTATAAACCCATTATCGATGTAGAATAATACCAGAAATAAATAATTGTAACCAAAACATATAAAAAATAACCCAACCAAACTAGTATTACATAATAGCCAAAAAGGAACACAATATACATAACTGAATAGTAGATTTGTCATTCCAAATATCTGGGAATTGTCAATATCTTAAAAACTAAAATAAATAAAGACACTAACAATTACCAAGAATTTCCCCAATCATTTCCCATTCCCTCATCCATGATCCATCCCAAATCTTCCCTCTAACATAGTACTCTTTCCCTTATCCTGTCATAAAAACATGATCGACATGGAAGCTTGAGTAGGGTGTGAGTACAACTAAGTAGGTCACCCCCAATGATGTCTAAAAAAATATCCAATGAATAAAAAAAATCATTTGTATAAATAATAATGTACAAATAATAAAGTAATCATTCATCACATTATCATTATTATTTAATTGACCACATAAACCATAGGATCATGAGGACACCCAAACCCTCAATACCTTATTCAACCCATGCCTGAGTCTAAACCATATCATATATTCAATTTACATTTCCTTATAACACACGGTATTTCATTATATATTTCTTAATAGATCATAGCATGACCACTTGTAACCATAGTATAATTCCAATCTTTGGTTCATCGAACATCATGTCTATCACTCCGTGGTTATTTGGATCTTGTTTCTCTATCCAATACATCAACGTACCGTGGGTATTTTGAGTCGCAATCAATTTCCAAAACATTCTATTTCTATCCAAAAAATCATAACTACATTTTTATTTGGAGTCTCAGTCTCTTTCTAACACTTTCTGCTACTTCTATATATTTGGATGCTCAGTCTTTGTCTAACACTTACTGGTACTTCAATATATTTGGATGCTCAGTCCCTATCCCACCCCACAATGTCCCTTATTGGTATTTGGAGCCTCATTCACTGTCCCAAATTCATTTATCGCATATAGGAATTTGGAACCTCAATATTTGTCCCATGCTCATATATCATAAAATCACACATATATCACAAATATCACAAAAAACAGGGTTAATAAACATTAACCCTCATATCACATTTCACAACAATTAATATATCATCCCAACTATCAAAAAATCATTGTTTAATACTTTAATAACATGGAATAATATGAAAACTTTACCACTAAACCATTTATAAATATTCAATTTATATAACCCATAAACCCATTATGGTCAAGTCAAGCCTCTCAGAATTATTATTCTCAATTAATTCATAATCACATTAATTAACCGAATACACAATCCCAATTTCCAATCAATTCCTCAATCACAACATACCATTAATTAATTCACCAATTGAGTAATCCAATTCCACAATCCCAATACCCCAATAAACAATTCACTAATTAATTTATTCAGTTCCACAATCCTAATATCCAATTAATTAATCTAATTCCATAATTTCATTATCCCGTCAATTCCATAATTCTTAAAATAATTAATTGGTTAATTTATTCAATTCATGATTCAATTTTAAAACATTTGAATTTAAATTTTACAAAAAATACAAAAAAAATTAATTCAATACTATGAGAATATAATTTAGACCACCTACCTCATGATTGATGAAGTGTGTTCAACAATAGAAATCCCTAATTGAAGTGGAATGATCATGAACACTATAAAGAATGAGGTCTAGATCCAAACCTGAGAGAGGTTAAGAACTTAAATATCGACATAAAACCATTATTAATAGAGGTTATAAGTCATTAGAATCTATCTGAGAGCCTCCAAAAATAAGATAAAAGGTTTAGGGTTGATTTGGGTCAAGTTAGGGTGAAGTTCGATGGTTTTAGGAATTTTTAATCTATTTTTTGGAAGATCAAATCCCATGTGAATAGTTTCATATGAAGGGGTTCATAGTTTTCCAAATCATGTTCCAAAACTATACATAAATTCTATGGGAGGGGGTGCATGATTACTACTAAGAGGGTGCATAGTTTGACAAACATTGAGTCATCCATTTGAATCCTCTCTATCTGGATTCGCACGGTTTACTGGGTTGGGCGCACGGTTTGGGAAATACAGGAGCCAACCATGCACTACCCTTCATCCCTCCAAAATTCTCTAATTTCACCCAAAAAATCACCATGATAAAACCCATACATGATACTCTCAAACCATGGAAAAAGATTACCTACAAATGAGATTGAGAAAGTTCCACAAAAGGTGGAAATGTTACAATCTCCCATCATTATAAAAACTCATCCATGAGCTCTACTTACAAGAACCTCTAAGATATTAGTTAATAATATTGATCCACTATTCTAGTATAACCACTTCTCTCTCCCATGTTTTCTCCGGAATAGGCCCGTGTTGCCACAATATATGAACTATCGGAACAATCCTTCCCTACAACACTTCATCACTACGATTCAACACATGTATTGTATACTCCTCAATGGATTTATTAGTATTAAGCTCAATATCATACTCATCGATCACATGAGAAGGTTCGAGGTGATACTGCCGAAGTTGAGACAAAAAAAGTGACATGAATATAACTACACCTCTTTAGAAGGGATAATTGGTATTCTATTGGCCTAATTCTCCCAATAACATCAAATTTTCCCACAATCCTAGGCACCATCTTTCCCTATCTATGAATCCTATAGTGAACCAACATAGGTGACACCCAAATGAACACACTATCATCCTCTCTAATCACTAGGGTTCATCAACGTCTATCAGTATATGACTTTTTCTGACTCCGAGTTGCATTTTTTCCCTTCTGAATCAGATTCAACTTCTTCAACATCTCTTTCACAACACTCAATCCCAAAAACTCTAACTCAACTACCACCACCCAACATAGAGTTGAACTGCATGGCCTACCATAAAGAGCCTAATATGGTTTCATATGTATAGTTTATTGATAAATTTTGTTATAGTAAAACTCAATGAGTTCTAATTAATTATCCCAAGACCCACAAAAGTAAAGAACACACACTCGTAGCATGTCGTAAAGCACATGTATAGTATATTTCAACATCCCATATATCTATGGGTGGAAATTCATAATCAATAAAACCTATATACAAAGATATTTATGAAAACCCTGATAGAAGCAATAATTAAAACAAGAGTCACAATATAAAACAATACATAATGGTACTCAATGTAGATGAACTATATCCTGAATATACAAGTCTCTCAGTAGTTCCAATGAGAAATTCTCCCATATGGGAAATAAATACACTACTTTCATCAGCCTTTCCACAACCACCCAAATAGTGTCATTATTTTATATGCATCCTCTAGAGACCAACAACAAAGTTCATAGTAACATCATTCCACTTCCATTCTGAAATTGTAAATGAATGTATTAAACCACCAGTCCATTGATGCTCAACCTTTTCCTATTGATAGGTGTAGGATCATGTCCCAAACCCTACTATCTCCTTTTTCTTTCCTGAGCACCCAAACACTCATCGCAGGTCATGGTAAATTTTTATTATACCTAGATGCACCACCCCCATTGAGTCATGAAACTCATACATTATCTCCTTCTCCATGCTTATAGGTACAAAAAATTGTTTCCTAGCATAGATGATATCATCCTCATTTATACTCCAGTCATAAGGTGACTCCTCGCCTTCAAGGCTTTCCATAAAGACCAAACATTACATATCCTCATACTTTTATGATTCATGTCTTACAAACTACCACACATTATTCAAAGACTTTTAATCATAATATAAGATTTATTGTGTAGGGCATTAAAAGCAATGTAATAATTACTATACCTTTTATGCTCATGTTATTATTAAATTGTCATTTATATCTACAAGTTTTACCCTTATTGATAATTTGATCTATCTCGTTACTATGTTTTCTTTTCTCTGAGATATGAAAAAATGTTTTAAGTAGGCTGTTTATAAAAAGGGTGCTAGTTATGAATAACTGTGTGGTAGACAATGCTGATATTTAATCAAAATTAGTTTTTTTATTCATGTTTCCAAAGATACTAAATGTTAATGTTTCTTTAATTGATCATTTTTTTATGTAAAAAATATTTTTTATGGGATGTAATATTTATGTATGAAAATAATTGGTCTCTATATTGATATAAGACCCCCCACCAAATATTTTTGTTTCAGTTTTCCAACCAGAGTAGTTGGGGTAGAAGTTGAAAAAATATAGAGTAATATCATGCAAAACCATAAAAAGGGAAACTACCTACAGATAGATACATTTGTCACAATCATCACACAGGACCCTGGGTTTCTATATAAAATGAGTAGATATAAAAAAATATACAAGAATCAAGCTCTTTATTAATTATTTATTTAACAATTAAAAATTTTAATTTATCATTTTGGAAGACTGAAATTTTGGGTCTTCTTATGTGAATTTCTAGTAAAACTCTTAATTTTGTTTCATATATTGACAATTGTATAATCTTATATTTGGAACACCATGAAAAATAAAGTTCATTTACCAGTTCATATAGTATTCAATAAAAATTATAGTATCATAAGACACAATTAGATCCATTAAAATAAGGATACACTCAAAATTTTAGAATCAACTTCATCTTTGGGTTGTAAACAAACCATGAAAACAAAACATGGTATTCTGGAAAACAATAAAGAAATAATAAAGATTCAAGAAATAATCAAATAATCAAAATAATATAGATATGAGAAAGCTTCTCTATATTATTATTATGACCACACTAATGTAAATTACCATTTATTATAGAATAATTTATTCTTTCATCATCGGTATTGATAATAAATTTTCCCTAAACTCCCATCCCATCACTCATCAAATCCAACATCAAACGACATAGCCTCAGTCCTCCATCCCATTTCTCCTCAAGGTAACTGATCAAAAAAATGAAATAATAAAAACCCATAATGGTTGTAAATACCTAGAGTACACATATATTTTCATTTTTTTAGAACATAGGTGAGAAAACTAAGGCAAATTCATTAAGAGGTTCAAACCTCTTATAATAAAGAACATGAAGATTCTACCATGAATATTTATTCTTTGTTAAATAGCCTTTTTAATTTCCTATTGAATTAAATATGTTATCAACAATATAAAATATGATTATGGAATCCTATGGGAATTAGCTGACCATAACTAAAAATAAATATGCTTGTAACCTTTTTTTTAAAGGTTGGGGCCGAAGCATCAATTTATTATTTAAAGAATCTTTGTATTGGGTAGAGGGAGACCCATTACATGGCCCGAAGGCCTAAGGAAAAGTGGTTTGAATACAAGGCTTGAAAGACCATTTTGTAGCGCAAAGGACCCCTCGGTGAATAGTACTGCTACAGTACCCGCCCTGCTACAGTGCAATCGCCGCTATAGTTCCTGCTACAATCCCTCCGCTGCTACAATTTCACCGCTGATAACATAATTGGTTATTTTAATTTAAAATTTTAAATAAATCATATACCTTTAATATTACCCATGCATTTCAAGTTTTACTTTAATTATTGAATTAATGACTAAAACATATTTCACGGCATGTGATTAATTACAATTAATAAATTAAACAACATCACTGAATAATTCATTTTTATTCATGATAAAAATACTTGTAGAATAATTCCCCAAACCATTTGTCTTGGAATAGATGTAATTCCAAAAATATAGGGGCCATACCCAATAATAAAATGGCTGATAATAATTGCCCAAGGATTAAGGTAATATTGGTGGATAATTTACCCTTCAGAAATACAATAACCTAAAAACCCAAATTATAAACATCCATAGCACCTATATGATGAATTAATATAAGAAATTAAATATAAATTAAGAAACTTATAGATTAAAATATTTGATTGAAAATTTAATAAGTATCATTTACCAAAAAAACTATATATGAACAAAAGACGCCAATGTGGAATCATCCAAAGAAATACCCAAAATATATCCATGCTCCAACACCTCCTTTCTTCCCATTGTATCAAAATTCATCAATAGTGAACTAAGATAGCTTTCATTTTCATGTTTATTGTTACAAAATATATTCAAAATTACCAAAATTCCTAAGTAGGAATTGGTATAATTCTAATTTGGTAATCCTCAGAGACATCCAAATAATCACAACTAGGATGAGACTCGTTTTCACAATTCAAATAAAGCAATTGAAAATTAGATAATTTTTATATAAATCTATAAGTTAAATCCATGTATGAAAACCAATAAATATGATTATAAACATTAATTAATATTTGGAATAAAAGTTTCAATACACACATACACCCCCATTCACAGACTCAATCTTTGTGTCACATACATACTGTGTTAATTCATGACAAAAATATATCTTACTATGATGGTGGTAATTAATTACTATACACCACCCCAAATTTAAATACATGGAAAAAAATAATTCAAAATACTATTCTAATTCATTTTATATAAAAATAATAATACTTTGGAAACATTTTAGTCGATAATTTTCTCATTTCAAAACCATATCATAATTTTAATTCCATCATATTAAAATTATAAAAAAAATCCAAAATTTATCCAATTTATAGAATCTCCCAAAAATAAATCAAAATGGTTTATGTCAAGAAATCACACAATTTTTCCATAAAAATACAATAAAAGAACTTAAATAAAACCAATATCTTATGATCTAGAATAAGATGAAATGAGAGAGAATAAACCTACCTCTCAACCTATGACAACTTCAAAGGATGTCAATATAAAATTTTAGATTAATTAGTATAACACCTACCATTTAATATATAAAACTATATCTCATCATGATTCAAATCATATCATATAGATCTATCTATAATATATTAGATCAGTGGATATGAGACTAAGGATATGTGTAGATATAAGGGGAAAAAAGAAGAACATGGACATAAAATTGAATCCAAATGACAAATGTACTTTGATTCTATAAAAGGAACTTCTAGATAAAAGGAACTATCCAAGGGAACCTAGGATATAAAATGATTATGATTACCTGGATGAAATAGAGATAATGAGGGTATTGAGTCCTTATTGTGAATTAAAAACAAAATTTAGATCATTAACTGTATTCCATGTGGTTAGGACATAGAGACTGTCTAGCTCTAAACCAGTTGTGTTCCTACTGTGGTTCATCAACTAGGTAACCACACGATTTTTTCACATAGTATTTAGAAATTTTTTTCCAATCAAGCAGTGATACTATCCCAAGGAAACACCCCTAAAAAGATGTGTTTCATGGTTTAACAAACCATACACATACTGTGATTTTAAATATGCATCCAGATACAAGGTTTATCTTAACATGCGCACAGTTCTGAAAAACTATGGTCCAGCCACACGAATTCATAAAACTAGTATAAAAAGGCCTTTAGTGATCCCCAAAAGTCGTCGCTAAGGGCCTATAGCAGCTGCCTAGCGTCCGCCAAACGGAAAATGCTTTAGACCCGTCGTTGTTGTCTATAACATCCTACATCTGGAAAACGCTATAGATACGATTATAATTACCTATAGGGACCAAAAAATGGTAGTCACTGTAGATAATATAGATTTGAGATATATATACTTCCATATGGAGGATGCTATAGGTTTTTTATTTTTTTATAAAAGTTCATAACAACATTAAAAAAATGAAAAAAATCAAAATAAAAATAATCAAAATACCTAAAACCATGAGCACATAAATCTTTTTTCCTCATCATCTTCAAACTCCAAACTTATCATCAAATAAAACTACATCAAGAAAATTAATTAAATAATTTGTACAGGAAAAAAATATCTCAACTAATAATTGAAATGCAATAAAAATCTGATATTTGGTCATTCTAGGAAGACCACACATCCTATGGACATTATGTCTCCCCATACACATCCCCAATAATAATAAGGCATTTTCCTATGATTGCAGGTCATTATGAGGTCATTTTATATGGATCTGATTATTAAACACATGTTTTGGTGTTTTATGACACTAAAAGTGCATTTTTGGTCATCCTAGGAAAACAAAATCTTTGATTGACATTCCTTCTGGTCAAAAATTTTACAATTTACTCTATCTTTATTGTCATCTGATTTTAACACATTCGGAGGTCCTTCGTTTATTTTTGACCCCCAGACATACCTCTTTAATGGGAGTCAAACCATTAAAATCCACATATTTGGTATTTTCATGCATACCACATGTCTGATTGATGTGTCATCTGCTCATACACATAAATAATAATAATAAGATGGATTTCCTAGGATTTCATGTTATTCTGAGGTTATTTTCTATATATCTAAATGATAAATGCATGTTTTGGTGTTTTGTGACATTAAAAATGTGTTTCTTGTCATCCTAGAAAAATGGAACCTTTGATTAACATACTATCCTTGAAAATTTCACATATCACCCAATAGTTTTTTTTCATTTAATTTTAGTACATATTGTGGTAGTTTAATTGGTTTTGACCCCCCACGTGCTTTTAAAGGGCAAAAACCCTCTAAAAATCCCATATTTGGTCATTCCGAGTAGACCTGACATCTGATTGATGTTCCGTCCTCTCTTACATTACATGAATATTAATAAGATGGTATTTCAATGATTTCAAGTCATTATGAGGCCGTTTGATTTGGAATTGACCATTAAATGTACGTTTTGGTGTTTTTTGACATTAAAAGTGTGTTTTCAATCATCTCGGGAAAATATAATCTATGATTGATTTTTTTTCTATTGAAACCATTCAACATTCACTCTATGGTTGTTTTTATATAATTTCATATCATTCAGACATTTTTTGACAGATTATTACTCCTGAGTGCACCTTTTTAAAGGGCATAAAACCTTTAAAAACTTCATATTCAGTCATTATAGGTAGACCCAATGTATTATTGACATTCCTTATAATCATACACAACCTAAATAATAATAATACAATATTATTATGATTTTAGGTCCTTCTGAGGTCATTTGATATGTAATTGAACGTTAAATGCACATTTTGGTGTTTTATGACACTAAAAGTGTGTTTCCGGTCAACCTGAGAAAACAAAATCTCCTATTGATGTTTTTTCTACTTGACCAATTCAAAATTATCTATAAGGTTGTTCTAATCTGATTTCATATCATTCGGAAATTGTTTTCTAGAGTTGGACTCCCTGATGCCCCTTTTTAAAGGGCGTAAAACTTTTAATAACCAAAATATTTGGTCATTCCAGGAAGACTGATCATCTGATTGACGTTCTGTCTACTCTTACACGATAAGATTAATAATAAGATGAATTTCCTATGATTTTACATCATTATGAGGTCATTCGAAATGGAATGGATCATTAAACGTATGTTTTTGTGTTTTATGACACTAAAAGTGCATTTTCAGTCATCCTGGGAAAATGGAATCTTATTTTGATGTTCTCTCTACTCAAAAAAATCAATATTCACTATACATTTGTTTTTGTATAATTTCATAAAATTCAGAGGTCGTTCAGCTGATTTTGACTCCCAGATGCACCTTTTTGAAGTGCGTCCAACCTTTAAAAACTGCATATTCAGTCATTCTGGGCAGACCACACATCTGATTTATATTTTGTATGCTCTTACATGTCATGAATAATAATAAGACAACGTTCCTATGATTCCAGGTCATTATGAGGTTGTTTTTTATCATTCTAACTGTTAAACGCACGTTTTGGTGTTTTATGAAATTAAATGTACATTTTCAGTAATAGTTTAATGGAAGAGACCAACGAATTATCCTCAGTATCCCCTGGATCCCTGATGCAGGCCCCGAACATCTTTTCTAGACCAAAGATATCTCAAGCGATTACATGGTGAGATCCGGGTACAAACTGGCTCTTGGAATCCACTCTCTCAACCATGATGAGGGACCATGGAATGCGGTTTGGGAGCTCAACATCCCCCAAAAAATCCACCATTTCTGGTGGCATGTATGCACGGGCAGCCTCCCTACAATGAGCCTTCTCGCTTTTCGACATATGGCTAGTGCCGAGTCCCGCCCTTTCTGGCCGAATATCCAAGAAACCCCTTGGAACTCCATCATTCACTGCCTGGGAGCTATGGAAATTTGCAATAAATGGGGTCCGGCTCCAGATGCATCACTGGACATCGAATCTGACCTCCTCGATCTTTTGATGCATTGGTGTTCCTCTCTTTCATCATCTAATGTCAGTTCTCTCTGCACCCTGGCCTGGATCATTTGGGTTTGGCGTAACGATTTGGTTTTCCACCACGTCCATAAAACCCCTGACTTCTAGATTGAATGAGCCATTTCATGGATTGAGGGCTAGAAGGACCACAAAGGACACTTTACGCCAGGTTTTACCCCCTATTTCCCCCTCATTGGACCCTCCCCCCCAATGGAAGGGAGTCTTAAGCTTAACCTAGATGCTTCTCTCCCCAAGGATGGTATTGTTTCTCTCATCCTTCTGGATCGAAATCATCTGGGTCTGATCATTGCAGTAAAATATGAATTACATCATTCCCTCTGGGAACCTACAGTTGTGGAGGCCTATGCCATCCTTGCAGGTATGACGCTCGATGTGGAACGTGGATGGGCGGATATCATCATTGAGTCTGACTGCCTTACTATTATCCATACTATTAACCACAATGATGTCAGACTCCAGCCTTTTGGCTTCATCATCAGGAGAATCTGCTCACTTTTCCAAGGCTTCTCTTGCTCCACCTTCTCCTTTACCAAAAGGGAAGGAAATAATGCAACCCCTTAGCTAGAGGCCTCAGGCCCCTTCGATTTCAACCAGCTATGGATGGAAAATTTCCCTTCATGGCACTGCTTATGTATGGATTCTGATCTTCATCATTAATATTATCTTTCTTTCAAAAAAAGTACATTTTCAGTCGACTTCAAAAAATGGTTTCTCCTTTTGACATTTCGTCTTCTCAAACAATTCAAGATTCACACTACGGTGGTTGTTTTTGTCTGATTTCACCACATTTTGAGGTCATTCAGCTGGTTTTAACCCCCAGAAGAACCTTTTTAAAGTGTATTAAGCATTTAAAAACCACATATTTAATAGTTCCAGGTATACCGCATGTCCGAATGAAGTTTCATCTACTCGTACACATAAAGAATTATAATAGTATGGATTTCTTATGATTTCAAGTCATTTTGAGGTATTTTTCTATATATATGAATGTTAAATGCATGTTTTGGTGTTTTATGACACAAAAAGTGAGTTTTCGGTCATCCAAGACAAACAACACCTCTAATTGAGATACCATCAGCTTGAACATTTCACAATTCACTCTACAATAGTTTTCATCTAATTTTAGCGCATTCGGTGGTTGTTTGGTGGATTTTGACCCACCGTGTGCTTTTAAAGGGCATAAAACCATTAAAAACCGTATATTTGGTCATTTCAAGAAGATCGAACATATGATTGATGTTTCTTCTTGTTTTACACAACAAGAATAATAAAAAGACATTCATCTAATGATTTCATGTCATTCTGAGGTCATTTGATATAGAATTGACCGTTAAACCCACCTTTTGGTGTCTTATGACACTAATAGTGTGTTTTCTATCATCCCAGGAAAATGACTTCTTGTATTGATGTTTCTTCTTCTCAACCAATTCACCATTCACTCTATGTTTGTTGTATTTTTAATTCATGACATTCAGACATTGTTCACCTGATTTTGACCCCCTGAAGCACCTTTTTAAAGGGCGTAAAACCTTTAGAACCCACATATTCGGTCATTACTGAGCATATTGAACTTCCTATTGAGGTTCCTTATACTCTTAAACAACACAAATACTAATAATATGGTCTTACTATGATTTCATGTCATTATGAGGTCGTTTGATATGGAATTGATAATTAAATGCACGTTTTAGTGTTTTTTGACACTAAAAGTGCATTTTTGGGCATCCTAGGAAAACACCATCTCAGATTGATATTCCATCAACTTTTACAATTAATTATTCATAATAAAGTTGTTTTTATCTGATTTCAGGACATTCAAACGTCATTCCACTGATTTTGACCCCCAGACACACCTTTTTAAAGGGCGTAAAACCTTTAAAACCACCTATTCGGTCATTTCGAGAAGACTGAAAGTCTGATTGACATTTCGTCTGCTCTTACACAACTAAAATAATAATAATATGGTCTTAATATTATTACTGGTCATTCCAAGTTCTTTTGATATTTAATTGACTGTTAAACGTATGTTTTGGTGTTTGATGACACTAAGAGTGTGTTTTCGGTCATCCTAGGCGAAGAACATCACAAACTGATGTTCAGTATGCTCGACCAATTCCCTATTCACTCTACAGTTGTTTTTGTTAGTTTCATGACATTTAGACATTGTTCGGATGATTTTATCCCCTGGATTCACCTTTTTGAAGGGCGTAAAACCTTCAAAAACTGTATATTTGGTCATTCCAGGTAGACTGAACGTTTGATTGATGTTCTATCTACTCTTACACAATAATAATAATAATAATATGGTATTCCTGTGATTTCTGGTCATTAATATGTCATTTTATATGGATTTTACTATTAAATGCATGTTTTGGTGTTTTATGACACTAAAAGTTCATTTTCAGTCATCTCGGGAAAATGAAATCTCAGATTGATTTTCCATATACTTGACCAATTCACTATTCACTATACAGTTATTTTTTTCTGATTTCATGACAGTCAGATGTCGTTTAGCTGATTTTGTCCCCCAGACACACCTTTTTAAAGGGTATAAAACCTTTAGAAGACACATATTCATTCATTCCAGGCAGACTGAAAATTAGATTGATGTTCTGTCTTCTCTTATACAACACCAATAATAACAAGAAGGTATTCCTATGATTTTAGGTCATTCCAAAGTTATTTTATATGGAATTGATAGTTAAACACATGTTTTGGTGTTTTATGACATTTAAAGTGTGTTTTTGTTCATCTTGGGAAAACGACTTCTCAGATTGATGTTATGTCTTCTGAGCCAATTAACTATTAACTCTCTAGATGTTTTCATATGATTTCATGATATTCGGATATCATTTATCTAATTTTAAACCCCATACGCACATTTTAAAGGGTGTAAAACCTTTTAAAACCACATATTTGGTCATTCTAGGTAGACCGAATATTCGATTGACGTCCTGTATAGTCTTACACAACATGAAGAATAATAATATGGTCTTCTTGTGATTTTAGGTCATTCCGAGGTTGTTTAGTTTGGAATTGACCATTCAATGCACATTTTGGTGTTTTATGACACTAAAAGTGCATTTTCAATCATCCTAGGCAAATGACATATTAGATTGATGTTCCATCTACTCGAACAATTCACTATTCCCCCCCCCCCCCCGGTGATAACTATATCCTAATTGATCCTATAAATGTAAAAAATATAAAAACTACCGATGCTACCTAGTTTCATAAGAAAAAAATGTAAATGCATAGGAAAATCATGAGGTAGCTTTTCATTTTTTATATATATAGGTGTACTAGTTGTTATGTTTGATACAATAATTGTAATCAAACATAGAGATGAAAATTTTGAACTCTGTAGAACACAACACAATTTAAATGGTTTTGGGTCAATCATAAATGGATTTATATTGTTATCAGGTAGGGTAATCTGGCATATGAATAATATTCATATCAGATTTAAGTTGACCATTATTTACCCATCTAATCTTTTTTCATGATATAGTAAGTTATATATTTTATGTTAAATGGGTTTACAAGAGAGTCAACCTAATATTTAAACACAAATTATTACCTTTAATCAAACCCAATCGCCAAAATACAATATTAGGAATTAAACCTAATTCTATAAGAAAGAAACAATGAATGAAGAATATGGTGACGTTCAATTTAGTCATGACACACACTATAATGGTTAAATGAAAATTTGAAGTGATATAAGGAGAAATACACATGTTGGATGCTTCATAGAAAATAAATAGATCCAAGTCTTCCTCCACCTTCAATGCTTGAATGTGTTACCTAAAATGGTAGATAAAAGTTGTGCACCATCATTTGTCCATTGAAAATCCCAAAATAACCCCTCCCTTTTCTCAACCTCCACACTCAACATTTAAGGACGTTCCAAACCTGCAAGAAAATAAATACCACACTAGATTCCTTGCTTTTATACTTTGTTATCAGAAGTGGAAGGGGTTACCTTTGTAACTCTGTAAAACAAGAATCTATAACACGCATGAATTGTGAAACAAAACAATGAGAAACATTTACCAATAAATCAACTCACACATCTTGTTTAGGAACTTTGGGTGTATTTTCACAAGATAGAAGAAGTTACCAATATGGATTGATCCCCTGAGAGCAAAACTTTTTTCTCTGTATGCATACAAGAAGAAATGAATAAAATTATAACAATTAAACAAGGAATTCTAGATATGTTATCAACTATTATAAATAAAATATACTTCATATCATGGAAATTGAACATACTAGTTTGCAAATAAAACCATGGCCCAAGGAAAAATTCTTTAAAACAAGACCCCCTAATTGGATCATTAGAGACACATTTAAATTTCCTAAAACACAGTCTTGTAGGATTATGTTCTATTATGTAACAACATCAAAATATATAAATGTAAAAAAATAAATAATTTCCCACCAAAACTGAAAATATTAAATAAATAGAGTAAAGTGCATGCCAATTTTTTTTTAAAAACACCAAAACCTATAGCCTATGTTTGGGTTCACATTCAAACCTCACAATTTCCATAGCTATTAATTTTCTCACATAATAAAAATATATAGAATCCTTAAAAAGATAGAGTTAAAAGAATGAAGAATGATGTTTCTGAACAGGCATTATCCGTATGGATAAATTAAAATTCAAATAATATTTTCTCAAAAACAAGCATTGAGATAAAGCTACTATTTCAACTCAAGCTCTCATTTTTTCATTAAAAACATGACACTATTTCTTCTTATATAACTACACTGAAAATTTTGATCATGATACATGAGATATATAAATTACACCACCTCAAAAATAGATTATTTAAAAAGGAAAATGATCACTCTCACAATGAAGTAAATAACTTATAATTAGGTGAAACACTACCATAAAAAACATAATCTGTGGGAGGGAGGGAGAGATGAAATATTTTGAGATCATCATAACAAATAGAGGGTTACACAATGCTTTATACATAAAAATTCATACAGTGGGCCTTCAGTTTAAATAGATGCTCATTTCTATTAAATGACTTCAAAATGAAAAACAATTCTATAGGAAAGAACATTATTAAAAAGTTATATCTAGGATGAATAAATAAAATTAACATATAATGAAGAATTAATAACCTTTCTAAACATGACAACAATAAATCAATCATCAAAAACCATGTTCTCTTACAATGTTCTTTCATCCTTTAATACATTACCACTATGAATCAAAAAATTTGGCGTATAAGGATAATTGTCTTTTCATTGTAAATTTTCAATATTTTTCATAATTTTCATAATTTAAATAAGAAACATTGAATTCATTACTTCATAATAATCATCAAACAATCTATCATTCATTACAAGTTGATTTCATCATACTGTATCACATATATGAATGGAAAAGATGGAATGAAAGTCAAAATGTTGCACATATATTTAGATAATAAATGATGGTTAACATATGCTTAAACTAACTATTAAAGGTCTTACACAAAAGAACACGACCATAATAGTCACATCAATTTGAGTCATTAAAAAAGGTGAAACATTAAAATATGACTAAATAAGCATTTATAGGATTCTTGGAAAATAATTTCCTAAAAAAAAATTCAATGATTAAAATTGTAAAATAATAAATACATGAACAACTCACATAGATACCACGAGTAAAATAAAATTCTTAATTATATTAAAAAAAAGACCAAATCTTTTATGATATATAGTATGAAAGGACAAATGAGGTGCAAATAAATACCAATTCACACTCCTTCCAAAAACATAAAATTTTATACTAGCAGTAAAAAAAGATATTGGATGATTATGAGAGTATAGAGTGATAATGGACTTGTGGAAAGATGATGTATCCATGTAATAATCACCAAATGTTAAACTTGAAAACATAATATTGAATTGAGATTTGAAAAATTAACTGGAGGGAACTCACCGTGGGTGAAGGGGGCTGAAGGGATTAGGGATGCACAATAGGGGGCTCGACTATGGGGGATTAATATGGGCAGGAGACTCTAATGGTGGGGCTTGACATAGGGGATCGATGGGGGAGGGCTCATCGGTGGGTCATGACTAATGTGTAAGGGATTGATAGGGGGACTCAACGAAAGAGGGAGGGATCGGCGACAGGTCGTGATGGGGCTGGGGCTGTTTGATCGCAGTGGGATGGGGGACGGCGCTGAGCAGAGGTGAGGTTGTAAGAGGGTGAATAAAATGGAGTCGCGTGGGGGGGGGGAATGTGGGGGAGGAGGAGGGTCTTTATAGTAGAAAATTTTAGGGTTTGGGGTTAAATTATACATCGGCCACCATTTAACGGTTTCCCAAATTAACCCCTAACAAATGCTAAATTTTCTAGTAGTGTAATGACCCCCCAAATCATGTTTCTTGGTTTCCTAGAGATAGTTTATTATTTTTACTAATAGTATTCAAAACATTCACCTATATAAACACTCCAAAAGAACCCAAAAACCTTCAAGAAAAATCCATAAACCCTTCAATGTATTATATAATGTCAAATCACATAATAAATGGGAAATTAAATTTGAAATTTTAGTGTTAAATTATCCCCACCATTAGTAATTCATCCCTCAAATTGTTGGAGATAGAAATTCTTTTGGAAGAGATACAACCATTTCTCCAACATCACCTTTTAATGTTCCCAATTCTTATTATAAGTTTGATCATGATTCTATAAAACCCATAAGAAACTTATGATTTTACCATGGGAGAGATTCACTTTCCTGTCAAAAATTTACATTGGAACATAAATTAATATAGACAATGCTCAGGTTCAACATGGTCCCATCATATCACATGGTCATGATCAGGCTCGTAATTCATTAATTGAGATAAAAGAGACACATTTTTTATTGAATTGAACCATTGTAGTAAATACAACTAATAAAAAAATAACTAGATCATTAAAAACCCTCAAAAAGTGTAAAATTACAAAGGTGTCATTTTTTATTTCTTAACAAAATGCTTATTCCCTAGACATGAGGAGATTATCAAAAGAAACATGATCACTCATATAAAATGATAATGGTCGATGGTGATGATCCTTATATAATTTTTGATGAATCTAAGGCTTCATCATTCACATTATCATCCTCTAAATCCTCTCCATTGTCTCATGCACAAAGCTTAATCAAATAAGTGATGTTTAACCCCTTTCCACCTAAAGAAGTAGATAATGGAAATAAATAACATAAAATATTTTTTAAGGATCCATATGTATCGAGGCTTGATAATTGATTTTTTATAATAACTCTATATTGATATATGATCCTTCAATGAGCAACCATAATCTATGAAATATTCTCTAATAATTTCTTCCAACATTTGAATCATCCACATGAACTAACAATTTTTTTGAGGATGATATGATATGTTAATGGCCAATTGGGTTCCAAGGGATTGATGTATGGATTTCCAAAATGGAGATGTAAACATTTGGTCTTGGAAAAATAAAATAAAAATTAGTATCCTATTCTACTTTAAAATTTCTTGGATATAATTGTTTTACAATCCTTCCACCATATTGGATTTAGGATTATGGTTGAAGTGATCCAATATTGTGAGATGATAAAAAATATACAATATAACCTAATGTTTACAAATAATTATTTCAATACATGTGTAAAAATAAATAGATATTTTCCTCCATTTACATACATTTATAGATATAGATTTCATTAAAATAGATAATTGGTGTTCCACCTTGATAGGCTAACAGGTGAGCCTTCTAAAGAAAAACTTTTCCACTTTCCTCTCCACGCATGCCCACCAAAACTATAATGTTAGTTCATTATTAACATTCTAAATAAAATGATATACATATGATCTATAATTTTGGTAGGAATAATGTATTTGTTATTATTATATTGGACGAACCATAATTGATATCTAAAACACTATACAGGTCTCGCATCGAGGGACCTTCCCACATTAATATCCCCACCATTATGATTTTAAAAAATTGGTATACATTAAGGATTAGAATACTGAGAATTTATAAACTACATAATCATATCAAAAATAATATAAAAAATAAATAAAACTATAATATCACATTAAGAAACTCAATTAACATGTATATAAGTTATTCATGACATTAGCGTCCTTTAATCCAAAACCACTTTAGCCAAATAATAGTATAAATTCAACCATAATAAATCATCCATGGTCTTTTAATTATCCATTTTATATATGAAGTAAAATTCAATAATCTTAATATTTTATAACCATATTCATTAAGATATTTCAAAATATATTTTTTTATTAAATGTGTTTCATGGCCTTATTATCTGAAAACACCCAAAATTTCTCACTAAAATGATAATGAAGCAATATTTTTAGGGTGTAAACCACGTCATCCAATTCAAATTCATATACAATATAGATTTTATCAATCACTAATAGTTATCATGATCCATGCTAAACAAAATTATCTTTTAGAATGATAACACATCCAAATCCATATCCAGATATGTCACATTGGACCACATACCCTTGTCCTGGCTCCGATAATGTAGAATTTATTATAATGGAATCCAAAACATATGCTCTTGTAAGGATTTTTTGTGCTCAATGATCCCATGAAAAGGAAATACCTTCGAAATGATATAATTTTCGAGGTATTTAATGGAAAATCATGACCATAATATTAGTAAGATCCAGTTATCTCAAGAAAACTATGTATATCAAGAACATTTTTCAATGGTTACTAAGAGATAACACCTTCAGCATTTTCATGAGCTACAATAACCCATATATCTTAAATTAATGGTCCATGTAAGTATAATTATTCTATTTAGAAATCATAATTTAAAATATTAACATAATGGTTTTGTTCCAGAAAGATACCCAACCCTATATCCAAGTGTTACTTATGATCAGTCTTAGTCCTATAATACACTAGAGTAACATCAAAAAATGGCACCATAATGGAATCATGATACTTTTGAAATATCCAATTCATCAGTTCTATAAAAATAATGGGGAATTCTTAAGACTAAAAGGCATAGACATAAATTAATAATGATCATAAAATCACAATAATTTTGATTTTCAAATGTTCTAACTCCTGACACGTTTGTGGTGATAAACCGATCATAAGTCTATCTTATATAACCATGAGGATACCTTAAAATGATATAATAGATACTTAATTAATTAAATAGGATCTTTATTAATTATCATAACTTTTTTGAGTTTATGATGATATACTCACATACAAAGATATTTATCTATAATTATTAAAAATAGAACCATCGCTACCCACTATGATGTGCTTGGTTGAACAAACCCTTTTCCTTCCAAATGTTCAAGTTGAACCTTTAATTCACATAATTCTATTAGTTCCATAACATATGATAAATGTGAAATATGACTTTTCCCTAGAATGAAATCAATCATAAATACCACTTCTTTTCAGGTGGAAACCCATAGAAATTATTGTGAATGATATACATAAATTGTTCAAAGATATTTTGAAAATCACTATGTCTAATTCCATCATATAATTCCAAAGTAACTACTTCCAACTAAAAATATATATCCCCAACCATAAATACCAAATTTCATACTCATCATAATTTCATAACCATATCTCGTTTAAGATATTCATAACACCATTTGAAAATGTGAATCTTACATTCCGGGGAATAAATGATTATAAGATCCTTAAAGGAAATCAAACACCCAATTACCAAAATTAGTTCATAGATATCTATCTCAAGAATATTTAAATCTCAAAACACTACTTCCCCAATTATTGTTAATAAACATGTTGCACAATTAAATGCTCGACACTTTCATTGGTTGTGAGGATTTAGAAGTTTAATGACATGATGAATATTTTCTATATAAAAACCAATATGACCCACCATAAGAGACTAAATAAATGGGTGGGTTTATAATGTTTTCAATAAGAAAATAAATGAGTGTATTATTTAGAAGAATCATACCTTTCAATATCAAAAGACTATAATGATATTTCGTATTCTTCTCCATATAACCATAATTATGCATAATAGATGATCCCAATCCATGATTCATTGATGATGTTTTATAACATAACGAGTCTTGGTGTCCCTAGAATCAACTCTTTATGGTCAAATTTGAGGAAGAGAGGTATTCTGGAAAGATCACTACTTCAAATCATAGGATTTCTAAGAATCCAAAGCTATATCTCTAGCACTATAATTTTGAGAGTTGTAAAAATAATACTCGAGATGTCCAATTTGATTACAGTTTTTTCAAGATCTAGGTGGTTTAGCATAATTTCTCTTGAAATAATAAATTTAACCACAATAAACACCAAGTATTACTCATGGGTCATGGAGTAATGTTTTCTTATCTTCTATTCTACTTTTGATATGCTCTACCTTTTTGGAAGTAGGTGTCCCTCTTCTACTAATTTCTAACATTTGAGTTCCTTTATATTCCAATGGGTAAAACATACTTCCTATATCCGGATTTATATAGATATATCTTTCCACCAATGTCGATCTATTTATTGTCTCTTTTTAATCAATAAAAAAAATTTGGTGAGAATCCTTAGGTTTATTCTAGACTTCATGATTTCATCCTTCAAGTGTTCTCTAGAAGTTTCTTTAGGGGAAAAGAATTATAGGATCATAAACACAGTTATAAAGACTGCCATGGATAGATTCCCATGCATCATGTTGATAAATTCAGTTTTTCTTATGATATTGAATGAGTGAGGATGGAATTATATATTGAACAATTCTTCAATTTCCTCTAATGTAATGTGTTGGATGACTTTATCAAGGAAATATAAATCCAACCATTGGAATTAATGATCCTCCAACATATGCACTGCTAACTTGAACATATTCTTGGAAATTGTAATATGGAAGCAGAAGATTATATTTATCATATTCAAATAGTATTTTAATTTTTCATGTTCATAATATCCTAAAAAATGGGTGTATTCTATTTTTGAAAATGTATGGAGTTGTATAATTGTAAGGGTTAATCGTTATATTTTCCTCTATTAGTAGCCAAAAAATCATGAATGGTGCTTTAAAAAATTTGATGGTTTATCATTATATCATGTCCAAATACATTTTATATAGCCACTATATTTTAATTTTTATGGTTTCTAACCAATTATATTTATTATAATCAAATATAATTCCATTTAATCATTACTCACTAGAAACTGGACGAATAAAAATTACAAAATCACCAAATATATGATTAAATTAGCATTATCTTCAAAATACAATCATTTTAATCATTTTATAAAAATCATTAAACACACAAATAAAAATATATTCCTATTGGGATGTATAAAAACAATTCCTGATATGAAACACTCATCAGCTGAACCCAAGATTATGATATGATAACACACATAGGTATTTCTTAAAACACTTTTTTACCAAAACCACCTTGGAAAATTTATGTACATAATGAAAAGGGTAGCCATGTATTTTTATGATATATATTGTTTTTTTTATATTCCTATATATATTTTAATATCTCATTTTATAGACGGATTGAATAATATTTATACTACTTATAACATCCTTCCCCAAAGAAATGGATTGGGAAGATAAAAAATTCCACTAACCATAGGTGACATCCCCATGAATCCAAATTTCATAAATAAATGACAAGGGATTAATTGAATATTTTGGGATAATTATCCCTTTAAAAAAAATAACATCGGATCCAAAAACTGAAACAAAAATCCCATCTATAAGGTGATTAATTATAATAAATTAAACTAAAATGTAAAACAAATAGAAAACCATTATCATAGTGAAAAAAATAAGGAATGTCGACCAAAATAACAAAAATGAACATTACCCAAAGAAACAAATGTGCCATAATCCCATGACACCCTGAACTATCTCTAATATCTAACACCACCTTCCATTACCATGGAATTTAGATAAATCATAAGAAAAATAAGAAACATGTCCCTTTGTTGTGTCTCAATATACAAGATTTTTAAATTCACCAAACATCCTATGTGTGGGTTGTGTATAAAAACCAGAATATAATGCCCAAATATATTCTATTACACACAACTCGGATAAGAACCTATAAAACATTTTGATATAAAATAATTTAATAATAGTTTTGGAGTTTATAGAAAACTATTAGTGAAATCAATGTGAGATAAACTATTCAAAATATTAAAACCATTAATAAATATTTCAATAAACCATTCCCATGTTCACACACACCCATCCACACTTTCATTCTTGGTGTCACTTATTGATGGTTCTAAATTTGAACAATACTAAATCCTACTTTTATGATGATACATCATGAGCATACTCTATACCTCTTTGAACAAATGTAAACCCAACTGTTCCAAACATAATTCAAATGCATTTTTCATTTAATAACTCTTAATATGGAAACATTTCATCATAAATTTTACTCATATCAAAACAATATCATAAATTTTAAAAAATAATTTATAAATTATAAAAAAATAGTTTTTCTAATATTCATCAAATTTCCCATGTCTAAAAAAATTAACCAAAATTGGTTCCTTAAAGGAATTAGATGAAATTAAATTAAAAAAATAAGATAATATTTAAATAATAATAATATTTTAGTTCATAGAATATGTCTATATGAGAGATAAGACACAACCCATACAAATGATGATGAAAATAAAGAGATTCACTATGAACATATTGATATGGGAATAAAACACATTTCCTTCGCATATAAAATTTGAACTCATAAAGATTAAAATCCTGTAACATATATTTATCTATAAAATATGACATAAATGGATCAAATAGAGAAATAGTGGAGATGATAATTTAAAAAAAAATTAAGAATAAAAAGGACTTACTGTTGATTAAATATCTCCAACGTGATTTTTTTATAAAAAGTCACATTCAGATCAAAATGAATCACCAAGAGATCCTATGAGAGATGCATATTTTGATATCATGGAATAATATGAGACTAAAATTGTTTTATGGGCCTTAATATAAAATAAAACAAAAAAATTAGGATTAACACTTGTCTTATGGTTAGTCCACACTGTTTTTCAAATCATTCTCCAACTGTGATCTTTCTACAATACATCCTGAAGGTAGGCACCCAGTTTGGAAAACATTGGGCCAATAGTGTGGTGATGATATCCTGAGGCCACACTATCATACAACTGGATCTCATAGTTTGAGAAGTTGTGCACTAACCAAATTATTTCCTCTGTCTCAAAATGCACCATTTATAATATAAAGAACATGATATGGAGAAACAAACCTCAAGATGTGATCCTAAATAATGACTCCTAAAAAATTATTCATTATTCATAGATATAGTTAATGGATTCTTCCACTCATTATAACATCCTTCACCTCTAGAAACCTTTCAAAAACACACCAAATAATTACATAGTCAACTAAAACTCAACTTAAGTATTTTATAATCTCAAAAAAAATTAATGGGTAAAATACCTAAAACTAGGGGTGTTACAATATTTATTGTTATAAATAATTAAATATGAAATTCATATATGTATTATAATATTTTTATTTTTAATAAAACATATTATAAAATAACATAAGGAATCATTAATATATACTTTCACAAAAATAAAAGGATAACTAAGAGATTCAGTACCTTTTTTGACGCTCAATATTTTCTGAGTTTGAATGGATAGGTAAAAAACCCAATATCAAAGAAAAAACTTCCACACAACTATGGATACAACATCAAATCATAATTAGAGAGACTAACATAAATATTATCCTTAATCCTTTTGAAAAATAGTGTAATACTACCAAAAACTAATTCTTAATGCAATGAATAATTGATGAACTTCAATGATGTAATAAGGAGGATAATACCATGATACAAGACATTAGTCCATTGATCTAGGAGGTTTAAACCCTTCATTTAATGGTTGAATAGTGGTGAGAGCTGTATAGTTAGGCTAGTGTCTAAGAGATGAAGTGAAAAGAAGAACCATAACAGCATGAACCTTCAAATTAGAGAGTAATACAAATATTTATCCCCATATATTGGTGATCTCTCTACATGATTGTGCTTCCAACAATCAAATCATGATCTTATTTTCATGGAAGTTAGACTCTATGAATTTAAAACCACTAAACCAAATTTCAACAAATATTCACCTCATATATGATCTAAGTTATAGAATAGTTTCAAAACCAATGTTCTTTTACCCTGACCATATCTATAACAGGGGCGTAGAAAGACTCACATTACTCAAGTTCAACAATTTACTCACCTACTACTAAACACAGTCTGCAATCTGAAATGAAGACTCTAAATATATTTTAAAATCCCCATCTATCGCATTAGTAACCAAAAGGAAACACACCTTGAAAAAAATATAGAGTTGGAAGATTAGTCATTGTGGTGCACACCATCATTGATGGGGCTAACACCATGACCAAACGTTGATGGATCAATAAAAAAGGACCTAACCCACTCTAAAGGGGAACTATTGTTTGAGAAAGTTTTTTTATTTTATATATGGTGAAGGTCCTAGATTTTATCTTTTATAATGACTATTTTTAATTACTTCAATACATCCCCACTGAAGATATCATGTTATAAACAAATGTTATGTGTCTGGATAGATAATAGATTCCTGAGAATGTTGTTTCTTGATTAATATTTTAATATGATTGATGATGTTACATTATATTTTATTTATTATATATATATATATATATTCAAACTATTATACATATAGAAGGAACCAGAGGATGAATTACTATATTTCTAAAAATTAATCATTCTCTTATAATCACATCATGGGAAACTATTTAATAATTTTCATTTCTTCTAATGGAAACTAAAATATAACATTACATTGATATTCATTACAGTGGGGTATGAAAATACATTTCATTAGAGTTGAAATGACATAGTATAGTTCCTCGAGGACATGATCATCTCTATTATATGACATTAAATTAAATTTTACATTAAAACACCTCCATGTGGACTTTTTAGTTTGTAATTTTAGATCTTTATGAAAAATTATTAACAAAAAAACTCAAGTGTTTTTCAAAAACATTAGATTTTTCAAACAAATATAAATTGTTTAATAAAAACAAATTCTTCACCACATATTACAAATTCAATATTTAAGATATTATAATAGACCCAACATATGTATTACATTTATTAATCACTTGGGGAACTAGAAATGGTTGAAATGGTTGATTTCTGATAATTTTTAAGGGTTAATAATATAAATTAAAATGAAGGATCATAACTATGAATTAGTTTGGAATATGAGTATAAATAGTATATATAATAAAATTTTAACCAATAATGAATAGATCATAAATCCTATAATTATGTAAGTGATAGCATAAAATTATAGAATATGATAGAAAATATTCACAGTCCTTAAATGTAACATTACATGAGAAGAAGAAAAACCATTAAGGGTTTCATAAAATGAAAAAAAATATGGTACAATCATAATCATAAGAAGCACTATGAGTCAACCAATTATGGACATTCCTATGCGAAAAAATTAAATATATCTATTACTTACTATCTCATGAGATATGTATATTTATTAATTTATTAGAGGGTAATAAAGGACCCAACCCGTCATCATAATTACTTATGTGTTCCACATAAAATATATCATCATCATTCCATATTGAAACTATGTAATTAAAATTAATTTCATATTAATTTAAAATCAAATAATATTAGTTGAATATTCATAATTAAATCTGTAAACATGAAAATCCAATGAAATATAAATGGGTATCTAATCAAATTATAGCTATATATGATTAAATAAATTATTTGTTATTAACACAATATAGATAAATTGTTAATATTTAGTCAATAATTTCCATAATATATAGATATATGGTTTATAGGTTATCACCCATCATAACAATGTAATGTAAAATAGGGTGTTCCCAAAAAAATGAATTGGAAGATATTTTATTCCTATTCAAATAGGATGATTATAAATGAAAAAATAAGTTATTGAATCATTTAATTTATAGAAAGAAACCATTATATTGTCTATCCATAAAATAATGGTGGAGGGTATCATTTGAATAATTTCCTTGATCAGGAAGATGATATGTTAAATGTTAATAACATTGGTAAATTCCATTTTGGTGTATTAGAATAATAAATTTTGATATAGAAAATATCATTGACCATTTGAATTAACATTTAAATTCATATTATATAAATCATTGAGAAAATAAGTTTCATTCAAAAACTATGATAATGTAGATTATAAGATCAAAATTTAAATACAAAAATTTAAGAAATATGTATTCACATTAAAAAATGATAAATAAGATGCATTTAATATATTAATGAAAATAAATCATAAATAAGGCAAGAAAATTTATTATAAAATTTTAAATATTTTATGGTCCATTAAACAATACATAATTGATTTTATTAAAATAAATAAGGACCTCTGTAAAATCAACCAATGAATATAGTCATGGGAGAAAATTATTCCAAACTTAATGAAGAATTATGATAGTTTTATATACAATGAAAAAAACGAGACAAAGGGGAAAAGTAAATATTGAAAAGAATTTTCAAAAACCATGAATGGATATATTAGAATAAAATAATATACATCTTAGACAGAAAATTATATAAATTATACATAATGGTTTTCACTAAAAAAATTGTCTACAATTAAAAATGGATATTGGTGAATAAACCATCAATATATTGATAATGTATTAATCCGGGGAGGGTGTGATTAAGATCATGAAATAGAAATTAAAATCTCATAAAATGGAAGTTATTTTCCTACATGAAATCAAATTGTATGTTAATAAATCAAATAAATTAAATGATGTTGTGAAATATTATTCAAGTCTTTTATAGTTGGAAATGGGAAAAAGAACCCATGAAAAATAATAGAACCATTTAGGTAATAATAATTTGATAATGATGTTATGAGGAATTGATAAACCCAATAAAATAAGTAAATAGAATAAATATAATTCATTAGATAGAACAAATCATACCTAGAACTATAGAGAGGATAGTAATGTTTATAACATAATGTATAAAGTATAAGTTAATAAAAACCATTACCTTTATCCATGACCTCCACTGAATTGATTTAATCATGAGTATACAAAATATAAGTCCCCGGCCTTAAACCTTAATTAATCTTGAGTTATTACAAGATTACACATTGTGGATCTTTTTAGGTTTAGAGTTTTTGAGAATTAGATCATGAAACATGAATTACATTCCGCATTTAAACAAAGTGGTTACATAAAAGACAGTATTCATTTTTTCCATCAACGGAAACATATTTAAAATAAAACATGGATTCTTTCTTGACACTTCCTTGACACTATCATCATATCATCTACCCTTCCCTTGACCTGTGAAAAACATTTCAAAAACTTGGGATGAGCATAAAAAGCTCTTTAAGGGATATAAAAATATGGAAAGGAAACATTAGTACATGCATGCATAAGAATGAAATCATACTTTACCCATAAAACATAATCACTTTAACATACCTCATAAAATCATGAATAAATCATAGAAATCATAAGACATAAAGGTAACTTGAGGCATTCATAACATTCTTACGTAGGGAGTAACCCTCTTGGTTACGTTTGGAATACCCACCATAGTATATTCCATAAATCTTTTCAGAGAAACCTTAATGTTTCACTCCTTCGTGTTACCCAATGCATTGGAGAGCTATATCGGGCTCACCCGCCCTTAGTTTATCATGGAACCACACGTTTTCATAACAATGCCCAAGAACCATAACATAAACATATCACATAAAACATGCATAAAGGAAACATAACATTTCCACATTGCAATCACAATATAACATTTTAGTATATTGAAATAATGAATCCATTCAAAAAGAAACCATTTCCAAAACCATTAAAAGATTTAATAAAGAGATTTTTGAATCAAAGTGTCCCATACCACCTTTAAGCTTTTAAAATTTTAAACCATTAATATCCATATAAATAAATCCTTAAAACCATTTTGAAAACATGGATATTAATAAGAACAAATATTTAAAACATTTAAAGCGAGATTTTGGTTAAAGGTGTTTTACCAAAATTAGATACACTTGAATACAATAATTGAGGAATAACATTTAGTCAGAACATTATAATATCATGAGAATAAATGTATTCATGATATTATATTCCAAAGGATAGTATATACACCATTTAAGAGTGAATTGGTGCATAACAACAATGAAGTCTCAATAGAAATGTCAAATGTGATGAAATCCCTTATAAAGAAGGTATCCTTAAATTAAGTATAAATCAATCTCAAAATTATGTGTGACAAATATAAATACACCCAATATAAGTGGATATTAAGTGTAAAACAACAAAAGGTCATTCAAATATATTCAAAGTATGACATATTCAATAACTACCTGTTGAACCCAAAGAAATCAAAATTGGGTTAAAAAATTCCCTTGGTAAAATTTGACAGCCTAACGGCATCACTTCAAAATTCTGAAAATGAGTTGATGAGAGATAAAAAGGGAATATAATCACATGGACATAAAATTTACATCAATAAGGATATAAAAGAACATATCCCAACATAATAGTATGTGAATTAAAATACATAACAAAAGAAGTCTTTTAAAAAAAGGTGGGTGAAAGGTCCCCTTACCGAGTTGGGTAACTTTCGAAACGTACACCCCATGGAAGAAGGGTCATAAAATGAAGATGTGAATACCCATAAATGAAATTATACTACATAAAGTGTATAATAATGGGCATTACATACACCACTCAAAGAAAATTGTGGCAAATGTAGCATAAATCTCACGGGAAGAAAAGTGAGATGAAAAATCCCTTACGAAAACTCGGTAGCCTAACGGTGCCACTTAAAACTTCCAAAATGGATTGATGAGAGGAAATAAGTTCTCTCATAATATCAACAAGAAGTTTACAGAAAGATTAATAAAAAAGAACATCCCCCAACATAACAAAGAGAATCTTAAAAGAAGTGACATAAAGGAGAGTACTTAAAAAGAAAGAGAGAGGTTGGATCTCTTACGAAAATTCGGCAGCCTAACGGCGCCACTCAAAACTTCCAAAATGGATTGATGAGAGAGAATAGGTTCTCTCATAATATGAACATAAAAATTACAGTAGGATTAATATAAAAGAACATCCCAATCACAATAAAGATGAGCTTAGAAGGAATGACATAAAAGAGTGTAATTAAAAAGAAAGAGAGGAGTAGGATCCCTTACCTCGTGTCCGACATGACTCGGTCATTATTTAATCTCCTGAATAATAAAATTTGGTCAATTTATAATTTCTCAAGGACCTCCTTTAAATATTATTATTCAGTTCATATCACATATTATAATGTTATAATAATTGGTTAATAAAGTGAGTTCGTATCAGACGTTTTTGTCGATGTTCAGTACATGAGTAAAAATTGAACTTGTTGGAAAATAATTTTTCATATAGTTATAGATACATCATCTCCAGAATAGTATTTATGTTTTAAATATCATATATATCCAGTATATATTCATTTTATACTATTCCATAGCATTTGGAGATAAAAAATTAAAAGCACCGTTCATGGAGACGGTAGGCCGTACGTACGCATGAACGCTACTTTCATTTTTTCCATATTAATGGAATTAAAACAAAATGAGAGAGATATATATTATAATTCCATAATTATACCCATAATTTACATGCAATATATTAAATATATATCCATTATATATATGTACTAATAATAGTACATAACATTTGGAGATAAGAAATGAAATGTACCGTTCATGGAGACGGTAAGTCGTACGTACGCAGGAATGCTACTTTCATTTCTTTTTTTTTTGTATTCAATTGAATGAAATAATAAATATATAAAGGTATAATATAATTCCAGTAGTATAAAATATGTAATACCATTAATTCCATCCTTTATACGTCCCACATAAGGCATTAACGAATCAAATCACTTTGAGGGGGCGGTAGTCCGCACTTCCTAAAATGAAGATATCGTGTTTACCCATTATGGAAACCATAAAGGAATTCCATAAATGAAAAATTTAGAAGCATATAGTAAACATAAATACCATATATATCATATATAAAATACATTGACATCATAATGGACACCTTTAAAGGTGTTAAAAGAATATTGAACAATCATCGTTTCGTGAGGCAGAAAATCGCCAACCACAGAAACAGTATGTTCTTTAACCATTAGATGAAGGTGTGTGTAAGTGTAGCTCTAATAATTCTTATAACAACATCCTATTATATTGAAGATACTGGATTTGTTACAAAATAAATGAATAAAAAAGAGTTTATGGGGTCGGAGAAGCAAAATAAAACAAAAGGACTCAAGTGAAGACATTACCTTAAAATCGGGTAACTCCCTTTGGTTTGAGCTAAAAGGCTTCCTTGGGAAGACTTCTGCCCAAAGTGGGGCTTTACGGAGTTATATAGGGATGTGGAGAGAAAACATGGGCAGGGGTTGGTCGAGCCAAAGGCTTTGGAAGTGTGGGTAAGGAGGTAGGGGTGGGGGCATTTTATAAGAGGAGAGGAGGGGCCCTCTTGGAAAGGTTTAAAATGTAACTTTATTTTAAAATGAGTTTCGAATTTTATTAGTCCCAAATTGATGTGTTTCAAGGATAAGGTGATAAGGGTTCTAAATCCACCCATCTAAAAGGTTTTGTACATGTTTACGCCTTAGATTTTACATTATCTTTCCATTTAATTTAAATCGTTAAATAATGAGGTCATTGTTGCATCATCATGATGTCATAAATAATTTAATTTATATAATGTCTAAAAATTATAAAAAAATACTATTATGTAGGAAATATTTTTAGATTTCCAATGAATATTTATAGTTCAAAAGATAATTTATGTAGACAAAATTAGAAATATTTTACTTAGGTGATACATTCTTTGTTACATTTAACATTTTTTTAAAATAAAAAGATAAAAAGTCACTTTCTCACAAAAGTGATTCCATGGGGCCCCAAAATTTGGCACAAGGCATCCCATGGTCGGCCAGGAGACAACCAGTAGCCTTAAGACACATTTTTTGGTCATTTGTTATTATTATGATATTATCTTATTATCTTTAACTACTCGATTACTCATTAATCAAAATAATTAAAGATAATTATCGTCGTTACTATTCATAATGTCCAAAAACAAAAGAGTCTTAATTACATAATTTGGACCTTCTGATTCCAAATATGTAATTCATTTTACCAAATTAAAAACACATAAATTGCAATAATCAATTTAAAAAAACTTCCCGTTGTCAAAACAAATAGCGGGTTTTTAGAAACAATATTTATGAAAAGTTTGGCACTTGTTTATGCCTAATTACAAAGTGAAATTAGTCACAATGACCATCATTGAATTAAATGGTAAAAATATATTCTTATTACACTTTAAAACAAATTAAAAAGATAATATAACCATATAATTAAATTATATGAAAAAGCAGTTTTGATGTAAAATGCAGTATTTTTCACTATTCATTGAAAAATGAATATTGTCAGAAAAATACCAAAAATTAAACCAAGGTAAATTTCAATGTCCCAATCATAATTAATATGTTTATTTTAAAATAAAGAGATTATAAAATTTCCAAAAAGTGCATTTAAAAAGGGTTCGCCATCAAAAGGCGGTTAATCGACCTTTTAAAGAATATTAGAATGTTTACGCTTAAAACTGAATTAATTTGAATTTTTAATCCTCTAACATTTATTGTACGGAGTAAAAATATTTGACAAACATATATAATCATTTTTTAGTTAGTTCTGTTCATTCCCGCCATTACAACGACTAGGTGTTAACTACCATTTAAAATAATATTATTTTATTATTAGAGTGCAACGTAAGATTCCCAAGAAACTCGTTGTTGCGTATTGGGTACGCCATCGAGCCTAGAATCCCTTTTAAAGTAATATTAATATTTTATTCACAAATATGGATAAATATAAAGATTTCATATTCTTTATTTACCTGGGGTGTTACATCCTTCCCCCCTTTTGGGAATTGCGTCCTCGCAATTTTAAAATTGGGCTTGGAAACATCCTTGAAAGTCCCACATAGGAACAAGAGTCGGTAAAACAATCACTTTAAAATAAAGAAAGATAAGTACAGAGGTCACCCTAGTTAACCCATACTAGGATTCCATGTAGGAAAACATGGACATGGAGGAGAAAACATAGGGTCATGTTCTGATGGAGAGTGATAGAAAACATGTTTAGGAGAAAGTTAACCACAAGAAAATCACAAACTTGTGATGGGTTAAACGGTATTCGATTCCCCAGTAGGAAAAGTTAATAGAAAACATTTTTGTTTTAAGTTAATATTTATTGAGGAATTTATTCATAAAGAAACATAATCACTTATCATGTTTACTTTCAACTTTTATTAGATTCCTTACACAAACTCATATTTTCTCCAAAAGATGAGTATTTAGGAAGACTTGTTCACATTAAGAGTACTATAATCAATTTCTAGAGAATCACCGAATCCACAAAAGAGAACTATATATTTCCCATGTCTTTTGACAAAATCCAAAACCAAAACCAAAAAGGTTAGTACAAGATCAGATAATCCAGAAAAGGATAACCCTTTATAAAAAGAAAATCTATTCTTAATCTCCAAAATTTGTCTTACAAAACCCAAAGTTCAACGAGGACCATCCGATAAACAATTTGTACATAAAATTCTTCAAAGTAAACCAAACTAAGATTGAAACCCAAATATGTTAAGGACTTATTCACATAGTCTTCCAAGGTATAAATTAACTTTTATCTCCAAATAACATCAGTTGCTCTTAAATTCTCATATTGAAAAGTAATTAACCTAATCACATATCCTCGATGATAGGTTAATCATTTACATAGATAACCTAAAATAAACTTACTCTTGATTCCTAAAATCATCTAACTAAAAAGAATCAGTAAAACTAACCAGGGACTTCACGTAGTCCAGTGGTAGGCGATAAATACCAGTCACACATTGGTTGTCGGTTCGATTCTCGTAGCATTGTCTGATGTGGCGGGTTGTCACACGGTCTACGTGTTGTCCCTTTTCCAAAACTATATAATTCATAAAACATTCCCCAAAACGAGATAAAATCTTCAAAAATAATCATAACATATTTTAACCTCAATTTTATCTCATGCCTTTCATTTTCCATCATAATATATAATAACCCAAAATTACATCAAAAGTAAGGATAATATAAACCCTAATGGTTACCTTTATAATTATTACCTGAACTTCCACATCGATTGGTCATCTTGTACATGATGCATTATAGAACATTACAAGGTTCAAGTGGTTGATCATGACTCCTTGATGTTGGTTTAGAACAACCACGAGTTTCCTCATTGAATCCCCCATTTTATCTAGTATCTTAATCAGAGAACCACCACAGTTTCCTTCAAACCTGTTGTCTCTTTGGTGCCTGCTAGATCCATCCATTCACTAAAAACAGAAATGTCAGTGAGAGTATATCAAAAAAACCATCATGTACTAATGAGTAATGTAAACACTAAGATATACTTACTCATTCACTTTATCTAAAACTAGGACTCTTTCTGAAATCCTAACCATTATAGTAATGTCACATATGCTTAAAGAATACCCTAACCTCTAAAGTTATCTAAACCGACCATTGATACCAACTATAAGGCCCCAGCCTTAAACCTTACTTAATCTTGAGTTATTACAAGATTACACATTGATGATCTTTTCAGGTTTAGAGTTTTAGAGAATTAGATCATGAAACTTGCATTACATTCCGCATTTAAACAAAGTGGTTACATAAAAGACAGTATTCATTTTTCCCATCAACGGAAACATATTTAAAATAAAACATGGATTCTTTCTTGACACTTCCTTGACACTATCATCATATCATGTACCCTTCCCTTGACCTGTGAAAAACATTTCAAAAACTTGGGATGAGCATAAAAAGCTCAGTAAGGGATATAAAAATATGGAAAGGAAACATTAGTACATGAATACATAAGAATGAAATCATACTTTACCCATAAAACATAAGCACTTTAACATACCTCATAAAATCATGAATAAATCATAGAAATCATAATACATAAAGGTAACTTGAGGCATTCATAACATTCTTACATAGGGAGTAACCCTCTTTGTTACGTTTGGAATACCCACCACAGTATATTCCTTAAATCTCTTCAGAGAAACCTTAACATTTCACTCCTTCGTGTTACCCAATGCATTGGAGAGCTATATCGGGCTCACCCGCCCTTAGTTTATCACGGAACCACCCGTTTTCATAACAATGCCCAAGAACCATAACATAAACGTATCACATAAAACATTCATAAAGGAAACATAACATTTCCACATTTCAATCACAATATAACATTTTAGTATATTTAAATAATGAATCCATTCAAAAAGAAACCATTTCCAAAACCGTTTAAAACATTTAATAAAGAGATTTCTGAATCAAAGTGTCTCATACAACCTTGAAGATTTTAAAATTTTAAAACATTAATATCCGTATAAATAAATCCTTAAAACCATTTTGAAAACATGGATATTAATAAGAACAAATATTTAAAACATTTAAAGTGAGATTTTGGTTAAAGGGGTTTTACTAAAATTAGAGACACTTGAATACAATAATTGAGGAATAACATTTAGTCAGAACTTTATAATATCATGAGAATAAATGGATTCATGATATTATATTCCAGAGGACAGTATATACACCATATAAGAGTGAATTTGTGCATAAAAACAATGAAGTCTCAATAGAAATGTCAAATGTGATGAAATCCGTTATAAAGAAGGTATCCTTAAATTAAGGATAAATCAATCTCAAAATTATGTGTGACAAATATTAATACACCCAATATAAGTGGATATTAAGTGTAAAACAATAAAAGGTCATTCACACATATTCAAAGGATTACATATTCAATAACTACATGTTGAACCCAAAGAAATCAAAATTGGGTTAAAAAGTTCCCTTGGTAAAATTTGACAGCCTAACAGCATCACTTCAAAATTCCGAAAATGAGTTGATGAGAGATAAAAAGGGCATATAATCACTTGGACATAATATTTACATCAATAAGGATATGAAATAACATATCCCAAAATAATATTATGTGAATTAAAATACATAACAAAATAAGTCTTTTAAAAAAAAGGTGGGTGAAAGGTCCCCTTACCGAGTTGGGTAACTTTCGAAACGTACACCCCATGGAATAAGGGTCATAAAATGAAGATGTGAATACCCATAAATGAAATTATACTACACAAAGTGTATAATAATGGGCAGTACATACACTACTCAAAGGAAATTGTGGCAAATGTAGCATAAATCTCACGGGAAGAAAAGTGAGATGAAAAATCCCTTACGCAAACTTGGCAGCCTAACGACGCTAATTAAAACATCCAAAATGGATTGATGAGAGGAAATTGGGTCTCTCATAATATCAACATAAAGTTTACAGAAAGAGTAATACAAAAGAACATCCCCCAACATAACAAAGAGGAGCTTAAAAGAAGTGACATTAATGAGAGAACTTAAAAAGAAAGAGAGAGGTTGGATCTCTTACGAAAATTCGGCAGCCTAACGGCGCCACTCAAAACATACAAAATGGATTTATGAGAGAGAATAGGGTCTCTCATCATATGAACATAAAAATGACAGTAATATTAATATAAATTAACATCCCAATCACAATAAAGATGAGCTTAGAAGGAATGACATAAAAGAGTGTACTTAAAAAGAAAGAGAGGAGTAGGATCCCTTACCACGTGTCCGACTGACTCAATCGTTCTTTAATCTCCTGAATAATAAAATTTGGTCAATTTATAATTTCTTAAGGACCTACGTTAAATATTATTATTGAGTTCATATCACATATTATAATGTTATAATAATTGGTTAATAAAGTGAGTTTGTATCAGACGTTTTTGTCGATGTTCAGTACATGAGTAAAAATTGAACTTGTTGGAAAAGAATTTTCCATGTAGTTATAGGTACATCATCTCCAAAATATTATTTATGTTTTAAATATCATATATATTCATTATATATTCATTTTATACTATTCCATATCATTTGGAGATAAAAAATTAAAATCACCGTTCATGGAGACGGTAGGCAGTACGTACGCATGAACGCTACTTTCATTTTTTTCCATTTCAATGAAATTAAAACAAAATGAGATATATATATATTATAATTCCAGAATGATACCCATCATTTAGATGTAATATATTACATATATATCCATTATATATATGTACTTATAATCGTACATAACATTTGAAGATAAGAAATGAAATGTACCGTTCATGGAGACGGTAAGCCGTACGTACGCATGAACGCTACTTTCATTTATTTATTTTTGTATTCAATTGAATGAAATGATAAAGATATAAAGGTATAATATAATTCCAGTAGGATAAAATATGTAATACCATTAATTACATCCTTTATACGTCCCACATATGGTATTAATGAATCAAATCACTTTGAGGGGGCGGTAGTCCGCACTTCCTAAAATGAAGATATTGCGTTTACCCATAATAGAAACCATAAAGGTATGACATAAATGAAAAATACAGAAGCATATAGTAAACATAAATAACATATATATCATATATAAAATACACTGACATCATAATGGCCACCTTTAAAGGTGTTAAAAGAATATTGAGCAATCATCGTTTCGTGAGGCAGAAAATCGCGAACCACAGAAACAGTATGTTCTTTAACCATTTGACGAAGGTGTGTGTAAGTGTACCTAGAATACTTCATATAAAAACATCCTAGTATATTGAAGATACTTTATTTGTTACAAAAGAAATAAATAAAAATATTTTAGGGGGTTGGAGAAGCAAAATAAAACAAAAAGACTCAAGTGAAGACATTACCTTAAAATCGGGTAACTCCCTTTGGTTTGAGCTAAAAGGATTCCTTGGGAAGACTTATGCCCAAAGTGAGGCTTCAAGGAGTTAGATAGGGATTTGGAGAGATAAAATGGGAAGGGGTTGGCCGAGCCAAAGGCTTTGGAAGTGTGGGTAAGGAGGTAGGGGTGGGGGCCTTTTATAAGAGGAGAGGAGGGGCACTCTTGGAAAGGTATAAAATGTAACTTTATTTTCAAATGAGTTTCGGCTTTTATTGGTCCCACATTGATTTTTTTCAAGGATAAGTTGATAAGGGTTCGAAATCCACCCATAAAATAGGTTTTTTACATGTGTAGGTCTTATATTTTACATTATCATTCCATTTTATTTAAATCGTTAAATAATGAGGTCATCGCTGCATCATCATGATGTCATAAATAATTTAATTTATTTAATGTCTAAAAATTATAAAAAAAATACTACGATGTAGGAAATCTTTTTAGATTTCCAATGAATATGTATAGTTCAAAATATCATTTATGTAGACAAAATTAAAAATATTTTACTTAGGTGATACATTCTTTGTTACATTTAACATTCTTTAAAAATAAAAAGATAAATAGTCACTTTCTCACAAAAGTGATTCCATGGGGCCACCAAGTTTGGCACAAGGAATCCCATGGTCGGCCATGAGACAACCAGTAGCCTTAGGACACATTTTGTGGTCATTTTGTATTATTATGATATTATCTTATTATCTTTAACTACCTGATTACTCATTAATCAAGATAATTAAAGATAATTACCATCGTTACTATTCATAATGTCCAAAAAAAGAGTCTTAATTACATAATTTGGACCTTTTGATTCCAAATATGTAATTAATTTTACCAAATTTTAAATACATAAATTGCAATAATTAATTTAAAAAAACTTCCTGTTGTCAAAACAAATAGCGGGTTTTTAGAAACAATATTTATGAAAAGTTTGGCACTTGTTTATGCCTAATTACAAAGTGAAATTAATCCCAATGACCATCATTGAATTACATGGTAAAAATATATTCTAATTACAATTTAAAAAAAATTAAAAAGATAATATAACCATATAATTAAATTATATGAAAAAGCTGTTTTGATGTAAAATGCAGTATTTTTCACTATTCATTGAAAAATGAACATTGTCAGAAAAATACCAAAAATTAACCCAAGGTAAATTTCAATGTCCCAATCATAAATAATATGTTTATTTTTAAAAAGATATTATAAAATTTTCAAAAAGTGGATTTAAAAGGGGTTCTCCATCAAAAGGCGGTTAATCGACCTTTTAAATAATATTAGAATGTTTACGCTTAAAAACTGGATTCATTTGCATTTTTAATCCTCTAACATTTATTGTAAGGAGTAAAAATATTTGACAAACATATATAATCATTTTTTAGTTAGTTCTATTCATTCCCGCCATTACAACGGCTAGGCGTTAACTACAATTTAAAATAATATTATTTTATTATTAGAGTGCAATGTAAGATTCCCAAAGAACTCGTTGTTGCGCATTGGGTACGCCATCAAGCATAGCATCCCCTTTAAAGTAATAATAATATTTTATTCACAAATATGGATAAATATAAAGATGTCATATTCTTTATTTACCTGGGGTGTTACACAAAATAAGTAAAATTTTCACCTATTTCAGAACTGTAAAAAAATCTAAATCCTTTTATAAATTTTTTTTATTTATTCTTTTCATGCATATAAGTTAGTTATAATCTATTTTCAATATCAGGTTTTTGTAATCTGGATTTTTTTTTGAATTAGTTTCTTAATAGATTTTTTATTTATATAACTCTCAATGCTAATAATTCCTCGATAATTCAATGTACAAAAATTGATGTTCCATGATAGTCTATAAATTTATATGTACCATCTATTAGGGTTTTATTTTAGGTTATTATATACTAAATTGGTGATACCATGTTTCTCTGATGTTTAATAGATGAAAAAAATATAATATTTATTGATTATAATAATAATGTTACCATTCCAAAACAAAAATAAAATCATTACTTATTTATCTCTATAATATATTATTATCTATTAATATCTCACTGAAATCCATGATATTATATTATAACGTTTTATATGTAGGCGGTTAGACTGAACCAAGAACGAACATACCATAATCAATGGATATGTATAGTTATGAATATTTTTATGGAATAGTATAATTATTTTTGGATTAATAATGAAGTTAGAAATATATTTATAAGGATATGAATCAAAAATAATTCTTAGAGGTTCAATAAAAGTAAAAAAAGTAGATGAAAAATTAGATATGTTACATTGTTTTGGAATTTTTCCACACATAAATTTACGACATTTTCTCCTTTCATATTGTAAATTAGAAAAGGTTTTAAATAGTTGTTTCTATAGAATAATTAAATCTCGTACAGAAAAAAAAAACTCATGTAATTATGTATTAATGATATAATATTATATTCAATATAAATATACAAAAGATAATATATTTGTCAAAAAATCACACTCGTTGTGGATTAGGACTTTCCTTTTGAGGACTCATTGAAAAAATTGGTCTTTAGATAAATTTATATAGCCAGAAGATAATAAATTTGAAGTTAATTTCTATTTATTTAAAAAGGTAATAGTTTTTTAGGGCACTGAAATGTTTCTGTGGGATTGAAGGGGTGGTGAAAGACCCCTTTTATAAGTTGTGAGGATGATATGTTTGAAAATATTACATCTCAATATATTGAGAGGACATATTCTACATTTCAAGAATAATCTAAAATGGAAAATAATGGAGTGAAAATTAGTATTGGTTGATTAAAATATCAAATATTAATATAATAAAAAATTTTAACATGTATTTCCTTTTACCCCTTTGGTTAACCCTTTTTTAACTTTCTTACTTTTATCGAGGTAATAATTTTTTACCCAAGTAATTCATTTTTTATTCATAAAAATCAAACCTCCGTTATTGCATAATTTATAACTATTGATTAAAAATAGAAATTATGTTTCATTAGGTAAAATTTATTCCTATATGAAAAAAATTATTTTTAACATTAGTGCATGTACCATGTAAAACCCAATTTTTAGAAAAGGCCCAATTTGAATCATAAAATTCATTTGATGGAAAAAATAATCAATGTTATTTATTTTAATGACATAAATTGTGTTTTAATAAAACTTATAAATGTCATTTGTTTTTTTAAGAACAAAAAAGCTATATCATACAAATGTAATGTTTAATTAAAATAAAAGAACACAAATAATATGATTTATTAAAAAATACTAATTATGCTCATAAAATAAAAATATGGTGTTTATAAATTAAAATGGAACATATAAAAAATAATTGTTTAACTCCTCATATATATATTTGAACAATAATATTATTTTATATATGAATATGTTATACTAAATTATAGATTGAGTTTTAAACACCAAGAATTTATTAAAAACTATACTTTTTCTATTCACTAAAAATAAATTACTTCAGAATAATATCACAAATTTAACATAAGATAATTTTTAAATTATAAATTGAAAATTGATATGAATTGTAACTAATTAAAATTAAAAAAAATATATAATATTATCCATTAAATTAAAATAAAAAATATAGTAAAATATTCTTTTGTTGAAAAATATCATTTTTGAATAATAAGTTTTTTTTATCATTCTATATAAATTTATAATTTAATGATTCTTAATATATTATTTCATATATTTTAATATTATATATGATCATAAATAACATTTAAAAGATTATGATTTAATATATTACACCATAAAACTGTTGTTTTGGAATGAATAAATAATTTTTAAAATATTAAATAAAAAAAATTAATCCTCTATTTATAAGAAATTTTATGTGACTACACTCTTTTTTTAATATATGTTTCATCCATCTAAAAATTTCTTAATAATGATCATCAGATTTTTACCTAATTCTTTTTATTTTGGTTTTATATGTATAAAATGATAATAATATAGTATTTATTTAGGTAAAATAAATAGTAAATATTTGTTTATTCATATTACACCCCAAACATTAAATAAATTTCAACCTCAAAACATTTGTTGTCACATATTGATAAAAATACCTATGAGTATCTAAATAATATTAATGTATCAATATATAGATTCTGAAGAGATAATAACCTTTATATCAATAAGATGATTAGGCAACATATATGTTCCCTATAATATAAGAATATATTAATATTCTCAAAATTTTATTCCAAATATCACTCTATAAACAAGTATTATGAGTTTCTAAATACATAGAATCCATAGAATTACTTTCCAAATAAAATTTTGAACAAAATATTAAAACCAAACTGATTATGATAATATCCACTAGTATCTGAGTAAAAGATCATATGAATATGAAAACAGAATCCTAATATGTCATCTCTAATGACACATTCATTTCAATAAATGATACATTCATTTGAACCACGTCATGAATAGATTATCCTATAAAGAAATTGTTTCAACATAGGTCACTATAAGTTATATTCTATTAAACATCATAACATCATCCTTTAAGGTGATTAAAAAATAAATCATTCATAATGAATTTTAAATAGAATGTGAGTAGTAAATGAATATTCCATGGGAGTTTCTTTCATAGTGTAGAGTCTTAGGAAAACTTTTCATGCACCAGAGTAAATATTGATTCTATACTCAACCAGAATTTCTCATGGTGACTTCCTCAGGGAGTATTTATGCCATAACTATATCCACTTTCTAGAATCTGTATAGGGATTTAATTTCTATAAGAAATTGATAATACAATATTTAACAAATCATCATGATGTTATCCTATATATATATATATATCTTGTAAAATTGTCCATTACATATATCACTTGGGTGTTCATTAATGATCTCTTATCCAATAACCTAATGAATTCAGAATTACCTAAACTAATTTATGTGGTTATGTATACCATATAAATTGTAATCAACAATTCATTTTCACTCTTTAAATAAAATATTTCATTAAAATAAACCTCCATATCTTTTAGGATTATATTATTAAGTATTTGGAAAAAATATTTACCAAAAAACCCCATGTGTTATTCAACTAATGGACGTTTTTAAACTATATGAGAAACTTCTTAATCAATAAAAATTCTTCAAAACATCACAAATAAATTACAAACATATTATACATTTGTAGAAAAATAATATATATTACATTTCTTAAAAACTAGGGGAAATTGAAACATAAAAAATGGTTAATCACATATGATTAATAATTGTAATCAAAAGTGTTTATAATCAATGATCATAAGTGATCATTAGAAGATAATAAGGGCATAAACATGAACATATGAAAGTTATAAGAAATATATAATAGTTCTTAAATCATGGAATTAGGAAAGGGATAATTTAAAAGTTCAAAATATCATATAAAAGATATATAAACGTCAAATGTAATATAACATGAATTGAAAAAAACATAGAATGGTATCATAAAATGGAATAAAACATATAAATGTGGGAAAACATAAGTATAAGAATCCTTGCTAGTGAACTCATTATTGTATTTCTTATGTGAACATAATCATTAATTACATGCATAAAAATATAAGGAAACAAATTATCCCCACTCTTATGTGAACAGACACATTATTTCCATGACTGACTATCTCTAAAGATATAAACAAAAACAGATTCTTTAGAGGGAGGAATATGAAACCACACATCATCATCAATACATTTAGATAACATATAAAATAAATAATAATTATATGATTAAAACCCCATAGAAATAAACTGTGTTTTTCATACCTTTAATTGGAATTATATAAGTATAAAGTTCATAATCCCATCAATAAAAACGATAAAACCATGCAATATATAGATGTATCCAATAAAAAAATTAGATAAAAATTAGGGATTTATATGTTATCTACACCGTATAGATAACGTGTATAAGATTTAGTCAATATTTTCGTTAATCAATAGATGTATGGAATCTAGATGATCACATTATTATTAATGTAATAGAAAACATAGTATTCAAAAAGGAAATAAAGAAGAATAAATTTTATTCCTATTCACTATCGATGATTATGAAAGAAAAAACTAGTGATGGATAATATCATTGATGGAAAATAACGTTACATAATTCATCTATAGGAAGAATGTGAATTGTAACATCCCAGGTAAATAAATAATATTACTTTTTCATATTTATCAATATTTTTGAATAAAATGTTAATATTACTTTGAAGGTAATGTTATGCTCGATGGAGTACCCAATACACAACAACATGTTTCTTTGAAATCTTACGTTGCACACTAATAATATAATAATATTATTTTAAATAGTTAATTCCTAGCTGTTGTATTGGCAGGAATGAACAGAACTAACAAAAAAATGATTACATGTGTTTGTTAAATATTTTTAAATTTATCCAATAATTGTTAAAGGCTTAAAAAGATAATGAATCCAATTTTAAGAATAAATACTCTAATATTTTTAAAAGATTGTTTTACCGCCTTTTGATGGCGAACCATTTTTAAATCCAACTTTTGACAATTTTATAAAATATATTTGTCAAAATAAACTTATTATTTAGAATTGGGATTTTGAAATTTACTTTGGTTAAATTTTTGGTATTTTTCTGACAATGTTCATTTTTTAATGAATAGTGAAAAATACTGCATTTTACTTCAAAATTGATTTTTCATCTAATTTAATTATATGGATAGATTATCTTTTTAATTGGTTTTAAATTGTTAATAGAATATATTTTCACCATTTAATCCAATGGTGTTCATTGGGAGTAATTTCACTTTGAAATTTGACATAAACAATTGTCAATCTTTTGATAGAAATTGTTTCTAAAAAACTTGCTATTTGTTTTGACAACGGGAATTATTTTTAAATTAATTATTGAAATTACTTTATTTGGAATTTGGTAAAATGGATTCCATATTTTTAATCAGAAGGTCTAAATTATGTATTTAAGACTCTTTTTTTGACATAATGAATAGTAATGAAGGTAATTATCTTTAATTATCGTGATTAATTAGTAATCAGGTAGTTAAGGGTAATAAAATAATACCATAATAATAACAAATGACCCCAACATATGTCCTAATTCTACTTTTCGTGTCATTTCTGACCATGGGATGCCTTGTGCCAAACTTTGGGACCCCATGGAATCACTTTTGGGTGATAGTTACACTTTATCATTATATTCTTTAAAGAAAAGAGAATATCACAAAAGTATGTAACACCTATTTAAAACAATTATAATTTTTTCTACATAAAAGATATTTTTGACTATAAATAGTCATTTGTAATCTAAAAATATTTCATACATCATAGTATTTTTTTATAATATTTATACATTAAATAAATTAATTTATTTATGACACCATGATGATGCAGCGATTATCTCATTAATGAACGATTTAAATAAAATAAAACGATAATGTAAAATCTAAGACTTAAACTTGTCTAAAACCTATTGGATGAGTATATTTATAAACCTTATCACCTTATCCTTGAAATGTATCAATGTGGGACCTTTAAAATCCGAAACTCATTTTAATATAAAGTAACATTTCTTGACTTTCCAAGAGTTCCCATACTCCCTCTTATAAAATGCCCCAACCACTACCTCCATACCCACACCTCTCAAGCCATTGGCTCAGAAAAAAATGGATCATTTTATCTCTCCACATCCCTCTCTTCATCATAGAATCCTTACCTTAGGCAGAAATCTCTTCAAGAAACCCTTTTGGTTCAAACAAAGGGGAGTTACCCAATTTAAAGGTAAAGTCTTATCTAATGTTCTTTTGTTTTTTTTTTTGCTTCTCCAACCCCCTGAACTCTTTTTATTCTTTTATTTTTTAACAAAAACTATATCTTCAATATACTAGGATTTTTTTATAAGAACGATTCGAGCTACAATTACACACACCTTCGTCTAATGGTTAAATAACATTCTGTTTCTGTGGATGGCGAATTACTGCCTCACGAAACAACAATTGTTCAATATTCTTTTAACACATTTAAAGGTGTCCATTATGATGTCACTATATTTTATATATGATATATATGGTATTTATTTTTTCTATATGCTTCTGTATTTTATATTTAGGACATACCTTTATGATTTGCATGTTGTGCAAATGTGATAATTTCATACAAGGAAGTGTGGACTACTACTCCCTCAAGTGATGTGACTCATTCACGCTATAAATGGAATTTATAAAGAATAAAATTAATGAACATATTTGACCTATATAATATATATATTATACTGGAATTATAATATATATATCTCTCATTTATATTTAATTCCATTAAAATGACAAAGAAAAGAAAGTAGTGTTCATGCGTACGTACGGACTACCGTCTCCATGAACAGTGCATTTCATTTATTTTTATATCCAAATGATATGGAATAGTATAAAATTAATATTTACTGGATATATATAATATTTAAATCATTGATACTATTTTGGAGATGATTTACTTATAACTACATGGAAAATCATTTTCAAACAATTTCATTTTTGACTCATGTACCAATCATCGACAAAAACATCTGATATGAACTCGCAAAATTAAATAATTATTATAACATTATAATATGTGATATGAATTGAATGATAAAATTTAAATGAGGTCCTTAAGAAATTATAAATTGACTAACATTTATTATTTAGGAATATAAAGAAACGAACAAGACAAGTCGGACTTGAGGTAAGGGATCCTACCTCTCTCTTTCTTTTTTAGTACTCTCCTTCATGTCATTTATTTTAAGCTCATCTTTATTATGTTTGGGGATGTTATTTTACATTATTCATTCTGTACTTTTTATGTTCATATTATGATAGACCCTATTTGATCTCATAAATCCATTTTTTTATGTTTTAAGTGGCGTCGTTAGGCTGCCGAGTTTTCATAAGGAATTTTTCATCTCACTTTTATTCCCATGAGGTTTATGCTAAATTTTCAACTATTTCCTTTGATTGGTTTATGTACTACCCATTATTCTAATCTTTGTGTAATATAAATTCGTTTATGGGTATTTACATCAATGTTTCATAGTCCTTCTTTCGTGGGATGTACTTTTTGAAAGTTACCCAAATCGGTAAGGGAACCTTTAACCCTCCTCTTTTTAAAAGACTTCCTTGTTATGTCTTTTAATTTAAATCTTATTATGTTGGGATAAGTTCCCCTATATCTTTATTGATGTAAATTTTATGTCCAAGTGATGAGATACCATTTTCTCTCTCATCAACTCATTTTCTGAATTTTAAAGTGACGTCGTTAGGCTGTCGAATTTTTTCAAGGGAACATCTTAACTCAATTTAAATTCTTTGGGTTGAACTTGTACTCCATGAATATATCAATCTATGAATATGTGTGCATGACTCTGATTGTTTTAAAATTAATATCCACTTATATTGGATGTATTTTTATTTTTCACACATAAGTATATAATTGATTTATCCTTAATCTAAGGATACCGACATTGTAAGGGACTTCGTCTCAATCTCCTTTCATTGAGGCATATTTTGTTTTATACACAACCTTCTTTTATACTGTGTATAAACCCCTTTTAATTTTACATTTATTAAAATGGAATCTTTTTTATACAAATAATTTTACTAAATGACAAAAGGGAATGTTTTGTCGTACGTATGCGGTGACAATGACTTCTCCACCGCCGTGACCATTATTTGAGTTTTGGCTTCCTCTACAAGCAATAACTTTTTTTTAAATGAAAAATAAATACCATGTTTTGCTTTTATTTCATTTTGGTGTTGAAAATGGTTTTGATAATGTTTTTATTATATAAATGTGTTGTTGATATCTTGTTATTGAAATGTGTAAATGTGATGTTTCCTTTATGCATGATTTATGTGATACAATTATGTTATGGTTCTTAGGCATTGTTTATGAAGACGGGTGGTTCCGTGATAAACTAAGGGCAGGTGAGCCTGATTTAGCTCTCCAATGCATTGGGTAATGCGAAGGGGTTAAACGCTAAGGTTTCTCTAAAGAGATTTAGGGAATATACTGTGATGGATATTCCAAACGTAACCCTGAGGGTTACTCCCTACGTAGGAAGGTTATGAATGCCTCAAGTTACCTTTACAACTTATGATTTCTATGAGTTATTCATAAATCTTATGATTTAATGAGGTATGTTAAAGTGCTTATGTTTTAATAGTAAAGTATGATTTCATTGATTCATATGTATACATGGACTAATGTTTTCTTTCCGTATTGTTATAACCCTTACTGAGATTTTTATGCTCATCCTAAGTTTTTTTTTTGAAATGTTTTTCACGGGACATAAAGTGGAATAGGGTCAAGGATGGGATCAAGGAAATTTCATTCTATCTAAAACAAGGAACTAGACATGACTCTTTTTTTCAAGATTTTTTATTTTGTGAAAAAAATGGAAACTGGGTAGATGTGTCTACTTTGTAATCTTTGAGATGTAATAGTTAATTCATAATTCTCTAAAACTCTAAACCTGAAAAGATCCTCAATGTGTATTATTCAATTTAATTCAAGAATATGTAATGTTTTAAGGCTGGGTCCTTATATGAATTGTGTAATTTAATTAATTTACTTAATCAAGAATTGTATGTGTTAAAAGACAATGAATTATAAGAAAACAATTAGTGTTTTAGAAACAGTAGTTTGGAAATAAGAAATATCATTTATCTTTTGAAGTAATTATAAATAAATAATTTTATAAAACTATGATAAATATAATATCGTTCATAATCATGTAAAATTGAGAGACTATATTTCATAGTAAATGAAAAAAACAATATAATGATGTGTTCACACAAAAAAACATTAAAAAGTGATGCTTTTCAAAATTTAGCATAAATACCCATATAGAAATTATAAAAAATATATTTATAACTTTTAATGAAGTTAAATTTATAAGAAATGATTCTATTATATTATTGATAGCTATAAAAGGAAATTTTTATTAGCCACCAATGAATATGGTCATGAATGAGAAGGATTCAGGTACAAAAGAAGAGGTTGTGCTGGTTTTTTCATAAATGGTGTGTAATGACTTAAGGGGGAATTATATAGTGAAAAAAAAATTAAATCCCAAATAATTTTTAAATTAGAATATAATGATTGGTTATTCAGATAAAATAATATAGAAATTCTCCAGAAGAATTTTTTTCAAATGAAATGTCTATTTTAAATTGGTATTGGGGATGAAACCATAACATTACGGGTAATGTAATAATCAAAGTATCTTCAAAATAATATCTATATGTGGAAGTTAAAATATCATATAATTAATAATATTTTCGTACATGAATACAGTCAAGTTGTTGATACACAATTTAAATTAAATGATGGAATGTAATATCAAACATGACTGAAGGAGAGGAAAATGTGATAAGGAAACCCGTAAAAATACCATAAACATTATTATAGGAATCATTTGATAATTTGGTTATAGGAAATAATTTTTGAACCCTGGAAATTAAGGTTTAATGAAAATAAAATATAATAATTTTTTATAATAAATCACCCATGAAACAATTGAATTAAATAAGAATGTTTGTATCTCCCTAGAAGAAAATATTGTTAGCATGACCGATCTCATAATTTATTAGATTTGCTAAAGTGAGTCAATATCATATAAAAGTAAAATAAATCACATAATAACATATTTGAAAAATATTTTTCATATCTAAAAACATTTATAAAATATATTTATAATTATTCTCTACATCAATATTTGTTACTTATTATCAATTTTTAGCATCAAGTGTAACTGATCCAAGTTGTTTTGAACTAGTTACATAATTGTTGTTTTTTTAATTCATAATTCTACCAATTTATCAAAATACCATATCATAAAATTTATTTTAACTGTATCATAGAGATGGTTGGTATAGTTATAAATTCATTATATGAGTTTTTTAGACATAATTTTTTAAAACAATCTTAACAATATGCATACTTTAGGGATCACTAACAAAACAATATTGGTATACTAATTAATTAGTTTAATGTTACTATTATTCATTTAAAACAAAAATAAAATCATTTTTTATTCATATCATATATTATCGATAATAAGTTCACATAGTCATCCATGAAATTATTTTATTATATTGTCATATTAGGTAGTTATACTGACCTAAATAGAAACATGTAATAATAAATGGATGAACATTGTTATGAAAGTGATTTATTATAATGTAATATAATTATTATTTATGAATAAATATATATTTTTATATATTTTAATAAATTTAACTATATTCTATGAGAGTTTAATAAGGAATAAATAGTCTTTATTAAAAATGAAATAAGTTAATTTATGTGGTGGTAGTCCTCACACACATGAATGCATCATTTATCATAATGAAAAGGTGGTATATTGGTTTATAGTTATCACCATAGAATATTAAAATTATGTATAAAAACACATTTAGTTATATAGTATTGTGAAATTTATATTTTTTAAAGTAAGATAGAAAATAAAAAAAAGGTAGGGGAAATAGTACTCATGTTGTTGACATTGCCTTTCCTGTAGGGGACTCCCATAGTTGGGGAGCATAGGATAAATTAATTTTAAAATAAAATAAAATTAGTTAATAAGGAATATAGTGTTTGGAAAAAAGTATAAATTTTAGGAGGATGTTTTTTTGGAGTTTTCTGGAATGGGTAGAGAGGGCCCATTTATATGTGTTGAGAATGGAATTTTTGGTAAATTTATCAAATTAATATAATTATAGAACATGTATAAAATTTCAATAAGAATAAAAAATGATAATAATAGAGGTTTTATATAGTTTGGTAAATCCAGACATTAACCACTCTAAAATTATTATTTTTTAAAATGTTAAGACTTTTACTCTGTTGGTTAATCCATTTTACCCTTCTATTACCATGATAAATAATTTTTAACTAATTGATTCATTTAAATGGAAAAATAAACTATATCATACAATATATACCTAATGATTCAAAAAATAAAATCACATTTATTATATGTAATAAAAATTAATTATAACATTATCTATTATAATGTATAAAAACTTGTTTTTAGAGTAACTGAATTTTTAAAATGATAATTTATAAGTAGGTTAGAATTATCATTATATTTGATTTTCATGATATAAATAGCTTTTCAATGAAGGATAAAACTTTTATGTTCATTTGAAATCAATAAAAACTATATTTTACCAAAATAATTTTTAATCAAAATAAAAAAACAAAAAACTATTTATCTTATTTGAAAAGATTACACAACTTCCTCAAATATTAAAAATTGGTTTTCTAAATTCAGAATGTTATTTAATTTTTTTTACTCTGTAGAGATAAATGTTATGATTAAAAATATTTAATAATTTTCTAATTTATACTTACTTCTTGATATGGTTATAAATGTTACGATTTTAGTAAAAACGATATTACTCACTATTTAAGAAAAATCAATTATTTTAGAAAAATTATAAAAAATCACTGAACTATAATTTTTTAATTATGAAATATAAAAAATATATGTTTCTTTAATCTAAAAAAATTCTAAAATTTATTAATTAATATTTCAAAAATTACAAAATTTAATTAGAAATAATTCTTTTATAAATATAATTCTTGAACATTAAGAATTAATGATATTATTTACCCCCAATTTCAGATAAAAATAATGTTAATATATTAGTTCATTTATTTTAATATCATCTATTATCATAATAATAATTAAAATGTTGTAGGTTTAATTTAATAACACATTAAATAGTTATTTATGAAATAGTTATCCTTATTTTAATAGTAGGTCATATTATTTTGTTATCCTCTGAACTTGTGAAATTTTAATTGATTACTATATTTTTCTAATATTTAATTTAATAAAAATATATTTTATTAATATGTTTTATTAAATATTTTTCAGTTTATTTTATTTTGGATTTTAATGTATAGTAAATTATTTAAATAATATGTACATAGGGATAATACAAACTAAAAATTCGACTCATTACACAAACATAAGTCATGAAAACTACCAAGTGAAAAAATAGATAGATACTGACAAAATATAATCATTTAATACAATTAAAAAAGTCTATAAATAAATAAATGACTTCATAACCCAACCAAATGAAAATTATCCTCATTCTAAACATGGTAAAATACAAGTTAAAAAACTAATTATGATTCTATTCATTTTAGTTTTGATGGATATGATAAGGTTTTATTCTCAGATATTTAATTAAGTATAATTCATTTAAGAGTAGATTGATTTAATATAGAAAAACTACCACAGATCAATGCAAGGGTAGCACCGGCCTTTATCAGTGCTAAGAAAAACATGAAGATAAAAGTTTTTAATAAAAAATATTATTAATTTATAATAATTATTATATTTATATTCAAAAATAAGGTTTATTCATACAAAATAAATAAAAAAACACATATTTATAATTAAAATATATTTTTCAATAAATAAAATATATATATTTATATAATGTTTTAAAAAAGTATTTATAAGATTATAAATATATATTTACGTAATTATAATATTATAATAAAATTTTTAAATAATAAATATATTTATTATATTTATAATTATGTATTTCCTATTATATATTTATAATAATATATTTATAATTATATATAAATACCTTTTAAATATATATAATTATAAATATAAATATAAATAAACGAGTGAGGAGGTTTCAAGGAGGGTCTCACGGAGGTTTCTTCCCTGGCGATGTGATCTAGGGTTGGAGGCAATGTCTTTTTGCATGGTCTCAGTGAAGACGACGGTCAACAGGATTTTATGCCTCATCATATATTCATGGCTTCTAGTTTGGCATCGTCGATTTGGTTGGGTACGATGGTTTTGGATTCATAGACAAAACGCGGCTGGTCGATTTCATTAGTTTTGGTATCAAATTATAAGATTTGGGCTCGCATTGTACTTGCAGTCTTTGCTCACACATACATGCTTGTGGATCAATGATGGGAGTTTGGAGTGGACTGCACCTCAGAACTAATGGCCTTCATTCCTATGGCTGCTACTAAATCCTTAAGGGTTTTGGGGAAAGGTGTTTCCTTTCTAGAGGTCATTTGTTTGAAGCATCCTAAAGATGATGGAATGGAGGTGTCCAATTCCACTATGCCTCAAATTTTATCTGAATAAGGTAAAATATATGTCTTTTTTTAATAAAAATAATTCAATGAATGGCTGTATTCTTGTCAGTTTTCACTTATTGGAAGTTTTATCTTTGAAAGGGGTGATAAACCCTTGACTATGGATGCTCTGAAAGGAAATTTGAGTCAAATATAGGGATTTGATTACAAGAAAATCATCTCCATTGGTTAGGGATATTTCCATTTAATTTCTTAATCAAAGGATCATAAGTCCACGACCAGGGGTTCTAGTTTTTACAACCATAATCTAGGTGTTCTTATAATTTCTAAGTGGCACATCGGTATTAATCAACTTCATTAAACACACAATTATTCTCAGGTCTGGGTCAGATTTCATGGCTTTAGATAGTTTTTCTGGCACCCACAAATTTTTGGGGACATTTAATCCTGCATCGGCGTGCCTCTCAAGATTGATAATAACAATATGGAAGGAAAATTTGGTGTTTATACTATGGTTTTGGTTGAAATTGATTTCTCAAGTCCGAGATTTGATTGTGTGTATCTCACTGTGAATGGTGAAAAAAATTGAGATTTATACAGAACATGATGTCTTTCTAGGAATTTAAAAAAATTTATGTTTTTTGGGTATGATATTTCTCAATACAGACAAGTCCAGAAGATCAAGTCCATCCCACCCAAAGTTGGAGTGTGAGGATTGAAACGAGGAGATGTTGCAGCCAGAGATACGAGTACAAAGTAGGGAACTCTCTTGAGCCTCGTCCAATGGTAATGGTAAATTCTTGTGAGTCCACCCTAAATGAGGTTGTTTTAATGTTGAGTTGCAGTGATTTACATCCTACAACAGTTCATAAATGGTTCCTTCCTGGTGACTTTACTATAGGGCCCTGTAGAAAATATTTTTTACAATTTTCCTGTGAAGGAAATGACACTTCTGTGTAACATGAACATGATGAAGAACAAGTGGTTTCTAATAAGGAATGTGACACTCAGGTTACAACACATTGTGTAAGTGGATCAAGAGGAATTAATCACCTCTTTCGATTGCAAAGGGTAGAAAAACGTGTTGCTGAAGTATGTGTGTGGGGGAAATCGTCTAAGGTGGCTGAGGAAAAGAGGCAAGACATGCCTATTTTTGATGTCATAGATGGACAGGGAGGATGGTACTACCTTAGTTGATGTAGTTCAAGAGGATTTGAATTCTGATAGAAACATTATCAGACTATCTGAAATTTTAAATAGGTCTAAAAGTAAGTAATTCATCAGTGATGGGTTTAGAAATTTTCTTGGTGTTATCATAAATGATAGAAGGTCCTACGCTTGGACTATTAAATCATTATTGGAGGGCTCAGGTTAGGCTAAATATCCAATCCCATTAGCTAATGATGGTGAATGATAGCAGACCAAAACGTGGAGGAGGGTCGCCATCTAAGGGGGAGGGGTGGTGGTAGATCCCCAAGATGATTCCCTGCTTTCTTTGAGGTGTTTTTCACATGTTTCTAATCCTTATAACTTTTGTTTCCTTGTACTTTTAGACGTTTATTTTCAATAAATTTCAGAATCATGGGGTCCACCCATGGTTCGCACCATCTTGGTAATTATATTTATATTTATATTTATATATATATATATATATATATATATGATTCCAACATATTTGGTAAATAAATATATTGATGTGTGAGTATAATTGAAGTTCATATGTTATGTATTCATCATGAATTAATGTTCACTTATACATTACACCCTTATTATTATTATTCATGTTGTCCATATGTGATGACTAAATTTTTATTATCAATATAATTTACTATGTATATGATTAATTAATGTTATACCCATGAATATATACTCAAAAATACTTATAAAATTATAATAAATATATTTATTATATTTTTAATTTTTAATTTTTAATTTTTAATTATATATAAATATTTTTTAAATGTATTTATTTGTTATCATAATTATAACTATATATATATTTAAATAATTATAATATTATTATAGATACATCTATTAGAATTTTATAAATATATATAAATATATACAAATATTTATAAAGATATTTACTTAAAGTTATAATTATAAATATATATATGTAAATAATTATAAAATTATAATAAATATATTAATTATACTTATAAAGTTATAAATATATAATTAAATAAATAAATTTATAAATATATACAAATATTTATAAATATAATTCTAAATAAATACATATATATTTAAATAATTATAAAATTATAATAAATATATTAATTAAATATATTTATAAAATTATAAATATAATAAATATATTTGTTATGATTTTATAATTATTTTAATAAATATATATATTTATTTATAATTATAACAATAAACAAATATATATTTATCATAATTTTTTAATTACAAATAAATATATATTTGTTTATATTTATAGTTATAAATAAATATAATTTTATTTAAATAATTATAAAATTATAAAAAAGTATTTATTATTCTTATAATGTTATAAACATATATAATTAAATAAATATTTTTATACATATATATAAATATTTATAAATAAATAGAAACAATTATAATTATAATTATAAATAAATACATATGTATTTAAATAATTATAAAATTTTAATAAATATCCTTTTATTTTTGATTGACATTAATTTAAGTAAAATGAATAATTGACATACTGAAAATTGAAAAAATGAATTTGGATTGTTTTGATAGTTTAGGAAAATAATCCATGAGTCGTTTTTTATGTGTCGGAATCAACCACACCTAAATCTGACATATGGTGTGACCTTTATGACTCAAAGTGTTCGTTGTCAGTTTAAAAATGATATTTAGATGAAAATGTGTCCCTCACTGAAAACTATGAAAACCTGATCTGATTGTCTTAATAATTTAGGGCAGTGATTTATAAGTAATATGTGACATGTATGAAGTAGTTTCACATCAAACCAACACACAATGTGACAAATATGACTCAAAATGTGTGTTTTTAGTTTGCAATACTAGAATGGGAGGTTTTCCACATGCTTGTTTACCAACGGTTTTCTTAAACCGTTGGTAAAGAAGGGTCGGGACACCCTTTACCAGCGGTTCTAGTGAACCTTTGGTAAAGGGTACCCCTTTTCCAACGGTTTCCAAAAACCATTGGTAAAGGGGTGTTCAACCCACCCTTTCCCAATGGTTCACTAGAACCGTTGGGAAGGGTACCCTTTTACAAACGGTTCACTAGAACCGTTGGGAAAGGGTACCTTGGACACCCCTTTACCAACGGTTTTTAAAAACCGTCGGTAAAGTTTTACCCCAAATACACTCGGCTGATCCTCTCCCCCATTCATGAGACAGAACCCTAAATCTACAGTGCTCCTCTCACAACTTCCCCCATCCAAACTGCGGAAACTCTATCGGAATCATCTCAAATTAGGTATTTTCTTCTTTATACTCATAAAATATTTAAGTGTTGCCTTGTTTTTATTATTATTCATCTAATATTATAGTTTTATTTTTTTATTTTGATGTGTATATAATTTTTTTGTGTTTTTATTAAATCTAGACTTTCTCCATTCCAATCCATTTAATTAATTAAATATTTAACCCTCCATCGAAGAAGAAAAATCACAAATTCATTGCGGTTGGATTCCAGATTTTCTAAGTATGTTTTTTTATGCCTTTTCTTCATCTTGTAATTAATTGTTACATGGAAATTTATTTATATGTGTTTATTAGTTTTTATCAAAGTTTATATGATTTTTTTCCTTAAAATTCCTTGTGAAATATTATTTAACCCCATTCTCATTGAATTGAACAAGTCATGAATTTGATGACTATAATTTTGACATTTTTCAAGTATTTATGAATTATTCAATTCCATGACTATTTAGATTTATTTTCAAAGAATATTTAAATAATGAATTGGTGAAATTGAGTCTTTGTCTAAAGTTTTTATTCAAAGAATGAAATAAATTGATTTTCATGAAATGAGTTGACCTATTTAATCTTTTCTAAGTAGTTTCAAATGATTTAATTTGTGAAATGACAATAAACCCTCTTAGAATGATTTTTTTTTGAAATGAGATATCTTTGGTAATTTTAAATTTGATATTTATTCATGTGGAAATAGGTTGTAATCCCATGTTTTTAATTAATATTGAGAATTTTTAATTGTAAAACATCCTTTAATTCCAATGGGTTTTTTTGAAATAAAGGATTTTTTAAAGGCCTATTTAGAATTACATGTTAGTTTTTGGAAGGAAGTTGGTATAGATAAACTTTCTAAATATTGAATTAAATTAGGGCTTTTTAATTGAAATGAATATTTTTTACCACTCAGTTAGAACTTTATGAAGATCCTCAATTGTAATAATTCATTAATGTAACTTTCTCTATTCTTGTAATTACAATTGATGGATGTTGAAAATGGGATTATTCATATCGATGGAGATTGGGGTGAGATTGAGATATGATTTGAGGTCTGAATAATATGATTTATATTGATAAGGATCCTCATTTTGATCCTCATAACTTCATTATCTTACTCACCTCTTTTGACTGGTCATGGTGACTTAGATAGTTAGATGGGAAAATCTAGATTTATGATTCACTAGTGGACTCATACCTCATCTAATGGAATACACTATTGGAAATCTAGGTTTTCTCAATGCTCCTATACCAACGGTTCATCAAAGATACCTTTACCAACAGTTTCATAAAACTGTTGGTAAAATAAGACATAGGTTATGTAAATTGGATTTCGAAAGATATTTCAGAAATGATTTAATCTTGAGGAAAGTGTTTTATTAAAATGATAATTTTTTTAATAAGGCTTGTGTAATTTAATTTGTTATAGTACACTTGTTATGTGACTATGTTTGTTATTTAGTAACACATGAGATAACAGTTGTGTGAGAATGTGTTGTGAAAGAGATTCCATGGTTGGTTCAAGATTATATTTACATTTTGAGCCTATTAATGCATTGTTTTAAAGATATTTTGAGATATTTAACTTATGTTTATTGGTGAAAACTTTGAGCTGTAGAGGTGGTTAATGATTAAGACATATAATTACAGCTAAACATGTGGATAAACCATGAATAGTATTGAATTATTTAAATGTTTGATTTTTTTGTCCTTTTTTATTTGGAGTTTCTTTTGATGCTGATGTTTCTTATTGATAACTATGATGGGAATTTATTTTAGTTTCTAAATAGGATGAGACTCCCCCACCATGCACAGTGTATGAAACCTATACCCTTATTTAATCATTCTGTTTACACAGCCTATGCAACCTATACCCTCATTTAATCAGTGAACTCAAGTCATTAATTCAAGCCTTCATTCTCAATAGCATGTACGAAATTGAATCATGTAAACCCATCCTCACATGATTTCTTACCTTAGATAGTGTCCAACATATGGAATATGAGCTTTTGAATTTATCAGTTAACCAGGATCATATATTCCATTTCTCCCAGGATGATTGTACTAATATAACTTTAGGGTCAATTAAACATGGTTCTCATTGTACGTTGTATATAATGTGTCCTTCATGGCCAATACTCACTTTTATGAGGGTGGGGTTCTTTTCACTAGCCATGCTGGCATGTGTATACATCCATAAAAATGTTAGATAAGTCACATGTTTAATTTAGTAATGTTGTTATCATTGACATACTTTATTATTAATCTCAAATTTAAAAATAAATGTTTTTTTCTATACTTAACGAAATTAAATCTTTTTACAAACCATGAACAACCTACTAGTGTCGAAGCCTAAAATTTATTCACCCAGGGGGTGCACTTGACTTGGGGAAGTAATTGAGTAATGAAAGGTATGGCCATAGAGGTTCCAATAATGAGTTATTTAACATGAGTGAATGATTTGGGATGCCTACAACACATAATGGGACCTGAGGCATGTTCCACTTATAGACCTAATGAAAACGAATATAAATAAATTTTAATTTAATTTATGAGTACTTGTTCTTTACATTATTTTAATATTTCACTACATCGACTAGAAACTTCTTCCTTTATCATTTACTTATATGTATTTTCTATTAAAGTTCAATCCCATTGAATTGTTTATGACAAAATGACTTATATAAATTCTTTTTACAGAATGGATTGAAGTTGGATGTATGAAACTGATCAGATCTCAAGTGATTTTCAAAAAACTTTGGAGAGATTTATAGATTTTTTATTTCACAATGCTTCAGATAGTGGTCGTATACACTGCCCATGTTCCAATTATGTTTGTAGACATTGGTTGATCCATGAAGAAGTCAGCTACCACATAACCAAATATGTTTTTCAAGGAAACTACATTGTGTGGTATCACAATTGGGAGAAAAGTAAATCTCAAATTGGTGATGATCAAAGTGAAATGACTGGAATGGAGAATTTGTTAGATGATCAGTTTCCATTTATTCGTCATCATGAAAAATAAAGGATTTCGACTCAAGAAGACTTCGATATGAGGACAGCTGATGCATCTAGTGAAAATGATGATATTGATAGGGTGAACAAATTGAATGATGTTTCCAAAACTCCAGTATATCGACAATGCGATAAAATGAAAAGGATGGAATTTTTAATCCGATTGTTTCATGGGAAAACTATGTATAGGATTTCTAATACAGTTATCGATTGCATTATTACCCTCTTGAAAGATTTACTACCAGATGATGCAGATATTCCCTCAAACCACTATATGGCATGGAAGTTAGTTGAGGAACTTGGATGTTCAAGAAACAAAATTCATGCTTGCCCGAAAGATTGCAGTTTATCCTTGGAGGAAACCGCTGAATAAATGATTTAATAAAATGTGGCACATCCCACGGAAAGTCAAAATTTGATGGAACACCATCCCACATTCCACAAAAAGTAATGTGTCACTTTCTATTGATCCCCAGACTCTAGAATGTTTTTATGTCTAATGACATATCAATAAAAATGAGATGGCATGATACCAAGAGAAACAATACTAATAATGAGTTGGTTCCTCCTGTAGATGGATTTTCATGGAAGAGATTTGATGCTCGACATCCTGATTTTGTAGCTGACATGCGTAATGTGAGGTTGGGTCCTTCATGCGATGGTTTTAATCCATTTGGGCAGATTCTTACTTCACACAGCACATGGCCAGTTTTTATACACATTTATAATCTTCCCCCATGGTTTTATATGAAAAAACCTTTCACTTTCATGAATATACTCATATCTGGTCCTTCTAATCCCGGCATTGATATTGATGTATACATGCAACCTTTAATAAAAGAGTTGAAACTTTTTTGGGATGTGGATGTGCGCACATACGATGTATGTTCTAAAGACATATTTGATATGTGTTTTGTCCTTATGTGGATGATCAATGATTTTCTGGCTTATGCAATGATTTCTGGATGGAGCACGAAGGGAAAACATTCATGTCTAGTTTGTATGAAGAATTCAAGATCCATAAGACTGAAACATCATTGTAGTTTCAGTTGTATGGGACATTGACAATTATTTCCAAAGGATCTTCCATATAGAATGAATCATTGAAGATTTGATAATACCATAGAGACTGATGATCCAACTCATCGTATGTCTGGAACTGATGTGCTTAATGAATTGAACGATTTCAGTTTTTCATTCGGGAAGGGTCAAATGAAATCTGGAAAGATAAAGAATGTTTCCACTGAAACATGTTACAGTTGGAGGAAGAGGAGTATCTTTTTTGATTTTCCTTATTGGTCAACCAATTTATTACGTCATTTCTTAGACGTAATTCATATTGAAATTAATATATGGGAAATGTTGCTTTCGGTTCTTCTAAATGTCAAGGGGAAGACAAAAAGATGATTTACGATCTCGGTGTGACTTGGTGGATTGGGGCATCAGACCAGAATTGCATCCTGTGCGTATTAGTGAAAATAAATGGCAACTTCCATGTGCTTCTTATGTGATGACACCTATGGAAAAAACAATTTCTAAAAGTATTAGAGACTATTAGAGTTCTTGATGGCTATTCAAGCAACATATCTAAATGGGTCAACAGAAGAGAGTTGAAGATAAAATCTTTGAAGACTCATGATTATCTTGTTCTACTGCATGATTTGCTTCCAATAGAAATTTTTCATCTTTTTTCCAATAATGTAAGGGTGAATGTTATTTGGTTGTGCCATTTGTTTAGAGATCTTTCTGCTAAGAATTTATCCAAGTCTTTCTTGCAAAAAATGTCGACAGATGCCCCATCAATTTTGTGTGAGTTGGAGAAAATATTTCCTCCATCATTTTTCACATGCATGCTGAATCTAACTATCCATATTCCCACTTAAATACTTCTCGGAGGACCTATTTCTTTTTGTTGAATGTATCCAACTGAAATAAATATGTACACATTAAAGTCTTATGTCCAAAATAGGAATCATCCTGAAATGTTCTATCGTGAACGGTTACTTGGATCAAGAATGTATGGATTTCTGATCAATGTATTTGTCTGATCTTACTACAAGAATGAATAGACCAATGAGAAATGAAGAAGAACAGTATGAGAAAATTGAACCTAGTTTTCCATCACTTCCTCAAACAGGAGGAATTCCTGGATCATATACATTGAAGACATTAATCCATGAAGAGCGAGAGATGTCACATCGCACAGTTTTGTTCAACTGTGATATTTTCGATGACTATATCAGGTAACTAAATTAAATATGTATATCTTACATATATATCTGTTAAACTATTAATATTTTTTATCCACAGGGAATATAAAACAATGATAAATAGAAAGTGTCGTTCTTTATCTTTGAGAAGGAGAGAGACTTTTCATAGCAAAGAGTTTTCTGCTTGGTTAAAATTGAAGGTAAAAATATTAATATTTAAAATTATTATATAAATATATAATTAAATTTAATAGTCATTTATATTTCATGTATTGAGTTTGTCTACTGACCCTGTCTCTGAGGAAATAAGAGCTTGGGATTTTGGTCCTAATACCGTGGTTCGTGATTGTAAATCAATTGTTATCAATGGGTAAAAATTTATTGTCACTGAATAAGTAAAGTACACAAGAACACAATATTATGTTGTTTTGGTTACTGCCATGACAGATTGTTATGCCATTTCATCAGATAATAGACCACGATTTGAAAATGTGGGTTATTATAGAGTCGTTGAAAAATAAGAATATTGGATTATTACTCTCATGGACGAGTTACAATGATGAAATTCCATTGGTTTGATTCAATGATGAGATAGGGCACATTTATTGATGATTGTGGATTTTGAGTAATTAATATGACTCACAGTCTTGCTACCGAAGAACCATATGTGTTGGAATCAATGGATAAACAAGTTTTTTATGTCAAAGACCAACTTCGACCTGAATTTGGTGTCATAGTTGAAGTAATTCCAAGACATATTTTTGATGATGGTGATGATGGAATTGACACTGTCCCTAATTCCATTAGAACCAATCCATTTATTTCTTCTGATGACTCCAATAGCTCAATTGTCAGAGTTTTTTTTGAACCTGAAGTTGTGGTTGAAAATATATAGAATCTCTCATCCATGTTCTCAATTCTTATGGTTTACCTCGAGTTGGGTTGTTAAGGTTGGTAATATTAAAATTTATTTAGTATTGATCAAAAATTTGTTTTAGCTGACTTGACTATTATGTGAATTTTCAATGTTTATTGGTTGCAGTTTTATTTGAATTTCATTTTCTAATTTGGAATTGAACTAGATTCAAACCTAGTCAAATAATATTTCTAACTTGGTGAACATTACAAATTGTATGATTTATTAAATACATTCATGCTCTTCTAAAGCAATTGATATCTAAATTAACAATGAATCCCCATATTCCCTCATATATTTAGTTTTTTGGGTTACACATTATTTTATTTTTTCTAATTAATTACATATTTGTTTTTAAAAGCAGGAAATGCTGCCAATTGAAGAGAGGCGAAGGAAAAAAATGATGGAGAACAATCGTCAAATGGAGGAGATTGGCATTCCACCATTAGTGCCTATAGTGAGTACTTTATTTCAAATATATATATTTAAATAATATATATTGTCATGTGATTAATTTTTTTGTAAACATTTTTATAGGATCCACCTATACGTCAATAGTTATTTGATGAGGAGCCTAGTACTGGTCCCAGTACTCAGGCCGGTGGTACGAGGAGGGTTCGTACGAGAGGTGGACGAGCAGCATCGCATACCCGACTAGACCATGTCCCTCCCACTGGCATGTCATCCTTCCCACATTCTGATCTCGGTATGTCGTTAGGGACACACGGGATATTTAGGCCTCCCATGTTTTCACCACCTTTTGCATCTTCTGGACCATCTTTTTCATTTCCCATGATGATTCCCACTCCCCAGCTAGAATCCGGTCATACAGTGGTCTCATCTTCTTTTCCTTCTACTTCTATCTCTCCGAGCTTCTATATTCCATCGTCTTCGACTCCAGTTCCACCAAAGGGTGTTCAATCAGTTTCTGTGGATCCAGCAGTGCTCAGCGATCAGACTAGCGTAGGTATATTTATAGAACCCTAACAAATTTTTATACCAATATGTTTTCCATTATAACATGTTTTGATAAAATATTTGTTTTTATTTCATGACAGATACATCTAATGATAGGAGGAAGGGGCGGGGGCATACACGCATGCGTACAGTGTGGAACCGCCGCACACAGGTAATGGTGGATTACAATGAAGACAACCAAATGGTTGAGAAAACAGGGCATCAATGTCAGAGTTTTTTGGCGATGCTTTCCAAATACTCCGAAATCATTCCCGTCAGCATGATATCATGGAGATAATTGCCACATGTGGTCAAGGATAGAGCTTGGTCAAAGATATGGGTAAAAAAATCTGTTGTATTTAATGCCATGAATTATTTTTGTATTTATATGAATTCGTATTTTGGTTTCAACTTCGATTTAATTTTCCTGATGGCGAGGGTTCATGAGCGGCACGTCTAAAGGATTTAGGTGAGATTTAGAGAGCTTAAAATAATGAGTTGTATATTGGATGGAGTGATAGAGTTATCACTGAGTTAGAGGCATTACCAGTTGTGGATGATTGTCCTATAGAGCAGTATCGGCAGATGATTACTGATTGGACGACTACTCAGTTTAAGGTATTAATTACATTTGAGGTATTTAAATAATAACTTTCATGTTTTTCATTAATATTATCCTGTTCATTATCTAATTTTATTTTGGAATCATCTAAAAAAAACATTGATGAAAAAACTACCTCCACACACTGGGACGTACTATAATGCCAGATCATGAGAGGAAGCCGGTATGACAATTGTTTATAAGTTTTATTTACGACTTACAGTTTCTTTTGTTTCCTCAATTATTTAATCGTTTGCTAAAGTTTTCATATAACTTTATTTTTCAATGTCATTGTAGAGGAAACTACTGAATATTGAAGGACGTGTGCCTCGAGCAAAAATGTTTTGCTCGAGTAGACAGAAAAAGGATGGAAGTGTCATCAACGAACCGACTCAGCAGCAAATTATAAGTTTTAATCTATTGATTTTATATTTTAATATATATTTTGTAACTTAATAATATATTTATATTTGTAATAAGATTCTTTAGAGGCCCTCGATGCCCAAGAACAAGACAATTTTGGGCCAACTGATCCCTTACATCAGGTGTTGGGAGAGGAGCATTCTGGCAGAGTACACTGCAGACCTAGGATAGCCCCGACGAAGTATTAGCCCTCCTCAGGTATGAGTTGTATTACCACCGAGCTGCAGAAAGTTAGGGCACAAGCAGAAAAGGCTGACAAAAGGTCCATAGAGACGGTAGAACAGTCTACTAGGGAAAACAATGCATTTATGAAATTTATTGAAGATCTACGTCCAACACTTCCACCAGAGGCCATCCCAGCTTTTGATGAATATATGTCATTGATAAGTTTCATATATGGTGAACTAGATGGAAGTTCTAGTGGTGGTCAAGACTATGTCCAGCCTGACGATGATTATGGAGAGGAGTTTGATCCGGAAGAGGAGGGAGAGGAGGAGGGAAAGGCGGAGGAAGAGGGTGAGGCGGAGGGAGAGGGAGAGGAGGACGACATTGAGGAAGGAAAGGATGATGATGGGGACAAGTATGAGGGTGATGATGATGGTGATATGGGACAAATTGATCCATTGCATTTTTGACTAATATTACTGATATTTGATGTTTAATCTATTCTAGTTGTTGGTTTTATCTAGACCCGTAGTATAGTATTGGAGTTGAGTTATTTTTATATATTGTCTGTTTTCATGTATTTTGTTGTATTTTAGTGGTTTTGATGTATATTGATAATGTTTGTACAGTTTCGTGTGTTTGGGAACTCCCTGGATATCCCCCCTCCTTCCTGGACCCTGGACAACCCCCCAACATCCTCCTTGGACCCTGGACAGGCCCCTGGATAGCACCCCCCCCCCCCCACCATCCTCCTTGGTCCCCAGACAGCCCCCCCCCCCCCCAGACACCCCTTGGAAAGCCCCCCGGACAGCCCCCCCACCCTCCTCCCTGGACCCTGGACAGTCCCCCGGATAGCCCCCCATACATCCCCCCAGACAGCCCCCCACCCTCCTTGATTTCACATGCTTTTTTTCATTTCTCTGATCATGCATTGTTATTCAGGATTATTCCATTTTTGTATGTCTTGAATTATATGAATGTCTTGGTAAGATTATTAGATCATGCTCATCAAATGTATGTGATGATATGCTTTAATTTGAATAGAAAGGCTTTTTGTACATTCTCCATGTTATGTAAATTATGCCTTGTTTGATTTGGTTTACTTGTCAATTGTTAGGATAAGACATAGGTTACATGTTAAGGACTCATGGACGGACTCGGCATGCTCAGGGAATTTAGACTTGATATTCTAGGATGGATGCTTTGGTTTCTAGGTGAGGGCTACCAGGATGGTTTCTATTACTCATTTGTGATGTGTACGAGTCAACCCCACCTCAATATGAGGCCCGGTGTGGCCGACACCACTCAAAGTGTCTCAGGTTTATTTGAAATGGACAACATTTTATGTGAAAATAACAACTAGCATACGGAAAACCGACCAAATGAATTCGGATTGTGTTGATACGTTAGAACAATGATCCATGGGTCACATGTGATTTGTATGAGTCAATCTTGCCTCAATCCTAGGCATAGTGTTGCTGACAACACTCAAACTGTCTTTCTTTTATTTAAAATGGACATGATTTTAAGTGAAAACAACAACTGACATACGGAAAACCAACCAAACGCATTCATAATATTTTTATTCTTTAGGACAACGTTCCATGAGTCATTTTTGACATGTACGAGTCAACCTCGTCGCAATCCAAGATGTGGTGTGGCCAACACCACTCAAAGTGTCTCTCTTTAGTTTAAAATGGGCTTCATGTTAAGTGAAAACAACAACTGACATATGGAAAACCAACCAAAGGCATTCAGATTCTATTTAAACTTTAGGACAATGATCCATGGGTCATATGTGATGTGTACGAGTCATTCACGCCTCAATCCGAGTCACAGTGTGGCCGCAACCACCAAATGTGTCTCTTATGTTTAAAATGGAAGTACATATGGAAAACTGGACAAAGAGATACTGATTATGTTGATACTTTAGCACAATGATCCATGGGTCATATGTGACATGTACGAGTCAACCCCACCTCAATCCGAGGCACGGTGTGGTCGACACCACTCAAAGTGTCTCTCTTTTGTTTAAAATTGATATCATTTTAAGTGAAAACAACAACTGACATATGGAAAACCGACCAAAAAAATTGGGTTTCTATTGAAACTTTAGGACAATGATCCATGGGTCATGTGTGCCATGTACAATTCAACCCCGACTCAATCCGAGGCGCGGTGTGGCCTACACCATTAAAAGTGTCTCACTATTGATTGAAATGGATAACATTTTAAGTGAAAAGTACAACTGACATACAGAAAACCGACCAAATGCTTTCGGATTGTGTTGATACATTAGGAAAATGATCCTTGAGTCATTTTTGATGTGTACGAGTCAACCCTTCCTAAATCAGAGACGCGGTTTGGCCGTTAGCACTCTAACTATGTCTCTTTTGTTTAAAATGGATGAGATTTTAAGTGAAAAGAACAACTGACATACGGAAAACAAACCAAATGCATTCGGATTCTGTTGATACTTTATCACAACGATCCATGGGTAATATGTGACATGTATGAGTCAACCCCATCTCAATCTAAGGCATGTTGTGGATGGCACCATTCGAAGTGTCTCACTTTTGTTTTAAATGGATAACATTTTAAGTGAAAAGTACAACTGACATATGGAAAACCGACCAAATGCATTCGGATTGAGTTTATACTTTATTACAATGATCCTTGGGTCAATATTTATGTGTATGAGTCAAACCCGCCTCAATTTGAGGCCCGGTGTGGCCGTCACCACTCAAAGTGTCTCAGGTTTATTTGAAATGGACAACATTTAATGTGAAAATATCAAATAGCATAAGAAAAACTGACCAAATGCATTCGGATTGTGTTGATACTTTATCAAAATGATCCATGGGTCATATTGGACGTTTAAGATTCAATTCCACCTCAATCTGAGGCATGGTGTTGCCGGCACCACTCAAAGTGTCTTTCTTTTGTTTTAAATGAACATCATTTTAAGTGAAAACAACAACTGACATACGGAAAACTGACCAAACACATTCGTAATGTGTTTATGCTTTAGAAAAACGTTACATGAGTCATTTGTGACATGTAAAAGTCAACCCCATCTCAATCCAAGATGCAGTGTGGCCGACACTACTCAAAGTGTCTCTCTTTAGTTTAAAATGGACTTCATGTTAAGTGAAAACAACAACTGACATACGGAAAACTGACCAAATGCATTTGGATTATGTTGAAACTTTATTAAAATGTTCCATGAGTCATTTTTAACATTTAAGATTCAACCCCGCCTTAATCCGAGGCCCGGTGTAGCTGTCACCACTCAAAGTGTCTCAAGTTTATTTGAAATGGAAAACATTTTAAGTAAAAATAACAACTAGCATACGTAAAACCGACCAAACGCATTCAGATTGTGTTGATACTTTAGGAAAATTACCATGGGTCATATGTGATGTGTATGAGTCAACCCCACCTCAATCTGAGGCACGGTTTTTTCAGCACTACTCAAAGTGTCTTTCTTTTGTTTAAAATGGACATAATTTTAAGTGAAAACAACAACTGACATACCGAAAACTGACCAAACACATTTAGAATGAGTTGATGCTTTAGGAAAATGATGCATGAGTCATATGTGACGTGTACGAGTCAACCCTATCTCAATCCATTACGCGGTGTGGCCGGCACCACTCAAAGTGTCTCTCTTTAGTATAGAATGGACTTCATGTTAATTGAAAACAGCAACTGACATACGGAAAACTGACCAAATGAATTAGGATTCTATTGAAACGTTAGGAAAAAGATACATGGGTCATATGTTATGTGTACGATTCAACCATGCCTCAATCTGAGTCGCAGTGTGGCTGGGACCACCCAAAGTATCTCTTATGTTTAAAATAGACAACATTTTAAGTACATACAGAAAATCGACCAAAAGGATTATGATTGTGTTGATAATTTATCAAAAAAATACATGTGTTATATGTGACGTGTAAGATTCAACCCCGCCTCAATCCAAGACACAGTGTGGATGGAACCACTGAATGTGTCTCTCTTTTGTTTAAAATGGACTTAATTTTATGTGAAAACAACAACTGACATACGGATAACCGACCAAACGCATTAGTAATGTGTTTTTTCTTTAGTAAAATGATCAAAAAGTCATATGTGATGTGTACGAGTCAACCCCGCCTCAATCCGATACCCAGTGTGGCTGGAACCACTAAAAGTGTCTCTTTTGTTTCAAAAGGACATCATTTTAAGTGAAAACAACAACTGATATACGGAAAACTGACCAAACACATTCAGATTCCATTTTAACTTTAGGAAAACAATCCATGAGTCATATGTGATGTATAAGAGTCAATCCAGCCTCAATCCGAGGCATGGTGTGGCTGAAACCACTTGAAATGTCTCTCTATAGTTTAAAATGGACAATATTTTAAGTGAAAACAACAACTAACATACGGAAAACTGACCAAATGCATTCAGATTCTATTGAACCTTTAAGAAAAAATTACATGAGTCATTTGTGATGTGTACGAGTCAACCCCGCCTCAATTTGAGTCCCATTGTGGCCGGCACCACCCAAAGTGTCTCAGGTTTATTTGAAATGGAGAACATATTAAGGGAAAACAAAAATTGGCATACAGAATACCGACCAAACGCATTCGGATTCTATTGAAACTTTAGGAAAATGATCAATGGGTCATATGTGACTTTTATGTGTCAACCTAGCCTCAATTTGAGGCGCGGAGTGGCTGAAACCACTTGAATTGTCTCTTTATAATTTAAAATGGACTTCATTTTAATTGAAAACAACAACTGAAATATGGTAAACTGACCAAACACATTCGGATTCTATTGAAATTTTAGGAAAACGATCCATGGGTCATATGTGACATGTAAGAGTCAGCTACACCTCAATCTGAGTCACAGTGTGTCCAGGATCACTCTAAGTGTCTCTCCTATGTTTAAAATGGACAACATTTTAAGTACATATGGAAAACCGACCAAACTGGTTCTGATTGTGTTGATACTTTATCACAACGATCCATGCGTCATATATGACATGAAAGAGTCAACCTCGCCTCAATATGAGGCACGGTGTGGCCGGTATCACTCCAAATGTATGTATTATGTTTAAAATGGACATCATTTCTAGAAAAAAACATTTAAATGTGTATGTTTAAATGAATTATGTATGTTTATAATTATGTTATGAATTCTAATTTAATTCTAGATGTGTATAGTTCTAGTTGAATTATATGTTAAATGTGTATGAATTTGTTCTATATATGTATGTGTTAGTTGGTTATTGCAGGTACATTAATCGGAGAGGAGATCGGAGAATTACCAGAATGGATGGACACCCTGCCAATGTTGTGCAAATTGTAGGCTGCTGTGCAATTTGCACAGCATAGCCTATGACAATAGTTTCAAACCGTTGGCATAGGGTTCATTGAATGTTTTTACCAACAGTTCAAAGGTTACTGTTGGTAAAAATATATTTCCAACGGTTTCTAAAACCATTGGGAAACATGGGAAAATGTTGGTTTTTCCAACGGTTTAGGGGAAACTGTTGGGAAAACCTTTTCCCAACAGTTCCCAAAACCGTTGGGATGGGATAATTTTTCTAACCTATCCAAATGGTTCTATGTAAACCGTTGGGAAAAGATATCCCAACGGCTTACTTACCAATGGTTCATAGAACTGTTGGTATAAGGTATACTAACGGTTATGTGGCCTTTCCCAACAGTTCAGAACCGTTGGTAAATCATCCTTTTCCAGTAGTGGTGAAATGAAATTTTAGTAAAAAACATAATTGACATACTAAAACCTGAGAAAACACATTTATATTGTTTTGATACTTTATTAAAATGATTAATAATTAATTTGTGATAGGTAGGAAATAGTTTTACCTCAATCTAATTCTCGGTGTGACTGGTATAACTCCTAATGTGTCATTATTTAAAATTGACATTAATTTTAGTAGAAGAAAAATTGACATACTCAAAACTGGGAAAACACATTCTGATTGTTTTTATATTTTAATACAATGATCCATAACTCATTTTTTATGTGTAAAAATCCACCCCACCTTAATATGATGCACTGTGTTACAGATATTACTCCAAATGTGTATTTTTTATTAAATATTGACATTTTACTAATCTATTCATTTTTATTAATATTCAATTCATTTATTTATTGCATTACTAGCATAATATTTTTTTCTTATATGAGAGGAATATTTTTCTTAGGTTGATATGATTTTTTCATTAACTAATACCATAGGAGGACAATTCTATTGGGGATCATGGGCATCAGAAGATGAAATACTAATGTTTTTAAATGTTTTTTACATAATTGTAAATGTAATTATAAAAAATATTGTTTGAAATGTATATAAAAGTGTTTTTTTAAATACCATGGGCAGACATTTTTGTATTCCTGATTTCAATTAAATATATATATAATTGTTTGATATTATAGGTTTTGGTTGGTTGTGCTATTATATTAACAACACATTGCATCGAGCTATACCTTTATCAATACTATTTTTTGCACTAATAAATGGGGCCTTTATCATCTATAAAATAGCACTGATAAAGGGTCTCCTTTATCAACAAATTTTTTTAGCAATGATAAAGTCCCCCCCCCCATCAGCATTGTGATTAACAATGATTTTTTTAGCGTTGTTAAAAAAATTGCACATTGTTAAAGGACACATGTGTAATAGTGACAGTTCTTGGTTAGTTAATTTAACATGGATTTCATTTTGTGTTTTCTTTGGTTTATATTTTTTATATTTAATAATGTTTCATTTTTTTATATATATTGGGGTCTATTTTTTCATGTTTATATGTTTCAAGTCCATTATGATTAATACCATTTATTTTCATTAAATATTGGTTTATTATTGTCTTCTATAATGGTTTTATTTTTTTACTAATACTATGTTTTAGTCATATCTAATCAATTCATGTCCTTTCAAATTAGGTTATTTTGGGTTCTTATGAATCAATTTATTTTTTTATGCAATTCAGTATAAACAATCATTGATTTAATTTTTATAAATCATTCTATTTTGTTTTGTTTTAATCTATTTATTTCAAATTTTTGTGGTGTATTAATTTTATTTAAAATCATTTTAGATCAAGTTGTGTTATATATCAATAGTTTTATTTTTTTCTATTAGTTAGATATAATTGTTACATATTTTAGTTTTGTTCTACATTTTTTGGTAAAATACATTATACTCAATCAAATAATGAGTTTTTAGGTTGAGTAAGATTTAATTAATTCATAAAAGTTATGATCTATTATGAAATAAAATTATCCTACATTCTTTTCATTAGTTTTTTCAGATCATGACTATTTATTTTATGTAATTTTAATCCAATTCAATTAAAATTTGTTTTATTCACTTCAGTAAAGGTTTTTTTAGTGTAGTTCTTGATGGGTTTGTTAAATAATGTATACATTATTTTATTTCAACTTATTTTGGATTTTTTAGATTTATATTTTATGAGTTCTCTTTATGTATTGTCAAATTGAGTGATGTATGTTTTGTATTGTTTATTTATTTTTTATTATGGTTTTATTGGGCCCTATCAAATAAATTATGATCAAGATAGTTATAGTTTATCTAGTTAAGAATACATTAGTTTAATATAGTTTTAGTTGATTTTATGTTGGTAAAAATTATTTTTTTCTATTATATCATTGTGATTTAATTTTTTTTAGATTTAGGCTAGCTTATTCATATTAAATAATTTTAGGGTTATGTATATTTTACATGAAAATCAAAATAAAGTCTAAAAAACCTAAGATATGTGTAAAAATAAATTCAAATAAAATAAATCATATTATAATAAATAAAATATAACCATATTGAATGATAAAAATCAAAATATATTTTAATTAAAAAAGAATTTAGTTTCCATTTTGGTAAGCATTTTGTTTTTATGGATATAAATACATATAATTTATATAGTTGAGGCCTTGTTCACATTTTATAAAGATAAAAAAATATGAAAATATCATTCCATGCACACAAATCCAGTTTTATATGTTGAATATTAAATTATTTTACTAAACACACTGAAACCGTTTCACCAAAATAGTAGTTCCCTAGTTTGGTTTACTATTGAATTTTAATGATATATGTTGTTAAATATAGTGATTTTTGATGATGTATGTTTGTTTTAAAAGATAAGATATAATATATTACTGATCCATCAACCCAGACCTACAAAGCCAATCAAGAAAACAGTCTACCCAACAATGATCACCCCATGATTTCCCAAAACAAGCCAAGTGATGAGCATCTAGGTTACCACCTCGTTTGATAAAAGAAAATTTGCATTCAGGGAAGCCTTCGGTCAAACACCAAATCATTCTCAAGAAAAGGCCAAAAGGCTGAAATTCAAATTCCTTCTTAGTAAGAGCATTAACCACTTCAAGGCAATCTGATTCTCCCAAAACAATAGGCCAATTATTTGAATGGTAAAGAAGGATCCCATGGAGGATGGGAGAGGAATTTGCCACTACAGGGCTCCATGAGTTTTGTATTTCCCAACATCGAGATTCCACGACCTGTCCTAAATTGTTATGTGAAATGAGACCAATACTAACCCTAGAAATAGTAAAGATAGCAGCATCTGTATTAATTTTGAAATAACCCTCTGGGGGGGTGACCAACAGGGTGCCTCTTGGGGAATGCCACCCAAAGAAGGAACGGCGTCATTTTCCTTCCAATAGTTCATCTACTAGATAGCCATCTCAACCCAAATACGATCTTGGGTCACCTTCATATAGTAAATGCATTCATTTATCCTAGTCCAAATTAACCAAGAAAGTGCGCACATTATCCCCACCACTCTCAGTTCCAAAGAATACACCCATTTAACAAGGTCTTCGACCATATCTACTAATGGATCAAAGAACATTGAAACATTTGGGTTATGTGCCTTACACACCCCTTCATCCCATGATAGAAAAGAATTACATGAACAGGAGATTCCACCTCTTGGAAGAACAAAAGACAATTTTCATCCTCAGCATCATGACATCTCACCAGAAATGTGTGGGTTGGAAGAACACCAGCACAGACCTGCCGCCAAAAAATTTCACCTTGGGTAGAGTAGTGAGCAACTAGAGCCTCTTCTAGTGATCATCAGGATGAACTTGGGCCAAGCCTTGATCTCGCAATTTAAAACCCAATTGAACAGAATACCTCCCATGAGATTCCCCAATCCATCAAATCTAGTCATTGCTCATCCCTAGTGTGAGGGGAATACTTAGGATGAGATGACGATCCACCTCATTAAACCATCTGCTAATATTTTCCTGATCCCAGTATTCAAGCGAGTCATTGATTAGATATCACACCGTTACATTTTCAATTCCTGGTATAGTAGCCGAGGAAACCTTTGGGTTGACACTATTCACAATCCACGGATCATTCCAAACACAAAAAACATTCCCATCAGCAATTATCCAAATGCAGCCAATGTAAAGATAACATTTTGTGCCCCAGATGCTTTGCCACAAAAAACTCTGTCATGGCCCCAGCTGGGCATACAAGAATTTAGAATAAGGAAAATATTTTTCTTGCAAAACCTTTGAGAATAGATCATTTGGATTTGAGATAAGGAACCATCATTTCTTCTCCAACAGATCCTTGTTAAACCATTTTAGATTCAAAAAACCAAGACCTCCAAATAATTTCGAAACACAAAGTTTCTCCCGCAAAATCCTATGGGAGTCATATTTTACCTCATGAGAGCCCCACCAAAATTTGGCCAAGTGGGAATGGATTTGAGAAACAAGAGTTTCCAGAAATTTAAATAATGACATAGCATAATATGGAATTGCATGTGACCCTAACTTAATGATAACTTCATTTCCTTCTTTGGATATATTTATTCTTAATCAAACAAAAATCAAATTATCCACCCTATCCAAATCGAGTCGAACACTTGTTTCTTTGACCTACTGATAAGAGTTGGGAGGAAAATATATTTTCGATGTTTATCAACCAACAGAAAACCACACATCCACTATAAATCCTCCCTCTTTGCTTATAAGATGCCTTTACTAAATGATAACTATGATTTAAAAGGATTTAGTCATGCCCGTAAGCCCTTTCATACAACTTGATGATATTCAACACTAAACTACATTCTTGTGGGGTAGCACAAGCAAAAACGAGACCATCAACTACAAAGAAAATATGGGAGACATGGGGTCCATTTATACATACCTTAGCACCATGGATAATTCCTTAATCCACCACTTTCAAAAGGATATGGGAAAAAACATCAGCCACTAGAATGAAAAGATAAAAATAAAAAGGATCCCCTTATCTCAAACCTCTTGAATGTTTAAATCTATATAAAGGGGACCCATTGATATTAATTCTGAAGGAGACATTTGTAACACGGTTCATGATATTACAAACCCATCTTGTTGCAAACCCCAACTTAGAGAGAACAATTTCATGAAAAGTCCATTCAACTCTATTATAAGCTTTCATCATATCTAATTTAATTTCCATAATGAATATTTTGGATGAGGAATGAGTTTTCATATAGTAGAATAATTCGAACACAATGGAAGCATTATTAGTAACGTATCTCTTTGGAACAAAAGAACTTTGGTTATCAGTAAAAAACAATAGGAGACACTCCATAAGCCTGGCCACCAAGATCATGGAAAATATTTTGTACACAAAATCACACAAACTGATTGGTCAAAACTCCTTGATTTTCTAAGGGAACTGGGTTTTAGGGATAAGTGTGATAAGAGTTTCATTTAGAGATTCGAGAGGGGCTCTTCATGCCCATAAATCCTTCATTAGGGCAACCACATTAGGCCCAACAATATGCCAAAAACATTTAAAAAACAAATCATGAAACCCATCAGGACCTGGGGCCTTAGTAGAATGAATAGGATGCAGAGCCTCAAGAACCTCATCATCATAGATATCTCTTTCCAACTTACAATTCATATCTTCTGTGAACTATTTCGGGATGCAACTAGTTAGACATGCATGAGTGATGATAATTTCCACTTTATAGAGTTTGCTGAAGAAATTCAGAATAATTGAGTAAATATCATTAGTGTCATGAAAACCTCTCCTAGGATGAGCCTCAAGATGAGAAATATGATTTTTCCACTTCCTTGTAGATGCTCTTTGGAGAAAATATTGGTATTCTAATCACCATCACGAATTTAGGACTCACTTTCCCAATGAAACCAAAATCTCTCCTTCTCCCTCAACTATGCATTAAGATTCTTTTCCACAGAATAGATATACCTAAGAGTAGAGTCACAACAAAGAGAAGAGTGAAGTCTCTTTAACCGATTTTCCACCTCATTAATGCATCTGTCAAAGTCCCCAAACCAAGTTGAGTTCCACTTATGTAAAAAAGATGCAGTATGCAGATATTGGACATGATACGCTGATTCGGTCCCTCCCAAGCCGATTGGACCACCTTTTCACATTTACTATCTCGGATCCACAAAATTTCAAATCAAAAGGCCCACACATGCCTCCTCATTTTCCCCTGAGAGAGCATCCAAAAAATGATTGGGAGGTGGTTAGAAGAGACTAGGGACAGGTGAACTATAGAGAAGGTATATAAAAGAGATGTCCACTCATCGTTTCCGAAAAATCTATCCAACCTTTCTACCAGAAGTTTCCCCATTGATCTACCTCAGCACCATGTGAATGGAGACCCTGAAAACATGAGGTCATGGAGAGAGTCCAGCACTAGGGAATTCCCAAAATCTTCCAAAGAAACACCATACATCAAGTATCCCCCATATTTTTCACGGTGAAGAAATACCCAAATAAAATCCCCCCCCCCAATCAGTAGAGTGGAAGTGAGAGAGTTCCACAACCGATTCAATATATGCCAAGATTTTTGTTTATCATGACCACCTTTCCACCCATAGAAACCAACAAAAGACCAAGTTGGAGAGCCTGGGGTAGCAATTGTCACAGCAATGTGATTACTTGAAAAATTATAAATCTGAACACCAAGTTCCTCCTTCAACAATAGGAAAAGGCCACCGAAGTGTCCATGTCATCCAATTGGAAATACGTACATGAATCCAATATTCACTCCCAAGAGGCCAAAAACCTTGTAATCCAACATAGTTTCAGATACAAAATCTATGTCAAGGTGATATTTTGAACTCCAATGATAGAGAACTTGAACTGTTTGAGGATTTCCAAGCCCCTGACAGTTCCAACATAATATTTTCATTTCCCTAGGCGGGGTTGGGACACTCCCACCACCACCTCTATAAATTCGACAAACTATCCATCATCCACCACTTTCCACTTCTTTGGAAAACTTTCAGACCTCTGAGATGCCTCTAGTTTCCGTTTATGCTCACTAGGTTGTGCACGGTAAGGATCCACACCCCTATCCCCACAAATCATCCTTTTCTATATCCGGTGTTTTAAAGAACCTAATAACATTATCCCAGTCATATATTATTTATCCTAGGGTTTCTTGGGTTCCATTAGGTTGTTGTTTTCTAGTCTAACACTTCGCGAAATCGATTGGTCGGCTCCCTCCCTATTCTGATCTGGTTTTTTTAGTTTATGCACATAAAATTCCTCGATGTTGTGATGTTTACAATTGATTATCCAATAAAAACATATATTTTAATTACATTTTAATGGTATTAAATGTTCATTTTTGATCTTATGGGCCTGAGTTAGTGCATTTTCATTATGAACATCCATTCTCATCATTTGTGCACGTCATTCCTAATATACACCAATTTAGGCTCAATGAGTCATCTGATTATAAGGAATGTAATTATCAATATTTTAATTTGATATTTTTGTAAATATATCTAAACTTAAATTTGAGCATTTTTCATTCAGGGATCAATGGATGATTCATAAACGATGATGGAGATATTTGGAGATGAATGGGAGCAATTATAGTGAAGGCAGATTGGACACCAGCCCACTTATAAGACTGTGGGGCCCACCATACAGGTCCAATGAATCCCAACGTTTGTGGGATTCTAGAAGAAATGTATAGGAACAAATCAATCTTCATGATCCAATGCTAATTCGGCCTCCATGGTGTCTATTTAGGCGGCCCAATTTAGAGATAAATTTCTGGGCCAGATTCTGCGGCCCAGAAAAATAGCCCACTAATCTGATCATATCATCGAATATACAACTCCAAATGGACCCATATTTTACAGGAGGTTAGGAGACATCTGAGGAGCCATGTTATTCCTCTATGGACCAATCTGATTCGGCCATCTATAAGGTAATAAAAGCGCGTCTGTTTGGTGGATGAAAGCTGGATGCCACCTCGGGTCAAATGTGGAAAAGTCTAAGTTCCACAAGCTTTCCACCACCCTAGGCCTACCATAATCAAGTGGGATGCTTTGTACTGTTGGATTCTTGACCCAAGTCTTACAAAATTCCTATTTAAGGCATTTTTGGTGGAGTAGTTGATAATCTTTGAGCTTGTTTTCATCTTAATGTTATGCTGCCAATTTCTCTTTGTAATGTTTTTCCTTCACATGTAAGTTGTTTTAATTCATCCTTGTTTCTTAATAAAAGTTCTTCTTCTCTTTTTATTCTATTCTTCTCATTATCACTTTGATACTTTTGGTTCAAGGTGTGAACTTTTTTATACCAAACCTTGTGATATTATCACACAACTGTGGAGTGATTGTTATTTTATTGCGTTTTTTTTACTTCTCCATTTCCTCCCTCATGAGTCTACTTTCCGCTTCCATTGAAACCATAGAATCAATGGAGGCCTAACCCATTTATGGGTTGATCCAAGGGAGTATCAAGAGGCTGGATTGGATGTTATTTATCACCTCATTAATGTATAATCACTTCTTTAATTGAGATTTTTATTTGATGATATTTAAACTCAATCGTCCTTGTTGAATTTAAGGCCACACACTTCAAGTGCTAATACGAAACTTTACCTTGAAGTGCTCAAAACATTGATCCCTCAAGTGTATAGGTGATTATTATTAAAGGTTTTAGGAATTAAACCTGTAAGTGATGATGTTGTTTTATCTCCTTAAATGAACCCATCTCAAATTTAAGAAATTGAAATCATTAAAAAGAAAATACGTCCAATCCACCCCGAGCGATAACCTAGGATCAACTCATTCTTTTAAATTGAATTAACTTAAATATGTTAGTTATACTTTAAAACCATATAAAATCAACCCAAGTTGGCCACTTTATAGCTAAAAACAGTCCATAGAATGTAAGTGTCTATAGGTTTCTTCTTAGGTCTCTGAGGATTCGATAACCCAAGCTAAACTACAAGGACCGTTCTACCTTCATCTCTTGGGTAAATTTGAGCAAGAATCATATTTTGGCGCCATTGACGGGGACCCAAGTAAGTCATCTAAACACCCATTCTATTCTCCCCCATTTCTTTTTTTCTCATCCAAATTTTCTTATCTTGTCCCTTTCTCATTTTTTTTCTTTTGGCGCATGTCCGCCTACAACCGCGATCAATCAAACCGTCTAGTTAGGGTGGATAGTCCTGGGGTTTGGGAGTAAATTACACAAAGGGAACTCATTCCATAAGGTCCTAATCTTCCTAATACTCTAGAGTCCAAAATTGAGCCAATTTCAATGGAAGGTCTTCAAAGAAACCAACTCATAAACCCGGGTGGGAACCAAAATGGAAACCCAAATGAGGAATCCCCAAACTTGGGGAATGCAATTGATCAAACCATGAATGACTACCTCACACCTTCCTGGACCAATTCTCCCTCATGCATTAGACACAATTCCCTAGGAGATTCCAACTACATCATTAAACCCCATGTCCTAAACCACCTTCCCACATTCCATGGAATGGAGTCCGAGATGCCATACCTACACATTAAGGAGTTCAATGACATTGTAGAAACTATGTTTCCCCCACATCAACTAGAATCAGCTAAGATGAGGATATTTCCTTTTTCTTTGAAGGATCGAGCTAAAAATTCACTAAACAATTTGAGACCATCATCCATCAACTCTTGGGATCAACTTCAAAGATAATTATACAAAAAATACTTTCCCCACTATAAAACAATTTCACTTAAAAAGAGTATCCAAACAATTTTTGAAAAAGAGGGAGATTCATTCTATGAAACATGGGAGAGGTTCAAAGACACTCTAAACATGGTTCCACACCATGGTTTTTCTATTCTTGAAAAAGTGAGAATTTTCTATGAAGGGTTGGGTCTGGGGAACAAACAATTCATTGACATGATGTGTAATGGAACATTTAAAAACAAAGCCCCAAATGATGCTTACGAGTATCTAGGAAGCATTTCTGAACAAACCCAAATATGGGGAACTTCACCTTATTCTGAAAAGCCACAAAAAACTACTGGAATTCATACACTTATAGAAGAGTAAATCCTTAGGGCAAAACTCGCAGCACTCTCTAGGAAGGTTGAAGAGATAGACCTTAGGAAAGTCCATGAAATCCAAACCGTTGACCCTGTTTGCACAATTTGTGACAAACTTGACCATAAGACAGACAACTGCCCAACCATTCCATCAATCAAGGATGTTCTCTTAGGAGGACCCCCAGCGGAAGTAAATTCTTTGAACTTTCAAAAGCCTCAATACCAAAGCACCTTCAACCCAAGGTATAACGACCACCCAGACTTCTGCTAGAAAGATAACCAATAACCTAGCAAACCACAGGGACAAAATCCTTACCCCCATCAGAACTACCAAACCCATAACCAGTTCCAAACCCAACCTATCCAATACCAACAGCCACCGGTCCATTTTCAACAAACCATCCCACCTCCAAAATATCCCCCTGGGATAAACCAACCTATTCAAGCACCCACCCAAACTGTTCCACAAAGCCTACTAGAACAACTGTGCAAACAAATGGAGAGGATGAACTCGAAGGTATCTTCCCTAAAACAAGAACTTAAAACCATCAAAACTGGAAAGGCACCCATGCCTACTCAGGCGGATCCATCCTCAACTTCAAGGGGAGAGTCATGTTGTGCTCAAAAAACTCACTTACAACTAAAGGCTATGACTGTTCTAAGAAGTGTGAAATCAATTGAGAAACCTGAACAACTAATTCAGAACCCACCTGAAGATTCAAACTTGGATGAAAATTCAAATGAACCACAAGATCAAACTGAGGAAACTGATATCATTGTCAAGGAAACAACTCTTCAACAAGCAACCCCACAACCTGCACCATTTCCTCAACGAATGAGGGGTAAAACCAAGCCTGAACTGAGTGAAACGTTGAGAGAAATATTTTCACAAGTCAAGTTGAACATACCCCTTCTCGATGCAATCCAAACCATACCTTCCTACGCAAAGTACCTTAAGGACTTGTGAACTTTTAAAAGAAAATTATCAGATAAAAACCAATTCCTTTTGGTTGCTAATGTGAGTACCACCATTAAAGGGACCATTCCTCCTAATTTGAAAGACCCAGGTTGCCCTTACATCAATGTTGAACTTGGAGAAAGAAAAGTTGTCAAGGCCTTGTGTGACCTAGGTGCTAGTGTCAACCTCATCCCATATGTTGTGTACTGCCAGTTAGGCCTAGAAGAACTCCAACCCACATCTGTCACACTTCAACTTGTTGATCGTAGCATTAGGGTTCCAAAGGAGATTTTAAAGGACGTTCTAGTAAAGGTTGAAAACTTCATATACCCTATTGATTTCATTGTCCTTAACAACCATCCAAACTTAGGAAATAAGGAACAAACCCCAATCATCCTTGGTCGTCCTTTCCTTGCAACAATCAACTCTGTTATCCGAGTCTGAAATGGGAACATAACCATCACCTTTGGAAACATGAGTATAGACTTGAACATCTATAATGCATGATCACAAATAGGGGATGACGAGGACATTCATGAATTAAACATGATAGGAAGCATTGATAATGAATCCATGGAACATCAAGGAATATTTGATGAATGTTTAATTCAGGATGATATTGATTTCCTTTGTTCATATGAAGGAAGTTTATCTCCTTCACTTGAATCATTTTCAAATTGCTCTTATGATGAAGTCTTAGGTCCAAGAATCAGTGAAAACTTTCAAGAAACCGCTTTTATGGAGACCAATCCAATTTCCTTCCCTAAATCTGATCAATCCAATCTAGTAGTTGAAACTTCTACATGTAGGGAATCAATCCTATATGAAACTCTAAAAAATAAATTTATCTTGATCCAATGGCCCAGTATTCTGCTGAAATTCTAAACCAACCTGATCTTGAATTGAAGGAACTTCCTGCTACACTAAAGTATTTCTTCCTAGGGGAAAATCAAACACATCTTATTTTCATTTATTCTTATATTGAAGCCAATCATGAGAGGATGCTTCTAGATGTCCTTAAGAAGCATAAGAAAGCCATTGTTTAGACCCTTTTTGATATTCCTGGGATTAGCCCACTTATCGGGACTCATAGGATTGTTCTGGAATCTGATTCAACGCCATGTTGTCAACCTCAACAGCGACTCAATCCTAATCTCATGGAGGTAGTAAGGAAGGAACTTCTGAAATTGTTAAAATTTGGTATCATATATCCCATAGCTTAGAATGAGTGGGTGAGCCCAATCCAAGTGGTTCCAAAAAAGGCCTAAATCACAGTGATAACCAATGAGGATGGAGAGATTCTTCCAACAAGGGTGAGTAGTGGATGGAGGGTCTGCATTGACTATAGGAAGCTAAACTCATTCACCAAGAAGGACCATTTCCCCTTACCATTCATTGACCAAGTCCTTGAGAGAGTGGAAGGTCATGCCTTCTAATGTTTCTTAGATGGGTACTCGGGGTACAATCAAGTTGAGGTCTCCCTAGAGGATCAAGGGAAGACTACATTCACGGGTTCATTAGGAACCTTTGCTTTCGAACTCATGCCCTTCGGGTTATGCAATGCCCCTAAAACCTTCCAGTGGTGCATGATGGGAATCTTCTCAGACATGGTAGGGGATTTTCTAGAGGTCTTCATGGATGAATTCTCTGTGTTTGGGGATACATTTGAGGGATGTCTGAGGAATGTAGAGAGAGTCTTGTCAAGATTTGAAGAAAAGAATCTAGTTCTAAACTATGAAAAAATTCCATTTTATGGTTAAAGAGGGACTAGTTTTAGGCCATCTTGTCTCAGGTAAGGGGATTGAAGTTGATAAATCCAAGGTTGACATCATTCGTCACCTTCCATCACCCAAAACTATCAAGGAAGTGGGGTCTTTTTTAGGACATGTTGGTTTCTATAGAAGATTCATCAAGGACTTTAGTTCAATATCTCATCCCCTCTGTGCTCTCCTAGTAAAGGATTCTCCATTTGTTTGGACAGAAAGCTGTGAGGGTTCATTCTCAACCCTCAAATCCTCTCTCACCTCTCCCCCCATTATGAAATCTCCAAATTGGAACCTTCCTTTAGAACTTATGTGTGATTCCAGTGACTTTGCTGTAGGAGCTGTGTCCGGACAACGTTGTGATAAAAATCCTTATGTCATTGCTTATGCAAGAAAATCCTTAAATGATGCCCAAATCAACTACACCACCACTGAAAATGAGTCACTTTCTATTGTGTTTTCCTTAGAGAATTTTAGGTCCTACTTCTTAGGATACCCCATCACTGTGTTCACTGACCATTCTGCACTAAAATACCTCTTCCAAAAATAAGATGTTGAGGCTAGACTGATTAGGTGGGTCCTTCTCTTACAAGAATTTGACCTCACAATCAAGGATAAAAAGGGCGTTGAAAATATTTTAGCTGATCACCTCTCTAGGATGGAATTAAAAGACAAATCAAATCACCTTTCTGTGTCTGATTCATTAATGATGAACACCTATACTCTGTGAGTGACTGCCCTTGGTATGCCGACATAGCCAATTTCATAGTTACAGGAGTCATTCCAAAATTCTTAGGGACTCAAGCTCGAAGAAAATTCCTTTATAATATTAGACACTATGTGTTTTATGATCCATACCTCTATAAGTTCTGCCCTGACCAAGTCATTAAGAGGTGTGTTCCAGAATCTGAACAAGAGACCATCCTTAAATTCTGTCACAGTGAGGCATGTGGAGGTCACTTTTACTCTAAGAAAACATCTGCTAAGATTCTTCAATGTGGTCTTTTCTGTACCACCCTCTCAAGGGACTCCTACACATTTGTTCAAAGCTATACTAAGTGTCAACAAGTAGGTTCTATCACAAAAAGGAATCAAATGCCACTCACTCCCATCTTAGTGGTTGAAATATTTGACTGTTGGGGAATTGACTTCATGGGTCCCTTCCCAAACTCTCGGGGATACCTCTACATACTCTTAGCTGTTGATTATGTCTCAAAATGGGTTGAGGCCATTCCCACTAAGTCCAATGATCATCATGTTGTGATTTGATTTCTGAAAGAGAACATATTTTCAAGATTTGGAATTCCTAGGGCTATAATCAGTGATCGAGGAACCCATTTCTGCAACCGCCCATTCTTTTCACTCATGTCTAAGTATGGTATTTCTCATAAAGTGTCCACTGCAAACCATCCTCAAACCAATGGTCAAGCTGAGTTAGGGAATAGGGAGATTAATCAAATTCTTGAAAAAAAATGTCAACCCCTCTAGGAAAGATTGGTTTGAGAAACTCTTAGATGCTCTTTGGGCCTATAGAACTGTATATAAAACAATTTTAAGAATGTCCCCATATAGGTTGGTTTATGGTAAAGAATGCCATTTTCCAGTGGAGATTGGACATATGGCCTTTTGGGCAATTAAAAAAATGGATTATGACCTCTCATTGGCTGGAACAAAAAGGAAATTAGATCTCAATGAACTGGAGGAACTAAGGATGGAGGCTTATGAAAATTCAAGGATCAATAAAGCTAGAGTTCAAGCCTACCAATCTAGGAATATCAAGGTAAAACATTTTGAACCAGGAAAACTTGTGCTCTTGTATAGTTCAAAACTTCATTTAAACCCAGGAAAGTTAAGGTCTAGATGGTCAGGTCCTTTCATAGTGCATCATGTATACCCCCATGGGGTAGTAGAGATTCAAGATCCCACTAGTGGTCACATTTTCAAGGTCAATGGTCAAAGGTTAAAACATTCATTGAATCATTCAATAAACAGGAAATAGATGTTGAGTTAATTGAGCCAATCTATGAACCAGGAAAAAATTGATAAATTTAGGATCTATGTCGGGCTAACGATGTTAAACAAAACGTTGCACGATAGGAAACCCATGGTTTTTATGTTTCTAATCTTTATGAATCATATTTATTTTTCAAATAAGATTAATTAATCATTTTTATATTTAAAAATTTAAAAATAGACTTTTGACCTGTTCATCTATTATGAGTATGGATGGGTATGAAAGGGGATCACCATATTCATCCGTGTCACGTGGTGTGATCCTTGAGTAATACCTTACCCAAAAATTTAAAAAGGAGACAATGTATCATCAGTTTATTTTGTTTTATTTTTATTATTTTATAGGTTAAGATAAAAATAATAAAAATAATAAAAATAATATAATAATAATTAATAAATGGGACATTCCATAGGTTGTGGGGAAAACCCCGTCACAACCGGCGAAGCCGCGGGGACTTGAACCCGGGACCGAAGGGAGAGAGGGGCGCGTGCTTACCACTGACCTATGGCTTAATGTGCTTACTTATTATATAATTTTTATATATATACTTATATTTTACTTATATATATATTTTGTTTTGTTTTGTTTGTTTGTTTCCCTTTTCCCACTAGGGAACTTTGCAAGCGACATGGATATCAAAGGACTAAATTCGAGCGACAAGAACTTCAAACTTCAACCGCCAGGTGACTTCATTCCATGATCCTCATATTTTAGTTTCCTTATTGAACTCCCCTTTTATTCCTCTACCCCATTCTAGATTTTATTTTTACAAAACTAGGGACAGTTTCATTCTAAGTTGGGGGGTGTGGAAACAAAATGTTTGTTTTCAAAAAACAATGAAAAAAAAGAAGCAAAATTCCTTTATCATTCGTATAATAACATCTTTTCTCACATTAAAACTACATAGAAAATAACTTTTATTTCCTTGACTCTTAATTTAATTCATGATTATGTTTAAAGGCATTGATTTTGGAATTTTGGTTGTCCAATGAAAATTTTCATCATTTTTATTTTCATCCATTAAATCAAAATGCCACAATGCACGTCCTCTAGACTGTGGGATACTAATTTGAATTTTTGGGGTCCCATAATAAATAGCATAGGCTGGTTTGATTTTTATGAATAATATTAGTATTCAAAAAAAATTGTGTGTTGAGCAATGGATTGATAAAATACGAGGCTTTCGGCACTTGGGGATCGTGACTCCAGAGTTGTATAGCCCTGAGTTTTTTAATCTATCTCTATTTATGGTAATATGAATTTGTTTTTGATTAAGTTAACTCGAGGCGATGCCCGAGTATGTGGGCTTCACTTGGTGCCCTAAGGCCTTTGAGTCTAGGAGTCATCGGCAAAGTCTTGCTACATGGGTTAATTTTATTAACTGCAATCTCAATTACTATAGCAATATTGCCAAAAAAATCCAAAAAAATAATAATAATGAAGAATACTCATATTAGAATTAAATTTGATTCCACCTAGCGCTTCCATGATTTCCCCCTTGAATGAAAATGAACCCCCATATCTATTGTGATTCACAAAACATCATTACACCAAATTGAGTTGGATGAAGTATGATGATGGATTTGATCAAAGAAATGGGATTGGGATTGGGATCTACTTTTAAATTCATATTGTTTTAAATTATATTGATAGGTTATAAAAATATATTTGTGTGCAGTTTACATTGTGATCAATGTTTGTTATAATGTGTTTGAAGAAAGGAATTCAAATAAAATAATTGAATTATTTGCTCGGGACTAGAAAATCTCAAGTTGGGGGGTGTGATTATCCAATAAGAACATATATTTTAATTAAATTTTAATGGTATTAAATGTTCATTTTTGATCTTATGGGCCTGAGTTAGTGCATTTTCATTATGAACATCCATTCTCATCATTTGTGCACATCATGCCTAATATACACAAATTTAGGCTCAATGAGTCATCTGATTCTAAGGTATGTAATTATCAATATTTTAATTTGATATTTTTGGAACTATATCTACACTTAAATTTGAACATTTTTTATTCAGGGATCAATGGATGATTCAAAAACGATGACGGAGATATTTGGAGATGAATGGAGGCAATTCTAGAGAAGGAACATTGGACACCAGTCCACTTATGAGACTGTGGGGCCCAAATTTCAGGCCCAATGAATCCCAACGTTTGTGGGCTGCTAGAAAAAATGTATAGGAACAACTCATTCCTCATGTTCCACTGCTAATTCGGCCTCCAGAGTGTCCATTTAGGCGGCCCAAGTTAGAGATAAAATTCTGGGACAGATTCTGCTGCCCAGAAAAACATCCCACAAATCTGATCATATCTCCGAATATAAATCTCCAAATTGTCCCCACTTTTACAGGAGGTTAGGAGACATCTGGGGATCCATTTTATTTTTCTATGGACCACTCTGATTCGGCCATCTATAAGGTCATAAAAGCGCGTCTGTTTGGTGGATGAAAATTGGCTGCCACCTCGGGTCAAATGTGGAAAAGTCTAAGTTCCACAAGCTTTCCACCACCCTAGGCCTACCATAATCAAGTGGGATGCTTTCTACAGTTTTAGTCTCGACCCAAGGCTTCCAAAAGTCTTATTTAAGGCAGTTTTGGTGGAATATTTGATAATTTTTTATCTTTATTTCATCTTAATGTTATGCTGCCAATTTATCTTTGTAATGTTCTTCCTTCACATGTAAGTTGTTTTAATTCATCCTTGTTTATTAATAAAAGTTCTTCTTCTCTTATTATTCTGTTCTTCTCCTTATCACTTTGATACCGTTGTTTCAAGGTGTGAACTTTTTCAAACTAAAACTTGTGAGATTATCACACAACGGTGGAGTGATTGTTATTTTATTGCGTTTTTTACTTCTCCATTTCCTACCTCATGAGTCTACTTTCCACTTCCATTGAAACCACAAAATCAATGGAGGGCTAACCCACTTATGGGTTGATCCAAGGGAGTATAAAGGGGCTGGATTGGATGTTATTTATCACCTCATTAATGTATAATCACTTCTTTAGTTGATATTTTTATTTGATGGTTTTTAAACTCCATCATCCTTGTTGAATTTAAGGCCATACACTTCAAGTGCTAATACGAACCTTTACCTTGAAGTGCTCATAACATTGATCATTCAAGTGTATAGGTTATTAGTATTAAATGGTGTAGGCATTAAACTAGTAAGTGATGATGTTGTTTTATCTCCTTAAATGAACCAATCTCAAATTTAAAAAAATGAAATCATTAAAAAGAAAATACGTCCAATCCACCCCAAGCGATAACCTAGGATCAACTCATTATTTTAAATTGAATTCACTTAAATCTGTTAGTTATACTTTAAAACCATATAAAATCAACCCAAGTTGGCCACTTAATAGCCAAAAACATCCCATAGAATGTATGTGTCTATAGTTTTCTTCGTAGGTCTCTGAGGATTCGATAACCCAAGCTAAACTACAAGGACTATTCTACCTTCATCTCTTGGGTAAATTTGAGCGAGAATCAACAGTCCCTATTTCTTGTTGTTTTGGTGTCCAAGTTTTTGTTCCCTTGAAATCATTAAGGAGAGTCTATTATTATTTCTATTTCTGTTATGGACACTATGGTGATTGAGTCTCAGGAATCTGAGTCTCTACTTCCTCTTCCAAAAGGTTCTCTAGATCCTGTATTTTTCTTTTAGACTATGCACTGACTAGGTTTCTATATCTTGATCTCAAACACTCTTGTTCTTGGATCTGGATTTTGATCTCGAATGACACAAAGGTGCTTTTGATTATTGATCTTGAACTCAAGAAGGTGTTTTGATCAAGTGTGGTTCTCTTATTTGATATTATGGTTCTTTATCTCACAAAGGCGTAGAGTTCCTTGTTTCCACCAATCTGACATGGGTTTGGATCATGGACTCCCCTTAGAGGTTGCTTGTCCTACCAATATTCAATTCTCATCCATTCCCCATCTAGGCAAACTAAGTTTCTAGAAACGGTTTTTCCTTCTATTTGAGGCATTTTCTACATTATCCTTCTTTGGGTTTGGCTCTAGTGTGGAGAGTTTACTAATGTTTCATCATATTTTTTCTTAAGAGGTTATGGAGTCTGATCTACATAATCATTGATATAAGTTCTCAATTTCATGTCAGAAACAATAAACGCTCTAATTATGTACTTTAGAGGACATCAACCTCCAGGATCGCCTATCTTATCTTATGGTGGGAAATATTTCTTCTAATAGATCCTATAACATTAATGTCATGAAAAACACATTGCAGTCATTATGGATATTGGAAAGAGGGGTTGTGATCAGGGAGATCGAAGCCGAGAGGATTATATTTGAATTCCCAATGGTGTCTAATAAGATCAGAGTTTTGAAAGGTCACCTATGGTCCTTTGATAATAATCTAATTGTGTTCAAAAACCTTAGAAGTGGCCTCAACATCAGTGAAATTGATTTCTCACATACCCCCTTCTTGATATAGGTTAAAGTAATAACCTTTACCGGTAGAAATGATCCATTCATACTCAACATTAGAAATTATATCAGGGAATTCATGGAGTTGGATGTTTTAGATCTGATCTAGTGTAGTTCCTACGTGTGTATTAGGTTCATGGTAGATATACCTCAACCCCTTATATGGGGTCTCTTTTTTAAACTATTGAAATACATGATCAGGGTATCTCTTGAATTTGAAAAACTCCCTCAATTATGTTTTTTTGTGGCACTATTGGTCAGGGAGTTAAAGATTGTGGATTGAAGAAATAAGATTCGTATGGTTGATTGACATTGCAATATATCACATGGATAAGAGATAAACCCTCAGAGCGAAGCTCCATTTTTTATGCTGGAAAACTGAAGGCCAGAGTTATGATCAAAAGACAAGAGATCCAAGGCCATTCGGTTTCCATGGTGACGTTTATCTCATTGGGTCCACCTTGTTTTCCCACTGCCCCAGTTGGATCACCCTTTCCTCATCTGGGGGCTTGGAGTTACTCAGCTCGTGGCCTTCCTATGTAGGGTATTTTTGATAAGGAATCTCAGGATGTTGAGGTTTCTTCTACCGAGATTTTAGCATTGGTGATGTCTGGAAAACCATCCTCTAAGTTGAATGTGGTTGATACTACATCGTGCCAGATCTCAGCCTATGTTCATTTACATCATCTCACTCGTCCTCCTTTGTTTCTTAAAGAGGCTATAGAGGTCCTTTATATAGATAACATGTTGTCATTTATGGGGGGATCATGTTCATTTGGGTTGGGAGAGGTGAGGGTGATAGTCCCCTCTCCACCACTACCTGTTGCTCCAAACCTGGAAGGTCTTACTCCGGTTGTGCCCCCAAACATTCCCCATGGTCGTTCATCTAATTATTTGATGATATTCCCCCAATATTCTCTCAATGCCTCTAATTTTAGTCATATTTGAAATGATTTATCCAATTTAGAGATGGTTTCTCCTTTCTTGTGGATAGGATCAAGGTACAAGGGTGATTTTAAGCCTCTTTATGAGTCGATGCCGATTTTCTCTAACCCTATGGACATTGTCCCCTCCCCATATACTAATCTTTCTTTATCCTTATCTGGGTTTGGTTTCAATCCTCATGGAGTATCGGAATTCGGTGAAAAAATTCCTCAAAAATGTAAAAGTTTTAATAGATGGGTTTTGGGCTATGTTGGCCATGATCTGGTCTTTTATGATTCCAATAAGGGTTCTAAGGTCTCGCTGCTTGAGGATCATCTCCCAAAATGATGGATAGTGACAGATAATGGTTCCCTTCTCAAATTTCCGGGGGTAGAGGCTGGCATGTATCAAACCTGCCTTCCATAATGAAAACCTTATGCTAGAATGGTCATGGGCTTGGAAACCCATGGTTAGCTCGTATTCTCCACCAATGGAGCTCTAAGTTTAGCCCCGACATGGTATTTTTGTCTGAGATCAAGCTGGAAAGAAAGGAAATGAGAGTAATTACTTCAAAGGTCAGTTTTTATAATTGTTTCTCAGTCGTATGGTGGGGTCATTCTAGAGGTATTTGTTTCAGGTGGAAATAGGATTTCAATTCTTTAGTGGTTGAACTTTTTTATCATCACAATGTCATCTCCATTTTCCATCCTTGGGAACCTGTTGGAGTTGGTTCCCTATAAGAAACTTATTTTTACTTTATGATGAATATATATTCATTGGATGTATATCAATTAACTCCTTATCACATCATGATTTTTATTCTGTTTAACATTGCATGTGATAATATCCCAAGAGTAGTTGTCATACTAAAAGGTCACAACAGTTCCCCACTATTATGAGAACCCAGAAGTGATATGACACTATTCTTAGATATATGTTTTATATATAGATGATATCATTTTAGGGACACAAATGATACAGTCTATCCTGGGTGGAGACTCATAAGAATTAGATATACCTTCTCATGGTGTACGCCCTGGGTGATATCCAATAGGATATTATGAGAACGAGACCCAGTAGTCAGAAATCTACATTTATAAGTGTCATTAGATGTTCTTATCAATGGATGTTTGTATTGGTGCATAAAAATTAATATTATTAGTAATGGGTATTATGGATCATGCACTCAGATGTATTGGCAAAAACCGTTATGACATATGTTCACGGTGAGGTAGGATATGTTGGGTTCGTCGTGAGTAATACCACATTAATGAATAATGCAGGAAGGGAATTGTTCCTTCTATTCCATAATGGATGTTTATATCTTATACCCTTTGATGGAAATGATATAGCATAAATAAATCCATGGACATAGTATTCTATAGGAAAGTTCAATTTTCGAGAATTCAAAGAATGATAAATCGAGCACAGGGGTTGATAGTACTTACATGCAACTTACTTGATTACAGATATCGAGACAAAGGGATTATATTATAGGGTAAGAATTCGTATAAGGTTACATGTTGTTGCGATATTAACTTCTTTCTCTATGGGTGACTTGGTGTGTTAGTAGATGCCAACCTTAACATTTAGGTTGCTCCACCTAAGGCCCCTGAGAAAGAGTCCTAGAGGGTCACACATAAAGTGTATTTAGTATCTTAGTTAAATAATATATAATTTTTTATTTAACAAGTTGAATAAAGATTATTATCAACTGTGGTTTAATAATTATTCATGGATGTATGATCGTAATTATTTCAACACTAGTTATTCGAGAATATATAATGTGGGTGGAATAATTAATAGATATTTATTTTCTATTTAGTTTACATAATATTTATATATTTATTGGAGAATAATGCAGTGATATTTACTTAGATAAGTAAATAGTCATTATTCAAGGTTCAATAAATATGGTGGAGGATTGGTGGGCCGAGTTAAGGGTCTGGTGACAAATAATAATATTGAATATTATTTTATTAAATAATATTTAATTATAACTCGCGTGTTAAGAGCATGTTAGGAAATAATAATGTTTCTATCATTATTAACATGGGGGGTTATCTAGGATTAATAAAATAATTAAGGCACTGGTGACAATTATTTATTATTACCCTAGTCAATTAAATGTCTGGTTATACTATTCTCTTATTAGCCAAGCGCTAGCCAAGAGATGACTATTATTGTTGTACACAATGTATTGGAGAAAATATATCAAGACTAGAGAGTTCATCCCTCTCCAAGAATGATATCAAGAATGAGAGAGATCCTTATCTACTATACCAAGGAGAATGCTTTGGAAGCAGTTCTCAAGCTGATCAGAGACTGACATCGCAAGCGTAAGGATCTTCTGTGATAGCACCCAAAGAATCCTTCAGTGGTGTTCATATATACATGGAACACGTGTGGATCACCACTAGAGGATATCTACCCTTGATCTCTTCAACGCAATGAAGGTTCACTACAGATCTATGGTCAAACACATCAACGAAGAAATAATCACCTTGGAGGTATTTCATTAATTTAATTAAATTAGTTATAAAAAAGATATTTTGATCCCCTATCTTCATTCAAGGTTTCTATTCCTTTTCCTAAATAATTGATTCATATCAATGGATACTGGAATTCATTGTCATATTGATCATGGATTGTATGTTGAATATGGAAAAAATAAAAGTTGGGTGTCGTCCCTCCCATGCTTCCACTACGCCCGGAACCTACAATTGGTATCAGAGCAGGCATATTATTTTTAACAATTATATAAATAATTCATTGATGATTTATTCTTTAATAATTTAATTTTTCAATTTAATTTTAATAGTTATTTTTAAAATGAATTATGAGATTTATTCTTCCTATATTGTTTCGTTCAAATATAATATAAATAATTAATATTTTTGATTAAAAATAAATCAAGGATCTCATCTAGAGGTACCAAGGGTTTTCTCCAGGTAACAAAACAATACTTGTTATATAGTCAGATCTATATTTCACGTAGTTGTGTTCAATGAATCAGGATTAGTTCATAAATTACTCAACCCCTGAGCATTAATGAAACATGGTGTTGTTAGTTCTTACACATCGTGTTGGCCAGGATAGACTGGCGGAGGGTCTGATGGAATACACATTATGTGGCCCCCTGTACATGGCGTATAGTCTCTTTTGGGTTATGGTCAGGCCATGTATCCAATATACAGCTTAGCCAACCGATGACCATGTAATGCGGAGTCAACACAGTGTGTAGCCCACTGGACATGTTGTGTACTCTGATGATTTCTGAAGTACACCACACACCATTTCCCCAGGTGTGTACTTCGGATGGATGGTGAGGAGGGAACACATTGTGTAGTCAGATCAACACGTTGTATGCACTTTCTAGATTAGGAAAATTTAAAATTTATTTTTTTATTAAGTAACCCTTGAGACGTGTACCTTAGTGTGGGTGTAAATTTGGGGCACAACATCTGGTAGGTGTTTAATATATATATATATATATATATATATATGTGTGTGTGTGTGTGTGTGTGTGTGTGTGTGTCTTTAATTAACATCTACATAATGTTCAAAGATCTGAAAATCATGTGTGAGTTGTATTATAATTAAAATTATGTGTGCATGATACATGTCACAAAGAATAAAGTGTATATGAGTATAATACATGTTGGGTAGTTTTGGATGGGTATTCATTGGGTTACCTCCAAGTTAAAAGTTATTTACATAATTAATTTTAAATGAATTTATTAATTTTTTTAAAATTATAACATAAGGGAATCTTAAGAAAATTCATAAAAGGATTAAGATAAAATGATTGATTAATTAAAGATAATAATTAATCTATTCAAGAATGATTTATCTTAAATAATAGTGATTATGGAATTGAATGCTAGTTTTGTTAAATGTGAAATTTGTTGCATGAATGTGGTTGATCATGAGATAGACCAGACCTTTATATATGATTAGATTCCATTTAATTTGTTATTAAATAAAATTGTTTTCATGCGATCCTTCTCTCCTCATTAATATATAGGACCTATGTGCCCATGGTTTCTTTTAGGTAAACCCCTTTTAACCCTGACCTGCATATGAGTAAAAGCATATATAATGGATTGAGCTCCCAAACTAGCGGGGGTGGTTAAATTTAGGATCCAAGGTGAAAACAATTCATGGAGATATAAAGGTAAACAGGTGGAAAACATTAAACATGAACTTAATTGGTTCAAGGTGTTTCTCCCCTATGTCGGTGGTTAGTTTATCAACTACTAGATAAACTAACCATTAGAACAAGATCATGATCATACCCAATATTTTATTTCTGTTAGTTATATGGTTATTCATTATGAATGTTTTGTCACGATCACATAATTAATCAATTAATAAGCATGGAATATGGAACTAAAATAAAATGTCTTGTGCATAAATATTATCTAATACATCGTCAATCACATAATATTATCCCACTTAATATTAATAAGCATTTGAAATGATATTAAATGGAAATTTATGTATAAAGGATAAAATCCCTAAGTGAAATATTAAGTCGTTATAGACTTCCATTACTTTGGTTAGAATCGAACCATACTTCAAAGGGCTTGACCAGCCAAATTTGGGGTGCTTTCAATTATTAGGGAATTCTAATTTGAGGTTTTTGGTTGACTTGAATTAGTTTGCATCAAGGGTTGATTTTCAAAGTAGGAAATGGTGTAACTGAGTGGAAAACATCAAGGAGATCCAAAATTAAGGATTTTAGGATTGGGGAGTCTGCTAAACGGATCAAGGAGCTGTGAGTTAATGCAGTTTTCATTTATAATACCTACCTAAAACCTTTAAAATCGCATGACTAGAAAAAGTTGTGGTAATGTGAATGGAAATATGGATCCTTTCTACTATAATGTCTAATAAACATGATATTCCGAAGCCAATGGTGAGGGCTTTTGGGTTTCGATAAAAGAGTGAGAGAATAATGAATATTTATTTATTTATATTTCTTAGTTTTATTAGATAAAGTACTAATACTTTGTTCATCTTATTTGTTGAAATGACATTAAAAATGAAATCAAACATATCATTGTGATCTATACTTGAGAAGGAAAATATTCTCATTAGAACTAATTTCTAGGATTGGAAAAGGCGCTTTCAGGTCATCCTTCACCATGAAAAGAAATTATATGTGCTGCAAGAACATTTACCAGTTGCACCTAGAAATTAGGTGAGTGATGAGGACCTCTTTGTGTATGAGAAACATCTGAATGACACTATGAATGCTCAGTGCCTTGTGCTATCATCCATGACCAATGATATCTTGATGCAACATGAGAAAATTTATGCTTATAGCATGATGTCTCACCTTTGGTATCTTTATCAAGAGAAAGAGCGGCAAGAGAGGTTTGAGATCTTCGATGATTTGTTCACGACTATGCTTGGAGATTCTGCACCAGCTGTTCCACATGTATTCAACCTTATTGGCTATATTGAGCATTTGGACATCTTAAGGATTAAATTCCTAGATGATTTTCATATAGATATCATATTATAAACACTACCCAACACCTTCTCTATTTTTATTATGAATTATAATATGAGAAATAATGAGAAGATTTTATCATAACTTCTTACTTTAATTCTTCATGTGGATAATGACATGGAGAGTGAAAAACTATAGTCCTTATGGTGAATAGGAATATGAAGTACAAGGAAAAGGGGCCTAAGACTTATAAATTGTTTAAATCCCCCGAGCACCATCTGGACAAGAAGGAAAAAAATTCAATGTCATGGAAAGGAAAAAGAGTTAGTATGATTTGCATGTGTCATGTCAGGCCACTGGAAGAGGAAATGCACCTAGAGGCAAGAGGAATCCAAAGGTTCATTTGTTATCGGGTGTAATATTTTCATTTATCCACATTGGGTATTAGATATAGCTTGTGGTGCTCACATCTATTTTCAAATGTAGGAACCACATAGATTTTAGAAAATTTCCTGAGGAGAGGTGGATCTACGAGCTTTCAATGGTGCAATATTGGCTGCTCTTTCCATTGGTGACTACCACCTCACATTGACAAGAGGAGTGATTTTGGTTTTACATGCATTTTATTATCTTCCTAGTGTTACCAAAAACATAATTTGTGTACCAATTATGGATACATATGGGTTTATTTTCATATTCAGAAATAAAAGTTGTTTATTTTATGAGGACAACATATGATATGGTTTGACGCATTTAAATAACAGTCTGTATGGTGTTAAGTTAGAGAAACCAAATGTTGGAAATTGATAAAAATTCATGTTCACATGACTCATATAACACCCAGTGGTGGCATCACCGTCTCAGTCATGTAAATGAGAAGTGTTTGAAAAATCTCTTTTAAGATGGTTATTTAGACTCATCTTATTTAAACCCACTTGATAGATGTCACACTTGTTTACAAGGAAAAATGACCAAACCACTATTTGGTGGACTGGGTGAAAGGGACACAAAGCTTCTAGGATTGGCACACACTGATGTGTATGGATCATTTCCAGTAAAAGATAGAGGTGGATATTCTATCTTCATAAATTTTAAAATGACTTGAGTATATATGGATATATATACTTGATGAGGTATAAGTCTGAGTCCTTTAAGAAATTCAAGGAATTCATGAATAAAGTAGATAATCATCTTGGTAATAAGGTAAAGAAGCTTCGATCTGATTAAGGTGGAGAGTATCTTAACCAAGAGTTCATCGACTTTATACAAGAGTTTGGGATTATATCTCAACTCACTCCACCTTATACACCATAGAAAAATAGTGTTAGTGAAAGGAGGAATCGTACCTTGTTGGACATAGTACGGTTGGTGATGAGTCATGCAGATCTATCATTATCCTTTTGGGGATATACATTACAAAATATGGCATAAATATTAAACTGAATACTAAATAAGGTGGAAAATGGAATTCCCTTCGAGTGATAGAGTGGAAAGAAACCCATTTTGTTGTATACATGTGTATGGGGGTGTGAGGAGTTTGTTAAGGCTTAATCCTAAAACAAACTAGCACCTCGGGGTGTGAGGTGTATCATTATAGGGTATCCCAAAGAACCAAAGGGATACTGCCTATACAACCCCTCAGACAAGAAAGTAATTGTCACAAGACAAGCCATCTTTGTTGAGAGGGATCACATCCTCAAGAAGGATAGTGGGAGCAAGATTGACTTCGATGAATTTGATGATCAAGACACACATGAGTTGGTTCTGGAACAAGTCTCACAGGTCCCCATGGGAGAATTAGTTACTAAAACACAAGTACTATGTAAGAATGTAAGAGAGGTAAGGTAACCAGAGAGATATGGATTTCTTATCACTAAGGATGGTGGCTCATTATTGTTGGAAAATGTTGAAACTCTCTCCTATAAGGAGGCATTAGAGATCTCAGGAGTTGTAATATGGCTAGAAGATATGAATTATGAGATGGATTCCATGTATCAGAACCAAGTTTGGGTTCTGGTTGATGCACTATTTGATGTAAATACTATTGGATGTAAATGGTAATTCAAGAGGAAAATAGATATGGAAGGTAATGTAAGTACCTATAAAGAAACTCTAGTGGATAAAAGGTTTAAACAACATCAATTAATCGAAAAACATGAATCTTTTTTTTCATTTTCCTTGTTTAAATCCATCAGAATCATATTTTTCATAGTATCTTACCTTGACTATGAGATTTGGTAAATGGATGCCAAAACTACATTCCTTAACAGAAAAATTTGGGAAGATGTCTATATGACACAACCAGAAGGGTTTTTTACCCTAGGTGATGCCATAAGGATTTTCAAGTTTTGAATCGAGAATCTAGGTCATGGAACATTCAATTTGATGAATCCATAAAATAATTTGGTTTCATTATAAATGAATGTGAGCCATGTGTTTACAAAAGGTTTAATAGGAATGTGGTTGTTATCCTAGTAGTATATGGTGATGAAATATTACCTATTAGAAATGACATTCCAGTCTTACAGTCAGTTAAAGACTATTTGAACAAATGATTCTCCATAAAGTACATAGGTGAAGCAGCCTACATTCTAGGGATCAGGATCATTCAGGATAGATCCAAGAGTCTTCTTGGACTAAGTCAAAGTACATATATAGACCTGATACTAAAGAGAATTAGTATGGAACAATCCAAGAGGGGATAGGTTCTAGTGTCACATGGTTCACATCTTTCTAATAAAATGTGTCCCTATACACAACAGGAGAAAGATATAATGAGTAAGATATCACAATATTTAGTGGTAGGATCTATCATGTATGTTATGTTATGTAGAAGACTTGATGTTGCCTATATATTGAGCATGGTAGGAAGATATCAAGCAGATCCAGGAGAACAACATTAGACTGTTATTAAGAATATCCTTAAGTATATGAGAATAACTAAGGATATATTCCTGGTGTATAGAGGAGATGAGGATCTTTTCATTAGAGGGTATTCTGATTCTAGTCTTCAGATAGATCGGAATGATATAAAGTTGTAATTAGGATATGTTGTCTATCTCAACAGAGGAGCTGTGAGATGGAAGAATTCAAAGAAGCTAGTTTCCACTAATTCTACAGTGGAGTCTGAGTATATAGAATCTTCTGACGTAGCGAAGGAAGCCATTTGTATTTGGAACTTATTTTAGAATCTTGATGTGTTACCTATCAGTAAAGACCCTATCACATTGTATTGTGATAATACTGCAACGGTGGATCTTGAAAAATATCCAAGGTTGCATAAATGGACAAAGAACATACTCCATAAGTATCACCTCTTGAGGGATTTATATGAAATGTTTGAAGTTGTAGTGATAGGATTATCCATGGAAGAGAATATGGTGGACCCCTTGACTAAAGGCCTATCTCAGCAGAAGCATAAATATCATATGAGAGCTAGAAAACTAAATATTATTAACAGTTGGCTCTAGTGTGAGTGGGAGTCTGTTGGAGTTAGTTCTCTAGAACCAACATCATTTTACTTTATGATAAACATATATTCATTTGATGGATATCAAAAAACTTCTTATCACATCATGATTGTTCTTCTGTGAAACATTACAAGTGATAATCTCTGAAGAGTAGTTGTCACACTAAAAGGTCATAGGAGTACCCGCTATTACGAGAACCCGAAAGTGATATGAAACTTTTCTTAGATATATATATTCTATAGCTAGATGATATAATATAAGGGACACAAATGATACAGGCTATCAGGGGTGGAGACTCATTGGACTTTGAGACACCTTTTCATGGTGTACGCCCATGGTGATATCTAGTAGGATATTATGAGAATGATACCCGACAGTAGGAAATCCAAATTTAAAAGTTTCATTAGATGTTCTTATCTGAGGATGTGTGTATTGGTCCTTATAGTTTAATATTATTATTAAAGGGTATTAGTTCTCATGCACTTAGATGTATTGGAAAAAACCGTGATGACATATGTTCATAGAGAGGTAGGATATGTTGGGTGTGTCATGAGTAATATTTCATTAATGAATAATGTGAGAAAGGATTTTTCCATTCTGTTCCATAATAGAAGTTGATATCTCAGGACCTTTTCTAGAAATCATATATCATAAATAAATCCTTGTTCATGGTGTTATATAGGTAATTTCAATTTTTGGGAAGTCAAAGAATGAGAAATCAAGCACATTGGTTGATGGCACTTACATGAAAACTTCTTGATTAGAGATATAAAGACAAAGGTATTATATTACACAGTAATTGTTCGAATGAGTTGATATGTTGTTTTGGCATTAATTTCTTTCACTATGGGTGTCTTGGTATTTTGCTAGATGTTAACCTCGTACTTTAGGCTTCTTTTCCTAATTCCACTAAGAAATAGGCCAATAGGGTCACACACTAAGTGTATTCAGTATCTTAGTTAGATAAATTTATTATTTATTAACTAACAAGTTGAATAAATATTATTCCCAGTTGTGGTTTAATAATTATTCATGGATTCCAGATCACATTTATTTCGACACTAGTTTTTCAAGAGAATATAATATGTGTTGAGTAATTACTAAATACTTATTTTTTATTTAGTGAATATAATATTTACATATTTATTGGTGAATAATGTAGTGATATTTATTTAAATAAATAAATAGTCATTATTCATGGTTCAATAAATATGGTGGAGGATTGGAGGACCGAGTTAAGGATCCAGTGAGAAATAATAATATTGAATGTTATTTTATTAAATATTATTTAATTATAACTCACAAGTTAAGCACATGTTAGGAAATAATAATGTTGTTGTTATTTGACATGGGGATTTCTCTAAGATTAATAAAATAAATAAGGCCCTTGTGCAAATTATTTATTATTATCCAAGTGAATTAAATGGCCAGTTATATTATTCTCTTATTATCTAAGCGCTACCCAAGTGAAGATTATTATTTTTGTGTGCAACAAATTGGAGAAAAGATCTCAAGCCTAGATTGTTCGTCCCTCTCCAAGAATGCTCTCATGAACGAGAGAGATCCTCCTCCACTGGATCAAGGGGAATGATTTGAAAGTAGTTCTTCAGGCGATCGAAGTCCAACATCGCAAGAGCAAGGATCTTCCATGCTAGCACACGGTGAATCCTTCAACAATTTCTAGAGATATGTGGAACATGTGTGTATCACTGCTAGTGGAGATCTACCCTTGATATCTATAACACAACGAATGAGAGCTGAAGATCTGGGGTCGAACGCATCAACAATGAAATAATCACATTGGAGGTAATTCTTAAATTTAATTAAATTAATTATAAACAATATATGTTGATCTTATCTCTTGGTTATGGGTTTCTATTCCTTTCCAAAATCCTTAATTCAATCCTGTGGATATTGGCGTTCATCATTATATTGATCCCATATTGTTCATTGAATATGGAAAAAATAAAAGTTGAGCATCGTACCTCTCACCCTTTCGTCATGCCCAGAACCTATAGAACCCGTGTGGCACTTTTTGGATTTTTATGGCTAGTCGGTATTAATTGATAAATAGAGATCTTGGAAGATGGTCAACTCTATTAGAAATATGTTTCAGGGGCCCATTTTGTTTATTGGTTATTTCAATGATATCTTATACCACCATGAGAAGCTTGGTGGTGCTTGTAGGATTGTTTCTTCCATGCTCCTTTTCGAGGACTGTTTTCTTCAGGATGGTCACTCATATCTTTGTTTCTCAGGGATCTTGTTTTCTTAGTTCCACGGACATGATCATGCTTCCATAATTTTAGAAAGGCTTGACAGGTTTTTGGGTTCTTGCAACTAGATGTAGGCATTCCTGAGGTATGAGGTTTCACACTTACCTCTAGTCTCTTATGACCACTATCCCATTTTCCTTCAGATGCAGGTTGTTCCCATGGGTGTTTATCAATGGTGGAGCTTCCATTTCAAATGTATGTCACTCCACAATGATAGTTTTATCGATGTTGTTAAAGTTACATGGTCATCTCCTCATGATCATGTTTGGGACAAAACTAAGGAGGTGGTTGCTCAATTACAATGATGGAGTCGACAACACTTCAGGGACTTTGACATGAGAATTCATTGGCTTGAGAAATCTCTCACAAGATTTTATAGTAATTGTTCTTCAGGTTTTTCTCTTCTGGAAGTCGTGTTACTGGAAAATAATCTGGATGAGGCCCTGAGAGACAATGAAATTTATTGGATTTCTAGGTAAAGGGAGGAAATTATCAAACAAGGTGATCAAAATAAAAAATTATTTCCTCAAAAAGACTCTACTAGAAGAAGGAAGAAACTTATTTCCAATTTAGAGGATGGGATCAGAATCATTACTTCTGATTAGGTGGCGATTCGTGAGGTGATTGATTCTTTCTTTAAAAACCAATTTTGTTCTGAGGGGGGGGGGTATCCTCTTAAAGGGATATTCTGAGATGTGTTGAGCCTAAGGTGACCAAGGACATGAATGTGAATATTGAGGTTGATATCTCGAGAGAAGAAGTTGTGACGGCCCTGAAGAGCATCCATTCTTCTAAGGCACCTGATCTTAATGGGTTTCATTCCCTTTTATTCAAATGGTTCTGGTATATTATGGGAGTATATATTATTTCTTTGATATAGAGGTTATGGGCCAGTTCTATTAGTATGTACAATATTAATGAAACTCTTATTGTGTTGATCCCAAAAGTCTCTGACCTGGTTAAATTTTTTTATTTTAGGCCTTTGAACTTGTGCAATGTGGTTTACAAGATATTCTCCAAATTCATCTCCCACCGCATAGTTAGAGTCCCCCCCCCCTTATTATTTCTTAAAATTAGAGTTCTTTTTTCCCTAAGAGGATAACCATAGATAATGCTATCATGGACCATGATATCTTACACTCAATGAAGACTCATTCAACCTTAAAGAGATAGATTTTGGATATGATATTGGATATGTCAAAGGTGTATGATAGTGTGGAATGGGCATTTTTGGAAGAGGTTATGAGAAAACTAGTCTTTGGCCTAAAATGGGTGAGATAGATCATGAGTTGAATTAAAACGGTTTTTTATAACATCAAAGTCAATGAATTCCTTATAAAGAATTTCAAACCATAAAAAGGTCTATGACAGGGTGACCCTATTTCTCCTTAATTGTTTCTCCTTGTTTCTGATGTTTTCTCTCATATATTATCTAAAGTATCTCTTGATGGTCTTATCCATGGGGCCAAGATTTGTAGGAATAGTACCACCATTAATCACATTTTCTTCGCTGATGGCTGCTTCCTTTTCTCAAGAGTAACTCCTCAGGAGTGCCAAGAGATTCTTAAAATCATTAACTCTTTCATCAATGTGTTGGGTTAATGGGTCAATTTTTTCCATTCCAAGATGGGTTTTAGTTGGGGTGTGCAAGATGGGATGAGAGACACTATCACTGGTTTGTGTGGGATTGAGGTCATAGAGAAACATAACAAATATATGGGGCTCCCGACAGTTTTCGGATGCTTCAAAAGAGAGATATTCTCTTTTATCCGTGATAAAGTCCATATAAAAATCCAGGGATGGTCTGAAAAAAATCTTTTCACGGTAGGTAAGGAGGTTCTTATTAAAGTTGTGCCCCAAATTGTTCCTTCGTATGTGATGTCCCTTTTTTGATCTCCCGGATTTCATTACCCATCAACTTCATTCAGCCTTTGCAAACTTCTGGTGGGTCGTGAAAATGGAAAGAATCATCTTCTTTGGCTCTCTTGGGAGAATTTGTGTGCTTCTAAGGCCTATGGCAGCATGGGATTTTGTGATTTGAAAGTTTTTAACAACACCCTCTTGGCCAAGAATGGCTGGAAACTTTTACAGAACCATGATAGCTTGTGCGCTAGAGTCATAAAAGCTATGTACTTTTCCCGTGATGATTTTTTGTCTTCCAACTTGGGTCCTCGACTGAGATTTTTCTGGAGGAGTCTTTGGGGATCAAATGTTGTCTTGAACTATGGAATTTTTTGGAGAATTTTCATTGGTGATTTGATTAATATCTAACGTGATCCCTAACTGCCTGGTTTTGAGGGCATGATTCCTGCTTCTTCGCATGCTCCCGAACATGAGCATGAAGTTGTTAGAGAGCTCATAGTTTGACCTTTCTAGATGGGATATTTAGAACCTCGCTCTTTGGTTCTTTAAGTCCAAACATATGGCTATCCTGGCGGTTCCAGTGGTCCATGACGCTGGCCAGGACAAGCTATGCTTGTCTCTTGATTCATCTAGATTCTATAATGTTAGTTCGGGTTATAGGGTGTGTGTTTCGAGCGGTGAAGGTAATTGGCCCCCACTTTGGAAACATCATTGGAATCTTAATGCTTTGTCGTAGGGAAAGATTTTCTGTTGTCAAATGTTTAGAGGTATCATTCCTATGTATGCTCACTTGGTCTATATGCACCTTTCTTACAATGACCTATGCCCGCTTTGTGGGGGTTCAGTAGAGATGTAATTTATTCTATTTTTTCTTGCCCATGGGTCACTGGGATTTCGTCCACGTGTGTGACACATGATCTCATTTTCTGGAGAAATATTGGTGATGTGAGTCCATTGTGGCGGATTGGTTCAGATCACCGCCAACTCAAACTATTGCAGGCATGTGTATCCGAGCCTGGATGGTTTGGTTTCGCCGTAATGCTTTCATTTTCAAGAACATTGTTAAAGATGACATGGTCTGACATTCCAGGCCAATATATTTTCGATTTTTATCAACCAATGGAAAACCACACATCCTCTATAAGTCCTCCCTCCTTTCTTATAATATGCCTTCACTAAATGATAACTCTGATTTCAATGGATTTAGTCATTACCCATAATCCCTTTAATACATCTTGATGATATTCAACACTAAACTGCAATAATACGGGGTAGCATAAGAAAAAAAGATACTATCATCTGTAAAGAAACTATGTGAGACAATAGGGCCATTTCTACATACCTTATCACCATGGATAATTCTTCAATCCACCAGTTTCAAAAGGAGATGGTAAAAAAAATTAGCCACTAGAATGAAAAGATAAGGTGAAAGAGGATCCCCTTGTCTCAAACCTCTTGAATGTTTAAATCTCTCTGAAGGGGTCCCATTAATATTAATTCTGAAAGAGAAAGATGTAACACAATTCATGATATTACAGACCCATCTCATCCCAAAGACAAACTTGGAGAGAACAATTTCATGAAAAGGCCATTAAACTCTATCATAATCAATCATCATATCTAATTTCAATGCCATAATGAATCTTTTGGATGATGAAAGAGTTTTCATATAGTAGAATAAATCGAACGCAGTAGCAGCATTTTTAGTAATGGATATCTTTGGAACAAAACCACTTTGGTTATAAGTAACAAGAAACAAGAGACACTCTCTAAGCCTGGACACCAAGATCTTGGAAACAATTTTCTGCACAACATTGCACAAATGGATTGGTCAAAATTCCATGATTTTCAAAGGGCACTGGGTTTTAAGGATAAGCATGATAAGATTTTCATTCATTGATTTGAGAGGGTCTCTTCCTACCCATAAATCCTTCATTAGGGAAACCACATTAGGGCCAACAATATGCCAAGAACGTTCAAAAAACAGATCATTAAACCCATCAGGACCTGGGGCCTTAGTATATTGAATAAGATGCAGAGCCTCAAGAACCTCATCATCATAGATATATCTTTCGAACTTACAAATCATATCTTCCGTGAACTATTTCAGGATGTAACTAGTCAAACATACATGAGTACTGATACTTTCTGCTTTATAGAGGTTACTGAAGAAATTCAGAATAATGGAGTGAATATCATTAGTGTCTTGAACAACTCTCCTAGGATGATTCTCAAGATGAGAAATATGATTATTCTTCTTCCTTGCAGATGCTCTTTGGTGAAAAAATTGGTATTCTAATCACCACCTCTAATTTGGGACTCTCTTTCCTAAAGAAACCAAAATCCATCCTTCTCCCTCAACTCCACGTTAAGATTATTTTTTTGCAGAAGAGATATCCCTAATAATAGAGTCACAACAAGGAGAATAGTGAAGTCTCTTTAATTGATTTTCCACCTTATTAGTGTGTCTGTCAAAGTCCCTGAACCTAGCTGTGCTCCACTTCTGTAAACAAGACGAGGTATTGCAGATATTGGACATTATATGTTGATTCGGTCCCTCCCAAGCTGATTGGACCACCATTTCACATTTACTATCTTGGATCCAAAAAACATTCAAATTGAAAGGCCTCCATATGCCTCCTCTTTTTACCCTAAGAGAGCATCAAAAAAATGATTGGGAAGTGGTCAGAAGAGACTAGGGATAGGTGAACGATAGAGAAGGTATAGAAAAGATATATCCACTCATAATTTCCAAAAAATATATCAAAACTTTCTTCCAGAAGGTTATCCATTGATCTACCTTGGCGCCATGTGAATGGAGAGCCTAAAAACTTGAGGTCATGGAGAGAGTTCAGCACTATGTGATTCCTAAACTCTTCCATAGCATCACCACACATCAAAGATCCCCCTTCTCATTCATGGTGAAAAAGGACATCATTAACCCCCCCCCCCCAATCAGTAGGGGGCCAGTGAGAGAGTTTCATATCCAATTCAATATATTCCAAGATTTGTGTTTATCATGACCACCCGGCCACCCATAAAAACCAACAAAAGGCCAAGTTGGAGAGCTCAGGGTAGCAACTATCCTAGAAATGTGATTACTTGAAAAATTTGAAATCTGAACACCAAGTTCCTCCTTCCACAATAGGCAAAGGCCACCGGAGTGTCATTGTCTTCCATTGGGAAACACATTCTTTAATCCAATCTTCACTCCCAAGAGGCTAGCATCCTTGTGATCCAACATAGTTTCGGATACAAAAACTATGTCAGGATAATATTTTGAACTCTAGTGATGGAGAACATGAACTGTTCGAAGATTTCCAAGTCCCTTACAGTTCCAACATAAGATTTTCATTGCCCTTGGTGGGGTTGGGACATTCCCACCACCGCCTATTTAACTTCGACAAATTTTCCATCATCCACCACTTTCCACCTCTTTGGAAAACTTTCATCCCTCTGAGATGCCACCAGTCACCATTTAATCTCACTAGGTTGTGCACTGCAAGGATCCACACCCCTATCCCCACAAATCATCTTTTTCCACGTCCGGTATTTTATATAACCTGATGATGTTATCACAGTCATATATTCTTTATCCTAGATTTTCTTGGGTTCTATTAGGTTGTTTTTTTCTAGTATATCTCTTGGCGAAGTGGATTGGTTGGTGCCCTCCCAACCAATTATTTTCTAGTCTTACTCTTCTCAAATGTGAGAAATGGATTTATAACATTCCCCCTTCTGGATACATGTTAAATTAATTCCCTTTACTGGTAGAAATGAGAAATTCATACTCGGCATTGGAAATTCTATCAGGGGATTCAAAGAGTGGGATGTTTTAGATCTAATCTAGTGGGGTTCCTACGTGTAGATTAGGGTCATGGTGGATATACCTCAACCCCTTATATGGGGTCTATTCTTTAAACTATCTAAATACATTATCATGGTATCTCTTGAATTTGAAAAAATCCATCAATTCTGTAATTTTTGTGGCACTATTGGTCATGGAGTTAAAGATTCTGGATCAAAGAAATAAGATTCGTAGGGTTGATTTACTTTTCAATAAAGAACAAGGATACGAGATAAACCCTTATAGTGAAGCTCCACTTTAGATGCTGAAAAAATGAAGGCCAGAGTTATTCTCAACAAACAAGAGACCCAAAGAAATTCAGTTTCCAAGAAGGCAGTTATCTCATTGGGTCCACCTTGTTTTCCCACTTCCTTAGTTGGCTCACCCATTCCTCGTCTGGGGGATTCAAGTTCCTCAGCTCGTGGCCTCCCTGTGTAGGGGATTGTTGATAAGGAATCTTAGGATGTTGAGGTTTCTTATTCTAAGATTTTAACTTTGCTGATGTTTGGACAACCATCCTCTAAGTTGAATGTGGTTTATACTGCATCATGCTAGATCTCAGCCTCTGTTACTTTTCATCAGCTCAATCGTCCTCCTTTTTTTGTAAAAGAGGCTAAGGAGGCCCCTTATATAGATAACATGTTGTCATCTATTGGGGGGATCATGTTCATTTAGGTTGGGAGAGGTGAGGGTGATATTCCCCTCTCTTCCACTACCTATTTCTCCAAACCTGGAAGGTCTTACTCCTGCCATGTCCCCAAAAATTCCACATGGTCGTTCATCTAATTATTTGATTAAATCCCCCCAATATTCTCTCAATTCCCTTGATTTTATTCATATTAGATATGATTTATCTAGTTTAGATACGGTTTATCCTTTCTTGTAGATAGGATCAAGGTCTGAGTGTGCTTATATGCCCCCTTATGAGTCGATGTCGATTTTCTCTAACCCTCCAGACATTGGCCCCTCCCCATCTACTGATCATTCGTTACCCTTATCTGGGTTCGGTGTCAATCCTTATGGATAATTATAATTCAGTGCAAAAATTCCTTAAAAATGTAAATGGTTTAATAGATGGGTTTTGGGCCACGTTGGCCATGATATGGTCTTTATGATTCCAAGAAGGGTTTCGAGGCCTCGTTGCTTGAGGATAATCTCCCAAAAAGATTTATAGTGATAGATGATGTTTCCCTCCTTGATGTTCTAGGGGAAGAGGATGGCATGTACCAAACCCTCCTTCCATAATGAAAACCTTATACCGGAATGGTCGTGGTCTTGGAAACCCATGGTTAGGTCGTATGCTCCACCAATGGAGCTCTAAGTTTAGCCCGAACATGGTATTTATGTCTAAGACTAAGATGGAAAGAAAGGACCTGGGTGGAATTCCTTCAAAGGTCAGTTTTTATAATTGTTTCTTAGTCATATGGTCGGGTCATGCTAGAGGTCTTTGTTTCATGTGGAAATAGGATTTCAATGCTTTAGTGGCTAACTTTTTTTATCATCACATTGTCATCTCCATTCGCCAGCCTCAGGAACCTATTGGATTTGGTGCCCTATAACAAACTTATTTGTACTTTATGATGAATATATATTCCTTGGATGTATATCAATTAACTCCTCATAACATCATGATTTTTATTCTGCTTAACATTTCATGTGATAATATCCCAAGAGTAGTTGTCGCACTAAAAGGTCACAGCAGTTCCCCACTATTATGAGAACCGAGAAGTGATATGACACTATTTGTAGATATATGTTTTATAGCTATATGATATCATTTGAGGGATACAAATGATACATTCTATCATGGGTAGAGACTCATAGGAATTAGAGACACCTTCTCAAGGTGTACACCCTTGTTAATATCCTATAGGATATTATGAGAATGAGACTCGACAGTCAGAAATCCACATTTATAAGTTTCATTATATGTTACTAACAATGGATGTGTGTATTGGTGTAAAAAGTTGAATATTAGTATTAATGGGTATTATGGATCATGCACTCAGATGTATTGGTGAAAACTGTGATGACATGTGTTCGTGGTGAGGTAGGATATGTTGGGTGTGTCGTCAGTAATACCGCATTAATGAATAATGTAGGAAGGGAATTGTTCCTTCTATTCCATATGGATGTTTATATCTAATACCCTTTTATAGAAATGATATAGCCTAAATAAATCCATGGACATGGTGTTCTATAGGCAAGTTCAATTTTCAAGAAGTCAAAGAATGATAAATCGAGCACAGGGGTTGATAGCACTTACATGCAACCTGGTTGATTATAGATATCGATACAAAGGGATTATATAACAAGGTAAGAATTCATATAAGGTTTCATGTTGTTGAAACATTAACTTATTTCTCTATGGGTGACTTGGTGTGTTACTAGATGCTAACCTTGGACTTTAGGCTGCTCCACCTAAGGCCACTGAGAATGAGTCGTAGAGGGTCACACATAAAGTGTATTCAGTATATTAGTTAAATAATATATTATTTATTATTTAACAGATTGAATAAAGATTATTCTCAATCGTGGTTTAATAATTATTCATGGATGTCTGATCACAATTATTTCAACACTAGTTATTCGAGAGATTATAATGTAGGTGGAATAATTAATAAATATTTATTTTATATTTAGTTAACATAATATTTATATATTTATTGGAGAATAATGAAGTGATATTTATTTAGATAAATAAATTTTCATTATTCAAGGTTCAATAAATATGGTGGAGGATTGTTGGGGCTAGTTAAGGGTATGGTGACAACTAATAATATTGAATATTATTTTATTAAATAATATTTAATTATAACTCACAAGTTAAGTGCATGTCAAGAAATAATGATGTTGCTATCATTATTTAACATGTAGGTTTCTCTAGGATTAAAAAAATAATTAAGTCACTTGTGACAATTATTTATTATTACCCTAGTCAATTAAATTCCTTGTTATACTATTCTCTTATTAGCCAAGTGTTAACCAAGAGATGACTATTATTGTTGTACACAACGTATTGGAGAAAATACATCTAGACTAGAGAGTTCATCCCTCTCCAAGAATGATCTCAAGAATGAGAGAGATCCTCCTATACTATTTCATAGAGAATGCTTTGGAAGCGGTTCACAATGTGATCAAAGAATTAAATTGCAAGCGTACGGATCTCCCTTAATAGCACTCGGAGAATCCTTCAGCATTGTTCACATATACATGGAACACGTGTGGATCACCACTAGAGGATATCTACCCTTGATCTCTTCAATGCAATGAAGGTGCACTGCAGATCTATGGTTAAAAACATCAACAATGAAAGAATCACCATGGAGTTATTTCTTTAATTTAATTAAATTAATTATAAAAAAATTATGTTGATCCCCTCTCGTAGTTTAAGGATTCTATTCCTTTTCCTAAATACTTGATTCAATTCCATGGATACTGGAATTCATCGTCATATTGATCATGGATTGTTTGTTGAATATGGAAAAAATAAAAGTTGGGTATCATCCCTCCCATGAATCTGCTGCACCCAGAACCTACAATTGGTATCAGAGCAGGCATATTATTGTTTACAATTATATAAATAATTCATTGATGATTTACTCTTTAATAATTTAATTTTTCAATTCAATTTTAATAGTTCTTTTTAATATGAATTATGAGATCTATTATTCCTCTATTATTTCTTTCAAATATAATAGAAATAGTTAATATTTTTGATTAAAATTAAATCAAGGATTTCATCCGTAGGTACCAAGGGTTCTGTCTAGGTAACACAGCAGTTCATATCATGTAGTTTGATCTATATTTCAGGTACTTTTGTTCAATGAATCAGGAGTAGTTCGTAAATTACTCAACCCCTGAGCATTAATGAAACATGGTGTAGTTAATTCATACACATAGTGTTGGCCAAGATAGACTAGTGCACGTTCCGCTGGACTACACGCTATGTGGCCCACTGTACATGGCATATAGTCCCGTTCAGCTTAGGGTCAGGTCGTGTATCCATTACACGGCTTAGTCGACCGGTGACCATACAATGCGGAGTCAACATAGTGTGTAGCCCACTAGACATGTTGTGTACTCAGATGCTTTCTTAAGTACACCACACACCATTTCCACAGGCGTGTACTTCAGATGGATGGTGATGAGGGTATACATTGTGTAGTCGGATAAACACATTGTGTGTGCTTTCCTGATTATGCAGATTTAAAATTTATTTTTAAATTATGTATCCCTTGAGACTTGTACCTTAGTGTGGGTGTAAATTTGGGGCACAACATGTGATAGGTGTTTAATATATATATTTGCGTGTGTGTGTGTGTGTGTTTAATTAACATCTACATAATTTTCAACGATATGAAAATCATGTATGAATTGTATTACAATTAAAATTATGTGTGCATCCTACATGTCACAAAGAATAAAGTGTATACATAATACATGTTGGGTAGTTTTGGATGGGTATTCATCGGGTTACCTCTGAGTTAAAAGTTATTTTCATAATTAATTTTAAATGAATTTATTAATTTTTTTAAAATTATAATAGATGGGAATATTAAGGAAATTCAGAAAAGGTTCAAGATAAAATGATTGATTAATTAAAGATAATAATTAATCAATTCAAGCACGGTTTATCTTAAATAATAGTGATTATGGAATTTAATGCTAGTTTTTTTAAATGTGTAATTTTTTGCATGCATATGGATGATCATGAGCTTGACCAGACCTTTATATATAATTGGATTCCATTTAATTTATTATTAAATAAAATTGTTTTCATGAGAGCCTTCTCTCCTCATTAATATATAGGACCTATGTGCCCATGGTTTCTTTTATATAAACCTATTTTACCCCTCACCTGCATGTGAGTAAAAGAATATGTAATGGATTGAGCTCCCAAGATAGTGGGGGAGGTTCAATTTAGGATCCATGGTGAAACAAATTCAAGGAGATATAAAGGTAGACAGGTGGAAAGCTGTAAACATGAACCTAATTGGTTAAAGGTGTTTCTCCCCTAGGTCGGAGGTTATTTTATCAATTACTAGATAAACTTACCATTAGAACAAGCTCATGATCACACCCTATATTTTATTTCTATCAGTTGTATGGTTATTCATTATGGATGTTTTTTCACGATCACATAATTAATCAATTAATAATCATGGAAGATGGAACTAAAATAAAATGGCATGTGCATAAATATTATCTATTACATCATCAATCACATAATAGTATCCCACTTAATATTAACAATCATTTGAAATGATAATAATTGTAAATTTACATATAAAGGATAAAATACCTAAATAAAATATTAAGTCAATATAGCCTTCCATTACTTTGGTTAGAATTGAACCATAGTTCAAAGTGCTTGACTAGCTAAATTTGGGGTGATTTCAATTATTAGGGAATTCTAATTTGAGGTTTTTTTTTACTCGACATAGCTTACATCAAGGGTTGATTGTCAAAGTAGGACATGGTGTAACTGAGAGGCAAAGGTTGAGGAGATCCAAAATTAATGATTTTAGGATTGGGGAGTCCGCTGAACGGATCGAGGAACTGCAAGTAAATGTAGTTTTCATTTATAATACATACCTAAAACCTTTAAAATTGCTTGAATAGACAAATTTTTGGTAATGTGAAAGGAAATATAGATCATTGCCGGTAGAATTCCCAAAAAATGTGATATTATGAATCCAATTGTGATAGCTATTGGTCTTCGATAAAATAGTGGGAGACTAATGAATATTTATTTATTTATTTGTCTTAATTTTATCAGATAAGGTACTAAAACATTTTTCATCTTATTTGTAGAAATGACATTAAAAATGAGATCAAACATATCATTGTGATCCATACTTGAGAAGGAAAATCTTCTCATTAACACTAATTTCTAGGATTGGAAAAGGCGCCTTCAGGCCATCCTTCACCATAAAAAGAAACTATATGTGCTGAAAGAACCATTACCAGTTGCACCTAGAAATGAGGTGAGTGATGAGGACATCTCTGTGTATGAGAAACATCTGAATGACACTACGAATGTTCAATTCCTCGTACTATCATCCATGACCAATGAGATCTTGAAACAACATGAGGAAATGGATGCTTATAGCATGATGTCTCACCTTTGAGATCTTTATCAAGAGAAAGAGAGACAAGAGAGGTATGAGATCTTCGATGATTTGTTCACCACTATGCTTGGCGAGTCTGCACCAGCTAGTCCACATGTATTCAAGCTTATTGGCTATATTGAGCATTTGCACATCTTAGGGATTAAATTTCTAGATGATTTTCTTATAGATCTCATATTATCATCACTACCCAAGACTGTCTCTAGTTTTATTATGAATTAAAATATGAGAAATAATGATAAGATTATATCAGAACTTATTACTTTAATTCTCCATGTGGATAATGACATTGAGAGTTAAAACCTACAGTTCTAATGATTAATAGGAAGATGAAGGACAAGGAAAAGGGGTCTAAGACTTATAAATATTCTAAATCCCCTGAGTACCATCTGACCAAGAAGTAAAAAAATTCAATGGCATGGAATGGAAAAAGAGGTAGCATGCTTTGCATGTGTCGTGTCAGGCCACTGAAAGAGGAACTACACCCAGAGGTAAGAGGAATCCCAAGGTGAATTTGTTATTGGGTGTAATCTGTTCATTTCTACACATTGGTATTAGATATAGCTTGTGGTGCTCACATCTATATTCAAATGTAGGAACAACATATATTTTAGAAAATTTCCTGAGGAGAGGTTGATCTACGAGCTTCCAATGGTGCAATATTGGCTTCTCTTTCCCTTGGTAACTACCACCTCACATTGCCAAGAGGAATGATTTTGGTTTTACATGCCTTTTATTACCTACCTATTATTACCAAAAACATAATTTTTTTATCAATTATGGATACATATGGTTTTATTTTCATGTTTGGAAAAAAAGTTTTTTATTTTATAAGGACAACATATGATATGGTATGATGCATTTAAATAACAGTATGTATGGTATTAAATTACAGACACCAAATGTTGGAAATTAATAATGATTCATGTTCACATGACTCATATAACACCCAGTTGTGGCATCACCATCCCAGTCATGTAAATGAGAAGTGTTTGAAAAATCTCTGTTAAGATAGTTATTTAGACTCATCTTAGCTAAACCCACTTGACAGATGTCACACTTGTTTACAAGGAAAAATGGACAAAACACTATTTGGTGGATAGGGTGAAAGAGACACAAAGCTTCTAGGATTGGTACACACTGATGTGTGTGGACAATTTCTAGTAAAAGATAGAGGTGAATATTCTTACTTCATAAATTTTCAAATGACTTCAGTAGATATGGAGATATATACTTGATGAGTTATAAGTCCGAGTCCTTTGAGAAACTCAAGGAATTCAAGAATGAAGTATAGAATCATCTTGGTAAGAAGATAAAGAATCTTCAATCGTATTGAGGTGGATAATATCTTAAACAATAGTTCATCAACTTTATACAAGAGTTTGGGATTTTATCTCAATTCACTCCACCTTATACACTATAGTCGAATGGTGTTAGTGAAAGGAGGAATTGTACCTTGTGGGATATGGTAAGGTCAGTGATGATTCATGCAGATCTTTCATTATCCTTTTAGGGATATACCTTACAAACTATGGAATACACATTAAACTAAATAGTAAATAAGGTAGAAAATGGAATTCCCTTCGAGTTATACAGTGGAAAGAAACCCATTTTGTCATATACATGTGTATGGGGGTGCGAGGAGTTTGTTAAGGCTTACTCAAGAAACAAACTAGAACCCTGGGGCACAAGGTGAATCTTTATAGGGTATCCCAAATAAACAAAGGGATACTACCTTTAAAACCCCTCAGACAAGAAAGTAACCATCACCAGACAAGCTGTCTTTGTTGAGAGGGATCACATCCTCAAGAAGGATAGTGGGAGAAAGATTGACTTAGATGAATTTGATGATCAATATACACAGGAGTTGGTACTAGAACAAGTCTCATAGGTCCCCGTGGAAGAATTAGTTACTAAAACACAAGTACTATGTAGGAGTGTAAGAGAGGTAAGGTAACCAGAGAGATATGGTTTTCTTATTACTGAGAATGGTGGCTCATTATTGTTTTACAATGATGAAACTCTATCCTATAAGGAGGCATTAGAGATCTCAGGACCTGTAAGATGGCTAGAAGATATGAATTTTGAGATGGATTCCATGTATTAGAACCAAGTTTGGGTTCTGGTTGATGCAGTAGTTGATGTAAATCCTATTGGATGTAAATGGGTATTCAAGAGGAAACTAAATATGGAAGGTAAAGTAAGTACCTATATAGAAAGTCTAGTGGATAAAGGGTTTAAAAAACATCAAGGAATCGAAAACGATGATTCTTTTTTTTTAATTTTCTTTGTTTAAATCCATCAGAATCATAATTTTCATAGTGTCTTACCTTGACTATGAGATTTGGTATATGGATGTTAAAACTGCATTCCTTAGCGGAAAAATTTAGGAAGATGTCTATATGACACAACCGGAAGGGTTTGTTACCCCGGGTGATGCCAAAAGGATTTTCAAGTTTCAGATATCCATTTATGGATTGAATCGAGAATCTAGGTCATGGGACATTCGATTTGATGAATCCATAAAATAATTTGGTTTCATTATAAACGAATGTGAGCAATTTGTTTACAAAATGTTTAATAGGAATGAATTTGTTATCCTAGTAGTATATTTTGATGAAATATTACCAGTTGGAAATGACATTATAGTCTTACAGTCAGTTAAAGACTAGTTGAACAAGTGCTTCTCTATAAAGGACTTAGGTGAAACAGCCTACATTCTAGGGATCAGGATCATTCAGGATAGATCCAAGAGTCTTCTTGGACTAATTCAAAGTACATATATAGACCCAATACTAAAGATAATTAGTATGGAGAAATGCAAGAGGGGATAGGTTCTAGTGTCACATGGTTTACATATTTCTAATAAAATGTGTCCCCATACACAATAGGAGAAAGTTATAATGAGTAATATCTCATAATATTTAGTGATAGGATCTATCATGTATTCTATGTTATATAGAAGACTTGATGTTTCCTATGCACTGAGCATGGTAGGCAGATATCAAGCAAGTCCAAGAGAACAACATTAGACTTTTGTTAAGACTATCCTTAAGTATATGAGAAGAACTAAGGATATGTTCTTGTTGTATGGAGAAGACGAGGATATTTTCATTAGAGGGTATGCTGATGCTAGTTTTAAGATTGATCAGAATGATATAAAGTCGTAATTTGGATATGTTGCCTATCTCAACAGAGGAGCTATGAGATAGAAGAATTCAAAGAATCTAGTTGTCATTGATTATATAGGGGAGTCTGAGTATATAACATCTTCTGATGTAGCGAAAGAATCCATTTGGATTTGGAACTTTTTTTAGGATCTTGATGTGGTACCCATCAGTAAAGACCCTATCACATTGTATTGTGATAATACTGCAACGGTGGATCTTGAAAAAGAGCCAAGGTCGCATAAATGAACAAAGTACAGACTCCAGAAGTATCACCACATGAGGGACTTATATGAAAGGTTCGAATTTGTAGTGATAAGAGTATCACTGGAGGAGAACTTGGTGGAGCCATTGACTAAAGGCCTATCTCAGCAGAAGCATGAATATCATGTGAGAGAAATAAGACTAAAGATTATCAATAGTTGGCTCTAGTAGAAGTGGGAGTCTATTGGAGTTAGTTCCCTAGAACCAACTTCATTTTAATTTATGATAAACATATAAACATTTTATGGATATCAATAAACTTCATATCTCATCATGATTGTTCTTCTTCGTAACATTGCAAGTGATAATGTCTGAAGAGTAGTTTTCACACTAAAAGGTCATAGGAATTCCCCGCTATTATGAGAACCCGAAAGTGATATGACACTTTTCTTAGAAATATGTTTTATAGGTGGATGATATCATATGAGGGACACAAATGATACATGATATCAGGGGTAGATACTCATAGGACTTTGAGAAACCTTCTCATAGTGTACGCCCATGGTGATATCTAGTAGAAAATTTTGAGAAATAGACCCGACAGTAGGAAATCCACATTTATAAGTTTCATTGGATGTTCTTATCTGAGGGTGAGTGTATTGGTCCTTAGACTTTAAGATTATTATTAAAGGGTATTATGTATCATTCACTTAGATGTATTGGAAAACAACCATGATGACATATGTTTGCAGAGAGGTAGGATATGTTGGGTGTGTCACATGTAATATTGCATTAATGAATAATACGAGAGAGGATTTTTTTCATTCTATTCCATAATAGAAGTTGATATCTCGAGACCTTTTATGGAAATCATATAGCAGAAATAAATCCATGTACATGGTGTTCTATAGCTAAGTTTAATTTCTGGGAATTCAAATAATGAGAAATCAAGTACATTGGTTGATGGAACTTACATGAATACCGCTTGATTAGAGATATCGAGACAAAGGGATTATATTACACAGTAAGTGTTTGAATGAGTTGATATGTCGTTTTGGCATTAATTTCTTTCACTATGGGTGTCTTGGCATGTTGCTAGATGTTATCCTCGTACTTTAGGTTTCTCTACCTAATGACACTAAGAAAGAGGCCAAGAGGGTCAAACACTAAGTGTATTCAATATCACAGTTAAATAAATTTATTATTTATTAATTAACAAGTTGAATAAATATTATTCCCAGTTGTGGTTTAATAATTATTCATGGATTTCTGATCACATTTATTTCGACACTAGTTTTTCGAGAGAATATAATGTGGGTGGAGTAATCAATAAATACTTATTTGTTATTTAGTGAATATAATATTTATATATTTATTTGTGAATAATGTAGTGATATTTATTTAAATAAATAAATATTTATTATTCAAGGTTCAATAAATATGGTGGAGGACTAGAGGACCGAGTTAAGGATCCGTTGAGAAATAATAATATTGTATACTATTTTATTAAATACTATTTAATTATAACTCACAAGTTAAGCACATGTTATGAAATAATAATGTTGTTGTTATTTGACACGGGGGTTTATCTAGGATTAATAAAATAAATAAGGCCCTTGTGCAAATTATTTATTATTATCCTAGTGAATTAAATGTAAATTTATATTATTCTATTATTATCCAAGTTCTAGCCAAGTGACGATTATTATTTTTGTGTGAAACAAATTGGAGAAAAGATCTCAAGCCTAGAGTGTTCGTCCCTCCCCAAGAACACTCTCATGAATGAAAGAGATCCTCCTCCACTAGATCAAGGAGAATGATATGGAAGCAGTTCTCCAAGCAATTGAAGGCCAACATCGCAAGCGCAAGGATATCCTATGCTAGCACCCGGTGACTCCTTCAACAATGTTGAGAGATATGTGGAACATGTGTGTATCACCGCTAGCAGAGATCTACCCTTGATATCTACAACACAATGAATTAGATCTGAAGATTTGTGGTCAAATGCATCAACAAATAAATAATCACATTGGAGGTAATTCTAAAATTTAATTAAATTAATTATAAACAATATATGTTGATCTTATCTCTTGGTTATGGGTTTCTATTACTTTCCAAAAACCGTGATTCAATTCTGTGGATACTGGCGTTCATCATCGTATTGATCCCAGATTGTTCATTGAATATGGGAAAAATAATAGTTGAGAACCATCCCTCTCACACTTTCACCACGCCCGAAACCAATAGAAGTCGTGTGGAAATTTTTGGGTTTTTATGGTTGGTCGGTAGTGAGTGATAAATGGAGATCTTGGGAGTTGGTCAACTCTATCAGAAAATATGCTTCAGGGGCCCATTTTGTTTTTTGGGTATTTCAATGAGATCTTATACCACCATGAGAATATTTTTGGTTCTTTTCAGAGTGTATCTTCCATGTTCCTTTTCCAGGACTGTTTACTTCAGGTTGGTCACTCATATCTTGGTTTCTCAGGGATCTCGTTTACTTGGTTCCGCGGACATGATCATGCTTCTAGAATTTTAGAAAGGCTTGATACGTTTGGGGTTCTTGTAACTAGATGTAGGCATTTCTGATGTATGAGGTTTCACACTTACCTCTTGTCTCTTATGACCACAATCCCATTTTCCTTCAGACGCAGGTTGTTCCCATGGTCGTTTAGCCATGGTGGAGCTTCCATTTTGAATGTATGTCGCTTCACAATGATTGTTGTAGTGATGTTGTTAAAGATACTTGGTTATCCCCTCAAGATAATGTTTGGGACAAAACTAAGGTGGTGGTTGATCAATTACAATGATGGAGTCGACAACAATTCAGGGACTTTGACCTGAGAATTCATTGGCTCGATAAATCTCTCACAAGATGTTATGGAAATTGTTCTTCGGGGTTTTTTCTTCTGGAAGTCATGTTACTCGAAAAGAATATGGATGAGGCCCTTATAGACAATGAAAGTTATTGGATGTCTAGGTCAAGGGAGGTCTTTATCATACAAGGTGATCAAAATAATAAATTATTTCCTCAAAATGACTCTTCCAGAAGAATGAATAACCTTATTTCCAATTTAGAGGATGGGAACAAAATCTTTACTTCTGATGAGGTGGAGATTTGATAGTAGATTGATTCTTTCTTTAAAAACCTTTTTTTTCTGAAGGGGGCTCTCTTCTCAAAGGGATATTCTAATATGTGTTGAGCCTAATGTGACCAAGGACATGAACGTGAATCTTGAGGTTGATATCTCGGAAGAAGAAGTTGTGACGGCCCTGAAGAGCATCCATTATTCTAATGCACCATATCCTAATGGGTTTCATGCCCTTTTATTAAAATGGTACTGGCATATTGTGGGACTATATATTATTTCTTTGATAGAGAGGTTATAGGTCGGTTCTATTAGTATGGAAAATATTAATGAAACTCTTATTGTGTTGATCCCAAAAGTCTCTGGACCAGTTAAAATTTCTGATTTTAGGCCTTTCAACTTGTGCAATGTGGTTTACAAGATATTCTCCAAAGTCCTCTCCCACCGCATGGTTAGTGTCCTCCCCTTTATTATTTCATATAATTAGAGTTCTTTTTCCCTAAGAGAATAATCATAGATAATGCTATCGTGGCCCACGAAATCTTACACTCAATGAAGACTCATTGAACCTCAAAGAGAGATATTTTGGCTATGATATTGGATATGTCAAAGGTGTATGATAGGGTGGAATGGTCCTTTCTGTAATAGGTTATGAGAAAACTGGTCTTTGGCCTAAAATGGGTGTGAGCGATCCCGAGTTGTGTTAAAACAGTTTATTATAAAATCAAAGTTAATGACTTCCTCATAAATAATTTCAAACCATCCAAAGGTCTATGATAGGGGGACCCTCTTTCCCCTTAATTGTTCTTTCTTACTTCTGATGTTTTCTCTCATATATTATCTAAAGCATCTCTAGATGGTCTTATCCACGAGGCCAAGATTTGTAGGAATAGTACCACCAGTACTCACCTTTTCTTCACTGATGACTGCCTCCTTTTCTCAAGAGTAACTCCTCGAGAGTGCCAGGATATTCTTAAAATAATTAACTCTTTCATCAATGCTTTGGGTCAATGGGTCAATTTTCCAAGTCTGAGATGTCTTTTAGTTGTGGTGTTCAAGATGGGATGAGAGACACTATCACTGGTTTGTGTGGGATTGAGGTCATAGAGAAACATAATAAATATATGGGGCTCCAGACGGTCTTCAGATGCTTCAAAATAGAGATGTTCTCTTTTATCCTTGATAAAGTCAGTATGAAAATATAGGGATGGTCTGAAAAAATCATTCCAGGGCAGGTAAGGAGGTTCTTATTAAATTTTTGCCCCAATTTGTTCTTTTTTTATGTGATTTCCCTTTTTTAATCTCCCAGATTTCATTACCCATCAACTTCATTCAGCCTTTGCAAACTTCTAGTGGGGTCGTGAAAATGGAAAGAATCATCATCATTGGATCTCTTGGGAGAAGTTGTGTGCTCCTAAGGCCTATGGCGGCATGGTATTTTGTGATTTGAATGTTTTTAACAATGCCCTCCTGGCCAAGAAAGGCTGAAAGCTTTTACTGAACCATTATATCTTGTGCACTAGAGTCGTCAAAGCTAAGTACTTTTCCCGTGATGATTTTTTGTCTTCCATCTTGGGTATTCGACCGAGATTTTTCTGGAGGAGTATTTGGGGATCAATGGTTGTCTTGATCTGTGGCATTTTTTAGAGAATTTCTAGTGGTGATTCGATTAATATCTAACACGATCCTTGACTACCTGGTTTTGAGGGCCTGATTCCCGCTTCTTCGTCTACTCCTGACCATGAGCATGCAGTTGTTAGAGAGCTCATGGTTTGACCTTTCCTGCTAGGATCTTTAGAGCCTTTCTCTTTGGATCTTTAGGTCCGAACGTAAGGCTATCCTGGCGGTTCGAGAGGTCCACGACGCTGGCCTGGACAAGTTGTGTTGGTCTCTTAATTCATCTGGATTCTATACTGTTAGTTCAGGTAATAGGGTGTGTGTTTCGAGTGGCGAAGGTAATTGGCCCCCGCTTTGGAAACATCATTGCAATCTTAATGCTCTGTCGTAGGGAAAGTTTTTCGATTGGCAAATGTTTAGGGGTATCATTCCTATGTATGCTTGCTTGGTTGATTTTCACCTCTCTGACAACGACCTATGCCCGCTATGTGGGGGTTCAGCAGAGATGGAATTTATGCTATTGTTTCCTGCCCTTGGGTCACTGGGATTTCATCCACGTGTGCGACACAGGATCTCATTTTCTGGAGAAATATTGGTGTTTTGAGTCTCATTGGGGGGGATTGGTTCAGATCACCGTCTGCTCAAACTATTGCAGGCCTGTGTATTCGAGCCTGGATGGTTTGATTTCGCCGTAATGCCTTCATTTTCAAGAACATTGTTAAAGATGACAGAGTCTAACATTCCAGGATACATAATGGGAGCTCTCAGTGGCTTGATGTTGAGGGGGGCCGCACACCTTTATCTATTCTCCCCCCCCCCCAATGTCAAATGGTCCCCCCCCGGGTGTTCTCAAACTCAATATTGACGCAACCATTCTTGGGGATGTGTCTGTTGGCTTAGGGGTTGTTTTTCGAGATCATGGTGGCTCTATTATCATGGCTCGTCATTCGTCAATCATTGTCAGTTGGTCTCCTCCTGTGGCAGAGGCTATGTATATTTGGAAGGGTTTGCAGTTCATCTCATCTCTCAGCTAGAAGGATGTTGTGGTTGAATTTGATTGTCAAGTTATTTTCACTGCACTGAAGGAGGATGAAGGTGGTCATCGGGCCTATGAGTCCATTATCAACATCATCAGATCATTGGTGCTTTTATCACCTCCTGTTGTTTTTCATTTGTTCGGAGAGAGGACAATCGTGCGACTCCTTTTATGGTTGTCCTGGGGAATCATCGGGGGTCTCAGTGTTGGCTTTCATCTTTTCCTCCGGAATTATGCACTTTGGTTTTGGCTGATATCTAAGTTTGAAGATTGTCTTAAAACAAATATACTGGAATTTATTGTTTCATCTCGTGTTGGAATGTGAAAAGAAAAATCTAAAAATTATTCAAATACACCAAAACCTAGTTTTACGTTACGAAGTTCATATTCTATTTCGAGATATAAGAATTCAATTTGTATTTATGATTATGTAGAGATTAAAGTTGCATTCAAGTGAAAACATAGCTCACCATGCATTGGAAAGAAAATTACAGTAATCGTCTGTCCGAGAAGGCCCACCGCCGAGCCGTCAACGTCCGCCACTTTCTGACATTGTCCCATCCTCCTGAGAAGCCCACGTCCTGGCATCGCGTCGTCACAGAGATCCCTCCCTCCAATCGTCGTCTGCCCTGACGACGGTCCCACTGTCGAGGACCTTCGTCCCTTTTGCTGCAGATGTCGCACCCGAGACTGACGACCGCCACGAGCCCCGCAGAGAACCCGCCTCTGATGCCCACTGATTCCTGGTACCACCAGCTTGTGTCCCTCTAGGAGATCAGTAATTGTTTTTAACTCAAATTTTCATGAAGTTTGAATTACATGGATTTTTCAGGTTATTTTGACGGCTAAATTAAAAATGCATATTATGTGAGGAAGCCAAACCCTAAATTCTGAATCAACCCAATTATCAAAGGATTCATATATCCAGATATGGATCTTATAAAGAAAATAAATCATTGTTATGTAGAAACGTTTGGTGGGATTTTATTAATTTGAATGAAAATTGGCCACATGCTATATGATGTAATAAAAACAACATATTAATACCATCGCCATAAAGACAAAGATTGATATTACATACCACAAATTTAATAATAAATATATCATACGTCCAATATTTTCCACGATAATATATCTCCAAGATGATTCAACTGATGACTATCTATAATTTTTCAAGCATAATGAAATACATTATTATTTGTTATTTAATTAAAAAATATATATTATAGAGCATAAGAATTAATGCAATATTCTATGTTACATTTAGTGGTGAGCTAGATGGTATTTCATTGGAATTCAGATTCCATCCATACGTACGACATTCATTGCAATATTTTACGCCAATAGTTTATTCCAAAGAAAGATTCATTCGTTTTGGAAAACATGATGTTTTTTTTTCAAAATCCATGATGATTCCCTATGATAAAATGAAATGATTTTATACATTTATCATCCGGAAGTAAGTTCTTTATGTAGATATGAAGAAAATCAAATCTACTACTATAAATTCAATACATGGACTTCTCATTTTATAATCGCATTAATTATTCATTTGTGGTCATTTTACAAGAGGCTTTATAAACAAGACTCATTTCAGCATCAATCGATATTTTTCACTCTCAAAATTATTATTTTCTTAAACTATATTATGTGTACTAGTAACATTGTCTTTGTAATGGCTCAGCCCACTGTGGTCCATTACTTCGTCAAAATCCAGTGTTTGAGATGTTGTTGGAGGCCGCGATTGCTCTTTTCAAGAGTTTGCTAAATTTCCACATTTCCATCGACGAGTCAGGCGTCAGTGACTCATGTCAGTGGCTCATCGTCGGTAGGTTGGTGTCGGTGACTCGAGGCGTCGACGAGTCACGACGTCGGTGAGTTAACGCATCAGTAGGTTGAGGTGTCAGTAGGTCAGATGCTGGTAGGTCAACGTCGGGTGAGTTGCATCAGTGATTCGTTTGTTGGTCAGTCACGTCAATGGCTCAGCGTCGGTGGCTCATCCTTCGGTGACTCGTGTCGGTGACTCACCCATCGGTGAGCCACTTTTTGTTTTGCCAGTTTCGCCCCTTTGACGCTTTGTTTGACATTAAATGAGTTAAATGCCATATTTAATGAGTTTTTGGGCCATCTTAAATGATATTTATCTTCTAAAAACCTGAAGCTTCCTTTGACTCCCAAACTGCGCGGTCGTGATTGTGATCCGACTTTAATGACCTTTAAAACAATTTTCCCCGTAGATTTATGATCTGACCCTTCTAACCCCAGATCTTCTCCCCCCCTGTGTTTCTGTTTTATCTTGGTGCGCCTAGAGCCTTTCTTCTAGGAGGAGTTGTGCGCTTGTGCAGTAGAAGTCAGTTTGGTTTTCCCATGGAGTCCTTCCCTGCTACTCGTGCGACCCCCCTGCTTTGGTGCAATGAGGGATTGTTGATTGTCTATTGTTCCAAGTAGGGATCCATTCGTCTCACTTTTAATTGTGTATCATGCAGGGTGGGTTTACTCATGTACCCTTGTGAATACGATTAGACCCAAATTTAATGAAGATAATAAGAAGTAATAAACAGGGGGTTGGGAATACGATGATGATGGATTTGTTTTATATGTTATCCTTATTTTATAAGGGCTATATGTCTTCGAAAAAGAATGGCAGTTGGTGGTCTCTGTTTGCGCACTTGTACGATTTGTGAGTCATTGCTACAAGAATTGGAATTTGTTTAATCACATATTTTCAGTTAAATAAATGGATTCCCTAGGATCGAACTTCTTCTGCGTTAACCCATGTTTTATGAAGTGGAATTAAAACACGAGTGTTTGCTAAATCTCAATAAACATTGTCTTGTTGGTGTGACCGTGTGCTGTGTGGGGTTCTGTTCGGCCTTGTGTCTGTGCTGGTAGTATGGTGATGTGGCTTGGAGTGTGGTTGTGCGTATGAGGTGGTACGGGCTGTGTGATTGTATATCAGGCTCAGAGATTGGTTGATTGTAGATTGGATAAATTTGTTATGCAGTGGGACTACATCTGGGTCGCGGTTGGGCAGTGGGGCTGCATGACTGGGTTGTGTTATGTTCATGTTTATGGGTGTGTTGGGTGTGGTGTTGCTGTGCAGTGGGGCTACTGAGGATGGATTGGGCAGGATATCTTTGAAGAATGCCGTTGGTAGTTTCTTTCATTGTTTGGCTTGGCAGTGGTTGGTATGGTTGCTTCGCCTTATAATGGTTGCAGTGTCTGGTAGTTGCTCGGGTATGGGTGAAATAAATAAACAAATGAATTGATTATGCAGATTGACTATTGGTTAAATGAATTGGATGGGGGTATATTTCGAGTTGTGACTTGTAGTGAAGCAGCGTTCATTTATCAACTTACGAAAGTGACCCTTGTTCAGGGTGGTATGGGCGCCCAGGGTTAGCATTAAGGGCAATTTTGGTGTGGGCTGGTTGTTGTTTTGAAGACCCATAGGTCAGGCTAAGTGTTTGGTACACACACAAACACACAAACACACACACACACACACAAACACATGTAGTTCCTTGTGATTTCTATACGCACCCCACCCGTGTTGAGCACTACGTGCCGAACACCCCCATTGTTATGGGGGAGGGTCTCCTTTCACAACATCTCGGTGGTAGGACGAATGAATAATTATTGGCTATTCTCTACTCCCTCTTTGAGGCATTGGTAACCCTAGACTCTTCGAGCAGGTTGTGAGACCTAGGTGTCTGCGGGCGAGGTGTGCTTCCTAGGTGTCTTCGGGATGAGTTGTGTGGTGATTCCCAGGTGTCTTCGGGATGGGGTTATTCTTGTGAGGCCTAGGTGTTTTCCAGCGAGATGTGATATGGTATGTGGTCCAGGTGTGTGCACCTTGGTTGTGAAAGTGGGGCTTATGGAAGAGTGGGGTAGCATTAGGATGTTCGTCGTTTGGGGTGTGCAGTTAACCAGTGGGAAGTTTTGCGAGGTACCCAAATATCGATGTGCTTATTACTTTACTTTACTTTACTTTTACTTTAATTATTTATTGAGCGTGCCTTGGTGATGATGGGGGGGATAATATTCCTTGTTAGGTTCTTTTGAGTTTCTGTTGTTTTATCACAAGGGCATTAGTATGCTTCTCCTACTTGTGCATGGGTGACTTTGGTTTTTTCCCTACTGAGTATACTTGTATTCTCACCCTACGTATATAAACCTATTTTATGGTTTCTAGGGAGATTACGCAGACCGTGCTGGACCTTACTTTCTTGGACGTTGGGGATGATTACTATGTCACCTCATAGTTTATTATCGGTACTTACTTTGGAGTATTCCATGTATTTCTAGCAGTTTTACTTTAAACATGCATATGGGATGGATTTTCATTTCATTATATATATGTGTATTGGAGTTGTTTGAGGTCGATACATCCTATCTCTCAATCTTGGTTACTAAAAAATGGTAATGCCTCCCATTTTTAAGAGATTTCTATACCCTTGGTGTTGGTCTCCACCCTAGGGCCTATTGGAGGTAGGACTCGGGGGGTCATTATCTTTTCTTATTCATGAGGAAGGAAGGTCTCATAATTTTTCTATCACTTCCCTCATCTTGAAGAATGTGTGTCGTGACAAAATGGTATCATAGTTTATGGTTGAGAGATAGGAGGGAGTTTGGAGTTAGGCATAGTGATGATTTCACGGGATGGTAGGGAAACTGTGTTAGGTGATCTTGGCGCGTTACATAGGTTAGGGAAGACCGACTAGGACACAAGATTTTAGAGCCCCCCATGATCCAATGCAAGGAATCTAAGCCTACCGAATGACCAAGTGAGGCTTCACCGATTGCGGAGTAGAGACCCTAGGAAAGGTACATTCTTCATAATGACTTGTGTTCTTGTTTATTTTGTTCGTCCTTGGGAAATTAAATTTAACAATGAGTTAAAATGAATCCTAAATAGACTCTATACTACTTAGGCTTAGGAATTATTTGTTTACCATTCAGCTATGGATCTCGGCCAGTGTCCCTGAGTGGCTCAAGCATTGGATGATCAATAGGCTGACCCGGTCGATCGATGAAGGATTGATCTAGGGGAAGAGAATAATTAGTGGCAGAAGACACATTGTACTTTCTAGCAGAAGACTCTGGGAAAGTATGAGGGAAGTGTCTCAGACATAGAGATGGAGAGTTGGATCGAGGAGCTGGCGATCACTTCCAGCTTAATTCGGGCTCCGACAGAGTACTGGGTTCTCCTAGCAGTGATCTAGATGAGGGGATTAGTGCGTCAGTGGTGGACACATTACCTCAGGGATAGGAAAGTGACCGATGTTGTGTGGGTTGAATTTGAGAAGGAGTTCCAGGAGGAATTCATTTCTTTGATTATGAATGATGAGAAGTGATGAGATATACTCTCTCTTCCGCAAGGGAGTATATTGATACAGGAGTCGAGGATCAAGTTCAAAGATCCATTCGTTTTTTTTCCAGATCTCTTTCTGGATGAGGAGCCTCAGGCAAGACGCTTAGAGGAGGCACTCTGTCCTTCCCACTAGTATACAGTTACTCCCTTCACCCTACCGACATAATAAGAGGTTCATAAGAAGTCTGAGGTAGTGGAAAGGATTAACTCATGAGGAGGTCTATTGCGAAGAGGGGATCTTGTCGGGTTCATCAATGGGGAAGGCTATCTGTAGTGGGTCCCCTGCGTCAGGACCTTCCAGGTTTCGGACGGTGGGGAGAAGACCCAAGCAGTTTCAGTTCTGACCTTATGGTCCTTGTCCTTTTCACATAGGCTTGGTGCCGAAGTGTTTTGCTTGTGGGGGTCGTATGAACCTTCATATTTAGTGCCCAGTTTGAGATTAGTATAGTGTAGGTGGGCAGGTCCAGTGCCCACCTCAGCAGTAGTTGTCGTTCAGGCCGTTTTAGCAGTGGGGATTGCAGGTTCCTACTCCACCGAGGGGAGATGAAGTAGAAAAAGGCCAACCCAATGATATTACATAGGGACCTCGACCCGGGTGTGGTCGGGGAGGTAGATGATAGTAGAGGGGAGGATGATATGGGCGTGGTCAGTTTCATGCCATAGAGGCAGCAGTTCCAGTGGGGCCAGAGATCGTCCAAAGTAGGATTAGTTTGTTTAGTACTCTTTCTTGTGCTTTGTTTGATTCAAGAGCTTCACACTCCTTCATTGAAACCAGTATAGTCCAAACCTTGGGAATAGATGTAGAGAGATTTTCCATTCCTCTGGTGTTGAGTATGCCAGTCATAGGTTAGACCAGTTTTCTTGACGTTTGCAAGGATTTAGATAGATGTGGTGGCCACATCAGTCTAGAAACGATCTCTTTATACAATAGATGAAACTGTATGAAGTCATCCTTAGAATTAGATAGTTTTATTTCAGTGCATGTTTCTATCTACAACTTCTAAAGAATATTCATGTTTTCAAACATAAAAGGCCATCATGTAGCTTTCATTGGCGAGCAGAGCTCTTAGGTGGGAAGCTGGTGTATAGCGCCTCTTCTTTCCTTGTTATCCAAGTTTCAGTGGGATCTATGGATGCTACGATAGTGGAGGTTTTGGGAGTTTTCAGAGAGTTTTTGGATGTTTTCCTCGAAAAGGTTGTGACTCTAACCCCTCGATGTGAAATTCAGTTTAGGATAGACTTACAAACCAGTGAAACTCTGATTTCAATGGCTCCTTATTTTATGACACCTTCTAAGATATAGGAGTTGAAGATCCCGATTGACGATCTGATGAAGAAGGGATTTATCTGACCTAGAGTGTCTTCATAGGTTGCTTCAGTCTTGTTTGTGAAGAAGGAAGATGGTGGTCTGAGACTGTGTATAGACTACTGGAGGTTGAATCTGGTAACTGTCAAGAACTGTTACCCCCTGCGAAGGATATATGATCTTTTCAACCAAATGAGGGGAGAAAGTTGGTTTTCTAAGAACGATATCTTGTATGTATATCACCATTTGAGGGTGAATAAGGGTGACATCCTGAATACTGCATTCCGGTGCAGGTATGAGCACTTCATGTTTGTGGTTAAGTCGTTCGGTGTTACGAACGTACCATCCATATTCATGGGGCTTATGAATTCTATATTTCATGAGTTCATTGAATGGTTTTTCATCTAACTAATCAATGGCATTCTGATCTACTCGAGATCAGAGGAGGATAATACCGAGCATCTCAGGACTCTCCTAGAGGTCCTTCAGCACCACCAGCTCTTCAAGAAGCTATCCAAGTGAATGTTTAGGACACATGAGGTCCACTTCCTTAGGCATGTGGTGTCTCTGTAGGGTGTAGTAGTGGACCCATATAAGGATGAGGAGTTTTTTTCTTGGGAAGAACCCAAGAACGTGGCAGAGGTGCATAGTTTTCTTGGTTTGGTAGGCTGTTACTAGAGATTCATACATGATTTCTCTCGAGTAGAGGCTCTATTGAGGGATCATAATGAAAAGGCCAAGATTTTGTGTGGAGCAAGATATTTTATGAATCATTTGATCATATGAAGGTGAAGTTGGTCATTTCCCCAGTGCTCTGGTTTCCAAAGGATGGGGTTATGTTCAAAGAGTTTTGCGATGCTTCCCATATGGTCTTGGGTGTGTGCCGATGCCGAAATGGAGAGTGATCTCTTATAGGTATAGGTAGTCATGTCCCCATGAATGTAACTATGAAACCCATGATATAAAGCTTACAACGGTCATGTTTTCACTAAAGATGTGGTGACATTACCTCATTGGGGAGCACATTATTGTATTAATGGATCACAAGAGCTTGAGGTACATATTTTCCCCACAAGATTCCAACTTGTGACAATGTATGAGGATGGAGTTTATCCTGGATTACGATTTTGAGATCTCCTACACCTTTGGAAAGGGGAACTTTGCGGCCAATTCATGGAGTAGGAAGTCTCAGAGGGAAGTGGCTCAGAAAGTTGTGGATTCTTGGAGAGAAATGGCAGAGTTGGATGCCTTGCACTTAGATGTAGGAATGGATGATGAAAATGGCTCTCTGTTTCAAATCACGGGGCAACCATCTCTAAGGCAGAAATTGGAGGAGTTTAAGTGGGATGACTTGAAGGCAGAGGTAATGCGTGATCATGTTGACCAGGGAAATTCTCCAGAGGGATGGTCAAAAGAGGATGTTGTTCCATGGGAAGCTATTGATCCCAATGGTGATGCGTGAGATATTTCTCCGTGAGTTCAATATATCACTCCTAGAGGTACACCCAAGAGTTTCCAAGATGTACTATGGATTGAGTGAACAGTTCTGGTGGCCTGGGATGAAGCGGGTAGTGACAAAGTTTTTGGAAAAGTTCTTGATGTTCTAGTAAGTGAAGGATGAGTACCGTGTTCTCGGTGGTTTGTTACAGCCCCTAGATTTCCCCGAGTGGAAGTGGGATGGAATATCTATGGATTTTGTCATAATATTACCTTGGTCTCAAGGAGGATATGATGTAATCTGAGTAGTAGTAGATAGGTTGACGAAATCAGATCACTTCTTAGCGATCAAGGAGTCGAGCGCAGTGGATGCCTTAGCACATAGGTATGTGGATGTGGTGGTGCAGCTGTATGGAGTTCCAAGATCCATCATCTCATATAAGGATACACATTTTATTTCTTGAGTCTAGAGGGGATTACAACATTCCTTTGGCACTCAGTTACGCCTCATCACTGCTTTCCACCCTCACACTGGTGAGAAAACATAGAGGACCATCCAAACATTGGAGGAAATGTTGCAGACATGTGTTACGGAATTTAGTGGGTCTTGGGTGTGACATTTTCCCTTGGTAGATTTTTCTTACAATGATAGATATCCCTCTTACATTAGCATGGATCCGTTGGAATATTTATACATAAGTTCATGTCGCTCACTCTTTTGTTGGATGAAAGTTGGGGAGACAACTGTTCTTAGTCCAAACATGGTATAGAGTATGACAGAGAAGGTTCAACTTGTCCCTGATAGGATGAAGACAACACATGACCAAAAAATGTTGTGCGTCGATCTTAGGAGGAAGCCCTTTTATTTAGAGGTTGGGGACCACGTTTTCTTGAAGCTATCCCCTCGTCATGGGTAGTAGAGGTTTGGAAGAGGTAGTAAGATTTCTCCCAAGTTCATCGGACCCTTTTAGGTGTTTGAAAGAGTTTTTGAGGTGGAATACTACTTTTTATTTCCACCACAGTTGAGATGTATCCACGAAGTCTTTCATGTCTCCCAGCTTTTTTGGTATATTCACGAAGACTACCATGTCATTGATTGGAGAGATTTAGATATCGAGGAAGAAGAAATGTTAGTGGAGTGGTCGATAATGATCCCAGATTGTCAGGAGAATGTGATTCACGGAAGAACCATTCCCTTGTTTTGTGTGTTGTAGAGGTATGGTGATATGGAGGATAGTAATTGGGAGTGGGATACGCAGATTCATTCCTAGTACCCATAGTTTATTTGATTTTTTCTTGTGTGTTTTGATATGTGATGTAGTTCTTGAACCTTGTTTGTTATAAGATGGGTTACTTATTTGTTCCATAGTGTGTGACTAAGTCTAAAAATGTGAAAATGGGTATAACTAATTCATAAGCGATACACATTAATTGAGATGTGATTAAACCCATGTGGGAGAGTCAGTTCTGGCTAGAGCGGATAGTATCTTGATGTGGAGAAAGGAATTCCTTAATTCATCTTCCGTATAGTTGGTTCTTTTATGGGGGTATCTTGTGGATGGTTGGGTTAGAAAATTTTGGAGGATGTTTTTTGTGGATGTGGAAGTTTCAATACATATTTATAACTACACATGGTGGTTTATCCTTGAGAGGTATCTTACGAGGTGGTTATTTGGACCCCTAATTCTTCTGGGATTGGATTTTAATTCTTGGGGGTGAGGATAGTTTGAGAGGTATTTGATGTAATAGACCAGAACACCATGGTCCATTAATGTTTTCCAAATCCAGTGTTTAGGGTGTTCTTGGAGGCCATGGTAGCTCATTTCAAGAGTTTTTTCAAATTTTCTGTTTTTCTATCGGTGAGTCAAAAGTTGGTGAGTCACATCGGTGGCTCATCATTGGTAGGTTGGAATCGGTGAATCGAGGTGTCGGTGGGTCACGGTGTCAGTGATTAATGGTGTTAGTGAGTTAGGGTGTTGGTGAGTATGGTTGTTAGTGAGTTAGGGTGTTAGTAGGTCGAGGCATTGGTAAGTTGGGCGTTGGTAGGTCAGGCGTCGGTGAGTCAGGCATTTGAGAGTCACATCGGTGACTCACTGTCAAAAAGTCGCATCAGTGGCTCATCCATAGGGGGTTCAGTGTCCGTGTCTCATCTGTCTGTGACTCATGTCAGTGAGTCAACCATCAGCGAGTCATTTCCTGTTTTTCTAGTTTCACCCCTTTGATTATTTTTTTGATGTTAAATGAGTTAAATTCCATATTTAATGAGGTTTTGGTCCATTTCAAATGGTATTTATCTTTTAAAAACCTGAAGCATCCTTTTACTCCCAAACTGTGTGGTCTTGATTGTGATCCAACTTTAATGACCTTTAAAATAGTTTTCCCATATATTTAGGATATGGCCCTTATACGATGGGATCTTCATTTCCTCGTGTGTTTCCATTTTATCTTGGTTCACCTAGAGCCTTTCATCCTTGAGGTGTCGTGTGCTTGTTATGTAGATTTATGTTTGGGTTTTCACTAGATTCCTTCTCTACTACTCGCGCAACCCCCCCTATTTTGGTGTAAGGAGGGATTGTTGATCGTCTGTTGTTCTAAGTAGGGATCCCTTCACCTCTCTTTTAATTTTGTATCATGTGGGGTGGGTATACTCGTGTACCCTTGTGAATACGGTTGGAACCATATTTAATAAAGATAATAAAAAGTAATAAACAAGGGGTTGGGAGACGATGAGGATGGATTTGTTTTATATGTTATCCTTGTTTTGAAAGGGATGTATTCATTTTAAAAATCATCGACGTTGCTGGTCATTGTTTGTCCACCTGTACGATTTTTGAATCAGTGTTTCAAGAATTGGAATATGGTTAATCACATATATTTGGTTAAATAAATGGATTCCCCAAGATTAAACATATTTTATGATAACCCCTGTTTTATCAAGTGGAATTAAAGCATGAGTGTTTTCTAAATCGGAATAAACCTTTCCTTTTTGGTGTGCTATGGGTTCTTTTGTTCTATTCTACCTTGTGTCTATGCTGGTAGTATGGTGCTATGGCTCGGAGTGTGGTTTTGTGTATAGAGCAGTATGAGTGATGTGATGGTATCTCAGGCTGAGAGATTAGTTGATCGTGGAATGCATGAACTTTTTATGCAGTGGAAATACATCTGGGAAGTGGTTGGGCCGTGGGGATACATGACTGGGTTATTTCATGTTCATATAAATGAAAGTGGTTGTGTAGCGGGGGTGCTAGTCTGATTTGTGTGATGTTCATGTTTATGGGTGTTCTGGACATGGTGTTGCTGTGTAGTGGGGTTGCTGAGGATGGATTGGGGAGGATAACTTTGAATAATTTTCTTGGAAGTTTCATTCTTTCTTTGGTTTGGTAGTGGTTGGTAGGGTTACTTCTCCTTTAACATTTGCGGTGTTTGGTAGTTGTCCAAGTAGGGATGTAAAAAATAAATGAATGAATTGATAATGGAGAATGACAATTGGTTAAATGAATTGTCTGGGGGTATGTTCCGAGTTGTGACTTGTAGTGAAGCAGTGTTCATCTATTGACTTATGGTAGTGAATTTTGTTCATGGTGGTACGTGAATGAAGGGTTGTTAGTGAGGGAATTTTTGGTTTGGTATGGTTGTTTTCTGAAAACATGTATGTTGGGAAGAGTGTTCGGTACCTATATGTATATATACATGTTGTTCCTTGTGATTTATATACGCACCTCACCTGTGTTGAGAACTGTGGGACAAACACCCCCATTTTTTTGGGGAGGGTGTCCTTTCCCAATATCCTTTTGGGAGGATGGATGGCTAGGTATTGTCTCTTCACTACTTCCTCTTATAGGCATTGGTATCCCTAGAATCTTCAGGCAGTTTGTTGTGTGGTTTTGAGGCCCAAGTGTCTGTGGGTGAGATGTAATTCCCATGTGTCTTCAGGATGAGTTGTGTGGTGATTCCTAGGTGTCTTTGGGATGAGGTTTTGGTTGTGAGGCCCAGGTTTTTTCGGGAGAGATGTGATGTGGTATGTGGCATAGGTGTGTGCAGGCATTTTGCGATGATGGGCTTGTGGAAAAGCATGTTAATGTGGGTGATCAGTTAACCAGTGGGAAGTGGTGAAGGGTTCCCAAATATCGATGTGATTATTACATTACATTACACTTTACATTACTTGAGATAGTTAGTGAGAATTCCTTGGTGAGGTTGGATTGGATAATATACTTTGTTAGGTGCTTTTGAGTTTCTACTTTTTTCTCACAAGGGAATTAGTATGCTACTCCCACTTGTACATGAGTGATGTTGGTTTTTTACAACTGAGTAAACTTTTATTCCCACCCTATTTATATAAATCTATTTTCAGGTTTCCAGGGAGATTACATGGACTTGGCTGGACCTTACAAGCTCAGACATTGGGTATGGTTTCTGTGTCACTGGTTAGTTTTATTTTTGGTACTTTGGAATTTTCCATGCATTTCTAGCAGTTTTACTTTAAACATTCATGTGGGATTGATTATGGTTTATTTATATATATGTGTCCTGGAGTTGTTTGAGGTTTATACATCTTATCTTCTAATATTGGATACTAAAAAAGGGTAATTCCTACAATTTGTTTTGTAAAGTTTCTATACCCTTGGTGCTTGTCGCCACACCGGGGCCAATTGGAGGCGGGACTTAGGGGTCATTATCTCTCCTTCATCTTGAGAAAGTATGGTCTCAACATCTTTCTATCCCTTCCCTCATCCTAAAAAAGGTGGTCCATGATAGTCTTTCAGAACAACTATAAATTATTTATAATTATGATGAATCAACATAAAATGTTTAAATATAAAATTCATCATTCTATAGGATGGATTACTAAATGATAGCAATGGATGTGTATATAATTTCAAGATGAAGTATTTTTGGATGAAAAATCCAAAGAAACATTACATATTAGTTTGAAACTTGATAGAGGTATGATTATTATCATAGAACCAACTAATTTAAATTTTGATTCATATAAATAATAAATATTAAATTTAAATAGTATAATAGCACGAAAATTTATGATAGAAATGAATATTTTAATATATATTAGAAAAAAATTTATTCCACAAATAAATACATATATATACATATATTTGAATTATAAAAATGCTTACATTATATAATGTATATTTGTGTATGTGGGGCATTATAAAAAATGGAATATCAATATATTGCCTCTAATTTTATGATGTATGGAAATCCATGAGATTAATAGAAAAATATAGTTCTTATGTTGGAGTTTAAGTATTAGGAAGTCTCTAGATCATCCTTCATATGAACTAATTTATAAGGATTGAGACTACCAAACGAGATATATTATTAATGTGGTGTTAATAAAATATTGTATTACTGATGGAAATAATTTATTAAATAAGATAAATGTTTCCACACTACATGAAACTCCTAATCTTTGAAATTATCATTATAGTCATTGTCGGGCAAAAATCCCTCAAGGAAACATTGCAGTATTTTTGGGTTGATTTTGTTTGTTGACAAAGCAGGTTTCCATGGAGAATTGTTGAGTTCCTGAGAAGTTGTTGAAAATAAATGTTGACAAAGAACGATGACAAAGGAAAGGGCGATCTGGAGGCGGTACAAAAGAGCAGTACAAGGTGACGCCGTTTCCCAGTGTTTGCCAAATTTTTGGGGTCCAAAATTTGGAGTTTGGTGAGCATCGCGAAAATAGGATTTCCATGAAGATCATAATTTAAATTTGGAAATGACATGAATTTTGCCAAGAGAGGCTTCATGGTTTGGATTTCGCGAAGATCAGAAAAATGGAGGCGGTGATGCTTCGCGATTACGTCAAAGCTTCGCGAACGGCAGAGTTGAAGCGCATCGTGACGGTGAAGGGATTTGCGGGGGAGCTTCACGGTGAAGGTGCGAAGGAATGTTGATGGTGATGCTCTGCGATTATGACGAGCTCCGCGAATGGAAAATTGCCATGGTGCTTCGCAATTTGGACAGAAATCCGGCGGAATCTTCGGAGCTTCGCGATTTGAGATTACATGGCGTTGAATTCACGCGAAAAGTTCGAGGGTCGGTGGAATCACCTATAAATAGAGGCCGACCCCCTCGAGAGAAGTAGAGAGAATTTTCAGAGAAAATATTTTTCTCTCGTATTGCGAAGGTGGTTCGCGGAGCAAGTGTGCTTCACGAAAGAGGAGATTCGCGAAGGCTATTGTAGCTCCGCGAATTCCGCGAGCTCCGTGTTGGCTTAGTAAGCTTCGCGAGGGACGTTGCTTTGCGACGACTTGAGCTTCACGAAAGTTCTTCGCGAAAGTGCTTCATGAAAAGGCAGGAGCTTCGCGAAGGATTGTTTGAGCTTCGCAAAATTGGGAGCTTCGCAAAGTAGGGTGCTTTACGAAGGTGTTTCCAAAAGGATTTGCCTAGTGTTCAGAGGCAAAGAGGTATTCATCAGTGGATGAAAGTTGGACTTCAATAGAGCATCTATCAACAGTTGAAGATGCATTATTTCATGAAAATGAAGAGACCTACAGGTCTATAAACTGTGAGTGAATCCCTTCACAGAGCAGTGAGCTTAGGAAGAGGAAGAAGGTGATCCTCTCCACTGGCAGTGAGCCATAGATAGAGAAACAGGGAGTGACCCTTGGGAAAGCAGTGAGCTGACCCTAAACATTGTAAGGGCAGTGAGCCTGGGCATAGAAGTGATCTATCCCGAACCATTGTATCCACAGCTAGTGAAGTATAGTGGAATTTGGTACGACCGGCAACCTGTCGGCGCATGTTCCTTGGACGTAGCCCAGTGCGGGTGAACCAAGTAAAAATCTCTGTGTCTGCCTAGTCTCTTCCATGCATTGCATTCAAAGAATTATCATCAGACAAACCAGAAAAGAACTGATCATAATAATCGCACAAGAGAAAACAAAGTGACCATTGTAATAAATTGGTCAAGATCCAGTGGGGCAGGAAGAAATTTCAATTTAAGAATATCCATACCCGGAATCACCCCCCTCTCAGGGTATATAGGCCCCTATTGGCCCTAACAATAATAAATAAATTTCCCCTATTTTATATTTCCATAAATTAATAAATATTTAAATTAAATTAATATAAACCCTTTAAAAAATATTGTTTTCAATCTACACACTTATTGATATTAATAGAAAATGATTCAGTGATTATAAAAAACCAAAAATGAATCTTGACAGTTACAACTTATAATAATCAAATTAATCCAAACAACTATTAATAAAACCATACAAAATTGATATTAATAAAAACCCCATAGAAATTTGTGATATTAAAAATTGCTCACCACATTAATATTAATATGAAATGTTGAAGATATTTTTCATAAATAATCAAAATCCTGAATTTTTTTCTAAAATCCCCATAAATTATTTATAGAAATATTATGAATTATTTCATATGAAGATGAAATTTCATCAAACACTTTCTTTACACTATTATGTTCTAAATTCCATTTTTTCATATTGAATAAAAGACAATGATTTTTCACATTGAAAATATTATAAATAATTAATATTAGTTTATATGTTTAATCATCAATAATTAAAAAGATCTAAGCATAAAAAAGAAAATATTAATTTAGACAAGCTTTTATTGTTTTGGAAGCCAAAGGAGTAGAACCACATATATGGGATGATGAATCCAATAATGCCCATAATAATTCTAATAAGTAGAATTAATATTTTTTAGTTGATTTTTATAAACTAAAATAATATAAATAATGATATATAAATTCATGTAATATGAAACCCTAAACCTCTTTTGGATTCGAATACATGGGAATAAAAAATAAGCAATTAATAGACTGGAGAAGGTGAAGGGAAACTACATACCATAGTGATTCAAATAAAAAATCATAGAAAAAATGATAAAAATAGATGTAAATAGGTGGTAATTAAAGGGGAGTGAGAAAAAAATGGAATTAAATATATAGGAAAGTAATGGGGCTTTCACATAAAAGTTATAAGAAAAATCATAAACCAATAGTTTCAAAAAACCATTGGTACATGTTCATCATATTATAGTTTTAAAAAAAAATTTAATAGGGTGGAATAACTAATGGATGAAGGTAAAAAATAATGTTCAAGGATAATATGTATGTTTTGGGTGGAATATTTAATACTTTAAAAAGATTGGTATAGTTCCCAATACCAATTGTTTTTAAAATGATTATAATACACAACCTATAAAATATTTTTCATAAACTATTTTTTTGGATAACATATTACAAGGGTTTTAGTAAATCGATGGAATAAGAAAAACCATTACCAAAGTTTCATTAGTGCCACCAGTATAGATAGACTATAAAAATTTCATTTTAAACTCTCAGAATAGGATAATTGGTATAGTGTATATATCTAAGAGTGTTATTCTATGGAAGGTGTTTTTATAGAGAAAAAACATTTTATTAGATTCCACCTTACACAAAAAAATCATTAAACCCATTTATAATATTTTTGTTTTATTATAACTCATTATAATAACTATATATAAATTAATTCTACAACCTGAAATTCATTTATAATTTCTTGTTGCTCGGTTATCAATAACCACTAGATAAAACTAATCATATTTTCTTAATTTCTATTTTTTTTCTCTATAATCACATTAATATTATGATGTTAGTCCTTCTATATTTTTATATGATAATCACACCAAAGAAGTTCATAAGGATTATATAGATGAGTTTGATAATATTTATGTGTCTCATTGCTAATTCATTGATGATATAATAAATAATAGTAAGGAATAATTAAAAATTATCCCATTAGTAATTGTTTCATAAATAAAACCAATATATTTTATTAATGAATATTCATATATAAATTGTCATTCAATAATAATATGAAAACAAATCATCAGTAATATGAACTATATCTATTATTTAAGATTTCACATTCATTCATAGTAGAACTATTATGTCTCCATTTATATATGTGGAACAACAAACAAAAACATTGATTTTTAATATTGATTAAATGTGTGTGAATTTATATTTGCATTTTGATAATACCATATTAATAAAATAATATACAATTTTCTCCTCAATGAGAAGATATACCCTTGGAGCAGGTGAATTCATTGTTATTTGTCTCTTCGAACGACCCTCGTTGATGATATTTCTCAACAATGAGTAGGAAATCTTCTCTCCCTCACAAAATATATAAATTGATAAATAAAGTTTAACTGAGAACCATTGTGATTATACATAGTTCAAACACTAAATTATAATCCATATCATATGCATGGATAATGGGACGATGTACTAGAATCACAAAGTGGAATGATAGATTTCAATATTAAAAGTTGATTAATTTCCAACATAGTTTACAATCAATCACCCTAATAACTCACATATCACATATAATTTGTGTAAAAATTGATCTCTTAATAAAATATTACATGTTTTATTCAATTAGAATATATATTTAATGTGATAAATATCCATGGTTTACACTATTTCTAATTTTTCATCAATATATTCATTCATCAGAATAATGAATTCAAATTTATCAGAGAAATTATATGAAATTCCCTCATGGATCACTCAACTACATGTCTGAAAAAATGATAATCATAGAAAACATGTTCTCACAAATATTATTCCATATAACATATTTTATTAAAATAATATTAGTAATTTAATACCTATGTCTTAAGGAATACATTCACATAATCATTATAAAAATACAATGCTATTAATACTTATGTAATTAATCCACCCTTCTATAATAGAGAATATTAAACTCTTTTTAGAAAAAAATACACCCATCACATAAATCCAATGATTTTGTAAAATCCATCACTTTTTTATAAACATCACCAATATCACCCATATCCTTAACATGAGCCTATTTTCCTTATTTGGGAGTGTATATGGATTGTGAGAGAATAATTCCTTTCCCCAAAAAAATTGTCTGGTCCTCATGATCAGTCTTTAAAATCATCAAAATCCATTCCTTTGAGACTAACCCATGAACTTTTCCTCTTTCGATCCCTTTCAATGTAATTAATTTAAAAATGAAACATAAAATAATAGAATTTACCACATTATGTATATTTAAAAACATTATCCTTCAGTGGGTTTCTTGACCACTCTTAATCATCCATATCCATTTTTCTATAAAATATTGTAAGCACTAAAACTCAAACAACATTAACACTATATAGCTCAATATTGTTAAAAAAAACATACTCAACACATACCCATAGCCCACATGATTCACGATGGTCCTGGATAAAGGGTATCATCTAGTGTTTATCATTATATCCCTAATGTTTTCTCTTATTATCCACTTTTTCATTGAAACCCATGTTATCGATAACTTTGTTACTCCCTATAAATTTATGATACCCATGATTTAACATTTATGTTCACTCCCCAAAATTCAGATCTACTCATATGCATAGAGTATGAAAGTGAAATATATCCCCAGTTATGGAATAATATCTCACCACCATTTTTATGAACCTCAATTATTACTCTGTTGTAGGATTCAAGAGGAAAAGAGTACAAGGGAAAATTCAAACCATAACATAGTAGTGTGTGTTCCAAATCCACACTTTCTATGTTTGCGGGATATCCTAGACTAGTAGAGCTAGATGGTGACACTAAAATTAATCCTCATGTGGGTATTATCAAATTATAATTTAAACATAATTTTCGTTAGATACATTCTACAATTATAGTAACCCATATAAAATACTCTTTTTAATAAAATGATAATTAATTAAATACTTTCCCTTAAATTATTCATAATAGTTTTTTACTAGTTTATAGATCTTGAATTATTGACATTGATTCTTGTAGGACACTTCACTTCCACAACCATTTTCATGACGAAATAATTCATCAATAATAGTTTCTTATATCCGAGAGTTTACGAAATAAATTCATCATCTTCCATTATTAGTTAGATTTATCCTTTTTCCCTCCTCTTTCATTAAATGTTAATTTCTCCAAAATATAATTAAAATCATGATGTTAATTTTATTTGTATTTTAAATTAAACAAATCTTTATTCTACAACCCTATAACTACATCCATGATGTTATATTAGAATGGAAACATAAATCGGAATGTGATTTGATATATGAAAATATTTTCTTCACTATTATCATGTGGAATTTATGTGAATTCATCAAGAAAATTATGGATTAAAAATAGAGAAAAACATTGTCAGACCTCATCAATGTTAAGTAGTGAAGGATCAAAATGAATTATCTATATTCTATAACATTGACCTCTTTTATATCATCAACCATTGACAACATCATTGAGTTATAATTATCAATTTTAATGATCTTGAAATCCTATATTAGAAATATTTTTTAAATTTTTTTCATATTTGGATTAAAATGAGAGTATTCCATGGATTCATTATATAACCTGAATCCATAAGAAAATTTAAACTCTACAATAATCAAAATTTAAATCTCAAAAGTTATAAATTATTAAAAAATAATAATTATTCTCCATTTAATCAAATAACGATTTGGTAATCAGTTTTTATGAGAAATATTATATTTTGATGATATTCACTCTAGATATATTGTTTTTGATTATATTCACCATGAAAAAAACATATCATTTTATTATGTCATCCTAATTTATAATACCATGAACATAGTTTTTCATTTTCCCATAAAATGCCTTATTCAATAAAAAATCACTATTTTGTTCCTGAATTGGAAAAACATTTGGATTATTGAGATATACCCTTTTATCATATAATAATCTTATTAATTCTAATTCAATATCCATTGTGATTAATATAAACCACTTTTTCAATACAATGGATATGAACATTTGAATGGTTTTTATCCCAGACATAGTTGGAAATCAGACACTGACATTGTTACTATCAATCTAGGAGTATCAATTTCCCAGTATTCTTTTATTTTATTGAATTTTTATATTTTTTCATTCTATTTTTTATGAAAACCAATTTTTCAAAAATATACCAAGCCCAATTCTTTCAATTTTTTAATCTCTTCAAACGTCAATTGTATACAATTCTCATTTCTTGAAGCATACCCACAAAATTTTATCACTCCCTAATACAATTGAGATGTTTTATATTGTGAAAAATTTCTCCTAATTTGAAATAATCATTTGTGGTAATCATTAATATTATAATACTGAATTTCTACCCCAATTTTACACTTTTATATTATTATTGGTTGATGTTTTTTCATTTCATCATCATAATATTGTTTAAAATAAGCATTAATAAATTATTTTAAACAAGAGTTAATGAAATCATGATCCCTATATTTAATTATTGTTACAAAGTTTTGTGGATTATTATGTTATATTTCCACTACTATGACATACTAACCATTCAGAATATTTGAAGACAATTTTTTAAATTTTTTTATTCCTTTATCATGTTAGAGTAGCCATGAAATCTACCTTAATCTCTATATGGATCATGATTCTTGGGGTTTTCCATGTTCTAAATGATGAAATAACATTTTAATATATGAATATATCTAGAAATTATAGTATTTGTATACAATAACTTTTATGGATCCTTATATTCTCTTAGAAATAGAAAAATAAATCATACATATAGTCTTATACCAAGACTAACTCCATTTAAAGCATATGTGGTATGTATTTCTCACTGTGAATAATTCTAGATGTGTTTTTTATGATCCAATTTATTCACTCAACTACATATTCTTTATGTAATCCTCACTGAATAATCATAGTTATTTATCCAATTAATATTGAGATACTTTTCTACATTGACATTTATTATCCCTTTTATATTATCATTGAAAAACATTTCATTTTTTTCCAAATATATTATTTTTATCCATTCGCAAAAAATGATAAATTAAATTTAACACCTCATATTTTTGAGTGATAACCATCTACCATGCCATCCTATGGCAATCATGAATGGACATAACATAATTTACCATAAAATTAATGGATGATATATATATATATATATATATATATATATATATTTTCAGACTCACAAACAATAATGATCATGGACATTTCATATCATTATGGTTTTCTCCTTCTATACACCATCCTTCTTTGACAGTGATATGATATCTTGTTAGATGATTAAATTGTAGGTTGATCATGAATAATTTTGATATATTATTGCATCATTGATATCCATTACTTTCATTATTTATTTTCATTTTTGTTATGGGTGTTGATTTTATTACTGATTAAATATAGGTTTTTCAATAATACTTTACCATATAATTGAAACCCTATATTTATTTATTTATTAAAAACGTTTTTATAAATTATTTAAAAACATATATTTGAGATTATTGATGTTTTATTTTGAATTGGGAATGAAAACTATGAGAAATACCCGATTTCAATAAAATTGAAATTGTTGGGTGGATTGGAGAATAATTGAAGGCTTGATATAGAAATTAATTCGATTCATTGATTTGATATTGATAATTGATTTAAATGGATTAAATTTAATGATAATTTGAAAATACATGAATTTATTAAAAACTATGATTTGGTTTTCAAATGAGAAAGGCATGTTGAAAACTAAAATTGGGAAATTTTATTTTGAATTGATTTGAAATGATTTATTTTCCCATGAATGATTTATTGATTGAATCACTTGCGAACCTTAATAGTTTTTTTGGTAATTAGAACATGAATAAATGGATACAACACCTCCTATAAATGGATTAATAATGGAAATAATGGAATAAACTTATAGAAGAATGATTTCCATGATGGGGAGTTGAGACATAATGGCCTTATCCAAGGGTCATGTGCACACATTGAGTTGAGATCACTAATTGAGTTGGGTGAGAATCCTATTTCAATAAATTCATATATAGTTTTTTATTACATAGTCATAAAATAGGACTGATTTTATTATTACATTGCATATATTATTGAAATATTTTATTCATGAAAACAACATTATATAATTGTTTTATATAAATTTTCATTTAATCCATTTTTAATATATCACACATACTTTTATTATGAAATCATGTTTTGTTTAAAATATATAAATTTCATTACATTACTTGTTTTATTTTAATTAAAATAAATAATTATTTATTATTATGGAATTAATTGTGTAACACATGGAGAGACCCTACTGGGATGTTTATCATGCACCATACCATTTCATTTAGGCATCCATAGATTATCTTTTGACATGTCTCAGCAAAGAGAAATCCCCCCAAGAAGTGGTGACCATTTTTATCCTCAGGACATGGAGTAATTGAGGTGAAGGGTGGAGATTTGATCAAATATTTTCATGGGATGTTTGATTTCATATATTGGTATATTTCATGTCTCTTGATTAATGAATTTTTGGGTACTGTCTTACCTATTTGTTTATAGTAATTTCTCTGTGGGTAGTGTACATCATACCATCTTTTATCTATAATCATACACTATTATGAAAAAAAAATCCCACATGATTCTTCGATCATTATTGGAGCTAGTTTAAACCTTGTGAGGATAAAAAATTACCTGTGTGAAATTTCCGTAATAGCATGGATATTTGGGTCCCGGGGTATTTGGGTAGTTTTATGAAGAATTGGTATCATAGGTGAAGGTTTGGGAATTTTTCCTTGATGTTAGAATAATTTCTTGGCTTTCATGGTAGAAAGGAGGTTGGGTTGATGGGACTTAAGAGGTAGTTGTGATCAAGTGATTGGCCAACTCTCTTTATTAGGAGACTTATGTTAGCATGGGTGTTTGGGAAATGCATCTTTATGGAATAATTTAATCGAACTTATAGATATTTACCTGATTTGGATATGATTATGTTGAAATACTAATCATGAATTCTTCTTAATGGAATATATATTCCTATATCACATTATTTAATTGTTCATATGTGTGTCATTGCTAACGCATCAGTATTGTACTTTTATGTTTTGTAACATCATGAATATGAGAAGATGTTTGAATAGGCCATGGGTTGAAGTTGCTGGAGAACCATAAAAAGTGAATTCACTAGTGGACTAGAATCATGATGAGATAGTGGTGGGTGTTTCCCATTCTCTAGGACAAGTACATACACCCATTCTCTCTTAGGCCTTGGTAGTGTAACCTCAAAGATATGAATCAAGAGATCACACTCACATGTTTCCTTCTTGGAAGAAACAATCTATTCTATGTTTTAATGATCCCTAAGAGGCTAAGTACTGGTTGTTAAATACTGAGCCTCTTTACGAGTTATTATAAATACATGATTCAATTATGGTTCAATGTGAGACCATCATCCTTTAGTGGAATATAGGGAGATAGTGTAATTTGATGGTGATGACAGATAATTATGAGGAATTAGAGTTGATTGACTTTAGAGTTCTTTTTATGGATTAGTTCTATCCAAAATCTATGGTTTTGAAAAAAATGATGGAATTTCTCAACCTTTAGTAGGGTTAAAGGATCGTGACATAGTATAAAAATAATTTTCTAATATTATTCAGTTTTCTTATAATTTTTTTCAAATGGAAATATGAGGTCTTGAAAATTCGAGATGGTTATATAGCTCAATATCCAATCATATTTTTTCTTGTATAATATGATGAATTTTTCTAATGTCTTAGATATATAATTTATCATTGAGCTTGATCTAGATGTTAATTTAGGGTTTATGGCTATTTATTTATTCTCCCAATGGTACTTTTGTGAGTTTATTTAAGGGAATCCAAATGTATAATGAGTCATTTGGGGGTTATAGGAATTTGGCATAGTCCACATCTCCTATTATTCCCAGAACATGTTAATTGAATTTCATTTAGTGCGGAAATGATGGGTTTTTGAAATTGGTTTTTATGAATGTACCAAATATCTATTGTTCTTGTGGTCACTCAAGATACCAATTTTTGTTCTTCCATATCTTTTTTCACTCAGCACGTTGGTGCGAGATCATTATCAATAGAGAGAAATGCAGTGAAATAATATTCTTTATAAACTAATAAGTTACAACCCCATGAATTCTTAATAAAGCTTCTCCACATATAGGAATATTCCCCAAATGAAGCTGATGTGGGTCCACTGACTGTAACATGTTACATCACTATAAGTTTATCTTTACTGAATACTTTATTTAACACTATTTCATATCACAAATTTATATCAAACCATGTTGTAAATTTTATGAACATGCCTATGGTGATTTTGTAATATGTGATGAATATTACTACTTCCCTTAGAATGAAATGAGAGAAGCATGTTCAGTGTAATACTTATGTTTTATCTTTATTAAGGAATGAGTTTACCTAATATTTTCCAGTTCTTGACATGAAATCTCTTAATATAATTTTCAGTATCTATTTTTCAATTTCTTATAAGAACCATATTAACTTTTTTGTCTTTGACTTGTCTCCAATAATGCACCCAATGGGGTGTGATGTTTCATTTAGGCTAATTGGGACCTAATCTAAAGTATAGTTAGACATAATTTTTCAGTGATGGGAAGTGTAATTTTTGTGTAATATTTTGACATGGAGCAGGAATCATATATTTACGATCTACCTGAATTTTTAATTGAGTTTCTGAATGTTCTTCCCTCAAATTTACATGGCTCTCCACAGATAAGAGAGGTGGAGTTCCCTATTTATTTAGAACCTGGAACTCTACAAGAGGCTATTCCTTCATACCTTATGGATCTGGTGGATTGGAATGATTTGAAATATTAGTTGTATAAACTCTTAGAAAATGGTTTCATAAACCCGAGTGTTTCACCATTGGTGGGTCACAGTCAGTTTGTGATGAAATATGATGGAACATTTTTACTATGGGTTTATTAACATAATCTCAATTAAGATACACTACTGATAAAAAAACTATTTCCATGTACTTATGATATATTTGACCAGCTGATAGTGGTGAAGTGGATCTTGAAGTTTGATATTTTATCTAGTTATCACCTATTGATAATTAGAGAATAAAACATTAAAAAGACCACATACACAAGTATGTATGGTTATTATTAGTATCATGTTATGCCATTTGGTCTAACTAGTTCTTTGATATTTTTTATGAATATGATGAAAATAACATTTCATGAGTACCTTGACTTGTTCATGGTGGTAATTGTTCATGATAACCTTGTTTACTCCAAAATGAGGAGGAACATGTGTTTCATTTGAGATCAGTTATTGAGATCATGAAAAATCAACTACTACATAAGAAACATTAAAAATGAATTTTATGTATTTAAGTAGTGCTATTATTTGTAAATGTGGTATCAGGACATGGTATCTCAGATTATCCCGTGATGGTGAAAGCTGTTTTGTCATTGGTGTGAACACATGATGTCATCCAGATATGAATATTCACGGCCTTGATAGAATAATTATATATTTTTGTTAAGTATTTCTCAATGTTGGAATATCTAATTATTGACTCACTTGTAAATGATTTATGTTCATTTGTAATGAGAAATTTCAGAGTTCATTGGGTCAGTGAAATATTTTTTAAACTTCTGTCCAAGTGTTGACTCTTTTATTGGATGAAAGGGTGATGTGCTCTTATTTGACCTAGTAGGTTCAAGCTTTGGATGTTTCCTTATGTAGAGTGATCATTTCATAGACTCTGGTTCCACATATATTATTCCTCGAGAGAATAATTATCCAACACATGATATAAAACTCAAGATCATGATTAATTATCTGAAGACATGGTGTAATTACATTTTGAGTGAAATTTTTACTATATATTATTTCCACAAAAGCATGAGTTATATGTTCAATGAAATTTATATGAACCTATGGAAGAGGTTTTTGGTGGATTACTTTCATTCATACTAATTCAATATCACCTACAACCCTAGATTGGGTAATATTGTTGCTGATGATTTATATAGGAACCATCCAACCTAGGATGTGAAATAATTATCTGAATAGTTGAATATGATGGGTATCATTTCTCAATTTCATTTTAGAGTTTGGAAGAATGAGTATAAGGTGTTTTGGCATGTGTGTAGCCAAAATACTATATTTTATTTGTGATAAGTTGAATGTTGATTAATTCATTTTAATTATGGATTCTATTTATAGGGGGGATTGGCTAGTTGAAATTCTCTTCAAAGGGGATCCAATGTTTCTAGAACTGGTGTGTTGTGATTTTTTTTGTGAGAGTGAACATAATAGATTATTTCCATAATTCATAGTTGGTGGTTGACTTGGAAAGAAAAATATGTTTTGTGATATTCGGTGATGATTCTATCGGTCATCAATAATATGAGACATTGCAAACTATTTTTCTTATTTTTATACCTACCAACGTGCCCAACCCAAGAACTAGAGACCTTCAGGCTTGATTCTTTATCTTCTAGTGCTAACATGGATAGGAGAGATATTTCTATATAACTTTTTATTTGAATTCCACAAACCTCTTTGTGGGATAATTTATATGGTTTTTGATCGATAGGTTGACCAAATCGACTCAATTTATACAAATTTGAGATACAACAAAATTTTAGGTCTTAGGAAACATCTAAATTATAGATATTTTTATATTTTTTGGGGTTATATTTTCTAATATCACTAATAAGGATCACTATTTTACTTATCGCATCTAGATAGGCCCCTAGAATTCCATGAGATCAGAGTTACATGATCATTGAATTTCATCTGCAGATCGATGGCCAAATAAAATGAGCTATATAGATCCTACAGGACATGGTAAGTTTTTCTATTAATGGATTTTGTGGAACTTGGGAGGTTAATCTAGAACTTTTTGAGTATTCCTAAAAGAAAAAGTACCCATGGACTATCAGAATATATCCTTTTCTAGGCCATGTATTGATAAGGTTATAGATATATTTTATTATTTTTATTGATTAGTAAAGATTCCTTTGTTGGAATGAGTTTGGTCCAAATGATGATGGTGATGATTCATTTGATTCATCAGACAATATTGATGGAAAAAAGAAAATGTAAATAATATACGAATCGTTGACAAGGAACATGGAATTTTAGGCTAGTGACCATGTGTTTTTTGATATTATTAATAACGTGGGGAAAGTTTCCTACCATTCATAACTTAAAATGATGTTTAATTCAATCCACAATTTGTTTCATGTATCACATCTCTGAATGTTTCTTTTTGAAAATTATCTTGTCTTTACTTATTATGATCTTTATGTCGAACCAGATTTATCCATGATTGTGCATCTAGTATGAATTGTTGATTCAGAGATGAATTTATTCATGTGAAGGTTATAGACGCCGAAAAAGTCCGCAACTCATAGAGGAAGTTTCGAACGGATTGAGCGAAGTCATATTCGGACTCAGAGGACTGGCCCAGAGGACCTGGAAGTGGCGTGTGAAATTAAGGAGGACTTGCGCGAAAAAATGTTGTCTGCGCAAAGGAAGTCCAGGATCCTCATAAGAAACACCGGGATGGCGCATAATTTTGCGCGCCCGGTTCCGTGCGGTGAGGCTTTGCGCTCCGACGGGTCCCAGCGCGGAAGATTTCGCACCCTGCACAGATTCCACGCCAGTGGATGCCTATAAATAGAAGGAGACCCCAACTGTTTTGGGGTTGAGGAATCCGGACTAGCTCCTGTGTGCGCAATTCGGACTCCCGCGCGCACAAGATGACTTCCAGGTAATTCCTCTGTTCACGCAATCTTGCCCCGGGGTTCGCCTTTGCGCGCAACCCCACTGGATTAAGTGAATTTTCCAACTCCTCAAGGTTCTTCCTTTGCGTGAAATCCTTGTCCCTTGCTCAAAATTCCATCCAATTGCGCGTAATCTATTCCAAATTGCGCGTAATCCCTTTGATAGGGTTCGCCGCGCGCAATCCAAGCCCTTTGCGCACAATCCCCTATCCCTGTGCAATCCTCTAACCCAGTTGCGTTCCATCCTGGTGTTTTGCACGCAAACCTTCTCTTTGCGTGCAAAACTCAGGACCTCTCACCTTGACGCCCTGCGTAGGTGCCCGATGCCTTCCATGCCGGGCATGCACTCCATGCGTTTTTTTCCCGTACAGTCTTCCAGGCTCATACGAAGTAACCTCAAGGTCCCTTGGGCGGTGTTTCCCATTGCATTGATTTTCCTTATTCTTCTTTGCATAGGCACGCTAACGGCTATTGCTTCTTCACATAGCCACGATAACGTGGGCCACTCGATGGTTCTCCCTACGACCCCCTTCACTATGGCCTTGCCGATGCCTTGACTCCCAAAAGGGGTAGAGGGTGTTGGGCATGTAAGCCCTAGGGGTGTGGAGAGAACCCACCTCATCCGAGCTGCAGGACGTTAAACTGCCAAGCACCTCGTCCTTAACACATGACGTTAAAATGTGGTCCGACCCCATGCCTCGCACGCAGGGTCCCCCCCACCTCGGACATTATTTACGCCTCTTGTCTCCACAAGAATGGATTCTTCCTCACATTGAATGATATCCTCCTTTTCGTAGTGGATTTTGTCCACAGGGGAAGGGCTGCCTCAGAGCGTAAGCCCCTAGCCTCTCTTGCGGAAGGTTGCACCCATGCACCTCCGTACTTCCCCACTGCCAAGGCCAGTGGAGTCCCTTTCCCACTGTTCTTTGTCTCACCACAGGCCTCCATCCTGGAGTAAGACCCAACACCAAGGGCCGCTAACCACGCGTAAGCCCCTGCTTCCTCTTTGGGCCACTCAACGCGTAAGCCCCTTTCCGCTTCTCACAGACGCACCCTTTGCGACGTGATTGTCTGATCCCTGTTGCCGCTTATTTCTCACACCGAGCATGACTCACGTGGGAATAGAGCGCGCATTGACCATGAAATCCTCCTATGGGCCACCTCAGAGCCTAAGCCCCATCCCAGTGAACTATGTGGACTTTGATCCATGCTAATGCATGGTACGTAGGAAGCCTCCGAGAGGTTCAAGCCCACCACCCGGTCGTTCCGACTTCTTCACATCGGTTCGCCAATACTTTGGGCTGCCTCAGAGCATAAGCCCCAGATTGCTCGTCCCGCATGACGTTGAACTGTATACCCTCGTCCTGCATGACGTTAAACTGTATGCCCCGAACTTCGTGGACTTTGATCCGTGCTAACGCATGGTACATAGGAAGCCTCCACGAGGCTCACACCCATCACTCAGTTGTCCCGAACCCTCCGCGTCGGTTCACAACCACCGTTATGGGGCGCCTCAGAGCGTAAGCCACATACCCACCATCATGGTCCGACTCAGAGCGTAAGAACCATACCTCACACCAACGTCTCATCCTGACCTCTCCCTCGAGCCCAAGTGCCTCGGGAAGCTCATGCCCTAGCCCAGAGATCTTACTTCCTCCAGGCGCCAATCAATGCATTCATTCTCATGGGCCGCCTCTTCAGGTGTCCCACCGTATCACCGAACTACGCAGACATTGATTCCCTGCCATGGGGATACATAGGAAGCCTCCATGAGGTTCAAGACCATCACTCCATCACCCATCCTGATCCTTACCCGGGCTGCCACATCCCGTTGGGATTATGACACCCCATTCCACTACATAGTATCTGGGAAGCCGCCCACATGCTGGCCCCAACATCGGTGTTCCCCCTAGGGGGTCCTTCTATCTGATCCACTCTCAGTGTTCTGATCAGTCAGATCCGTCTCTTCCAAACGTTAAACTCGCGGCTTACCCCGTGTTAAACATGAGAAGCTGAGTAAAACCTCAAATGGTGCACAATTCCCCGCATTCGATGTGGGATGCCTCGGGCTTCCGCGCCCTCGAGAAGCCCTATAGTAAGGGACAGAAGATAGACATGCTGATCCCCAGTGTCAAGGTGCGTCGACGACACCCCAGCATGACCACTCTCCCCACCGAAGGTTGCTGCCCCGACCAGACCCCTTGGAGGGTCTCGATAGAAGCAGCGTAATTAACTGGCGTCCATGCAGATATGGTACCGGAAATGAGCTTCACAAACCCATCTTAAATCTATGAGGGAGACCCGGACTAGGTGACAAGATCCGAGGAGGAATCCATGGAAGGAAGAACCAACATCCCATCATCCTGGTTTCGATCAAGGAGCAGACATCCCTGAACAAGGAACGGATGCTGCCCGCCTTTGGAAAGCGGGAAAGCGGGGCAACAAGCCATGCGTCCCCCCCCCCCCCGCGTGATGGATGCCTGTGCGCCCCCGCGTAAAAGCATCAGAAACAAATATGATACCTTTGGTTTATGTTCTAAGGAAGAATGGTTATTATTCACATGAATGATGTGAGAATGGAGAATTTATGATAGAAAGTAGTGGCCTCATTTAATTAACATGGAATCTTTTTGATATGATTTATATGGATATAATGGGTTTATGGTGAAGAGTTTATAACACCCCAATACATGATTTCATGTATTTCATGGACCTTATTTTGATAAAAATTAAGGAATTTATGTTTTTTTATTTAATGGAGTCTAGGAATAAATGTGTAAATTATTTTAAAGGGTGATTTTTGGTTTCTTTTTGTATTGGAGGCCTTTTATGAGTTTTTATACAAGAACTAGATGTATAATATTTCTATGATTGGTTAATTTCATGAATGTAATTTACAATATGAATTCATCAATCGAAATATGATTAGTCACTGAAAGTGGCTAATATTCATTGCTAAGATCTTAATATTAATGTGTTTAAAAGTTCATAAACATCAATTTTAGTCCAATTCAGAAATTGGACTTCATTTCCCATCATTGTGCAATTCATGCTTAAAATGTCAATTTGGGCCCACTCAATAATTTGATTGTGGAAATTACAATATTCATCATTTTAATTTTAAAATTTGGGATATGATTGATCACTTTGTTTGGAACATTTTATCTTTTAGGTCCGCTGGATGAATCCCAAAGGAAGATGGATAATTTTGCGCCTGAAGACAGAAACTTGCTGGAAAAAGCATAATGGGCCTAAGGCCCATCAAACCAATGTGGGGCCCATAAACCAAGCCCAATGAAGCTAAAATTTATACAGTAGAAAGATAAAAATATGAGGATCATTTTATTCAACTGTGGCCGGAGCTAATTCGGATGTTTTCATGATGATAAAGGGATCTGAAGTTTAGATTTAAATGGTGGACTCGTCATTAATGCACAGAAAGCCGTTCCACCATTTCGACCATAACATCCAAACGGCTAAGCCAAATGTCCTGAAATTTTGAGATCTTCTAGAAGACACATGGACGAAGATATTTTATATTTATGATACCTTCAGATTCTTCCATATGAAGTGTCAAACGCACACGTCAAAATGGAGGGCGAATCTGGACAGTTTTCCGGGTCAACTTCGAAACGTCAATTTCCTTTTGATTTCTCACCCTCCTTTTGACTCTCTTAATTGTTTGGGGGTGAATTTAATGTTGGGGGTGGACCTAAGGCTCCTAATATGCCTATATAAGGAGATGGTGGTGAATGAAATTATCATCTAATATTTTTCCTTGAATCTAACATTTTTCTTTGAATCCATGTTTTTCTTCCATCCATTGTATTTCTTTCAATTGTAATTTCCTGCTTTAAATTTGTAATCGCATCATCAAGTTTTCCCATGTAAGTTTTTCTTTCACGTTTATTATTTTAATAAAATTTCTTCTTCTTCTTCACTTTTTATTTTCCTTTTCTTCACACGTTGATACCATTGAATCATGGTGTGAAATTATTCACACCAACACTTGTGATTTCAATCACACAACAGAGGAGTGTTCGTTCTTTTAATAATTTTCTTCTTCTTCAATTCCGCCCCCGTAAGTCTACATCCCTCTTCCATTGGTAGAATAGCATCAATGGAGGGCTAACCTCTTAAGGGTTGATCAAAGGGAGTAGCAAGGTCATGGATTGAATGTTATTTCATGTACTTAATATTTAAATCTATTCGTTATTTTTGGATTTCCATTTGATGAGTTACATTCTTTCTCATCTTTGCCAACTTTAACGATGACACATTTTGAGTGCTAGTACGATCTATTTCCTTTGAGTTCTCATTAAAATGATCCTTAAAGTAAATTAGTGATTGGCCTTGGAATTGTGTAGGGATTAAATTGGTGAATGATTTGGATGAATTATCTCATTGTTTGGATATGTCTTTAATTAATGACATGAAATTTTCTAAGAAAAGAAATTCATCCAATCCACCCCAAGAAAAACCCTAATATCAACCCACCATCAATAATTATTTAGTTCACACAATTTTTTATTATATCTTATTTAAATTATATCTTTAGTTCTCCAATTAAAATCTACCTCAAAGTTGGCCACTTCATAGCCAATCCATCAATAAATCATAGCGTCTCAAGGTTACTTCTTCGGTCCCTGTGGATTCGATCCCTACTTGTACTTCAACGACCGCTTTTACCAGTAGGGTAAATTTGGGCGCAACCAAATTTTGGCGCCGTTGCCGGGGACCCAAGTAAGTTTTCTTAGACACCCACCTTCTATTCTCACCTAACTTCTCTTTTCTCACCTATATTTCTCTTTTCTTTTCCCCTTTCTGTTTTCGTGTGTCCAAAAAAAATCCAAATCCAAATTTCATTCAACTCCAAGGGAGTATCATCAACAATTTACTTTCATAAACTCGGGATGGAATCAAATAGAAAATCAACAATGGGAATCCCCTCAGATAGAAAATTACTTTGATCAACACTTGAATGATTACCCCACACCCGATAACTTGAACAATCAATGGGATGCTGAATGTTTAAAAGATCAATTTCCATACCTATCAAGAATGATTCAAAAGATGAATAATGAGGAAGTCCATGATGTCAAAACATCTATCAATCCTAATCCTGAAACAATTCTTCAAAAATTGTGTGAACAAATGGAAAAAATGAATTCAGAGGTATCAAGTTTTAGACAAGAACTTCAAAGCATTAAAACTTGTGTGGACCCCATTCCCACTCAAACCATCCCTTACTCAATATTGATAGAAGAATCTTGTAACACACAAACCCCTCATGCCTTTATTGAAGAACCAACCATTGGATTTGGGATAGTTGAAGATAATAAATGAATTGTTGATGGGTGCTTAAATCAAGAGGAAATTAATTTTATGGATTCACAAGGGGAAAATTTGTCTTCATGGATTGAGTGTTCGGAATATTACTCCAATAACAATTTTTTACAATCACCGATCATTGAACCATTGGGAGATATAACAAATATTTTGTCTATACCCACTCATGAAATTAAAATGGAAAATTTTGGGGATGAATCATCTTTTCAAAAGGAACCAATTCTTTCAAATGTTTTTAAAGAAGACACCATTTTTTATTCAAATTATCATTCTTCTTTAGGAAAATTCAATGAAACTGAACTCAACATTATAATCCTTCCTCCCCCACTCAAGAATCCCTCTATTTATGAAAACCTATACCATTCAATTATCATCCATTTTCATCAAGAATCTCACAAAGTAGGAATGAACCTTGAAATATTAGGAAATACTCAAAATGAAACTCAATCAACCATTACCAAAATTCCTTGGACTTTCAAACTCATTGTTAAGCATGGGATTTTACATGAAAAAAATTCTAAAAAAGGCCTAATCTAAATATTGTTGAGTTGGATAAAATGGGGTCCTAAAAATGTTTAAAGTTGGAATTGGATAAGTTGGGGGGTTCAAGTCGAGCTAACGACGTTAAACAAAAGCGCTGCATGGGAGGCAACCCATGGTTTTCATGTTTTCTAATTATTTTGAATCATTTTATTTTTCATATAATAAATTACCATAAGCTGTTGACCTGTTCTTCTTTTATGAGTAAGGATGGGTATGAACGGGGAGCGCCATATTCATCCGTGTCACGTGGTGTGATCTCTGAGTAATACCTTACCCAGAAAATATAAAGAAGACAATGTATCATCAGTTTATTTTGTTTTGTTTTATTCTTATGTTTTTATAGGTTTAAAAAAAATAAACGGACATGTCGTAAGCCATAAGAAAAATCCATTCACCACCATCAAAGCTGCTGAGACTCGAACCCAGGATTGAAGGGAGACATTGGAATGCGCTATCATCATCAACCACCAGGTGACTTCATTCCATGATTATCATTCTCAATTTCATCTTTGAACTCCTATCCTACCCCCTTCTAACTTTTCTTTTCTTTAAACACTGGGGACAGTGTTATTCTAAGTTGGGGGGGGATAAAAAATGATTTTTTTTGAATAAAAACATGCATGAAAAGAAAAATTCCATTAACCTTAAACATGATAAACACACATTGAAAACTCTAAAATTGGATATCAAATAAATTTTTCATTCCTTGATTCTGATTTTAATGCAAGTTTAAGTTCATGAGCATAGTTTTTGGAAAGTGCGGTTGTCCGATGTGATTTTTCAATGTTTACATTTTCATCCTCTTAATAAAAATTCCACAATGCACGTCTACTGGATCGTGGGTGTAAATTTTAGTTCTTGGGTCCCTTTCATTATAGCATAGGGTTCTGGGGTCACTTTTAGTTTAATTTGAGTATCCAAAAAACAAACACACAAAAAAAAAAAAAAAACAAAAAAAAACAAAAAAAATTGAAAATAATAATAATGACCACATAGAGCAATGTTTTGTCCAAATGCATGGCGTCCGGCACTTGGGGATCGTGACTCCATAGTTGTCTTGCCCAGAGTTAGGCTTTATATCTCTATTTTAGAGCATGAAATTGACAAAATGTGTGGCGTCCGGCACTTGGGGATCGTGACTCCATAGTTTTCTTGCCCAGAGTTAGTATTTTCATATCTATTGTGGTTAAAAAAAAATAAAAAAAAAATAAAAAAAAAATGGATACTCATCTTAAGGGTTAATGTGATTCCCACCTAGTGCTTCCATTTTTCCCCTTGAACAATAAAATGGGCCCCATATCTTTTATGATGCACAACACTTTATCATGCTTAATTGGAATTGGATGAAATGTGGCGATGAATTTGAACAAAGGAATGGGCTTGGGCTTGGGATATGCTTATGGACCTAGCTTGTTTTAAATTATTTTGATGGGTTTTCATAATTTTTTTGGTATTAGATATTTGGGTGAGTAATGTGTATTTAAATGTTTTTGGAAAAGGGGATTTCGATTTCATATTTGTAATTTATTTTTCTCGGGACTAGAAAAACTGAAGTTGGGGGGTGTGATTAGTCACTGAAAGTGGATAATATTCATTTCTAAGATCTTAATATTAATGTGTTTAAAAGTTCATAAACATCAATTTTAGTCCAATTCAGAAATTGAACTTCATTTCCCATCATTGTGCAATTCATGCTTAAAATGTCAATTTGGGCCCACTCAATAATTTGATTGTGGAAATTAAAATATTAATCATTTTAATTTTAAAATTTGGTATATTATTGATCACTTTGTTTGGAACATTTTATCTTTTAGGTCCGCTGGATGAATCCCAAAGGAAGATGGATAATTTTGCGCCTGAAGACAGAAACTTGCTGGAAAAAGCATAATGGGCCTAAGGCCCATCAAACCAATGTGGGGCCCATAAACCAAGCCCAATGAAGCTAAAATTTATACAGTAGAAAGATAAAAATATTAGGATCATTTTATTCAACTGTGGACGGAGCTAATTCGGATGTTTTCATGATGATAAAGGGATCTGAAGTTTAGATTTAAATGGTGGACTCGTCATTAATGCACAGAAATCCGTTCCACCATTTCGACCATAACATCCAAACGGCTGAGCCAAAGGTCCTGATATTTTGAGATCTTCTAGAAGACACATGGAAGAAGATATTTTATATTCATGACACCTTCCGATTCGGCCATATGAAGTGTCAAACGCACACGTCAAAATGGAGGACGAATATGGACAGTTTTCCGGGTCAACTTCGAAACGTCAATTTCCTTTTGATTCTTCACCCTCCTTTTGACACTCTTAATTGTTTGGGGGTGAATTTAATGTTGGGGGTGGACCTAAGGCTCCTAATATGCCTATATAATGAGATGGTGGTGAATGAAATTATCATCTAATATTGTTCCTTGAATCTAACATTTTTCTTTGAATCCATGTTTTTCTTCCATCCATTGTATTTCTTTCAATTGTAATTTCCTGCTTTCAATTTGTAATCACATCATCAAGTTTTCCCATGTAAGTTTTTCTTTCACGTTTATTATTTTAATAAAATTTCTTCTTCTTCTTCACTTTTTATTTTCTTTTTCTTCACACGTTGATACCGTTGAATCATGGTGTGAAATTATTCACACCAACACTTGTGATTTCAATCACACAACGGAAGAGTGTTCGTTCTTTTAATAATTTTCTTCTTCTTCAATTCCGCCCCCGTAAGTCTACATCCCGCTTTCATTGGTAGAATAGCATCAATGGAGGGCTAACCTCTTAAGGGTTGATCAAAGGGAGTAGCAAGGTCATGGATTGAATGTTATTTCATGTACTTAATATTTAAATCTATTCGTTATTTTAGGATTTCCATTTGATGAGTTACATTCTTTCTCATCTTTGCCAACTTTAACGATGACACATTTTGAGTGCTAGTACAATCTATTTCCTTTGAGTTCTCATTAAAATGATCCTTAAAGTGAATTAGTGATTGGCCTTGGAATTGTGTAGGGATTAAATTGGTTAATGATTTGGAAGAATTATCTCATTGTTTGGATATGTCTTGAATTAATGACATGAAATTTTCTAAGAAAAGAAATTCATCCAATCCACCCCAAGCAAAACCCTAATATCAACCCACCATCAATAATTATTTAGTTCACATAATTTTTTATTATATCTTATTTAAATTATATCTTTAGTTCTCCAATTAAAATCTACCTCAAAGTTGGCCACTTCATAGCCAATCCATCAATAAATCATAGCGTCTCAAGGTTACTTTTTCGGTCCCTGTGGATTCGATCCCTACTTGTACTTCAACGACCGCTTTTACCAGTAAGGTAAATTTGGGCGCAACCAAAATATGAGATGAAACATTTTAATGGCATGAATTATATTCAAGCTATGAGTCATTTTCACAACATGAAATGGATGGGACATGGATTTATAACACAAGGTGATGCCATTTTTGGAATATTCTCTACAAGGGATATTCACACCATGAATAGAGGATTCCAAATGTGAAGTATTCATGCCCAATGGGTTTTTGTATGATGTATAAAAAAATTATTTCATTATTTATGAACACTCATACCTCAATTTCATAGTTCTACACCAAATAATTTTTGGGTGATTCAATCCCTTCGGGACGTCTTGGTTTGGTGTTTGAACCCCAGTGAGTTTTCCCATTCGTTTTTTTCCTTATATCTAATGCTATTATTTTAATACGGTGTGATATAATGTCAGATGATGGAATAATTTTATTTATCATGGTGAATTTTGATATAGTATTACCTCATTATGTTCATTCACCTAGGATCTTCATTGTTGTTTCCTCTTGTGGGTGTTGATATGATGTTAAATTAAATCTAGTTTGTTCCATAATCCTATACCCTACTATTCAAACCATAAATTGTATGATTGATTTGAAATGAGTTTTCAAATTATTTAAAAACCCATATTGATATTATTGATGTTTTATTTTGAAAAGGGAATGGAAATTATGAAAAACACACAATTTCAATTGATTTGAAATGGTTGGGTGGATTTGAGAAAATTTGATGGCTTGAATTGTAAATTTATGTGATGAAAAAATTTGATGTTTAAAATTGAGGTAAAAGAATTAAATTGAAAGTAAATTTGAAAAGTTTGAATTGATAAAACCATATAATTTTTTCATGAAATGATGAAGGCATATAGAAAAATAAAATTGGGAAATTTTATTTTGAATTGATTTGAAATGATTAATTTAACAACGATGATGAATTGATTGATTGATTGATCCAAATGTGATCCAGTGATGTTAGTGTGGAATTAGGACAAGTACATAGGGATCTAACCCCCTATAAATGTATTTATATAGAAAATACTAATATAATGTTACTTTGGAATGATTTACCTAATGGGGAGTTGAGTCCTAATGGCCAGAGTGGAGGGACATGTTAACACATTAAGCTGATATCACTGATTGAGTTATGTGATGATGCTATTTTTAGAAACTAGCACACCGCACATACATATTATATGGGGATATGATGAATTTTAATTGATTACTACATTCCATTGATTATTGAACTATTTTATTCAACCTAAATTCATTAGATAATTGTTTTATATATAATGTTTACTTAAACCTATTTTAATATATCTATCATCCATTGATTATAAAATAATTTTTGGTTGAAAATATATAAATTCAATGAAATGAAATTTTTATTTAAATTGAATGAAATAATGGTTTATTATAATTGATTTTATTATGGAATAATTGGTGATATTATACTGGGATATTTTTCTCATGACCTACATTAGACATAGAGTTTTTTATATTAACTTCTGTTAGGTCCATGTGAAAGGAATGATCCATATGGAAGTGGTGGGTGCTCTTAATACATGGGATCCAGAGTGACGTAGGTGACCATTGGAGATGTGATCTAACCATTTCAAGGGATGTATGCAATTCTAACTTGGAAGATATTATGTGCCTTGATAAATTACTATTTGGGTATTTTTTACCAGTTTGTGTCTGGAACTTTCTCCTTGTGGACTACTGATCATACTGACTTTTAACTTTTTTTATTCAATTGTATTTTGGAAAAACCATTACGGCATGATTTTTATATGATGAAATGGGCTAGTAACCAACCCATGTGGATTAGGAACAAACTTCGAGATATTTCAAGAGTATCTCGGATATCAGGGTACTAGAGTAACCAATCTTGTTCATGAAATGTACTATATTATTTACCTAATACATTAATTATTTTCTTTTTCATTTTTTTGAGTGATCTAATTACAAGTAATAAAAAAATTAACCATCAACTGTTGAGTGGTTACTTGTGGATTGGCATCAATCATCACTTCATTTTTTCTTTCAATCTTTTATTTTGATGATTCTTTTGTTTTTATGGATAATTAATTATTTGGCATGACATAACTCCATAAATTTATTTCACCTTGAATACATCCCATTAAATTTTGTTTTTCAAATAATTAGAGAGAGTAAAGACTTACTCTTAACTATCTATTATTAATTCCAAACTAAAAGTATAACGATCAAGGTCATTGATTTGTTTAATATATTCATTCACTGAGATAGTCCAACAATTGGTAATTTTGTTCTTCTCTTCTATCTTGAGTTTCTTCTCAACCACCATGTATGAGCATTATGATATGTTATATTTGAGGTTTTTAAAAATATTCCTTCAAAAAAGAACATATATTTTTCTTTTTTTTAATATAGTGTTTTTTTATGATTAACCACTCCATGTAAATTATTTGTTTTCTATCTCCAAACATCTATATTTTCATTTGAAGCATATATATTACTATTGATATTACATATCCCATCATATTCTCCTTTATCAATATTTCATTATTACCACATTTTGTAGTTGTATACATTGTCCATAATTACATAATCATTATGGATTTTATAGTCCTATATTTCATTTGATTATGTTTCATTGATACTATAATCCTTATGAGGCCGCTTTTTAATTTTCATGAAGATGTTATTCCTAGTGTTCAACTTAACATCAATATATATCGATTATTTATTTGTGAGTATATTATCTTATTGATAACCATCATGTAACTTCATAGTAAAATATACTCTATGGTACCCAAAAAATCCACATCAAAATCCTAAGAGTCATCATTTCCCATGAATATTTCCGTCGCTATTTAAAATTTTCAAAATACATTGATATAACATCATAAAAAATATATTCTTGTATATAATTATCTATATTTTGATTACAAAATACCCTAAAAGTCCCATCTTGTGATGTACCTCTTTTTATGACCTCATTTTTTACATTCATACTCTTATATAGAACAAGGGTACTGTAAACACCATTCAATATGGACTACATTATATCATTATCATCAACTATCGAGACATTTTGATTGAATAATGTTGTCAATATTCATAATTACTATATACTATCATCACATAATTTTGGGTTTCTCTAATTCCACACATGTTGACAAGAATCACAATTACCTAGTAAAGGAATTCATCAATAAATCCATTATTCCATCTTCATATACTAATTAATGTTTTATAGAACATGAAATTTTTCTTCTGAAACCTTTGAGCCTCCTTCAGGGAAATTTAGAATCTTTTCCCACATGGATTTTTTAGATTTACATGTCATCACATTGATGTATATTATGATTCTCTATATATCCCCATATTGAATTTATACCCTTAGTTTGACATCCAATAGTATATAACCTCTCTTAAATAACACATAAATATCTATTCATACTTATATTATATTAATTATAGGACTCTAAAAACCAATTTCTAATGATTTTATTTAGTACTACAACTTTTTATTCCAAAGATTCATCTTATTTCGATTGATGAAAAATACCCCATTATGATTTTATACATACATCTAATTTTCAAAGAGGACAGTTCAAATGCTAAGATCCTTTAGATTTGAAACCAAATTTTTTGACCTAAAAAGGTAATACAATAAGAGGGTTGTTAATTGTGGTATATTTATTATTAAAATTACCCTCACTAATGATATTATTCAAATATCATAAGGAATACCTCTCTCTATTAAAAATGAAAATAATTACTAATGATATTGAAAGAGAGACACAATGAGTTCTATATAGTTCACCCACACTGGGATAGTGGAAGGAGTATACAAAACTAACGTGATGATTTTAAGAATCACTAAGGAGACAATTAGTTTAGAATGTTTTTAGTGGACTCATAATACAAACAAGTTTAAAAAAATCTTATTGAGAACTAACTAATCCCGTATAATTTTAGAACTCTCAAATCTCTAAATTAATGCATATTCACTATTCTATCTCTAAATTTATTTATCAACCCTATCTACTCTAAATTCAGTGTTTCATAAAGCTCATCATACATCTTAATGCTTAATTACACTTTAATATATAAATTAAAGGATATTCCATTAATGTTTAATTAACCCATTTTTTTAGGAAAATTTATAATAAAAAAATTTCACACAATTCATATTTTGAATAATGTCTTTTCTGAAAAAAACTTTGGGTCACATTTAATGTCTCTCACATATAATACATTCACATAATCCTTTTATGAAAACAGATCTCTAAGTTCATCATTGATTCTTCCACAAGATACTAGTAATGATTTGATTAATATTTATATAAAAAGGCTAATCAACATTATAATTTCATGAAATTAAGAAAAAATAACCTCTATTACTAAATGTAAATGAAATAATAGAACAACCTCATATGTGGTCATTTTCAATACATGTGAGTCTACCTATTATGAATGAAAATAATTTATATTCTATATGACCATTACAAAATTATTATGAATGTACTTCACAATCCTTGAAATCATTTCCATTGGGACTGACATATGCTCATTTCATCTATGAAAATTTGATAACAATCAATTTGAAATAGAATGAACCAAAATTTCTAAAAATTCATCTTTTGGGTCATTGTCCAAGTGTGATATCTATTACACATTTTTAAAAAAAATGAATCATCATGCTTCATTCCCATCCCACGATCCAAAAAACCGAGGATGAATATGAGACATACTATAAGGCCTCTGTGCTATTCCCCAATATATAGAGGTATGAAAATTTTTTAGGTATAAAAATATTTATTGTGTAATGAATTTCCTCATGTAATGATCTTATATGTGAGATAAATATTTTATTTAATGTAAAAAACATCAAAAAATAAATACAATTTTAAGGAAAACCAATAAAAACTATTTTCTGAAATAATATAAAATATTCATATAACAACCTGGAAAAACAACCTAGAAGATGAAACCCATCCAATAGTAATGGTTTAACTCCTCTTCCAAAGCATGACTGAACATCCACATATCCACCATGAACTCAGAAAAAAATTCAATCATGATATAATATAATAGTCTTACCTAATCATGTATCATATAATAAAACAAATACACATAGAGGGATATTTTTGGGTAGTGTAACACCCCAAGATTTAATAGTATGTTATATATTTAAAGTAAGTCAATAGCTTGTACTACACACAACACCAACTTATATTGAGTTATACGCAAGATTGAGTTTCTAAAAAACAACACATTTGTATCATAATTATTTAAATAATATATTTATTTATCAATTAAATATTGTGATATGAAAAGTAACAAATAAAATTGTACTCTTATTTATAATGTTTTTAAAGAAATAAAACATATTTATAATGAAATGTATATGTTTTGTTAAAATAGTTATATATTTTGAAAAACTATTTTCTTAAAAGAACTACTTTTTATGTCCATTTATGAACAATAATAAAATTCATTACAAACACTCCTAAAAATTGAATTTGTTGAAATATACTTCATATTTCGATTCTGAATATCAAAATTATCTCAAAGTTATTTATTGTTATTTTTATGAAAAATTTCAATTTCTGATGAATAGTGAAAAATACTGCATAGTACATAAAACCAAAATTTTTATTTAAATAAATATTTTTTATTTAAACTATATTAGTCCAATATAATTTATTGGAGTAATTTTATAATAATATTAGATGTATAAAATTTTATTGAACGTTTTAAGATCTTTTACCCACTTTCATGGCACCTTTGCAGATTTTCATAAAACATAATTTTACCATTCATGTGAATTGAATTTAAAAAATCTGAGAGTCACAGTTGACATTAGTAAGTAAAATTTGGTTTAATAGGATGAAAATAATTTTTGGTGAATAGTAACTTTTGAATTTTATTTACCACGGTTAAAAGTAAATATGGTAATTAAAGGTAAAAATGATATTATAATTACCCTAAAACATGTCTCAATTATATCAGATAAGTTTATTTCGACCAAAATAAACCTTAGTAAGAAAATATTATTATTTTTACCTACTTATATTCGATTATCACATTTATTATTATTTTATTTAAAGAAGAGTTAAAACCGTTAAATTCAAATTTTAAAAACTAAAATATTTTCAATATAGGGTTAAACATAAGATAAATTCAACTATAAATATTAATTAAAAATTAAAAAATATTTCATATATAATGCTATTTTATTTTTAATTTTAGTCGTTAAATAATTAAATTTATTTATGACACAATTATGATGCAGTAATTACCTTCTTAACGAATGATTATAATAATTGATATTATAAATATTAAAATAAATGAAAATTGAGACTTTTTTTTTGAATTCCAAGAATTTTCTAGGTTAATATGACATTTTAGGGTTAATTAAATAAATTTCTTTTCGATGTGATAAAGCTGTTATGACTTTGAAAAAAACCAAATACTAAATAGTCACAAAATTGACATAAATGAGTTTTTAAAACTAATAATATTTTATTAAATTATATAATAATTCTAAAAATCTAAGGATCAGAAAAAGGACTTATATAAGGTTAGATATGTCAATAATGAAACACTTGGGGTTCTTTTGGATTTTTATAGTAAGTTTATTAACCATTTATTATAGTAATAAAAGAAGAAATAGTGAAAGTTAAACTATTTAACTAAGAGTTAAATCTAAAAGATAAGGTTAATATGGTGACCTAAACTTGTCTAAAATATATTGTTTGAGAGGTTTTTGACCCATACCCTCCTTATTCTTGAAATAAATCCATTTGGTTCCATTAGAAACTAAAAATGATTTTATAATAAAATAATATTTTAATCTTTTCTTAAAGTGACCCTAACCTCTCTTATAAAAGGCTACTTCCCCTTCTCTCAAACTCACACATCACAAGCCTTTTAGATTGGCCAAAACATGATAAAATATCCTCCCAACTACCCTAAATTAAACCTAGAGGTCTTATGTTTATCATAAAGTCATCCTATGGATCCCGTTTGATCAAATTAAAAGGAAGCACCTGAAGAAGAGGTAATTGTTTCATCACCTCTTTCAAAGTTATTTTATTCTTCCACTTCCTCTTTCTTTCTTGTTTCCATACCAGAATAATTAATCAAGTACCTTATACATACTATGATGTTATTATAAATATTTTACTACTATATTCATTATTATATCCATTCTATGAATGACAAAGTCACCATATGTCCGTACGTACGACTTACCGTCTCCACGTCTTGGTGTAGTTTGTTATTCAAAAACTTAATTATTTTTATGGGTATAATTATGAGTATAATTGATGTAAATAATAAATATAACATTTTATTGATTATTTATATATAATATACCATCCAATTACAAACGATTTCACCGCTAATAGAATGATATTATCGCTCGTGCGTACGTACAGATTACCGTCTCCACGAACGCGATGAGATTCATTCCCCACCGTAACCATTCAAGAATAAATTTCATTTTATGATAAAAAATGTTTAATAACTTAATATAATTCTATATATGAATAAAATAAATCATATCCATAACAAACATGACTTACTTAACCAAACATATAAAGGAAAATGAATCAGTTAACACCTGAAACGATGATACTACTGAAATATCTTTAAGAAAGATATATTAGAAGATCATATATGATATATTATTTTTGTATGTGGTTATTTTATAATTTAATACCAATGATTTCACAATTATGCCGGAGGTTAACCTACCCTTGACTAAGTAAAAGTACAAGTTAAGGGTTTATTTTATAATCTCTTTATTATCTGAGGTTCTTTTTATGAAAGTATCTACTGTGAATTCTTTATCATCCACATCCGTGTTTCTTAAAAATGTATTTCAAAACATTTTTAGAATTTCATAGAATATGGGTAAAAGAAATTTATACCCTTCTATGACTTTTTTAATAATTTTTTTGAAAGGAATCTTTCTGTCATTTTCAAAACAAGGTACTTTATGACCTTTTCGACAAATTAAGGAAAGAATGTTTTTAACTTATACGACGAGTGCGGATATTTTACTCTGTAATAACACCTTAGAATATTCCCTTAGAATACGATAATAATATTTTCAAAAGAAATGTTTTATTTTATAATTACATGACTTTTAAATTATTTCAAAATTTCTCTCAAATAGTTTTGATTTCAACTATGTCAACATCCTTTGATGGATTTTACACTTGATTGAAGTTGATTTAATATGATAAAACCTTCTATATTTTATTGAAGATTTTGTGATATGTTAGACTATGGATGTGTTATTTTTATACCATTCATGGTTTATGGTTAAATTATTAACATTTCATATGCTAGTTTTAATACAAATGTTTATGTAATGTTTCAATCTTTTCCTATGAGGAATGCATTGGACATAGTATGTGACGGGTGGAGCCTGCTATAGCTCCTCAAGGCATCGACAGGTCTCAAGAGACAAACTAGTGTCTTGGCATAATTCCTTGACAAAATCTTATTTCTAATATTGGCACGAGGCCTTGACTATGTGGTTATGATGTTTGGCATTATGTATTCCATCATTATGAAATTATCTATTGATATTACATGTGATTATTCGACTTGTAGAATATCAATGTGAATAAGTAAATGGAATTATTTGAATTATCTTTGCCATATTATGCTGAAGTTTAAGTTTAAAATGATTTTATTTTAGTCTTATACATTGCCTTAAATGTTTATTCCTATTTATGATATTTTATGCTATATTGTTACCCTTACTAAGCATCCGAGCTCACCCCTTTCTTATGTTTTTTCCCAGGATGTGAAGAATTATATTACGATTAACCTACAGAAATAGGCTAAGGGATATGAGTGTGTTCAAAGGGGACACAATGTTTTTGTTTTTCCATTTCATGATGTAACGTAAAACATATGCATGTATCTAGTACTTCCAAGTCTACTAAACTGATCTGTCTTTTGGGATTTGATCCCTTGTGATCACGCTAATGTTATGTAATAATGCGCTGACTCTGGGTAACTAGGGTCAGGGCGTTACATGTAGGATTGAATATGAATAACCAAATTTACATCCCCATGCAACTATCATGAAATACCATATAAGTAATTTTACAACCATGAAATTACTTCCAAGAAAATCAGTATGAATATTTAAAACAAAATGATTAATAATAGTTTTACATAAAAATGGTAGTAGTTGAAATATAAATGTATCCAAATATTTTTAAATTAATTTATCATTTTGAGGTTCTATAATAATATAATTAAAAAAATAATAACCAATATAAAAAAAATGAGATAAGACTAATAAATATGTTGATGTCATAAATTGGTTCCTATAAAAAACTATGGATCATCACCCACTGAACTGGTTCCCTAAGTTCAATTTCCATCCATTTTGAATCGTATATATATATATAACTCATCAAACATACCACGTCTATGATCCATTAATATTTACGCAAAAAAATTTAATTTTTTAGAAAATATGAAATGTTTAATTAGATAAAAAGGACTAAATTATCATGAATAGTTTACAATAAAACTACCATTAAAAAAATATCATAAATCTAAAAAATTTAAAACAATTAAACATATTTCAAAAAAAAATTAAAACATATTTAAAAAATTAAATTGATATCATACCCTACAAAATCTCTAAGGGATTAATTCAATAATCTATATCCCATTGTTTTCCATATCCATGATGAATGTTTTTTATCATATCAAATCAATAAATTATTTAACATCTAGTCAAATATATAAATGGTCTATTAAATATTAATTACCTAATAAAAAATTATTATCATTTAGGGATTGATAAATAGCCACATAACACTAAGGATAAATAATTTATGATGCTGAAATCCATGATCTAGAATCATCAATCACAATATGATCTTATAAATCCCAGTACTAAGAACATGAGATCATTATTACGCCTGGTCTGTAAGTTATTAGCGTTTCCGTTCTGAGGGCCTAGTTGGATTTAGATTCGATAAAACCCGAAAATACTCCAACATTATCCAAAACTCAAGTGGATTATACCAAAAGGTTCATCTCGATACAAGGATCCCGGTGCCATAGACAGTTCATCAAACAGATGCCTGGTTCTCAAGATATGGACAAAAAGGTGTATCTGGGTCCATATGGACCCAGGTCCGGTCCGACCCGGCCCACCTGACCTGGGCTGACCTGACCCAGCCTAGGATGACCAAACCGAGTTCGGGTTGACCAGACCCGGTCCATTTCCGGCTTGGATGGGATGGGTCGCAGTGGGCCCGGCCCGTTGGGCTACGGTCTGGTCCTGCCCACAAAGGGGGTGTCCTAGCCCACGTTGGGCGCGATCTACTCGGATGGGTGTGGTCTGCCCAGCTGGGTGTGGTCCGCCATGGTGGGGTCTGCCCTTTCTACACCGTGGGGTGGGGGGGGGGGCTCCCGGTATTCCAAAAGGTCCATTGAATTGTTCGGCTTCGGCGAACCTGACAGCGCCATGTGGTGCCGCCTGTAGGCTTGCGGGGCTCGCCGGAGGGGTCCCGCTCATCGTGACATGGCCGATCGGAAGACTGAACGACTCTCCTCCTAGCGGCATGATAGCGCTGCTGTCCTCCCGCGGCCGGCCACCCTCCGGGTGCACCGCCGCGACTAAGTAGTCGCGGCCCCTCTCCTCTACCAGCGGCGCTGACGCACACTGCCCTACCTCCACACGGCTGGCCGGTTTACTGACCACCATCCCCTTCTCCGCCGCCACTAATGGGCCACGACCAACTCTGCTACTGGCACCACAGACGTGCGCCGCTCCGGTTCCACGTGGTCGGACAACATACCGGCCGCCGTCCTCCTCCACCTACTCGAATCGCAGCCAGCCGATTTCCCACCACCCTCCTCTTCCGCGGGTCACCGCTTCTTAATTATAAGCCCAAAAAATATGAGGACCACATATTCGAAATACTTAGGTCAGGATCTCTGGGTCCATATGTTGCGCTCAACAAAACATTTTCTTTTTAGCGTGCTTAATTATTTGGCATTGAAGAACACACGAAGAACACACAAAGAACAAATAGAAATGATAATGGTATTTAGGCGGATCGAGGGCCATGTTTGTTTGGACATCATCATTGATAATCGAGAATATGAATAATCAAAAAAATTATAATTATCATATCTCAAAATAAACCCCCTACCTCGTTCACTCGTTGGAGTTGGCATGAGGAAGAAGATGAAGATGCCGACGTTCATCACTCCCGCAACACGCTCCCGATCCGAGCTCATGCATTGTCCTCATCATAGGTTCTTTCTTCATTGGTGGATATTTTTCATGGGAGGATTCTATTCTAAAGGCTTTCGAAATTCTCCTCTTTACCAATGATCCCCCACCACGAGAGGTGAGGATCCAACTTTAATTGAGTTAAGTTTATTAACACCATTAATGTTGACACATTAATTGGTGGAATTATATGGGTTTCCTCACATTAAAGGGGAGTTTTGGTGGTCCCCACCACTAAGATACAAAATGTAGGTATCGAGAAAGAAAAATAAAAAGTTATTTATTTTATTTTTCTTCTCCCATGAAAATATGAGAAAATATCTCCCACCCTTGACCTACTACGGTCAAGGTGAAGGTATCCTTAAGGTAATATAGGCGTTATGAGTTCAATAGTGTCCTTGTATTTCAATTCTGATCACTAGTTTAAAAGTTAAAAAATGCCACTCACGCGTTCACTGAATGTACCCAAAGTTCAGAAATTTATTCCGAGCAAACCGGGCCTCAAAATCATGCACCATCAATTTTCACAGACTCATAATATTTCTATATATTAAAAAAATTACATGAAAAAATACAGGTCTTTACATTCTCCCCACCTCAGGGCTTTGCGTCCCCAAAAGCCAAAACATAATCTAGGGAAAAAAGTGGGGGTAGTGAGCACAAATCTGAGCCTCCTGCTCTCATGTGCTCTCATAGAGGTTTCTATGCTGCCATCATACACGGAACAGAGGTATCGACTGCCCATGAAGTACCCACTCCTGTTGATCCTCAATCCCTACTAGAACCTCCAAAAACGTCACCCCATCATCGATATCCTACTTTCCCCAGTCAATGATGTGTGAAGGATAATGTACATATCTCCTCAGCTGGGATACATGGAAAACATCGTGCACCTGGTGTAACTGAGGGGGAAGATCTAAGCGGAATGACACCTCACCAACTCTACTGAGGACCTAAAATGGTCCGATGAACCTCAGAGCTAACTTGCCACCCCGACCAAATCTTCGCAAACCTTGTCGAGGTGAGACTCGTAGGAAGATATGATCACCATCCTCGAACTCTAGAGGTCTCCGTCTCCAGTAAGAATACAACTTCTGCCTACTCTGTGCAGTCTTCATCTGCTCCTAGATGACCTGCACCTTCTCCATGGTAGCTCATACCTTCTATGGTCCCATGAGTGCTGACTCCCCGAGGTCAGTCCAGCATAGAGGTGATCTACAAGGCTGACTGTACAAATCCTCAAATGGTTCCATACCGATAGTCGAGTGATAGTTATGGTTGTACGTGAACTCCACTTAGGGCATGTAATCCTCTTATCTGTGACCAAAATCAATGATACAAGCACACAACATGTCCTTGAGGGTCTTAATGGTCTTCTCTGTCTGACCATCCATTTGGGGATGGAAGACGATGCTCAACTGAAGCTGTGTCCCGAACGCCACCTACAACCCCTTACATAGCCCGGAAGTAAAACATGCATCATGATAGGAGGAAATCGTAGATGTAACCCCATGAAGCTGCACAATCACCTGCACATAGAGGAATCCCAATACCCTTTCTGGTCCCTTCTCTCTGATAGGTAGGAAGTGGAATGACTTGGTCAGTCGGTCAACAATCACCCAGATAGAATCATGACCCCTGGATGTGATTGGATGTCCTGTCAGGAAGTCCATGGAAATTCAATCCCAATTCTACTCTGGAACCTCTAGTGGCTGAACTAAGCCTACTGGGACCTGATGCTCTACCTTAACTTGTTGACAAGTGAGGTAACATGATAAAAACTCTACCACTTCTTTCATTACCCTCGGCCACCAGTGCTGATGCTGAAGGTCTTGATACATCTTCTCCACTCTTGGATGTACCATTAGAGGGGACATATGGAACTCCCTCAACAATTCCTCCCATAACACCACCAGTATCATAGTACACCCTCTCAATAAGATGACATGCTCCCCACCTTCAGAAAATCCATCAGATTCCCATCCTATGGATATATGAGCACATCGAGCCTCGCAGTCAGTGTCTCCAAGCTATGCCTCCCCGACATGCTGAAGAATGGGGGAGAGACTGAAGATAAGATGCTCTATCTCGATCCATGTAGGATATCCACAAAGCGACTAGCTGGTCCATCACTTAACTCAACAACTGCATACCCGATCTCCTTCTATGTTCATTTGCTACTACGTTCCCCTTTATTGGAGTATAGACTATCTCGAAGTCATAGTATTTAGGGAACTCAAGACAACACCATTGTCTCCGGTTCAGGTCCTTCTGAGAGAAGATATACTTGAGAATCTTGTGATTATGGTAGACTGTAAAATGTTTACCCATCAAGTAATGTCACTACATCTTCAAGGAGAAGACCACTGCAGCTAACTACAGGTCATGGGTAGCGTAGTTCTGCTCATGTTGTCTCAGTTGTTGAGAAACATACGCAATCACTGCTCGTTCCTACATCAGGACACTAGTTTCACCCAAATTTACCCTACTGGTAAAAGTGGTCATTGAAGTAAAAGTAGGGATCAAATCCATATAGACCGAAGAAGAAACCTTGAGACACTGAAATTTATTGATGGATTGGCTCTGAAGTGGCCAACTTTGAGGTAGATTTTAACCGGAGAACTAATGGTATAATTTAAATAACAGACAAGAAAAATGATGTGAACTAAACAATTATTGAGGATGGGTTTATCTTAGGGTTTCTCTTGGGGTGGATTGGATACATTTCTTTTCATAAAAATTTCATGTCATTAATTGAAGATGTATCCAAACAACAAGATAATTCTCCCAAATCATTCACCAATTTGATCCATACACAATTCCAAGTCCAATCACCAATTCAATTTGAGGATCAATTTACTAAGCACTCAAAGAAAATAGATCATAAAATCACTCAAAATGTGTCGTCGTTAAGGTTGGAGAAGATGAAAAATAATGTAACTCATCAAATGGAAATACTAAGATAACAAAAAGATTTAGATATTAAGTACATGAAATAACATCCAATCCATGACCTTGCTACTCCCTTGGATCAACCCTTAAGTGGTTAGCCCTCCATTGATGCTATTATACCAATAAAAGTAGGATATAGACTTATGGGGGTGGAATTCAAGAAGAAGAAAATTATTAAAAGCACAAACACTATACTGTTGTGTGATTGAATTCACAAGTGTCGGTGTGGATAAATTCAAACCTTGATTCAATGGTATCAACATGTGAAGAAAAGTAAAATAATAAGAGAATAAGAAGAATAAATTTTATTAAAATACTAAAAATTAAAGAAAAACTTACATGGGAAAACTTGACGATGCAATTACAAATTGAAAGCAGGAAATAACAATTGAAAGAAATACAATGGATGAAAGAAAAACTCAAATTGAAAGAAAAATATTAGATGGTCATTCCCTTCACCACCAGATCCTTATATAGTCATATTTGGAGCCTTAGATACACCTCCCAACAATAAATTCTATCTCCATTTTTTGGGAGAGTCAAAAGAGCGTGAGAAATTCAAGGTAATTTGACGTTTCAAAGTTGACCCGAAAATTCATCCAGATTCATCCACTATTTTGATGTGGGAATTCGTAATTGAAGGTGGCTGAATCCGAAGGAGTCATAGAAGAAAATTATTCTCGGACATCGGTCCTATATTATCTATAAAAAATTCATGTCATTTGGTGAATCTTTTTGAATGTTATGATCGAAATGGTGGGACAACTTTATGTGCATTTATATCGGGCCCACCATTTAAATCTCAACTTCATACCCCTTTATCCTCATTAAAACTTCAGAATTAGCTGCGTCCATAGTTAAACAAATTGATACCCATATTTTTATATTTCATCATTAAAAATTTGAGCTTCATTGGGCTTGGTTTGTGGGCCCCACTTTTTTTTTGATGAGCCTTAGGCCCATTATGATTTCTCCAGAAAATTTCTTCATTCATGCTAAAAAATATCCATCTTCTCCTAGGATTCATCCATCAATCCTAAAAGATAAAATATTCCAAACAAAGTGATCAATGATATCCCAAAATATTAAATTCAAAAAATAAATATAACGATATCCACAAATAGATGATTGATTGGGAAAAAATTTTCATTTTAAAAGTGAATTGCATTTGAGATGAGAAATGAAGTTCAATTTATATAATGAACTAAAAATGATGTTTATGGACACTGGAACACATAAATATTAAGATATTATCAATGAATATTAGCCACTTTCAATGGCTAATCACACCCCCAACTTGACTTTTTCTAGTCCCGAGAAAAACGTATCTAAAAAATATGAAATTAAATTCTATTTTCCAAAAACATTTTAATACAAATTGCTCACCCAAAGACCTCATACCAAAAAAAATTATGAAACCCATCAAAATAATTTAAAACAAGCTAGGTCCATAAGCATATCCCAAGCCCAAGCCCATTCATTTGTTCAAATTCATCTCCACATTTTATCCATTTCAATTAAGCATGATAAGGTGTTGTGCATCAAAAAAGACATGGGACACATTTTATTGTTCAAGGGAGAAAATGGAAGCACTAGGTGAGATTCACATTAAACCTTAAGATGAGTATCCCATTTTTATTATTGTTTTTTTAAAACTACAATAGATATGAAAAGACTAACTATGGGAAAGAAAACTATGGAGTCATGATCCCCAAGTGCCGGACGCCACACATAATGTCAATTTCATGCTCTACAATAGAGATATAAAGCCTAACTCTGTGAATGAAAACTATGGAGTCATGATCTCCAAGTTCCGGACGCCACATATTTGAAAAAAACATTGCTCTATGTGATCATTATTTTTTTTCAATTTTTTTTTTGTTTTTTTCAGATACTCAAATTAAACTAAAAGTGACCCCGGAACCCTATGCTATAATGAAAGGGACCCAAGAACTCAAATTTACACCCAAGATCCAGTAGATGTGCATTGTGACATTTTTATTAAGAGTATGAAAATATAAACATTGAAAAATCACATCGGACAACCTAACTTTCCAAAAACTATGCTCATGAAATTAAACTTGCATTAAAATCAGAATCAAGGCATGCAAAATTATTTGATATCCAATTTCAGAGTTTGAAATCCATGTTATCATGTTCAAGGTTAATGAAATTTTTCTTTACATGATTGTTCTTATTAAAAAGAATAATTTTTTATTTCATATCCCCCCAACATAGAATAACACAGTACCTAGTGTATAAAGAAAACTTAGATGGGGGGTATGGTAGAGATATTCAAATAGGAAATTGAAAATGATAATCATGGAATGTAGTCACCTGGTGGCTGATGATGATAGTGTGTGCCACAATCTCCCTTCAATCCTGGGTTCGATTCTCAGTGTCTTGTAAGGTATTTTCCCCATGACCTATGACCTATCCTTTAATTTTTTTTAACCTATAAAAACAGAAAAAAATAAAAATAAACTGATGATACATTGTCTTATTTTTAAATTTCTGGGTAAGGTATTACTCATAGATCACACCACGTGACACAGATGAATATGGAGCTCCCCTTTCATACCCATCCTTACTCATAAAATAAGAATAGGTCAACAATCTATGGTCATTTGTTTTTAAATGAAAAATATAAAATAAATAAAAAAATATGATTCAAAATTATTGGAAACATGAAAACCATGAGTTTCCTCCCATTAAGTGATTTTGTTTAATGTTGTTATCTCGACTTGTACCCACAAAATTATCCAATTCCAAATTTCAACATTTTTAGGACCTCATTTTTCTCCACTTCAACAAGATTGAGATTAATAATTTTTTTTATTATTTGTTTCATGTGCAATCCTTTGTTCTACATTGGGTGGGAAAATCCATGTAATATCAGAAATGTTTGATTCATTTGAATTTATATTCTTTCCTAATAAATCAATGTCCATTCCAAAATTATTGGATTCTTTAGAATAATGAACTAAAAAACCATAGTATTTCTTATCACTTATGATGGGATTCTTGAGTTGGGAAAGAAGGAAAATAATTTTGAGCTCAGGTTCATTGAAATTTCTTAAAGGAAATTGACATATTAAATCAAAATCAGTTTCTTCTCTAAAAAAATTAGAATGAATTGGTTAATTTTAAAAATATGATTCATTTTGAAAATTTTCCAGTTGAATATCAAAAATGGGTATAGACTCACTATTTTCGATATCTCTAAATGGTTCTATTATTGGTACTTCTGAAAATTTATCAATGGAGTTATATTTAGGAAACTCAATCCATGATGTCAAATTTTCTTCTTTTGAGTCCAAAAAAATCAATTTCCTCTTGATTTAAAGACCCTTTAACATTTCTTGGATCTTCTTCAGTTATCCCATATCCAAAGGTTAGTTCTTTTTTAAATTCATGAGTGGTTTTTGGGATAAAATATTCTTCTATCAGTGATGAGGAAAGGACATCCTGAGTGGGAATGGTTTCCTCATAAGTCTCAATGCTTTGTATTTGTAATCTTAGTGATGCAACTTCTGAATTCATTTTAACCATTTTTTCACACAAATGTTCAATAATTTTTTCCGGATTAGGATTGACAGATATTTGGACATCATGAACTTCATTAACTTTGATCACTTCAATCATCCTTGAGAGGTATGGAAATTGGTCCTTTAAATAATCAGCATCCCATTTATTGTCCATCTCATTTGGTGTGGTGTATTGAATCAAAGTTTAGTCAATAAAATTCCCTATGTGAGGTGATTCCAAATATTGATTTTGGAGTTGATTATATCCTTGGTCTATCAATGCGTATTATGGAAGATAATCCATTTTAGTTGATTGAAATTTGGTTTTGGGATTCATTGGAAACACAGAAACAAAAAGTGGAATAGTGAAGATAAATTAGGGTGAGAATAAAGAATTTGGGGTGAGAAAATAAGATGAGTGTCTAAGGTAACTGACTCGGTCCCCAACAACGGTGCCAAAATTTGGTTGTGCCCAAATTTAACCTACTAGTAAAAGTGGTCATTGAAGTATAAGTAGGGATCGAATCCACAGAGACCAAAGAAGAATCCTTGAGACACTGAAATTTGTTGATGGATTTGCTATGAAGTGGCCAACTTTGAGGTAGATTTTAATTGGAGAACTAATGGTATAATTTAAATAAAAGACAAGAAAAATGATGTGAACTACACAATTGTTGAGGATGGGTTTATCATAGGGTTTCTCATGGGGTGGATTGGATAAATTTCTTTTCATAAAAATTTCATGTCATTAATTCAAGATGTATCCAAAAAACGAGATAATTCTCCCAAATCATTCACCAATTTAATACCTAAACAATTCCAAGTCCAATAAAAAATTCACTTTGAGGATACATTTACTAAGAACTCAAAGGAAATAGATCATACTAGCACTCAAAATGTGTCATCGTTAAGGTTGGCAAAGATGAAAAAATGTAACTCATCAAATGGAAATCCTAAAATAGCGAAAAGATTTAAATATTAAATACCTGAAATAACATCCAATCCACGACCTTGCTACTCACATTGATCAACCCTTAAGTGGTTAGCCCTCCATTGATGCTATTCTACCAATGGAAGTGGGATGTAGACTTATGGGGGCGAAATTGAAGAAGAAGAAAATTATTAAAAGAACAAACACTCCACCATTGTGTGATTGAATTCACAAGAGCTGGTGTGAATAAATTCACACCTTGATTCAATGGTATCAATATGTGAAGAAAAGGAAAAGAATAAGTGAAGAATAAGAATAAATTTTATTAAAATACTAAATGTGAAATAAAAACTTACATGGGAAAACTTGACAATGTGATTACAAATTGAAAGCAGGAAATTACAATTGAAAGAAATACAATGGATGAAAGAAAAACTCAGATTGAAAGAAAAATATTAGATGATCATTCCCTTCAACACCAGCTCCTTATATAGCCATATATGGTTCCTTAGATACACCTCCCAACAATAAATTCTATCCCCCTTAATTGGGAGAGTCAAAAGAGCATGAGAAATTCAAGGGAATTTGACGTTTCGAAGTTGACCCAAAAATTCATCCAGATTCGTCCACTATTTTGACATGGGAATTTGTAATTGAAGGAGGCCGAATCCGGAGCGATCATAGAAGTGAAATATTCTCATCCATATGTCCTCTATTTTCTATAACAAATTCGTGTCATTTGGTGAAACCATTTGGATGTTATGATTGAAATAGTGGGATGACTTTATGAGCATTTATATCGGGCCCGCCATTTAAATCTCAACTTCAGATACCTTTATAATTATGAATAATTCAGAATTAGCTCCGTCCATAGTTGAATTAAATGATCCCCATATTTTTATCTTTCTTCATTAAAAATTTGAGCTTCATTAGGCTTGGTTTGTGGGACCCAATTTTGTTTGATGGGCCTTAGGCCCATTATGCTTTCTCCAGAAAATTTCTTAATTCATGATGAAAAAATTTCCATATTATCCTGGGATTCATCCATCAATCTAAAAAGATACAATATTCCGAACAAAGTGATCAATGATATCCCAAAATATTAAATTCAAAAAATGAATATAACGTTCTCCACAAATAGATGATTGATTGAGCCCAAATTTTCATTTTAAATGTGAATTGCATTTGAGATGAGAAAAGAAGTTAAATTTCTATAATGAACTAGAAATTATGTTTATGGACTTTGGAACACATAAATATTAAGATATTAAAAATGAATATTATCCACTTTCAGTGGCTAATCAGAGAAATCTGATCCTGGTTCCTGATGTGTGGTTGTAGACTATCTACCCAACATCCTCCTCTTGTTGCCTCAACATGGGGGTAGTCATTAGACTCTGCCTATGTTCATGGGAACTCCGCTAACATCTCTATGACTGCAATAAGACCTTCTTTTTCAATGCTGATATGGGTTCCACAACTCTGGAAAAGTTTGGCACAAAACTTCGATAGTAACCGGCCAAACCCAGGAAACTCCACACCTCCATCACACTCCTGTGTGGCTCCCCAGCAAGAACAACCTCAATCTTCACTGGATCCACCACAACTCCAACCTCCGAGATGACATGTCCTAGAAAGTGGAAATCTTAGATCCAGAACTGTCACTTTGAGAGCTTACCATAAAGATAGTGTTCTTGAAGTGTGTTCAGAACTATCTATAGATGATAGGCATGCTCCTCCTCCATCGCTAATTATATCAGGATGTCGTCGATGAAGACTACCACAAAGTGATCGAGGTATGGCAGGAAGATTCTGTTCATTAGTCCCATTAACATTGTTGGGGTGTTCGAACACTGAATGGAAGAACCAAGAACTCATAGTGGCCATACCGACATCTGAAGGCTGTCTTCTACACATCCACATCTCGTACCCTGAGCTGGTGATAACCTGATTAGAGGTCTATCTTCAAAAACCACCGTGCTATCTTCAGATGATCAAATAGATCGTCAATCCTCGGGAGTGGGTACTTGTTCTTCACAGTCACCTTGTTCAGGAATCAATAATCCACAAAGAGTCTCAAACTCCAATATGCCTTCCTGGCGAAAACAATCGGGGCTGCCCAAGGTAAAACACTGGGCCTAATGAACCCCTTTCTCTGCAAGTCCTCAAGCTATACTCATAGCCCTCGAAGCTCCATGGGAGCCATATGATATGTTAGTGTAGATATTTTTGTCATCCCAGATTACAAGTTGATATAAAAGTACACCTCTCTATGAGGAGGTAGACCTGAAACATCATCAGAGAAAACATCAGTGTACAGGTCCTCCCCTACAAGATAGCTCAGACACTGAACATCAACCACCCCATGGGTAAGGCTAGCCAACTGATGTGTGATCGGTGGCACCTTCCTCTAGGTAAATCTGTTCTGTGATACAAAGGTTCCCTTCTTTCCGGTGAAGGAAAACCAGGTCCCATCTTCGCAGACACACCGCACTTTGCGCCTAATACAGTCGATCTGAGCATAGACTGTATATAACCAATCCACACCCAAGATGACATCATAAGGCCTCGACGCCACTACTAGAAGATCCCAGCTGAAGATATCACCTCCTAGATTAAGCTCACATTGTCGGCACTAGTGTGTAATCGTCGAATCCTCTCCTATAAGAGTCTCTAGCCATAAGGATCGAGCCAACAGATCCATCCGATTCTCCGAACATCGAACAATGGATGTGGCAATAAAATAGCGACTGACACCTATGTCTATAAGTACTGCAACTAAGGTGGAGTAGACATAGATCGTACCTCAAATCATCTCCAGAGCACCGTGGTCATAGGCCTTAATAGCCTAGAGTTGAGATCATCCTTGTCCACATGCTCCCTGTGTTCTGGGTGGACCACCTGGTGGTGGTGGTGGCAGTACCTCATATCGCCTCCCACCACTTTCTATACGACCAGATCCTCTGCCACGTCCATATCCTGTATTTGGACCTCTTCGATCGAATCTTCACCTCTATCCAGGCGGTCCTTTGACCATACACTGGTTGTTCGTACGGCGGGTCGGGTAGTCACGAGCTATGTGACCCTGCCCGCCGCACGAGTAACACCGCCTACTCCTCACCTGTCCTGCTCTCTCTCGAGAGCCTCACACAAGCAAACCTATATCCGGCGGCTGTCCACCTATAGGTCTGATCCTCTTGGACATGTACATCATCTATCTTCTAATAGCTACAGATGACTCCACTACATGACGTCTGGTGGTGGGTCTCACTACCAGTGACTGCTCAGCAGGGAAACTCTCCACAAAGAGTGCTTGGTCTAACACCCCCACCTGTGTTGGGGTGATGAGAGAAATCATCGAAGTTCTAATCTTCCATCTGAGCCCCTACTCGAAAGTCCAGGCCCTGAAGAAAGGGTCCCACACCATGTCAGTGGAGTAGCGTGAAAGGTCAGTGAACCATGCTAAATACTGATCCATAGTCATGCTACCCTACTGCAAGTGGAGAAGCTCCTATATAGGCACAGAGTGTAAGGTCGTTGGGACGAACTCTACCCTAAAAGGCACTCGAAGTCTGCCCAGATGAGGGTGACCTCATCATGAACCTCGAGCATCAAGATCCACAATCTACCCACTGATTCTTGAAGAAGAATAGTGGCAAGGATAACCATGAGATAAGATGGTGTCCCTATTAGTAGAAAAACACTAACCACAACCTCCAGCCAGTCCTCGGCCGCCTGCAGATCCATCTCACCCCAGAACCTCGGTGGCCTCTAGCATTGAAACTCATGCAACACGCTCAAGCGGTGTGCACCCTCTGCTGCTGGGGATGGTGGCATCAGCTATCCAATGGGCAGTGGGGCTGCCGAAACACCACCCGATGGTACAACTGCTGAAAGGGGGACCAGCCCCGAAGCCTTGTCACACGGTGGGTTTTCATCATGTACACTACTTGGAACCCTTGCTGGCTATCTGCATTGAGGCATCCTGAAAAGAAACAGGCGCGCCACGATCAAAAAGTTATATATGGTGAGCTGACTCAAAGAGATCACGAAGAGAACTTTTCAAAAACACAAACACAATCAGTGTTTTTGTGTATTGAGTCTAAAATCAGAAGTCTGTGTCCTGGTGTATGGATACGTCGACAACCGCATAAACACTAGATTCCCCAAACTAAAAACAACACTTATAAAATTTAACACTATTGTCGATTGAAATATTAGAGTCCAAGTTCTTCAGTAGAACCGACTCCTCTGACAACAATTTGTCATGACCCGTCCCCCGGGGCCCATTCCATGACTACCCCAAGCCCGCCTTCCATAGGCCAGGGGCTAGAGACTAGCACTAGAAAGGCATTGCCTTTAAACCTATAAACTCAAAAAAACCAAGCACAGAACATGATAGAAGCAAAAATTAAACTATATAGTAAAAAGGGTGTGTACAATAAGTAAAAGGGCTAGAATACATGCCCAACTGGAAAGTACAAGTAATACTGGAAACAACCCCTGTGAACACCCGCCAAGGATCCTACCTGAAGGGTCAGTACAACTCTCGTATGGTCGTATCTGTGGTACATATCATCTAATAGTCCACATTTGAGTAGCCTCCAATCCTGCCACCCTCAGCCTCGATCAATGTTTTTGGTCGTCTGCACCAGATACAACAAGGTGCAGGTGTAGCCTGTGCAGGGGAGAGTATAATAATACTTAGTAGGGACCTTGAGACCCCCAAGGGACCCCCAGAATCCAAAAATGATAAACCAATAAGCAAGAACTCAATCTAAAAGCACTAATAAATAGTCATCAACACTACTTAGGTATATGCCCATACATATACCAAAGTTATCAATATATACTCATCTCACAAGTGAGGGAAGAATACCACAAAGGTAACACCACTAAGGTAGAAGCACCACACAGGTAACACCACGAAGATAGATGTACCACACAGGTAATACCACGAAGGTAAGTAACACAAAGGTAACACCACACAGAAGAATACCATGAAGGTATCACCACAAAGAAGTGTACCACAAAGGTAAAGAATAAGCTCACACCAGGTAAAACCTAAGTACATATGTATAGATTATTAGCAATATTGCTACATCATCTTACTTAGTTGATAATATCTATTTTTGACCCAAACAGGATCGAAATGAACCACATATGATATGAAAATGTCCCCCACAAGCTCTGGAGGTGACCCACACAGGATCAATATGCGTTGACCCACACAGGATCGCGGAGCGCTAACCCACATAGGATCTGAAGATGACCCACACAGGATCTAGAGATTTTCAAGTACAACTAGCCAAAGGGTTCCTGCACTAAGCATGCTCGATTCTGGGAGGTTCCACTCCTCAAGCCATCCATCAATATTTTAACTACCACAAAGTCCCACAAAAAAGTATCTCAAAGGACCGCCATGTCATAAGGGTCCCAAATAAATAGACAACGCGTCAATCATACACTCGGTCTACAAGTTATTAGTGTTCCCGTTCTAAGGGTTCGATTGGATTCGGGTTTGATCCAACCCAGATGAACTCCCACATTATCCAAAACTCAAGTGGAGTATACCAAAAGGTCCATCTATATCCAAGGATCTTGGTTCCATAGACGGTTCATCAAACGGATGCCAGATTCTCAAGATATGGCCAAAATGGTGTATCTGGGTCAAGATGGGCCCGGGTCCAGTCCGAACCGATTCAGGTTGACCCGACCCAGTCCGGGTTTGGCCTGTTGGGCCGCGGTGGGCCTGGAATGTTGGGCCATAGTCCAGTCCTACCCACAAATGGGGTAGCCCGGCCCGCGATGGGAGTAGCCCTCTCGGCGCGGCCCGCTCGGCTGGGTGCGGTCCACCCGGTTGGGTGCATTCCGCCCGGCTGTGTGTGGTCCGCCATGGTAGGGCCCACCCTAGCTTCACCAGGGGGGGGAGGTGCCCCCTAGTATTCCGAATGGTCCATTGGACTGTTCGGCTTTGGCCGACCTGACCGCACCGCCTGCTGGCTTACGGGACCCATCGGAGGGGTCCCGCTCAGCGTGACGCGGATTGCCGGAAGACCAGCTGACTCTCCTCCCAACGGTGCGATAGCACCGCTATCCTCCCGCAGCCGGCCGGGTGCCGGCCACCCTCCAGGTACACCACTGTGGCTAAGCAGCCACAACCACTCTCTTCTACCGGCAGCGCGGACGTGCGACTCCTTGCCTCCATGTGGCCGGCCAGCGTGTCAGCCGCCATCCCCTTCTCCGTCGTGCCTGACGGGCCGTGGCCTCCTTCGCTTCCGGAAGCATGGACGTGAACCACCCCGGTTCCATGCGGCCGGCCGGCGTGCCTGCCACCATCCTCCTACCCTCCTGCTCGAACCGCGGTCGGCCGGTTTCAATCCACCGTCCTCTTCCATAGGTCACCACAACTTCATTCTAAGCCTAAAAATATGACGACTGCATATTTGTGATCCTCGAGTCGAGATCTCTGAGTCCATATGTCGCGCTCAACAAAACATTGTGTTTTTAGCATGCTTACTTATTTGGTGTTGAGGAACGATTGAAGAACACGTGAAGAACAAATAGAAAAGATCATAGTATTTCAGCGGATCGATGGCCATGTCTGTTTGGCCATCGTCATTGAGAATCAAAAATATAAAGAATAAAAAAAAGATAATTATCATATCTCAAAATAAACCCCCTACCTCATTCGCTCGTTGGAGTTAGCGTGAGGAAGAAGATGAAGACGCCGACGTTCGTCGCTCCCACAACATGCTCTCGATCCGATTCTATGTGTCATCCTCGTCGGAGGTTCGTTCTTCGTTGGAGGTGGTTCTTCATAGGAGGATTCTCTTTCAAAGGTTCTTTAAATTCTCTTATTCTCCGATGATCCCCAACATGAGAGGTGAGGTGCCAAATTTAATTGAGTTATGTTTATTAGTTTAATTATTTTTGGCACATTAATTGGGGGAATTCTAAGGGTTTCCTCACATTAAAGGGGAGTTTGTGTGGTCTCCACCACTAAGATTAAAAATGGAGGCTTCAAGAAAGAAAAATAAAAAGTTATTTATTTTATTTTTCTTCTCCCATGAAAATATGAAAATCTATCTTCCACCCTCGACCTACTACGGTCGAGGTGAAGGTCTCTTTAAGAGAATATTGGGGCTACGAGTTCAACGATGTCCTCAGATTTCAATTCCGAGCACTGGTTCAAAAGTTATAAAACGTCGCTCACACGTTCACTGAACATACCCGAAAAAAAGTTCACTATTTTATTCTGGGCACACCGGGTCTCGAAATCACGTTCCGTCAATTTTCTTGGACTCGTAATATTTCCATATATTAAAAAAATATATGAAAAAATCCAGGTTTTTATAGTATATTTTTAAAATAAATTACATGATTTTTTACAACATTTATAAGCACTGCGTCAATATTGAATAAGAATTTAGGGCAACTATTTCATCCCTAATATTTAAATGTAAATTAAAATAATTAAAATAATTTAATTTTAAAAATATAAATATATAATAATTAATTACTTATTTTTTATCCTTGTGAAGAAATATTAGAGATATTAAAACTAAAAAGTAACATTTTCATATTAATCATTACTTAAAATATCATAGTGGACTTTATTAAATGAAATTAGCACAAAAATTACATTTTACAAATACATAAATGGATTAGTCATTCTAAATTCATCCAAAATATTATAATCAAGTGTTTTGGTGTTTTTAATTCCTTTGGAAAAAGTTTTTAATCAAAGTTCACATTGGTTAACCACTATTTTGATGATAACATTTACAATTGTTAATATTAATTATTATAATAAATAATGTTTACTTTTTTAAAAAAATTATACATTATTTTTTCATGTTTTGATTAAAATTTTCAAATTATATTCCTATACAATAATGAAATTTCTATTGTATTATTCTTGCAAAATTGATGAAATATTTTTTGTAAATTTTTATGTATAAAATATGTTTTTAAAAACAAATAAACATAACAAAAATTTCAATGAAACAAATTGGATTTTTTAATCATAATAAACTATTCACATTTCAAAACTAATTTAAAAAAAATAGTTCATTGTAAATAAATGAAATTAAAATACATTTTTTATTAAAATCCTTATTTTTTCTATTCACTTGAAGATAAATATTTTTATAAACATCCAAATATTTCATAGAAAAATATTTTTTATATTATTAAATTTAAAAAATATATTTTTTTAAAATAATATTTAATTGTTTGTAAATTAATTTAAAATTTCTCTCATGAAAATAAATAGAATAATTTTTGTATGAAAAAACATTTTTGAACAATAAAATTATTTCTCTAAAACGTAAATGATTATTTACTAATAATTTATTAGTTTTTTATTGAGTAGGAAAAATAAATAAAAATATCATAATGTAGTTACACATATTCATACCCTCAAATTCAATAGGTGGGCTATTACTATCATATTTAAGTGGTAATATTTTACATTCGTTAAATATCGATGTTGTGTGTTGTGTATGCTATCAAACATAGAGTTCCTTCAAAATTGTGGGGAATTACATTATACCCAGCATTAGTAAAATACGTCAAATAAAGTTTATATTGAACATGGTAATCAATGTAAAAACATTTGAAACTGACCCTTTTTATCTTCCATATCGAAAACATTACTCATAAAACATCATTTTGAAAAGTGGTAATGGGGAATAAGGTAGATATCAAAAAATAAAATCTTACAAGGTTTCCAATTTTTATAAACTTAGTTAGAAGTTGAAATATGTAAATTCTGGAGAAAATTAATTTCCAAAAAATTATAAGGATTATTATTGAACATTGATAACAAGGATATGAATGATAATGAGAATTTCAATTATTGAAAATCCATAATTAATTAATAGAATAAGAAGTTGATCAATTATTCAAAAATGATGTTAATAGGATTTTTTTATTTAAATATCATTTTCTTGTATTTTAATAATTCCATTACAATCTATACTGATTACATAAGGAAATACACCTAATTTTTTTGATTAAATCTAAAATCTCAATTTGATAATTTGATTTCATTTTTTTCACTCTATTTACACCTTTATCTCATCATTTATTTGAAATGATGAGTATTCATATCTAATGTAGAAGATGTATATTCACCCTGTGATTGGACAAAATGTATATAAAATGAAAAAAATACATTCCACCTTTCATTACTAAAACCATAATGGTAAGCAATTGATAAGATAAGGTTGAAAGATACCATTATATGAAGATGTAATTTATTATTCTTCAATACATCAATAATAAATCTAATTTTTAATTTATAACATTCCATAAAATTCCAAATCATAAGAATTTCAAAAATCAATTTTTTTTTTAAAAATAATTCACTTTGGAATCATATAATGTAGTGAACTATAATAATATAATAAATATTAACATTAGATAATATCCTAAAAGGATATTCTAGGATAGATAACTAATATCAATGAAAATATTACCTTGTAAAAAATCAATTTTCACCCATCAAGGTTAACCTTACATGAAATAGAAAATATTTACATCTATGGATCATCCTTAAAAAAATGTGGTAAAATGATAAAATAACCATAACATATAATCACTTATGAAAGTAAAAAGTATAATTTTATCCAAGGAACATATGATCAATCATAAAATTCCTAAACAATAATGATATCCATCACTCTAAAGTTTACATCACCTAAAAAATCATAATTTGTATATTTGTATAATTCTATCTCTAATACAAACTATAATAGCCCCAATCCTACACTCCATGTTCTACTGATAAAAACTTTATCTTAACATTTTAAGAATTGATATATAAAACCATGAAAAAATTTTATTCATCCAAAACACATAACATTAAAATTAAATAATTTATAACTTACATAAAAATACCATTTAGGTTTATATGCATTGAGAATTTGGAAAAAATCTTAAATAAATGTCAGGACCAGACCTACAGAGGCCTTCCTAGCTAGTGATAATCCATGTGTTACTAACCAAAGACCGCATCCAATAGGTCAGGGTCCACAACCATTGTTGAGAAATAATATCAAAGAAATTGGAGGAGCTACCATATTCTATATGTATCCACACACACACATCTGTTACCATAAAAGGATAAAATGTATAACCACAACTTACACCAATGCATGCATAACGTCTAACCAAGAATAATAATATTTAAAAATTAGTTAAAGTGATAAAGGTTATAAATACATACAAAAAAATAATTACAAGGATGTCTTACTTGATACTAATGAGGGGAATACAATAAAATGTAACTACCAGAAACAATGGAATCTTTCTAGACCAAAACTATGCACCACTTGCTCCCTGTCCTATTAAGACAATGATAAATTTCCTATGATATGAATTGTTCAAGACATGAATTGGAAAATCCCATTTTGGTGTTATTATAACAGTACCCCATAAGAAACTCCAAAATAACTAAGCATAAAGCATCCAGAGTAGCGATCTAAATTTTTTTCCCACAATACTGGAGACATAAAAATAATAAGCATCTACATATAATCATAATAAACTACCTGGATGAAGAAATTCTAAAACAAAACTTTTATCCATAGGATTTTGATCAAGTATTTATGGTAAAAATCATTACTAGGGTACTCAATCCACAATCCATGAAATCAATGACGACACACATCTAAGAGGTCATGATAATTGGTACCTATATGTGATACACTCAACCGATCTACCAATGTACCATCATCGAATTGGGGGATAATACCCATAACCACTAGGGGACAACATGAACCTAACTGGAATGGTAGTCTAGATAGTGGATTCTTTCCTTGTTCATGGTGGACCCATTGATTACATGAACCCTAACTAGGAATGATAGTGGATCCCACCCTAGCTCCACAAAGACATTCATTAAACTTTATCTGAAAATGAACCCTTCAAGGGAATAAAAATACAATGTCAATAATGTATATACACACTGTACCTCGGTTTAAAGGGACCATTAAATCAAACTCAACTAATCCTTTTTTAAAATTAGGAAACAAAGGATTCCAAACATCCTCAGAATGACTACATGGTGTGTAAAAGGGGTAAACGACATGTCTTTCCAACCACTGGACTTCCTTTCCATTTTTGTCTCATAATACATGTAAATGACCAAAAAATGGTTTTCCTATTAGGGGTAAATAGGCTATAGAGGTCTTCCAGTACATTACTTATTCAATCTTCCCATTCCCACAAAATGTATATCATTCCTATGTACATGTGGTTTTTCTCATATACATAGCCCCATCTAAGTATATGAATCTACCCATGTACACCTATCCTACCCATATTACTTGTTTTTAGAATGCCTAGGTATCATATAGGATTCTTTCCAAACAACCATCATGGGTCACATGGTGTTTTATAGGGACCAAATATTGTGTGCTCCATAACATTCCCTATAAAACCTAGTTCCATGGATAGGTCCCCGCATGGCTTATGTACTTAGGCTACATGTTGTATAACTTAGATATTTATAGAATATAAAAGTAGTTTATGTGTAATCCACCACAACTATTTATATGGATTAATCTTCCAATAATGTTCAGAAATATTGGATATAGCGTTGACCTTATTCACCACCACTGGTAGCCTGATTCCCGCCACATCAATCTCTCAAAAATCACCTCCCATTGAGAAATACCATTATCGCATGCCATAACGAAAAATAGAATCCAATTATCCTCACTCTATCATCCATCATCATTAATTATCCTCATTCACATCCTTGATATCCAACCACATAGATGGTATTGCTCATTTTTTCAAAATAACGGTGGAACAATTATCAAATTCTGGGAATTATTTAAACTATAGGTCAAAAAAATTTCCAAAAAATAATGTCTGATGAAACTAAGGGATAAATACATAAAAAAGGAGGAAAGAACTCATTTGTGTATTGGTTTTCCTCATTTATTTTCCATTAGAATGAAAAACTCTTATTTATAATCATCAACCAAAACAAGTCACCATATCTATGACAACCATGCTCTTTATTACACACTTAAACATGATTAATTACATAAATTTTCACTTAATACAACTCTAAGGATTGATATGTATAGTTTCTTGGGAAATTAGAAACATTACATAAAAACTTATAATATAAAACAAAACAACTTTATTGAAAACTTCTTTTACAGGACCACAAAATTCCTTCATATCTAGAATTGCACGAGATAACCTAAGGACATGCATAAGAAAAGGGTGAGCTATAAATCCCAGTAATGGAGTAAACAATGAATAAAAAGAATAATATAGTACATGTTAGGAAATATTCAAATCAATGGATAATAATAGAAACATGAACATTAAGGCATGATATAGCATGATTATCATAACATGGAAAAGTGGCAACAACATTTAACATGATATTAGCATGAGCCAAGGCTCATTGCACATGGAGCATGAGTAAACCCTCATTACACTTGAATTATAATTATTAAACCCTCATTTCACTTGACATATCATGATACTAATCTTTACATAAGGTATTGGATCTCTATCAGGGTGCACCCTTCTTAATCATTTCATTTAATGCATAAGTGTGCCACATGGATCATATAACCTGGATTCATTAAACATCATCATTTATTAAATGATAATGGAATGTCGGATTAATACCTAAAAATCTATAATCAATAAGTAAATTTTTATGAAAGTTAATACCATTGATAGATAAATGTTCATGGTATTCACTACACAATGACTTCAGCTCGGAAAACCGCAGTGCAATTTCCATAGCATAACATCATGACATAAGAATTCATAAAAATGGTTGATGAGCAAGAAAGGGGTGTCTCATTGTATTTAAATGAAATGGACAATAGGGGTTAATATAGATACATTTCTCAATATATGAAATGGAATTTAGATTTATTAAACAAAAGAATTTCTTGAATAAAAATGAGGAGAGAGAAACCCCTTACATAATTTCGACATGGTAATAGGTGTACTTAGGAGGCATTAATGAGAATGAAAGGGGTATCTAATCGTTAAAAAATTATAAGGGAAGTATGGGGAGGTGTTAAATCATAGCGCAATATTTTTTTATGGAAAATAAAAGGTTATAACTACATAATGAATTTTGGAAAAAAATGAGAGAGGAAGAAATCCCTTACATGAAGGTGTGATCCCAAAGGCTTTGGTGGGGCCTAAGAGAGGCTTCTAGCGAGATAAAGGAGCCTTGAGAGGATTATAGAGAGAGGAGGTTAGAGGTTGGTTGAGCTCCAAAATATCTGAGTGAAGAGGAAGTGGGAGCTTTGGTGGGAGTATATAGGAAAAGAGAGGGAATTCTTTATTATTTAGGTTTTGGACCCCACACATTTAACTAATCAAAACCACAAACAAACCAATGTTTTTTGGCAATGGGTTTTTCCAAAGGGGAGTGGGAAAAAATATTTTATAAGTCAAATGGTTGAAAGTATTAAAATATTAGGCTGGCTTATGTGGGGGTGTGTCACACTCTCAAGGAAATCATTTTAAAAAGTTAAAATGTTTTATAAGTCTTGAAGGGTCCACTGAGACTCCATAAAATTTATAAAAAAATATAAAATCACATTATATTAAATATAAAACATATTATTACCGAAATTAACATTTATAATATTTTATTATATCGGTATTGGGTCATTATTATGTCATAAATCATATTATATATTTAAATGGTATTTAATTTTTACCCAAAAATTTGACCATATTAGAAAATTATCAAAAATTCACCATTGGATAATTTTGAGGTCCTGATTCCAAAAATAATATTTACTTTATATAAATAATTTTCTAAATATGTTAATTTTTACTTTTAATATACAACCCTACATTTATAAAAAATTCACGGGTTTTGAAAACAACAGATTTCAAACCTTAATAAAAATTACAATTGTATTCATAAAAATTATATGATCATTTATATTTAATAAAAATTAATTTATTAATAACATTTCATTAAAATATTATTTAATTAAAAAATCCATTAATTCATCAAAATAGATTTATTAATAGAATATCAACTAAAAATACTATTTTTGCTTCTGTGTAATAATTATAAAATGAATATAAATTCTTTATTATATAAAAAAATAATGTACATAATCATAGTGATAAGGTATTGTTAAATAATGAATTATAACACGCGTATAAGATTGAAGGGTAAGTTGTGTGATAATGAACGACTATTCGGGTGGCTTAGATAACATTGTTTGGGTTGTAATCTTTATTAACATTCACTTCTCCCATAGGCGAGTCCGCTCAAGTTTAACGTGTTAATGATCGACTTGGGATTGGTCAAGAGAGAAGCCCAGGGATGCCACCTCATTTACAAGATCTGAAAAATTGGCTTCAAATGGATCAATTCTACTAAATGAGGCCATCCCTTCCTTTGTATGATTAAATTGGATTGGTTAAATCCATGTATTTATACTAATCAGGTGATAACTATTCAATGACTATATTAGAAATGGTAACAATTCTTAATGGTATTATAAAATCCAAAAACATAAAACCAAGGAAGTGAATATGTTATATAATAATTTTACATATTAATAAATTTAATTAGATCAAGATGAATATTCATTAATTAATGTTTGGGTTGTTACAATATCCTATGGAGAAATAATATCAACCCGAAAATAATGATTCAACAGTGAATCACTGTGTCAGTATAGTTGATTCATGTTCATCATTGGATATTCAATGTGGAATAAATAAACATAAAATATAATCCTACATATGGTGGTATTGATCAATGATGATGAACGACCACACATTGACGTCATTTAAAGGCTCCACAACCTCCATTGGAGAAATTATTCTCAATTATGATCTCGATATGTTTTTTTCAAAACATCCTCTTACAATGGATCCAATATCAATATCAGGGTTATTAATATAATCATATTACTGTGTTATAACCATATATTGATAGAGGGTTCCTAGGGAATTATGTCAAAAACTAATAAATAATGTAATTTATTTATTTATTTTCTATTTATGCATGTGATAACATTTTACCAATCTCCTTACACTAAAGAAGATTATGTAATTCCTAGGGTAAAAAACATGTTGAAAAATCAATGATGACCTTAGATATATGATTAGAGTCCCCATTATATAGTTATTCATTTTTTTTCAAAAAAATGGACATGATATTAATATAACTAATATTTTTAAATAATCAATTTTTGTTCCATCAGGACTCAAAATCTATATTCATCTCAACTACTAGTTTTTAACATTCTAGAAGATATATTGCTAAGAATTACATATAAATAAAATAGGTGATACATTTAAAACATTAAGGATTTTTATTCTAATAAGAGAATGGATTGACTGAAAAAGATGTGGGTACTGAACTTCAATTTGGAAATCCCGCTCCAAGGTGCACTCTTAAAGGATAATGTGATGCCATCAAACATAAACCAAGGGAATAAAAATTCCAAGGTTAATCATCTACAATTGATCCTCAGTCTCCACAAAGTACTCCAAAATGATATATCCATCCCCAATGACTAACTCACCCCAGTAGATTACTTGTGATGGGTCGTGCATATACCTCATTTGTATAAAAACAAGGAATATGTCATGTACCCAGTCTAACTATGATGGAAGAGACAAATGATTGGTCACCTCATTGACTCTTCAGGATATCTGGAATGGGATGATGAACATCAAAGTCAATTTTACACCGTATAAAAATATAAATAATCCACATTAGGGTGAGACCCTTAGTACAAAACAGTGTTGACCTACAAATTTCCCCATACAATGAATTGAACAGTGAAATACCAATGGTTGAATGGTAACTATTGTTTAATAAAATATTCAATAAGGGTATGTGATCCCCCAAACTATGTTGAATTTCTAAAACTCAATCCTAAAGAATATTCTTTGAAACCAAATTATATATTAAATTTTATATTCTATATGGTAGTAAAAATACATCCTAAAACACAAATGACTCCCCAAAAATTCTTTAAATCCACTTAATAATCATGAAATTAAGTGAGCATCAGGGTCGAAAATGATCATATAGGGACCTCTCTAGAGATAGACTATTTTATATATACAATGGTGTCCCAATATCTCTACTAAATTATAATTTCTAATAGATTGGATGTTGTGAAAACTAAGGAGATAGTCTATGATCACCCATATAGCATCATTCCCTTAAGAATTCTATAGTAACACTATTATAGAGTTAATATATATCTCTTCCCACTTCCACTATATATACTAAAGGGTTTGATATAATCCTAATAAAACATGGTTCTTGTCTTTAACATGCTGACATATGAGGCATCCAATGACAAACATTACTCAAACATATTTTTATTGGAAACCAAAACAAAATTTGGATGTCCTAGAACATAATTTATGAATTTATATTTACTTACATATTGAATTTATGAAACTCTATCACCACCTTCTCTTATAACATCATTTGTACCATACTCCATACTGTAAAATATATTACGTGTTCTCCACCTTTAGAAAATCCATCAGGATAAAACTTAATGAATATATGAGTATGTAAGGTCCCATAATTGTTATTTCCCTACCAAGAATCCATAAAATGATGTTGAAGTAGTGTGGGTAATAATCATCAAATGGAGGTAAGTTTAACCGTACTTTTCCACTGAGGATAAATTCAACTAGGATAACAACTCTGAAACCTCAGTAATAAACTGTGATAAACATATCTTATTTAGAGAATCTTCTATCACATTATCCATCATAAGATTATGAACTATTTTAAATTCATAATCCATGAGGAACTACAAACACAACCTATGTATTTCATTAATATCCTTTTGGGATAAGATATACATGATACTCTTCTTTTTCATAGTACATAATAATCCACTCAACCGTAATGTAGTGTTTCCACAACATCATGGAAAATAATTCTGATACCAACTCATGATCATGGGTCACATAGTTCATATCATTTTTTATAAATTGATGAGACCCATAGGAAATCAATGTCTTCCTTTGTATTATAACACAAATAATTTTGGTCCATGATGAATCACAGAACACTACATGCCCGAAATCCCCCACCAACAATCTCAACATGGGGGTTCTCATAAACAGGTTCCTAAACTCCTAAATAACATTCTGGATCCTCTCCATTCGCACCAAATGATTCCCATTATAGATCAAAGTTGTCAATGGTGATGATATACTCAAGAAATTAGGCATGAAACTTATGTATTAGACTTCCAAACCAAAGGAAGATACGATCCTCCATCATTAACTTGGGAAGCTCCCAAGCATACATTTCCATGACCTTTCCTAAGCCCAATGCTAGATAATATGGTGTGATTAAATGTCCCATAAAGTGGGATTCCTGGATATAGAATTGAAAATTCAATAGATTTCTATAATGCCAGTCCTCTAAGAGTATTTCCAAGATCATCATCATTTGTATGAAATTCTCCTAATTGGATTCTGAGTAGAAAAGGATATCATCAATGAAGACCACCAAAACTGGTTTAAGAAAGGCTAGAATCTATAGTTAAAGGGTCCCATGAACAATTATAGGGCATTATTCACATCAAAAAGAATAAAAAATTACTCATAGTTACTATAGATACATAAAAGGTTTTTAGTATATCCTTATCCCGTAATCACAACTAGTGATACACTCATTTGAGGTCAATCTTCAATAACCACGACACCCCGCTACCGAAATTAGAGAGGTCTTATATCCACAATAGTAGATAAATATTATTCATATTAACCTGGTTTAATAGATAAGAATCCACATAAAACCTTAGGATCCTATACATGTTCTAGGAAAACAACACATGGTCTTCCCATGGAGAAACATTGTGTCCCACAATTCCATTATTTTGAAAATAAAACTATAAAATAGACCTCAAATATCCATGGAATCTATCGGTTGTGCTGGGGAATATATATGGGCTATCCAAAATTGTAATTAAATGCAAACGTATATCTCTCATTCAGAAGGCAAGCCTATAATGTCCTCAAGAAAGATGTCCACATACTCTGCCACTACTGCAGTGATTGGAAAGCACGTAGAACCCAATTATCCTAGGTAAATACTATCCAAATAGAGATTAATCAAATGCATAATCCCATGCAAGATCCTATCCCACTCTTCCTAAGATTAATTATCACCCACGGAGGAAAATACCAATCTATACCCAATGATACACTACATCCTTCACCTGAAACATTCTATTTGGTCATTAGCTGTGGATAGCCAGTTTATACCTATGATGATGTCGTAAATCATCATCACTGCTACAAAGAGATCTCATATTATGTTCTTGACTCTATGTTTTTGGTCACACTATCTATAAATGTGTTTCGTCACTGAGTCACCTCAATTCAGAGTCTCTAAGAAAAAGGGTCAAGCTAAGGGCTCAATAGGAATCTCCATGTATCGAACCATAGAAGTTGGATGGAAAGAGTGCCTCACACCAATGTATATACAATATAAAAGATATTTTTTATAAAAATAATAATTTTGGGAGCCTCGGGGCTATAGGCCCCCACTGTATGAGGATGTCCCCTCCCCGAATAACTAGCTGCTTCAGCATGATGTGGACCATTTGGGGGTGGTGGAGGAAAAACGTCAAACTGTCTGGAACATCTTCATAATATACACGCTCCTTTGTCACATTATTTACAATGAGTACCTTCTAGATAATTCCTATATTTATGTGTAAATATTCAGTCGAATACCTCTCATTAAATGTTCAACTTTATGTTAATTCAATGTGTCATGTCCCCAAAAATTCCATGAGAAGCATCACCTCTCCCTTGGATGGATTGAGCCATATTGAGCACCTTGATAAAATTATACTCTTAACTAGGATCTTATCTAGAATCATATATTATTACTTGATCACTGTGAATATCATCAACTACATGTTTTTGATGTATTAGAACATGTTTTCCCACAACCATATCTTATTTTCGACATTTTTCTATTACAATAAACTACCCACAACTAAAGAAAAATCATGATTTTGAACATATGTGGGAAATGAAAGAGTTATATTTGAATCCTGGATATCTCAATGTTGTACTATATCAATGTTCTGTCCCAGGAAGAAACAATCTCACACTATATACAGGGGGTACTTTGAGAGTTCATTAAATAACATTTAATACTCCCCCATGGTCACACTACCATGTTGTAAATGAAGAAATTCCTATATGTGAAATGATTGAAACATGTATGGATAAACCCCCTAAAGATATTGTCAATGTCAGACCAGAAGAGAAATCACTCATTTTATGACAATGTCACCCATCTCCACCATTTCCTAGTGGAGTCACAAATAAGACTCAATGTGAGTAAAACCATCTGATTCACAGTTTCCATTCGGAGGAAAAAAATGAGGGTGACTTTTTCTATCCAATCCTCAGCTACTTGGGGGGCCTAAGTTTCTTTGAAACCTAGGAGGTCGTAATGTATAAACCTCATGAATCACACTCCGACTACACATATCCTTGGCTAGTACTACTGAAACTAGCTCCATATCAATAATTGGTGGTATAACTAGAAGACCAGTGAAAGAACTATCTCTTGTATAGGGCCCTATAAAGAAATCTCATCACTTGGCAGACCATCCTCATGATCACCCAGTGTAATCCTTCATGGATATCTTTTTATAGGCATCTGAAAATAAAAATGATACACTATAATCAATGAGTATATCTAGGGATTTGACTAAAGAGATACATGGAAAACAAACACCTTAATATATTGCGCATGTAACAATTTATTTCCTAGAAACTAGTGTCTATATATACTATGTAAACTAGTATGTTATCAAAATGACAATGTTTGGATACATCAGCCTCCTCACCAACACCAGATTCCATGGTCTAAACATTTTACCATTAATATTTTATCATTATTTCTATAAATATTAAACCAATAATCATAGCTAGACCATCATAACTTCATGCCTAATTGGAAACCAAATTCTCTGATACCAATATGTCATGAACTAACCCAATATGGCCCACCCAACTAGTAATAAGTATACTGTCACTACCCTATGGCCATCACCAATTGTCCAAGTGCTAGTTACCTACACCAAGTAGACATATCACACACATGTGAAGCATTATCCTAATGTACCAATAATCACACATGGATCTCCAATCCCATAAAATTGTAAAATGTTAAACTAAAACTAATACCAGAGAATTTATAACATCAAACCCAAAACCAATGTATGAATAAAAGTATTTAAAGAGATAAAGGGAAATAATACAATACTAATGAAAACTACAATGGAGTCAAACCTTCTCATATGGAGGGTATTTATTTAAAATTAAACTCCTGGTAAACACCTCAATCGATGTAGACCGGTATAATTCCATTCCTACTCTCTTTCATCATAGGAAAACATCAAATGATTTTTTATTCATAATACATAACATTTTTGGAAAAATAATATGTATGTTTGTTCATAACTTTAATTATAAGGACACCCTAAAATCACTAGGAATATAGACTCATGAGTATTTATAACAACAAAAGATATGTCAATAAGATGAGAGAAATTGAAAAAATAAGTATCTAGATGTACTCATAACAGAAAATAGGTATCAACAAGGTCTCAAACAACATTGAAAACCACAATATTCAACTTGAGGCTTCTAGGAAATATTTTTTCTAGGAGTACTCACCCTAACACCCCAAGATTCCATGGTATGCTTCTCTTTGAATAATACAGTAGCGTGCGTTGTACACGACTTCAGGATCTAACACACACCACATTCAATCAAACTAGCCGTTATGAATAGTAATACCCACTTTTTGAAATTTTATAAATTTTATTTTTCATAATGGACATAATTTTTGGATTTGAATATCGAAATTAGCTTAGGTTTAATTTTTTGTATTTTTCTGAAAACTTTCAATTTTTGATGAATAGTGAAAAACATTGAGTTATAGTTTAAATCCGAATTTTTATTCAAATAATAATTTAATTTATTTAAAATTATTTTTAGGTAAAAATAGATATATAATACATATAAATGTTCAATTTAATTAATTGGAGTCAGTTTATAATAATTTTAGATATATATACATTTTATTGAACTTTTCACCATCTTTTACCCATCTCCTAAGAGAATTTCCAAATTCACATAAAACTTAATTTTACCACTTCTGTGAGTGGAATTTCAATAATTCGAGAGACACAGTTAATAACAATGAGTAAAATGTGACTCAATAAGATAAAAATATATTTTTTGTGAATAGTAACTTTTAACTTTTATTTACCACGGTTAAAAGTAAATAGGGTAATTAAGTGTAAAAATGATTTTATTATTACCATAAAACATGTCCTAATTATATTGGATAAGTATAATTTGACCAAAAACAAACTTAGGAATAAAATATGAACCTCTTTGGTCCACATGGATTAGATTAGGACATTTATTATTATTTAATTAAAATAAGAGTTAAAAGAGTTAAAATCAATGTTTAATAATTAAACATTATTAATATTGGGTTACACATAAGATAAATTAGATTATAAATATTCATTAGAAATACAAATAGATTTCTTATATAATGGTATTTTATTTATAATTTTTAGACATTATATAATTTAATTTATTTATGACACAATGGTGATACAGTAATTACCTAATTAATGAAATATTGAAATAACTGATATTATAAATATCCAAATAAATGTAATTTGAAACTTTTTATGAATTACACTAATTTAATAGGCTAATATAACATATTAGGGTCGGTTAGATGAATTTATTTTTAAGTAATAATGCTGTTATGAATTTAGAAAAAACAAAATACCAAATAGTGTCAAAATTAACATAAAAGAGTTTTTAAAAAAATATTATATTATTAATTGATATTCTATTCATAAAAATCTACAGTTTGTCCAAAGGAATTATATAATGATACCTATATCATTAATGAACTACTTGGGGTATTCTTGGAAGTATATAGTAAGTTTATTAACCATATAATATAAAAATACAAAGAGACATGGTAAATGTCAAACTATTTAACTAAGAGTTAAATCTAAATGATAAATTTAATATAGTGAACCAAACCTATATAAAACATATTGGTTGAGTTGTTTTCCACCCATCCACACCTAATCATTTAAATAATCCATTTTGGAGCCATTAGAAATGGAAAATGATTTTATTATAAAATAATATTTCTAGCTTTTCCTAAGGAGCCGCTCACCCCTCTTATAAAAGGGAACTCCCCCTTCTCTCAAATCCAAAACCTCAAAGCCTTTTGTCTCGGCCGAAACCTGTCCAAATATTTTCTAAACTTACCTAAATTCATCCTATAGGCATTCCTTTAGTCATAAAGCCAACTTATGGAGCCCTTTTGATCAAATCAATAGGAAGAACTCGAAGAAGTGGTAATAATTTCACCACCCTCTTTCAAGTTCTTTTCTTCTTCCACTTATTCTATCTTTTTTATTTACATTATAAAATAATAACTTCAGTATCTTCTATATACTATGATGTTATTATAAATATGGTACATCCATATTCATTATTCTATCCATCCTTTGAATGACATGTCACCATATGTGCGTACGTACAAATTACCGTCTCCACGTCGTGGTGTAATTGTTATTCAATACATAATTATTTGGATGGGTATAATAATAATGTTTAATTCATGTAAATAATAAATATAACATGATAATGATACTTTATATATGATATAACATCCAATTATATATTATTTTAATATCAATATAATTATACTGTCGCTCGTGCGTACGTTTGGATTACCGTCTCCACATAGTGATGAGATTCATTCCCCATCGTATCCATTCAAGACCAATTTTCCATTCATGATTAACAATAATGTTTTAATACTTGATATCATTATGTATATGAATAGGTTACATCCCATATATAACTAATGTGACTCCCATGACAAAGAATATAAATGAAAACGAATCCGTTAACACCCGAAACAATGATAATACTAAGATATTATTAACAAAACAATGTTAAAAGATCATATATGATATCATATTAATGTATATGATTCTTGTATTATTTAATAACAATTATTTCACCATTATACAGGAGGTTGAACTACCCCCGACCAAGGAAAAGTAAAAGGTAAGGGTTAATTTTACAATCTCTTTATTATCCAAGGTTGTTTTTATGTATGTATCTACTGGGACCTATTTATCATCCACATCCATGTTTATTAAATAAATGTATTTCAAAACATTTTTACTATTTTATAGACTATGGGTTAAAGTCATTTATACCCTTTTTTGAATTTTTATAATGTTTTTATAAAGGAATCTTTCCGTCATTTTCCAAACAAGGTCCCTTTTAACCTTTTCTACAGAATTAAGGTAAGAATGTCTTTTTTAACTTATACGGCCGGTGCGGCTATTTTCCACCATTATAAAATCGTCAAAGCTTCCATTACAAGCTTATAAGAATATTTTCAAAGTAAATGTTTTATTTTATAATTATGTGACTTTTAAATGATTTCAAAAAAAGAGATATTTCTCTCAAATAGTTTTGATTTCATCTTTGTGAACATCCTTTGATGGATTTTAAGCTTATTTGAAGTTGATTTATTATGATACAAAACTTCCATATTATATTCAAGGTTTTGTGATATTTTTGACTATGGATGTGTTATTTTTATACCATTCATGTTTTATGGAGAAAGTATTGACATTTCGCATGCTAGTTTTAATACGAATATTTATGTTATGTTTAAACATGTTCATATGAGGAATGCATTGGACTTAGTAAGTGACGGGTGGAGCCCACTATAGCTTCTCGATGCATTGGTAGGTCTCATGAGACAAACTAGTGTCTTGACACAAGGCCATGACAAAATCTTATTTGTAGTCTTTGAAAAAGTCATTGACTATGTTGTTATGATAGTCTGACATTATGCATTCCATCATTATGAAAGTGGTTGTTGATATTGCATGTGATTTTTCGAATAATAGAATATCAATGTGAATAAGTAAATGGAATTATTTCATTTTATTTTTTCCATATTATGCTGAATTTCATGTTTAAAAGGCTTTTGTTTTATTTATACATTGCCTTAAATGTTTATGATTATTTATGAAAGTTTCCATTATATTGTTAACTTACTGAGAATATGAGCTCACCCCTTTATATGTTTTATTTTTTTCAGGATGTGAAGACGTATTTTCTGACTGACCGACATGGATAGTCTAAAGGGATATGAGTATGGACTATGGAGACTATGTTGTTGTAGTTTTTCACTTTATGATTTATTGTAAGACTTATGAATGTATCTAGTTTTTCTAAGGCTACTAAACTAACCCGTATTTTGAGACTAGATCTCTGTGATCATGCTAATGTAATGTAATAATGCACCGACTCTTAGTAACTGGGGTTAGGGCGTTACAGTTGATATTAGATGAAGTTCAGTAAAAACCTTGGATTATAGATTTATATAACCTCTGATTAGAGCACATTAACCTAAGATATACTATGAGGATTAGTATAGATAAGCTTCCTAGAATTTTGGTATTGTAGATATTTTGTTAGTTTTCCATGAAATACATCCCTATCTGGATACGAGAAGGTAGAGGCAGCTCTAGAACAGATGTACCTAGGGGTAAAACTCGAAAACACTGCTTTGAGCTAGACTCGAATGGGAACTGGTTCACGACAATGAGCCTTGCTTCACTCTTGGTTACGACACTCTTGGGGGATATGCTTAGAGTAATTATTATTTTATTTACAAACCATTATGAAGGGTTTATGAGTATATAATTCCTCAAAGAAAACATTTTTATGATTATGTATTATATCCATAAACGGTTCAATTTATGTTAAGTGTTTTATAAGTTTGGATTTATGTATTGCAATTCATTAACTAATAAAGTGTATGCCATTGTTTAGAAATGGCTCCTAGTGGAAGGAATGTAAACTGTATAAATGAACACACTCCATGTAGGGATTTCCCTCCTGCTAAAGATAATTATAGTGGAGATGGTGATGCAACTAGTGATGATCCGCTAATCACCATACTGGGACAACTCACTCAGGTTATTAATAATAACCTTACCTATATGGAGCACCCTGATCCACAGTGTGGAGGATCAATTTTTGATCGCATCATGAGGAAACAACCACCAACATTAAATGGGAGTAAAAATACATTAGTAGCTGAGCTATGGATAAATTCCTTAGAGAAAATATTCCATGCCTTGGGGAGTAGTGAAAGGGAAAAAGTTGTCATGGAAGTTTACCGCCTCACTGGAGATGCTGATCAATGGTGGTCATTGATTCAAAACACGAAATAAGATGATGAAGTAAAAAATATGGAATGGAGGGAGTTTAAAGATATTTTCATAGAAAAATACTTTCCTCATGACCATCGAGAGGATATGGAAAGACAATTTATGAGTCTGAGGCAGAAGGAGGACGAGAATGTTGCAAAGTATGAGTCTACCTTTACAAGGTTATCAAGGAATGATACATATTGTATACATAACCCAATAAGTAATATTGATCGTTTCTTTGATGGGTTAAAACAATTTATCCATCGAGCATTAGTCTCACAATCCTTCTCATCGTACGTAGATATTGTCTCATGTGCTATCAAGATAGAAAAGGAATTATCTAAGTCTTATGAATTTAAAGCAAAGTAAGAGAAGAAGAGATCTGCTGATCACTATAGAAATGGAAATAAGGGGAAGAAGAGAAAATTTTAATATCCATCCTGTAGTAAATGTGGGAAGAAACACCCTGGTTCATGCTTTATGGGAATGAATGTCTATTACAAGTGTAGTGAAAAGGCCACCAAGCTCATGATTTCAAGGGGAAGAAGGAAGCTACCGATGTTCAATGATACAATTACCAGGACATGGGACATTATGAAAATGAATGTCTGAAGCATTAGAGAAACATACTTCAGAATAGGCTAAGGGATCAAGGCCAAGATTATGTGATCACTAATTCTGAGTTTAATGCTCCGAAAGACGTGGTGGTAGGTAATTTAATGGTTTCCTCAAGTTTAGCCAATGATTTATTTGATTATGGATCATCGAATTATTTCATATCATCCCAGTTTGCTAGGAAAATTAGATATTTCCAATTTGATTTAAAAAGGGAGTTCTCAGTAAAAACTCCTAAGGGAAGTATCATTGCTACAAAGTTCTGTGAATCAGTTCCCATTAGGGCATATAAATGTGCTTTCTCTGCTGATCTCATTGTCATACCCATGATTGAATTTGATATAATCCTTGGTATGGATTGGCTTTCGGACCATGATGCAAATATTTATTGTAATAAGAAGTAGGTTACTATTTTTAATGATGATGATAAAGAATACCTTATCTTTAGAGAAGAATTGTCACCACCTAATTATTATCTAGATCCACCCCTAGCAGCTCAACTAAATTCAATTATTGGGGAGGAAGAAAATGAAATGATTGTGGGTGAGGAAATGAATGTTCAAATATAGGATGTACCTATTGTGAGCGAATATGTTGATGTGTTTCCAAATGATTTACCTGGACATCCCCCAGAATGAGAAATTGAGTTTTCCATTGATTTAATTCTTAGTTCAAGTCCCATATCGAAGACCCCTTATAGAATGGCCACTGTCTAATTAGTGGAACTAAAGAAACAACTAGAGGAATCGAGTTATAAGGGATTTATTTGACCTAGTGTTTCTCCATGGGGAGCCCCTGTTTTTTTATTAAGATGAAAGATGGATCTATGAGGTTGTGCATTTACTACAGGGGGATCAATGCTATAACAATAAAGAACAAGTATCCCCTACCTCGCATTGATGATTAATTTTAGAAACTTCATGGAGCTCAATATTTTTCAAAGATTGACCTTCGATCTGGATATCATCAGTTGTGTGTGAAGAAGGAAGACATTCCGAAAATAGTATTTCGAACCAGGTATGAGCATTATTAGTTTATAGTAATGCCTTTTGGGCTGACTAATGCACCCTCTATTTTCATGTATCTAATGAAAATAGTTTTCAAGGAATATCTTGATGAATATTTAGTGGTATTTATTGATTATATCATGGTTTAATCCAAAATCTACGATGATCATGAAAATCACTTGTGCATTATCCTGAAGACTCTAAGAAGACATGAATTATATGGGCGGTTTAGCAAGTGTGAATTCTGGCTTCAGGAGATTTCTTTTCTTGGACATATTGTCTCTAAGGATGGAATCATTGTTGATCCTTCTAAGAAAAGAGAAATCCAAGAATGGCCAGTACCAACGAGTATAAATGAGGTACACAGTTTTATTTGTTTAGTAGGTTATTATCGACATTTCGTCCAGAATTTTGCCCAATTGGCTAACCCATTAACGAAGCTCACATGTACAGGGGTTAAATTTTTTTGGAAAAAATATTGTGAAGAATGTTTCCAAGAACTGAAGATAATATTAGTCAATGCTAGTACATTGACTCTACTATCAGGGAATGATGGTTTTGTTATTTATAGTGATGATTCAAAGAAAGGACTTGGTTGTGTCCTTATGCAGAATGATAGGGTTATTACCTATGAATCATGACAGCTAAAAATTCATGAGCAAAACTATCCTACTAATGATCTTGAGTTACCTACTATAATCTTTTCTTTGATGATATGAATACATTATCTATATGGTAAAAAATGTGAGATATATACCGATCACAAGAGTTTGAAGTATATTTTCTCATAGAATGAACTCAACATGAGACAAAGGAAATGGCTTGAACTACTCAAGGATTATGATTGCACGATACACTACCACCCAGGGAAGGAAAATAAGGTAGCAGATGCTTTGAGCATAAAGGATCATGAAATTTTGAACAAGATGAGAGTTGAAAGGGATCCTATTTTCATGGATCTAGTAAAGATAGATATGGGAATCACCATGAAAGGTGAAACATCAATACTTTTTCAAATCGTTTCCAAACCATCTTTACTTGAAAGGATAAATAGTTCTCAGACCAATGATGGAGAGTTTCAAAAGAAGATTAACATTGTGAATGATGGGAGATTGAGTGACTTTGTGTATGAAGATGGAATTTTGAAATTTGTGAAGAGACTTTGTGTCCCTGATATACCTGATCTAAAAAGGGAATTGTTGGATGATGCTCATAGTTCCAATTTCTCTATACACCATGGGAGCACCAAAATGTATGGAGATTTGAAGGAACATTTTTGGTGGGACCACATGGAGAGGGAGATTTCTAATTTTGTGTCAAGATGTATGGTTTTTTAATAAGTGAAAGCTGGAAGGCAACAACCTGGAGGAGTCATGCAACCTCTTCCCATACCGGAGTGAAAATGGGATAATATTACAATGGACTTTGTCATGGGACTACCAAAGACTCTTATAAAGAACAATGAAATATGAGTCATTATTGATCGTCTTATCAAGTCATCACATTTTCTTTCTATAAGAGAAGATTTATCACTTGAGCGTCTAGAAAGACTATATATTAATGAAATATTGAGACTTCATGGAGTACCCTTATCGATTGTTTCTGATCGTGATCCACGTTTTACATCAAGATTTTGGAAAAGTATTCAGAAAGACCTAGATACTGAACTTCGTTTGAGCAATGCTTACCACCCCCAAATTGATGGACAATCAGAACGGACTATTCAAACCTTAGAAGACAAGTTGAGATCGTTCTCACTTGACTTTCAAGGTAGGTGGGATAAATTTTTACCTCTGGTTGAATTTTCTTATAACAATAGCTTCCATTAAAGTATTCAGATGGCACCATATAATGCATTATATAGAAATAGATGTCGCACACCAACCTGTTTGGATGATGTTTGTGAAAGAAAACACGTAGGCCTAGAACTGGTGGATGAAATGATGGAAAAGGTGAAGGTAATCCAAAACCACCTCAAAGCAGCTCAAAGTAGGCAAAAGAGCTATACCGATAACCGAAGGAAGGATTTGGAATTTCAGGTAGGAGATCATGTTTTCTTGAATGTATCTCCATGGTAAGGAGTTATACATTGTGGTAAGAGAGGTAAATTGAGTTCTAGGTACATAGGACCTTTCGAAATTCTAGAACTATTTGGGGCAGTAGCTTACCATTTGGCATTGCCGCCAAGTCTCTCCAAATTTCATGATGTGTTCCACGTATCACTGTTGAGAAAATACATGCCTGACCCAACACTTGTACTCACCTATGAGAAATTAGAACTGGAACCCGATCTGTCTTATTGTGAAGAGCCTGTCAAGATTCTTGATACAAGAGAACAAGTGTTGAAAAACCAGAAGACTCGTCTGGTAAAAGTTCTATGGAGAACCCATAAGATGGAAGAGGCAACGTGGGAACCCGATGAACTTATGATGAAGAACCACCCAAGTCTTTTTATGCAGTAATATTCTTGAAATTTCTAGGACGAAATTATTTGAAGGAGGGGAGAATGTAACACCCCAATCTTCCATGGTACACTTCTCTTTGAATAATACAGTAGCGTGTGTTGTACGCAACATCGAGTTCTAACACACACCACAACCAATCAAACTAGCCGTTATGAATAGTAATACCCAATTTTGGAAATTTTATAAAATTTATCCTTCAAAATGGTCTTCATTTTTGGATTCGGAATATCAAAATTAGCTTGGGGTGAATTTTTGGTATTTTTATGAGAACTTTCAATTTTTAATGAATAGTTAAAAACACTGAGTTATAGTTTAAAATCGAATTTTAATTTAAATAATTATTTATTTTATTTAAATTTATTTTAGGTCAAAATAGATACATAATACCTATATAAGTTTAATGTAATTCATTGGAGTCAGTTTATAATAATTTTAGATATATAAAAATTTTATTCAATTTTTCACCGTCTTTTACCCATCTCATAGGAGAATTTGCAAATACACATAAAACATAATTTTACCGCTTCTGTGAGTAGAATTTCGAAACTTCGAGAGACCTGGTTTATATCAAGGGGTAAAATGCGGTTCAATAAGATAAAAATAATTTTTGATGAATAGTAACTTTTCACTTTTATTTACCACGGTTAAATGTAAACATGGTAATTAAGGGTAAATATGATATTATTATTACCCTAACACATGTCCTAATTATTTTGGCTAAGTATAATTCAACCAGAAAAACCTTATGAAAAAATATGAACCTCTTTGGTCCAATTGGATTAGATTAGGACATTTATTATTATTTAATTCAAATATGAGTTAAAAGAGTTAAAATCAATATTTAAAAACTAAAACATTATTAATATAGGGTTAAACATAAGATAAATTTGATTATAAATATTAATTAGAAATCTAAAAATATTTCCAACATAATTGTATTTTATTTATAATTTTTAGACATTAAATAATTTAGTTTATTTATGAAACAATGGTGATGCATTAATTACCTAATTAATGAAATATTAAAATAATTGATATTATAAATATCCAAATAATTGTAATTTGAGACTGTTTATGAATTAAACTAATTTTATAGGTTAATATGACATATTAGGGTTGGTTAGATGAATGTTTTTTTGAAGTAATAATGCTTTTATGAATTTAGAAAAAACAAAATACCAAATAGTGTCAAAATTGACATAAAAGAGTTTTTGAAACAAATATTATATTATTAAATGATATTCTATTCCTAAAAATCTATGTTTTGGAAAAATGACTTATATAATGATAGTTTTACCATTAATGAACCACTTTAGGGTTCTCTTGGAAGTATATATTATGTTAATTAACCATACAATATAAAAATTCAAAGAGACATGGTAAATGTAAAACTATTTAATTAAGAGTTAAATCTAAAAGATAAAGTTAATATATTGACCAAAACCTATCTAAAACCTATTGGTTTTGTGGTTTTCGACCCATCCCCACCTTATCCTTTAAATAATTCATTTTGGAGCCATTAGAAACCGAAAATTATTTTATTATAAAATAATATTTCTTGCTTTTCCTAAGGTTCCCCTCACCCCTCTTATAAAAGGGCACTCCCCATTCTCACTAATTCACAACTTCAAATCATTTTGGCTCGGCCAAAAGCTACCCTAATATACTCTCAACTTTCCTCAATTCATCCTAGAGGCCATCCTTTAGTCAGAAATCCAACTTAAGGATCCCTTTTGATCAAATCAAAAGGAAGAACCTGAAGAAGAGGTAATAATTTCACCACCCTCTTTCAAGTTATTTTCTTCTTTAACTTCTTATTTCTTTTTTATTTCCATTCTAAAATAATACATCCAGTATCTTCTATATACTGTGATGTTATTATAAATATGGTACAACCATATTCATTATTCTATCCATCCTTTGAATGACATGTCACCATACGTGCGTACGTACAGATTACCGTCTCCACGTCGTGGGGTAATTATTATTTAATACATTATTATTTGGATGGTTAAAGTAATGATGTGTAATTCATTTAAATAATAAATGTAACATGATAATGATTCAGTATATATGATATAAGATACAATTATATATTATTTTAATATCAATATAATGATATTGTCACTCGTGCGTACGTACAGATTACCGTCTCCACATAGTGATGAGATTCATTCCCCATCATATCCATTCATGACTAATTTTCATTTGATGATTAAAAATAATGTTTAAAGAGTTGATATAATTATGTATATGAATAATATACATCCCATACATAACAAATATGACTCACATAACAAATAATATTAAGGAAAACAAATCCGTTAACACACGAAACGACGATAATACAAAGATATTATTAACTAAACAATGTTAAAAGATCATATATGATATCAGATTAATGAATATGATTCTTATATAATTTAATAAAAATTATTTCACCATTATAAAGGAGGTTAACCTATCCTATACCAAGGAAAAGTACAAGATAAGGGTTAATTTCACAATCTCTTTATTATCCGAGGCTGTTTTTACGTAAGTATCTACTGGGACCTCTTTAACATCCACATCCATGTTTCATAAAAAAATATATTTCAAAACATTTTTAATATTTTAAAGACTATGGGTTAAAGTCATTTACCCCCCTTTTGACTTTTTATAAGATATTTATAAATGAATCTTTCGGTCGTTTTCCAAAGAAGGTCCTTTTTAACCTTTTCAACCTAATTAAGGTAAGAATGTCTTTTTTAACTTATATGGTGTGTGCGGCTATTTTCCGCCATTATAAAATCGTCGAAGCTTGAATTACAAGCTTATAAAAATATTTTCAAAGTAAATGTTTTCTTTTATAATTACGTGAGTTTTAAATGATTAAAAAAAAGAAATATTTCTCTCAAATAGTTTTGATTTCATCTATGTCAACATCCTTTGATGGATTTTAAGCTTATTTAAAGTTGATTTATTATGATACAAAACTTCCATATTGTATTGAAGGTTTTGTGATATTTTTGACCATGGATTTGTTATTTTTATACCATTCATGGTTTATAGAGAAAGTATTTACATTTCATATGCTAGTTTTAATACGAATGTTTATGTTATGCTTAAACCTGTTCATTTGAGGAATGCATTGGACTTAGTAAGTGACGGGTGGAGCCCGCTATATCTCCTAGATGCATCAGTAGGTCTCATGAGACAAACTAGTGTCCTGAAACAAGACCTTGACAAAATCTTATTTGTAGTCTTTCCAGAAGTCCTTACTATGTGGTTATGATAGTTTGATATTATGCATTCCATCATTATGAAAGTGGTTATTAATATTTCAGCTGATTATTCGACTAGTAGAATATCCATATGAATAAGTAAATGTCATTGTTTCATTTTATTTTTTCTATATTATGCTGAAGTTCAAGTTTAAAAGGATTTTGTTTTAGTTATACATTACCTTAAAGGTTTATGCTTATTTATGAAGGATTCCGCTATATTGTAATCCTTACTGAGCATCTGAGATCACCCCTTTCTATGTTTTGTTTTTCCCAGGATGTGAAGATGTATTTTATGACTGACCTACTGGGATAGTCTGTGGGGATATGAGTGTGGACTATGGAGACTATGTTGTTGTAGTTTTTCACTTTATGATGTAATGTAAGACTTATGAATGTATGTAGTGTTTCCAAGGATACTAAACTAATCAATATTTTGAGACTTGATCTTTGTGATCATGCCAATGTTATGTAATTATGCACCGACTCTGGGTAACTGGGGTCACGACATTACACTCAATCTATGAGTCATGTTATCACTAATGATCATCAATATTTTAAAAACATATTTTATTCCAACAAAATATGATTTACCTAAGTAAAATAAATAGGTTTCATGAAAACCATAAAACATCTAGAGAAAATACGTGGATAATATCTTTAGATAATATCTATAATGAAATATAAGAATCTTTATAATATGATGATATTTATGAGGCATACATTTAGATTAACATTCACCAATAATTACCAGTAATAAATGGAAAATAATCTTCACATTTGACATCTTAATAAAATTCAAAAAATATCTATACAATGATTTTCCACCAAAATATCCATTTAAATATATAATAAAATCTTCAATGAAAATTTTAGTTATGATGGTGGGAATATCCATTCGTTTGGTATATGTTAAAAGACAATTTTTTTTCACGTCATTGGTAAAACATACATCATTCAAAAAATATCATAAATATTCATTTTGACTAACTTTATAAATAGTAAAAATTGGTAAAATTTACATTAATCATTCATTATAGAAAAGGAAAAATGTTCTTGAAAACCTTTTAAAGAAAATATGGACATGTCAAAAAGGGTTTTCAACTAGAGACGAAATAAGTTTTTTTTATTAATGAAATTTTCTCAGTCATTTCATGTATGAAGTGTTGTAGAATTAATGGAAATAATTTAAACCTTATAAATAACCAATAGAGAATAATATATATGCGGTTCATAAAATTGATATAAAAAAGATTCCCCTAATGAACCATGACCACAATTTATCCCGAAATGAAATTAGATTACAAAATAGATCCTTTACAATATTGGTAACATTCAAATCAAAATTCATTGAATTATATAAAATTATATGGCTGTAAAAATCCCATTAAATACATGATTTAATATGTTAAAATAAATTCATGGGGAAGTAGTTACACTATAAAAAGAAATCATGTTGCACTACATGAAATGTGTCTCATGAAATGTTGACAGAGATAATGATAACCATTGTAATGATCAAAACATTTTAACTGATAAAAAATCCATTAATTGATTACATGTGAAAATGTAAATTTATGAAAAAATTTAAGTACAATATTAAACAATTTACTATTCAATTCACATATAATCTGGGCATTAAAACCTTAATGATGAATCATTATAACCTAATGAAATGAAATTGAGTTATGACACCCCTTACCATGATTTCAGACATGATATGTACTTCTATTAGCTCCAATAAAATAAAAAATATTATTTAAATTAATATTTTCAGAACCATGTCCAATATTATTCCCATATTAATAAAATATTTTTTATAGTTTTTTCAATGACATATTTAATCACATAATCTGTTCAGTCAATGTCGGGATTTTTGGGGATGATTGGTGCATAATTTCACAAATGAATTAATTAGGATGACCATGTTAAAATTGGATAATTGCTCTATAAAATCAAAATTACTAATCCAAACATAATTATCAGTTTTATAAAATTTTATAAACACCCATTAATTGAGTAGTGGAAGAAAAAACACATCGCTCCATGGAGGTGGTAATCCAAAGGTATGCATGAATTATGTTATCATTATAAAAGGGATAAATAGGTATGGAAATAAATAATATATAACCAATATAAAATGATTATTATTTCATGAATATCATATTTATATATACCGTAAATTAATTATTATAAATATCTATGAGATGAAGTGATGAAAAATTAACATCATGTCATAGAGGTTTTAGTCCCTAGGTACACATGAATGACATTTTCATTATTCATATGATGAAAAAAGGAGATGAAAAAGGTTTGTACCATATTCCATGGATTTTAACCATTGTTCCAGTGAGAACATTTTACATGAATTAGGACATGTTTTTAATTAATTATTGATAAATAATGATTAATGATCCAAAAAAACTAATATATTCTATTTTTTTAAAATAATAATCAGGGAAGAACTTATATATGGTAAATATATTGACACAGAATTCTTGATTTAAAATGCTATTTTTACTATTTATTGATCTATATTATAATTAAAGATAAATGTTTATGAAAATATTATGTCTAAATCCATCTTATTATAATGAAAATTTAAATTAGAAAATTATCATGAGTAATGTTTTAAAGTAATTCCTTCATGTAATGGTGTCATTTGTGAAGCAATCAAAATTTCCTAAATGTTTCCAAAATATTCTATATCCCAATAAGTCCATGTTTTTATAGTATCTTTTTTGAAAACATAGAAATAATCCTTCATAGTTGTGTAATCCTTTCATAGTAACATAATTTCATTATTGGTTTTCGTTATTCATAAACCCACAATATGATTCTTTTATAGTTTCATAACACTTGGAAATCCTAAAAATACAATGAAACTACGTATAATTGGAATGTTGTTATTGGGAATCACCAATAAATACCAAGAATAAACATTGAGAATTGATATATATATATATATATTTTGTGTTGCGGTGTGATCTTCGAACAAGGAATCCTTCACTTGGGATTCAGTTATTTTTTTCCCAAGCCTTCAAAAAATTCACAGGTTATTATTCAATAGTATGCTCAAGAAAGAGTGAGAAAGGTGAAATGTGAAACTTCTTTTATGATAATTCCTTCTTAGAATATAAATACATAATTTAAATATTCATAATTAATTTATGAAGGACTCATATGAAGACCCCTTCTCTATGGGAGACATTAAAGGCCCCTATATGATATATTCGTGTGATTCCCACTTATTTATAGACTCCTATAATAAACACTTGAGAAATAAATACTGCAATAGACCCATCATGATTGACACCCATGAAGTCCACTTCAAGAATCGATACCATGAATACCCATCATATATAATTATAGTGATTCCCCATATAGGAGATTCTGATAAACCCCTTCAAGGAAGTCAACTCACCTAATGACACTTGAAAACATCCAGGAAAACAACACATAGATTAAAGATATTCAATTTTGTAAGGAAAAAATATTTATAATTGAATTTTTTTCAGTATCAACATATAAATCCCTTCCCAGTGGTCTTAGGCCATTAAAGATATGCCATATTGTGAACACTTCAATGAGGAAATCATATAATCTGTAATGAGAAAAAGTTAATGTAACATCATCCACCCGAGTAATCTACCACTATTTAATTAACCCGAATGAAATTATTAGATTCAATTATCCATTGTTAAATATGAAAATTCCATTTTCAATCACATACCATATAATAGTTGAAATACATAGTAGAGAATTATCATGTATAGTTTGAAATGGATTGGGTGAACTTGTAAGGGAAACTCAATGCATAATTCATGCTCTATTCAATTTTATAATCCGTTTCATTACATAATCAACATTAATGAATAATATTAAAATAAATATACAAGTTATGGAACATGAAAATAAACTATAAACCTCAAACTTTGAGGATTTTGAATATTATTCCTGTTTGATACATAAGATACATTCATAGAGTCTAATCTTAATATCCCAATAATATCACCATCATCTGAACTCCCACTATGGTGGGAAAACCTACCATGAATAGTTACCTCCTTGGATGGCCCTGAACATCCCATAATGAACCAATAGAACATAACCCATGGTATTCATTATAAAATAATAATAAGTGAACAATAATTCCTCATATGATGTTCACGAGTTCATCCACAATTAATGATTCATGAATTCTTCTAGTATTGACTTGTGGATACCATATGCTATGGGGATAAGAAACATTATGTCATGAGGATATGATAACTTATGTTATGAATATTGGATGACATATTATTAATTATGTTATGAGTATATTATACCCTCTTGGATTAATTTGAAGAAGGAAAGATATTCCTTGTACGTAGTGTAGTCCCAATTATATAACATATGATGTATAGATACTAATAGATCAAACGAACGAGATAGGGATGCTCATGTGTAATTATCACACCAATGATTTATAGGTAACATATTCATAAATTTACACCATGTATTACTTTAATATAATTAAATTCAGTCATAGATTCACAATAATAAAAGTCATAATAATGATCCTTTTTTCCTGGACATTAATGGTATGATATTTCCAATTATCTAGAATATAACTTCTTGGTTTTTTATTACCTTTACTAAGATATGTTGGAAGATCCATTCCATGGATCAATACTGACTGTTTAATTCCTCTAAAAACTGTTTTCTAGAGTCTAGTGACCTCATTGATGGTGATAAATCACATAGTTCCAACCAATATGGACCCAAAATATAGTGAAACAAAATAAATGTTACTAAAAAAGAGATATTATAATACCATTGTACAATACCCTCTTAAATTAAAGTAATCGATCAATAAATACTATAAGGTTAAATAGTATTAAAATTGGTATGGATTAGAAAACCTATCATAAATCATTAGGTTAGTTCCATTATGGGGAATAATTCCAGAATAAAAGGGTAAAGTTATCACATCTTCCCATATAATCAAAAAATGTGAAACTCAATTCATTACATAAAAAATAAAAGAAACCACATATGTTATGATATATATTCTAAATTAAATTAGATTCATGAAATCATGGGGGTGTATCTGATATAGTGATTTCGTTATGTGACCTTGGATTGGATGATACATGAAATCTAAAATGATATTAAATTAAAAAAATGTATTTTGATTATCATATTCCTAGATTATGAATTCATGTGTGACTGTATCAAGTGTAAATAAATGTGAAAATATGTATTCACGCTATAGTATCATGAAATAACATATTTTATTAGAATACTAGTCACATTAATTACGATATTATATGGATTTTTTTAATGTTGAGAGATGATTTTGATATTCCCTCTCTAAAATAACAAAACATGGTTTATTTTTAAGGGAAAATATGGTGAGAAATTAATCTATCCTATGAATATGTGAGAAAACAATCTAATAAATTTTATGTACATTGATTAATATGGTCCAATTAGTCATGTTTTGACTATATGTGATAATTAAATCATTTTTTCAATAAATAGAAACAACATTACGAGATATTTCATTTTTAAGGAATCTAAGGGAGTTGATTTTGAATACATCAATTGATTTTGATAAAGAGTGGAGAATGAATATTAAATAATATTAAAAATTTTAAAAAAATTTAATATAGAACCAAATATACTTAATATTGATATTGAATCTTATCTTGATAAATATGAAATAATACATGTTGTTTCAAAATTACGGAACCCTCAATTTAATATAGTTTTAATGTCACGAGCCGGCCCGAGTCGACCATGAACCGGTTACCTAGGAAAGCACGCGACAAGTCCCGAGAGGTGTTCCCGATCCTCCCGGGATGGAAACATGCACCAAGGGAATCAATGGAGTACACAAGGGAATGATTTATCCTAAATATAAACAATAAAACAAATAGCAGAAATAAATGGACAACCCAAAATACATTTACATAAAAATTGAACTGAACATTATTTGTACTAGAAAATGAAAGTAAAACTAAACCAACAACTCAAATCACCAAACTTGATAAACAACTAACTCCATGTGACTCCTCTGGTAACTCTACAACACAATTATCACATGTCGCCTAAGTCAATCGAACTACAACTGAAACCTGTACAAGGGCTAAAAACAGAAGAAGACTATAGGCGAGAGTATTAAAACTCATTAGGTTAGTATGATATTATATTCATAGTTCACATATTTTAAAATACAATAAACATCAATTTCAAGTTTTAAATACAATATATAAAGATATGCTTTCCAAATGAGGTCCCATGGTAAAAAAAATTTACCCCAAAAAAACTTGCATGTTTTATAAACAAGAATGCTAGTCACAATTTTCGAAGAGGTGCAACTTTAAAATGAAACTAGTTTTCAAGAGGTCTGATTTAAAGACGGTACAATTTTAAATAAATCACACGCACTACTTAATTTACCAACCAAACAAGACATATTCTGATGGTGAGTACAAAATAGACAATGAGCACAACTCACAGGAACAGCCCTAGGCACTAATTAGTTTTGAGCCATAGGTACCTCATATCTCGGTGAAAGTAACCATAATAAATATCCATTATCATGCATATGAGACACTAGTAGGTAGAATACCCATAACCTAGTGGTCCCCCAAAAAAATCATCATCATAGTTTAGTTAGTGTTGTAATCGTTAAACTTGCTACGTGAAACATGGGACAAACCCCACAAAATCAATAGCATACTAGTACACGTCCGCCCACCTAGATACCTGAGATTCCCATTAGTGATCAATCAAGTTACACATATTTTAAAATAAAATTTACACATAAAAATTTAACTAACAGACCATAAACATCAAAATATCCCACAAACATGTTTCACATTTCTTTCAAGAATCAATAAACCACTAAAAAGATTTGTAAAACAATTTCAAGGAGTATAACGAGGCCATGTACATAAAATCCATTAAAAATGATGTTTTATGGACACAAAACCATAAATAGCATAACAAACCAGATTTTTCATCCCCAATACCAATTAATAAATCATTTTCATGGAATATAAAATTTCCCCAAAAGATAGAACATGAAATACTAATGGAAACCATTTTTACAAAAAAAAAACAAATGCCAAAAATGCCTTTAAGCCTTTCTCAAAACTATTTTTTGACCAATGTATGCATTTTAATTTTATTAAAGAGGTATATAAAAACCATTTACATCATAAAAACACATTCATATATCCCTTAAAACATTCAGGTTACATATTCAAAACACAACCATTTTTATAAGGACGTGGAACGAGCCATTTTATGACAACTCAGTCCAAAACATGTTATAAACCAAAACCCATTTGTTTGTAAAACCAAATACAAATTAGATAGATATATGAGGACCCAAAATTATATTTATCATTATTCCAATTCATTTATAAATCCAAGAAAATAATTTTTTAATCAAACATAACACATAAAATCCAACCGGTTAATTTACCAAACACATGACATTCCCTTCTAAACAAAGAAATTTATTTCAAGAACTTGAAAAAGAATAATAAAAACATTTCATGCTATATTTTATAAAAGATACTCTAAAATATTCAAAATACCGTAAAATAGGTTCTAAATCTCACAAAATAGTTTTGAAAGATAGTTGAACATTTAAACAAACACTTGGTGTGAACTTTTACGACAAAACAACACTACCATTCAAAAAACAAGGATTAAACAACCATTTTACACACCAAGAAAATTATCCAAATGACAAATAATAATAATAAACATATATATAAGATTAAAACAATAATAAAATTATTAATATTAAAAGATAAAGGCATGTGCAAGGGATATCCTGCCTCAAATCCTTGGCGTAATGGAAACACACACCCAATATCACCATCTGAGGGTTTACAAACCCTAAACCTATGACGACCAGACCCAAACGAACAGAAACCACATAAAAATAATATTATAGTATATTACTAGGTCTATCATGACTATTTTAGATTATAAAACTAAGAAATAATGAATGGAGGAAGAAGAGGGGGGATAAACGAGAAGGAATCTCACTTTTTCAATTAGAAAACTCTTCGTCTTCCATTAGATATGAACCCTTAGAGAAACAGGAATGGCTTGAAAACTCTTGGAGAGTCTCATAATATCTCAAAGAACCAGGAAAATATTCTTTTTGGGAAAACGTGTATGAATGGAATGATTTATGGATGAAATAATTTGACTTCGTGATTCTGGAGGATTTGAGATATGTTGAGAAGTTTTTGCTAATCCGTGTCTCATATGATCTCCAAAGAGGTAAAATCGATAATGGTGGTGAATATAGGGGCATTTTATTATATTGGAAGGTGGAATGACCAAAAAATATTAAAAATTGATTTAGATATAAAAGAAACAAATTATTTTTTTAAAACTAGAAATGGTCCCATGGGCTGGACCAATACCTAAATAAGTAACCCAAATTAACCATGATTATGAATTTCTAAGGGTTAAAAAATGATATGGTAGTTTTAATATATCAGTGTAGGACATGTGGGAAGTGTAATGAGTCAAAAATGGTAAAAAATGAATGAGTTATAAAAGAAACAAAATATGTTTTTTAATCTGGAAATGGGCTAATGGTTGGCCCAAATCATGAAGTAACCACCCTTTCTCCAAAAGATCCTAAACAAGCAATGGAGAACCCTAATTAGGGTTATTAGACATATATGGTAGTTTAAAAATTAATATTAATCTCACCCAACACCCAATAAATGTATTTTTATTTTCAATGATCCGGATCAAAACCATGACATGAAAAAAAAACCCGGGTGTGACAATTCTCCCCACCATTAAAGCTTTCCGCCCCAGAAAGACATATCACATTTCAACTGATTAATCAATACCTAACGATTCATTATCTATATGATCCAAACTACTAATATAATGAAACACCATCAACCATTAATGGAACTTAATCCTCTTACCTCAACCAAAACACCAACTCTCACCCACTTCTTGAGAATCAATCGAAAGATCGAGTCACTACCTCCATAACCAAACCAAGAACCCGGTTGTTGGGAACTCAACGAATGAACCCAAAAATCACCCAAAACAAATATAATTCACAAAAACAAAAGATTCAAGTGGATTACAGGATAGAATCCAAACCATTAAGAAACAACTATAAATATATATGTCCTTAGGAGAAAAAATCAACGAGACCCATGGTGGGTCTTCCCACTATTAGATCCCAACTTGCAACAAAAAAATAAGAATTCAACATGATCTAGAATCAGGCCTCACTCACACAAGCCCACAAAACACTCCTACAATATCCTACCAACCGAATTTGAGAGGACCACAACATGAACATTTATGCCATCCACTCTCAAATGGAGGAGGTAAGAACTGGACCAACACTCTTTTCACAAATCCAAACCCCCACCAATTATAGATGGGAGGTAAGGGGACCCAATCATTGGGTCATTAGAACCACAAAAGAAACACTGTAACTACTTCACAGAAATGGTATACGTATGATGTTAGTAACAATAACCACAATCCTAAGACTCCTAAATACGCACCAGAATCACTCTAAAGCCTATGGATAGAGTTCTAATGGATGAAATATCTCTTGACTTGCAGTCAGGCTTTGATAATCCGAAACTTGTACTCAATCACTTAGATCCCCGCAGTACCATATAACACTCTTTGGAGGAAAAAATAGATCAAGTGACACCATAAAACTCTCCTCCTCAAAAACACATTTTTATCAAAACAAGAACATGGAGGTACACAACACTGTTTTCTCTCACTCTGAACAAGGAAAAAAAATTAAAGGAACACAAAAACACCCACTAAACATCACCGAGTACAACTACTATAATTGAGAGAATCAACATAAAGGTAAGATACTTTAAATCGAGCCCAAAAAGCTCTCTATTTCAACAAACGGGCTGAGGTATAATTCTTAGAGGTGTATTTAACATTTTAAATAAATCCTTAGGTTGATCAATAGGAAAGATTTCCAACGGAGAACTATTCATGGACACATCACAACATCAAGAAAATCTTTAGAAACCCAATGAACCTTACTCCAAAACCGAGCCACCAACACGATCTCATCTCAAGATACAACAAGAGTATGACTTCTAGATCACAAAGAAGCTTAATTAATAGAGAGATCTTCTAATACATAGAAAAAACTAGCCACATAACCATTTGTTTATAAAAAAAGGAAAAAAATTTCAACTCAAAACACTTTTGAAAAAAAAACTAACTTGGTGGGTTTCCACATTCACAAATGGTGTTTCATCAAGTCTCACCCACATGCATATTTACATGCCAACCTAGGCACCCAAACACCATTCCATATAGGCCATCCTTCCAAATAAAAAAAACCATGCATGTGAGCACCCATGAAAACACCAAAGTCTAAAACAAAACAAAATCATTCCAAAAATCACATGCCTTCAAAAGGAACACCAACCACCATGTCAAAAAAAACCCTTTCCATATTTAACAAAACAAACCACACTTCATCAAGAACCATTTTCTTAAAAACCTAACCCTTTTCATTTTTTATAACTTTTAAATAACCAAGCTACCCCAAAAAACCCCTTACAATTTTCTAAAATCCAGAAAGGTATCTTTTCATAATCTGATGGTCATTGAGGCCAATACACTTTCTAGGAAAACACCAACCGCTCAAAACCAATTTCCAAAACCAATTCATCAGATGAAAAAAAATTTATACATCCCAAAACACCCCATTTAAAACAAAGATTCAGAATCATCTTAAAAAGATTAAAAATTTCAAAACATTTTATTCCAACAAACCACATGGTTAGATTATGGATAATCCAATCATGTGAAATCATTTCCACTTCCTCTTTTTCCACCAAAAAACAAAACCTTCCAAAACCATTCTTATATTTAATTCTTGAAGACCCCTTTTTCCACTTTTAAAAATCCAATACTTCCTTTAAAACCCATTTTTAAAATTCTCATACAAGTATTTTCAAAACAATAATTCAGAATTCAAGAAAGGTCCAAGAAACCCACAAAAGGGAACTAGTGTCGGTGGGCGACTTGAACATATGGTTGGAGAACATATGTAAAACACAACACCAACATAGAGAGACTTATTAGAAACATGCCCCAACTCCACATGGATTTCCAGGCCATGCGATCTCACATAGGCCATTAGTCAGACTACCCCTATCATATCCCAATAGTCAAAAATCAACGAGAACAATGGAAACTAATAAAATTGGACATCCTTTGGAAAATCGAGAATCAGAACAAGCAAGAGTTTGAGATACTCTTCTCGAACATACCCCTCAAGTAAAAAACAATCCTACTCCATATACCTTGACATACCCCCAAATAAGATGGATTCACTAAAAATAAAGGTCTGCTAAGAGCCGACCTCTTTTGATACCATTTTTTCACGAACCATCCCGAGTCGACCCTGAACCAATAACCTAGGCCAGCATACGAAAAGTCTTGAGAGGCATTCATGATCCTCCTGGGATAGAAATAAGAAACAAGGGAATAAATAGAGTACACAAGGGAATGATTCTCCCAAATATAAACAATCAAACAAACAACATAAATAAATATACAGCCCAAAATACATTTACAAAAAACTGAACTAAACATTATTTGTACTAGAAACTGAAAGTACATCTAAACCAACAACTCAAATCACAAAATATGATAACAAACTAACTCCATGGGACTTCTATGGTCACTATTCAACACAATGATCACATTTCAACCAAGCTAATAAAACTCAAGCTAAAACATGTACAAGGACTAAAAACAGAAGAAGACTATAGGTGTGAGTATTAAAACACAATAGGTTAGCCCGATATTCTATTCCCAATGTACATCATTAAAAGTAAAAGAAACATAAATTTCATGTTTTAAATACAAGATATAAAGAAATGTTTTCCAAATGCGGTCCCATGCTAAAAAAATTTTACCATACAAAAACATTCATGCTTTATAAACAAGAATGCTAGTCACAATTTTTAAAGAGGTGCAGCTTCAAAATGAAACTAGTATTCAAGAGGTATGATTTAAAGAATGTAAAATTTTAAATAAATCACAGACACTGCTGAATTTACCATCCAAACACACCGTATGCCAATAGTTAGTACAAAATATCCAATGAGTACAACTCATGGGAACACTGCTAGGAACTAGTTATTTGTGAGTCCCATGTACCTCACATCTCGGTGAAAGTAACCATAATAAATATCTGTTCTCGCGCACACAAGACTCTAGTAAGGATGATAACAATAACCTAGTGGTTCCCCAACAACCAAATCATCATATTTTATTTAGTGTTGTCATCGTCATACTTACTACGTGAATCATGGGACAAACCCCACAGAATCACTTGTATACTAGTACATATCTTCCCACCTAGATACCATGGATTCCCATTAGTGCTCAATCAAGATACACATAATATAAAATACAATTTCAATATCAAAACTACATTACCAAACCATAAACACACAAAAATACCACAAACATGTTTCACATTTCTTTTAAGAATCAATAAACCACTAAAAAGATTCGTAAAAAAATATCATGGAGTATAATGAGGCCTTGCACATAAAATCCATTAAAAAAATGATCTTTTAAGGACATAAAACCATCAATAACATAACAAACCAGATTTTTCAACACCAAAACCAATTAATAAATCATTTCCATGGACTAAAAAATTTCCCCAAAAGATAGAACATGAAATACAAATGGAAACCATTTTTACAAAAAAAAACAAATCCCAAACGGGCCTTTAAGCCTTTCTCAAAACTATACTTTGACCAAGGTATGAATTTTAATTTTATTAAAGAGGTGTATAAAAACCATTTACAACAGTAAAACACATTCATAAATCCATTAAAACATTTAGGTCACATATTCAAAACACAACCATTTTCATAAGGATGTGAAACATGCCATTTTCTGACAACTCGGGCCAAAACATGTTGTAAACAAAAACCCATTTGTTTGTAAAAACAAATACAAATTGGAATACCATATGAGGAACCTAAATAACATTTATCATTATTCCAATTAATTTATAAATACAAGAAAATAATTTTTAAATCAAACATAACACATAAAATCCAACCGGGCAATTTACCGAACACATGACATGCCCTTTTAAACAAAACAATTTATTTTAAGCACTTGAAAAAAATAAAACACCAATTGCATGAAATATTTTATAAAATATACTATAACATATTCAAAATACCATAAAACATGTTTTAAACCTCACAAAATAGTTTTTAATGATAGTTTAACATTTAAACAAACACTTGGTGTGCACATTTATGACAAACCAACACTACCTTTCCCAAAATAAGGATTAAACAACCATTTTGCAAAACAAGAAAATTATCTGAATTATAAAATATAATAATAAAAACATATATCATATGAGAAAAATAATAAAATGAAAAATCTTAAAATATAAAGGCATATTCAGGGGATATCCTACCTCAAATCCTGGGCGTAATGGAAACACACACCCAATATCACCATCTAAGGGTTTGGAAACCATAAAACTATGATGACCAGACCGAAATGAAGGAAAAAACCATAACAAATCATAGTATGTTAGAACCCTAGGTCAATCATGACTAGTGGTGATTATAAAACCAATAAATAATGAAAGGAGGAAGAAGAGGGAGGAGAAAGGAGAAGGAATCTCACATTTTCAACTAGAAAACTCTTCGTCTTCCATTAGATCCGAACCCATAGAGAAATGGTAATGGATTGAAACTTTTTGGAGAGTCCCATAGGTTTTTTAATAACTAGGGAAAGATTAGTTTTGAGAAATATAGTATGAATGTAATGATTTATGGATGAAAGAATTTGCCTTCATGATTTTGGACGATTTGAGAGACATTGAGAAGTTTCCCTACTACATGCCTCATATTATCTCCAAAGAGGTAAAATAGTTAATGGGGGTGAGGATAGGGGTATGGGAATCCATTTGGAGCTGGAATCACCAAAATATATTAAAAAAGGAAATATATATAAAAGCAATAAAGTATTTTTTTGAAACTGGAAGTGGGCCCATGGGCTGGCCCAATACTTACATAAGTAACCCCAATTGACCATACTTATGAGTTTCTAAGGGGTCAAAAAGGATATGGTAGTTTCAATATATCCGTTTAGGACACGTGGGAAGTAAAATTATTCAAAAAGGATAAAAGATGAATTATTTATAAAAGAAACAAAATATGTTTTTAAATCAGGAAATGGACTCACTGTTGGACCAAATCGCAAAGGTACTACCCTTTCTCCCAAAAATCATATACAAGCAATGGAGAACCCAAATTAGGGTGATTAGAAAAATATGGTAGTTAAAAACTCAAAATTAATCTCACCCAACACCCAATAAAAGGATCTATATTTTCATTGAACCGGATCAAAACCATGACACGAAAAGAAAAAAACCTGGGTGTGACATTTTAAATGAGGAGTCATCTGGTATATAACATGGAAAACATGTTATTAATTGAAATTATAATCTCTAAACTTATTATAAAGATAATTTATTTGTGATAGGGTATAATTAAAATTAATAATATCTTCATCGAAGAGAATTTAGTAATCCATATTACATATGGAATAGTAGGAAACACCCAATAAAATATTTTAGAGTGTCTAGATTTAATGCTTATATTAAAAATAATGAGATAAGTTATGTAATTTATGGAAATGAGGTAGATAAATAAGTATTTTTATCCTTCTCATTGAAGAGTATTTACTATAATTTTTTCCATAAAATGATAAAAAATGTAGTTGAGTGTATTACCTTGAATGATGATAAATATAAAGCTAAAGAAAATTCTAAACATTATTTCCCTAGATATATGAAGAAAATTGATTAGTTTATTAACATAGATTTAATAGAATCACAGAATGATGATGACTTCATAGTTGAATCGGAATGTGTTCATAGTGATGAATAAATTCATCCATTGGTTCTAATAAGATAAATAATTGAGGAATTTTAAAAATGTAACCATATTCAAGATATTTTTACCCCAATTCATTTATAGAGAACAACTGTAATGGTATAAATTAATATATAATCACTAATGGAACAAAAAATAACTGATGAGGAAATAATGGAGGAATCATGTGAGAAATCCATGAATTAGTAGAAGGTACTAATTAAAAATTATCAAATATGGGAAGTATTGGACCGACCTAGACATCACAATGTAACTAGAAAAGAATAGTTCGTTTTAAAAAACATATATTTAACATAAAAGAGTGTATAATAATAATTAAATTATAGTATATTAGTGGTATTATTATATTTATTAGGGTGACATTAGAGATTCATTTGATCTTATATCAAAGATAGAATCAAAAATACTATTCCAGGTAGAGCATGTTCAAAGGTATTTTATAACATATGAATGATATATCATTATTTTATTTTTAAATAGTTTCATAAATAAACATTTATATATTGAAAAAATAGTTTCAATTCATAACAATGGTGATGATGTAATGTCTAAAATGTTAAAAAATAATTTAAATGTCATCCAGAAAGAACCACTTGCTTGTTATTCACAACAAGACATGTATCTAATAAATTTTGGGTTCAAAATAGGAGGGGTTTATCACAACCAAGATATTTTAGCAACTTACGAGGATTAAGTTTTAGTGATATTGTATGTATATGACATAATGTTTAGCCAAAAAAGTGAATTCCATGGATCATTTTTCACAATTGATAAATTTTAATTTTTAGATCCCAATGATTGGTGACATAAACAATGTCTATAGGATAAAATTACATCAAAAATATGGAATATAATTGTTCACATAGCTAATATATATAAGAGGAATATTAAATAATATTTTTATCGAATTTTTGAAACCATTTTATTGAAATATATCAATTACAATGAAACTCATAACAATGAAAAATTCTATTTAGTCAATGAATTATAGATTATTATTTTGGTTTATTATATCATATGATAGTACTTTTAGATATCATTTATCATAAAATATTTAATGTTTTCAAACAACATTTTTTTGATGAAAAAATATCTTGGAAGTAAATATGATAATGATATATATACAGTTATCATTAATCAATGGATTGGTTTTCAATGATATAGAAAATTGGGAATTAGTGGTTTATTCAGAAGCTAACTTTCCTAGATATATTGTAGATCAATAATCAAAATTTGGCGGGACATTCTTCATTGAAGTACAATATGGTTGATAGCTTACCAATATGTAGGGATGTGTGTCCTTGTGTATATAAGAGGAAGAATATAATTATGTTACTATTGAATATACATATTTGAATGGGATGATGTATTTACTGGAATATGATTTTGAAATGGTAAGATGAATTATATCAATATGACGTGATGAAAAATATATGTCAATTTAAAATATTAACCAGTAAAATACACATTCACTAAAAATACTAAGATTTATTATCTTTTGAAAATGTAGAAAGTAGATAATTTTTTGATATTATATTATATTAGAGATCATCATCACAAGTAGGATATCATTAAAAAACACTGGATCTAATTGTGTTCATCAAACATTAGTTGGGAATTTGAGTTATCATAATGTCCAAAAATTAATGAGGTTTAAAAACTCAAAAATATTAAAATGTTAATACATTGATATATTACATATTAGTAGGTTTCAATTTTTTTGATTGTAGTGAAAAAAGTGGATACTTGATCCATTAGGAACGAGATAATGAATAAATATTGGTCTCTTTAATGTGGATACTATTATAGATTTTGAATTATTTCCTTAATTAAAAAAATAGAGTTTCCCCATATTGATATATAGAATATGACAGTAGGTACTTTATCTAGTTCAGTCAAAATGAATAAATTTTCAGAATTCCAAGAAGTGATTATATCCATTGATAGATAGAAACAATAAAATGTCTCTTAATGGTTAGAATTATTCATCACATGAGTTATCTTGTTTTTTCTAACATTACAGAGTATTGGAGAGGGAATGTAGAAAATGAATGTGATGTTTTTCAGTTGTATTTGAGTTTCCAAATAAAAATAAAATTATATTCTTAATACTAATTTCATGAATAATGGGATTCCTAGAAACAAAATAATTTTCCTTGCGTAACATTAGATTAATATAATTTTTTAGAGTTGTTTGACTGGATATGTTGACAAAATGTGTTCCTAACACAACAATATAATTACATGATATTTAACATGATGAATTAGTTCACACTAATGAAAAACAAGTATGGGTGATTGAATTTTTATTTTACATGTCACCTTATTCTGAATGTTTGATCTAGAATTCCGTCAATCTGAAATTAAATTTATTTACCCATGACATAGAAACCAATCCATAAAGGATAGAACATGATGAAAAGTTCAATGGATATGAAACATATACAGAAATATGACTTTTAAAATAATTATTGTGTCATGTAATATTCTATCATACATTAATATTTATCGTAGATTGAGAAACCTTATTGAGAAACCAACATATTTTAGGGAATTGGATCTACTTATACATTGATCACTGGAAAACTATTTTTTAGTTAGTTAATTGTATTCCTTGAAAACAAAAATGAGTTATGGTGTTTTTTGGTATGATCATTAACTACTTAACTAGTTATCATTGATTAATATTTATCATGAAATAACCTAATAGATTATTTCTAAGTATGTGGACAACTATGTGGCTATAGTTAGTTAATATTAATTTAATATTTATAATTTTCATTAATGGACATTAGAATTGTTTTGAATGATGAAGTGAAGAAATAAATATATAGTAAATAAATTATCTTTAAGAAATGTTAGATAAGATTTTCAGTTTGGATATCATAAATTATGTATAATTGAAGAGTGTTTTTGGGTTGTATTGAATTATTTTGGTGATCATGATCTTATGTTAAATGCTATTATATTTATAGTTTTTAAAATGTTTCATTGAATAATAATGAATCTAAGAGAACACACTTATATGTTTAATGTTTTTTATTTAACATTAATCTTGTGAGATAGACCTATATATCAACACTCTCTCTTTATCTAATGATCATGTAATTTATTATAGATAAAGGAAGATAATTCCATTAACCATGGAGGAGTATCTATCTTATTATAAATATTATAATCAAAAATAAGTATAGTAGTTATTGTTTGGAATAAATACACATCAATCAAATGTAATGTATTAATGTAGCCTCATTTGGGTGAAACATGTATCCCCCTATGTGTTAATTCACATTAGATTACAATATTTTATTTTATAGTTCAGTAATGAATGTGATATTTTTAGAGTAAATATGAAAATATGCTTAGAATAAAAATTTTAATTTAAGATAAAATGAAATTTCTAAAAACCTTAATCCACCCCCATCATAGGGTGATTTTTTAACCACATTTTAAAACATAACTAGGATGATGATAATAAGAAAATCATAAAAAATTATCATTTAGATTATGAAAATATGTAAATAAAATATTTTTAATTCTATAAAATTATTTTTCAAATTATATAACATAAATGAAATATAATTAAGTTTTTTAATAATTTTTGTCTTATTTTTTCTAATATTTTTTTAAATAAGTTTAAATTTTATAAATTTGAAACTTATTTAGTTAAATGATATATAAAAACTGACCCATAATCATATAATTATTCTCAATTATAACAAATGGATATGTAATCACTAATGGGAAAATAAATTTTATTTATTAAGGATAAAATTATATTTCAATGTATAATATTATTTGTTTAAAAAATCAAAATTATAATATTTCAAAAATAAATTTGATAAAATGGGATTAATATTTTGAAAAATCACATCAAAACTAACATAGTAAAATGGCATTATTTTTTCAAATAATATTTAATTTTATCTGGAAGGTTAAAAAGTAATATTTCATTATATAGTTACATTTCTAGAAATATCATATTGTAAAATTTTCATTAATTTTATTGAATTTTTTTAAATTAAATTATATTTAATGATTAAAATAAAATGTTTGAAAATAATATATAAAATTATAAAACCTATAAATATATTTTCAAATGCTTTGTTATATTTTATACATATATTTTTTATAATCATTAAATTATATAAAATATTACACGCTAAAGTTCCATTTGGGGTATTTTAAATGTTCAAATAAACCTGTATTTAGAAATATTATAAAATTAATATTAATAGAAATAAAAAATATGCATAGTTATTGGATAAAATAAGTGATTAATCTATAATTTAATTTTAAGTGTCCCTTCCCCGTGGATATATAAACTTCCATCCTTTTCCACTTTCCCCCTCCTGAAAAATTATTTCTGAATATAAATATATATCGAAATCTATCAATAAAATTTATGTTTCATATATATAATCCAATTTCATGAGAAAAAATATATCCACTTGCAGAATTTGAAAAAATCCAATATAGAAATTTAAATTTTGGAGTTAGGGGTTTTAAAACCTATGTTCCCATTTATATTCTCATCTTACCCATTAAGTGACACAAGTAATAAACTGAAGGTCCCAGGTGTAGTGGAAGCATGGTTGGTCTAGAACCCAACATTGATTTTTAACATCATCTATGATTATTATAGGATAAATACTACCATCAAATCCAGTCTCCATAGAATAGAATCCATGATTTAGATAAATAAGGAAGATGCTCAAAACTTTTAGAGATGATCATTCACATCTTGTTTATAATTAATTTAATTAATTTTATAAAGAAAAGAAAACCTGGATTTTCGGTATTTTCTTAGTTGATGATTCCGATCCTCCAAAATGACCCTTCCAGATTATCTTGTTCCACTTTTAAGGATCCAAACTAGAATCCCTCTAGCGGTGATCCACACATTCTCTGATGGCCTCCGATCGACACCACTCATTCTCTGGGTGCTAGCATGGCGAAGCGAGTGTATTGTGTATGTTATTATTGATGTGTTGTTCTTCTACCTTGAAGAACATATCTCATTCTTGAGAGTGGCGGGAAGAGGATTCAAGAGAGAAATTGTTTAGCTCAACAATTCTCAATTCACCGGGTGTACGGTTCGGTACATGGCACAATAGACGTATGAGTTTATTTATTGATATGGGGATTTAGTTAAAATATTTAACTGTGTAACATCAATTAAATACATTAATAACCTTAGAGAAAACCCATGATATTAATAATAATACAACATCATTATTTATGGTGTGCCAACTTGTGAAAAACAAAATTATTAATAAAATTATGTGTCACAAAATAATAGCAGTGTTATTTAAATTTGTTCAAACTAGTTAAATAATTATTTATCATCTTGAAAATAATTATTTTACTACCGAACCTACCTTGTTCTACTCGAACTCCACTTCTATTTATTGAATACCTAAATAAAAAAATAAATAATTTATTCTCTTAAGTAAATATTTTATATAAAAACTTGTAAATAAATACTTATTAAACGTTCCATAAAATAAATAAATATATTTTACCCACAAACTGGTGAATAAATATTTATTTAATATATTCAATCATTTTAACTTAAATAATATTATTCCACTATCTTTAGAATAATATTTATTAATTATATTTGAATAGAAATTAACCGAGACCACCAGAAACACTTAGTGTGTGACCCTCTCGGATCTTTCTCATTGGTGTAATGTTGAGTTTAAAGTCGCAACAACAACCACCACATAAAAATGCTCACTATATAATATAATCCCTTCGTCTCAATATCTCATTAAGAAGGCTTCATGATAATGTCACCAACCATTATGCCTGATATTTCATCCATTGACTACATGAAATAAACTCTTCATTACACCATAGCCATATAATTTCATGCGACAGTTCAATTTAAATCAAAGGGATGAGATATCAACTTCCATAAATGGAAGGGAAAAATTCTTCCTCAACTTATCAACTAATATCCATTAATAACATGCCACTATTGACATACCCAACGTACCCTAATTCCGACCAACTATCTCCATGATAGTTTTCATTAGTAAATCAAAGTGAAAGAGTCGTGACACATATTAATGATAATCTTAAAGTCTAAGGATCTTTAAAAACACTCACAAATAGGAATATCCGATGACACCAAAACATGTAGAATTCCAACTGGCGGGTCTGTTCTCATAATATCCTATATTAGAGATTACCAAATGAGATATTCATGAGAGGAAGTCTCATCTGCTTATGAGTAGGATCACATGATGGGTTTTATGCTATGTGTCCCATCATAGCATATCGTCTAACCATAGAACTATATTTAAGAATATTTTTATAGAATTTCTAGGTACTCATCATAGCGGGGAACTTCCATGACCTTATCAATGCAAAAAATACTGTAGGACATTATTACATCATAGTCATGTAGAATAATGAAAAGTATGTAATACATTAAATATCCATGTAATCAAAGTACAAATAATTCGTTCTAGGACCCCAACTCTAACATAAAAAATATATCAATTAAAAATTTATGAATCAATATACCTATATGATATTAAAAAACATGAATATTTTCTATTTTATATCTTTCATATTATTAAAATATTTTTAATAAATAGGTCCAACCAAGGTAGTCTTATAAAAAATAAGTGAGTGATAATGTTTTTTCACTTATATAATTCATGTATATATTAAAAAATTAATCAAATTCTTTCATATAACACTATAGCTGAATAATTTATTTATTTTAGTTACGGATTGAAAAAATGTAAGGTTAATGACGATATTAAATGTAAATAATAAAAGTTACATTTTAATAATAAAAACGTCCCCACAAAGATATATTACTTAAATATGAAACATTGTACTATTTTTTTAACCCCATCACATATATTATGACACTAACGATTTAAAATGGAATATAATGAGATTGATGATCCCATAGATATTATATTATTTATTATCACCTCTAAATCATAATAGTTTTGAAACTCTGAATAAGATTTAATCAGAATGGTTGATGTGAAGAATATTATGTTAATGACATAATATGTCATGATAAAAATTGATTATAAAATTTGGAATAAATGTGTGAAAGGTTATAAATAAATCAATAAATTAATGTAACTTCCCTATTAAGGGGTTTTAGTAATATTTTTAAACAAATCCAGTCTTATGTTATGGGTCCCTTCATGAACTGTTTTATTCGGGTAGTGATGTAATCTACCACCCTATATCAATCTCGCTTTTATCTTACAAAATTTATCCTTCACTAATTATTCCATTTTTTATTGATTTTTTCCTTTCTTTATTAGTATATACAATCTATTTTCTATCCCATTATATTTATTATTTATTTTAAAATGAATTATGTTTTTAGGATATTTGTTTCTAATATAATTTTTATTTTATCATGATCGTGTTATGTAGTTCCAATAAAAGTATTATTTATTTAATGAATAAAAATATTTTCAAATATTTTTTTATGATCATTGATAAAATAAAATAATATATATTTTTATTATATTATCAATCTACATGATTCTAATTTTGGATTTTAATTTTTACATCACTATATAACAAATTACATTTTTCTGGTTTAATTTTATGATTTCTTATAAATGATTCTATATTATACAGAGAGAAAATGTATAAAATATTTTGATGATTTGTGGGATCACAATTATATAACTTAGCATTGGATTAGTTAATCCATATATCTTAAAATACGACTAATACTGAAAATTGTAGATGTTTAATAACATATATTTATAATATACTTGTGTTGAAATTGTAATAATGTTTATGATGTATTGGTGGTGATCCTTGATCCATGATTTTTTTCTTCTGAAAATACATATTTTTGTGGTGGAAGATTATGTGATATCACAATTACTATTATATTATAGCATTGTTTCTCTTACACTATATTTTTATCATTTCTTCCATGTCATGATTGATAACAATCATTATATCCCTCCACTTTTTATACCATTTTCTAACCTTTGATGTTTCTATGGATCACCCACTACATTTTATAAACCCACTAGTTATCAAGTGAAATTTAAGTTTTACAGTTCTCTATTTGAGGGGATTTGGATAATAAAAATAAATCATTATGTAGTTTACTTATAATTATTTTTTTTAAGTTGTTGATTCACTAAATATAGTGAACCTCCATATTTTGGTGCATTTTTTAAGAATATTATGGTAAAAATATTAAAATATTAGAAAAATTATACGTGGGTTACTAATGATAGTACTAGATAAAAATATTGAAATTTTATTGATAATGATATATATTCTAAGTGGATGTTGTACCAGAAATATCTATTTGAAATCCTAGAAATTCATATGATTTTATTTACATTTTATATATGTGTTCTATTTCTTTGATCATTTACAGTCACATTTTTTCCTATAAATTAATGAATTCTTATCTCATTCTTTCCTTTTGATTAATAAATTGGTGTTAAAATGATGAATTAGGTTAACTACTTTTTCAATAGTCAGTGAAACTATTTAATGAAAGTCAAATATGATATGATAGGATATGAAGTTATAATATTCATGGAATTACAACCTCAATTGACCCAATCCATTTTAAATAAAAAAATCTTGGGGACCACCCAACACTTGAATAGAAGGACTATGATATGGTTGAGTCCATTTATATATAACAATCACAATTTATTAATGTGTCTTTTGAACTATTTGATTCTGAAAAATTTATAAACACTATTGAAAAAATATTTCTTATACTTAAATGCATCATGTAAGAGAATGTGTGATTTGATATTTACCAAATAGTGACAGAAGCGAATTACTATTGGAAACTGATAAAAAATACATTGGTATGGAATATATCGACTAAATGGATAAGATGAAAAGTATTTTTAATTAAATATTCCACCCACTCTTTAATTATTAATACATAGAGAGGATTTATCATGCTCATGAAAGTAGAGGATGAATCAATTTGGTCATATGTGGAATAAAAAAAATTATTCAACATAACCCTTTCAAAATGTATGTTTAAAATAAAATCATATTTATGTCCTTATCTATTGGATAAAATCAATGTGTTTTAAAAACAATAGTGATTCATGAGTTTGATAACTACAAATATATAGATTTATATTCACTTATGGTGGAGATAACGATCAATGATTCTTAGTAGACCATTAGAACCAGAGATAATAAATTTAAAATTTAGTTCAACTTTGGTGTTTTAATTTATAAACCTTTAATAAGGAATATGTTTAAACTACCTACATGAATATTTTTTTGGATGAATTATCCTGGAACTTCCTCAAATGAATAGGTAGAAGACTATAAAAAGGGAATCATTATTATGAATGATAATGGGAAATGATAAATCTAAATAATATAATGCTTGAAATGAAGGTTCAACTCAACTCTACTAAAATGCCAAATGTAATAAGAAATATTAAAATTAAAACTAATAAAATAATAGTACCACTATAGGAGTCATAATAGATATTCAATTAAAACTTCATATAATTCCTAAGTAATTAGATAAATCTTACATAATCATAACAAAAAATGTGTGACATAAATATAAAGTTTGTAAGGTTATGATAATTAATCATTCAGGAATATTTAATTGGATATCTGATTACTAATGTACACATGAGATTATTTAATTAAATAGTTCTTTTAATATTAATCAATAACTCAAAAAATGTAGTTCAAGATATTATTGAAAATATGACCATACTCAATCAATTAATATCAAAAGTATGGATTACGATTTTTTGGGATAATCATATTGAGAAATTATTTATTATCCCAGCAGTAAAATTTAATGTTATACCAATAAAAGATCATTTCACCTTATATATAGAAAATATCAATTTTTGTGAGAGGTTAATAACATCCCATATCTTTATTCATAATATAATTTTACTCATGTTCATGGGAAATTAATAATCTATTTTGGAATCTCTTTATAGAATGGATAACATTTCCATATTCCTAAGTATTTATTTTAAATATAAAAAAACCAATATGAATCTCATTGTGTTATAAAAGTTTGTACCCAAAGGTATTCCCCTCATATATTTTTAATATATTACATAGATTAATATGTCCAAAAAAATAATTGGAGAGTGTCATGTGAAATTATTTTATATTACAAGAGGATATATAACATAGATCCTTATGGAAAGGAATATCATGATCAAATGATTAAGGTAAAATATTGGATTATAAATAATGATACACCCATTATATGACACTATTATCAAGTATTTAGTAATTAGTTTCTTAGGGTTATTTATTATCGAGAATTTTAAATTCCATTAAAACTATGTCCTAGAGATCTAATCATATAATAGATTTAATATAGATTGTCCCACATTAAATTGACCCTGACTGAACATGGAATAAATAATAAATTAATCCCTATATATTATTAATACATTCCACAAACTATCATAAAACCCAAGAACATAATTTTTTAAAATCATGGACATTATCTACATAAATAACCTATTTTAAAACTCCTCTAATATTTTTATTAAATGGTGCCCTTATAGTCCCTATGATAACCACTAAATTGATATAATCATCTTCATTGCCTTATAATGGAAACCAAAAAGGGGTGATATTAGATACACTGTAAGGGATGATGAGTTATAATATGATATATCATAAACTATAATGAGAACATGAGGACGACATAAATATCCCAATAACATATCATAAGACCATATATGATTGTTATGATGCCTGATATACCAATATTAGATCAAAACTAGTTCGTTAAGGAAGTGAAAAAAATATTCCCCAGTTAAAAGTACATATCATTAATTATAAAACATTTGAAAAAGATATAAAGGTGAAGAATAATATAAAATTATGTGTAATTAAAAAAATAGGGAATTTCTTATAAATAATACACATTATAAAAAAACTTCAAATCATAATAAAATAATTGAAATGGGTAATAAAAAAGTGCATAGGAAAATTTATTTTAGAAAATAGACTATGAACATGATTATATTAACCAAATAATTATCTTTATGCCTCAAAATATGTCCAATCCCATCATGCCCATTCCTATGTAAACACACTCATTATCTACACACCTGAATATTTAATGAGATATAAACCTAAACCAATGCATTGGAGGTTGATATAGAATACCACCCATAATAATACTTTTATATGTGTTCCACTTAAAATCAATCTTATATATATATATCATAATGAACTCATGGGGAATGAATGTGTTTCATAAACTATAAAAAAACATAGAATAACATAAAATGATGAGAACATTAGAAATAAATATTATCATTTTCTAAAATAAATCATATTATTCTAAAATATTTAGTATTATTAAAAAACCAATCCATGAGAGTTTAAACAAAAATGAAAAATATTAGTAAAAACATAAGTCTCATTGTGATGAAATTGAGATAATGAATGCATGAACATTAATAATTATTTCCATAGATGTTCATTACCCTCCTATATAAATATAGAACCATTTTAATAAATATTTCTATTAAAATTTTCACACCTAAACATAATTATAATCATCATTTATAATCATTACCTACTTTTATATTCATTGTTTTTTACTCATTATCCACATGAGGTGTGTATAGTTTACACATTTGTTCTTGTTTCATAAGAGTGATGTCAGTATTTGTTTTTATAGTAATGTTCATAATTCCATGTTCATTAATCTTAATTAATTTAGTAACTTTAATTATTTATTAAATTAAAATACCCTTTTAGGATTTTTTCATTGTTAATATTGGAAGTTGAAACCGGTAATAGGCACACATCCCGGATATTCATAACCAATGAAATATTTATTTTTTAATTACTAAGTTAATTTTTGATGTATCCACTATAGAACCCAAAATAATAATAATTATATTATTTATATCATATTATTTAATTGATTATATTTTTATAATTTTTTATGATATTATTTTTGTTATGTTGTTCATGTAGCTTTCCAAGGAGACCCTAGTATGAACATCTAATGACTAATAGAAGATTATGAGGTGATTTAGTTTCAATATAATTATAAAAAAATAATATTTAGTGTGATATATTTTAATTATAAAATATTTTAAGAATACCTAATGTATTTGAAAATATTATGTAATATGAATAAATAGTTTTTCTATTATTATATCATGTTTAAGAATGTTAATTTTTTAAAGATTATATAACTTTTATATCACTAACAGGTTTTTAAATTGGTATTAAAATAAACTTATTTGCATCATAATAATTATATTTATATTTTGAAATCATTTTTATACATATATTTATGGTGTTTATAAAATGAAATATTGAAATCGATCGTTCCATAGTGGCAGTAGTCTAAAAATAGGCATGGGTGATGATTTCATCTACCAATGAATGGGAAAATTAGTAATATAGTTTACCATGATAAAATATAAAATATTTTATATATATTATAATTATATATTGAAATCCATGTTAAGACATGTATTATAAGGTGGGGAATAAAAATCAATCATGTTGCGCCGTGGAGGTATAATTCCAGAAAATATACAAATCTTGTTTTTAATTTTTAATGGAAAAGGGGAGGGTGGTTATTAATTATACCATTATTATAATAATTTTATTGTCTAATAATTACACTAATGTTATCATTATAAAATAATGAAATAGAATTTTATGAAGATGTAATGAACATAAATTAATAAGAATGAGGGAGGAAGGATTAAAAATATATAACTTTTTAACTAGATTATTTTGATTCTGAAGGGTCTAATCCTTATAGTGATAGTGTTTTGAGATTTATATAACTTCCATAAGGGTTATAAAAGTTTTTATCATCGGTTTTGTTTTATTTTTAGCTGAGTAAAATGGGTTTTGGTGCAAGGTTAGATTAAGAGAGGATTTCCCCTTTATAAATGAAAAGTGACTGGATACTTGTAAATATATGTTTTCAATAATTAGATGTCAGTCTCTAGAAAAGTGGATCTAAAATTGAGAAATATTCAAAATTTCAAGACATAAGTTCCATCCATGTGACTATCAATCAATTATAAACTTGTTTCTAAAATGTTACAGCCATAACTTCTGATGATACTAATTTTTAACATTTTTGATTTCATAGCATTAAATAGTGTTTACATATTTAATATATATCTTATTCTAAAAAATGGACAATATTATATAATTTGGAGTTAATGATTTCAAATTGGAAATCCATTTTTATTCAGTCTATAAAAGTGATAAAAAACCATAATCAGATTTTAAATGTATAATGTTTTGAATCCAAATTTTGTGAAAAATATAACTTATGTTCTTAAATGTTAACTTTTTTGTTTATAAATAAAAATTACCATATTTATAAATTTTAATACAAAATATATGTTTGGTATTATAGAAAGGTATCATGAATTTCAATCATTTTTACACCCTAATAAATCCATAAATTCAAGTTATTTGTAAAAAATGATATTTTTCACAGTTCATCAAAAAACATTTTTTTTTTGAAAAAGATCAAAAAAATCATATAAAGATAATAAAACCATGATATATCCATTTTTTTTTCAAACTCACATTATAAAATTTATAAAAACTTTTTTATATAGAAACGTAAAATATATTGAAAATAGTATTAAAAGAAAAATGACCTTTGGTATATTAAACATTATTCAAAAATAAATTAATTATTAATATATTATTAATAAATTATTTTATTATTGAATTAAAATAAAAATAATTCCTTAAAATAAAATTACACATTGTTAAAAGGACATTTTTTGGAATATAATGAATTTAGGAAAATTGAATTATCAATAATAAATTTTTTTATGATATATCTATATATATAAATATTTTATTAATCCTTGTAAAATTAAAATTTGAAATAAATAAATCATTATGATCTCCATGAAAGGCCTTAGTGTTAGATAATATCATGATGTAGTTTTGAGTGGTGGTTCATCTGTTACTAATCTGATTTCAATCTCCATGATATTGAAATGTTTCTATATATGGGTATTTCACCAACTGCAATTTCTTGTGTTTAACATGGTTTTTAGCAATTTAAAACCCTAGAAATGCTACATCCATTATGAGTACTAACAAATTTATTTCATATGGAATAATTCATCATTTAGATTCCATTTCTTCTTACTTTATTTTTTAATATTTTCATATTGTTAGATTAATATATACACAATAATTTTTGGGTGAATACTTTGATTCATAATATTACGATTATATTGATTTTAGTAATTTATAGTATCTAAAACATCAAATTTAATATATAATTTTAGGAGAATTTGTACTTGTACCATTGGTTTTTACATTCTGCCACTATTATTAAAATTAAGCCCTCACAAATTTATTTATTACAAACTGACAATGTTTTTCTATGTATATCTATAATATGACTCAAAATTAATATTATAATTATTTATATATAATTTCTATATAATTATAATAAGAACAATTTTGGTATTATTTTTCCACATAAACATTTCAATAAATTACCTCTTATTTTTTTGTGTAATGAAAATTTCTATATTCCCTTGAGGACTTAATTAAAACCTAAAGTGACATATTACCATAAATTTTCATAACCTATGAAATATGATTCTATATTTTAATATTAGTGACACTAATGAAACCTATCTATCCACTTTAGTTGATCTTCATCTTGGAGGTGTTGGAGGAATGTTGGCGTAGACTAATTTAGTGGCCCCATAATTCTCCTCCACCACAAAATGATCACTAACATCCAAATTCAAGCTCTACTCATCCTTTTTAATACTAGTCCCCACCATTTCACCATAATTATCCCAACCCATCATATACCAATACTATTATTCAGGATTCCACAAATTACAACCAATCTCTTAACAAACATGTTTTTACTATTCCTTCCATTTCCATCACTATATATCACTCTCGAATAATGGTTTGTAGGGGATAGATTCCCAACCACATCCACTCTAGGTGTGTAATGTATTGAATTAGGTGACTATAATCTAGTCAACCAAGCTAGTTCACCACATTCCCTAAGGCTCACCTCCCCATATTCTAGAGGTTACCAACTAGCATGGAGGTTATAATAAAAAATGCAGATATACCTCACCCTCTTTATCAGTACATGACATAGTAGATAAACTAATAAATAATGGGAACAATATAATTAATAATCATCCATCCCAATAAAAATTTCCAAAATTGGTTACAAGTCCCAACCAAACATAAAATATTTTTTGTCATGTCATACCATTCCATATTTAAAGAAAACCCCCAATGGGAAACACACTGAGAATCCCCAATAAGGGTTCATACATCAAGTCTGTTCCCCTCATCCATACACATTTCAAATCCCCAAATCAAAACTCTATTATATTGCCTTTTCACTTGTCCTAACTCACAACAATGATGTCTTCTTGGGAGCCTAATGGTGGCCTGATTTGTGTGTGAGTAAAACTTAGAAGGCCCCCACCAGTGGTTTATACAAATCAAAAAATTTAAAATAGTGTATGTAGATGTACATATAGTAATAAAAATATAAAAAACTACACCATTTTCAACATTTAACAATAATTAGATCAATTACTTTCATTTATAGTTCCATTTTTTCCAAATTTCATCAACCTACTTCGGTCCATGCTGGTTATGTTAACAATGTTTCAATGTTTCATAGGATGGAAAACATTTATCATCAGTCCCTGAATCCAACCGGGATTTGTAATCCCATGTATGACCATCCCAACCATGATATTTAACACCATGCCCATACCACTGGGTTCAATAGTATCGGTCCTTTCACTAAAAAATACTATGAAAAGGGGCACCGAGAGCATCAGTCTAGCCTATCCACATGAGTGGAGCATCTGTCCAATACACAAAAAATTGGTTATCATATTTATAGATTCATGTCATCATTAATCGTTTTATTAATAAATAATAATGGGGCACCATTTTATATATTTTTACATTTCCATGGTTCATTACAATCATAGTTTTCTCAATTCCCACAAAAATTTCATTTTATCATTTATATTCATTAAATCAATTTACCATCCCCTATAATCAATTTAAACATGAGGTGATATCCCATTAACCATTTATCATATTCATCAAATTACATTCTATTGTCATTTAACACATCACAGTAAGACAAAACCCCCGTCATGTTACATTATCGTTTTAATCACATTTAAAATTGGTTCAATTATGTATTTGTATATCCTATTTTTAATAGTAATAAAAAACCTTGAGTCACCCTCATCCTCTCTGAAAAGGCCCTATAGTTTCTCCAAGAATGCTGTAAGGTTTCATAAAAAATGTTCTCCTCAACCAACTTCTCAAGTTTTTGAGTATTAGAATCCTGGTACTCCCAAAATTCAATGAAACACCTGAGAAACCACTAAAGACTTAATAAAAGTATAAAATAGCATAATTTAGTTTTCCAAATCTCAAGATTACAATATAGAGTTTGACATATAGAACAATCTTTCCACCAAATGGTAAAATTTGAATTCCTTTAGAGTTTTTTACCTTGTCCAAAACACGGGATGTTGCATCCTGCCCACCATAGAACTTCTCATAAATAAGAATACTTGGGGAATATATAAAAAACCCATGAACAACTCATATAATGAAGTTTACTTTGAACATATATGTTGTATTCTTAAACTCCCAACACCTCCAAACATCGCTATATGCATATGGTACATAAGTTGTCAACACTCGAGCTAGTGCGCTTATTCCAGAACTAAAACATCAAGTTGGGGATTAACTAATATCATCTAATATAAGAAATGATCATATGATCATATCAATAATCATCCAACATATGGATCTATCCACTAGTGATTCTAGTATTTAAAGTACAATTCAGAGTCACAACATCTCTACTATCATTATTATTTGACAAACAATCCTTTTAGAGTTTTAAAAAATAATCATTTTTGATTCTCAACTAGATAAAATGGTCGAATCCTATTTGAACTCAATTTCCCAAGTCGAGATGAACATTCATGAAAACCCTTGGCTGTATTACACTAAAATTTCTTCAGCTAGAAGATGTTCCATGACATGGTTCCCCAATAGCATCAGTTAATGGAACAAGAGAAAAACAAGTCTATCCTCTTCTGGCTAACTAAAAGAAATAATCATAGACTATTACTGTATCACCAAAAAACAATCCTTCATTGGAGGTACCTAGTGTCTACATCAATCATGTACATAGAATCTTATAACCATATTCTAGTGAAGTCTTATGGTGAAAACACTAATTTTTGTTTTCATGTCACAACACAAACATAGGTGTATACTCGATCAAGCACTCATTTATTATCAACATAAAATTATCTAATCTGAGGCTGACTAAAGTATGGGGTAAACTCAAAATCATAAATTTATGTCCAAGAAGATAATTCTAGGTAATCCAAACTCTGACGTTTACAAGTGAGATGCTAGCACATAGGTGAAACATCCACACATCTGAACACTCACTGAGCCTAATGATATTCAACTCAAATGGTTGGATGGTGTCCATGTGTCCATCCAAGGCACTCATACTTATTAATAAATGTATTTATCAGGAATGACCATTCAAATATAACCAACCATGACACTTGAGGGGAACTCCCACATAGTCTATTTATGGAAAAGTAGACATTTTAGATATTTCTTTAGCTCGGCATATAACCAGTGATCTCTCAGTGTATTGCTGATGATATTAAGTTAGTGTACATGATGATCACTAAGAAAAGTGTACACTAAAAGGATATCATGAATTACCAAGGGAATCTAAGACACTTCCATCATATCCAAGATGAAGTTCTTAGTATGGTTCATAACCAACTATATCAAAACTCCTACAGAAAGGTCAGTCAAACCTCTTAGGATTACTTATTAGGGAAGACATTGGCTTCACCTATGATATATAATAAATTAAAAAACATTATTACATTATCACCCAAGGAATCACATGGTCACTCAAGCTCAACCAATGATGTTAATCCCTAAGTAACAGTGTTAAAAAAGGTTTCATATCCATCCAACCATATCATTGTTATTCTTCCTCCCAAGAATTGACATATTTTAGAGCTTTCCAACACCATGATAATTCAAAAAAATTACTGAAAATATTTGAATGTCCCTCCTCTATTTTTTTCTACATAGAATGAGAAACACTTTATTCTATCAATGAATCACATACCACCATATGAGTATCCTTATCATCAGCTTTTTTGGAAAAGGAAAACTCATCCCATGACACATGCTTCATTGAAAACTCAACATAGGTCATAAATGGTGATAACACAATTCATCAAGCATTAAAACGAAAGGATAGATAGAATATCTACATGAAAGTATACTAGGGTAGATTTACATTAGACATATGTATGAAACTACTCATGAGATATGTCTACATGCTCTACCGTATCACATGTAAAAGTCAAACCAACCAAACAACATGTCAAATAACTATACCCTTTTATTACATAATCCCTAGAATTAGGATGATTCAGATTTCTTATATTTCCTAGGCCACTATTCTATATTGACTACCCATTAATGTAGCATTACATATCAAGACCTTAACGATTACCACTGAACTCATGTGGTTCGCTGTATCATTTATCAACTTGAAGTGTATCGAATGTATCAGCACATACTATGCCATGATTTTACTGACTAAATATCCCATCACATGATTCTATACAAAGTCTTATTTTCCATATTATTTCCAATATCTGATTACCCATACAAAGGATCTAGCTCGGAGTTGTATCACTCTATATGACTGTTAATCCAATTGATGACCTACCATGAAATCCACTATTTAAAAATAAGAAGGGATATACGAAAAACTAAGAATATGACCATACCCTAGACATGTCAATCCTAATAAAAATAGTCATTAAATTATGATTATTCCACTATCATGGCATGCATTATCAAAATAATACTTTAGAAGATAATGCATTCATTTTCCTCACTAAGTGTTATACTCGGGACAAAGGGCACCTGAACGAAACCCCATGTATGAAATGATTTACATACATTTTAAAATGATTTAGTTAGAAAGTAACTACCAAAATTTGTCTTTCCATTAAAAAAAATAAAATTTTGAACATATTTATTGGTCATGTTGAAGAGATCACAAGGCCCTACAACCTATCCATTAGGTTAGAATAATCCAATGAGAAATGCTCCCATTTCCATCTAGGGAAATTTAATAGAAACATTTAATTACCCCAAATCGAGGTCTTTATCTAAAACACCTTTATTTGAGTCTATTCATTTATTTACACTTTATCAATAAAATTTTTAAAATCTCAGTTTTAAAATATCAAGTAACATTTATAAGGAAAACTATACTTAGAAAATTTACAAAGATGATTCTATTAGGTACACAATTATTTTTATTAAAATTTCTTTCAACCAATATTTACATAACTGAAATCCTATCATAATTAGGTATGTTATCTTATAAAACCGATTCTAATCATCATTTATTCTTTAATAAGCATTCAAAGTTATCTTAGTTAAGTAGAATTTAAACTTTAATCTATAGAGGAATACACCATTAAGTTTTTAATTAGAATTTTAATTAACTAATGCCTCATATAAGAATAACTCAAAAGAAGAAAAGAGATTTATCTTAAATGTAAAGAGGGTACTAGTCAAGTAATATTCCACCATACATCTATTTTTGAACCCATATATGAAGCTAAAGAAAAATTAAATAACCAAAAACATTAAAGCACCTCCATCGGGTTAAGTACTAAGGAATAACAAGGTAAGGTGACCTACAAGGGTGTCATCAAGCCATTATTGGAACATCTTATTGCAACCCCATTTCATTTAAAACGTTAAGACTTAAAAAAACACTTAGTGGGGACTGCCTCATAAACATGGTAAGCCAATACCGACCTACTCGGTTCACGCCAAGCATACAATTCATAATAAAAAAATTAATTTCAAATAAAAATTTAACATCTTTTATTTTTTTATAACGGTATCTAGGTATATAAAGCTCATAAATAATGGTTCGATTATATGGGTCACCATTTACCTATTTATAAAGAACCCCTACAGATTTCACATTGAAAATTGGATCCCATTTAATCAATACTATAAATTTTTCAGCCCCTGAAAATGATTCTCAATTACTCAGACATTTAATTATTGGTTAATTAAGGTGCCACCATCAATCTATGTGTGAAAACAATATTTAGGTTGATTCAAACACTTTAAAAACCAATTTAATATCATAATGATAATAATATATTCTATAATAATATTTATATAAAAGTATACAAGATAATAATCACAGTAATCATAGTAACATGCTAATGAACACTCATGCAGTATCAACTGATATCAAATATCATAGCAATGTAATCTACATGTCATGACAGATATATAGAATGTAACTCTATATGTTCCTAGGAACATGCATGTTAGGATACTCCCTTGATATGGAAATACATGGGTAAATAATATAAATATCATAAATCAATAAGAAGAAAAAATGACACAAATCACTTGAGGTAAACTCATAATCAACTTTATAATGAATTGCTTGAAAAACAATCCTACCCCTTGCCACATTAAATTATTCTAATGCATCGGTTTTCCACTCCCAAGTTACAAAGTGATGATACATTATTGACTGAATGGCCTGAAGGCCGAACTTTTTATTGATTTTAGATAATCCTCCTTTTAAGGGTAATGGGGGTGGGGGAACCACGACATCACAACTCATGAGCTACTAAAACAGTGCCCTCAGCCATTTGGTCACATGGCCTCATGCACTCCACCCTATATGCCAGAGGTTTTTGAACAAAAATGAGGGTTTAGTAATGTTATCGTGGGGAGAATATACCGTCATGATCAAAGTAACACATCAGTATAAGATATAATAAATAAATCAATCAACAATAGAATTATTATGAAAGCACGATAGACCAACAAAAGATAAATAATAACAAAGAAAATAATATGTAATGATAATTCCAAATACATCCATGCATGCATGTCCATTAGATGATATAAAATCAAAAGAAGGAAACATAAAATGGGTAGAAATGATAACATACACGAACAAAGAAAAAAGAATAAAAATACCCAAGGGAAACCTCCATGATAATCTAGGGTACTAGCTCATTAACACGCTCTTACGCTCCCATTTACAATTCATAACACTTGAAATAATCAACAGACATGTGAAGATGAGGTCTACTTGGGTACCCCTGAATAATGGATGCCCAAGAATGGATTGAGATACACTCATTAGGCCACCAAAAATGGTGTCTAAAGCTAAATCTACTATGTGAATATTAAATAAAGTAGTGTGTATATATGAATGGTATGAAATAAAAAAATAAATATAAATACTTTGGCTTAGGTTCTTATGGGACACCTAAATGACCAAACATGCTTTAGCCTTAGAAAAAACATATCTTATCTAGGGAAAACCTATTTAGATACAACATATATATATATAGGGTGTACTCTCAAGGGATCATAACTGGGCATGTCATCAAGAAAAATTACAAACACGGTCCAAACACAAGCACACTCAATAGATTGGAGGATACATACTTTAATAAAAAAAATTAGAATTTCATAGATCTTTAAGAAATAGTCATTAAGGTTCTTAATTATAATCAATCTTCTGCCCGTCCAAGGAGATTTGAAAAAATTGGAATCCCATGTTTCTCACAAGTAATACTATAATTAACCATCACCATAATAGTCATTCAAAGTCATTCCATGTAGATGAATCCCAAGTATTATAATTATAATGGTTTAAATCATAAAACACTAATTCCAACCTTGGACTCTCACATAGGAGATCAAGTATCACTCATGGAATGATATAACAAACTTTACACTGATCCTGTATAATATATCTCCCCTAGGGTACTGATATTTCCCATGAAGTTAATAATCTTAGTCATCCTATGTTTGTTTTATTGAATTCCTAAATGGGAACACGAGTATCAATAAAGGAAAAAAAAAGAGACTCACTAAGAGTCCTAACAAGTAATTCCTTTATTTAAATCCAAGTATCAATCTAGGCATAATACAAATCAAGTTACCTATGAGTCCATCCTTGTAATTCCAAATGTGGTAACCCATGTATCGCCCAAGGTACATAATTTATATAACCATTTATCTTCAATAATAATAAAGGCTATGATTATAAGTATCCCACATCACAATTAATGTATACTTAAGAGGTCTAAACCAATGAATCATTTCAATTATTAAATAATAAGGAGAATTTACTTAATCATTTCATACATCATTATTAGATTAATAATAATAAATATGTTAATTTGAAGTCTTTTCAAATATCATTCCACTTAGAAAAAGAGATCATGTAAAAGTAAAAGTATTAGTGGACATGTGAACTATTATAATTATTAAACACAATAAATGCACATGTATATGATAGGCCATGCTAATATTTATGGCAAAAAAATTATCTTCTTTTAAAAAAGTAGTCCACAACCACATAGGTGCTAGTTTGGTCACTAGTGAAATGTATGGATAAGTGTCACCCCCACACTCCAATTAATAAAATCATGAATATTTTATAAGACAATACACCTCAACATGTAATTTTATTAGAAAATAATTGATTAATTAAATTCAATCAAGAAACTCACCAAAAATAGATGGTTAACACATGAGTTCCACGATTTTCTATTATGTAAAACTAATATATAAGGCCTACTAGAATTTGGGTGTTATATTCTACACACTAAATTTTATATTTAAGAGGAATCACATGGAAATACTAGTGTAAGGGACAAAAAAATTATAAATGGAGATGATTTATTGAAAAGAGATATAGAACACATACCTTATTCCAAGGATGGTCCACTATTCCTATATCAAGATTTGATTTGATTTGGTTCAAGAGAAATCCAAAGAATAAAAAAATACATACAAATAGAGATAATTAGATCACATGAAGTTAACACTATTGATGGAAAAAGAAATATAGGAAAAAAGTAATTGGATTTGTAGACTCATTGAGGGATATCCAATACACTCAATAGTTCATGAAACAGAGTTTGAAAATATGATATATTTCTATTCCTACCATGGATGGAGGAGGAGCTCGAGTGAGAGAGGGGAAGAAGATATTTTCATGGAGGAGGATAAATAGAAGAGTAAATTTTAGTGATGTAATGGGGAAACTAAGAATCCCCTCTTTAAATGAGGAATATGTTTTGGCCGCACGGTTGGAAAAATCATGCCCAAACCATACATGGTTTACTAGCAAAGATTGGGTGACCACATAGTTCATGTGCAGAGTTTGTGAAACCATGCCCCAAAAGTGTGTCTCTCCTATATTAAAAACACTATGACATGCACACATCTATGTAGCCTAGTCTGCATGACTAGACAAAACTATGTGGAGCCCTCGAACTCTCTAAAAATAATTGACAATTTCCTCTATAGGGCATCATGGTTTTAGACAAATTGTGATCCACTACTAGCTTCTCTCGATTTTGAGTTTTTGGATCTCTTCACTCCCAAAACTCAATAGAAAAAATCTCAGTTTAGAGAATATCCCATATAAAATACTATAAAATTAAAATTTCCTTGGAAAATATTTACATGGTCCAAGACATTGGACACTACACAACTGATCCTAGAAATATTTAGATATTAATAAAAATATTAGGACGCTCACAAGGAACACCATCATGAATTTTATCTTGGTAAACTTGTACACATTTCATAGAGATTAATTTAATTAAAAAATTACCTTGTGGATCTAAAAGTGACAATTATATAGCATAGAAAATATCCAACTCTCTCATAGTGGACTCAAGATGATTTGATGATGTTTCACATGATCATCATGATTTTTGGAGTACACCAAGATGTGAGAGAAAACAAAAACCAAAATTTAGTCCATGAATGAGTTGATGATTTTGGTTTATTATGTTAATAAACACCACTAGAGAATTGGTAAAACTGAACGACATCACAAAAAACTCATATAGACCATACCTGATCCTAAAAGTATCCCGTGGAATTTTTAAAGTTATATATATCTATTAATGATACCATAACTTGAAATTGATCTTGGATAACACACAAGAACCCTTTTTCTAATCAAAAATAACATCAATATATATAAGAGGATACCGGTTCTTAACAGTCATCCTATTTAACCTACTATAAGCGACACAAAATAATTATGCGATTCAATTTTTCTTGGAAAAAAACACTAGAGAGACACACATATTCATACTTGGAAAAATAAATCACTTACCCTAAACTACTTAATATTAGTCTTGTTCCCTTGATGATTTTCTAGTTCCATCCTGTAAGATGTAATAGAAAATGGATTATCTCCAGACACCAAACCAATATTAAACTCGACAGTCCTCTTTAGGGCTAACCCCAAGAAGTCCTCCAGAAAAAGTTCCTAAAACTAATCCAAAAATGAGAAAATAAATCCTCATATTTTCCCCCATAATCATGAACATGATATTACACTATAATTGTGTTCTAAATTAATTGATGTCTAACTGTTCATGCATGGAATTATTAGATATCCCATTCCCCATGGTGAACATTAGTTTCACCCTCAAGAGATGTGAACATTACCCTAATGTGGTAAAAGTAAATACGGGATAAAAATAACACCATTAAATCCACCACTAATATTAGGTCAAAACATGACATCTCATGGAAAAACAAGTCATAAAGGAAGAGGTACCCACCAACCTCAAGGGAACACTTCATACATTTTCAAATACTTTATTATCATACTCTTAATGGTGTTTCAACCGACATAACCCACACAAATGTTCCAAAAATAGATGCAAACTATTCACAAACTGGGGAGATATAAAATAATGAGAGGACACTATATAATAAAAACACTATCAACCATGGAATATTCAAGAATTGTACCCCAAAACTTTGATGGTCTAGCCTTTCCACCACCTGGTATAGACCGAACTACATAAAGATAGGTTTCCCCTAAACTCCGAGCTCTTGATTATATTCCAAGTGTTATGATACCCTTTTGATATAAGTAATATTGTCCTAGAGTACCATATCCCATAACCTGGCATGTATGATTGGTGGAACTCTAACTGCATCACTGATACTTGATAGCTAACCCCATACGAGTTCTATTTACTTTAATAGATCTTCCACAACTGCCCACCTATTGAGTGTTCCTGAAAAACCTATATATATGAACCCTCCTTCCACAATCTCAACATTTTAATAATGTTTTAGGGAAGTAACTATACATGTTTCCGATCCATCCACACTAATAGAATATGGCTAAACTACCTCCCTAGGAGATAGTTCCTCTTATCAAGCTACTTTTTCTTCTAATACTCTAGTGGAAATTCTTAAAATGGATCTTACTACTCTCAGAATATGTTGCACTAGATTTCCAAACTAAAATGATCTATATGCCAAAAGAAGTTTCATTCAGGTCATCTTTAGAAATGAGAGCCTAATCCACCGCCACAAAAAATAGATTTAAATGAATGATATTTACCTATGACTTGATCTCACATATGATACCATCCTAAAAGTGCCTAGCTATAGTCACCTATTCTCTAATCAATTTTGGAGAGAAATGATTCAGATCAAAAAATCAACTAGAATAATTTATCACCATAATGAATCCTTAAGTCAACTGTATAAACACTCCAGCATACCTTTTCATCATGGTATCCTACTAAAAGTGTTCTAGGAACATATCCTAGAAGTAAATCCATTCCTTTCCCTCTATCTTCTCATACCAAACTCATATGTCACATCAAATCATGATAGGTCCTCACAACATATTATTTTCCATCTTTACTCTCTTATCGGGTGTGGTCTCTAAGTGATCCAGAAACATATAGATAGAAAATATCTAAAACACTACCACCTCAGGCCTACCCTCTCTAGAAGACGTCCGAGGGTTCTACGATCAAACCTCTTTTTTAAGTCTGACATACACATCGCAACCCACCTAATTTCATACTCTATAAACTACTTATAATAAGAAAAATTCTAAAAGAATTTCAATTCCACCTATTACCTAGAATCAACTGGGGTTCATTCCCCATTTCATGGGGACTATTCTCAGCGATTTCATCTTTTCACCCAATCAGTTGATTTCATCATGGTTGAATCTCTCTACAATTTCAAAAGAAATTCTCAAAAAACGTAACATAATATTTCCACACATACAAAATATAAGGCTCATAATTATCCATAAACAACACACTCCACATAGTTATAATAACTAATATGTTCTTAATACCATTACTAAACTAGACAATTTGAAACCTAGTACGTACCTAACACATAGTAAACCAAACTCTTAAAATTAATTTTTGATTAGAATCAATTTAAATATAATTAATAACAAAAGAAACCCTATGATACCACTTTGTAATTTCCCATCCATGGTGCCACTAATCCAGTGCCCCGGTCTAGTTTCCTACATAACCTTAGACATGCATCCTCATATTACAAATGATACTGACTAGTAGGGAGTGTATAATGAATCAAGTGAATAGACAATACCCTAAATACTAAGGTAATATATATCAAGAAAAATAATAAATAATTAGAAAAATATAAACAATAATCGAGCATTATAAAAAAATTCCCCAAATTCTTGACACGTCCATAACCAAATAGTGAATATTCAATGTCGTGTCATAAAATACCATGTTTAAACGAAAACACTAATGTTAAACACAACAAAAATACCCAAGACCAATCCGGACATATTTCATGGTCCCACCATTCATGAAAATAAAATTCTCCAAAGAGAACCTCTATTATATGGATGATTCTATTGTCCTAACCATCAACCGTGTAGTCTGCAAGGGTAGCCAATGGAAGACCAAGAAGGTTTTGAGTAAAGTTAAGTAGTCCACCAACAATGAAATATAAAAAATATCCAGTTTAAATAGAGTTTATATAACCATACAGATAATAATGAAAAGAGAAAATATAACTAGGCTTCATCATCTAACATTAATTAGTTTGAATAAATTCATTCATAGTTCCCTATTATGCCCAGTTTTATCAATACTTTTTTGGCCGATGCCATTTGTTTGAATCATTTTTAAGGGGTTACATGCTAGATATCACAGAGCTTCATTTCATGAATCAAACTAAGATTTAGAATTCTATGTGAAAAAACCCAACCATGATATGCAATTCCATTTCCACACCCCTGGGTTAAGGAAAATCAGTGATTTTCCTAAAACAATATTCATATGGGAACCTAGTGAATCAGTCTTTCTTGTCAATGTGAGTGGTGAATTATTATTACATTCCACCTACCATATGTCATATTTTCATAGGATTATCATCATTAACCTTTTTATCACATAATAGAAACTAGGGAACACCATTTCCATTTTATCACATTTCCATGATTCATTACAATAATTATATTCTCAATTACCAAAATAACCATTTTAACCTATAAATTCATAAAAAAATTATATTCCCATCAAAGACATTTATCTATGTTACCAAGACCCATTAAACATGCATCACATTTATCCATTTACATGTTGTGCTCATTTAAATCTTAATGTTACGATAAACACCCCATATTGTTCTCTTATCATGACAGTCACTTTTCAAATTTGTTCAATATCATAAACCCAACAAGTCAATATTTAATATCCCAATAATCCATGTTCAAGGGAGTGGCACACCCCATGGGTCTCTAAATGCCTTATCTACTAATCATCATAGGATCCCAAAGGGATCATAGAGGTTCTAATTCACTCTGAAGACTCACATTTTATAATATCATAGAAAAAGTTTGGAGGTGATGAACAATAGTAAAAAGTCACAACCACATAAAAATGAATTAGTCCCGAAGGTAATGAGATATGACTTGTATACCGCCTAGATTTTTCTGTTGGAAAATGCTTTCTCAACCCCAATATTTGATTCGAATCAACATACTTTAAAGTCCAAAATAATAATATTCTATAAAATCAAGGTTTTATGGATTTGGAAAAAGAATAAAAAGTATAGAATGACCCTTATAAAAATAGGCTAATTAATAGTTTTATATTCACATGGATCTTCGATTCACACATAAAAACTCACTAAACAACAAATAAATGAAGAATATTCATCATTGGAGAGCTTGGGAGGAAACGGTTCATGATCTAGGATACCATACAATGATATGGGGGGAAATATCATTTCAATACATAATGAATGAGAGCGAAAACATGGTAATTTTAACAACTTTTAAGAGGTTCATGATTTAGTCATATGGTTGTCGAAATCATGCGCCAACCATGGAGATACTATGGTCTAATAGGGGGATAGGATACATGATATCCTTGGGGAACCTTCATGGTATAGAAATCCATGTGGTACCTTGAACATACCTCTATCCATGGAAGACCCTAGATGAATATTTTTTTAGGGAGGCCTGAACAATTTTCAAAAAGTGTGTGACTAGGGCCCTTGGTTCTATCCAAGTTACCACACCCCCACATGATTATTGAACATGGTTAAACTAACATTGTGACAACCCTTATACAACATGGAATGGACACTAATTCCCATTTTTCATGTTCCAAACCCCCAATACACACTCAAGACACCCCATATTCTCATAAAACACATTATTATCAAAACATGTTGAGATAAAAAAACATTAAACAAAGAAATACCTTCTAAAAGGCCAGGATGATACTTGGTGTATCTCCATGGTACAAAAGTTTTCCTTTAAAGACTCTATGTATTTCCAATAAACACATTTGAGATCATTTTATATGGTGTATCGAAAATGATTCTCCAACAATAACCATCTTTGAAGACACTAAGAAGACTCAATTTTATTCTAACCATCGTTTCTTATAGAAATATTAATACTAGATGTGGGATGTATTCTACAATCCATTTTTTCTTGGTGATCCTAAATTCTATAAAAAAATTTGGCCTGATATGTTTTGGTGGTTAGTTTATTAATGATTATGATGATTATAATTTTTTACCATCATTTGTTATTATAATGACACTAAGATCTCTCCTTGGTGGTCAAAGTTTATTTTTTCTGTCCCTAATCAATTTTTTTTAATTGTGAGGATGTTTTGGGTAATATATCAAAGATCAATTGATACATATTATATATTAAAATAGTTATTAAATTATTTAATATCAATCCCAAGGACACATAATATTATTTTTATTTTCATAAAAATAAATTTTTAAATACAACCGTCACACAACATGATTTTTTATTTGATAAAAAATCCTCCTGGTGGTGAACTTAGAAAAAAATATAGGATACATACTATGTCTATACAAATTATAATTTATTGACAACATTATTTTGGAGGATATAATTATCACAATGTAACTCATTAGATTTCATTGAATTGTTCACTTTTGTTTCTAGATCATGCCTATAATTCTTGTCATCATTGGATTTATGAAATTAACATGGAAAATGACTATGTTTTCTACACTTTAGTTAATAGGATACTATTGGTTCTTTTAAGTGCACATTTACTACTCAAATAATGATAAATAGAATCTTCGTTTTCCAATATATTTTTTGATGATCAATGACTTCCTCTTCCACAGGTAAAGAATATTCATTCCCCCTTAAGTAAATTACTATGGTACATCTTATGAAAATTTTATGATATAAGAAATTAAAAATTCTTTCCATCGTCATCATCATGACTTTATCTTTCACAAAAATCCATCATTATATTCTTTAGTGTGTTTGGGATATAGACTATGATAACATTGTTAAACATATTTCATGGTATATAGTTTGACCTTACCAAAAGGCTTATCACTCCAGTTACCATTCCAATGGGTATTTCATTGATGTAATATTATCATTGTCCCTCACACCCATGGTTCTTTCTAATTCCATTCAATACTAAAACCAAAAGGGTTCACATGAGTAAAATAATAATAACAATAAATAGATATTATCATAACCATAATAAGAATTAAATGATAAAATTTATTGTTCTTTTACATTTTTAAATTGGCCCATAATCCATTTAGTTCAACCTATATCAAACATAGGATGCCAAAGGATACTGTAACAAGGGTTATCTTATTATTCTCAAAACAGGGCCTCAATTAATCTATGAAATCAAATCTCTAGTGTGGTTAGATTGTGTATATGATAAATCAAATAATATCATCTAAGAGTGTCCACCTAGGTGTGTAGTTATGCATATTATTTCAACACCAGGTGAAGATTGAGTTAATACTCAACATCCCATTTTTATGGTTATTACTACCAGGTAAATTTTTATCAAAGAATGTATTAACTTATAGTATCTACACAAGGATGTACTTTTAGGCTAAATAAGAAACTCAAGTAATTACAAATATGTGTGGATATCATCAAATACTTTGAATCACCTCTAGGATTATCAATAATGTACTCTAATCTAGTACCTATGATAACTAAATTAATCTAAAAAATTACTAAACCCTTCTCTGATACCAACTGATGTGACCAAAGATAAACATGACATAAATAACATATTAAATTCATGATTTAAAAAATAAATCACAGAAATAGTCACAAACCCATGGACATAGAGGATTAGTGTTATGTAAAAAGGATGTATAAATATTTTATTTTATAAAAATAGATAGCATTTATATATTATTGTTATCCTCAAGATCCTTTATATAAATCTAACATGATATAAGAATTAGCATACCATGAGGAAGAAAAACATAAAAAAATATTACCTCAGATGCTCATTAAGGGGAAACATATCATAATGTGAAAAATCATAAACTGAAGGAGAACTTCATTAATGCATAAATATCATAATAAAAATCCATAATATAATGATACCAGTCATAAAAAATGATATGGAAACATAATATTTAATAATATCACTAATGAAAAATAATAAAATAATGATATTTCACAAAATAAATATCAATAATAACAAAACACGTGAGCATGACATAAAAGTGTGGAATATTTTAAAAAAGGTGTAATCATGAAAAAATGGAGTTCTATTGAAATTAAATAAATTCCAAATAGATTGTATAAATATATAAAAACAATAATTAAAATTTGGAATAACCATAATAATGGAACAAAAATTGTTATAATTCACATTAACCCCCCACTAATATGAAAAAACTCATTATTACCAAGCTGAAAAATGTGATCGAACCCATCATGCCCATTATTTTGTTGAAAAAATAATAATGTATATGGATAACCATATCATGATATATAAACATAAAAAAATTTAATATAGTGTGATATATGACCCCACCCTTCATCATCCCCATATTTCTATTAAAAATAAAATAAATCCTAAACTTATCCTAATGAACCCATAGAAAAATAACTAGTCACTTAATCATTCCAAAACATTTTTTTAAAAGTTTGGAGCCGAAGCCTCATTTATTATTAAAGAAAAGAAAAGAACTCTTTAAATGGGTAGAGGGATACCCATTACAAAGCCTAAATGCCCAGTGGGCATTTATCCCATTACATGGCCCGTAGGCCCAAATGTTTGGCACAAGGCCCATTCTATGAATAGTACCGCTACAGTAACCACCTGCTATAGTACCACATAGTACCCGCTGCTCCTACAGTGCCCTGCGCCGCTACAGTGCCCTGTCACCGCTACAGTGCCTGCCATTGGAAGAGTGTCGCCACTGCTATAATACCCTATAGTAATGCCGCAGTACCTACGCCAATGGGTTTTGAACTCCCATTATTCGTGTAAGATTACATGGTGCTTAACACTAAGACAATGCCCCAACAACTCATTCCAAATAATTCACATAACATATAATTAAAATATTTTAAGATATAAAAAATTGAGCATTCTAACAGAAATCATATCATAAAATAATATAGCGGATGATTAAATAACCACATAAATAGATATAATAATTAGTGGACTAATATAAGTGAAAATAAAAATGTTCTCAAATAATAATTTAATCATTTTCATACAATATTATTTGTAAATTACCTTTCAAAGAAATTTCAGGATAATAATATTGACTTCTGAAGACATTAATATAAATAGTTTCAAATAAAAATTCATTAAAATGATAAAAATATTATAAAAAAATGTGTATTGGAAGACTAATCATTTGATTTTAAAAGGACAAAAAAAATTATCAGTAATATTTTAATACATAGTTTTTAATAACCCACATCATAAATAAAGAATTAAAATTTTCTTTTGATAATGGGTAAATAGATTTTTGAGAATAATTTAAAATAATCCAAAATATTTTTCCTAAAAAAGTGAAGAACATTGGTGTAAATAAAAATATTTATTTGTAAAAAATGATTTATTAGAACGAATGAACTCATTTATATTGAAAGTAAACTAATAGTTTAAAAAATAATTCCTTAATGAATTGGTTATCGATGATGAGACTTAGTTTCCCTGAAAAATAATAATAAATAATATAGGGTAAGTATATGATCCAATAAAACAGACATTTATATTCTTGTAATAAGTTCTATGTGCCAATTAATTAGAAATTGAGATTATTAAACAGTTACAGAATAGATAACAAAAGAATTCATGGAGCTAGATATAAAATTCATGAATTTGAAATTAAAATATCAGGAAATTTTAGATATTTTAATTTCTTAATGCTATTGGGTATTTACTACACTAAATAAAATAATTTATGGTTCATAATATCAAACATATCACTTGGAGTTTAAAATTAGACAATAAAATAGTTCCATTTAATATTGATTTCAAGGAATGTTTTTTCACCACCTATATTACAAACGAAAATATCTTAAAAACTAATTTCATAACTGTATTCATACATATAATTTTAAAAAAATTATTTTATAACCATTATATACTTGAATATTTGTTTATTTTTTTGTATTTTTCCATATCTGGTGTTTATAGTTTTGACCATTTTTACTAGTTTCATATGAGAGGTGCCATAATCATCTTTTCATTCACATTTTATCATTACATGTTCATTGAAGTTAATATAATGAAGCACAAATACTGATTTTTGGTGTTTAAATTTCCTTTGATGATTGTTTCATTCATTATACTTTCTAATGGAGTCAACAATTGACACAGATTAGATATTTTCTTAACAAAAAATGTTGTTTTCATTATTATATATTTAAATAAAGAGGTATCCAATACAAAATGAGAATAAAATTAAAATTTAAATATTTATAACATAAATTAACATTTATGAAACTATCATAGTCATACAAGTTATAATTTTTTTTCATTGTTTAAGTAGGTGGTCAAATCGACTAAAACATTAACATGACAAGATTAATTGACAGCTACGAAGGTATTTAATTACAATTTCATTATACCATGTTCATAATTAACATATATAGAGTTTATCATAGTGATATATCAAAAATTAGAATATTTAAAAGATGAATTCATGTATATGAGAATATTACATCGTAATATTACAAATTTTTTATTTCTCCTTGAACCCTATTTGGTTTATAATTTATAATTTTTTATTAGAATATTTGTTTTCAATAAAAATCACTAATACATATTATTTATGTTTTTTTAAACATAGAAAGTTGTTTTATGTCCATGGATTATTGTGAAACCCATTTATCTTGCCTTGAGTAAGGGTAGGGGAGTTTTCCAAGTAGATTTTTAAGGGTACAACTAAAGTCCAATGTCGCATAAGTGTACTTATTTTCCAATGTATGTGTAGTATGGGTTATGTAAGGGAAAAACCGGATTCCGAAGTTGTGTAATGGTAATTCTTGAACAATAAAAGGGTAGTTGGAGTTTCATAATGGTGAAAATGTTATTAAAGGGGATGCATAAGGGTAATAAAAACTTGCATAATGGTAAGTTGGAAAATATGTAAAGGTAAATTTGCAACTGTGTAAGGGTACTAGACACTATAGAAAGGTATTAAAGGATTTATAAAAGATGCATAATGGGTTCCCCCAATGTTATATAAGGGTAACATGTAATAATTTATGTGTTAAACAATGAAATTAATGAAATCATTAGGGTTATATTCTACACATACATGAAACCTAGTAGTCATATAGGGTAATACCATGTCACCCTTACAAATTACCCTTTTTAGAGAACTAAATTTAAAACCAATTTTTTCCTTCCATATTTTGTAGAAACACTCTAAATCCTATTTTAATGGAATGAAATTACAAAAATCATGTAATTTAATTCCATTGACGCATTTAAATAAAATAAAATTTTATGATTTATATTCTATGGGCTGATGATATTAACAAATCATTAAACCCTAGTAGCTTTGTTTTTGGTAGATACTTTGACAACCGAGCTACATATAAATTATGTTACATGAGATCTAAGATGTCTAATTTTACCAATATGATATCTTATTCTATATTCCAAGGTATAAATAAACTATGTATTGCTAAAGAGTAGTGTTTTTAAAGTAATATTTTCAATATATATTTTTTAATAAATTGTTTTTTTCTTCATATGAATCCTAATGAAGAAATAGTGAAAAAATATTAGGATGAAAATAACCTTGTTTTATCAATGGATAAAAACCTATTGTTAACAAATTTATATTACACTATCGATAACAAATATGGTCACCTAGGAAAATCAAATTACTATTTGAGAATAAAACTGGTAAGAACATCAGTTGTCTTATTTTAATAATTTATAAATTATCCCTAATATGAAAACAACATTTAATAGTGAAATTTTATTTATTTTTGTAAATAATATGATATAATATTATCTAGTAATCCATGAAAAACTATGAACATTAAAGTGTAAATAATTTTGGGAAAAAATCTATAGAGGATACGTTTTGGAAAATAGAGGTTTGAACACCATCTTTCTAAACACACAATGTGGTTTATCATTGATATTGACTCTAAATTTTAGGTAGGATGTTATATACCTTTTTGGGGATCTTTTTGACACATTTTAATTTGAAAGTGTTCATGTTCTATCATAATTGATTCACTATGTTTTTTGTGATCAAATATGGGTGTGGGTGTAGCCCAAGATACCTGTTATGATAATTGATTCTATGAGTTTTTTTATTGAGTATCATTCATGTATTATTTTGATAAACTATATCAATATATCTATTTTCTTCATGATAAAATGCATTCCATGTATCCTATACAATTGTATATCTGTTACCTCACTTGGAGGTATCATTGTTTGTACTCAGAACTTGTGGATATTCATGAATTTATTATTAGTTAATGTGGGATGTTCATGAAATACAATAATTGTTATGATGGACTTAGGAAGAGGGTGGATATATGATTATTCAATAAAAATATGTGTTGCAGATTTACTAAATTTGTAAGTATCAGGTTCCTCGATACCTACTAGATTTGATAACATCACAATGTTCTAGGGACACAATCGAAGTCAGGTTGATTTGTGAGAAGCATGTCGTACCTGAGGCCTTCAAAAAATAGTATTTATTTTTTTCATGATGACATGAGGTTTTTAAGTGGTATATTATATATATATATTTCTAGTTTGGTTACTTCCAACATAATATCATTATTATTTAGTCATGGATGCAAAATAGGTATTGTCGAGGGTCTATGATGGCATCATTAACACACAACCGCTTAGTTATGGTTTGTATATCGGTGAAATTGGTACATATTTTTTATCATATAATATACTAGTCTTATTTGAGATCACCTTGTTATGGATTCAATTGTGATTTATTAAAGAATATTATTCTCAAACCCTACTTATGAAATAAAATGACATTGTATATTTTTTGTCTAGGGATTCAGAGAATGTAAACGTGTATGTGTTGGATGGATGAGCAGAGGATCATATATATAATACAAGACAAAATGGGATCTTGTTGGAAAAAAATTCCTCAACATTCTGTCTCAATTTTTTTGGGTGATTTATCTGTTGAAATAGTCAGATGAATATGAATCAGTATGTTTCGTGTTACTAAAGAATATTTTTAAGGTGGTGTAGTTACCCAGTGTTATCTAAATTTTTAGGCCTCAAAATATAGAGTTTTTTTGGAAAATAAATGATTTCCACATAACATCTACACTATGGGGACCCAAAAGAAGTTCATGGGATGAAAATAATGGAGTTTATGGACAAAACATGAGTTATACAGAACTATGAATGATGTAATGTTCTACAAACAAGTGCACTATTTTCAGCCACTACAAAGGAAAAATTCACTATGCGAAATGTATAGAGAAATAATTTCGCAGGAGGCTGGTAGTTTGTTAGAATTTTATCATTTGTGAGAAGATTATGTTTTTTTTGGAATCTAGGTAATTATTATGGCTTCCAAAAAGGGTTTTTTTGATGATGAAATTGGCCACTACAAAGGAGAAAGTTTCTATGTGGACCACATAAGCAGTTCGTGGTGAAATCTATACATCATCAAGGTTTTTGGTAATTTTGATTAGATGGGTTAGAGGAACTATTTTACTATATAAATATCCCTAATTAATTATTATGTAGAGTCAATTCCATTAGATAAGATCATCTCCAGAAGAATTTGGGGAAGACCAAAGTAGTTTTCAAGGGAGGATTTTTCAAAGGGGGAAGTCATTTGTAAGGGATTAATTAGGTGAAAGGGGTTTGTGGGGATTAGTGGATCACAAAGGAAAAGGAACCATGTAGAAGAGATGTTACAAGAGGAATCATCTATCCACGATGTAAGTGTGATCCATGAAGGAAAAGGAGGTCTGTGGAGAACTCATGCCATGCAGTGCAAGGCAGTTCACAAAGAATTAAAGATAGTTTGTGGAGAGTGTAAGGAAGTTCATAGAGGGACTAAAACAGTTCGCAAAAGCAATTTCCACAAACAAACAGTACATAGAAAAGTGGGACTTCAACAGAGAATCTACCTACAGTCTAGAAGATGTATATTATCAATAATTAAAGAACCTAAATGTCTATAAAATGTGTGTGGATCCTTTCCAGAGCAGTGAGAAAAGTAATAGGAATAAGGTGATCATTTCCTCTAGCAATGAGCTATCAAAAGAGAGTTAGGGACTGAACCATGGGAAAGTTCTGAACAGACTCTAAACATTATAAAGTTAGTGAGCCTTGGCATGGAAGTGATATAGCATGAACCTTGCATTTTGGTAGTGAGCCTTAGTGTATATGGTACATAAACACAATAAAGGTGTATTCTCCTTGGATATAGCCTAGTGAGGTTGATCCAAGTAAAATTTATATGCCTTGTGAATTCCTTAATTGTTGTTTATATATTTCTATGAGTAAGGGAGAGAAGATTTTTTTATGCACATAACAAGATCTGACGGGGTAGTTATTTCAGTCTATCATACCCTAACTCACCCCACTCTTAGGGTATTTAACCTAATTGGGATAACAATTGGTATCATATCCCAATGTTAATTTCAATGTTTTTCTCCAAGGGGTTTCAATGGATGTTGTCAATAACAAAGGGAATCAAATCTTCAATGGAAATAATTTTCAATTATGGAATAATTAGAGGCAACACCAATTTCTATCTTTTGGAATGTATGTCTTTATAGTAGTGATGCATGGTATTTCAACTAGTGTAGAGAGTGTTGATTTATTAGAAGATTACCGAAAGGAATTGGATACTGATTCCATTAGAATTAATGCTTTAGAGGGAAACCTATCCAATGAAATATATACAAAGGTGATGTCCTATAAGTTATCACATGCTACGTGGTAAAATTTGAAAAATATTTATTATGGTGACTCGAAATTCAATGAAGAAAAGGAGAAGGTTATATAGAATAAGTATTAAGATATCATAATGAACCCAAATGAGTCTATGATGCATTCTTTGACTGAGTGAATGTTGTTTTGGAAGACATTCATGGTCTTAGATAAATTATAGAAGATGAAAATATAGTCAAGAACATATTGAGAAGACTTACACCTTGGTTGAATACAAAAGTTTTTTTATTATCCAATGGAGATGACATTGAGTAGACAGTACAATATTCTTGTTGCTTATGAGATAAAAAATGATGATAATGAATCTGAGGAAAAATGGAATTCATAAGATGTGGAATTTAAGGCCATGAATAATTTCAACAATTATAATTCTCAAGTAGAAAATTATTCGGATGAGGTGATGTTATTCCATTCCTCAAATTTTTGATTTGGAAAAAAAGTTCAAAGGGAAAAATCCACTTACATGTGTTGGATTTGGAAAGGCTATAAATATTATAGCAAGGTTCCCTAAGAAGTTTCAATATGGTGATGAGGATAGAGTTTAAATTACCATGAAGAAATATTCATCCAATATGTAAGGTTAGAGAAATTTTAAGAAAAAATTCTTCAAATGTAAGAATATGATTTCAAAAGAAGATGAAAGTTTAGATGAATCTATGGTAGAAGAGCTGAAGGATTGCGAGGATCATAAAGAAAATTTTATGGTGCATGTTTTCAGAAATTATTATAATAGGGAAGAAAGTGACAATGATAAAGAATAAGTAGAATGAAGAGTTGATATATAGGTTGAATTATAATCCTCTATTAGGGAGATAAATATTTGGAGAGAAAAAAATGAAGAAATCTAATAAAGTGGTTCATGATGACAAAATTTATATGAAAACATAAGGAAGAATAGAAGTCTGAGCTGAATGAAGAATTAAAAAAATGAATTATTCGATGATAGAGAGCTCAGAAAAGGATATTTAGTACTTGTTGAAAATAAAATAACATAAAAGATAAATTTATAGTTTAACTAATACCAAAAAAGATCTAATCAAACATATCAAAAAAATTGAAGAGGATGTCGTCTGCCTGTTATTAGGTGTCAAAGATTAGGAAAAACTCATTAATATTGATATAGTATCTAGAAAGAAGATCATTATAGAAATTTAAAATATGGTAGTGGTGTATAGAGGTCCAACAGAATAAAATTAAGTGTCAAATCCAATGACTGGTATGGGAATTGATAAAAACAAAAACAAGTAATGGTTGAAGTCATACAACAAGAACCTTCTTTGAGACTGAAGATTGATTTTTTATAAATCATAACTAGAATATTTATAGATCCCAAGGGAAAACTAATGGTACATTATTGAAACATTTGAATAAACCCTGCCCGAGATGATATTATTGTGGAAAGATGAGACACTCAAAAAATTTCTATTCTATAGAGAAGAGGAACTAAAGGAAAAAATACCAATAGAGGAAACCATATAGGGCTCAATACTATATGACATCATTTTTTTTATTGTGTCAAGTGTGGAGGATTTAGAAACATGACAAGTTATTTCTACTAAAAAATGCAGAGGAATATGTCTAAGTAGAGTAAATGTGTTCAAAATCAACATATCAATTTATCATCAAATGAGATGAAAATGAAAAATATATTTTCATATATATAAGATGAAGCTGGTCTATCATAAATGAATGAAGACAAAAATTATAAATCCATACGAACTATAAATTCAAAATTATGGACCACAAAGAAAGGATCTTAGGAGACAATTGTTTCATATAATACTTTTAAAGCATCATATTGTACTAGAATATGGATTATTGATAGTGGTTGCACCTGTAATATGGCAGGAAAGAAGGATCTAGTGACCAGAATTAGGTTTGATAAAGAAGATATTGTAAGATTGGTAATGATGAGGGCCTGAAGGTTGTTGATTTGAAAAAAAAAGTTTGGGGGAAGAGAAATGAGACGTGCTGATTTATTAGCGGTTGAAGGTCTTAATCAAAACATCCTTAGTGTTAGTCAACTATGAAAATATAGACATTCCATAATATTTTAAAAAAAAATTATTTATTCTTAAGAAAAAATATGGTGAAATTGTTTATAGGGAAAACACATGAATAAGAATTTATACATTGTGAGGGGAGAATAATACATGGGTTTTCTTTCCAAAGAGTAAGAAAACAAATTGTGTCATAAAAGGATTGTCTATATAGGTCAACCCTCTATAGAAGACCTAGTCAAATTGGATGCATATTATGATCTCCCCAAGACATCACAAAACCATACTCACACATTAGATGCTTTTCAAAAAGGAAATATCATAAAAAATAAGTATTTGTAAAAAGGAAAGAAGTCAACTAGTGTTATTGAATACATTCAGGTAGATGTATGTGGACCTATTTCACCAAGATCTATTGATGGGAAGATGTATTATATTATTTTACTTGATGAATTTATTATGATATCATGGGTATTTCTTATTTCCCTTAAGTATGACCTATTTATATTCTTAAAACAAAATCAGAAAGGATGATTGGATATACGATATAATTTTTCTTACTAATAATTGTATGGAATTTAAAAATATCCATGTGGAATATTATTAAGTGAATCCTCAGATAAGAAATAAAATTAAAACAGTAAGTACTCCTAAAAAATGGAGTGGTTGAGAGGAGAAATAAGATAATAAAAAAAATGGATAGAACAATTCTTATTTAAAAGTACCTACCAGAGATATTCTAGAAGGAAGCTGTCTTGAAATCGGTCTACATATCTAACAGGGCTCTGTTATATTTGAGGGGAGAAAATACTTTGTATGAGATGTGGTATAGAAATAATCCTACATTGAAATACTTTTAAATCTTTGTAATTTTGTATTTTATTCTCTAAAAAGAGACACACTTGAAATTTGAGTCACATGGAGATGATAGGATATTCCTTAGATACTAAGGAAAATGAAAACCATATAAATGTTTCAATAAAAGGTTGGGAAATGTAGTTGAAAGCAATTATTTTGCTATATAAGTAAATGAATAGAATCTTCAATAAAACAATGAACTATTTCTTGATAAAATTGATGTGGAGGTAAGAACCTAAAGGGGAGTTGATGTGGAAAAGGATGATTCAGATGAAGATACTGATGACGAGTAGGAGGAAGTCAAATCTATATCTATATGAACAAAGAAGATTTGAGCTAAAATTTATAGATAGAAAATCATTGGTGATCAAGCTGTTCAAATTAAAACACAATGAATGAAGTTGTTACAAAAAGAATCCTTACTATCATAGGTGAAGATTAAATTTTTTAATGAAGAAGCTAGAGATTAAAACTTGTTTCAGTCTACAAATAAAGAGATTGATCAAATTGATAAGAATCAGACATGCAATATTGTTTCAATACCAATAGATATTAATTTTATTGGGACCAAATGGGTATTTTTCAATATGATTAATAAATATGGAACACTGATTTAGAATAAAGAACCACTAGTGGGATAAGGGTACTCCCAACTAGAGGCTATCGATGTTGATTAAAATTTTTCACATGTTCCAAGTCTTGAGACAATAAACTTATTCTTGGATATAGAAGTTAAGAGAATTTTCATGAGCCTCTAGAGGGATCTTAAGCAAGAGTGTCTTAAAGGGGTTCTTTAAGAAGAATTTTATATCGAATATATAGATGGTTTTCTCATTCATGAAGATGAGAACAATTTTTTTCTATTGATGAAGGAACTATATGGGCTGAAGAAACCATTGAGATAATGGTATTCAAGGCATGATTAGTTTTTTGATGAAGCTTAGTTTTCATCCTGGTGGAGTTGATAATAATTTTTATGTCAATAATTATTGTAATCAAATAATGATGGTGATGGTGAATTTTGAATACATAATATTTTGTTGATCAGATGAATTATAGTGAAAATAGTTCACATAATCAATGAAAGTGAATTTGAAATGACAATGATTAGTTAAATAATTATTTTCCATGGTTTATAGGTGACACTAGTAAATAATGGAACATTCATTTTTCAATCTAAACATGCGAAGGAGGTTTTGAGAAGATTTGGAATAGACAGTTCTTTGGAGATGAAGACTTCGGTGGATACCCTGATATAACAATCAGAGGATGATGTAAGAAAAGTAGTTAATGTAACAAAATACAAGAATATAAATAGATGTATATTATACTTAATTGTTACATGGAAATCTATTATTATTTCCACATGCCACATGACAGGGCCAGTTCAGTAAATGCAAACTGGGCCAGTTCAGTTGATGATATAAAATTAATGTCAGGTGGTGAATTCTATCTTGGTGGTTTGTTTATTCCATTGATAAGAAATAAACAAGATGTAATTTAATCTAGCACCACCGAATATGAATACATTTCATACACTCAAGAAATTAAACAATTATTATAGATAAAGTAGTAGCTTGATGACATGGGAGTTGAAGTGAAGTATCTGATCGAAATCCATAATGATAATTCCTGTTCTATAAATCTTAGCAAAAACCAAGTCCACCACTCAATAAAAATTCACATTTAAATATAGGATAATTTTATTCATGCGAAGGTAGAGAAAGGTCTTGTAAAGTTGGATTATGTTCCTATAGAACTATAGGTTGTGAAAATTATGAAAAATACCTTACCTATAGAAGTGTTTGAATGAAATAAACTAGATCTAGGAGATTTGTTGACTCCCCACACTTGATAAAGTGTGGATGTGTGACACCCTCTCCATGAGGTATAATGTGTTTTTCCTTAATGTACTGATATGTGTTCTTTACCCTGTTTCAAACCCCAATGATGTGACCTTCATGTTTATTTTGAAGAAGGAGGATTGTGGATATAAAAGGGGAGAAAATGTATTAATAAAGACAAGGGGATAATTTTATAGGGGGAGCAGTGAAGTATAGAGAGTCATAAATATGATGATTCTAGAGATGATTGATCAAAGGTTTATATCACAGATTATGGGGTTTGTGATTAAAGTTGATGAGTGGTTTCATAATTAATTGATTCATTAATGCACTTTACATGATACTCTTATTTCTTATGATAAGAACGACTAATGTGTAATTAGAATGTTTGTTGAGTAAATCATTTATTTCTATTAAAATCACATGAATTGAGTTTTGGTAGAAGAAGGAAGAATATTTAATGTGGTATCAAAGTGTCAAGAGTTGTTAACATACCCAAAGGGGGATATTGTTGGGAACAATCCTTCAAGGTTCCGTCTCATTGTTTTTGGGGGTGATTGTATTTTCTTAGAAATACAAATGAAAATGAATCCGTATGGCTGGTGTTTCCAAAATAGATGTTTAATTTGGTACAGTTTCGTAGTGTTCCAAAATTTTAGGTATCAAAATTAAGAGTTTGTTTTTTGGAAAATGAAAGATTTACGCCTTACAGCAATACTATAAAGTATTAAAAGGTGTTAATGGGCCATAAAGTGTGGAGTTTTTAGATCATAATTGAGGCATGATTAACTGTGAAGGATTTTATGTTCTATGTATTAGGGCATTATTTTCATCTACCACAAAGGATACATTATCTGCATGAACAAAATAGAAAAACAAATTTGTGGGAGGCTCACAGTTTTCAGGAATCTTATTGTTTGTGGGAGGATAATTGTTATTTGAATTGAGGTGGTTATTTTTGATTCTAAAAAGGGATTTATTTTTGGGATTACATCATCCTCCACAAAGGATAAAGTCACTATGTTGACCACATAACTAGTTCACGATGAAGTCTGCACTGCATCAATGTTTTAGGTAATTTGGATTAGAAGGTTTTGTAGATCTATTTGCCCATATAAAGATCCCTAATTAGATATTTCATTACAGAGAATTAAATTAAATAATATCATCCCTAGAAGAATTTGGGTTGTCCAAATTTGTTAATGAGGTAGGATTCCGTGAAGGAGGAAGTAGTTCACCAAGGATAAATTCCATGAATGGTGTTTGTGGATCATAGTATCTTACAAAGGAAAATGAACCACATAGAATAGGTGGTTCATGAGGCATCATCTATAGGAAATGTAAGGGTAGTCTGCCAAGTAAAAGGGGGTCTATGAAGTACTCACACCACAAAATTCATGGTGGTTCACAGAGGATGAAAGATAGTTCATAGAGAGTGAATGAAAGTTCACATAGGGTATAAAAGGGTTGACGAATTAAATTTATATAAGCTAAAAATATGAAGAAAAATGGGAATTCAATAGATAATCTAAATATTGTTGAGGATTAATTCATCATTCACAATGAAGGAACAAAAATTTCTTTAAACTATGTGTGGATCCTTTCAATACTAGTGATCAAAGGAAGAGTATGATGGAAAATTTTTCCACTGGAAGGGATATATAGAAAGTGAGTTAGGGAGTGACCCTTCAAAAATAAGTGTGATGATTCCAAACATTGTAAAGGAAGTGAGCCTAGACATAGAATTGATCTAGCCCAAACCTTGAATTTTGATAATGAGCCTCAGTGTATTTGGTATATCAGCACAATAATGGTGTATTCTCCTTGGACATGGCCTAATGAAGGCGAACCAAGTAAAATTGATGTGTCTCCCATGTGCATTAATTTTTTTCATACATTGTTATAGGAAAGGGGTAGAATAGAGTTTGTTCAACGATGAAACAATATCCAATGTGGCATTTGTTTTAATATTTCATACCCTGATTCACCCCCTCTTATAATTTTTAACTTATTTGGGAAAAAACACTAGAGGATAATTCTATTTTTTATATTTACTTTATACTCAATCAGGATTCTCACATTGGGATCCCATTTATTAATTATGAAAAAAGTATACTATTTTTATTTTCTTCATGATACTCTGATAATTATATAATCTAATATTATATTTTTTATTTTATTTATTACATGATACTGAGAATATAGTCTGTATAGTTATGTATATAGACCCTCACTAATATTGGAAAACCTCTTGTGTATAAAGAGGAACATATGAGGTTATTTGGAACTCCAAATAAAACATGGTTCTTCGTTTTGGGGTATTACAAAATTTAATCATATATTGGTTCTTTTTTTTATTATTTGACTTACTCGATACCTATTACAAAGGATATTTCAGCATGGGATGTGGGTAGAGGAGTGTCAATGTTTCTTGGCTAGGTCATGTGTAACAGACCTCCAACTTACTATTAGAGGGTTAACTATTAATATTTTAATTATCATTTGGGCATGTTCTTGTATTATGGTTAGGAATGTACATTCAAATACCATAATATTTAAATGATTTTGGGTTTTATAGTTGTTAATTAATTAAATTCCTTGATTTGTGTAATATGTTCATTATAGATCCTCTACTATGTGATATATATTTATTTCCTTATTCTTTTGATATATATATATATTTATAAAAATAAATTAGTTAACCTGATAATAAATTTGTTTTTGTATATATCTGAATACTGTTAAAAACTTATAGGAATGAGTCCTTCGTTTATTCTAGGAAGGGTACCCATTGGGTTATGGGTAGACTCATATAGAAACCTTTGTGTAAACCCATAGATTTTTTAGGATCTATTTATTTTATGAATGTTCCCATGTGTTACTAATGATTTTTCCTTGTAGACATTTGGTACAACCTATAGGTAAGATGGTGGGTGTATCAAAGCATGTTCCCTCACCTATTATGGTGGTGTAGGTAGTGTGCCCTTTCTTGCTTAGAGTCATTCCAATGAGGTCAATAGTCCACTAAAACATGGATTTTCATCTCCAAAATACTCTAGTTTTTTTAGGGTGACAGAGAACCATTGGATGATGAGTATTGGGTGGACATCATTGATGTTATCTTTGATCGCATATAGAATCAGACAGACATGAATGTGACACTTTTTGCTTTCATGCAGAAGGGATATGACTGGTGTTAGAGGTGATTAAAGAGAAATAATGAATGATTTTATGGTTTCTTATGGGATTAAATCAAGTAACTTTTATTTGGGTAGTTCATTTTCAACATGCTGAAGTGTGATCGAGTTTAGAAGTACATTGATTAGTAGTGGAGATTGAGAATAGTGTTTTCTTACTATGAAACATTTACTATGATCTTCCACTTTTCACTGCTTCTTTAAGTGAATAATGATTAGATTCCCAAGATGATCATAATCAGACAATATCTGAACATTATAATGTATATCATTACATTTTAAATATATTCATATATGAAGTTTATATAGATGGAATTGACCATTGAGAGGATCTTGGAGGAGAGCTGAGAAGTCGGCCCTATTCTACCCTTCATTTCCATGGTTGTTGGACCTCCTACATCTATAGTGAGTACCTTTTACTTTATAAGGAAGAGGAAGACTAGATACACAATGAAGATTAGTATAATTCAAGTAGATAAGATTTTGGATTCATCAAACCCTTATAGAATTGATTCATAGAGATTCAATTTTGGAATGTTCCGGAACTTTTTAAGGTTCTTCACAACACCCCAAATATACTGAAAACAATAAATCATGATATCATATAACATGTATATATATAGTATATCATCAAATCCATGGTTATGAAGTGGTGTATGGTGGAAGAGATCTTCTAAAAATACATCTATATGGGGTCATTACTAGCAGGCATAGATGAAAATAATTTAGAAGAATCATCCTTATTAGGGGAAGGGTCATGGTGGTAAGGCATGACATTTCTAAGAAGTAGATCATACTCTAGATGATGGAGGTGAGATCAATATACAATACAAGCTATGATCTTGATCCAATATACATTATTTAATTCATTATTCGATAATAGTACTTCTCATTCCTTTATATCTACTCATGTATTTTATGGAACTGAATTACTGGTCGCGTTATCATCTGAGCCAGTATCCCTTGATACATCATTACTAATGAAAGTGGACCATCCTTAGTGATTCCTAGAGTGTCCTATATTCATCATTGTAAATGAAAATTTGTGGGGATTCATGTTTCTAGTGATAATGAGAATCGATGAAATTCTCAGCATCGACTACATGGACAACATTTTTATTATCATTTATTGTTATTTTATACATGTATCATTCAATTCATTGATGGGAGATATGTTAATGATATCCTTAGATTTGAAGTTTGTATTAGGTTGAAATAGTCCAAACATCATTCATCTCAGTATAATCATAGAATAAATACCAGGAATCACTCATTCAGTTAGATTTATGATATCTTCCTCAACTCTTCATCTATTCATGGATCACTATCAGGACTTATTTTTGGGTGAATTCATATAAAATCCTACTGAGAGTGAATTTGGATATTATATAGATCATTTTTTATGTGCATACCCCAGTTTTATATTCATTTATCATATGGATCCAATAATTTTGATGGAGATCAAGGTGAAGCTTGATGGAATTGAGAAGAAATTATTTATTAGTCTATGCACATATCCATGGGGTGCACATGTTTTTTAACCAATATCACAGAATTTAGTTTTTTTATCTACATTAACTACTATAAGATGTATTAGTTGATAGTGTTGAACTAATATCATTTTCTTAGGATCTATTAATACTTCAATTAGTCCTGGGGAGCATATGGATTCTCCACATTTTTTTGACTGATATATATCAATTTTTTTGTTTGGAAGGATGACATTATAAAGAAGGAATTTTAGATAAGGTATAAGTTGTGCGAGTATCTGATGATGACATAAAGTTTTAGAAACACAAAAAAAGTGTTCCTGGACCTCATTAACAATACCATTCACCAATTACTAAACTCATTCACCTTGGTGTTCATTTACGACATAAAAATATACTAATCTACACAAGTGTAACAATCCATACAACTTTATATAGTAAGCAGAATTATTCTATCACATCAACATTATCATAATATATTAATGTGTAAATTCTAAATTTGAAAGATTGTAATATTCATGGATTTAGTGTTTAAAATAGGTATATTCATGGACCAATAGAATGTAGAGGTAGTTGTTTCCTAAAAAAATAATATAAATGTGTTCAATATCTATATAATTCTGGGAAAAGTATGATATTTCTGGTGTTTTATCAGTGACTTCTATCAATTATCAGTACCGATGAAGCATTAAAAAATTAGTGAATAATATTATGGTGGTCATAAATTTGTGAATAATCACATGATGAGATAAGGAAGTTGTTAAAAACATGTTCTGTACTGATATATTCTCAAACATGGATATGATATAAATTTTACCATACTACATCATGCGTAGGTTAGGGAGTGGAACTAATGTTGAGGATCTAGTTAGTAAATTATGTTTAAAGATAGTTGTGATTCCATGTAAAAAACAACCCAACACAAGACCTATAACTTCTATCCTTGGTGCACACATTAAAGTTATGTTAACACTATCTCTTTGGTTAATGGTTTTCTGTCTAGGCTGACCACTTGAGCCCCAATTACATTTTCACTAAAAGGGAAATTAATTTGAGGTGAAGGAACTATGTGTAATATTTGAAGATGTTTTACATTGATACAGAGTACTAACATTGGAAAGGAAATTTCATAGTATCTGATATCAATCATATGATGCAGATAGCTCATGATATCGATGGAAATTATTTAGAGCAATAGTGCTTGATGAGCATATTATCATACAAAAGGGTGGAATTTTCTATAGATCATGGATTGATGAATTTTACACTAATTATGATCACATATTCCCTGATGGATTGGATAATGGTTCTAAATGAGGCTAACATAGAGTGTTATATGATGTGAGAAGAACTAGTTGTAGGTTTCCCAATACTCAGGTGGTTAGTTGGTGATAATTATGACATCCTTATGCTTGGGATAGTAGTAGACCCTATTTTCACCATAGAGTTTCTAAATATGTACATCCATACCTTGTGATTCATAGTAAATCTTGGTGTGAAAATTCTGTTTGAGGAACTCATGTGAATGTTATAGTGGACAAGGATAATTAGGGACATTAACTAATTTATATCTCGATGCCATTCCTATTAGATTGTTATGGTCAAGCACTTGAATCCCAATGAATTTATCTAGACACATTCAATTCACATGAGTAAGTAATATGAAGTCATGATTAATTTTTTTATTATTTATCCCATACCCCAAGGGGTTGTAAATTTGTCTAGGTGATTTTTGATTAGATGAAGAAGGTAATACACTTTTAACTGATCCAATAAACTCACTTAGGGGATGAGATAGGAAGTATCTTTGTCTGTGATATAGTATGATTATGTGGAGTTACTATGAGAATTGAATCTGATATAGAATAATGTTTCACATAGTTTTTATTAGAAATTATATATGGAACCCCCAAGGACTTAACTAAGATTGACCATAGTGTACAAACCTTAGAAATATAGACGGTCTAAGTGAAAATTTCACATTCTAGAGTAAATTAATAGATCATGAGTCGTAGAATGAAATGTACATTGAGATAATCACCTATCCTTGTTTGAGTACACATAAATCAATAGTTACTAGCCCTCGATTCATATAGAACCTTATGAATATATTTATGATAGTCTATTTCTTTTACCACTCTATTATCATAAGGCTAGTTGGGAAGTGATTGTGGGGCCTAGATTAGCTCAAGAGAACTTAGAGGGAGAGAAATAGATTCAAAAGAGGTTAATCATCACATTGAGAAGGCATAAATCATAATACATCCATAAGACAAGACATTTTTATTTCGTGGAGGGTGATTAGGGATTTTTTATAGAGAACCCTTGGTTAGTCCACCAACAATAGATGATTCAATTAAATATATCTTTATGTTTTTTACCATTGTGGGTCATTGAGTACTTTGTACTAGGGGAATAACCCATGAATCATCTTTCACATTACCAAGGTATGCATGATGCATTTCATGTGTCTTAGCTCTGATGGTATATACCTGACTATGTGTATGACATCGACTACAAGGATATTGATATGGAGTATAATTTCTAATACATAGAGTTCATTTTTTAGAATATAGATTATAAAAAGAAGTTATTGAAGTGGAATAAGGATCCAATTTTCTAGATTTGGTGGTAGTATGAATGGAACAAGCAGGAGACGTGTGAATGAGAGTTTGATGTTCGAGCTTTGGTATGAGTTATTCAAGATAGAACACTAGAGATATTTATTATGTATAAAAAGTCATTAAATGGGGATTATTTTAATATTCATAATTTTTAATGGATCATTGAAACCTATTTAGTTTATAATTATAATTTATTTTTTTTAGAAATCTATTTATTAAAAACAATAATTGATTATTATGTTGATGATTAAAGGTAAAATGGTTTTTAAAGAAACTGTTGGGTATGGACAACATTTAATGGATTATTTATGGGTACTCAAGCTATCCAAGGAACAATGTAAGGGTATAACATAATTCTTGATTTGTATAAGGGCATCTCACGCACTACATATGGGTTTCCAATAATGCGTTAAATTATGAACAAATTCTTGATTTCCATTGGGTAATCCTTTTTTTTGTAAGGATGGTAAGATTTATGTAAGGGTACCATTTTTTTCATAATGGTTAGTGTAAGGGTATGTTATCATAGGGTAAAGGTATCATGGAATGTTTTCATAAGGGTACACCCAGAGTTTCAAAATGGTATTGTGTGAACTCCAAGTGTTGCATTAGGGTATATAGAGCTATGTATGTGAACATCCTAAGTTCTGTAAGGGTATAAACATGTTTTCAATTGACATGTAAGGGTAACCCATTACTATATAGGTTAAATACAATGTTCTTAAGGGATGTGTATGGGAATCCTTGTACTATTACACACCACATTTGAGATGCGTACTATTAAAACCATGTAAACATTACATAGCTTAATATCTGGGAGAATTTAAAAAAATTCTTTTTCCCTTAATTATACTCTATAATGACACCAAAAACCATTTCAATGGATTTAATTTCTAAAAATCATAGAATTAAATGCAATCTATTTACTATCCCTTAAATAAAATATATTATGATGATTTAAAAGCTCAAATATTAAGAAACATTTGGGAGAAAATTTAAATTATTTAATTAAAATATGGATTTAATATTATTTTCTCATATGCGATATAGATGTTATAAAATATTCAAACCCTTCAAGATTAATTTTTGGATGATACTTTGTAATCCTAGTTAACTAAAAATTTCTTTTCACGAGATCAAGGATTTCTTCTTTTAACAGACTGAGTTCTTATTTAGAATTTCCTTTATTGGATGAACTCCACCTCACCAGAGAGGTGAATTTTATATTAATTATATTTGAGTTTTATTTTCACAATAAAATTGATAATTCATTCCACATAAACCTTATATAAAATTACTGATTAAATTTTATAATCACAATAATCTTATTTTATCAAAGGATAACGACCCTGAATTATCACATTCATACTATTCTAGAGATATAAAATATTATCTCATGTGAAATTCAAATTATTATTAAAAAATAAATCATATTAGATCATGCATCAACTTATTTTGATAATATGAAAATTATATTAGATGTAACATCGATGTTCTGGGTGCTGCCCAAAGTGCCCCGTACTCGGTTGGACACATGGAATCAAGTGCACTTCCCCGAATTCCAGAGGCTGACAACTAGAAACGAGGGCCTTTGGTGTTATAGTGGTGAAACTATTCCCTCATTTGGAGAGTAACACAATGTAATTACAATAATATAAAACAACATAAGCTGTAATGCCATACAATAAATAAACAGTGAAAGACTAAAAGTAAATAATCAACTGGAGAACATATATAAATGATACATTTAACATATGTATAGAGAAGAATCCAAAAAAGTCACAATGAAGGAAATATTGTACTAAACCAAAGTACAAAGAAAACAATTAAACTCCAGCAGCATCACAAGACTCACCTTGGTCCCATGCTCTCCAGTTCCACAATAATCAAGTACATGAAGTAGAAGGGTGATTCCCATTATCTATACATGTAACAATATAATATGTTTAGGACAAAAATCATGACCCAAACAGGGTATGAGACATATCCCAGTAGGGAACCACACAAAGATCTGTGCCTAACTGTCAGTGAATATACATTAGGTAATATGAAAAAAGAAGTAATAAACAAGGAAGTAATCAAAAGTAAACAATCATACAATTTCAACAACATTCATTAACATTTATTAATTATGAAACTAATTATTAACAAGCAACCATCTGGGAAAGATCTCACAGTCTAACCCCTATGGTTCAACTTATTATTAAATCAATAAATATTTAAAGACCCTACCAGAAAGCTCACATGATCTAACCCCCTTGGTCTCAAAAGAACGAAGACACTCTGAGGAAGCCCTCACCATCAATTCCTCTTATAGTATTTTAATAGTAAACTATAGATTGTCTGAGGAAGAACTCAATGGCTATTCCTCCTGAGGTCTCATAATGGTATGTTATAGACCCTCTATTGGAGCACTCACCGTTAATCCCCTATATGGTCTTGCAATGTGAAAAGTATAACAAACACCCTAGTGAAGCCCTCAATGTCAATTCCCCATATAGTCTAACTACACCAGGTTCTCATGGCCTTTTGTAACAAAATTATGCACACATGATAACCAAAATATAAATTAAATATCATATACTACTTTTCTAAACAACTAAAATGTATATCAAAATATTGTTATATAATATAAACTCCATCCTAACAGCACTAGGCATGAAAAAAAAACTTAACATGCAGTTCTAGACCCAAAAACCAATATAAAAAAACATAGTAAACACATTCATAAGAAAAGTAATAAAACTAATTTCTAATAAAAACCCATACCAATGAGAAAAAACAAAACCAGGCATCAAAAGGGTTAAAATTTCAAGACACACAATACCTTAAACAAGGGTATTCAACACTCTTTACACATATAATCCAAACACAACTACAGAAAGGCACAAACCACCATCCTCGACATTATATGAGTGATAAAGTTTAACATAAACCATTGAATCAACCTAGAACATCATAGATATATGAAAATGTAAAAAATGATCAACATAGAATATCATAAGAAAGAAGTGAAATCAGAAGGAGATGATCTAGAAGAAAGAAGAACTCACATAGGTGATTCCAACGCAATCGATGATGTTTGATTTGGAGAATGGATGAAAGATTTGGGGCTCAGATAAGATTTATTGTTTCCCATTGCTCCTGGAAAAAACAAGGCTAGAAGAAGGTGTTTCTGGAAACTAGACATGACTCCGGTCTGATTTGACAAATAAAATTAAAAGTACATTACATGTTCATTTAATGTACATGACGTGTACATTCCTTAACTAAACCAAGCTTTAGGTAGTCTCCAGGTCACCACACATGACCACGTACTCGTCTGTTACATGGACAGTACATGGCTATCTGCAGAAATTGAGTACACGACGTGTAATTCTAAGTACACGACGTGTACTTATGAAATTTCCAAAACTCCAATTTTTCAAAAAAACACCTAAAATATATATCCATAATTGAAATGAAAATATAGGTTCTTAAAAACATCCCCCTTAAATAAATTTGTCCCCAAATAATCCCTAAAAAGGTGTAAAATAAGAAGAATCCTCGATCAGCTCCGACCACTGCGATCACACATCATTCTCCCTCTCCGAAGTCTCGTCTGGTACTCGCCTATGCTGCAGAAAAACCCATACTAGATGAACAAACCGGCCACATAGAACCTTCTTGATGCGATCAATAATCTAGATATGATGCTCCTCGAATGATACATCCACCTCCAGCTCAACCTCCTCGAGTTGAGAAACATAATATGAGTAAGAGAAGTAATGCCATTGTTATGAAATAAAAAATATGTTGTGCATATCATGGTACCTCTGTGGTAACTACAATTTATAGGAAACTAGGTGAACTCTCCAAAAAACCAGAAATGACCTAACATATCTTAGTGAAAGATTTCTTTATCTCATAATCCTCCTATGTCCCATCCTCAGTGTGACACATAGGAATCCCTAATCTTAGACCTCGAACTCCATAGGCCGTCTTCATCTATTATCATAAGACTTATTTCGTGATTGTGCAGTATCCTTCCTCTTCCAAATAAAATCCACCTACTATGTGGCCTCCTGGACAATTCGAGGTCCTAACATAGCTGCCTCTCTTGATTCTATCTAAAATATGTGTGATCGACATGGCCTACCATTCAAAGCCTCATAAGGTGCCATCTAAATAGTCGCATGAAAGCTATTATTTTAGGAAAACACCACTAGATGTATGTGCTTCCCCCAAGATTTTTCTAAAATCTTTGAAGTATGCTTGAAGCATATCGTCCAACAACTGAATCATGTGCTGTGACTGTCCATCTATCTAGGGATGGTAATATGTACTCAGAAGTACTTGTGTACCCGAAGCCTTCTATAGACCTTTCCAGAATCGGGAAGTAAATTGGGCGTCCCTGTCTGAAATAATATAGTGCAGAGCCCCATGAAAACATACAATCTATCAGATGTACAACCGGCTAACCTCATCAACACTGAAGGTATCCTTGATTGGTAAAAAGTGTGCAACCTTTGTGATTCTATTAATGACAACCCAAACTGCATAATTTACTCGAGTCCAACTTTCTAAACCTGTCATGAAATCCATTGAAACATCATTCCACTTCCATTCCAGAATGGGTAACTACTGTATAAGCCTGGCTGGACGCTGGTGCTCAGCCTTCACTAGCTGGAAGGTGGAACATCTCATGAAAAAACAAGAACATATCTCTTCATAAATGGAAACTAATACTAACGATGAAAATATCAATACATCTTGGTGACACCCGGATGAAATGGCCAAGATGAATTATGAAAGTCTCACATCAGCTCCTCACATTTGTCTTCTGACAACCATACACGTCCATGAAAGAACAAGACCTCATCCTCGCCTACAGTCCACCTAGGATTAGGTTCCTCTCCTAACACATCCTCTCGTAAGAATAGGCATTCATAATCCGATAGTTTCTTCATTTGAAATTGATAAATTAGATTAGAGGTAATAACTACAGAAGAATGAAATGTCTACCCACTATCTGTCATGCACCTCCAAATGCATTTCAGTGAATAGATCCATGAGATTCCACTCACTACTGGTTTCCAAAACTTCTTGTTTTTGAGTCCTTCTGTTCAATGAATCAGCCACTGTGTTTCCCTTCCCTGGCATGTAGGAAAACTCAAATTCAAAGGATTGATGGTATTGAACCCACGTTCACTATCTCAAATTCCAGTCATGCTGGGTAAAGATATAGTTGAGAATTTTGTGTTTAGTGTACACCATAAAATGCTCTCCCATAAGGCAATGTATCCAAAATATCCCGGCATGAACAACTATAACCAACAATATTTCGTGCGTTGGGTAATTCCTCTCATGTGGCCTTAACTACCGAGACCCGTAGACAACGACTCCTTCCCCCTGCATAAACACTACTCCCAGCCTGATACCTAATGCATCACAACAAACATTGTAACTCTTGCCTAGATCTGAAAAAACTAGTATCGATGCCCAATTCAACCTACATTTTCTCTCTTAGAAGGCTAAATCATAGGAATCTGTCCACAAGTACTTCACACCCTTCTTAGTCAAGCATATTAGTGGCACTTCTATGAGTGAAAAGACCTATATAAAACATCGATAGTAACCAGATATCCCTAGAAAACTCTGTAACTCCAAGACGTTCTTCGGATGATCCCAAGAAAATACTGATCGCACTTTCTCTGGGTCAACTAAAACTCCCACCTCTCAGATAACATGCCCGTGAAGTGAATCTGGTCCATCCAAAGTGGAATTTTGAGAGCTTAGCATATAACTGATGATCTCTAAATATACTCATAATGATATTAAGATGTGTAGCAAGTACATGTAGAGTGGGAGTGTACACCAAGATATCTATCATGAAAACCACAACAAAGGAGTCCATGTATGGATGGAACAATCAGTTTATCAGTAACATAAAAACTGCAGGTGCGTTTGGAGACTGAATGACATAACCACATACTCGTATAGACCATACCTGCTTCGAACAGTTGTCAGAGGAATATCTGATGGTCTAACACACAATTGATGATAAATGGATCTCAAGTCAATCTTCGAGAAAACCCAAGATCCTTGAATCTTATCCAATAGATCATAAATCCATGGTAAAGGATATCCTTTTTTTTACTATAAACCGGTTTAGCTTCTAATATTCCACACAAAGTTTGAGGCTACCATCTGCCTTCTTTGCAAAAAGGACATGTGAACTCCAAGGAGAAGTACTAGGTCAGATGAAACCCATTGCTTGTAACTCCTATAACAACTTTTTGAGCTCCTGTAAGTCTACTGCAGCCATCCTATAAGGATGAATGGACACCGATGCCACTCCAAGAAGAAGATGAATAGAGAAATATACCCCTATCTCCAGAGGTAATCCTGAACATTTTTCTGGAAATACATACCAAAAAAGATCCACCACTAGAGGAAAGTACACATATGGAGTCCCCTGGAAATCCTGATACAAACTAGAAATCTGGGCTATAACTCCTCCAAAACCATGATGCTCGGGTCTAGCTCTGCTCACCTGAACATCCCACTCACCCTAGTTTATAACAGACCCGCCCTCTGGTGATGTTAAACCCAACATATGATGATATCAATCGACAAATTCCTAGAAGGGAACTAGCCCATCCATTTTGATAATGACATCATAACATGTCATCTCTAAGATATAATGGTCCCATAACAAGTGACACCGACCAAACTCAAGAGGGCATTGATTACACTATGTACACTATCTGTTCTAATCACCAACCGAGTGTCTAATGTCATGATATTGGAAGAAGCAAAGGCACAAAGCCCTAGGCTCTCCACAATAGGCATATATATGAAACTATAGGAATCCCCTATATCAAAAAGAGCAGAAGCTAAAAAAAGGAAACCAAAATTGAACCTCTAACAATTGAGGGTCCACGATACATATCCTATTGGGTTTTCTCTAGCGTGAAATCATGACCTACACCACAGTCCTGGGAAGCTATCTGTGATCCGTCAGCTGATCCACCCTATGGCTGTCAGGAAACCTGTGTCTGACCATTACGACCATGACCTCATCCTCGACCAGAATAGCCTAAAGAACTCCAGTTCCCTGACTAATGAGAGACTATTGGTCCTTCTCCTAAACATAGAGTCATAAAAGAACCCCTATCACTAGATGTTGGTGAGAAACACTGACAAAAATGATAATGATGACCCATCTTTCCACAAGATCGGCACTCAACTAGGTCTCTTGAGCAATGTGGCCTCATATGCCAACTCTTCCTGCACTGGTATCATACCACCTAGCTACCTGAAGAAGTATCTCTCCTACTCAGATCTCCATGAGTAGACTCCATGCGGCACTTTCTACTATTAGACGAAGGAGCAATAACTTTTTATGTAGAACCACCCTGGATCACAGCTCAAAAATCACTCAGGTTGTGCTCGGTGATTAGTTCCTGGTTGACTATAGAAGATATAGAAGTCAATCAGAAGATGTTCACCTAATATGACATGTTGCTCCTGAGACTATCCTCAAACCGCATTGCTAGAAATAAATCATCACCCCCAGAATGGGTGTGAAGCGTTGTTGTTTTGTGAAGAGAGATGAATACTACATGATTAAGAGTGTAACTAGCTCCAAAATCATGAACTCCAAGGATCAGTCGGCCCTCATGGTCTCTAGGTAGAAGTAGTCATAGAAGGTATTCTGGAACTCATCTCAAGCCACATCTTGCTGGTGTCCCACTTGTGAAATCACATCCCACAATCTCTTGGAGGAATCACAAAGCATGTACATAGATAGCTTTACCATCTTCTCAAGAGGTGTCTCAAGATGATTGAGCATAGACAACATAGATTCTAACCGTGACTATGTAGAATAAGGTCCTCCATCCCCTAAGAAGGTGGGAGGATGCTGCTACTGGAAAACCCGTGTCAACTCTTCCATAAATGGTGCGGGATGTAGTGCTCCCTAGAAGGTTTGAATAAACCTCATGAAGCCTTCTTGGAACATTTCATCGGCACCTGTGTCCAGAAATAAGGCTAGTGCCATGACTATTACGATGGGAGGATCTTTTGGTAGTCCCTGATCTGCCAAGTCCAGTGTCTGATTGATTCCCTATATCTAGAATACAACCAGAGGACGTCTCGGTGGCATAACTCTATAATTTCAAGTGAACACCTCAGTTCAAGAATATCAAACACTAAAACATATAAGTGAAATAAAGGAACATGAGAAATAAAACATTCATGTTTTTCAAAAAATCAATACACGACACGTATGACCCCTACACATCATGTTCCATTAAGAATTAACATGGGCGTGTACTTCTTCCAACCTTGGGGGTGTAACACCCCATAGACACGGTTTGTTCTACTTTGACATGGTGTGTACTCAAATCTTTCCCCCTGCCTGAGTTCCTCTTTATGACTTAACCAAACAGTTCTTCAAGAACAAAACTTTACCGCATGTTTATTCTAAACACGACGTGCACTAAAAGGATTTCACTGACCCGTGTCGTTAGTCACATGATCAGATACATGGTCTCTATAACATGGAATGTTCACCCAAGACATGAAATATACCTATTATGTTCTAACAACCCATGTAGTTAGTCACACAGTTGGATACACGGTCCTTACAACACAGCGTGTACTCCAAGTACATGGAATGTGCCCCCCAATATTTCATAACCCCATGTCTCAACCCATACAGCCATTCACATGGTTAAGGATTACACAACGTGTACATAATGTATATGGTGTGTACATAAGAAATTTTGTTACTTCCCATAAATTAGGATAATGGAATCTATTCATCATTACACACCATGTACTCTGGGTTTTCTAAGATAGTAAGCCTCACAAACTACTCTGGAACCCCATAAAAACACTAAAAAAACATTAAAGTGACAAATTCTGATCTGTGGTTGCCCATACTCCAAACGAATCAATGTTTGGAATCATATTCATGTATCTCACCAAGTATAATAGTGCAATCAATCACATGATCCACCAAATTCCAATCCATGAGGGTCCATGACACCATAGGGACCAAAGTCCGGTGCTTATTCGAAAGAAACATAACTTATTAGCAATAACTTACCTAATATCTGGTATTATATCATGACATATATCACAAAAACATGCATACCTAGCACAACATATTTCACAACAACATTCAATAAAGAATGAACCCCAAATGGCATGACAAGAATGCATGACATGTGATCTCTAGAAAGTGTCTATATGATCCATGAGATGTCATAACCTCATAAAATTGGGTTGAAACAGAAATAGAACCTCAATATTATCAATGATAACTGAAAAAAACATGAGAATCACCCAATTGTGAAATCCAATCATCTATAACAATTGCAAAACCATAAAATTGCACTAATTGAGGCATATTGGCTTTTCCCTATACAAGGGCTAGGTACCCCTGGGAGTAGCTTATTACCAACTACCTATTCCTTAAAATCCCTGTATATAGGCTTCAAATAGTATGTCAAATAAAAAAAGATGCTATGATACCCGTTTATACGGTCCCAGTTTCGGGTGCCGCCCAAATGTGCCCCATACACGATTGCTCACATGGCTTCAAATGCATTTCCCTAAACGCCAGAAGCGTTTGACTAGAAGAGAGGGACTTGGTGTGATAAAGTGGAAACTATGCCTTCCTTATAAGAGTAACACAATAGAATGAAAATAATATACATCAATGGATGCAATAATTTCTTACAATAAATAAACAGTATAAGATTGAAATTAAATAAACAACTGGAGCACATATATAAGTTATTCATGTCACATATGTCTAGGAAATCTTCCAAACAAGTCACAATGTTGGAAATACAGTACAAAACCAAAGTAAAAAAAGTAAACAAGTAAAATACAACAACATCAAAAGACTCATCTTGGTCCCATGCTCTCTAGATCCACAATAATCAAGTACCTGAATTAGAAGGGTGATTTTCCAAATCTATACCTAGAACAATACAATCTATTTGGGCCCAAAAGCATGACCCAAATAGGGTGGGAGACAAATCCTATCAGGAAACCACCAAAAGATATGTGCATGACTGTCAGTGGATAATTATAATAGGTAATATGTAAAATTAAGTAATAAACTAGGAAGTACTCAAAAGTAAACAATCCTACAGTTTTAACTATATTCATTTACATTTATTAATTATAAAACTTATCATTCACAAGAAACCCTTTGAGAATGTTCTCATTGTATAACCCATATGGTTCAACTTATTATTAAATAAATAAGTATGTAAATACCCTATGGGAAATCTCACATGGTCTAACCCCTTAGTCTCATAAGGACAAAGACTCTCTGAGGAAGTACTCACTATCAATTCCTCCTATGGTCTTTTAACAGTAAACTAAAGACTATATGAGGAAGCACTCAACGTCAATTACCCTTATGGTCTCATAATGGTATACTATAGATACTGTGAGGGGGAACACACCATCAATACCCCCTATGGTCTTACAACATGAAAATTATAACACACACTCTGGGGAAGACCTCAACATCAATTCTCCCTGTGGTCTAACTACACCAGGTTATCATAGCCCTGTGTAATATAATCATGAAAAAACAATAATCAAAATCCAAAGTAAATCTCAAATACTACTTGGATAAACAAATATAATGATCATCACAAGCATGTCATATAATATCAACTCCATTATAACACCACTAGGCATGAAGAACAACATCCTAACTGGTAGTTCTAGACCCAATGACCAATATCAAACGAACATGGGAAACACATCCATAAGAAAGATAATAAAAATAATTTATAATAAAAAACCTTACCAAAGAAAAAAACAAAAGAAGGAATCAACAAGGTTAAAATTTCATGACATGAAATACCCTAAACTAGGGTATTTGGCACTTTTTTCACATATAATCCAAATATAACTATGAAAAGGCACAAACCACCGACCTCAACATTGCACAATTGATATAGTTGAACCTCAGACTTTAAAATGAACTATAATGTCATAGATCTACAAAAATGGAATAAATTATCAACCTCAAATATCACACGAAAGAAGATAAATTAGGATGATAGGCTCTAGAAGAAATAAGAACTCACCGAGGTGATTCTAACACAATCAACGATGTTTGATTCGGACAACAGACGACAAATCAGGGGCTCATAGAACATTCAAATATTCCCATCACTCCTAGATGAGAAGGGGATTGAAGTAGCTATTTCTAGTAATTAGACGAGACCTTGGTACGATTTAAAAAATAAAAAGAAAAGTACATGTCGTGTTCATTTAATGTACATGCCGTGTATATGCTTTAACTTGCCCCTACTTTAGGCTATCCCTAGGTCACCACATGCGACCATGTACTTGGCCATTACATGGCCAATACACGGCTACCCATGATAACTGAGTACATAGCCTGTACTCCTAAGTACATGACGTGTACTTATGAATTTTCAAAAAACTCCCCTTTTTCACAAAAAAACGAGAAATCCAGATCCATACCTAAAATGAATATCCTAGTTCTTAAACTAGATATATATTATTTAACATATTTTATATTATTTATTTTTATAAAAAAATGATAAAATTGTTTCTTGAAATCCTCGATGAACCTAGGACATTGACATGTTCACAACTCTGCTAATAAGGTTTAGGATGAGGTCTTTATGGTTATTGAGGTTTCCACTCCATCTTTTAAACCACACATGGTGGTTTATCCTTAATGTTAGAAATTAATTTGAGGTGGTGAGTTCCTATAATTTTTGGGATTCCCACATACACATGTTTCATTATTGTAAAACATGTTATTTCATACTTGATTCATCATTCTTGATTGTGGTCACTTATTGTGGTGTGTGTTTTGCCCGTGGAATATGTAATGAAAATTAATGCCATGTGTTTTTCTTATATCATGTTTATATAATTTTATTTCCATCATATTAACATATATTCATACACTATTCCCATGAGGATATAGTTCCATGTATTCTCTTCCATGTTATTTATTTTACCTTTCTTTGAGGTTTCTCTCTTGGTGCTTAGAAAAAATGGTCACATGTGACACCAATACTAATTAGATGGTGACAGCGCATGAAATTATTGCATGTTAATGGATAAACTAAGAATAATATGTAGACATGATAAAACCATAAAATTAAACATTGGTGATGAAAATTTTTCTAATGTATCAAACTACTTGATTCGGAGTTGATTTTCATGTATCAGACCTTGATGAGGACTCACTCAATTCCAAGTTGATTTGCGAGAAGCATGTCATACTCATGCCCTATGAAAAACTGATTCAGATGTACACATGATGAAATTAGGTGTTCGAGCAACAATTTATGTATCCTAGTGGCTATTATGGTTAATCATTTCACATTCATATTATCCTTATGGCATGGAGCTGATTCAAGTATGGTTAGTGTTCTATGAAATCCTTATTAGAATATCTACAAATAGTTTTGTAATTTATATTAATGAGCGTATACCAAATTTCTAATTATCATTAAATATACATGTTCTAAAAGATAACACTTTATTAAGGATTCATTGGTGGTGTCTTACAAATTCTTTTACTGAACCAAAATCATAAATTTCGTTACACTTGTAGACTTCATCACTAGGTATCTTATAATGGGATTCATCCATGTGGTGGATGAGTGAGAAAAAGTGAATGGTTTAGATAGAAAACCCAGAAAGACTCAATATGAATCTAATATATTTTTTACTTATTATTCTATGATTTATAATATGGTTCATATTTCTATATTTGGAGATTTTTTATTACCAACATGAATTTTATTACATTTCTTTACTCTATTCAGGATATTTGGATCATTATCTTATGTTTTATCAAATTTATTTTTTATGGACTAATAGTTTGGGTATAATATCCCCATTAATGGAAATATACTATTAATACATTCTGGTGTCCTCTTGGGTATGTGGAGGTGTGCATGTAGTTATTTGGTGATCTGGCTCGGACCTAGTGGATTTTGTTTTGGAATTACATACATTTTAAGAATAAAAATTTTTCATTATTATATTTCTTGTTCGATATTGTTATTTTATAATTTTTTTATAAATCATATTTCTAATGATAAATTCAATTTATATTACCTAACCCTTAATTATATCATTAAGATTATATTTATCTTTTATAACCATTCTAATGACCATCTAAATAATGAGGTAATGAATTGAAAAATAGATATTGATCATTCTTTATAGGTGGTAGTCTACACATATCCATGGTTGTGATTTTTACTTATAAAAATTTATAGGAATAACATGTTTATATTTAAAAAATGTTAAATATTAAATAAATTTTATAATTAGATATTTAATTCACTCATATGACTATCCATTTATTATGGTGATAGAAAATGAAACTTGTTAAATTGTATAGGTGGTAGTTTTCACAACACATAATTCATGTTTTATTTTTTCTGAATGTAATAATATAGGGTGGTTAATTTTTATTCCATAATTATAATAGAATATAATAATGAAACATATGTTATCATTGTATGATATTTAAAAGAAATTTGAGGAAGAAAAAACGAACATATAGAAATAGGAATGATGGTGAGTGGTTTGTGATATGTACCTTAAGACTTGGATTATCAACTTTGGTAAGGATAAAATTACATTAATTTATAATATTTTAAGAAAACCAAAACCTCCTTACATTTTCATGTGGTGTTTTAGATTGGATGGGGTAGATTCTGGGATGAACATAATGGGATTTTGTGTGGGGGAATTTTGGCGAGTACTTCCCATTTTTATATGGAAGGGGACGTAATTTTTTGGAAATAAAAAAACCATTCAGTAAAGGGAAGTATCTATCAAGGGTAAAATAATGGATAAGTGAATGGATAAGGCCTTTTCAGGCCTCAACCACTAAATTAAAATGTTGTTTTTAATATTTTAGGCCCTTTAAAATTTAGGTTACTCATTATTTTCATATTGGTTTTCAACATGGTATATATTGTTTTCCTTTTTAATTTATAAATAATTCCATACAATAAAATGATATTTATTATAAATTTTATAGCTAATGATACAAATCTTTTAATCTATATTCTATGATTTTCTAAAAGTGATAAAAGGTATGTTTCAAAAAACAAATACACAAATATATAAAACAATTTCATTATAAAATATTATAAAATATCAAAAATTCCAAATATATGTTTATAAATTAAAAACAATATTTACAATTATAAATTTACTTATAAAATAAATATATTTCTTATGTTATAAGTTTTATAAATTTATTTATTTTATATACTATTACTGTTTGAAAAATAATATAATTTTGAAAAGTGGTATTTTTCTCCATTCCGCAAAAAATTATTCCTTTTAGAAAAATTACGTAACTTCATTTAAATAAAATATATATTTTAGTAAAAGACAAAAAATTTAATTTTTTAAAATTCAACTCCTAAAATTTATATTTTATATTTTTTAAAACCATTTTATATAATGGAGAAAAGGTTTTAGGTAAAAAAGGAATTTTATATATTAACAATTCTTTTTCTTATAAATAACCAATTAATATAATGTTAATATATATTGATATTATTTAGTAAATTAATATTGGAAGCTTGACATAAAATACCAATTTTGGGAAGGTAAAATTTTGAGCATAAATAAAGGTTAACATTAACAACTTCTGAAAAGGTATAAATAATTACAGATATTTTAGTACATATAAATATTATCTAGAATCTTATATAATACCCTTTACGATATCCTTTTAAGTCCTATTCATTATATAATATTTGGTTATATTTCCAAGATCATGTAGAAATATCTATTATCTTTAACATATCTTATATACAATTTTCAACAAATCATAAGTTATCAACTTTGGATTGGGATTGGTCGATTAAAAAACATAGAGAAAGTACCACCATTATCTATTCATAAAAATGGGAATTATAAGAATGTGTTTTTCTACCAGATTATATTTCTTCATAAATTATTGATATTATAATGTTGTGAACTCAATTTAAACTTTATAATATAAAATTCATATTTAATATTCATAATATAAAAATATTTTTGGTATAGTTTAGTTATAGTGTATGAAACATGATATTTATAATTTTATTTATTTAACGTGTATATATAATTAAATATCATGTCATTACAAATTTAACTAGAAGTGTTGAATATCTAGTGATATAAATGTTTAGAAAAGGTTTTTATATACCCTTGTGTTTCTATACGGGGTCCCCTTGTTTTCTTATTAAATAATAAATCTCTTTTAATGGATATATTCATTGATTTTTTTGTCTAATATGATCATGATAAATAACCAATATTATCTTAAATTGATTAATTATTTTTCTAAAATAATAAACAAAGTTTCAAACTTTCCCAAATAGGTTATGTAATTAGGATATTATCAATCAAAATTTTAAATGGTGAATATTCCTAATATTGAATTTTTATAATATAATTAAAAATTGAATTCACAATAAATCTATTTAGGAACAGAAATAGTTTCAAAATATTCATTACCATGATGATCAATGTTTTTAGGGATCACCTCAATATTGTTTTCAATTTATAGATGATATTTAATATACTTAAAAATAAGGGAATAACAATAATAAAAATTGTACATTGTTTTATACATATTATTATAATAGCATTTTTATATGATATTTATAGTAAATGTGACTTATTTATATAGAAATTAAATGTAATGGAATGTGTTATAAAATCCACAAGAAAAAGATCATTATTTTACGTCATTTCTAAAATTTAAACATTATATCTCAAAAAAATAATATCGTAATCAAATGATTGAGTGATTTTGAATCTTTGAGGATTGGACACAAGAGAAACATATATTACAATACCTTTGAACATTCATCTATTAATATTCCAGACTAAAATAAATTCAATACTTTTCTAATGTTATACTCATATTTATATCATGGGGAAAAAATCATAAGAAATTCTTGAGGTAAAATGGACAATATATTAAATCCTCTCATCAAGAGATAGAAACTGATCATATGAGAAAACATGAGAATGAGTGAAATATATTTCAAAAATAACTTGGAATAATAATAATGTTACTAAGTCATTATAGAGGAACATGTATTATAAAATGAATGAACATGTACCGTTTCATTGATGTGTGAGATACACATCGAATTATAGAAAGTGTGTATGATAACATAACATCATAGAATCATAAAAATTATGGAACCTTGAAAAGTGTAACATCATCAGTATATATACCAAGTAACCATTACAAAATCATAACATACTCATCTTACTATGGAATACCTCTTTTTTATTATACATTCTTTCTATTACATTGTACAAAAAAGAGGATATTTTAAATTTTAGTTTCCTGTAAATCAAAAACATAAAACATGAACACATAAAACATTATTATAATAAACTTGAAAAGATTATTAATTGGTAAATAATAAGTAATTTTAATGTATCTTATAACCCAGGGACACATATCAATGTAAAGGGTCACACATGAGGCTCAATAAAAGAATAAGTAGGAGAAATAGTTTACAAGTGACCATGAGTAATATCAATAAGAACACGAGGAATGTGACTATGGAATGAGTATGGGAACATGAGGAATATCATAAAAAAATGAATAATAAAAAGGAAATGTTGATAATAAATTTAAATGAGACATTTATATGGTTATCACTAGGGTATGTCACCAGGGTGTCATAATTGAAAATTACCAGGGTTATTCACCAAGGTATCCTAAAACATGTCATCACTAAAGATTTAATTTGCTAACCAATGTCTTAGAGCACTATACAGGCACACTATAAATATGTATTAATTTCATGTGAACTATATGGATCATAATAAATCATTTCATTAATAAAACATTGGGAATAAAGAATGAGTTTTTTTCAAAATCAAGGCATATAAAAGATCTTAAAGACATGATCATTATGCCATTTTAAACAATAAATAGAAAATGTAGGGTTTGTATATGTATATATGTTAATAAATATATTTTTTAGATTTAGGTACATAACCATTATGATAAAAATGAATGGTTATCCATGAAAAAAAAATATAATTTTTTAATAAGAAGAAAGAAATTTTGAGATGTAAATTTAGCAGTATAACGGGTATAAAAAATAGTTTTAGAGATGGGTAAAATGATAGGGGACAAGGGAATCTCATTCATAAAAGAATATAATTAAATTAATTTTATAATAGATAGTGTAAAAAAGAAATTATTTTGTAAATTTGAATACATACCATATAAAAGGGAACTTTAATGGAAAATAGATGTTGATATATACCATACATTGAAGAGTTACTCCTTGATATTGAGGAATAGAACCATGAGGTATTGAGGAAACCTAGGGAAGGGGGATAATTAAAAAGTAAATCCACCATAAATTCATGGAGTTTGGATTGTGATTGAATGGAAATGGAGAAAGTGTATTTATAGAAAAAGTGGAGGATTTTTTTATAATTTCAAAATATAAGTCTTAGAAATTTAGGTTGTGGAAAAAGATTTTTTATAATATGGGTTATTCACAATTGTTTGGAAATTTGGGTCATCTTTTAAGTTATTTTAATCCAAAAAAATGAGAATAATTTTATAATACCGTTTTTATCTAGGAAAATTAATGTTCCTACAATGTAATGTTTTTAAATTCAGTATTTTTATTTTAGATTTGGAGGTAATTTATAGGTTTGGAAATTGATTCAAATATTTTAAAACACTTAATATTAATTTAATAACATATTTTGGGTCATTTATTATGGTTAATTAATTATTAGATCATTATGAAAAATTATTACGTCATTAAACATACTGAAAACCTGAAAGTGCAATTATTATATTCATGAAAATATAATGTATTTTATGAAATTATCATAAATCCATCCTAACCTAATTTATACATGAAGATTTAAAAAATGGTTTTTATTTTATAATTATAATTCTCAATGTATTAATTTTTTTAATTTTTAATTTAAAAAACTATATTTTTTAAAAATGAATAAGGTTGAAAATGCGTTATAAAATTTCTGACACTTAAATATTTTAAACGACATGATAAAATTAGTATATAATTTATATATAAATAATTATGTTCTTAACATTATATTTCACTAAAATAAATATTATTAAGAATACCTTAGGTTATTAGGAAAATTTATATCTTTTTTGAACAATGTAATTTATGTATGAAAAATTAATTTATCAATTTCCATCTCAATTAGAGCTAAATTTTATTAATAAAAAACATTATTGAAAATGAATTAATGGAATAATTTTTTCATTTATTCAGAGTATTTAAACATTATATAAATTATTACTTGAAATGTAACACCTTAATACACCCACATACGCCATAAGGGTAAGGAGTTCTATGGTTGTAGTTACGTGGGGTGGATCGACTGACATCGATAGAGGGGTAATCTCTACTAACCTGAACTTATCGCATATGTGATTTTTTTAAAGCTTAAATTAGTGAAGTTTGTCTTGGGATTTGTTTAAGGGAAAACCCCATTGATGATACCTCCCTACCATGTTTTGGAGAATCGTCTTCAAATGGAATGAATCTACTGGACAAGTCCATTGATTCATCTTTCTGCATTAATTATTAATAACAATTAATTATTTAATAAATATGGTTTTTTGTAATATAATATAACATATATTTGATCAAGAAAAAATATTATTTATAAATAAATATTGGTCTTACTTTCTTCCCCCTTAATAAATTTGGTCCTCGAAATCTCAATGCATTTTCTTAATTGAGAAAGGGTGTGGGAAGTACTACTTCTACTCTAGTAGTTCATTCTCTCTTTTAATTCACAATATTTCTTATAAAATAAATTAAACTTTATGTAACTAAGTAATGGATATGTAAAAACTTATTACAATCGCATATTCCATTAGGGTAAGGTGGTTTATGGTTGTAGTTTCATGGGGTGGCCTGGATAACATTGACCAAGTGGTAATCTCGACTAACTTGAATTTATCCTATAGGTGATTTCATTAAAGTTTCACTTGCTGAAGCTAATATTGGGCTTGGTTAAGTGAAAACCACAATGATGATACCTCCCTCCCAATTCTGAAAAATTGGATTCAAACAAAATGAATCTACTACTTGAGTCCATTGATTCCTCTTTCTGTATTAGTTATAAATTACACTAAATTTTCAAGAGATGTGGTTATGTTGTGAATAATATAATATAAGATTGATTTGATTAGTAAATAAGTAATATTTAAAAATAAACATGGGTTGTTACCCTAACAATGATAACTCATGAACTATTTTCATCGATCACCACCAATAAAACATAACACAATTTGATTAGGGTCACCTCTTGTACATTATAGCCAAGAATCAACTGTAAGAAAACATAACATTGTGTTATTTTGATGAATTCACATGCACCATACAAGGTATCTCATAAGATGAATTCATTATACATTTTATTGGGGATCTACTATGGACCACCATTACGATTAATAAAACATACATGTATATCTTTTCCAAAATAGTAAATGGTTCCACACATAAATCACCAACAAGATCAAACCCATGTGGAAGATGTTGGATTCCTAAAATTATCTCCCTGAGGAACAGAGTTCCATTTAATAAGAAATCCTGGGAAAATATATAATTAATTATTTTGGACATTCTAACTTAAAAAAATATAGGTATTGAACATTATGTTTTAAATTATAAAGATTAATCATAATGATTGGAGGAGTAAATATAATAACTATCCATAATAGTGATTATTTATAAAATGTGTAAAGGATATTTTAAAGATGGAATTAAATATTATTTTCCATTTTAATTTAATATAAATAGGATAGTTTTCATTAAATTGATGACTTTTTTAAATATATATTCATGGTTAATCAATTTTGTTTTGGGTTTAAATGTATATAGAATAAGAAAATGAGATTTTATATTAAATCAGGTTTACATAAAAGGTTTAATCACAAAGGGAACAAAAATCATTTATTATCTCCGATAATGGGTGGTAATGTAAAATATATATATATGAAAGGAAGTTATCTATAGAATATGTATGGAATACATGAGACTATTATAGAGGGAAAAGAGATATAAATAAATAAAATACGTAACCCAAATGAAAGGTGGTTAGTTCATGACACAACTTTTTTATGTTCTGAAAGGCCTTTTATGATTCACAAATCATTAAAAATGACAATAAAACATTAAATTATACATGATTAATGATATATATTAAGATCACATGATACAATACATATTTTTGTTCCATTATGGGATATTAAAACATTTTGGGGAAGGGAATAAATGCACAAGAAGAAGATAATGACATTATAAAGGATGCATATTAATTCTAAGAGTGTCATAACTTTTAGAAATAAATCAATGAAAATTTATATTATTCAACTAATTTTCCATAAATGTAATAAATTATTTTTCATGTAGAATATGGTAATGTAAAATAGGGTAATATGGAAATGAACAAATAAGAATGTAAATTGAAACTTTAGTAAAAAAAAACCACATATTGATCTACTATTATTCAAATTAAATACCCTTGAATTGATAGATTTCATGGATTTTTATGTAAATATTATTTAAAGGAAATTATTATAAAAATACTTTCACAGGTGTTATATACCAAAAAAAAAATTAAACAATGAGTGACTAGAAAACATATCTTAATGAATCAAAATTGAGATGCAGATACTCTTTCCTTGAGTGCTAATTCATGTTGTGCATGATTCTTGTATCTATACTAATAAAAAATGGTTATTAAAATATTTCTTAAGAACTATTTTAATATATACTTAATTACTTATGTTCTTTTTATTATCTTATTTAATTAATTAATTTATTAGTTTTTTCTTTTTGCAATTATGGCATGCTGTTTAGAGTATTTGTGTGAAACCTCCGTGGTATATTGACAAATATTATTTTTTAGAAAACTAGTCAACATAAATTCAAATATTATCGAGGTTTTGGTATTTTAATAAAATATTACAATAAAATTTACATATTTCCTTATGTTTAGAAAAAATAAATCGAAAATTATCATTAAAACCTCATTATATCATCTAAGGGGAATAAGTTTACTATAATATATTATTATTAATATAACATATATAATTCCAAAAAGTATCTATCCTGAATATTAATAAATTTTTCAATAAATTTTTGATAAATTAAATAATTTTTTTATTGTAATCCATTTTTGAATGTATTATAAAATGAAATATTTAATTTTGTGAATGTTGTATTCCTTACATATATACAGAACCATATATCCTTTTCCCTTGAAAATAGAGGGGTCGAAAATAAAGTATTATTATTTTAATAATTAAAATAATTATATATATATATTATATTTTTTCATTAAATATGTATTTTTGACCATCCATATGTTATGGTTGTGAAAAATAGAACACATCATTTTTGGAGGTGGTAGTCAAACCAAACACAAGGAAATATCATCATTATTATAATATTTTTAGAGGGATATAAATAAATTATTTTGGATTTTATGAATAAATTGATACATATTAATTATTCTAAATCTATCATACTTTCAGAAATAGAAAAATAATTTGTTGTAAAATAAGGAAATAATTAAGAGGGAAATTTTGAGTTTATTACCTCTCGCTTTTGATGTTCTTCATTTGAAAAAAACACAGGTCTCCTTAGATTTTTATTTTTAAAAGATTGAGGCTTCTAAGAAATGGGGTCATGATTGAGAAGAAAATAGTTTAGTGTTTTGGTTGATCTATTTCTATGTAATGGGTGGATAAATATAGTATGTGTGTCTACCATTTATAAGTGAAGAAAATGTAATTTTTATAAATACCCGCTAAAGTTTCATAGTGGAATGACAATATTCAAATTTTATGGTATCCAAATGTGGTAAATAATTATGTTAATTTTAAGATAGGCTCAAAAAAGCACATATAAATCATTTTCCAATATTTTAATTATATTAATTATACTTTACAAATATTTTATTTCATTTCATGATTTTATTTTTTACCTGGGTAACAGGTTTTTTTTTCCAAAATATTTTTATGTTATTAAAAATATTAGGTACCCCATATTACCATATATTTTTAATGAATTTTTTAATATAAATATAATCTAATTAAATTTCACTGTTATATTACTTTAAATATTATGTAGTAAAACCATTTTGAATAAAACTATTGTTTTCACCATTAAGTGTTAATAATCTTATAAATCATTAACAACTATTTAAATGAGGGATAAAATAATATTATTTAATGTAAAAATAATTTATACATATTTTTTATAAAATAAGAATGATTTAATTTACTAGATAAAAAATTACATATCACTAGTAAAATAGTTCATTGAAAATAACATATTCACCATTATGATGGTCTTTATGTATAATATATATAATTAGAATTTTATACCAAAAAAGTATTTTGAGCTTATTATATGACTTGAAAATATTGAATATAAATTATAAAATAAAATTTATATATTTTATTTCTATATGTGGTGAACACTATTCTTTAATATAATAAAATAAAAACATCTTTAGAGAAAAATATTAATTATGTTTTTAAAACATAAAAAATAAGTTGTATAAATTCATCATATAATTTTAAAAAGAAAATTTTATATTCTATGCGTATATTATTTCTCATTAGATATATTTTATAAATATTATTTATCATGATTCGATCATGATAGACTACAAATGTAATATTATTAATAAAAACTATAATTTTCACATTTGACCAAAAAATTAGTCATTTAAGAAATAATATAAAAAATAATACTAATGGAATATTTTAGTTCTAAAAAAATTATGTTAATTTCTTAATATTAAAATTCTATAATTTAGGAATATAAATTTTAAATAAAAATATAAAAATATAGTGATAATAGTTTTCATAGGAAAATAAATTCTTTAAATTTAAACTATTATTATTTTAATTTAATATCACTAAATAAGTTGATTCAAGTTAATATATTATTAAAATGAATACAATTATCTATAATATATTTAGTTTCTAACTATATATAAAAACGAAATTTAGGTGGAAAAACTATAATAAAATGAAATTATTAGTTATTTAGCTACAATCATTGAATTTTATCGATGCATTAGTAATAAGTAATGGTAATTATTTTATTTATACATATATTTCATAATACATAAACCTATATTTTTACCTTCCAATTTTATAACCACATATTAATGGTTATATAATGTTGCACAATTCCTCTTTTTTTTTGGTGTTTCATGAATAAAAACCCCTTTAAAATATTCTAAATTTTGATAAAAAGTTATTAGAAAATGTCCAGTTAAGACATTCTCCACAGTAAATAAATTATATCCTCAAAATTTTAATTATCACTAAATAATAAAGCTATGAAAATATATTAAATATATATAAATACTTTAACATTTATTATATTGATAGATATGTTTAAAAAAAATTGAAATACATATTTATTACTTTTGGATAGGTTATTTCCAATTTGGAGTTTTTCTCGAAACATTTCATCTAAATATATTTCATGATTAGGTATTATTTTTAATGAAATATATTTAATTAGATAAGTAAACTAATGGTCATAGTTTCATTAATATATTATTTTAGGATGTTTTGAAATATAAAATATGATATCCATATTTCATTTATTAATATGGATTCTATGAGGTCATATTCAATACATTTCCATAATAAAATCAAACTCATCATGATAATGAATAATAAAATTGGAATGAATCATAGTCTTGTAAACTATAATTAATATTTCTATACCTTGGATATATTAATTATACATTATAATGTTTTTATTTATAATTCAATAGAAAATAGTTTAATCATACATGAAATTAGGCCATTTCTTATCTAAATTAATGAATAAGCGTATCTAGAAATACTTAATTTTCACTATCCACACTTATAGTAGTTTTTCCATAGTACTTTCATTTATCCATTTTATGTGATGAATTTTTTCTATTATTATCTTATTACCTTGTATTAGTGTTATGGGTCTCATGGTAATCAAATACCACACATAATAAAGTATTAATTTCATTGCCGGTCTATAGGTAGGAAATTATATTTCTCTTATTTGTTATCCGAAATCATCCTTTTTTTATGTCTTGTTGTGCACATAATGTCTATCTATAAAAAACATAAATCATACCCTTGATCATTACATATAATATACTATTTAGTTTTCCAACATTTTTGACACTTATAATATTGAATTATCTTTCCACTACAGTTTTTTAATAAAACACCATCCTTATCTTCTTTTGTGTGTGTATATATTCAAAAATACTTAGCTTGTCAAGCATAACATGATATGGTTTTATAATTATAACCATAATATTTTGGAAAACCATTTAAATCCTTTTCAATTACAATTTATGATTATTAAATCATACTCTATCACATCAATTGATAACTCAGTTTCTCCATGTTCCATCCATTACATGAATAATTGAAATTTAAAGGGAAACATTCTATAATATTATAAAATGGGAAACTATTCTCATGATAACGGAATTTCATAAACGATTAATGTATCCTATCTTATTATCATATATGTTTAGATCTATGTTTCTTTAGTATGAGTTATCATACTATCATTGACATTATTTGTAACATCCCGCCCCATTTCATTGGCTTGAGAGGGCGGAGGAATGCTACTTGGACTTAAGAAATGTTCCCAAGGAGAAAAAGGTTTGAAATAAATGATGAGGGCTTCGAGAATATATTGGGGAATGATTTTTACTTGATATACAACCAACCAACAAACCAAAGAGTCTAATAACAACAAACTATATGATGTATGATCACAAAACAACCAAACCCATAAATTACCAAATGACAACCAATAATTACTCAATAATTCCCAAGAACCAATACAACCAAACAAACTAAACCATATGAGAGTACCAAGAAGAATACTACACCAAGAATCCAACAGAACTAGGAAACAATCCATATCTTTACACTAGGCTCCCTACTCCATACACCACAAAATCACTAACAAATCATGCCGAACCGCTAAAAAATGAGATAATGTACTCTTACATATGTCCTTAAACACAAAATCAACAAAATCACCAAAGTTACAAATTAGGGTAGAGTAATAATACTAATTATGATTTTCCTAAATTATTTCCCCCCAGACGGAACTAGGATAAAACCATTATCACTTTTATATAAAACAGTTTATATAAAACATTAAATAGTGAAACAACTTACAAAAAGCCAAACACTCCTTATCAAGCCTTTTCCACCCAAATTACAACAAAACATAATAAATCCAAACAACAATTCCACAATCAAATTCACCATTCCACAGTAGCACAATAAATTCCATCTTGAAAACAACGCACATCAAGGCCACCAAAATGGTGGAGCTTCCTTCCAAATTGTTCACCCATTCCCAACAATTGGTACTTCCTACCCACTTATCCTTTGATGGTGTCCCTTCTATCCACTATCCATCCACTTATTAAATTGGTACTTCCCACCCACTTCCACAAAATCCACATAAGCCATTACAGTTAATCAACTGATGTACACAAAGAACCAAGGCCACACAAAAGCACATCATTATTCCCATCACACGCCAATTCAATTCAATAAATCACCCATTTATTGAAATATCCATTTAATCATTTTCCCTGAAAAAAATATTTCAATAAAACAAAATCTTTATTGAAAACCATTTTCATCAACCATTTTCAAAAATCAATCCCAATAACCCATTTTAAAATATCCATTTTAAAATCCGTAATGAGAGAATTTCACCACAAATCCCCCCTTTTAACAAAAATCCCAAAAACACCACCAAGGTATTTCCAAACAATTTTTTCACATAAAAAATAAATTAATTTTAAGAAAAAAAATTAATTTTTACCAAGATTCATGGTCAAACAAGGTGGAGTCGAGAGAGGATCCACCTACCTTTAGGGTTCTGGAAAATTTGACCCACAAGAAACCACACCACCAATTAGGGAAAACAAACAACTGAAACCACTCTAGATCCCCTTCCCTGACATCCACAAGCCTTGAAATAAACACCAAAGGAAACTGATACCCTATATCTACACACAATGTGTGTAGATTTAGAAAACTAAGAGAGTGGGACATGTAGATTTAGAGGAAACCACAAAGAACCACGGGAGGAGACTTACCTGAGAAGAACCCCCTTCAATCCACAATAACACCCCTTTTATTTTCTTCTAGAACGTGTGGGATAGAACCTGTAACTGTTGAGAACCCAAATTCCTGGGTGAGGCCCGAGTGGGATAGAGTTTGGAGTGAAATAGCTCAAGCCCAAGGGAGCTCGGATATAAAAACCCTACTTTTATGTTGCCAAAAAATTATCCCTCATGGTTTGGAAAACCATGTGATAACCCTATGCAAGCCACTCCCTCGAGAGAAGTAGTCCACGCAATTTCCTCGCATGGTTTGGAAAAACATGCATAGGCTGTGAAAAGCCCATTATATCCCCCCGAAACCTTTTCCTGGAGAACCCACATGGTTTCCCCAAACCATGCACCCATAGAAAAGCCTCCAAACTTATTCAAAACCATTCTAAACACTCCCAACCACTTCCCAACTCAACCCAATCAATTTAAACACATAAAATGACATATAAATAGGCTACATACCTTAAACTGGCGGTGCTACATTCTCTAAACCATTCTACTTTCCATCCTCAGAATGTAGGAAACCATCGCTTTGCTGAAAGAGCTCAGGCCATTGCTCGACCATATCTTGCTTACGTTCCCATGTTTCGTCTTGAATATGACCATGCATCCCCAAAAAATGAACTAAACCGATGCTTTTACAATGAAATAATTTCTCTTTACTATCCAAAATCAGTACTTGTAAGTGCAATAGGGAAGTATTCAACTCTATATTAACATGGTCCCAAACAATTACATGGTCACGATCTAGATGATACATTTTCAATTGAGACACATGAAACACATTGTGCGCTGCACTAAACCATTGTGGAAAAGCCAAATGATAATACACCCCTCTAATCCACTCAAGTATATCAAAAAGCCCAATATACCTCGAATATAACTTATGCTACTTCCCAAACCGTCGATGTCCCAACTTAGGAGTGATTCTCAAAAACACATGATCACCAACATCAAACAACAATGGTCATCAACGATGGTCCCCATACGATTTCAGAAAACTTTTAGCTGTCTCCATCATCTTCATGGTCAACATGTTCTTTTACGTACTCTCATAGACAAGGCTCAGTCAGATCATCGAAGTCTCGCCTGTTTCCACCCAACATAGAAGAGAATGACACCAATGCCCATAAAAATCCTCAAACAGAGCCATATGTGTCGAAGCCTAATAACTGTTATTATAGGATAACTCCATCATAGGTAAGTGATACTCTAATTAACCCGAAAAATCCATCACACAATACCCTACTATATCCCCCACGATTTTTATCATCCTCTTAGATTGACCATCCGTCTGAGGATGATATACCATGCTCATAGTCAACTGTGATCCAAGGTATTACGATAAGGATTTCCAGAAATGAGATGTGAACCTTGAGTCTCTATCTGATACAATTGAAAGAAGAACAAAACACTTATTTACCAACTCCGAGATATATATTTTGGACAGATCCCCCACCATATAAGATTAACAAATCAGGATTAAATGGACTGACTTTGGGAGTCGATCCACAATCTCTCATATGACATCGTGTTTCCTAACCATTCTTGGGAGAACCATGACAAAATCCATTATTATCTGCTCCCATTTCCACACCGGGATAGGTAATGACTGCAACATGTAAGATGGATGCAAATGCTCAGCCTTGAATTGCTGAAAAGTCAAGCATCTCAAGACAAACCCGGACACTTCCATTTTCATACCAGCCCACCAAAAATTCACATTCAACACCTTGTATATTTTCTATATTTCAGGATGGAAAAACCACTTGGAATAATGATAATACCCGATATGTTCCTCCTGAAAAGCCACTGGTATAACCATTTAATTCCAAAAACACAAGACCAGATTCCCATTCAGTTCCCAGTTCTCAATGGTCTCCCCACCATTGAGTTTTAACCTCATTGCCATACACTGAGAATCAGATGTCTGTGCCTCTTTAACCAAACTAGCCATGTCAGGAACCAATGAAACTGGCATGAAGACCTCTCTGTCACACCGATCCTCACATTCCAACAGTATGTCTGCTATGGCTGACATCAACTACCACTGATATGATGATTGTTTCCCCACTTGAGAAAAAGATTTCCTAGTTAATGTTTCAGCCACAAAATTTCCCTTACCTGGTGTTTAAATTAAATCAAAATCAAACATATAGAGATATTCGATTCATCACCTTCACCTCAGGTTCAAATATCTTTCTAAGAATACATGCTTTAAGATCTTGTGATCTGTAAACACTATAAATTTCTCACCAAAGAGATAATGACACAATATTTTTAAAGCCCGAACCACTACTGCCAACTCCCAATCACGTGTTGGGTACTTATTCTCATACAATATCAACTAATACGAGCCATATGTAACCACATTAACCCCATATATTAGAAGAAACCCCAACACTAATCCCGATGCATCACAATACAGCCCTTACGATTTCACTAATTTGGGAAAAACCCAGAATGATGATGATGTAAAGTGAACCTTTAACTCATCAAAGCCTTTCTAGCACTCCTCATTTCATTGAACTGGGATATTCTTCCTTGTTAAAGCAGTCATCAATGAATCCAATCATGAGAAATAATTAAAAAAATGTCGATAATACCCATATAGACCAAGGAAGCTCTGTATCTAAAAAATGTTCTTTGGAAGTTTCTATGTGATAATAGTTTTTATCTTTTCCCGATCAACTGAAACACCCCTCTCAGAAATAACATGAAGTAGGAAATAAACTTCCTGTATCCAAAAGTCACACATTGAAAATTTAGTATACAACCGATGATCCCTCAAGACCCCCAACACTATCGCCAAGTGCTTCTCATGATCTAGCCTTATCCTCGATTACAATAGTATATCATCTACAAATACATCCACAAATGAATCCAGATATATATGAAATATCTGATTCATCAATGCCATGAACACCACTGGGTCATTCATTAGAAAAGAGGGCATAACTACATACTCATAATGGACATATCTACTTTTTAAAGAAGTTTTTGAAATATCCTCCTTCCTCACCCATAATTGGTGATATCCAGACCTCAAGTCAATCTTGGAGAACCAATGAGCTCCCCTAAACTGGTCAAAAAAATCATAAATGTGTGGAAGTGGATATCGGTTCTTTATCGTAACCTAATTAAGTCCATGATAATCAATACAGATCCACAAGTTTCTATTCACCTTTTTATGAATTAGAATCGCAGCTACCCATGGAGACATGCTAGATTGGATGAACCCTTTATATTCTAACTCTTCTAACTACAAATTTAATTTCCCGCAGTTTTGTTGGTTCTATTCGGTAATACAAAAGTGAGACATAACTAGTCCCTAAATGGAGATTAATCGTAAACACAACTGTCATGGGTGGAAACCCTAAGAATTTTTCAGTAAATAAATCTATAAAATGATCCACAAATTCTGGAAGAACACTCTTCTCTACACCTTCCACCGATGCCAAAAACAAGGTCTCTAACTGATACGAGATCATGCCAATAGTTTTCACTCTTCTCCCCGATAAAAAGATGTCTAATGCCATCCTCCATCACAAAAATAACCGTTCAATCATAGAAAATTATGTGGTTCTTAAAAAATTTCAACCAATCCATTCCCAAGATTATATCATAAGCATCCACATCAAGAACTGATAAATACCACATCAATTCGATTCCATCCATAACTAAACAACAACCTTGAAATGGGAAGGCTTGACACTCTCTTTGACCTTGAGGAGTTTTCAGTTTAAACAAAGAATGCATAATTTCCTTATGTAAACCCAACAAATAAATGATGCCGGAATCCATAAAAAAAGCGAATAACCTGTATCAAACAAATCTTGCATCAACATTGAATTTAAATTAACCGTATCTATAACTATGGATGGTCATGAATGATCATACACCACCACCTACTCAGCTCTTAACAACTACTTACTTGCCACAATCTTCTCTTTATTACCATGCTGAGGCATTTTTGTATTATGGGAATCACCATGACCTACATTACTCATTTGTTGAGGGGTATGCTACTGCCCCTATCTCAAAGAGGTGTAAGACCCCTGCAACCCCTGAGGAGTGTCACGAACACCCGATCTTGGAGAATTCTGAATATTACACTGCAGATTCCCCATCTACTTACAATTATTACATTCTTGAGGTTTTTCCATACAATTCCTTTTAATGTGCCCCATAACAACACACAGAAAGCATCATGTCTTTCTATAAGGCTCTAGAGGAAGGTTCACCGATCCTACCGTCAGATTCTGAGCTGTAATCCCACCCTAGAAATAAGTTTCCATCTTCCTCTTGAATAAAACATTTTATTTCCCACTATTTCCCATAGGTACCAACATACTACCCTCACCTGTAGTCCCCACAAGATCCTGCTCATCCACTATAGCTCAATTCACAATTTTTGTGTAACCATCTATACACATCACTGATATCTTGGAATGAATTTTCTAGTTCAAATTAGCTTCAAATTTTCGTACTTTCAATGATATACGACCCACCACGTCTGGTGAAAACTTCACTATGTACATAATCTTAGTTTCATATTCTGTCACCACTGTGTCACCTTGCTTCAAACTAAAGAAAATAATTGTTTATTTATTTCAGAACTTATGAGGGTTAAAATTTTTATTAAAAAATTCCCCTAACCACTCCCATGTCACACTTTGGTCTATCCCAGCTTAGACAGCCTGCTCCCACCACCGAAGGGAAAGATCTTCCAACTTATATGTGGCTAAATTCAGATTCATCTCTGATGGTGTTCCAAAAGAGACAAATATCCTATTAATTCTATTCATCCATGCTTCAACCCTTTATTGCTTTGAATCAGCCCTAAACATGGGTGGATTCTGCCTTTGAAACTGAACTTCATGATTCACTTGTTTTGGTTCATCCACCTTATTCCCACTTTCCACAACATGGAATGCTTTCACTATACTCTGCACTAGCTGATGGTTCACCTAGGGCTCGGGTGAAACCATATTTTTAGAAGCTTCTTCCAGTTGGTCTTTATGAAGCCTACACAGTTCCATTTCTATAAACACAAAACAACAATAAGTCTCACTCCCTTAACAAGAAAGGGTATACAATTTTCAAATGCAATCACATAAAAACTATCAAAACCAATCTTTCCACTTGTTAACATTTCACATGTTTCACTATTCATAAAAATTCACCATGTTTTGAAAATCAACCCATTTTCAAAATACCACAAGTTTCCTTGTTTCAAATACTTGAATCCCAATACAAAATTTTCAAAATCAAAACATTGATATCACACCGTACATCATTATACCCCAATGAAATGTGCATCCTTGTGGGAAGTAATTTCTACCATGCATGTCATTCTCATCTCATTGGCTATGCAAACAACAATGATATATCCAATGCCTATAAGTATCTCTAAACAATTAATTACCCAAATACTTGGTAACTTTATGTTCAAAATAAAAGGGTTAGCTATGTCCTTTTATGTTGTACATTCGATGTTCTGACAATCCTACATCTTGCTACCATCCCGACTCAAGGAATAAGCCAAGAACAAATGTCAACACTAAAACCAATGATCAAAACCAAGGATCCAACAATTTCTATCACTTGAAAGCCGAGGACTGAACAAACTAATAACACTTGTAACATCCCACCCCATATCATTGCCTTAAGAGGGAGGAGGAATGCTACTTGGCCTTAAGTGATGTTCCCAAGGATCCCAAGGCTGAAAATAAATGCCAAGGGATTCAAGAATAAACTAGGGAACAATTTTCCCTTTAGATACAACCAACCAACCAACCAAATAGTCCACTAACAAAAATCTATATTATGCATGACAACAAAACAACCAAACCCATACATTACTATATGAAAAAAAAAATAATTCCACAACAATTCCCAAGAACCAATATAACCAAACACACTAAACCTTATAAGAGTACAAAGAGGAATACTACAACAAGAATCCAACAGAACTAGGACACCATCCATTGCTCCACACCAAGATCCATGCTCCATGCACCACAACATCACAAAATCACCATGCTAAACTGCTAGAAAATGATATTCTTTACCCTTAGATGTGTCCCAGAACACAAAATCTACAAAATAATCAAAGAGACAAAGTAGAATTGATTAATAATACTGAGTAGGATTTCCCCAATTTACTTACCTACACATGCAACTAGGATAAAACTGTTAGCACATTTATATAAAAAACTCTATATAAATAATTCAATAGTGTATCAACATACAACAAGCCAACCACTCCTTATAAATCCATTTCTACTAAAATGACCAAAACACATTGGAATTAAAAAAAACCATGCCATAAGACAATTCACCCTTCCACATTATCATAACAAATTCCATATTGCAAACAACACACAATATGGCAACAAAAATGTTGGAGCTTTCTTCCAACCCGTTCACCCATTCCCAACTAGTGGTACTTCCCACCCACTAATCCTTGGATGTTGGCCCTTTTGTCCACTATCCATACACTTATTATAGTAGTACTTCTAACCCACATACACACAATCCACACAATCCATAAAACTTAATCAACTAACAAGCACAAAGCACCAAGGCCCCCTAAATGCACATCATCATTCCCATCACATGCCAATTCACTTAAATAAATCACCCATTTATTGAAATCACAATTTAATAATTTCCCATTACAAAAAATATTTCAATAAAAAATATCATTGTTGAAAACCATTTTAATCAATCATATTAACAAATCCATCCCAACAACCCGTTTAAAATATCTATTTTAAAATCCACTGCAGGAGCATTTCACCACAAAGCCCCCATTCCCAAAAATCCCCAAAACACCACCAAGGATATCCGACAAATTTCTCACATAAAAAAGAAATTAATTTTAAGAAAAACAAATTAGTTGTAACCAAGATTCACGTTTTAACAAAGTGGAGACAAGAGAGAAGCCACCTACCTTTAGGGTTCTGGAGAATTTGAACCACATGCAACCGCACCCCAATCCTAGAAAACACACCATCAAAAAAACTCTAGATACCCTTCCCTAACATCTAAGATCCTTGAAATAAAAATAAATTGAAAATGATACCCTAGATCTACACACAATGGGTGAAAATCTAGAAAACTAAGATAGAGAGATATAGATCAAGAGGAAACCACAATGAACAAAGAGAGGAGACTTACCCGATAAGAACCGCCTTCAGTCTACCAAGAAACCCTTTAGATTTGCTTAAAAAATGTGTGTGTGGGAGGGGGGGAACCTAAAACATTTGAGAACCCGTAATCCTGAGTGGGAATAATGTTGGAGAGATTTTGGTGTGAAATAGGTCAATCTCTAGGGATCCAAAAGTGAAAAATCTTACTTTTAAGTGGCCGCATGATATGGAAAACTGTGAGCTAACTGTGCACAAGCCACTACCTCAAGAGAGGGTGTCTACATAGTTTCATCCCAAGATTTGGAAAACCATGAGTAAGCGATACGAAACCCATTATCTCCCCCTGAATGGTTTTTTGAAGAACCCATGTGGTTGCACCTAACCGTGCTCAAACCGTGAGCCCTTAGAAAATATTCAAAACTTTTTCAAAACCATTCCAAACTCTCCCAACCTCTTCCCAACTCATCCCAAGTAATTTAAACACATAAAATAGATTAAATGAAGGCTACATACCTCAAAATAGGGGTGATACATTCTTCCAATCTTTTGACATTCCATCCTTAGAAAGTAGAAAATAATCACTTTTCCAAAAGAGCTCAGACCATTGCTCGACAATCTCTTTCTCCCGTTCCCAAGTATCCTCTTGAATTTGAAAATGATTCCAAAAAACATGAACTAAACCAAAGCTTTTACCATGCTAGAATTTCTCTTTCCTATCGAAAATCCACACTAGTATGTGCACCAAGGAAGCATCCGGTTCTAGCTCAACATGGTCCCAACGAATGACATGGTCACGATCTGGCAGATACTTTTTCAATTTTGACACATGAAACACATTGTGCTCCAAACTAAACTATGGTGGAAAATCCAAAAAATAAGCCACCTCTTCAATCCACTCAAGTATCTAAAAATCCCAAATATACTTCGAAGATAACCTACCCTTCTTCCCAAACCATCGATGTCCCAACCTATGATAAATTATAAAAAAACATAGGATCACCCACCTCAAATGAAAATAGTAATCGACAATGGGAAACATATGATTTTTTATGACATTGAGGCATATTTATCCTCTTCCTGATCAACTTGATCTTTTCTATAGTCTCTTTCACAAGGCTTGGTCTGATCATTGAAGTCTTGCCTATTTCCACCCAACATAGTGGATAACGACACATATGCCCATACAAAGCCTAAAAAAGAACCATATGTATCGAATCCTGATAAATGTTGTTATAGGATCACACCAAAAATGGTAAGTGATCTTCCAATGAAGCAAAAAATCAATCACAAAAAACACTAACTTATGCTCCAAGGTTTGTATCATCCTCTCAGATTGACCATCCGTCTGTGGATGATACGATGTGCTCATAGTCAACTATGTTCCAAGGGCTTTCTGTATGGTTTTATAGAAAGGATATGTGAACCTTGGATCTCTATATGATAAAATCAGAAATGGAACCCCATGCCTATTTACCACCTCCTGAATATAGAATTTGGATAGATCCTTTACCATAAATGATTCACGAATCGGGATGAAATGGGATGATTTGGTGGGATGATCCACAATCAACCATATGAAATCGTGTTTCCTAACCCTTCTCGAGAGACCCATCACAAAATCTATTTCTATATACTCCCATTTTCACACTAGGATAGGTAAATACCGCAACATGCCTATTGGCTTCTGATGCACTGCCTTGACTTTCTGACAAGTCAAGCATCTCGAAACGAACCCAACTACATCTCTTTTCATACCATCCCACCAAAACTGTACTTTAAACACCTTGTACATATTCTGAATTCCAGGATGGATAGACCACCTAGAATGATGATAAGACCTTATATGTTCCAACTGAAAATCCACTGGTACCCCTATCTAATTCAAAAAACACAAGACTGAATTCCCATTCAGTCCCCAGTTCTTAATGGTTTCCCACCATTGAGTTTTGAACTCATTTCCATACACTCAGAATTAGATGTCTATGCCTCTTTAGCCCAACTAGCCACGTCGAGAACCAATGAAACTAGAATTTAGACCACTCTGTAACCCCAATCCTCACATTGAAAAAGTATGTCACCTATGATTGATATCAACTGCCACTAATCTGATGTCTGTTTCACCACTTGAACATATGATTTAATACATAATGCATCTGCCACCTAATTTCCCTAACATAGTGTCTACATTTAAGTTGAAATCAAATATATAGGGATTTTCCTCCATATATTTTGCCTCAGGTTTAAATCTATTTGTGAGAAGAAATGCTTTAAGATATTGTTATCAGTAAACCATGTAAATTTCTCACCCAAGAGATAATGATGCTATAGTTTTAAAGCATGAACCAATGCATTCAAATCTAGATCATGTGTTGGGTAGTTATTCTCATTAAACCTCAAATACCATTATCCATATGCACCCACATGACCCCCTTGTAAGAGAACACACCCCAAACCTGATCCTGATGCGTCATAATACATCATGTATGCATTCTCTGATTCAGGAAAAACTAAAATTGGTGCTGATGTAAGGTGACCCTTTAAATATTAAAATCATTTTTGGCACTGCTCAACCCATTGAAATGGGATATTAGTCCTTTTCAAAGATTTCATCGGTGAATACAATCATGAAAAATCACAAAAATAATGACGATAATACCCAACTAGACTAAGGAAGCTTCGAATCTCAAAAACGTTCTTTGGCAGTTTCCATGAGATAACATCCTATATCATTTCAGGATCACCTAAAATACCCTCTTAGAATTAACATGGAAAATGAAACTAACCTCCTGTATCCATAAGTAACACTTTGATAATTTCGAATACAACTAATGATCCCTCAAGATCCCAAACACTATTGCCAAGTGTTCCTCATGGTCTAATCTTGTCGTTGAATATACTAGTATATCGTCCAAAAATACAACCACAAAAGAATCCGGATATCTATGAAATATCTGATTCTTCAATGACATGTACACTGTTGGGGAATTCATTAGACCATAGGGCATAACCACATTCTCATAATGTCCATATCTACTTATGAATGATGTTTTTGGAATATCCTTCTTCTCGACCCTCAATTGGTGAGACCCTCAACTCTTGTCAATATTGGAGAATAACTAATCACCCCAAAGATAATCAGACAAATCATTAATGAATTGAAGTGGATATCAGTTCTTTATCATAACTGGATTAATTCAATGATAATCAACACAACCGTAAGGTTGTATCCCCCTTTTTATCCAAAAAAACCTGGGGCTTTCCCCAGAGATGTGTTATGCCAGATGAACCCCTTATTTTCTAAATCTTCCAACTACTCCTTTAATTATTGAAGTTCATCTCTTTCCATTTGGTTATATGGAAGTGAGATAGGATTGGTCCCCGGAAGGAGATCAATCATGAACTTCACTTCTCTCAGGGGTGAAAACCTGAGAAGTTTTTGGGAAATACATATATAAACCGATATACAACTGCGGGAAGAACACTTTTATCAACAAATTCAACTGATGTCAATGAAAAGGCCTCTAACTGATACGAGATTGTGCCAATAGTTAGTTCCAAAAAATATGTTGCACCTAGATTTTCACTCTTTTCTCCTCTAAAGAGATGTCTAATGCCATCCTCCATAAAAAATCTAACCTTTACAACATATAAATCAATGTGGGACTTAAAAAATATAAATCAATCCATTCCCAAGATTATATCATAAGAATCCATCTCAACCACTGAGAAATACCACATTAATTTGATGCCACCCACAACTAAACAACATCCTCGATATAGGAAGTCTAGACACTCTCTTTCACCCAGAGGACTTTGCAGTTTCAACATAGAAGGAATCATTTCCATGGGTAAACCCAAAAAATCAATGATGCAAGAAGCCATAAAATAATGAAAAGCACCTGTATCAATAAAATCTTGCATCAACATTGAATTTAAAAGAACCATACCTAGCATCGTTGATGGTACCGACTCATCAGCCACCACCGCATTCTCATCTCCTAAAAACTGTTTACATTACACACTCTCCTCCTTATTTTCTTGCTGAGGTGTCATCGTATTCTGAGAATCACCATGGTCTACTTTACTCTACCACCGAAGGGTATGTTGTTGCCCCTATCCCTTCAAGGCAAAAGACTCATGTGACCCCTGAGGAGTGTCACAGACACCCAATCTCAGAACATTCCGACAATAACATTACAGATGCCCCATCTACTTAAAATTATGACCTGTTCAAGGCTGTTTCGTATAATCCCACTTGATGTGCCCCATAGAGCCACACTGAAAACATCCTGACTTACTTGGAGGCTTTGAAGGAAGGTTCACCAATTCTGCCATCAGATTATGATCAGTACTCCCACCATGGATATAGGTTTCCCTCTTCCTCTTGAACCTAGTGTTCAAGTACCCCCTATTTCTCATGGGAACCAACATAATTCCACTGCTAATATCCCCCTCCAGTTCCCTCTCAACCACTATATCTCGATTCACCATTTCTCTATAATCGTCTATACACAACACTACTATCTTAGAACGAAATTCCTACTTCAACCCAACTTAAAAGATTCATGCCTTCAACGATGTACTACCCACCACATAGGGTAAAAACCACACTATGTTCATAATCTTAGCTGCATATTCCATCACCTCCATGTTCCCTTTCTTCAAAATGAAGAAAAACGTTGTACATTGAATTCTAAACGCATGAGGGTATAATTTTTTACTAAAAAATTCCTCAAACCTCTCCCATGTCGCACTTTGGTCTATCCGAGCTTGGTCCGCAAGCTCCCACCACTGAAGGGAAAGAACTTCCACCATATATGTGGCTAACATCACATTCATCCCTACCAGTGTTCCCCAAAAGTCAAATGTCATATTCATTCCATTGAACCTTGCTTCAGCCCTTTCTGGCTCTGAATCACCCCTATGTATGGGAGTATTCTTCCATTGAAACTGAACCACATGATCCACATGTTCTAGTTCATCCACCTTATTCCCACTTTACACATCATGGAATGCTTTCACTATACTCTAAACTAGCTTCCGGTTCACTTTTGGCATAGGTGCAACCACATTTTTAGCAGCTTCCTCTAGTTGGTCTTTATGACACCTACCCGATGCCATTTCTATCAACACAAACGCAACCACAAGTATCACTCCCTTAATTACAAAAGGGTATACAATTTTTAAAAGAAATAATATAACAACTATCAGAATAGGGCTTTCCACCTATTCACATTTTACATGTTACACTGATATAAAAAATCCACCATGTTTTGAAAATCATCCCATTTTCAAAATACGACAAGATTACTTATTTCAAATCTTTCTGTTTGGAAACCCAATAAAAAATTTTAAAATCAACTCTTTCATATCACAACATAGATCATTATACCCCAATGAAATATGCATCTTTGTGGGAAGTAATTTCTACTATGAATTTCATGTTTGTCTCATTGGATACACCAATGACAATGAGATATCCAATGCCAGGAAGTGTCTCCAAACACTCATTTACCCAAATCTCTGGTAACTTGAAGTTCAACATGAAAGGGTTAGCTAATTCCTTTTATACTATACATTCCATGTTTCTAAAATCCTACGTCTTACTAGCACCCCGACTCAATGAATAGGGATAAGAACGAATGACAACACTAAACCCGACAATCAACACCAATAATAGAACAACTGATCTCACTTGAAATCAAAGGACCAAACAAAATGATACCACTTGAAACATCCCACCACATATCATTGGCTTTAGAGGGAGGATGAATGATACTTGGCCTTAATAGATGTTTCCAAGGCCCTAAAGGCTCACAATAAATTATGAAGGCTTTGAGAATAAATTGGGGAATGATTTGACTATGAGATACAACCAACCAACAAAACAAATAGTCCACTAACAACAAACTATATGATGCATGACAACAAAACAACCAAACCCATACATTAACACAAGACAACCAAAAATTCCAAAATAATTCCCAAGAACCAATACAACCAAACACACTAAACCATATTAGAGTACCAAGCGTAAGACTACAACAAGACTCCAACAGAACTGGGACACTATTCAAATCTCCACACTATGTTCCATGCCCCAAGCACCACAACATCACCAAAGCATCATGCCGAAACACTAGAAAAATGAGATGCTTTACTCTAACCTGTGTCCCGAAACACAGCATCTGCAAAACCACCAAAGTGACAATGAAAGGGTGAGTAGTAATACTCAATATGATTTCCCCAAATTGCTTCCCTACACACACCAATAGTATAAAATCATTAGAACCATTATATAAAATAATTAATATAAAAAATTAAATAGTGAAAAAACTTACAATAATACAAACACTCTTTATCAATCCATTTCCTCCAAAATTTACACAACAAATAGAAAATCCAAAAAACCATGCCACAAGACAATTCATCATTACACGTTTGCACAAAAAAATACATCTTTCAAACAACAAAAAACAAGGAAACCAAAATGGTGGAGATTCCGTCCAACCTGTTCACCCATTCCAGACGAGTGGTACTTCCCGCCTACTTATCCATGGATGATGGCCCTTCCATCCACTATCCATACCCTTATTGTAGTGGAGATTCCCTCCCACTACCACAAAAATCACAAAATCCATAACACTTAATCAAAATATATGAATAAATCACCAAGGCCGCCCAAAATCACATCACTATTCCCATCACATGTGAATTCACATTAATAAATCAACAATTTATTTAAATAACCATTTAATCGTTTTCCATTCCAAAAAAAAATCATTAAAAAAATCTTTATTGAAAACCATTTCTATCAACCATTTTCACAAAACAATCCCAACATCCCAATTTTAAAATCCACAACAAGAAAATTTAACCATAACTCCCCCCTTTTCCCACAAATCTCCAAAACATCACCAAGTGATTTCCAACCAATTTATCACATAAAAAACAAAATTAATTTTAACCAAGCTTCAGTTTCTAACTAAGTGGAGTTGAGAGAGAAACAACCCACCTTTAGGTTTCTGGAAAATTCGACCCACAAGAAACCCCACCCCAATTAGGGAAAACACCCCACCGTAATCGCTCTAGATCCCCTTTACTAACATCCAAAATCCTTAAAATCAACACCCAAGGAAAATAAAACCCTAGATCTAGGGGAAACCACAAAGAACCATGATAGGAGACTAACCCAAGAAGAATGACCATCAATTCACCCAGGAAACCCTTTGATTTCCTTGAAAAATGTGTTGGAGAGATCCTCAATCCTTTCAGAACCATAAATCCCAAGTGAGCCCCAAGTGGGTGATTGTTTAGAGTGAAATATGTCATTCCTGAATTAGCCCAAATATAAAAACCCTACTTTTAAGTGGCCGCACGGTTTTCCCACACGGTTTGGAAAACCATGCGCTAACCATGGCAAGCCACTACCTCTATAGAGGGGGTTTGAACGATTTCCTCTAATGGATTGGAAAACCATGAATATGCCATGTGAAGCCCTATGTCTCCCCCCTGTACAATTTCCTGGAGAACCCACATATTTTCCCCTAACTGTGCTCAAACTAAGCACCCTTAGAAATGCCTCCAAACATATTCAAAACCATTCCAAACTCTCCCAACCTCTTCTAACTAATAACAATAAATTTAATCACAAAAAAAGGCATAAAAAAAGGCTATATACCCCTAACTGGTGGTTATACATTATTCACTATTATTATAAATCCTATGTAATCTATGATAGAGGGATTGTGATTGGTCATCGAATAACCATTGACTATATCTATCCAAGATTGGAATATTAATCCCACTCATGTTAGACTATGTGAAGACTGAGTTAATAATAATATAGCTTGTTTATATGTTATTAACCAAGGTGAATATATTCCCCATCCTAATCCACTTTATTGAATCCAAATTGGTATGAAATTTCTTAGAAAATCACAAACTGAATACTTCACCAAAATATCAGGATGGTATCCTACAGTTAGACACATTGGCTCGATTAACCCTTTGAAATTAACTAATGTTATATTACCCAATTTAAAAAAACTACATTGATTCTAAAATAAAAATAAAACCTTCATTGGTACCTTATATGGGGTCCCAATCATGAAATATCACATTTTACATCATTTTAATAGTTTAATCATTATAGATCACAATATAATCACATAATAGAATGAATTGAAAGTTTTTTTATCATCAAGGACAAGATTCCTAGAAAAAAGGTATTGTAATAGCTATGAACATTTCCCTACAATTAATGAACAATAAACTCCCTTTATGATTTCTCAAATATTATAATAATATTCAAAACCTATAAAATTAACATATAAGGAAAGGGAAGGATCAAAAACCTAGTAATGTATATAATATCATCATGGGTTAGATTACAATAATATAAGAAAAAATTAGCAACTATGAAATATCATATTAAATTAACAAGGAAAAAATGAGTATTTATAATTAATGACACATGAACATGTATTTTAGAATGAAAAAACATATTCTATTGAATATGAGTTCAAGAGAGGCATAAACACTTTTAATAATGTAATTATATAATATGTTCATGGAATCACGAATATATTAAAAAATAATTCATTACAATATAATAATAACTTATGGATCACCTCAAATAAAAAATAACATGGATTTCTAAGTCCAACAACATACATATCAAATACATGTATCACCACCAAGATGTTATAACATGTTGTTTTACAGATAAATTTCCATTTAATATAGTTAAGGATAACTTCCAAGACAACATAAAATATTTTTCTTGGGAAAGAAAATCATGCACCATATATAGTATCTCATGAAATAAAAAAATTTCCTTATATATGATACCACTATTACGATCAACAATTAATATTATTTTCATGTAAATTAATATGTGTTACATTGGATAAAAAGAAACCATACACAATAATAAGCAAGAAAATACTCTTGATATGTAAGTGGTATTCATAATTTTATCCCACGTCATAACTAAAGGCTATATAATAATGGTCCCTGAGTTAAAAATGAATTAAATTATGTTTTATGTTCTTATTTTAAAAAAATATATTTAAAATATATAGTTATAATACATAATAAATAATATAATGTTGGATGGGTATGAATTAAAATGATCCACATAGCTGATGATTTATGAAATATTTGAAGGTTATTTGAATCATAGAAGGGAATTTTTATTTTCTGTGAAGCCATAATTTAACCAATAGAGGTTTACACAAAGAAATGAGTGGTTTTAAGATAAATCCAAAATAAAGTTTTTTTATAGAGGTGGATCTTATCATGGATTAATAAATATTTCAAATCTAATAAATATATTTTAATTCAAAGATAGAATTTTTGAATGCATTTATTATATATATTATCCCCAAAAAATAAAGGTAAAGTTAACTAGGTATAAATTTAATGAATATATTTAAATAATTTGGTTTTAAAAGATGCAACCAATATTAAGTAAACTGAAAAAAAGAGAACTCTTAACCCCAAATTGAGGGAGTTCTTTGTAAGATCTAATTTTACATTTTGAAATATAATTTTCAAAACCTAAATCATAAAATATGAAAATAAAATATTATTTTTAAATGTATTAATTAAAATTATGAGGATAACATAATAAAAAATGTATTTGGGATCCAAAACCAGAAAGCAGAATAGAGGAGAGAATAGAAAATACAGACATAAATGAGAAAAATATATCATAATATATGGGTGTTATCCCAAATATTGTAATAAAATTTAAGAAGAAATAATCCACTTTTATTTTTTTGATTGAAATAATTATTTCCCAAAATAAAAAAAGACATACCATACTAAACATGTAAAGATCCTAATATGGGTAATTAGAAAATAATATTAAAATATGATTGATCAAGACCCAATTGGAATGAAAATTGAGCCAACAAACAACTTATGCCATCTTTATCATACATATTAAATACCCATGAAGATATAACATGACATTGGTTTTTAAATCCCTTTGATTTAGTGTAATTTTTAATCAAAATACATCAATCAGTTCTATTTACATAATCGGATGGGAATGACTATAGAATACAAATAATATATTAATTAATCAAATTTGAGTTCTGAAATATATTTCTATGTTCCTTGATTCATTCTACCAGTGTACCTAAAATCCTTAATTGTAAAATTAATATTATTAAAATATTTATAATGTAAATTTTCGTAATAAACCTCATTTATTATTTCCTAGTTAAAATCATATTTTACGCTCATTTAATTTATATATTTTTTCATTATTGTAGTTTCATTAGGTGGTTGGGTAAATTTTTCTCAATTTTCCTAAGTATATAAACCACAATGAAATGTGATTTAAAATATTGTCATAATATATAAAGTTGTATATGGTTATTTATTTTATTATTCAATAACCGAAAAATATATAGAGTTCTAATTTTTTTTTCTAAATTGAATTAAATTAATAAGGGTTCATCGATATTTCATTTATGGATGTTATGTTTTCTATGAAAACTTATTGTCAATATCACTTATAAAAGGTCTGATATTATATATATAGAAAAGTAATAGTTTTATTAAAATAATTTTTATGCATTAAATTAGTTTTTAATCTCTTCCATGATAGGTGATATAAGAATATAAAATATGTTATTATTTAGAGGAGCTAATCCATAGGAACACATATACAAAAATCTAATTTTTATAGAATGAGTGGGGGAAGGGAAATAAAATAATTTTCATTTATGATTCATAAATATATTTTAGCTATAATTTTCCCAATAAATAAGTATTTGGTACTATAAATTTATGAAGGTTTTTTAAAAAATAACTTGTCATTCTTGGAGGCAGTAGTCCGCACATACGCATGCCGACATCTCCATTTTTCAAATGGTAGTGGTGGAAGGTACAAAAAAGATATTACATTAGAGAAATAAAATTTAATTTTTTTAATAATCTTTATATAATAATAAATTCACTCATAGAAGACATTTTACTGTGTAAAATAAGGATACAATTATGGAAGCTCATTTGAGAGCATTACCTCTCACTTTGGAAGTCATCCTTTAGTAAAACCACCATGCTCATTTGCTTGTAATGTTTTCAAATACTTTCATTTAAGTATATAAAGAGAGGTTTATGGAGGGACTATGGTAGTTTTTGGTTCATTTAATTCTTTTTAATGGGTAGCGATATGTGTTTGAACTAATTGATTTTTTTATTTTGATGAAAACGGTATTTTCATAGATACAAATTATTTTTTTCAATGATGGAAGGATTTATTTCATCGTTTATTTTCCCCATAAGTTGTAAATAAATAAGTGAGATGTGATATATCATTTATTTTTCATTATACATTCAATTTAAACATGTTTTAAATATGTTTCAAGTCTGTTACCAATAGATTTGACATTTTACCATTTATTATTTTTACGTTTCTAACCAGTTTTTACAAATGTAATTTGTATATAATAAAAAACTCAAAAAATTTATTAAGTTATAAATATATATTTATGAACTATTTATTCCATTTAAATTTATATATATATAAAATTTTATTTTATTTTAAAACATTTAATATATAGATGACCGATTTTGTAGAAAAATGTTGTTTTCACCATTATTTACTTTTATTCATATGGGACAATAATTATAGATTAAATTTTTAATAATATACTTTCATATATTTTTATAAATAATATAATTTCTAATATATAAAATATAAGAAATTATTTAATTAGATAAAAATTAAATAACATTATTGAAACAGTTTTATGAGAATAACCCATCCTTTATTATAATTATCATTAAATTTAATATTTTAATCCAGAATTTTATGCCAAAACGTTAAATATTACTCATTCCATAGTATAATAATTATGTTATAAAATATTAAATTCATTTTTTATTATTTAATTTATTATAGTTATAAAGAGTAAATTAAATTTTACACAAAAAAAGTTTTTTTGAAAAAATATTATGTATGATTCCAAAAATATAAAATTTTGCTTATAAAATCCCTAAATTTTATTTTTATTTTAATAATTATACTCCAAAAGTAATTTTTTTGAAAAATTATTTATAATTTATTTCTGTCTTTTAAGGATCATGATAAAGGAAACATTTCTACGATATCAATAAAAACATTTTTTACTATTCTCATAAAAACAATCTTTTCACAAAATTCAAAAAAAATCACTGGACAATATTTTTATGATAAATTATAAAGTAAAAGCAACATTATCAATTTAAAAACCTAAAATTTATTAATTTTATTTTAAAATAGAATCATAAACATAAAGTGGAAACTATTTTCATTGGAATATAATGTCTTCAAATTTTAATTATTATTATTCTTATTTCAATTATATTACTAAATAGAATTTTGAAATATATTATTGAAAAAAATTTATTTTATATTAAGTATATTTAACTTTTTAATGCGTATAAAAAATAATTTTATGTAACAAAATATTTTCTATCCTAAAATGATCTTTTATTTATTAAGCAAAAGTAATAAAATTTTATAAGTTCATTTTTTTTCAAAATGAACACTTATATATATGTGTGTAATTATACGATTACTTATATATTTACCACTCCATTAAATTTACATGTTCATAAGGATGTATATTGTTACATGGTTCATTTTGGTGTCATGTTTCATTTCAAGTAAGACATTGAACATATAGTTAATTTAGATAAAAATACATTAAAAATCACAAGAAGATACATTATACCACTTAAATAAATCAAAAAAAGATACATTAATTGTCAATATCTAATGGATGTTGTTAAGGATATATATATTATATGCATATAATATGATTAAATATCGAGATATATATCATCCTTACCCGTTATGAAATATAATTTTCCCCCTATAATAGATCAATTATCATGTTTGTTTTTTCACCGATCTATTGACCTAGTCATCCTTCACTATATGGAATCATAAAAAAATAATAGAATTATTTTTCTTGGGGACATATTGGTCATACTTACATTAGTAAATGATTATTAATGGTCTAGATTATGATATTTGAATTCCCTATTCCACTAATTAATATTGATTCTATGTGGATATATTTAATTAATTTCAAAAATAACATCCAAATTCATACAAACAAATAATAATGAGATATACATGTTTCATAATTACAAAAAATATGAAGGAGATTAATATACATATGATAAAATATTGATTTCATGATGTGTTTTTATTTATAATTCAATAGTAAATATTTGGTGAAATCTAAGATAAAATAAGACGTAAAAAATCTTCTAGTCAAAATTATGTGTCCCCTAAACCATATAATTATAAATATCTATATAAATAGTTCTCATTTCAAAGGACTTTATTTTTTCCATTTTATATAAGGACGTTTATGTTTAATTTATTCATAATCCCTTAGATTAGTAAAATAGATTACATAATGATAAAATTATATAAATCAAACAAATTGAATTTCTAATGGATTCTTTGAAAGAAAAATTATTTTCTACAACATGGTAACTAAAATAATTTTTTTTCACAGATATTTCTCTATATGATGGCTTGATGTATCACCCACAAAATATTTTCTTGATCATTTTAAATAATAACTTTTCTTTTCCAACATTTTTTACTCATAGAAATAAAAATCTTCTATCATTAATAGTCATTTCAATGAAACTCCATACTTCTATTCATTAGTGTAATGCCCCGATCCCAGTTACCCAGAGTCGGTGCGTTATTGCATAACATTGGCATGATCACAAAAGATCATGTCTCGAAACACCGATTAGTTTAGTAGCCTTGGAAACACTAGATACATTCTTAAATGTTACATTACATCATAAAGTGAAAAAATACAATAACAAAGTCTCCATAGTCCACACTCATTTCCTCTTCTAACTATCCCTGCAGGTCATTCCTAAAATACTTCTTCACATCCTAGAAAAATTAAAACATTGAAAGGGGTGAGCTCAGATGCTCAGTATGGATAACAATACAGCGGAAGTTTTCATAAATAAACATAAACATTTATGGCAATGTGTAACTAAAACAAAAGCCTTTTAAACTTGAACTTCAACATAATATGGAAAAAGTAAAATGAAATAATGCCATTTACTTATTCACATGGATATTCTACTAGTCGAATAATCACATGAAATATCAATAACCACTTTTATAATTATGGAATGCATAATGCCAGACTATCATAACCACGTAGCCAAGGCCTCATGCCAAGACTACAAATAATATTCTGTCAAGGCCTCATGCCATGACACTAGTTTGTCTCATGAGACCTGCTGATGCATCGAGGAGCTATAGCGGGCTCCACCCATCACTTATTAAGTCCAATACATTCCTCATATGAACAGGTTTAAACATATCATAAACCATAACATAATCGTATCACATAAAACATGAATAAAGGAAACATAACATTTCCACATCTCAATCACAAGATATCAATACAAAACATTGATATAATAAAAAACACATTCCAAACAATTTTAAATTCCAAAATAAAAGATAATTAAAACTTTGTATTTATTTTTCATTTAAGAAAAGTTACGGCTTGTAGAGGAAGCCGAAACTATAATAATGGTCACGGCGGTAGAGAAGTCATTGTCGCCACATACGTACGACAAGAAAAACATTCCTTTTTGTCATTTTGTAAAATTATCCATATAAGAAGATTCCTTTTGAATAAAAATAAAAGTCAAAGTGTTTTATACACCATATAAAAGAAAGTTGTGTATAAAACAATATATGCCTCAATGAAAAGAGATTGAGACGAAGTCCCTACAAAGAACATTTTTTAAATAAAATAGATATATTAAGTGTATTAAATATAATTACACATAAATAAAGTAAAAATACAAGATAGTACACAATAATATCATGACATAATTTGAAAGTAGGAGATTAACCCAAAGAACAAAAATTGGGTTAAGAAGTTCCCTTACCTCGTGTCCGACTTGACTCGACCGCTCTTTAACCTCCTGAATAATAAAATGTAGTTAATATACACTTTCTTGAGAACCTTTTTCAAGATCATTATCCCTTTTATATCATTAATTAAAATGTTACGAAAATTATGTAGTCATTTAAGTTAATAACGGTCGTTTTGTCGATCTTTGGTAATTGAGTCAACAATAAACTTCTTATAATTACAAGTTGTTTATGTGGTAGAATATCCATTATCTCCAGAATTATATTCATGATGTAGATATCATATATATCCTATATATCCAATATATACATGCATTTATAATATTACATAACATTTAGAGGTAATAAATAAAATGCACCGTTCATGGAGACGGTAAGCCGTACGTACGCATAAACACTACTTTCATTTCTATTTCATATTTGATGGAATGAAGTTATAATTATATAAATTTATAATATAATTCCAGTTTAATATAATGTATAATACCATTTACTCCATCCTTTATACATCCCACATATGGCATTAACGATTCAAATCACTTTGAGGGGGCGGTAGTCCGCACTTCCTAAAATGAAATTATCACGTTTACCCATAATGGAAATCATAAAGGTATTACATAAATGAAAAATACAGAATCATAAGAAAACAAAACATAATATATATCATATATAAAGTAGTGTCATCATAATGGACACCATGAGAGGTGTTAAAAGAAGATTGAACAATCATCGTTTCATGAGGCATAAACTTGCCAACCACCGAAACAGTATGTTCTTTAACCATTAAACGAAGGTGTGTGTAAGTTTAAATCAAATCCTTCTCATAAAAACATCCTAGTATATTTAAGATACTGATTTTATTACAAAATAAAGGAATAAAAAGAGTTTAATGGGTTGGAGAATCAAAATAAAACAAAATAACGTAAGAGAAGACATTACCTTTAAAACGGGAAACTCTTTTTGATTTGAGATCAAAGGCTTCCTTGGGAAGACTTCTGCCCAAAGTAAGGCTTCTAAGAGTAAGAGTGGGATGTGGAGAGACAAAATGGTCAGGGTTTGGCCGATCTAAAGGCTTGAGAGGTGTGGGTAGGTGGCAGAGGTGGGGGCCTTTTATAAGTGGAGAGGAGGGGCACTCTTGTAAAGTTATAAAAGGTTACTTTATTATAAAATGATTTTCGGATTTAAAAGGTCCCAAAAATATATATTTCTAGGATAAGTTGATAAAAGTTATAAATCAACCCATCCAATAGGTTTTTAACATGTGTAGGGCTTAGATTTTACATTATCTTTTCATTTTATTTAAATCGTTAAATAATGAGGTAATCGCTTCATCATCATGGTGTCATATATAATTTAAATTATTTAATGTCTAAAAATTATAAAAAAAAATATCGTGATGTAGGAAAGATTTTTATATTTCTAATAAATATTTATAGTAAAAAATATGTCTTGTATAACCCCATTTAAAAATTGTTTTAGTAAAACAACTCATGTTTGTGACATTTTTATTTTAACATTAAATAAAAGGTTTTTAATGTCATTTTCCTACCAAAGTGGCTCCATGGGGTCCCCAAGTTGACCCATGGATTTTATTGGTAGGCCATGACTCATACAATAGGGATAGGACAAGTGTAATGGTATTTTAATATTTTTATAATATCATTTTTACCTTAAAGTTCACTAATTACCTTTAATCGCGATTAATTAAACTTAAAAGTTACTATTCACCGAAAAATTATTTTAATCCAATTAAACCACATTTTACTTCTTAATGACAACCATGTATGTCAGATTTTTGAAAATCCAAACACAGAAGTGGTAATGTTTCATTTAAACGAAAAATCAGTTTTTTAACTATAACTTAGTGGTTTCACTATTCATCAAAAATTGAAGTTTTTCAGAACAATGCCAAAATTTCACCCTAATGTATAATTGATATTCCGAATTCAAAAATGATATCTATTTTAACAAATTCCAAACATATAAGTTGCATTAATTATTTTTATAATTAATTCCCGTTGTCACAACAAATAACGTGTTTTTAAGAAACAATATATATCAAAAGATTGACAATTGTTTATGTCCAATTTCAAAGTGAGATTAATTATAATGACCACCATTGGATAAAATGGTAAAAATATATTATAATTAAACTTTAAAATAACTCAATATTATAAATTTTCACTATAAATTATTTTGATTAAAAAAGTTTTTTTTAAGTATTTTTCACTATTCATAAAAAATTGGAAGTTCTCGGAATAATACAAAAAATTCAACATACGCTAATTTCGATATTCCGAATCCAAAATTGAAGTCCATTTTGAAATATAATATATATATAATTTCAAAAATTGGGTATTACTATTCATAATGGATATTTTGATTGGTCGCGGTGTGTTAGAATCTCGAACTTGCGTATAATGCAAGGTATTGCATTATTGAAAGAGAGGCGTATCGTGGAAGCTCGGGGTGTTAAATTCTACCCTCCTTCAATAAATTGTGTCCTCTCAATTTGAAATTTTTCTTTGAAAATAAAAGGTTGAAAATATAAAATACCTTTGTGGGAAAACCACATCTGATATAAGGTTAATAAAAATATAACATTAAAAGAAAGAAAGATAAGTACAAAGGTCACCCGAGATAGCTCATACTAGGATTTTATGAAAATATAGATATGGAAGAAAAACAAACCATCAAGTTCTGATGGAGAGTTGTAGAAAACTGGATTAGGAGATAGTTAACCATAAGAAAATCACAAACTTGTGATTGGTTAAACGGTCATTGAATCCCTAGTTGGAAAAGTTAACCAGCAACGTTTTTGTTTTAGGTTACCTTTTATAAAGTTGAGGAATTTATTTAGGAGATTTACTAAGAACATAATGGAATATACATACTTGTCATGTAGAGTTTCATTCTTTAATAAATTTTTACCACAAACCCATCTTTCACTCTAAAAGGTAATATAACTCAAAAATATTCTATTTATCATAATTCTATAAGGTTCCAAATAATAACACATACCATTTAGATTAGGAAATCTTTTTTGTAATAACCAGGGACTTCCTGTAGGTTAGTGGTAGGTAATAAAGGCATGTCGCACTATGGTTGTGGGTTCGATTTCTACTGTTTTTTCCGACGCGACAGGTTATCCCTTGACCTGCAGGTTGTCCTTTTCCTATACTATAGTATTATAATATTCCAAAAATAATCTTCATAAATATTTTAACCTTAAAAAATACTATCCAAAGTTCAACTTAATCCATTCAAACCTTTATAGTTATCCAAAATACCTCCGTCCAGACTTTCTCTAAAAGGTCCTTAAATTCCAAAATCAATTGTAACATTTGATTCTCTAAACAAAGTAAAGATTCTATTATTGTCACATACTAAAAATATGATTACCTTCATAATATTAAAACCTTAATGAAAAAAACGAGTACTGCAGTATAATCCTTATATATATCACATTATTCTTATAACCAGAATATAATCCTTGTTTCCAAAAGCACCAATACATTAATTATTCCACTTCAATTGTAGTAACAACATAAGATTTTCCTTGATACCTTGGACTTTTCTAAGGTAAGTTTCCTTGGTGCTTTGGACATTCATTTACATAATGCCCCATTTCCCTAAAATTGTAGCATACAACATTGATTGCCTCTTTCTTTCCCTTACAATCACGAGCCTGGTGACCTTTTTCTCCACATTTATAACAAAATCCCATTCCTTTTAGGCAAGTACCGGGGTGATTCTTTCCACAATGATCACATAATGGAAAATCCTTCTTTCCATTTTCCCCTTTATCTATCTCTTGTTCCACGATTCTCTTCTTCTCTTGCTTTACTTTATTGTCATAAGATTTAGAGAATTCCTTTTCTGTCCTGATAGCACATGAGACTATATCTTCGTATGACAAGAAATATTGTGAGACTAAGGCACAAAGGAGAAATGGTTTTAACACATCAAAGAAACGATCAATCTTACTTATTGGGTTACGTATATAATCTGCTGCATGCCTTGCTAACCTTGTAAAGTTAGCCTCATACTTTACGACATTCTCATCCTCCTTTTGTCTCAGACTCAGAAATTGCCTTTCCATATATGCTCGATGGTTATGAGGAAAGTATTTTTCCAAGAAAATTTCCTTAAACTCCCTCCATTCAATACTTGATATTTCTTCATCTTCCTTTGTGTTTTGAATCAGCGACCACCATTGATCGGCATCTCCAGTGAGGCGGTAAACTGCCATGACAACTTTCTCCCTTTCGCTACACCCCAAGGCGTTGAATATTTTCTCAAAGGGGTTTATCCATTGCTCAGATAATAATGGATTTGTACCCCCATTAAATGTTGGCGGTTGTTTCCTCATGAAGCGGTCTAACATTGATCCTCCACGTTGTGGATCAGGGTGCTCCATACGAGTAAGGTTACTATTCATAACATGAGTGAGTTGTCCCAGTATGGTGATAAGTTGATCAGCACCAGTTGTATCTCTAGCTCCAAAATAATTATCTTGAGCAGGAGGGAAATCCCTACACGGAGTGTGTGCATTGATACAGTTTCCATTCCTCCCACTAGGCACCATTTCTAAACAATGGCATAAACTAGATTAGTTTATGAATTAAAATACATAATTCCATACTTGTAAAACACTTAACATAAATTGAACTATTTATGGATATAATCCATAATCATAAAAAAAAATTCTTTGAGGAAGTATGTACTCATAAGCCCTTCATAATGGTTTTTACAGAAAATGATAATTATCCTAAGCATATCCCCCAGGAGTGTCGTAACCAAGAGTGTAGCAAGGCCCGTTGTCGTGAACCAATTCCCATTCGAGTCTAGCTCAAAGCGGTGTTTTCGGGTTTTACCCCTAGGTACATCTTTGCCAGAGCCGCCTCTACCTGCTCGTATCCAGACATGGATGTATTTCTCAGAAAACTCACAAAATATCTATAATACCAAAATTCTAGGAAGTTCTTCTATACTAATCCTCAAATTCTATCTTCGGGCTATGTTCTCTAATCAGAGATTATCTAAATCTAGCTTCCAAGGTTAGTACTAAACTGCCTCTGATACCAACTGTAATTCCCCGACCCCAGTTACCCAGAGTCGATGCGTTATTGCGTAACATTGGCATGATCACAAAAGATCAAGTCTCAAAATACCGATTAGTTTAGTAGTATTGGAAACACTAGATACATTCGTAAATGTTACATTAAATCATAAAGTGATAAACTATAATAATAAAGTCTCCATAGTCCACACTCATATCCTCCTCTGAATATCCCTGCAGGTCATTCCTAAAATACTTCTTCACATCCTGGAAAAATTAAAACACTGAAAGGGGTGAGCTCAGATGCTGAGTAAGGATAACAATATAGCAGAAGCATTCATAAATAAACATAAACATTTAAGGCAATGTATAACTAAAAAAAAAGCCTTTTAAACTTGAACTTCAGCATAATATGGCAAAAGTAAAATGAAATAATTCCATTTACTTATTCAGATGGATATTCTACTAGTCGAATAATCACATGAAATATCAATAACCACTTTCATAATGTTGGAATGCATAATTCCAGACTATCATAACCACATAGCCAAGGCATCGTGCCAAGACTACAAATAATATTTTGTCAAGGCCTCATTCCATGACACTAGTGTGTCTCATGAGACCTACCGATGCATCGAGGAGCTATAGCGGGCTCCACCCGTCACTTATTAAGTCCAATGCATTCCTAGTATGAACAGTTTTAAACATATCATAAACCATAACATAATCGTGTCACATAAAATATGCATAAAGGAAAAATAAAATTTCCACATTTCAATCACAAGATATCAATAAAACACATTGATATAATAAAAACACTTTCAAAACCATTTTAAATTCCAAAATAAAAGAAAATTAAAACTTTTTATTTATTTTTCATTTAAAAAAAGTTATGGCTTGTAGAGGAAGACGAAACTCAAATAATGGTCACGAAGGTGGAGAAGTCATTGTCTCCGCATACGTACGATAAGAAAAACATTCATTTTTGTCGTTTAGTAAAATTCTTAGTATAAAAAGATTCCTTTTGAATAAACATAAAAGTCAAAGGGGTTTATACACCGTATAAGAGAAAGTTGTGTATAAAACAATATATGCCTCAATGAAAAGAGATTGATACGAAGTACCTTACAATTTTTTTTTAAATAAAATAGATCTATTATGTGTATTAACTATAAGTACACATAAAGAAAGTAAAAATACAATATAGGACATTATAATATCATGAAATAATTTGAAAGTAGAAGATTAACCCAAAGAACTAAAATTGGGTTATGAAGTTCCCTTACCCCGTGTCCAACTTGACTCAACCGCTCTTTAACCTCTTGAATAATAAACTAGAGTTAATATCTACTTGCTTAAGAACCTTTTTCAAGTTCATTATCCCTTTTATATCACTTATTGGAATGTTACGAAAATTATGTAGTCATTTAAGTTAACAACGGTCGTTTTGTTGATCTTTGGTACACGAGTCAACAATAAACTTCTTATAATTACAAGTTGTTTATGTGGTAGAATATACATTATCTCCAGAATTATATTCATGATGTAGATATCATATATATCCTATATATCTAGTATATACATGCATTTATAATATTACATAACATTTATAGGTAAGAAATGAAATGCACCGTTCATGGAGACGGTAAGCTGTACGTACGCATGAACGCTAATTTTATTTATATTATGTATTTAATGGAATGAAGTTATAATTATATAAAGGTATAATATAATTCCAGTTAAAAATAATGTATAATACCATTTACTCTATCCTTTATACATACCACATATGGCATTAACGATTCAAATCACTTTGAGGGGGCAGTAGTCCGGACTTCCTAAAATGAAATTATCGCGTTTACCCATAATGGAAATCATAAAGGTATGCCATAAATGAAAAATACAGAATCATAAGGGAAACAAAAACATAATATATATCATATATAAAATAGTGTCATCATAATGGCCACCATGAGAGGTGTTAAAAGAAGATTGAACAATCAGCGTTTTGGGAGGCAGAAATTTTCCAACCACAGAAACAGTATGTTCTTTAACCATTAGAAGAAAGTGTGTGTGTTAATTTAAATCAAATACTTCTCATAAAAACATCCTAGTATATTTAAGATACTGATTTTTTTACAAAATAAAGGAATAAAAAGGGTTTAAGGGGTTGGAGAAGCAAAATAAACCAAAATAACATAGGAGAACACATTACCTTAAAAACGGGTAACTCTTTTTGATTTGAGCTCAAAGGCTTCCTTGGGAAGACTTCTGCCCAAAGTGAGGCTTCTAGGAGTAAGAGTGGGATGTGTAGAGACAAAATGGGTAGGGCTTGGCCGAGCTAAAGGCTTGAGAGGTGTGGGTAAGGTGGTAGAGATGGGGGCATTTTAGAAGAGGAGAGGAGGGGCACTCTTGGAAAGTTATAAAAGGTTACTTTATTATAAAATTCTTTTCGGATTTAAAAGGTCCCAAAATTATATATTTAGAGGATAAAATGATAAGAGTTCCGAATCCACCCATCCAATAGGTTTTTGACATGTTTAGGTCGTATATTTTACATTATCTTTTCATTTTATTTAAATCGTTAAATAATGAGGTAATCGCTGCATCATCATGGTGTCATAAATAATTTAATTTATTTAATGTCTAAAATTATTAAAAAAACGCATGATGTAGGAAATTTTTCTAGATTTCTAATGAATATTTATAGTAAAAAATATTACTTTTATAACCCCATTTAAAAATTGTTTTAGTAAAACTACTCATATTTGTGACATTTTTATTTTAACATTAAATAAAAAGTTTTTAATGTCATTTTCCTACCAAAGTGGCTCCATGGGGTCCCCATGTTGACCCGTGGATTTTAATGGTCGGACATGACTCATCCAATAGGGGTAGGACAAGTGTAATGGTATTTTCATATTTTTATAATATCATATTTACCTTAAATTTCACTAATTACCTTTAATCACGATTAATTAAACTTAAAAGTTACTATTAACCAAAAAATTATTTTAATCCCATTGAACCACATTTTAATTCCTAATGAAAACCATGTATGTAGGATTTAGGAAAATCAAAACACAAAAGTGGTAATGTTTCATTTAAACGAAAAATCAGTTTTTTAACTACCACTTAGTGGTTTCACTATTCATCAAAAATTGATGTTTTTCAGAACAATGCCAAAATTTAACCCAATGCTATAATTGATATTCCGAATTAAAAAATGATTTCTATTTTAAAAAATTCCAAACATATAAGTTGCATTAATTAATTTTATAATTAATTCTCACTGTCACAAAAAATAGCGTGTTTTTAAGAAACAATATATATCAAAAGATTGACAATTGTTTATGTCTAATTTCAAAGTGAAATTAATTATAATGACCAACATTGGATGAAATGGTAAAAATATATTCTAATTACACTTTAAAACAACTCAATAGTATAATTTATCACTATAAATTATTTTTATTAAAAAAGTTGTTTTTAAGTATTTTTCACTATTCATAAAAAAGATTGGAAGTTCTCAGAAAAATACCAAAAATTCAACATAGGCTAATTTCGATATTCCAAATCCAAAAATGAAGTCCATTTTGAAATATAATATATATATAATTTCAAAAAGTGGATATTACTATTCATAATGGCTATTTGGATTGGTTGTGGTGTGTTAGAATCTCGAACTTGCGTACAATGCAAGCTATTGCATTATTGAAAGAGAAGCGTATCGTGGAACCTCAGGGTGTTAAAATTAGATTGGATAGAAATTTATAAAGATATAAGTTATTAATCAAAAAATTTTATAATTGGGTGAGTAATACCATAGGATTTTATGTAGTAGATTCTATAACATTTTTTACTCACCATTATAATATTTTCTTTGTCCACAATAACGATTTTTCACTTGGTTTCACATTACTCAACCTTAATTTTTTTTTAAAAATAAATTGTGGCTATATATAATTATTTATCGAAAAAAATAGAATTTGTTTTTGGTTGAGGTGGTCCTTTAAATGGGTTGTATGAATAAGGGTAAATAAATCCAATTACAGAATGTCTAGTAGGCTATATATCATGGAATATATTAACATAAGTGTGATAAATAAAAAATTTAATAGGTATAATATTCAATAAATTTATAGGATTTAATCTTGTATTATTTAGTTCAAGTTTTCTCATACTCAATATCCTAGTTACATATCATTATAAATCTTTCATAATGACTCATAAAGAGAATGTTATTGACCAAATCATATCCTATGGGTGTGTCTAGCTAGGTGTGTAGTCATAAGAAAACTAATCATGCATCGAGTGAAGATAGATTTAATAATAAACCATCCATTTTTTGGTTAGTTACACCTAGGTTCATCAAATACACAACCTCGTCCAATTTCCAATACATAGAAATGAATTTTATTTCTCTGAAAACCCAAATTCTTAATACTTCATAAAATTAAAATCAATTTTACTATTAATATACAAATACATTAAACTAATCCCTATGATTTTATCTAATATTTATTTCTCTCTTCCCCAAAATAAATATCATAATCCTAACAAATATTCAAGACCTATTAAGAAGCCATCTATACATCCCCAAGATATAAATTTCATTAAATTACATCATTTTTGTAATTTAAAAATTACATCTCACTAAATATTTTAAGAATCCTAGGAATAAAAACATTAGGATCATTGAGGAAAAGATACATGGGAAACATATATTACAGTAATTTGGAATAACTATCTATAATCTATCTACAATATACTCCCTTCTAGACTTCTTAAAATATTTTCTCATTTTTAGATCTCATTGAATGATGCCATTTAAAATGTCAGAGATTAAACACAAAGTAAGGGGATTTATGTCCCAAAGGGTTATATAATAATAATATGATAACACATTTGTAGTGGAGAATAATAATATTAAATTAACATGGGCTAATAATAGTTGTCCATTAGTAATTATAGTGATTTAATTTAATCTCAAACGAATAAAAATGTACCATGAAATTAGAGTGTGAGATATACATAGAAATATTTTCTAATGAATTGATATTAATAGTTTATATAATAAAAAATACATGGTACGAATAGAAATAATAACACGATAAGAATAATTCAAGGATCCCTGCCATGGAAACATAATATTGTGTGATTTGGAAAACCATTGATGTACCATAGTTGGGGATTATCTCCAAACCAATATAATGTAGGTTCTTAGAATAACCAAAAATGTAATATATTCACGGACCCCCAATAAGACAATATAATATAGTTTTCATAGGCGAACCAACCATTCACTTTTTATGGTATCTCATGAAAATAAATCATTAACAAAAACATTAGATCTCTATCACAAAATTTTAATGACCAAAAAATATCATACATTGAAATCACATATTGATAGATGAATATTAATTTTATAACATAACAATCCACCCCAAAATTGTATGGTTGTAGTTTATTTGGAAACTTGGATATAAGGAAAACTAGTTCACAAATGAACTACATCATCATCCAAAAATTAATTTATAACTGCCACCCTTCTTAGATATGTCAAGTGTAATTACCTGGAGAATGGAAACAAAATAAATGGTGACTTTAGTTATACATTAAGTTTAAATAACGGATATATCAACATTACATTATCATATGGGTATGAGACCAAAACAATATCATTTAAAAACCATACCCTTCATATCATACCTCATAAAATTTGGATGTGTAATAAATCATGGTAGTTCATATGACATTAGTCACAATGGAATAAACAAACATGATCCGTGAGTAAAAAACATTTTCATAATACATATATTTTTAGAATATACATAATAATTGAAAATAATATGTCAAAGTTACTCACCATGACTTTTATAACATTCTAGTCAGGGGATAAACACTAGTGTACCTCATCTTTCATAGACTCTCACCTCCCGATGGATTTATTTCCTTAACTCGCTCAGGAATCTCAATTTTATTGTCACTAACACATACCGTGAAGTGAACATGATTTCTGATGGTCTTACCAACATGGGATTTCCACACGAAGTTATTTGGAGGAATGACCTTCCTTCAGATTTTATTACTTATTTTATTAGAGACACTAAATAATTTCTTACTTTTGGTCTCATGTGATTTCCCCTTGTACTCCTTAATTGTTTGATTAAATTTTAGTGTTCTGGTATTTGACTAGAACACAAACATCCTTAAAAAAAACAAAATAAACACCAGTATACCTGATTAAAACTTTTGATAGCCTCTTATATACCATATTTTGGCCTTGGTAAATCATCCCATGTATGCAATTGTTTTAGGATTTATATAACCTCCCATGAACACTATTTTTTTGTCTAGGCATAACTTCCAGTGTTCCCTGTTATTTCAGGAATAGGATAACCACTTGTATACCCTTTGATATAATTGATCATTAATCCTTACAAAAAATATTTGACAGAGATATAGGTCTCACCCATCACATAATCCATACATTTTATAAAATCATATCATAAAACATTCATGATATCAAATACTCAGAAAAGGAAATGGGATTCATAATCATTTCATCAAAGTATAACTTGTGGGAAACAAACATGCTTCATCAACATATTCTAATTGTAATCATAAACATAAAAAATATAGAAAAAAATAATGATGGCTCCATTTGATAACATTACCAAGAAAATAACATCAATTCAAAAGGTTTTTCCATTTATGAATATAAATTCTATAAAATATCATTAAATCACATTTGATTTAAAATCTATTTTCCATTTTGAAATCACTAGATTAAAATATATAAATTTTATAAATATTAATGAAAATATTTTATTTTTAAATAAACTTGAAAACATGTAATTAATGCTTCAATAAATTTGGTTTTCATGATGGTGTTTTCTTTTTCATTCCTTATTAGTTGAAACAATGATTCCTTTCACATTTTTTTAGAAAAAGTCAAAATTAATTCATTCAGTAAATGATAAGAAGTCTTTTATTGATTAATTTTTAAAAAATTAAATCTATTATTAAAATTAAATAAATCATTCATAGATTATTAATATTTCTATCATGATTTTTTTAAAAAAAATGGATATTAAAGAAAAAGGATTTTTGACTGAAGAAATAAATAATTTCATTTTTCATTGAGAATATTATTTTGGTCTATTAGATGAAAAAAGAGAAAATCTAATGGAAAAAATGTATTCTATATAAATCACATGAATGTAATAAAATACATGAGTATCATGTTTGGTATATTATAAATTTTGATCATCGGAAAAATAACACCAAAATATCTTTATAAATAATGATATTGTAAAATAATTTTTTAAATTTGGTAAAATTTTAGTCATAATATATATGAAATAATGATCCCTATATTGATATGTAAATATTATAGTTGTCATAAAAATAAGAATAATTAATATTCATGGGTATTATATACAAAAAATGAAATAAAAAAGTGTTCTATAATGAGTGTTACCAAAAGAAATAAAATTGTGATAAAAATCACTTACAACTATAGTGATCCTTTGAATTGTAAGCCCAATTAAAATTGGAAATAAAATAAAAATAAAAATATCATGAAAATAACGACTCAAATTACATGACATGTCAATGTGGCGGTATATACATCACTTAAAATAATATATTTTCTTAATGATAACATATATCCCAATGAAATAAGATTGATACTGAATCCCTTACCTCAAGAGTCGTATTTTTAATACACATTAGAACCTCATATATAATTAATATTATATATATATATATATAATCGAACCATAATCGTATTAATCAAACCATATATGATTTACATATGTCCTTTTATTTCTCGTGTATCTACAATTCCCTGTTAAAATCACATTTTGGGTAATCACAACTTTGATTTTCTTATATGTTTTTATTTTTAATTTTCATTACTTTTACATCAATCATGCTTCCATAATATACAGAATGTTAAAAATTATATAAAAATAATGTATATTCAATATATATTTATTTTCATTAATACCTAAAATTTAGATATACAAAATGAATTACACTGTTCATAGAGACAGTATGCTATACATAACGAAGTATAATTTTTTCATTTTCCCAACGAATGAAATAAAATAAAGGTAAAAAATATATCACCATTAAAGAATAATTTAAATTTCATATATACAGTATAAATTAATTAAATCTATGTATATTACTATATATATCAATATAAAATTTAAAACATATCACATCACTTCGTGGAGGTGGTAGTCCACATGTACGCATGAGTAATACAATCGTTTTCCAAAATATAGTATGGTAAGAAGGTATATGTGATATTATAATTAATAATGTAGAAATATTGAATAAATATAATATTTTTTTAAATATATAATTATATCATTTTAATAATGGAAATGATGGAAATGAATTACTTAAGTTCGCGAGGTGGTAGTCCATTGTACACACGATTGATGGTTTCGTTTCACATTTAATGAAAATCGGATGGATATATGTTATTATATTAATATAATTACATATCAGTATATTTTATATAATTTTGATATTATATCACCATAATTGAATATTATTTTAAATAGTTATACAGATAAAGAAAACTAAACTACAATGTTAAGAATTATTCCTCTTCTTTGGAGATCCTCCTTAGTTTTATACTTAAAGACATTGTAGGAGGGTTTCCAAATATAACTAAGGAATATATAATTTTTCTATAGAAGTAAATAATTTATTTATTAGTGATTTGAAGATCCTGAAGTATTTGGATGTGCGAATAGTTGTAGAGAGTGGGTCCCCTCTTATAATTGGGGGTGAGGACACACATGGAATGTTTTTAAATGGAAATTTTATACCCACATTTTAAAAATGGAATAAGGATAAAAAATTGATCATTATAAAATCTTAGATTATATAATGTCTAAATATGATAATATAATAATTACTAGACATGGTTTTTGGTAATTTTAGTTCTTATCTGTTTATTTCAACCCCCGATAAACCCATTATAACCTTTACCATATTAAATAATTTTTACAATTTTTACTATTCATTATGAACAAATATTAAGTCAAAAATATTTTATAAAATTAATTATTTTAATATCAATAATTGGATCTAATTTCTAAAACTCAATTCATATAAATGGTAGAATTAAAATTGTAAATTAAACCCATAGTTGTGATGAAAAAATGCGTTTCCAAATGAAATGTTTTTAAAATTATAAAAGTTTATTTATATAAAAATTAAAAAATATTATTGATTCTAATGAAAATTATTCTATGAAATATAATATAATTGAACAGATTTTAATTTTTTTTAAAATAAAATTTAACTTTACAGTAAGGTATTTTTTTAAAAAAAAATCAGTATTATTCAATATTTTTCTAAAAAACAATATTTTATGAATATTATAAAACATAAACTCTAAGATAATTATAAAATGTTCATTTTAAAAAATTTATTTTTTAAAATAAGTTTTATATTTTTTGGTATAAATTATTCTTAATGTAAGTGTGAAAAATACAACAAAAGCTTGTTTTAGAAAAATATTTTCTAAAGTATAAAATTGGGTTTATTCTTATATCATCAAATGAAAACATATTAGGTGAATTATTAAAAAGTTAATTAAATATATATAATATATAAATCTCATTAAAAAATAAGAAATAAAAAATAAAAAATAATTTAATTTTTTTTATAAGAAAATATTGTGGACCTAATTTTTTTAGAAAAACAATTTTGTTACTTTGAAATGATTGATATTTTTATTTCTAATCATTTGAAATCCATTTAATTTATTTTATGTATTTTAAAAAATATAATATTTAATTTAGTTAGACCTATTCATACACTCTAATTTAATGGATAGTATTTAATTGTATAACAAAATATAATTCATTTAGACTTGAGATAATGTTAATCAAAAGCTATCAAAGAGATTGATTTTTTAAACAAATATACCATAAAATATTGCTGTGTTTAATTATCATCACTATCAATAAATTTCATCCTCTAAATATGATCTTGTTCATATAAATAAAGGGGTTGATATTAGGAAATACCTTAATTGAAATCCAACATCATAAAAAGGGATAATAAAATTTCCTCTTGATTGGTGAGAATGGGAAGTAGGTAGTTCATCAAGAATAACAAATAACCAGGTTTCCAAATAGAAAAACATTAGTTGGAAGGGAATATATATATGGAATAAAATTATATACAAATATCATGAACGATAGAGATAATATATCATAAGAGTGTGAATGGTCAAAATAATGTTAATTATCCCAAAAAAAATTTGAGCTGTGATAGAAGACAATTGAATCATCTAAAATGAAGGTAAATTTACACCATTTTTGTTCCAAGATCCATTTCCTACTATTAGTGTATTATATTATAGTCAATATGGGGAATAAGAAAAAAATTATAATGATTTAAAATATTTTATTTTATAAGATAATTTCACCCTTTTTTGTTCTTTGATCAATTTTATCTTTATTTTTTACTCCAAGAAACAAATATCTATGATGATTTTTTTCAACCAAAAACAGGAAAATTTATATTTAACAGATTATATAAGACTCAATTGAATAACATGTTATACATCCTTTATTTATATAAAATAAAAACATTCGCACTAATTATGATAACTCACGAAGTGAATACACTATATTATAAATAAATAATACTATATATAAAATATTCAACAATAAAACTAAAATATTAACAAAAACCATTCCTTATATTAACAAACCTATATAAAAAATATAATAACCACAATATTTAAGGAAATTTTTGTCCTCAAAGGATATATAATAATATTCATCATACAAATCAAAAAATGTAATAGAATTTTTACAATAATAAACTTCATGTTATACATTACGGTTTCATATACTACATTATATTGTAACTTCAACTAAAATTTAATTAATCACATAAAAATACCATCACATAAAACCTTCAATGGGATTTCTATGAATTTTAAATTATGAATATCCTTAAATTCATAATACCAAGATAGTATCTATAAATTTTATTCTAATATTAGATAAATACATATATTCTTTAAAAAATTAATAAAATACATCTATGATTATAGATTCTTATAACAAAAATAAAATTTATAAAAATACAACTAGAGAATATTTCTTGAATCCATGCACATAAAAAGTAGAATCATTCAACTTTAATGATTTTCATAACATATACACTACCTTAGTATATGATATAACCATTATAAGTAGAAAGTAACTCAGATAATCAATGGTCACCGATATTTAAGATGATAAACTATAAATGGATCCTTATAAGGAAATTTCTTTTCATGAATTGTACTATTCAATTTTCCTCAATAATTCATTTATATATTCCCTTATTTTAAAATTATAAAAAAAATTCTCATTAATTTGAGACATTCCCCTACACGTATCATTCCATGTTTCTAACAAGAAGAAAATTTATCCATCCTTAATCAATGGTCTCCGCCTTCTGAGATCTCAATAAAATTCATTTTATATTATTTGGATAGATAATCAGTTTATTATGGTATTGGTTTTTAATCATATATCATGATAAATGAGAAGAAATAATCCTGAAATTATTGACTCGAGTTATCATACGATTGTATTTCTACCAATCACCTTATATTACATCATATTAAATGCTATCATGATTCATTTTAGTTACAACCATTGACCAAAATGGAAAATCATAGAATGAGAAACAATAATAATTATATAAGACCACATAATAATTTATAATATGTCTAAGACAAGAAATGTTCTTTTAATATAAGACACATTAGGATTAACCTATGTCACTAATTATTACAATTCAAATCATTAATATTTAATATTAATGGAAAAATGAATTTTACTATCTATTTCAACCAAGAGTGTCAAATCAGGTCTCCATCAAGGCCTATTATCATAGCATTGGTGATGACTGTGTCACTGCATAATGAACCCTTTTCTAATTTTTCACCCCTTGGTAAAATTTACCAACAACAACACACACTTTTATTACCTTGTAAGGGATTTATTAATATAAAAAATATCATCTCTACCTATCCAAAAATATTGGTTGTTATCATATAATTGTACTTATACTCAAAGTCATTCATGAAGCTATATCCCCTAGTAAATGTATTCCAAAATCCTATTCTGTATGTTTCTACTGAAAATACTCTAATTACTAAATTTATAGACATAAATTATCATGTATATATATCATGTCTTAATTTAAAAATATTCATTATATAACTTATTGATATACGAAATAATCGTATTAGTCATGGTCTTTAAGAAACATGGAAACATAAACAACTAGATCATAAGTGATCTCCATAGTCTCCCATTAATTTCTTTATTACTAACACCCTTCATAGTTATATTATACATAATACCATTATCCATATCCTGGGGAAAAGAATCATAATAAGGTGTGATATTAGATTTTAAAAAATTATAAACATGGGAGATTTGAATATAACATGAGACTAAGTTTATAAGAACATTAGAACAAAATTTTATATCCATTTACTACATTTCATACTCTATAAACATGGTCATTTCATAAATAATACTAGTTAATAACAAATCAATTATAATTAAATCATAAAACAATATATATTTGAAAATAACATTAGTTTATGACATAGATTTATGGAATACACATAATCATATAAAATAGAATTTCAAGGCCACTGACCAAGAAACTAAAAATATGTTAGGATTAGGTTATCCACTCATGTTTCTTCATCAATATTTAGATATCTTCTTGTGTACCCTATTTTTTCCTTGGGATAACCACATATTTACACTATTAGTTTTTATTTGGAAAACATATATATATACCATATTATATTTTTATTGGATAACCTCTCGTTCAGGCTCTTAATTCATTCATAGGTCAACTTATAATATGCTCTCTTATTTCAGACATGTGATAGCCTCATGTGTAAACATTTATCTCATAGAACATTAATCATTAAAAAATTCAATAGAGGTAGATATATGCTCCACCTATAACATAATTCATATATATTTGGTATATAGGATTATAAATCACTATTAATATCATAAACCATGAAAATAGTAGGGGATTCATAGAAAATTTATCATAGTAATACCTATAGAAAGAAAAAGACTCTAAAAACATATTATAATCATAATCATAAACATAAAATATCGAGATAAATAAAAATAATTTTAAAATTTTATCAAATCCCCAATAATACATAAGAAATAACAATCATTTTTATTGTTGATGAATATTAATTCCCTAAGAAAATCACCAAAACATTCTCAATGAAAATATAATTTCTATTTTTAAATATTTTCATCAAGATCTATAAATTTACAAAATTAAAAGAAAAAAACGCATTGAAATTAAACATGAAAATTTGTATTGTGTGATTCAAATAATTATTTGGTCTTTAAATTGGGGAATTTTATTTGTGCAGTACACATTAAAATAATGAATCCTTTCAAATTTATGGAAAGAATTCAAAAGTACCTCATTTTGAAAATGAAAAAAAATTTCCTTTTAAACCATTTTTTTAAATTAAATCATGTAAAAAAATTAAATTAAATTTTCTAAGATAAATAATAAGAAATTATTTAAAATATCTAGATATCATTGAACTATTTTGGAAAGAACCTTTTTAGGATTGATTAAGATTAATAAAGATTGTTCTTCAAGGGGAAAGGTTGGACCATTGGGCTATGGGGATGTTTTTTGAAATAATCATGGAAATATGTTGGGTTTTCTACATGGTTATTGTGGTGTATCTTTTTATCTTGAAGATAAGATTCTTGGTGTTAATCATATGATAAAACAAGTTAAACAATGAGGTTTGAACAATATTGGGTTATAATGTGATTACACCATTATTATTAAAGCTATCATATTAGGATCTATTCATGTCCCATGGAGTTAAAATAATTGATGTATTAATTTCTTATTTTTCCTCTCTTCTGTTAATTACATTATCACACATGTCTTTAGGGAGGCTAATTCTTTGGCAGATGGGCTTACAAATAAAGGTGAAGATAGAAAAGATCTTACTTGGTCTGATCATTTTCCATTGGATCTAATTTCGCTAATTCAAAGGGATTATTATAGTGTTACTAATTTTAAACTCATTTTCACTTGATTTATTATTATAAATAAGAGAGTCCTTCTCTTTAGGGAACATACTCATGTCACTATTAAAAAAATTTCATTTTTTGTTAAAATATTTTTTGATATAACTTGTTATTAAAATGAGAAATATGAAAGGAAAACATGTATTCTATAGAAAAAAATATTTTAAAAGCAAATACATGATTCTTTTATAGGTAAATAAAAATATTTCATCCTGGGAAACATAATAAAAAAAATCCCAATAAACAATGAAATTGTAACAAAAACAAATTTCCACCTTGGTAACTTTTGAATCATAATACCCATAAAAGAAGGATAATTATATGGACATATATATATATATATATATCAAATAATTTTCAACATAATAATCATAATATAAATTCATAGTAAGTATATACCACACTAAATAAACCAGTAGTGTATCAGTGATGTATCCCACAGAAATAAAAGTGAGATGAAAATCTCTTACTACTATGGTAATAATTTAAATCATAAGCCCCCAAAAATAATAACATCAAATGAAACATTAAAAATAGTTAAAAATATAATAATTATATAAAATTTAAAATATTCAGTATATAAATCACATTAAATAAATTTGGTTCATAACATTAACAAATGTATCAATGAAGGAAACGTGAGACTAAATCCCACACCTCAAGTATCATCTTTTATAGTACACATATGAACTTAAAATATAATAAATAAATGCCAATTATAAATAAATAATTGAATAATACACACATATATAATAAAATATATGATTTACATATGAAACATTATTACCCTTTTATTAAAAATTATATTATAAAATCGCATTTCGGGTAATAACTAATTCATTTTTAATGTATATTTTGATTTGGTATATTTGGTACTTTAACATAAATAATGGTTCCATAATCATAATGAAAGTAAAAAATGATATAAAAATATTATATATTCATCATATATGTGATTATATTAATCCAAAAAAATTAGATATAGAAAATTAATTACACAGTTCCTAGAGATGGTTGGTCGTACATATACATGAACACTGATTCCATTATCCCAATAGACAAACTGAAAGAAAGGTAAATAATAAATTATATTTAATGAATAAATTTTATGTCATTTATATCATATATATTTAATAAATAAGTCCTTATTACCATCAATTAAAAAATAAAATGATAAATCTAACAAAAATACATAGTTAATAACTATACTACTTCTTCAGAGAGCCTCAACAGGTTTATACCTAAATCCCCTCTTAGACATGGTGAGAACTTAAGGAAGATATTGTTTTAGGTATTGTACAATTAAAAGGGAACTGGAAGTATGAATATAAGTAAAAATGTGGTTTCCCTTTATATGTGGGGGAGAGGACACTCCTGAGATTTTTGAAAAGAAAAAAATATACCACAATTTTAATCATGCAAAAAAGGCTCAAAAAAGTATTATTATTGAACCATAGATGATATAAGGTAAATATATGGTTATAAAATTTTAATTTTAAATATTTTTAGGTCATAGAAATCCTTATCATTTTTGTTTTACCCCTTTAAAACACATTTTATCCATAACGATAGTAATTAATTTTTACTGCTTTTACTATTTATTATGAAAAAAAGGTAAGTTGAAATTAATATATAATTCTAATTGTTCTTATTTAGTGTATCGAATAAAATTTTCTAAATTTAATTCATTAAATTGGTATCATTCTACTTAAAAGAAATCCCCTAGGAATGATGAAAAAATGGGTTTCTAAAGGATAGGCTTTCAAATGTATATTTTTTTTATCTAAATAGAACATATAATTGATTAAAATTACATAAATTGGATTAAATAACATATATTTGAAAAAATATTTCATTTTTTAACAATTTGGTACAATTATAATATTTAAATAAAAAGTAAATTTTCAATAAAAAATCAATATTGTGGACTAATCAACAAATTTTTTTCTAGATATTTCACATCAATTCCTTATATAATAATTCATAATTTCTGATTTAAAAAAAAAATTAATTTTTGAAAATTAATTTTTTAAAGGTGGTGGAAATTATTATTTAATTAAATTTACATTTTACCAAACCAACCTGGGTAGACCCCAAACCAGTCACTCAAGATAATCTATGGAAAGGCACAAAGCGCCTTCCTTATCCCCAGAGTCTGTAACCTTGTGTCGGGCATCATCATAGTTAGCAAGGGGAAACATTTCTCCCATGATAAATAAATAAACTGAACAATAGAAAATAAACAGAGAAAACTGCAATATATAAAATATATAAATTGTTTCCAATCCGAACATCATTTATACAAAAGATGCAAATACAACAAATATTTAGCAATGCCCAAGAGAACTTGCATACCACAACATCTCAATGTGACCCCAAGGGTCACCCTTTAATACCAAAACTAACCATCACCCAAGGCATTCAAAACCAAGATGATACCTTTACCAGAAGTTAGAAATAAGAAATAACTATAGGCGTGAGAATTAAAATTCAATAGGAATTTCTGAACTATCTATTCCCAATGCACTATAAAATAAACATCAACATCAGGTTTGAAAAAATATTTAAAAATAATTCTTTCCATGTATTTTTTCACTTTAAAACCAGACATAGTTATATTTCCCTATTTCCATTTAAATTTACACACTTCTCTAAGTAGGAACCATTATCATTTCAATGATAAAGGAATATGTTTTCATTTTAGAACAGAAGAAAAAGTGTGCAAAAACATTTTCAATTGTTTTCCCATAAACCTTTGAAATCAATCACATAACTTTTATCCAAGAGGTACACCATGAATATAAGAGATAAGAATAATCACATAATAAGGGAAATAAAAATATGTATAGAAAGACAACCAATTAAAAATAAATCTCAATCATCTCCTACAGAATACTAAGTGACAATAGGCATGGGAGAACATAAGAGATTGTGAAATAATCCCAAACATACTATACATATTGACTCATCCCAAAAATCATACCACCCTCAATGACATCAATTTTCTTCCACATGCTCAATCAGGCCCTAAATTTCCTGAACAAGAGGCACTATACCATATAAATAACAAACAAAAATATCATATCCCATACTATGGGACACTAGTTAGGGCATAATAATTAGTAGTTCAAAAATTATCTTAAGAAAATTCCATAGCTATACTAGATCTCCTTGCCAATAGTATAAAGGGGGAGATCCAACCGATGCTAACTAAGCATCCAATCACAAGAACATATATAATATATAGTAATTCATACAATAAGAACCACCCTGAGTCACCCCAAGGATCAATCTATTTCCATAAAACATAGATCTTAAAGCATTATACACTGAGGATCTCCAAATTCTTTAAAATTAAGTTGGTCACAAGGATTCCACATTGATGACATATCAGCCATTCACATAATGGATCTTGAGGATTTCATAGTGAGGAAATCCCATCCAGTAAATATAAATTAGGAATAAAGATATCCCAACAAGGGTTTTCCATAATAAACATTATCACCACTTTCAAAAAAGTTCCAAACGGGCCTTAAGGGTCCTTTGATAAATCAAACTTTTTTAAAGAAAAAAATCCACATTTTATAATGAAAAACACATCATTTTCCATTACATAATCATTTATAAAACCCCATTTATGTACTCGTACCAAATATACAAACCAAAACCATTTTTCATCAATGTGATAATTGGGTTACACACCATCATCACATGCAATTTCATTTTTAATGAACTAAACCCATTTATTAATACATTTAAGAAACCCAAAACCACTTATTTAGATGTCACAACAACTATTACAGTGCGAAACCATTCATTATAATCCAAAATCAAATGAAAAATATAGCCCTAAATTTTATCAAACACTTGGTGTGAACCATTTTACAAAATAATGATATTCAATTCATAACAAGGAAAAAATCCCCACTTTTCACACCACACAAATATTCCAAAGAACACACATCAATATCTAACATAGTATTAAGTTTTAAAAAGTATGAATCCAATGATTATTAAATTTAATGGCATCTGAAAAGGGAAACCTACCTCAATATCATGACGCTTCAATGAGGCACACCCAAAACAACCTTGAGAAGGATCCAAGATCCATGATCGACCAAGAGAAACATTAATTATGAAAAACCCCAATATATACAAAGGGAATACATGAAACCTAGTTCCAAAATACCATAGTATAAAGGAAATCCAATGAAATTTGAAGGATATGGAAAATGTAGAAGAGGAGAGGTGATTACCTTAAGAAATCTTCCTTGAAACATGAATAAAACCATATATCCACACCATTTGGAGAGGAGAGTAGTCTTAGAGAAAAAACGAGGACCCCCCTTAGTGTTACATGAACTAGAGGGAGGGGAATTGGGGCTTTTTGGGGATAAAATATCGAGAGGGTTGAAGGGTCATTTCACTTTTTTAATAAACTGGGTTGATCGCACGGTTTGGACACACGATATGGAGAACCATGTGCCAACCGTGTGAAATAGTTCTACCACGAGACCAAACCAACCTGCATACTTTCTATATGGTTTAAATAATCATGCTGGAGATGTTCACCCTAAACCAGAAGCATCCCAATGCCTGAACTATTACATAAAGCATACCTAATTTTTTCATGTAACCGTGCGAAAAGCATGCACCACCTACTGTAAATCCCAAAACTCACATTTTAAATACAGAATCCTCGAAGAAACTAAGGAATAAACTCAGGACCGAAGATAAATAGAATATTTGGTAAAAATTCAAACCCATCACACCTGTATATTGAGAGAGAAACCGATATCAAAAAATATACTATAATAAAGGGTGGAAACAAAAATATGGGTGTGATAAATCTCCCCACTATAACGCTTTCCAACCCCAAAACACCATAAAATTTTCTAGCAAGTCGATGAATGAAAAAGGATTTCCACAACTGCATTATCCAACCTCTCAAATATAGGTAACCTAAATTACTAGAAAAAACACATACCTCATTCCCAAAATGAACCAACGAACCGAAACAACTTCTTGAGAAAAAAAAATAAAACTCAAACTACATCACGCACAACCCAAACACAAAAAAACCACTGGGTGTTCTTCAAAATCCCAACATAAGCCAATTATAGTGGAACTTGAAATTTGATAACTTCAAATTAATCCATGAATATCCAAGTCAACACCAGAAACTACACTAGGTTAAAAACACGGGTGGACAAAATGGAATCCCCACCATTTGAAAATAACCAACACCGGATGATAACACAGTGAGACACACAATGGGTCTCCCAGAAAAAAGAAATTGACCACTTAGAAAAACTAACAGATGGAGTCTCCACGTCTTCCAAAACCAGAACCACACCCCATACCAATCAAAAGAAAAACATTCCCCACAGACCAACAACCTGCACCATAATGGAAAAATGCTCTAAACCACGACTAGATACACGTAAAACTAATTCATGAAGAAAAACAAAAGAATATCAACCAAACAAATACCCACATACAAAAAATACACACAATTGGAATTCAAAGAAAGTTAAACCCCCACCCCTACTTATAAATAATGAGTAACACTCAATCCATAAGGATTATAACAAAGAAACAAGGTCTCTACAACCATTTCCCTCAAAATGGGATATTTAAGACGATGAAATCAAAACAAGAAGACATACTCTATCTCCATTCTTGAAATAAATAAAAAGCTAGGTGAAGGTCCCTCAACCCTTGTATTCCTGAATATGCGATGACTTCACTCTGAGGCTTATGGTCGGAGCCCTATTATTTGAAGCATCTACTCCCTCACAGCCTAGATATAAAAATCCATGATCAGAACTTATTCTTTACATTAAAAAATGGAATTATATGATGCATATTCAACATATCTTTTTTCCTGAATGGCCTGAAGGCCATCATTTTTTATTGATTTTTGATAACCCTCCTTTCAAGGGATGAGGGGTAACCCTTACAAGGCCCATAGTCTCAGAGATTACATACCTCGTAGTCTTAGGAGATTACATGACCCGAAGGTCTTATGGAATTAAACCAGACTATCTATAAGGAACTGGCCCTCCCCAGCATCTGCATCTTGATAGTAGCTCTACACCTTTGCATGACCGTATGTCTAGGATTCCTGTGCAAGCACAGGCTGGTACCGATGGCATAACTATACCCTCTCATTCTGACAATCGATTTGGCTCTTCTCTGGTGAGTGCACCTGCTCTAAATCCTCTTCTGGCGCTGCTCCTTTTTTGTAGTATGTCGGGGGCCTGCATTCATGTGGCCCGAAGGCCTTGGGGTGGCCCGAGGGCCTTGAGAATAAACTGGCTTGAAGGCCTTGGGTGGCCCGAAAGCCTTATAGGACCCGAGGACCAAACTTGTGGCCTGGAGGCCTAGATGGATGAATAGTTCTGGATGCTACAGTACCAAATAGTGCCTGCTACAGTACTGCTACAGTACCCCAAAAATATGCCACCACCTGTATTTTATCTCAGGTCTCTTGGATGCACTTAGCGAGTCCTCACCAACTGGGCCGAGGCTCTTGTGCTATTCAACATCTCTTTTTCACTTCAGAGGAGAAACCATAAAAACAAGAAACAAGAAAAAAATTACCACCACTCATGAGGGATATAATTTATAACTTCTGAAAACATAAACAAACTTCCATTATTTTATATGTTCTTAGGAATCCCAAAAAAAAATCACTTTTACAAATAAAATAAAACTAATACATATAAAACACCATCAGATAGAACCCTTACAACAATGAATCACACAAAGAATGGGGATCAATCTGAGCCAAGAGTGGAAATTTAATCTTGAAAAATGGATCCCTTCCACTTCCTGTAAACACCAATAAAAAACCACTAACAATGACATAGAAATCTAGAAGTGTGGTATTTATTTGGATAATTTGAACACAGTGAATTATTTTAATCTGACTTCCCACATTGATGAATAAATATTATCCTGTGCTTAGAAGAATATGTATTAATGTCTAGAGGTATTTTAATCACATGACCAGCAATAAAAAATTCAGGTCGGTTTCCGATCTCCTTACTAGAATTCACTTCATCGATTTTAGATATTGAAGTAAGGATGAATTCATTATGACCTCTCGCTAGCACAACCTCAACATCAATAGATTTCCTCACAACATCGAAAAAAGTGGTTTAGTCAAACTCTAACACCTTCAACTGTAGATCAAGATGAAGCTCGTTCTCAAAATGTCTAGATATTAAGGAATCATCTCCATACAACTCTGATAGGTAAGTAACTAAGACCAAAAAATGAAAAAAATACTCCAGCACCATTACACCACCATTTTTTATACTTCACATATCCATCCTTTTTCTCATATAATCTTCCCCTTAGAAATACTGTCAGATGGATGAAGCCTTGAAGAACTCCTAGGAAAGATCTTCTGATGCATTAGTTGGAGAAAATGACTTACACAATTTACATGTTGGTCCCCAAAGGAGAAAGGTATCCAACATAACCATCAATGACTTAAGAAACTCAAGGAGACTGAAGATCCTTTACATTTTTTGTATCTACTCTTCAGCTTTGAGAAATCCCACTTGACCATAAAAGTGAGGCGAATTCAAATTCCAAAACTGAAGGAGGAAATACTTTTTTTAATAAACTAGAAGTTTGAATAAGAGTAAACCACCCATATTCATACCATGAATATCCATCGAATATTTTCATGGCTGAACTCTACACAACAAGAAAACCAAGGGCTTCATCAAATCCAAGTCATCAACAAGAGTTTTCAAAATCAAAACACTAAATAAAAAATATTCAAAAAACATAGAAAAAAAGCCACACAACCATTATATATAATACATCACAATTTCATCTTAAAATTACTTTTCAAACAAAAAAACTTGTTGGACTTAAAGACTCACCAATGGTATTCCATGGAGCCTCAATCATGCACAATCCCGATCCACCATGATCACTCAGAAAATCATGAAAATATAGACACTGATCTTACCAAATCAACATTAATTAACTTTACCACACATATCCGTGCATATGAACACCCATCGAGATACCAAAGGACAAAATAAAAATTTCAATTTTTTTTTAAAAAAAATCCACCTAATCTTTTCACATATAGGATCCTCTTTCCATTTCAACTTTCACAAAACTTTCAAAAAGATCATCAAATTTTCAACAAAAAACATTTTCAAAAACTACATTTCATTCTATTTTATTCTATTCAAAAAAATTTCAGTGCTTCAAAAATCCAATTCCATCAAAATATTTTTATTTAAACCCATTTCTTATCATTTAAAAATATTTAAAAACAACTTCCTCTTTCGAAAAACCATTTCCAATATACCGTAATTTTTTATTATAAAATATTAACCTCATTAAAACATTCCCACTTTACCCAAAATGGCCATTTTAAAAATGTTCATTTTTTCTAAATACTTATTCAAAGATAATTTTGAAAATACAGTTTTGACTTTAAAAAAAAAATCCTACCCATTAACACTAAAAATCCATGTCTTCAAACTTCAAAAATAAGAATATTAAAAATGATTTTCCGAACCAAGGAGACTCAAGAAAAATAAAAAGTGGAAAAAATAGCGGTGATGGGTGACCAATATGTACTGATAGTAAACTAGTGCTGGGATTCATTAGAGTAACCAATGGGAATCATTTAACACAAGAAAAATAAATATACTGCATAATGGAAATTAAAATAGATTCCTAAGATAAATAAAATAAATATATATTTTACAAATAGAACATCATTTATACAGAAGATAAAAATATAACAACATAAGAACAAAGCCTAACTGAACTTAAAAACCACTATAGATCCTTGTGACCCCGAGGGTCACCCACCGATACCAAAACCAACCATCAACCATAATTATTGAAACCAAATTAAGAACTATACCACAAGAAATAAAAAATAAATCAATAAGTAGGTGTGAGTATTAAAACAAAGTAGGGGTGCACAAAAAATCTATTCCCATGCACTTCCTTTAAAATAAAAGAAACATCAACTTCATGTTTGAAATAAAATATATAAAATTAATCCATTGAACATATATTTACACTTGAAAACCAATACATGATTCCATTTACCCTTTTCCATTTAAAATCATACTATTTCCCAAGTTGAAACCATTATAATTTAAAATAGAAAGAATGATGTCTTTATTTTAAAAAATTAGTTGAAGTGTAAAAAATATTTTTCAAATAATTTTCCTTAAAGCATTGAAAGCCAACACATAATGTGTATCCAAGTGGTACACCATGCAAGTAAGACATAAAAATAATCACATAATAAGGGATATGGAAATAATCACACAATGATAACAGACTAACAATATATATCAATAATCCCCTATAGAAAAAAAAGTGAAAATAGACATGGGGAACCCATGAGCTCCTGAGATAATCCATAAAATACTATACGTCTGGACACATCACGAAAAGAATGCCTCAATTGATGACACAAAATTTCTACCACATTATAGATCACACCCTAAATGGAATGACTGAGGATTAATATCCCATAGAAATAATAAAAAAACATATAATATCCTTTATTATGGGACACTAGTTAAATCATAATCCTAACTAGTGTTATAATCATTCTCTGAAAATTTGCTAACTATGCCTGGCCCCCTTTTCAAGAGTATAAAGGGGGTGAGCTAACTGATAACATCTGAGAATCCAATCAAAAAGAATATAAATCATATATAATAATTCAAATAATATAAACCACCCCAAGTCACCCCAAGGATCATTCTCTTGCCGTAAACAAATAGATCTCAATGGAGTACACACCGAGGAGCTACCACTCTACTCAATGTAAATGGGTCACAAGGATTCCACAACAAGGACCTACGACCCATCAACCTAATGCATCACAAGGATTATACAGTGGGTAAATACCATTCATCAAATATAAAAAATGTAATAATATTACCCAAGGAGAGTTTTTCATAACTGACATTTTCACCACTATCAAAAAAATTCCAAACAGGACTTAAGAAACCTTTGATAAATCACACTTTTTTAAAGAAAAAAGTAAACCCTTACAAAAGGTGAAAACACACAATTTTCCATTCCATAATCATTTTTAAAATTCTATTTAAGTACTCACACTGCATGTAAAAACCAAAACCATTTTAATCAATGTTCCAATCCAACCACACATTCTCATCACATTCCATTTCATTTTTAAAGAACCAACCCCATTTATAAATTCATTTGAGAAACCCAAAACCACTATTTAAGTGTCACAAAAATTTACAAATAGAAAGCATGCTTTATAATCCACAGTCACATAAAAAATCTAATAAGTCTTTTAATTGAACACTTTGTGTGGAAAATTAAACAAATTAATTATATTCATTTAATAACAAATATGAAATCACCACTTTACACACCACACAACATAGAAATGATTAAAAATAAACATTTAACATAAAACAAGGTTAAAAAAAAATCATAAAACCAATTATTCTTAAATTTAAAGTCAAGTCCAAAGGGAAACCTTCCTCCATCTCATGGTGCATCAACAACACACATCCAAAACAACCTTGCAAAGAATTGAAGTTCCAAGATTGACCAAAGAGAAAACATAATCAAGAAAAACATAGAAAATAAACCAAAGGAAGAAATAAAACACAGTTTTAAAAGACCAGAAGAGAAAATAAACTCAAAATAAAATGGAAGTTTAAAAAAATAGAAGAAGAGGTGAGGTTATTAACTTAATAAATAACACTTGAAACTTGAATAAAAAACTATATCCACATCATGGGATATGAGTTAAGGCTTGGAAAATAATGGAGGAGGCCCATTAGGGTTGCACTAACCCGAGGGAGTAGAAGTGGGGATTTTTGGGGTTAAAATACAAAGAGGGTATAAAGAATATTTCACATTTTTAATAGCACAAATCGCTTATATGGTTTTTCCACATAGTTCAAAAAACCATGTGCCAACTATGTGAAATGGTTCATCGATGAGACAGAACCCAATCACATGCTTGCTGCACGGTTTGACTAACCATGCATGACTTTTTCCCCCTCAACAAGAAGTATCCCATGGCCTTTAGAGTTTCTTAGAGAATGCCACATTTTTTCCTCTAACCATGCACAAACCGCGAGTCACCTATTGTAAAGACCAAAACTCAACTTTTCAATAAAAAATCCCAGATGAAACTAATAAATAAATTCAAGGCAAAAGATAAAAATAATATTACATCCAAATTGAATCTTTTCATTTATGGAACTCGAGAGAGAAACCCAGATCAAAAAATGTACCAAAATAATGGTTAGAAATAAAAAATCTAGGTGTGACAAAGAAAAAAAAGGAGAAATTATTTTTTCGGAAAAAATAATGTTATTAATCATAAAACGATGTTTATTGTTATCTATTTACTAGAAACAATATTAAATTACTGATATAAAAGTTTATTGATTATATATAATATATAAATTTCATTAAAAAATAAAAAAAATGATGAATTAATTTATTAAAATAAAAGAAAACTGCATGCAATTTTTTTTTATAAAATCATTTTTCTACTTTAAAATTATTTTTTTCCATTTTTAATAACTTGATAACCAATGAATTAATTTTTTGTATGGTAAACCCATGAACATTATATTATTTATTTATTCATATTCATAGTTATTAATTTTAAATCTAGGATAGAATTTTATACTAAAACTCGGTTCATTTAGACTAGAGGTTTTATTTATTATAAGAAATTGAAGATATTTTATTAATAAAAAAGACAAATGTAGCAAAAAAACTCAACGTGTTAGAGGAAATTACTCAATATGAATATAATTTACATGTATATGGTTACAATAAGAAGAATATAATCCATATATAAATCATAACCCTGATAAAATGCATCATAATTTAGTGGGTTTCATAATATTGTCATATGGAATAACTAGAGGCTATATAGTAAGGAATCCCATGAGATGAATGAAAAAACATTATTTGGAATCTTCCTATTTTTCATATAATAATATGTCTTGATCATTGTGCTCTAATATAGAAAACATCATAGGATATGTTTTAAAATTATGAATTAGAATGATCCACTTAGATGATGTATTATGAAATCAGTAGTGGATCTATTAATTAATGAAGTGGAATATTATTTCTCTTTAAATAAGAATTGAAACAATAGTTATTTACATAAAATAATTATAAGATAAAAAATTATTAATGGTTAATAATATTAAATGAGGTAGTCCTTTCCATTAAATATTGAATTGATAAGTTTCATTAAATTGGTTTCACATAAAAGATAGAATCATGAAGGGATTATAAATTATGTTTTATCACCAAAAAAAGATATGTGAACTAACTATATATGTAATGACCACATATAAAAAATAAATAATGAGTAAATGAGAATATCATAGAATAAAAGGGAGAAAATAATAGAAATAACATAACCTAGATGTACTAATAGTGGTTTAAAAGATCCCATTTCATGATTAAATTACATTATTGAGACCCATATTATTAAAATGGGCGATAAAAAATTATATTGTAATTTTTTTTTGTAGAAATATGTGGTTCTCATGAGATAATTTTTTTAAAACCCCATCTTGAATGAATTTCTTTAAACCAGAGTACCCCACCAACTCCCACATGAATCCCTATATGCTAGAGGATGACAACTAGTAGTGATGGTCAAAAGAAAAATCATGGGTATTCTATAACCTCAATGAAATTGTACAATAACTAATATATAACAAAATATGTTTCAATAAAATTAATAGGCTACACAAATTCAAAAAAATACCATCTTTGTGATTTAATAGAGAAACAACAGAGTCAAACATGATATATTGAAAATGATCTCCCATCTATAGGATCACATTAAGTAGATATTATAAAATAAATAAAAAAAATGATCTACCAAAAACACTTTGTATCACATTATCATAGTATTCCAAGTATTAATGATATTTTTTCACTCAATCATAAACCCCAAGCCTCATCCACTTCTACAGATGTAAAACGTGTTTTATTTTCATGTGCCCAAGTGCCACTACAAATTGAGCAGGATGTGAGTATAACTCAATAGTGAAACTCAAATTTATTGCATTACATAATAGGTAAAATTATGAGCATGAGAATATGATAATTTATGTTTGATAAGTGTATAGACATAAATAAATTACATATCCATTAAACTAATATTAAATCATAATAAAAAAGAAATCAACTATATGTCGAGCACCTATGTGCATCCATGATTCCCGAAACCCCTAACCATAACTAACATGGATCAATGTTGAATGAAACTAATATATAATATCATGTGAATTTGATAACTCCTTATAACTACATCCACATTTATCTTAAATGTTTTCATACACCTTTAAGTAGTAACTCAACTCATTCCCCTAAGAGAAATTCAATCCTAGTAGTCATGGTTATTTCACATATAGTTATGGTTCCACCCTTGGAATGCACATCTACTGGAATCCCTCTCATAAATAATGACTTTCCCCATTGGTATATCATACTAGATTATATTAAAACTCATCTTATATTGATATTATAATTACCAGGTATTTTAAAGTATGATTTCCTCTAATTATGAAAAATATATTCGATAGATTCAGACACATAAATCATAAAAAAAATATTTATATGATGAGATAATGAAAATATAGCTATTTTATTTGTTTATATGGGTATGTGCAACTAAAATTTAATATATATATATATATATATATGTATTTTTTAAAAAATTACTTAATAAATTATTATTTTTAAGAATTTATCATTTCATTTGATGATATGTTTTTGTAAGTTAAATAAATTATATTATTGTTAAATTATTTTTTTAATAAAATATAGTTTTTATTAGTTAAATATATATTTTATAGTATTTTATAGAGATTAAGAATAATAATAAACAATATCTTAAAATTTATCCTCTAATAAAAATAGTTTCTCATTATGTTTTACAATTTTAATTTAATGTTAAACTAGATAATTTGATAAATTAAAGTTAAAAAAATAAATTTCGTTTTTATATTTTGAATAGAAATATAATATTAAAATGAGTTTTTTATTTTTAAAATTATTCAATTTGTAGAGGAATAATGGAAAATATTGCTTTAAAAAACAATATGACATTTTACATTATTAGTAAATAAGAATGAATTGAAAATTAATGAAAACATTTTATAATTGAATATATCAAATTTATAAGTAAATTTATAAATTTTAAAATGTTATCTGTAATATAAAAAACTATATTTAAAAATTTACAACTTATGTTATTTATTTCAATCAATTTTGGAAAAAATATTTAAAATTTAAAATTTAAAATTATATTTTATTCCTTGTATTAGATGAAGATAAAAAATTTCATTCATTATTAGATTAATTATCTCTAATGTCCCAGAAATTATGTAAGATTTTTTATTTTTATGGAATTATTTCAAGACCGCGAAATATGATGAAGTGCGATTCCGAGGCCCGGAGTGCCTAGAATGATCCGTAGAAGTTTTGTTAAGATTAAATTAATGCGTGTAGGAAGGTTTCCTGAAAAAATGGAATAACTCTTAAATAGACACTTATATCAGAAATCTGTGGGCACCATTGCACTTAGGATGGCGAGTTTACCCTAGGTGCGACTTAAGTTTAGTCGGCGCGGGTCTCATGGGAGAAAACCAGAAAATGGCATAACCGAAAATAAAATAATTAAATAAAGTTATTTTATTTTTCAATTGTTTATAACTCACAAATGGTATCTCGGATTAAAAAACTAAGACCACCTCTTAACTCGTGAGGGTATTCTCTCTTTAAGAAGATACTAACATTGGATGGTGAAAGCCACCAGTGAAAGTTAGTTTTTGGCCATAAATAAAATAATTATGTGACAATTATTTTATTATAAAATTCATAACATTTAAATGGTAACTCGGATTGGAAATCCGAGAGTACCGTTGGGTTCTTTGTGGTGTCTTCCACTTAGGTAGATCCTAACCTCAACCGGCACGAGTCGAGGGTGATGGTTATTAATTTTCTGAACTTTTTTTTCGAGTATGTTCAATAAATACACGAGAAGCATTTTGTAACTTTTGAACCGGTGATCGGAATTGAAATCCAAAGACACTATTGAAATCGTAACACCGATTATCACTTAATGAGATCTTCACCTAGACCGCAGTATGTTGAGGGTGAAAGTTAGTTTTTTATATTTTCTTGGGAGAGTTAAATGAATAAAAATAAATTAAAACAACTTTTATTTTATTTTGGATACCTTCCATTTGATTCATGAAGGTAGGGACCACATGCGGGTGGATGGGCATTTAATGCAGGGTATTAAATGCCCAGTTACACAAAATGTGTAACCACATTCTTCTATTAATTAATAGGATTCATTAATTATTAATTAATGAATCAACTTGTTAATTAAGAGTTACTTTATATTAACTCTTGGAATCTCCCCATTGATTTGCCAATATTAAATCATAACTTTTTAATTTGGCACCACTCCTCTCACGGAGAAATGGTTTGGAAAAGGAGAGCATTTGGAAAAACATCCTCAAAACGAAAAAACTCTCCAACTAAGAATGCTCTCCCGATCAAGAACAAGGAACCGACTTTGGGTCATGTTCTGGGAGCGACAGACGTCAGTGACTTCATCATCTTCATCTCCTTCCTCATGTCTCCTCCAACAGACGATCAAGGTAGGGGATTTAATTTTTGAATTATGATTAAATCTCCTTTTGATAATTGATTATATTCTAGATTCATAATGACGATGTCCAAATTAACATGACAATTGTCCTGCACATAAACCTTGCCACTTTTTCTTTGGTTCTTCCCACGATATTCGTGCATTCTTCAACATCAAATAATTAATGATGCTGGAAACTCAATGTTTTCTTGAGCGTGACATATGGACGTGGATCCCTCGACCCGAGGATCGTGAATATGGGAACGACATAATTTTCGGGCTTGGAAGAAAGCCGAAATGGCTTGCGGAAGAAGGAGGCGACCAGTACCCGGCCAGCCGTGAGGAATGAAGGGTGGAGTGCGTCCGTGCCGCCAGATGAGGAGGAGGATGCAGTCCATCAGTAGCGGCGGGGCAGGGTGGCGTGCTTCAGTGCCGCCAGATAATGAGGAGGCTGTGGCCCGTCGGCAGTGGCAGGGCAGGGTGACGGCCGCGGGGCAGAGCAGCGGCACATGTCCGCGGCCGCTGGGCCACTGCGGAGGCCAGAGAGTGGCCAACACCCAGCCGACCGCAGGTGGACAACAGCGTCGTCTCGCCACAGGGAGGTGAACCGGTTGGCCGTTTGGGCCGGCAGAGGCCCGTGGGGGACCACCGAGCGGTCCCGCATGCCAACAGGGTGACCAAACGGCCATCGGGCCATTCAGAATACCTGGGTGTTCCTGGACCTTGTGTTACGTCTAGGGCAGACCCTGCCACAGTGGGCCACCCGACCGCGGGCCGAGCCAGCAGGCTGCCCAGCGGGCCACGCCAGCGGGCCGTGCCATCGGGCTGCACCAGCGGGCTGCGCCTTCCGGTCGTACCAGCGGGCCGCCCCCCTTTGCGGGCCGGGCAGGACCACAGCCCAGCAGTCTGGGCCCACCAAGGACCATGCCATCTGGGCCGGTCCCATGTCGGGTCGGGTCGACCCGAGCCCATCCCAACCCATTTTCACCTCTATGGCCATATCTTGAGAACCAGGCATCCGTTTGATGAACAGTCTATGGAGCCAGAATCATTGGATCAAGATGGTCCTTGTTTATATACTCCATTTTAGTTTTGGATAAAGATGGATTACAACCGGGTTTGATCGAACCCCGGATCCAACCGGGCCCTCGGAGAGGAAACACTAATAAATTACAGACCAGGTGTCTAATTGACGCGTCGTCTATTGAATTAGGTCCCTTATGATGTGAAATACCTTTGGGATACTTCATCATGGAAATTTGTGGTAGCTAAAGTTTTGACTGATAGATTGAGGAACGGAACCTCCCGTAATCAAGCATACATAGTGATGGAACCCAGTTGCTCGCAGTGAGGCATAGGTTAGAGATAGATTATACAGAGGTTAGTTACCTATCAACTATGGGAAGGTCGGATCCTGTGTGGGTCATTGTGGGGGTTAGTACCTATCAATCATGTGTGGGTCAGTGCTCAGTGATCCTGTGTGGGTTAGCGCATACCAATCCTATGTGGGTCAGCATTCAGCGATGATGTGTGGGTCGGCGCGTACCGATCCTGTGTGGGTAATTGTGGGGGTTAGAACATATCAATCCTGTGTGGGTCAGACTCTGTATAATCAGTAGTAGCGCCTCTTGACAGAATAAGATGATCTATCTTCATGACTAATCATATGTACTTCTATACTTCACTAAAAACCTGGTTTTGAGCATGACCACCAAAGGACATCCCTAAATTCTAGTGGTATTTCTTAGAAAAACAACCCATTTCTAAAACTACCATCATGCCATAACAAAAACACCAGAACAAACCTTATCCAAACCCTAATATCATGATAAGACATCTAAAACCTGAAAACCACATTTGAACCCCACCAATACCATATTCGAACTTTTACTTGTAATTTTAAGGAAAATTTGGTTGTACATTACTCCATTTATCCAATGTCTTAAGGATTATAAATTACCGCTACAAAATGGTCCCACAAATTCATGAACCCTATCACACTATGATTCTACACTTGTGACCAATTCCATACTCCCCACATTAGTATAATTTATAACATTACAAAAATTTTATAGTTTTTTATTAACATAACACAATAAATTTCCAGGATCAGAAATAAGGACTATTTCATTTAGGGGCCAGTTCTTCCCGGAGTGCTAACTTGGTGTCAACCATCACCCGTTCACTTTTCCCAAGAACAATACCAATGTAGATAATTGAATTTCATGTCACATTATGGATACAATATAGAAATGGAAAATGGTTCACTCCTTAACATTTTCTATACCTTAGACCACTCCGTGAGCATAAATCCCAAGGATTCCCTTCATCTTATGGTAAAAATATGTTAGGATAATATCCATAAACATGTATCATTATACTTAGCCAAAATCATACAAAATTAGGCTATATATTCCTTTATATAGATTTGAAAATCATGCCTCTCAATAATACATGTTATGGTTTTCCCTTGAGTCCACCACCTCATGTTATTTGACTTATCCTTGGTGTCTATTATACCATGTGGAGACCATTCATATTTAATCACTGTAATTAGAAACATGTTCCAACAATGTCACTTCACTGAAATAATTATTCACTGGAACGAATATAGTCACTCAATAATTGTTTATTGAATAAGACCATAAAGAATCATAAAAAACTAAACATGTCGTACATAGTTAGTTTATATCCCTTAACCCATGATTCAAGTGCTAACTCATTCTCACATGAGTTTTTCACCAACAAGTATAATATAAAAATTATAAAAATAATATCAGTTCTAAACAAGCTAGGATCCCCCTTAGATGTCCTCTTTAAAACTGATCACCTCACTTCTTCTATTATTTGTTGAAAGACTACTCACCTCACTATCTTACTTTAGAAACTTTATCATAAACTAAAAACCACTAGCCGACAATGCTAGGAACCCAAATATTCATACCAATGAAAGTTAGTATTGATACCCAATCACCATATGTTCTTTCTTAGAAACCAAAATAATCACCATGAATATATCACAAAACATGAGTACCTCCAATGCATTAGCCCAAAAATGTGCATTCCACAATGATTACCAACTAAAATGGTATCTCTAAATTTGATCCAAAAAATTTATAGGTTACCCTAATTCAAAAAAAACAACTAACTCAAATTGTTATGAGTCAATTCTATGGGCCTCTATGTCTCCCAACTATCCCTAATATTCAACTCTCAATAGGGGCCACAAGGACTGACCTATAATTCATATGGATCCCCACCTAAGAACCATATCAAACATAAGATCCTATAAAATTTATCTAAAAAAATGTAGATTAAGGAAAGGAAAAGGATAATTGTAAAACAATGGTCAAAATATTTCTAGATTTGTATAATGATGTCACCTACCAAGCATCAGACTACCAGGTCATAATAACCTCTGATCATTATCATAATGGAATGCTTCGAGAAGGGTCACATCGCCAATGTGAAAAGGGAAAAAATATAAAAACCCCAAGGCATTAAAATATGGTAATAAAAAATCATGACTCAATATACTATCTTATAATCACCTACCCATGGGAAGGAGAGTGTAATTTCATCAACTAATCATCATACCCATCTACATCGATCAAAAAACCACACTTGTCATGCTTAGTAACACATCTTAAGAGGCTATTATATTACTATTAGCAAGGGTTATATGAAAACATTCTAACCCATCACATAGGAATAAGGTTCCAACTTTAAAACTATATTCAAACATAAAAGGTCAGTATGTCTACTAACCAACTATCTTAGTCCAACACAACAACCGAATATAAACAATTGAAGACCCACTCTAAACATACACATCCCTATTCAAACCTTATTTAAAAGAAATTATAAATATAAACCATAAAAGGGGGGGGGTCTTCATCATAAAATAATGAAAATATTTTATTAAATATGTTTCATTGATTCACATATTCTACAAACATTAGTGAGTCTTATATTAATTAAAGGAAATAATAAGAGATAGTGGTAGACATGTTTTCCAATAGAACAATGAAAATTATTTCTCAAATTTATCATAACAGTCTATGAAAATTATCTCCTTATTTAAATTAGAAAAAATTTATTTTTTGGAATCTAATAATAATTGGGATTGGTTAGGGAACATTTCAAACACAAGCTATTGATGAATGTGTTTTTTGGTTATAATTGGAAAAATAATTAACTAAACTCTTATAATGATATGGTAGATAAGATACATCAAGGATTTGATAAAACTAAGGTAATCTAGGAACAAATATTTCATAATAAATCTATATGAAACACTATATAAGTGGATACTGAAACATTAAATAAACAATACTTTTTATCATAACCACACCCACAAGGGGTAAAATAAAAAGGCATATGAAGATATAATTTACTTATTAGGGACCTTTCATGCCAACATGGGTTCGGTGTTATGATACATTATTTCTAATTAATGGATCCCATAACTGTTAAAATTTAAAGACACAATTGATGTTTTTATATCACATGAATATAATTCCAAAATGTAACCACAAGGTCTATATCAATTAATTAAATAAATAGTTATATAGGGATTCATTCCCAAATTATGGAGGTAATCACTCCATAAATTACTATTTCCATCCGAGTTAATATAATTCCATAATAAATCACTTTAATTATTTTAAATAAATTCATTTTTCTTTATAATTAAAAATTAAATTAATGATCAATCATTATTTTAATGTACTTTTGGGTTGTTAGATTGAATTCCCCAAGTATACTATATTGGAAAATGTTGTTTAAGTTAATGTATAATATTTATTTAGGCTCCATATAACTTAGTGATAAATATAATGTAACTTCATAAATAGGGTCATAAGAAAATAAGGTAGGTTATCACAAAATAATGTAATATATGAAATCATTATATGTAATCACATAATCATTTAATAAAAATAATACTAATGATATGTAAATATTGTACGCTTAAAATGATTCAAGAACACACATAATCTCATGCCACAATAGGCCAAGTGATAACTCCCTTAGATCGGTGATCACCATATTTACATTAGTCAATCATAGTTAAATAATAATAATAATATACAATAATGAACATCATGAACAATATTCACATCCCTGAAAAAATTATCTTTCCTCCTTTCAAGGCTTTGCCATTACTAAAATTCTGCATTGGTCATGCGTCTACAAATTACTAGTCCCTTATCTACCATACCAAAACAATATGAAAAATGAAAAAGTGACTCAATTCCAAATTGTGAATTCCAGACATGACATAGCCTATAAACCATAAATGGATTGGTGGTTAATATATCCTTACGAATGAATCTATATAAGACATAGGATTTTGGATAGTAGTGAGGGTCTAATTATCTTAAAATTAGAAGAGTATACCCTATGTATCAATAATAAAAAAATAGGATAAAAAAGAAATGAATGGAAGAGGAAGATAATAACAACTAAAATTTAATAATAAATAGATAACTAGAGTAGTGATAAAAAATCCAACCATTCTTGGATATTCTATGACATAAGTACAAGATAGCTAGTAAAACAAGAGATGACCCATAAAAAAGGCTAGATTGAGGGAAGATTAAATAAATAAATGAATCAAATATCAGATGTAAACCCAAGTACTTTATATACTACTGATACCATGATATATCTATGCCCCTTGTAATGGAAAAAAATAGGGACATGCCAAGTACACACCTGATGTTAGAAGATCTGTTAGGGTACCAATCAGCTATCCAAACGTAGTGTGAGTAACAATTAGGAGGCCACCACTAATGGTGTTTAATTTAATCCATCCATGAATGAAAAATGATTCAATTTGTAGGTATAATAATATGTATGTATAATTAGGCAAATCAATTTAAGCAACGATAGGATATGGATACTCCTATATCCTAGTCGATTATACTTTCTTCTTTCTATGTTAGATGTCTGTGAACTTAATACAAGATAATTTGGTTAGGGAACAAAGGGAAACTATAAAGTTGATCATGTATAACTATAATATTATATACGAGTTGAATCACATGCATCCTGAACCATAGGTGGTCTAGAAAACTCCTAATTATAGATCATTTTAGATCTAAAGGTCTTTGTGTAAACTGATGGGTGAACATTGGAAACAACATTCTATTAATATCATCCTAGTCTAAGTGAATAGTCTATAAAATATCAGGATAAAATATATGAACCATATATAAAATAGATATCAAATTTTACAATAAGGGGAATAAGACCAAGAATCCAATTTGGGGATATATAATATCATGTATAACAATCCCAATCAATGATGTAGAGAGTCATGTCCAACATTATATAACAATGTTGGGTGAGGTTTCTTGTCTATAAATTCCAAAAAAATAATTAAGAGCACCATGTACAATATCCTGATAAATAATAAGGATAATCACTCACATTATATAGTATAAATTGTGAGTAATTTTTTATTTCAATTATACCTATCCAAAATATAACACTAATATTAATTTTATTTCATTTAGTTCATAAAAATAATACAATAGGGGGATTTATGCCACATTATAATGAATCAATAAATTGATCATTTTATTTAATAGATCACATACATGTGACAAGAAGGTTTATGTGAGTATACATTCCATAAAAAATTCAATTGATCCACTCTGTTAGTCCATAATAATTGTCAAATATAATGTAAATGATTAAAGAAAAATGGGGTTTTACAAAAAACACCTATAAATCAATTTTATTCTATATATAATTTCACTTATGGAAAAATAATATTCAAAAAATACATATGATTATTTTATATCTAAAAATTTAGTTCCTTACCACTTAACAGTTCATTTAGTCCAAATTAATCATTTCCCTTTCTAAGAGTTTAACCATACATAAATAAGTATTGTTTAGTAAAATAAAAGAATTAATATATGAGGGTAAGTAAATTTCCACAACTGATGTTTTGTTCTAAGCTGAGGTCACACCCCTCCAACAATATGACAAAGTTAACTATTTTTTATAGGTTGTAGTGTATATTTATAAATTAAGGAGTTTGATATTTTAGGATAGGAAAATTGTAAATATATCATGAAGAACAATGAATCATTTTATAAATTAATGTGATTTAATTTAAAATCATTCATGTTACCTAAATAAATAATAAGAAGCCTCACTCGTAAGATATGAGCCTTCTATTCAAGCCAAAGTGAGATAAATATGAGAATCTATAAAATTTACCTAAAATTATGGAATATGAGGTGTACGAATTGTACATTTTATAAGGTTAATGAAAAATGAAAATCTAATTAGAGGAGTTGTAGAGTAACCTCTAGGATTGTAATGCAACTCATGGAAATTCAATGATTGGGAGAGGGAAGAACATCATATCCAAAAAGAAGAGGAGAGGGGAGATCCCTTGGAAGAGATGTCATGTGGATGGGGGGGGGATAAAATAATATTTTAGGGTTAATGAAAAAAGGGTAAAATTGAAATTTCAAATATCTTTCAGGAGTAAAATGGTTTGGCCTCATGGTTTGAAGAATCACGTTCCAACACATGTCTCACTCACCCACTGACCACAAATACCAATATGTGCCAACAGTTCAAGTCACTCTAAACCACTATACAATATTTTATGGTTTTATGGATAACAATAGCATGTATTGAAAAATATTTGTGACTATATAATTATGAAACTTGGTTTTTGATGCATTTTTATCAAAACATTTACACATATAGTGTTCCCAGGAATGAATCTCATGAAATTGGGATTCCATTGTACGAGGCTCCTAAAACTCATCCTAGAATTCGAGTCAACACTAGTACATAAATGAAAATCTATAAATAATTTATTTATGTATTCAAAATATCATAATATCATTTTTCCCATTTTAATATTTGTCCCATCGAATAAATGAAAAATCAAATTCCATTAGAAATTATCAACCGATTCAAAACAACAGATCTTATAATGACATCTATTTTTACCTATAAAGTTAAAGGATATACTATAATTGATATATTATCTTCTATAATTTGTTTTGGGTTGGTGTTTATTATGACGAAAGAAATCATATATAGTATTAATTAGGAGAAAACTTATATTAGAATATATTAGTGTATTAGTTGGTTGAATTTTCTTGAACTATAATACTGATATAGTTCTATAGTTTATTTCAATTAGATTTTAATAATGGACATTTTATTTTAAATTTACCATAATTTTCAAACTAACTCATAATGATTACAAAAAATTCTAAGTGTCATCAAGATAGAAGAATGATAATAGGGAATCATCTAGTTGAGTAATAGGTCGAACAAAACAGTAGTATTCATATTAACTCCATGTGTGGGTGGAATTATTATATATATAGATAATTCAAAAATGGTCACATATTTTTTTTAAGAAAAATTATAATTTCATTTCCAATGTTTCATGATAATTTAATTTATATTAATAATATAACAAGAATCGTGATCTGATTTTGGTAGATGCAATCATTAACAATAGGATTTGAAAAATTTATCCCAATAGAGAATGGTGCGTCATATATTTTTAAAGTTAATGTCTAAATTATATATTAAAATTAATGGAGAAAAATTTCTTCCAATGAAGATTGTTTTATTTTATCAATTAATATTGTAACACCCCAGTCTTTTACGTTATGTTTCCCTTTTAAAAATGCAATAGCTTGGATTGTACGCAACTTCGAGATTCTAACACACCGTGACCAATCAAAGTAGACGTTATTAATGTTAATACCCACTTTTTTAGGTTTTATAAATTTTATCTTTCAAAATTGACTTCATTTTTTTTTTCGGAATATCGAAATTCGATTAAGGTGAAATTTTGGTACTTTTTGGATAACTTTTATATTTTGATGAATAGTGAAAATCACTAAATTTTAATTAAAAACAACTTTTTTAATCAAAATAATTAATAGTAATAAATTTTTAATTTGAGTGGTTCTAAAGTATATTTAGAATATATTTTTACCATTTAGTACAGTGTTAGTCATTGGACATAATTTCACATTTAAACCGGACATAAACAAGTGTCAATATTTTGATAGTTATTATTTCATAAAAACACGCATTTTGTTTTGACTGCGGTAATTAATTTTAAATTAATTTCTGCCACTTTTTTCTTTTTAATTTAGAAAAATGGATTCCATATTTTGAATCAAGAGTTCCAAACTGTGTAAATAGGTAACTTTTATTTTTAGACATTTTGAATAATTACTTCGGTATGTATTTTATTTACTGTGGTTAAAGGGTAAATCTGGTAATTAAGGGTAAAAATAATATTATAATAATTTTAATTTACTCTAAAACGTGTTATAACCCTATTTGATGATACATGTACGAATATGGGAATCTTTGGGTCGATTTCGGGACACCATGGAGCCACTTGTAGGTGATAAGGACACTTTATATTAATTAAGTTAAAGTAAATACAAAAATGACGTAAACATATATCTTCTAGAAAAACAATTTTTACATAGGGTTATATATATTATATTTTAGACTATAAATATTAATTAGAAATATAAAAGGATTTCCTACATAATGGTATTTTATTTATAATTTTTAGACATTGAATAATTAAACTTATTTATGACACAATAATAATGCAATATTTTCCTTATTAATGAATGAATCAAACAATTAGTATAATAAATGTTAAAATAAATATAATATGAATGTTTTGATGCCATCCAAGAATTTTAATGGTTAATATGACATGTTATTATTTCTTAAATGATTTTTTTTGAATTAATAAATTTTTATATGACTTTAAGAAAAATCTATTATTGAATAGTTTCAAAATTGACATAAATGTGTTTTTAAACAAATATTATACTATTAATTGATATTCTATACCTAAAAATCTAAGGCTTGGAAAAAGGAATTATATCATGATAGGTGTATCATTAATGGACCACTTGGGGGTCTCTTGGATGTATATAGTAAGTTTATTAACTATATAATATAAAAATACAAAGTGACATGGTAAATGTGAAACTAATTAACTAAGAGTTAAAAATAAAAGATAAGGTTAATACAGTGACCCAAACTGATATAAAATATATTGGTTGAAATTATTTCGACCCATACCCACCTTAACCTTTAAATAATAAACTTTGGAGACATTAAAAACCGAATATGAATTTATTATAAAATAATACTTATAGCTTTTCCTAAGGTGCCCCTCACCGCTCTTATAAAAGGGAACTCCCCCTTCTCTCAAATTCATACCCTCAATGCCTTTTGGATCGACCAAAACCTGCCCAAATATTCTCTCAGCTTTTCTAAATCCAACCTAGAGGCCTTATTTTGATCAGAAAGCCAATATACAGATCCCTTTTGATCAAATCAAAAGGAAGAACCCGAAGAGGAGGTAATGTTTTCACCACCCTCTTTCAAGTTCCTTTCTTCATCTACTTCTTATTTCTTTGTTATTTTAATTCTGAAATAATAAATCTATTATCTTATATATAGTGTGATGTTATTATAAATATGGTACAACCATATTTAGTACTCTATCCATCCTTTGAATGACATGTCACCATACGTGCGTACGTATGGCTTACCGTCTCCACGTCATGGTGTAATTGTTATTCAAACATTATTATTTGGATGGGTATGATAATGATGTGTAATTGATGTAAATAATAAATATAACATGATAATTATTCTGTATATATGATATAACTTCCAATTATATATTATTTTAATATCAAAAAATGATATTATCACTAGTACGTACGTACAGACTACCGTCTCCACGAACGTGATGAGATTCATTCTCCATTGTATCCATGCAAGTCTAATTCTCATTTTATGATTAAAAATTATTTTTCAGGAATTGATATCATTTTGTATATTAATTATATATAACCTATCCATAAAAAACCCGACACATGTAAGAAAACACATAAAAGAAAGCGAGTAAGTTAACACCAGAAACAACGATAATATTAAGATATTATTAACAAAGCAATGTTAAAAAATCATATATGATATCATATTAATGTATATGATTCTTGTATAATTTAATAAAACTTATTTCACCATTATACAGGAGGTTAACCTACCCTCGAATAAGGAAAAGTATAAGATAAGGGTTTATTTCACAATCTCTTCATTATCTGAGGTTGTTTATACATAATTTTCTACATGGACCTATTTATCATCCACATCCATGATTCTTAAAAATGTATTTCAAAACATTGTTACTATTTTAAAGAATATGGGATAAAGTCATTTATAACCTTGTTTCACTTTTTATAAGATGTTTATAAAGGAATCCTTCCATTTTTTTCCAAACAAGGTACATTTTAACCTTTTCGACAGAATTAAGGTAAGAATGTGTTTTTTTAACTTATACGACGGTGCAGCTATTTTCCATCGTTATAAAATCTTTGAAGCTTCCCTTACAATCTTATAAGAATATTGTTAATGTAAATGTTTTCTTTTATAATTATGTTACTTTTAAATGATTTCAAAAAAAGAGATATTTCTCTTAAATAGTTTTGATTTCATCTAATTCAACATCCTTTGATGGATTTTAAGCTTATTTGAAGTAGATTTATTATAATAAAAAAATTCCATATTGTATTTAAGGTTTTGTGATATTTTTGACTGTGTATGTGTTAGTTTTATATCATTCATGGTTTATGGAGAAATTATTGTCATTTCGTATGCTAGTTTTAATACGAATGTTTATGTTATGTTTAAACATATTCATATGAGAAATGCATTGTACTTAATAAGTGATGGGTGGAGCTTGCTATAGCTCCTCGATGCATCGGTAGGTCTCATGAGAGAAAATAGTGTCTTGGAACAAGGCCTTGACAAAATCTTATTTGTAGTCTTGGCATAAGGCCTTTACTATGTGGTTATGATAGTCTGGCATTATGCATTCCATCATTATAAAAGTGGTTATTGATATTGCATGTGATTATTCGACTAGTAGAATATCCATGTGAATAAGTAAATGGAATTATTTCATTTTATCTTTGTCATATTATTCTGAAGTTCAAGTTTAAAAGGATTTTGTTTTAGTTATACATTGCCTTAAATATTTATGTTAATTTATGAAAGTTTCCGCTATATTGTTATCCTTACTGTGCATCTGAGCTCACCCATTTCAATGTTTTATTTTTCCCAAGATGTGAAGAAGTGTTTTATGAATGACTTGTAGGGAAAGTTTGAGGGGATATGAAGAAAATATTTTCTTGTAGTTTTTTGCACTTTATGATGAAATGTAAGACTTATGAATATATCTAGTGTTTCCAAGGCTACTAAACTAATCAGTTTTTCGAGACTTGATCATTTTTTATCTTGCCAATGTTATGTAATAATGAACCGACTCTGGGTAAGTGGGGTCAGGGCATTACATTTGGTATCAGAGGAAGATTAGTACAAACCATGGAAACTAGATTTAAATAAACTCAGATTATAGCACATATACCTAAGATGGACTTTGAGGATTAGTATAGAAGAAATTTCTAGAATTTTGGTATTGTAGAGATTTTGTGAGTTTTCTGAGAAATACATCCCTGTCTGGATACGATCAGGTAGAGGTGGATCTGCCATAGTTGTACCTAGGGGTAAAACCTGAAAACACCGCTTTGAGGAAGACTCGAACGGGAACCGGTGCACGACAACGGGCCTTGCTACACTGTTGGTTACGACACTCCCATGGGATATACTTAGGATAATTATCGTTTTCTTTACAAATCACTATGAAGGGCTTATGAGTATATAACACCTCAAAGAAAACATTTTTGTGATTATGGATTATATTCATAAATAGTTCAATTTATCTAAAGTGTTTTACAAGTATGGTATTATGTATTAAGATTCATAATTTGATCTATTTTATGCCATTGTTTAGAAATGGTGCCTAGTAGAAGGAATGTAAACTGTATCAATGCACACACTCTATGTAGGGATTTACCTCATAGTCGAGATAATTATAGCGGAGCTGGTGATGCAACTAGTTATGATCAGCTAATCACTATACTGGGACAACTCACTCAGGTTATGAATAATAAACTTACCCATATGGGGCACTTCGATCCGAAGCGTGGAGGATCAATGTTAGATCACTTCATGAGGAAACAAACACCAACATTCAATGGGGGTACAAATACACTAGTAGTTGAGAAATATATATGTTTCCTAGTGAAAATATTTCAGGCTTTGGGGAGTAGTGAAAGGGAAAAGGTTATCATGGTAGTTTACCACCTCACTGGAGATGATGATCAATGGCAGTCATTAATTAAATACACAAAGGACGATGAACAAGTATCAAGTATGGAATGGAGGGTGTTTAAATATATTTTCTTATAAAAATACTTTCTTCAAGACCATCAACCAGATATGGAAAGTCAATTTCTCAGTCTGAGGTAAAAGGAGGATGAGAATGTCGCAAAGTATGAAGCTAACTTTACAAGGTTAGTGAGGCATACAACAGATTATATACGTAACCCGAGGAGTAAGATTGATCATTTCTTTGATGGGTTAAAACCATTTCTCTATCGAGCATTATCCCCACAATCCTTCTCGTCATACAAAGACATTGTCTCATGTTCTATAATAATAGAAATGGAATTCTCTAAATCTTATGACAATAAAGTAAAGTAAGATATGAAGACAACCGTGGAATAAGAGATAGATAAAGGGAAAAAGGGAAATAAGGAATTTTCAATTATGTGATAATTGTGGGCAGAAACACCCCGATACTTGCCTAAAAACAGTGGGAGTTTGTTACAAATGTGGGGAAAAAGGTCACCAGGCTCGTGATTGCAAGGGAAAGAAAGAGGATGTCAATGTTGAATGCTACAATTGTAGAGAAATGTGGAATTATGGGAATGAATTCCCTAAGCGCCAAGGAAACATACCACCAAAAAGGCCAAGGGATCAAGGCCAATCTTTTACTGTTACTACAATTGAAGTGGAATAATTAATGTATTTGTGTGTTTGGACTCAAGGATTATATTCTAGTTATAAGAATAATGTGATATACATAAGTATTTCACTACAGTACTGTTTGTTTTAATTACATTTTTAATATGACTAAGGTAACCATATTTTCAGTATGTGACAATAAGATAACCTTTACTTTGTCTGGGGAATCTGATGTGACAATTGATTTTGGAATTTAGATACCTTTTACAGAGAGTCTGGACAGAGGAACTTTGGATAACTACAATGTTTTGAGTGGATTAATTTGAACTTGGGATAGTATTGTTTAAGGTTAAAACAATTATTATGATCAATTTTTGGAATATTATGATACTATAGTTTTAGGAAAAGGACAACCTGCAGGTCAGGCGATAACCCATCGCATTAGACAAAGCTGCAGGAATCGAACCTACAACCATAGTGCGACATGCATTTATTACCTACCACTAGCCTACATGAAGTCTTTGTTCATTAAAACGTATTTTTATTTTTTTTAATGGTAAATGTTAAAGTTGTTATCCTTATAAGATCAGAATAAATATAATATTTTTGAGTTCTACTATCATTTGGAGTGAAAGATGAGTTTGTGGTAGAAATTAGTTGAAGGATGAAACTCTACTTTTCAAGTATATATATATATATATATATATATATTTCTCTTATTCTATGAAGAAACTAATTCTTAAACATTATGTAAGGGATATTAAAACCAAAAATGTGTTATCCTAGTACCTTATGTTTTGTTGAACCAATGATATTTTAAATCATCATAGATTGATGGATTTGAGGCCCTCAATTCTACAATTGTTTGTGAGTGATGAAATCAATCACTACATTTAAATATTTACCTTTTCAATCCAATTATGTGTCCTTAATTTCCACCAATGTTCTCTAAATCGATATCATATTTAGGTGGTGAACCTTTCATTTCTTTTTCCTCTTATTAAGACTAAATTTTATTAACCCAATTTCTGATGTGGGTTTTCCCACAATGATATTTTCTATTTTCAGCCTTTTATTTTCGAAAACAATTTTTAATTTTGAGGATTCAATTTATTGATGTAGGTGATAATGTAACACCCCAAGCTTCCATGGTACGTTTCCCTTTGAATAATGCAATAGCTTGCATTGTACGCAACTTCAAGATTCTAACACACTGTGACCAATCAAAGTAGCCGTTATGAATAGTCATACCCACTTTTTAAAATTTTATAAATTTTATCTTTAAAAATTGACTTAATTTTTGGTTCTAGAATATTGAAATTATCTTAGGGTGAAATTTTTGTACTTCTCAGATAACGTTTATATTTTGATGAATAGTGAAAATTACTAAATATTAATTAAAAACAACTTTTTTAATCAAAATAATTAATAGTGATAAATTATGAATTTGAGTGGTTTTAAAGTATATTTAGAAAATATTTTTACTATTTATTACATTGTTTGTCATTGGACATAATTTGACATTTAAAACAAACATAAACAAGTGTCAATCTTTTGATAGTTATTATTTCTTAAAAACACGCATTTTGTTTTGACAGCGGGAATTAATTTTAAATTAATTTCTTCCACTTATATGTTTTGAATTTAGAAAAATAGATTCCATATTTAGAATCATGAGGTCTAAATTGTGTAAATAGGTAACTTTTATATTTAGAAATTTTGAATAATTACTTTGGTAAATATTTTATTTACCATGGTTAAAGGGTAATTCCGGTAATTAAGGTAAAAAAATAATATTATAATAATATTAATTTACCCTAAAATGTATCCTAACCCTATTGGACGATACATGTACGACCATGAGAATCTTTGGGTAGATTTTTATACCCCATGGATCCACTTGTATGTGATAAGGACACTTTATATTAATTATGTTAAAGTAAATACAAAAATGACATAAGCATATATCTTTTTGAAAAACAATTTTTATATAGGGTTATATATATTATATGTTCGACTATAAATATTAATTAGAAATCTAAAAATATTTCCTATATAATGGAATTTTATTTATAATTTTTATACATTTAATATTTAAATTTATTTATGACACAATAATAATACAGTATTTTCCTTATTAATGAAAGAATCAAATAATTAGTATTATAAATGTTAAAATAAATATAATTTGAATGGTTTGATTCCATGCATGAATTTTATTGGTTAATATGACATGTTATGATTTCTTAAATTAATTGTTTTAGAATTAATAAATTCTTTATGAATTTAACAAAAATCAATTATTGAATAGTGTCAAAATTGACATAAATGAGTTTTTAAAACAAATATTATATTATTAATTTATATTCTATTCCTAAAAATCTAAATTTAGTCCAAAGGACTTATATAATTATATTTGTATCATTAATGGATCGCTTGGGGGTCTTTTGGATGTATATAGTATGTTTATTAACTATATAATATAAAAACACAAAGTGACATAGTTTATGTCAAACTAATTAACTAAGAGTTAAAACTAAAACATACGGTTGATATAGTGACCCAAACATGTCTAAAATCTATTGGTTGAAAATATTTATACCCTTCCACACCATAAACTTTAAATAATACACTTTGGAGCCATTAGAAGCTGAATATGAATTTATTATTAAATAATATTTCTATCTTTTCCTAAGGTGACCCTCAAACAACTTATAAAAGGGCACTCCCCCTTCTCTCAAATTCATACCCTCAAAGCCTTTTGGTTCGGCCAAAACCTGCAAAAATATTCTCTCAATGTACCACACTCCAACCTAGAGGCATTAGTTAGATCATAAAGCCAACATATGGAGCCCTTTTGATCAAATCAAAAGGAAGAACTTGAAGAGGAGGTAATGTTTTCACCACCCTCTTTCAAGTTCCTTTCTCTTCAACATCTTCTTTCTTTGTTATTTCCATTATAAAATAATAAATCCAGTATCTTCTATATACTGTGATGTTATTATAAATATGGTACAACCATTTTCAGTATTTTATCCAACCTTTGAATGACATGTCACCATACGTGCGTACCTACGGCTTACCGTCTCCACGTCGTGGTGTAATTGTTATTCAAAACATTATTATTTGGATGGGTATGATAATGATGTGTAATTGATGTAAATAATAAATATAACATGATAATTATTGTACTTATATGATATACCCTCCAATTATATATTATTTTAATATCAAAAGAATGATATTATCGCTCATGCGTACGTACGGACTACCGTCTCCACGAACGCGATGAGATTCATTCCCCATCGTATCCATGGAAGTCTAATTCTCATTTGATGATTAAAAATTATGGTTAAGGACTTGATATCATTCTATATATGAATAATATATATCCTATCCATAACAAACATGACTTATGTTACAAAACATATAAAATAAAGCGAGTAAGTTAACACCCGAAATGATGATAATACTAAGATATTATTAACAAAGAAATGTTAAAAGATCATATTTGATATCATATTAATGTATATGATTATTGTATAATTTAATAACAATTATTTCACCATTATACAGGAGGTTAACCTACCCTATACTAAGGAAAAGTACAAGGTAAGGGTTTATTTCACAATCTCTTCATTATCCGAGGTTGTTTATACGTAATTATCTACTGGGACCTCTTTATCATCCAAATCCATGTTTCTTAAAACTTTATTTCAAAAAAAATTTACTATTTTACAGAATATGTGTTAGAGACATTTATACCCTTGTTTTAATTTTTATAATATGTTTATGAAGGAATCTTTCTATCGTTTTCCAAACAAGGTCCTTTTTAACCTTTTCGACAGAATTAATGTAAGAATGCCTTTTTTTAACTTATACAACGGGTACAACTATTCTCCTCCGTTATAAAATCTTTGAAGCTTCCCTGACAAGATTATAAGAATATTTTTAAAGTAAATGTTTTCTTTTATAATTATGTTCCTTTTAAATGATTTCAAAAAAAGATATATTTCTCTCAAATAGATTTGATTTCATCTATGTCAACATTATTTGATGGATTTTAAGCTTATTTGAAGTTGATTTATTGTGATAAAAAAATTCCATATTGTATTGAAGTTTTTGTGATATGTTTGACTGTGGATGTGTTATTTTTATACCATTCATTGTTTTTGGAGAAAGTATTGACATTTCGCATGGTTGTTTTAATATGAATGATTATGTTATGTTTAAACCTATTCATATAAGGAATGAATTGGACATAATAAGTGACGGGTGGAGCCCGCTATAGCTCCTAGATGCATCGGTAGTTTTAATGAGACAAACTGGTGTCTGGGCACAAGGCCTTGAAAAAATATTATTTGTAGTCTTGGCAAAAGGCCTTGAATATATGGTTATGATAGTCTGGCATTATGCATTCCATCATTATGAAAGTGGTTATTGATATTACATGTGATTATTTGACTATTAGAATATCCATGTGAATAAGTTAATGGAATTATTTCATTTTATTTTTTCCATATTAAGCTGAAGTTCAAGTTTAAAAGGCTTTTTTTATTATACATTTCCATAAATATTTATGTTTATTTATGAAATTTTTCGCTATATTGTTATCATTACTGAGCATCTGAGCTCACCTCTTTCAATGTTTTATTTTTCCCAGGAAGTGAAGAAGTATTTTATGAATAACCTGTAGGGAATGTATGAGGGGATATGAAGACAAGATGTTGTTGTAGTGTTTTTCACTTTAAGATGTAATATAAGAATCATGAATATATCTAGTGTTTCCCAGGCTACTAAACTAATCGGTCTTTCGAGACTTGATCCTATGTGATCATGCCAATGTTATGTAATAATGCACCGATTCTGGGTAACTGGGGTCAGGACGTTACAACTATGACTAAAAAATTGATTAATATCCTCAAAATAGAGGCAATGTATAAGATTATATATGAATAATGAATCATATAATTATAAAAATAATTTTTATTTATGCATTAAATCTTATAGTACATAAAAATGAAAGAAATAAAAATCTCAATGTAAGGAATTATATCCTACCTTGATTAAAGAAATTTTATTCCATCCATTATGGACATGATTAATGTGAAAATGGAATTCCATTGTGATATAAAAGAAAGATTATGTTATAATAAATAATAAAATAATAGAGTTTGAAATAAATAAAGATATATAAATATGATTATAACCATAATTATATGTAATATATGAGTGAATTTTTACAAATGAGCTATTAGATAATTATCCTAACTCAACATTCATTATCTAGACATTATGCATAATTAGCTATAAATATATTTAATATCATGTCTTTAAGAATAATCTAAAAAAATTGATTTTTCAATATACAACCCTTTAAATGGTATGAAAACAAGATAATCAACAATTATTAATATCCTATGGGATGGTGAAACGATTACCACATGAACATAGAGTGGGTAAACATTAGTAAAGGATTTATTATAGATTGGAAAAAGACATATAATGTAAAAAATTCAATATGTTTTGTCATGGATTATCTTAGAAATAATTTCACATAATTTGTATTCTTGAAAATATATCACTGACCAAAAATATTATGATAGATATAAGAGAATTATTGAGGTATAAAGGAACACCCATATCTATTATGTGTAATTGGTTGTGATGTATTAGATCAGTGATTAATAAAATACTCCATAAGGAATTGAAAAATGAAATAACCAGAAGTATGTAATTTCATCCCTTAAAAAATAGGATATTTTAAATGACCATTCAATATCTAGAGCACATGTATCGAACTTCCCTCTTGACAGTAATGGTGATTATCTAGTTCAGTGGATATATTATAGACAAGTGGGGTAAAATAGTGCGATAGGAATTTTACAATTTAATTGAGAAATAAACATCTATTAATTTTTTAAGTTGTTATATACTCTTCATGAAAAAATATATCCTTATATATGAAATAATTGATAATAGATGGAAAAAACATATATATTATTATGATTTTCAACTCAAATAAGTAAAATCACTCATTATTATGTCTTTAGGTCTTTTGAGGTAAATATTTTTCTTTAATTTTTAAAGATTAAATTTTTATTGAAATCACATAAAATTGTTTGGAATGTATAATTCCTTTCCATGTGTAGGTATCGTGAATTTAATTATTGAAAATGTTGTTATTTAAACTATTAACTATCTTCTACATGATTTTATTCTTATCATATACATGAAAAAAATACTTTAGTGTACATTAGGATGTATCAACACCAATGACACAATAATTTTTTATGAAATTATATATTACAATTAAGATCAAGTATCAATAGATTTATGATATAATAAATTCTAAAACCATGAGAATAGAAGATGTCTGAATGGGGGAATTATCAAATATATAATCCTCCATTATTATCCATAGATATCCTTGATATGATCATTATTATTATCATCATTCTGAGATACCAACTAATACTAATAATTAATAAGTACTGGTTTATATTTTGTTATCTCACTATTATATAGAAACTATACCATACAACAATGTATTGGGTCAAAAATCTAGATAATTAATACTATATTACTAATATATAGTTTCTTCCTTCAATATTCATAAAACTATGCGTGTAATTATTTCCATATATTAATATCTAAATTCCAATAACTCTGAACATGGGAATATTCATATATTTAAAACAAAAAAAAGTACATCACCATTTAATTATCCTTAATTTTCACAAAATTATCTTTATAAAAAATTCCATTCACATTGGTTATTTTACATATTAAAAAAATCCAATCAATATATAAAATTTTAAACATATTAGACATATAAAAACATGTTTTATTACAAAAACAATAATTATGATGTTGGTTTATAAACTTTTTTTTGAATATATTCATAACATAGTATATCCTCCCTTGTATTTTTTTAAGTCAGCATGAATCACATTTACATTTCAGATTTCTAATTTTAAAGAGAAAGGATCTTAAATTTTAGAAATATTTCCATATAATATTAAATTTATCACTCCCTAAAATTACACTAAGGATATCATTATTATAATTCCATTAGTGTAATTAAAAAATAAATTTAGAGTCTTTAAAATGGCCAAATTTGAATCAACATCAATTTAATAAAGATTATGATCCTAAATAAGATTAATCACATCCTTACAAAGCAAGGAAACATTAATAAAATTTTCTTAAATCAACATTATATACTTAAAAATCATCCATATGAGGTCTAGTAATAATTCTTATTAATTTTATTCACTTAATTATAATTTCTATAAATCGCCACTATGAACATCCATCATACTCCATTCCCTTTAATATTCTACTTTTCAAAGATGAAATATCCCTTACAGAAATGTCATTTTACTTACATTGATATTCATATAAATTATTTTCCAAATATTTACAGCATAATAAATATTATATAATTTATCTATATAATTCGAATGACTATTCCAATGAACTCTAGTTAACATAAAAACATTAAAAATGTATAGTTGAAAATTCATAAGTAGTTTCCATTTTTCATCACTAATAGTTCAAAATAAATACAATCATATTTCTAAATTTATTTAGGTTGTTTAATCTCCCCATTTAAATTTATTTTTAACCTTAACAACTAAAATTATGGTAAAAATTGGATACTTTCCCAATTGGAAATATCTTCTCACTAAACAATTTGATAAATTAGTTTTATCAGGAGTATTTATTCACTATATAACATGATTCTTTTATCAATGGATATATATTCTATTACCCTCAATACACAAGCCCACATAAATGTTTTTTCATATATGTTTTAATAAAAATATATCACAATACATAATAAATAAATTCACTATGTTTAAACTCATCCAAAAATTCAATAACTCTTCCAAAATTAAGAGTGGGACTCACCAAAAGAACTGCAAGTGAGAGGGGTCTGTTCAAAATACATGTTTATTCTTCAAATATTAAATCTTACATTTTTAGTAAATTGGTAATGATATTAGATTATAGACTTATTATAGAAATGAATTATAATTATTTTTAATCATTTTCCCCCCTTTCATATTGTTAGTGAAACTTTATATCAATTTTCCTAGACTGTATTCAATATATAAGATTTTGTGAGTGGAAAACATCACTTTTACATTCACATAATTTTAGTGGTTTCTTAATCATAAAAATATAATATATACATTTTTCTATATTGGTCACATAGGTATATGACTAAGTTAACGTAATCTACTATTCTTATATGGATTTCATGAAGACTATCGAACTTTGAGCATGATAAACCATCTCTTTATTTCATCAAGAACTCGGTTGGTTCATGGGGACTCTATAAATAAGTAGCAATGTCTTTCACCTCTATATTTTATTTTCTACATAATTGTTTTATACTGGGATGAAATTTCTAGGGATTTTTCTAGGTAGGATCGAAATTATAGTTCTTCAATGTTAACTCTTTCTTAGTGATATTGGGACTCACACATTAAGAAGGATTCTTTATTGGTTATATTTTTGGAAAGATTACTGGGTAACCCACTTCTGTTAAAAAATACATAGATGTTGCAATCAATGGGAAATTTTATATGGATATTTCTTTGTTTTAGTGATGATACTTGATGATTTTTGTTAGCTTCATTTTCTAACATCAATGTGGAATTGGATTTTGTGGTGAAAAATTCATCCAGTGTGATTATTTATGTCAGAGTGGACTTATCCTAGTGCAATGTTTATATTTTTAGTCATTTAACTATTATTTTGTAACGTGATATTAATAATTTCATTTATTGAATTCCTATTGGTGCATGATTCTCCCTCCCTTGTTGATTGTTGTGGTAATGGAGTCACTTTCTAGAAATGCAATTATTTAATATTGTTATGTAAATGTGGTGGATTAGGAGGTAGGATCATCAGAGATAGAATAATTTTTTTCTCTAGTAAATTATCAGGACTCCAAGTGTGTAATTATGAAGGAGATGAATAATTCAATTTTGGGGGATAACCCATTTCACCATCCCTTTTACCTCAAAATTCAACCATTATGTCAAGAACAAATCATGTCACATTTTCAAATACATTTCCTATGGAATAAAACACTATCCAAAATCCATCTGGTGATTTGTTGTCCTTAAAAAATATTTTTTGCAGGGTTCTCAGACTATAAGTGACATCAGATGAATATATGAGATCTTAGGATTTGGAGTCAAGTTACAGTAGTATCTAAATGATGGGAATTAAAGGAACTTACTGAAGTGGAATGTTTGACTCCCCAATTCCAACTATAGTTATTTACTTTCTCAAGGAAGTGGGGGGGGGGGATGAGTGGATAATCTTTATTATGTTCCACAATCTACATTATATATGTTCCTCCCACATACTAAGGTATCTGAATAGGATAATGTTGATCCTAGACCCTTTTTTGAGTGATATTCAAACATATTTGTGGTGTTAGATGTATAAGATAATAATGTGGATAAATCCGCTGCTCTAGGTTCATGTGAAGAAGAATAGATTTTGTTGTATTTGAAGACAGTGAATTAATGGAATAAAACTTTTTCTGTAGAGAAAAATATCACAACCTCATATCGTGGTCATGTGAAGGCACTCTATCCAACTGTAAGGCAATCATTATTTTCCCCAATTATATCTTCTATAATATAAAATATTAGAGGACTCGGTGTGTAGGATAATTTTTTTTCATTTTTAATTAATCTCTTTTACTGCAGGAAAATATTTATGGAATCATTATACCTAAAAAAAGTGTGGGTAGTATATCATTATTTTAAAAGTGTATATTGTTTTGGAATTCAAGAATTAATGTATATGTAACATGTGTATTTAGATTTTCTGGAACCATAATGTCATAGTGGACTATGTGGATTCCTTGTCGAAATACATTTCCCAAAAAATTTACATAGTGGGAATGGAAATTATATTTAATTTATTTTATGTTAAATATGGGATTTATGATAGTGATACATTATAGAGGGACATTTACAACATCCAAGTAGGGATTGTTTCTTGTTTTGTGGGTGGTGGATTTAAGACCACAATAAATGCTACTTAGAAAATATTTATAATGGATTAATCCAGAAAATCCTTGCAGTACTTGAGATACATCATGGAATATAATGTTCTAATGGTCCAAGGTTTCTCAAGAAGCAGGTTTACATAGTGTAACAACTAAAAATTGAGATGGTGTATATTGATCAGACCGTATCACAATTTATCCAACTTGAAAGGAATTGATTCCATCCCTTTAGCCTATATCACTTATCTCACATTTTTTATATTATACCAATAACCATTGGTGGTTAATATAAATTAGGATCACATAAGATCATATTGATTCATATATTCAAGCAACTTGTTGAGGACGGATCATTTTTTACAAGTCGTTTGATTTTCTTGGAAACTGCCTATAATTTGAAATCTATAGGATGGGTTGAAGCTTCACCTCAATAATTTGAGGAGAGAGAAACAAGAGTGCATTTTTTTAATTTACAAAAGTAAAAATTGTATGTAGTTTATAAAAAATTAATTCATAGAAATTATTAAAGGCTTCTATATAATTCGAATGATATAGCATTTATTATATTGAATGAGAATCAAAGAGAGATGATAAAAAAATGGATGGGTGTTGAGAGGGTTTATTGAGAGATATCATGGGATCCATAGATAAGGGATGGGGGCCACAATACGACTTATTTTTATGAATTTATATAGTTAAATTATTTTTCCAAAAAGATAAAACTAAAACTAAAAAGATGGGGTTTATATAGAGATATCTTGGTTTTAGGTAATATGTCTATAATTAGCATTTAAGGAATATTGTTGGGTGTATGAATCATCAAGACCATGGGAATGATGATACAATAGAAGATGATATATTTATGAATTTAATCCCTAGGTTGGTGGAGGACAAGTACAATGAGGAGTTAGAATCCATACCAGAATAGGAGGTGATTCATGAGGGAGTATTTATCATGAGATATGATAGTGCACCTAGACTTGATGTGTTCCTAGATTAATTCATCATGGATGAATGTTATATCAATAATGAGCTAGTTAGGGAAGAAGTGTGTGACATTTTTAAAGGAAGACCACTACCAAGGGTGGGTTGTGCTTCCAAATTGGTTCTTATTATGAAGCGTCAGTATCTCACAACTGTAAATAAATATTTACTAATTTGTATAACTAAATATGTTTATAATACTCATGGTATTACTATAAACAGAATACTCAATTGTATTATTCCAATAATTTTTTAGGACGCGCATGGTTCTATATAAGGAAGGCATACAGTAGAGATTTTGTAGGAAATGGTTGAGGATATTAATAAGATGTCCCTTTGATACAATATTATCATTAAAGATGATATGGGCTAGGAATTTTACAAGTATATGTAGAGATTCAATTTCAGATTCTGGAATAAATTTGGGATAAAATAATGGGGTTGGGGAATGTTATTTAGCTTCATGAGTAAGGGTTATGGTTACTTAATACTATATGTGGATTATGTACATGAGATTCAGTATCACGATTCCTAATGATTCAGACTCACGATATTCTCACACAAAATATTAAACATGGATTTATGAGGGGACCAATCTCCATTGAAAGAATAGTTATAGGGATAGTATTATCTATCATCTGATTTTTTGATGATATTTTTTTTATCATTAATAGTATGAAAGGTTCTATTATCAAGATGAATAAAATAATAGGGGATTATGGAAATTAAATCATCCAAATGATCAAAAAATGGAAGATTAATGTTTACATATCAATGAAATTCATAAATCATTGAAAACAATTTATACAATAAAACATTAGGTAAGGAATGATATCATCATCCAATGAAGTGTCTGGGTGCACCCATTAATAATGGTAAAATAAAAAAGGCAATTTTTGAAGAAATCATTAATTGGATTACGGGGAGCATTATAAGCAAGAGAAATTGTTTTATATCATTTGGAGGTTTCATCACACTGAGGAATAATGTTCTCATCACAAAGACTATGGTTTTTTTAGCCATCACTATTCCATAAGGGAACAGTGAACGACATGAAAAAATAAGGAAAAGTTTCATAGGAGATGTGAACAATAATGGGTGATTCTATTGGGAATCAAGGAAGAGGATGGAAAAGATGACTGTCCAAGGTGGAATTCATCTACATAATTTTTTTGAATCCAAGATATAAATTTAGGCTAAACAATAGTTGAAGATTATATAAGGGAACCTGATATATTTGATTATTATTAGAAAAATGTATGGTGAAGTATAGAAGGAGTGGTTGGTTCGTACTAAGAGATCATTCAGCCTTGCAAGGTGTATGATTGATCATACAGAAACATTGGAAGATAAAGTTTTTTGTGTGGCGGTCTATGGAGAGACTAACTACTAAAAGGTAAATTGGGATGGAAATACCTATACTTTATGGGAAGTACAATTCCAAATATTTTATTTAGTTAATTAAGTTTGTTCATATATTTTTTTGACACAACTCTCAACCAACAAAAAAGGTTCACATTTGAAAATATCAGTCATTTTGATGTGACCAACTATTTTGTTTTCTATGAACTATCACCCCATCATTATAATGGTCTGGAATTTCAACATATTATTCATGTAAGTTGTAGAAATGATGTGTGGTAGTTGGTGATTTTATGCCAAGATATATCATTGAATATTATCTTCTTGTTGTAGCCTTTATGGAATCAATACTTTTCAATGGATGAAAATGTTTTGAATAAGGGGGTCTTATTAGAATACGTAATATAGTGTTGTGTTTATCTATGCCATGAATCATATGGGCATATGATTTTTAGAGGTGATTGGTCATTTGGTATTTGGAGTCTACTTAGTCACTACATGTGAGTCTCTTGTTGTGGGGATTATATTTTTGAATTAAGGGAATCACAGGTTCTAGGATATGTTTTGAATGGTTTTTAGGGTATGGTGGGTATAATGACCCTATTTTCAGTGTGTTGGGTTATGGGGGGGAAATAAATTGGTGAGGGAAGGCAGATACTACTCACACTAGCTAATTCAGGATCGATTGAAATATTTAGAGGTAGGGATAAAATCCATTCTTTCTGGTGTGGGATCATTAGGTTCACATCAATGAATTATTCCAAGTGTGGTCCTAAATGTAGAGGTAAAATAATGGTAAAATAAGGGGACATGGGATAGATGGAATCCCCCTAAACAAGGATGAAACTCACTATTAATGGGACCTTCTTTGTCGAGGCAATGAGAGGAGGCAGTCATGTTTGTGATAGCAGAGTCTATTTCATATTTGGTTTCATCACTTTTTATGGTTCATGAAATTCTATTAGAGTAGATGAAAGGGCGATGTTAAGTGTCCTCATTATGATTTGACCATTAAAAAATTAAAATTAAGGTGGTATAATTTGATTCCAAATTATTCATTTCATTAAATAACAAGAAGGATATAACTATATAAGAATTGGATTACATCATTAGGATGTAAAGGTTGATCATTGATTAGGGTATTGTGGTTATCTACACATGAAGGGATGTTAATTTTTCATCAGATTCCTTGGTTTGTAATGGGGACCCAGTAAGAGTGTCATTTTAAATTCTATTGGCTACCTCCCGTATGATTATAAGCTCACTACATGGGGAGGAAACCTCGATCTCCACTATTTATTCCCCAAACTATTTCCTTGAATTTTTTAAATAACTTCGTTTCATTTATTAAAAAAATATTTTTCAATTGTAACCCTTTATTCTAACATTAATTATGATGGTACTTGTTATGAATTTTCCATGGATTTGTTTGTCAATATTTCCATGGAATATATCTCTTGGTATGGAAACCAAATATTTTTTCTTACATCCATTGAAATCCGTAGAGGTATAATAATTCTATTATAATGGGTATCACAAAATATTGATACGTTATCATAGAAAATTATCTTGTATAACTCTCTTAATACCTAATGGAAATATTATATTAAATATATACATTTACATTTAGAGTACGATAATTTTATTCATTGTTGAAAAAATTTTAGTCTGCATTTCTGTTTGTGGAACTCATACTTTGGAATCTCCCATATATATTTTATGACATGGATCTCAGGCATTGTATTAGACCTGAGATGGGTGTTTTTAATTTATACACATTTATTTTATAATTTATTAGAAAAAAATCTATAGGATACTCAATATAAAATTAATATTCAGGAGATCTATTCAAAAATATATATTTCAATTTGATATTTTATATTTTATACTATCGGTGAGTTTCTAATGGTAAGAACATACCATTGGATTACAGTATCAGAATAGAAGAATTGAATTCAATAAAGGCAACCCCCTAATCATATGATTAACTCTTTTATAAGTGCCTATTATTCTTAACTGGTACTTCTCACTTATCATTCAACTTATTCATCCACGACCCATAAGTTAAAATTTTAAAATTTATTTTTCTCAGTGTATAGAATATTCCCGATACTTTATTTTCCATTATAGGGTATCTAGATGTCACAAATTTCTACGACCAAAGATATCACATTAATGGGAGGGAGACAATGACCCCCAGTCCTTTTTTCAATTGGACTTAGGTTAGAGACTAGAATAGATGGTATGAAAATCTTGAAAATGAGTGGCATTACCCTCTATAATATAATTCAACATTAATAGATATGATTAACACATTCCATGAAGCTCCAAATGAAAAAATAAAGGTAAAAAAAGTAATCCAATAATACATGAACACTGTAGAAATAATATGTTTGGAATTTATCCAAATATACCAAATGTAATGTACATAGAAAAAAAAAATAAGATCCAAACCCAAGCTGTTAATGTACAGCTTAGTCCCCAAAGTCCACCTAGTCCCCTAAAAATAGTTTATTTAAGTAGTTTCATCATAAAAAATAAACTTATTTGGGACATAACTAAGGCATAAGTGACCATATTATGTGGTAATGCTAATGATCCTAGGAAAAAAATAACAAATAATCAATTACACCAGTCATCTAACCAATCACACCCTCACATTTATTTATTACTAAATCATAGATGAAATAAAATAATATATCCTCATGATCTTAAAAATGAAAGATTCCATGATTCTGCTACCCCATTTATTATCTAATATGATGACCCAATGTTGAATGTCTTGTTATCCCATACATTATATACATATAAAATAACAAAATGTCACATCACAGACCATTAAAATATAATGCGGGATGGTATGCAATCCAACCAACCCCACCATCAAACGGTCTTGTATCCAAGGCCAAAATCAGGAATAATCACATATCATCTCTCATATAGAATAATGGGCCACCAAAACAAATATAATCACACAACCAGAGAATTATGTATTATTAAAATCATGGAAAACAAGTGTCAATTCCACCTCCTACCACCCATGACCACACCCCATGCCACATCTCATATAAACAAAATCACATCACATATTACCTAAAAACACCAAGGCCATTAGTTAACTTATTTATATAAAAACACGATCTATAAATATATAATGATAATATAGGAAAGTGTTTTGGTGGTTATTTATATTACCTCTATCCTGGTTGATGGGGAAAACAACCAGAACTCAAAACCATTGAGCATTAGTAAGTATGTCCCACTATGGAAGGGTGTGTAATGAAATTATATAAACATAAATGAAATATAGATATCCCAAAACACCAAACCTATATGATTAAATAGAATTTAGAAGTTCACAAAAAATCACCACCACTATATGACCTATCAACCATCATAACAAATTCATCTACAATATGCAACATCCCAAACCAAATCCACACTATCCACACAAAATTTCCAAAATTAATTTCAATGTTTTCTTGTATTATAAATGTGACATGATTCACTAAAATTAATTTCTAGGAAATGTAAATATCATTTAAATATACCATAATTCATTAATTTTGTTTCATTCAATTCCCAAATATCAATTCCAATACATTTATAATTATTACTTGGCTTACTAGATAACTAAGACAACCACACAAAAAAATGAACCCAACAAACATAAAACATTAATAAAACACATATCATCGACTATTGTCACCTTCCCACATTTAAAAAAAATATCTTGAAAAAACCACCACACATCACACATCCCAAAAAAGACTACTAAAAAATGGGCTGTATCCACGAACCTATAGCCACATTTTTGGAAAACCCTGGCTATAGGTATTTATATGAAGTTTATAGACATTGTTTACTATACCGTGTCTATAAAATACACCAATAGCCATGTTTTTTATAAACCATGCATATAGGTGTATTTTATAAAAGGCTATAGCCATGGTTTTATAGAACCCTAGCAATAGGTTTCCCACCATAGTGCTGGAATCAAACATTTGTGTTGTGAAATGGCAGGAAGATCTATAACCATTATTTTGTCTTATATTGCCACGATTCATAATGTTATATATTTTAATATATAAATATATATATACCAAAAGTTATCTGTAGTGTAGTGGTAAGTCGTCTGGTCCATGGTAGTGCAAGTAAAGAGATCAAATCCAGATGGGAGCTATTTTTTATATATAGCCACAGTTTATATGGGATATAGCCATAGTTTTCCAACATGGAAATAGATCCTATATACAGGATAGATATATTTCCACAATTCCAAAAACCGTCACTATATGGTATATCTCCATGGTATAAATCATGGAAATAGACTCTTAAAACCATGGATATATATTTTTTGTTATAGCCATGACAATAGGTTCCACAGACTGCTGGAACTGTGTTTATAGCTTATAGCTATGCTATTGACCCATATAACCATGATTTTTTATTCTGGATATAGCTAAATTTTTATATATGAACATCTTACAACACAACTAATGATCACCATAACCAAAAATAGCCAACATATATTACAACTACACATAATCTCCATTACGCCCCACAATATCTACCCGCCACAACCATGGTGCACTACTACAATTGCTCACCACATCACTAAACATCATAGATTACATCCATACTAGGAAACTTGAAAAAAATATATAAAAACCTTATACATACACATCCCAGAAACTCTCTTCCAACAACATACAATAACTAACCAACCCACATATTTCAACATGACAAGTCAAATAATAAATGACTAAAACACACATTAGTTTCCACATTTATTCTAGGATTTCAATTTATTACATTATTTAGTATTGGTATTATAAAAAAAATGATTCCATGGGAAACCAAATTTTTAGATATATATACATTTGTTTCATTTTATTAAGTTTGAAATCACACAAAAACAAAGAGTCTCATATAATATCATTTACAGTGCTATAAGGGCTCCCAAAATCTGTCACTTTCAGTAAATAGTCAACGTGGTGTAATATCACAATCATAAATTTATAATAAACATAAACAATAAATTACTACCACAAAAACATAAATTTTTGTTATGCCAATTAATTTTAATTATTATTCAAACCATTATTATATACCCAATGGAAATAATAATCATGAAGATTTCACACTTAACATGTAAAAGGAGCGAGATTAAGGATCCCCAACCTCAAAGAATCATTAATATTTTTCTATGAACCACAAGTTGTATAAAATATTTCCCAAAACCCAAAACCTCACATAGATACCATAGATAAACCAAGACCGAATTGAGGGATAACAAAAAAAGTACAATAAACTAGACTAATAAATATGAAATTATACCATAGTGAATCCCTAAGATACGAACATATAGAAAATAATAGGGATGAAAAGATAAGTCACCTCTAATCACCAAAATACATCCAAAAGAACTCACAAATCTATGTATAAGGAAAATGGATAGAAGATAAGTAAATAAATTATTGTTTATTCCCAAAATGTGATAGAGAGATGGAGATAGATGAATGAAAAAATAACCATCCAAACAATGGATATAAATTAGCTATATGATGCCTAATTTATAGCTTAAAACACACATTTAGGTTGTATATTCCACATCTCAGAAATCATATTCCCTAAAATGAACATTTAGGATAGAAAACATTCTATACATCAATATTCTCTAAAAACATGGTACATAAGGAATAATTAAACACACACCATAAATTCCATTCCTACGGAATAAATTTTTTTTATGCTATTCACCTCAACCACATATAAAAAATATTCCAGCTAAACACAGAAGTTTCAAACAACAATCTTATGATGTAATCTGATAATTTATGATTTAAAAAAACTTATTATAATTCTTATACAACATAAATCCCAATTAAACATCCTTGATCCTCCAATAGTCACCTACAGACACCAAAACTATAAATGTAATGGTCTGATAATTAATGAAACCTTTCATCAGACACCTAAAAAAGTTTTATCATACTCAAGAATTAAAACCAAACTTAGAGAATAATGAGGTACACACAACCACCCTGTGAGATACTTATCAATGATCTCATCACACCAAGAATAATGATAATAGATAAAAATTCCAATATAAACACCTAGAAGCACCTTGCACAACCACATCACCACCTCCTACAAGGGAAAAACCTGAAATTTGGTAATATCCATATGCCACAAAATTCCAAAAAATAAATAAACCAACCACTACATATCCTAAATGAAACACTAAGACAACCAATATTCTACACCATAAAAAGTATGTAAATCATTTAATTATATCCTCCATGTCAAGATAATATCTTTTGTGGGAGGCAATAAATCCTCCCCATGGTTTTAGTCACGTCATTGAATAATACATTATAATTTTTATTCACACCACTTTTCATTTTAGGGGTTTTTTTATCACATCGCACGTAATGTAAAAAACTATATCTCATAAAATTACAAGATTAAAACATCAACACATTCAAAAAATATACATGGTAAATAAAACATACAACCTATCTAGGTTTGAGGAAAAAATGTACATCCTGAGCTCCCATATAGTCCCATCTAGGACACCATGCATCCAAAACATATGAATCAATGAGATAATTCTTCAAAAAATCAAAATCTCTCAATAATCTGTTGTATCTACTTGTTTCTCTAAAAACATCACGTCATACTTCATATCTAACTCTCCCAAATAAATGAATTTTGAGACATCATGATTATATCAATGAACCAAAGAAACTTGGATGATTTTGTGGATCCTCTATAGTCGTTGTGTGAATGCAAGCTAACATGCCACCCAAAAAAACTCACCCTACCCCTTAATGGCCCCCATGAAATGGCGTGAAAGCATACCAACATTCCAAAACTATGTTTCCCATAACTAAGAGAGACTCTTAATAACACATTTTCTCACACATAAAACAAAAATGGCCTCCTATAACGATTAGAATAGGCCTTCTGATGGTTCCGTACCCCCACCATCCTCTATTTAACCAAAAATATTTTCAGGGTATTTCTCTACACCACATCATGGCTAATAACTTCAAACTCCACAACCCCCGTGTAAAAAATGAAATGAATACACAAAAAATAACTCTAATAGGACCATTATAGTGGATTAATGATAGGTTTTGTTTCATGAAAACTCAAATGAATGTGTCTTACCCATGATACACAAAAGTCTAGTATATATGCTCACAACATATCCTCCAATCCCTGGATGATCTACTCCATCTATCCATATGTCAGATGTTGGAAAGATGTTCTAAGGAAAAACTAGGATCTTAAATAATGAAATAATGTCTTCCATACCCAAGAGGTAAAATGAGAATCAAGATCTGATATGATTCTATTTATTAACCCATTAATCCTAACCACACCATCCACATATGACCTCACAAAAACATCCATAGTAATAGACTCATAAATTTCTAGAAATTTAGAAATTTTCATAAGCTAGAATGCTAAAACAAAATCCTTCATAAACTCTCAGATCTCGATCTAACACTGTGATAAATTCCATCAAAATTATATTCTGTTTCCCCTTTCTAACATAGAATTAATGCAACAAACTTCCAAAAATATAATGCTCTATGCTCACCTGCTAACAATCCAAACAGATCATTAAAAAACATGACACTAATAATCTCATCCAAGGAATCCAAATCCATATTTTCATTACATGATAGTTATTTTACACATAATGATTCACTGATTACGTTGAAATATGAAACTCGTGAAGAAATCCCTCATACATCACCTAGAGAAAAAAATAGTCTCCTAGAAAATTAAGACACATTATGATTGTTAATAAATATATTTTTAAATAATTTAATTTACTTTATGTATTGAATTTCATGATATACCAAGTTAATATTATGCAACACACAACACTATCTTATCTCGTATTATAAGCATCACTTATCTTCCACGGAACTGTATATTATTATTATTATTATTTTTTTTTAATATAGAAAATTAAAATCCATCCATTTGAATAAAGGGTATGAAAAAGATTATCTGAATTATGAAAATATGGTTTAAAAATTTATCTATAAAGAATTACTTTCTGGCCAAGTTTTTATAATTAAAAAAAACCATTTTGAAAATAAAATGATGCCTTTTTCTGAAGGACAATTTAAATGTGCACAAGTGTGTTTTATACCAACAAAATAAAAAAATCAAAATTGTTGGATTATATATATATATATATAATATTCAATCTAATATTTAAAATCCATGTTATTTTTCATCTAAACATGACATAAAAATAAGTCCAGTATTACACTTAAAACTATTTTTTATAAAAAGTAGTTATATTACCTTTTAATGACGCACTTGTTTTAAAAATAAATGTTGAAACTTTTATAAAATTTATTTTAAAAAATAACCTTAATTTTTAAACCTTAATATGAAATTTTATTTTGGTTGAATTTTTTGTATTATTTTGATACGATTCATTTTTTGATGATTAGTAAAAAATATTTCATTCCAATTGAAAAATGAATTTTTATCCAAATAATTTATAATGATAAATTATATTTGAAACTTTTTTTTCAAATAAAATTTTATAAATTAAATTTATATTAATCAAATTTAGGCAATTTTAAGTTTTCCATATTAAATTAGGATATAAAAACACTTCCTACTTTGGAACATTCTCAATTTAAAAATCCACTTTCTAGCCTCATCTACATGATTAATTATAAATTAGTTATATAAAATTATTTGTAATTAATTTTGAAAAATGGATTTAATATTTTTATTTAAAATATCCAAATTTAGTAAATATGACCCTTTTATTTTTTTGATAATATGAATATTAAACTTAGTAATTTTATTACAATAATTATGTGTAAATAGAGTAATTATGGGTAAAAATAATATTATAAATATTATAAAATTTCCATAATTTTATTTTATGAGTACTTTTAGACCAAAATAATCATATTTATTAATTAATGACCTCCTGGAGAAAATGGATGATATTAAACCCCTTATTGTATTTTATTTTTTGAAAAGTCAAAGTTGTCGCACTATTGTTTTTAATAAGTAAATTTTTTTAAACATTTTGTAATACAGATGATATCATTAACCATAAATAGTGTTTTGAAATAATATATATATGTTAATAATTTTAATTTAATATTAATTTTATGTGATGGAATTAATATATTAAATAATTACAAAATGATGTTGCAGAAATTATTTAATTAATGAAACATTCAAATAATTGACATTGAAAATATTAAATGAAATATAAATTAATTAATTAGGTTGATCAAATAATTATCTATATTTTTATGAATTATTATTGGTCTATTTAAATATATATTTCTAATATATGTTTTTGAATTGATTTTATTAAAGACAATGTAACTAATTTTGTCAAAATAGACACCAATAATATTTTATGAAACTAATAATTTATTAAATCATTTAAAAAATAATAAAAATAATAAATCATTAAAAATTATATGATATATTGTATGAAATATAATATATTGGATATTTATGGTCCAATTTAAACTTTATAACTACAAATTACAAACCCATAATATTGAAAAACATGTTATCATAGTTAAAATTAAAAATGTTAACTAATTGTCAATCAAAATGTGATGGTTTAAAACTTGATAAAAAAATGAATAAATTTTTTTGGTTTATTATATTATAAACTTATCATATATTATATTATAATAAATTTAATTTTTGAGGTATTTGGAATGATATTGAATTTATTATAATTTAATCCTGTGAGATATTACAAAAGCTCCCCTCACCTCCATTATAAAAGGGAACCTCTTCTTATATTTTATTCCCCCTAAATTTCTTTTAAGAAAAAACTAACCCAAATTCTTAAAAACATATATTCCACATTTATAGAAACCTTAAATTTAGAATAAACTCAACCAATGTAGTACTTTGGTGAAAACTGAAAGAAGATACACGAAGACGAGGTAATATTCATCAACGAATGTTTTGTATTATTTCGTCCATAAAACCCTTAAGATACCTTTGTATAGTTTTACTAGTAACGTATCAGTACATTAAATACAATTATATTTTTTATGGTAATGGTACAACCTAAAAAGCATAAATTTTCTTCAAATGGGATACACAATCACCATTCATGTGTACGATGAACTATTGCCTCACGAACCATTGTCATTCATTCTTCCATTATCATCTGCAAAGGATGAGAATAAAGATAGATAATATGTATATATATATTATATATATTATTTTATTATGTTTTTGAAATATTCATATCCCACATACCTTCATGGTTTCTTTCTTGTGGGGATATGATAACGTCGTCCTTGTGTACTGAAGACTACCACGTTGTAAAATGATGTGATTCAATTACACTTTACATGGAATGTGTTAAGGTTGGTTTTCATAAAACTATGTGATATAAATGAGTTAAAATTAATCTAGTATGATGATTTATCATATATATTTCATTATTTTAATCTGAAAATAAAATTAAAATGGCGTTCATGCATACATATGACATACCGTTTCAATGAACAATGTATTTTATTTTATCCCAAAAAGTTTTATAAATCACCATATATAAATATATAGTGAATATATATATTATATATATATTTTTTAACATTATAATATTATTATATGATGACATAAATATTAGGAACAAGAATACAAGTCAACACATATACAAAAAGGGAAGCGGTTTCTACCTAAAACATAAATTAAACATGGAACTATTAATAAGAGAGTAATGTAACATCATAAGTAAATAATATACGAAATTATATATATAAATTTGGTTCTATATAAGATGTATAATAAAATAATATATATTATATAGGTGGTTTAAAAATGTACGAATGAATTCAAGACATAAGGTAAGGGATTCCCATCTAACTTTTATTTTCCATGAGACACTATCCATGTTCCCCACATTTATCTTATATATCGTGTGAATACATCCAATGGTTTTATATTAAAATTATTATCATGAGAATTATTTATATTTACATATCTATTTTGGAATCTATATTTCATGGTATTTATGTTTAAAAAATTTCCAAAGGAGCAAGGAAATATTATCTAAATTTTCCTTCATTGAGACACAAGTAATGTTGTGCAACTATATTCTTTTACAACAAGTATATACTAACCCTTGGATGTGATAATTCATGATACTTCTTATTTTAAAGATATTATAATATTAATTTTTTTTTTCTCATGGGTATTATGACTCAATGTTACCAAAATGGAAAGAGTTTATTTCCACAATCTCATCGTTTATCGGGATTATTTACAATTATGCATACATTGATGAAATATTATTATCTATCTATCAATAATTCTAATGAATTTTCTTATCTTTTAGTTATGAATGAAATTTTGATATAGAACTATTATTAGAGTTTTTTAGGGTTCTTTATATAGGTATTCATTTTTATTTTCAAATAAAAACGATTTAAAAATATAATATTTTTAAAAAAGTTTTTTTTTTCAAATTGGAAATGACCTCTTCATCAAGAATTGTTGTTCATTGTTTTAAAAATTATTCCTAATATAAGATGAAATATTTTGGTGTTACTCATTCCATACTTGGGATATGATCCAATAATACATTTCATATTCTTTCTAGGAATGGTTTATTTATTGATGTCATGATGATTATGAAACCCATTTCTCTTCCATAGGTTATACCGTAATAAAATTATTATGAATTATATATATTTTTATAGGTTATGATATGATGAATGTTTTTTATTATGGAACACATATGAGTAATTTAATTATGTGATGGGTGGGACATAAATCTATCTCTAATGCATTGTGTAAAGATGAATTACTCATAAGGTAAATTTGTTATATGTCAACATGAATTCATGTTCAAAATTATATTTTTCGGACTTGTTTTAATGTCAATAAATTTATCCATGGACCTAGTTTTCATGTCCATATGTTTATGTTTGGACCTTATTTATTATCTATATGTTTATTCAATGGCCAAATTTCATGTCATTAACTTAACAAGTGAACCTGTTTCAATTTATACATGTTCAAAAAGTTATAAGCTAATGTGTTTTCCAAAATTCTAGGTATTATTCCAATTTTATGATCTTATGGATAATGTAATTTTATTATCTTATGATACATGTATAATGAACATCCAATATTAATTCCATGACTCGGTATTATGATTTTTGATTTTAAGGTTATGATCTTCAAATGTTATGCAAATATTCTCACACCCTTACTGAGCTTCTCAGCTAAAAATGTCTTATGATTCCTTCCTGAGATTATGAAGAATGATTTCAGTAGGATATTACTTTCAGGATTTATAAATGGTAATATATTTAAGAGAAATAATGAATATCTCACACCAATTTAGATGTTTTTTTTCATTTTTTCAAAGTCACTAAATGATTTTGGTCCTTAGGAATGAGTTTTTATAATGTGATATATATTAATATAAAAATATTTAATATCCATGTATTTATTTTCTTGGATTTTATAGTTTGTATCAAAGAAAAGGTTTAGTCAAACATCGGGAACTTGGATGAGAAAACATTAGTGAGAACCCAAAATATATTTATAAGGATATGCGTAGTGGTGTCTCTAAGGATAATGCCAAGGATGAAGTAAACTATAAGAAAATGTAAGGAATTTTGGTAAAGGGTAGAGAAAGTTGTTTCTTAGAAACACATACCTATATATAAAATAAATGTTAATGGAGATATAACACATTTGTAAATTGGGGTAACAACACTAAAAACACTGTATAGAGCCAAACTTGACTATGAATTGTTGCACAACAATGGACAATACTGCACCCCTAGTTTTACAGTCCCACTAGATATGATTTGGAAATCGAAAAACTCTTTAGAAACCACCATTAAGGGATTAAATCGAAGATTCCTATGAATGACCTAGGATAAACCAATGATGTCATAAATTAGAGAATAAGGTGTCATGATTTATAATTCGTCTATATAATTATTCACGATTTTATGGTTTACCCACTATGACAAGTCTTTATTTCACTATGATTTATGTTTTAGATAATGAAATGATAAAGATAGAATTATGTTAAAATTGATTATGATTGAAAATTTGGTGACTATAAGAAACCAAATTGTATTATTATTGGAGGGAAATATATTGTGATTATTTTGAATCATCTAGCATGATATATGATTAATAATGTGAACATCACTGATATTCATAACATATGTATTTAGAAAAGGATGTTATTTTATGAAATTAAAATGTTAATTAAAATAGAAAAAAGAATATTATGATTCATAAATGGTAACAATAAGCGAATAAGAACCTGATGAAATACCCCAAATAGTGTGGATGATGTTATTTATGTGGAAGAAATTGACATAGAGTGAAAAAAAATTCATGTAGTTCAATGTATTATCTATGGAGAACATGGAAATAATCTAATTCAATTACATAAACTAGGAATTTATATATAAACCACGGTAAAAAATATTACATGATAATTATTATAGTGTAAGTATTGAATTACTTATATATTTGGATTCTTTATTTTTGAATATTGAAGTATTTTTTAGTATAATGTTTTAGTTAAGGATTTGAAATCAAATGTCGGATATTTATGATGAAAAAGAAAAATAATTAAATTAAACGGTTATATTTTATGAAAAAAATGATTAAGGAATTGTATCCCTGAATATTTCCCCAATGTTAAGAAAATGGTATTTAGATTGGATGACCAAATATTGTATAAGAGAAATGTAAATTGGTTTGTAATTATTACATTACAACTAATAATGGAATTGTTTATAATTTACGTTGTGTTATCATTGATGAAGTTTAAAACATTGTTATATTTAAGGAATATATCAAAAAATTTGTATAAATAATGAGGAATAATTTATGTTTTTATTAATTATTTACTATAATTACTATAATTCAAGAGAACAAATGATGATTATATTCACATGTTTGAAGTTTGAAAAATAAGATTAATGTTAATATGTTTGGGGGGAAATGATAAGTTTATTTTTTAAAGTTATAGGCCTTGTTTCTAATGTTTTGGACTTTCACCTTTTAAAGGGTTAAAAAGATATCCATTTATGAAACTATTTAGGTTGAAAATTGAATGAGGTTTGAAATATTAATGTTTTCAATATAAATATTTATTCATATTGGTTAATAAATCCTAGCTCTATTGATTGATGAGATTATTATTATAAAATGTAATGAAATCAAGCAAGTAAATCTTCTTGTGGGATGTTTTCAACTTTAGGAAATTATGTCGAAATGAGAAATTTTATCCGAGTACGTTCATTTTTGATGAATCAAATGGTCCCTCATATCATCAAAAATTTATGGTTTTGTGATGGTCAAATTTATAATGAACATGTTCTCTATTAATATCCATGATAACTTGATAGTATGTTTTATCTTCTATGACAATATTTTCACATCCCAACTAGGTTATCCAACAAGGAAACATAGTTATGAGTTATATTGGTAACCCTTACATTACCAAAATTAACATTTTTAAATAATTAAATAATTATTTATTTTTATGGTGTGGGTTTCTATGAAAGAATCGCTCATGTATTAAAACAATAATGACCCAGACAAATTGTGAGGGTGAAATACATTTTAAGGGGTGTAAAATGTAACAGTACAATATTTGTATGAATCTTTTTTTAAAATAATTTTATGCTTTAGATTTTTTTAATATCATTATACTCCATGTTAGGCTTATGCTATACGCCACACCGTCTTAGCTTTCTTTACATGAAAAATTGAGTTTCTATGAAACATCATTTTATTATTATAATTTTTTTAAAAGTAAATTATAATATATGAATTATAATAGAGTGTGAGAACCAGATTAACTAAATTAATAAAATATGGTATACTCATTTATATATAAGGATTCCATTTTTTTCAATTAATTATAAATTAATATATAACCCTTTTTAAGAAAAGGAAATCATTTTTCAAAAAAACTATTTAAATGCAAAAAAAAGTGTGTTTACACCAAAACAATTAAAAAATCAATTTTTTTGGATAAATTAATAATATATATATATATATATATAATATACTCAATATAATTTTAAAAAACCATCCTATGATTTTTATAGGCATGATTTTAAAATAAATCCACTTTTACTCGTAAAAAATGTTTTTTTCTAAAAAAACATTTTTCGCTATTTAATGGAACACTTTTTTTTAAAATGAATTTTGAAAATATTAAAATTTTATTTTCAAAATTAAAATTAATTTTTGAATTATTTAGGCATAAATTTATTTATACATAGTGTTTTTAAGTTTTCTAATATTTTTTATGGTTTTTGATGAATAATGAAAAATAATGCATTTTAATTGATAATGAATTTAAATATAAATAATTAATAATGTTAAATTATATTTTATAGTGTTTTAAAAGATATATTAGTTAAATTATAAATATATTAATAAAATATAGTTTATTTGAATATTTTTCATATTAAATTTGGATATTAAATCATTTCAATCGTTTGAACATTGTCACTTCAAAAAATCATTTTCCCCCTTCATTGAGTTTAATTTTAAATTAATTTTCTCTAATAATTTTTTTTTTATTTTGAAACATTGATCCATTATTTTGGATAATAAGTTCAATATTTATTATATGGGTCTCATTTTTGGAAAATATTAATAGTAAGATAAGTAATTTTATCACAATAGTTAAGGGTAAATTAAGTAATTAAAGTTAAAAATGAAATTTTATATATTATAAAATAACCCTAACACTTGTCAAGTTTTTAATTAATGAGTTGTTTTAGAAAAAATAGTTCATATTCATATTTTATAACATCTTGGAGAATATGGAAGACTTTAACGCCCCTAAAATATTTTTTCTTATGAAAAGTCATACTTGTCAGACTAGTATTTTTAATAATTTTAACTTTTTTAATATGTGGTAATATAGAATATATCTTAAACCATAAATATTATTCGAAATTAATATATATAAATATTTATTATAGCAGTTTTTTTTTAAAATTTTATTGGAGAAATATGTACCTTAATCAATTACACAACAATCACGAAGAAATTATTCAATTAATGAAAGAATCAAATAAATGATATTAAAATTTTTAAATCAAATATAAATGTAAATAGTTTAGGATCTACCCGAATTTTCATGAAGATTCTAACATATTATGGGTTTAGTTAAATATTTATATTTAATCTATCCTATTGTATTCATTTTATTAATTTCATCATAATGAATAGCTATAAATTTTAAACTAATGATATTTTATGTAAAAAATATATTTTTACATTATTGAAAAATTTTGAATTTTTTTTAATTAAACGGACCATTTATGGTCCAATATAAAAATTATAATTAAAAATTACATCCTTTTAATATAGAAATTTGTGTTACCGTTTTTAAAACTTAAATAAGTTTACAATGGTTTAATAAAAACAATATAGTTTAAAATAAAAAAAAGTATTAAAATATTTTTTAATGATATTATAATCTTTAAATATATTATCTTATAATATAAGTCCTTTTGGAGGTATTTTTACTTATATTAATTTATTATAAATTAACCTTTTTTATGATCCAAAAAGTTTCCTTTACCATAATAATAAAAGGGAACCTATTCTTCTCTTTTCATTAAACTTAAAAAAATATTTTATTAAAAAATCACCATAATAGTATCCTCAAAATTACCTCCATTAATCTCAAAATCTATCGTTTTGTAATAAATCCATCCAAATAAGTCCTTTAGTGAAACCCAAAAGGAGATACTCGAATAATATATAACATTCATCAATGAAAGTTTTTGTTTTATTTTCACCAAAAAACACATAAAAATTAATTTTATATAATTATTATATTATAAAATAATAATATTTTTAATTTAAAATTTATGGCCTATAACTTCACTCAATTTCATAAAATGGGACACACAATCATCATTAGTATATAAGATGGACTACCACTTTACGAACCAATATCATTAAATATTCCATTATCACCATTACATTTTGTGATTGATAATTGAATTATTATATATATATGATATATATATATATATAATTTTATTATGATTATAGAATTGGAATATCACACATACCTTCATGCATTCTTTTTGTGGGAATACTATAACGTCGTTCGTGTGTGCGATAGAGCACCACCTCGAAAAATAATGTGATTCGTTGATATATTACATGGAATGTATTATGGAATTTTCAAATAAACTTATTTGATAAAAACTTCATAAAAATTAGTCTATAATTATAATATATTATATAATTTTCTTCTTTTTCATCTGATATGAAAATGAATACATCGTTCAGGCGTGCGTACGACCTACCATCTCCATGAACAATGTATTTTATTTTCTAAATATAAATTTTATGAATAACCATAAATTCATTTATATTTAATATATATTATATTTAATTCATGTTTATCATTATTTATATAATGAAATCATGATCTATTTAAGAGTACTATGAAATAAAAATTCAAAACATATACGAAAAACAAAGCGGTTATTACCCGAAATATAACATTATGACAGAATTGTTAAGAATAGATTAATATAATGTCATAGGTAATTAAAATATTTTATTATATATATCAATATGGGTATGTTTTTTATGTGTAACCAACTTAAATTTATTACATCTTATGTTTTAAGCCAAAACATAATGTAATGGATTTTTGTGTCACTTTTTTTCTGTGAGACACAAGCCATGTTCACCACCTATTTCTTATATGCGGTGTATATAATAACAATGGATTTATATAATTATTCTTATAATATGAATTATTTTTATTTACATATATATTTCAGTATGTATCTTTCACTTTGTTTACGATAAAAACGTTACCTACGCGGTAAGGAAAATTTGTCTCAATTTTTCTTTTTTGACACACATCATATACTATGCACCTATATTACTTTACGAGGTGTATATAATACCCCTTTAACTATTATACAGTTAATATTTTTCTTTTAAAGATATGATAAGATTTTTGTAATTTTATTATATCATGGTAATTATGATTCAATGTTACCAAAGTGGTAAGATTTTATTTCCCCAATAAAATCATTTATTGGGATTGTTTACCATTATGATTACATTGATGAAATCATATTATCAATCTCTCAAGAACTCTCATGAAATTTATTTTCATCTAGTTATGCATTATATTTTAATATATAAATATTATATAAATGTTTTCAAGCATCCTTAATATGTTTTCAATGTTATTTTAAAAGAAAAAGGTTTCTAAAATTTATTATGTTTTGAAAACTTTTTATTAAATGCAGAAATGCTAATTTCTTTAAAAAATGTTTTAAATGATTCTTTTGAAAATTTTATTACATATATGATGATATCCATTGGTATTAATAATTACTTTATTGGGATATAATCCATTGGAACCATTTATATTTTTTATTTTAATTGTTTATGTTTTGATGGCATGATGTTTACTAAACCCATATCTCTTACACAGGTTATATAATAATAAAATGCTTATCGAAAACCATATATTTTCATGGATTATTATATGATGATTGTTTTATTTTCTTATTGAACAAATATGCATGGTTTAATTATATAATGAGTGTAACTTATATATCCATACAATTTATTAGGTAAAGATAATTAAATAATGAGGTAAATATGTTATACGTGAACCAGAATTCATGTTCACTATTCTAAGCATGAGACTAGTTTTCCTTTCTATAATTTTATGCATGAACCAAGATTTCACGTCTATAAGATTATTTTTCTACCTTTTTTCATGTGCATATTTTTATTCTAGGTCTTTATTTCATATCCTAAACTATAAAATTAAAACATATTTCTATTTATACTTGTAAGCAATGTTATAAATTTATGTGTTTTCCACAATTCCATGTCTTATTCAAATGTTATGCTCTTACAGATATCGTTTGATTGTCTTATGATACATCTATTATAAACTACCTATATATTTCCATAATACATTATTTTTATTTCTGATATGCATGGTATGACCATCTACTTTTAGGATCATGATATCATAAACATATCATCAATTTATGATTTTATTTGTCATATGTTTACCCTTTATAAGAATATGAACTCAAAAGTTCTTATAAATCATTCCCCAGGTTATAGAAATTTTTTTAATTAGGATATTATTTTGATTAATACATTGTAATATGATGAATTCATCCATGAAAAATACTCCCTCCGACTTGATGATGAATTGTTTCATGATCTTACATCCATTCTAAATCATTGGTAGACTCCCACGCCACATATCCTTAAGAAATACAACTCAACTCAATGAAAAAATCATTCAAATTTACGGGGGGTGAAATAAGTACAAAATATTAATCCTTAAGAAAATACATAGACTTCCACTATAAAAAATTCATATATTATAGATATAAGACATATTTCTGAGTCTTTATGTCAGTGAGAACCTCAAATCAATCACAGATAATTTAATTCCACCAAACATTATCCAAACACAACTAACACCAATAAAAGATCATGGTTTCCATAATTAACATTGTAGGGATGTAAATTCATAGAAATATAAGTAATGAAATATCTATACTAAATCAATATTCATCCCAAGACTAGATGTAAGACATCATATAAAACCTCAAACAAGACACCCACCTCATAAAATTGATTCCCTGGAGCACTGAGTAATATCTTCTTCAAGTAACTATGCATTGCGCAATACTTATAAATCCAAAATAATCATGGTCCATCCTTGTAAAATTTAATAGTGATATTGAATCTAAATATAAATAAGGTAAAATCCTTAGATAATATTATGTAAGACCATGAAAACTATGTTCCTATTCTACATTCTTGGGTGAAGTTGAAGAAAAAAACATCTACAACCTTTGACCAAACCACTTCCACACCCTACTAAGACCCCACATGTTTATGAAAAATAGTTCCCACATCCAAAAATAATAAACGTTTAGAATCTTTAGCTTCTAGCTGGGGTTTTTGGTATAATCATAATGAACCAAAACATGGTGAAACATGGACAATATATCAATCATTGAAAACAATGTAGCTCCTACAAGATGTTCAAAAAGATCATCTATCATATGAATAGTGTAACTATTCATGTTCATTAAATAATTCATCTTCATTCATTTATGGAAAACCTCATACTACCATCATATTCTTGGATATGAAAACTAGAGCACCCCATGTGGACACAATGGGTTGGATGAAACCCCTCTTCATCATTTAGTCCACCATAAAATTCAATTCCTATATCCTAACAGGTTATATCTGAAAGATTGATATTGAAATAAAATATTCCCTCCACTTCAAATTTATTTCGAAATTGAAGTTGCATCAAGGGGTAGTGTTATAAAATCTTTCAGAAACAGATTCAATAACTCCTCCAAAAACCTTATAAAATCCAAAAACTAAGATTCTAATTATAGCTCTACCAACTATGAAAAAAATATGTTCCACATTCCATTATCCCATTTGATGATCATTATCAGCAACAAGCACCAATCGATGGCCCTTCACATAATAAAAGAAACTTTTTTATGGAAAAATTTGATGAATGAACATATTAAATAAAATCAATACACATTCAAGATAAAATTTTATGGGCGTGTATGCAGTAATAAAAATTCTCCCACAATCTGTTTCTTCCACATCACTTATATACATCCTAAAGACACATAAAACATGGAAATCCAAACTCCAACTAAAATAAATAACAATAGAAGAAGTAAAATTATCTCCACATCTTATCCTATGGAACACACAATAACCTAAGATAAAAAATAGAATTGTGACATTTGTAATTCATAAAATGAAATTACATGGGTAAACTATAATATTTAAATATGTTGAACAACTATCAATTATACTAGTTTTACTGCTTCTAATGCATGCATATGACCAAGCTTATATTCCCAAAAAATTTATAGATAACCTCTATATCCAAGATCTTTTATAGGTTACTATGTATTAGAACCTTCATTTGGACTCCATTAGCCAGAAAGATATTTTGTTGGATGTTAAATAAGTGTCGGTGGTCTCTATAGTAGAAGCCACATTGAAGGGAACTATTGTTGCTACTGAAATGGGATCTGAATGCTGACTTGATATGTGAATACATGAAATTTTTAAACTGAACCAATAAGTTCCCATGTCGTAAGATAATATAGCATGAAATAGAATAGTCTATGACTATTTATCAGAATCTTCCTAGCGTAGATGAATTAAAATATATCAGCGGTGGTTGTCTCTGAATATATCATAAACCTTAGAACCTAAACACCTTAAAATAATAACCAAAATCCTAACTCATAGAGATTATTTATTAGACACAATCTCGAGGGTCATATACCAAGCAAAGAATCCACTTGATAACGTAATTATTTTTTCAAAATAAGATATGTTGGGAGAATAAATCGTGTGACCACATACCTGATCACTGGGAATAAAGCCTCCTATAGATGCTATGATCTCGACTACTCATATGGTAAAAAATCTATAGAACATTGTATAAGTAATTTAAACCAAATATACAACTCATAATTTATCATGATCCCTTAATAAAGGTGGAGAATAACCTTCCTCTTCATTTCCATCATCATCAATGATATGAACTCCTCCCAAAACTCCCTATGATTATTATGGAACAACACATCTTCCTACATACTATCATAGTGAAATAGATTCTACTGCTGAAACATAGATCCACACATCTAACTCACTACAAATGAAAACATGAAAACAAATTCTTCTCAAATCAAACTACTATTGAACTCTAGATCCTACACCCATCATTCTATCTATAGATAAGATATTCTCCCCTCGTGATTTCCATAAATCTTCCACTAAATGGAACATAAGACTCTATTCCATGAATAATTATCATTTTATGGTCGATCATATGATGTTTTTCCAAATATGCATGCTGAATCTCAAATTACATAGATAGTAGAATAAAATTAATAGGTTCCATTTCTCAAAATTATATTAAACTTTGTAAGCCCTTTAGCATGAATTTTTATCAAATATTATTAATTAAAACCTTTTTCACAATCTTTTTTAAAAAACCATCAATCAAAATTCATTTACCTCTCTTATGTTTCTACCATACATATAGGTCTACCCCAATATATTGTTGAATAATCTCATACTCTACACACTAGGTCATAAAATCCTTATTATCCCATGTCTTAGCTGATCTCCATAGACCATGTTTGGGATAAAGAACAATTTTACACATCTCCCTATTAACCCTTGTAATGATAAATATTCATAAATCCCAAATTCATCATATCTATCAAGAAAAAACTATGAATCAACTATATAATGTCCCCCTCAAATCAAATATATCACAATGGATCAATTGAAATAATAACAATTAGTCCAACTTGTAGTAGTCCTTGAGTTGGAAAAAAGAATCAAGGGTATAAAAATAACACAAAGGAGAGGCATTATCATCTATAATATAAAATAGGATAGAGAGATATGATAAAGAAACACTAATCCACTCTAATATATAAAAAAATTAAACTACAAAACCATCATATAAACCATGAATAATATAAAAGTAAAACTTATAAAAGAATAAAAATATACCAAAAGAAATGTTTATGGGAGACATGCAATAAAAGAACCAACACTATGGTATTAATATAAATACCAGTCCCTAAATTCCTCTAAAAACTTAAAAAAATAGTTTCCCTATGTAGGGTGAGAAAAACATGCATACTAATTAGGGAACTAACCAAGTTCTCAAGGGAACATGTGAAAAGATGATTCCAATGTTCCAGTGACCAAACAAGAAAACCTACTAAAACCTAAAGAAGATATCCTACCAATAACAACCACACATAGTTTGTTCACCAAGTCATTAATAAACTATAATAACATATAATTGAGGTCATATCTAATCCTGCTTCCCCTCTTCCACTTCCCCACTTATTTCCACTCACACACCACAAATTAAAACATCTTATACACTCATCCCTTAAATACATATAACATCATAGTACATCATATAACAACCATATGTGATGTGGGTCGATATGCATCCCTACCTTCCCCACAACCTCATTATCTTGAATCCACTGTTAGCTTCAGTAATCATCCCATATCATCATATATATAGAAAAATTTTATATCACACCATACTTGATCACATATCTAGAGTTTTAGGGTTTCAGGAATGTGAAGGTCATCAACCTCATGTCCACCAACTATCACACATGAACACCACCACATGTCACAGCTATGCAAAAACCTCATCACAACACATCACAGCCTAAAACTCTTGGTCCATCACATCTTATCCTTTTAGAACAAACGTATTCTACAACGACAAAATAATGACAAGGAAATAAGGGGTATAAAGTTATCTATATCACTTACATCCTTGATTTTGGAGAAATAACTAGGATTTAGAACCAATTTGCATTTTTATGGTTCTAAAAATGTGGTCTAGTACTCAAAAAAATAACAAAATATATATGATATATTGATTGAACACAAAACCAAACATAAGGGTTAAAAAAATAATATTAGTTCACACTATATAACCACCAAATTTGACACATAATCTGGAAAAACCACAACCATAAATATATGAAACATGCCAAAACAACACCACAAAAGACAAAAAATATATGTCTCACAGTCATTTACATGTTTCACAATGTCCCAGATATGACATGTTTATCTATCATTCATTACTATTTCATTTCATTTCCAATAAAACAAGAAATATTTCATTCGATTAATCTAATATTGTACACATATCAATTCAACCCCATTTATATGTATTGAGTGGTTAATTGGGAGAGTAATTCCACCACACCGCACAACTATCCCAACACACATAAAAAATCTCCACAACATCACACACCCATCATCATCAAAGTGTCAGTAAATATGAAAACAAACATCAAACATCCAGACCACATCTCCCAACAAAACCACCACACACAACAATAACACATCACTAAAACAAATCATATTCATTGTGAACCACAAAATCTATGCACTAAAACCACTTCTCACCCCAACCACTACGTACCATATCTTGAAACTGCCCACATCACATCCATGGTAACCATACACATCACATCACATCACAAACCCACACATCACATCGCACTAATGGTAATCTCTATCACTGCATAAAACATTACCCATAAATATAGTGAAACTGAAAAATAAAAGTAATACAAAGACACAACACATACCAGGTTCTAGAACTATTAAGGGATTTCATTATATTACATAATTTATTTTTCATGGGTATGATCATAAAACCAGGTTTCCATTGGAAGACAATTTATTAGAAAAATAATTATTTATTTATTTTATTCAAGGTTTTATCACAAAAAAACACAAAAGGGTATCGTTGTATGTCTTTTACTGCACAAGAAAGGCACCCAATAGTAGACATATTTATCAAAGAAAAACAATTGAATTAAAAAATCAAAAATATCAGGGAAACAGAAAAATGTTCCTTCTCACCCATATAAACAAATTTAAATAATTGGAATAAACTAAGGTTATTATATAAACTCATAATGTCCCCCAATTATTATGAAAAAATAATTCAGATATCATATATATCAAGTAAATTGAGTGAGAACAAGGACCACTAAATCATTTGATGATTTCCGGTCTCACTATATAGAATAGCGAGAAAATGAAACATCCCACATTCCAAAAAATATAGATAATCAAAGAATCATCCTACAACACTTCCAGGGATTATAAATTTTTTTACGAAACTATCGTAAAACCAAATAAACATCACCATATTGAATCCTTGAGAGATGAATGGATAGAGAACAACATAGATAGATGGAGAAGTCACCCCAGATCATAAAAAAACATTCAATAGAACCCATGGAATGTAGAAGAAGGAATGCGGTAATAATATCTATAAAACCCTCCCAGGTTTTACCATAAATGAGATAGAGATAGAGTTTAATGATACATGAAAAAGTCAAATAAGATCTATAAATAGGTTGTTAGTCACCTAATTTATGGAATAAAAACCACATTTACATAGTATATTCCATGGATTCAAATATTTATTTCTTGAAGACACTCATTACACTATAAATCCTTCAAATCCTCAACTTATGCTGGATAACATGGCTCTTATTCATTAATTAAACATATTTGGTAAATTCCATTCTTACAGCTTGACCTTATTTCATGCTCTACTCCTCAGCCGCATACAAAGAATAATCCATTCTATCATAGAAGCTATTAACCACCATCAAACACTAAAATCCCAAATAGTATGCTTTAAAAAGACTAAAATAGTTCTTCTATAGATCCAACCACCAACGAACCTCCTCAAGCCTCCCCCAAACACCCAAACAGGAAATGTAATGGGAAAAAAGGAATATATCATTACATAATAGATTCAGAATGGTATATTTTTATTTATAAGCACTTTTAAAGTATCTTAAAAATTATTATGTTAATTTAATATGGATTTAAATTTTATGGTAATAATTTAATAGTATAAAAATTCTATATTCAAATTAACTAATATTTTTGGAAATGATTTTAATTTTTTAATGTTTTTAAGATTTTTGGAAGGGATAATAATCTATTTTTTCATAATTATTTATAAGTTATTTTAATTTAAAATAAATAATTTTCAATAAAATATTCTCTCATATGCATGAAATTCGTGTTACCTTAGTCTGATGGTGGTTTTTATTGGCTCATGCATGTGTAATATTGAATTTAGATATCTTACTTGAGGGTAACCAAAAATTTTAAAATGGTTTCATAAGGGTAATCCACCACTATACACGGGTAAATGAGTTTTTTATAGCACTAGGTAAAGGAATCTTGGGAGGTTCAAAGGGGTACCAACAACTATTTATGGGTTTCTTTTATTTCCATTCTCTATATAAGGGGTGCCTTGAATTGTGTAATGGTTGAAAATTTCATGCATTATGTTAAGCATGAGTTGCGTAAGTATGTTACTCCACTACATATTTGTAGATATTGGTTATATATAGTCACATATGGGTAAAATAGTTTTATTATATGCTATTTAAGGGTCATCAATAAACACATAAAATAATATTATGCCTCACATAATTTTTACTGTGAGTTTTCATGAACTGTGAAAATATATTGAGATCATTATAAATCTTGTGTAATGGTAGAAACTGGTGTAAGGATAAAACATTTTTTCTAATAAAAAGAACATATAAGTAACCTTACCATATCAACATTACCCTATCTTTTGGAATACCTTCATCCTTGACGCATAAAATGTTTTTTTAATAAATTAAATGCCTAATGTCAAGGTTTTGATTTCATTAGAGTTGTTTAAATTATTTCTAATATTTTAATAGGTATAAAAGGATAAAAATTATGATTTTATCTCAATGTGAATTAAATTCATATTAAAATATGGAAATTTTATGGAGTATCCAAGGACGGATACACATGGATGTTAAAAATGAGTTTATTCCAATAATTCATGTTGTATTAATTCATCTAGATTTTGAATGGTCATAAAATCAAATTTCAAGATCTATTAGGATTCTTCAAATATATATAATTTTTTATGCATTTTGTAGTACTGCTATCATCTTCATATCTCCTATTCTGTGACAATGGATAAATCCATTACCCCACATATTGAATCATTCATCTCTCTTAATATTGTATCCTTATAAGGGATAATTCCTCCATTCTATATATGAGAGATTTTGTTTCACTTTATTAATGAATATTATAAATTCATTAATTAAAATTGATGTTAATGAGAGGCCTCTATTTTATATTTCTATATTTATTCATGTCACAGATATTTGTTTCTATAAATTATTATTCCCATGTGTAAATATTTATTGTTCTTTTTATTAATTTATTTATAATATTATTTAAATGATTGATTATATTTTAAAGTAAATGATTTTATATAATGAAAATAATATTCATTGTTTTCAAAGATACTCCATATATATTTTTGTGTGAAAGATATTGTTGAATATCAAGTGTGTTTGTGGTAGTGAGTTATCGGTTTTTTATAAAATATAATTTTGTATTTACCTCAAAATAAAAATGGCTAACCATGTAAAGATATTAATTTAACCGTATTTGAGTAAATAAGTTTTTTCTGAGTTTTTAATTTTTTGTGATATTTATTGATGTGATAGTATGAAAAATAGATGGAATTATTTGTGTATTTGTTTTTAAGGATTAAATTTTGGGGATGCGGTGGTCATGTGTGATCTGGTAATATAGTTGTGATATGGGAATAGTTCATATAATTTTTATTTGAGTTGGTAATTTTCAAGTAATAATGGAGTTCATTAAAATTCTTGAGTTATAATTAATTGAACTTGGGTTTGGCTAAATGGTTTTTGGTGGAAATAAATGAAATTTAAATGGGATGCAAAGGTTTAATTTCTATATGTAATGACAATTAATTAATATTTAAATTCTTGGAATTGATTGGTGTTTCATGGATTAAATGAATTAAAACATTAACAAAAAAATTGTAAGAAATTAAATGGCATGGGTTGGAATTAATAATGAAATGTTGGATTGAAATTAGATGATTTGTTAATATATATATTGTTTAATATGTTTTGAAATGGATTTACTAATAAATAAGTTTGTTATTGGGAAAATCTCGAATTTTTTTATATTTAAAATAAACGAGTAATGTGGTTTCATATTTATGGAATGCGTGTGGGGATTGATTCCTTTAGAAGTGGCCTAGAAAGGGTTCGAATTGTGAGAACTTTTCATCAATGTTATGAGTTGGATGGTATTTTTTATGACAACACATAGGTTTGGATTATATATCTTTATATTATAAAATTTATTTTAATTTTTATTTCTATATACACCTCACTTGATTTGACCAATTTGTAATGACACCTAAATTATCTCAGTCACTATTTTTCCAACATCCCAAAGATATATAATTTCCACCTCTTTCATGTTATCTCTTCTAGGAGTGTTTCTTACTCATGAGATATTATGTATTATGTGTTACCATGAACTGGTGATTTTGTTTGAGTATATGTTGTGGTGTTTAATAATGGGTGTTGTTCATAGTAGAAGGAGGGAATGATGATGATGTACACTATGTTCACAATGATATACTACTCGAGGAAAAATTATAGTTGTGATGTGATATCCTATGTGAATTCATGTGATATAAGATTTAATCAACCAAATTTCTTTGGGTGAGATTTGATGTGAGAGTACATATTTATTTGAGAGAGATATGATGAAATAGACAAGGTGTATTTGGTCAACTTGTGATGGGATAACCTAGGTTCTTTTGGGTTGGTTTTATAAATGTACATATGGAAATGTTTGGACAAGAGATTTAGGGAATAAGAGTGGAACACCATTGGAAAATTTGGGAATGTTACCCTTTAATTTATATAGTTCTAATTATGTTACAATAATTTGATGCATTATATAATAATTATTCTTACTGAGTATAGAAGTGGATAATTGACCTTTTTATATGATATTAGTTATATTATTGCTTCCATGGTGCATTACAATTCTCTTTTCACATACACATACTAAAATATGTGTATAATCCTATTATGTATGAATGTATTCTCAGTCTAAGTATATATAACTATTTTTATGGTTTTTTATGAGTACATCAGGGAAAATACATTGTATTACATTATTGAGCATTAGAGTTTTTATTTAATTTCATTTATAGGATTCTGTTTTATTTTTTTACATGGAGAATATTAATTTTATATATTAATGTTTTCATGCGTTATGGGACGGTATGGGGATATATTTATATCATGTGATTCAGATTATTGTAGTTTATTTATCTAATATCTATTCAATATTTTATATAGTGGTTAATGCCTCCCATATATGATATTTAGACACCCATAATACTGGTTTCCAACACAGGACCTAGCAGACAAGAGACCTAGGGGTCATTATCTCCCTATACTAACTATTATCTTAGAAGGGGTACCTTTGGATGGATTTTTTTTGTGAGAAAGTGGACACCATGATTTTGGTTGACAGATAAGACAATGTTTGGAGTTTGGTATTGTGAGGACTATATGGGTATGTTGGAAAAAATCTATTGTTATTTTTGTTTGATTTAGGTAATTGATAACCATCTAGGAAATGTGATTCTTGGGTCCCCATGATTCATTGTAATTTCTCTGATCCTACTGAATGGCCATGTGTGGTGGTGAATATTGAAGGATACAGATATAAGACATATACATTCATCAGTTTTGATAGAATTGTGATTGAATGAGGTATTTTTGGAATATTAAGGAATTTAATTTATTTAATAATGAATTATTATATGTATTTATTTGATAGTGACCATTTCATTGTTTATAAGAATCTATTATAGTTTGTGAAACTTTCCTTACAAACTGAAAAGAATTAATGAAATTGTGGATAAATTGCTTAAGTAGTCTATTTGAAACCTTTTCGATACCTGATTGCATTATTTAATTTCCTAATATAGAATGATTATTTTTGAAATAAATTTGTTTCAATTATTAAACTGAAATACATTTAAGCCTATTTTAAAAATTTTCAAAATTTTTGTTGATTAAAATTTTCTGGGTTTTGTAGTGGAAAACTATTGAATATTTTAAAACCATTCAAATCACGTTACCATGAGAAGATTATATACAGCCAGGTTGAAATTATTGTTTAAAAAACAAGGATCATTAGTATACTAGTTTCCCTATGAATTAAAATTCCATTCCTTTCTTTGAAATTTTAATTTAAGAAATGCATCAGTAATTTGATTAATGAAGAACATGGTTTTGTACATTTAAATTCGGAAATTTTTAAAAAGTGATCATCATGAATATTTATTAATTTATATTAATTTTGATAAAATTGGAAGAAATGGCATGCTTCTTATTTTTTATATGATTATTATCATGTAGTATTAGCCTATTCATATGTTTTAATCAAGTGTTTTGTATTTAAAAAATGATGAATTTTGATAATTATTTTAAAATTCCTTGGAATTTGAAAAATAATAATTATGGTAACCTTTTGAGTTTCAAAATACTTAATCATATTGAACGTATTTATCTACAAATGATAAAAAAATTAGTACTGAGTTAATTTTACATTAAATGTTGAGTCATAAGTAATTTTTTATGGGGAGAATTCCTAATTTTGAAATCATTTATATACATACTATAAAAATTAGTTTGTGAATATTGAGCATGTGTCATGTATAATATTTAATATTTAAAATATAAAATATGTTTATATAATGGTAATGTGGTGTTTTAATAATGATTTATAATCATGATAACCTTATTTAATGAAAATTAATGTTTTCCTGAATAATTAAAATGTTTAAAAAATTACTTGTTTTAGCATGGTAAACAGTAAAAATATCAATATAACAAATGCGCTTTTAATTTTATGATGTAAAATAAAATTTTATTTAATGAATTATGAAATTATTTTGTATATGTAATAGTGTATTTAAATTTAGAACAAGAACATAACATGTATAAATTATCAAATTATGTGGGGATTGGGTTTCTTGGTAACCTAATAAACCTATAATATATTGTTTAGGAATATTATTTCTGATGTATGAATATATTTAATATTTTTTTCATGGAAAAAGGATTCTCACAAGATTTTATGTTTTTTTGATATTTTTAATGAAATATCTATGATTCACAAATTGTGTCCAAAATTACGCATGTTGGGAGTGTTAATTTTATTTTGGTTGATATAATTTTAGAGGTCTTATTTACTATTTTAATAAAATTTCTATTAATGTATATCTAGTTAATATAATATTTTATCATAGAGAATCATGGTTTTTGTGAAACTTTTATTCACATAAGGATGGGAATAGGATTAAATCTCATTTTGAAATATTTTAAAATTATAATGTCCTTGGCTTATCGTAAATTGATATTAAATTTTTTGATGAATATTCATTATATCACACAAAAACAATCCTATATACCATAATAATGTATTATATTTGGAAATATTGAAACATAAAAGCTAGTTCATAGGTGATCTATACAATCTAACACTATAGTCTTATCAACTATCTCACTTCCTTGATACTTCATACATAATAAATATCACCATTACCTGGAGAAATGATACATAAGAAAGGGTGATCTCAAATGCACAGTGAGGGTAAACTAGAGGGATATGTAGGCATAACATGAATATAATGATATGAGAACATGAGAATAAAATTTTAAAACCACAACATGAATATAAAATATCATAATAATGAGTCATGGAATAATTATTGGTAGATTATGAGACATTAATCATAATGGAATCAAAGAACATGATGCATAAGAGAATAACATTTTCATAATACATGTAATTTGTAGAATACACATAAGCATAGAAATTATTTTTTATATTGTTTGAGTCGTATTAACAAGACTTTAATAATATAAAAATTCCATTAATGAACTTAGTTCAATCCCCACTCATTCCATTCATACTAAATATGGTTCACTTCCCTTCTTAAACCTATATTACTGAACTCGGTTCACTCTCTATTCTATCCTTTTCTTACTGAACTAGGCTCACTGCCAATTCTTTCAAGGTGTTATTAATTAGAGTTTACTCCCCAATCCAATCTTGCCTATATCATGAGATATAAATCTTCACTAAATTAATTGTATAGAGGTATAGGTCTCACCCATCACATAATTAAAACCATATTTACGTGAGTGATAGGATCATAAACATTTATCATATCATAACCCCTGAAATAAATTTGGTATCAAAAAAATTTCATCATATCATATCCCATGGAGAAGTATATTATTCATAATAATTTCGTCAGGAAGTAATCATTGAATATTAAGTGTGATTTATAAGAATTTAATCATGGTATAACCTATGGATAAAGGAACTTATTTAATAAGAATATAATCATGGTATTACTGGTGAGAGAGAAATAGATTTCATAAACCTCATAAAATCAATAACATAAACAATTCAAATAATGAAATAGAATGGTATCCTTGGATCATATCCCCATTATAAAATAGGTATCATCAAAAGTTATCATCTTATATGGAAACCTATTTTGATCTTTCAGGTAAGAAATTTCTTATTTAAAATAACTTTTCATTGGATATGATTTATTTTAAACATGAAACATTTTTGAAAAAAAATTTATTTAAAAATAAACACGAATGATTATAAAATAATATTTTAAAAAAAATTTAAATCATATATTTTTGAAAATATAATTTCTTATTGGGGAAATAATTTTAAAACATTTTCAAAAAAATTTAAGAAAACATTGTCTTGGAAGAAAAGAGTTTTCGACCGATAAGCCAATGTTTTTATAACAAAATGATATCGAAATATTGAGTAAATAAAGAGAGTAATATTATGGAAAAAATATACATTCTCATGAAATAATAATAGGATAATTTAATTAAGGATTTTATTTATATTTAGATCATAATGATTCTTCATTGGATGCATAATCATAATCAATTATGACAAATGATTATATTTTAACCTGAAATCACTACCATTTTTGTAACATAGAATCATAAGTACTATGTAATAATAAAATTAAATGAAACATAAAACTTCATGTAAATAATTACATTCATGATTAAATATTTCAAAGGGGATGTATATACAATGTGTAAAAGAATATAGGTGTATAACATGACATATTCCTCAAAGATGGAAAATTGAGGCATGAATTCCTTACCACTTTGGTAACATTTAAAAGTAAAACCAAAGAAAGATAGATACTTAATGGAAATATAAATAACTTTAATGTTTTGTATAATAATCATAAAATACATTCATGGGTAGTATATACACCACATATAATAAATATTTGGTGAATATTTTATGTATCATACAAAAGTTAAAAAAGATATGGAAATCACTTACCATAAGTCTTTACTCCCTCCGCACTTGACTAAAACTGCATAATGATAAATATAAGTTTTTTAATCTCCTATTAAATAAAACTATTTATATATAACATAATATATATTTTTTAATAATGAAATTTTATAACCAATTTATTAACAATTTAATGTTAATGTTACTTCTCGAGTAATAACAGCTTTGTTTTTCAAATGTATTTTGATTTGTTATATTTTTTACTCTTACTTTGATCACATTTTCATCATATCATGGATTAATATAATGATATAATTATCTTATATTTTAATTTTATATGTATTTATAGTTATTTATATAATTTAGTTATAAAAAATTTAATACAACATTCAGGGAGACATTATTCCATTCGTACGGATGAATGCTATTTTATATTCTTGATGTATTGAAAGATATAAAATTATGTGATATATATAATCAATCCAAAAATAAATTTTAAGTCATATATCTCAAATATGTTTATTAAAACCATCCTTAGTACCATCCATGTAAAGCTTCAATGAATCACATCACTTAGTGAGGTGGTAGTCTACCCTACACATGATTGAAGTTATCATAATCCCATAAAATGGTGAGTATAAATTTATGTGTGATATAACAAAAAAAGAATCATAATAAAGTGATCAAAATCATATATATAATATATCTAAAATAAATCTCTTATTATGAAAGGACATGTGAGGTGTTAATGGAGAAATGAATGACATCAGTTGTGAGGTTGTATTCTTCCATACAAATGAATGATAATTTCGTAAAAAATATAATGACTAAAAAATGACTTTTCTATTATAGAAACACATTTAAGAAAAAAATGAGAAACCAAAGGTCATAATCATGGAGATAAAAATACATGGGAAAATAGTTAAACAAAAAAATCACCCTCATACATACCTTAAGAAACATATTGTTCCCTCTCAGAGTCAAGAACCAAATCCTCAAATACGAGATTGGATTTGAGGATGATGGAGTGAGTACACATCCAACACAAACCTACTACCGCCTTCTATCTTCCAATGAACATCAGGGAAACCCCATAGATGAACATCTCTCTTGTCTTCCATCACATTTTGGCTTTTTTGGCTGATTGTCACCTCTATGGAAATCAAACTGATTTTGGGTGACCATAGGGGAAAAATAATTTCCTGGACCCCATGTCACCGATCATCCCCCTTGGATGTAGAGTTGATCTTATTAATTACTTCCACTTGTTCCCTAGATGATCTGACAATAATAGTGATGCACCCTTTGTCTCCATCGACCATGGGTGTACTTTGAAGTGTTGGGTCATCCCTTCTCCCAGTATGGTTAACCACCACACCATGAAAAAAATTGGAATAAGAAAGAATGAAACCCTAACCAAAAAACTATTCCCTTACACTTTCTGTCACCCCCAGCTAGAGCACATTCAGTACAAAGGGAGGTGCATGAGCAGCAGAATATGGTAGGCTAGAAGGTGAGGAGGGTTTTCTTGAGCTCAAATTGGTCAGACCTCATTGGACACCTGAAGGGGAGTGATTACCTCCTGATCAAGATCTTGGACTCATCCGGATATTAGAAGGTGGAATTCATCTAGTAATCATAGGTACTATGGGAGAATGGGTGTTAGTCTGACCCACCACTCCCTTGCGACATCTCCACTATCTAGTGTAGAAAGAAGTCCGATGGCCTTGTCGATAGAAAAATGAACAAATAACAAAGTTTTCTTTATAATGAATACATTTAAAAATACCCAAATAACATTCAAACTAGAGACATATATGATTTGGGTGAGGCACCAAGAGTTCTATCTCAACATAGAGGTGAGAAAATTGGAGATTCTTCAGGTAAATAGTATCATCATCAATTCAGAGAAAACTACCCATCATGTCACCAATACATTTGAGGAAGGATGAGTTATAAAAGGGAAGTGTAAGGTTGATAAGTCTATTCCCAACCACCATAAACATTCATCCATGATAAAAATTGAAGCACAATATCCAATTGAAGTGAGGGATGCATCTGTAATCACACAATTGAGACTCTCATGACCATAAACACACAAAATCCACATCAGAAAGAATTTGGATGCTCAAAATTCAGTGATCCGAAGACCCCACTACTGATCAGGAGTGAAGACCACATGTGAAGTTGATAAAACAATCAAAAATTAATATGAAGGATGATGAACACTAAATCTGTCCATTACCATGTGTGATTGCAAGGTAACAACATCTAGAAACTCTGTTGTGGAATGATTAATGGCTTTATAGCCCATGAATGATGCCATAAACTTTTTGTCTGTTTTGAATTGGGGGAATTGGTGGAAATCATGGATTAACCATTGGGGGAATTTTGGGTGGAGTAGGTAATGTGAGATTGAAAGATAATGAGAGAAGAGGGATCACTGGCCTGACGTTCTCCCCACTTGCATAGATTGCTCAGTCTCCGTCTTCTGGATCTGGAGAAGCTCCCGACCGTTGATTAAGGTTATGATTTGCATCCTGATCCTCACCCCAGTCCATGTCACACTTTTCTTAACTTTCCTAAAGAAATTTCCATATCCACACAATTTCTCCCACCTATGGTCTTTACTAACAATCTCTACTTGAAGTCTACCACTCGAAGTCTCCTGCTCAACGTTACCCACCTGCCTGCGGACAACGCCCGAAATTATTCTTAAACTTTTGATGGAAGAAGTGATTTTTTTAAGTTATTATCATAATATAAAAACATATTCATAAATTAAATTTACCAATTAATTTATATGGTTATGATATAATAATAATTTTATGGGGTGGGGGAATAAATAATACAAAGACACATGTTGATTAATGTTACCTCTTCTTCGGGCATCTTCCTTAGTTTTTCAGTAAAACCCTTTTGAGGATGAATTTATTAACAAATTAAGGACTCTATCTTGATTAAAGGGAATTTGGGATGTGATTAGGACTGTTATATTCAGAACCATGTATTTTTTAATGTGTTAATAGGATAGAAGGCGTGGTGTCCTATTTTAATTTGTATAAAGGGCACACTTGGTATTTTTGAAAATAATTGAGTGCTCCCACATTTTGGAAATGACTGATGGGTAAAACAATGGACATTATGAAACCATTGAGACAAAATGGAATATACATTTCTCTAAAATAATTTTTTGACAAGTTTATAGGTTAAGTTTGCCCTCATTATTTTAGTCTAAATCTTTAGTAATCCCATTTTTTATGTTAACTGTAGAAATTAATTTTTACTGCATTCACTATTAATATTCATAAAAAATTAAGTCTGATTTATTTACAACTATAAATAATTATTATTAAAAACATAGAATTCATTCTTTTAAAATTTCATTATCATATGTGGAAAAAACTAATTTTAAATAATTCCCACTTATGTGACAAGAACATACAGTTTTAAGGAGAAAATATTCAAAAGTTAACGAAGCTTGAATATAAAATGTTAGATTGAAATTGATTAAAATGAACTAAATTGGATTAAAAAACTATAACTGAACTAATGAATCCATAAATAATTTAAAAATATAATTTATTATTTTATGAATATTAAACCAAATAACATTTTTCAATTAAAATTTTTTATTTTTCCTTATTAAATAAAAAATTAAACATTTCTCAAAATATTTAAAATTCACCCAAACATAATTTTGAAAATAAAAAACCAAAATGAACTTCATTTTATTAAATTATATTTTAAAATGAGTCAAAAATTAATTTTATTATTTTTCTAAAAAAACATAAAAACATTTTTTGGGGAAATAATATTTATGGAACAAATATAGACTTTACTAACCATTATGTATTTTATAGGAAATTTTTTACATAATATAAAACCACTATAAGAAATGTTTAAAAATTAGTTATTACTATTTAAACCACTATTTTAGTTGATATTTAATGAAAATATCTTTAATAATATTTCCTGGGTTTATTAGATCTTAGTGTCTCTTGTAACACAAGCTCGGTTAGTGTTACATGTAGCATCAACTTAACAAGGTGTTGCATATAACACAAAAAATAAAATAAAATTTATTTCTTTGAAAAACAATTCTTTAAATCTATGTTTGTAACATTATATCCCTCTTAAAATAAATTTAACCCTTGAAATTTTTATTCCTTGTCAAAGTTTTAACACAAGAATGTTCCTTTCATAGGAAATTATATCGTAAAGAGGGTTAATGAAAAATCCTATTAAAATGGAGAAGGTTATGTGAGAAGTTCATATACAATAACACATACTAGGCTTCTAAATTGGTTAAAATAGGCAGTAAATGAAAACATGGACATAAATGATAATACTAACACCCAAATATTAACAGAGAGTAATAAGGAACATGGTCAGGAGAAATTTAATTATTACCAAGAAATAAAAATATAATCTTGATAAATGACGTTGATATTATAAAAAATTAGTATAACATGGAAAAACATTATTTCATGACGAGTTTCCTAAATTTGAAGAATCCTATATGAAGTTATGCTTAATTTATTTCATTCCATTTCATAAAAAAATATCACCCCATGTTTGTGACTCTATCAATTTCTACTTCTTCTCTTACTCTATGAGATAAAGGTGAAATTGAAAATCCTAAAGAACTAAAGGAACATAATATCTATAAATAAAATGAAAATTCATTCCATTTAACTTTATTTATCATGAAAAATATGATTTTCATTTGTTATCAAATATGCATAAATCATCATTTGGTGAAATATTACATTAATATCTACAAACTCATTCAATGATCAACATAAACCAATTAATATATATTTAAACTTTTGACCCTTATGAAAGAATAAAATCATGAAAATTTTGAAATATATTACCTAAATTTCTAAAAATAAACTTAATATTGATACCCCATATAAAAAAAAGTAACTTATGATTATCATATACCAAAAATGTGAATGCCTTTAACATGTATTATCTTGAAACATAAAAATAACATAACTTACCATAAAACCATTTTGAAAAAAATAGTACTTCTTCAATACTTACATATAAACCAGATTATTAGATACATTTCCTAAATTAAAAATGTTGTAACTCCATCCACGATAAAATAACCCACTTTTTTCCACACAACATTAATCTATTCCACGGTAATATATAATATACAATTTTCATTATTCATATTCAGACTTAAATTATATAAAGAAAACACCATTTTCTCGACATAAATAAAATATTAAGCATTAACTTACCATATACATTTTTTTTCAATAAAATGTAGTATTTCAATTAAATAATCTATCTTGGTCATCAGTGTAAATTGAAATATTCATTCAAATCCTAAATGAAAAACTTATACAGAACATTACTTATATATTTAATTATTCTTGAAACCTAATACCAAAATACTTCAATCATACCACCTATTTCTCAAAAAAAAATTATAGGAATCAGAATAACAATCCTTATAACCTATTTTATTTCATATGACTTATATATTCTCTAAATCAGAGGAAATATAAGCATTACATTTAAAATGTATCTGATTTTATGAAAAGAAATCCACCATGGGGTATCAATTATCAAAATTCCTATACTTTCCCCATTTAAATAATTCAATAGTTGATGATATCCTAAGGAGACCAATATTTCCATCAATTTAATTAACTGAACATTTAAATTTACCTTTTCTGTTACATGATTTGTTTCCTTTTTTGCCCCAGTCAGTACATATTATTGTTCATCTTAGATATCCAGCTGGGGGTTTATTCCCACATTATTGACACAAAGGAAACTGAATCATATTTCCTCTTTGGTATCCACGACCTAAAATTTCAATAAATGATTTTTATTCATCTCCAGGGAGTATGATAATCAGTAATGGTAGATATTATTTATCATGTTCCATGAAAAATGATTTGGAATAATAACAATATCTTTTAATACAGTCATAATTCCATTTGACTTCTAATAAAAAAACTTCTTTCACACTCAACATGGACATGGTTTTTTGGTTTCCATCAGTCTACTTAAACCAAAATCATAGAGTGATAAACCTTAATCATAGTGTATGTCCAAATAACCATAAAATAGATCACTCAGAGTAAGTCTAAATAATGAAACATGTTTTAATTAATTATATATTTGGTCATTCATAGTCATAATATATTTAAATCCTTATTGACAGATTATATAGAGTTTTTTAATTTCCCAAGCATATCCTGGGGAGCTTCAAAATAGGTCTTCAGAAGGCTCATTATCATGAACCAATTATCGATTAAATACAGATAAATATACTTTTTAGGGTTGTTAAACCAAGTTACAGATGTTCCAGAGCCACATCCACTTGTTGAATTAAGAATGGGATGTATTTTTAGGAAACCACTCACTCCATACTTTAACAAACTTTCGTTACATCTTCCTATACATTGACTCATCCATATATTTTATACGTTTAGATGTCTTTAGGGATCACAATATAGTTTCCACATCCTAGTTTCAAAAGTATAACTATTATTGTTCTCTAATACCAACTATATTAACACAGGATTATGATACATAAATATTAGGTCATTTTCTATGAATATTCATTACATTAAAAAAACACACACCTAAGGAACATAATAGAATTGTGCCTTTGGAAACAAGGAAACATAAAAATTGGTCCATAATTGTGATTCTTCATTTCCTATTATGTTCATCACAAGTATAACCATTCATAGACATATCATACATGATACATATATTCACAACCTAGGGAAAGGAAAAATAAGATAGTGTGATCTCAAATCCTCAGTAAGGGTATTCAAGGGAGATATGTAATAATGTCCTGAGCATAATGGTATGAGAACATGATCATAACATTGTAATACCATACATTTCATATAAAAGGTCAAAATATTGATTCCTGAAATAATGATTTTCATTTCACAATACATGAATCATAAGAAAATAAATAAACATGATACATGAGAGTATAAAATTGGCATAATACATGGAATTTGTGGTGTACGCATTAGCATAAAAAATCATTTCTGTAACATCCCAGGTAATTAAAGAATAGAGAATTTTCATATTTATTAATATTTACGAATTAAATATTAATTTTAATTAAAAGGGGTTTCTACGTTCGATAGCGTACTCGATACACAACGATGAGTTTCTTTGAAAACTTACGTTGCACACAAGTAATAAAATAATATTATTTTAAATGTTAGTTAACAAGTAGCCGTTGTACTGGCAGGAATGGATATAAATAACTAAAATATGATTATATATGTTTTTAAATGTTTTTACATTTACCCAAAAAAAGATAAAGGCTTAAAATACGGAAAGAGTTCAATTTTAGGCATTTATACCCTAATTTTCACTAAGGGTTCACTTATCACCTTTTGACGGCGAACCGTCATTAAATATAGTTTTGATCAATCTTATAAATTATATTGGACCAAAAATAACTCTTCTTTAGAATCGGTAAATCAAAATTTACTTTGTGTAAATTTTTGGTACCTTTCCGATAAAGTTCATTTTTAATGAATAGTGTAAAATGTTGTATTTTAATTCAAAACCTCTCTTTAATCTAATTTATTTATATGATTATATTATCTTTTGAATTGGTTTTAAAGTGAAATTAGAAAATATTTTTACCATTAAATCCAATAGTGGTCGTTGGAATTAATTTCACTTTGAAATCAGACTTAAACTAGTGTCAATCTTTTGATACTTATTGTTTCATAAAAACACGCTATTTGCTCTGACAGCGGGAATTAATTATTAAATTAATTAATGTGACTTATATGTTTTGAATTTTGTAAAATAGACTTCATTTTTGAATTCATAATATCAAATATAGCTTAGGGTGAATTTTTGCTAATTTTCTGAAAAACTTCAATTTTTGATGAATAGTCAAACCACTAAGTGGTACTTATAAAAACTGATTTTCCATTTAAATGAAATTTTTCCATCATTGTGTTTTGATTTTCAAAAATCCAACATACATGGTTGTCATTAAGAAGTAAAATTTGGTTCAATGAGATTAAAATAATTTTTTGGTGAATAGTAACTTATTATGTTTTTAATCGCGATTAGTGGTAATTAGTGTAGTTTAAGGTAAAAATAATGTTTTAATATTATGAGATGAGCTTAACACATGTCCTACCCTCATTGGATGTGTCATGGCCGACCAAGACAAGCCATGGGTCAACTTGGGGACCCCATGGAGCCACTTTGGTTGGGAAATGACATAAATAACTTTTTATTTAATGTAAAAGTAAAAATGACACAAACATAATATGTTTTACAAAAACAATTTTTACATGGGGTTATAAAGATCATATTTTTGATTATAAATAGTCATTGGAAAGATAAAACGATTTCCTACATCATAGTATTATTTTTATAATTTTTAGACTTTAAATAAATTAAATTATTCATGACATAATAATGATGCAATGATGACTTCATTATTTAACGATTTAAATAAAATGGAAAGATAATGTAATATCTAAAACCTACACATGTCCAAAACCTATTTTATGGGAATATTTCGAAGCCTTATCATCTTATCTTAGAAATATTTCAATGTGGGACCTTAGAAATTCGAAACACTTTTGAAAATAAAATAATAATTTCATGATTTCCAAAAGCGCCCCTCCTCTCCTCTTATAAAAGGCCCCCACCTCTACCTCATTTAACACACTCCTCAAGCCTTTGGCTCAGCCTTACCCTACCCATTTACTCTCCCCACATCCCTCTACTCATCCTAGTGGATTCCCTTTGGGCAGAATCCTTTCAAAGGAATCCTTTAGGCTCAAATCAAAAGGAGTTACACTTTTAAAGGAGATTAAAGAACGGTCGGGTCAAGTCGGATACGAGGTAAGGGAACTTCTTAAACCAATTACCATTATTTGGGTTAATCTCCTACTTTCAAATTATGTCATAATATTATTATGTCCTATCTTGTATTTTTACTTTCTTTATGTGTACTTATAGTGAATACACATAATAGATATATTTTATTTTAAAAATGATCTTTGTAAGGGACTTCTTCTCAATCTCCTTTCATTGAGGCATATTTCGTTTTATACAAAACTTTCTTTTATATGGTGTATAAACCCCTTTGACTTTTACTTTTATACAAAAGGAATCTTTTTCTAAGAAACGTTTTACTAAACGACAAAAAGGAATGTTTTTTTTAACGTATGAGGTGACAGAAACCTTTTCCGCCGCCGCGAGTATTATTTGGTCTTTGGCTTCCTCAACAAGCCGTAATGTTTTTAAAATGAAATAAATACCATATACTCTTTTATGTATTTTGGTATTGAAAATGGTTTTGATAAAGGATTCTATTATGATATATTGTGATTGAAATGTGGAAATGTTATCATTCCTTTATATTGGTTTTATGTTTTATGATTTTATATTGGTACTTGGACATTTTAATGGGTGGTTACGTTATAAACCATATGACGGGTGGTGCCGTGAATACCAGGACGAGTGGTTACGTTATAACCTCCAATGCATTGGGTATGGAAGTCGGTCGTATGTCTATTCCATTAAGTATGTATGGAAATTGGTCGTATGGCTATTCTATTAAGTGATATGTGTGGAAGTCGACAGTATGGTTATTCCACTTAAGTATGTTTATGTCCTAAGTTACCTTTATATATGTTATGTGTTCTTTATATGGGTTTTATGGTAATCCTTTGGTTACAAAAAGGTATGTAATGATACTTTATTCAGTGAAGAGTTTTTACTACTTCATGAAGGTGAAGGTATTACTTTGATAGAGTATACATGGTTTACTTGATGTTTGAAAAACTAACAATTTTCATTCTTTGTGTATCCCTTACTGAGATTTTTATGCTCACCCTAAGTTTTTTTGAAATGTTTTTCACAGGACATAATGTGGAATAAGTTCAAGGATGGGATCAAGGGAATGTCATGCTATATAAAACATGGAACTAGACATGTTTCTTTTAAGAGTTTTTTTATTATTATGGAAACTTAGTATAAGTGACTACTTTGTAATATTTTGAGATGTAATAGTTATGTTATAATTCTCTAAAACACTAAACCTGAAAAGATCCTCAACGTGAATTATTCATTTAATTCAATATTAAGTAAGGTTTAAGGACGAGGCCTTATAGTTGGTATCAGAGGTCGGTTTAGACAACTTTAGGAGTTAGAAAAGTGTTAAATTATAATATGATTGAAATGATAGAGCATTTACGGATTACCATGTTGCTTCGCCTAAGATATTTCTGTGTTTAGAATGGTTTTCCGGAGAGGAAACAAAGCAACTATGTTGGGACGACATCAGGAGGAAGACAACCTTCCAAATCAGAAACCTGAGATGGTCGGAATAAGAACTGAACAGTTTGTTGCAGTGATGGCAGAGTTGACTCAGGCTATAAATGGTGGTGGTATCCATGCATGAGATCATCCCGATCAACTGCAGAGGAACATGTCAGTGGTGGAACATTTCATGAGGCAACATCCCCCATCATTCAGAGGATCATCTGACCCTGTGTAAGCTGAAGGGTGGATTAAATCACTGGAGAAGATTTTTGATGTCATGGGGTGTTCAGAACATTAAAAGGTTAGTATTGTTGTTTACCGTTTTGAAGGTGAAGCTGATCAGTGGTGGTCGATGGTGAAAAATATCAGGGATAATGATGAGATTAAGGATCTTAACTGGGATGAATTAAAAGGTATGTTTCTTGAGAAATATTTTCCTAAGGTGGTTCATCCTAGGATGGAAAAATAGTTCCTAGAATTGAGGCAGTAGGATGATTTAGTGGCTTCCTATGAAGAAAGGTTCACTCGATTGGCAAGGTATGCTCCAAATTTTATCCGAGACCTTGATAGTAAAATCAACCGTTTTTACTTAGGATTAAAGCCAAAATATCTAAGGGAATTAGCTTCTCGTGAGTTTAAAATTTATGAAAATCTTGTTCGATGTGCTGAGAAGGTGGAAATGGAGTTTGTCAATGATCAAGTGTTCTATAACAACCAACATAAGAAGAGACCGAGGTGGCAGGAGAAAGGTAAGAATTCTTCAAAAAAGTCTGATGGTAAGAAAACTAAGTTTCCAGTTTGTGATAAATGTGGAAAAAGGCATGCTGGGGAATGTCTTCTGAATTCTGGAATGTGCTACCGATGTGGTAAGATGGGACATAAGGCTCGTGATTGCACTGAAAAGGATCGAGGTGAAGGTAAGACCAAATTTGATTTACAGTTAGTGAAATGTTATAAGTGCAATGAGATGGGATAACTGTTGATCCTGCAAAAACAAAAGTTATTGAAGAATGGCCAAGACCCACAAATGTAAATGATATTCGTAGATTCCTTGGTTTGGTAGGCTATTACCGAAGTTTTGTTAGAAATTTTTCACAGTTATCTAGTCCAATGACTAAACTAACTCTGAAAGGGGTTATGTTTATCTGGACAAAAGAATGTGATGATTGTTTTCAGGAATTGAAAAGAATATTGGTGAATGCTCCAGTTTTGGCACTACCTTCCAGGAATGGTGAGTTTGTTATATACAGTGATGCTTCATTGAAAGGACTTGGTTGCGTCCTAATGCAGAATGATCAGGTAATTGCTTATGCTTCACGACAGTTGAAAACTCATGAGGTAAATTACCCTACACATGATTTGGAATTAGTTGCTGTTGTTTTTGCTTTAAAAATTTGAAGGCATCATTTGTATGGAGTAAAGTGTGAAATATATACTGATCACAAAAGTTTAAAGTATATATTCACTCAGAAAGAATTGAACATGAGACAAAGGAGATGGCTAGAATTAATCAAGGATTATGATTGTACAATTCATTACCATCTAGGAAAATCAAATAAAGTGGCTGATGCTTTGAGTCGAAAAAGTAATGCTTCATTAACAATGTTGTGTTTGGAACGTGATCCTTTGGTTAAGGATTTGATGAACTTTGGAATAGAAGTTGTTGGTGCAGGAAGTTCTTCTGTTTTGTTTCAGGTATCAGTGAGATCATCTATATCAGATAGAATCAAGAAAGCACAGAAGCAAGATAGTGAGTTGCAGAAAAAGGTAGAGCTGGTTCAGAAAGGTAAGTTTCCTGAATTCAACATTGATAATGACTACATTTTGAGATTTGGGAAGAGATTGTGTGTGCCTTGTGATTCAAAGTTGAAGAGAGAGTTGTTATGTGAAGCTCATAGTTCTCTGTTTTCAGTTCATCGTGGCAGTACTAAGATGTATAGAGATCTGCGGGAGTATTACTGGTGGGATGGAATGAAAAGAGATATTTCTGATTTTACTGTGACGTGTTTTACATGTCAACAGTTTAAAGAAGAGCGGAAGTTACCGAAAGGGATTCTTCAGTCTTTACCAGTGCCAGAGTGGAAATGGGAGAATATATCCATGGACTTTGTTGTGGGATTACTGAAGACATCTCGAGGTAATAATTCAATCTGGGTTATTGTTGATCGCTTGACCAAATCTGCTCATTTCCTTGCTATACGAGATACTTTTTCCCTGGATCAACTTTCCCATTTGTATCTTAAAGAGGTAGTCAGGTTACATGGAGTTCCTCTCTCCATTGTATCTGACCGTGATCCCAGGTTCACTTCTAACTTTTGGAAAGGCCTTCAGAAGTCGTTGGGTACTGAATTAAATTTTAGTACAGCTTTTCATCCTCAATCAGATGGGCAGTCGGAACGAACAATTCAGACATTGGAGGATATGCTACGAGCTTGTTCTATGGATTATCAGGGAAGTTGGGACCAACATCTTTCATTGGTTGAATTTTCTTATAATAACAGTTTTCATTACAGTATACAGATGGCACCATTTCAAGCATTATATGGGAAGCGGTGTCGAACTACATCTTTCTGGGATGAAGTGGGTGAAAGGAAGTTGATGGGACCAGAATTGGTAGAAGAGATGGCAGAACAAGTTCAGCTGATTCAAAAACACATGAGAACAGCTCAGAGCAGGCAGAAGAGTTATGCGGATAACCAGAGGAAGGATCTATCTTTCGAGGTAGGTGATCATGTTTTTCTCAAGGTTTCTCCTTGGAAAAGTGTGATGAGATTTGGTAAGAAAGGGAAGATGAGTCCAAGGTTTATTGAACCATATGAAATTCTGGATAGAGTTGGATTAGTTGCTTACCGAGTGGCTTTACCTCCGAGTTTATCTCAGGTACACAATGTTTTTCACGTTTCGATGTTGAGAAAGTATATGTTGGATCCATCTCATGTTTTGAGTCCAGAGGTAGTTCAGCTGGAGGAGAACCTATCTTATGAAGAACAACCAGTCCATATTCTAGACCACAGGGAGCAGGTGTTACGGAATAAGGTGATTCATCAGGTAAAGGTTTTGTGGAAAAACCATGTGATTGAAGAGGCAACATGGGAATCTGAAAATTCTATGAGGGATAAATACCACCACTTATTTTGATAAGTAAATAAAATTGCGAGGACGCAATTCCCAAAAGGGGGGAAGGATGTAGCATCCCAGGTAATTAAAGAATAAATAATTTTCATATTTATTAATATTTAAGAATTAAATATTAATTTTAATTAAAAGGGGTTTCTACGTTCGATAGCATACTCAATACGCAACGATGAGTTTCTTTGAAAACATACGTTGCACACAAGTAATAAAATAATATTATTTTAAATGTTAGTTAACACGTAGCCGTTGTACTGGTGGGAATGGATAGAAATAACTATAATATGATTATATATGTTTTTAAATGTTTTTACATTTACCCAATAAAAGATAAAGGCTTAAAATACGGAAAGAGTTCAATTTTAGGCATTTATACCCAAATTTTCACTAAGAGTTCACTTATCACCTTTTGACGGCGAACCGTCATTAAATATAGTTTTGATCAATCTTATAAATTCTATTGGACCAAAAATAACTCTTCTTTAGAATCGGGACATCAAAATTTACTTTGTGTAAATTTTTGGTACCTTTCCGATAAAGAACACTTTTTAATGAATAGTGTAAAATGTTGTATTTTAATTCAAAACCTCTCTTTAATCTAATTTATTTATATGATTAGATTATCTTTTGAATTGGTTTTAAAGTGAAATTAGAAAATATTTTTACCATTAAATCCAATAGTGGTCGTTGAAATTAATTTCACTTTGAAATCGAACTTAAACTAGTGTCAATCTTTTGATACTTATTGTTTCATAAAAACACGCTATTTGCTCTGACAGCGGGAATTAATTATTAAATTAATTAATGTGACTTATATGTATTTAATTTTGTAAAATAGACTTCATTTTTGAATTCGTAATATCAAATATATCTTAGGGTGAATTTTTGGTAATTTTCTGAAAAACATCGATTTTTGATGAATAGTGAAACCACTAAGTGGTACTTATAAAAACTGATTTTCCGTTTAAATGAAATTTTGCCATCATTGTGTTTTGATCTTCAAAAATCCGACATACATGGTGGTCATTAAGAAGTAAAATGTGGTTCAATGAGATTAAAATAATTTTTTTGGTGAATAGTAACTTATTAAGTTTTTAATCGCGATTAGTGGTAATTAGTGTAGTTTAAGGTTAAAATAATGCATTATTAATATGAGATGAGCTTGACAAATGTCATACCCTCATTGGATGTGTCATGGCCGACCAAGAAAATCCATGTGTCAACTTGGGGACCCCATGGATCCACTTTGGTTGGGAAATGACATAAATAACTTTTTATTTAATGTAAAAGTGAAAATGACACAAACATAATATGTTTTACGAAAACAATTTTTACATGTGGTTATAAAGATCATATTTTTGATTATAAAAAGTCATTGGAAAGCTAAATAGATTTCCTACATCATAGTAGTTTTTTATAATTTTTATACTTTAAATAAATTAAATTATTCATGACATCATGATGATGCAGCGATGACTTCATTATTTAAGGATTTAAATAAAATGGAAGGATAATTTTATATCTAAAACCTACACATGTCCAAAACCTATTGGATGGGAATATTTAGAAGCCTTATCATCTTATCTTAGAAATATATCAATGAGGGACCTTATAAATTCGAAAAACGTTTGAATATAAAATAATAGTTTCATGATTTCGAAAAGTGCCCCTCCTCTCCTCTTATAAAAGGCCCCCACCTCTACCTCATTTCACACACTCATCAAGCCTTTGGCTCGGCCATCCCCTACCCATTTACTCTCTACAAATCCCTCTCCTCATCATAGAGGATTCCCTTTGGGTAGAATCCTTTCAAAGGAAGCCTTTAGGCTCAAATCAAAAGGAGTTACACTTTTAAAGGAGATTAAAGAACGGTCAGGTCAAGTCGGATACGAGGTAAGGGAACTTCTTAACCCAATTACCATTCTTTGGGTTAATCTCCTACTTTCAAATTATGTCATGATATTATTATGTCCTATCTTGTATTTGTAATTTTTTTATGTGTACTTATAGTGAACACACATAATAGATCTATTTTATTTTAAAAATGATCTTTGTAAGGGACTTCGTCTCAATCTCCTTTCATTGAGGCATATTTAGTTTTATATACAACTTTCTTTTATACGGTGTATAAACCCCTTTTGACTTTTACTTTTATACAAAAGGAATCTTTTTCTACGAAGCGTTTTACTAAACGACAAAAAGGAATGTTTTTTTAACGTACGTGGTGACAACGTCCTTTTCCGCCGCCGCGAGTATTATTTGGTCTTTAGCTTCCTCAACAAGCCGTAATGTTTTTAAAATGAAATAAATACCATATACTCATTTATGTATTTTGGTATTGAAAATGGTTTTGATAAAGGATTCTATTATGATATATTGTGATTGAAATGTTGAAATGTTATCATTCCTTTATATTGGTTTTATGTTTTATGATTTTATATTAGTACTTGGACATTTTAACGGGTGGTTACGTTATAAACCATATGACGGGTGGTGCTGTGAATACCAGGACGGGTGGTTACGTTATAACCTCCAATGCATTGGGTATGTAAGTCAGCCGTATGGCTATTCCATTAAGTATGTATGGAAATTGGCCGTATGGCTATTCCATTAAGTGATATGTGTGGAAGTCGACCGTATGGTTATTCCACTTAAGTATGTTTATGTCCCATGTTACCTTTATATATGTTATGTGTTCTTTATATGGGTTTTATGGTAATCCTTTGGTTACAAAAAGGTAAGTAATGATATCTTATTCAGTGAAGAGTATTTACTACTTCATGAAGGTGAAGGTATTACTTTGATAGAGTATACATGGTTTACTTGATGTTTGAAAAACTAACAGTTTTCATTCTTTGTGTATCCCTTACTGAGCTTTTTATGCTCACCCCAAGTTTTTTTGAAATGTTTTTCACAGGACATAATGTGGAATAAGGTCAAGGATGGGATCAAGGGAATGTCATGCTATATAAAACATGGAACTAGACATGTTTCTTTTAAGAGTTTTTATTATTATTATGGATACATAGTAGAAGTGACTAATTTGTAATCTTTTGAGATGTAATAGTTATGTTCTAATTCTCTAAAACTATAAACCTAAAAAGATCCTCAACGTGAATTATTCATTTAATTCAATATTAAGTAAGGTTTATGGTCGGGGCCTTATAATTTCTATTTTATCAATTCTCAATTCTAGTTAAATCTTAGAGGAATATGTCCTTTAAAGAATTTACTTCACTCCCTATTCTAGACCTGTCTTACAGAACCATGTTCACTCTTTATTATAGACTTTTCTAATTGAACCGAGTTCACTCCCCACTGCAACCCTATCTTATTGAATGGGGCTATCTTCTTATTGCAGTCATATCATATATAACTGATTTCACTCTCAATTCCAATACTTCTAATCTCATGAGATATACATAATTTCCCATTTCAGTTAGAGGGAGATGTAGTTCCCACCCATAACATTATGAAATATATATTTATGAGAATTAAAATATAATAAAAATTCATCATATCATAACCAATGAAATAAAATGGATATCATAAGCATTTTATCATATCATAACATTTTGAAAACTGACAGATTTCATAATATCTTTATCATAAAATTGTATGTGTAATGATGTGGGTTTAAAATGCACTTCTTTACGGTATAACCCTTGGAAATAGGAATATATTTCATCATATTTGTTTCATGGTATAACCCATGGAATAAGAATAAGATTGATAAACATTATGCTCTCATAAACATCCTTCCATCAGTAACATAAACATTAGGGAGTAAGAGAAATAATGGTATTATTAGATCATATCCCTACTAAGTAATATTTAACATCAATGGATGCCATCATATATGGAAAGTTATTTTTATCAATCAATTAATAAATTTCTTGAGGGAAATAAATTTTCTTTTAAAATCCATTATTTAAAACGTTAAAAAAATTTGAAAATAAATTTCATTGAAAATAACCATATAATTAAAAATAAATATTTTAAAATTCATTTAAAACATCTCTTGAAGAAATTATCATTTATTATTTAAAAAAATATTTCGAAAAGGTTTTTGAAATGATTTTTTGAAAACATGGTTTAGGAAAAAAAGTGTTTTTTACTAAAATGATTATTATTTATAAAATTATTTTTTGGAATATTGAGTAGATAAATAGTGTAAAATAAAGGGGAAACATATATTCTCAAGACATAACCCGAGAATATGATAATTAATTAGATTCATGATAATTGTATCCTAATATTTCATCATTGAATAAATAATCACAAACAATATTGATAAACGATGAGACTATAACATAAAATCATTACCTCTTTGGTAAAATTGAATCCCAAATCCCATGATAGAATAAAAATAATGAAAACAAAAAATAACATTTAATTAATTATATTAATAATATAAAATTTATATTTAACTGTATATAATCCTCATTAAATTGTATTGGTTTATAACATGAGATGTATCTCAATGAATGGATATTGTGACAAAAATTCCTTACCACTTTCGTAAAATTTAAATTGTAAACCCCTTGAAAGAGAGATCCAAAAATTTAAATTTAAATCCCTAAAATTTTAATTATAATTATCCTAAAATAATATCATGGTATATATAGACACCATATACAATAAAAATGTGTGGAATATGATATGTGTCTCACAATAGTAAAACGTGGGATAAAAACCCCACACCTTAACTATTGAATTGCATCATACTCATTTAATCCTCATGAATAATAAATAAAATTTTATTATAAAAATATTATAGAAACATATTCATATTTATCATACCATATATGATTTTCCTATGACTATTAATTAACAGTTTACTAACGATTTTAGATTTAAGTTATGACTTGGGTAATAACGGCTCTGTTTTTCATATATGTTTTGATTTGTTATTTTGTTGGTTCACATACATAGATCATTGTTCCATAGTATATATCATTATAATAATGATATAAATATCATATATATCTAGTATATATATATATATATTTATTGTAATCCATATAATTTAGTTGATGAAAATTAAATGCTACGTTCATGGAGATGGTAGGCCGTACATATGCATGAACGCTATTTCCATTTTTCAAATGGATGTTAGAAAATAAGTTTAAGATATATATATTATCATTAATGATTAATTATTACATCATATATATCACATATTTCCATTAAACCAATACTTAATACCTTCTATGTAAAGCGTCAATAAATCACATTACATCATGATGCTATAGTCCACTATACAAATAAATGACATTATCATATTCACATAAAATTAATATTATGAAGTTATATATGATATTATAATTCTGAAATCATAAAAAAATAATAAAAATAATATATATTTTATATCAATAGTCAATACATCATTGTGATCGAAAGATATTGGTTTTTGAGGCGGTTTTTTTCCATAAAGACAAATTATGTTTTCATGAAACATTTAATGGAAGAGAAAATGATTGTTGCTAATTGTAGTATAATACAAAATATCAGTCTATGAAATATAATGAAGATATTATATAATAATTATATAATAAAAATTGAAGGGGGTTTAGGATGAAATACAACAAAGATTCTTATTGGTGAACATGACCTCTTTATCAACAATTTTCAATATGTTTACCCTAAAATCCTTACTAGGATTTATTTCCTCTCAAACTAAGACCTATAGTGGAGGGATGTTGGGAATTTATTTGAGAAAATATTGGATGAAGTAAATATATTTGATTTTTTGAATAAGACAGAAAAGAGGGTGGACATTTATAAATGGGGCAGAGGACATACATGGTATTTTTAAAAATTATGGATTGTTGTCACATTTTTCACATGTCACAAGGGTACAAAATGAACCATTTAAGATACGTATTAGTGTAATATTATAAATATATCCCTAATATAATTTTTATAAATGAATATAAGTTACGTTTAACGTTTTTTCTTGAATTTTACCCTGAAATACCCATTTTTACCATAACCGTGGTATTGAATATTTATTGAATTCACTATTAATGTTGGTCAAAATTTATGTTGTACTTATTAGAAATTATAAATTAAGGTGATTGAAAATATAGAATCCATTTTCATAAATCCCATTCACACACATGAAAAAATAATTGAAATGTAATCCTGTGTATATGATATGAATGCTAGGTTTTAATGCAAAAATTACCAAAAATTTACTGGGTTTATATAACATTTAAATATTAAATTTATTAAAATGTAATTAATTGGAATAATTGATTTATTACTTAACTAATATAACTTTAAAACCTAGTTAAAATGTAATTTAACTTTACAAATAAACTAAATGAATATATATTTTTCAATTACAATTTAGTATTTTTTTCTATTCATCATAAAACAAAACTATTGAGAGAAATACCAAAAATACACTTGAACATAATTTTTACATACTAAATTATAATATGAACTTAATTTTATCCAATTTATATTCTAAAAATTTCAAAAATTAATATTATTATTGTTCACATGATATCATAAAAACATTTTAAAAAAATATATATTTTTGGAAACATATAATTACATCACAGAAAATTATGTATTTTATTGTCAATATGTTATCTTTAAATAAAAAACAATACATAATATTAAAAAAGTTGTTATTACTATTCATATCACTATGTTTAATGGTTCGTTTATAAAAATTGTGTTTATAATATATCATGGTTTTGTTTAAACTCAGTGTGATGTGTTACACAAGCTAAACAAGTGTTTCCTGTAGTGCCAACTTAACATCGTGTTGCATATAATAAAATAAATCAAGAAATTTAATCTATTGGAGAATCATTAATTCATGAAATCTTAGGGTGTTACAAAAGGAGGGTTTTATTTTTTATTGTGAATAAATTTGGTGGTTGTAATGGGTTGTGGTTGTGATATAGATGTTGTGGTAAGATAATGTTGTGGTAATATGTTATAGTTGTGATGTGGAAGTGGTTGTGATGAGAAATAGTGGAAATATTGGTCATTCTAATGTAACAGCCTACTATTTTGAAAATGAATTAAATATTGAATGCATAAAACACTGGTCTTTTCAAAACACCTCTTTTTTATAATCTAGCCAGTAGACATAATTTTTCCACTTCTGTGATTTGAATTTCAAAAAACTAACATACACGGTTGCATTCAGTAAGATGTTTAGATTCTGATAAGATAAACTTAAATTTTGGGGAATATTAACATACCCTTATGAATATTAATATGACCCTTATGAATAGTAAATAATAATATAATTTTATTTTCTTAAGTTTACATGATAATGAGTTATTTATTAAATTTTAAAGGGGGTATAATATGAATTATAGTTTTAAAATTGTTATTTGTAGATAAAATTATTATTTCATTTAATAATTAATTTAATAATACATAAAAAATATTTTTTATTAAATGGAGTTAATTTTTGAATTCTACCTGTCAAACAATTATTAGGGTGATTTTTTGGGATTTTTCTAAAATACTAAAATTTCTGATGAATAGTAAAGTACGGTAATTTACTATATATATATATACATTATTGGTTATAATAATCAATACTATTGGTGTCTTTGTAAAAATTATAAAATAATGAGTAAAATAATGGGAAAATCCACCTGTCCTCCACTATAAAACCCCCCTCACTCCCTCTTCTATTCATTCCTCTATGCATTTAAGATCCTAAAGTTTTTTCACAATTACATTTCCATAGTCACATCCCATATCCAGGAGCTATTTTTCTTTCCAAAATACCAAAAATCCTTCCCTTAAGGAGGTTCTCAAAGAGGTTATTTCAAGAGGTAAAGCATTTTTCTTGTTCTTTTTGTTTCATTTCAATTTATCTTCTTTTATTATTCTCTCCTAAACTCCTCTATCCAATTTATCCTTATAAATATAGTATCATATATATATTATAATTGTACCATGTAAATGTAATACCTATTATCAATATTCCTAATATCTCTCTTTTATAAATGAAATCATAATCCATGAGGTTCTATTTTACAGCCTTCGTGGACCAAGATATTTTATTCTTCAATTTCTCAGTAATTACTAGTCATGAAACTATTATTATTAATTGAACAGACTATAATATATGTATTATAACATACTTATTATTCCGAGACCAGTATATGTAATATCAATTCATCCTCATTCCATATAAAATAATTTTATATATTACCATTAACACTTCTTTATTTTCATAAATAATATATAATTTCAATTCTAGAGATTTGAATCCTTTCCACATGAACATCCATACTCATATACAAATATATTGACATTCAAAACCAAGAAAACAAACGCTCTGGAAATAAAATTCAATATTAAAACATATCAATAAGGAAATAATGAATGTAATAAAATTATAATAAAATAATTAAATGTCTAATAGGTTCTAAGTTAAGTTATTAATAAGTTTAATTTCATATTCGATAACATAATATTCTAGAGAAAAACATATTCGGACTTAAGGTAAGGGTTTTTCTACTCGAACATCCATTTTAATTCGGGTTACTCTTGTTGTCTACATACCTCAATTAAATTATTATTTATTCATATTTACTCCACATAAATTGGGTTAGAATTTTCTATATATTTTTACCAACTAGAATAATACTTTCATTAAAAGGCTGTTACAGGTTTTAAAGGGGTCTTTCAAAAATTCTTTCCTAAATACAGGCTCGATTCAAGGGAATTTCTCAAAATCTTACTATTTTAAGGGAACTCTACAATCTCTTTTTGGAAACCATTATATTTATAAAATACCTAATTTTATTATGAAAAAACTATATTAATCGAAATCTGGTTTTCTACAAATACTTTTCCAAAATAATTCTGCTTTTCAAAGTAAAAGAGCATTTATCTCAAGAACTACAGAATGATTTTATAAGAGTATATTCATCTATATCAACACTTTTGTTTTTTATGATGTATTACATCATCTACCATATTTAATTTAGTGGTTTATCATTATTTTGTCTGTGGATATTCTATCATAAAACAATTCCCTAATTTACTTTCAATGGTTAGTGTTTATGCTTAATGTATGGGGAAATTTAATAACATTTCATAAGTTAGTTTTAATATGAATGTATATCTATTTTATGTTTCTCCCATATCATATGAGGAATTAATTGGACTTATTATGTGATGGGTGGGGACATCTATAGACCTAGGAGGTATTCATAGGTATCATGAGATCAATAGATTTGGACTTCGCTAAGTCCTTTCCCAATTTAAGATATGGTTTTGGATGATGACATAATAATTTATAGATGTCTTTGCGGAGGCCTTGACAGTATATTTCAGAATGTCTGGGATATGCATTTCCCTTATTATAAAGCTGTAAATTCATAGTTCACAAGGCTATTTGACTATAATAATACCCATTATTACATTTTATTAGGGAATTATTTACACATTTCATATTCCTATCATAATGTGTTGAAGTTTATTATTTGTATAAGAATGTGTTTTTAACTATTCACTATGCATAATATTTATGAATATGATATCTTTTTATATAATTATAACACTTACTGAGCATCTGATCTCATCTCTTCTTATGTTTTCTTTTTTCTAAGACAAGAGGAGGTATATTCTGATTGACTTGCGAGGATAATCTTAGAGTGGTGGATTTTCCCAATGAAACTTTTTTTTTGTTTTTAATTTCATGTTGTAGTATTGAACTTATGAATGTATCTTATATTGAAATATACTAAACTATTCATACCTTCTGGATATAAATTTCTTGTAATCATTCCAATGTAATGTAGTAAGGCAATGACTCTGAGAAACTGGGGTCGGGTCTTGTAGTTGGTATCAGAGGAAGTTAAGTAGAAAACATGGAAACAATATTTAGAATACATATATTAGAGAGAAAAAACCTAAGATAGTCTTTGAGGATAAAACATACAAGAGCATCCTTGATTTTTTGTTATGGAATAGATTATGTGGATCTTTTTAGGAAATAAACCCCTATCAGGATACTAAAAGTGGATGTGGTACGAGAATAGATGTACCTAGGAGTGAAAACTACAACAATATGTTTTGAGCATAAGCTGGGGCATCCTAGTACACAACAATAGACCATACACTGCACCTGGTTTGAAAATCTCGAGGGAAATTCTTAGGATAATTCACATTTTATTTACAAGACATTATGAAGGATTTAAACGTATTTTTTTCCTCAATGAAACCATGTTTATCATTATGGGATCAGCCATGCATAGAATTTCAAATTATTCTTAGTATTTTTCTACATCAAGATTATACATTACGATTTATCATCTAATCTAGTGTATTCCATTATTTAGAAATGGTTCCTACAAGAAGGAATCAAAACCTAATGAATGCACCTATCCCATGTAGGGATTTCCCTCATGTGAAAGATAATGATATTGGATTGGGATCTATGACTGGTGAAGAGATACTTATAACTATACTAGGACAACTTACTAAGGTTTTTAACAATAAACTTACCTGTAAAGAGCATCCATATCCAAATCATTGAGGAGCTATATTGGATTTATTTATGTGGAAACAACCTCCACCATTTAATGGGACTAAAAACCCATTCATAGTAGACTAGTGGATAATTTAATTAGAGAATATATTTATCACCATGGGAAGTAACAAATAGGAGAAGGTTGTCATGGACGTTTATCATCTATTAGGATATTTTGATCCATGGTGGTCACTAATTCAAAACACAAAGGATGAGGAAGAAATAGAAAATATAAAATTGAGTGAATTTAAAGAAATTTTGTTAGATAAATACTTTCCCCGTGAACGACGAGTAGATATTGAAAGGGAGTTTCTAAATTTTAGGAAAAGGAAGATGATAATGTTTCAAAGTATAAATCTAACATAACAAGGTTATCAAGGCTCTCTACGAACTACGAATGTAATTCAAGGAAAAAAGATTAAATGATTATTAGATGGAACAAATCCATTCCTCCAACAGGAACTAGTCTCCCAAAGCTTCTCATCATATGAAGTTATAGTTTCATGATCTATTAAAAAAGAAAATGAATTCTATAAGTCTAATGACTTTATAGGAATGAAAAATAAGAAGATTGTTGCTGAAAACTCTAGAAAAGTAAATAATGAAATGGGGAAGAAAGAAAGAGTTGAATTTCCTCCCTCTGATAATTGTGGGAGGAAACAAAATGGTGCCTACTTAAAAAGAAAAGGGGTGTGTTAAAAGTGTGGAAATAAAGGCCAAATTTTAGATGTTTTCAAGGGGCTGAAAGAAGCTACTAATGTTTAATGATATAATTCTAGGGATATGGGACACTATGGTAATAATTTTACAAAGCGTCTAGGAAACATGCCTCAGAAAAGACCTAGGGAGCAGGAACAGTCTTATGCGTTGAGAACTACTGATATTAAAGTTCCTAATGTTGTCATGGTTGGTACATTAATCATTTCCTCAAACATAGCCAATGAATTATTTTATTTTGAATCATTTCATTCTTTTATATATTCCCAGTTATCCATAAAATTATATATTCCCAATTTAATTTAGTAAGGGATTTTTCAGTCTAAACTCCTATGGTATGTATCATTACAACAAAGTTGTATCAGGTAGTCCACATTATGGAATATAAACATGCTTTATCCACAGATTTTATTATCATACCCATGATTGAATTTTATATAATCCTCACGTTTATTGGATTTTGAACCATGATGCATATTGTATTTTTAAGAATGTGGTTACAATTTTTCATGATGATGTGGAATCCATTATCTTTAGAGTAGAAAAATCACCATATGATTCTCATCTAGAGCCACCCTGAGTAGATCTACTAAATTTAATTATTGGGGAGAAATGGAATGAAATTACTACGCGTGAGTAATAGAATGTTCAAATAGGGGATATACTTATTGTGCAAGAATAAGTTGATGTATTCCAAGAGTATTTACCTAGACATCCTCCAGAGAGGGAAATTGAGTATTATATTGACTTAATTCCTAATTCAAGGACCACATCAAATACCCCTTAAAGAATGGAAACTAGGGAGTTAGTGGAAGTGAATAAAAAACAAGATTAATTTTGTGATAAATGATTTATTCCACCAAGTGTTTCTCCATGGGGAGTCCCTTTTCTTTTCGTTAAAAATACAGATATATCTATGAGGCTGAGCATGGAATATAGGGAGATCAATGATATAATAATAAAGAACAAGTATCCCCTACCTCACATTGATAATTTATTTGATCAACTTCATAGAGCCAAATATTTTTTGAATATAGATCTTCGATCTGGATATCATCAGCTGCGTGTGAGGAAGGAAGATATTCTAATGGTATAATTCAAAACCATGTATAAGAATTACGAGTTTACAGTAATTCCTTTTGGACTGACTATTGAACACTCTTTTTTCATAGATCTATTGAATAAAGTTTTCATGGAATATCTTGATGACATTGTAGTCATATTTATTCATGATATCATGGTATGCTTAAAATCTATGAAGATCATGAAAATCACTTGCACATTATTCTGAAGATTCTTATATGAAATGGATTATATTAGAAGTTTATAAAGTGTGAATTTTGGATTCAATCCATTTCATTTCTTGGAAACATTGTCTCTATGGATGGAATATCTGTTTATCCTGTGAGGAAAAAGGTTGTGCAAGAATAGACTACTCCAATGAACATAAATTAGGTACACAATTTTATTGGTTTAGAAAGTTATTATTGGAATTTCGTTTTGAACTTCACCTGTTTAGCCAACCCAATGACCAATATTACACATAAAGAAGATATGTTTGTATGGAAGAATCAATATGGGGATTTTTTTTTAAGAATTGAAGAGGAGATTAGTAAATTATCTTATCCTAAATCAACCATCAAGGAATGATGGGGTTGTCATCTATATTGATGCAACAAAAAATGGACTTGGTTGTGTCCTTGTGAAATATGATAGAGCTATTGCCTATGAATTACAACAGTTAAAAATTCGTGAACAAAACGATCCTACTCATTATATTTAGTTAGCAGTTGTAATCATTTCTCTGAAGATATGGAGATATTATCTCTATAGTAAAAAGGTGAGATATATAAATATTTTAAGAGTCTAAAATATATATTCTCATAAAAAAAACTCAACATGAGGTAAAGAAAATGACTAAAACTACTCAAGTTTTATGATTATTCGATACACTGTAGCACCCCAAGATTTAATAGTACATTATCTCTTTAAAGTAATTTAATTTCTTAAATCTCATGTAACATCGACTTGGCTTGCTTTATATGCAAGATTGAGATTCTGCAAAACAACACATTATTATTATAATTATTTAAATGATATATTTATTTATGAATGAAATATTGTAATATGAATAGTAAAAAAAATTTTAAAAGTTATTTCTAATTTTTGAACATAAATAAAACATATTAATAATGAAATGTATATGTTTTGTTAAAATAGTTATATAATTGAAAAACAATTTTCTTAAAAGAACTACTTTTTATGTCCTTTTCTGAAAAACAATAATATTAAATTTAGACACACCTAAAAACTGAATTTTGTAAAATAGACTTCATTTTTGAATTCATAATATCAAAATTAGCTTAGGGTAAATTTATAGTATTTTTCTGAAAGCATTCAATTTTTGATGAATAATAAAAAATACTACATTGAATATAAAAACAACTTTTTAAATTTAAATAATTATTTTTAATTAAAATTTATCTTAATGTCAAAATAGGTATAGAATACATATATTAGTCCAATTTAAGACATTTCATTCATTTTATAATAAGATTAGATATATAAAAGTTTGTTGATTTTTTACGACTTTTACCCACCTTCTCGGCACATTAGTAAATTTTCATAAAACATAATTTTACCATTTCTATGAATTTAATTTCAAAAAACTGATAGACACAATTTTCATCAGTAAATAAAATGTGGTTTAATAGGATAAAAATAATTTTTGGTGAATAGTATCTTTTGAATCTTATTACCACTGTTAAAAGTAAATAGGGTAAATAAAGGTAAAAATAATATTATAGTTACACAAAAACATGTTCTACTTTTTTTCGATAAGTGTATTTCGACAAAAATCAACCATAGAAAAAAATTGTGATTCATTTTGATCCGCATGGATTAGATTAGGGCATTTATTATATTTTATTTAAAGAAGAGTTAAAAGTGTTAAATTAAAATTGGAATAACTAAACCGTTTTTAATAAAGGGTTCTACATAAGATAATTTAAACAATAAATAATAATTTAAAATCTAGAAATATTTACTACATCGTGGTTTTTTATTTGTAATTTTTAGATAGTAAATAATAAATCTTAATCATGACACAGTGATGATGGAGTAATTACATTATTAATGAATGATTAAAAAATGAAATTATTAATATTAAAATAAATGTCATTTGAAACATTTCTATCCATCCACGAATTTTCTAGATGACACTGACATGTGATGTATAATTTAATTCCTTTGGATCAATGGAATCACGTTTTTAGGACTTTAAAAAAAATCAATTACTATGTAGTTTCAAAATTGACATAAATGAGTTTTTAAAACAAATACTTTTTTACTAAATGATATACAAATCGTAAAAATATACATTTCTTCCAAATAACATGTATAGTGAATATAATTTCATAAATGTTCCACTTTAGGTTCTCTTTTCATTTTAATGTAATGATATGAACCATGTAGTATAGAAATACAAGAGGGCATGGTAAGAATTAACTTATTTTACAAAGGGTGAAATCTAAAAGATAGGGTTTATTTTATGACCTAAACATGTCTAAAACCTATTTTTTGAGACTATTTAGACCCATAATCATCTTATAATTTACATAGATAAATTTTTAAATATTATAATTTTAAATTCATTTTATAATAAATTAATATTTCTTGATTTTTCAAATGTTCCCTCGACTCTCTTATAAAAGAGCACCTCCCTTTATCTTTAATTCACACCTACAAAGTCTATTGGATCTGCCAAACCCTACCCAAATCTCCTCCCAACCACCCTATCTTTAACATAGAGGACTAACTTTGTTCATAAAGCCATCCTAAGGAGCCAATTTTTTCAAATCAAAAGGAAACCCCTGAATAAGAGGTAATTATTTTGTCACCTCTTTCAATGTTCTTTTTTTCTTCTACTTCCGCTTTATCTATTGATTCCATACTAAAATAATAAATCATGTAACTTCTACAATATTTTATTTTATTATAATTATGTTACAACTATTTTTATTATTATATCTATCCTATGAATAATTATGTCACCATGCATGTGTAACGTATGACTTACTGTCTCCACGCTGTGGTGTTTTTTGTTATTTAACATTAAGTTATTTGGATGGATATAATGATGATTATTATGTATATAAATATTGAGAATAACATGAAACATTTTCATTATAATAAATATAACATCCAATTTCTTACTATTTTTTCATTAATGAAATGATATTGTCACTCATGTGTACATACGACTTACCGTCTCCACAATGCATTGAGATTCATTTCCACAATCACTATTTAGCGATGAATATAAAAATACATCTTATTAATAAGTATGTAATATATGAAATAATAATTCTATTGGAAATATATATTTTTGTATATATATATGTATGTATTTACATATATCTCATTCACTTACTTCCATTCAATACGATATGAAAATGGATTCAACATGTATGCGTACGTATGACCAACCCTCTCTATAAATGGTCAATTCCATATCAAATATCTATCATTGATACATATTTATATTCTTAATATATATGGAATATAAATAATGTTTTATATTATATATGTAAATAAATCATGATTTAAGTGATATGATCAAGAATAACAAGTTAAAACACGTATGATTAGGAAAGCGATTATTACACGAAATGTAACTTTGAAAAGGAAATTATTATTAAATGTGTAGTATAAAGTCATAAATGAATCATTTATGATATCATAAATATCAATGTTGTTCTCATATAATTTAATATCATACTATGGGCATTATACAGGAGGTTAAATGTACCCTCGACCAATGGAATGTAGAAGGTAAGGGTTAATCTCACAATCTCATTATTATTCAAGGTTGTTGATGTGTTAGTATTTACGAGGCCATATTTACCATCCATGTCCATGATTCATATTTATTTTTCTATATTAATATTTTAAGGTTTTAGGGAATGTACTCTTTAACAAGATCATCATTTCAAATTTTTTAATGATATATTTTTCTGAATCTATATATTTAATGTCCATGTTTTCAAAATAATTTTAAGGATTTATTTACATAGACATGAATGTTTTAAAATGTTAATTCCATTCAAAAGATTAAAAGTGGAAAGAGATACTTTGAAGAAAAAATATATTTTAAATGTATTCCTTTATAATTTTTTTGACTTTCAAATGATTTGATGAAAAAATGATATTTCTAGCAAAGAGTTTTACTGATTATTTTCGACTATGTCAACATCCTTTTACTAGATATTATTCTTGATTTCTATTGATTTATTATATTACAATTATCCATATTGAATTGAATTAGTAGTGATATGTTAGAGTATGGATGTCCTATTTTTATAACATTCATTGTTTGTGGTTAATGTAATGACATTTCATATGCTAGTTTTAATATGAATTTTTATGTTATGTTTGACCCTTTTCATATGAGGAATGCATTGGTAGTAGTATGTGACAGGAAGAGCCCACTATATCCCCTTGATGCATTGATAGGTATCATGAGGAAAAATAGTATCTTGTCACAAGGCCTTGAAAGAATATTTGTAATTGGTCTTGGAACAAGGCCTTGAAAGTGTTGTTATAATGTCTGGCATTATAAATTCCCTCATTATAAAATTGTTTATTACATGTGATTATTAGATTGGTAGAATATCCCCGTGCATGTTTATATGGTAATTTTGGAGTTATGTTTTCCAAATCATGTTCAAGTTTATGTTTTTAAAGGATTTTTTTTATTATAAATCTTGCCTTAAATGTTTATAGCTTCTGCTAAATAATTTTCCCTTACTAAGCATCTGAGATCACCCATTTATAATGTTATATTTTCCCAAGATGTGGAGAAGTGTATTTTGATTGATATGCAGGGTTAAGATATCGTAATGATGACATTATCAAATGATTATTTATGATGTGTTTAATTTTATAATGTGTAATGTATCCTTCATGTATGTACTCTATTTTTTAAGAATACTAAATTGATCGGTCCTTAGGGACATGATTTATTTTTATCAATCCATTATATTAAAATAATTCACCGACTCCAGGATTTTTGGGTCGGGGCATTATAGTTGGTATGATAGGAAGTTTAGCTATAACCTTGGATTTATATTTGGAAAATTTTGATTAGGTATCATAACCCTAAGATATACTTTGAGGATAAGTATACAAGACAACCATAGAATTTAGAAAAAGTAGGGATTACATCGATATTTCAAGAAATACATTTCTCTCAGGATATTATGAGTGGATGTGGTTCTGGAAAGGATGTACCTTTGGGGTGAAAAATATGATAAGGTGTTGTAGGCCTTACTTAGGGTATCCTGGTACATGATAACGGGCCTTACCGTGCACCTATTTTGACACTCCAAGGGTATATGATTAGAATAATTCAAATTTTCATTACAAATCATTATGAAGTATTTATGATTAAATATTTCCTCAAAGAATCCACTTTTAGGATTATGAAATTAGATATGCATATTGTTTTCACTTTATTTTAAGTATTTTACTAGTTTAGAATCATGTATTATGACTAATAATCTAATCTAGTGTATGAAATTGTTTGGAAATGGCGCCTTGTAGAAGAAATGACTACCCCATCAATTCACATGTTCCAAAGAGTAATAAGGATCTAATCTTTCATGGCCATAAGCCAACATTTCGAAAGGAAATAACCTCCCATGTATTCTCATCCTATGGGGAAATAATATCAAGTGTTAATAAGATAAGTGAAGAATTATCTGAGTCCTATGGCTTTGAAGGGAAGCCAGAGACGAAGAAAATAGAAGATAGAAAGATAGCTAAAGGTAAGAAGGGAATGAAGGATTTCCCCACATGTCATAACCAAAGAAAGAATCACCTTGGTAAGTTACTGAAAGGTCCAAGTTTTTGTTATAAGTGTGGAAAAAAGTTTCATCAAGAAAATGAATGAAAAGGGAACAATGAAAAGACTAAAATTTGGTGTTTCAACTATAATGAAATGGGGAATTACGAAAATAAATATCCTAAGTGTCAAGGGAATTTAGCTCATAAGAATCCAAGGGATCAAGGTCAAGCATTAGAAGTTACTATAGTCGACATTGAATAATTAATGTAATTGGGTTTTTGTATTAATGAATTATGTCATTTGAGTGTTATTTCAATGATATACTGGTTATATGAATTATAGAAATAAATAAGAATTGTATTTTATTACAATTTCATTGAGGATTTGATATTGTATGGTACTAAGAAAAGTGAATAATAGAAAGTTAAACTTTTGGAAAAATACATGTTTAAGGGAAAGATTAATATTAACATGGTCCTAAAACTGAGGTAGTGATTTTGGAATAAGAGAATATTGATTTGGATAAATTATATTGGATATTATTCACTACCTTGGAACTAATTAATTGTTTTTTTATTCCATCATTGTTGGAGTTTACAACATTTTTGGATTTATGGATTATATCTGGTATTTTATATGGAATAACGGAGCATGAATGTATTAAATAAGGTTTTATGTTAATTCAGGGTGTTATAATGTTTTATGAGAATACATGATGAAGGTATTGACATGTTATTATGTGGAAAAAAGCTATGTTTAATAAATTATAGACTGTGAGATTAGACACAAGTATTTTGGATAAGTCCAAAGTTTGGAATAGAGTAAGTTGAGAACTTCATTGTTTTTTTAGGTTAAAGTATAATTTGTTGGATACTTTTATAAAAACTTTTGGATTTTAGTAAACATATAGAGGATTAAATAAATACGTAGGGACCTTATGATTTATCAAATCCACTTCAGGTGTAAAAATATCATTTTGAACATTCATTTCCTTGTGTAAAGGATGAAGTTAAAATAGATCAAAGCCCAACCAAATTATGATATTATGATTATGACAGGTAATGAAATCAAGTATGTTTTATTTAGTTCTTATCATGATTGTAAATTTATTCCTCCTCTTAAAAAAATTACCTACCAAATGTATTACCCTAATACCTTGTGTTTTGATGAACTGAGGATACTTTTAATCATCATAGATCTATGGTTTCATGGCACTCAATTTTCCATTTATTGTTCACTTATTTCTGATTGATGACCTCAATAACTCCCTATAAATATTTACATAATTCCTCCAATTATATTTCTCTAATTTCCACCAATTTTTCTCCAATTCAAAATCATAATTTTGTGGTGACTTTTTTATTTCCCTTTCCGTCTTATTAAGATTAAATTTTATTAACAGTATTTCTGAGGTCGATTTTCCACAATGGTATTTTCTATTTTCAACCTTTTATTTTCGAGTAATAGTTTTAAATTGTGAGAATGCAATTTATTTAATGAGAGGAGAATGTAACACCCAATGATTTCATAGTACGTTATCTCTTTAAAGTAATTTAATATCTTATATTACAGGCAATACTGCCTTGGCTTTCTTAATATGCAAGATTGAGTTTCTGTAAAAGAACACATTAGTATTATAATTATTTAAACGATATATTTATTTATCAAATAAATATTGTAATCTGAATAGTAAAAAATAAATTTTAAATATTTTTTATAATGTTTTCACATAAATAAAACATATTTATAATGAAATGTATAAGTGTTGTCTAAATAAGTATATATTTAGAAAAATCTAATTTCTTAAAAGAAAATATTTTTATGTCTTTTTAAGAACAATAATAAAATTAATTTTTGAATCTCCTAAAACTTTAATTTGGTAAAATATTATTCATTCTTGAATTTTATATATGAAAATTATCTTAGGGTGAATTTATGGAAATTTTCAGAAAACATTCAATTTTTGATGAATAGTGAAAAACACAGAATAGTACATAAAAAACGAATTTTCCATTTAAATAAATAATTTTTAATTAAAATTTATCTTAAAGTCAAAATAGATACATAATATATATATTTGTCCAATTTAATTCATTTTAGTCATTTTATAATAATTATAGATATATAAATGTTTATTGTACTTTTTAATGTCTTTTAACCACCTTCTAGGAACATTGTCAAATTTTCATGAAACATAATTTTACCACTTCGGTGAATTGAATTTCAAAAATATGAGAGACACAGTTTTCATCATTATGTAAAATTTGGTTTAATAAGATGAAAATAATTTTTGGTGAATAGTAACTTTTGAATTTTATTTACCACAATTAAAAATAAATACGGTAATTAAAGGTAAACATAATATTATAATTACCCCAAAACATGTCATACTTCAATTAGATAAGTTTATTTCAACCCAAATCAACCTTAGGAAAAAAAATATGATCCTTTTTTATCCACATTGATTAGATTAGGACATTTAATATCTTTTATTTAAATTAGAGTTAAATTATTAAATTCAAATGTTAATAACTAAACCATTTTTAATATATGTTTATGCATAAGATAAATTCGACTATAAATATTAAATAGAAATATAAAACGATTTATTACATCATAGGATTTAATTTAAAAATTTTAGACATTTAATAAGTAAATTTATTTAATACACAATGATGATGTAATAACTACATTATTAATGAAAGATTAAACAAATTCATATTATAAATATTTTAATAAATATAAATTGAAACTTATGATTACATACACAATTTTTTGGAAGATTTTGACATATTAGGTATTAATTAAAGCATTTGTATTGAAGGAATCAAGTTGTTTTGACTTTTTCAAACAACCATTACTTAATATTGTCAAAATTGACCTAAATGAGTTTATAAAACAAATACTATTTTATTAAATGATATAAAAATCCTAAAAATATAAATTTTGGCTAATTAGATTGGATAGTGATAAAAATTTCATAAAGGATCAAATTTAGGTTCTCTTTTTATTTTATAGTAAATATATTAACCATGTAGTATAGAAATGCAAGAGGATATGGTAAGAATTAACTTATTTTACAAAGGGTTAAATCTAAAAGAAAAGGTTACTTTTATGCCCTAAACATGTATAAAACCTATTGTTTGAGAATATGTTGACCCATATTCATCTTATCATTGAAATAAATCTATTTCGAGCTATTAGAATCTGAAAATCATTTTATAAAAAATTAATATTTCATGTTATTCCTAAAGTTCCCCTCACCTCTCTAATTAATGAAAACTACACTTTATCTTTAATTAACACCTACAAATCCATTTGTATTGGCCAATAACTGCCCAAATATACTCCAAACTACCCTAATATTAACAAATAGGTGTTAAGTTTAGCATAAAGACAACCTATGAAGCCCTTTTGGTCAAATCCAAAGGATACACACAAAGAAGAGGTAATTATTTTGTCCCCACTATCAATGTTCTTTTCTTATTCTACTTCCTCTTTATCTATTGTTTCCATACTAAAATAATAAATCAAGTGCCTTATTCAGGATAAGATTTTATTACAATTATGGTTCAACCACACTCCTTATTCTATATATTCTCGTATGTTTATCCTGAAATAATACCTTAGGGATTTGTTCCCAACTATACATTTCCTACTCTAGTTTCTAAGTTCTCTACTAAACTTCCTCTAATACCAACTGTAACACCTCGAACCCTTTAGACCGGAGCCAGTGCATTACTTGTAATATTGGCATGGATAAAAGGAATGAAAATCAAGAAGGAATGATCAGTTTAGTAGTCTTTATGAAACTAGATACATAAATGTAACTCAAATTATATTGGAAAATGTTACAAAATACAATACATAACAAAAACTAAAAACTACATCCATAGGAACTCAATAAATGATTTCCTCTTCATCACCTATTTAAGGTAAAAAATGAAAGGGGTGAGCTCAAATTCTTAGTAAAGGTAATAAATGGCAGAATCATGAATCCATAATAACTTAATTGTAAACAAATTGACATAATCAACATTGCATAGTGAATAAATCAAAATCTCACGCCATTAATAAATTGAGAATGAAACTGCATCCATTGATTTTTCCACAGTGAAAACCTCATGGATAGTAATAACTAATTAGGAATAAAGAGAATTCTTCTTAAATTAACATCATGTATCTATTATATGATAGCATAGTACCATTTAAATGGTTTAGTTATGTGGGTAGAAACCCGTCTAATTTTTGGAAACAAACTCGAAGGGTTTGTCGCCAATTGATTTCTCTCATGAGACATACCGATGCACCGAGAGGCTATAAAGGGACACACCCGCCACTTCATGTCCAAATAATTCTTGATAAATTGATACAATACAAGATTAATATGCCTTTTCAATATCCATATAGAGTATAGCATACGAATTAATCAATATTTCCATAGTTAAAATAACTTTCCAAATAAACACCATACGTAATATGGTATACAGTTTAAACAAAAAATATATCCATGATATGAGATTATGGATATTTAATATTAATTTAATTTCATAATGAAAAGTTATCTCAAATGGGAAGTAATTACACAAAATAAAGATTATAAGGTGCACAATACAATATTAATCAGAACAAATAGTAGTTAAGACAATGTCTCTTACCACAATGTAATCGGTCGAATCATATGACCAGAACTTAATAAAACTAAAATTATTCACTGAATACCATGAATATAAATAGAATAATGTGATTATATATCATATGGATGTACACATATACCACATTAAATAAATATTTGTCATACAATGGAAATATAACGGAAATGAAAGTGAGATGAGAAACCCCTTACCTTTTGCTCGAGTGTGTTTTTCGTTTGTTTTAATGTTCTGAATAATAAAATTTAGATTAATTTATTAATAATTATAGAATCTAATATATATTTAATTTATTTATTATAATCTTATTCTGTTCATTCATGTCCCTTTTAATGGGTTTAAGATGTTCAATTTTATTGTTTTGGAAGCATTTTCTTCCTTGCTTTTCATGATTCTTTTAGTTGCTTTCATGAATGGAAGTTCATTTGAAATGTGGTTAAACATATAGAATTTTAAATAAATATTATATATGATAAAAATTATATATAAATTATCTTATAATGATTCTGGGTTATATACTTGAGGATGAATCATTAGATAAAAGTTATTGATAAAAACTTGGATTAAGCTTTGGCGGTTTTGTGAACAATGAACTTGTTTTATATTATTATTAAATATTATGAGTGTGTAGGTATTACTGAACATTAATTATATGAAATAAATATACTATGATCTGGTTCTACCATAAAATTTTTTCATGACCATAATTGGACATAGAAATGAAAATTGAGAACCCGTCATCGTTGAGTGTGATAAATTAACACATCTTGGACGGTGTTTTCATTTTTAGTATAATTGGAGGGGAAAAGAGAGATTATGATGAAATATTAGATTAAAATAATATAAATCAAGTTCATGTAATGTAATGGAATTATTATATCGTTTGGATGAAGTGAGTTGAGGAAATAATAATAAAAGAAAGGATCTCAAAATAAGAGAAAAATTGAAACATCTCTTACGAAAATTTGGCAGCCTAACGGTGTCACCTAAAATTGCATAAAATAGTTATATTGGAGAAAGGGGATATCTCATCAATCATAAATAATATGGTAAGTAAGGGGGATATGGAAATAAATATCCCAACATAGTCCAATTTAAAATGAAAGAGAAAACATAAATGAAATCTTTAAGAAAAGAGAAGGGTAGTTGATTATATTACCTTGTAGAGTAACTCCTAAAACATGAAGGTTAGAACCTTGGGGTTTTGAGGACACCTTGGGAGGACTCTTATGGAGGTAATACCACTATAGATTCCAGGATATTGAGTTTGGAATGAATGAAAACAAATGTGGTGAGTGATTATTTATAGTAATTAAGAGAGATATTTTTATTAATTAAAAGGGACACCTCATTAGTGGTTTTTGAAAAACCATGGGCTTTACCATGGTATTTTCCGATGGATATATCCACTTGGGACCCCTAATGTCATATGTTACTATACACAAGTCGACCATACTTTTATATTTAATTATTACATCATTATGGTGTCATTAAACTACCAAAAACTCAAAACTGTATAATTACTTTTCACGAAAAATTCAACTATTTTAGAAATATCCCTCAAATTCACCGAAACCATTTCTGACATGTAGAATTATAAAATGAAATACATTTTTACCCAACAATTTTCTAAGTATTTTTAATTTAATATTTAAATAAAATCATATTTAATTCAAAAAAACAATTTTTAAATTTATAATTAGTTCTATATCACATTAAAAAATCAATTAAGATCTCATTATCTTATTACCTTAAGAAAATAAAATATAATTATAATTAACTATTTATAAGGTTCATATTACTATTCACAAGGTTATATTAATATTTATCAAAAAAATCAAGTTGGTTCTATCAGAATCCAAATGACGTACTAGTCACAAATCTAGATGACTATTTTTCGAAATTCAAAACATAGAAGTGGAAAAATTATGTTTAATGGATAGTTTATAACTTTCTAATTTAATTTTTTGATTCACAAAAGACTTAGGGTTTCATGTAATATAGACTACCTAATGAATAGAATGTATTTAAGAGGAGCATACCATAAAATGTTTGGGGTGTTATATAAATAATGAACAAAACATTATAATGTTTCTGTATAATTAAAATACCATCCAAGTCCATACCATTTTATTATTTAGGAAATGATATTTTTTCTCTTGCGTACATTCGACTTACCGTCTCCACAATGCAATTAGATTAATTTCCATCTTCCCCACTCGATGATGATTATAAAAATAAATATTATTAATAAGTATGTAATATATGACATTGTAATTCTACTCGAAATATATACCTATATATATGTATGTATTTATATATATATATATATGTCTGTGTTTTTACATATATCTCATTCACTTACATCCATTCAATACGATATGAAAACCAAAACAATGTTTATGTGTACATATGACCTACCGCCTCCATAAATGGGGTATTACATTTCAGATATCTATCTAGTATACATATTTATATTCTGAATATATATGAAATATAAATAATGTTTTATATTTAGGAAGTAATTAAATCATGATTTAAGCTATACAATCAATAATTACAAGTTAAAACACCAACGATAATGAATGCAATTATTACCCAAAATGCTACTTTTGCTTAGAAATTACTATTAAATGGTTAGTGTAAAGTCACAAGTGAATCATGTATGATATCATAAATATGCATATAGTTCTTTTATAATTTAATAACATACTATGGTCAATAAAAATAATGTAAAATGTACCCTCGACCAATGGAAAGAACAAGTTAAGGGTTAATATCACAATCTCATTATTCTTCTAGGTTGTTAATGTGTAAGTATTTACTGGGATATATTTATCTTCCAAGTCCAGGTTTCATAAAAATTATTTCAAAAGGAATTTTTTAAGGTTTTATGGAATGTACTATTTAACTAGACCATTATTTTTAACGTTTTAATGATTTATTTTTCTAAATATATATAATTAATAACCATGTTTTCAAAATGATTTTAAGGATTTATATATATGAACATAAATGTTTTAAAATGTTCATTCATTTCAAAAGATTAAAAGTTGTATGGGACACTTTGATTCAAAAATATCTTTTAAATTCCTTCCTTTATAAATTGTGTGACTTTTAAATGATTTCATAAAAAATGGATATTTCTCTCAAAGATTTGTACTGGTCATTTTCAACTATGTTGACATCTTTTTGCTGGATATTATTCTTGATTGAGGATGATTTATTATAATAAAATTTTCTATATTTTATTGAATGATTTCTGATATGTCTGAATATGGATGTGCTATTTTAATACCATTCATGGTTTACAATTAAATTATTGACATTTTTTATGATAGTTTTAATATGAATGTTTATGTTACAATTAACCCTTTTCATATGAGGAATTCATTGGATGAAGTGAGTGACGGACGGTGCACGCTATGGCCCGTTGATGAATCGATAGGTCTCATGAGACAAACTAGTGTTTTTGAACAAGGCCTTGACAGAATATTTGGGAATGGTCTTGGCAGAAGGCCTTGGCATAGTAGTTATAATGTCTTGCACTATGCATTCCCTCGTTATGAAATTATTTATTTCATGTGATTATTCGACTAGTATAATATCAATGTGCATATTTATATGGTAATGTTTGAGTAATGTTTTTGAAATATCATGTTGATGTTTATGTTATCAACGGTTTTTGTTTTTACTATACATAATTCCTTAAAATATTATAGCTTCTGCTGAAAACTTTTACCATAATGAACATATGAGATCACACCTTTATTATTATTTTATTTTCCTAGGATGCTGAGAAGTGTATTATGATTGATATGAAAAATTGCTCTAGGGAAATATTGGTGTTATTAAAGGATTATTTTTTATTTTTTTTAGGTTAGAATGTGTAATGTGTCATTCATTTGTTTAATCTATATTCCAAGACTGATAAACCGATCGATCCTTCAGGGCAAGATTTCTTGTAATCAGGACAATGTATTAAAATAATGCACTAACTCTGAGCTTTTGCGGTTGGGTCATTACGTACACAACCAACCATGAAAGTAAAACATAGTAGTTGATGGATTGACCAGGAAGGATCACGGAGTTCTCAAAAAATGTGGATTGACATGGATCCTTTGTACATGGATCTAGTGAGGATGAATATAGGAATTAAAAAATAAGTTGAAACGTCACTACTTTTTCAAATGGTTTCCCAACCGTGTTTTTTGGAATGAACTAAAACTTCATAGTATTATGTTGAGAATATTCAAAATAAAATTAATTCTATGAAAGATAGGATGTTGCCTGACTTCATATGTGAAGTAGGAATTCTGAAATTTGGGAAGATTCTAGGTGTTCCCTCTCTACCTGATCTAAAAAGGGAGTTATTGGATGATGATCACAGCTCAAATTTCCCTATACGGCCTAGTATAAATAAAACGTATAGATATTTGAAAGAACATTTATGGTGGAATAACATGATGAGGGAAACTGATGATTATTTATCAAGATGTTTTTTCTATCAACAAGTTAATGTTGAATGACAACATCCTAGAAAAGTCATGCAAACTATTAATATTCCTACACAAAAATGGGATGAAATAACTATGGATTTGTTCACTATATTACCCAAAACTCCAAGAAACATTGATACAATATGTGTAACTGTTGATCGACTTACGAAATTTGAACATTTCAATGCTACAAGAGATGATTTTCCACTGAAGAGTATAAAAAGACTCTATATAAATGAATTTGTGAGACTTAACGGAGCACATATATCAATTGTTTCTGATCCTGATCCATGATTTACATCAAAATTATGGAAATGTATTCAGATTTATTTGGATACTGAGCTTTGATTGAGTACTTCTTATCACCCACACACTGACGGAAAATCAGAATGGACGATCCAAACATTAGAGGACTTGTTGAGATCATGTTAACTTGACATTCAAGATATGTGGGATCAATATTTTCATTTAGTGGAGTTTTAAAATAATAATAGTTGACATTCAAGTATTCAAATGGCACCATATGAAGCTTTGTATGGAAAGATATGTCGTAAACCAACTTGTTCGGGTGAAGTTAGAGGAAGGAAGCTTGTGGGCCCAGAGATTGTGTGGTTAACAATAGTGAAGGTAAAGACAATTCAAGGCCATATCAATGTAGCACAGAACCAAAAAAATCTATACTAATAATCAGAGTAAATATTTGGAATTTCAAGTGAGAGATAATTGTTTCATAAAATTATCTCCATGGAAGGGTGTTATATGATATGGAAAAAAGGGAAACTGATCCCTAGATACATAAGAAATTTTGAAATTCTAAAGATAATTGGAGCTATTTAATTTTTATTGGATATGCCACCAAGCCTGTATAAAGTAGACAATGTGTTCCATGTCTTATTGCAGATAATGTACATTCCAATCCCAATACATGCCATCACTTCTGAAGGTATATAATTAGAACCTAACCTACCTTATTGTGAAGTTACTATTCAGATTCTGGACACTAAAGAACAAGTGTTGAGGAATCAGATGATTATTCTGGTATAGATACATCAGAAAAATGAAAAAAATGAAGAGGAAATATGGGAGCCTAAGGAGCTTATGATGAAGAACAACCCAAATCATTTTTTGAGGTAACATTCTGGTTATTTTGAGGACCAAAGTTTTTTATGGATTGGATAATGTAACACCATATGATTTTTCAAATAAATTTAACAATGAATGTATAAAATATTGAGTCACTCCAAAACAAAACATTCTTATAACCTATCGAGTAACCATTATTTTTCCATTTTGTGAATTGAATTTATAAAAAACTGACATACACGGTTTCATTCAGTAAGATGTTTAGAGTCTGATAAGACATGCATAATATTTTTTGAATATTAACATACTCTTATGAATAGTAATATGACCCTTATTAATAGTAAATAATAATATTATTTTAATTTCTTAATTTTTTAAGATAATGAGATCTAGATTAATTTTTCCGGGCGATATTAAACGATTTATTGTTTTAAAATTATTTTTTTTACAAATAAATTATGATTTTATTTAAAAAAATATATTTATAAAAATTAGAAATTTATTTTCCAAAAATGGAGTTCATTTTTCTATTATACACATCTGAAAATGGTTAGGGTGAATTTTTAGGATTTTTCTGAAATACTAGAATTTTTATGAGTAGTAAAATACTGTAATTTACCCTATATATAAATTATCAATTAAATTAAATATTTATAGCATCATGGATGATGTAATTACTCTTACATAGAACTAACATGAACCTATTACTATTATTGTTCACATGAATCAATACTATTGGTTGTATTTGGCTAAATAATAAAATAATGAGTAAAATAATGGGAAAATCACCTCTCCTCCATTATAACCCCCCTCAATCCCTCTTATTTCAATTTTTATAAGCCTTGAATATCTTAACTGTTCTGACCAAATACCCTTCTATGGTCACTCCAAACGTCCAAGAGATCTTGGGTTTTCCAAAAGACCAAAACCATAACTGTTACGGAGGTTCTCAGGGAGGTTATTTCAAGAGGTAAAGCATATTTCTTTTTTATTTAGTTTCATTTAAATTTATCTTCTTTTCTTATTCTATCATAACCACCTATGTAAAATTGATCCGTATAACTCAATATCATCTATATACTATGATTAAACTATTTTTATGAAATAACCATTATCAATATTCTTACTCTCTCTCTCTCTCTTATAAATGAAACCATCGTCTGTGAGGTTTCAATTTACAACTTCCGTGGATGATGAAGTTTTGTTCTAAAATAGCTCATTCATTACAGGTCATGAAACTATTTTTATGGTTTAACCATAATATAATATATGCATCATTACCAAATTAATATTCAAGAACCAGTATATGTACATAGTATTAATTTATATGACAAAACTATTTAATAATAATCCAAATACTGCCAAATAATCTATGTGATTGTCATTGACATCTTATCCAATGATTCATCCTTATTGCATATAAAAAAATTATATATATAACCATTAACACTTATGTATGTTCCAAATAATTTATAATTTAACTTTTGTATAATTACATTCTTTTCACATGAACATCAATATTGATATACAAATATACATTTCATGAAAACCTAGGAAACGAACACTCTGGAACGACAAAATTCAATCATATAACATACCAATAAATACATAATAAACATAATAAAATTATGATAAACAAAATAAATGTATAATAAGATCTAAATTAATTTATTAATAAGTCTAATTTCAAATTCCAGGACCTTAAGTCCAAGATTGGAAGACATTCAAACATAAGGTATGAGTTTTTCTACCCGAACCTTCATTTCCATTTGGGTTACCCTTTTTGTCTACATAACTCAATTAAATTCCTATTTATTCATATGTAATACTCATATATTATGTGATAATGTTCTATATATTTTTACCAACCAGAATCTGACTTTCATTTATGGGGATTTATATGTTTTAAATGGATCTTTAAAAAATTATTCTCGAAATACAAGCTCGATTCAAGGGAATTTGTCAAATTCTTAACTATTTTCAAGGGAACTCTATAATATGTTTTTTGAAACCATTATCCTTATAAAATCTATCATTTAATTATGAAAATAATATTTTCCTTCACTTCTGGTTTTATACAAATACTTTTCCCAAAGAACTATTCTTTTCAAAGTAAAAGAGTATTTATCTCAAGAATTACTCGATGATTTTATAAGAGTATATTCATCTATATCAACCCTCTTATTGATTCCCATGAATGTTATCATATACCATTTTTAATTGAATTTTTTATGATTAGATTTAATATGGATATGATATGATAAAAACATTCACCAATTTACTCCGAAGGGTTAGTGTTTATGTTTAAAGTTTAGGAAAAGTTAATTATATTTTATATGTTAGTTTAAATATGAATGTGTAGGATTTTTATGTTTTTCCATGCCCATAAAGGGAATTAATTGGACTTATTATGTTCTGCGTGGGGACACTATATCCTCTTTATGCATCGGTAATTCTCATGAGACAAATAGATATGGTCTTAGATGAGGCCTTTCCCATTTTTAGATATTGTTTTAGACGAGGCCTTAATCAATTTTAGATGTCTTGGCCACGACAGTGAAAATGTATAACTTAATGTCTAACATATTCATTTACCTCATTATAAAGCTAGATATTCATAGTTCATGGGGCATTTTGACTAGTAGAATAACCATGATTATGTTTTATTATGAAATTATTTACTCAGCTCATATACTAGTCATAATGTGTTGAAGTTTATTATTTTTATAGGCATGTGTTTTCAATTATTCACCATAAATATTGTTTTTTAATGATATCTTTTTCTGTATCTGTTACCCTTACTAACCATATGATCTCACCCCTTCTTATGTTTCATTTTTACCAGGACAATAAGTGGTATATTATGATTGACCCGTAGGGATAATCTAAGAGTGGTAGATTTTCCCAATGAAACTTTTTTGTTCTTTTTATTTTCAATTTGTTATGTTGAAATTATGTATATATCTTGTTTCCAAATATACTAAACTATTAGTTCCTTTGGGATATAACTTTTTTGTAATAATTCCAATGTCATGTAATAAGGCACCAGTTCTGGGAACATATGGTCGGTTCTTTACATCTAACATGCCTTGTATGGATATTTCTTTGTTTTTTGTAGCTATATTGATGAAATCTCATACGATGCATAAAAATATAATCAAAAAAATTCGGTAATAAAATAAAAGGGTTGTCTGGAAAATACAGAAATAGATGATGATAATGATAATGAATTCCACAAATAAATTATTATTAATTGATAAATGTGGGAGTTATGTGTTATAGAATAATATCTCATTAGTAGGGGTTACTTAATTGATATTTGGTTTTATTCTTGTGTTATTTGCTCAATAATATGGATAGAGTGGACACTTAACCAATATTGAATTCTTATATTATGATATTTTTTAAAAGCATGTATACAATTTAGTACCTCACATATAAGATAGTTGAATGTTCTGGTGGATAGGTTCCATCAATTGGTATGCTCGTAGTATACACTTTGTGATGATATATATAGAAAACCCAACCGCAATAGCCCTAAGCCAGTGCCTTACACTATTACATTTTCATGATAGTAGGGAATTAGATCATGGAGAAATGATATTTTAGCAATCTTGTTGAACCACATACACACATGATACCCATTTTATGTTTTGAAAAGAATATAAAACACAATACATAACAAAATCTAATAAATTACGTCCTTGATAACACAATCAAATATGTTTTCCTTATAAACAAGGGAAATGAGAAGAAATACGGGTGATATCAAATTCCCAATAAGGGTTATGTTTAGAGGATGAAAACATGAATCAATAATCATAATAAGCATAGAATTTTAGATAACTAAAAATATCCCATTTAATCAATAAACTAAGAATGAAATGAATCAATCTATAATGTTAATGAAAAATCCTCGTAGATAATAATAATAACTAAATTTTGAATCATGTAAATACATAAATATTGGATTCCGTGTTTCCAAGTAACATTAAAACTATACTGTCAAAACCATTCACAAATAGAATACTCTCAATTTAAACATTATCCTCAGAATCAAGCGTTTGACACTTAGAAATACATTTTTTGAAAAACCTACTTTGTAGAAGGGTTAATAAAATATCATCTTAATAATAGATAATTAATATTATAAATTTCTCATGGAATTACATATTGTAGATTTATATATAGGATTAAATCAATGGTAAAAAATTACACGAGCCTGAAAGAGAAAATTAACACTCAAATAATGGGGTAGAGGGATAGAGATCATGTTCAGAAGAATGTTAATAACAAGAAATACATTAAACCAGGGTGTGAAAAAGGCCATTTATATCATAAAAAATGATGATAATTTGAAAAAAAAATCAGACTATTTTTCATAGATTTGAGGAATTATTTCACACTTTGAATATTATAAAATATAATTACTTGATAAATTTCTATTTCATAACATCAATATTATCAATTGTTTGTGACTTGAACTATTTCTACTTTATCTCCTATCGTAGGTTTCCTCATTTGGTGAATGGATACATTAACCTCTGAAACAATGTCCGATAATAAACATGAACCATTTCATAAATGATTAACCTTATGTCTCTTATAAGAAATAAATGTCTTAAACTATATAATGTAACTTAATTTGAAACATGAACTTATCATTAATCCAAACAACATGAAGTATCTCTAAATCATCACCTAAGAAACACGTGAATATATTTATCATGTATTCTATTGAAATATTTTAATTAACAGAATTACCACAAAACCTTATTGGAAACAATAATTCTTCCTAATTCCTTATGAATAACATAGGTTATTGGATTTATTGCATAATTCCCTTACTATATTATTCATTTTGGTTGAATACCATTTATCCTCTTGTTTAATGGTTTAATAATGTTTATAACTTATAAAAGAACCATATTAATATATATAAAATCATATATGATCATTTAAAAACATCTTATCACCCATTTGATAGTAATATTTCATTATTTTCATTATTTAGGAGTTAAATTACTACTTTTTTAGTATGTTTTGATTTTTTTTCTTTTAAATAAATCATAATTTAAAAATATATTTATTTTAAAAAATTATATTAATATAATATTTATTTATTATTTATTTATTTAGAGAAATACATAAAATTTGGTGATAAGAAATGAAATACATCATTCAATGAGATGGTATGTCATACATACGCATGAAGGCTATTTCCATTATCTTATCATATTGTAAGAATGATATTTGAATTAAATATATGTATATTAACATTATAATATCATATTTATGTCATATATATATCACATATTTTTATTAAACTTGTCTTTAATACATTCCTTGTAATGTGTGAATGAATCACATCACATTTCAAGGTGGTAATCCATCATACATATGAACAACATCATCGTATACCCACCAAAATTGAATTTATGAATGCATATGTTATATAATAATTATATAATCACAATGAATGATTATATATAACAAATATCATATATAAACATTATTTCCATCATTATTCAAAACCATGATAGGATGTAATGGTATAATGAACGAAAATGATACAAAAGGCGGTAGTCCACTGTACACACAACCAAAGATTCTGTAACCCATTTTATGGATGTGTGCGATGTTTTGGGCCATACCATTATGATTACAATATCTATGAATATTTAATATACCAATTTTATTATATATTATTGTAATAATAAGAATCAGATGAGTTGTATATGGAAATAAAAATGAAACACTATTATAAGAACATTACCTCTTCCTCAGGTTTCCACATTACGATTACAATAAAAAATCGAGTGGATTGATTTATGACTAAATTAATGCTTCTAGGATGAGGGGAGGTATTTTGGGGAGTTATTTTGGTAGTTTTTGGATGAGAAAAATCTGTTTATAGGTGGAAAGAAGGGGGAGATAGAGTTCCATTTTATAGGTGAGGAGGAGTCACATTCATTAATTACTAAAACTTATTCACTGTTGGGAGGTATCTCTTACCTCATGTTCCTCCGAAATTAAAAAACAATTGTTTTTAGTGGAATTAATTTCAATAAAAACCTCCACTACAAAAAAATAACAAACTAACATGTTCACCCTTATCTTTTATGATTATATATTTTTTCTCTTTTTATTTTTATTAAGGTAACCAATTTTTTATCCTTGGTAATTTTACCATTAAGGCTAATTTAAAGTGAGATGTATTTTAAAATTTATATCCAATAATTTTATATATTATATTAAAATTTTATAAAAAGAAATAATATTCCTTGTATGTTGGAAATTAACATTAATAGAAGCGCATGTAGTGAGTAAAAATGATACTTTTGTTATATGAGTGCCAATAATGTTTTTACTATTTAAGGGTCAATATATTTATGATAAAAGATGATTTGGTCCCTGAGTGTCCCATATTGAATATATATTATCATTAAAAAATCACTTAGAACAAAATTGAATTTCAGTAATTTTAAATCATTTAATAAAATAAAATTTATAATAAAATGACATTAATGTAAATTTTGATATTTTTTTATTTAATTTTAATTTAAAAAATAACAATAAAATGATGGAATTTAAATGAATTATCTTCACAACATAGTGACATAAGTTATTTATATATTAAATTAATGGAGGTTAATAAGTCATTGAATTAACCTCACATGTAATATTTTTAATATCATTTATTTTAGTTATTTATTAACTAAATAATTACTTCATATGTGTATCTTATGAATTTAAAGTAATTAATTAATATGTAATAAATTAAAAAATATATCTTTATAAAAATATTATTAATATTTTAAAAATATACATGTAACAGATAAGATTTTATATTTTCCCGAATCCTCGAGTTTTATAGAAATTTAATGTAAGAAAAAATTCATTATTAAATTTTTATTAACATATATTATTATATAGATCAATTGTTAGGAATATTATCATAATAACTCATAAACATAGATACAAATATTTTAATAGTTTCAATTGTCCCAAAAAATTAGTGTTATAAAAGTTTATAGGTTATTTTTCCCATATGATTAAAATTTAGTCCCTCAAAAAGCTCGTTTTTCTATTTATCATGGTGAATAATTTTGATTGTTTTCACTCATCATTATTTAATTAAATTAATTTTTATTATAATAAATTATAAATTATTCTGATTAAAAATATTTAATACTTTCTTAAAAATTCAATTCACATAATTGGCAATAATTAATTTAAAATTAATCTCAAAAATGTTACAAGAAAGAGATAGTTCAATGTGAATATTTTTAAAATGATCAAAATGTAATTATATCCACATTAAATATGAAAATTATTCTGATGATATAAATTCAATTAATGGAATTATAATTGAATTAATTGTGATTGAAAAATAATTGAAAATATAATATAACCATTTAAATTATTTAATTAAAAATAATGTTTTCAATTAATGGTTTGTATTTTAAATATTCATCTAAATAATGAATCTTCGTAGAAAAACTCTGAAAATTTACCGTATGATAATTTTGACATTAATCTTTCAAAAAAGGATTTGTTTTCAAATATAATTTATAAAAGTGACAAAATATAGTTTTAAAACATGTTCTCCATGAAAAGGTGGAAAACTACCTTTACAAAAGTTCATAATGTTATTTGTAAAATATGATTTGTTCTTATATCAGTCCTAAAAAATCTATTAAATGTAAAAAAAATTTAGGTAATATATAATATTTATTAATATCATCCTCTAATAGTAATTAATTTAATATATTTATATAAAATTAATTCATGGCATAAAATTAGTTTTTTATAAAAACATTTCCTTTATATTCATTTGGATTTTATATTAATTTAAAATTAATTGATATTGAATGAGTGAAACCTTATATTTTCATTAGATAGTTAATAATATTTAAAACTGAAATATCAGCATTTCATATAATGATATCTAACTCAATTTTATGTTCATAAAATTCTATAGAATAGATTGAATTTAGAAAAAATAGTAACTACATCATAAATTCTCACGTTGTTATATTCTATTATATGTTTGGTTATGTTTGTCATACATGCTATCAAATATAATTCCAATATTTTAAAACTTACAGCTGTTAAATTATTCCCACATTAAAGAAATTAAATACTCTCAATTTAAACTTGATCCTCATAATCAATAGTTTGACACTTGGAAATAAATGTTTTGAAAAACCTATATTGTAAAAGGGTTAATAAAATACCCTCTTATTAAGAGATAATTAATATTAAAAATGTCATAGGGAATAACACATAATATGTTTATATATAGGATAACTTCAATGGTAAATAATAAAATTAGCATGAAAGAGAAAACTAACAGTCAAATAATGTTTGAGAGTTATAGAGAACATATTTAGGAGAATGTTAATGACCACAAATCCATTAACCATGGGCGTGAAAAAGGTCATTTATATCATAAAAAATAATGATAATAGGAAAAATATCTATTTTTAGACCATTTTCCCAAGATTTGAGGAATTATTTCACACTCTATAAATATTAGGAAATATAATTACCTGATAAATTTCTATTTAATTACCCCAATCTATTCCATTGTTTGTGCCTTCAACTATTTCTACTTTATATCTTATCACTTGTTTACTCATATGGTGAATTAATACATTAACCTATAAAAACATGTCCAACAATCAACTTTAACCATTTCAAAACCTTTTAATCATATTTCCCTTATAGGATATCAATATCATAAACTATTTGTTACTTAATTTGAAACATGAACATTTTATTAATCCAAACAACAAGAAGTAGCTCTAAATCACCACATAAGAAACATGTGAATACATTTATCAGGTATTATATTTAAATATTTCAATGAACTAAAATACCACAAAACCTTATTGAAAACATTAATTATTTCTTATTCCTTATAAATAACATAAGTTATTGGATATATTACATAAATCCAAAATGTTTTAGACTCCATCAATTAAAGCATAGCCACTTTTCTAATAAATCATTAATCAATTCCAAGGTTATTAGTAATATCCAATCTATTTTCTCTCTATATATAATCTCTTTATCAATTAATAATTTTATTAAAATTACAAAGATGTTATGTTTTTTATTTCCCTCAATCATTTATTTTCTATGAGGAAAAAAGTTTTACTAAATATGTTTTCATTGTTATCATCACGATTCAATAGGTACTCTCAAATCTGTAAAGAAAAAAGTATTATAGTACCATCCTTATATATTTCATGATTCTCATAACCGGTATATCATTGAAAAATTAATAAAAGGATAAAATTTATTAATCAAATAATGAGAACACTATTCATTCCTCTCTAATGTTTTAAATAGAATATACTTGGCCTTGGTGCCTAGCATTCTTCTACGGTATATTCACTTGAATCTTATTGAATTCATTTCCATAATTTCACATATCCTTATAGTAGAAGCATTGAATTTTGAAAAAATATTTATTTCCATTTTAATCATGAGCTTTGTGACATTTTTCTCTACACATGAAGAAAGCACCCTTCCCTCTTATGAATATACCAACGTGTTTCCTTCCACAATTGTCACATGTGGGAAAATATTTATTTTCATTATTACCTTTATCAACATTTTCTAATGTAATCCTATAATTCTCATACCTTCCTTTGAATTCATATGACTCAAGGATTTTTTAACAAGATACTATGTACTAATATGATTAAAATGTTTTAGAGACAACTTATTTTGGTAATAATGTATTCAATCCATCAATGAAATAGTAATTCTTAATCATCAAATTACGTTCATTGATGAAGGTCATATTTCTTCTATGACACACCATTTCTAAATAATAGAATACACTAGATTATATTATATCATTATGAAACATAATGTATAATCACAAAAAATTAATATTTTTCTCTACTTATCTTAAGTTTCTATCATAAGGATATGATCCCAAATCAATGTTTTCAAAAATCAAGTTTCCAAGGTTATTACTAAAAATACTTTGATACCAAATATAGTGACTCCAACCCCAGTTTCCAAGAGCCTGTTCCATAATTTATTATATTGATGTTATTACACAGAATTAAACTTATATGGAACAATCATTTTAGCAGTTTTGGATAATCAAATACATATATGATACCCATTCTACATTTGGAAATCAAAATAAAATCTGACACATAAAAAAAGATAATAAACTACATCCTTGAATATTCATTCAAATATACGTTCCTCATATTATAGTGAAATGAAAAATAATAATAATTATCTTAAATAACTAGTAAGGGTTATATATGCTGGAAACAAACATGAATTAATAATTATAATAAACATAACAAGGTATATAACTTCACATATTCTATTTAATCAATAAAATGAATAGAAATGAATCTATAGATTCTATCACTAAAAAATAGAATGTATATTAAAAATAACTAAATTTATAATGCATGAAATGGTTAAATATTGGATTCCATTTTTCCATGTCACATGGAATAGTTACCATCAATACCTTTTAAAACATGGTTTGAAACATACTCGGTACAAACCCATCTGATTGGGAAACTTGATTCTTCCCATGAGACTACCGATACCTCAAGAGGATTAAATTATATGTTCATTAATACATTTAATACAAGTAAACATCATTACCCTGATATCGAATAATTGTTTTAATTCATAAGCATTGTGCTTTATCAAATATCATTATTGAGAAAAGGATAACAATTTATCAATATTTACCCAATTAAACAATATCTTTCATAGTAAACACCATATTTAAAAATGTTATATGGTTTTTGAAATAATAATATAAATTACACAAGAATATGGATATTCTAGAGAAAGGTAACATCTATAGAATTTATTTTACAATAAAGTATTTTTTTTAAAACTGAAGTTTACAGTTACAAAAGAAAGTTATGTTACATAACAAATATTTTTATTTTGTTAATTTCATGTCAAATTCCGATGGATGAAATATTGAAAATTGTCATCTAAAATACCATGAAGTATAAACCAGGATATTTTATGTTGAAGGGGGAGTATATACATTAAAAAATGAATTGGTTAATAATAATATAGAATTCTGAATTAAATGTAAATCGAGGTGAAAGTTTAATCCATATGCTCCCTTTTGGATAAACACCATTTAACCTCATGTATAATGGTTTTAATCATGTTATTAAAATATAATAGAACCATATTTCTTTATATTATATCATATATTATCCTTCTATTACACATTATATCCCTTTTTTAATACCTTTTTATTAATTTTATTTTTTCAGTTATTAATTGCCTTTTTTTTCAAGTATGTTTGCACTTGTTAGTTTATGTTCCTTTTTCCTAGATCAATATTTCATCATCAAATTTTCTCCATGATTTTTATATAATATATATGTACTGTATATATTGATTAATCCATAAAATTTTGTGATATGACATGAAATATAATGTTCCAGGGACGGTAGGATATATATACCCATGAATGGTGTTTCAATTTTTTCATATTTAAAGATATATATGTGAATGATATATATTGCTATTATCATTCTATTATAAGATATATTTTGTTTATGTGCCTTTTTTATTGTACACATCCTTAATACATTTCTTGTAATGCATGAATGAAGCACATCACTTCACATGGTGGTAGTCCACCGTACACAATAACATTATTATCCTATCCTAAAAAAATGGAATATATAAAGGTATGTGTTATATAATTATTAAATAATAATAAATACATTATAAAAATCATATATATAATTTTTAAATAGAATGGACATCATTATTCCCAACCATGAAATGTCGTAATGGAAGATCGAACTACAGTGGTTCGCAAGGCGGCATTCTTCCGAACACGTGGATGAATATTTTTTAACCCATATGATGGATGTTTATGATGTTTTAGGTTATGAACAGAACATAAAAAACATATCAGTATATTTATCATACTTATTTTAATATATTATCCTAGAAAATTACTATTTTGAGGGGGTTGAGAAGAAAATAAAATAAAAATTATTTTAGAAGAACATTACCTCTTCCTTAGTTTTCATCCTTAGGTTTTCACTAAATCCTTGAAAGGATTTCTTTATGAAAAAATAATCCTTATAGTATGAGTATAGGGATATCAAGGAGATATTTGGCCTATGTTTTTATGATAAAGAGTTCATTATATGTGTGAAGAAGGGGGAAAGTGAGTGTATTTTTATAGTTGAAGAGGAGGGACATTCATGAAAATACTCAAAAGTATTAACTATTGGGAAGTCTCCATTTATTTTTGTGCATTATAAATTGACCAATAATTTATTTCATGGGATTTAACGTTGAAACACACATCCAGAACACAAAAATAAGTAGGTTTTTATCATGTTTTTCCTTAACATCTAAGATTCCCATTTTTTCTCATTTTGGTTTTTATTAAGGAAACTAAAGTTCTAAGTAAGGTAATTTATCCATTAATTTTAAATTAAACATAGAAATATTAGAAAATTTATAACCAAGGATTATATAGATGTTATTTAAATATAATTAAATTTTAAAAAATCCATTTTATGTTTGGAGATTAACAAAAACCGAGGGTCATGTAGTGCCCAAAAATGATAATTTAACCCTATCCACACATACAATGTTTTCACTATTTATGGGTAAATATTTTAATTATAAAAGAATTTTTTACATGAATGGTCCATATTTGATATAAATTAACAATTAAAACTCTCTTAGTATAATATAAAACTTTTATAATTTTAAATCATTTCATAACTTGCCATTAATAATATAATAACAATAATATCAATTTTCACACTATTCGTATTATTTCAATTTTAAAATTAAAATACAGTGATGAAATTAAAATCTATTATTTCAACACCATTTTAGTATGATTTACCCATCTAAAAAATTAATATACGAAATAATTAATTCAATTAAATTCACTTTGAATATTTTTAGTATCATTAACATTATTTAATTATTAACTAAATAATTATTACATTGGCATTTCTTAAGAATTTAATGTAATTAATTAATATCTAAAAAATAAAATACGTTTTCATGATAAAAAACTCATTTATCATTCATTATGACATACGTATCATAACATATGTTGTATTTTCACTTATCCAAAAGCTTTAAAGAAATTGAATGTAAGACAAATAATTGTTTTTGTTTTTTTTTCTTCACTTAACTTATTATATTGGACAGTTTTAGTGAATTTTATCCCAATAAGTCATAAAAATAGATAATAAGGAATGAAGGGTCAATATATGTCTTGAAAATAGTTTTTATACATATTTTTAAGTCATCTCTCACTTAATATTATTGTTTAGTCCCTCAATGAAATCAATTTTCCCTTAATTGTGGTTATTAATATTAATTATTTTCACGAATAATTATGGTGGAAACATAGTTTGGAAATATTTGAATTTAAAATTTGATGATTCAAAATATAGAATCATTTTTTCCTAATTCCATTCACATATGCAATTGAAATTAATTTAAAAATAATATTATAGACATGATGAGAAATAAGGTCTCTAAAGTGAAAATAATCAAATGTTTGAAATGTTTTTCTATCCAAAATTTATTATAAAAATGAATCCAATAACCTCAAATATATTAATGATTATATTATTTAATTAATTAAAATTCAAATAAATTAAAAATATATTTTGACCTTATATATTATTTAATCAAAACTATAGTTTTTAGTTAAAAGCCTGCATTTTTCCCTATTCATAAAAAAATTCCAACTTCTCATAAAAATACCAAAACTTAACCCTATGAAAATTTTGATAATATGATTACAAAAATGTAGTTTATTTTACTAAATAAAATTTACAATATTAAAAAATTATTTTTTTAAAAGGAGTGTGGCAATAAAAGGTGGACAACTAGCCTAAAAAATTACATCTTTTCGGTGTAAAATGGTATTTGTTCATATTTTTGGCTTATAAAATATAATGTATTCCCTAATATTTTATATAATATATAACTTCTATAAGGATCAACGAGTAATAGAAAATTTAATTTTTTGAGATAAAATTCCTTTGGTAGAAAACATTGTTTTTCATGAAAACATTTCCTTTATATTCAATTTTTTTATATTAATTTCCAATTAATTTGTGAATAATGAATATGTCCATATGTTTTCATAAGTTATTTATTACTATATATAACTACCAATATAACTAATATGAGGTAATTTTTTTTTTAGATAATAATATTAACAGTATTATATAAGATACAATCTTTCTTGTAGCACAATCCATTGAAGAAAGTCCTTATTGATTGTAATCAAAACTAATATGAGCGTTGCTTATAATGAAAACTAACTAAGTATTGCATGAAATACAAGTAATAGAATATTTTTTATTTATTTTTAAATATAAAATGTATTTTAATGTATGAGGTTGTCATATTATTTTATATGCTTGGTGTCATATGTCTTGCATGTTGTCGAAATGGATGCTCAAAATTTAAAATTTATGAGTGTTACAATATAATTTTTTTATGTTTCTCTAATAATAATATTTTGTGTTAATATGAAAATCATTGAAACTGATGGAATTCACCTGTGGAAATAGAAATTGTAACATAAATTTCTTTTAAACTTTTTCATTAGTGAATCCCCACTAATTCTTGTTTTTTTGAAACATAGAAAATTTTTCAGCTAGATAATGTGAAATGTTACATCTTCACAGTGTTTTTGTTATTACGTTCGTATATTAAATTGGGTCATGTAATTTTGAATTTATGTTTAAAAATATTAAATCAGTAAAGAGAAAATTTTACATATAATAGATATTAAAAATTATTTTTATTAAAGCACATGAAATGAATAAATATATTTAGAAGCATATAAAGTATGAAAGGTAATATATCATGCATGTTGTGTTTTATATTTGTTATCATTATACAGTTTTTTGATATAAAACATGTTTTTATTTTGAATGAGAATATTGCGTGGATAAATTAAATTCTTTAGATAATGGTGAAATAAACAGGTCAATATTTTAGTAGGATTAGTTTCTTAAACTATAATGAAAAAATTTTAGAAAATAAAAATTTACATTCAATATGAAATTCTTGGATGTTACCTTCATTTATTATAGATTTAGAGAGACCCACTTTAAAAAAATTGGTTCATTTTGATACAATGTTTCTTAATATAAACTGTAAAAAAACTTTATAATATTTTCAGTTATCTGAAAATTAGTTTAAAAAAAATATATTGAAATTATTTTGAAAATTACGGTAAAGGAACAAACCCTACTACCCCAGAGATGGTGGTCACTATAATAAATTAGTACTTGATACAAGAAATCTCATCCAAAATTACTAAAAGGTCTTAAAGTCTTGGTATACTAGATACATTCATGAATGAAAAATTGAATTTAAAATCATGTAATACGACATTGTGTTTTCTTTGAAAACACAATTATTTCCATTATAATAAACCTATATGTACATAATAATATAATTCCAGTTATCCAAGAGAAAGGAACATTAGAAAGGGATGAGACTAGGTACTATATAACTGTATGTGTATAAAAAAAATAATTATGGTATAGAATACATGAAACAAAAATATTATGGTGAAAAAATCCATATAAATAATAACAAGATATATAAACTTATCAATTAATATCCTAAAATTTAAAATAATCAAATTTCCATCAATAAGATATTTAATAAATATGGAATGCATAATGTTGGATATTTAAACTTACTTCCAAGGACTCATGACAAGTTATCTTTTATAAATGGGTAAGGACGTAGCCAAACAAAAAATCAAGTTTGTCTAATGTGACCAACTGATGCATATATGGGCTATAAAATTTTGGTCATGCCCATCACATAATAATTCCAATAAACTAATATGGTAAAAAAACATAATCAACATGAATTAAAAATCAATAACATTCTTCTTTATAACAAATGGTGTATGTAATATAAATAAATTCCCCAGAAAAACTGTTATGAACAATCTAGAGACACACGGTGGATGGTATTTTTAAATTTTAACCATATTAAAGAATAATACAAAATAATGGATGATGGTATATATGTAAATACTTTTTAATGTTCATTAGATAATTTTTGGGGTAAAATAATTTTTTAACCTTGAAATTAATGATTTGAAATATAATATTTTCATGAATATTCCAGAAATTATTTTTTGAAAATAAAATTAGAGTGTTGTAATGGAAGATTACCTGAAGATATAGGTCATAATTGAAGTAAATAACTATAATTCTTTATATGTTTTAAAAAAATATTATTTTCACACTATTATAAAAAGGTAAAAAGTATCCCCTTAAAAAGTGTATAGAAGTTTCCTTTTTAATTTTTAAAATGGAAAATTATTTTTAAAAATTTATTTAACAAATTACTAGATAATATTAAAAAAGTCATTTTTATAAATTTTATGGAAAATATCAATATGAAAGAGAAATATTCCAAATGAAGTAGAAAAAACAAGGCATGTTTTCCTTAAAAAAATTATTTTTCATTCAAGACTACATTAAATGAGGAAAATGAAAGGAAAACATATAATTTATTGATATTTCTATATGGTAAAAAAAATTTGGTTTTGGAATATAATTATTTAATAATTCTATTGTGGATACATTAACATAAAAAATACCAAATAATGATGAGATTGTGAAATAAAACCATATCTTAGGTTCTAATCCATTATTATTTTTTCAAAAACTTTTATACAATAAATATTTATTTATTATAAAGATATTATTAAACCATATATCTATATATATATATATCACGATATATGATTTATGTATACTCTTTTATCATGCGTTTGATAACAATACTTCTTTAAAATCAATATTTATTGCAACAACATTTTTTTTATTTAGGTATGTTTTTGTTCCTTAATTTTTGACCATGGACATAGATCATGGTTCCATAAAAAATGTAAATTATTACATATATATTATATATGATCAATATATATTTATTTATAGTAATCCATAAATGTAAGATATATAATAAAAATTTACACCATCCATGGATAGAGTAGGCTGTGTGTACGAATGAGCACTATTTTCACTTTTTGATGGATAGAAACAAAGGATGGTAAATAAGAAATCAAAATGAAAAAATCATTATTTTATCATATTTATCATTTATATTTATTAAATATAAACTTATAAAATTCCACGTAATTTAGAAATTGTAATCAAATTAGATTCCTTTTGGAGATGGCAGTACACACACACACAAGAAACATTATAAATTTTAATCTGATTGAAATAAGGGTGGATAATTATAGTTTAATAATAGAAATTATTTATTATATTTAGGAGAATAAATTTATTTTTTTGATAAATATATCATATTTATAGGAGGTATAGTATGAAAAAAATAATCTGATTAATTAGGGTGATTACATGTTATTCGAAAGCACTTCATCAAATATATTCTTATGGGTAATAGGGTTAGTCAATTATATATATAAGAACCATTAAAACATTTATATTTATTTCTATAAGAGAAATTTATTGGTATTTTATTAGGTAGGTTCCTCAATGTGGTTTAATGAATAGAGGTAAGAGGTGTCACTTTTTGTGGGAGGTATAAGAGACACATGGAATAAGCAGAATTATTAAAATATAATTATTCCATTACTATATATAATTATAACAAATAGATAGATATTTGTGTATATTGTATGATATGGTTTAAATAGAGTGAATAAATATTTTTTGGATTGTATTTCGTAGTATATGAAATAATATATTTTGGTTTAAAACCATAGTTAACATATATAAACATTTACCACAGTAAATACCTTTTCAATCATAAAGGTTTATATTTTACATATAATGTAACAATTGGATTATAAATGGTAAATGGATGAAAATTTATTACAGTTATTATCCATCTTTTATTATTTCATGTTATTTTTTTAATTAAATATATTTTTTCATTAAAAAATTCATTATTGTTATTTGTAATACTATTTATTTAATTTTACATAATATACATCATAAAAAAGATGGAATTAAAATATAATACTTTAAGAAATCACTAATATTTAATATCCATTTAGAAAATTAATTAACACTGTAAATTATTATCATTATATTACATTTAATATATTCAAAATAATTTATCTAATATTTATATTAATTATAAACAAATTGTGTCATCATTGTGTTTGAATTTAAGATTATTTTATGAACATAAAAAATTAGATATAAATTACTATCATGAAAATAATTTAATTACTCATAAATTAGGAATTATGATTTAGTCAGAACCTTCATTTTTCCCCATCTTAAAAAGTATGATATTTAAAAAGGTAAGAGAGTGACATTTTTTATTTTTCATTGCTTTAAACAATATATAAGTTATTTTCATGGAAATGTTCCACATAAATTACTAGATTTTGATCCTATGGTGATAAGTTTTAAATTTTATGTCAGGACCCATCTCAAAGGGGCATGTGCTCTGAAAACCCAAACCTCACCTCCAATAGGATGGGGGCTGGTGACTAGCACTGAGTAGGAATATCCAAAAAGTGGGAGGCAATAACCTAAAGTACTTGTACATATGCACACATCTCAAAGCCAAAAAAATAATGAAATGTAAAAAAAATGAAATAATGCATGCATATATATAATATCTTAAAATAGAGTACAAGAGTAATGGTACTGGAAAGTAAACAAGAAAAAATACAAGACCATTATAATGTGTTTGTAATACAAGCCCGACCAGAATGTAATGTTTTTTGGAATGATGTCTAAAATCCACAGGAACACACCTCAGTTTGTCAGGTATCACTAAGAAACAACTGTCTCTGGACTGCATAGGACTCTTTACAAAGGTCAATTTCTTTCACAAGACACAACATATGCGGGAAAATCCCATGTAGATGTGAGTATATCAACACCTAGTAGGTGTTTCGACCAAGGGAATAAAATGATTGCTGCCCATCAGTTGATTAGAGAAGGTTGGGTTCGGCTTAATCACTCATACCAGGTGCACCGTTTTCATTTCAAAATTCCCAATGGTTCCATATCCAACAATGTGTGGACTTGCTTTCCAAAGGCAGGCATTTGCTGAGGGATTTGAACAGCAGCACTTAAGAACTCACATTGGTCGAGAGGATGGGAAGTCGGGCTCATTACACCCTTTTGGGGGGAATTATTGTATGTACTAGGAATCTCTTATAAATTTAATATGTATTCATATGTTCGAGAATATTTGGTTTATACCCAAGCATAGTATCCACAGATTACTCCTGGTTGGCAATTCTTAGCTGAACGTTGGGATTCCGAATAATTTAGGCCCGGGATTTACCATCCCTCATTCGATTAATGACTCACAGAAGTTTGGACTCATTGAGGCGACACTGGTTTAAAGCCTCATAACTGGGAACTCTAGAGTTTATTTTCATCCTGGGGGGACAGATAACGACTTGAGAGTTTGGATCGAACCCATGATACGAGCATACGTGAGAGTTGCCTGTTGTTGGGATTGAACCTCGGGGAGGCGTCCTACGAACCCTATTTAGGAAACAGTGAACAAAACCCAAGTAGTTCGTTTTGAGGGGCATGATTGGGACTTACACATGGTTAGTGGCTCGAACTGGAATTGAAACTCGAGGAGGCTTCCTACGTACCCTGCTTAGAAGACAGGGATCAAAACACACTTAGTTCATTTTGAGGGGCATGATTGGGACTTACACATGGTTTGTGGCCCAAATTGGGATTGAACCTCAGGGAGACTTTTTATGTACCATGTTTAGGTGATAGGGATCAAAACCCACGTAGTTTGTTTTAAGGGGAATGATTGGGACTTACACATGGTTAGTGGCCTAAATTGGGATTGAACCACGCGGAGGCTTCTAACTTACCATACTTAGGAGATAGGGATCAAAACCCATGTTGTTCATTTTTAGGGGCATGATTGGGACATACACATGGTTAGTGGCCTGAGTTGGGATTGAAGCTCGAGGAGGCTTCATACGTACCCTACTAATGAGACAGAGATCAAAACCCACGCAGTTCGTTTTGAGGGGTATTATTGGGACTTACACATGGTTATTGGCCCTAATTGGTATTGAACCTCGGGGAGGCTTCCTAAGTACCTTTCTTAGGAGACACGGATCAAAACCCACATAGTTCGTTTTGAGGGGCATGATTGGGACTTACAGATGGTTAGTTGCACAGATTGGGATTGAACCTCAAAGAGGCTTCCTATGTACCCTGCTTAAGAGACACTGATCAAAACCCACGTAGTTTGTTTTGAGAGGCATTATTGGGACTTACACATGGTTAGTGGCCCGAATTTGGATTGAACCTCAGGGAGGCTTCCTACGTACCCTACACAAGAGACAGGGATCAAAACCCACGTATTTTGTTTTGAGGGCCATCGTTGTGCGGATGCTGTGACCATAACAAATATATAATCCCACATGAGTCATAGTCGGTGTGAGAACCAAGAGAATCCACCAGACTTGGAAAGCCAGACACATTCTTCCTACTGAGGGAAGGTGAGGAAGACGACGAGCAGAGGAGAATTCCAGGACCACTGAACTCTCCTTCTCCCTGATGTTGGAGGAAGCAATGAACCTTCCGTGATGAGAGGGGAAGGTCCATTGGCTTCCGGTGAGGATGGTGTGGGGATTACTCCCGAAGGGATGCCCAGCCACTCCCAAGAGAGTGGAGAAGTTCTCACCCCTGACGATCATCAAAAGGAAATGAGAGAGGGGTCCCTCAATCCTAGAAATTAGAGAGGCACAAAGGGGACTCCCAGGCTCAGACCCTGCACTACTGCAGGAATGTGAACCCAGGAATGTCTTGGGAATCCGCTCCAGAGCTAGGTAAATCCCTTTTTCCTCTCATACTGTGGCTATGTGAACTCAATGTGGCATGCTAATGTGCCTGAAGTTTCCATCATACGGGTCCAGTTTCTTTGGTAGAGGCCTTGGCTCTGGGCCGATGAATAGGCCAATGAAGGGATTTCAGAGGATCAGGAAAAATTGAAAGGATTTTATCTGGCTTGGGGAATAGGAATGCTGAAGGATTTGGAGGTCTGCATGGGTGTGTGAGGAGTGGCTCCCTTCACGTAGGGGGTAATACACATCTAGAGAGGTTGTTCGCATACCAGGGTGGTACGTGGACTGGTGGGCATCCCATGTACCAGGGCAGTACGTAGATGTGGGTTTGGCCGACGTACCAGGTTGGTACGTGGTGGAGTCCGCACAAGCAGTGGAGTCCAGGGGCTACACCGATCGGGGGGTTTCCGGTCAAGGCTTCGCCCGTGTAGGAGGGTGCTACGGGGAGCGTCAGATCAAAAAGGGGCATAAACTCCCAGGTCCGCGGGGAGTACATCTTCGGAAGGGCCCTGGGTCGTGGTTTTTATTTTTAAGTTCACGGTTCACCAATTTGTTATGCATTTTTTGGTTCCTTATTAATTCATTTCCAGTTTTATACCTGTTATGGTTCACAAATTGGAACTTCACTATTCATGAAATCCTAAGCTCCTTCCTCCAGAATCCTTCCTGCAGAAGTTGATCTCCCACCCTTCTCACTAAAGGAGTTCGATCAATCGATCCCCTGATCTTTGAATCCTTCCACCTGAATCTGATCCATCCCTTTCTTCTCCCCCATGATTTCCTTTTATAGAGGGGTAAAGAGATGTATATGTGGTCATGCAACACCTTTTGTGGAGGCCCATGACCGAAAACCCAATTTCGGGAAGACTTGGTCAATCTGTAACTCGTGAGGGGTCATTGAATGCATCTCACCCACGAGCCAAATCGGTTTGGGGGTGCTTTGCGGCAATGCAGGGATCCACCTCTATTTTGTGAATGATAGTGTGTGCAGTCTGGGCCGGTTGGCACGTTTCGTGGCTAGGGCGGTTTGAGACGGTGAACCGGCCTGGCGCCCGTCCTACTTCATGCCCATGGAGGGGTTCCCGCCTCTATTTCGCGAACGATGTTAGTCTGTGGAGTGGGTGGCTCATTGAACCGGCCACGTACCATCAATGATGGACCAGTATACAGACCGGTCGGTCCTTTTCTGTGACGAACCGCCTTCTCTGAAGAGAGGGAAGGGACATCATATTGCCAAGCCCTTCCTTCTTTAAGATGAAGGAGAGATATTGACCCCTTGTTTCCCGCCTCCAGTAGGCCCCGGAGTGGCGACTGGCACCAAGGTTATAACATTTTCACAAAATGGGAGGCAATACCCATTTTAGTTAACCAAGATTGGGAGAAAGAATGATTCAACACCAAACACCACCAAGTATAGAAAACTCAATGTAAAAAACCAAACTACATGCATGTTTTAATAAAAAAAGAAAACAAAACAAAGTACAAGAACTCCAAAGTACAAACCAACAGGAAAAGAAATAGAGAATCCGAAAACAACAACGACCAACAGCAACTCCAAAGTCCAGACTAGTAAGGTCCTGTACGGCCTCCGAAGTCCTCCTGACAACCTAAAATTAAACGTAGGGTGAGCATACAAAGTATGCTCAGTAGAAAAAACCTATAGCTCTTGTCCACAAGTGGGGAGACGTACTAAAGTCCCTTGAGAAGCAGAAAAACCAACAACTATCAAGGAATCTATCCATTCCACCTCACTGGCCATGCTCACCAAATAACACAAGCAGTAAGGTAATAGTAAAGAACAAAACATTTGGGTAACATGCACCACCATTTCCCCCACTATCTAGCTACTCATCCCTAATGGAAAATGTCCTGACGCTACCACGCTCTTCCTGCCTGCACACACCTGGGCCTCACAACCATCCAAATCCATGCCCACACACACCTGGCCCTCACAACAACACATCCCTACCCGCACACACCTCCGCCTCACAACCATCCATCCCTTCTCTCACACACCTAGGCCTCATCCCGAAAACACCTAGGAATACAAAACATAACTAGAACCCCTGCCCGAAAACACCTAGGCCTCATCCCGAAGATTCTTGGGAAAACAACCTGCCCGAAGATTCTTGGGCTAACAACACACCAAACGAAACCTACCCGAAGAATCTTGGGTGTAAGGTCACCTCCATCCATCAAAGGCGAGGGAAGAGGGAGCGAGAAGGAGAGTAATTAGGGGGAAACACCCTTCCCCATGAAATGGGGTGTCCAACACTATGTTCCCAAAGTGGGTGGTGTGTGACTAAATAGAAAACATACAGTTACAAATATATAAATTCCAACACAAATCCCAAAATACGACTCCCCAACCGATACAAGCAGGTGCCCAAGCACTAAAGCCTCAGACAAAAACACACAACAAACAGTTCTCAGTTCCCCTATTCATGTTATCATTTCATAACAGTTCAGTAAGAGTTAATCCCTTCACTATTGGGCAACTAACAGGCACATTCACAGATGAAACAACCATAAGGCAGAACGGGTAATTTAAGAATTCACACCTGGTTCTCTTGTGAAGACATAACAACTAGGGATTAAGTGAGATCCCTCGAAGTACTGGAAACAAAACAAACCCCGAGACACAGCCACATGTCCCCAAAAACCAGGAGCCAACAGTTTCATAATAACAGAGGATTCCATCCCAATTTCTGATATAAGTAGAGTAACCACACAACCTTAGATTCACAACCAGAGAAATTATAATAACAGGGGATCCCATCCCCACCCATATCACCCTAGTAATTTAAGTCCCCATCCAAGAAAAACCATAAATTCACCCACAATCGGCCCGTGAAGGAAAAACAACCAAACTACTACCACCAACCCAAGGCAGGTGTAGGTATTTTCAGATTTAAAAGATTTAACACACTCCATGGTTTCAATTCCACTGTTCTTTAAACGGGGTTATCACAGAAAATGGTTGATCCTGGTGCTTTCAATTTATTTAACCGAGTATACATAATTAACCAATTCCACATTATGGTTATTTAAACATATAAGAGCACAGAGGTTCATTAGTGCGCAGAAAAAGTACACCAATGTCCCTGATTTTCAGTGAGTATAGGCTCATACCATTCAGAACACATATCAACATAAAAGAGTACAACATAACATTGATCACACATCCTTTTTTTCTTTAAAGTTCTGTTAATTATCTTTATTAAGTTCGATTTCATCAATTTCCATAGAGACAAAAGAATGCCCGCCCCGTATGATACACATAAAAGAGAGATGAAGGATAAAAATTCCTACCTGATCGATCAAGGATCGACGTTTAAGTCCTCACACGGAAGATGGAAATAGAAGTATCAGGAACTCCACGGAACACGATCAAGGAAAACATCGCGGCTGTACAAATCGTCCGTAAGAAGGGTATTCCAAGCATATGGTGATAGAGAAAAAGAAACTTAGGGAGAAGAGAAGACATTAGTTTAATAAGATGAGATACAGCATCCCTGGGATGGTTATGATATGGAGAAAAACTCGAAACCACGGAAGGAGCGGGATCATGGGCTGACCACATCGCTGGGCCACCCCACACGTCCAATTTAAAAGGTCCCCACGCTTCGGGGCAGTTAAAACCAACACACACCTCCATAACCAAGGACTCCTCATAGGATGTGGTTGAGGCGTTTCTGAAAATGCGGATAAAGGCATGACCAAAATGCATGGTTTTCCATTAAGGAGGGTACCTCACCAAACATTTAATTAAAAAACCATTAATGGGCTTTAAAAAATGCTTAAAGGGGTAAACAAATGGTTTAAAACCCAATTTTCACAAAAAGGAGGAACTATTGGAAAAACCCATGGAGGTCACCGGTAGGAAAGGTCTACCGGTAGACCCAGCTATCGGTTGGCCGAGGCTACCGGTATGCTGGGGCTACAGGTAGGCCGATCTACCGATTGGCCAAGTCCGTGGTAGGCCGAGCTACCAGTAGGGAGAGATAGAACTAGTATTAACCACCAGTAGGTCGAGACACCGGTAGGCCGAGCCACCGATAGCCCGAGCCACTGATAGGCGGAGCCACCGGTAGGCTGAGCTACTGGTAGGCGAAGCCACCGGTAGGCTGAGCTACTGGTAGGCCGAGCCACTTCTATGCCAAGCTACCTGTAGGCCGAGGTACGGTAGGCTGGTTGGCCGAGCCACCAGTAGGTCGAGGCCACTGGTAGGCTGAGGCCATCGGTAGGCTGAGCTACGGGTAGGCCGAGGCCACCGTTAGGAGTCTCAAGCTTCACCGAGAAGCTGGGATGGCTTTCCAGACTACCCAGAACACCCCAAACATCATATTTTCACCATGTAATGGAACCCAAAAATCTGGTCCATTACATTAGATACTTCTCAAACTATTCTCATCCCCGAGAATATAAGAAAAAACCAGAAAGTAGAAAAGTGGGGTCCAAACAACCACCCCCTAAAGATACTTATCTTGGGAAAACCCTTGAGTTGTTTGAAAGCTGGGAAATACCCCCCCCGTATATCCAGGAATACTCCCCCAAGAGTTATCAACCACAAACATTCACAAAAATCACAAGGATCACAATATCCAACACCTGAGTCAGGGAGTCCCTTCCTACACGTCAGGATATTATCCGCTTTGGGTGGCAGTGACATGCCCGTATGGGTTTAATCGCATCCACATTAATTCATCTTGATTAGCAGTCAGGTTTTCCCATCATCACACATTCAGTATCAAAACAAGAAGAACAAGCATTTCATATATTAAAGAACAATGTGAAACATCTCAACAAAACTCAGAACAACAAAAACAACAAGGAAGTCAAAACAGCTCTGGGTACTGAACAAGTGACTGGGCCTCCCGCTCCCAAGTGCTCTCTTCCAGACCACCATGCCTCCACAACACAAGAACCAAGGGGATGGTTCATCCATGAAGAACTTTCTCTTTACGATCCTTGATCTTGATTGGTCGTTCAATAAAGGTCGCATCATCTTCCACATCTAATTCACCCCAATCAGTGACATGGGAGTTGTCGTGTAGATATCAAAGAAGCTAGGAGACGTGAAAGATGTTGTGAACCTTCTCCAATTGAGGTGGAAAGACCAGCTGATACGCCACCTCACCAACTCGTCCCAACACCTCGAAAGGTCTGATAAACCTAGGGGAGATCTTACTCCCCTTCCCAAACCTTTGCTGTCCACGTCAAGGAGAAACCTTCAATAACACATGATTCCCAACCTCGAACTCCAAGGCCTCCTCCTATGATTGATATAAGACTTCTTCCGGTCCTGGGCTGCCTTCATCCTCTCACGTATGAGCTGAACCTTCTCAGTGGTGCACTGCACCACTTCTCGCCCAAGAACAACTGCTTCCCCAATCTCTATCCAGCAAACAGGTGAACGACAAGGCCTTCCATACAAGGCCTCAAATGGTGTCATACTAATAGTGGAGTGGAATATATTGTTATAAGAAAACTTAACCAGAGGCAAGTGTTGTACCCATGATCCCCCATAATCCAGAACACAAGCCCGCAACATGTCTTCCAACATCTGGATCATTCGTTCTGTTTTCCCATCTGTCTGAGGGTCGAAAGTAGTGCTATGGCGTAGGTCGATGCCAAAGGCATGCTGTAATCCTCTCTAAACTCATGAGTTAAACCACATGTCTTGATCGGAGACAATAGATCTTAGAATCCTGTGAAACCACACCACATCATCGACGTACCTATGGGCTAAGGTGCTCACCGGGAACAACTCCTTAATCTCCATGAAGTGTCATGATTTCGTCAACCTATCCACCACTACCCAGTTGGCATCATAGCCTCCCTGAGCCCTGGGTAGCCCGGAGACGAAGTCCATTGAGATGTCATCCCACTTCCACTCGGGAAAAACTAACGGTTATAACAACCCTCCAGGAAATTGGTGTTCAGCCTTCACTTGCTGACACACCAGGCACTTAGCCACAAACCCTGCCACCGCCCGCTTTACCCCGGGACAACAAAACTATCCCATATGGCCTTGATAAATATTTGAGACCCCAGGATGTACCGCTAAAGCCGAGCCACAGAACTCACAAAGAACACCTTTATGCATCATCTCCAAAAACAATTCTTCCATAGAAAAGAAGCCTATGCTGACCATCCTCCGACCATCCCTCAGGAGCATTTCCCTGATAAACACGATCTCACATCACTTCCACCTCTGAGTCCCCCCACTGAGACTCTTCCTCCTGCACCAATAAGGTGGAAACTTCAGTCATCTGAAATAGAAAAACTCTTCCACCTTCCACACATGCATCCAAATGCAAGGCCGCTAACTCTTCCATCACTCTCCAAGAATCTGTAGATTCCCGAACTACTTCCTTCTATGATTTCCTGCTTAGGGAATCAGCCACAACATTGCCCTTTCCCTCAGTATAAGAGATCTAAATTTCATAATCTTGGAGGAACTCAACCAATCTCCACTTCCACAAGTTCAGATCTCACTAGGAAAAGACATAACAGAAGCTCTTGGGATCTCAGAAGACCACAAAGCGCTCTTTGATGAGATAATTCTGCCACAAATTCAATGCAAACAACACAGCAGCAAGCTCAAGTTTGTGGGTCGCATAGTTACATTCATGAGGAAGTAACTTCCTAAACGCATAAGAGATCACTCTTCACTACTGCATCAGCACACATCCCAACCCAAGGCCAGAAGCCTCACAAAACACTTCAAAAAACACCCCTTACTCTGGTAATCTAAGCACTTGAGCACTAACCAGCTTCTCTTTTAAGTATCCAAAATCTGTCTGGCACTGGTCCCTCCACACGAAGGCCTGGTCCTTCCAAGTCAATGCTGTCAACGGAGCTGCAACTCTAGAAGAATTCTGGAACAATCCACCGGTAATAACCTGCTAAACCCAGGAAACTACGAACTTCCGCCACATTCATGGGTGATACCCATGAAATGACTGCCTCGACCTTCGATGGGTCTACTGTTATTCCCTTCTGAGACACTACGTGTCCAATGAAATGTACCTCTCGCGTTATGAATTTTCACTTTGATAATTTCCCATAATGATGGTGGTGTTGAAGGACTCCCAAATCTGCCCTAAGATGCTCAACATGCTATTCCTCTAATCTTGAGTAGATAAGGATGTCTTCAATGAAGACCACAATGAACTGGTCCAGAAACTCTCTGAAGACAGAGTTCATGAGGTTCATGAACGTAGCTGGTGCATTTTTAATGCCAAAAAAGAAGACCATGAACTCAAAGTGTCCATATCTGCACCTGAAATCTGTCTTCGAGATATCACTTTCTATCACTCTCAACTGGTGGTATCAAGACCATATATCGATCTTAGAGAACCAAACTGCTCCCCTCAGCTGGTCAAAAAGATCATCTATCCTCAGTAGGGGGTAACGATTTTTGATCATCACCTGATTTAACCTCTGGTAGTCTATGCACAGTCATAGACTACCATCTATCTTCCTTACAAACAAAACTGGAGGACCCCACGGCGACACGCTGGGATGAATAAAGCCCTTCTCCATCCGATCTTCAATCTGAATCTGCAACTCCCGTAACTCAGAAGGTGCTATCTGATAAGGAGATATCGAGATCGGGTGAGCACCATGTTGTAAGTCTATCACAAACTCAACGTCACATTGAGGGGGTAGAGTCAAAACCTAATTGGGAAAGACATCAGGGAATTATCTTATGACCCCTGGGACATCCATCATTCCTACATCTGCCGACTCCACTAAAATCCCGTCCAGCATAGAAAGGAGTGGCTTCATGCATCGACTCCCCTCTTGATAACTCTTCTCCCCAACAAAAGCCACACAACGTCCATCCTCATTGGTGAATTCAATCCTTCTACGATAGCAGTCGATGATGGCATGTACAGAGAATAACCAATCGATGCCTAGAATTACATCGTATTGCTGCATCTGCAATGAAAGAATGATTCCATTGGACTGATGAGGTCCCAACATCAGTCTACATCCCCGGAAAAAGTAAGATATGTTGGTCTGAACCCCAACTGGTGTTCTCAGCACTAGGGGCATGAAAGGTATCTCGGCATCTAAACCTAGAGCATGGGATAATTTGGGCTTAATGAAGTAGTGCGAAGCTCCCGAATCAAACAAGAAGGAAAAAAGAGTGATGAGAAAATTGATAGTACCTCGAACGACCTCAGGTCCCATCAGAGCTACTAAATCTGCGGTGTGAAACTGTCCACACCCAGTTTTTCTACCTCTCTATTGTCAAATACCACCCCAACCACACCCTGGTCGAGGTCCCTGAGGAGTACCCTGGTGTCGATCTCCTCCTGCAATGTCGTCCCTCAAAGTGCCAGGGGCCTACTGCTGCTGCTGCTGGAAAGGCCTCGCCTACAACGAATTCTACTTAGGTTGGTGCTGAAACTGCCCACCTCCACGATGTGGAGCTCGAGTCGGACACCTACTATGGACGTGCCCGAAAACTCCGAAAGAGAAACACTTCGGTCTTGGCCCTCTAAAAAAGGGGTGAGGGCTAGATTCTCAGGACTGGAACTTATGAGGCTTAATCCCTTCTTATCGAAACTTGGAGTGCCCTATCACTATAGAACTACTACTGACCGCCTTACCCTTTGATGAACTCATCTGGTTCCCTTCTCTTGGTGTGCCACCCTTCGAGTGAATCCTCTATACTATCTCGGACTTATTATGTACTTCTTGGTATGTCGGAACAGTGAAGGGAGTGACAACGTACGGGAGAGAAGGACAGAGTGCCTCCTCTAACCTTCTTGCCCGAGACTCAACATAAGGAATGAGATCCAGGGTAAAGCACAAGAGATATTTGAACTTGATCCCCATCTCCCTCACTGACATGCTTCCCTGCTGAAGGGAGAGAAACTCCTGTCTCTTCTCTGCCTTCACCGTAGAGGAGAGGAACGCCTCATGAAATTCCTTCCCGAAACTAGCCCATGAAACCTATGCCTCTGTCTTTTCTCCCAGGAAAAGCATCCACCACTAACACGATGCTCCTCTCAGATGAATAATATCCAATGGAACCCAGTACACCCTGAGATCACGGATTAAAGAGAAGGTGATGGATAGCTCATCGAGCCATCCCTCCATTACTGAGTTAGAAACGCTGCCCTCATACTTCTCGAGGGTTTGTCACTGGATGGAGCGCAGATTCCTCTTCCACAAGCCATCCTCCTCATCTTGGTCAACCCTCTTCTGGTCAACTTCCTCGATCTGCTAGGCCTCAACCGCCCGAGTTGCTCGTGGATAACATCCGGGTGCCATAGCTATAAGGTAAACAAAGAATGCCTAAGCCCGAGTAGCAAGGGAATTATTATTGTTATTATTAAATTTTTCTACCCAAGGTTCCCCAAATCAATAAAAAAATATAATCAGTATGATGCATGTACCTTCCCTGGGGTCTCTACCCTGCAATAAATGTAAACTCACTTGGTCATTTGATAGGATCAGAGTCCATGTATCTGATCACAGGGGGCCCTAAAATCTCGTGTCCTAGCCAGTCCTCCGTGGCCTATTTCATGAACTAAGATCACCTAACATTGTTTCCATACCATCCCATGCAGTCCTCACTGTACCTAACTTCAGACTCCATCCTATCCCTCAACCTCCCTCTAATACCATTCTGTCACGACCCGCCATCATTGAAGAGAGGGAAGGGACAACAGATTGCCAAGCCCTTACTTCTTTAAGTTGAATGAGAGATAATGATCCCTGAGTCTGTCCTCCAGTAGGCCTCGGAGTGGTGACTGGAACCAAGGGTATAACATTTTCACAAAATGGGAGGCATTACCCTTTTTAGTTAACCAAGATTGGGAGAAAGATTGAGTCAAAACCAAACACCACCAAGTATAGAAAACTGAAGGTAAAAACCAAACTACATGCATGTTTTAATAAAAATAGAAAACTGAACAAAGTAAAAGAACTCAAAAGTATAATCCAATTGGAAAAGAAAAGGTGAAGCAGAAAACAAAAATGACCAACAGAAACTCCAATGTCTAGACTAGTAAGGTCTTGCATGGCCTTCAAAGTCCTCCTGACAACTTGAAAGTAAATTTAGGGTGAGCATACAGAGTATACTTAGTAGGAAAAACCTATAGCTCTCGTGCACAAGTGTGGAGACGTACTAAAGTCCCGTGAGAATCAGAAAACCCAACATCTATCAAGGAATCTATCCATCCCACCTCACTGGCCATTCTCACCAAATAACACATGTTGTAAGGTAATAGTAAAGAACAAAACATTTGGGTACCCGACACCACCATTTCCCCCACTAGCTAGTTGCTCATCCCTAACAGCAAACATCCTGACACTACCACGCCCTTTCTGCCGGCACACACTTGGGCCTCACAACAATCCACATCCTTGCCCGCACACACCTGGGCCTCACAACCAAACATCCCTACCCACGCACACCTGGGCCTCACAACCATCCATCCATTCCCGCAAACACCTAGGCCTCATCCCGAAGACACCTGGGAAAACAAACCATAACCAGAACCCCTGCCCGAAAACACCTAGCCCTCATCTCGATGATTCTTGAAAAAACAACCAGCTTGAAGAGTCATGGGCTAACAACACACCAAACGAAACCTACATGAAGAATCTTTGGTGTATGGTCACCTCCAACCATCACAGTCGAGGGAAGAGGGAGAAGGAAGGAGAGTAACTAGGGGGAAACACACTTCCCCATGAAATGGGGTGTCCGACACTAAGTGCCCAACATGGGTGGGGGGAGACTAAACACAAAACATACAGTTACACATATATAAATTCCAACAAAAAGAACAAACTATGGCTCCCCAACCGATACAAGAAGCTGCCCAAGCACTACTGCCTCAGAAAACAACACACAACAAATAGTTCCCAGTTCCCCTATTCAAGTTATCATTTCATAACGGTTTAGTAAGAGTTAATCCCTTCACTACTGGGAAACTAACAAGCACATTCACAGATGAAACAACCATAAGGAAGATCAGGTAATTTAACCATTCACACCCGGTTCTCTTGTGATGTCACAACAACTAGGGATTAAGTGAGATCCCTCAAAGTAATGGAAAAAAACAAACCCTGAGACATAGCCCCATGTCCCCAATAACTAAGAGCCAACAGATTCTTAACAATAGTGGAATCCTCCCCAATTCATGATATAAGCAGAGTAACCACACAACCTCAGATTTACAACCAGTGAATGTATAACAATAGGGGATCACATCCCCACACACATCACCCCAGCAATTTAAGACCCCATCCAAGAAAAACCATAAAGTCACCCACAATCGGCCCGTGAAAGAAAAACAACCAAACCACTACCACCAACACAAGGCAGGTGAATGTATTTTCAGAATTAAAATATTTAACACACTTCATGGTTTCAATTCCACTGTGCATTAACCAGGGTTATCATAGAAAAGGGTTGATCCTGGTGCTTTCAATTTATCTAACCGAGTATACGTAATTAACCAATTCCATGTTACGGTAATTTAAACATCCAGGAGCACTGAGGTTCATTAGTGCGCAGAGAAATACCACAAAAGGCCATGATTTTCAGTCAGCATATGCCCATACCATTCACAACACATATCAACATAAAAGAGTACAATAGAACATCGATCACACCTCCCTTGTTTTGTTTAAAGGTCAATTAATTATCATCATTAAGTTTGGTTTGATCAATTTACATAGAGAAAAAAGCATGCATTCCCCGCATGATACACAGATAGGAGAGACGAAGGAGAAAAATCCATACCTGATTGATCAAGGATCAAAGTTTAAGTCCTCGCGTGGAAACTTGAAACAGGATTAGCAGGAACTCAACGGAATGCGATCAATGAAAACATCATGGGGGTACAACTCATCCAGAAAAAAAGTATTCCGAGTGCAGGGTGATAGAGAAAGAGAAACGTAGGTATAAAGGAAGCCTTTAGGTTAATAATCTGAGATAAAGCATCCACGAGATTATTAAGATGTGGAGAAAAATTTGAAACTATGGAAGGAGTGGGATCGTGGGCTGACCACGCGGTAGGGCCACCCCAAACGTCCAATTTAAAAGGTACCCACCCTTCGAGGCGGTTAAAACTGATGCACACATCCTTAACCAAGGACTCCTCACAGGATGTGATAGAGGCGTTTCTGAAAACACGGTTAAAGGCATGACCAAAACGTATGGTTTTCCATTAAGTAGGGTACCTCACCAAACATTTAATTAAAAAATCATTAATGGGATTTACAAAAGGCTTAAAGGGGTCAAAACATGGTTTAAAAACCAATTTGCACAAAAATAGGTGCTACTAGAAAAACCCATGGAGGTCACCGGTAGAACAAGCTACCGGTTGGCCGAGGCTACCGGTAGGCCAAGCTATCGGTAGGCTGCGCCACTGGTAGGATGAGGCCACCAGTAGGCCGGGGCCACCGGTAGGCCGGGGACACCGGTAGGCCGGGGCCACAGGTAGGCTGAGCTAGTGGTAGATCGAGCTACAGGTAGTTCAAGCCACAGGTAGGGTGAGCCACCGGTAGGCCGAAGGACCGATAGGCCGAGGGACCGATAGGCCGAAGGACCAGTAGGCCGAGTGACTGGTAGACTGAGCGACTGGTAGGCTGAGCGACTGGTCGGCCGAGCGACCGGTCGACCGAGCGACCGGTCGGCCTAGCGACCGGTGGGCCGAGCGACCGGTGGGCCGAGCCACCGGTAGGCCGAGCCACCGGTAGGCCGAGCTACCGGTAGGATGAGCGACTGGTAGGCCGAGCGACCTGTAGGCCGAGCGACCGGTAGGCCGAGCGACTGGTAGGCCGAGCCACCGGTAGGCTGAGCCACCGGTAGGCCGAGCCACCGGTAGGCTGAGCCACCAGTAGGATTAGCCACGGGTAGGCGGAGGCCACCGGTGGGCTGAGAAACCGGTAGGCCGAGGCCACCGTTAGGAGTCTTAAGCTTCACCGAGAAGCTGGGATGGCTTTCCAGACTACCCAGAACACTCCAAACATTAGATTTCCACCATGTAATGGTCCCCAAAACCTCGGGCCACTACATTTTCCAATCTTGAGTATTCTCTATATTTATTTACAATTCATTGAGGGAAAATTTGTAGAATCCTTTCTCAAATTATGGGGGATTCTCATTCTCCTTTGCGGATTTTTCAGGACCCTACAAATTCCCCCCATTGAAATGGGGTTTGATAGGAATGAAGAAGAGGCTAATATGATGTAGAGTGGTCCTGAAACATGGATAGTTTTCGGTAGAGGAGTGGACCTGGAAGGGGACCACACTTTTAAATAAGGGGCCCCTACCCATGTTTTTTACCGGATTCTTCGTGAAAATGAAGCTCTCTTTTTGTCTCTGCGTGCCTGCTCCTTCTTGAAACTCGTCGTCCGCGAACCAGCATCCATTTCTGTGAACCGTTCCTCATTCATGCTTGCCTTTACCCATAGACCAATCTCCGCAAAATAAAACTTTTAATCAAGTAAAAAGCACGTCATGATAGGCCGCTTAGGAAATTGCTCCGCAGTTTTGGATGGTCCGCGGACCAGAAATCTTCCAAACATTGCAAATATTTTAAGTTTTACGATCTAAAACATTTAAATTCGGAATTGGGATTCTGCGGGGAAGCCAGGTTCATGGATTTCTGGTCAATGCTCCACGGGCGAGAGTATCACAAACTTCTTCCACATAGGGCTGGTTCGTGGGATGCAGCTGTCACGAACCACCTTTTGAGTCCAGCCTGTAGATTTTGACAGGAAGGCTCCTAGAGATAGTCCTTTAACAAACACTTGTTATTTTTTCTCCAGATTTTATTATTCTGGACTAACCATTTGTATGGTTTCAATGATGCAGGGAGAAAATATGGTTCCTCCTCGACCTGCGATTAGGAATGCTGTCGAGCCTCTTCCGATTTGTGATCAATGCTTAAAGGATATGGCCATCTCTGTTTAGGATGGAGTCGGCCACACTCCAATGTACCCCCTCCTTGAAAACTTGCTCCCCGAGTCACAGTAGGAGTAACCCTTTTACAATATCCTTCCTGCCTACGGGTTTGGTTTATTTTCTAATACACTGATTCTGGTGCCATCTCGCTACAACAATCCCGCAGCATGGATATTTACCAGTATTATCCCTCGAGTAGTGATAACCGCCAGAGGGTGCCCTACCCCAAGGGATAAAACTGATGGGTCTGTGTTGAATCACCTTCCTGTGTCCCAGATAGGATAATAATTCTAGTAGGAATGGGCAATTCACTTTTACTGAAGCATTGCCTGCAATGCTATTGTAAACAACCAATGTGGCTGGTCAGTGGACCGGGGCCTCCAGCCCAGAGGGGAATTTAAGTTGTTGAATTGGAGGTGGCCCTTCTGAGTTCGCCAGAGCTGTATGGAGTTTGAAGTGGAATTGTGAGTCGTGGGTCTATATGAAGCTGTCTGGGTGTCCCAAACATATACCCATCATCCCCATGCCCTTGCCAAGTAGCTTATGAGCCGTTGGAGTCTAGATACCATCACATTCCATCTGGTCCATGGGGAGGTGGGTATCAGTCTGTGGGATGTCTCCCAGATTTCAGGGGTCCCAATTTTTGGAGGCATGTATGATGAATTCTTTCCTCCCCCTTCTATGTGGGATAATGAAGAGAGGACTCCTCCCTTGGTGAAGCAGCTCATTGATCAGACCCAGGAGTATTCAAATGATATATCTCCAAAACAGCTTGTCCCATATCATGAATGGATGAAAGATTTTTCCAGAGAGAGAAATTCCATGGCTCTTCCTTGCAGGTGTATGACCTATCCTTTGATGGAGTCCCAAAGGCAGAGGGGCAGCTATTGGATGATCCTAGAGGAAGGACATTTCAACAGTTGGGGCTGTGAACCTGTGACGGGTGTTGATCTGTTGCTCCATCGGGTGGTGTTGTTGGTCTTGTTCTTGAGCGTCTTGCTATTTCATGTATGCAAGACTAGCAGAATATAGGTCTCTAGTTTTGTTATGGTGGAACATCGGGCCACCAACAATGTCATCAACTTGGTTGTCCTAGTACTGGATAGGATTTATCGGTTTCTTGGAAATATTACAGAGGGAAGTCGGCCAAACTGGGTAGCCGACCCTTTTCAAATCCTCTAAGGTTGTTTTGGAGCACATTTTAAGATTTTCAATATTTTAACAATCCTTTTCAGATTCTGGGTACTGTATTATGGCTGTGTTTTCAATTGACCAGCGGGGTTATGCCCCAGGAGTGGGTGGCCCAAGAGAAGGATGGAAAATGAACAGATCAGAATATTCATCTACTGTCGAGCCGGATCTCGGGCTACGATCATTTCAATTTCCAACCATATCCCTCATCGACCGGCGCAATCATGAATGCCATATCAGAGGAATTTAGCAAGTGGGGATACCACGTTTCCCTCCGAGAGGGTATTCTGGTGGCTCGTATCAGTGGTGAACTGGTCTGTGAGGGGTATGCGCCTTGCTGATTCAGATGTCAATTTGGATGCATCCAAGTGTTGTGTCCTCCTGCTATCAATGGCGCCTGCAGGAACTGCCATCTTATGGTGGCCAGGCAATTGTGGCTAAGTTTCACCTAGGAGGACACTGACTGTGAGGTTATGACCCCCGAGCTTGCAGACTCCATGAATTTCTTATCCAAAAGATATGTTGACTCCTGGGTGCAATCGTACCTGAATGGTCATTTTGGGCTGTGGGTTCCCACTATCTCTTGTCCTATGCCATCGAAGAGAAAGAGGGAGCAGAAGGAGGATAGTGCTCCAACCATTCTGGGAAAGGATCTCAAAACCCTTCTAGTCCCATGCTTCCGGGGAAGGTTTTAACAGATAGATGTGTCTCCTCACATGCCCTCGAAGCTTCCCGGAGAGAGTTTTCCATTCTTGCTGATGCTTCCTTCATGACGGCCTGGGGCCAATAGGATGAATTCAAAGGCAAGTCATCCTTTCGTAGCCAGTACCCCCGTTCTTTGTGGCAGCATCTCCTAGAATCAGAAGTGGCGTTCAATAGGTTGGGCAACATATCTGCTCCTGCTAACATCCTTTACGATGTGGACCGAGAGAGGGTCAATCGGTATCTCTGGGACCTCAAGGCCTAAGTTCATGCATTCTTGGGTTATTTTGTGTTAACTCACCGAGTCTAGTCCTTGCTGTGATCAGTGACTGATGATAATGAGGAAGAGAGCAATCAGTCTTCAGGGGGTGATGATTCCGCTGGTTCCCATACTACCGCTGAGGCAAGGGAATTTCTCCCCTACCCGTGAGGTCCCACCCACAGGTAGCTTCTGAGAGTTCTAGGGTGGTGGCGAGACCTAGAAAAAAACCACGGATATTGGTGCTTCCACTAGCCCCTGTCGTTGCCCGACCCTCTCAGGTCGATCCTCCCCGGCTAGTTATTACTATTATCGCCGCATTTCCAGACGCATGGAGGATTTGGGATGACCTGAGGGTCAGTGGCTCAGTTGAAGAGGTTTGGGCGTTACTCCAAACAAGCTCTCTCGAGCTTCCAGGTATTGGGACCATCTTTGATCCGTCTCACTATATGTTGGAAGAGGATCTGGATGAAATAGAAGGCTCTTTGATGGAAATGGATGCATGTTTCCTACGCTTTGGCCGGGGCGCGCGCATCCGTCCGTCCGCGGAGGAGGATGTGCGGTGATTGTTGCCCCGCATTCCCTCTTTCCAAAGGCGGGCGACATTCACTCCTTATTCAGGGACGTCTGCTCCTTAATCGAAACGGGATGATGGGATGTTGGTTCTTCCTCCTGTGGATTCCTCCTCAGAACTCGTCACCTATTCCGGGTCTCCCTCATAGATTTAATACGTAGTTCGTGAAACTCTTCCCAGTGCCATATTTCCATGGACGCCGGTTAATTACATTGATTCTGTCGGGACATTCCAAAGGGTCCAGTCAGGGCAGCAACCTTCAGTCGGGGGAGTAGTCACGTTGAGGCATTAGTAGCGTCTCTGGATGCTAGGGAACCTGGCATGTCTGTCTATTATCCCTGGTCACAGGGCTTCTCAAAAGCGTGGAAGCCCGAGGCATCCCACATCGAGTGCGGGGAATTATATTCCATAGACACATATCTGAGGTCTTCCTCAGCTTCCCGTGTTTAACACAGTGTACGCCGCGAGTTTAACGTCTAGCGGAGACGGATCAACCCAACCAGAGCGTTATCTAGGATAGATCGGATTGAGGGATTTCCCTTGAAGGGATGCCGATACCGGGGCCAGCCCATGGGCGGCTGTGAAGAGGAGCGTACCGACATGGCTTCACCGAGATATAGCGGTCCGGGCGAGAATCGTGATGGGCGGTAGATGGATGAATGGAGTGGAGGGGGAGTGAAAAGGGACCATCGCAGGGGAGACTATGAAATTGGGCTTGAGCCTTGAGGAGGCTTCCTACGTATCCCCGTGGCAGGGAATCAAAGACTGCGTAGTTCGGGATGGTGCCAGTAAATCGACGTGAAGGTGGACCTTGGCCCGATGAATGTTGTCAGTGAACCAACGTGAAGGTGGACCTTGGTCCGATGGGTATCGTCAGCGTACCGACGTGAAGGTGGACCTTGGTCCGATGAGATATGGGCTTGAACCTCGGGGAGGCTTCCTACGTACCATGCCTTGAAATGGATCAAAGAACTCGTAGTTCAAAGGGTTTCATCGGTGAACCGACGTGAAAGTAGACCCATGGGTCCACTGGTGGTGGGCTTGAACCTTGGGAAGGTTTCCTACGTTCCATGCCTTGACATGGATCAAAGTCCTCGTAGTTCAAAGGGTTGATGGAGTATAGTTTAACGTCATGCGGAATGATAGGGAATCCTAACGTGAATGAACGACAGGTGGTGGGTGTCGGCGAACCGACATAAATGAGGGAACTTTGGTCCAATGGGAGATGGGCTTGAACCTCTGGGAGGCTTCCTATGTACCATGCCTTGACACGGATCAAAGTCCTCATATTTCGGGTTGTGGAATACAGTTTAACGTCATGCGGGACAGGGGTGAACCGATGTGAATGAGGTCGGAACGACCGGATGGTGGGTTTGACCCCCGTAGAGGCTTCCTAATACCATGCCTTGACATGGATCAATGACCTCGTAGTTCGGGTTAGTCACAACGGCTTGCCGTCGGACTGGTATTGCAGTTTAACGTCGTGCTGGACGTAGGTAGAACTCAACGTGAATTGGATGATGGGTGGGCTTGAACCTCATGAAGGCTTCCTACGTACCACACCTTGACATGGATCAAAGACCTCGTAGTTAAAATGGGGCTTTGTCGGCGAACCGACGTGGAAGTGGACCTTGGTCCAATGAGTGGTGGGCTTGAACCTCTGGAAGGCTTCCTACGCACCATGCCTTGACATGGATCAAAGACCTCATAGTTCAGGTGGGAATGGGTGTGCAGTTTAATGTCATGCAGGACAAGGGGGGGCATACAGTTTAACGTCATGATGGACGAGGGAGAAACTCGACGTGAATGAACGACCGAGAAATGTGGCTTGAACCTCATAGAGGCTTCCTACGTACCATGCCTTGACATGGATCAAAGTCCTCGTAGTTCAGGTTGTGGAATGGGTGTCAGGGTCGGTGCTCACTCTATGCCCACGTTAGTCATGCTCAGTGTGATAAACAAGAGGTTGCAAGGACCTGAAGATCACGTCGTGAAGGATGCGTCTGTGAGAAGCGAAGAGGGGCTTATGCATTAGGCGGCCCATGGTGCTGGGACTTACTCCAGGATGGAGGCCCATGGTGCAACAAAGCACAGGAAAAATGGACCTTGGTCCAATGATGGGGGTGCCTCGTTCCCTATCACGCCCTCCACTGACATTGGTAGTGGGGAAGTACGAAGATGCAGGGGTGCAACCATCTGTTGGGGAATTCGGGTTGCCCTTCTCCTGAAAACATACGCCACTCCAATAAGGAGGATATCATCCCTTGTGGATGGGTGATTCCATTCCTGTGGAGACGAGTGGTGTAAAGAATGTTCGAGCTGGGGGGACCCTTCGTGAGAGGTACGAGGTCGGGTGACAGTTTAACGTCATCTGTTGAGGATGTGGTGCTTGGCAGTTTAACGTCCAGCAGTTCGGACGAAGTGGGTTCACTCCGAACCCCTAGCACATACATAACCGGTACCCTCTGGTCCTTGGGGAAGGGAAGGTACCAATAAGGCCATAGTTAAGGGGGGGTGTGGAATGAACCATCAAGGGGTCCATGTTAGCGTGGATATGCAAAGAAGCAATAGCCGTTAGCGTGCCTATGCAAAGAAGCATTAGGCGAAGCAACGCTACGGGTGGTATTGTCCATGGGACTTTGAAATCACATCGTGCAAACCTGGGGGGTCGCACGGGAAGAGGAATTTCTAAGCAAAGGAGTGTGCTTCGCGAAGTGGAGTTCCTTGGCCTTAGCATGGGGAATAGGTGTGAGTGGAAGGTGCTTCGCGAAGTGGAACAGTGTTCGCAGAGAACTGCCTTGCGAAGAAGAGGTGCCTCACGAAGCAGGGTCCTGCGAAGCAGGGTCCTGCGAGCAGTGTGCTTCGTGATGTGTAGCGATCCTGCCTTAGCATAGGGATCACTAGTGCAGCATGGGTGTTTCACGAAGCATAAGAACTCCGCGACTTCCCGGGTTCCCTTGGGAATCCCCTTCCTTCGCGAATGCCCTTGAGCTTCACGAAGGGCATCCATCTTGGAAGAGGGGCTCAAAATGAGACAAAACAAAGGCCTCTCGCGAAGTAGAAGTACCTCGCGGAGCTCATGATTCCCGGGGCAAAGAGTGCCTCACGATTCAGGAGAGGAGAAGCTGAAAGGTAGGATTTTCCATCCTCTGGGACTCAGGGGGAGTCCAGTATTTATAGGCACGGGGCGCCACGAAGCAGAACTCGCGTGCCGCCTCAGGTTCTTTGCAGCGCGCTCGCGAACGTCAACGGCGTCCGCGGAGGGTTACCGCCTCTGGAGCTTCACGGTGGGCTCGCTAACGTCAAATGTGTTCGCGTAGTTTTACCACCTCTAGAGCTTCGCGGCGGGCTCGCGAACGTCAAATGCATTCGCGGAGGGTTACCGCCTCTGGAGCTTCGCGTGGCCGCCATGATCATGGCGCTTTGCGTTGGTGCTTCGCGTCGGGGCTTTGCGTCGGGGCTTCGTGAGGCAGCTCGCCGACCTTCTTTTTTGTTCCTTCTTTTCAAGCCATATTTTGGCGCCAACAAATGCCCCCCCTCAGACTTGGAGCCGCGGAGGGTGAAGGGTCGAAGTCTGAGGGAAAATCTCCAAAATTTTCAGTGGTTCGCGATGCAACTAAGCGAAGGGGGACCGCGCTGCTGACCGGGGCCTCGGATCCGGACGCGCCGCGATGCTCCGCGCGGGTGAGGCACGCCGCGATGCTCCGGAGTCACCGCCTATAAATAGGGGTCGACCACTTTTTCCTTCACGTGACTTCCTTGTCTTTTTGTGCTCTCGACTTCGTGAAGCTCCGCGTATTCCGCGACAGCCCTCCGTGAATCGAGGTTCGCGGCGAACCACGGGTCTCCGACTCTGCGTCTGCGCCAAGCGAACTTATGCTTGTCGGCCTCGGCCAGACTTCGTGGCTTCGTCTCACGACCGATCTTCGCGATCCGGCTTCGCGATTCAGCTTCGCGGTCGAGCTTCGCGATCCAGCTGGAAAAATTCTTTTATGAGGGCCGGAATCAAAATGGCCCATCAAGAGGCTGTATTGGGGGTGCTTGCAGATGCTGCTCGTCGGGATGAGATGGCCAACTGTCCAGGCTTGGGGGAGATGGTCTTAAGCCACTCAGACCAGACTTCTTTGACAGATCTACTATTAGAGGGTCAGAAGGATTATCTGTAGTGAAAGAAACTACCATTGTACGGCTTCGGGATGAGGGATGACGTCTTTATCCCTGAGGCGAGTAGGGACAAACCAGCTTTCTGGTTCCGGAGCATACCATGCCAGCACCAATGGTTCAGGGTGGCCGATGGTCATGCACAAGAGAACTTCACACCCGTCGCCGCTGACTATCCCTACAACCATTTGAACGACATTGACGGGAATCCACTATAGCCGGAGACGTCCCCTCCTCTCTACCGTACCATGCTGAAGGTGGCTTTGCAGGATTCGATGAAGGGATGGTCCGATGAATGGGACCTGCGCCAGGGCGACAACTTTACTGATGACTGGGCCTGGACCTACTGGGTAGGCGCCTCATGCGAGGAGTTTGGGGCCAAGCTAAGGAGAGTGGGGTTGTATGAGGCGGCATGGGCCTCCAAATTCCACATTTAACAACCCATGCATCTGATGCCAGAATTGCTGAGCAGATGGTCGTCTAGGACCAACACTTTTCACCTGCATCACGGGGAGGTGGGCATCAGCCTGGGGGATGTACACCAGATTTCTGGGGTCCCGATCTTGGGGGCCATGTATGAGGAGTTCCTCCCCGTCATCAGCGCATGGGAGGATACGAAGCAAATGCCGCGATTGGCATCGGCGCTGATGGCAGTTGTCCCTAGAGAGGACAAGGAGGCAGTGAGGGATGCCCACTTTAAGAGATGGTTTAAATTCTTCCTGAATTTCCTAGAGAATCAAGAGTTCCCTCCGAGGCCTCGAACTTGTCCGAGGGCGGCCCAACGGGGCAAGGGGCACTCATATTGGCGGGTCTTGGAGGACAGCCAATGGAAGACTTGGGGTTTCAGTGTCAGCACTGAACAACAGCCGATAGTCAGGCTGGAGGCGTTCATCACGACTCTCATCTGTGGTTGGATCCTACCGGTGAGGGATACAAGCATGGGGGTGCGGCCCAACTCGTTTATTATGGCGTCGATGTTGGCCATGGGGCAGCGGATCAATCTGGGGATTCTGATGCTCACCAAACAATATAGAATGCTGCGGCACATTAGCGAGGGGAAGAAGCCGCCAAGGATATGCGGTCCCTTCCACCTCCTGTATGGGTGGATCACAGCGCATATCAGGGGGATTTACGAGTATACAAACCCCATTTCGCCACCGGGATCGAACTTCCGCCCCTCCATCCTGAAAGCGGTCGGGAGCTTCCTGTTCAAACTGGCCGTTCCGATGGTGCTGAATCGGGTGTGGAGGGCGGATGAGTTTAATTTCCACCCCTTCCCATTGCCGATGGGGATACTTACTGATGACGGGAGGGGGACGGAAGAACATCGGGCTTACATCCTGGCCTTTCGAGGTGGAGTTTTGGTGGCACAGATAGATCGTGAGCCACTCTGCGAACCGTACACCCCGCATCGGTTTGCGAGGAAGTTCCGGTGCCTCCAGCGGCTGACCCCGCAGGTCTACTGGGAGGTGCGTCACGAGGAGCACCCGTGTGTGATGAGGCAGTTGTGGCTCATGTCCACACGGGAAGATGGGAAGATGTGGATTACATTGCCTCCATCCACCGCCGCTTTCGGATTGGTGAGGGAGTACGCCATTAGTTGGGAGGCTGCTTACCCAGGGGAGATGCTGAAGCAACCAACTATTCGGGTCAGTGAAGGTGGGTGTCCTCTATCTCGAGGTCGGGGTCGGAGGGCAGCTAGGGCCGTTCGCGGTTGCGGGGATGCCATGGCAGCGAGACCCGCACCGGCTGAGGGTATGGAAGCAGTGGTGGATCCGGTGATTCCAGAAGAGCAGGGCCATATGAAGAGGCCGCCACCGAGGGGATTTTGTAGGATATCCACTCAGGCTTCGGGGAAGCGGTTGCGTCATATCGACATGGCAGAGGATGCTGTCTTCCTGGAAGCCTGGGACATTTGGGATGTCAACCGGCAATTCCTCATCCCACACAAGATATGGGCCCACCTGAATCACCTAGGGATGGAATTACCGGGCATAGGCCCAGTTCGGGCTGTATTCACGACGTCTCCGGCGGAGGCAGAACAATACCTGGAAGAGCTGGAGGATTACTTCCACTCCAGTGGTGTCCCTCTCCCAATGACAGACCGGCTGAGGGTACTGTTGAATCAGACGGTCCCTCCACAGTTATTGGTTGCCGATCTGAAGGAGCGCTTCCCCCTACTGGAAGAATCAGAGGACTCCTCTAGGGAGGATGATGTTGGAGGACGGAGTGCGTTGGAGGATGGCGAGGTCAGAGACCGAGGCTCAAATTCCGACGAATTCGCAGAGGCTCTCGAGGTAGAATTCCGAACTTCTTTCCTTACGATCCGTTCTTGGGTCACCATGAACTTCTCACCGATGTTTGAGCCATGCAGAAGGAACTTGTTCGTTGGCCTCATTCTCTCCCCTCGGCGGGTGATGATGCGGGACCTTCAGAACCCGCTCCTATGGCTGCGTCCAGTTCCGCATCTGGTGGGACCAGAGCACCTGAGGTGGCTCTTCCGGAATCTCCAGACCTTCCACCAGTATACGGAGGGCCTCATCTCGGGGTCCCATCGGTATCGGCTGAGGAGCATCACCAGGAGGTCGATCTCCGTAAGTCTCCTCTACCGGTCTCCTTGTGGTCACATGTAGACCATGCCAACTAACGTTTATGTCCCTCTCCGCCGTACAGTTCTCCGACTGGTGTGGGCTACTGCGGCAAGACTATTCGGGATGTCTGGTGGCGCCCCTCCTAGGGGCATGCCGGTGATGGTGGCGATAGTCCCCCCATCTCCTCAAGCTGCGATGCACATCATCACTGGCAGGACCACCGGCAGGGCCGTTCCCGAAGTCATTGAGGTGGACTCCGAGGAAGAGGATCAACTAGTTGGTCCCGGTCATGTCACGCCTGCTTCGGCACCGGGTGCCGTAATGGATTCAACACCAGATGTTGATCCTGCCGAGGATTTCCTGAGGGTGTATCCCGCGTACGAGCCTGCCAATCACGCAGACTGGGATGAAATGGCCTCTAACGAGGAAGACTGCAGCATAGTCCGCCGTCGGTCGTGGAAGCTGATCACACGCTTTATCAAGGACACCCCCCAAGTGCAATGGCTGGCCGAAATTGATAGGCTCTGCTCGCGGTTGCGCGAACTGTGTGCTGGGGGAGTGGATTCCCAACGTCCTCACGCACTCATCCGAGATCTTATGGCTGAGAAGATCTGGGAGCATGATCATGGGCTCAGTGTGGGATGGCAGCGGAGGAAGGAAACCAACATCAAAAAGCTCCAGGAGGCTGAAGGTGAGGTCCAACAGATGCAGATTCGGGTAGACGACCTTTCAGCCTCTCTTCATGCACAATCTGAGCCGGTCTCACGGTTGAAGGCCCAGCTGGCAGAGGAAGAAGAGCTTATGAGGAAAACCTCTATAAATATGGCTACCGTTCAAGCTGGCGTAGAGAGGGCCAAAGCTAGGACTGATGAACTGTGGCCCACCGCTGCTGAGGAGGAGTGGGAGCTATGTCAACGACAACAAGCCTTGGATGCCACAAGCCAACGGGTGGCAGAGCTGCAATGCTCTTTTGACGGGTTCAACCCGTCCATGGGGGGAGTCGACCCCCGAGTATTGTAACAAACCCAAAAAACTTTTATTGGTACTTTCGTGCTTCAATTTTTTTTGCTTTGAATGCCGTAGCATGCACGATTTCCACTGTTTGAATTTCCTTGTTACATCCCTACAATGTTTGCGGGACGTTCGGCGACAATTCCCCAAGACCACGTGGGTCGAACCCGATGTGGGAAACAAGAGATAGTTTCCCTCTCATCCCACCTAACATAGGAGTGGGGATCATGCTCCGGGCATCCGGGATTCGGATTACCAGTCTGGATTTCTGAGAGACGGGAGAGGCTTGATCGGAGAAGGATCTTTCAGGATAGTTGATTTACCGTTTCTTCAGCATTCTCTTATGCACGAACGGGGCAACGCCAGGGGCGCTGAAATCATTCCAAACAGATGAAAATGGGAAGTGTGAATCACGATACCCAAAATCTGGAACACTGTGGGGATGGCGTGACAATAAGGGACAACTGTTAACCTTATAGTAGAAGTGGTATCCTTACTGCGTTAGCCTGTAACGGGGACAAAAAATGATGGTCGACCATTTACCATGTTCGAAACACGGGACCATGTCACTAATGTTGTTGATCAATCCTTCGGGACGTTGGCCCAGGATAGTTGGCGGACCATAGGTCAAAAATTCATACCGTTAAGGGGTCCTTCCAGACATGACCCGTCTTCCGGAATGTTGGCCCAGGACGGTAGGTGAGCCGATGCGGCATGAGACCAGGCCGTTAGGGGGTCCCGTGAGACATGAAAGGGGACGGAGGTCCGAATAAGGGGCACGCAAAGCGTGGAATGTGGAGTGATGGTCTGTCCGAACAGAATCCGACACTTAGGTAGTTACACCATCGTGGTGGGAGAACGCCATATGGGCACATCGGTTTGATCATGGATCATTCCTTCTTTCAGATAGGGCCTCTCTGGTGAGGGGATCTATCACTTCCCAATGGGATCTTGGGGAATCCTGAACTTGTTCAGTGTAGAACTGCAGCTTAGTGTCATGCGTTGAGGACACATGCACTCCTGCAGTTTAACGTCATACGATAGGACGTGGAATAAAAGGGAAGATCCTAGGGAGCATGTGGCGCGGTTGATATGAAACTAACATGAATGAGGACTTGGAGTCCAAATCATACCACATACCCCCGGAGGAAACTATTCAAGTCGATGGACCAAGAGTGAGGATTGGGCTGGGCCCGAAGCAGAGTGGTCGGGCATTCCTACGTACCCCATGAGGATGGGAATCAAGCCATACGTAGTTCTGGAAGCAAAGTTTAACGTCATGCGGGACGAGGAGCAGCCCGACTGTGTTGGTACACATCCTGTCAAAACCACTAAGCCCACGTGAGTCGTGCTCGGTGTGGGAAACAAGCAGTAGTGGTGGGAATTCCCCGACAAAAAGGGGCAGGTTAGGGAAAAGGGACGCTCGGTGAATACCGGCCCAATGAAACTAACACGATAATTTAGCGCACCTAGATGCGCGATGAGAAAGAGCCGAGTATGATGGAATTACACTTGATCATGAGGAAGTGGAAATGTGTGAATCATGGTGCTCGAGATTCAGATCACGATGATGGTGGTGTGATGATGGAGGATAACTGCTGAACATGTTCGCAACACAACATCCTGTTGCGTTAGCCTAGAATGGGGACAGACAAATTAGGGTTGACCGTTGACCATGTTCGAAACACAGGACCATGTCACAAATGTTGTCAAATATTCGTAGGGACATTGGCCCGAAACGATTGGAGGGCCCTTAGGTCCAGCATTCATGGAGAGCCCTTAAGCCTAGTATCTATATCGTCCGAGGGTCCTTTTGGATGTGGAAGAGGATGAGGATCCAAATAGAGAGCTCACGAAGCATGGTCATGGGATGAGGAGGATGTCCCTGTGAAAATCCCACACTTCGGGCTCTTTGTCAAAACACATCTGGATACGTCAGCGAGACGTATTAGATAGAGGGAGCAGAGTCCTTTCCCATAGGATGATCTTAGTTTAGGGTCGTAGAATTTGGACCATGGATGGGAGGATACATAAGAGGCACACGGTGGAGTAACTCAAACACCTGGCATGAATGGGAATAAGGGGTGTGTGCGGTGCGATGAACAACCTGACGTGAACGCGGACGTAATCCCATACCACACCATATAATCCCCTCATGGAGAGGTTTTTTGGTCAAGGGACCGAAAGAGAAAGTTAGGCTGGGCCTGCAGGGAAGTGCTCGGGCGCTCCTACGTATCTCATAAGGATGAGAATCAAGCCTCACATAGTTCTGAATGGACCTTAGACCATAAATGGGTAAAGGGAGCAGGGGACGCATGGAATCAAGACCCGACGTGAAGGAGTACCTACGACCTACTTACCATGCGTTCTCTGAGGAAATGCTCGAGTCGAGGGACCGCACACACAGGTTAGGCTGGGCCTGAGGGAAGTGCTCGGGCGCTCCTACGTATCTCATGAGGATGAGAATCAAGCCATACGTAGTTCTGAAAGGTGGCATGGTAAGGTACCACTGCCAGTGGAAAAGGGGAGTGCGGGCGTGGCCCCTTGCACTAAAAGATGTGAAATTTGATGAATCTTGTTTGTCCTTTAAGGTGAATGGTGTTTTTTTGTGAAGCGACAGGCCTATAATAGTAGGCCATGATGTTGCCACAAGGATCAAGTCGTGATGGGCATTGACAAATGGCATGGCACGTGACCAATACCCAACATGATGTCCTCTACAACGAGGTCACCACAATGCAGTGCCATTTTCTTCGTGCGGCCAGGACGATAATGTCACGGTTTAGGGTCGTATGATAGGACCAAGCATGCATTTTATCATCATGCAGCGCAGATGTAGAAGAGACGATGCTATGCGGGAAATGTGCGTAGTGTTATAAAACACAATTGATGGAGACATGATCCCACATCACACTATACGCCACTCGGAGAGGGAGACCTTTGGCCAAGGGGCCTATATAGAGGTAAGAGGTGAAACAGGGGGAGCGACTGGCTCCCTAAATGGGATGCACACGAAGACAGGGCGTCCGGGCGGTCTTACGTATCCCATGAGGATGGGAATCAAGCTGAACATAGTCCCGGATGGATCTTAGTTTATGGTCTTAGAGCTCGGACCATGGGAGCCCCGAAGGACGCCATATTGCAGCTTTGTCCCACTGACATGCAAAGGTGCACTTATGGATAGCGCCAAAAGTGTTGAGATTCCACCTGGACATGATGGGGTGGAAAATTATGTGAATCATGAAACCAACATTCGAGGACTTTAGGGGTTGTCGTGACGACAAAGGATTAATGCTGACCATGTTCACAACACAGCATCCCGTCGCGTTAGCCTGAAATGGGGACAAACAAATGAGCATCGACCGCTGACCGTATTCGCAATGCGGGATTTTATCGATTTTTGTCCAAAACCCTCAGGGGCATTGGCCCATAACGGTAGGAGAGCCCTTGGGCGTTGTATCCAGGCCGTTCTTGGGGGTCCCTCCAGGTTTGAAAGGTAATGGAAGCCCGAATGGAGGGGAACACGAAGCTTGACAAGTGGAAGGAACTTGATCAAGTTGAATCTGACACTCTTGGTCCAAGACCAGAGTACTCTTAACATATGGGTGAACCACTGCAAGGGGTCAAGAGACTCAACTCGAGGGTAACAAAGAGATGGCGAGTTCCTGGGGGAAGGGGGCATGGTGCCCAAAACCTTGTATCATACCTACATATCCCCCTTCTGGAGAGGGATAGACCAAGTGGCCTAGGTGACCGGGAGATCAGGAGATCTCTAAGAGGTGGGGCTGGACCCGAATCTTAGACATTCAGGTGGTCCTACTTATCCCATGGGGATGGGAATCAAGATGAACGTAGTTCCAGATGGTGCCTTTTAATGTCATGCGGGACAAGGAACAAGAGGGCTAACTCTCATAACAGGGGTGCGCGTGGTGCAGCTATTGCAAACCCAGCGTGAATGAGGACATAATCACGCACTACGCCGCGCGGTCCTGTAGTCGGGGTCCCGCTGGTAGGACCAGAGAGGCGAATTAGCTGAACTCAATCTGGACCCAAAGACAAGGGGTCTGGGCATTCCTACATATCCCATTAAGATGGGAATCAAGCTGAACGTAGTTCCAGATGAGAATCTTAGTTTATGGTCTTAGAGCTCGGACCGTTGATGGTGAAAACTCCCCGAGTAAGCACAAATGTAAACCCGATCCCTAAGCCCACGTGAGTTAAACTCGGTGTGGGAAACAAGGGGTGTATCCCCATCGCAATACTTGGGGCGTCCATCAAAGGGGAGTTGGCAGAGATCCCCGAAGGACACCTTTGATGTAGCTTGTTCCCCCAACGCATGGACGTGCATGGAGGAAAAGTACCAAGAGTTCCAAGACTTAACTTGGACATGATGAAGCGATGAAGGGTGTGAATCGTGTACCTGACATTTTGGGCTTAATGGGTTGTCTTGGGGATAGAGGAAAACTGTTAACCATGGTGGAAACGCAACGTCCATATCGCGTTATCCTGAGGTGGGAACAACAAACGAGCATCGACCGCTGACCATATTCGCAATGCGGGATTCTATCGATTCGCTGTCCGAAACCCTCGGGGGCGTTGGCCGGTAACGGTAGGAGACCCCTTGGACGTAGTACCCAGGCCGTTCTTGGGGGTCCCTCCGGGCGTGAAAGATGATGAAAGCCCTGATGCAGGGATACACAAATCCTGGAAAGCGGGTACGGACGTGTCCGAGTAAAGCTTGGCATTCCAGGTAGTAAACCAGAGTACTCTTAGGAACATTGGTGAACCGCCGAAAAGGGATCAACGAAACAGCTCAGTAGGGGGAGGTACATGGCGTGGTCAATACGGGACCGACGTGAATGAGGACATAGTCCCACACCACACCATATAATCCCCTCATGGAGGAAGGATAGTCCTAGGGGCCAAGATGGGATGAAGATTCCCGAGAGATGGGGCTGGACCCGAATCCTGGACATTCAGGTGGTCCTACGTATCCCATGTGGATGGGAATCAAGCCACACGTAGTTCTCTAAATGTAGTTTAACGTCATACAGGATGAGAAGGGGAGTAATATACCCCTAAACAAGGGAGGTGTGCGGTATGGTGAAAAAACCGACGTGAATGAGGACGTAGTCCTACACCACACCGTACACTCCTATAAGAGAGGACCTGGTTCGTGGCCCAGAAAGGCGAAGGGGCCCGATGGTTAGGCATTGGTCAGGAAGACCTGACCTGCTTGTAGTTTAACGTCTTGCAATGATGACGAGGGTCGGGGACCCGAGGAGGTCAAGGGGCCTGAGGCTGGGCCTCGTAAGGGAAGGCGTACGACATGGTTTATGATCCCGACGTGAATGAAGACGTAGTACTACACCACACCGTACACCCCGGGTAAGAGGTCGGGTGGAGGGGCCCGAGAAGGCTAGGGGGCCTAAGGTCAGGCATCAGTCAGGAAGGCCTGACGGGTCTGCAGTTTAACGTCTTACATGAGGACGGGGGTCGGGGACCCGAGGAGGCCAAGGGGCCGGAGGCTGGGCGTCGTAAGGGAATGCGTATGACAGGGTACATGATCCCGACGTGAATGAGGACGTAGTCCTACACCACACCGTACACCCCTACGGGGAATCGGGGCCGTGGGCCCGATCGCTAGCACAACCCGGGGGGGATGTTTGTCACCTCAGGATGGGGCAGAACGAATCACTGCACTCGATGTCTGGGACATCTCGTGGTGGACCCGAAGATCCAGGACACTGTTGACCATGTTTGAAACACATCGTTCCTATGGTAACCTGATATGGGAGCAAAAATGAGCGTCGACTGCTGACCAAATTCGCAATGCGGGACTTCTATCGGCTTGTTGCTTGAAAACCCTCGGGGGCGTTGGCCCGTAACGGTAGGAGAGCACTTGGGAATTGTATCCATGCCGTTCTTGGGGGTCCCTTTGGGTGTGAAAAATGACGGAATCCCAGTCATGGAGTGGGTCAAGCATAGTTGTATCCATCCACGAAAGAGGAAAACATCTCCAGGGGGGATGTGCAGCCGGGTCGAGGCTTGCTCGATATGAGTTGGGGAAAAAGTGTGCACCCCTCCATGTCATCACTCAAGGGGATGATTTTGGATTTTGGGCTGGGCCAACGGACAAAATCTCCAGGCGTTCCTACGTATCTCATGAGGATGAGAATCAAGTCATACGTAGTTCTTGAAGTCCATGCAGTTTAGCGTCGTGCGATGAGGACGTGGGAGGATAGATGAACGGGAGTGGGCACATGGTGTGACCCTTACAATCCTTGTGTGAGAGGGGTTGTATGAGCAGGGCTAAAAAAGCCTACCCCACACTACACAAAGATCCTCCGATGAAACTATTACCAGGGGTGATAGTGGAAGAGAAGAGCTCGGGGCTGGGCTCAAGACGAGGCGTCCGAGCGTTCCTATGTATCCCATGAAGATGGGAATCAAGCCACACATAGTTCTTGAAATGCAGTTTAACGTCATGCGGGATAAAGAGCATCTCATTTGGGGATATGTAAGGTATGGAAAGTAATCCGACGTGAATGAGGACGTAGTCCTACACTATACCATACAATCCCACGAGAGGGAAAGTCGGGGAAAAACCAAGGGGCCTGGGGCCGGACCGCGGTCAGGGAGACCTGACCAGCTTGCGGTTTAACGTCTCGCGGTGAAGACGGGGGGTCAGGGGCCCGAGGAGGCCAAGGGGCCTGAGGCTGAGCCTCGGTCAGGAAGGCCTGACTGGCTTGCAGTTTAACGTTATGCAGTAAGGACGGGGGGCCAGGGGCCCAAGGAGGCCAAGGGGCCTGAGGCTGAGCCTCGGTCAGGAAAGCCTGATTGGCTTGTAGTTTAATGTCTTGCAGTAAGGACGGGGGCCAGGGGCCGAGGAGGCCAAGGGGCCTGAGGCTGAGCCTCGGTCAGGAAGGCCTGACTGGCTTGCATTTTAACATCTTGCAGTAAGGACGGAGATGTAGTTTAAGGTCATGCGGGACCATCTCGCAGTTTAGGGTCGTGCATGACCCCTTTTGCCCTAGGCAAAGTATCGCTTAAGGAACTTGGCTTTGGTAGGATGGGTTATACACTCTCCATCCGTGGTCACCAAGGAGTATGCTCCATTGGGGTAAACCTTATGGATGATATAAGGCCCTTCCAATTTGGGTTCTAATTTGGGCGGTTTCCTACCGGGAATCATTGGAGCTCGAAGGGCCAGTACCAGGTCGCCCTGTAGAAAAGAGCGGAGACGAACTATCTTGTTGAAGGCCCTTGCTATCTTATCCTGATGGCTTTCCATATTGTGCAGGGCACGAAGCCGGTTCTCGTCCAGTTCTTCTAATTCAGCTAGACGGATCTCGGCTACCTCATCTGATGTCTGGTGATCATAAACTGCAGTACGTAACGACGGAAGCTGGATCTCAATGGGTAGGATGACCTCATCTCCATACACCATGGAATATGGGGTCACCTGGGTAGAGTTGCGAGTCGTCGTCTGGTAAGCCCAGAGGGCGTTGGGGAGCTTGTCTGGCCAACTTTTCTTGTTTTGACCAACCATCTTCTACAGAATGTTAGAGAGGGTTTTGTTGAACGCCTCGATCTGTCCATTCGCCTGCGCGTGGTAGCGGGAGGTATGGTTTGACCGGATGTCATACTTGGCGTAAAATTTCTTTAGTTCATCTGCTCGGAAGTTGGTGCCGTTATCGGCGAGGACGGCGTGAGGGACCCCAAACCGGTGGATAATGTTGGAGCTCACAAAGTCAACGATGGAACGGGCCTTGACCTCTTTCAGCGGAACTGCTTCTGCCCACTTGGAGAAGAAATCTATAGCAGTCAGGATGAACCTACACTGGCAGGTTGTTGCCAGTGGATACGGTCCCACTACATCAAGTCCCCATACCGCAAATAGCCAAGAGTACATAGTGGGGTGGAGGGGCTCTGGCGGCCGATTCAAGAAGTTGGCGTGTACTTGGCACGCGTGGCATCTCTTGGCATATCCAATACAATCGTGGATCATAGAGGGCGAAAAGTACCCCAACCTCTGGATTTGATGGGACAGCTTCGGCCTAGCTTGATGGGCGCCACAGGAAACGACGTGAACCTCTTGAATAACCTGAGGTATCTCTACTCCTTGGATGCAACGGAGGAGGAAACCATCGAAACTCCGCTTATAAAGGATTTGTTCAAGACTGGGGCCACTCTGGAGGGTAAATTGCAGCGCGCTGCGTCGAATTCGCTAGCGCTCGGCCCAGTCGTCCCGGGGGCGACCATTTTGGAGATACTCGACAAAAGGTGCCCTCTAGTCGGGAGTGGATTCAACCACTGTGTCTGACGAAACCGGGACCCCTGAAATGGAGGGTCCAGCGGTAAGATGACCTACCCGCATGCCATCATTGTCCTCTTGGGTGACGAGGGAAATGACTCTCCGGTGTTCCACATGTATGATCAAATCATCTTGCTCGGGTTCTGCGAGCGACGCGGCTAAGCCGTCCAAGGCATCTGCTTGGCCGTTCTATGACCGTGGGACATGGGTAACCTCTGGTCGAGAAGAGAACTGGGCCATTAGGCGGAGGGTGTACTCCAGAAACGGTGCAAGCTCCGGCTTCCTGACGATGTAGTCGCCATTAACCCGTTTGATTACCAGCTCGGAATCTCCCTTCACATGTAGGTGGGGCACATGGATCTCAAGGGCCAACTCGAGGCCGGTGATGAGAGCTTGGTACTCTGCCTCATTGTTCGTACAGCCTTCCGACAACAGGAACGAGTATGGCAAGACATCTTGCACTGGGGTAATGAAGACAATACCCAGGCCCACTCTGTTGAGCTTGGGATCATTCAGCCTCCTACCGGTGGGGCTCTGGGAGGTGCCGTTGAAATGCATTTGCCAACATGGGACAACATGGTCGACTGAGAGGATCGTCTCATCAGGGAAATCCAGGTCTAGGGATTGAACCGCAGAGGTTGGATGGGCAGCTAAAAAGTCTTCCAATGCCTGTCCCTTAATGGCCTTCTGAGGTACAATCCTGATATCAAACTGCTGGAGAATCACTGCACACCGTGCTAGTCGGCCAGTCAGCATGTGGCGGTTCAGGATGTACTTCAGGGGATCTATCCGGGAGACCAATTGCACCTCATGGTGCTGCAGGTAATGTCGTAACTTCTTCATGGCGAAGATGAGCGCAAGGCAACTCTTTTCGATAGGGGAGTATCTGACCTCCGTATCGAGAAGCATGGGACTGAGATAGTAGAGACTGTTCTCAGTACCCTCGTTATTCTTCTGGGAGAGCAGCGCACCGAGGTATCTCTCCAGGGTGGTCACATAAAGGACCAGTAGCTTTCTGGAGATGGGTGGCATCAAGACCGGAGGTTGGAGCAGACACTGCTTGATTTCCTCGAAGGCGGTCCGACACTCCTCATCCCATTCGTAGGCGGCACCCTTCTTCATGAGCCGGGAAAAGGGCTTACACTTTCCGGCCAGATTCGCGATGAATCGGCGTATATAGGCTAAGTGGGATTGAAGGCCTCGAAGCTCCCAAATGTTTCTTGGGGGAGGCATTTGGCTGATGTCCTTGATCTTCTCCAGGTCGATCTCGATACCTCGGTATCTGAAAAAAAATCCCAGAAACTTCCCAGAGGTGACCCCGAAGGCACACTTCAAGGGGTTCATCTTCAGGTGACGGGAACAGAGGAAACCAAACACTTTCTCAAGGTCTTTGAGATGGTCCTGGTGCTGAAATGATTTGACTACGAGGTCATCCACGTAGCATTCCACCAATATCCTGAGAATCGGTTTGAATATGCGATGCATGACCCTCTGATAAGTGGCACCTGCATTTTTCAAACCGAACAACATAACCTGGTAGAAAAAGGTACCTTGGGGATCCCTGAAGGCAGTGGAATCCTCGTCTTTAGGGGCCATCTAGATCTGGTTGTACCCGGAATACCCATCCATGAAAGAGAGGGCTTGGAACCCGGTCGTGGCGTCAATCAATAACTCCGTCACCGGGAGTGGGAAGTCATCCTTTGGGAAGTGGCGATTAAGATCGCGGAAGCCGATGCAAACTCCGATCTGTCCATTCCTCTTCCTGACTGACACAATGTTGGCAAGACACTTGGGGTACTGGACTTCTTTAACGAAGTTGGCTTTGATAAGCTTGTCAACTTCGGCCTCAACCATAGCACCATGAGAAGGGTTCATTTTCCTGGGGGGCTTCTTAAACCCATGATGTTTTGCCGGGAGGCCCAGACGGTGAACAGATACCTGGGGATCTATCCCTGGAATCTCATTGTAACTCTAGGAAAACACGTCACGGTGTTGTTTGAGGAAGTCTACGTACTGCTGCCGCTCCTCGGGGGACATGGATGCAATGATCAATGTGGGTTTCGGATCAGCCTCGCTACCAAGGTTCACCTGTACCAGTTCATCAACCGTGGTAGAGACGCCTTCTTAAAAGGTGGGGGGAGCATCCTCCAGGTCTTCCTCCCCACCCATGGTGGGACTTTCCGCGATGGGAGATGCTTCTGGGCTATCAAAACCCGAGGGGCAGCGGGTTCCGACTTGGGCAGCAGTGGTCATCACATCAGGAGACTCACTCGCCATTGAGACCATAACAATGAAGGCAGTCGATCCTATCCCATCTGGCCTTCGGCCTAAGGGGCCACATTTGATGATATCAAAGAAGTGGTGACGTGTCGGCCTGAGTCGGTGGATTCCAGCTCGGCGGAAGAGACATGTATGGCGTACTTCCGTCGTCATAATCTTGACACTCCGGTACCGTACAGGGGTAGGAGATTCCGGGATGACCTGAGCCTGGTTGATGTAGGATTACAAGGTGATTTTTCGCCATCGCTTGGACATGGGAACATGCATTCCTTGCGTACCCGAAACAACAAAACATTGCCCCATGTCGGGGGTCGTGGCCTCCATCCGGTTGATCGAGAGGATGTAGGCGTCATCCATGCTTTCCCAGTGATCACTTGTGACCGGGGCGGGTTCATCCTCACTTACTAGGATTTGCTTATCCTTACTTTTGTAATAACCCGCATCTAGATAGTGGGCCTCGCAAGAAGCGAAAGGGGACGCATCTCCTTGGAGCACTCCTAATCGACCGTTGAGCGAGTACTTGAGGCACTGATGATACGACGAAGGGACCGCTGCATACAGATGGAGCCATGGCCTACCCATCAATGCGTTGTAGGCGGTGTCCTGAGAGAAGACCATGAACTCGGTGCTGGCAATTAAGCCACCGAACTGAGTCTTCAGGCGAATCTTGCCGACCACGGTTTGCTCGGTCCTGTCGTTCCGCTGGATTCTAAGGTCAGAGGGAGTTAAATCACCTTCCGAAAGTCCCAACTTTCGCAATGTCCGAGTTGGAATTAGATTGATTCGGGAACCCGTGTCAACGAGGCAGCGACAGACTTCCACACCATTGAAGTGGATAGTGATGTACAACGGGATAATGTGCCCCTGTATAGGAGGGTCCTCATCTTCACCGGAGAACGAGATAATCGCCTGACATTCGGCGTTTTCAATCGTCTCGGTATGGAAGGCTTCTGCAGCTACCACCTCCGTCTCAAACTGGAGGGGGCTCCTTAGGGCCTCGGCAAGTGCTTCGCGCATTTCAAGTGACCGGAGAAGGGCCTCAAGGATAGAAAGCCTCGCCGGAATGCCGAACAGGTGCTTCAGGACATCATACTTTCGTGTCAAACGCGAACCTCTGCTTACAGGAGGTTGTTTGGCATTTGGAGGCATAGCGGGTCCTGCAGGCTGAAACGGCGGTCGGCTAGTACTGGGTGCATCCTGCTGCCTTCTTGTTGATTCCTGGAGAGTAGTCTCCAGAATAGGATTGGGCAGCGGAGGCTGGCCTGTAGTCGGGCAAGACTGACTGTGATACGAACGAGGCAGCTCTCCCCGATCTAGTAGCACAAACGGCGGTGGAGGTAGAGCCGAGGGCGTTAGATGGGGTTGCGCGTGCTGAGCTCTACGCTAAGCCTGCTGTCTGGTCTCAGTAGCATGCACGACTTGGCTGAAAGTGCCTGCTGACGTACCTCGATTACTGGCACGGTTGCGATTCCGCTGACGTTGATGTCGGCCGGGAACATTGGGGAGGTTCGCCTGGCGTTCCCCCTCGTCGGGGGTCATATAGGGCTTTACCAGCTCCACGGTGTTAACTGAAGCGTACCCCTGGCTGTCGCTCGAGGAGTCATCCACCGCTGGTCAAATTCGGGGAGGAATCCCCATTTCAGGGGGCATAAAGTCTCCGAGAGTGCGGGATGACGACGGCACCGGCGGTGCGCATTGCTTCTTCTTGCGTCGCCGCTGCCTGCCCTTTTGGGAAGAGGTCGATTGTGAAGACGATGTGGGGGTACCAGCTACTTCTTCTGAAGGTCCCGACTGCTTTAGGCATGCCCGGATGATACCATGGGTACGAACGACGGTTTTTCGAGCCATCCAGTCGTCGTATTTCCAGGATCCGCGGCTGGGGACCTGCTGCCACTCGCCTTCGCTGTCACTGCCGATCTCTGATCCTACAAAGACACCCGCCACTTGTTCTGGTGCCGGGACCAACTTGACTATGTTGTTGTTAACCTGGTCTTGAGGCCAGTCTTTAAACACATAGCATTGCTTGAGGGTGTTCCCCAGAATCTGATGATAAGGGCAGTAGTTGGGGTGATCGGTGAGATTTGCCTCTGCTGGCCTTCTGCTCTCGGGCAGGCGCACAATCCCTTGCTCTAGAGCACTTCGGAAGTAGCCAGGGACCTGATTTTCATTGAACAAATAAGTTTGGTACCTTCTTTCCGGATAGGGCGCCTTGGGGGCCTGGCCCCGACGATGGGCCGGAGGGGCTTGCCAAGGAGGCAGCGCCAGATTGTCTCGCCTAGGTGGCGGTGGCGCATTCCGCGGCGGAACCTGTTAGTTCTGAGGCGGTCACTGCTGGGCAGGAGCCTGTGCTTGATGTGGAGGACCTCTGCAGGGTTGCGGGGATGGTGCCGCCAGGAGTAATTCTAGCTGCCTGGGGGCTTCTACTTGGGCCACCGCGGCGGGCTCAGCCCTGGCGGTCCTCCTGGCCGGGATCATGGGGGGGCAATAAACGTGCCTGACTACCCAGTTACAGGGATTCCTCAAGGTGTTGAGCCTTATCCGAGAAATCTATGAACCCTCCATGGTAGTTCTGGGTAATTAGGGAGGGTACCAGCTCTGTCTTGATGTTCCCCACACACATCGTCAGTAATTTCTCCTGAGTCAGTGGCATATCGAGGGAATACGTAAGTCCCTTCCACCAGGCGATGAAATGTGCAACCCACTCATCAGGCCTTTGCTTGCACTTGAAGAGGTTTGCAATGCCGGTCTTCCATGTGGTGGAGCTGAATTGGTATAAGAACTGTCGGCGAAGATCCTCCCAACCGGTCACTAATCTGATAGGGAGATGGCTGTACCAGAAGAATGTTGGACCTTCTAATGACTGTATGAAACATCAGAGCTTGGCGGCTTCTTGCTGAGTCGGGGTCCCCAACATGGGGCCACACCTGGAAGAAAAATGTGCCAAGTGTTATGGAGGGTCCCCTGTCCCGTTGAAAGGAGAGAAAGTGGGGTTCCGAAAACCCGGAGGTGCATGCATATCATCCACCCACGCGGGATAAGGCTTGCCATCCGGTGGGACCGCCACCTGCCGCGTTTCCAACGCTTCGAGGCGGGCTGTGAGTGCCACAATAAGATCATCCGGGTGGGGGTCCCTGTCTTGATGGGGATCCCTAACCACAAGTGCGTTTCCAGGTTCCTCAACACGGTAGATGACTTCGGCAGCTCGTGGATCAACTGGCGGAACGACCTGCGGGGCGACTGGGGGAACCCGGGATGGATTCTTCAGATTGCCCCGTCGTTCGGGGGGTTTGGTGAGACGTATCACACCCTCTTGCCATATGTTCTGACTTCTACCCTGTCTGCGGTAGTAGCATAATCAGGGTTTCCCGGAGGCATCTCACCGGGGGGAACTTGTTCCTGCCCCTTCTGCCCCGGCCTGGGATTACCATAGTCCGGTCGCCGCTCTGCGGCACGCTCAGCCAAGAGTTTGTCAACCAGCCTCTTTTGCTCAGCAAGCTGCTGACGTAACGTGGCCTTCTCGGGATCTTCATCTGTTTTCTGCACAGAGGCGGATGGGTCGGAGTGCTTGAGAGTTTCGACGTTCTCCTTACCCTTTCCGGTGTTTCGACCGAGTACCAACGACTCGGTGGGTACGGGGAGGCCTAGCAGGTTCCTCTGTTGACTGGTAACTCTCCCTGATGGGTCCAGCAGTGGCGGTACACCCTCGGGGAGGAAGTATCCATCAATGAATTCAAGCTCGTCTTCCTTGTCCACAACGTCGGCCATGTGGACCGCGACCCCTCTCGAGGTCATGTCCTCGATGTCACATAATGAATCGGGCTGCCGTCGGATAGGGTCGAAGAGGATAGCGGCATAGTGTCCCCAACCACGGACTTGCACATGGGGGGTGGATTCCCTGACGATCCTGCTGAGTACATTGAAACTCTGGACGCATTTCCATTGGAGGGCGCCCTGGCGGCCTGGCGACTCAGGGTGCTGGGCCAGAAGAAGTGCGGCTGCATCGATCAAGCGGCACTGCTCGCAGATTTCTTTGAAGAGCTCTCGACTTCTGGGGTATGCCACCCGTTCGTAACGAAGGGGGAAGTGTCTCGCCCATAGGGTTCGACAAAAGCACCCCACTTCTTTAGGGGTAAGAGACTCTGGTACGTGAAAATTCAGTGCTGTCGTCAGCCAGAACTTCTCCGGGAAGTAATCCGCTGCAAGAATACTCCAGAAGCTCCTGGGCTTAGGCTCAGGGTCTGGCCCTGTGTTTCCCCACTCGTCAACCGGGGGCAGCTAAGGGACCGGTAGCGGTGCCGAGGCAGACCTCTGGGATAGTAAACTCGGCGGTGGAGAGTACGACTAGTGAGCTGACTGGCTTCCGAATTCCGGGCCATCCTCTGAAGAGTAAGGTGACCTGGCCACGATGTCACTATACGATGGGATGATAGCCACAGCTTCCAGAACAGGATTCGCGGCTACCGGCGATAGGTCGTGTCATCTCTCTACCACTGTCGGCCCCCAAAATAGCTCTCCGTGATCTCTGGTAGAGGTATAGGGCGCTTCTGGTGACAATAGCAGTGATTGTGCAGTCGAGACCTGTAGAATTCCCAAGATTTCTTCCTCCTGGATGTACCTGCGGAGAGATATGGGAATCTGGTGGACCTCATATTCTGGGAGAATGAGGCTAACGCATCTGGTTCCTACCCCAGTCCTTGATACGGAGGAGTGGGCAGAAGGTTCCATCGCCGAGTCGCATTCCTCTTCAGAGTCGGAGAAGCGGGCAGGTTTGATCTCCACCCGGGCCTTCACATGATTCTTCGTGTGGCAGTGACGCCCCACTTTCCTGCCCCGGGGTGGCTCTTCGGGACAGGGTTGATTACTACCAAGCAGTCTCGGGGTGGCGGTGGTGCCGTGGCGGAGAGGACCCCCAGTCGAGACAGCCGGGGTGCGAGGGGTACCAGGGAAAATTTTGAAGGGTACATGGGGAGGACCTCCATGAACAACACCCATGTAGGCGGAGCCACTGTTGGAACCGGCAGGATCATGGGGAGGACCTCCATGGTCGATGCGGGCGGAGCGAGGCTGACCTTCACTCCACGAGTTGCTGGGGAAAGGAGGAACTTCGTCGCTCACAAAGAGGATGTAGGGGGGACCCCCACGTTGGAGAAGTACTGGATGGGAAGTGCCTTCAGATCAACAGTCAGGGGAAGGAGGATGGACTCCATACCCTGTATAGTGGGTGCGGGAAAGGTTTTCGTGCTAAGCGTCACTGCCGCAGGGCAGGTCTTCCTTCAGGATGAGGGTAGCGCGAGGCTTACCTCCATGAAGAAGTTCGGAGTGGGGAAGGCCCACGCTCTATGAAGTAGTGGCACGGGGAGGGCCTCCGTACGGGGTGACATCACCGCGGGTTAGTTCGGGGCGATCACCACTCAGGCCTGCCACCCGAAGAGTTAACCCAGCCTGCCCGTGGGGCGGTTGGGGTCTTGATCCTGGTTGGGTGAAGGAGTGTCCCTGCTCAGTGTATGTAGGGGATTCATGATGCACGTCGGCGGTGGCTCGGGCCACTGTAGCTGTCGACGTCGACGCACCTGGGCGAGCGTCCTCAGCCCGGGCCCGACGCTGACGTCGGGTCAGGCAAGCTAGTACAGGTGGTGCAGGGGCATGGCCTGCCTGCTCTCCCTGTGGAGTCGGACGGTGGTGCTGTCGCAGCCGGACGGGAGATCTCGCCTGGAGCCCTTGGGTCGGGACCCTAAGCGAGCTGAGCTGGATGGCGCCCGCCTCTTCAGCGTAAGGCGAGGAGTCATCAAGGTGTTCTGGGGACAGGCTCCCGAAACGATTGAATGTTGGGGTGGGGAGCAGGGGCTCCCGGCGCGGCCTGTTAGGGCGGCGTTGATGGCGGGGCCTAGAGGCCTCCAGGTCCAGGCGGGCCATATCCCGAGTTGGGATGACCCCTTCTTCCTCGTACCTGCGCACAAGGTTGTTGATCACCCATCGCTGGATGACCTATGATGGGGAAAGGGGACGTGGGCGCCCCGTATTCCGCGATGTGGCAGCCATCATGGAAGTAGCGGTGCCATGTGGGGTGGCTGTGGTGGTGTTTCCCCTTCCCCTGCGTAGGTGAGGAGCGGGCGGTGATCGCGTCTCTGTAATAGCAACCTGGTTCATGAGAAACGAAGGGATCAACTCGTCAGTACTGAGAGGAAAAGGATTGAAGACCAGTGCCCCAGCGCCCTTCCATTCTCCACGTCTGTAAGAAGGATCCATGCCAACACGCTACATAATGGAGTGCCCCATGTTCTACTGCCCCGACTTCCAGTGAGTTTCATGATAGGCCCTCTATTTGCTTGGCGGGACCAGGCACCGGATATCTGGATCCGGTGACACGTCAATCTACTGGTGTCTCGAACGCTAATAATCTCCATACTGAGGAGAATAATTTCACGTCTGGTTCACCATTTGTGTTTCTGACGCTTTCGCTGGGGCGGGTGCAACCGTCCGTCCGTGGAGGAGGACGTGTGGCGCTTATTGCCCCACATTCCCGCTTTCCAAAGGCAGGCGACATTCACTCCTTATTCAGGGACGTCTGCTCCTTGATCGAAACGGGATGATGGGATGTCGGTTCTTCCTCCCGTGGATTCCTCCTCAGATCTCGTCACCTATTCCGGTTCTCCCTCATAGATTTAATACGTAGTTCATGAAACTCTTCCCAGTGCCATGTTTCCATGGACGCCGGTTAATTACACTGCTTCTGTCGGGACATTCCAAAGGGTCCAGTCAGGGCAGCAACCTTCAGTCGGGGGAGTAGTCACATTGAGGCATCAGTAGCGTGTCTGGATGCTGGGGAACCTAGCATGTCTGTCTATTATCCCTGGTCACAGGGCTTCTCGAGGGTATGGAATCCCGAGGCATCCCACATCAAGAGCGGGGAATTATATGCCATAGACACATATCTGAGGTTTTCCTCAGCTTCCCATGTTTAATGCAGGGTACGCCACGTGTTTAACGTCTAGCGAAGACGGATCAACCCAACCGGAGCATTAGCTAGGATAGATCGGATTGAGGGATTTCCCATGAAGGGATGCCGATACCGGGGCCAGCACATGGGCAGTTGTGAAGAGGAGCGTACCGACATGGTTTCACCGAGATATAGCGGTCCAGGTGAGAATTAGGATGGGCGGTAGATGGATGAATGGAGTGGAGGGGGAGTGAAATGGAACCATCGCAGGGGTGACAGTGAAGTTGGGAATGAGCCTTGAGGAGGCTTCCTACGTATCCCCGTGGCAGGGAATCAAAGTCCGCGTAGTTTGGGATGGTTCCGGTAAACCGACGTGAAGGTGGAACTTGGCCCGATGAATGTTGTCAGTGAACCAACGTGAAGGTGGACCTTGGTCCGATGGGTATCACCAGCATACCGATGTGAAGGTGGACCTTGGTCCGATGAGATATGGGCTTGAACCTCGGGGAGGCTTCCTACATACCATGCCTTGACATGGATCATAGACCTCGTAGTTCAAAGGGTTTCATCAGTGAACCGACATGAAAGTAGACCCGTGGGTCCAGTGGTGGTGGGCTTGAACCTTGGGAAGGTTTCCTACGTACCATGCCTTGACATGGATCAAAGTCCTCGTAGTTCAAAGGGTTGATGGAGTACAGTTTAACGTCATGCGGAACGATAGGGAATCCTGACGTGAATGAATGACGGGAGGTGTGTGTCGGCGAACCGATGTAAATGAGGGACCTTGGTCCAATGGGAGATGGGCTTGAACCTATGGGAGGCTTCCTACGTACCATGCCTTGACACAGATCAAAGTCCTCGTCGTTCGGGTTGTGGAGTACAGTTTAACCTCATGCGGGATGGGGGTGAACCGATGCGAATGAGGTCGGAACGACTGGATGGTGGGTTTGAACCTCGTAGAGGCTTCCTACGTACCATTCCTTGACATGGATCAAAGACCACGTACTTCGGGTTAGTCACAATGGCTTGCCGTCAGATTGGTATTGCAGTTTAACGTCGTGCTGGACGTAGGTAGAACTTGACGTGAATTGGATGGTGGGTGGGCTTGAACCTCGTGGAGGCTTCCTACGTACCACGCCTTGACATGGATCAAATACCTCGTAGTTCAAATGGGGCTTTGTCGGCGAACCGACGTGAAAGTGGAACTTGGTCCAATGAGTGGTGGGCTTGAACCTCTGGAAGGCTTCATACGTACCATGCCTTGACATGGATCAAAGACCTTGTAGTTCAGGTGGGAATGGGTGTGCAGTTTAATGTCATGCGGGACAAGGGGGGGGATACAGTTTAACGTTATACTGGACGAGGGAGAAACTCAACGTGAATGAATGACTGAGCAATGTGGCTTGAACATCATATAGGCTTCCTACGTACCATGCCTTGACATGGATCAAAGTCCTTGTAGTTCAGGTTGTGGAATGGGTGTCAGGGTCGGTGCTCACTCTAAGCCCACGTGAGTCATGCTTGGTGTGAGAAACAAGAGGTTGCAAGGACCTGACAATCATGTTGCGAAGGATGCATCTATGAAAAGCGAAGAGGGGCTTAAGCGTTAGGCGGCCCATGGTGCTGGGACTTACTCCAGGATGGAGGCCCATGGTGCGACAAAGCGCAGAAAACTGGACCTTGGTCCAATGATGGGGGTGCCTCATTCCCTATCACGCCCTCCACTGACCTTGGTAGTGGGGAAGTACGGAGATGCAGGGGTGCAGCCATCCGTTGGGGAATTAGGGACGCCCTTCTCCTGAGAACATCCGCCACTACAATAAGGAGGATATCATCCATTGTGGATGGGTGATTCCATTCCTGTGGAGACGAGTGGTGTAAAGAATGTTTGAGTTGGGGGGACCCTTCGTGAGAGGTACGAGGTCGAGTCACAGTTTAACGTCATGTGTTGAGGATGTGGTGCTTGACAGTTTAACGTCCTGCAGCTCAGACGAAGTGGGTTCACTCCGATCCCCTAGGACTTACATAACCGTTACCCTCTGGTCCTTGGGGAAGGGAAGGTACCAGTAAGGCCATGGTTAGGGGGGGGGTGTGGAACGAACCATCAAGGGGTCCACGTTAGCGTGGCTATGCGAAGAAGCAATAGTCGTTAGCGTGCCTATGCGAAGATGCATTAGGCGAAGCAACGCTACGGGTGGTATTGTCCATGGGACTTTGAAATCACATCGTGCAAACCTAGAAAGTCACAATGGAAGAGGAATTGCTAAGCAAAGGAGTGTTCTTCGCGAAGTGGAGTGCCTTGGCCTTAGCATGGGGCATAGTTGTGAGTGGAAGGTGCTTCGTGAAGTGGAACAGTGTTCGCGGAGCACTGCCTCGTGAAGAAGAGGTGCCTCGCGAAGCAGGGTCCTGCGAACCAGTGTGCTTCGCGATGTGTAGCGATCCTGCCTTAGCGTAGGGTTTACTAGTGCAGCTTGGGTGTTTTGCGAAGCATAAGTGCTCCGCGGCTGCCCGGATTCCCTTGGGAATCCCCTTCCTTCGCGAATGCCCTTGATCTTCACGAAGGGCATCCCTCTCGGAAGAGGGGCTCAAAACAAGACAAAGAAAAGGCCTCTCGCGAAGTTGGAGTACCTCGCGGAGCTCATGATTCCAGGGGCAAAGAGTGTTTCACAATTCGATAGAGGAGAAGCCGAATGGTCGGATTGTCCATCCTCTGGGACTCAGGGGGAGTCCAGTATTTATATGCAAGGGGCGCTGCGAAGCAGAACTCGCATGCCGTCTCAGGTGCTTCGTGGCGCACTCGCGAACGTCAACGGCGTCCGTGGAGGGTTACCGCCTCTGGATCTTCACGGTGGGCTCGCGAACGTCAAATGCGTTCGCGGAGTTTTACTGGATCTGGAGCTTTGTGGTGGGCTCGCGAACGTCAAATGCATTCGCGGAGGGTTACCGCCTCTAGAGCTTCGCGAGGCTTCCATGATCGGGGCGCTTCGCGTCGGTGCTTCGCGTCGGGGCATCGCGTCGGGGCTTCACGAGGCAGCGCGCCGGCCTTCTTTTTCGTTCCTTCTTTTCGGGCCATATTTTGGCGCAAACAATGCATATGTGAATTCACTCCGAAACTGGATTTACGGGTGTAATTGGGTGTCCATGATGATAAAGCATCCCGAATCATCAGATCCTGAGGAAGAGGTTGCCCTGCTCATCCATCTTGGCCTTCTTCCTTCTTTACTGTGAAGGTTCTAATATTTCTTCCCTTCCTGTAGGGTGACGAGGAATCTCACAGGGCAATTCCTTCCTTGGAGTACACTCCCCGGGGTACCTCAACTGGCGAACATGCGCCGTCAACTATGGGGGTCATCAAGGAGGGGTCTCCTAGTGCTGTTGAGAACATGGAAGTGACCATCGCAGATCCGACTAGGGACTTTCCTCCTCCAGATCCTCCCAGCATTCCATGTGGATAATTTTCCCCGGGGCAGACCCAGAGACGTCGGAAGGCATCCTGATTATTGGAATGGCTCAGACAGGGAAAGATGGGTTTTCTTAATTCTCATTTCCTCAATTACCAACTCATATATTCTGACTATGCCAGTTATTAACTTTTTTGGTGATATGGTGTAGGGCCAATTGGTGACCTTGCAGTGGCTTCCCATGTGGTCGTACCTTCCACCCCTTTATTATCTGAGGGACCACCTATGGCCATACCTGAGTGTGATGAGATGGTAGGCCCTGATGAAGGGGCTACTGGTACAGATGCTATCCTTCTGTCTTTGACGACCAGGGATATGTTAGAGGAGGAGCAGCTGGAAGAAGAGACTGTCATTGATCACACAGCCTCTATAGTTGTGGGGGAGGATGGGGAACCCATGATTACTGAGGAGGCCCCAGATCTGATGCGTTCAGCTGCCTCAGACCCGATTGATTCAATGGTGATGGAGGAAGAGCCTGTTATCAGGCCAGTTGTTGAGGACCCAGAGCAGACCATCGTTCTGTTTACCAGTGGAGTAATTTCCCCGAGCTTGATCTCCGTAGATGAACACTTGGAGATAGCTTTTGGAGTTCCTGGCCTTGGGCAAGGCCTTAGGTCCTGGGAACCTCTGGGGGTTTCCAGGTCTCCATTGCCCGTTGAAGATGTAGCGTCTTCCTGGAGCGGCAGCGGTGGCGTAGAGCTTGAGGGCACCAATGCCTTGATGATTAGGGGTAAGCTTCTCAAAAATATTTCCACTAAATCCCTTCTCTTCACTTTTCTGATTATAGATACATATCTATCTTATCGACTTTCAACCTTTAGGACCACAACCTTTGGTGCTAGCGATTCTGCCATCGGATGCAATCATGCCCAGGACCACAACTGGCGGGGGTGAAGTTGTCGTAGCGTTGGAGCTTGCAGTTGAAGCCGTATCAAGCCCATCCTTGGTGAAGTTTATCCAAGAGTATGTATCTTTATTTGGGAGTGACTCCGAGCTTTATCAATGGAGCCTCTCTAGTGTTCGACCTGCTAGCCAAAGGGTAGGGGAGAAAATCTCGAAGCCGATTTCTCATACTCGCATGGCTGAGATGCCGACTAAATTGCCGAAGCTGCACGATCTGTTTATGCTGATGGGATTTGACGGATTGGACTACCATGGAATTTATGATATAGTGAAGCAGGTGGTTGATGATCGGGGGAGGGTTGGCAGTTTTGAATCTTTCCTGTCTTCTTCTCAGTCTGAAGCCTACCTTTCTGCTACCCGACATTTTTTCCTAACAAAAGCTCAGGATCATGTCGGGGTAGTCACAAGACTTCAGGGAGAAGTCCTTAAGCTGAATTTTAGACTGGAGGTGATGAGGCGTGACATACAGCGTCTGTAGTAGGAGGAACCTAATGCCACAACCATAATTGAAGAAGGGGAGCAGAAAATGGAGGAGGAGATGAGGGCGATCGTAAAGGCATCATAGGAGGCGGAAGCACTGTGGGATGATGCAGAAGCTGAGATAACCTTGTTGCAGAATCTCTGTCAAGTTATCGAGGATACTCATTAGCACCTGATACAACTTTGTGAATCTGCTGAAAGTCTCTTGTAATAACCTTTCACTTCTCGAGGAGGCTCTAGATTGTGGAAGCCCTTCTGATCAACTCTGTTACGGAATAAAAAGATGTTTCTCCTTAGAACTCTTTGCTGCCTTCTCCTGTGATAGAAATTATTTGACATGGTTTCTGTATATGATAATTCACCGAACATAGAATAATCATAGTTCAGGACAATTGATAAAATAGAAATGTGCTCGATTTTTTTTCACTTGGACCAAGGGATCCAGTGAGCGTAGTTTGACTATTTCTAGGATTTTATAGAAAAACCCCACAAAATTTTTACCTTTTCTATCAATACCCTAATTTTGCCTGAGCCCATTTGGTGTGGATCCAAATGGTATGGCTCAGCTTTTTCTTAGGTCTCCCTTTTCGGGTTTTCAGCCTAAGGGGATTTGCGCCACTTTTTGTGAGCAGTTTAAAGTCCCACCGACAAGACTATCATTACTGTTGTTTTAGGTCGAACATCTTTGACCATATATGGTGGGGCGAGGGCCCTGACAAGGTTTTTTTGATTAGAATATGACTCAATTCCATTCAGACGCACATGTGGGTAACATGCTTAGATTTGAACAACATATTGGGTATGTCACAAGGCATGGGATCTGTATTGATGTGTAGAGGTAGGAATAGCATCACCTAAGGAAGACTTGCCTTTTTTAGATGGGACAGGGGAGATCAATATGCATATCCGCTGAGGGTATGGTATGTATAGTCGTGCAAAGATTACCTTAAGTCAATGACTATCCATTTCTGATGGACTGAGGACTTTATGGAAGTCCGGATTATGGAAACCACCATGGGTGTCTTGGAGAATTATGAAAACCACCAGGGTTGGCTTAGAAAGGGTATGTGATGTCTGAAAGGGTTTGGGAACATCTGTACTAATCAGGAGTGTGGATGAAGGGTCCCAGTCTTACACATTTAGCTAGCATCAAGGATGGTTGGAGCATGGCACAGTTTAATGTCATGCAGCTAGGACATTAATTAAAATGGAACGACTTTTCCTGGTTCTCGGTAATCTCGTTAGAGACGTTCCACCATATTCAGGCAGGGTTGTGAAAGAGGTTGTTAAACTGCAGCTCAGAGGGTTTCCGAATTCTGAGATCGATATGGGAGCTTAGAGGCCAAGAGGCGTATGGAGAAAATCATTACCTAAAGAAATCCTGCCTTTGGTAGACGATCTAGGGGAGATCAATATGCAGAGCTGCTGAGGGCATGGTATGCATAGTCTTACAAAGGTGTCCTTAGGTCAATGAATGTATTCTCCTGATAGCCGATCAACTTCAAGAAAGTTGAGATTGAGGACCACCAGGGGTGGCTTACAAGGGTTCGACTCTTTATGGGTATAGAGTGTAATTTATGAGGAGAGGGTGCCTGGATACGGGAGAAAAAACTAGTATAAATTTCCCGAGAATAGGTAAAGTCATCCCTTCTCACGCTGGTGTGATACGGTGGATTGTGCAGGTCTAGAACATGCATTGAGGCAAGGAGGAAAACCTATATTCCTAATTTAACCCATGAATAGTTAGACCATGCATTTTAATTTCATGTGTCAAGGATGAATGGAATTGTTATTATTAATAAATTTGTGCAGTTTAATGTCATGCGGTGAGGATAGCTTCCATGTAGTTTAACGTCATGTGGTAATGACGACTTCTGTGCAGTTTAATGTGATGTGGTAAAGACGGGGAGCATTATTAAAGATTTTGTGTAGTTTAACATCGTGTAGCGAGGACAAGGGGCATTTTTAAATCCATGAAAATGATTTTAGTTGGAGGCATTTCCCTGGATGTTTAATGATTGGTCTTTGTAGCTTCACGCCAAGCGGAAAAGACATGTTCCGTGTAGTTTTAATCGTCATGTGGTAAGGACGTAGTTGCAATGGACACTCTTGATTAGAATGTAAATAGGTTTGAATATATTAGCATGTCCAAGACGTGGAGAGGTTTTGATGGTGTAAACCGTGGTTCCGAGGATTCTTGGATCAAGAAAGATGATATGGGGGCTCTGAGGCTCGTAAGCGTATGGGGCTAGGAAGAGTATCGCCCGAGGAAATCTTTCCTTTTGTTGACGGGCCAGGGGCTATCAATATGCAGATCCACTGAGGGCATGGTATGCATAATCATGAAAAGGTGTCCATGGGTCGATGAATTTTTACTTCTGATGGCTATGAATGATTATGAGGATCCATGATTGTCTGAGCCATGATGTCTGTCATTTGGTAAAGAAATATCTGGACATGTCAAGGATGTTCGTCCCCGGTTGCTGTTAAAACTTGAAGAGTTAACTGTCCTGATTTATCTTGCGCATGGGTTGTATCTTTAATCCATGCAGTTTAACGTCGTTCCGTAAGGATGAAGTACTCTTATTTTAATAGTCATAGAGTTCAGACCATTGGATGACTATTGCTTCAATCACCCGGAGAGAAATTGAGTTAGGATGCTCTGGTATACTCTAAAGAAGTTTGAGGGAATGAGGGTGTAAACTGTAACTCTGGGGTTTCCCCGATCAGGAGATATGGTGTGGGGCTCTGAGGCTGGTAAGCGTACGGATATGGGAAGGGTATCGCCTGAGGAAATCTCGCCTTTGGTAGACGGGCCAGGGGCAATCAGTATGCAGAGCCACTGAGGGCATGGTACACATAGTCATACAAAGGTGTCCACAGTTCGATGACTTTCCACTTCCCATGGCCATGGATGATTATGAAAATCCGGTATTTCTCATAGCATAGAGTTTGGCATATGAGGATAACAGTGTCCAAGCATACAAGAAACATATTCACCATAATTTCCTATTGAGTCAAAGTATCCTAGACCTAGCTTGATGTTTGTAGATGCAGATCTTCATGTAAACCATGGGCAGATACATAGGCTAACCAGGTAGGGAAACCCTGGAAATGTTTGGATGTGAGAGGCGAAAAAACATGCAAAGCACTGCTCCATAAATTTTTTGGATCGGGAGATATGATATGGGGGCTCTATGGCCGGTAAGCATATGGAGATATGAAGATTATCTCCTGAGGAAATGTTGCATTTGGTAGACAGGCCAGGGGCTATCAATTTGAAGAGCCGCTGAGGGCATGGTATGCATAGTCATACAAAGGTGCCCACGGGTCGATAACTCTCCACTTTAGATGACCATGGGTTGTTATGAAGATCTGATTTTATCCGGGTCATGGAGTCTGGTGTATGGAGAGGATGCATCCAAATGGACAGGGAGTATTCCCATCCTGTTTCTCCATATATCTTTGGTGGGTTGTGACGAAGCCCGTGCAGTTTAATGTCATGCAGTGAGAAAGATGTCCGTGCAGTTTTAACATCGTGCGGTGAGGATGAAGTTCGTGTAGTTTTAACGTCGTGCGGTGAGGAAAAATCTGAACCGACATGAAAAGGGGATTCCTTGAAGTTTAACATCATGCGGTAAGGACAAAGAGTATATATACCTGTGTTTTCTTTTATCAGTAGCTGGGCTAGGAGATAAGATCTTGGCATTGATACGTATCCTGCGAGGGCAGGAATCAAGCCACACATAGTTCTTTTGGGGAATACACCCCATGCAGGTCTAGTCCGTATAGGGGAAAGGGGAATTTTTTTTATCCATTCAGTTTAACGTCGTGCGTTATGGACGAGGAATACACCATGTGCAGGTCTGTCCCTTAAACGGGGGAAGGGGGTATTTTTAGCTTCAATTGGGGTGGCTAGGAAAGGATGTGGAATTCTGGAGGCACTACATATCCTACGAGGGTAAGAATCAAGCCGTATGTAGTTATTTAGAATATAATACACCCCGTGCAGGTCTGGTCCGTACACGGGGGAAAAGGGAATTTCTAATCTTCATTCGGGGGGGGGGGGGGGCTGGGCCAGGATGGGGGACCCTGGCTTCGCTACATATCCTTCAAAGGTAGGAATCAAGCCATACGCAGTTCTCTGAAATCCATGTAGATTGTGTTCACGCAAAAGGACCCCAACATAATTCTTAAGCTTATGTGAGTGATACTCATTGTGAGAAACAAGGAATGGCGGAAGTACCAGTTGTGTAACGTGTGAATAGAAATGCTAAGAGGGCAGTGACTAATGTGGGGGTTGGACCCGGTGATGGGGTCCGGGTGTCACTATATATCCTGTGAGAGCAGGAATCATGCCACAAGTAGTTCTTTGAAAAAGGTACAGCCCATGCAAGGTCGGTCTGTACACTGGGGAAGAGGGCATTTTTTCATTTGGGGGTGGTTGGGCCAGGATGTGGGATCATGGTGTCTCTACATATCCTGTAAAGGTGTGAATCAAGCTGTACGTAGTTCTCTGAAAGGGATACACCTCGTGTAAGGTTGGTCCGTACACAGGGTAAAAAGGGCACTTTTAACTTTATTTGTGGATGGCTAGGCCAGGATACAGAATCCTGGCGTCGCTACGTATCTTGCAAGGGCAGGAATCAAGCCTTACATAGTTATCTAAAATCTGTGTCGTTTAACGTCATGTGGTGAGGACTAGATACTATTATTTTAGGGTCATAGAGTTTGTACCATTTGGTCTTGGAAGTTTAATGTCCTGCGGCTCAGACGATAGGCACTTGGTTATGCGAAATTATTCTTCATAAATCTCGCATTCGTAGGAGCGGTAGTGAAATGCCCGTCCATGGAGATCAAAGCATATAATCTGTTGGAGTAGACCTTGTGTATAAAATATGGTCCCTTCCACTTTGGCTCCATATTTGGAGGTTTCTTTCTGGGTATCACTGGGGTCCAGAGGACTAACACCAATTCCCCTTCCACGAAAGACCGAAGACGAACATTTTTATTGAAGTCTTGTGCGATCCGGTTCTAATATACATCCAAATAGTGAAAAGTGTGCAACCACTTCTCATCCAACTATTCTGATTAACCTATACATTTTTATGATTGATTATCATTGGATAAATAATCAGAAATGGAAACACGGAGTGAGGGAAATTGGAGCTCAATGGGCAGGACCACTATTGTTCTGTATACTAATGAGCACGGAGTAGCCTGAGTGGCAGTGCAGATTGTGGTTTGATAAGCCCACAATGCATGAAGGAGTTTATCCGTCCATGATTTCTTTTCTTTTTCCACCATTTTCTGGAGAATGTTGTATAGGGTCTTGTTGAAAGCCTTTATCTATCTATTGGCCGCTGCATGGTAGCGAGATGAGTGGTTATCCTTGATACCATATTCCTGGTATAGTTTCTCCAATTTAGAAGGGCATAAGTTGGTGCCGTTATCCATCAGTATGGTATGAGGGACGCAAAATCTGGTGATGATATTGGCTTTCACAAAGCTGACAATGTTTCATGCCCCGACATCCTTGAAGGGTAAATCTTCTGCCCATTTGGAAAGGAAGTCGGTTACTGTGAGGATATACTTTAGTTGTTTAGCCGTGGCAGGAGGATATGGTCCCATGAGGTACATTGCCCAGATGGAAAATGGCCCAGAGTACTTGGCCTGATGAAGTAACTCTGGGGGTTGGTGAATGAAGTTGGGATGAAATTGGAAGGAGTGGCATTTTGCGGTAAAGTGCTCGCAATCTCATGCCACAGTTGGCCAATAGTACCCAAGCCTTCAAACCTGATGGGAATGTTTAGACCCTGACTAATGTGCTCCACATACTCCGACATGTACTTCATTTATGAAAGCAGCAATTTCTTCTCCATCAATGCATCTGATGAGGACTCCGTAGAGGCCACGTTTTTAGAGGACCTCTTCCTAACCTGTGCCACCATATAGGACAATGTTGGTTTCCCTTATCCGTATTTGATCTCATTCTGCCCTGTCTGATGGAAGTCCTCCCCTTTGAAGGTAGTTTTCAAAGGGTGTCATCCAGCCGATGGTAGGATCATATGGCTCAGGGACAGGACTGAATTCGTTGATTTCTTCCGTCTTAGTCTGAACAAATGTCAAGACAATTCGGCAATTATAAATAATGATAATTGTTTCATCACAGTCTGGGTCAGCTAGGGATGTGGCCGCATTAGCTAATGCATTTGCCTTGGAATTCTGAGACCGGGGAATACAGTTCAATTTTGGTTATGTGGAGAATTCTGCCATTAACCCTAAGACATTGTCAAATAGGGGAATCAGCTCTTCCTTTTTAATAGCATAGTCACCATTGACTTTCTTCATGACCAATTCTGAGTCACCATTTACATGAAGGTGTTGTACTTGTGCCAAGAGTGTGAGCTCCAGGCCTGCAATGAGGGCTTGATAATCCACCTCATTGTTCATACATCCTTCTAAAATAAGGAAGGAATATGGAAAGACTACCTTTTCTGGGGACATGAGTTTGATCCCCAAACCCACCTTGTTAAATTTGGGATCCTCCATCCTCTTCCCTGTCGGGCTTCGGGATGCACCGTCGAAGTACATTTCCCATGATGGGAACTCCTCTTGAACTGAGAATATGTCTTCGTCAGGTATCTCGACATCCGGTGTGTTGGTCCCTTTTGAGGGGTGATCTACTAGAAAATCTACTAATTCCTGGCCTTTTGTGGCTTTATAAGGCACAAACCGGATGTCAAACTGTTGCAGGATGACTGCCCATCGGGATAGGCGCCCGGTCAGCATCGGGCGGCTGAGGATGTACTTGAGCAGGTTACTACACAAGACCAAATAGAATTCATGATGATGCAGATAGCGTCACATTTTTTTAGCTGAAAATTCCAAGGCCAAACAACTCTTCTCGATGTTCGAGTATCGAGTTTCAACATCAATCATGGTTTGATTGAGGTAATAGAGACTGTTTTCACTGCCGTGATCATTTTTCTATGTGAGGAAAGCTCCCAATGACCACTCTAGGGATGTACCCAATAGGATAAGAGGTATTCCTTCAACCCGGGGCATGAGTACCGGTGGGATTAAAAGGTACTTCTTTAGGTTGTCGAATTCCTCTTGGCAATAATCATTTCTCCATTGGTACATAACCCCCTTTTTCATTAACCAGGTTAAGGGAAAACATTTTCCCTCCAGGTTGGCTATGAACCGCCTAATGTAGGCCAGGTGTCCTTAGAATCCTCTCAAAACAGTGAGATTGCAGGGAGGTGGTAAACCAAGGATATCCTCGGTCTTTTCAGGGTCAACATCGATGCCACGATGGCGTACGATGAAGCCAATGAAATTCTCTGAGGTAACCCTGAAGGTTCATTTCAAGGGGTTCATCTTTAGGCTATGTTGTCGATGTTTGTTGTAGACGGTCTCAAGGTCTGATAGGTGATCTGAGTGCCGTATTGATTTGACCACCAAGTCATCCATGCATCATTCGAAAAATCTCCCCAGGAATGGTTTAAAGATATGATGCATGACGCGTTGATATGTGATGCCAGCGTTCTTGAGAGAAAAGGGCATGATCCTGTAACAAAATACTCCTTGAGGGGCCCTAAAGGTAGTTTCTTATTTGTCTTCTCCGGCCATACTAATTTGATTATACCCAGAATAACCATCGATGAAGGAGAGATCCTCATACCCAGCCATTGCGTTGATTAATAACTCGCTGATCGAGACGGACAAATCATATTTCGGGCAATGCCGATTTAGATCTCTGAAATCAATGCAGACGCGGATTTGTCTATTCTTTTTGTTGATGGGGAAAATTTTGGCTAGCCAGATGGGGTATTGGACCTCCTGAATGAATCCTTCTTTAATAAGCTTATCTTCTTCAGCCTCTATTTGGGTAGCATGTGTGGGGGGTGTCCTTATGGCGGCTTGTTTATAGCCTCGGTGGTCTTCTGGCTGACCTAAGTGGTGTGTCGCTACTTCGGGATAGAGTCCCAAAATTTCTTTGTAATTCTAGTTGAACACAACTAGATCTTGCCTTAGGAAATTGGTATATACCTCGTGCTCCTTGGGAGACATGGTTGTACTAATGAGGGTGGGCCTTAGGTCTATCTCGGTACCTAGATTTATTTCCCTGATCTCGTCCACAGTAGTGGAGATACCTTCCTCAAATGCGGGAGGTTCATCCCTAAGATCTTTCTCCTCTTCTTCCCCCACATTCTCATCTTCTTGATCCGATATGGGGAGTGTTCTCGGCACGAGCTCTTGGGAGTCTATAGGCGAGGCACTTTGGGAATCCTCTCTCAAGTATTCACCCCCAAATTGAGGGTTAGCAGTCATTTCTGCACTGCTATGCTCAGGCGTCATGGCTGAAGTCATGAGGATAGCTGAGTATGTGTCCGGACATGAACTCCTTCTCTCAAAATGGTTGATGGGAAGTACGTAGCCTTCGCCGATCTGCTTTAGGGGTCATCAAGAACCATTTACAAGCCATTTGGAGCAGTGATCTAGTCGATACCATCGATCGTATTCTTCTTCTTCTTTTTCTCATAATACCCGATGTCAATGTAGTGTGACTCAGAGTGCTCGAAAGGGGCCTTTTCAGCATGAAATGTTCCACCTTTTCCATTGACGCAATACATAATAAACTAGTGGTAGGACAAAGGAATGGCCATGTGCATATGGAGCCACGACCTTCCTAGCAGGGCATTGAATGCTATGTTCTACCGGACCACTAAGAATTCGAAGATGTCCACAAGGTTTCCAAAAGGGGGTTCTGGATTTATTTTTCCCATTGGCTTCTATTCACTCTTGTCGTAAACCAACAGAGTTTTGGCTAAGGGTATTAGTTCATCCTCACCTTAGCCCAAGTTACGAAGTGTGTGTAGGGGATGTAGGTTAACTCCAGAGCCGTTGTCAATAAAGTCTTTTCGGATATCTACATCATTTAGTTTACCTGACACAAATAGTGGTTTGATGTGTCCTTTCATGATTGAATCTTCATTCTAATCGGTGAATGAAATCACCGCACTGCATTCATTCAGTCCAGTCTCCGTCGGGTACATCTCGGTGGCGGCTACCTCTGCTTGAAACTTCTAGAGGCTGAGCAAGGCTTCTATAAGCGCCTCCATGAGATCTGCTAACAATCTCAGGGCATCCAAGATTGACAGTTTGTCTGGTACTGATGCCAGCTGCTTAAGGATAACATATTTCATCTCTAGTGGCCGACGCTTCTCTGTTGGCCGGAGTGTTTTATCAGCCACTTTTGGAGCTGGAGTTTGTGACGCTGAGGGACTGGCCGCAGGGTCAGATGTCGACGGTGTTCCCACATTCTATTGACTCAGCCCGACCGGTCTGTTTGTGCACACTAGGCAGCTAGACACTTGTTCCTCCTCTGATGGGTACCGCATAATGATGGGTCCAGAGTGGCTGCTTGTAGAGGTGGAGGGATATTCTTTCTCCTTCTAAGTCTGTTGATGGGATCTGCCATGGTTTTCGGCGATATTAATGGTTTGGGCAGGGGTAAAACCATAGGGTTGGTTTCGGACACGACTGCACCTCCCCTGGTATCCCCTGCTTCTAAAATTCCTCCTTCGGGCCCCTTGTGTTTGGAACTCGGGTTCGTAACCATACCCTTAATCTGGGAACGATTCCATTTGATGGATGACGTTGATGGAACCAAATACTAGATCCTCATCTTGCGACAGGTCAACATGGTCAGTTGTCACTAATGGTTCCATTTGGTGGGTCGGTGCCCGTGGTGCCAAGTTTGAGGGCATAAAATCCGACAGTGTCGGGGCTATCTTCGGCCTCGTTGCAGACTTCTCCTCTTGCTCTTATCTCCTCCCTTTTCAATTATGTCTGGATGACCAGATTGTGGAGGGTTGTGAGGTCGATATTGTCAGTTGTGTGGCATTAGGGGCTGTTGGCGGCAACACCAACTGCTGTAGTTGAGATTGGAGTATTCCCTGAGCTCGATTGAAAGTCTTCTAAGTCATCCAATCATCAAATTTCTTCCCCTTCTTGCTGGTGACTTCTTTCCACCCCTCCCCTTTGTTAGAGGCAGTGGTAGAAATATACATCACATGTGCTGGTGGTGGTCCCAGCTTGACATGCCTGGATTCTACCGTCCTTTGAAGGAGGTCTTTGAAGACGAAGAATTCCTGAATATTGTGACCCAACATTTGATGGTAGGGAAAGTATTCTGGACTATCATTGCGGCTGACTTCTTTAGGATTCATTAGCTCCGAGAGGTGGTAAAAATTGCAATTCATGGGGGCGATGAAGTAACTGCGACCATGGTCCTCTAGGAATGAGTATACTTTGTGTCTTTATTCCACGAACTGGTTTTTCTTCGATCCTCACTAATCATCCGGCTTTGGCGGAGGTGACCGCTGATATACAGGGGGTCCCTTGACGATTCGGTGGAGTCATATGTGGTGGAGCAGGCGCATGGGCTGTCTTGAGTGTGACAAAGGATGATTCAGCTCTAATTGCTCTCTTTGCAGGAGCCTGTGAGGCTATTTTGGACATCAGATTTGTTTGCTACATGGAGTCTTCAATTATTTGGGCAATGGAAGAGAGATTACGGAAGCCAGTGCTACACTCCACTGGTATGAGCAGTGTTCACAGATCATCTCGAATGTTATCTATGCATATGGAATGTATCTCATCTTGGGGCACTGGATTGTTCATAGAGTAGGCCAGACCCTTCCATCTGTAGATGAAATGAGTGACCTTCTTGTTCTCCCTCTGTATGCAATTCATGAGGTCGTTGACCATTGTTTTAGGCAGCTTTGAGCTGAAGTGGAACAGGAACTACTGCTGAAGGTCTTCCTGGATTTTTATTGACTGAGCTGGCATACTTGTATACAAGATGAAGGTAAATCCTTGCAAGGTCCACACGAATCATTTGAGTTTCAATGGTTCTTGTTATTCAGAAGTTCCCATCATAGGGTTTCAATAAGACACGTTGTGCTTCAAATGCTATTCTGGATCACCTGATCCATTGAAAATAGGGAATATAGGGCTCCCAAAATTGGGTGGAGGATGCATGTTGCTCACCCAATCTGGGTAGGGATTTTTCTATGGCTGTACTAGTGCGTTTCGACCTTTTATTGCTTCGAATCGTGTTGTCAGTGCCTCGATGGTATTAGCGAGACCCTGGTTTACATCCTATTGGGACTAGTCTTTGGCAGGTGTAGCCCGAGGAATTTATTGAGGATCCGGCTCGGCCGGCACTAAGGGTGAATATGCTGTTTGTGATGCCTTCAGAGGGTTCAGACGTATTCTCTCCATTTTCTTCCTGAGTGGAGGGTAGTCTTGGTATTCATCCGAATCCATGTTCAGGTAGTTGGACGGGCCGGGCACCGCATTAGGCGGGGGGCCTGACCGTGCTTCGTTTACCGGGGAAAACCTTGTTCTTTGAGGTGCACTTGCTATGAGTGCAAGGCATGGCTCTTCATGGGAAGAACTTTCAATAAGACAGTTCCTCTAGTGTAGCTCTGCGTTAAGCCTCCTTAATTCTTTCATTTCCTCATCCTGTTGAGGGAATCTCTATTCGAGCATAAGTGGCTCGTTTTTATCGAGATAAGGAGATGGGTTAAGGATAACTGGTCCTTTGTTCGTATCCTTGTTTAATGCTCGCAGGGTAAGCAGAGGAGGGTTAGCTGGAGGGGCGTCCATATTTAGGGAGGCCCTCTGGTTCTGGGTGTGCACACCTGATGGTTCATTGTGAATCACATCCTATCTAGAACCGTCATCTCCCGATCCATCCAGATTTGAATCATATTTGGTGTCACCTGTGGGGTTAACCTCTATGTCATTGACAGATTCATATAGTGGGGTGTAGGAGATGTCATCTTCCAAATAGTAAGAGGATCTCTTGTGCATTTTACTGGTTTTCCCCTTCCTATCCTGGGATTTTTTTTCGGAATCCTTGACAACAGGTCATGCAGAGAGTTTTTTGATGCAACCATATGGTACGCCTCCCTCTTGAAGGGGATAATGATTCAAAGGATGGGATAGGGTAGGAACATCCACTTTTGACTGTCCTCCCTTGAAGAGAGAATACTGATTCTCGTGGGGGAGGTTGTTTTTGAAGTGGTAAAAATGCCCCCAGCCATAAGGGATGGGGTTGGCTCCGATCCTTCGATGTTGAGTCTCTTACCATTTTTATTAGTCTTACAGGGTAATTTGTTGTTCAAAATGCCCCCAATCCTACAGGCTGGGGTTGACCCTGGATTGCGGCAGTGGCTTCTACTATCACTACCTGTCTGATCTTGCGTGACCCCATTCGGGGGTGACCTGGATCTAATGCCGAGTTCACCTGTGAATCAATCCGCTCTGTGGAGGCAAGAAATGATTGTGGATTGGCCCCTCTTAGGTGAGAGTCCTGTTGTATTCTTTCAGGGGCCTGATTCTAGAGTTCTTGAATGGCTTATTCTGGTCAGGCCTGACGCTTCTAGGACATAGTCAAGGATTGTCTCTATTGGGTGTGTCGCCTTTCCTGAATAGGTAACCCACTTGATTGTTGTCTTGATGTGATGACGTTGCAAGAAATTATGCCGAACGGGTTTTTCTGGGTAGGGAGTGGAGTGAAATACAGAGCTCCATGTTCTCTTCATCCTCTCATATGGACTCCCATCATAGTGTCACCAACGAGGCAGCATAACTGGTGCAGTGCACAAAGGCAGGCTAACTCAATGTTTCCTTTACTCCTCTTAGGTCGCGGTTTCCACGCTGAAGGAAGAGTTTCCAGGTCGATGTGACGCAGGAGGTCTCTTATTGTCTTGACATGGTCTACATACCCATCGTAGGGAAGGAAGATTGATTTCAGCCGGCAGAGGGTTTTCCGTATATTGGATTGGATGTCGTGCACATATTCTTCTAGAAACTTTCTGGGAATGTCGAATTGAGAGGTGGTCGTGGGCCAAAACATAACTGGTACAACATCTCTGGCCATTCGTTTCCTCAGGTGCAACAAGTCGGCATACTCCTTCGCTAGTGATTCCTCTACCTGGTCGGCCCAACTGAGATGCAAACCGATAGTGTGGTCGGAGGTAGTGGGGTCAGTAGGAATTGAAATATTATTTGGGAGATTATGAGGTGGTTCAGAAGATGAACATGGCCCCGAACTGTCTTCTGATTGAAGAAGGCTGTCATTGGTGACTAGCTGAGAATTTGACATGCTTGATCCTGTCCTTCTTAGTGCCTCAGCATATGATGGCTTTTCTATGCTTGATTCGGCAGGGGTAGGACCTTCATGTCGATATAATATGTCACTGTGGGGAGGGACATCTGACCATCTTGGTTTTACATTCGATGTGTATCTTGGGGAGGAACTTAAAGACACACTGCAATAAGGGGAGGACCTTCTTATTGCTTGGGGGCATTGTGGGGAGGACCATTGCAATAGCAGACGTGGAGGTGAGGACTACCATCACAGCTGCCGTAGAGAGAATGTTTGTGGGGTATACCCTGGGGAGGGACTTCAGATTGTACCACAACAAGGGGAGGTCCATCTCGTTGCTTGACGTCTCTATGGGGAGGACCTCCATTATCAGAGTGGCGAGTATTACCATCGTGATCTGATGACAAGTTGCACAGAGTGTCGTTGTAATGTAACCCCTTGGTAGGACCTTCAGGGTAGGCCATGACACGGGGAGGGCCTTCTTGTCATGATGAGACGTCACTGCAGGGGGGGCCTCCGTAGTTGAAACTATGATATTGAGGACTACTATCATAATATGTGGTCCCACTGCACGGAGAGTGTTTGCATTGAATACCCCGGGGAGGACCTTCAGGGTGTACCACACCAAGTAGAGGGCCTTCTTGCTGCTTGATATTCTAGTCACGTAGAGGGCTTCCATGACTCGCATCAAAAGAGAAGCTCTCGTGATCGATCGTTATATGCCCGCGGGGGAGGCCCCCGCGAGTGCTCTGGTGGGGACCTTTAGAGCAGCTGGTAGTGACATTGCGAGGAGGACCATCACAGTGGCTATTGATACTCCCATAATATGGTAATGGGTGGGTAGGGTTCTGAGCCTCCGATACGTGATTAGCGGCATTGGGAACCCCAACTTCTAGCAGAGTGGAGTCATGAACCCTCTCTTTATTTTCCAGATTCCTTCAGCACGTTCGGGGTGCTTTCTTGCGAGAAACGGGGACCGTCTACTTTTCATAACTGCCTTCACCTTTGGGTCCCTTTCTAATTGGGTCTCGTGATGCTGCCAGGATATTCCGATGAACATCTTGACTTTTAGAAGGGATATATGTCTGCTCTGGAGCATCCACCATGATAGATGGGTGTCCCCAGTTAGAACGAGTGAAGCTTCTCGATATGGTTTCCCTTGTATCACGGGATATGGACGAAGACCCTCCTGGGTGGAAGCAGGGATGCAGATATGCTCTGAGGTAGATATCTCATCTCTTTGATGAGTCGTCTCAATTGGGGAGACATGCTCACAGGCCCATGTCCTTGCTGTTTCCGCTGATACAACTACATTCTGGGAAGTCTGCAATATATGATCTTGGATCAATATCTACTCCTCCATCATTGCCAGGATATGCAGAGATACATATTTGGCTGGAACGAGTAAGAAGGCCCATTCCGGTATCGGGGTAAGAATATCATGCTCCGATCCTCTGGTGGTAAGTGGGTACTAACAATTCTCCTTTGTCGGGACAGGTGAACGAATCTTCCCCTATGCCTAGATATGCCGATTTATCTCTCCATTTTCCACCACATCGAGACAGAGGACTTTACTTGCATCAAGAGGGAGCTGACCTTTCATATGTTGGTTCCCCACTGTATCGAGTAGGTGGAATTTGTTGGTAGGGAGACGTGCCCGCCTATTAATTGATACCACATCTGTATGTTGGGCTTTGTTGATCTCCACCACATCGGGATGGTAGGCATCAGGAGCATATACTAGGATCTGGTCCTACAGGCGCTGGTTTTCCACCATGTATGGTTGGTGGGCTTCATGACCCTAGGCTGGGAGTGGTGCCTGCCGAGTAGGTGTCGTAATATGTGACTGACGGTCATGATGGAGCTTGGTGGGGATGCGTATCTGCTCGTATGATGCCGCCATGTATGGATGGTGGGATTTGGAGGAGCGGACAGGTGTATGTGCCTGCTCGCAATACGTCTCCGTGACTGGGCAGCAGAGCTCCTCCTCAGGGACAAGGGTGATGACCAGTCCCTGGTTGTACGTTTGCCTCCCTCGTCAAGAGGTCTGAGGGGTAGGAGCTCAGGGAACGTGGGCCTGAATCCTCAGGGCAACATCCTCCTTAGCGTGGGGATATTTAGTCGTGGCGTAACCATGACGACGTCTCCCAGCGGGGGCCTTAGAGAGGAACCACCATTTAGCAGGGATGAATTCCTCAGTGTCGAACTCATTCGCCTCCCTAACATACGATGGGTACTCGTTGTCTTGTTCCGGGGATAGAATCTCGAGATAGTTTGAGATGGAAACAGGAGCCGTCTGGATCAACATTCGCGGCCACTGCTGGGTAGGCGACTGGCAGGTCTTGGCGGATTGGAGGGTGTGCATTGCCACCTCCACTATTGGGAGAGTACCGTTTAAGAGGTACTCTCAGATCAATGCATCTGAGACCCGGCATTGAAGATGCTGAGTAGGCTACGGGGTCCTTCATTGGTGAAGATTTCTGGTCATTGCGTTGCTTGAAGTACGCGTCTGTGAGTTCCTCCGGGATGCCATTGGATCGAAGGGAGTTCTGATTGGTACCTGTAAAATATTTTAACAAATACAAACAACAAACCCGTCAAAGAAGCATCTCATAATCCCATGCATAATTAATGACCTTTCTTGTCCCTCCTTGTGAGTATAAGGGGGAACAGATTGGGATTTGGTTAAATCTGTCATGCTTGGTTAAATAATCATGTGAGGTTCACCATTTTTGATTCGACCGGGGGAAAAAAACATGTGTTGCCCGATAGTGGATTAAAGAAGGTTGGGTTCTTCTTAATCACTCATATCAGGTGCACAGTTTTCATTTTGAAATTCACAACGGTTCCATATCCAATGATAAATGGACCTTCTTTCCAAAGGCAGGCATTTGCTAGGTGATTTGGCCAACGACACTTCAGAACTCACATTGGTCGAGAGGATGGGAAGTCGAGCCCATCACACCCTTTTGGGGGAATTATTGCCTATTACGGGACTCTCGTATAGATTTAATATGTATTCATATGTTCATGAATCTTTGGTTTATACCCAAGCATAGTATCAACAGATTACTCCGGGTAGGAAATGGTCAGCTAAACGCAGGGATTCAGAATCATTTAGGTCTGAGGTTTACCAACCCTCATTGGATTACTGACTCCGAGGAGTTTAGACTTATTGAGATGACACTGGTTTAAAGCCTCATTACTGGTCACTCTAGTGTTTATTGTCATCCAGGGGGGACAGATAATGACTTGAGCGTTTGGATCGAACCTATGATATGAGCTTACGTGAGAGTTGTCTGTTGTTGGGATTGAACCTCAGGGTGCCGTCCTACATACCCTATTTAGGAAATAGGGATCAAAACCCACGTAGTTCGTTTTGAGGGTCATGATTGGGACTTACACATGGTTAGTGGCCTGAATTGGGATTGAACCTCAGGGAGGATTTCTACGTACCCTACTTAGGAGACAGGGATCAAAACCCACATAGTTTGTTTTGTGGGGAAAGATTGGGACTTACACATAGTTACTGCCCTGAATTGGGATTGAAACTTGGGGAGGATTCCTATGTACCCTACTTAGGATACAGGGATCAAAACCCACAAAGTTTGTTTTGAGGGGCATGATTTGGACTTACACATGTTTAGTGACCTAAATTGGGATTGAACCTCGAGGAGGCTTTCTACGTACCCTGCTTAGGAGACAGGGATCAAAACCCACGTAGTTAGTTTTTAGGGGAATTATTGGGACTTACACATGGTAAGTGGCCCGAATTGGGATTGAACCTTGAGGAGGCTTCCTACGTACCCTGCTTAAGAGACATGGATCAAAACCCACATAGTTTGTTTTGAGGGGCATGATTGGGACTTACACATGGTTAGTGGACTGAATTGGGATTGAACCTCTGGGATGCTTCCTACGTACCCTACATAAGAGACAGGGACCAAAACCCACATGGTTCATTTTGAGGGGCATGATTGGGACTTACACATGGTTAGTGGCTCGAATTGGGATTGAACCTCAGGGAGTCTTCCTACGTACCCTACTTAGGAGTGAGGGATCAAAACCCATGTAGTTCGTTTTGAGGGGCATGATTGGGACTTAAACATCATTATTGTCCCAAATTGGTATTGAACCTCGGGGAGGCTTCCTACGTACCCCGCTTAGGAGACTGGGATCAAAACCCACATATTTTTTTTGAGGGTCGTCGTTGTGCAGACGTTGTGACCATCAAAAATCTCTAAGACCACGTGAGTCATACTCGGTGTGAGAAACAAGAGAATGAAACAGACTTGGAAAGCCTCACACATTCTTCCTACCGAGGGAAGGGGAGGAAGATGAAGAGTGGAGGAGAATTCCTGGACCACTAGACTCCCATTCTCCCTTATGTTAGAGGAAGCAATGAACCTTCTGTGATGAGAGGGGAAGGGCCATTGGCTTCCTGCATGGATGGTGTGGGGCTTACACCAGGAGGGACGCCCAACCAGTCCTAGGAGAGGGGAGAAGTGCTCACTGCTGTCGCTCTTCAGAAGGAAACGTGAGAGAGGACCCTCAATCCTGGAAAGTGGAGAGGAACAAAGGGGACTCTCGGGCTTAGACCCAGCATTATCGTGGAAATGTGAAACCAGGAATGTCTCAGGAATCCGCTCATCAGCCGGGGTAACCCCTTTGTCCTTGCCTACTGTGGGTATGTGAAATCAAAGTGGCACGTTGATGCGCCTGAAGGTTCCATCATACGGGTCTGGTGGCTTTGGTAGAGGCACTAGCTCGGGGCCGATGAATATGCCAATGAAGGGATTGCGAAGGATCAGGCCAGATTGGAAGGGTTTTATGTGGCTCGAGGAATGGGAACACCAAAGGATTTGGCGGGCTGCATGGGTGCATGAGGAATGGCTCCCTTCACATATGGTGGTGCTACATGGCTAGAGAGGCCGTCCTCATACCAGGGTTTTACGCAGACTAATGGGCTTCACGCGTACCAGGGCGGTACACGACTTCGGGATCAGCCAGCTTACCCGGTTGGTATGTGGTGAAGTCCGCACAAGCAATGGTGGCCAGGGGCGATGTCAGTCAGGGGTTCGCCGGTCGGGGATTCTCCAATGTAGGAGGGTGCTACTCGGTGTGTCGGATCAAAAAAGGGGCATAAACTCCCAGGTTTTCAAGGAGTACATATGCGAAGGGGCCATGTATCAGGGTTTTTATTTTTATGTTCGCGGTTCACCAATTTGTTATTTGTTTTTTAGTTCCTTATCAATTCATTTCCAGTTTTATACATGTTCTGGTTTGCAAATTTGAACTTCACTATTTGCGAAATCCTATGCTCCTTCCTCCAGAATCCTTCCTTCAGAAGTCAATCTCCAAACCTTCTCGCTGATGGAGTCCGATCAATCGATCCCCCGATCTCCGAATCCTTCCACCTGAATCTGATCCATCCCTTTCATCTCTACCTTGATTTCCTTTTATAGATCTGTAAAGAGATGTATATGTGGTAATTTGACACCTTTTGTGGAGTCCCATGACCTAAAAACCGGTTTACAGATGACTTGGTCAATCCATAACTCGCTGAGGGTCATTGAATGCACCTCACCCGCAAGCCAAATCGGTTCGGGGGGTACTTTGAGGCCACGAATGAATCCGCCTCTATTTTGTGAACGACATCGCATGCAGTCTAAGACAGTTGGTGCAATTCGTAGCTGGGGTGGTTCGTGATGGTGGACCGGCCTGGCGCCTGTTCTGCTTCGCACCCGCGGAGAGGTTCCCACCTCCGTTTCGCGAACGATGTTGGTCTGCAGAGGGGGAGGCTCACTAAACCATCCGCATACCATCAATGTTGTACCGGTATGTGGACCGGTCAGTCCTTTTCCAATCATGAGTATTCTTTATATTTTTGTCCAATTCTTTGAGGAAAATTGGGTAAAATCTATTCTCAAATTAAGGGGTATCCCATTTTTCTTTGAGGATTTTTTAGAACCCTATAGTAGGACACCTTGAAACCAAAAAGCAATACATCAATATAAATTACAAACATATCTACTCAGGTAAATTTCTATAACACAAATAACATCAATATCCAGATATAATCAAGAGGGACACAATTCAATCAAGCAATCATAACCAACTTTCATACAGATGATTACACTCAAAGAATACATGTTCTACAAGAACTCACTCCTCAAGCCATGATATCATCGAAGACACTTGATGAAGAGATGTAGCTCATTTGGGCCCTTCCCAATGAGAATTCATTGGTCAAGGAAGCTTATGATACATAGAGATGGGGTCACACCCATAAATGACTACAAGACACCACATATCACGGAATGAACCACTGGGGGATACCACATACCCAATTTGGATCAACCCGCAACGTAGGCGATGATGCCTAGAACTACTGGGTGACACCATGAACTATACAAATGGGGAAAAATAGTTAGAGGATCAATGAACTTCTCACAGAGGTTACCCCAATTCGCAAAACTCCACTAGGGGTGATAGAGGTAAACACTTCTATCTTGGGGAGAGATACCATGCTCAATCTGAGACTCAGCCTCTAGAGGGGATTACAATCCAATGATGTGGATGTAATGCTACATGAATCCTTCATGGAAAGGACCAAGGGAATTGTATTAACTAATATTATTCCAAACAAAAAAAATCCCCACTAGTCTAAAAATATCTGTCTCGACATTAGGGTCTCTGAACCTTTGATGACTCATTGATTTGATGCTCCATTTAAGAGGTACAAAAATTTGAACGAAATTGATCGCATTCCTGCTGGGGTCCTGCTGACCTACTATTGCGGTCAACCGCCCATGTATTAGATTTACGGCCTCTCCACCCATGGTTGACCATTGCGGTCAGTGCACCCATGGCAGCTCGAGTAGTCATAGACTTGCAGGTGATAGTCACAGTCTGCCGCCACTTGGCTCCGCCCCGTTTACAAGGGATGTGAACCAGGTTCACTTGTCCAACCCAACCCATCGGCCTAACCTTGACCACCATTTTGACCAAGACTGCATATCCCAGATCTATCTCTATTCGCTGCTACTTTTATCACTGCGTCTACCATCGCATAATCTATCACAACTTCCCTCATGCACTCCACCGTCGCATGATGCCACGAGCCGTTGGTCGACATTTTCGTACTAGTGGTCCCTTCCAGAGTCCCCGAAACTTTCTTTGAATCCCAAAAATTTAAACAGTCTTAGATACAAGCTCCTTGGGTCCCTATCTACACAGAGATAGCCTCATATTTCGAGTCACCTTGAATCCAAGGGTCAGATCATGTTCAGAACCACCCAGCAATGTCGAGATGAGAACCGCAGGGTTCCAGAGATGATGAACTCAAAGAAAGGGGGAAGAAAACAAAAAATGGAGTCATTGGGGAATGAAACCTAGTCATCATTTAGGTCATCCTTTATTCATTTCCACTAGAATGATAAATGAAGAGGAATAAATCTATGAGCCAAAAACAGTTCCATAAATCTGACGTTGACATGTGTATCAATTATTTTTCATTGAATTGATTCACATTCATATGAGATTTATAACAGGATGATATTCAAAATACAAAAAATCCTACCTAGTTTTGGTAATATCACTAATGAAGAATGATCACTGCGTCATGTTTGATGGTGAGACTTGTCGAGTCTGAGGCTGCACTAATCGATCAATCCATGGTCAGAAAATTCATCATTGATCTTTTGACAAAACTATTCAGAAATTTCTCTCTAATAACCTCTAGAGGATTTCAGGGTTATGCCACTAACCAATGAATTAGTAAAATAATATTATTTAATGTTTTTCAATTCACAGAATCAAAAATAATTTTTATTAAATTATTTTATTCATTTTATGTCCCACAAAATATTTTTTATAAACGCCCCATCGACTAATGTTTGGCTAAACCAAGGTTAATGTTAATATTAAAAACTCAATGGTTTCATCCTGTTTTTTATATGGGCGCCCATTTAATTTTTTTTCAATTGTTTCAAGAAAAACGTGTACACATGCTATTATGTATTTTAATATTTTTAAAAAACATATGCTGGGAACACCAGACCTTAGAATCACACACTACCTCAAAAATTGGTCTTGAAATCAATCTATATAACAACCAAAAAAATTAATATAAATTGGAGTCATTAAACTCTCCCACCTTGTGGATTTGTGTCCCCGAAAACCCAAAAAAAGGGATACTCAAAAAGATTAGGGCACTGAGCACAAATCTGAGTCTCCTACTCCCATGTGCTCTCCTGCAAATTTACGTGCTGCCACTAGTAATGCGTAAAATTAATCAATAACCCACAAAGGATCCCCTACTGATGATCCTATATCTCTACCAATTAATCAAAGAAGGCCGTTCTATCCTTGATGTCCATCTCACCTAAGTCGATGACGTGTGATAGGTCATGCACATACCTCCTTAGTTTTGACATGTAGAAAGCATTGTGTTTCGGATCTAACTATGGTGTTAGAGCCAATTTTTACACCACCATGCTATCTTTACATTGTATCTATAAAGGGATAATGAACATTAGAGATAACTTGCATGCCCTACCAAATTTCCATTATCTCCATCAAAGTGAAACCTAAATGAACACATGTTATCCTTCCTCAAACTCCAAAGGCTTCTATCACCTCACTACATTTGACTTTTTTGAGCTCTGTACAGTCATCCTCTTCTCCTATATGATATGAATTGTCTCTATTGTATCATGTACCTGCTTTGTACCCATGAGTGATGACTTTCCTACGTCAGTCCAGTAAAGTAGTAACCTATAGGGTCCCCCGTATAAGGCCTCGAATGGTGCCATAATAATGGTGAAATGATATAATTTTTGTATGAATCCTCCTGTAGTGGTAGGTGATCCTCCCAACTATAGCCAATGTATAACATGAAAGCCCGCAACATGTCGTATCGAACCTAAATGGTCTGCTCAGTCTAGCATTAAATATATGGGTGAAATGTTGTACTCAAGCATAACTGGTTCCCAAACACCTCATGCAATCCATTCTAAATCTAGGATCAAAAGTGAGCATCACGATCTGAAACTATTTTTGATGGGACTCCAAAGAATTGAACTGTCTCTTTCACATAGAAGTGTTCCAATCTCATTACTGAAATCTTCTCTCTGGTAGATAGGAAGTGGGACTAGGTGGTGATTCTATCAATGATCATCCATATTGAATCATCTCCCCTAGGAATACATGGTAAGGCCAACGAGATTTCCATCTATATTCCATCACACACCCATTCTGGTACCTCAAGGGGTTTAGCTAAACCTGCTAGAACCTATTGCCCAGACTTCACATTTTAGTAAGTATGGCATTAAGAATTAAATTTTGCAACCCCTTTCTACATCTATCGAAACCAAAACTGATGTTAGAGGTCCTAGTACATCTTCTCCATACATGGATGTACTGCTAATGGGTATGTATAAAACTCCCTTAGAACCTCCTCCCACAATTCCACTGGTACTACTATACATCCTCTAAAAAAGTTGATGTGTTCCCATATTTTGAATATCAATTAGGAGCATGCCCTATGAACATATGAGCACGTAAGTTCTCAAAGTCCGTATCACCAAGATGTGACTCTTTGAATAACTGTAAGAGTGGAGGGGTGAAAACCATTGACTGATGGTAAAATGATTCATCAACAACCATAGAGGATAACTGAAAAAAGGCTAACTAGTTTAATGCCTTGTTCAGCAACTACAAACTAGATCTCCTTCTAAGAGAATATACCACAAAGTTCTCATTCCTTGGAGTGTAGAAAATATAAAATTCATAGTCCCAGAGGAAATATATCCATAAACTCTATATCATGTCAATATATTTTTGAGACAAGATATTCTTGAGACTCTTGTGATAATAGTAGATGACAAACCACTCACCTATCATGTAGTGTCGCCATATCTTCAATGGGAAAACTACCATTTCTAACTCAAGATCATGGGTCACATAATTATTTTCATGAAGTCTCAAATGGCACAAACCATAGGTAATCAAAACTTTTCTCCTCATCAGGACACAATAAAGCATAGTTCGTGATTCATCATAGAACACCACTTACTCGACACCTTCCTCCAGTAACGTTAGGATGGGATCACTCGTTAAACTCTTCCGCAACTCCTAAAAGAACTACTAGAACTATTCTGGCCACATGTAATTCTACCCCATTCTTCTAAAACAAGTCAAGGATGCTAACACTATAGAGAAGTTAGGTAAAAACCTTGGATAATACCCTACTAGTCCAAGGAAACTCTGCACCTCGGTAACAATCTTGGGTGGCTCCTAAAAAAGCACTGCCTCAACCTTCACTGGATCAACTATAACACCGGCCTCTAAGATAACGTGTTCCAAGAAATGGACCCATCAAATCAAAAAATACACCTTTTAGAGATTCAGATAAAGATTGTTCCCTTAGATTGTTTCTAGGACCATCATTAAATGTTTCTTCCACTCCTCCTAGGATGCCGAATATACAAGGATGTAATCGATAAAACCCACCACAAATTGGTCTGTGTAAGGCTGAATGATCTAGTTCATGAGTCCCATGAACATTGCTGGGGTGTTCATCAACCCAGAAGGAATCACCATATACTCATTGTGATCGAAAAAACATCTGAAGCTCATCTTTGGTATATCCTTATCCCATACTCATAGATAGTGATAACATTATATATTTTCAATCATCGAGAACCATCTCACAACTTTCAACCGACCAAAGAATTCATCAATCCATAATAGGGGATATTTTTTCTTCACGGTCACCTATTTTAAGTGCCGATAATCCACACATAACATCAAGAACCTGTCTGGCTTATTGGAAAACAAACTAGGGATTCCTAGGGTGAAACACTGGGTCTCACGAAGCCCTTCCTTTGAAAGTCCCCCAACTGTACCCTTAGCGCAAAAATCTCTAAGAGAGACATCTGATATAAAGGTGTAGATATCATTTCTTTACCAAGGTGTAGATAAAGGCATAATTCCATCTCCCTAATAGGAGGTAAACCTAGATCATCTTTAGGAAAGACCTCATCATACTCCACCACTGCTACAGGAAATTGAGGACTCATATCATCTACTACCCCGAGGTTGAGGCAAGCCAACTGATGAGTAATCAACTTCACCATACTATGTGAGAGTCCATCCTATGTTTCCCATGTTTCCTTTTAACCAACAAATAAAATTCAGGTTATATCATTGTGGACCCAACACACTCATTACATAAACTAGTCAATCTTATCCTGATCTGTGGATAGCAATTCCCTACCATGAATGAAGTTTTAAGTCCTTGATGCCTCTACCCAGAGATCCTAACCAAAACTCTCATCTCCATGTGTTTGTTCAATCATTTGACATTAGTGTGTGATCATTGAGTATCATCCAGTAGGAATATCTAATCATAAGGGTTCAGTCAGTGGTTCAACTAGAATCCTTGAGTCTCAAAAAATATATGAAGAAATAAATAAATGACTACAAGATGTGTCTATCAAAACTGATGTTAAGGTGGAAAAACACAGATCATTCCACATAACATACCCGGAGCCTTGAGGTTATAATCCTCTATCACCTATAGATGGACTAATCCCTATCCACCAGCTCCTTGATCTTGGCATAGACCACATATGGGTGTGAGTGGTAATAGGTCAAACCTCCAACGACATCCTGATGACTTGCCTGCACCTCAACCACGTTTGAATCTCTACGGAGCACCTTTCTCCTATCTCTATCTCTGCCTCAGTGGTCCCTCGATTGTCTACTGATCAACTATACGATGGGTTGGACAATCTTTTTCAAAATGTCCCTAACCACCTCATGAGTAACGCCGTTTGTCGCTTGGATGATCCGAGATGCATTGGGAGACATGCACTGTTGTCCCTGAGTACTGGGATCACCGCATGAAGGACCTGACCTACTTGGGTTTCTATTTATTCTGTCGAATACCTACTTTTATGGTCTCATCTACTGGGTGCACACTGCTGGCTCCCACTACTGGTGTCTTCTCTTCAAAGAAACTCACCATTAGAAGGTCCCTCTCAAGCACTTCTTCATATATAGGAATGCTAAGGGAGACAACGGATTCCATGTTGTCCAGGTCTAAGACCTTCTCAAAGGTCCAAGCTTATAACTTCAAGTCTCATACCATGTCCATTGAGTAGCGTGAATGATCAATAAACATAGCTGAATACTCCTCCATGGGCAAAATTCGTTGTTGTCGATGCATGAGATCCTCTATGCATACCAATCGCTGCATGGGTGGATAGAAATACTCCCTGAAGAGACTCTTGAATTCCTTCTAGGAGAGAGTTGGGTTGTCATGTCATTTAGTCAAAAATCTCCCCCATCACCCTACAAATCCCTGAAGAAGGCTCGTGTCAAGGACTACCATATGCTTGATAGATGTCATTAGAAGACAGAAACCACGAGTGTCTACCTCTAGAAAATCCATGACCATATGGGGGGTCTATCTCACCCCTAAACCTGAGAGGTAACTGCCTCTGAAACTCATGAAATACACTAAGCCTACATGCATCCTAAGATCGTAGTGTTGGTAGTATTTGCTGCTTGATGGGTGGGGGTATAGTTGTTAACCACCATGAGGTGATATCTCTAGTACATACCCATATACCTATGACTCATCACTAGTCAGATCATCCTCATGTTCACATAGTGGAATTCTGGATGGATTTCTACAAGGGGGAAACATGAAATAAATCAATATGTATCATGATCAATATACTATCTAGGGTTTGACTCATGAAGGACATGGAAGACAAAACCAATCCTATATTAGACATTTACCATTATTTTCACTGCAACTAGTGTTTTCATGTACAAAGTTGAAAAACATGTAATTAGAGTCCCAATGAATGGATAGATTGGATACATCACCGACACTAGATTCCCTATCCTGATAGCTAAACTCGAAACACTTAACACCTTTTCCCCAAAACAATATACTAGACTCTCGATCCTAATGTAGAATTGAACGTTTTGATAACACATTGTCATGAACCATACTAGAGGGGCCTGTTCCGTGACTACCCCAATCCCTCCTATAATAAGATAGGAGATGGTGATTAGTGCCAAGTAGTCATATCCCACAAATGTGTGGCATTACCGTAAAGTAACAGTACACAAAAAGTACATCACCAAGAAAAAAAATTATGAAATGTAAATCAACTGAAAGATCTCATACATACATATAAAATCTCACAATAGTCATTGTATTGGAAAGTAAAATCCCAAAATACAATCCTACTAAAAAGAGTCCCTAAAAAAGTCCAACCTAAACATAAAGGTACTGGGACTACTGTCTGAAAGCTATAGGAACACACCTTGGTATGTTAGGTCTCACAATAAACCATCTGGTCCACATCTGCCTACAAATTTGTAAAAAAGTAGATTATCTGCACAAGACATGACATATGTGAGAAATACCGTGTAGGGGTGTGTATAACAATACTTAACAGGACACCATAAAATCAAAAAAAATTAATCAGAGGAAAGTAAGATCATTTCTACTGTGGTACATGTCTAAAAATCATATTATTAGAATATCTAGATATATTCAAGAGAGACACCACACCATCAGGTTACCATAACAGGCTTCTCTTCCCATGATTTTGTTCGAAGAACGTTCGTTCCATGAGAACTCACTCCTAGAGTGACAATATTATTAGTTACACTCAATGAAGAGGTTCAGCACATTTGGGACCCACCCAAAGATAAAACATTGGTCAAGTAAGAATATGATACAAAAAGAGGGGTTCATGCCCAAAATTGACCCGGGGACACCAAAGCTCATGCCCAGAACTATTGGGGGATTCCGCATACCCATTCTAGATTAACCCACTATGTAGGGGATCATACATAGAACCTATGTGGGAAAAAACTAACCCTATACATGTATCCATCTAGAAGGAGGATCAGTAATGTGCTTAGGGAGGTTCTATAAATTCCACAAACTCCAATAGGGGCGAGAGAGGATCTCACCCAAGTCCCGGTGAGGTATAATATACTCTATATGAGACTCAGCCTCTTGAAGAGATTACCCTCCAATGATGTTGATGTAATGCCACACTGAAACCTCCATGAAAGGACCAAGGGAACAATATCATACTATAATGGTCCAGACTAAAATCTCACCACTACGATCCAAATGACCATCTCAATGTTAGGGTATCTACTCTATAGACGACTTGTCGTTTAGAAACACTGTTTTGGAGTAATTATCGTTTGAACGAAATAGTCTGCATGCCCAAATTAGGGAAAAACATACTACCATGATTGGTACAATTACTACCATAGTCAACCACCCACAGTCCGGCCGCGTGCTCTCCCACCATTAGGCTCTTCCCCAGCTTCCCCAAATTCGACTAGGGTCCACTCGTAAAAACTAACCCACCGATCCAACCCGACCTAGAAATCCCACTCGAGTGACTCCATGTATTCCTCAGTGTATACCACAACATCAGTTATCACAACCACCACATCCTCCATAGTTTCACCATTCACCACCACATCACCAGTCACCCCTACCCACATGCGCTCCGCCACCGCAAGCCACTGCCGCCGCCAGTCGCCGACGCTGCAATGGTGGTCCCTTCCGTAGGCCACCAAACTTCATACAATACCCAAAAAATTAAAAAAACTAATATTAGATCTCTTTGGGTCCTAATGTACATATATCCAACATCGGTTTTTGATTCTAATGAAATTAGGGGGTCCAGTTGTGTTTCGATCCACCCAAAAATGCTGAACCGGGAACCAAATGGTTCAAACAGTGACGAATGCAAAGAACAGAGGGAGAGAAGCACAAAGAGAAACCCTGAGAAATGAAACTAGAATGATCTTCATGTTGGCCTCGATTGTTTTATCATAGAACGATAAATTAAGAGGAATAAATCATAAAACTAAAAAAAATCCGATAAATTTGAAATCTACAATTAATACATGTACAAATTCTTGTTTGTTAAATTTATTCACGTTCATCTGGGATTAAGAATGAGATGGAATTCACTAGAAACAACATTATACCTCGATTTGGTTTGATTGATGATGTATAATGATCCCCACATCATTTTAATTGGTGAGATCTATTGGATCTGAGGATGCACTGATTGACCGATCCACGATCCGAAAATTAATAATCATTCTTTAGAGATAATTTTCCAGATCCGTATTTTTCTCCAATAACCTCAAGATGAATCTAGGGTTTTGAGGATAACCCTAGAATTATGAAAAAATGACCATTTATTGTTTTTCAATTCACTATGTCAAAAATAATTTTAATTTATTTATTTTATTCCACTTACATCCTTTGACACATTTTTCACAGACAACCCACTCCAACTAATGTTAAGTCACACCTAGGGTAAAGCTGCTATTATGAACTCAACCATGCCCTTATATATTAGTTATAGGAACCCATTTAAGAGATATTCCATTATTTTATTAAAACTGCATGTGCTTGATAATAAATATTTAATTTTTTTGAAACATTTTTCTCAGGCACTCCGGGCCTCAAAATCATATAACATCTCAGAACCTTGTTTCGAAACCAATCCATATAATATCAAAAAATAATACATAGAAAATATATGGTGTTACATTTAATTCATCCAATAAGATATAAATATGTGTTATAAGAATTTTATATCCACATCACATTGGTTTTTAACCATAATTACATGACTTACCATTAATAAAAGTGATAAAATATAAAACTATTACTATAATTAACGACTAAAATTAAAATGGACGTATTTACAAAATAAGAAAATATGTATTCCAATTTAGAATCCATTTTTCAAGATATAATTTCTATAATTGGAAGAAATTATATTTATATTGTGTGCCATAAATGTGGGGGAATTTACTTTTTAGAATAATACAATTTTTAACCATAAAACTAGATTTATTCTTATAGTATTAGAATATATATTAGATGAATGAGAAAAAATATTATAGAGAATTTAATACATGAATTCCATTTAAATAATTAAAAAATAGTGATAAATTTATTTTATTATATTAAAATGATTCACCTGAATAAATATTGTGTTTCAGAAAATTATTTCTTTAACTTTTTAATGATTTTAATTTTAATTTATAAGAAACGAATAACCAAGGGATTATTTTACAATTATATATTAATTTTTTTTTATTTTTTCATTCCTATTAAAACCGACCAATAAAATGGTTATGAAATATCTATCATAATAACATTTCAACAATATATTATTGTTTATTTAAACTCAGAGTTTCATTTAAAAAAAAGAAATGAATGAAATAAAATTTAGTTTGAAATAAATCATATAATCATTGGGTGTTACTTTCTACACCCTTAAGATAATTTTAAACCTTAATACTAATTTAATATAGTATAAGAAACTATGGATACTTTTACCCCATCACATCTTTGGGTTTCCCAATAGATTCATTAAATTTATTGTTTTAGCAAAAAATCATTGTCCAAATGAGTGGTATTTTTTGTATTATATTCTAACTATAAAGAAAAATAACTATATGTTATTCATCAATAAAGGCATTATGACCTAGTTGTATGACCTATGAGTTTAGTACATTTTAAGGATATGGTATACACATCCTCAATAGAGATAGATGGAAGAAATTGTGAATATGATATATATTTGGAGAAAATGTTACGAGATAACCAACCATACTGATTAGATAAAGAACACATAAGTGAAAAATATACTATGGAAAAAATGTTACCTCATTTAAAAATATTATTACCTTATTCTATGCAGATATTCATAATAATAACTCATCAGCAAGCTCAATCATTAAATGTCATTGATAATTTCTCGCATTAGTTTTGTTTCAACTCACAGATTACCTTATGTGTTTTTGAAATGATCTAACCCTCTATAAAATTTCCTCAGTTATCTCAGGTCATAATAGTTTTTTTTCTCTATCATCATCCCAACATATTGGATTTATACACTTCAATATGGGAATAATGTGGAGCCATATTAATTTTCGAGTGAAATATATTGTTATAATAAAATTACACCAAATAAATGTGTTCTTACCAACCATAATTGAAAACCATATAGCAGGAAATTAACATGTTTTTTATAATTTTAATGCTACTATAAGGATTAAAATCGGTCTCTATATGATATGATGTATTAAAACTCAACTCTTTATCTGGATCTCACAAAAATAATTCTATGAATATCATGGTATTCCACATATAATGATCAAATATAATTGAATACAATACTCCTAGAAACCCTATAACATACTTAATTCATATTCATGAATTTTTAGAAGCATAGAAATATGATGTAATAAAAACAAAGTTATCTATTTTATATGTCAATCGATGAAAATAAAAATATATTTATGGACTTTTGATGATTTTGGGATTTCGACAACAAAATTGGTGGTGTTGGTTTCCCATTTCCATTATGGTATTGATAATGGTTGTAACATACCCTTAGGGTTTAGTCTCCCAACCCTAATAGAATGACATACATGTAAAAAAGTTTCATACACTAAAATATATATCTTCATATTATCCCTACAAAAATTTACATTTAGATATATATACATCTTTATACATCATGGATAAATAGATGATAATAAACTATGAGATTCATCCAGAATCTCATTCTTAATGTATGGTATATATGAGGCATATAATCAGTTAATAATCCTTATTATGCTATAATTATCATGTTTAATATCAGGAATGTTTCTCATCTTATTATGAAATTCCATATCATTATTCTTTTCTATGTAAATCCTCCCACAGATATATGGAAGGAAATTGATATGATAAATAAAATAAATTTTCCCTTTCCTAATTATTTCAGGATTAAAATTTTACCTATCCATACATATTTGATCTCTTTCAATCATAATTACGAAAGTACAAGCATTGTATTTCGGAACTAGGGCATCAACCACCATGTTTTCTTTCCCAAGGTCGTAATGTATTCAATAACCATAATCATTGATCAAATTCAACAATACACTCTGATTCATATTCTACTCCTTGTATGTAAATACATAATTAAAGATATTATTATCGATATATATATATATATATCACACCTTTCACCATATAGATAATTTTACCAAACCATCATTGAAAAAGATAACACTTACCACTCCAAACCATGATTCAAGAAACTTTTCACTTGAATCATCAATTAATGTGAGGCATAAGAAATAAATTTATAATTCTTCAGGATGAAATATACCATTATACTCATTAATTCATCATTATAGATAAAAACCCCTTAATTATTTTAGGATACACCATGAATAAGATGATTGACCAAATTTATCAATATTTTTTCGAATGAATCTTCACATCCATCCATCCAAAATAATATAAACTATTCCCAAGCCAACATTGTGATTGGATTAAATAATTCTTTTTAATCTACCCCAATGAATTAGTAGTATCCTTAAAAACTAATAATATAAAGTGTATCAGCTATCATGGTTGGTCTTAGATATTTATCAAAAACATTTGTCTTCGACATATCCACTAATATACACTCATTTGAGTTTTTACGACCCCAAAATAAAAATTACTAAATATAAAATTCACACGTGGAAATTCTTGCAGTAAAATTCTCCTTCAAAAGGATCTTCATAAAAAATATCAAATGTTCTTCCTTTATATAGGTTCCATTGTAATATATATGAATGGTATCTAATTAATAAAACAAACTAATCAATATGATATATAAGGACTCCATTCAATTTTTCTGTTACAATACAAAGAGCATTGGTAAGTTAAAATGGAATTATTATATATTCATAATGAATATACCCAATATAGAAAGATTTCATGGGGTAAATCATCCTTCTTTATCCATTTCCTCTGATATAAAAAAAGAATATCAATCTTGGAAATATATATATATCCTTATAATAGATTAAATATACCATTGAAACAAATTATAGGATACATTTTCTTAATTTGAATCTTTTTGGATTCCCAATAATCAATAAAAATACACATTTACCCATCGTTGTTCTTACCAAAAAAATGGTGCACCCGCTTCTACATAACTAAGCCTAATGAATCCTTTATCAAGACTCTATTATAGTTTCTTCATCAATTCCTGCATCATTATTGGGGGAATTTTATATGGAGTCTATGAAATTTATGTAGCACTAGGTATGGGTTCTATGGAAAACTCATCTACCTATTTTTTTGAGAATACTAGTAGAATACTCATAAAATAAACTATTATAATTAATAAATAATCAATTTTTCAGTATTGAGTTTCTAACCAACCATTGGAGATAAACATCCCTCATGAGTAGATAAAAAACCAATATGATGGAAGTAAATTATATTGTGTGTTCAAATATATTCTCACATAGATAGATAATTGAAGGTTTATTCATGATATATTATATACCTACCTTTCTTCAATAATTGAGATGGAATATACATAGAGATAGCTAACATATATTAAAAATTACATCAAATTAAAATACAATATAAAATAAAACAATAACAAGAGGAACATTATAAATATAGTTTAACAAAAAGGATGTATAGAATTGAGATTTAGTCATTCTACCACTATGAGATCGTACATCCAAATCTATAACTAATCACTGTTTTGGTGACCTAATACATTTATAAAGTTATTCAGATATCAAATATTGGGTTAAACCTGAATTAAATATAACATTTAATATATTTTAGGAGAAAATATGCGTACCATTCACTATATCCCTAGAAACGTCCACATAGGTTCTAGTAATTGTATTATTTTGGACTTCTCATCTTTTAATCAGTTTTGGTAAGTTACCTTGATATTTGGGTAATTGGTTGGAATAGTGAACCATATCCTTATAATTAAAGAACTATCTATTAATGGATTCTCACTTACCCTATCAATCATGAGAATGATGAAATCCATACTTAAAGAAAACTCATTTTCCTTTTAAGCATGTTCCAATGTGTTTCATTCAACACGAATCACATATTGGGAAATTTACCATTATCTTCTTACCCTTATATATTATTTTCACTTCGTTACTTTTTTTCTTACATTCCTTTGAAGGCTTAAACCTTGGATAATTATATCTTTATCTTAATATAATATTATATTATATCCTAATATGGTGAGAATTTTTGGGATACGCTTTTCCATTGATTGATTGTATCAATATTTTTAATGAAATGTTCAATATTGATCTTCATATTTTGTACATAGTCTTTAGCATAACCTGGTAGTCATGTAATGTTACCATCATAAAAAGAAACATTTTATTCTTCAATTTTCCAAATAAATATATTTTTTCTCTCCATATCATCAATTTTCTTGTAAGAAAAATATTTCTCCATGATATGTTCATTAAATTACCTCTATTTAATGGACATTATATTTTATTTATCTATTGTATTGTAATTAAATGAACACCATTGATATAAATCACCTAAAAATGATAAACTAACATGAAAATTTTATCCCATATATTGAATCCCAAAGAGAGAAATATATTCTCTAAGGAAGATATCAATTTATAATCAAAAAATGGATTGAAAGTCATGTAGAATGATCAAGGATTATAATGAATGATGGGGTAAAAAAACATTTACACCATGTTATGGATCTATAACCAATTATATATGAGAAATAATTTTGTTCGTGACATAAACAACATTACCCATTATAGATATAATTTACTCATCTCCAATGACACGTTATTATCAACCTTCACTATCTTGACCCAGTAGGCAATCACTACATGTATTATGTGTTCAAATACCGTTTTTATTCCAGTGATAGGTGCCAATTATAAAAAATGGAACAAAATATATTATATTATAACATTATTAATCATAATTTGGAATTTGAAAACATATGAAATATGTAACATAAGTTGAAAAAATAATTGATAATCATAGATTCTTAAATATGTTTTATTTGGAATATTATTAAATAAGAAAAATATTACCAAATATTTCATAAAGTTATGTAATGAAATTGTGAATTAATAGAGGCATATCCACTAGGAGTTTCAAACGAGGTTCACAATAAGGAAACACTCAATGTGCAATGGAATTATGGTTGAGATCTACTCATCCAACTCTTTTCAGTGTTTTTACCATATGATACATCTATGAGAAAACAATGTACATGTGTTGAATACTTTATATGGATTTATTTATATGAAAACTATATAATCAAAACCATAAAAAAACATTAGTCTGATATCCTATACCAATAAATATCCCCATTGTTATTCATAAGTTTATATTCCTTAATTAATGTTTTCTTAAATCTTCTTTCCCATGATTTTTAGTAGACGCCATATGATAAAAAAATTAATCACCACAAACCATTTGCCCCTCAGTATATATTTTAATTTTTAACATTGTATTAGATATATTAAATCACATCTCAAAGGGACAAAATGTTAAAAATTCATTTTAAACTACATATATTATTTTGTCCAAAAGTATATTTAAAAAAATAAAATTCTAAATAGAATTTCCTTTTAGAAAATCATTATTTCCTTTATAATATCATTCCATATGAATCATAATACACTTTATGAAATCACAGGGAAAGAAGTCATAATAATTAAGTGATCTTGTATGCTTAAAAAGGGTATGTGTACAGTGAAAGCTAATAAGGAATAAATAAAATGTAATTTATAAATGATGATCAAATATTTCCAAATAAACAATCATCATCATCATCATCATCATTTCATTATTTAATAGAAATAACAAAGATTAAATAAATAACAAATTTCCTATTTATGGAGTGAATAATGTTGGAAATCAAAAATATATCATTTTGGATTCTTTATAAGACATCTTACATAAATATGTAAGGTCGTGACCAAATACAGAATCAAGTATATCAAATGGGACATAATGATGCATCAAGGGGATATATAATTTCAGGACTCACATGTCACTTAAAATTTACAATGTACACATAAGAGAATAATTCATAAAAAATAATTAGAATGGTTTTAAAAGTCAGTAATTTTATGTATTAGAAGAACCGATATATAGAATATCAATACATTCCCTAATAAAGAATATCATAAACCATCCATATATATATGTTGGATGGTATAATAAAAATATATCCTCAGTAAAAAATAATATTTAATAAATTATATTCACATAAAAGGAAATGCATTCAAAAGGTTACTAGATAATGTGATGAATAATATACCCTTTGTCACTTTGAAATAAATTATTGAGAGTTTAAATATTACTAAAATATTATGGGAAATTTTATTGGAAAAGGAAATTTTAAATTTGTAATGTAACATTCAAATAAATGAGTGATAACGATGGAAAGAAATTATTTTCATACTATATAATGTAAAAAATTATTTCACACTTTTATAAGTAGGTTAAGATGGACATCATTCAAAATACTTAAAAAAGATTCATGTTAAACCACATTGGATAAAGAAAAACATGGGAAAAATATCATTAATAACTAATTATATAATATAAAAACATTATTTTTAGAATTTTAGGAAAATGTTGACATGTAATAAAAATATTCCATACCGAGTAGAAAAAATGTCACTTTACCTTAAAAACAATATTATGATATCTTGACTACATAAAGTGAAATAATTAATGGGAAATAGTATTTAATGAAATAAAAAATGAAGAAGAATATATATTGGGTTAATGATAGAATGATCTCATAATTCCACATTGGAGACATAAATATTATCAATCCCAAATAATGATGATATTATGAGATACACCAAATCATGAGTAAGAATAGATTGGGAAAAAATCCATTACATCAGGTTTGAATTATTTTGTTTATGTCCAAAACTCAAGAATAAAATATATTGATTAATATAAAAAAAATCTAGAACAATATTCATATATATCATACAATATATGATTTAGAAATAATAGATTTCACCAGTTTATTAAATATTCTTTGTTAAACATATCAACCTAGGTTAAACCTGGTTTTTCATGTATGTTTCGGTCCCATAGTTTCAATATTTGAACATAGATCATTGTTACATAATCTCCAAACTATTAATAATGACATAAATATCATATTCAATATATATATATATATATATATATATATATATAATAATCCACAAATTTATGTGATTGAAATATGATTACATTGTTCTTGGAGACAATAGGTTGTATATATGTAAGATCATTTTCATCACATTTTTATGGAAGTAAAGAAATAAAGGTAAAAAATAAATATCAATAATATAATCACTATTATATAAAATATATAATAGATATATATTAAACTCACTCTTATTACCATCAATATAATTTGGAAATGAAAAATTAATCGCATATCTTCTTCGAGACCACCGTCCACACATACACAGAAGTGACATTATCATTTTCTATTTAATGGAAGAGAGGATACATAACAAAGGGTTTATACTCATAATTAAATTTCTATATATTTACATTAATTAATATATTACTTTATGATAAAAACCCTAGATTTTGAGGAGCTAACTGATGAATGATAACATAAATGTGATCGGTTAATGTTATTACATTTTCTTTGAATGAACTCATTTATAAATCCTTTAGTGATGCTATGGATTGTATTTTTTGGAGAACAATAGCTGTTGAACATTAATCTAGGTTTTTGGAAGATATATTAGAATTTCAGGGTTGACACAGTTTTCTCTAAGTGATGAAAAAACGATAGATAATGAGTTCTCAATTATAAAATTAGGAAAGGACCCAAATGCATCAAAATGGAAAAATAATAGAGAATATTATTTCTTGATGTTGTTGATATATTATCGTCTAATAATATCTCAGATAAGTTTATGTTGTATTATAATCCATATAATTTGGTTTAATACCTTTGTAAACATATCTTATCATTAATAGTAGTAATTTCATTTTCATTTATAATGGAATTTAATATCAAATATATAGTAAAAATTGATTCATAAATTGGAAAAGAAAAGAAATTTTGGCAGTTTAATACCCCAATTTCCAATTTAGTATTTTTTAATTTTTTAAATAAAACTTATTTTCATAATATATTACTATTGTAATTTTTGACACTGTTCATTTAATTTGACATTATAGTCATCAACAAAAACATTGAAATAGAATATAATCCTTCAAAAAACAATTAATATGTATTATTAATCTATAAAATTAAGGTAACACAATTAATTAATCAAATATATTAGTTTAATATTTTTATAATGTTTTATTATTTTTTAATATTAATTGATGAATTAATATATCGCCATCCTGTAAAATTTTATGTTAATTAAATAAAAAAATTACAATAAATTATTATCTTGAAAATAATATTAATTATATAAAAATATATATTAATATTCATTCAAATCATTATTCATTCCCTATGTGATGAAACTGGAATGTTTTAAATGTATGATAGTGAAATTTTGAATCATTATTGGTTATAAATATTATATAATTAATTTTCATTGAAAATTTACAATCACATATCATGATTTCAAACCTAAGGTGATGGGGTCAAATTAAAATCATATAATAAGATAAATTCACTTGGGAGATAAATTATGAAGAATTATTACACTAGTTTTTTACATTAATTTCTATATTTATCCTTTACCAAGTGGTTAAATTTTATCACTAATACAATTTATTCTGAAAAATGTAAGAGAAATATTTAAAAACGTTTATCCACTTTAAAAGAAATACAAAATCCATCTGTATTAATTCCATTTTTATACTTTTTAGGAATTATTTTTATAATATATTTTCCCAAGGAGATAAAAACTTGTTTTAGAAATATATTCTTTTCAGCATAAAAAATAGATTTATTCATATCCGCTACTAGAAAAAAATCAGATTAATTATAAATTTTTATATGGAATATAAAATATATATATCATTAAATTCATTCAAAAAAGGTTATACTTAATTAATTATTATAAAATGACATTGCATGCATAAAAATAACTTTTTCAAAATATAATTTCATTTACTTTTGAATCATTATTACTTCCATTTCAATAAATTTATATCCAATGGATTAATTTTATACACACATAATCCCCAAAATTTTATAATTTTGTTATTATTATGCATACCTTCCAATCCATCCCCTTAGAGTTATCTTTTATAATAATATTTCATTGCTATTTATCAATTCATTTAAACATAGTGTTTTGTATCAAATAAGTTATAGATGAAAGTAAATATATTTAATATTATATTATAAAATATATTAGTTTTACAAAGATTATTTAATGATAAAATTGATGTAAAATATTATGATATTTTTTTATTTAAAATTGTTTTTTGACCTCTTACATTTTCAAAAATACAAGAGAATTGGTGAAAAGTTTTTATCAGCTTTCTATTGAACAAAACATGTTTCAATATGATGTGTTTTTCAGTATTTATTTTATGAAAATAGAAATTTTAATGTCATTATTATATTTATTAACATCAAGATCAAAAAAATTAAGTAATGTCATGTTTGTGTCATATATAATATTATTAATAAATTTAAATGCAATCATGCTAGTTGATTGTTTTCATGTTAATCATGATATATTTTGAATGTTAACTACATGAGTAATATTTTGGGATAATGAATGTATATATTTTAATTTTATGAAATATATAAATAATTATATTAAAGTATATAATATAATATATTTTCCCTATATGAGGTTTCAAGCTTCCAGTTTAAGCAAATGACAATGTTTCCTTATTAAAATATTATTTGAACACTATGTGTAGATTATATTTTTTCTTATGGAATTATATATGGACTTGTTTCTTAAATGTTGTATCCCTTCATTTTTTATCATTAAAGATATTGTTTGGTTGAATATCTTGATTTATCAATGAGAGTTTTATCATGGGGTGGTTAAATTATACCCCCTTATATTTTCTCAACCTCAATTTTTTGTTTTAATTCTTATGGATGATAATTTTTTGAGGGGTATGACGTGTAAATGTTAAAAAATATTCTACAGCCTTCCAATAAAATTTCAATGTGTCTATTGGGTCATACTAGTTTCACATAATTTATATGTTATTATCAAATTGTTTTGTAAATTTTTAATTTCTTCTGAAAGGTTTTTAAAAAATTTCTTTGGTAACATTCATGTATTAAGATATTTTTAAAAATTATCATATTTTTTTAAATTAATAAAATGTATTATATGTATTATATAATTTTTTATTTGAATTTAGTAAATTTTATTAATTATTTAAAAGTTAATTTACTTTTAAAGGCATCATTTAAATAAATTAACTTCTATTACTCACGAAGTTGGAGTTTTCAAAGGGTAGTGGTGGATTGTAATGTATTTTCTAAGGGTAAAAGTTTAATTCCATAGGTTGTGTAAGGATATCCAAAAATTCATATGGATTTTATAAGGGTATGTCACCATAATATAAGGTTATATGAGAGTTTATAAGAATTTTCTAAAGGTAACTGGGATGTTTTGTAAGTGTACCAGGAACTATGTAAGGGTCACTGGAGTTTCCTTACATTACATAAGGGTACTTTCTAGTTCCTTCAGGTACATCCATAACAACCTAATGGTAACCATAAATATTTAAGGGTATTCCTCCACATACTAAATCATTTCTGGGTTCTATTTTTATGAATAATGGTATGTTAGTTTTATAACATGCTATATAAGTTTCATGTCTATGTCACATAAAGGTCATTCATGAATAGAATAAAGGGAAATTATATTTCTCACAAACAATGGAATAGTTATGCAATGTTTTTAAAACATGAATATGGATATAATGTTTCATAAGGGTAAAAAAACATTACCCTTATGCAATGCATACTATTTAAATATGGGTGAAATATTTTTCAATGTTTTTTGTAATTACTTCTTATTCGACATGTAAAACACTTTTTAATCGATTTTGAATAATAAAATCATTGTTTTGATTTATTTTTGATATTTTATTTTATTTCAATGATTTTAAAAGGATTTAAAATTTTCCCATTATGATTTGATTGGAATATCGATTAAATGGGAAATAAAATATTGAAATTTGAAATAGAATTTGGTGAGATATATCCATGTATGAAAAAATGAATCTTCCCATCATGTTTATGTCACTCTACATTTATCTAGAGTTTTAGAGATCCAAAATTCACCTACTAAGATGTATATTCCCACACCAGATATAGCCAAGTCTTCTCTTTTATTTCACTAGGCTAATAACATCTTCCTTTACCCTTTATTTTATGTATCATGAAAACAAATTCAACTAGGTATGTGATCCTTTGACCATCATTAAGATTTAAATTAAATGTATATCATGATTTTATATTCCATTGGGAAGATATATTTCATTAGATGAATACATATTTTAATTTGGTTAATTGAATGTGAAGGGAATGATGGGTTTCTCTTGTATTTTACTATATTTTAAATTTTCTAAATATATAATCCCATAGAAATTATTATCTCATGATTTAATATATATTATTATTATTTTCCGATATTATCCTAAATTTTATAATAGAAATATTTTAAAAGAATGAGTATGTAATTATCCCATGAGTATAATTAATATAGATTTCCATGATATACATTACCCATGATTCTGTGTCAGATAATGATTGTTAGGTAATGGAATCATTATTATGAGAATTTGTTTATTTCTATAATATAACTTTTAAATAACCTCACATAAATATTCTGAATCTATTAATGATGTTAACTGATCAATTTTTATCTAAATCAAAAATTGTTTTGGGGATAACTTTCTTCTAATGTTACTTGTTGTTGTGTTATGTGAAATAGATGGAATAATGGGTGTTGTTGTTTACTGGGAATTAATTTGTGGGATTTATTGTTGATTAGGGATGCAATAATAAAGAGTTTTTATGTGAATGGTTGATGTCATTGCGAGTTGTTGTAATAGTTTCCAAATAAATATGGAATTCATTAAAAGTGGAGATTTCAAATTAAATATACTTGGTTTGGGTTAAATAGTTTGGTGTTGGAATAAAAAAAATCTAAATGGGATAATGTAGTTTAATTTGAATATTGAAAATAATTAATGAATATCATAATTTCAATAATTTATGTGTTTTAATTTGCTTAAATGAACTGAATTAAAACTTATTTAGTTGAATGAAATGAAATAACATTTTATGAAATATCTAATAAACTCTTTAATTTAAAGGGGTATTCCATTTAATGAGGATATTGATTAATATGATATGAATGGTATTGAATAATGGTGATTATTGGTAATAGTAAAAAAATTATTTTTTATCTAAGAATGAAATTCAGAAAGTGTCATGTGGTTTGTGTCATGGTTTTGTGGTGTGAAATATTTATATGTGATAGATATTATGGAGGATGTTGTGAGGTACTTTGAAAGATATAGTGAGTAGGATGGTATTTTTCTGAAAACCCTAGTTTGGGAATATGTTTGTGACTATTATATAATGTATTTTCATTGTGATTTATATATTCACCCCACCTAAGTCGAGCACTATGTGCTGCCACTCAGATGAATGTGGGGTATATTTAATAACAAACTGTTGGAGAGGATGGATGTATGGAAAACTCATATACCTTTTTAATTTATATGATATTATTATATATAGGCTATGATGGATTGTGAATTGTATTTAATTTTTTTATTAGTTTATGTGGTTGATCAAGGAAGGGGTCATGTATGTTAGTAATATGGTAAGTGGCCGATGTCCTTAACATTTAAGATTCCATACTACTCTAATTATGGTAGTGGTTATGATTTGAATTCCTTGGTCTATTTAGGAGAAATTTGATGTGATAGTCCAAGTGTCTGTGGGTGATATGTGATGTAATAAACAATGTGTATTCTTGTTATATGGGAAGTGATATCTTTTGTGCCTTGAAAGAGATATGATTTGATGGACTAGTTTTCTTTGATAAAGATATGATATGATGAATCTTATTTCATCATGTAGTATTACAATACAAAAGGTATGAGAGGACCATGAAATATGACATTGGGGTGTTAGAGAAAAATACAACTGATAAAGTTATGTGGGGTACTATTTTATCAATTTTAATAATAATATATTACTATAAATGGAACTATTATTTGGCGAACGTGACTTGGTGTGGATGGGATTGGATTTTTGACCTCTTTATGTGTTTTTGGATTCTGTATTGGCACAATATTGAATTATTATATTCTTTTAACATGTTCATGACATAATATTGGTGTGATAGTACTATGTATATATGTATTCTCCATATTTGTATAAATGAACTATTTTTAGTATTATTGGAGGAATTTAGAGATTACACTTGACAGTTCAATATTGTGGATTAGATTTTTTTTGAGTTGCGATCATAGGATTGTCATTGATGTTTTATGTGGAGACTTATATTTTTTAGATCACATTATGCATGTATTGAGGGATGTTTTGGGTTTCCTGTTATATTATTTGACGGAGTTTATTTTTTTATCCAATCTAACAACTTTATTTTATATTTAGGGTAATAAATCCCATAAGCGAGATTTCTATACCCTCGATGATAGTAGCTATCCCGAGGCTTACCGAAGGTAGGAATGGATAGTTATTATCTTTGTTCCTTCATTTCCAGTCTAGGAGGGTACCTTTTATTTGATGGTTTCATTGAAAATTTTTTCAAGGGAAAATATATGATATTGAATTTTTCTTTATTTGATCTAGTTTCTCATCCATCAATCAAATACAATATGTTTATTTTAATAAAGTAACCAATAAATTGGATTCCTTTTGAGTGATAAAAGTCATTTCATGACCGTGTGATGAAATCTTTCTAGTCTAAACTTGAGCATTATAGGTTCCAATTATTTTTTTTATTTCAAAAATATTCATAATATTTTATTACTTTTCTTTCTCAAAAATATTTTCAAATTAATTGTTATTTTTCAATTAAATTCGAATGTCGATAAAATGTAAGTAATTTTCGAGTTATTCATTATTGACATTGAAATATATCAGCTCGCTGTATTCATTTGAACTACATAACTTGAAACATTGGTTTTTATTAAATTATATATTATATTCACATAAAAGAAATTATTTACCCAATTAATACTTTTTTCTTTTATTGTTAGCCTTTTGAATTTGTAATGTATCATAGAAATATACTATCATCATATTTATTATCCATTTTCAAAATATTTGACTTGATAATTTTTATCAAACATAGAATTTCTTTTTTTAATATATATCAATTAGTTATTTTAAATTTTTACCACATCTAATAAGAATTAATTTTTTAGATAAGTATAATTAAACACTTTTCATTAAATATGTACAAATTTTCATAATTCAAGTCTCCAAAAAAAAATATACACATTGAACACGACAACCATTTCTCATAACATTTTTAAATACCCCTATCCTAGAATCCTAGAGTTAGTGTTTATAGAATTTCATTAGTACTATAAAAAATTTACTGAATCACTAAGTATAAAAAATATTAGTAGTATTGGAAAACTTGATACATACTTGAATCACACATTATATTTGAAAATATAAAATAAAACGTTCTATTTTTTAAGAACATCACTATTCTATTTATAATATCCCATTATTTAATTCATAATAAGCTTTATGGAATCCTGGGGAGTGGAATCTCAGGAAAGGTGTGGGTTTAGATACTCAGCATGGGTATGCATACAGTGAAATCTATCACAATGTAAAAAACATGAATAATATGAATGGGATAAATAATTATCAAATAAACTAAATGACTAATATAATAAAAATTTGACTAAATCAATGGATAACATAAAGTTAAAAATAATCACATAGATAATAATAATTTCATTTATAATGATTGAATGCAAAATTTCAGACAAAAAAAAACTTATTATCAAGGACTCATTGCATGACGTCATACAGAAATGGGTAACCCCTTATCCAAATACCCAAAAACAATTCACCTCATGAGTCCAACCAATGAATTGAGAGGATATATATGTCCCAACCCATACTTACAAAGTTCAATGAATCCACTATATATACTAAAACTGGGTTCCTCCAGGATGATGTGTCACCTCCTCAAGCTTCCACGTCCCCCATTTCACTATTTCCATTCCAGTTTTACCCCTATTCGATCGCGTCCCTCCTCCAAACCTTATACCACTCCGCCCGTGAGTTTGATTTCAGTGCTCCACCAGACATTCCTTCTCATCCCACGATTAGGGTTTTATCTCACCTAATTTCCTGACATCGCCTCCATCACCGACCTCGACAGGCTCATCGAAATCTCGATTCTCCTCTCTAGCTGTGCTTCCGTCTTTGGCGCCTCTGATTACAACTCCTCCGCTCGTGACTTCTCCCCAACCGGCGACTCCTCCATTGGCTCTTGAACATCTAGGTCCTCCTCTCCACCTACGGTTCCCTTTCCCTATAGTTCGCAGTGAATAAACCTATGTATAAACATTACTCTGTCCGAAGTCGGCAGTTCATCCACGAGATTTGTCCTTCTACCACGCATCTAAAATTTGTCAACGAAGCTTACGGTAACATTTTTCTTTTGTTAGGTTTTTCAATTGACTACTCTTACAACCATTTTTCTTCACATCTCTCTTCTTGCAGATCGTAGTATACTTCCAATATTATGTTGGTCTTATTGTATCTGAGCATCGGTAATCATCATCGAGTCCACTATCTATTTTTCTACATCTAAATGTCTGTATTTTTTTCAATCTCAATGAACCTATTTGACCAACCTCCTCACCTTTATTATGGACTGATTCAGCAACACACGCATACAATTTCCAACTCTTCATGCCCTGCGAAGGCTGCTGAGTGATTCTACTCATCGGAATTTCATAGACTATATATCTCTCGGTGTTATACTGCTGAAGCTAACTGTCAAATTATCACTATCGAGTACAAAACCAAATACAGTTTAACACCAGGATAATACCCTATCTTGCACAAATACTTCTACGATTTTATGAAAATACTACCAAAAACCAGCACCTCCATTTTTTTCCGCCTCTCCCTCCTCCATTCTCCTAAAAAAGACCCAATGTTGGATTATTCTTTGAAAAATCTTCCTCAGAAAAGGTAATATTGGCAATTCAAAACTCTGGTTCTGTATGAAATCAATTCATATAGAGAACTTCAGCTTATTTTTTCCTCATACTTAACATTTTTCATGATCAAGTGGTATGTAGAGTGATTTCGCTTTCAACAGAGACTGAAACTTATCCATTTTCAATTTTCTCTCAAAAGATATGGGAGACCTCCACCACTATTTACTTTTTTCTTGGTTTTTAATGTAAAAGCATCTGTCAACATACCAATAATTTAAAACCTTTCTGGTTAATGATACTTTCTTTATATGTTTGTGAACTAGGTTTTCCATGAAAGATTTCATGGTTTCAGATGCAAGTTGTGGAGTTGTGCTTGATTGATTTAAATCGGGTTCACAAGATATAGGTTATTGTTGATTTATTTAATGCAGTTGGCTTCTTTAATTTAAAGTGTGTTGGTGCAGGTTATAATTATTCAATTAGATGGTAAATTTTCGTATGTGATGGAATAGTTTCACTATTTTTATTATGCTGGAATAATTGAATTATTACATTTAAAATCATGACACTTTGTGCACATGCATGGTTTCAGATGAAGGCTGTGGAGTTGTTCTTTTTTGATTTAATTCGGGTTCACACGATATAGGTTATCACAGATTTAATTAATGCATTTGGCTTATTTAATTCCAAGTGTGTTGGTGCAGGTTATCAAGGTTCAGTTTGATGGTTTCGAGTGCATCAATGTGATTTAATTCAATTCATATTCCTACCTTCTAATTTGCATTGGATTTAATTCAATTCATATTCAATTCATATTTTTTTTTAAATTTTAGTATGTGGCAGCAGATTTCTGAATGTTTAGGATACATTGTATATATAATTTTTGATTAAATTTATAAATTGAATTTAAATTTACTTACTGTAGTGTATTGATTTAATTATTTTTTATAATGTCAAATTGTGCCCTACCAATATGCTTTGTCAAACATTAATGAGATGTTTGTTGTAATTTTTCCGATATTAACTTATTTTCATTGGTCCATGTTTCTAATTCGAATGGGGGAGGGGCACAAGGTTGAAGAAATACTTCTTTGGTACCACAACATGGTATGAAATTAAAACCATTAGAACACTTTTTATGATAAACAGTTTTTTCAGCATCAAAATATATCTTATTTAATTTTCTATTAGAAACATTCTAAATGATTCATATTCAATTTGTAAATTCATGTTTTAATAATGAAATAAAAATAGTAATTGGAAGATATTTTTTTTCCATTCAACGTTAATCATTCAATAATCAAGGCAATGTTTCCTCCCATTGCAGAACCATACTTGACTAGACTTCTCATTGGTTTATACCCTTTCACGGGGTCGAAAATGGAGTTATCCCATCAAACAAAAGGTGTGATGATTGTATTCATATAGTAATGAATTTTTTTTAATGATTTAATATGTATTCCCTTTCATGTATTTGAATATTCTACATGCACTTATTATTTATAGAGCTTTGATGTTGAATAGAATGGTGACATTTATTCTCATTCTATCCCAATCTTCAATATGTCCTCATATATATTTTTTAATTCAATATCATGTTTTCAGGTCTTCTAAAGTGGTCGAGAGATCCCTTTCAAATCATGGCATGGGTGAATGTCTCGATTCAGTGGAAAAAAAATCTGGAATCACCTTCGTTTATCCATTACTTTTCACTATTCAGGTGAGCTTTAAAACAAGCAGTACATCCCTCTTGACATTGAGTTAAGAAACATCAACATTCAATCTATCATTATCATTTTTTTTCACTTTCAGGTTTTCAGCTATTTTAATGTGGTTGAGGGCTCTCTATTGATGCTACATCATAGGGGTGAATGTCTCCATTTAGGGAAATGATATTTGTCTACCCCTCCGCTTACCCAGGATTGGTCTGTGTTCATGTAAGTTATAAAAACAGTAACCTAGGTAGGTGTTTTTTTTCACTGCCTTCAATTTTCATTACATCTTTGGATTAGACAATGTTGTTTTTTTGCAGTATCGATTTCATTATATCATTTAAACAGAATTCAGTTTTTTGTCTCATTTGACAATTTGTGAACATCAAATTACTGATTAAATAGTTATAGTGGTAAGTATTTTTTGTAAATTATTGATTAAATTCATCTCTTAATGTACAAAAAACAGTTTATAGATTTTTATGATGATGATGTAGGGAAATAGACAGTTACAATGACTCATGACGATGCAGCATCCACAAGACATGCCAATGAACTACATCTCCGTTTAAAGGAAAACATAAAATAGAAGCCTTTTAAGTTGATTGACATTATGTTGTGCATATGAAAGGTATCAGAAGAACATTATAGAACCTGTTCTTTTTCAAATTAGCTTATACATTTTTATATCAAATTTTAACTCTACATTTATTATAGGCTATGGGAATGTTGTTATAACACATATAACACACACAGTTATCCTTTCTCATCAGTATAGGTTGTATATTGTACATTTTCCCTGTTTCTTTTTTATTAGATATATTAAATCGATTCATTACCACCATCTAGAAGTGGTCGTCCAATGCACAAAAAATGCACCCTTCTAGATGGCTTGAAGTAAGAGGGAGGAACCTGCATATGATAGTCCGACCTGCACACCAGCTATAGTTAAAACCAGTTCAGTAGAATCCTAATTCATGTTATACTGCGTTTTTTTAAATTTTGGTAAGTGGAAGCAGATTTTTGAATGTTTGGGATACATTGAATATATCATTTGTGATTAAATTTATTAATTTTATTTAAATTTACTGACTGTAGTGTATTTATTTCATTATTTATTATAATGATAAATTGTGCCCTATCAATATGATTGGTCAATCATTTATGAGATGTTTATTGTGAATTTTCCAATATTAACTTATTTTCATTGGTACATGATTATAATTCCAATTGGGTAGGGGCACAAGTAAGAAGAAGTACTTCTTCGATACCACAACATGGTATGAATTTTTTTGATTTTTTTAATATGTATTCCCTTACGTGTCTTTGAATATTCTACATGTAATTATTATTTATAGAGATTCGAAGTTGAATAGAATGGTGACATTTATTCTAATGCTATCCCAATATTCAATATGTCCTCATATATATTTTTATTCAATATCATGTTTTTAGGACTTCTAAAGTGGTTGAGAGATCCCTTTAAAATCATGTCATTGGTGAATGTCTCGATTCAGTGGAAGAAATTCTGGAATCACCTCCAATTATCCCAATATTAAATATTTCATCATATATATATATATATATATATATATTAACTGTTTATGTTTGGTTGCAGGGTACTCTATAGCCTGGTGGAATCGATTATGGTTGAACCTGTTACAGGGGTCCTGTTTCGTGACCTTTTATTTTTCAAGCATCAAGACCTAGCATGTAAATTGAGTATGTGTTTTAAAACTCTATGCAGATTTATCTCATGAACAATCCTTTAGGTAAGTTTTTTTACTATTTTGATAAACTATTCATTTTATTTTAATTTTATTTCTTTAAATGCATACAATACATTATTATTATAAAAAACTAAATGTATGCATACTCCTTTAACATGTTTCTAATTAATATTAATTCTTTACCTTTAATAATATGAACACCTTTGAGAATATTTATACAGAATGTCATTGTTTTTATATTATAACTATTGTCCTACTATTTATGACATTAGTTTCTTCTTCTTTAATTACATATCAATTGTCAATTTATGTGTTTTAATGCTGGTGGGGGAAGGGCCTGGGCATGGGGAAGGGGGCTGGTGGGGGATGGGGCTGGGCAGGGGGGGGGGATGGGAGGGGGAGTTGCTGAGAAGGGGTGGGAGGAGAAGTAGGGGAGGTGACATGCTGGGCATGGGGGAGGGGAGGGGAAAGGGGAGGGTGCTGGGAAATGGTGGGATATTATTCTGGTTAGGGGGAGGGGAGGGGCTGGGCAGGGGGGTCTAAAGGGGAAGGGAGCGACTAGGAATGGCGGAGGGGAGGGGCGGGGGAGAGTGCAGTGCCTGTGGAGAAGTTGGGAGGGGGATGGTGGGGATGTGGCCGGGAAGGGGAGAGGGTCCTGGTGGGGATGTGGCTGCGAAGGCGAGAGGGTCCTAGTGGGGGATGGTGCTAGGCAGGGGGGTGTAAAGGGGAGGGGAGCGGCTAGGCATGGGGGAGGGGAGGGGGAGGGAGAGGGCCAGACCTAAAATTAGTTTTATGTGAATATTTAAAGTTATAATATTGTGATATTTTTTGCTATCAAGTGGCCACCTCTTCTTCATTACTTCATGTCCAATCGGTTGCTCATTCCACCGTTGGAAATACAATGAATCACTTTATTCAGCCTCCATTTGATTTAAGTCTTTTGGAATGCTATCTTTAGTTCATATCCTTCAAGACAACTTTTTATTTCCATCGTCTATATTTTGTTTGTATCAATTTCTTATCTCACAGATTCTCGGATTTGCCTTTGATTTAATTTTTCATTTAGAAATGGATTATTATATTTTTAATTTACCTCAAAATTTTTTTGATTATATTATTCTTCTAACTATTCGTTAACCCGTTGCACAAGTCCCCGTATATTCCAGGTAAAATCGATTCCAGGAGAAGTTATACTCAACAAATTTTCTTCTCATTCATTCAAAGTTTGTTGTTCCTTCTAATTTTGAAAGTAAATTTGTTAAATTTTTATATTTGATCTTATTTTTTATGAAATATTCATTTTGTTTACAAATATATATGCTCTACTTTTAAATATAATCTACATGGAATATTAAATCTGTCTTGAAATTTTTGCTTCATTTACTAAATACATTCCATATGATTTCTATTTGAATGCATGAAAATAGATATTTTCATCATTTTTTATATCATGCTCTTTTTTTCCATTCAATGTCCTTCATTTTTTGTTTTTAATATCATAGCTGTATGTTTTGTTTGGAATTAGATAAAAAATTCTTTATTATTACAAATTTTTCACATCTCTAAATAATCGTAGTTATTGTGTACTGTGAATTGAATTATTTTTGTGGACTGATATTGATTTGATTAAGTTTTTTGTTTAATTTCGTACTTTAATAAATGGGATGTTTAATTTTTAAATCAATATTCTCTTTTTTGAAGCATTATTACCGAATAGATAAGGTTAGAGAAATTTTTAGTGCTAAAATCAATGGAAGGGAATTTACAGTTTCTACCATAGGTTGATGTGGTTGGTGGTGGTTCTAATGTATCCACATTGGCGTGCAACCCGCAAGCAAGGGGGAAAATCTATTCTTGGTAATGAGCATCTGTGTGCACTTCAATTCTCAGTTTTCAGTTTTGATTAGAGTGACATTAATATATTATTTTGTTTCCATGTGCTTTACCAAGCAGGTTGGTTTACTCATGAAATTGATTGTGTATTTACCAAGAAGGTTGGTGTACTGCACAAAATTCTCAGGTTGGTGTACTGCACACAATTCTTAGGTTGGTGTACTCATGTAATTGATTGTGTACTTTACCTAACAGGTTGGTATACTCATGCAATTAATTCTGTATTTACCATGAAGGTTGGTGTACTGCACACAATTCTCAAGTTGGTGTACTGCACAAAATTCTCAGTTTGGTTCCATGTACTTTACCAAGATGGTTGCTGTACTTCACATAGTTCTCAGGCTGCCGAAGCCATGACCACTAGTTCCTGGTCGCCTACTGGTATGGATTGATCTCATCATCATGAGTTTCAGGTACCTAAACCAACTGATTGTGTTTTACTGTTAATCTCATTTTTGGAAATACCAACTCCCCACATGGGTCAAATGGCACCAGGACATAACACCATGGGACTTCAGTTTGGTAGGAGCTCTGGCACAGGTTTAAAGAAGGCTGGAAAACCAGGAGTGACAGTGACAACAACTTATCTTTTCATATTAATATTTTACTAAAACATTATTTCATATTGGATTGGGATGGTGATTCTATTATGCATTGGTTTTAACCCACCAGCAGCTGGGATAACTGATTTATGAAACCAAAAGAATGATTTAATTGCATGGTAATTGATAATCAAGCATTATTCAGTTATTTTCAACATTGTTTTTTAGTTTTCCTTTCCTCTATAATCTATACTGTTAATATATTATGCAGATATTATTAACATGTTTTATTCACATTTTTTTGAAACTATTGTTCATTTCAATGAATTATTTCCACATAATTTTGGTTACTAATTACTTGCAATTGTACAGTTAACAACTTTCCTAGTTTCTTTTATTTTTTCAGAATAATTTATTGTCTCTATAAAAGCAGTGAATCATATCATCATGAGAATCCATGAACTAAGAATTCTTTTTTAACATCATGCAAATTCATGGGTGATTACTAGTTCTTTACAAGATTGGGGTGAAACATAATCAACATAAACATTCATATTGAAAAATTGATAAACAAGATGCAAAAATTTTCCCCAATAAAAAATTATAAAAAAAAACCATCGTGGTATTATAAATATTTATATAAAAACTATTAATCCTTAATAAATGATAATATTTACCAATTAATTTTCACAAAGATGAATATATTTTAAAATTATAAATGGAAACTTTCATTACAAAAATAACATTTTAACATTAAAATTGTAAATTTATTTACTAAAGTACTACCCTAATATCGATTAAAATATTTTCTATTTAAATAATTATATAAACATGTATTGAAATATTTAATTTAATGAGTGTTCAGGATGCTATGTAATTCTATAAAATCCTTTATAAAATATTCCCATTAAACTATTTGAAAATTGTAAAAACACCTACTTAAGAAAATATGAATAGTTACATTAACATGTTTTAAAAAAATGTAAAAAATAGATAAAAATTTATCCAATAAATTATTTGATAATGATAATAACATCAATTTAAACATTCTAAGGAAAATATGGAAATGAAGTATAATTATTCACAAACAAGTAGAAAACAATGTTAGTTTTCAATAAAATACGTTATCTTGTTATCATAAGTACATAATAAGAAGAAATTTAAAGTGTAATGTCCAAAATAGAGAGACACAAAATAGTGCCCTGATCTAGTGTGTCACATATCCTATTATATGTTTTCCTATATTCTAGAGGATACTGACTAGATGAGAGGGTCTAAGGTGGTACTGTGGGGAGATAATACTATCATGATCAGAGTAACACAATGGTAACACACGTGAATAATTATGTAGAATCATAATATATATTAGGAAATAAGGAAATAATCCAGATGAATGTAATAATAAATTATCCAAAATCATTGTTATGTATAGTATTATGATCATGTCATGTATAAATAAAAGATGGTTGATAACACATAGAAACCTGTATACTAGTAAAATTCACAAATCTGAGTTCAAAAAGTCCAAAGATGAACTATATCCATATAGATTCATGAGCATAGACCATCTATGTACTCACCCACTCCTATGAAAAACCAATCAGGTATCATAAAGAGGGTGCATGAACTAGTCACTATCTACATCTATGAATTCTATTTGGTTACCCTACGATTACCATAAAAAAGTGTGAGATAAGACTCGGTAAGCTACTAGCAACAAGGTATATGACATATTTATTCTGTGTATAAGAAATGAAGTAGTGTGAAATATATCACATTTATGAAAGTAATTTAAATAATGTGACAAATCATAAATGATCATATCCATCCAAACATGGCTTTCTGTGAATAATAATCAGGAAACTATAAATAATGACTAATTCAAAGAATTATCATGAAGTTTAAATACTTCTCAGTCTAAAACCTGGAATAAAAAATCAAAACGAGAGCTATCTATAAATGATCGATGAAATATCAATAATATACATGTTTCTTAATCATTTTAAATTCCACGAAGGGATGGATACAAGGTATAAATACCAATTCATCAGTGTCGAGTCCATAGAGAATATTGATGGGAACAAGGTAATATATTTGGTAGAGTCTAAAGAGCATGTTCATAGATCATTTATAACACCCCAATAATTTATAAATATATTTCATACATAATTCTTGAAACACTGAGTCTCTACAAAACACGACTTTGTTATAACAGATCTAGTAAACACAATTTTTCAACCTCTGTGATTTGAATTTCAAAAATTTGACATACACGGTTGCACTTAGTAAAATATTTAGATTCTAATGAAGAAAATTTATCTTTTTGTGAATAATAGCATACCCATATGAATAGTAATGATTATTAATTAATATTAAATCATCCAAAAAATTGAAACATCACCCATGAATGTATAAATACAATTTAGACATCTTATAAGTGAAAAAATTATCATAGTGTAAGTATTGGTATTTTTGAATGTCAAAAATATTATAATCAAAATTTTATAATAAATGTAATAATTTAAAATAGAAATGAATTTTTGTAAAATGTAATCATAAATTGTTAATTTATTATCTTATGGTTATGAGATAAATTTATGGGACCTTTATTAGTTTCTCAAGATGTTATAAAATGAGTTATAGTTTTAAAGTTGTTTTTTATAAAAAATTACAATTTTATTTTAAAATTAAATTTAAAAAATTTTGAAACTTATTTCAAAAAATTTTATTTCATTTTTGAATTCTACACATTGAAAAATGGTTGGAGTGAATTTTCTGGATTTTTCTAAAATACATGATTTTTTGTGAATATCAAAAATACAATTTTGAGTTTCATGTATGTTTAATGACATCATAATAGTGTAATAATTGATATAAAATACTGGTCAACATGCATACAATAATATATGATATGAGGTGTCCCAATAGTACAATACCATGGGAAAATACCATCGTCAAGACCATGGTTTTGTAAAAACAAAAAATGAGGTGTCCTTTGAAATTAATAAAAAACTCCCACTCATTTACTATTTATGCCCACTCATTCCGTTGTTTTATTTCATTCCAAACTCATAATCCTCATAACTATTATAGTTTAACCCTTTTAAGAGTCCTCCCAACATTTCCTCAGGGCCCCTAATGTTCCAACCTTCATGTTTTAGGAGTTACTCTACAAGGTAAGGGAATCTATAACTCTTCTCTTTTTCAAGCACTATCTTTTATTTTCTTCTCATTTATTTTCAGTTGTATTATATTGGGATATTTCACTCCATATCCCTTATACCATCCATAATAATTAATAATTATTAGATACCCCTTTTATTTGATAAAAAAGTTTTATGAATTTTTATGTGACGATGTTAGGGTGCCAAATTTTCTTAATGGATTTACCAACTTTTATTTTCTTTCAATATTCATTCTCTTCTCTTTTTCATTCCTCACATCCTTTCATACAAATTTTATGATAACTCAAGTGACTTAATTTGACTGTAATTTTGTTTTGATATTGGAATAATTCATCATTATATGTCTTTTCCCCTCTTTTTTACTATAAATGAAAACACCATCAGAAATGTGTTAATTTATCACATTCAAGGATAATGAGTTTTCAATTTCAATTTCCATATTTAATTCTAGTCATGAATCAATGAAGATGGTTGAACCAGACAATGATATATTTATTATAAATTATTTATTGTTTTGTAATCTTATTTTACACATGATATTATTTTCTAAATAAAAATGAGTTCGTTGTGATAAAAGCCCACGAATTAACCAAAACAATTATCATTAATGTTTCATATAATGATTAATCCTCACTCAAAATAACCAAATGAATTTTATAACCATCTAATATTAAATATATTAACATATAAAATTAATCTTCTAATTGGTAAAACCATTCACATATGTCTTGTTTATCCTTATACATAGATATATAAATAAATTGGTCATGAATACCAAGGAAGAAAACACTCCCAAACAATAAAATTTAACCTCTTAAACATGTCCAGAAGTCCATGAATGAACTTCATAATGCCATAATAAATCAATTAAATAATCAATAGGTTCTTTAAATATTAATCAATGAATTTAATTTGGTTATCTAGGACACTAAGATCATGTGAAGAACACCATCATGCTTAAGTTAATGGTTTTTTCATCTCACTTTCGTTTTTGTGAGATATTCCGTATTCACTACTACTACGTGTGTATGGTGTATTTATACTACCCATTGATGTTTCATATCATTAATCTCGTTACATTCATTATATTAAATTTATCATTTGTAGATAATTCATTTTATGGAATACAATTAAATTGATTACAAAGGTTTATGTATTTTCTACCCAAACCTCTATTTTCATTCAGGTTGCTTTTATTATAAACTCACCTCAAGGAAATTATTATTTATTATTATTTAATAAACATTTTTTTAATGTTCTATATATGTTTACCAATAATAATCCTTCTTTATTTTAAGGGGAGTTATGTTTTTTAAAAGAATCTTTCAAAAACTGTTCCGAAATGCAAGCTCGTTTCAAGGAACTTCTCAAATTCCTACCTATTTTTATGTTCACTATATATGCTATTTTAAGACATATTAATAATTCTAAAAAAAATTATTAACATGAAATATATATTTTGGTTCATTCATGGTTTTATGAAATCAAACCCACCTTTGTGCTTTAAAATCCTTTAATATCTTCCATAAACAGCACTAAAATGTTTTATTTTTAAACATCTTTAAAAACACTTTTAAATGATTTAACCACAATAAGACCTTATTTAAGCCTCAAATATAATTTCAATGACATTAAATTTAATTTTATTGGATATACAGATTTAGAATATGATTTTATGACAAATAAAAATGATTTATCATCAATAAATATTCTTTCTAATGTAAAAAGATATTTGTCTCATATCACATTAAATTTTATTTGATATATGTCTTGTTCATAAATTATTTGTCTCTTATGGTGTATGTACTTAACTTTGGTATTTCATATCAAGAGTATAATTATTATAACTATATAAAAAGGGATTATTATTTGAATTTATCAAGGTGGCATGGGACACTATGAAATTTTAAAGGATTATTTCCTCAAGGATTTTTCAACTGTCTCATTTAAACATATCTTATTCTAGGTAAACATCCATTGTTGAACCTTGTACATCATTTATGTTTATATCCTATGATATCATCCACTTTGTTTTATTAAAAAATTTATGATTAATTGGATTCTGTGTGTTCCATCTTCAAACCATTCACCATATTATTCTGAATGGTTTGTATTTAAGATTAATGATTGGGGGAGGTTATTTACATTTCATATATCAGTTTAAATATAAATTTTTATTCTGTTAATGTTTATCCCCATTCATTAGAATGATTCATTGGACTTAGTAAGTTTTGGGTGGAGCCCACTATATCCCCTTGGTGCATCGGTTGGTCTCATGAGAAAATTTACTATCTTGTCCTAAGGCCTTGACACAAGGGATGTTTATAGTCTTGGAATGTGGCCTTGACGACATGGTTATGATGTCACTCATTATAAATTCCCTCATTATGAAACTAATAAATTAATGATCATATGGTTTTACAAATATTTGAATACTATTGGTTATGTTTTATTATGGATATATTTTTTCAGCACTTATTCCTTCCATATTATGTTCGAGTTTTTTTAAAGGTATATGTTTTTAGTTATTCACCATGCCTAATGTTTATGTTTATGATATATTCCAGTGTATTTATTAACCTTAATAATAATCTAATCTCTCCCCTTTATTATGTTTTGTTTTTTCAGGAGATGAAGAGGTTTATTATAAATAACCTATATGGATAAACCTATAGTTGTGGATGTCGCCAATAAAACATATGTGTTGTATTTAATTTCAAGTTATAATGTTGAACCTATGTATGTATATGGTTTTACAAAACTACTAAACTACTCGGTTAATTGGGATTTGATTCCTTGTAATCATGACAATGTATTAAATAATGCACAAGCTCTGGGCAACTGGGGTCAGGGCATTATATTTGGTATCAAAGGATGTTTAGTAGAAAACATAGAAACTAGATTTAGAAAAACAAAGATCAGAGAATAAAACAATGAGATAGACTTTGAGGATAAATATACAATAATGTACTAGAATTTTGGAAAGAAATAGATTATGTTAATATTTCTAGAAAATACATCCCTATTTGGATAATATAAATAGATGTGTTTCTTGAACATTTGTACATAGAAGTAGCAAATCTGACAAGGAGTTTTGGGCTCGACCCATGGTATCCTATTAATCGACAATGGGCCCTACTATGCACATAGTTTGACACTAATGGGGGATTTTCTTAGGAAAATTCACATTTTCTTTACAAACCATTTTAAAGGAATTAAATGTAATTTTTTCCTCAATGAAACCATCTTTTTGATTATGAGATTATTTATGGATAGGATTTAAATTTATGATAACTAGATTTTTATGTTGAGATTATGCATCATGATTCATATTATAATATAGTGTATGCCATTATTTAGAAATGGAACCTAACATAAATAATGAGATCATCACCAATGCACATGATGCAAATAGTATGAAGGATCGTATCTCTCATGGTATTAAACCATCATTTCAAAGGAAGATAGTCACCCATGTGTCCTCATCATATGATGAAATTGTATCACATGCATAAATGGTATATAATGAATTCTATGAGTCCCATGGATTTGATGGGAAGAAAATGAATAAGAGTACGATACAGGAAAATATGGATAAAGGGAAGAATGGAATTAAGGGTTTTCCCACCTATGATAACTATGGAAGGAATCACCCTCGTAAATGTCTAAAGGGAATGGGTGTTTGTTATATGTGTGGAGAAAAAGGAAACCAAGTTCATGATTGTAAGGGTAAGATAAAAGTTTCTAATCTACAATGCTTCAACTTCAAGGATTTGAGACACTATGTGAATCAATGTCCTAAGCATCAAAGAAATATTCCCCAAATGATGATTTTGTGCAATGATCTATTTATGATGATAAAAAAAATGAAAAAAATGATTAATTTTTCTCTTCAAGGATCAAGTAATTTTAAAATTATGTCATTAATGTATTTGTTATAATAATTATGGAATATATGAGGATTGTGCTGCCAAAAGTTTTAATTAAGGATTTGAAACCATAAGTTGAATGGTACCAAGAAAAATATTCAGTGGAAAGTTAAACTTTTTAGAAAAAAACATGATGGAGGGAAATAAAACCCATAATATATATAGGATATTGAGATAATGATGAATAAATTATTGTTTCAGATATGTACTGACAGCCTTGGAACTGATTATTTACTAGTCAGGAAATGTACTATTCTATCATCTATGGAGTTTACAACACTTTTAGATTTAAGTAAAATATCCAATAACACATATCTTAATTAAGGAATACATACGAATGGATGTTTATAATATGGTTTTTATAGTAATTCAAGTTAATACCATATTTCAAAATGATACACGATGAAGTTATTCAGATGTTTGGAATGTGAGAATTTAGATATTCTTCATGTTGATTAGAGGTTATAGATATGTTCATCTTGGAAATTTAGAGACTTTCATTATAAAGTGTTAAATAATTATATTTTGGAATGCTTAATAATTTACGAAATGGTGTAAGTTGATCATTTTACATGCTTTTAGAGGTTAATGTATTAATTCAGAATATGTTATAACCTGTGATAAGTGATGATATATAGATAGTTCAAGGTAAAATAAAAGGATGATTTTGAAAATAGAAATGTATATTTAAACTCATATTGAGTGGAATAATTCCTCAATTCAAGGAAAATATTCTTAAATATTTTTTCCCTATTATCACAATCATTCATAATATTGATGAATTTTTTAAAAGTAGTTTATAGTTTTGTAGTAATAAACATTAATCTAAACATGTTATATATCATGTTCCATCAAAACATCATAGTTAGATGTCTCTTCCATGTCCAATTTTTTACTTCCAACTAAAGTCACCCCATTTGAAAGCATAATTTTTGGGGTGACATCCTCATTTCCCTTAACCCATTTTGGAAGATATTTTATTAACCCTATTTCTGATGTGGGTTTCCCACAAGGGAATTTTTAAGCATCAACTGTTAACATTCGAAGTGCAATTTTGAATTTTTATGACAAAAATTTATTGTGGAGGGAATAATGTAACATCCAAAGAATTTAAAAAAATATTTAATACGGAAACCACGAAACAATACATCTCCACAAAACACAACTTTGTTAAAACCTGGCCAGTAAACATATTTTTTCAACCTCGGTGATTTGAATTTCTATAAACTAACATACATGGTTGCGTTTAGTAAGATATTTAGAGTCTGATATGAGAAACTTATTTTTAGGTGAATAGTATCATACCCTTACGAATAGTAAAGAATAGCAATGAATAGTAAATCGGCCAAAAAAGATACATTACCCATGACTGTATTAATACAATTTATGCATATTATAAGTGAAAAAATGATCATAGTTTAAGTATTGGTATTTTTGTAGGTCATAAATATTTTAATTACAATTTATTAATTAATTTAATAATTTAAAATAGAAATGTATTTTAATAAAATTTAATCATATATTGTTACTTTATTTTCTTATGGTTATAAGATAATTTTATGGTATCTTGATTAATTTTTCAAGGTGTTATAAAATAATTATTTGTTTTAAAGATGTTTTTTTAGAGTAAATTATGATTTTATATAAAAATTAAATTAAAAATATTTAGAAAATTACTTCCAAAAAATGGATTTCATTTTTGAATTCTACACTTCCATAACTAGTTGGGTTGAATTTTTGGGATTTTTTTAAACACATGAATTTTTTGTGAATAGTAAAAATATAGTTTTGAGTTTTTTGTATGTTTAATGACATCATAACAATGAAATAATTGATATAAAATTATTTTTGAATTTTTTACATTAATATTTGATATTATGTATCCCATGTGTCCAATACCATGGGAAAGCCCATGGTTTTTGAAAAAACCACAAATGAGGTGTCCTTGGAAATTAATAAAAAACTCCCTATCATTCACTATAATGACCCATTCATTCCTTAGTTTTGTTTAATTTAAAAGTCATCATCCTAGAAGATATGGTATTTTTACCTCCTTAGTTTTCCTCAAAAAGGGTCCTCAAGGGTCCAAGGTCCCAACATTCATGTTTTAGGAGTTACAATACAAGGTAAGGGAATCTATCACCTTTCTCTTTTTCAAGCATGATTTTTATTTTCATCTCTTTTATTTTCTACTAGATTATAATGGGATATGTAAATACATAACCCCTTATACTTTCCATAATATATAATAATTATGAGATACCACTTTTCTCACATCATAATATTTTATGAATTTTTAAGTGACGTCATTACGTTGCCAAATTTTCATAAAGGATTTCTCAACATTACATTTTGTTTCTAGTTACTTTCTTTTCTCTTTTTATTTCCTTAGCTCCATTAATCCACATGTTATGATAAATCCCAAAACATACATGTACTGTAATTTTTTTGTGATAAATAAATAAATCCTCATCATCTCTCTTTTTACCTATTGTTTTCTAGAAATGAAAACACCACCCGAGAAGTGTTAATTTATCACATTCAAGGACGACATGTTTTCAATTTCTATTTACATATTCAATTATGGTCATGAAACCATTTTTATGGATGGTCCAGACTATGATATATATTATAACTTATATATGGCTGTGGAATATTTCTTTACACATGATAATAATTTCTAAATCAAAATGAGTTTGTTGTGATCAATAACCGCCAAAAAACCGAAACAATTATCATTAATGTTTTATATAATGATTCATCATCACTCCCAATAACAAAATGAATTTTTTAACCATGTAATCATATAGATATTAAAAAATAAAAGACAACTTCTATTAGGGACATCCATTCTCATACTACATGTTTATTCTTACATATATATAAGTAAACCAGTTATGAATACTAAGGAAGAAAACACTCCAAGACAATAAAATTGATCCTCTTAAACCAACCAAAAAAGACACGAATGAACTTAATAAGGCCATAATAAATAAATTAAACAAATAAGAGGTTCTATAAATATTAATTAATGAATGAAATTTGGTTATCCAGGACACTAAGATCAAGTGAAGAACGCAATCAGACTTATGGTAAGGGTTTATGCATCTCAGTTCCTTTTTAGTGAGATATTCGATATTCACTAATATTGCTTGTGTATGGAGTATGTATAATAAAAATTGATGTTTAATATAATGAATCTATTTATTTTCATGATATTCAATTTATCAGTTGATGATTTTTAATTTTTGGGCTTATGATTCAATTGATTACAAATATTTATATATTTTCTACACAAACCTCTATTTTCATTTGGGTTGCTCTTATTCTCTACTCACCTCAATTAAAAAAATTATTTATTCCTATTTAATCATCATAAATTATTTTTTAATGTTTTATATATTTTTACCAATCAAAATCCTTATTTAATTCAGGGAGAGTTATTTGTTTTAAAATAATCGTCCAAAAATTGTTTTGAAATGCAAACCGAATTCAAGGAACTTCTCAAATTATTACCTATTTTTATGTTCATTGTATAATCTACTTCAAGCCATATTTATCTTTTCAAAATAAAAAAATTTTACCATTAAAAATATATTTTGGTTCCGTTATTGTTTTATGAACGAAAAAATTCCTTTGTGCTTTAAAATTCATTAATATCATTCTTAAACAACATTAAAATGTATTATTTCTAAAGATTCTTTAAAAAATATTTTTAAATGATTTCACCTAAATAAGAACTTATTTAAGCCTAAAATATAATTTACATGAGCTTCCCCATTATTTTATTTTATATACATGTATAAGATCTCATTTCATGACAAAAACAAATGATTTTCAAAAATAAGACTTATTTCAAAAGTTAAATATCTTTTTCTCTCTTATCACTTTAACTATTATGAGATATATTCCCTATTCACCACATATATCTTGCTTGTGGTGTATGCACCTAAATTTTTTATTTCATATCACGATTATCTTTATTCACTTTTATATTCATAGGGATTATGAATTGAATGTTTCAAGGTGGAATGAGACACTTTGGAATGTTCATGGATTATTTCCACAAGGATTTTCAATGGTATCATTTAAAAGTAACTTCATCTATGTCAATGTCCATTGTTAAATATTTTACTTCATTGAGTTTTATCTTCTATGATATCATCAAAAATGTTTTATTGAATGGTTTATGATTAGTTTTATAGTGGATGTAATATTTTGAAACCATTCACCATATTACATTGAATGGTTAGTGTTTATGATTAATGATTGGGGAACGTTATATAAATTTATTATGTTATTTTAAATATTAATGTGTATGTTGTTTATGTTTATCCCCATTCATAATAGGAATTCATTGTACTTATGAAGTGTTGGGTGGGGCCTTCTATAGTCCATTGGTGTATCGGTTGGGCTCATGAGACAAAATACGATATTATCACCAGGCCTTGACAAAATGGATGTTTATGATCTTGGAATGAGGCCTTGATAGCATGGTTATGATGTAATGCATTATGAATTCACTCATTATGAAGATAGTAATTAATGTTCATATAGTTTTTTGACAAGTAGAATACCCATGTTTATATTTTATTATGGAAATATTTACACAGCTCATATTCCTACCATATTATGTTCAAGCTAATTTTTTTAATGGAATGTGTTTTTATTTATTCAACATGCATAATGTTTCTGTTTATGATATCTTACACTGTATTTATTACCGTTACTAAGCATTTAATCTCACCCCTCTCTTATGTATCAATTTCTCAAGACATGAAGATGTTTATTATGATTGATCTGCAGGTATAAACTTATAGTTTCAGATGTTCCCAATAAAACTTATGTGTTTTATTTCGTTTAAAGTTTTAATTTTTAACCTATGTATGTATCTAGTTTTATAAACCAAAATATGTACTCAGTCCTTCAGTATTGTATTCGTTGTAGTCATGCCAATGTATTAAATAATGAACCAGATTTGGGAAACTGGGGTTGGTTTATTTCATCATTTGTAATGTAATTCCATGCTATTTAAATCTAAAGGGATACAAATTTATTTTCAATCCAAAAAATTAAGATCCAAGGAATAATAATGTCCATGGAATCCAATATAATAATAATTAGGGACCCATGTAGTAGAAATGTCCGTGGAATCTAATGGAATAAATATCAATGGATCTATTCCAAGAAAGAAACTTCCAATTTCAATTCAAAAAAGCAATCATTAATCATTTCCTAACATTTGATTTCTACATCCCACATCAGACATGTGGTCTAATGTGGTCTTTATATTTCAATATAAAAGAGACCCATGTACTCTTTTACATAGGATCATGGGTATTGGGGTCACCACTCGTATCTTTTAACATCGTATCATAGTGGTTTCACTAACCCGATCATTCACTCCCGTAATTTTTCTCTCACAATATATTTTCTCAAAGATTTCCCACTAATGGGGTGGGGGTTTCATTGGCCATCGTCACATTTATACGACCCCTTTTATCTCTCACAACACCCCTTCTTGTATAGAAACCCCTGTCATTGTCACCCATCCCTCGATTTCCAGCCTCATCTTGTCGGCCCCGTCCTCTTCTCATGATGGATCCTAGATCCAATAGGATGCTCCTCCCATCATCCCCAACACATTGTGTGATATGCCTCACTATATGAAAATTCCTCTATGCGATGTCATTCTACTCCCATTTCCCTACTGTGAGAAGAAATCTCTTGTGGGCCGCCTTTGGTCAACGACTCATCCATGCCTCATTCCTTACATTATAGTCGTCGAAAAACCCTATATCCCTTTCCCCGTTGTGATTCCTTCTGACCTGTGATGTTGCATAATTCCCCCTCCATGTCGAGTCCATCACTATCGAACGATGAGGACCACACCAACAACACTCATCCATGTTGTGTCTCTCCTCCTCCCTGATGTGATTCTACATCCTAGCTAGATTGGGGGCCCTAGCCACCATGATCTCCAATTGTAGAAATAACATGGTTCATTCGAGCCAGATCACACATCCTCCTTTCACGTTCCAGAACTCCACTCCCAGTGGTTCCCATATCCTATCACAATCATCATTTGTTCCTATGAAACATTCCCCTTGTGTGCCACCCCTCCAGACGGTAGCACTCCTCCTTGAGCATCACCTACCTGCTCGCTCTCCCCCTTCTCTGCCATAGGATCTTCATTCCCCACACTCAGATGACCAGCCTTGCCAGTGTAGCTTTCCTAGTGCTCCATCCACTGGTCCTTCCAGTGTGGCATTCTCGATGCTCCATTGACCGGTCCTTCCAGTGTGGCTTTTTTGGTGCTCCATCGATCAAACATTCCCATGTGACATTACTGATGCTCCGCAGACTATTCCTTCTTGTATATCTTTTCGACCCATACATTTAAGTAACATCTTCCATAATCCATCATTTTCTTACAAGTTTTAGGCATTGTTAGTTGGTTCACACAATCTTCTTCAGCAGGATCATCCATAATCTTCTTGAGGGGGAGAAACAGTCATGATGGTTTGTATTTTTTTTATATTTTGTCTTGTTTTGTAATCAAGATGGGTTTGTCCATCTTGAGGGGGTGTGTTTTCATTATCCTTTAATTTCATTATTTTTCTTTATGTATCCTTGATAGGTACACCTAGCATGAGGGATAGTGTTGGAGTCTGCATGACACATTAGACTTGTGGTTTCATGTGCTCTTTATTATTAATTATAAATGAAACTGGAGGCCTCCTTTAGAGAGGATATTTTTTATTGGGGTTACCACCATTATCATTTAACATGGTATTAGAGTGGGTTCTCTAACCCGAACCCTCCCACCCATTTTTTATCTCTCACCCTTGGTTTTCCCAGAGATTTCCCCCCGCCGGGGGGGGGGGGGGGGGGGTGGAGACACTCATCCCTTGTTCATCATCATATTAGGACATCCCCTTTTAACTCTTGCAACACCCCTTCATGGGTAGCGACCCCTATCATTATCACACATCCCTCGATTGCCCACCTCATCTCGTTGGTCCCATCCTCTTCTCGCGACAGATCCTTGCTCTAATAGGATCCTCCTCCCATCAGCCCCATCATTTTTACATGAAAACCCTATCTATGGGAAAATCCAAACTGTGATGTCCATTCCCTCCCATCACCCTCTCGTGAGAAGCAATATCCAACGGGTCAGCTTTTGTTGATAGCTCCTCTGCACCTCAGAACTAACATGATAGCCACCAACAAACCCTATATCCATTCCTCCCATAGTGGTTCCTTCATCCAAAATATTTTTCACAATTCCCCCTCAACGTTGATCCCATCACCATCAGACGATGAGGACCACACCAACACCGCACGTCTATGTTACACCATTCCTCTCTGATGTGCTTCTGCTTCCTAGCTAGATCTGGGGCCCTATAAATGATGATCACTGATCAATGACCTAAATTGGTTCATTAGAGATAAATCCCACCTCCTCTCATTGCGTGCAGGACCTAAACATTCATTGGAACCCTCATCCTGTTGCAAGCATCCTCTGTGCCTACGCAATAGACCTCCAATGAGCCACCCCACAAGTCGGTGCCGCTCCTCCTTGTGCATCACCTACATAATATCCATCCACCTTTTCCGCCCTAGGAAATTCATTCACGGCACTCCACAAACTAGTCACACTAGTGCGGCTTTCCCAATGCTCTATCGACCATTCCCGCCAATTCTGATTTCCCGGTGCTCCATATAATGGTCCCGCCAGTGAAAATTTATCATTTCTCCATCGACCAGCCCTGCATGTGCAGCCTTTCCGGCGCCCCATCGACTTGACCTTCCTGTGTGGATTTCCTGATTTTCCATAGACTGGTCCCACTTTTGCAGCTTAGTGAACCATCCTTTTAAGCGATATCTTTTACAATCCATTATTTTCTTACTAGTTTCGGGCGTTGTTCGTTGGTTCACACTATCTTCTTTAGCAGGATCATCCATCAACTTCTTAAGGGGAAGCAACAGTCATTGTGGTTGTATTTTCTTCTATTTTTTCTTGTTTTGTAATCATGATGGATTTTTCCATATTTAGGGGGATTGTTTACAGAATCCTCTGATTTCTTTGTTTTTCCTTATGTGTCTAAGATAGGTACACCTTCCTTGAGGGGGAGTGTTGCAGTATTCATCCCACATCGGACTTGTGGTCCAATGTAGTCTTTATTATTCATTATAAAAGAAAATTTTGTCCCAATTTATTTAGAACCTTGGGGATTAGGTATCCAATCTTTTAATTTAACAATAACCAATCACAATTCATTGTTACAACCAAACCATTCAATCATTTTCTATTTAAAAAATTAAACAATTAAAACATCATGAAAAAACATTTAATTAGAGGAATAACCTTCTCCAATTCATCCATTTAACATTCTTTTAATAAATTAAAGATCCCAATAATATTGTCAAGATCAAACTCACCCAATTTGGTGGTATAAAATAGGGAAGATATAATGGAACACTCTATGGGTGGCCTAGGTTGGGGATAATAAACAATACTGATAAAATGGAACTATGTGGGAAAAGTAATTTGGTTTCAATAAAATAATCATGGGTTTATAATAATTGTTTGGGAAATTCTAGAAGGAATGACATTTGGAACAAATAAATCATGCAATTTAATTCACAAAACCTTAAGGTAAAGGTATAAACCAACTATAGTACACCGGTCGTAGAATACTCAAACAATATAAACTAGTAACATGAGAAAGATTTGATGAAAATGGAGAAATATATTATTTTTATGTGAATGGGGACTATTAGATTGAACTATAATAGCTCCTTCGATGTGAATGAAAACAATGACTGGAATTAGAGGAATGTAATTCATATCAGTGCAGATCCAATGAGATTAATGAAGATTGAATCAGGTGTCCAATGTTTAATAAGGATCATAGTTTAGAACATTGATTTAAAAACACATCCAACTTCAATGATTTGTCTATTTGGAGAACGATGAAATTGGATTTTTTGTTTTAAAAATTTTATAATGTGAAATCATAAAGTCACCTAAAATTCCTTTGTTGCATGGTTTGGTGACATGATCAACCAAAACCTACACCTACCATGCACACATCACTGCCTCTTCGGGGATCATGCATGGTTCATGCACACATTATGGAAACCCATTCCCAAAAAATACAAAATGTATCTACCACTTATTACTCCACGAACAATCATGATATATGATTTGATAGACTGTGTGCTAACCGTGCATTTATCTTACACTCAAACCTGTAGGTGGTAACACATGGCCAGGAAACACTGGAGTCATGGTTTCCTTAAACCATGCATCCTCCTACTACCCTCTTTCCATCCCAACATGGTCCCCCCTGTTTATGCGGCCTACATCACATGGTTTCTTATAACCATGCATTCTGTCTTCCATTTCCAAAAAACCAGGCCTCCGGTCTATGATAAATTACCTAAAACCTTCTAAAACTATCATAACCTCATTATTCACTCACATTAGGTCAAAACCAAAGAGTTAAACTAAAATTAATAAGATCGGTACCACAATGGAAAACCTGATATCTTACAATCCTCCCCCCTAAGAGATGTCCTTGAATTCAACTTCTAACGATGGTGGTGAATTGTACGAGAATAAAAATGGCCATTTAGCAAGCACGTCAACCTCCCACTCCCAACTCTAGTCCTTTAAATAGGTCTTCTTCCACAGCACACATACCAGAGGAACAAATTGACATTGAAGAACATTTTTTCTCCTATAAACAATATGTATAAGATGATACTAAAAGGAAACATATACCTACATCTCAACCAGATCTAGATAATGTATATGATAAATTTATGAATGATAACGGTTCAGTTGAGATACCTAGAAGATGTCATGCATGGATCGACACCTATATGGTAAATTCATCATATATTCTACCAGAATGTCTTTATTTAGAATCTATAATGTACCGACATCTCACTTTGAAATCTTACAATGTCTCATAATTTGTATGTTTCCCATCCTCAGAGAGATACTGTTGGTTCCAAATTCCATTTATTGATGTGAAAAATCATATTAATGCAATCCAAAGGCATATATGCAATCATTGGATGACCCCAAGTCACTCAAGAGTGGCACACACAATATTTGATATCAGTTCAGAAGATGGAAATCTACATGAACGAACTTCAGTGTTCAAGGAGACATAAAATGGATTTGTCTACAGAAACCATCCAAAAAAACTACCAAGTCAGAGAAACTAAATAAATATGGATGGTACATAAGAAAATGGACTCTGTGTAAGAACATGAGTACCCCATGTGATGTCAAATACCACTTTCACCCATTCCACCTTACACGCCACCGCATAATTTGTTTTCTATAAATAGAAGTGTACCCCCAACACATTAGGGTATGGTTTTAGAAGATGAACCACGACTCTGGTGTGCATAAGACCACCTCTTCCATGACCGCATGAAATACATGGCCTCAAGGTACTGGATCTTGTGTGAAAGGTCTCTCAGGGGTCATCATTTGGGTGGATCCACTAGGGCATGATCCTCATCCATAATATTGTTAATCCACATCAATTTCACAAAAATGATCATTCTTGTGTTCAATATTTTCCATTCTATAGTTCCCCTTTCACCCCTAGTCCCTCATTTTTTTACATAGACTCTGATCTTACGCTCAAGACCTAATCTTTCGGGCAAGACTTAAATCTTTCATGCACCCTATACTATGTTCTCCATGTTTTTTCCTTACCCTAATTCACATTGTTTTATCCCCTTTTGTGTGAAACACCCTTATCATGCCCACACTTCCTTCGTGTGGCCCTATAGGCTAGCACACATATCATAGTCCCTAGAGTGGTGTTTCATGTTGCATTGTCCTGCCTCATGATTCTCAGCATAGGCATTGTAATGGGTATTGCTTCTTCTCAGAGCCATGTTAACATGGAATACTCAATGGATCACTCCACATTCCTGTGAATCGATGGCCATTCATGTTCCATCCCTTCCACAAGTGTGTGTTGGTGAATGTTATGATTGTTATAGGGATGCGGAGTGAGTCCTCATAGTCCATGTTTTAGGTCATTAAACTGCCAGAAAACCCCTCTTCTACAACACATGATGATAAATTATGACCCCCCATGAGTGACATGCCTGAGAGGACCATGAAACGGATTGGCATCAGTTCCCCCTCAACTTTCTCCTGTTGTTCTTTGTCACCATGTGCTCCCCGAAAAGTCTTTTTGTATGCCCGGAAACACTTTGCTAGGGTACCCCATATACAATGGTCATATCCTCTTTGTACACCTAGACACCCTCCTAGAGTTTCCTAATCTTCCTCTCCCTAGGATGCCAACCACATAAAAGCCCCTATTTCCTCTTTGTCCAACTAATCACGTATAACCTCATCTCTACTCCATTCTAACACACTTTTCATGATGCGATTGAAAAATATATTACTTCTTCTTGTCTCTCATTCAGATCATGACCCATGTGGCCTTAGAGTTAGTATCGACCCTAGAATCATATTTGGGATGCCCTGTTGTGTGAGCCCCATGTCCCCCTCTCCGTCTAACTTTCTGGACCTTGATCTTTTCCTTTCCAATAAAAGAACATAGGATGCATACCTAAGGTTCAAGACCATCAACCATCAGTACGGACCACTTAACATTAGTTAACCATCACCCCGCATGATGTTAAACTCTACACCCCATTCATCACACATGATACTAAACTGTATGACGTCAAACTATGTGGGTTTTGATCCTGGTATCCTAGATAGTGTAAATATGAATCCTCACTGATGTTCAACCCCAAACACTAGTAATATTATGTGCCCTCATGGATGGGACCCACATCCATGGTCTTCCACATAGTGGTGTCAGAACAGTCCCTTTGATGTCTTAGGGCGTTGGTCCCACACTTAATCCATACTCCTCAAACCAAGAGTGTCCCTCTTAAGATGGGATACTAACCATTTGTATGCCTCAACGTTTATTTGGGATTCTATCCATTGTGAACACCCCGATTCATTGCCCCATTATTGAACTACATGGACTTTGATCATTGAACTTTTTGAGAAAGGTATGTAGGAAGACTCCATAAGGTGAAAGCCCAATATAGTCCTCCTCCTGGTCTCTCCCTCATGCCATTATGTCTCATGAAGATCATCCCTTAGCTCATAGGTTCCATTTCCTTCTGGTCCCCTTCCCTGCATCCATTATCACAAGCTGCCTCCTCTGGTGACTCATCACACCATTCCATAACTACATGGACTTTGATTCACTGCCACTAGGAAATGTAGGAAAACTCTCTAAGGTTCAAGCCCAATACTGTCACCTTCACACAGGTTCTTGGTTCCATATCCATTCATTACACCCTTCAACACTTTATCTATATCCATCCATATTTCACATTGTCTAGCATGTCTCAGTGAAATCATGCCATCCATATGGATAGCTAACCATGTGTAAGACATTTTCATCTCATTTCTCTTTATAGAACAAGGGCTACTAACCAAGAATTTTCCCCAACATGTCTCTGGGTAATTTTCCATTGTGTACACCCAATCCCATGACTCACCCCCCTCTAGCTACATGGGTTTTGATCCATGTATTCTAAACATGGTACATAGGAATCATCCATGAGGTTCAATGACACCCAATGGTAAACCATGGTGTCCCCTTTGTTGGGACCCAACATTATCTGATCCACCCTTTGTGGTGTCAAGACCAACCTTCATGGTGTGAAATATCCCCCTTTTGGGACACACCATCCTTGGTCCGTTCTTATAGGGAATTATGACCCATCCATCAGGTAAAAATTCTAGGTGTTCCCTTCTTGTTATGTACAAATTGGATCCAATCCCACATGTGTTCCGATCAGTTTGATCTATCTCCTAATGATGTAAAACATGAGGCATACCCCATGTTAAACATGTGAATCCAAGGAAAACTTCATAGACACGACTCTGGAATACAATTCTCCATATTCTTTGTGGGATTCCTCGAGCATCCGTGCCCTCATGAATCCCTCATATAAAATTTAATCAAGGTGTACTAGTGCTTCAGTATCCAGACATGTTAGCGATTCCCAAATTGAATAGTCTCCTGACCGAAGGTTGCTGCTCTAACTTGACCCCATTGGAATTTGATGGCAGAAGCATCATAATTAACTGGTGTCCACAATGATATGTCACTAGAAAGATTTTCCTGAACAAAGTCTTAATCATTGAAGGAGACCAAGAATGGGTGATAAATTTAGAGGAGGAATCCATGGAATGAGGGAATGACATCCCATCATCCCAGTTCAATAAATGATAAAAAATACCTCAATTGGTAGTGGATTACTCCTTCCACTAGATTATGGGAACATGGGTTGACAGTGCGACCCGTATGGCTGAAGCGTCCCATGCACACAACACGATGAGGCATGCCCCGATGAAAAGGCATCGAAAACGATAATGGTGAATCTGATGTGAAATTATTCTCCTTAATATAGGAATTTCTAATGTTTGGGAGATCAATAGGTACTTTTTTTATCAGATCTTGTTATGAAATGTCAAATCTCACCAAGAAAATAGTGGGCCTCGTAATAAGCTTACCAAGATTTTGAGTTGTTAATCAGTAGTTATCCAATTCTGCGATGTTTCCACCGTGGATACTTCTATCCGGTAATGGAATGCGAAATAGCATTGTGGCACTAGGAACTACTAACCTACTATTTGTATTGATGGATGAATCTCACTGCTTTTCAAGATATAACCTACAACTGTTGGAAAAAAATCACCTCCCTCACCCAACAAACAAAGGTGATGGGATAGGGGAAATTCCAATGCCACAACCCCACATAACTTCATCTACACCATAGCACAATTCACTACCACCAATACAGGGTGTCCACACCCTATCTCACCTTCCAAAATTTTCCAAATGAGGGTAATGAAAATTCATACATATCGATATGAAGAGGAGTGTTTATCCCAACGGGGGATATAGACTGTCATGATATGGAGCCCTCATCTCCCCACCATCACCACCGCCCCCAAGGGCCGCACAGGGGACCACTACTCCCCACTAAAAATTTTAACTTTTTTGGGAGTCTCTCCCTAGAATGATATTTTGACTCACTCCCTTACGCTGATGATGTAAGGGGTCTCCAAGTCCTCCTTGAAATGACTTTAACTAGGGAGAAACCAAGGAGGTCTCCCACTAGGCCACATCAACACTTCAAGACATCCCTACAGGCCTAGGAGTAGGTGATCCATACCTTTTTACAGTTGACCCTATCTCGGGTTACCCAACACCATCATCATGTGTAAGCTCATGAGGATGCCCGCCATGGGGAATCATCTTCTACAACTTCAGTGTCCTGATACACCACTAACTTGTACTATCACCTCCTTTTTACTTTAAAATAGGGGAAACTCAATGCCTAAACAAGATTGTGGCCTTATCCACCCCATGGGTAGTCTGGGTTGACTCCTCAGGTCACCGACGAAAGTATTAGCCATCACGAGTCCACACACAATGATCCGATTCAGTACAAATATCCTCCTTGTACCATTATTAGCCAAGGAAGAGGTCATCCCTTCTCCAAAATTCAGCATGAGGCAAGTGTCAATTCCATAATTACCTGTCACAACTGAGGTCCACCCCATGTTCACAATCCTAGATTTGGAGTATTCCCCCATATTTCCTATCATCAATGTAAGATTCCTCCTCACATCATCATATGATCAAGCAGGGGCCCTCCCAATGGCAGCACTAACTAGAGAAATGGTCCTCCTCTCCCTATCACCTATCAGTACTAGGTCCTACTAATGTTCCATTTGACTTTTTCAGAAGTTCTCTAGAAATACAAGTTCATCCAAGAAGATGTCCTCCCCACTCCAGCATCAACCAGCACGGAGGTCCTTCCGATGTTGAAAATATTCGCTACCCTAAAGAACCACCCTAGGGTAAGAGGGTGGGTCCTTTCCACAATAGAAATAACCCTATGAATCCTTATATTAGAGTCCACTTCTCAAACTCTTATGTAGAGTGTGAATCGGTGATGGAACCCTCACCCTAATCCTCTATATGGGGGTATGGGGAAGGAACTCAGCGTATCAACTTTTTCCTCTTAGAAAGAGAGATGCACCAGATCCCTGAATCCCTCTATAGATACATATAGAAGGAGAAATATTTGGCACCTTTCTAGGGTCTTGATGTGAAATCCTCTATATAATCATTATGATCATTATCTACTTCGACAAGATATCATAGAGAATTGTTCTTGGGATCAGTCAACAATGAGCACCAAACTGATCTACTGCCAATGACCACTCCCCCTTATGAAGGAAGGAGTGGTCTGTACACCATTGTACATAGATGTGATGATATAATCAATGAATTGACTAGGATACAGCCCAAAATTAATCAGTTTGTCACCTCACATGCCGTAATATCCACTGACCTTTCTACCGCTATACCAGTCCACATAAGTGTCATTACAGGTCCCCCAATCACCCCCAATCGATGAATCAGAAACCAAGGGCTGAATACCAAGTCTGAGCCAAAAACTTTGGGGGACATTATCGCAACAGATCATGTCCCAATGTTGATCTAGCCAATTGAAACTACATGATTCATTATTCCAGTATCCCACACCCAGGAATAGGTTTGGTACTTCTGCCAAACATTAGGGATGATGCATTTTCATCTCCATCATCGATTGTTTTCTTACCCCAAGAGCCATGAATACTTCGATGATATTGGCCAGCAGTGCTTCCTTGTTGAGTTGGGTGCACTCACTATTTACCAACTCTCTAAATCAACTGGTTATCATCAAACTATCAAGAAACTATGCATATAGATCATTACTATGTTCGACATACTTATTAAAGAGGATTACCCACATATACAGATCTGGGGAGGGGGGAAATATATTTCCCTTCATTTTAGTCATATCACGTTCCAACCTGATTCACCTACTGATATTGAGGATATGCCTTCAAGCATCATCACCATAAACATGGTTGTTCCAGAGATATTCCTAGTTGGGGGCATCAACATAGGTTTTATAGAAGATAAACATCCCACTTGGACAGAAAATCGCCCAACAAACCTGGTGGATATCAACCGCTTACAATAATGATAGATGCTTGGCCTTCATGAACCATCTGAGTCATGGCCACTCGGTTGAGATCCTAGAAAGGGAAAAATCACACACTGGGACATTCAGGACCTCCAACCCATTTGATTCAGTGTAGAGAAAGAAGAGGATCTGAAAAAGATGTGATGTGCCAACAACTTGTAGAATAGAGAAGGATTATCGATAATCTCCTCGGTGAGTGAGAAGCATAATGACATCCATATTATAGTTATCCTAAGTATGATCCAAACTGTACTCCTCTGGGGAAACCGGGTTGGTAAAACTCCCCAAGAAAATTTTACTTAGTGATCCTAATTTCCTTACCAATATAGATAGGGTAGAGGCTAGTGTTTACGAAAGAATACCAATATATGTGTCACCATATCAACCCGAGTTGCATGAAAAACTTTTTTAAGAACTGGATTAGGTCCCACTGGCCACCCCGCAGGTTCCTCCTGCCACTCCATAGGTTCCTCTAGCAGCCCCTTGGGTTATTACACCAGCCACTCCATGAGTTTTTCAACCATCTTACCATGTTTAAGAACCATCAAATGATTTGGTGGTTAGGAATAATTTCCATGATAGGAATCTGTGTCAAGATAATCCAATGGTTTCCATCATCTCTCACCTAGAGGCTTCTGAAACCCAAAAGGTAGTGATTCATCCTGATAAAAAGTTATATATGGCATGGGGGAAAAATATTCCAGCACCCCTAGGTTTCTGGAATATTACCTTCTGCACTTTTAATGGGACAAGAGATTCGATATAGAATCTATCCCAAATTATATCAATGCGCGGACCCATGCTGGGAAATCCAGCGCAACAGAAATCTGCTAAGCTCTGGTGTTTTGCACAGACAGTGGATGGGAATACATTTTTCTGGTATATCTAGTTACCCATTAGGTCCATATCTTGTTGGGAGGATCTTCATACATAGTTTTTGTATCAATTTAGTTCCACCACCTACAAGACCAGTATTGAAGACATATTTAAGTTCATGAAAAAGGTCGGATGAGTGAGTTGCATACTTTTTCACTAGGTGGAAATCTCTCACATACTCAATCAATATGAAAAAAAACACACGAAAAACAGCTAAAAATGGGAATATGTAATGTCAAGACTGAACTGGTGCCTTCTCTCATCACTCAAATTTCCCAGGTGGATTGCAAGATTTCTCTAACAGAACTCAATAACTAGAGGAAGCATTATAGAAATCCAAGATGGCATGCCCATTTCCTCCGATAACTCCCCAAAGAATAGCCGCCAAGGTTGATTCCACTGTTGTTGCACAGATAGAGGTCCCTAGATAGTTTGAAGTGTTACCAAAAGAGCCACCTCCATAGTCTCACCGAGGGTCACCGCCTCATGCTCATCCTCCATCTCAGAATCATCCACCTCATAACTAGTAGGTTCCACCACTTAATGCACCACTACTGCCGAGGCAAGAATACTAGGTTCCACCTCCTCACCAAGCTCCAGCCCCTCGTTAGGGCAAGGATCCTAGAGTCCCTTTACTAGTTCAAAGAAACTAGACCTAATAATTAAATAAATCTATGTTCCCTGGATAGTTTTGGAGTTCCTTGGATTAGTAAATCCTACATTTTATAGAATTCATGAGGCCTAGAGAGGAAGCTCCCACTAATCGCCCCAATTACTACCCCTATCACCGGTTCCTTGGACACACTCTCAAGTAGTGTTATGTGTTCAATGACCGGCTACAAGACCAAATCTATAAAAATATAGTCATATTAGGGATATCCCCAACACATGTTTCATGTGGGTTCTCAAAGCCTGATAGTGATAATGAGGGTGAATGGAAGCAGATCTGTAGTCTTGGGTCTCTGATATTTGACGATTACCTAAAACACAAGGAAATTTTCAATGGCCATGGTATTATTTATGCCAGTTTGAATCAACCTGAACTTATGAATTCACTATGCAACCCCAATATGCTACTTCTGCATTAACATATCAGCTTTCTCTACCTCAAGAGGGAAGGCTTCAATGAAGGAAGGAGAAATAAATTCTTCTACCAGTACCAAATCTAGCCTATACACTTTTAGATTTCATGCCCTCATGGATGGGCATGACCCCCAGAATCTTCCCAGAAATAAGGGATTCCTAAATTGAGGATCAAGAGTACACCCCGGCAAACAACATTGAGCTATTGGACCAATAAATGGCCCCCAAAGATGTGGAATTCTAGGTGGACCCTCCTAATGTACCTATTCGAAAATCGATTTGATGAAACTATTGATATGTGCACCAAAAAAGTGCATCAGCCAATGATTCAAACCTTAAAATGCATGCCACTAAGACCAGAAAATAGATTTAGTGTAGGAATCTGCACGAGCAGTACTCTTACCCTATTTCATCTGATCCACTTCCCCTGTCGTTTGTGCTACTCAACTTGGAAGAGCCATGATAACCATGCTATGATCAGCTGCCTATATCTAAGAACATTCCATAATCAACCAAAAATCATTTGATTTTTATCCTTTGAGATTCAGGTAGTGAGTAGAAGGATAACCCCAACACAAGCCCAAATCCATATGTTCGAACTAAAATTCCAGACATACCTCCTACCACAGAGAAAATTTCTATCGGCAAAAATTTGCACCTAACATAGAAGTATATTGTGCTAAAGAACCTTTCTAGCATCCCTAAACAACTCTCAATTCTGGAGGCTCCCGTCTTATCCAAAGATATGCATGATGCTCCCACAAAGGCATTATGGAGCCCCTCCAATTCAAAATAGAGGTAGCGACCATAGTGGAATTCAATTATGAGTAGGTCAAAATTGTAGAATGTATTCCCATAATATCATTCTCAGGGGAAGATTAAGGTTATCCTATAGAGGGTCCCATTTTACCACTATACAACACTAGTTTGTTCAATGTCATTGAAGTCAGTTGTTGTCTTGTCGACATAGGTTCCAGGATCAATCTCATCAAAACTCGAACACTCCATAAGATGGGGCAGTCTGAAACTGATCTGAATTCCTCTAACAGGATTAATCAAGGTTTTTAAAGGATAGAGTTGTTGCCTTTTGAAAAAATATGCATCAAGACCCAATTCGGTGTCCTGATATCTAGCATAGAGTTCATGGTTATTTCACAAGACACCACCTACAATGTGCTGATGGGTAGACCCTGGCTTCATCTACATGTTGAAATCCCCTCGTATCACCAAATCCTCATGTACTCCCTTATTGGAAGAGTGGTCGTGCTCCCAGGTGATGCATCTTGTAATGAAATGACCTGAGTTTCTCCCAAACCTGGCATCTAACCTGATCCATCACATACCCGAAGGGCATTCCCGATCCCCACAGGCCGGCGACAGGCACCTGGGCTTCAAAAATAAAAACTGAGGGAACAATTTTTCCCAACCTGAATAACCACTTGGAATACCTATATAGAGAAATAAAGGAATAGTGGAATACTAGAAAATATATATTCCAAAAATATAATGAAAACAGTAGTTATTGATCAACTAAAACAGTAGCTAAAACTCCTAGAGACCAATATGACTACAATGGACTCAAAACCAAACAACTACTCTAATGATGACATGGACAAACAACAACCCTCTCATCACCAACTACCCAACCCAACAAACCTGAACCTCACAGCCTTACTGGGGTGCCTTCCATTTCCCTAAACTATAATACAAACAAGGGTCTACAAACTACCGAAGTAGTGTGTAGGGTGTGATCTAGTAGGCTTAGCTGGATCCCACCCAGGTGTCCCATAACATATCTCTGTATAAAAAATCCTATATGATCATTTTTAAAATAAATCATGGCATGATAAGTAAAAAATAAGTTTTATAGAAAAAATGGTAAACATTCCCTTTTCCATAGTTCCTAAAAAAGTAGGTATACCAGTTTCAAAGTACAGTTTCTATATCATTTTCCACAAGCATAAATATCCATATCAAGGGTAACATAGAAATCCAACCAATAAAGAATATAAGCATGTGTAAAAAACAGTAAGGAGTACTACAGGTCTAGGAAGCAGACTACTAGTACCAAAATAATAAAATTCACTAAAACCGATCCTAGAACAACGGGCCTAGGAAGCAGAGAAAAAACCCATGAGCAACCTCCCCCCCCCCAAAAAAATTCACTATCGGTCCCCTTGGTCAATAGGACTATTAAACATAGGAAATCCCCAATAAAACAACCTTTATAATCACAAAGCAATTGATGATGGCTTCAAACTAAACCTTCCACCTAAGTACCCCATGTAACCCATGTGCTCAATTTCAAAATTCAATTTTAATGTTATAAAACCCATTCAAAACCGTTTCAAAATGAAGTACTCAAAAGCCAGGGAAAACCATATTCCTTCCAAACCCTTTTTCAACCCACACACAAAATAACTCCAATTTCATAAATCAATTAATAAAGTAAAACATGTGGGTTCATTATTATCAGTATGAGATAGAACCACCTACCTCAATGTTTGGGTCGCTCACAATGAAAAAGGAATCCAAATGAAATGAATCTCAATAACTCCATAAATGAGGGCCCTAGAATAAAACCCTCACCTGCAGGAATTGATTAAAAATAGAAGACAAGGGACTAGAGGATAGAAGAAATCACACATACCTCAAGAACAAATATCCACAGCACCACAAATAGATATGGAAGGACTTAAGAGACAAGATCTCAAGAAAAATATAGATGAGGAAAACAAGAAACATCCATCTAGGATAAGAGGATCTGATAACTCAAGGCTCGGGTTCTATCATAATAAATCAAAATGAAGAACCAGAAGGATCACTTACCTGGAGAGATGCACCGCAAATGCAACGATGATCCCAAGCCGATTAGATCAATCTGAAAGAAGTGGCACCTCTGAAAATTGCATAGGAATATATTTGTTCTAATATCCAAGAGGTATTGAAAAAATAGATGAGAGAAACTAATAAACACATAATTTTAACCAAGGCATAGGCCGAGTCATGACATGTACCCCTTTGTCACAACATGTAGTACATGATGGATAATTTACACTGAAAAAACCATCTCCTCACATTGAAAATCTGCTATTTGACCCTGACACAACTTGTACATCAAGTATATTGCATGTACCAGCTCACGATGCAATCTCACCATTCATAGTTTTATCTCCCAATCCACAATATGCAACCAACACCAAGTACAAGACATTTACTTTAGGTTCACTGCATGTACCATTTCTACAGTCTACATTAAACCCATAAAAATCACATAAATGGATTTTAAAATGGGAACAGAACTTATAAAATTTGAAAACATACCCAATCAATGTTACAAGATGTTACAATCTCCCCACCGTAAGGAATTTCTATAGATGGGAAGTCATGTGTATGATTTACACCCTAGAAAAAGAAGAGCCCACTACTCCCACATCAACAACTAACATTCCCAAGTCTCATAAGAATATGATCCTTGTTACCATAGAACTCTAACCAACAGGATCAAATTCCCACGTAAGAATTTCTTCAAAGGGTCAACGATCTCAAATTTTTTCTATACAACAAAAACATCTGGATCTAAATCAATTTCTTCCCAACTCAGAACGTGAGTGGGACCAGGTTGATACATCCAGAGCTATGCCATATGGAAAACATCATGGATTCTCTTCAACTGAGCCCTCAATGCTAACCGATAAGTAACCATTTATAAGCTGTTCAATGATCTCAAACGGTCCAACATATTGTGGATCCAACATTATTCGTTTTCCAAGTCGACCATGTCCCAACTGAGGAGAAACATTCAAGAAAACCCAATCACAAATTAAAAAATCTAAAGGGAGATATTGCCGATCTGCATATGATTTTGTCGACTCTGAGCTGTAACCAAATTTTTTCACACTTCCTTAATCTTTTTTGATGTATCCTAAACCAAACATTGTCCAAACAAATCTATTTCACTCACATTTTCCCAAAAAAGAAGTGATCTACACAGGTGACCATACAATGATTCCAAATGATCCATTATGATCAATGACTAATAACTGTTATTGTAAACAAACTCAACCATCCCCAAATGGCTATTCCAAGATCCACTGAAATCCAAGACACATGAATAATGAATATCCTATAGGATTTGAATTACATGCTCCTTATGTCAATCATGCTGTGGACAGTAAGATGTTATCAACTTGACCTGAGTCCCTATTGCCTCTTAAAGGTTCATCCAGAACCTTGATGTAATCCAAGGATCCATATCCGAAAAAAATATGGACACCCATGTAACCTCGTGATCTCCTCCACATATAGCTTACCCATATCTTCAACTTTAGTGGTTTCTTTTATCGGAATGAAATGAGAATACATTGTCAACTGATCAACAACCACCCAAATATCATTTTTTCCTCCTGGAATCTCTGGAAACCCAACAAAAAAATTTATGGACACCTCATCCCACTTCAAAACTGGTATTGAGCAAGGATGAAACAAACCGGAGGGAATCAAGTGCTCTTCCTTTATCCCTTGGTAGTTGTAACAACATAACACATAATATGCAATGCCACACTTCATACCCGGACACCAGAACCATCTTCTATTGTCAAAATAAATATTTTTAGAACCTTGTTGAATGAACCATGAAGAGATATGACGATCAAACAAAACTGAACTTCTCACAGATGTTGGTATGATAACTCACTTTTCGAAGTGATCTGTTCCATCAAAAGAAAGAGACCAACTAGGAACATTATATTCACCATAGAGGTTTTCCCAAATCTTATTAAACTCATCATCTTCTAGTTTACATTGAAAGATAGACTCCAAGAGTGATGATTAAAACTTTACACTCGGAATAACCATGCCTGAGACATCCTCTTGAGCATAAAAGTGAAACTCAGATAAAATCGCTATATGATTCCACTATTCATTTGATTCTAGAACAACTTGTGATCGTAAATTTCTTATTAAAGTATATTCCACAAAATTCCCTTTCCCAAAGTGTAGGTGATGTCAATTTCAAACATCTGAAGTTACTCTCTCCATCACCTCGGTCTGATATTCAATTCCTTATAGGGAAAGATATATCTGAGAATCTTATGATTAGAAAAGATTGTGAACATACCCCTAAATAGATAGTTTCACCAACACTTAAGTGAATGCATCACTACAACAAGCTATAAATCAAGAGTGGGATAGTTCTTCTCATGTGGTTGGAGCTGATGAGATCCATGAGCTACCATATTATCATCCTGCAGAATCAGACATCCCAAACTAGAACCATATGCATCACATAACACTACATACCCCTTACCGAGCTCAGGTAAGATAATAATAGGGACTGATGTTATATGTCATTTTATTTCATCCAAATAACATATATAAATCACATCCCATGATAATTTCAGGGCTTTATTGGTAAGAGAAGTCAAAGGTGATGCTATCTTAGTGAAATCCTTAATGAACTGTCAGTAGTATCCCGCCTGAAAAAAGAAATATTTGAATTTAATGACATTATGTGGTTCCTTCCATGATAAAAAAACTTTTACCTTTTATGGATCAACTAATATGCTATGCTCAGAAATTATGTTTCCCGTGAATTTCAATTTATGAATCCAAAAAAATGAATTTTGAAAGCATTCCATACATACAATATTTTCTCATAATCCCCAGAAATAAAATCAGATGCTGCTCATGCTCAGACTCAGAATATGAATAAAAAAATATCGTCCATGAAAACTACAAAAAAATGTCATGATATTAGGGGAATATTCGATTTATCAACGCCAGAAAAACTGCAGGACCAATAATTAGACCGAACGACATAATGAGATAATCATAATAGCCACACATACTATTTTAGGCCGTATTTGGTATATCAGACTCCCACAATTTCAGTCGATGATAACCCAACCAAATATCGATATTTGACAACCAATGTTTTCCCTTCAACTAATGAAAAAAATCACCCACATGAGGCAAATGATATTTCTTCTTAACCATTACCCAGTTCAACTACTGATAGTCTACACATAATCAAATTAAGCCATCCAATTTCATGGAAAAGATCATTGGGGATACCCAAGGTGAAATACTAGGGATAACAAAACCCTTCTCTAACCAGTCATACAAATGAATCTTGAACTTTTTCAACTCCACTGGTTCCATACAATAAAAAGGCATTGAAATCAGCTGTGTACCTGGTTTCTAGTCAATCGTGAACTCTACCCCTCTCTCTGGATGAAGGCCAGAGAAACCATATGGAAAACTGTTAGTAATGTCTCAGACTACAATAAGAAGTACCTAAATAGAATAAACTTCATCAGGTTCAAATGAAACAGTAACCAACAAACTCTTGAGCTTGGGGTGGGATGGTCCTGCAAGACCTAACATAGGGTCCCACTCCCCCTGAATCAAGTGAGAGCTCCCATCATTAGAAATAAATGAAGCACTCCAATAATAACAATCAACCTTAGCTCAATGACTGAAAATCCAATCCATATCGGTGATAATGTCAAACAGATCCAAATCTTGAATGATAAAATCCCAGACCAACTTCGTGTGAACATTCATAAATGATCAAGAAGAACACCAGAACCCCTGATCTTTCCTCTTTACAAGAGGTTTTGGAAACTCTATTGTAAAGGGAATAAGTTCCATTGGAGTTTTTATCATATGAACAAAATGTGAAGATATAAATGAGTGAGAGGCACTAGTATCAAACAAAGTTATATCTAATGAAGCTACAATAAGTAGTGTACCTCTCACTATTGCAAGACCTGTATCACATCCCATTGAAAACTCATCTACTGGTTGTAAATTCTTTACTCCTGAGGATTTGGCTAGATATATATAGTCATTAAAACTTTTGACCACACTGTAGTAGCCTTTTGGGTTAATGAACCCTTTTATAAATATGTGTATTCATAGCTTGAAAGAAACGATGAAGATGAACAACACATCCACGTCTATTTAACGTCTTTACTAGAACATGAGAAGAATATCAGGTGTGACCCCCTTTCCACAATGGTAGTAAGTTAGATGCAAACTACTAGCTACAACAGATGGTGCATAGGAGGCTCGCTGCTGGGACCCACCTCCACAACTCTTGTGATGGTCCTTCCACTTCTTCTTCTTCCCATTAATTCCAATGAAGCAATCACCAATTGGAAGAGAAGAGGCGGTAAAAAATACCATGCCTACCAAGTTCATCTCAACTAACATTTCTCTATCTATTCATTCCGCATATTTTGAAAGCATCAACACGAACACCTATGATATAATGTATGTTCACCAAACCAGTAGGTTCATCTATGCCTTTAGATGGTCATTCGTTACAACCTTCGAAGAAAAACAGACAAGATCACAAAACCAGTTGGTATATGCTGACACAGAATGCTCTCCTTACAATAATGAAATGAAGTCTAGAGATTTTTCCATCATTAGAGACTCTAGATTTTTTTTGAAAGAATATGGTTTTTAAACCCTTCCAATCAAAGAACACATTTCCATATTCCAGGACCATAGAGTCCCAACAACGCATGTCGGAACCCTCAAGTCTGATCTATGTGCACTTCACCATGATAATCCCAAGCATCTCAATGAAGTCAAATATTTTAACCATCATGTCTAGAAAATCCTCCACCTCTTGAGGTTTAGTCAACTTTTTAATTGATGGTGGCTTCCCACGTAAGAACTCTCATGATCGATATCTTTTTGCTCTAGCTTCTGGTTGTTCTTCAACCACTGCGTTATGAACTCATGGTACATACTAACCGACAACATAGACTGCCCATATGATAGTGTTGATGAGATTCTGATCCATATGTAGATTTTCATTAGGTGCGTCAGCTGCTCCTTCCCGAGGAACCTGTGGAATATGTCATGGAGGCATACAACTGCACACCAAAATATAAGAAAAATTAGACACTAAACAGATCTCGGTCCAAACAATGAACCCATACGAAAAAACTTATATTTTTAAAAGAAAAAAACCGACACTAGAGATGCATATCCCAAAATCTCATGGTAACATGAGTCTCATTATAAAACGATTTTTCCAGGAACTCATCGCTACATACCTATCAAGTACTGATAATCCTATCTCCAATCTATCGGAAATCCTAAGAAAAGATTCTTGAGGACAGAACTCCTTTGATACCAAATAATAATGAACCGATCAGGTTTCCCCCTAACCTAGCACCCGACCTGATCTATCACATAACTGAAGGGAGTTCCCAATCCCCACAGGCTAGCGACAAGCACCCGGGAATCAAATGAAAAAATTGAGGGAATGATTTAATCTAACTGGAAAAACCACAAGACATACATATATAGAGAAATAGAGAATTAATGGAAGGATATAAAATAAATATTCCATAATTATAAGGAAAACAATAGTTACATAACAACTAAAACAACAACTAAAAATAAAAATGAAAAGTCTGAATACAAGGGACAGAAAACCAAACAACTACTTCAACGATGGCATGAAAAAACTCCAACCATCTCACCACCAGATACCCACCCCATCTGAAATGAACCTTTCCACCTCACTGTGGATCCTTCCATTTCCCTACAATGGAAGACAAGTTAAGGTCTACGCACCACCAAAGCAGTGCGCAGGGTGTGAGATAACATGCTCAGTAGGATCCCACCAAGGTGTTCAATAACAGCTATCTGTATTAAAAATCATGTATCATCATTTTTAAAATACAACATTGCATGATAAGATGTAAATAAGTTTTATAGAAAATATGGTAAGAATTCCATGTTCCATAGTTTTAAAAAAAAGTAGGTATATCAGTTTCAAAGGAATTTTTCCCATATAATTTTCCACAAGAATAAACGTGCCTATCAAGGATATCTAAAAATTCCAAGAAATAAAGAATAGAAGCACAGGTGTCACAACACCTTGGAATAATTTAGTTCTAGGAAGTATACTACTCTTTCAAAAATATTCAAGTGCACAAAAAATGATCCTAGAACAATGTGCTTAGTATGAAGAGGAATACCTCATGATTAAACCCACCAAAATGTAAATATCAGTAACCTAGAAAAATAGGATACGGAAACAGAGGAAAAACCCAAGAAAAATCTCATTTATAATCACAAAGTGATGTATTATGGCCTCAAGATAATCCTTCCACCTAATTACCGAAGGTAACCTATGTGCTCAATTCCACAACTCAATTTCAATGCTATAAAAACCATTCATAACCATTTCACAATCAATTTCTCAAAAGATAATGAGACCCATTTTTCAATCTAAACCATTTTTCAACACTAAAAAAAATCATGGAAATTTCATAAATCAATTTATAAATTAACTTTCAATGTAAAACAAGTTGGTTAATTATCATAGGCTAGAGACGGAACCACCCACCTCAATGTTTGGGTTGCACATGCCCAAAATGGAATCCAAAAGCAATGAAACCCAACAAGTCATCAATGAAGGCCCTATAATAAAACATCCATATCAAAGGATTGATTCAAAATAGATGAAAATAGAATAGAGGATAGAATTAATCCCCTGTAACTCAAGAATGGAAGTTTGATGCACCACAAATTTCTAAAGAATGGCCTTCAAGACAATATCTAACGACAGGTCTAGATGAAGAAACAAGAAAATCCAACTTGGATCAACGGATCTAATAACTGAAGGCTATGTTGATATCACAATCAATCGCAAGGAAGTTATAGAAGGAACACTAAGCCGGAGAGACAGACCACAAACAAAACAATGATCACAAGCCGATCGGATCGATCTAGAATGAGAGGCACCTATGAAATTCTCCTATGTAGATCATTGGTCTAAGAGTCAAGAGATATGGGAAGAATAGACAACAGAAACTACTAAATGGATGAATTTAACCTGGGTACATGCTAGGTCAAGATGTGTATCCCTTGGTCACGACGTGTAGTCCATGATAGATAAGTTATGCCAAATAACCCATTGCCCCAAGTTAAAAAATTTCTATTTAACCCCTATAGGATGTATACCTAGGGTACACGACATGTACCAAATCACTGTGTGATATCCCCATTCACAACCTGATCTACCAATCCATGACATGAAACCAACACCATGTACTTGATGTGTACATTAGGTTCACGACATGTCCCTGTTCTGTAGTATGTAGTTAACCCAAAAAAATCACATTAAAGGATTTCAAAACAATAATAGAACATATAAAAAGGGAAAACATATCTGAGTAATGTAACAGGATATTACATGTCTCCCTTTTCCTCTTATGTGTCCTGCTACCTGGATGCCAACTACTACAGAAGCAAAGACACGCATGTTCCCGCCAATGAGGATGAGCATACTACTATTTTGGTTGACCCATGGGCATGCATGGATGATACCAGCATTTTTCCAATTCATTAATTGGAGGCCACAACCCTAGACATGGAAAAATTCTTTTTCATCTCTGGGACAAGGGTAATGATTGTTCCCCAATGCACGGAACACAAAATGAACACTTTATAGTACAACATGAATCATGATCGTTTGATCCTAGAACCCGTAACCCCTATATGGAATCGAGATGTTTGCCCCATGGAAACAACAATACATCATACTTGCTTGTTCCTCTGGTCTAGGATGAACCATATCAAGATGAAATTCCACTACTACGTTGATATTATCAAACATAGACTGTTAGGTTGAAGTCCAGATGGAATCCTATAGATAACATTCCTTACTAGGATTTCAGCAGTGATGGAGCCCCCTAATGCATATTCCACTACCGCTCAGGATGATACCAACAATCCTTCATAATTATCCAACTCAAAACAAGTTCCCTTATTGATGATCATATTTTGGCGGAAAATAAATATTATTTGGAGGATTCCCCTCATATGTTTGAGGAATGTGTCTCCATCAATATTCATGAGTTGGTACAGGTGAACCTCGACACCGAGGAAAATCTGAAACCAACACTGGTTAGTGAAACCATGTCATCATATGAGAACCAATATTATGTGGGTTGATGCAGCATCAAGATGTATTCACCCGGATCCATGATGTGATTCCTTGATCATATCCTCAAGTTGTTGTCCACTGCCTTTGTCTCCCAAAAAATCATTGCAGGTCGAAACCAACTCCCCAAAAGATACACCCAATTTATGGTTCCCGGGTTGATGTTGACGTTGTTAAGCTCATGAAATCCTTTTTTGTCAGGGAATTACAGTACCCCAAATATCTATCCAACATAATTCCCGTTCAAATGACGAATAAAAATATCATAGTCTGCATTGACTAACGAGATCTCAATCTTCACTATCTGAAAGATGATTTCCCCCTTTCTATGATAGAGCTATTGATTCATTCTACCACTGGATTCCAAGAAATATCCTTCATGGATGGATATTCTAGATGTAATCAAATATGATTTACCCCGAATGATGAAGACTCTATCACTTTTAAAGAACCAAAATGTAATTTTTGTTACCAATTAATTCCTTTCAGTTTAATGAATTCGGGCTCCAACTATCAGCAGTCCATGCACTGCATATTCAAGTTGATCCTCAAAACATTGGAGGAATTCTATGTGGAAGATTTGGTGGTCAAATAATTATATTCCCATAACCATCTTAGAGATATTGAGAAAGTGTTATGCTTATTCCACTCCCACCATGTGAAGATGAACCGCTTGATGTGGTCCTTTAGGGTAACCTCTGGAAAGTTTCTCTACTTTTTCGCCAAATATAGAGCCATCATGATCGATCCAGAAAAGATCAAGGACATTAGTCAAATGCCTCCTCTAATCAACATTTGGGATCTATAAGTATTTCAAGGCCACTTTGCCTACTTATTTTGATTCCTTGTGAATATGATCGGAAAATGTAATCCCTTTTTAGAGCTTATTTTAAAAAGATGTTGACTACTAGTGGGATGAAGAGTGTCAATCCACTTTTCAAAAGATCAAGATGTACCTACTACAACATATGGTTCTGATGTAACCTTTCTCTTGAAAGATGGTATTCTGTTATGTGACAGATTGGGAACAGTCCCTCGACACCCTTCTCGCTCAGAAGAACAATGGGGTAATAGATAATAGTTTATTCTATATTATTTTTATGCTTCTCGACACTGAGTCCAGATATTCCTCTATCTATAAGAGCTATCTCAAACTGGTATTAGTAGTTCAAAAATTTCAATGTTTCATAGAAAACCATGTGATACAGCTGGTGTCTTGCGTAGACCCGCTGAAATATATTATGAACCTCCACATATTGATAGGCCTTCCAGATCTGTGGGTAGTGATTATTTTGTAGTTTTACATCAGGTTCATTCCATAGAAAGATTCCAAGATCCAGGCACTAGATGACTTCATTGATTCCCATCCAGACCCTACATAGTAGTCTATAATTTTGGATTTCGTAGATTAATAAATCATCTCAGTGGATCAAGTCATTATATTTTTGAAGGTACACTTCGATAGTTCTAAATGAAGCCTAAATAGCCGGAGACTCAATGATACCAGGAATAACAAAGTGGTATTGGGTATCACCATTACCCCACCTACATAAGCTATATAACCCTACTCATTCTTTTTTTCAAAAGGCTACACCAACAATGAGGCAGAGTATCAGGCCCTTATCACTGGTCTATAACTATTCCTCGAGATTGATTTCCCCACCTACATGTGAAATGGGACTCTGAGCTGGTTATCATGTAGATAAATATCGACTACATCATATGGAACCCAGATTATACACCCATGATAGATCACAATCTTTAGTTAATGGCCCAGTTACATTCTTGGCCTTAGGTTATTCACATTCCAAAATCGTAGAATGGTCGTGCTAATGCCTTGGCTAGACTTGCCACATCACTTGCATATCCCGACCAGGAAAATTTGATTATCCATTTGTATAATTGAGGTGTAATCACTACCGCCACTATGGATATTGATGATAGTAAATAGCTATGTCATCTCACCACTGTTTCACCACATCAGGACCTCTAGGCCCCCTACCACAGTACTGGAATGGACCCCTAATTTGAAAACTCATTTCTTCAAGAACTTCCAGTATGACAATATCCAGTCAGAAAGAGATGAACATGAGTGAATCCATCATCAAAAAGTGTAGTTAACCCTCTAGAATGGTCCTAACACTGAGAAAGTCATCCACACAAAAAGGGTTTGATGGTTTTATCCTCCACTACATTCAACGAGATGAGATTCCCCAGGCAATGCATGAAGTCCATGCCAGTTCTTGCAGAGCTCATTCAGAAGGGCCAAATCTCTCCCACTAGATCTAATGATTGGTAAACATCTAGAACACCATGATCCATGACTGTATGTAGTTCTACAATAGGTACCTTGAGTTCCATATCCAGGATAATTTTGTACCTCGATGGCCATATCCCCTTACAACTACCATGTAATATTTTCCCTTTGTAGTATGGGGACTCGATTTTGTGGGGCCATATACACCAGTGATAGATCAACAGTACATGTTTATCTTCACTGATATGGATTTCATTTCCAAGTGGGCAGATGAAATGCGGCTCAGGGAAGTCAAGGCCTGTGATTTTGTTGATTTCGTGAGCTCCAATATCATCCATCGATTTAGAGTCCCTCATTCTATAATCACCGATAATGGCACCATATTTTTGTTAGATGAGGTGATGAAATTTGATGCCAAGTACAATGTATGTTCTAATCATACCTCTCACTATCACACAAAAGAAAATGGGAAGATTAAGGTGTTCTAAAAAACCCTCTCTAACATCTTATAGAATATGGTTGGTATGATCAAGATGAGCTGGCCAGAAAAGATTCCCAACACTCTACGGGCTTACTAGATAATGACTCATAATTTCCCCCAGGTGACCCAATATTCTATGTTTTACAGAGAAGAGGCTATCCTTCCCATTTATATATTGTTTCCTTTCACTTCGCATAACCTTTTATGATCAATAGATGTTAGAAAAGGTATAAGAAGTCTATCTGGCTAAACTGGAATCCCTCGATAAGAATATGATTTGGACATTGAAGAATCTAGAGAGGAATCAGAATAAGATAGTTAGATAAATCAACAAGAAATTTCATCATCACTCTTTTCTTCAAGGTGAAACATGAGTTTCCATAAGAACACCAATGATACCTGGTAGGAAGCCACCAAAATTGGAACCCAAATGGGATGGAGATTATATCATTATCAAGGTTTACCCAAATGGTTCATGTTATCTTGTCACCATGGATGGTGAGTTCACTACTCCTCCCACCAATCCCATGATTCAAAGGTAGTACTTTTCTTGAGTGTACCCCCATCCTATATGATGATAAACTACAAGTAGTAAACATACCTCATGGTCTAATCTCTACGACCTTAAACTAATATCCCCTCCTCCTTACGACAAGATGTTAAAATTCATGGGTACCACCATCATTCATGCATCCCTTTGTTCCAGAATCCATCATATTTCATATCCTTAAGGACCCCTGGAGGTCAGGTCTCATGACACCTTAGCTGACCTACCATTTTGGGCCAATGTCCCTTAATATCTAAAATAACATTTTAAATACTTCACGTGTTACGAATATGGTCTGTAGTCGATGTTCAATTGTTTTTTCTCATTATAGGTCACAAGATATGGAAATTATTCTATGGATGTGGTCAGAAATTATCCTATATTTCTATCTCCATCACAATGTTGTTCCAAATATCAGGCGTGGTGATTCAGCCTTTTTATGAACTTTTATCCCACACACATGACATTAAACTGGGTATCTATAGTCTGAGCTCTATAAACATAAACTAAGATCTTTTTCATCCTTACCACATGATGTTAAACTGCATGGAATCTTGATAACTACATGTTTCATGATTCAACTCCTTATGGGATACATAGTAATGCTAAGACACTATGTCTTCATATCCTACCAAATGTACTTCAGATTCTTCCTTAATTATAGTCTTTTAGCCTAAGTATCCTAGACCACATGACACCATATGAACTTCTTCTGTCCTCATTCATGTCGGTCTTACAACTACTACATAATGTATACCCTTTAGGGATCTCCATAAATACACTTCCTTACCTCATGATGTTAAGCTACACAACATTTCAAAAAATACATGTGGCTTGATGGTTATCTTAACGGAATACATAGGAACATCCAAAAAAATTTCTTTTAGTCTTTCCCTACTTCCCCCAATATTTTCTTCCCCCTTGGCTTATGGTTCCCACATTGGATTGTGCATGGTGTGGTGTGCTCTTCTACTATCCTCATTGACATTAGGTATGTAGTATCATGCCATGTGAATTCCCTTTAGAACCTCATTCTATCCACATCCTTACTATATGAAGTTAAACTTCATAGATTTAAATAACAATGTATTTCTTGATTCCCATCCATATGAGATACGTAGGTATGCCCAAACATTTTTTCTTTCGGATACTGCTCTAAGGTTCATTATTTTTAGTCTTATAGCCTGAAATTCCATTTGGAAGCATGAGGCACAGTCTGGACATCTTTAGTATATATTCACATCCATTTTACAACAGTCGCACCATGTTCCCCCACTACCAATGAAACCCATCCCTCCATGTCCTTACTGTATAATATTAAACTTCATGGAATAGTATAACTACATGTTCCATTATTCCCATCCTTATAAGATACCTACAGACTTCCAAAAATTTTGTCTTTGGGTATAGCCCCAGGTCCATGAACCTATTGTTGGGACACTTCCTCCACTCTTATTCTCATGTTTTCCATTCTCCACGAGGCCGAACAACATCTATTAAGATCAACAATTCACTCGCGTGCACTACGATTTAGGACTTAGAGTTTTGTATTCTGCATGGATGTGATTTCATTCTATTTACAAGCTTCAAGAGTCCGTTTTTTTGGGTTTCCATCATATTTCACATTCGAAAGGACCCCTAAAGGGTATGTATGCTCGGAATTATTAATTTCCTACCGTTTGGGAAAACATTCCAATGGATATTGAATGAAACTATGAGACAAGTTTCTCATATCAAATATGTCCAGCAGCCGACCCTCAGATGTTTGTTCCCCCTTCAAGTCACACAATATGGATGTTGTGATTAAAATATGGTAAAAAATTACCCCCATCATTACACCGAACCCATTATGTCATAAATATTGGTTTCATGATTCATATCCCTTTCTATTTCATCACGTTCAGATTAAACTATAACACCCTCAGGGTTATCACTCTGAGCACCATTGCGCGTTGATAAGACAGGCAGACATCATGGGTTCATCCTTGAGTTTCCACATTTGTTCCCTACCATATACATCCATGTATCCTAAAGATATTCTCTGATACTATTTCCCACATCATGAATGGCTAACGCCGGATTTGGGATTTGGGTATAGTTTCTTCCTAAATGGAAGAACCACACCTCCATATGGTTTGACCTCTACGACAATAAACATAGATCTCCTCTGTCTTTATCATAAGATGCTAAACCTCTCCTTTCACATCCACGCTGTGTACTGATAAAATACCAAGCCATATGATGTCTTCATTCGAGAAGATGTTTCCCCTTTGGCATCATCCCTCCACCATGGAATATTCCATGAACTACATGTGGCTTGATTCCCATTCTTATGGGATACATAGTGACACCAAGACTCTTTGTCTATAACCCATCCACAACCCCTTTCATCATTTTCACCTCTTGGTACTACCCCCTTTCAAAAATGTGTGTAATGGCATGTGGAATTATTTTTTGTTCATTCATGTGAGGTTATGTACCACACCACTTGTTTCTTCATTGAATTTCCGACATCTTTATCATTTGATGTTGAACTGTATGGAATTTATGAACTATGTACGGCTCGATTACTGCCCTCACATGATACATTGGGACACCTAAGCATCTCTCCTTAGTCCCAACCTCATGTTCATTACTCTCATAGATAATTATCCCTAATTACATTTCAAATTATATGACCCTAAATTAATAATCCCTAGTCAATTTAACATGACTTTGAACTGTTAGCTAGGTTCCAAGTGATATAACCTGAAACTATATTCAATGTCATGATTATATGATGATAAAATATTTCATTCAAGTTCCTCACCATATGATGTTAAACCACAATATTCCTAATTTGAATGATATGAAACTGAAATCCATCCCAAGTCCTTTGTAGAGATATCCTTTTTGAAAATTGGTTTGATCTTGATTCAGACCAATAGGTACTCCTAATGCGCTTTCTTTATGACTGTGTAGTTTCAATAATGTGGGAGTCCATCTAGAAAGAACATCACTCTATCTCCACACTTTGCGTTCTCTTTTTTTGGATCCTCATAATCTTTTACATCTAAGGGAACCCCTTAACAATCTAGTCCCATGCTGATTCGGCTCATCTTCCATCCTGGGAAAATGTTCCGTAAGACATCAGATGAAATTTCATGTTAGGACTCATGTTTTTGAATGTGGTCAGTAGATGGACCTCGTTTTTTGTCCCCATTATAGGATAGTGATATAGGAATTTTTTTTAAAATAGGGTCACAAATAACATTGTATTGGCTCTCTCTAATCACTGTATACTGATTTTTTGGATATCATGATTGACAACTCCCATTCACCCTTGTTCAGATGTATTTTAACATCCCTGGAGTTACCATGATCATGCACTAGATCATGTTGTGAAAGAAAATTTGGCTATTTTGGGATCCTTACCCTTCATTCATAGCCTCTCTCCACCTAAATACCATGAGATGTCAACTATGAATAGAATAACTGAAGTATTTGATGTTTAGTTTTCACTCTCACACACAAAGTGGATGATTATGCAGTCTTCCCCTATTTCTCATGATTGGTACAACCCACATTACCTTCAGGATTAATCTGTAGTTACTTCATAGTTATGATTGAGATTAACTAATTTAATCAATCAAGAAACAAATATATAAATTCATGCAGTTTGAGGTATGTAACCAAAGAGGGAAATATATTTCATAAGTTCGGCCAAAATGTGGCCCCATGGATCATCTCCTTCAGTGGACTCCAACAGTATTTCCATATTTTGGTTTGTAACCTACACAATTGTGTCCAGCTCCCTGAGATCCCTTTATACATTATAAACCACTAATAGAAGATCATTATCCCTTGTTGGAATTCACTCCCGCTCGTCTTGGAATTCAACCATATTATGGATTTCTTGAACTGGTTGCTCTTGGGAATCTTTCAGTTGGGCATTCAACTATTTAATGAGCACAGATTGGATTACGATTAATGTAGCTCATTCATTTTCATACACATTAAGTTGTCGAACATCCTGCCAACCCTTAATAATTTTATGAATATTAATTTTTATTTCTTTTGACACCGGGCAGTATCAGAGGATTGACTACTCTCCTGTATCTTCTTGAGCTAGATAATCACATACTGTTATATGGATATGGTTATCATCCACCCCTATGGTGTTGATAAAGTGTATCCATATGCTATGTGACGCCATTTGACCCATCCATTCTACCTTTGGTTGATCGAGGAATAATTTGATACACTTACATGCCTTGTGTTGTGTCATGCAGATATCTTTAACAGCACCAGGGTCAGAATAATCCATCAACATGGGATCCATGGGATGGTACTCAGAAAAAATAGGCAAGACTTCAGTGGAAGGATACTCTTATTGTATCCTTTCTTCTTTAGAGACCTCGTACCCTCCTTCTTGAAGATCAACCTGTGCTGTAACATCAACTATGATTGCAGCTTCATGCTCAATGGGTTCTAGGGATGGACCAATTTTAATGGTTGGTTCTGTGCAGACTGTTGAAATCAATTGTGGGTATCTTATAGATGTTCGAGACTGAACATTTTTCCAAGCTTCAAGTATTGTGAAAACTACATAAGGAATGTGCACCTTGGTCAACCGAGTTCTCCCATTAAAAATATAGGCATATGAAAATTACGACTTAAAGAGACAAGAAAATTATTATTGAGTGCCTGAGTCACTATAGATTTGTCGCCGCTGGATATCCCCCAAAACATGTTAACTCGATGATGGGAACCAACTAGTTCTGGATATAAGGTATAATTGGAAGCTATAAGGTCTCCACCTTTTCCCATAATGTTGGCTCACTGCTGACCATTTCAACCGTGGTTGGCCCTCCACCCACTGCAGTCGTGGTCAGTCCTCCTCCCTTCTTAGTTCCACATCTGGTTCTTTGGGATGTCCTTGCACATCCATGGGTACATAACCATCTCCCGTAGGGGGAAAATACTGACTATCATCACCAATTTGATCCCAAAAGGGAAGAGTTTGGTCAATGGATTATAATTATTAAAAGGGAAAGACCAATATAGATAAATTCTGATACTCACCATGAGTGGTTTGAAAAGTTCCATGTCAGAGCCTACGATTTTACCTCCCTCACATGGGATTCTGTAGCAAGCCGTGGTCCCCGGAGGTCTCTCACCTCTAGGCCCATAACCTATAGATACCCCTTATTATTATTATTATTATTCATTTTCTTTTTTTTTCTTCCTCTTATTCCTCATCATCCTCTACATTTTCTTCTTTTTCATCTTCACCTCCATCCTCAGATGTTGTTTTCTCTGGGTCATGCTCCTGGAAAAGAATCACTTTCACCAAGAGATGTGGTTCATAATACCACCACCACTGGCATCCATAAACTTCCATAGCTATCAAGTACACGTGTCATCGATGATTGTTATCCCTTTACACCTCCCGAATACGTCCAATTTCCAGCTGGTCGAGTACAGTGATCACTAGTTTCCTTCACAGGGATTCCAAACAAAGAATTCATTGCATCATCCTCCAAGATGACCATAAGGATGGGAATATGGAATCGACAATCAGTTATAGGAGATAACTTAGTCTCTTTCTAGGGAGTTCCCAAGCTGGTCCACAAGGTCATCTAGAGGACTATTGGTCTCTAAAAAGTGAAGGAGAAAATATACTTTGAGATGATCATGTTGAAGAAGTTCTTGCTGGTGCCATCCTATCCACCTGACTCACCTCCAGTATAACTTTCCTTGTAGAACCCCTTATACTCTATCTTCCTCCAAACCCTGCGCTTGCCACCTTGATCTGTCGAATTCATTGCTGCAAAATATCTTTTAGATATGCCACTAGCCAATGGTCGACATTATCCATTGATAGGCCGAAATTTATTTTAGTGGGATGATCGGTAATGACTTCACCAAATCCAAAATTTTTGTACATGATCCATAGTTTGAAAAGGATTCAAGGGAGTCACTCCTCCTGATCTGTTGTATATACTTACATTGGCATCTGCTTCATGCATCCAACCGGTAATGAAATCCATGATGGCATATACTGTTTAAAAACCATTTTCCTATCAATCTGGGCTACCAACATGCCAAACCTGATATTTTACAGATATTCCCTATGATATATTTGGAATTTCCCATCATCAACTATCTATATAGATGAGGTTCGAAATGGTTGAAAGTTGAATTTTACATTACTATTCATATTTGGTTTTATCCTTTCATCTTTAAGCGTTAGTGGTCGAATTTTTTAAATATTCTGTACGGATGGTCGCAAACCGTTCCCTAGGAGGGAAGATGGAATTCGAGAAGCATACCAACCATAGTGTACTACAACGTAGCCATAAATAACCAGTAATGGTGTGTATATTATCCTAGGTGTACTCCCTCTTGGGATTCTCCCTAAAATTTTGTACAGCATGGTCATCATTGGCACACCCAAATTGGCATTGTTCTTGCCTTCCATAATCCCAACCACCACCTATGTCCATGGGTGGCGCCCCATTCTCATATCCATCACTAGTAGTAGCCACCCACTAAATAATGCAGCATGAAACCCAGCATATCGTACATTCGGGTCACATCATTCATTTATGCAGAAACCCCATGATTGGTACTCTCCTGCCTCCTAAACCATCCAGTATGATCCTTCCATACCCCTCTACAACATGTTTATAAACATCTTAAGTTGGACCGACATTTTCACCATCTTTTCCTAATGCAGAAATAGGCTGAACCATCCTAGATATGATATATCTTATAGGATGTACTTGATTCCTAGATTCTCCTTCACCAGCTCCAATAGATTCCATGTTAGAATGGGGGTGCATGTCATGTCTCCATAAATTTTATAAATTGGGAGGAACATTTCATATTGGTTCCGGGGGAATTTAACTAAAAATATGGATATCCAAAAGGATGATACTAAACACCCCATAGTGGAGGTGGAAGGTATTTGTGTCAATGGAGCACTGGCTAAACATCTCTGATACTTGGTCTTGATGATGGTGGAAATGGAACTCTAATGTAAACATAACCTCAAACAACCTTATGTGCCAAAGCACCTCCCTAAAATCTTCACATGTATGGGGTACCCAATATTTCCATGCACATTCACTCATGACGATTTCACCAGACCTAAAGTCTCATTATATCCAACCTTTAGGATTGTCGGTGATACTGCTCCTAAAAGTGATCACATATTGAGTTGGAGATTTCTCTAGAACCGAATCACTACCCACAATAGTCTTGGTCTTCAGATTAAAAAACATAAATAGATATGTCCCAAGTTTCCCTGGCATGGTCATCCTTTTTTATGATGTTGTATCAGGGAATGTTTTCTTCACACGTCACCCATGACCGTTAAGTATCAGTCTCAAAACCCGACATCAATACCTCTTCTTGGAGGCCAAAATTCATGAGTGAGAGGTTATTACTCATAACATAATATTTTAGATCATGTAATAACATACAAAAGGGCATATAGTTATTGTATACGACCCATCTTGTTTGATGAATATAATGGTTTCTGATCATTTTAGTCCTCCATACATTAAAATTGTAGCTTCCCCGTCACCATCAGTTTGTCCAAAAACCATTCCCATCAAATAAAAAAAAATTAAAAATGGGATTTCATGAAAATAATGGAATATTATAGAGTAATAAATTAAATTTCCCACAAGATGGATGTTTCCCTAGATAAATATCTCTATGTCAGCTACACACAATAATTTTTGGTGGTCCAAAAGCACCGGGGTTGTGTGCAAGGCACGGAACAAATTCAACATATTTCATGCAGAATAGATGCTCTTTCACGAACAAGAGAGAAATCACCTATTGTATGTGAATGTTAAATTATGTAGAATTTCCCCTACCTATTTATAGGTTCATACCTAATATTTTGTGCATGGAAAAGCGCTTTGTGCGTCAAAGCACCCTTTTTGTGCATACCTCTAGAAAATGTATTTTTTCTTCTGCGTTACCCTCAGTACGTGACCTAATGGTTCACCTTCTTCTTAGAATCCATGGATGGAATTTTCTTGTGTCGAAATCCATTTATGGTAGTGAAACATAATATTTAAGAAAACAAAAGTAATATTTTGAATCAGCAGAAGACCTCAAGGAGCCCAAGGGAGGCACACACAAGATTTGAGATCAGCACACAAGATGGAAATATGTGCACAAGAACTTGAGTGCTCAATGAAACATCAAATTGATTCCTTTGTTGAAACCTTAAAAAAGTGACCAAGTCCATGGTACTAATAAAATCAGGCTAACACCCAAAAAATAGACAATGTTTAGGATCTTACACAACCAATGAAACATCATACGCAAATCCACATAGGCATCATTGTGCACCACTTCTAATATTTTGTCTATAAATATATTTGTACCTCTGTACTTCAGGGGACGATTAGAACGATGAAACACATCTCTCATGCACATATGACCACCCATTCCATGACAACGTGAAGGACATGGCCTTAGGGTACTGAATATTGGGCGACATGTCTCCCAAGTGTTCTCTTTCTAGTGGACCCACTTGGTCTTGATATTTTCCCTTCCCCATTTTAATCCAAGTAAATTATTCACATATAATCTATCTTGTCCACAATATTTTTACTAATTTCATTCCTATTTCACCCCTAACCCCTCATTTTTCATGAAAACTCACATCTTGCATGAATGACCTCATCTTTCATGCAATCCTTGAATCATGCACACACCCTTTCCTATGTGTTATATTTGTTTTCCTTACCCTAAGGAACCATTTCTGAGCCCATAATGCACGAAACACCAATATCTTTAATTCATTTACTCTGTGAATCCCACTATGTAGGCACACAATTATTTCCTTATCCCTCAAGTGGTGTATCATGTGGTGTTTCCCTACCTCATGCTTCTTCGCATAGGCACACTATCATCTATTCCATTATTTCATAGCCACAATAAATTAGAACCCTCAATTGATCCATCCAGAAAATCATAAATCCACGACCTTTCATGTGCATTCCCTTCCCCAAGTGTGGGTTGGTGAATGTTATACCAGCCCTAGGGGTGAGGACCGAGTCCTCACCGTTCGATCTGCAGGATGTAAAACAACCAAGTAACCCCACATCCTCAAAATACGATGATAAACTATGGTCAAAAAATGATTGAAAATCTTGAGAAGACCAATAAGGTGATCAAAATCAACACACTCTCACTCCATTTCTTCTTTTTCTCTTTGTCACAAAGTGTTCCTCAAGAAACCATTGTGTAAGCCTCCACACCCTTCGGTAGGGTGCCCCCAATATGATGTCCATATCATTCTCTTACACCGAGACAACCTCCCAGAGTTTCTCAATATTTCTCTTCCTGGGTCGCCAAACATTCCTAAGCCCCTATTTCCCCTTTGGTCTACAAATCATACACAATCCCTGTTCTACTCTTTGCTGACACACTTTTTACACTGTGATCATCAATTTTAGTGCTGCCTATTATTTCTCACACAAAGCATGAATCACATGGGATTTTAGTATGAATATACCATGACATACTCTTTGGGGTGCAATAGTGTGTAATCCCCTTGTGCCCCTCTATGCTGAATTATACGGACATTGATTCTAGCACTTTCCAAGAAATGTACATTGGAAGTATCTCTAATGTTAAAGCCCATAACATATCAGTCTCGACCACTTCATGTCAGTTCACCCTCATCCATCATGACATTAAAATGCATTCCCATTTTGTCCCACATGACTTTAAAATTAAATATTTTGAACTATATGGGTTTGAATCCTTGTTTCCTAGACATGGTACGTATGAAACATTCTTGAGGTTAAACCCCAAAAAAACGTAAGCTTCGATGTCACTTTGGTTGGGACCCACATCCTTGGTCTCCCCCTTAGTAGTGTCAGACCAGTGCCTGGGCCATCTCATTGTGTATGTCGCACACTCAATAAATACTCCTCTAACCATGTGTGTCCCTCTTACAATGGGCGTCTAACCATGTGTAAGCCTCATCGTGTCTTCGGGTTGTTGTCCATTGTGTACACCACTATTCTCGGCCCCATTCCAGAACTATGTGGACTTGGATCTTTTCCCATTATGAGAAATGTATATAGGAGTCCTCCTTGAAGAGGAAGCTCATCAAAATCCTCATCCAAGTCTCCCTCTATACTTAGTGTCTTTGGAAGTTCATCCCTTAGCATGTTGGTTCCATTTCCATTGGGTCCCCATCCACACGTCCGTTATTGCGAGCTACAACCTTAGGTGACTCATATCCCCATTCCAGAACTACATGGAATTTTATTCACTACCACTAGGTTATATAGGAATACTCCTTGAGGTTCAATCCCAATACCATCACCTTCCCACAAGTTCTTAGTTCCATCCCAATTAATTCCACCCTTAGACACTTCATCTATATCGATCTTGATTTCATCTAGTCCACCACATCTCATTAAAAATATTACATCTATTTAGGTAGATAACCATGGGTATGTATTGTTTATTACATTTCTCTTTGTAGGACCACATCCACTAACCACACGTAGGCCCCAACATTTCTGCGTGTTGTTGTCCATTGTGTACACCCTGATCCCATGACTCACCCTCTAGAAATATGTGGGTTTTGATCCATTTATTCTAAACAGGGTGTGTAAAAAGCCTTCATGACATTCAATCCCAGCTAATGGTAAACCTTGGTGTCCCATTTTTTGGGACCCACCATTATCTGATCCTCCCTTTGGTGTGTCTAGATCAGCCTTCACGCTGTGAAATATCCCCCTCTGTAAACACACCATCCTGGGTCCATCCTTATGGGAAATTCTAACCCATACATGAAGTAAAATTTCTAGGTGCTCTCTCCTAGGAATGTTCCCATATGATTCACTGCCATTAGTGTTCCAATCTATATGATCCATCTCCACTAGATGTTAAACTCAGAAAATACACTGTGTAAAACATGGTAATCCAAGGAAAACATCAGAGACATTCCTCTAGCATAAAATTCACCGCATTCTATGAGGGGTTCCTTGGGCTTCCTCTCCCTCAAAAATCACTCTTATAAGGTATAATATAGGTGTTCCAGTGTTCTGGTGTCTAGAAACACCAGCGATGCCAATATGACTACTCTCCCAACCAAAGGATGCTGCCCTGACTTGACCCCTTTGGAATTTCATTAGAGAAGCATCACAATTTTCCAATGTCCACAAAGATATGACATCGGGATGAGTTTCAGGAACAAAATATTAATATTTAAGCGAGAACCAGACTATGCAACAAGTTATGAGGAGGAATCCATAGAAGTAGAGAAAAAAAATCCAATCATCTCGCTTCAATTAGGGAGAAAAAATTCATTAGTAAGAGACTGATGTCACCCACCTTTGGAAAGAGGGAATACATGGTGAAAACATGACCCATATGGCTGAATATTCCCACTCACACTACATGGAGAGACACACTAAATGGGAAAAGATTAAGAAAACGATACGTAAAAATTCCTAATCCTCAACATAGAACTTTTGAGGACATTGACGATGGTATACAAATTTTTTTATAGACTGTGTTGTAACTACATGCATTCTGAACTACTAAACCTTTATTGAAGCATCCTAAATGAGACAAATTTAGAGTAATTATACCCCCTTCTTTATGTGAATGTCATTGACTACCATAAAAATCCTCTTATGGTTCCATATATATAGTATCATTATAACTATTATTGTGTGAGAAATCAAGCAGTGGTATATAGCTCTCCCAAGATCCCCCAAAATAAATGAATCATTACCTAAGTATGAATTTTAGAACATGTATATTTCATTATGAATGTTCATTATTATGAGGTTATTATTCCATTCTGAAAATCACATATGTAACCAACACCCTCTATATGAATTTATATTATAAAGTTCTAAAATGGGAGTCTCTATCCAATACCATGGTTTGAGCAATGTCGTGAAGTCTCACAATATCATATATATAATGTATCCCAATATCATATACTAAGAAGTTATTCCTAATTATTTGTAAATGAGTGAACTTCAAGAGCATATACACAAAAACTGAATAAACATCACTTCCTTGAGGATACGTCAAAAATCCAATCAAAAAATCCCTAACAAAATCTTCCATTCCCAATCAAGGATAATTATTTCCTAAAAATAAAATCTTGTCATTGGGGTTGTTTCTTTATCTAGAAATTGGTGGGACACCTCCGGACAAAACCAAGTACATCTCATTTAATCCCCTACAATCAATATTGATAGTTCATGTCTTGATACATCTTGTTGATGGTATTATGTAATTCCTACGAGGTGTCAGGGAACATTTGTATCATGTCTTCATGTATGTATGCTCGAACTCAAACATTACCATGTATGTATATAAATTTTCTATCAGTAGTGGTCTAACACAAATTTAGGTCCTCACCTGTGATACTCTCTCATAGGACTAGTCGCTCAATGTTAGATAACTATCTCATCCTTAAACTATCATTAATAGATGATATCACATGTAAAGATGAGATAAAATTATTCCTTTTTCCATCTGTCACCACCAATTTTATCATTGATAATAAGGCCACAAGATGTCACCTGCTACAATCCTCATGAACTTCTTGTATTTGATTCCTCTTGATCATTTGATTGGAAAATGAATTTCGGTTTTCGGGTGTATAGGAAATATCGATGGAAAATGACTGTATATACTCAAGACACCATAATTTCCTTAGATTAATGTCATATTGTGTAATGATTTAGTTGAGGATTATGTGGTCCAAGTTCCATAAGAAACTCTCTCCCAATGTATAATTCCTTCAATAGTGTAATGCATGAACAACCTCACATAACTCGAGAACATGAATTAGGTAGTTCCTCTCACGTGGCAGAAAATCATGATACCCAAATGCCATGAATAATTCCCATTACATCATGAATAATCCTATCTTGATTCATTATTCATTAAAAAATATTGTGTATCTCCAACCCAACTCTAGAAAACTCAGGACAAGTGCAGATGTTAGTCTCCATTTCAGCTCTTGAAAGGTTGTCTCAAATGTATATAACCATAAAAAAATCACACCCTTCTCAATAAATCCCTTCAATAGTTCTTCTAAGCATGATAATTCATGTATAAAAGTCTTGTAATAAACATCATATGTCGAAGATGTTATTGGGATGATCATAGGAATCTACAACTCTCACCATATATGCGTTAACTGAAAAACCATTCTTTGTGATAATATAACCCATAAAGCTAATATTATCCACTTTGAAGTGAAACTTAGTGATAATTCTATATAAATAATCTTCTATTTGTGTATGAAGAATGATCTCAAGTTTTTTTACACAATCATGTTGATTGTGGGAGTAAACCAAGCTATCCTCTATGAATACTACAACAAAATAATAATGATAAGGATAAAAACATTTGTTAATATACTCCATGAAATCTATAGAAACATTCTTGATACCTAATTACATAAAAAAATAAACTTATTGACCACACATTCCATGGAAATCCTTACGAGGTATTTCAACTAGACATATACATACCTGGAGACAAAATGACCTCAATTAAATATTTGAGAAAAACAATGTCCCATGGAGCTAGTAAAAGAGATCATCTATCCACAACATAGGATAGTAGTTCTGAGCTATCAAATAGTTCAATTTTTAATAATACACATATATCCTATGTGTTTTATTTTTTTATTTTTTGAAAAAAGGATTAGATAACCCCATAGAGAATTATTAGGTCATATAAACCCATTTTCATTCAAGTCCAATGTCTTCTTCTTGACTTACTAAAACACCATATTATCCATCCTATAATGTGGAATGTATTTGGATATAGTTCATGTAAGTAGATCTATATATAACTACACATTTCTCTTTGGATGTAAATGTATTATTCATTTAGAAAGAAATCCTTGAAATGATCAACCATTTGAGGGGAGACTCTCTGATGTATTCCCCAATAATCAAGATATAAGATTGAAATCGTGTATGTCATCCCACAAATTCAATAATTCTCGGGTCTAGCTTAGCTTTCATGGATATTCCATTCTCCCATGTTTATAAAAACAATACTTTTGGTATTTGAATGTTAAATTTTCATAATAGACATTTACGTAGGCATGGTAAGAAACTAGAGTGTATTATCATGACCCGTCCCCTGGGGCCCATGTTGTTACTACCCCAAGCCCACCTTCCATATTCTAGGGGCTTGCGACTAGCACCGAAATGGTGAATCCCTATAATGGGAAGGAATTTCCCTTGAACCTATAAAAACACACAAACCAAGAACACAAAAAGAAGAAACTAAGAAGTAAACTGCTGTAGTAAAAAGTGTACTGAATTCAAAGGGACTGGAATACAAGAACTATAGAAAAGTACAAGTAAAATGGGAAAGAGAAAACAACTCATGGATCATCCACTGAGTATCCTACCAGAAGGGAAGATGCATATTGACTCCAAAACACTCCACGTCTGCCCATATCCTACGTGTACCACCTGGTTCTGGCTCCCCCATGTCTCAGCCATACTGCTCGTCGTCTCCGCAAGGCACAATAAAGTACGGGTGAAACCTGTGCTGGGATGAGTATACCAATATTCAATAGGGACCTCAAGACACCTAAAGGACTCCAGGAGTTCCTCAATGGAAAACCCACAAAATACCTCAATCACAAAGCACCATGAAATAATTACCTCACACCAGGTATAAAACTCAGAGATTACGAATATAGATGGTTAATCTTAAGCTATATCATCTTATTTAATTAAGAAGTTCCATAAATAATCCACAAGAAGAATTCCTATTATCAATCCACTCTCGAACGTGTGATGCTGATCCAGGATAATCTTATCTATGTCTAGACCTCACCGGGTCGTGCACTGCTGATCCACATAGGGTCTCGATGATGCTGATTCACACAGAGTCGCTATGATGCTGATCCACACATGGTCGCTATGATGATGATCCATAGAGGGTTACTAAGATGTAGATCCAAACAAGGTCTCTAAGATTCTGATCCACATAGGGTCGCTATGATGCCGATCCACACAGGGTCACTAGAAAAAAGATAGGGATGATTAGTCATGCAGCTAGATCATCCCAGTTTGGAGTTTCTAATGTTGAGCCGCATTGGTCACTCTTTTACATCATGTCACAACAAGCCACTCGATTCCCACTCCTAACGCACTTAATTCTAGGTGAACCACTCCTCAAGACATCCGTCGTATTTAAACCGGTATGAATTCCCACAAAAAATATACCCAAGGGACCACCCCATTGTATGGGTAACAATGTGACAGACGACTCGTCGTTTGGATGCCTGGTTTGTGAGATATGTGCACTTTTGTAAAAATGGCGTGGTTGGATCCAAGTCTGATCCATCCCAGGTTTCATGTAAAACTCCATAAAAACTCAATTAGAGTATCTACAAAGGACCGCCTTATCACAAGGGTCCTTATTCCATAGACTACACATCAATCAGACGTCTGTTGTGTTAGTTGCATCCCTTTCCATGAGGGGGGAGTGATCACACCTCAGTTCGACCCAGCTTGGTCGGGCACACCAGAATACACCATAGGGACCAATTTACAGAAAATGGGTTCTAATGCTACTTACAATTTTTCAACTGGACTCCTAGGTCGTTAGTTACAAGAGTTTATTTATTTGGGTTTCGGTTGGGTCTGGGCCCGGTAAGACTCGGTCTGACCGGTCTGACGCAACGAGTCCCAAGATCTACCTAACCCCACCCGAGTCCAACTTATTAAAGGTCATAATTATTCAATGGGTCCCACCTATCAGGGTAGTCCCTTTGGTTCATGGGACAGTGCCACGGTTGGCCTGGCCTACCGGTTTGGGCTCGACCCACCCACACCGGCCCGTTGGGCCACGATCGGCCCGCGTCCAACCCTCTCTGCGAGAAGGCAGACCACCATCTCCACTAGACCCATAGTTGAGGGGCCAATTTCACCTACCAGTGGGGTTCTGCCCAAATGCATGAAACAATCAGCCATTTGGCTGACTGACTTCTTCCAACGCAACATGGTATGGGGTCGTGCCACACCCTTTAGTTGTGACTAATGCCTACGGTGACGCCACCCTGGTCCCATGTGGCTGGATCGGTCCGGATGCCTTCAACCACCACAATGCGCCATCCTGCACTGCCTTATCCCACCCAACACTAGTTGTCAGAGGTCTCCTCCATACACCATCGGCCACCACCTACATGGCGCTCTGGCTTTTTCTTCCGCGGATCACCGGTCTTGCTTTGGTGTCCGCTCATGGTGTTTTCGGTGCCTATGTCTCTCCCACGTCACCACCGTTATAGTGTGACAAACTATTGGATATCCATCAATCTAGGGAAATCATCCCCATGAACAGAGCATGAGCGAAGTGGTGGAGGTTCCAAGCCTTGTTCATTTGGCCTGATCCCTCCGTGTTAATGTGATAGAAAGCGGGAAATAATTTAATTCATCAAAGACAACTTCAAAATAAACCCCATAACTGGAAGAGACATTCACTGAGGAAGATTTACAGAACCTTCTTCATCATTTTTTTCGGTTCATGATTTGGTGGCTCTTGTCACCTCTTGCTGAAATGGATCTCATATTCCTAGTGTTTGGCATCGTGGTACTTTTCTAGAGCATTATCGCTTGGTGAAGCCGTGCCAACACACCACCCTGAGCTCCATATTAATAGGAGAGTGGGAGGGTGAGTAACACACTTGAAATTAATGGGGATCATTTACTTAATAAACCATACAAATTCCAATGGTGAGTTTATAGAATAAAGGGGAGTCAAGCCATTTAATGGATGGATGTGTCATTGGTCCCGCCACCACCGCTCATCTGCTTGAGAAAAAAATATAAAAAAATATAAAATGTTATTGTTTTAATATTTCAAAAGTCTGCAAAATTAACTTTTTAACAAAACCTACCATAGTTTACGTGAAGCCTCCATTAAGCGAATCACGACACTACAGATTCAACAACGCCCTTGGATTATTAATCTGTGTACCCATTCAAAAGATTGAAAATGTTGCACGCACATTTACTGAACGTACCATAAAAAAGTTTAGCAATTCCTTTTAGGCACAACAGGCCTCAGAATCATGCATCATCAATTTTATCAGACGTTAAATAATTCCATATATTTAAAAAACATTATATGGAAAAATATGGGTCTTTGCATCATCCCCAACTTAGGTATTTTCGTCCCCCAAAGCGACAAAATAGACTAAGGTAACAAATGGGGGTTCTAAGCATGAATCTATGCCACCCACTCCCATGTGATCTCCTAGAGGTCCCCATGATTCCAGGAAACATGCACTAGAGGTATCAATCATCCACGAAGGACCCACCCTTTTTTATCCCCAATATCCACTAGAACCTCAGTAATTTTTTCCCTCATCATCAATGTCCAAATCGCCCCAGTCAATAATGTGCAATGGATCATGCACGCACTTCCTCGTCTGTGACAGGTGGAAACATCATGTACCTGATGCATCTGTGGGGGACGAGAAATGAGATACACCACCTCTCCAACTCTACTGAGAACCAGAAATGGTTCAATGAACCTCAAAGATATCTATCCTCCCTGGACAAATCTCCCCAAACCTCATCGAGGTGAGTCCAGTAGGAAGACATGGTCTCCCTCCTTGAACTCCAAAGGTCTCCGTCTCTGATCAACATAAGACATATGTTTCTTCTATGAAGCCTTTATCTGATCCTGAATGATCTGCACCTTTTTAGTGGTAGTCTGTACCAACACTGGACCCATAAGTGTTGACTCCCCAGGGTCTGTCCAGCAAAGAGGTGATCTGCATGGTCGACCATACAAGGCCTCAAACGGTGACATACTGAAGGTGGAGTGACAAATACTGTTGTATGAGAACACCACCATGGGGAAGTGATCCTCCCAAATATGACCAAAATCTAGGAAAAAAGCATGAAGCATGTATTCCAGTGTCTGAATGGTCAGCTCCATCTGACCATCCGTATGTGGATGAATGGCGGTGCTCAAATGTAGTTGATTCTCGAGCGCCTCCTATAATATCTTTCACAACGAGGATTTAAAATGTGTTTCACATTTAGATATGATAGTCAATGGAACCCCATGATTCCGTACAATACTCTGTACACTGAGTTGTCCCAAGACCTATACTGATCCCTACTCTTGGATGGGGAGGAAGTGGGCCCACTTGGTGAGTTGGTCAAAGATCACCCAGAAGGATTCTTGGCCCCTAGATGTATGTGGTATCCCTATCATGAAATCCATTTAAATACCATCCCACTTACACTCTGGTACATATAATGGCTACGCTTATCATACAAGAACCTGATGCTCGACCTTCACTTGCTGACAAGTGAGGCATCATGAAACAAACTCTGCCACGACCTTCTTCATCCTTGGCCAACAATGATAACGGCGGAGTTCCTAGTACATCTTCTCCACACCATGATTTACTTCCAGAGGTGATGTATGGAACTCCCTCAACAACCCCTCCCATAGCACCATTGGGACCACGGTGCATCCTCTGAATAAGATGACGTGCTCCTCACCTTCAGAAAATCCATCATGTGCCTCTCTTGAGGATATCTGAGCAGGTCGATCCTCACGGTAAATTTACACAAGTTGTGCCTCCCAAACATGGTGAAGAAGTGGTGGTGTGATAGTCATATACTAGTGGTAAGTGGCTCCATCTCTATACACAAAGTATATCTATAATGCAGGTAGCTGCTCTGTCACCTCACTCAAAAACTATAGACCAGACCTCCTGGTGAGTGTTTCTGCAACTACATTCCCCTTCCTAGGATTGTAGACTATCTCAAAGCCATAGTACAAGTGGAACACTATCCTACTTGACTATCTTAGGTTCAGGTACTTCTGTGAGAAGATATACATGGGACTCTTGTGATTAGAGTAAATAGTAAATCATTCACCCATAAAGTTGTGTTGGAATATCTTCAAGGCGAACACCACCACTGCTAACTCCAGGTCTTGGGTAGAGTAGTTCTTATCATTCAATCTCAGTTGTTGTGAAACATAAGAGATCACTGCTTTCTCCTTCATCAGGACACATCCATGTCTGGTTCCTGACATTTCACAGTAGACTACACACCCAACACCCCATTATGGTAGCCTTAAAATGGGGGCACTCATCCATCTCTACCTCAACTCATGAAAACTCTGCTAGAATCTCTCCATCCATAAGAAGGGATGTCCCTTCTTCATCAATGCTGGCAGGTGTTCTGTAACTCTGGAAATTTCAGGGATGAATCTCCAGCAGTACCCAGCCAAACCTAGGAAATGCCACATCTCTGTCACACTCTTGGGTGGCTCCCATGCCAGAACAACCTCTATCTTGGCTAGATCCACTGAAACTCTAGCCTCCAAGATAAATTCCCCCAAAAGTGGACCTCCCATATCCTGAACAAGCACTTCGAGAGCATACCATACAGATGGTACTCTCAGAGTGTATCATGAACTGTCTACATATTATAGGAATGCTCCTCCTCCAATGCTGAGTATATTAAGATATAGTCTATGAACAACATCACAATGCGCTCGAGGAATGGATGGAAGATCCTATTCACGAGTCTCATGAACACTGTAGGGGTGTTTGACATATAGAATGGCTTAACCAAGAACTCATAGTGGCCATACCGACATCTGAAGGCCATCTTTCACACATCCTCATCTTATACCCTGAGCTGATGATAGACCGATCTGGGGTCCATCTTTGAAAACCAACGAGATCCCTTCAGCTAATCGAAAAGATCTTCAATTATAAGAAGTGGATACTTTTTCTTCAAGATCACCTGGTTCAGGCACCGATAATACACAAAGAGCCTCAAACTCCCATCTGCCTTTTGGAGAACAAAATCGGGGCTGCCCATAGAGAAACACTAGACCTTATGACCCCTTCCTCTGTATGTCCTCCAGCTATACTTGTAACTCACAAAGCTCCATTAGAGACATCCAATATGGTGGTCTATATATCATGTCCTTCATGGTGTATATGTTGATGTATATGTCCACATCTCTGCAAGGAGGTAGTCCTGGAACATCATCACTAAAGACATCGATATACTATTCCATCACTACAGGATATCTTAGACTCTCAACATCAACTTCTCTAAGGGTAAGGTTAGCCAACGATGTGTGATCAGCTACACCCTTCTCCGGGTAAGTCCATCCTATGCTGCAAAGGTTCCCTTCTCACTGGTGATGGAAAACCTGGTCCCATTCTCATAAACACACCAAACATTGCACCAAATACAGTCAATCTGAGCATGGAATGTGGAAATCCAGTCCATACCGAAAATGTTGTCATAATGACTCAATGCCACTACTAGAAAATCCCAGCCAATTCTCTCGCCTCCTAGAATAATCTAACACTTCCATCACCAGTGTGTAATCTTTGAATTTTCTCCCATAGGAGTCTCTAATCGCTTGGATCGAGCAAACGAATCCACCGGAATCTACAAGCTCCGAACGGGAGTGGCGGCAATGAATGAGTGACTGACAGACGTTTCTATAAGTACTAAAACTATGGTGGAGTATACACAATTCATACCTTGAATCATCTCTGGAGTGCTGTGGTCGCAGAACTCAGCTGCCTGAAGCTAAGCTCGTCCCTATCCACCTACTCCCTATGGTTGGGGTGGACCACTAGGAGGTGGTGGTGGTAGAACCTCAAACTGTCCTCCACCACCTTCTACATGACCTGCTCCTCTTCCATGTCCACCACCCTACGAACTTCCACATTCGAATCTATGCCTCTACCTTAGGGTTCCCTTGACCATTTGCTTGTTGTTAGTGTGGCTGGTCGGGCAGTCGCGAGCCATGTGTCCCTGCCTGCCACACGTGAAGCATTGTCTTCTCCTCTTCTATCCTTTTCTACCTCGTGAGCATCACACCTCAGACCCTACATCCTGGGGTTGTCCACTAGAAGGCCTAGTCTGCTTGGACCTCTGTGTCATTGGCCTACTACCAGCTGTAGAGGACTCTTCTATGTGTCGATCGGTGGTGGGTCTCGTTGTCAGTGTCTGCTCTGCAAGGATGCTCTCCACCAATAGTTCTATCTATAGCACCCCATCATGCGTCAGGATACTGAGAGATACCATTGAAGCTATGATCTCCCATGGGAGTGCAATATTGATGGTCCAGGCCCTGAAGAAAGGGTCCCACACCACGTTAGTAGAGTAGGGAAAGAGGTTGGTGAACCTCACCCAGTACCGGGCCACGATCAAAAGGCCCTACTATAAGTGTCACAACTCCTGTATACACACAGAGTGTAGAGTCACTGGAGAAAACTCTTACCTGAAGACGCCCTTGAAATATTCCATGGTGGGGGTCACCTCATCATGTATCTAGAGAATTAGGATCCACCATCTCCCTTCATCTACTAGGAAAACACTTGAATATAGGATCAACATTTGGTCGGATGGTATCCCAACCTGGCAAAAAACTCTGGCCACAACCTCTAGCTAGTCTTCATCTGCCTACAGATCCTTTTTGTCTTGGATCATCAGCGGAATCTACCACTGAAACTTGTGCAACACGCTCAGTTAGTGTTCACCATCTACTGGTTGGTTTGGTGGCAATGGTTGTCCAGTGGGTAGTGGTGCTGCTGGTACACCACCTGAAGGTGCTAATGCTGCGAGAGGGCCCTACAACGAAGCCTCAACGCTCGGTGGTCCGTCATCACATACTGTCTTAGGAATACTGGCTTGCTATCTTCATGGTGACATCCTGAAAGGAAACTGGTGTGCCACATTCAATAAGTTATACCTGGTGGGATGACTCCAATAGATCAAAAATAAAACACATCCAAAAGAGACGCAATCAGGGTTTTCATGCACAAAGTCAGATATCAGAATTGAGGGTCCTAGTGTTTGGATACGTTGGCTTCCACACAAATAATGTACTTCTTGAACTAAAAACTACACTTGAAACACTTAACATTATTGCCCCATTGGAAAGAATAGAATCCCAGTTCTTCTGTAGAACTGACTCCTCTAATACCAATCTGTCATGACCCATCCATCGGGGGTAATGACTTGACTTCCCCAAGCCCTCCATCCATAGGTATGGGGTTAATGACAAGCAACGAAAAGGAATATACCTATAATGGGAAGGAATTTCATTTAAAACTGTACATACTCACTAACCAATAAGACAACAAGAAGCAACCATGAAGTAAACTGTAGAATTAAAAAGTGTAATGAATCTGATGGGGCCAAAAGACAAGCCCAACTGAAAAGTAAAAGTATAGCTGAAAAAGGAAAAAAACTCATGGATCTTCTACCGAGGATCCCACCTGAAGGGTAGGTACAGATCGTCTCTGCATCACTCCATTTCATGTTGTGTCTTCCGTGTACCACCAGGTCCCGGCTCCCTCAAGACTCACCCCAGCTGCTCATCGTCTGCACAAGACACAACACGGTGTTGGTGAATCCCATGCAAGGGTGAGTATAAAAATACTCAGTAGGGACCCTGAGAACCCCAAATGTCTCCCATAGTTCCACAAAAGAAAATACACAAAGAAAGACCTCAAAAAAAGCACAAGGCAATTGTCATCTCACTCATGGTATGCAAATCATAGTTTTGGAATATATATGAATACTCTTAAGATATACCATATTAATCCATTTAGAAGTTCCACAAGTAATCCAAAATAAGTTGATCTATTTTAAATCCACTCCTAGATGTGTGTTGATGATCCAAAATGGGCTACTCTGAGGATAGTCTTCATTGGGTCATGCACTGCGGATCCACATACGGTTTTTGTGATGCTAATCCACCCAAGGTCGCTCGGATTCTCATCCACACTGGGCCACTATGGTGTTGATCTACACCGGGTCACTATGATGATGATCCACATAGGGTCTCTAGATGCTGATCCAGAAATGGTCTCTACGATACTAATCCACATAGGTTCTATAGCACTGTGGTAGGGATGATTAGTTGTACAACTAGATCACCCCACTCTAGAGTTTCTGATGCATACCCGCATTGGTCGCTCTTCTTCTTCATGTCACATCCATCCACTGGATTCCCTCTCCTAACACGCTTGATCCTCCGAGAACTACTCCTCAAGAAATCATTCATATTTCAACTGCTATAATGTCTTACAAACATTATACCCAAGGGATTGTTCCGTTATAGGGATCCCAATGTGATAGAAAACATGATATTTGTACACCCAGTCTGTGAGATATGGGAAATTTTGTAAGAAGGCCCCGGTTGGATTAAAGTTTGATCCAACCCAGGTCACATGGAAATATCTGTCAAAACTCATTTAGAGTATCTCCAAAGGACCTCCTAGTTACAATAATGCATTTTACAAAGATGACGCATCAATCAGAGGCCCGGTCTGGTAGTTACAACCTTTTCTATGAATCGAGAGGTGATCACATCTCATCCCGACCCGGTTCGGTCAGGCCCACTAGAATATTCCATAGGGACTAATTCCCTGAAAGGGGCCCCAACACCACTGACTATGTGTCAACCAGAAAACTGGGTTGTTAGTTATGGAAGTTTATTTATTTAGTGGCCGGTTGGGTCTAGGCTCAGTTTCAATCGGTCTGACCGATCTGACGCAACATGTCTTGGGGTCTACATAACCATGCATGAGTCCTAACTGTTAAGGGTCAGCCCAGTTCACTTGGTCCAGCCCGTCGAGGTCAGCCCATTAATTCATGGGCCTGGGCCGTGTTTGGCCAGGCCCGCGAGGTGGGGCTCGGCCCACCTGCACTGGCACGCTAGGCAAGTCCAGCGCGCTCGACTGGCCAGCTCGGCCGACCCTCTTTCGGTCCACTCGGTCAGTCCACATCCGGCCCTGTCCTCCTGAAGGCAGACCACCTTCTATTCCAGCCCCTCGTATGTGGGGCTGTTTCTCCAACCGGTGGGGCACCGACCCACCACATGATATGATCATTTGTTTGGCTAACCGGCTTCTTCCATGGCAGTGCGACACGGGGCCACACCACACCCTTCTTCCGTAGCCTACTGGCTGCGGCTGCTACCGCCGATGGCACCTGTGGGCCCCACCCTTGTCCCTGCGCGACCGGCTCAGGCTGGCCGCCTTTATCCACCAGGGCCCATTGTCACACGTCGCCTTCCACCGCACCCTGTCGATTGTCGTGGGTCTCCTCCAGCCACCGCCAACATGGCTCACCAACGGTTTCATCTGTGGGACACCAGACATGCTCCAATGTCCGTTCATGGTGCCATCTCTTCCTACACCTCTCTTGCACTCCCACCGTCACAGCGTGGCCCTATATTTCACATTTCCAGCAGTATGAGGAAATCGTCCCCGAAGAACGGTGCATGAGCGAAGCTGCGATGTGTTTAGGCCTTGTTCGTTTGGCCCCCTCCCTCCGTGTTAATGTGAGAGCATGTAGGGGAGAATTTTATTCATCAAAGATAACTTCAATATAAGACCCCTATCTAGAAGATACATTCATTGATTATAATTTATGGAACCTCCTTTATCGTTTTAATCAGATCATGATTCGTTGGTGCTCATCACCGCTCGCAGAAACTTATCTTTTCTTCCAAGTGGTTGGCTTTATAGTAATTTTCCAGAGCTTCATCACTTGGTGAAGCCATGACAACACTCCACCCCGTGCTCCATATAAATAGGAGAGGGGGAGGGTGAGAAACAGACATGGAAATAATGGGGTTCATTTAATTAGAGAAACTGTGAAATTTCAACGGTACGGTTATCAAAATAAAGGGGTGTCAATCCTTTTAATGGCTTAACGTGTTGTTAGTCCTACCACCACTGATCATCCACTAGAAAAAATGAAAAGAAATAAATTAAAATAACATTTTATTTTATTAATATTTCAAAATTCCTGAAAATTAACATTTTCACCTGACATACTGCGGTCAAAGTAAATCCACCCTTAAGTGAATGTTGGTTGTACAGATTCAACAGTGCCCTCAGATTTTTAATTCGAGAACCAGTTCAAAATATAGAAAATGTAACCCATATGTTTATTGGACATACCATAAAAAGTTTAGAAAATCATTCTGGCACACCTGGCCTCAGAATCATGCGTAATCAATTTTTTCAGACTCATAATAATTCCATATAATTAAAAAAATTACATGATAAAATCTAGGTCATTACAAATACATCCAGAACATGATGCCATATCCTATCATCTAGGAGGAAAGAATATCCCATATTAATTTGCACCAACCAATCTCAATGGGGTAATACATTTACTCATTTACACCCTCCATTATAATCCCCAAAAAGTATCATATGTTGTAAAACTATCATAAAGTCAAATGATGTGCCCAAGGATCTCTAAAACATACACTTATATGTATAAATGATAATAACCTATGTTAAACAGATAAGATACTAGATTTGAGGCTACTATGATTGTACCTCTATCTGTAGATATCCCAACACTCTGCTCCTTAGGTGTAGATGTACAAAATATATTTGGCTCATACCGTGACCCGGTTAAACAACCCCACGACCAGATGAAAGACTAGTATGCTATCACGGTACAACTAGTACATAACATCCTCGTCCATTACCACCATCTCAAACTGATTGACCAGTGATACCACAAATTCTAGCCTGATATGGATCAATGAAAACCTCTCATGAACCTGGAGTCAGTGTCGGACCCCTTCCACTGACATATAAAGGGTAGGCCTTACAAAATCACTATACATGGACCATCCTTCCACATAATCAAACCATGGTTATGTGTTAATCACATTGATTCATCATATTTACCCATATTACACACCAAATACAGAAGAAGAAACTTCAAACACTAACAACATGGATGTTAATCCAATCACATGAAGCCAAAAAATGGTGTTTTCTTCTAGTCAATACTGTACCACTAGGTCGAGCGGCTGAAATTCCCTGATATGTTCCCCTAGCTTCCTTCAGGTTCTATTCAGTAATAAACACATATTTCACTACCTATTCCATAGTATTTAACCAATACATGTTTACCTATGATCAAATGACATGATTTGAACTTCCTTATAGCATGTAAGCCATTATGGCTCATTAGAGTGATTAATCGGTGAAAAATTAAGAAGTTCTCTAAAGCATGGTGAATACAGTAGAACATTCATTTCACCCTTCTCTAAGAGAATAATCTGAATGGCCCTTTTTTCTTTCATGGTCTAAAGAAATGGTTACTTGTAAAATCTAGATTGGAATTCCCTCCAAACCATATATCTTACCACATCAACTTAGTTCAAAACATCCCAAAGTGATTAATTACTTCATGTAGAATATATGTTGTGATCTTCACTCTCCTATTAGGAGGTGTCTCCTAATTCTCAAAAATAAACAATGTAGTATCATGAAATGGATCAAAAACCTATGGAACCAATCCCTTTGAAACATGGGATCATGATACTTCTTGTAATAGTAACTTTATATATTCCATAGGTGAGGCTAGCTATGGGGAACCCTGAATATTTAACATAAATTTAATGAAACTCTATCAGAACTGGACATAATCACCCACATCATGATTGATAGGAAGTGAAACAACTAGAAATACTGTAGGTTCGGTTGGTATCTTTGGGATCACCACCTATGGAACATAATTTTCTCCTCCCTCCTAGCATACAACTGGAGCTCTTTGTTGTACAATTTCTCTATAATTTCCAACAAACACCTTATAAATGAATTGTGTATTGACTATGTAATAGATAAAAAATCATAAAATAGATCAAAGCCTTCCTATAAACACACCATACTCTACTTCTTCTACAAAATTTTGAAATAGTTAAGAGAAATGATTTTAAATATCACCAGAGACACTCCCTACGTCCCACTATATGCTGAGTCTAGCTCATGTTCCCTTTTGTGGGATTTACATTTCATTTAAATTGATATCGAGTTTAAAATTTGTTTTGAATGGTTAAACCAAATGGGTCCCCACTTTTAATCTTTAAGGGACTATACACATCATGAACTAAATTAGAGCCACTAAATGGTGCCCTAATCCGGTCATTTACATGGCCTTATGTGCACCTCCCAAGATGCTAGATGTTTCTATCTATCTATGAGAGTCCAAGGTGGTGTGGTGGGGGGAAAATATACCCTCATGATCAGATTAATGAATCAATATCACCAGTAAATAAATAAGTGTAATAATAATATAAATCAAGGAAAAATAAAAATATATAGAAAAATGTGATTATAAATAAGCCAATGATAGTGTCTTGTAATATATGATGATCATGAAATTTCTCTATAAATGATGGAAGTAAATACATGAAAATATTCATAAAACTAATATACATGTATCAAAATAAAGAAACAACACAAAGCAACTATCTTCAACTAGAATCATGGGCACAGGATGGTCATGTGCTCTCATGCTCCTAAATAAAATCAAACCAATATATCCCAATTTTGGAAATTTCACCGTTCCGTACATTCATACATGATGTATGTATAGGTACCCAATGGAATCCAGTACAAGTAGTGAGATAACATAGATTAGGGCACCAAAATCTATGTCTATAACATATACAGTCTGTGTATAATAACTTTTGTAGCGTGCATATAATGACATTTGTGACAGGTAATGTAAATTGGGTGAATAAATTTATCATCTTGTCCAGAAAAACATGGTTTCCATTGAATAATAATCAATAAAATATTAACATGGGATATAAAAAATCATAAACGAGAAGGTGTGATACTTTCTAGTCTATAAACTACAGTCAAATAACCATATCAAGGATATCTATAAATCAAAACAAAAATATCATCAATTTCTGTACCATGTAATTATATGGTAATGAATGAAGGGTTATATACAATGAATAAAATAAAACGATATTCTCGTAGATACCATGCATAATATCAATGAAATTCATTATTGACTTGGGGGAGTCCAAGGATCATGTCCACAAAGCTTGTCCAATGTGAGTCCAAGAAAGCCGAATCAAAATGGTAGACTTGTCTTTGGAATGCTTTGGAATCAAGAATCAAATATTAGAAATTTGAATTTCATGCACAACCTTAATAAATATGGATCCATAAAGTTTAAATGTCAATGTAATCCAATTGTTTCAAAAACCAAGGGTCTCATAAAAGGAATCCACTACCATTAATAATTCATCAATTGATTAATTAATCATTTCACTACCAATCAGATCCATGAGTTCTTCCAATCCATTTCCAAATTTTCCATTTAATTAATTAAACATTTAAACACCATGAAAACACATTTTAGAGTATCCAAAACCTTCCCCCATTCATCCATTCAATTATAATTTAATTAATTATGGAACCCAATAATTCTAGTGATCTCACACTCACCCAACGAGGTTGTATAACATAGTTTATATACAAGGGCACACCCCATGGTTTTCCATGGCTAGGGATAACAACTTCCAATGATAAAATGGTAGTACATGTCTATCCTAATCTGGTTCCAATAAATTAAACATGTAATTCAATAAATTTTAGGTGTTACACATGATGATTTTTCCTATAAAACAATATAAAAAAGGAATTTAAAGAACAAAACCCTGAGGGGAAGGTATATAAGACCTTTCGTATACCATTATTAGAACACTCATAAATTATATATTGCTAACTGAAGCCATATTAGATGAAAATGGGGAAACAAGGAAATTTATTAGAAATATGGAATTTTATCTTACATCAAAATAACTCTATCGACATGAAGACAAACAATTAACGACACCATAAGAACATAAAACATATCAACATGGATCCATCGTGAATAATAGTGTTTCAAAAAGGACCCTAAAATGGAATTGTGTTCGAGGATTAGAATTTTCCTTAAAAATATCTCTCGATGTTAAGGAGTTTTCCACTGGGATATAGAAATATTTTTCTAGGTTATAAGAAATTTTAAGGGTGAAATGTTACATTCCCCTAAAATTCAATGGCCATTTGTTTTGGAAAGTTGTACAAAAACTATTATATAAGCCTATGTCATTTTTAACCCCACATGGTCATGTAACATGATTTAAAAAACTATGTTTTGACTATGTGTTTCGATTGTACTAAAAATTTCAGGTGGCCACACATGGGTGTGCGTCACTAGAAGAATGATTTCCTCAAACCGTGCAGTCTCTGGCTGCCATATATCCATCCCACATGGTTAATTTTTACCATTTTTCCTAGGGATCATGATTTTTAAAAAGCATGTGGCCGAAATTCCATTTCCAAAGAATAGGGCATCTTGGTTTCGAACAAATCTAAAAAACCCCAAAACACCAATGATTTCACTAGTCACTCACATTAATTGAAAACCAAGAAGTTGAACCAAAACTAAAATTATTATCACCTCAAAGGAATACATGGGAGTTGTAACAACCTAACACTTTATGGTGTGTATCATTTAATGTTTCACATGTTTGATAGTTTATGTTTTATAAAAAATTGAGTTTAAAACTGTAATATACTATCAAATATGACCCCTATAGTGGTAATATGATCATTGGGAAAGGTTATATGGAAAATAGAATTGTAACTTCACATATAAAAGTATTAATAAAACGTTTCTATGTTATAAAGTAAAAATATAATAAAATTATAGCTTTGAATAATTATACAAATTTTCTAAAAATGATAAATAAAGTGATAGTAATTATGTGGAGCATAAATTTCTGTTTTAAATTTTATAAATAATATAACGGTTAAAAAGAATATTTAATTTTAGAAAATAAATTCCAAAAATAATAATTTTTTCTCTTATGAAAATAAGATAAATTTATAGACATTAATTTATATTTCAAAGTGTCATAAAATCAATTATAATTTTAAAATCATCATTTTTCTACATAATGATGATTTTATTTAAAAATTAAAATTTTATATTTACATAATTATTTTAATAAAATGGATTCCATTTTTTAATTCTACACATCAAAAAACGATTAAGGTGAATTTTTATGATTCCTCTAAAATAGTTGAATTTTTGGGGAATATTGAAATTCTGAAATTTATTGTGTTAGCTAAATACAAGAATTTTTCAGTCAAGAATTATTTATGTCTGATTTATGAACCATTCGTTATAAATAAAATTCACTAATTACTATATTTATTCATGGGAATCAAAACTAATCATAGTATTAATCCAAAATAATAATATAATAAATAAAATAATAAGCAAAACTCCCCTCTCCACCACTCTAAAACCACCCCTCACAACCTCTTCCCCTCATACCTCAAAAGCCTTGAAGCATGTGAAATTTCATCACAATATCTCTCCCAAATCACTCCACCATATTATGTACTGTTTGGTCTCACTAAAAATACCATTTCAATGATACTTAAGGATGTTTTCATGGAGGGGAATTCATAAGGGAAAATCCATTTTTGATATTTTAATTGTCTTTGAATTTCATATCGTTTCCTTACCTCATCTATCCAATCATGGATGATAACTAAATTATATTATATATATTTTAATTATATTAAACTAATGTGAAATTCATCAAAAACTCATTCTCCTCTCCCTTTGGTTCTTGAAATGAAAACTTCATCCTTAAGGTGCTTATTCAGCACCGTCGTAGATGATGAGTGTTTGTTTTCGAATGCCACCATCAAGGTAGGTCATAAAACCATTAAAATGGTTAAAATTGATTCTAAAATATTATTATATATTATTTACTATTTTGGAACATATATATAAACATATTTTCAATTAATAAAACAATCCTAGTTTGCACTGATTGAAACAAATAGTAAAATAAACAAAATAGCTATCATTAACATTTTATCTATTTAATAACCCTCACACATGTAAAAAAACTGTTATGTAGACCATTTAATATTATTTAAGTTCATTAATTAAATATAATTTTAAATCTTTATATGCATTCCCATTTTACGTGAACTTTTATACATGTATACAAGGGAATATGTCAAGAAGACCAAGGAAAAAACACTCCCGAATGACAAAATTGATTCTTATAACTCATCAAAAAAGGCCATAAATGACAATAAAAAATTATAATAAATCCTATAAATTTATAATAGGTTTAAGATAAATTTATTGATAAATATAATTTCATTATATATAATATTAAGTGCATATGCCAAAATCATTCAGAAGTATGATAAGAGATTCACCCTGAACATCAAATTTTCATTCAGGTTACACATTCTCTCTATTTTCCCCAAAGAAATTATAAATTTTTTTATAAATAACTTAATTTTTATTTATTTTTTATAAAATAATGTGTCCAGATCAGTTCATATTTTTTATGGCGATATTGATGTTTCATAAGGTTCTTTTTTGATATTCTCCTGATAAGCAAGCCCGATTAAAGGTACTTCCCTATTTCTTACCAAATTTAATGTACACTCCTTACACTGTTTTATGATATTTGTTTTCTAAAATCACTCATTTTTATCATTAAAAACTCTCTAATATATTTTATAATTTTATGTAAACAATTAATCCTTTATCCCTTTTAAATAATACATTTTTATATTTTCTTATACTACATTTAAGTGGACCATTTCTAATGTCTCTTAGAAAATATTTATTAATTTTTTCACTTCATTTGAAGATCATTTATGACTCAAAAACAATTTAATTTTCCTTACCTTTTTTTCTGTTATATACATGTTTATAATTTAATTTTATGAAAAATACAAAATGATTTTCCAGAAGAACAGTTTATTTTAAAAATAATATTGTATTTCTATCAGGAATTCCTCAATGATTTTATTCGATTATTTTCATCTATTTAAACTCCCTTGGTTGAATCTTATTATTTCATGAAATTCATCTTCTATTTTATCGTCAAAAATATTTTATTGAATGGTTTATGATTATTTTTTCTTCGAATGTATTATCTTGATACCATTCACCATATTATTCCAGATAGTTTATAATTGAGTTTAAGGTTTGGGGAAATTTACTAAAATATCATATGATAGTCTAAATATGAATGCATATGTGGATTATGTTACACCCCATTACTGTGAGGAATACATTGGACATAGCATGTGATGGGAGGGACCTGATGTTACCCTTTGATGCATCAGTAGGTCTCTCGAGACAAACAATCCAGGATTTCACCCATTTATGTACGGTGCTTGGATAAATCCTTGACCGTATGTTTATGATGTTTATTATAATTAATTGCCTCATTATGATATTTATAATTGATAATCCATATGATTATTATTCAAGTATAATATCCATGGTTATGTTTCATTATCATGTTATTATTTATATGGAAATAAATAATCAACTTTTATTTCTCAAATACTATTCTCATGATTATGGTTTAATGGAATATGTTTTTAGTTATTCACCATGCCTTATTGTTTATGTTTATGAATGATTTTTCTATATTGATTACCCTTACTAATAGTCTAATATAACCCCTTTTTTAGGTTTTATGCTTCCACATGATGCAAAGATGTATCTTATGAATGAATTATAGGGACAATCTAGGAGTTTATATGTGTTTCCAAGGGAGTTGATATATATTTTTCCATTCAAATTATAATGTAATGCTTATTTTTGAATCTTGGTTTCCAGAGGTACTAAACTATTAGGTACTTTGAGATGAGAATTCCTTGTTTATTATTCTAATATAATAATATATGTCACTAACTCCAGGATAATTGGTTCATTCTCTTTATAGATGGTATCAGAAGAACTTGAGTAGTATCCTTGGAAACTAGATTTAAAAAACATAGATTAGGGAACATGACCCAATGATAGAATTTGTGGATATACATAGAATAACAACCACAAATTTTGATGTTGTATATATTATGTGGGTATTCCTTGAAATACATCCATGTATAGATACTTAAAGTGGACATGGTTCTGTAATGGATGTACTTAGGGATAATAAATCTGACAAGGGGCGTTGAGCCTAACTTGGCGTAACTTTGTAATGGACCATGTGCCTTAATGTACACCTAGTTTGACACTCCAAGTTATATTATTTGGAAAATTCTAATTTTCATTACAAACCATTATGAAGGATTTAAAATTAAAAATGTCCCTAAAGAAATCTTGTTAATGATAATTAAAGTAGTTATACATAAATTTCATATTTATGTGTAATGTTTTTCTAGTTTTATATTATGAATTATAATTCATAACCTAATTTATTATGTTATATTATTTATAAATATTGTCTAATATAAGGAATGTAAACTATATCACCACACACATTCCATTTATGGATTTCTCTCTAATGAAATATTATGATGTTGGAGAAGTAACTAAACCTCAAGCTGAGTAACTTATAACTATACTGGGAAAACTGACTCAAGTTATGAGTAATAACGTTACTCGCATGGAGCATCCTGATCCTCTTCAAGGAGTAATTATGTTATTTCATTTTAGGTGACAAAACCACAACCATTCAATAGGAATAAAAAACTATTTGTATCTGAGGAATGGATAAGTCCCTTAAGATAATATTTTTCTCGCTTTGGTAAGTAATGAAAGGGATAAAGTTATCATAGAAATTTATCAACTCTTAGTAGATGAAAATTTGTAGTGGCTATAAATTCAAAATAGAAATGAGGAAGAAGAGATTGAAAATATTTGATGGAATGAATTAAATTAAATATTATAAAAATATTTCCCTTGTAAATAACGAGTGGATATGGGGAGGAAATTCATGAATTAGAGACAAAAAGTGGATTAAAATATTTGTAAGTATGAATCCGACATTTCCAGTTTAGTAATACATGATATATAGTACATCTGTAATCCATGGAGCTATATTAACCGTTTCAATGATGATATTAAGAAAATTATATGAATTTCACTACTCTCCCAAAAATGTTCATCATACGAGGATATAGTATCATGTTCTATAAATCTAGAGAAATAATTTTATAGGTCATATGGATTAAAAGGGAAGAAAGAAAAGAAGAGGGGTTCTGAGTAATTGGGAAAAATAAATAAAGAATAAGGGAATAAGGGAAGGATGTGATTTCAAACATGAACTAAATTTGAAAAAAAAACATCATGGAATATTCCTATTGTGAATGTGACTTTGTTATAAATATGGAAAAAATAACCCCATTCTTGTGATTAAAGAAGAGATAGAAAATCTATAAATGTTAAATTCTTAGATGAAAGGAGTTAGGACACTATGAGAATAATTTTACTAGAATTAATGGAAACATTACCCCAATAATATAAGGGGGAAAAGTCCATGCTTATGCCATAAAAACAGTAGAGATTGATGTTACAAATGACGTTGTGGCGTTTAAATTAATCATCTCCTCAAAATTATCTAAATCTTTATTTTATTCTGGATCACCACATTCCTTTCTATCATCTTAATTTACTTTCAAAATTAGATATTTCCAATTCACTTGAACGAGGGAGTTTTCAGTAAAGGATCCTAGTGGAAAACATACTATATCAAATTTGTGTCTATTAGTTTCTTTTTCGACATAAACATTCTCTAATTTATTATTTTATCATCACACATATGGTTGATTTTGATATAATCCTCAGTATGGTCTAGAGTTACAAATATAATGAAAATATTTATTTCAAAGATAATGAAAATATTATTTATAATGACATAATAGAATTTATTATATTTATAGGGGAGACATCATCTTCTGATTCACATCGGGATCCACCTTTAGTAGCTCATATAAATGAGATTCTTTGAAGAAAAATATAAGATGAAACCTACTGATGAAAAATGTGATCTTCAAATTGAGGATGTACCTGTTGTGAAAGAATGCATTGATGTATATCTACATGATTTACCTGAACATCCTCCAAAGTAGGGATTTGAGTTATCTAATGATTTAATTCCTGATGCAATACCTATATCAAATAATCCCTATAGAATGGACATGGTGGAGTTAATAGCGTTAAAGAAAAAACTAGGGAAATTGAGTGATAAGTGATTTATACAAACTAGTGTTTCACCTTAGGGTGATCATTTTCATTTTTTAGAAGAAATATGGATCTATGAGGCAGTACATTTACTATAGGGAGATTAATTCTATTAGGATGAAGAACATGTATCCACTTCCCTGCATAAATGAATTATTTGATAAAAATCATGGAGCTTAATATTTTTCAAATATTTAGCTTCAATATTAATATCATAAATCGAATTTTAATAAGAAAGATATTCTAAATTATTTGTTTAGAATAAGGTATAGAAATTATGATTTTTTGGTAATTCCATTTGGATTGACTAATGAACCCATTTTTTTATATTGATATAATGAACAAAGTATTCAAGGTATATATATATAATTATATTGTTGTATTAATTGATGATATCATGGAATATTATAAAAGTTATGTGGACCATGAGAACCACATAAAGGTTGTTTTGTAGTCTCTTAGAATAAAAGAGTTAAATGAATTTTTTATGAAAAAAGGAATTCAGGATTTATATAATTTCGTTTTAGGGCGATATTGTCTCTAAGGATTGAATCTCAATTAATCATGCAATGAAAAAGGTAGTTCAATAATGATTCACACCAATAGAAATAACCAAGGTATGTAATTTCAAAATTTTTGAAGGTTTGTATCAGTGTTTCATTCAGAATTTTCCCTGATTAGATAACCCGTTCTCCAATCATTCTCATAAAGGGTTTATGTTTATTTGGACAAAGGAAAATGAATAATTATTTCAATAATTTTAGAAGATATTATTTAATTCACTAATATAGACAATACCATCGATAAATAGGTTATTTTTGAATTATAGTCATGTATAAATGAAAGGACATGGATGTGTCCTTATTCCGAATGATAGAGTTATTTCCTATGCATGATGGTTGTAAAAAACACATGAACCAAACTTTCAAAATCATGATCATGAGTTTGAATTAGTAATCATTTCAATGAAGATATGAAGACAATATGTCTATGGTTGAAGATGATATATACATATATATACAAATAACAGGAGTTTGAAATATATCTTATCTCAGAAAGAACTAAAGAAGAGGAAAAGATGATGACATGAGTTACGAAAGCATTATAATTGTTCAATACACTATCAACCAGGGTGAAAATAAGGTATAAAGAGTATTGATAAGTAAAAATCATGGAGTTATAAACAACATGAGGATTGAAAAGAATTTTATGTACATGGATCATGTGAATATGGATACGAGAATTATAATGGAAGTTGAAACATCACAAGTTTTTTAAAAGATTTTCAATCCACCATTATTGGAAAAGATTAAAATTTATTAGTCTGATAATGATAATTTTCAAAAGGAAATTAATTCTATAAATAATGACAAATATGTAGACTTCATATAAGAATTTAGAGTTTTGAAATTTTGAAAAAAAGAATTGTGTTCCCAATATACCCGATCTAAAGAGAGATGTATTGGATGATGCTCACAACCCTAATTTTTCTATACATCTTGGTAGCAAAAAGTTGAACAAATATTTTAAGGAACATATGTTTTTTGGATAATATGTAGTGGAGAATTACTTATTTTGTATAAATATGTTATGTTTTTCAATAAGTTGAAAATGAAAGATAACATCCAAGAGGATTAATTCAACATATAAATACTATTACATGGAAATGGGATAAAATTAATATGTGGTATTAACAATATTACCATGGAATATAAGAAATAATGATCTAGAATTGGGAATTATTGATCGATAAAGAAAATATGAAAATTTCCTTGCTATAAGGGAGGATTTTCCATTTAGAGAACCTAGCACGACTGTATATTAATAAGGTTGTAAGATTTCATGGAGCACCTATTTCAATTGTTTATGACCATGATCCATGATTTAAATCGAAATTTTTGGAAAATTCTTCAGAAATATTTAGATATTAAGCATCATTTGGGCACTTCTTATAACCATAAAATGGATGGGAAGTCAGAAATGACTATTCAATCATTAGAAGAAAGGATGAGATCATGAACAATTGACATTCAAGGAATATGGGATCATTATTTACCTCTAGTATAGTTTCCCTATATAATTCATTATATTCAAGTATTAAAATGATAATTTAAAATGATTTATATCGAAAGGGATGTCTAACACCAACTTATTAGGAAAGAATTTAGTGAAAGGAAGCATGTAGTATTATAGATTGTGGAGGAAACAATAGATAAGGTCATGATTATTTAAACCTATATCAAATCAACTAAAATTATACAAAAGGTAAATGATTATAATCGAAGAAATTAGTTGGAGTTTATGTAAGAGATCATGTTTTTCAGAATATATCTTCATGGAAGGGTGTTATAAGGTTCAAAAAGAAAGGGAAACTAATCCCTAGGTACATCAGAACATTTCAAAATTTTGTAGATAATTGGATATGTGGTTATCACTTAGAAATACCACCTATCCTTTCAAAATTACATGATTTGTTTCAAATATCTTTGTTATGGATGTACATGCCAGACCCAATTCATGTTCTCACAAATGAAGGAATAAAATTGAATCCATATTTATGTTACTATGATGATCTTATCTAGATTTTGGACACCAGATAATTGGTGATGATGAATCTTATGACTCGAATAAGAACTATACTTTAAAAAAATCCTAAAGTTGAAGAGGTGATGTGGGAACTAGAATAATTTTAATGAAGAACTAACTGAACAATTTTATGAGGTGATATTCAATAAATTTTTAGGATGAAAATTTTTTAAGGAGGAGAGAATGTGACACACCATTATTTTATGGTATGTCTCTAATAAAATTTAACACCTTCCATAGTTTAAGCTTCATAGAAAACCAAGTTTAAAATTGTAATACACTATTAAATATGACCACTAGAATAATAATATAACCATTATGAATAGTATTATGAACATTAAAATAGGTAATTCACTGATGAAATTATAAATAAAAAATGGGTAACTTACTAATGAAAATATATTATGTTTATACCATGAAATAAGTAAATAAATGTTTTAGAAGCAATAAATAATGTGTTGGTATTTTTTGAAACATATATATTTTTTTTACAATTTTACAATTTATATAATGTTTTAAAAGAATATTTATTTTTTAAAAATTTATAATTTAATATTTCGGTGTCTCATGATAATAAGATAATATTATGAGACCTTAATTCATATTTCATAGTGTCATAAAATTAGTTATAATATTAAAATCATAATTTTTTGAATAAATGGTTATTATATTTGAAAATAAAATTTATCATATTTAGAAAACTATTTTCATAAAATTGAGTCAATTTTTGAATTCTTCATGTCATAAAATGTTTAGGGATAGGTTTTGGTATTTTTCTATTTTTTTGATTTTTTTGTGAATAGTGAAATATAGTAATCTACGGTGTTAGTTAAATATATAAATTATTAATTAATATATGATGTATGTCTAATTTTGGAACCACTAGTTCAATCTAATATGTACTAGTTACAATATTTAGTGATGGGAATCAAAACTGCTTGTATTCTTGAGAATAAATAATAATCTAATAAATAAAATAAACAAAAAGAACACCTACCTCCTCTACTATAAATACCACCCCTCAACACCTCATTCCCTCACACTTCCAATGAATTGAATCTTGTCCAATTCCAACCAAATACCTCTCCCAAACCACTACCCCATGATCTGGTATTTCTTTTCATAGCCAAAATACCATTTCCATGTTTTTTAAAGAGGTTCTCATAGAGAGGAATTCTTAGTAAAATTCACATTATATCTTTTAATTTTTTTAAATTTCATTTTTTTTATAGTTTACCTACCTCATCAGTAAAAAAATATATTATAACTCAATTTTATATTATATATTTTAATTTTATTAGGTTTTTTAGATATTCATCATCACAATCCTACTCATATCCCATTTGTTCTAAAAAAGAAAACATCACCCGTGAGTTATTGATTCACCACCTTCATGGATGATGAGTGTTTATTTTTAGAAACCACCATCAAGTCAGAACATAAAACCATTATAATTGTTAAAATAGATTTTAAAATGTATTTTATAGATTATTTATTATTATGGAACTATTAATTATTCATAATATTAATTAATAAAACTAAAAAAGTGAGTGATGATCAGAATAACACCTAAATATTCTAAAAAGTTATCATTAATGATTTATCTAATAAATTTCTATCATATAATAATAATAATAATAATATATATGACCATTTAATCTCTGATATATTCATTAATAGCATATGATTAAAATTCAAGATAACTAATCCCATTTTACGTGAGCTTTCATACATGTATACATGTGAATCAATCATGAAAACCAAGGAAGAAAACACTCTTAAACCGAGAAATTGAAGATTATAACCCAAAAAAGACCATAAATGAACATAATAAATTATAATAAATAAAATATTGTTTAATAAGTTATCAATTAAATTATTAATTAATATATTTTCATTATTCATGACATTAAGTGGATGTTTAGAATGCTTCATACATAAGGTAAGGTATTCTCCCCAAACATCCATTTTTTATTCAGATTCTGTTTTCTCTCTATTTACCGTAGTGTAATACTTCATTTTTTTTAATTCTTAAAAATTATATTTATATGTTCCAAAATCATTTATTTAGACCATTTTATCATTATTTGAGGCATAAATACATGTTTTGTAAGGTTATCTTCTTAGTTCTTCCCGATAAGCAAACCCCAATAAAGGGTCCTTGCAAATTTCTTACACAATTTTAAATACACTCCATAATATTTTTTAAGACATAAATATTTTTATAAAATAAATACCTTTGTCTTGAAAACATATCTTATATCTTTTATTGTTTTATGTAAATAATTATTCCCTTCTCTTCTTTAAAGGCTCTTTTATATTTTCTCAAAAAGAACATTTAAGTGGCACATTTCGAAAGTTTCATAAAAACATTTTTTACATGTTCCATATTAATTTGGAAATTATTTATTCTTCAAACATAATTTCGTTTTACATTCCTATTAATTTATGGGAAATACATGTTTATAAAATTATTTTATGACAAATACAACTGATTTACCAAAATGAATCTTCCTTCCAAAAGTAAAAGGGAATTTTTCCCCAGAATTACTCAATGGTTTTATTAGAGTATTTTAATATATTTCAAAAACTTATATTTATTTTTATATTTAATTGGAAATTCATCTCTTATTTTATCATCAACCATATTTTATTGAAGAGTTTAAAATTCTTTTTACTGAGGATGTCTTTTCTTGATACCATTCATAATATTATTCTATATGGATTATGATTATGTTTATTGTTTGAGGAAAGTAATTAAAAATACATATTCTACTATAAATATGATTTTATATGATGATTATGCTTCACCTACATGATATGAGGGATGCACTAGACATAGCAAGTGACTTGCGAGGCTCACTAAAGCCCCTAAATGCATCATTAGGTCTCATGAGAAAAACTAGATCGGTTTTTTTACGAATTTATGTATGATGTCTTGGAAATTGAATTTATGGTATATTTTTTTTGTCCAACATTATGTATTAACTTATTATGATATTAGTAAATGATAATCTATGGGATTATTTGACTAATAGAATATACATGGCTAAGTTATATTTTCATGGGATTATTTATATACCATTACTTAATAATTTTTATTCATACCATATTACGCTTAATATTGAGTTTTAATGATATATGTTTTTAGTCATTCACATTTACTAATTGTTATTTTTTATGATATCTTGTACTACATTGGTTAGTCTTACTGAGCATCTGATCTCACCCATTTCTTATGTTTTATTTTTCCATAGCATGCGATGATGTTTATTATGAATGACTTACGATGATAATATATGAGTTTATGGTTGTTTCCAGTGGAGTTTCAATATTTTTTCATTTTATGTTTTTATATAAAACTTATTTTTTTATCTCATTTTCCAAATCTACTAAAATATTCGGTCCTTTAGGATTCTACTATGTATTTTTTTATACAAATGTAGTAATGTAAGGAACCAACTACGAGATACTTGGTTTGGGTTATATACAAGAACATAAAAAAGTAAAACATTTAATTTTTTGGAATAAATATTGGAGAATCAAATTTTTTTATTTTTATCAATAAAACCCCCTATTGGTTCATAAAAATTAAAAATCACAAATAATAATGATATAGTAAAATAAAACCATACCTCCAGTTTGAATTCCATTATAATGGTCTGAACATCCTATATAATAATTATATTTGTAATATATATCTACTAAAGGTACATATTGAAATATATCAAACAAAATATAATTTACTAATAATATTTTACCACCTATTTTTTAATAATTCTTTATTGAATTTTGTTTCCTAATTATAAAATCATTGGGTTATAAGTTTGTATTGATTCATTAGTTTCAATAATTTTAATTAATTTATGTTCCCATAATATACATAATTATAATAATTAAATAAATATAATATATATTCACTCTATACATATTTAGAGTCATCTATTTATGTAGATATATAATAATAAATTACACTTCTGATGGAGATGGTTGGTCATACGTGGTTTAGTGTTGTTTCTAATTATTTTATAGATGAAATGAATGAATTATATATAGAAATTAACAGATAAAAAAATATTTCATATCATATATATTTATTTAATATGAATTTTTTACCATCCATTATAAAATTAAATTAATTTTGATTCACATATCATTGTGGCAGTGGTAGTCCACAACACCCACGAGCAACGTTAATGTATTCTAACAGATTTAAAATTAAATAAGGTATATTTTATATTATAATTTAAAAAGGATAAATACGTTTTTAATATCATATATATATATATATATATATCATGTATATCAATATATACATAGTTTAGATGTAGTGATGTGAAATTATTTACATCATTTCGTGAGGCGGTCATCCACTGTACACATGATCGACAATTTTGTTTCCCATTTGATTGAAGTTGGGATGGATATATGTTATTAAATTGACAAAATAACATTAAAATATATATATGATACTATTTATTATAATAATATCACATTTATAGAATATTTTATGGGGGAATATGTAGATAAAAAAGGTAGTTTCATGGTTAATAACAATACATCTTCTTCGTAGAACAACTTTTTGTCTATAATTATATTCTTTATAGGGTGGGATTTTTATCAATATGAGGACTCTATGTTAGGTGTATGGTGTTAAGGATTTATGTGGTAAATTATTTAATGAAAAAAAATGATATGGAAGTATGGACTTGAGATCTGATGGGGTGTCATTCTATATGTGGGGGAGGGGACACACATACAAATTTTCTAGAAGAATACAAAATAATAATGTAACTCTAAATAAGAATTATTCAAAATGGACATATATTATAAATTTGTAAATTATAATGTGAAAATATTTCCATAATATATGATATATACATGTTTAATTTTAAAAATACCCATATAATCCATCCTAAAGCCCCATCCCAGGTAAACACATTTTTTCCTTAACCGTGAAATTTTTTTTAGTTTTTTTTCAATTCATTATGAACCCAAAATGTTGAACTTATTTCATAATGTTAATTATGAGGATTATAAATATTAAATCAATTATAAAATATTTAATTAATGGATGTGTTATAATTTAATTTCAAATAAATCAAGTAATTGCGACAAAAAGCTGATTTCCAAAGAAAGAGTTTCCTCATGTACAAAATGATTTTATTTTTCAAAATAAAAAATTATATTTTTTCTAATGAAATAATTTTGTTTAATACAAAAATAAATTAATGAACCTTACATTTAAAATATTTTTTAATCAAAAATAAACTTTTTAAATTCGTTATAAAGAATTACATCTTATAATAAAAAATTACTATTTTTAACAATTCATAAAAAATACAATTTTCAATAATTTATTAGATATCCACAATAAGATAACATTAAAATTATTTTCTATAAAATTAATCACTTGAATATTTTTTTTTAAAATTTCTAAATTTAATCATAAAATAAGTGTGCTAAACTTGATGGAACCAATTTTTAAAAAGATGATGATTTGAGAAAAAACATGATTGAATCATATTCTTAGGATTAAAAAATATTTATATAAATGATAATAAATATTAATGAATATAAAATATATAAATATGAAAACAATTAAATTTATGTGATTTATTTAATTTATTTAGAAAAAAATTACTTACTTAAAAATAGTTTTTTAGAAGTAAATTTATTTTATTTTGAAATGATTTCTATTTATGTTCTAATCAACTGAAGACCAATGAATTTATTTTATTCATGTTTAAACCATATAAATTAATAATATATTTATTCATATACAAATAATTCAATATACAGACTTGGTTATAATTCTATACATTATTAAATTTTATGAAATATATGATAAGATCATGGGGTGTTACATTCTTACATCCTATAAAAAACATTATTCCTCAAAATTTCTAGACTTTAACATTGTGAAGTTATTTTGGTATTTAATAATCCAAATTTCATAATGTTATGTTGTTGACTATTTTATATTATGATTTCTTCTAATATTTTTTATGTGTTGTGTCCTCAAATTCAACTAAACTTGTTCTCCAGTGTCTAAAATTTGGATAGGATATTTAAAGTATGATAGATCTAGTCCCAATTCTATCTTATCTTGGTGAGGAACCTGGATTGGGTACAGAATGGACTTCTTTAATAAATATATATTGAAAACCTTTTTTACACTAGAGATACATGGTGGAATTACCAAATGGTAAGACCCCACCACAATTATTCTAGTATTTTAAAAGGACTCAAATACTCAGGGCTCGGTTTCACTTTCTTACTAAACCATCTTAAACCCATAAATGCATATATATTAATGAGTACAAAATCTCTAAATTTAAATTCCAAATCCATCCCCTAGTTTGGGAAATAATTCATTTTACAACTTTGGGATTTTTTATATGTGTTTGTATAGTCATTAACATTTCATTGTATTCTCTGAAAATTATTAGTAAAAATCATAATTTCACCCACATCATCCCATCAAAATGGCATATGAAATATCTTTCTATAAAATGATTTATATAGAAACATTTTAATATTTCAATGAGTGCTATTATTATAAGAAAGCTATATGAATATTAAATACTGAACCAAAAAATGTTAATGTTAATAGATCATGATCTAGACATGTATCAAAATGCCTTCATAGTCCCACCATACTTACTATTTGTTTGAGGTTGAATGATGTACTCAAATGAATCTCAAGATCAAGATACTTATAAGTACATGTCAATAATTTCTAGGTAAATAATGAATCATGATCATACAAAATTAAAAATGGTGCAAAATGAAGTACTAAAAATTCATTAATATTAACCCCTAAATGGTTCTAAAGAAGTGAGTAATCTATTATATATAGGAAATGTAAAAGTATGGTGAGGTGATGAATAATGACCCATATTTAATCCATATTTATTAGAGTCATTGGTATTCTTGGGAAAATGTACATAATTATTTCATCGCATTTACTCATTGGAAAATGTAATGGTTTCATTAATCCTCTTGGTTGTTGTCCACCTTATTTTTCCTATGATAAAACAATACATTACAACACCTAATCATGAATTTCATAGTTAGTATTATATAACAAAACAATGCTCCTTCAAATACATATACATAGGGAATACAAGAAAATTAGAACTATGTGAATCTTCCAAAAATACCCTATTAAGATCATCTAAAGATTGGAAACATATTATATTCCAATATTTTAGCATACCATCCTCATAAATTAAGTTTTCCAATTTAATATTTTTTGGTATTTAATTTTATTTTGAAAATTCACATTACCAGGAAGACACCTTTTTATCTCTAAAAGAATTATGGTTTGGAAATAATTTCAAAATAGTGTGATGTATCCCCTTACTTATTAATTCCGACATCAATATATAATATATAAATAATCATAGAATCCATATCAATCATAATTTTTTTCAAAACAAATTGATTATTTTTACTCAATAATCATGTTACATTATTTACTTTCCCTTAGTTTTGTGAATTGAGAAATAATAATCTAGAAATAGCTTAAAGAAATTCAATTAACTCATGTTTGGAATTTTATGTGAAAAGGGGTATTTTGGACTCTTTTCATACGTTCATATATCATATATTTATCTATAGAGATAACATTTCCATAAGTTCAAGTAAAATTATTCAGATTCCATCTTAAGACTATGGGTTGGATGCTTTTATTCTCGAATCATTCACTATTTTGCTAACGAGGTAATAAAATTTGCATTTTTTAAAAGGAAACATCCAATTCCATTATTCATTGAATCATTATATATAATTAATCCATAAAATCCTGATTGTAGGGTCAAAGTCATTTGAATCACCGATATTTTCATCTATTCTTCAAAATGTTCTTCATATTAATTTTTCCATATGATCTAAACCCATTTGGGATTAATCTTGGTTAACAGGTTATCAAATCCCATTAATTTATGAAACATATGTTACATTATCCTACCAAACCATTAAAACTATAGAGTTTTTTATTTTATTTGGTTAATTTCATTTTGGGGTGTCTATTTTATTTGTATGATCAACTGAGATTCCATCCTTAGATATAATATAGTCACAGAAAAATGTGTTGAAGAAATAATTAACACATACTAAATATCACATATGAATTTTTTATAAGAGATTAAATAATGATCCAAAAGTCATTATAATGGTCCTAATAGATTTTATAATAAAAAATGATATCGTCAATAAATACCATATAAAAAAATCATGACATTTAATTAATTCTATGTTAATTATATACATAAAAATTGAGGGGCCATTTTTCAATTGAAAAGGTATTACATTAAACTCATAATGTACCTACCCAGTTGAAAACACTATTTTTGGAAAGTCATCCTTCTTTACTCAGGATTTATGATACACAAAATGACAGTCATTCTTTGAAATATATTTTTCTTCTTAATGTTGATTTAATAATCCCTCAATGTAAGGTAGGGGATATTTTTCGATTTTTCAATAACATTAATTTCTATATAATAAATTCATTTCCTCATATATATTTCATTATTCTATAAGAAAATAGAAATATTTACCTTACCATTTTAAATACATTTTCCTTCTGAATATGTATCAAAACCCATATCACAAATGTAATTTCCATTGTATGTTTAAGTTCAACCTCACACCGATAGATGACTGAATTTTTATTTAGATTATCTAACTTATACCCCCTTACAAATTAATTAATATAGTCAATATATGTTGTGAGACAATAAATACTTAAAATTATATCATATTAAACTATAGTAATAATATAAATATGTAAGTATGTACCATCCCATTAACATCTATTATAGTGTATTTATACACAAAATTACTTTAACACAATTAGAAGTATTTGTCACTATCAAATCAATAACAAATCAATGAAGACATGAATTAACATTCTCAAAAACTTTTTAGTATATAAGAAAAATAATATATCTATGATCCAAAAGATATTTTTATATTTTTCATAAGAATCATAACCTTAATGTAATTTATTTTATCTTAAATCCATTAGTAGTTTTTTTACAAATTATGATATTACATCTATATTTAGAGTGATCATACATTCTATAGATGTATAAATGATGACACCTTTATTTTAATCCATGACCTCAGTTACCCTTAAATGAATCTGTTTGAAATACAAATAAACTTATAGTATCCAAACATGGTTTTATTTCTAGGAATGACATATAATCTATAACTTACAAAATTTGTTGTCTGATATCTTATACACAGACTAATCATCAATGTTAGTCATAGAGTTATATTACCTAATATAACTTTTCAGAAATATAAATCCCAATATTTCCTCTAAAAATTTTATAGTACCATATGTAAATACACCAACCCTAGTAAACAAGAGGTGTGGTTACTTAAATATATTTTAATTAATATAAGTGACCATAACACAATGGATTAAATAGTTCTGTTTTATTGTAAATATTGACAGATATAAAAATCTCATAAAAAATTAAAATTGAGTAATAATACATAGTATATTATTTAATAAAATCATCATCACCTTAATCATTTATAATCATATAAATCATAATACCCTTCCTGAAATCCTGTGGAAAGGAAAAATAAGAATGTTGTGATCTTTGATGCCTAGAAAGGGTATGCGTATAGAGAAATCTAACTCAGAGTAAATTATACAAGAATAATTTGAACCAGTAAATGAATTAATTAATATTCCAGATAACTAATACCATAAATGTTTGGAATAAATAAATTGATAATATAACAACATAAATAAACACATGAATGATAACAAGTTGTTTCATAATGATCCAAAACAAAATTCCTGACCTTGAAAACACATCTTCAAGGACTCCTATCCAGAAATAATATATAAATGAGTATAGTCCAATAAAAACACCCAAAAACATTCGTCTGAGGAGTCGTACATATGTGTCATTAAAATATAGTGATACTCGCAAAAATCATTCAATGTATCATACATTCATCATATGAATGGGGTGAAACATTATAATCATAAAAATTTATATTTAGAAACTAGCACATTTAATGATTATAATTAATTTAACAAATAAAAATAAAAATATATCATATAGTGTAATATGGTGAATGGTATCATAATTTTACATCTCCAATAAATCATAATATTAAATAATAATGTTTAGAGAGATAAATATATTTTAAAAATAATATAGGAAAGTTTCTTAAGGAAAATATGATTTTCACATTGAAATTACACATTTAATTTATAAAATGAAACTAAAATATTGAGGAAAACATTTTAACATAAAAAATAATAATATAAATGTAAGGTAATCCCCAAATAATGTATTTTTCATGATGGTGGTTACATCCATAAATTTTGTTAAAAAAACATTACTTTCACACTGTTATAAAAATCTCAAAAACATTATTGTAATGATGATATATGATTAATTTTTTGTAATATCATTCTAAAACATCATAAAATGGTTAAAAAATATTAATAAATCATTAAATAATTATAAAAACATCATTTTAAATATTTTATGGAAAATATAGACATGATAGGAAATGATTCCCAACAATGTATAAAAACATGTTGTTTTCCTAAAAAAAGTATCACTTTGGAATCTTTGGTAAAAAAACAGAGGAACATTAAATGAAAATATTTTAATTATAGGAATAAATATATGGTAAGAAAATATACTGGATTTATGATATAAATATCAATAAAATCACCCAAATTGACATAAATATAAACAATCTGGAATAATGAAGAGATTCAAAAATAAACCCTTACCACTTATTTGAATTTTTTACTATGTATCTTAAAATACTGTATAAAAATATATATTTAGTATAATTAAATTATAGAGCCCAATTAATATATATCTAAAAATATATTATTTACGTATAATTATTTACAACTTTTAAAAAAAAATTATATGATATAATTAATAATCTAGGAAATAACTACATTGTTTTCCATGTACTTTTTTGTTATGTATTTTAAGTAAGTGCCATTTGATCAAAGATAAATTATATAAAAAATTATAATTAAAGAATAAATATCATATATAATTTTTATATACATATTTAAATTCCTCCATGAATTTAAATAAGAGAAAATTAATTACACGGTTTAAGGAGAAAGTAGGTTGTATGTATGCTTTAACATAGTTTTCAAATTAATAAATGGATGGAATCAATGAGAGGTAGAAAACAATCCAAAATTAAATAATCTTATTTAAATATTATATATCATATAATTTAATTTAAAATTTAATTTTTATTAGGAATGTAAAAATATAATTAAAAACATGTCTCATCACTTTGTGGAGGCGATAGTCTGCTTGTTCGCACAAGTGGTGTTATCGTAATCCAATAGATTTAAAATGAGAATGTTGATGTGATATTTTAATTTATTATATATATAATTAGTTCATAAATATATATATATATAATAAATTAATTTTTATAACCATCTATGAGAGTTTGTGTTGGAAAATTAATTATATCAGCTCTTCATGCGATAGACTCTAGTACACGTGAGAAACATTAGATTTCTGATTTGTTGGATTAGGGGGGTGTATTTTATATTAAATTAATATAATTAATTATAATATATGGAAGATGTTATTTTTAATATTTTTCCATTGTTTATGAATATTACAATGAGGTAAATTCTGAAATAAAACGATGGCACATGGTTATGGACTACACATCTTCTTCAAGAAACCTCTTTCGATATATACATAAAGACATTCTAGTATAGTTTTCACTCATACATGAAAATATTGGTAATGGTTATTGATTTATTTAATTTTGTTAGTAATGTTTTTCCTTAACAAATTTTCTATTTCTGTGTGCAGATGAAATGATATGGGTTTCCTTTTATAAGAGGGGGAGGGGACCCAAATTGAAATTCCATAAAAAAATAAAAACTGATAAAAAAATTCGAAATTAAAATTCTTTCTAATGGCCATATATTATATTTTTTGATTGAAAAAGGCCAAAATATTTCAATATAAAACGATTTTCACAAGGTTAATATGAAACCAAACCCTTAAAATTTTCTCTAAATCCATAGAAATCCAATTTAATCGGTAATTGTGATAATTATTTTTTCTAATTTACCATTCCTTAAGATAAATAATTATATTGAAATGAAAACCTAAAAATAAATTTTCTTATTCATAACTTGGAATCCATTTTACCAAATTTAATTCATATATGTTGTATAATTCTATTTAAAATCAAACATAGAAGCGTGATGAAAAGCAGTTTTCTAACGAAAAATTTTTCTTGAAAAAATTATTTTTTATCAAAACTTAGCATAAAATTGATTCCAATGAACTATATTTGACTAATAATAATATAATGGATATAAATTTATTTTTAAAATAAATATAAAACAAAATTTATCTTTTTAAATTCTTTAAATGGAACTGTTGGTGTAAATATTGTTTTTTCTTTTTCACTATTCTTCCAAAAACTATTCGTTTCATAAATTTTTCAAACATTCACTCAATGATTATAATGAAATTTTTATTTAATAAATTATTTTTATATTTTAAAAACTAAATTATAAAATTTTTAAAAATTAATTTTTAAATAATTGGGAAAAACCTTAGGAAACCACTTTTTAGTAAAATACAACTTTATAGATAAAACTAGTTTTATTTTTATCTAATGCATAGAAAAAATATAATAATGGTAAACAATTGTTGAATATATATTATATAAATTTAAAATAAATTCTCCAAACATTATTAATATATATTTTTAAGATAACGAATTTCTAAAAAAGAAATAGTTTTTTTATGAAAATATATCTTTTACATTAAAATTATTTTTATTTTCATTTATAATAAATTAATTAGCAATGAATAAATATAATATAAGTTTAAAACATATACATTTCATAATTAATCTGAAATATTAATATCTTCAAAATCAAGGGGTATGTTATAATGGTGTACTATATTATGGTTAATTTTTTCATATGGTTTCATGTATCACAAGCCATTAAAGATATTAAATTTAATGAAATATAAGATATAATTTTAATTTATTACAAAAAAAACATTAATTATTTTCAATTTTTAGATATTTCTTTTTTTAAGTGGAATAATGACAAATTTTTTAGGGTTTAATAACATGTTTAAAACATAGGTTTCAGATAAATGAAATGAAGACTCCCTTCCATTATATATTCTCAACCATTTTAAAAGGGAACCCAAAGTCTCTCTTAACAGATCTTTTAAAAATATCAATAAAATAAATTAATTTAGAATTATAATTCCTAAAGAGGATATTAGGGTTTCATGTAAATTTATGAAACTTATTTTGAATTAAATCCTCTTAAAAGGGAGTGATTCCACATAGGTCTATTTAAATATTATCAGATTAATGCAACTAGACTAGTTGTTTATATTTCATAACCTATTTTTTTCCTAAAATAATATGATATTTTTTATGTGGTACAATTTTAAAATCACTGTCTCTTATTACAGGAGGAATATCTCAAACAAGATATTTTAAGGAAAATGTATTTTAACAATTTTGATAATGATTCAAAAAATTAATTTTCCTTTACTCATATTGGAAAATATCTTAGATCAAAAATATAAGAAATATTTCCACATTTTAGTTTACTATTGTTGATTATCCTACCATTTCAAATAATTTATGAGTCATGTGATTCTATCGAAAATAATATCATTTCCCCTATAATGGTTTCAGTCAACACTCAACAGGTTGTGTTTGAGACTATTAGAAATGAATCTTCTAATTTATAAATGTTACATTCAATTTCAAGATAAAAGAAATCTATGAAATTCAATGATATTTTATTTAAGAAAATGAATTCTACATTATTTTTTATTAATTCTTTTAATATCTTATCATCCAAAATCATATTTGTCGTGTATCATTATAAAGAATAAATTTTACAACCCCATTCTCTTATTGAGTCCAAATTAATAAAAATAATTTTTTTATATAAAAGATACATTATCGGTCTACATACTATTTTATAAGCGTTTTATTGAAGAATAGTTGTAAATTTATATTTAATGTTACATAAATTGTATAATATTATTTAAATATACTCTAAACTATAAAATATTTTTATGGATAAGTATATTATTAAAATTACATGTCATAACATTATTTTCTCTAGGTTTATCTTCCGATACATTATATAGACCCCCCCATAATTAATTTCATCACTAATTCCATCGATGTAAAAATATTTACCAACACTCTTAATATTTATACAAATATATTAAACTACACTAATGGTAACATTTTAGTATAGGAAAAGATTAAAACATTTGAGTCTGACTATATTATCTATCTTTTTTCCATGGTAAACTTCAATCAAAATATTTATTTTGTTATTGGGATTACCCACCAATCAGGTTTTATTGAATTTATATTTATTTTGAATTAATATTAATTGAAAATATTGAACCCTATTATAGTGAAAAGTTTTTTTAGATAACAAATTTGTAATAGAAACATATTTATAATATTTGGAATTTTTATGTTTAAATTGAAACTGAGATTGTGTATAATAGTTCTCGTCTTTTTTCTTATTATTGACCATGTACCTTAATATCTTTATCTAATTCATTCAATAATATTTTTTTATGGGATATTCTAAACTATAATAAACCACGATTCATCCATGTTTATATCTTCTTCACCTATATCTTCAATGCATGATTTCACAATATTTCATTCAATTTGTTCCAATAACATACAAAATTTTCCTACACTTTATTCACCATAATTACTTCTACAGTAATTTTTTTTCATTCTCTTCATTACACATCATCATCATCATCTTATATGTTTTGTGATATCATTCCCTATTATAAGTAGTATTATTAAACATTTATTTATTTTATCCCAATTTCATTTATTATGGCCTTTCATTTTACCCCTAATATTTATATTCCAATGTTTTATTATGATGTTAATCAACATTATTTTTCCAATTTCCAAAAACCCAAAAAAAAATTGTGATTTTTTTCATTTCATTAAAAAATTTATATATTCCATGATTATAGTGTTGATGGAATATTTTTTCCATTATTCACTTCATCATCATTAGATTAACATGATGAACCTACATAACACAGACCTGTATCAAAGTTTCATGAATTTAATTCGATTTTATCCTTGGATATCATCTTGAATACGTTTCCCCTATCACTTCATAGATTTTAAGGGTATTCTAAATAGCTTCTCAAGATATCTCATCAGATTTCTATTTTTTAATATAATTGGAGTAAATAATATCCTAAAAAATTCATTATATGATTTTATACTATATTTTATCATGAAATGTATCACTAAACAACATGATATAAATGAATATCATATACAACATGGGGAAATGGGCTCTTCGATCCTCATCCTTAATGATATTAATGTCCTTGATTTTATCTCTCGTGGTTTTTAATTTTAATTCCAAAAAAATAACATTCCTCTCAATCATGATATAATTATTATATAAATTTAATTTAATAATTCAAAGAAAATATATTAAGAATGTTGTTTGTAAAATATGAATGAATGAATTTTATTTTCTAGATTTAACTTATAACAACTTATCCATATTATATACATATTTTAGGGGATAATTCATTAATGGTTATGAAGAAATCACTGTCCCAATATATCTAAGGTAAAGGCCTTAAGATAATTGTCATTGAAGAATTATATTCTTATATCCATGTATGATCTTCCAATAAATTGTAGGAAATACATTTTTATGATATAATTAAATTCCTCATACCATACCTTTTGAGAAGATTAAGGTCTTAGAGGGAACCTAATTTTCTCTAAAATCTTTTAATGTTCCCACGTAATTACATATAAATAAATTATGTGGTCTTACAACTAATGTTTTATTAAATTACTTTTTCAAAATAAAAAATTATGAATTTTTTATGGCATTTATTTAATCATATTTAACATATATATATCCCAGTATAGAATATAAAATTAATGACATAGAAAATAAATAATTTTTTAATGTTTTACTAGAATAATAAAACATAGTCTTATTTTTTTAATATTTTTGATTGAAAAAATAATATATTAGTATTATGATTTTTTATTATAATTCTTTTGAAATCACACACAATGGATGAACATGTATCATAAATATATATTGGTTTTTTAATCTACATTCATATTTCAAATAGAATTGTTTATAATTATACCACAAGTGCCCCACATGTTATTCTCCAATTCTTGGTAAAAATACCTTTTTTATCAATAGGTCTCAAAATCATTTTTACGTTTCTATTAATGGAAATCATGTATTCTTCTACCCATAATTATCAAAATAACTTTCCAAATGAAATCTTTCCTTACCAATCATCAAGAACGATATACATGTACATACCAGTGTCAAAATAAATATAAACCTTTTTATTCCTAATATAAATCCATGAGATTATTAATAATATTATAAGATTTCCATGAGATGAAAAAACATAATAATGGAATAATTTTGACAGAATTTTTGTCTCTCTAATGTATTTTATTTTTTCAAATATTTAATGTACCACCTCCAAACTCTTCTCTCTAGATACAATAATTTATTTATCAATTTTTTTCATTGATATTCATAAAAATATGTGATTTATATTTTTTTTAAATGATCTTATATTCCAAAAAAAATTACTGAAATATTTTCAATGAAAACATTTTGAAATTAAACTTTCAGTTCAATTATCATTAATTCCGACCTTATTATCTTCATTCAATTTTCATTTAGACATGAGATATTTTTATTCTATTAAAACTCCATATATTCATTGAAATATTAATAAAAATTTATGTTTGGATTCAAGTTGATATCTATATACATTTATCATTTCGTGGATCAATCTCTTTATGGGTGATTGTCATCATACAACAGAACAAATCTGCTTTGATTATTTTTACTATGGTTGAATAACAATATCATTTGAGACATTTTTTTGTTTAAAACCATTAAGAGATCATTAGATTTATTTAAAGTGAATATTTCATTCATAAATCCAATAAATTAAAAAGTTGAACTCATTAAAATGATAAAATTAGTAACACATAAGAATTGATGGTTTAGTTCTTTAATTATTCAATGTTATGATTTCATCGATTTAATATGCATAAATTATTAATTTGATGTTGTATATTATCCATATATAGTAATCAAACATACTTATATAGTCTTTAAATCATATTTATAAACATTCGATTCATCTATATTATTTCTAAAAATAATACTTATGAACATAAAAATTATCATTATCACATTTGATAATAATCCTAAAGATCATTACACACAATCGTTGAATATTATAATTTCATATTTGAGAGGAAAAATTATTCTAATGATCAAATAATGTTTTTTAAACAGTTATAGTAAGAATGTTTTCCCATGAAATTAAAAACATCATAATTAATATATAATTATCTAAATAATTAAATGGATTTTCAATAAACCTAAAAATATCCCAAAATATTTTAAACCCCATAAAATATCCCAAACAAAGAACCTTTCTATTTAAGAATAGTTGATTATGAATAAACTATTCTTTGAATTTTTTTACATAGTTCATCAATATGAGTCACTAGTCAACACCTTACTCTAGAGGGGATATTTTAAATAATAAAATTCCACAAATAATTAAAACGAACCATATGAATCCATTTATGTAATAAAATATAGCAATAAAAAATGATTTTATAATTTTGTGGAAAGAATGCTTTAAGTACCATAATGAAAAGATTAGATGAATCAAAATTTATTATATATTAGGGGAAATAAATAATGTTTATAGTAGATAGAATTGGTAATGAAAAAAATTACATTAATTAAGATTCTTAATTTGTTGATAAATTATTCCATAAAATTTATCCATGTAAGACAGTTATATGGTTTCAAAAGAATGCAACCAAGTGACATAAGTATTTTTTCTCTCTTTGAGATTCTTCATTATATTTGATGATTTATCTATCTATAATAAAATCTAATATATATATAATAAGGTCATAATATATTCAGCAATTATCTGTAGAGAATGTACCTAGTAGATTGATTGTATTTAATAAACTGATAGGCGGTATATAAAGTACATTATATCTCTTATGTGGTGCATCTACTAGGTATCTCAGAGTATAATGTCAATTCACTATGGAACTAGACTACTAATAATTTTAAATTAATATGTAAAAATCCAATATATGAAGATAAAATATTGGGAAATGATCTTATATTGAAAGTTATTTACCATTATATATTACCATCTTATCATACAATATAAAATTATTAGAAAGATGGATATAATGGAAAAAATAATGTAAAATATTATTCATTTAGGAAATCAATTTTGTTTCAGTCTATACGTATTTTTATTCAATAATGTATAGAATAATTCTAATATAATTAAAAATAAAATAAACAGTCATTTTTTTACATTAACATTAAATATTATAAGTGATGTATAAATGTACTATATAAAATTTATGAAACAAATTGAATAATACACACATAAAAAATAATAATATAATATAAAATTATTGTGATCTGGAGTCTGCTGAAGGCATCACAAACAAAAGAAACATAATAAAAATGAAAATAAAGATAAAAAAGACTACACCCTTTAGAATAAATTTAAATACCATTTTAATAACATTATTTGACGTATAATAAATGAAATAAGATATATTTTATCATGATTATAATAATCATATTCGTTTTGATATTGAATAATGATATTGGAAATAATAAATATTAATTGAAATTTTTATTGAATCATTGAGAATTGTAAAATGATTCAAAATTGGCATAAAAATAGATTAAAATATGAAAATATAAAAAAATGGAAATAACTTATTTTTAGTTCATTTAAACTGTAATAAAAATAAATATTATTTTTGAAAATTCATATTTTTACATATTGATTTAAATATTAAATTTAATATTAAAATAAAATTATAAAACTATGAATCTTTTTTTAATATATAAAATTAATGATTAATGATGGAATAACTATTTTTAGTTATGAAGATTAAATATTTAATGATAAAAGTTACAAAAATAGAATTTATATGAGATAAAAAATCTCCGAGTAATATAATTTAATTTTTTAAAATAAAAAATTCAAATATTTTGGAATTGTATCTCAGAAAATTTAAATAATTTTTAAAAATAAGATCTTAGAAATTATTTAGTGTTTTAATTTTCATATTATATGAAAATGTTTTGTTTTGAATTTTAAAGAAATAATTTATTTTAAACTATAAAAATTCATCACAATATCTTGACATATATATGACATAGATATCTATAAATATTTTATTAGATAAAAGATATTTAATTTTAAAAATAACATATTTAAATATTATTGTTAATTTCTAAATCTATACATTAGTATTCATGATATATGTTATGTTTTATTCTAATAATATGAAAAACTATTTGTATATACTTCATATAATGTTCTCCCAAGACGCATTTCATTTTGGGGTGAATTAATATTTTAAAATGACATCTATATATAAATTATATACTAAAAACTAATAGGGATAAATTTTCTTCTATGATATGGAACACATAATAAAATAATCATTAATATTTCCTTTAATACACTTATAAACTTCCAATATAAGTCTCATCCACTGCCTATTTCTTCCATTATCCAATACCCAATTCGATTAAAAGGATCTTGGCAAGTCATTTTTCAATATTTCATTGAAATTATCTTATAGAAATTGTGTAAATAGAATTCCCTCCCAGAAATGATTTATGGTTAAAACATAGGTGTCTGAATATTTCAGTACATGTTTCAAAACCCATATGAATGTTTTATATACCATATTACACATTCTATAATATATGTAATTGATAAAAAGTAACCTTATTATGAAAAATGTTGTCTTCAATACATATATATTAATGGTTTATAATATATAAATAAACTAAATACAGCCCATAAAATCAAGAACCATAATTTATATGTGTAATTATGTACATTACATACCATATTAAAAATATGTAATACATTGATACTATTTATAACTTCCTTAAAATTCTCAAAATATTCCATCATTGTAGAAACTACAAAAGATAACCAAGGGACATACATAAGAAATGGGTGAAATAAAATTTCATGTAAGGGAATAAAAAAAGAAAAAAATAAATAAAGAAGTACTTGTTAGACAATAGGAATTTCAATGTGAATAAAGGGGTGTGATAATATGAAACATAAATAATGGGGAATGGTCTAACATGATAACATGATAACAATAGGGAAATGGGGAAAAATATCTGCATGGATTCATGAGCACAATAAATGTTTTACCACTAATACATCTTAAAATAATATTCTTAGGAATCCTCCCTTTTCACCATATATTGAATCTCATGAGACTAAAAAATTACCCAATGCATTGGAGCACAAACTGGGAATACACATCATAATCATATCATGTATATTCATCAGTGTTCCATAATGATAATATAATATAGGAACATAGATCATCACAATTATTCCCATGATTAAGGATTATTATTTTCATACATGGACATTGCCAATAAAATATTTATTAGTACATCAAGTATAATACCCTTGAGTGGAAATGGTTATGGGTATACTCCTAAAAAATGTTGGGCCAAGAAAAGTAAAGTATCATTTTGAAAGTGTAACGACAGTACCAGAAGGTTTATAAAATGGATGAATGATAGAAAAATATGCATCTCATCACTTGGAAGACAAAAGTATAGTATTTGGTAAATTTAAGAGCATAATATGACATAAATTTTTGTGAATAAATTTCCATTAGATAAGGTGGGTGACTAAATGCAAACATGGAAAGAAAAAAATCACAGGATAATTTCTACAGTATAAAAGGGGTACATAATGAATCATGGGAGGAATTAATGAGAGTGGAATGGTTCACTAATCATAGGAACATAATAAGTTTAAAAACAATGATTTTGAAGAGCATATCCCATCGATATGAATTCGATGAAAAGTTGAATTACATAAATACGGTTCTTAAATAAAAAGGATAACTAGTGGATTCATTTGGAAATTTCAGCAATGTAAAAGAATAGCTAAAAGATATAATGTGTGGACATAATTTATGTGTCATTATTAGGAAACAATGTGTTAGTATAAGAATAATAATTATCTCATGAAAACATAACCAATTGAGATTCATAAGGCTAAATACAATAAAGGTGCATGAATTAAAAAAAGAGAGGTCAGTTACTATGTTTTGACATAGTAATGAATTTGGAAAATGATATAATAAGAGGGGTTAAATTCACTATAATTATTGGGAGAAAAATAGGCAATATAGGTAACATTAAAAATTCATGGCAACAAAATGAAATGCGATTCAAAAGGATAATTATAATGAATGTGAATTAATGGAAAATAAGAGAGGCAAATCCATTACCTTGAGAGTTTGATTCTAAAACCCTGGGATATGATTCAACAGAGTTTGGGAACCTTGGGAGAACACTAGAGAGGGAAATGATGAGTAAGTACTTTCCCCATGGGTTTTTATTGATAATTAAGATGTGCTTGTGTCACGACCCGTCCTTGGGGCCCGTGTCGTGAGTGCCCCAAGCCCGCCTTCCATAGGCCAGGGGCTGGCGACTAGCACCAAGGTGTAATTCCCGATAAAAACGAAAAGGAATTGCCTATGTAAATTAAACACACACCACAGATCAAGCAAGCAGTAGAAGTAAACACTAAGTAAAAACTGATACAAAAGTAAGTGCGGAAAAGTAAGTGGGCCAGTATACAAACCCAAACTGAAAGTAATGTACAACTGGAAAGGAAAAACAACAACTAAAAGTAAAGCCGCAGCCTCGATCCATCCACAGAAAGTCCCACCGGAAGGGTGAGTACAGATATCCTCCACAGCTCCTCGGGTCCAGCCGTTCGCTCCAAGTACGCCTCGCCCAGTGGTCCACCTCCGGGTACCGACCTGCTCCGCAAGACTCAACCGTGATCAGCGCTGTCCGTCGTCTGCAACCAACACAACGTAGTGTAGGCATACCCCGTGTAGGGGTGAGTATAAGCTACTCAGTAGGGACCCTGAGACCCCCGAAGGTCTCCCAGAATCCACAAAGGATAATCCACAAAGGAAAGATACAATCACAGAGTAACATCCGACAATACATAGGTATATGACCATACATATACCTAAGTCATCAATTCTCGTTCGGCTCCAACATCCGAGCTCAAGTACAACCCAGTCCACACAGAAAATCACAATCCAATCCACACAGGAAACATAACGTAATCCACACATGATATCAAGTCAATCTTATCAAAGATAAGGATTGAAAGTCAAGATTCAGCTCACATAGGTATACTTCTTCGTAAGACGATAGAGATGATCAGATATTGCCACTGATTCGTCTAAGCCGTTGGACCCACACAGGATCGATAGGTACTAACCCCCGTAATGACCAATAAAGGATCGATAGGTAACTAACCCATGCAATGACCCAAAAAGGATCGATAGGTAACTAACCCACGCAATGACCCGCACAGGACCAGACCCACACATGATCTGTAGGCACTGGCCCACACATGACTACTGAGTGCTGACCCACACAGGATCTGACCCACACAGGATCGGTATCACTTATCTACGTAGGATCGCTAAGTGATGTAGTCGTCGCCGTCAAATCCACGGGGGATTTCTGTACAGTCGTCATCCTCATCGCAGTCGCAGCTAGCTCTAGAGTTCCCGCACACAGCAAGCTCATTCAGGAGGGTCCGCTCCACGAGCCGATGGGCTGATACATAAACTGATACATATTCCGGATTTGATGTATCCAAATGTTCCGCATCATCAATAGGAACTCAACGTCCTAGACGGCGCGTCAATCGGACGCCCGGTCTGAGAGTTATTGGTTTTTGTTTTTGTCATAGGGGCCCGGTTGGTTTTTATGTCAAAACCAACACGAACGTTCTCCAACTGTGTCCAACCCTCTATCGGAGTAAGACAAAAGTTCCGTCTCACTAAGAGGAATCCAACAAAGTCGATTGCACGTCAATTGGACGTCCGGAGCTCAGGTTATAAGTGTTTCCACTCCGAGGGCCTGGTTGGTTTCGTGTACGAACTAACCTGGCCGAACCCAAAGTACTCCGAAACCTTGAGTGTAATATACCAAAACGACCGTCTCGATACAAGGCTCGAATTTCAGCTAACGGTGCATCGATCAGAGGTCTTCAGCCCAAGATATGAGCAGAAGACAGATGGAGGTTCGGTAATAGGGGGTTCGGGCCCAGTCCGACCCGACCCGATACCCTCTGGGTCGGCCTGAACCGGGTCGACTCCTCATGGGTCCTGGTCCGGACCGCTTGGGTGTGGCCCGGCCCGACCCGGCCTAGACGCGGCCCGGCCGGGCTGGCGCGGCGTGGCCCGGCCTGGCCGCGTCTCGGCCTGGCGGCCCAGTCTGGCAGACCGACCAGGGCAGCCGGCCCGGTGCGCGGGCACCAGCCAGGGGATCGGCCGTTTCGGCCGAGCGATGGGACGCGGGGGGGCGCTGCCCCCTGTTTGTTGAAGTCGTGGCCCCACATGGGGGCCGCTTTTCTGGCCAGGGATGGGGGTTGTTACCCCCATCCCTTCCCCTGTCCGGTCGGCCCGCTCAGGTCGGACGGCTGTTGCCGCCATGGGACCGGCAAGGGCCGGTCCCCCTGCTCCGACGCCGGTGGCCCGGAACCGGCCGCCCGTTCCCCTGCTCCGCTGTAGCCCAGAACCGGCTGCAGACTTGGTCCGTCCGACGTGGCGCGACGGCGCCCCACCCATCCACCGCGGCCCTGCTCCGGCTGCGGTGCTCTAGTTGTTCTCCGACATGGTGTGACGGTGCCACGTCTTTTGTTCGTCTTCAATGGCACGGCGCGACGACACTGCGCTTCTTCCCCTTTGCTTAATAATTCTCACGCGGTGCTTCGGCATCGCATTGCATTGTTCGTGTCGCATCAATATCAAACAACTAAAAATGGGAGGAGAGTCAGCCATGTTCGTGCGGTCCGACTTCCTCCCGTTATTGCGATAACAGGAGGCCCCAAATAGACGATAAACCAACGATGAAGTAATCAGGAACAAACGAAATAATAATTAAACCCCTACCTCATCGAATCGTTGAGCGAGGGTTCGTCACGGAAATAACCTTCGCGGAAGAAGGCGTCGCATAAGGAGAGAGTCACGTCGCATGGAAATGATTCGTCAGCGTCGTGTCGTCGATCTCTGAGGATCCGACGTCGTTCGCGTTCTTCGCGTTCTTCGTCGAATAAGAAGAAGAAGTTCATCAAGCTCCTCAACGTTTCTCCAAAGACTCACACAACAATAACAACCAAAATAAAATAAGTTCAACACTAATTTTTTTTAACATAACTTAAGCTTTTGAATTTCAAACATTCAAATTAATCTCACCTAATTAATTAACATAAGTTCTCAAATTAATGGTGAGTTGAAGGAGTTAGGGAATATGAAGGGGTGTGGTTCGTGTGGGCCCCACAGGTCTCATAACCTCCCATGGGAAGTTGGGTGGTTACCCCAACTTCCTCTCAAACTTAAACCACTTAGAAATAAAAATTGTAGCTAAATTCTTATTTTAACTTCCACAATTTTTATCAACTTCTCCAGTGAAAACGCAACTCCAAAAAAAGTGTTCCTATGAAAAAAACCGGTGCTACAAATTTATCGGTGCCCTCAGAATTCGATTCTGAGCACCGGTTCAAAAGTTAGAAAAACTCGCTCGTTCGTTCACTAAACGTACCCGAGCTAATATTCGAATAGAAATTCCCGGCACACTGGGCCTCAGAATCAAGTGCCGTCAAAAACCGCATTCTTGTAAAATCCCAATGAAAATTAAGAAAAAATTACCCTTGATTTTTATGGGTCTTTACATTACTCCCACCTCAGGGCTTTACGTCCCCATAAAGATACATCAAAATGTAGGGGAAAAAATGTGGGTACTGGGCACACATCTGAGCCTCCCGCTCCCAAGTACTCTCATGGAGGTTCCCGTGCTTCCATCTGATGCACACTAGAGGAATCGACCATCCACGTAGGACCCACTCCTGTCGATCCTCGATCTCCACTGGGACCTCCACAAAAGTCTCCCCATTATCAATGTCCAGCTCCACATGGTCAGTGATATGCATCGGGTCGTGCACGTATCTTCTCAGCAGAGATACGTGGAAGACGTCGTGCACTCGGTGCAACTGAGATGGTAGAGCCAGGTGATAAGCCACATCTCAAATCCTGCTGAGAACCTGGAATGGTCTGATAAAGTGTGGAGACAACTTGATGCCTCGGCCAAATCTCTATATACCACGTCGAGGTGAGGCCCACAAGAAGACGTGGTCGCCATCCTCGAACTCCAGTGGCATCCGCCTCCTGTCTGCATAAGACTTCTGTCGGCTCTGAGTTATCCTCATCCACTCTTGGATAACCTGGACCTTCTCTGTCGTGTCCTGGACCATATTTGGTCCGACAAGTGCTGACTCCCCAGGGTCTGTCCAGCACAGAGGTGAACTACAAGGTCGGCCGTATAACGCCTCATATGGTGCCATCCCGATGGTGGATTGGTAGCTATTGTTATACGCAAACTCCACCAAGAGTAGGTGGTCCTCCTAGCTGCGACCAAAGTCGAGGATGCATGCGCGGAGCATGTCCTCGAGAGTCTGAATGGTCCTCTTCATCGGACCATCTGTCTGAGGGTGAAAGACGGTACTCAGACGTAGCTACGTCCCTAATGCCTCATGAAACCCCTTACAAAGTCGGGAAGTAGAGCGAGCATCGTGATCGGAGACGATAGATGATGGAACACCATGAAGTCGTACAATATCCTGAACGTAGAGACGTCCCAAGCTCTCCACTGATCCCTGCTCTCTGATGGGTTATAAGTGAGCTAACTTGGTGAGTCCGTTGAAAATCTCCCAAATGGAGTCATGACCTCTGGATGTGAATGGAAGTCCAGTCATGATTTTTATAGATATCTAGTCCCACTTCCACTCCAGGACCTCCAAGGGTTGTACCAAGCCTGCTGGTATCTGGTGCTCTACCTTCACCTGCTGGCAGGTGAGGCATCGAGAAACGAACTCTGCCACAGCCTTCTTCATGCCTGGCCACCAGTGTTGTCGTCTGAGATCCTGGTACATCTTCACCATTCCAGGATGTACCGCCAAAGGGGAATTGTGAAACTCCCTCATCACCGCCTCTCGTAAAGAAACTAGTACCAAGGTACGTCCTCTAAAAAGGATATCGTTCTCTCCTTCCACAAAAAATCCATCAGGTGCCTGTCCTGAGGATATCTGTGCACGCCGCGTCTCACAGTTGGCATCCCCATGCTGTGCCTCTCTGACCTGCTGCTCTAGTGAAGGAGTGAATGTGAGTGACTGAAGGAAGACTGCTCTATCTCTATCCACTAAGGATATCCGCAAAGCAGCTACCTGCTCTATCGCCTCCCCATGTAGTTGGATGTCTGTCATCCTGCTAAGAGCATCGGCTACTACGTTCCCCTTCCCATGAGTATAGACTATCTCAAAGTCATAGTCCTCGAGGAACTCGAGCCATCGCCAATGTCCCAGGTTCAGGACCTTCTACGAGAAGATGTACCTGAGACTCTGATGGTTAGAATAGACTGTAAAGTGCTCACCCATCAGATAGTGTTGCCACATCTTCAGAGCAAAACCACTGCTGCTAACTCCAGGTCATGGGTAGCGTAGTTCTTCTCATGTCACCTCAACTGACGTGATCCATAGACGATCACGGCCCACTCCTACATCAGGAGACATCTGAGTCCGGACCCTGATGCATCGCAGTAAACTACGTACCCTACTCCCTCCTCCGGCAACCTCAAGATAGGCACGCTGGTTAATCTCTGTCTCTACTCCTGGAATCTCTACTGACATCTTTCTGACCACACAAAGGGTTTCCCCTTCTTCTTCAAAGCTGAGAGTGGTGCCGAAACTCTGGAGAAGTCTGGAACAAATCTTTGGTAGTACACAGCTAGTCCCAAGAAACTCCGTACCTCCGTCACGCTCCTGGGTGGCTCCCAAGCTAGCACTGCCTCGATCTTCGCATGATCCACCGCAACTCCCGCCTCAGAGATGACGTGTCCCAAGAAGTGGACCTCGCGTATCTAGAACTGACACTTAGAGATCTTTCCATAAAGCTGGTACTCTCGGAGTGTGTCTAGTACATCCCGTAAGTGGTTTGCGTGCTCCTCCTCAGTTGTCAAGTAAATCAAAATGTCGTCGATGAAGACCATGACAAATCGATCGAGGTATGGATGAAATATCCTATTCATGAGGGCCATGAAAACTACTGAAGCATTGGTTATGCCGAATGGCATAACCAAGAACTCATAGTGGTCGTACCGACATCTGAAGGTCGTCTTCTGCATGTCCTCGTCCCGAACTCTGAGCTGATGATAGCCTGATCTAAGTTCTATCTTCGAGAACAACCGTGCTCCCTTGAGCTGATCGAAGAGGTCGTCAATTCTTGGTAGTAGATACTTTTTCCTCACTGTCACTTGGTTCAGGCGATGATAGTCGACACAAAGCCGCAAGCTCCTGTCCGCCTTCTTGGCGAACAATATCGGGGAAGCCCAGGGTGAAACACTGGGTCAGATGAATCCCTTGCCCTGCAAGTCCTCCAACTGTACCCATAGCTCTCGAAGCTCGGAGGAGCCATCCAATATGCTGGGGTGGATATCGGGGCTGTCCCAGGGTACATATCAGTATAAAAGTCTACCTCTCTGCGAGGAGGTAGTCCCGAAATGTCGTCGGGAAAAACCTTCGCATACTGATCCACCACTGTAGGAAAACCAGGACTCCGCACGTCAAATACTCTTTGGATGAGGCTAGCCAACTAATGAGTAATGGGCTGTCCTCTCCTCTGTGAGAGTCCATCCTGTGCTGCGAAGGCTCTTTTCTCGCCGGTGAAGTTGAACTTGCTCCCATAGGTGCATACACACCGCACATTGCGCCTAATACAGTCGATCTGAGCATGGACTGTAGATAACCAATACATGCCCAAGATTACGTCGTAAGGCCTTGAGGCCACTACAAGAAGATCAAAACCAAATCTATCGCCTCCTAGAGTATGCTCACACTGCGGGCACAAGTGCGTAATCTCTAGTCTTCTCCCGTAGGAGTCTCTATCCGTAAGCATCGTGCCAAAGGCTTTGTCCAAATCTCCGAGCTCCGAACAAGGGCAGCGGATATGAAAGAATGACTCGATCCTGTGTCTATAAGAACTACAACATGGGTAGAATAGACACAGATAGTGCCTCGAATCATCTCGGGCGCACCGTGGTTATAGGCCACTGCTGCCTGAATCTTTTCCTGTCTCTGCCCTCCAGCTCCCTGTGTTCGGGGTGGACCTCCTGGCGGTGGTGGTGGTAGAGCCTCAAAGCGTCACCCACCACCTGCTGCTCGGCCAGCTCCTCTGCCTCGTCCGCCTACTCCCTGTGGACTGCCATGGTCGACCCACTACCTCTTCCTGGGTGGTCCCTCAACCGTCTGCTGCTCCTCTGCACGACGGGTCGGGCAGTCACGTGCCATGTGGCCCTGCACGCCGCATAAGTAGCACTGTCTGCCTCTCGATAGACTAGATCCGCGTTGTGTGCCCCGCACCACTGAGCCAGTGTCCTAAGGTCGTCTGCCTGAGGGTCTAGTCTTCCTGGACCCATGAGTCATCCCTCGACTGCCTGCTGCAGAAGACTCAGCTACGTGCCGCCCTGTAGTAGGTCTCACTGCTGATGTAGGCTCATCAAGGAAGATCTTGATCAAACGGACTCGCTCCAGTATTCCTACCTATGTCAGAATGCTGGGGGAGATCAGTGATGCCCTGATCTCCTGCCTCAGACCTTGCTCGAAGGTCTGGGCCCGGAAGAATGGGTCTCGTACCAAGTCCGTCGAGTAGCGCGAGAGATTGGTAAATCTCACCGAGTACTGGGCGACCGTCTAGCATCCCTGTCGCAGCTGAAGAAGCTCCTGGCTGCGCACCGCACGGAGGGTGGCTGGGATGAACTTCGAGTAGAAGAGGCTCTCAAAGTCCGTCCAGAGGAGCGATGCCTCATCGTGAACCTGTAGCATCAAGCTCCACCATCTACCTGTTGCCTCGTGCAGTAGGATCGCTGCGAGGATCACCATGAGGTCTGCTGGTGTCCTCACTAACCTGAAAACCCGTAAAACTGCCTCCATCCAGTCCTGGGCTACCTCATGGTTCGTCTCCCGACGGACCCTGGGCGGTCGCTGACACTGAAACTCATGTAGTGCACTAAGGCGATGTGCATCGTCAGTGGCTCAAGCTGGTAGCATCAGTGGCTCGGCGAGTAGAGGTACCGCCGGTGCCTCTTCTGTCAAAGGGCCCTGTACCGAGGCCTCGTTGCTCGGTAGGATGTCGTCTCGCACAACTCTTGAAACCCTAGCTGGCTGCCGTCATGGGGAAATCCTGAAAAGAAATAGGTGAGCCATGGTCAAAACAGTATACCTGGTGAGCTGACACAAGTAATCACAAAGAAAACATGAAACACACATGCAATCAATGTTTTCGTGCATTAAGTCGGAAATCAGAAGTCACGGTCCTAGTGTACGGATACATCGGTCGTCGCACCCACACTGGACTCCATGGACTAATAACCACACCCAATACAATTAACACTATTTCTTCTCATAGAAGAAAGATCAGAGTCCAAAGTTCTGGGTTAGAACCGAACTCCTCTAATACCAATTTGTCACGACCCGTCCTCGGGTCCCATGCCGTGACTACCCCAAGCACGCCTTCCATAGGCCAGGGGCTGTCGACTAGCACCAAGGCATAATTCCTGATAAAAAGGATAGTCATTTCCTTTGTAAAGTAAACAAACACCACAGATAAAGCAAGCAGTAGAAGTAAACACTAAGTAAAAACTGATATAATAGTAAGTGCAGAAAAGTAAGTGAGCTAGTATACAAACCCAAACTGAAAGTAAAGTACCACTAGAAAGGGAAAACAACAACTGAAAGTAAAGTCGCATCCTTGAGCCGTCCACTGGAAGTCCCACCTGAAGGGTGCATACAGGTAGCCTCCACAGCTCCTCGGGTCCAGCTGTCCGCTCCAAGTATGTCCCGCCCAGTGGTCCACCTCCAGGTACTGGCCTACTCTGCAAGCCTCAACCGCGATCAGCGCTGTCCGTCGTCTGCAACCAACACAACATAATGCGGGCATAACCCGTGCAGGGGTGAGTATAACCTACTTAGTAGGGACCCCGAGACCCTCGATGGTCTTCCAGAATCCACAAAGGATAATCCACAAAAGAAAGATACAATCACGAAGTAACATCCGACACTACTTAGGTATATTCCCATACATATACCTAAGTCATAAATTCTCGTTCGACTCCAACATCTGGGCTCAAGTACAACCCAATCCACACAGGAAATCACAATCCAATCGACACAGGAAAGCATAACGTAATCTACACCGGATATCAAGTCAATCATATTGATGATAAGGATTGAAAGTCAAGATTCAGCTCACACAGGTATACTTCTTCGTTAGACGATAGAGATGATCAGATATTGCCACTAATTAATCTAAGCTGTCGGACCCACACAGGATCGATAGGTACTAACCCCCTCAATTACCCACAAAGGATCGATAGGTAACTAACCCCGAAATGAACCACAAAGGATCGATAGGTATCTAACTACCGCAATGACCCACACAGGATCATACCCATAGTGGATCTGTAGGCGCTGGCCCACACAGGACCGCTGAGCACTGACCCACACATGATCTAACTAAACAGGATCAGTAGAACGGATCCCCTTAGGATCATTGAGTTCTGTAGTTGTCGCCATCGAATCCACAGAGGATTTCTGTACAGCCGTCATCGTCGTCGCAGTCGCAGCCAGCTCTACGGTTCTCGCACACAGCAAGCTCATTCTAGGGGGTCCGCTCAATGAGCTGAAGGGCTGATTTATCAACTAACATATAATCTGGAGTTGATGTATCCAAAAGTTCTGTATCGTCAATAGTAACTCAACGTCACAGACGGTGCGTCAATCAGACGCCTGGACAGAGAGTTATTGGCTTTTTCGTCCTAGGGGCTCGGTTGGTTTTAAGTCAAAACCAAACCAACTGTATTCCAACTACGTCCAAACCTCGAACGGAGTAAGTAAAAAGGTCTGTCTCACTATGTGGAATCCAGCAAAGTCGACTGCACATCAATCGGACGTCCGGAGCTCATGTTATAAGTGTTTCCGCTCCGAGGGCCCGGTTGGTTTCGTGTACGAACCAACCCGGCCGAACTGAAAGTACTCTGAAACCTTGATTGTAATATACCAAAATGACGGTCTCGATCCAAGGATCGCATCGCATCTGATGGTGTGTTGATCAGAGGTCTGCATCACAAGATATAGGCAGATGTCCGATGGGGGTTCGGTAATAGGGGGTTTGGGCCCGGTCCGACCCGACCCGATACCCTCTGGGTCGGCCCAAAACCGGGTCGACCCGTCCCAGGTCCGGGTCCGGACCGCTTGTGCATGGCCCAACCCGGCTGGTGCGGCCCGGCTCGGCATGGGCGCGGCCCGGCCTGGCGGCCTGGTCTGGCGGACTGGCCAAGGCAACCAGCCCAGCGCACTGGCACGCTGGCGCCAGCCAGGGGCTCGACCGTTTGGGTCGAGCGAAGGGACATGGGGGGGGGGGGGGGCTGCCCCCCATTTTTTGAAGTCGTGGCTCCACGTGGGGGCCGCTTTGCAGGCCAGCCGGTGGTTGTAACCCCCAGCTCTTCCCTTGTCCGGCCGGCCTGCTCCGGTTGTTGCCGCTACGGGACCGGCAAGGGCCGGTCCCCCTGCTCCGACTCCGGCCGCCCGGAACCAGCCGCCGGTTCCCCTGCTCCACCACGGCTCGGAACCGGCTGTGACCTTGGTCCTTCCGGCATGGCGCGACGGTGCCGCGCCCATCCACCGTGGCCCCACTCCGGCCGCGGTGCTCTTGTGGTTCTCCGGCACGGCGTGACGTCGTAGTGTCTTTGGTTCGTCTTCAACGGCGCTGCGCTTCTTCCCCTTTCCTTAATAATTCTCGCACGGTGCTTTGGCACTGCGTTGCTTTGTTCATCCCGCATCAATATCACACAACCAAAAAGGGGAGGAGAGTCGGCCTTGTTCGTGCAGTCTGACCTCCTCCCTTTATTGCGATAACAGGCGGCCCCAAATAGATGATAAACCAACGATGAAGTAATCAGGAACAAACGAAATAATAATTAAACCCCTACCTTGTCGAATCGTTGAGCGAGGGTTCGTCGTGAAAATAACGGTCGCGGAAGAAGGCGTCACAGAAGGAGAGAGTCGTGTTGCGGAGAAATGATTCTTCGGCATCGCGTCGTCGATCTCCGAGGATCCAACGTCCTTCGCGTTATTCGTGTTCTTCGTCAAAGAATAATAAGAAGCTCTTCAAGATCCTCAACTTTTCTCCAAAGACTCACACAACAAGAACAACCAAAATAAAATATGTTCAAAAATTATTTTATTAACATAACATAAACTTTTGAATTTAAAACATTCAAATTAAACTCACCTAATTAATTGACTTAAGTTATCAAATTAATGGTGAGTTGAAGGAGTTAGGGAATATGAAGGGGTGGGGTTCATGTGGGCCCCACCAATCTCATAACCTCCCATGGGAAGTTGGGTGGTTACACCAACTTCCAATCAAAGCTTAAACTACATAGAAATGAAAATTGTAGCTAAACATTTATTTTAACTTCCACAATTTTTATCTACTTATCCAATGAAAACGCAACTCCGGAAAAGCTGTTCCTAAGAAAAAAAAGAGGCTGCGAATTTATCGGTGCCCTCAGAATTCGATTCTGAGCACCGGTTCAAAAGTTATAAAAACCCGATCGTTCGTTCACAGAACGTACACGAGCTAAACTTCAGATAGAAATTTCGGGCACACCGGGCCTCAGAATCAAGAGCCGTTAAAAACAGTGTTCTTGTAAAATCCCAAAGAAAATTAAGAAAAAATTTCCCTTGAATTTTTGGGTCATTACAGCTTGTGTGAGTTTATATAATAAAAGAGAGGGGAGTTCTTTATTATTTCAAAAACATTGGCTTTGGACTTGGCCGCGCAATCGTTGAGTGCGCACAAATTTAAAATTTATAAACCCTACAAACTACTAGTACTCTGGTAAGAAGGGTGTCAAACCACAAAGAAAGACTTATGTTGTGCTGGACCAGATTAAAACTAAAACAACAAAAAGATAAAAACAGAACACTAACAAAAACTGTACGTAAACAGTGAAACAAACACTGATAGTGGGTGTGAAAATGAAGGTGATATAGCGAAATTAATGGCTTGAACAGAGAACAAACAGTAATGATGATTTTAGGGTCCTCAGGCTTCTTTGAGCTGATTAAAAAGAAAGTTCATCAATGAGTATGATCATAACTTATTAAACCCATTTATCAGAGCTTACAAGGGGGAGAAAAACACCGAGAATTTCAATTTCTGATGACCAATATGAGATCCTAAAACTACTGCATGAGTAAAACTATTATTATAGAAGTTCAAGATCATCAAGATAATATCCCAAACCATGTATGATGAACCACTCCATAAAAATCACATCATCATGCACCTTAACCTCAGGGATATTTATCATGTAATAAAGAGTTATGAATCAAGACCCTAATAATATGAATATATATTTTATATGATAAGGAATATATTTACTTATTATTATAATGGTGGAAATACGACATCATGATGTCTCGTAAAATTACATAATATAATACCTGAAATACCGCATGATATTCTTGTTTACAATTTCTAACGTCATATCTTGTCTGTTTATTTATTATACATCCATAACCACAATCCGTCATTTTATATATTTATTTACATTTTCCACATGCCATAATTACATTTTTTATTTTTATATTGATTATAGAAATGTGCATTTATCGTCGCAATCAAATCATTCCCGAGTCAAAAGTCACCCCGGTGGTCGACCGGCGTTGGCGTTGGCGGAGGCCCAGAAGTTCACCGTCGACAGCTTTATCTCCGCCAATTCCAACGTCAGCCGACCACCAAGGTGACTTTTGACTCGGGACTGATTTGATTGCGACGAGAACTGCACATTTCTATAAACAAAATAAAAATAAAAAATGTAATTATGGCACGTGGAAAATGTAAATAAATATATAAAATGACGGATTGTGGTGATGGATGTATAATAAATAAACAAACAAGGTATGCCGTTAGAAATTGTAAACAAGAATATCATGCGGTATTTCGGGTATTATATTATGTAATTGTACGTGACATCATGATGTCGTATTTCCACCATTATAATAATAAGTAAATATATTCCTTATCATATAAAATATATATTCATATTATTAGGGTCTTGATGCATAACTCTTTTTTACATGAGCAATATCCCTGAGGTTAAGGTGCATGATGATGTGATTTTTATGGAGTGGTTCATCATAGATGGTTTGGGATATTATCTCGATGATCTTGAACTTCTATAATAATATTTTTACTCATGCATTAGTTTTATGATCTCATATTGGTCATTAGAAATTTAAATTCTCTATGTTTCTCTCTCCCTTGTAAGCTCTGATAAATGGGTTTAATAAGGTATGATCATACTCATTGAGGACATTTCTTCTTTTTTCTATGTGAATTAGATTTATATTAACCAAATATTTATAATAATCATTTGGTTACTATTGAAAAGATATTTCATCGATGATTATTATTCATAATATAGATTTAAATAATATAGTCTATAATGAAACTAATGAAGTTCATGTATTTCCTATAACCATAATAAGACATTTAAATCTGTCATAAAGTGAATTTTGTTAATAAAATTATCTTCCATTAAAATCACCCCAATATAGAAAATTATCCTCATAAATTTTTATATTAAACAATAAAATAGATTAAGGTAAAACTAATTTATCACTTAATTAGGTTCCACTATCACTTCATCAAACTTGTGGTTTATGCATATCGGTTTTACCAGTTGTGTTGTATTATTTCATGGAACTTTGAATTTATGATCTAGGAACATCAATATTGTATCTTAATTTGAAATAAAATTCTATAATAGTACCACCCATGGATTTATTACATGTAAGTGATTTAACACCCCGATCTTCCACGATACGCTTCTCTTTCAACAATGCAATAGCTTGCATTCTACGCAAGTTCGAGATTCTACCAAACCACGACCAATCAAAATAGCCATTATGAATAGTAATACCCACATTTTGAAATTATATATATTTTTTATTTCAAAATGAACTTCATTTTTGGATTCGGAATATCGAAATTAGCTTATATTGAATTTATGGTATTTTTCTGAGAACATCCAATTTTTTTATGAATAGTGAAAAATACTTAAAAACAAATTTTTTAATAAAAATAATTTATAGTGATAAATTATACTATTGAGTGGTTTTAAAGTGTAATTATAATATATTTTTACCATTTTATCCAATGTTGGTCATTAGAATTAATTTCACTTTGAATTTGGACATAAACAATTGTCAATCTTTTGATATATATTGTTTCTTAAAAACACGCTATTTGTTGTGACAGCGGGAATTAATTATAAAATTAATTAATGCAACTTATATGTTTGAGATTTTTTAAAATAGACATCATTTGTGAATTCGGAATATCAATTATAGCTTTGGGTGAAATTTTGGCATTGTTCTGAAAAACTTCAATTTTTGATGAATAGTGATACAACTAAGTGGTAGTTAAAAAACTGATTTTTCATTTAAATGAAACATTACCACTTATGTGATTTGATTTCCAAAAATCCGACATACATGGTTATCATTAGGAAGTAAAATATGGTTCAATGGGATTAAAATAATTTTTGGTGAATAGTATTTTTTAAGTTTAATTAATCACGATTAAAGGTAATTAGTGTAATTTAAGGTACAAATGACATTATAAAAATATGAAAAAACCATTAAACTTGTCCTACACTTATTTCATGAGTCCTTTATGACCTAGAAAATCCATGGGTCAACTTGGGGACCCCATGGATCCACTTGGGTAAGAAAATGACAATAATAAATTTTTATTTAAAGTAACAATAAAATTGTCACAAACATGAGTTGTTTTACTAAAACAATTGTTACATGGGGTTATATAAAGTAAATGTTCGACTAAAAATCTTAATTGGAATGCAAAAAATATTTCATACATCATGATATTTTTTTATAATTTTTAGACATTAAATAAATTAAATATTTTATGACAGTGTGATGATGCAGCGATTACCTCATTAATTAACGATTTAAATAAAATGAAAAGATAATGTGAAATCTAAGACTTAAACTTGTCAAAAACCTATTGGATGAGTATATTTCTAATCCTTATAACCTTATACTTGAACTATATAAGTGTGGGACCTTTAAAATCCGAAACTCATTATATAATAAAATAACATTTCATGACTTTCCAAGAGTGCCCCTCCTCTCCCCTTATAAAAGGACACCACCTCTACCACCTTACCCACACCTCTCAAGCCTTTAGCTCGGACAGCCCCTACCCATGTTGTCTCTACACATCCCAATATTACTATTAGAAGCCTCACTTTGGGCAGAAGTCTTCCCATGGAAGCCTTTGAGCTCAAATCAAAAAGAGATACCCATTTTGAAGGTAATGTCTTCTCTTATTTTATTTTGTTTTATTTTGCTTCTCCAACCCCATAAACTCTTTTTATTCCTTTATTTTTTTAGAAAAAACATTATCTTAAATATACTATGATGTTTTTACAAGAAGTATTTGATTTACACTTACACACACCTTCGTCTAATGGTTAAAGAACATACTATTTCTGTGGTTGGCAAATTTCTGCCTCACGAAACGATGATTGTTCAGTCTTCTTTTAACACATCTCACGGTGGCCATTATGATGACACTATTTTATATATGATATATATTATGTTTTTGTTTTTTTTATGATTCTGTATTTTTCATTTATGTCATACCTTTACAATTTCTATTATGGGTAAACGCGATAATTTCATTTTAGGAAATGCGGACTACCGCCTCCTCAATGTGATTTGAATCGTTAATGCCATATGTGGGATGTATAAAGGATGGAGTAAATGGTATTATACATTATATTAAACTAGAATTATATTATACTGTTATATAATTATAACTTCATTCCATTAAATATGAATTAGAGATGAAAGTAGCGTTCATGCGTACGTACGGCTTACCGTCTCCATGAACGGTGCATTTCATTTCTTACCTCTAAATGTTATGTATTATTATAAATGCATGCATATACTGGATATATAGGATATATATGATATCTAAATCATGAATATAATTCTGGATATAATGGATATTCTACCACATAAACAACTTGTAATTATAAGAAGTTTATTCTTGACTCAAGTACCAAAGATCGACAAAACGACCGTTATTATCTTAAATGACTACATAATTTTCGTAACATTTTAATAAGTGATATAAAAGGGATAATGAACTTGAAAAAGGTTCTTAATCATGTAGATATTGACTCTAGTTTATTATTCAGGAGGTTAATGAGTGGTTGAGTCAAGTCGGATATGAGTTAAGGGAACTTCTTAACCCAATTTTTGTTCTTTGGGTTAATCTCCTACTTTCAAATTATGTCATTATATTATTATGTCCTATATTTTATTTTTACTTTCATTATCTATACTTATAGTTAATACACATAATAGATCTATTTTCTTTAAAAATGATCTTTTTAAGGGAATTCGTCTCAATCTCCATTCATTGAGGCATATTTTGTTTTATACCCAAATTTCATTTATACGGTGTATAAACCCCTTTGACTTTTACGTTTATTCAAAAGGAATAATTTTATACGAGGCATTTTACTAAACGACAAAATTTAATGTTTTTCTTGTCGTACGTATGCGGTGATAATGACTTCTCTACCGCCGTGACCATTATTTGTGTTTTGGCTTCCTCTACAAGCCATAACTTTTTTTTAAATGAAAAATAAATACAATGTTTTAATTTTCTTTTATTTTGGTATTGAAAATGGTTTTGGAAAGTGTTTTTATTATATCAATGTGTTGTATTGATATATTGTGATTGAAATGTGGAAATTTTATGTTTCCTTTATGCATGTTTTATGTGATACGATTATGTTATGGTTCATGATATGTTTAAACCTATTCATATGAGGAATGCATTGGACTTAATAAGTGACGGGTGGAGCCCGCTATAGCTCCTCGATGCATCAGTAGTTCTCATGAGACAACCAAGTGTCCTGGCACGAGGCCTTGACAAAATTTTATTTGTAGTCTTGGCACAAGGCCTTGGCTACGTGGTTATGATAGTCTGGCATTATGCATTCCATCATTATGAAAGTGGTTATTGATATTTCATGTGATTATTCGATTAGTAGAATATCCATGTGAATAAGTAAATGGAATTATTTCATTTTACTATTTCCATATTATGCTGAAGTTAAAGTTTAAAAGGCTTTTGTTTTTGTTATACATTGCCTTAAATGTTTATGTTTATTTATGAATGATTCCGCTATATTGTTATCCTTACTGAGCATCTGAGCTCACCCCTTTCAATGTTTTAATTTTTCTAGGATGTGAAGAATTATTTTAGGAATGACCTGCAAGGATAGTCAGAAGAGGATATGAGTGTAGACTATGGAGACTTTGTTATTGTAGTTTTTCACTTTATGATGTAATGTAACATTTATGAATGTATCTAGTGTTTTCAAGGCTACTAAACTAATCGGTCTTTTGAGAATTGATCTTTTGTGATCATTTCAATGTTACGCAATAACGCACCGACTCTGGGTAACTGGGGTCAGGGCATTATAGTTGGTATCAGAGGCAGTTTAGTACTAACCTTGGAAGCTAGATTTAGATAACCTCTGATTAGAGAACATAAACCTAAGATAGACTTTGAGGATTAGTATAGAATAACTTCCTAGAATTTTGGTATTATAGAGATTTTGTGAGTTTTCCGAGCAATACAACCCACTCTGGATACGAGCAGGTATAGGCGGCTCTGGAACAGATGTACCTAGAGGTTAAACCCGGATACACTGCTTTGAGCTAGGCTCGAACGGGAACTGGTGCACGACAACGGGCCTTGCTGCACTCTTGGTTACGACACTCCCAGGAGATATGCTTAGGATATTTCTCATTTTCTTTACAAACCACTATGAAGGGTCATTAGTATATACTTCAATGAAGAAAACATTTCTTATGATTATGGATTATATCCATAAATAGTTCAATTTATGTTAAGTGTTTTACAAGTTTGTAATTATGTATTTTGATTCATAAACTAATCTATTTTTTGCCATTGTTTAGAAATGGAGCCTAGTGGGAGGAGTGGAAACCGTATCAATGCACGCACTCCATGTAGGGATTTCCCTCTTATTCAAGATAATTATAGTGGAGCTGGTGATACAAATGGTGTTGATCACCTTATCACCATACTGAGACAACTCACTCAGGTTATGAATAATAACCTTACTCGTATGGTGCACCCCGATCCGCAACGTGGGGGGTCAATTTTAGACCGCTTCATGACGAAACAACCACCAAAATTTATTAGGGGTACAGATCCATTAGTATCTGAGCAATGGATAAACTCCTTAGAGAAAATATTCCACGCCTTGGGGAGTAGCAAAAGTGAGAAGGTCATCATGGCAGTTTACCGCCTCACTGGAGATGCCGATCAATGGTGGTCGCTGATTCAAAACACAAAGGAAGATGATGAAGTATCAAATATGAAATGGAGGGAGTTCAAAGAGATTTTCTTAGAAAAATACTTCCCTCGTGACCATCGAGAAGATATGGAAAGGAAATTTCTGAGTCTGAGACAAAAGGAGGATGAGAATGTCGCAAATTATGAGGATAACTTTACAAGGATAGCAAAGCATGCAACAGATTATATACGTAACCCAAGAAGTAAGATTGAACTTTTCGTTGATGGGTTAAAACCATTTCTCCATCGAGATTTAGTATCACAATATTTCTCAAAATACGAAGATATAGTATCATGTGCTATCAAGACAGAAAAGGAATTATCTAAATCTTATGAGAATAAAGTAAATCAAGAGAATAAGAGAACGGTGGAACACGAGACAGATAAAGGGAAAAAGGGAAAGAAGGATTTTCCATTATGTGATAATTGTGGGAAGAATCACCCTGGTACTTTCCTAAAAGGAATGTGAGTTTGTTATAAATGTGGAGAAAAAGGTCACCAGGCTCGTGATTGTAAGGGAAAGAAAGAGTCTATCAATGTTGAATGCTACAATTGTAGGGAAATGGGGAATTATGAAAATTAATGTCCAAAGAGACAAGGAAACATACCTCAGAAAAGGCCAAGGGATCAAAGAAAATATTATGCTGTTACTATAGTTTAAGTTGAATAATTAATGTATTGGTGCTTTTGGAAACAAGGATTATATTCTGGTTATAAGAATAATGTTATATATATAAGGATTGGACTGCAGTACTTTTTGTTTTCATTAAGGTTTTAATATGATGAAGGTAATCATATTTTTAGTATGTGATAATAAGAGAAACATTACTTTGTTTGGGGAATCTAATGTTACAATTGATTTTGGAATTTAAGGACCTTTTAGAGAAAGTCTGGACGGAGGTATTTTGGATAACTATAAAGGTTGGAATGGATTAAGTTGAACTTTGGATAGTATTGTTTAAGGTTAAACATTTATGAAGATTATTTTTGGAATATTATTATACTATAGTATTGGAAAAGGACAACCTGAAGGTCAGGGGATAACCCATCTCGTCGGACAAAGCTGTAGGAATCGAACCCACAACCATAGTGTGATAGGCCTTTATTACCTACCACTAGCCTACATGAATTCCCTAGTTATTACAAAAAAGTTTTCCTAATCTAAATGGTATGTATTAATATTTAGAACCTTATACAATTATGATAAATAGATTATTTTTGAGTTCTATTAACTTTTAGAGTGAAAGATGGGTTTGTGGTAAAAATTTATTAAAGAATGAAAGTCTACATGAAAAGTATGTATATTCGCTTACGTTCTTAGTAAATATCCTAAATAAATTCCTCAACTTTATAAATGGTAACTTAAAACAAAAACTTTGCTGGTTAAATTTTCCAACTGGGGATTCAATGACCATTTAACCAATCACAAGTTTGTGATTTTCTTGTGGTTAACTTTCTCCTAATCCTGTTTTCTACAACTCTCCATCATACCTTGATGGTTTTTTTTCTTCCATATCCAAATTTTCATAGAATCCTAGTATGGGCTATCTCAGGTGACATTTTTACTTATCTTTCTTTCTTTTAAAGTTATATTTTTATTAACCTTATTTCTGATGTGGGTTTTCCAAAAAGGTATTTTCTATTTTCAACCTTTTATTTTCAAAGAAAAATTTCAAATTGTGAGGATGCAATTTATTGAAGGAGGGGATAATTTAACACCCCGAGCTTCTACGATACGCTTCTCTTTCAATAATGCAATAACTTGCATTGTACGCAAGTTCGAGATTCTAACACACCGCGACCAATCAAAATAGCCATTATGAATAGTAATACCAAATTTTTGAAATTATATATATTTTATATTTCAAAATGGACTTAATTTATGGATTCGGAATATCGAAATTAGCCTATGTTGAGTTTTTGGTATTTTTATGAGAACTTCCAATTTTTTTATGAATAATGAAAAATACTTAAAAACAACTTTTTTAATAAAAATAATTTAGAGTGATAAATTATAATATTGAGTGGTTTTAAAGTGTAATTAGAATATATTTTTACAATTTTATCCAATGGTGGTCATTAGAATTAATTTCACTTTGAAATTGGACATAAACAATTGTTAATCTTTTGATATATATTGTTTCTTAAAAACACGCTATTTTTTTGTGACAACGGGAATTAAATATAAAATTAATTAATGCAACTTATATGTTCGGAATTTTTTAAAATAGACATCATTTTTTAATTCGGAATATCAATTATAGCTTAGGGTGAAATTTTGGCATTGTTCTTAAAAACTTCAATGTTTGATGAATAGTGAAACCACTAAGTGGTAGTTAAAAAACTGATTTTTCATTTAAATGAAACATTACCACTTATGTGATTTGATTTTCAAAAATCCAACATACTTGGTTGTCATTAGGAAGTAAAATGTGGTTCAATGGGATTAAAATAATTTTTGGTGAATAGTAACTTTTAGGTTTAATTAATCGCGATTAAAGGTAATTTGTGTAATTTAAGGTAAAAATGATATTATAAAAATATGGAAATACCTTTACACTTATACCACACTTATTGGATGAGTCATGGACGATGAATAAAATCCATGGGTCAACTTGGGGACCCCAGGGAGCCACTTGGGTAAGAAAACGACAATAATAACTTTTTATTTAAAGTAAAAATAAAATTGTTACAAACATGAGTTGTTTTACTAAAACAATTATTACATGGGGTTATATAAGGTAAATTTTCGACTAAAAATATCAATTGGAAATCCAAAAATATTTCAAAAATTATGATATTTTTTATATAATTTTTAGACAATAAATAAATTAAATATTATATGACACCATGATGATGCAGTGATTACCTCATTAATTAATGATTTAAATAAAATGAAAAGATAATGTAAAATCTAAGACTTAAACTTGTCAAAAACCTATTTTATGAGTATATTTCGAACCCTTATCACCTTATTATAGAAAGATATAAGTTTGGGACCTTTAAAACCCAAAACTCATTATATAATAAAGTAACATTTCATGACTTTCCAAGAGTGCCCCTCCTCTCCTCTTATAAAAGGCCCCCACCTCTACCACCTTACCCACACCTCTCAAGCCTTTAGCTCGGCCAACCCCTACCCATTTTGTCTCTCCTCATCCCACACTTACTCCTAGAAGCCTCACTTTGGGCAGAATCCTTCCCAAAGAAGCCTTTGAGATCAAATCAAAAAGAGTTACCTGTTTTTTAAGGTAATGTCTTCTCTTATGTTATTTTGTTTTATTTTGATTATCCAACCCCTTAAACTCTTTTTATTACTTTCTTCAAAAAAAAACCAGTATATTAAATATACTAGGATGTTTTTTATGAGATGGATATGATTTAAACATACACACACCTTCGTCTAATGGTTAAAGAACATATTGTTTCTGTCATTGGAAAATTTCTGCCTCACGAAACAATGATTGTTCAATCTTCTGTTAACACCTCTCGTGGTGGCCATTATGAGGACAGTATTTTATATATGATATATATTATGTTTTTGTTTTCCTTATGATTCTGTATTTTTTATTTATGTCATACCTCTACAATTTCCATTATGGGTAAACGCGATAATTTCATTTTAGGAAGTGCGGACTACCGCCCCCTCAAAGTGATTTGAATCGTTAATGCCATATGTGGGATGTATAAAGGATTAAGTAAATGGTAATATATATTATATTTAACTGGAATTATATTATAAATTTATAAAATTATAACTTCATACCATTAAATATGAAATAGAAATGAAATTAGCATTCATGCATACGTACGACTTACTGTCTCCATGAACAGTGCATTTCATTCTTACCTCTAAATGTTATGTAATATTATAAATTCATGTATATACTGGATATATAGGATATATATGATATCTACATAATGAATATAATTTGGGAGATAATGGATATTCTACCACATAAACAACTTGTAATTATAAGAAGTTTATTGTTGACTCAAGTACCAAAGAATGACAAAACGACTGTTATTAACTTAAATGACTACATAATTTTCGTAACATTTTAATAAGTGATATAAAAGGGATAATGAACTTGAAAAAGGTTATTAAGAAAGTAGATATTAACTCTAGTTTATTATTCAGGAGTTTAAAGAGTGGTCGAGTCAAGTCGGACACGAGGTAAGGGATCTTCTTAACCCAATTTTCGTTCTTTGGGTTAATCTCCTACTTTCATATTATGTCATGATATTATTATGTCCTATCTTGTATTTTTACTTTCTTTATGTGTACTTATAGTTAATACACATAATAGATCTATTTTATTTAAAAATGATCTTTGTAAGGGAATTCATCTCAATCTCCATTCATTGAGGCATATTTTGTTTTATACCCAAATTTCTTTTATACGGTGTATAAACCCCTTTGACTTTTACGTTTATTCAAACGGAATCTTTTTATACGAAGAATTTTATTAAATGACAAAAAGGAATGTTTTTCTTGTCGTACGTATGCTGCGACAATGACTTCAACGCCGCCGTGACCATTATTTGTGTTTCGGCTTCCTCTACAAGCCATAACATTATTTTAAATAAAAAATAAATACATTGTTTTAATTTTCTTTTATTTTGGTATTAAAAATGGTTTTGGAAAGTGTTTTTATTATATAAATGTGTTGTATTGATATATTGTGATTGAAATGTGTAAATTTTATGTTTCCTTTATGCATGTTTTATGTGATACGATTATGTTATGTTTTATGATATGTTTAAAACTGTTCATATAAGGAATGTATTAGACTTAATAAGTGACGGGTTGAGCCCTCTATAGATCCTCGATGGATTGGCAGGTCTCATGAGACAAACTAGTTTCTTGGCACGAGGCCTTGACAAAATCATATTTGTAGTCTTGGCACGAGGCCTTGGCTACGTGGTTATGATAGTCTGGCATTATGCATTCCATCATTATGAAAGTGGTTATTGATATTTTATGTGATTATTCGACTAGTAGAATATCCCTGTGAATAAATATATGACATTATTTCATTTTACTTTTTCCATATTATGATGATGTTCAAGTTTAAAAGGCTTTTGTTTTAGTTATACATTGACTTAAATGTTTATGTTTATTTATGAAAACTGCTGCTATATTGTTATCCTTACTGAGCATTTGAGCTCACCCCTTTCAATGTTTTAATTTTTCTAGGATGTGAAGAAGTATTTTAGGAATGACCTGCAGGGATAGTCAGAAGAGGATATGAGTGTGGACTATGGAGACTTTGTTATTGTAGTTTTTCTCTTTATGGTGTAATGTAACATTTATGAATGTATCTAGTGTTTTCAAGGATACTAAACTAATCGGTCTTTCGAGACTTGATCTTTTGTGATCATGACAATGTTACGCAATAACGCACAGACTCTAGGTAACTGGGTTCGGGGCGTTACAAGGGATCTACTGTAATGTTTCTCAAGTGAAATAAATGGAACATATCACATTCTAGAGATACATTAAGTGGTAGTAATAATGTATATGCCACTGCATTAATGTGATCAAAGATCTTAATGGGACTAATGTATATTGGAATATACATTCCCTTATTCCCAAATATCATGAAATTATTCCATGGTAATATGTGAAGGAATAACTTATCCCCAACTTCATTATCCAGGTATCATTGATGATATTTTGAAAATATCTTCCATAGATTCTATGAATCCCGGATGTTCTGAAGAAAGGTCTTGTCCTTTTCAAATATTCTCTTGACCATTCCAAGACCCATAATATCATGTTTACCAACTTCATCATAGAATTAATGGTTTTCAACTATTTAAATAAAGGGATTAATAGGATTCCTCTCACAACCCCACCTTGGTGGACCCTGAAATGATCACCCGAGCCGACGTGCGGCATGGCCCGAAGGGGCATTCCCGATCCCCATGGGCTGGAAACTAGTTCCAGGCATAAAAATAACTATCTTCTGGGAACAATTTGTCCCATGAAAAAAAGATAAAATGATAAAAAAACTGATTATAAAAATAAAACAAGAAGTGAAAAGAAATCAAAACCACACATACCTCCACGTGGCCTTCTAGGTCACCACCCACCATAGAACCACATTCTATCCGAGAGAAATCCATCACTAACAGAACCTAAAACTAAAATGGTTGAATATGTGTGTGCATAAAAATGCCAAGTAAGGATACAAAAATTAAACCACGATATCCCTAAATTTTCCAATTCCAAAAACAGACAAATAACACTAGTTTTAACTACAATTATAAAAATAAGGTTTTCATAGATAGAATGCATTTGGAAAACTAACAATCACAATTAAATTTCTCTTATAATCCAAAAACCATAAAAATAAATAAATAGATGAGAACACAAAAATTTCCAAACATCAACTTTGAAATTCTTTTTATAAACCAACCATACAAACAAATTGTTTCTAAGAAAACACTGAAACCAGGTTCAAGGTTATGATTCCACACACAACAAGGGAAATGGTACAAATAGTAATCATATAAAAGGATCAAAAAAACATAGTAACTCAGAGGAAGACCATAACATACCATACATGTGACTCATCCTGAAGGCTTGCCTATACTCGATGACATCATAACTCCCAAATACTCAGTGTAGCCCTACCTGGCCTAACTGGGAGGTCCAATACCTTAGCAGAGAATAGTCTGAACTTAGGGCCACTATTAGTGCGTTGTCTAAACTATTTCATCAATAATTATCAAAAAACCCTTTACTTGGATAAGTTTTAGCTCCATGTTCCCAAAGATGTGTGCCAAACATTCAAACAACCCTCCTGTCTCAAGATCAATCAATGATGAAAGAGACCTACCAAAAGGGGGAGTTTCCAAAAAAATGTTTCAACGATGACAAATGAGACATTATCTTTACCTGATTCAACCATTTACCAAAAATTTTATAAATGTTTCCAAAAAAATAATATACATCATTTCATACAATCAGGGAAAGTAAGTTCAAAAAATTCCAATATTCATTCATGAAAATAATCATTTTCTAAAACACGCATTTACCTAGACATTCCAAAACAATAAAAATTTACAAACCATTTTCAAAACAATGTTAAACCCAGAAACATGTTTCAAACCAAATGTGCCAACCATTGTGAGCCCATTAAAAACCATTTTTTCCAAAACACATAAGGAAACACTTTATGAGACCACATTTAAAACACTCTATATAAACAACTCAAGGGGACCGACTCTCTTTGAAAATTACAATTCATTTAGGAAAAATAAGCGACTTTATAAAACATGTCAAATGGACACTTAACCTAGTGTAACCAAGCACACACCAAAATATCTCACAATTTCAAATCGAATGGATTTCATTTTAAAACTCCAACCAAAACATATTAACTATGTATTTAAAAAGATATAAAGTGATGGAATCTTTATAAAACAAACAAAACAATTTCTCAATAATTACATGAACAACCCCTCCAGTTTATAAATAGTTTCTATGACAAGATAACTAGTTTGTGAGAAATTTTTATAACAAGCCAAATCAATTATAAATAAATTTAAAGAAACCCAAATAGAATACTAACCATTCCATAAACAATTAAAAATGTTAATTAAAAAACATTTTAACAAATCATATATATTACACAAACTAGAAAAAATATAACAATCTACTTTTTACAAACCTAACTAACTTGACAACACTATAGAAGATTGTCCTGGTGTTTTGAACAGATACAAATCTAGTAAAAGAATTAATTAAAAGCACACACGCATTAAATAGACTTATTCGAAAAGGAAAAATGCATATTCACCTACCTCAATATTGAGAAAATGTGACGTCACTTTCATAGAAAGTGGAATAACATACTATGCACGAATCGAACAAACAAAACAACTAGAAAAGTGCTCCAATCAGCCCCTGAGATGTTGGGGTTGGGAAACATAAATAAAAAAAATAAAAATGAAAAAAAAAACACATGTGAGGTTATCAGGCCAAAGAAATCATGGTTGGCCTGAGTTGAATTGGGAGGTCGCTATCGGGTCACACGACGAAGATTGATGCAAACTGGTGGAAGTTAGACCGCCATTGGGAGAGTGTGGACAGCTGGTCAGAAGTGTAGCGAGGGAGGAGGTGTCATGGATGAGAACCGGAGGGAAAAAATTAGAGGGTGTATGGCTAGATCAGGTGGCCAGACAGAAGGATGGAGGCCAATTGTGCTGGGAGCAGGCGCTCACGATGGAGCCAAGCAAGGGGTGGGTGCGCTGCTGGTCGGGAGTGTGACGAGGGGAGAGAACCGAGAGGGGAGAGTACAGAGGGGACCATCGAGGGTGAGGCTAGTCATCGACTAGTTTTAGAGTATGCGAGCAAGGATAGAACTACGGGGAAATAGGCTTGGGCGTTGACAGAAGGCCGAGGGCGACTAAGGTGAGAGGGAGGAAGGTTGGGGCATCTTTGGTCGAGTAATTTTTTTATGGGTTTTATGAAAAAAAATTCTGGAAAGGGGATCAGGGTGACGGTATTTTTCAAAATGGGTATGGGATGCGTTAACGCCGTTCACGCATCCTTGCGCAGGAAAGGATTCCTGAATGGCGTTCACGCATCCAAGCCATGGTAGTGATGTGTGAACACCGTTCACACATCTTTGGATGACCAGCTAAAGGATACGTGAACGGAGTTCACGCATCTGGTAGAGAAATTTTATAAAAGGAGGGGTCCCCCCCTAAAAAACCATTGTTCTCCTTTGGGTTTTGTTTCTAAGCCCTACAGAAATTCTTTCTCAACAAATATTAACTGCTTTTATTGAGGTAAAATTTATATTTAATATTTTAATTGTTTAATTGTGTTTATTTATTTCATTTGTATGTTTAATTGTGTGTATGATTTATTTATTTCATATGTCATGCATGATGTGTAATGTTTTGTATGATTTAACTTTCTGGATGTTGAATGTTTGTATGATTTAATTTTTTGAATGTATGTTGTCTGAATATTGAATATTTTATGTTATGTCTAAAATGTTTATTGTTTGGGAAAAGAAATTTATGTTAGAGAAATTTATTTTAATGAATGGTTTTTATGTAAGTGTAAATTATATTACTTTTATTTACTAGTAATAATATTTTTAATCAATAAAGTATAAAATATATTAACTTATATTTTGAAAAGTAGAAGAATGTCCAAAAAAAATTACAATTTCATAAAATTTAAAATAACAAGTGTTTATTATGTAAATCTCAATTATATTAGTTATAATAATATTTATTAAATCTTATTAATAATTATATATATATATATATATATGAAGTTAAATTTTTGGAAAAGAGGTGTAGTATTTAATATAGATTTCATTTAGTAATAGATAATGTTATATAATATGGATAATATAATAAATATACCAAAAAACATGGTATGAGTGATGAATGATCTTGAGATGACCGACCATGCATAATTGAAATTGAATGTTTTATTTTGTGTATGTTGTTATTCAATTTGTAATAATTGCATTTTTTCCGCATTGATGACCTGCGAGTCATCTCTCAGTATGTGTAAGGACCTACATGTCCAATTAAAAAAATTTATGTATTTCATACCCCTAGACCACCTCACATGCATTTGAGTAAATTTGTAATTAAAAGATAGACGCCCCCGAAGAGGTGTCCCTGAATAGGCTTCCCCAAAGAGGTGTCCACGAAGAGGCATTCGAGAAATCGTTCAAGAGGAGGTGTTGCTATTTGACAGGAGATTGGCGGTTTCTGAAATAATTGATAATAGAGACAGGAGTCCACCCATAGGTTGTGGTTAGTTTATCAGATAATGATAAACTAATCGTAAGTATCAATATCATGTCATTATTATATATTCATAAGTAATTAAACTTTATGAAACATTATATTAAATTTTCTATTGTGCTAATATCAAATTAACTATACCTTAATAGTGATAAATCAATATATAAAAAAGTCTAAAGATAAAAAATTATTCAAAACCAAATTAAATAATTTAAAATTTTAATGTAGTATATAATATTTTTTAAATTATTTTTTATAGGTAATTATGTCTGCTCAAATATATTGCAACGGTGAGGTAATTTATATCAAGCAGGGTTTTAGCTAGAGTGTGCCACTTGCCAAAGTGGTAAATCTCCATGGTTGTATGACATTGGATGCAGTTCATAATAAGTTTAATAGTCGGTTAAAACTGAGGGATGTAAAAGCAATCACTTCAATTAGATATCGACATCTTCAATATCCTGAGCGTCTATGGCACATCGAGTACCCTATAGTCGATGATGAGGATTGGATGGAGGCTTCTCATTTATTCAGGCAACAATGTATTAATGGTTTGATGGAATTATTTGTTGTCATTTCTGATATTGATGTGGTGCAATCGATTACTATAGAACCATTATTTTTGAGATCTATAGAAGCTGGTCCTTCACATCAGTCTTATTCATTGCCTCCTCCTCATATGACTCCTGTAGAAGAATGTAATGAGGGAGATGATCAAAATTTGGAAGGAAATGTAGATGAAATCCCTTTGTGTGCTGATATAGTGCATGGAATTTTATCTGAGGAAGAAGAATCTGGGGAGTCAATAGGAGATGATGTTGTTGGGAACGAACCTTCTGAGGATCCTTTAAGAGATACACATCCACTACATCCACCAGTTACTGGTAATCAACCTTCAATTTTTAGTTCCTTAGTTGGGGGAATTTCTTGTGAACAACATTTTGATTGGGATGTCATTACACCATCTTTTGAATTCCCTGGAATTATAGGAAATAGGGCTACATCAAATGATAATTCCATATATGTTGGGCAAGAGTTCTAAAGTAAACAGGTCATGAAAAATTTGATAAAGGAATACCACATTGAGAGACTTTTCACATTTGTGGTTAATGAGTCATAGAAGAAAAAATATCTCATTCGTTGTAAAAAATATGGGTTAGAATTTAAATTTTGATTAAGATTAATATTTGATAAATATTATTGATGTTGGAAGATAACCAAATTATAAGGCCCACACACTTGTCTTCATCCCAGCTTGGCACAAGATCACTCCTCTCTTGATGTAGAGTTTATATCTACTGTTATTTGTGAGATGATACAAACAAGTCAGGATGTTCCTGTAGCCCCTGTTCAGGAAAGAATTCAACAGTTGTATAACTATAAGATATCATACAACATATCATGGAATGCAAAACAGAAATCCATTAGAAAAGTGTATGGTGATTGGGATGAGTCTTATGCAATGTTGACACAGCTTATGGAATTGTTGTCTCTCAATAATCAAATTGTTTATCATTTGGACAGTGTTGCGTATGTATCCCAGAATCATCGAGTTGATCAGTCAAAGGTGAAATTCAATAGGATTGTTTGGGCCTTCAGACCATGCATTGCTGCATTTCTTTATTGTAAACAATTAATTCAGGTAGATGGAACATTTCTTTTTGGAAAGTATACATGTGTTCTACTCATTGCTTCCACACAGGATGGTAATCGCGCTCCTCTGCCACTTGCCTTTTCTATTGTTGAAAAGGAAAATTTTGAATGCTAGAGCTGGTTCTTGGCAGGTGTACGTGTTCATTTCACACAAAAACAGGGTGTGTGTTTGATATCTGGTCATCATCGAGTGATTATAGAGGCTGTGAGTAGTGATGGGGTTTCTTAGACTGAGCCTAATTCTCATCACCATTATTGCATTAGACATATTTCAAGTAATGTGCATAATCATTTTAGATATAAGGTGATAAAGAAGGAGATCCTCAAGTTGGGTATGGTTTTCTAAACATGCATTTTTTAACAAAATTTAATATCGATTTTAATACATTGTTATCTTATGGGTTCAGTATATGAACCCCAATAAGAAAGGTTTGATCGACATTTTGAAGAGATCCGAACTGTTAATGAGGAGGTATATGAATATATGATGCAAATTTCAAAGAAAAAATGGTCATTAGGATACGATGGTGGCATGAGATATGGGAATATGACCACTAATATAGTGGAGTGCATAAATGGGGTCCTCAAGGGAGTGCAAAAACTCCAATAAAGGGTTACTGGAAGAGACATTTTTTAGTTGTGTTCACTACATTGTTGACCGGTCCCAAAAGGCCTACCAGAGGATTGAAAATGGAATGGTTTTTACTCAGCATTTTCAATGTGATATTGACCAGATATGGAATGAGGCTTCCAGATCGAATGTTATAGACTTTGACAGGGAAAATAAGAGCTTTAGGGTAAGACAATGCTACGACTAGGGTACATGATCTAATGGTGGAGTGTTTGTTGTGATGTTGGACAACATTTACTGTGATTGCGGCAGCTTTCAGGCATTGAGATATCCATGTGTACATGTTATTGCAACTTGCGCTTTAGTAAATATATCATGGGAGCCATATGTTGACCCAGTGTATCACATGAGCACTTTGGTTAACTGTTATGGTGCTGCTTGGATGCCTGTTGGTGACTTCCATTCTATCACATTACCTGCTGATCAACCGACCATCGTCCCTGATATTTCTAGGTTTTCATATGTTGGTTTTGGTTTCATTTTTGATTTTTTCGATGTCTGTAATTTTGAAAATTATTGGCTTCATGTTACCAGGTTACGGGCCCGAGGAAGACCGAAGTCAACTCGCATTAGAAATGAGATTGACTGGCCTTGGCAACGAGGAGGGAGAATATGATGCATTATCTGTCACGCAGAAGGGAATACTCGTAAGAGATATCCCTAAATGGTAGGACAGAGTTACACATCTCATCATCCATGTTCAAGTCTGTGTACCTGCTCCATTTTTGTGATAAATATGATTTTCTAGAGTGTGAGTTATAATTTTTCTGGAGGAGTTCGAGTGCCTTATTTTGGAGTCATCAATGATCATTTTCATGAGAAGGTTGAAAGACTTGTTTTGAGGGCCTTGTTTCCCTGTGGATTTATTTTTTCCTGTTAATTTTTTGATGTGATACAGATATGAGGCTAGTGATGTTATCCTAATACAGAATATATTGTTATGGATGGTATTGGGTGGGGAGGCCTAGATGTGATGTGATCTTGGTATGGTTGATCCAGAGATGGATGATGTGAAATATGTGGGTAGGGAAGCCCAGAAGATATAGTCAATCATAACACCTATGAATGAGAGATGCATCAGTATATAAATATGGGTGTTGGATATAGAAATAGAGGTGATGGATTAGGTTAAAGCTGGTAATACCTATTTAGGAGATGTTGAGAGACGTAATTATCACTTATGAATATGTTTAATGTCCAATGAATGAGTTTCATGATTTATCATCATTCTTTTCCTCACTGGTTGAGGCAAGTGGATGTTCTTGGTTGCATGTTTCCTCTCAGAGGTATCTTAGGATGGTCTTCATAGAGTACATGGTTTATGTAATAATTCTAGTAATGATTTAATGGATAATGGATTAATTAACAAACATAAAATCACAAAAGAGAAGAAATAATTAATTTTACACTTTTAAATTATGGTTTTCATATAAGATGTCTAGTTTTAGTAATGGCATCTGAGTGTCTGAGTATCATTAGCTAATGTTGATTGTGAGACTAGGCTAATGTTGATTGTAACACCAAATAAAAATGAATATATTATGCTTTCACATCTTCAATGCAGGTTTTTCATCACTTCTGCCTTTATTTTCTACATTATTTTTCCTGTTGTAGTTTTTTTTAAATAAAAGTTTGCAATTTTTATTCAATTCACTATTAATAAGTAACGATGATATCATGTGTGTAGATGGAAGGTTTTCCATTGCTTACATCTCAGGCTACTCATGTATCACAGCTGCTTTTAGAGGTTAGTCATGTGACTACCTTGAGTGTATGTAAATCTCACCATTTCCATCATACTTCACCACCTCCCTCTATCGTCCCACATCTTCGTCGAGCTGGATTCTATGGAGTAGCGATGTGCGACATCACATTTCTTGATCATCATCTCATTGCCCCACTTTTAGAGAGATGGAGACCAGAGTCTCATACATTCCATTTCAGTGTGGGGGAGGTGACTATTACGTTACATGATGTGGCCATTATGTTGGGCCTCCCTATCGACGAACATTCTTTGACAGGCCGAGTTCTATCAGATTTGCCTGAGCTTGTTCATAGACTACTGGGCATAGAGGTCCAGAATGATGGCAGGACCATCATCGGTGGTAGACTATGGATGACTTGGTTAGACCAACAGTTCACACATTTAGTAGATGATGTTGATCACGTCACCGTGCTGCGATTTGCACGCGCATATATTTTGAGGCTGATCTGTGGACATTTTTTTTGACCACTCTACTACTTTTTTGCACCTTATGTATTTATATTTTTTGGAGGATTTGGACCAGGAAGGGTGGTATAGCTAGGGGTCTGCCTCCCTAGCATATACATACAAGGCCATATGCAGTGCATGTCACATCGATAAGATGCAGATCACATGATTCATGGTTCTTCTCCAGATGTGGGTATGAGAGCACATCCCTCATTTAGATCCACATGCTCGTGCGCCATTACTCATAGATGTTGTAGCAGAGTCTCCACGTGGACATTGGTATGTTATTAATTCATTCTAATATCTAACTTAATTGTATAATATTATTTTATGAAATGTAAAAATAAAAATGTTATCTACAGGTGGAGTCAGGCGCATCGACATTCAGATTCCCTCAGACATGATGTTCACGCCTATAGACTTATGTTAGACAGCATTCGACTGGACGATGTAAGTTATTATTATTTATATTGTTAAATCTTTACTCTTTACTATACATTTATTCATTTATTAATTGATTATTCATTTTTTCATTCAGATTACATGGATGCCATATACAGATGATATCCTTCATAGTCTTCCCCAATATTGTACAGTGATGCTTGCTATCGGATCCTGCATAGTTCCACTGATTCATTTTCATATAGTCGAGTGGCATCAGATGGATAGGGTTATGAGGTAGTTTGGATTCCTTCAGCCAGTTTCTGAACCGCCCAGTCAGTTGGATTCATTGCATTCCTTGAAGATGTCAGGGAAGAGGGATTATTATTTGTGGAGCTACCATGCCAGATATGTTGCGTTACGGGATAGACGACGGCAGTCCCAGTAGTGATGGGAAGGGACAGTACATTTTCATTTGATAGATCAGATGGATTATGCAGGCTGTTACATTAGGTCCCCAGTCATATTTCTGTCATGGCACGGACGGGGCTTCCATGACTTGGTATGCATTCTTCCTTTCTTTTTTCTACATATTTTTTATTCATATTAGTTAATAATGGAATTTGTTTTCATCGTATGCTCGTATTTATCATCTACTTCATATGTCTGATCTAGTGGAGAGAGGTGCCTTTGACCCAGCATATGTTTACACCCTCGTGCGACAGATGCTACCGTCGATGGACGAGATTTATCATGGCATTTTATTTGATCCACCACCTGCTGCGGAGGCTGCAGAGCCTCACATAGATGTACCTGGGGGTGACGACCCTGTTATGGATATTTTTTTTCCACAAGAGGAGGCTACTCAGCTTGCTCGACCACATGATATTGTTCCACTGGAGGAGGGTGTTCAGCATGATCAGTCAGATGCTCCTCCAGCTTCTCAGGCACATCACCATGTACATACAGACGATGACTGGATTGAGTTCGATGTTTTATTTCAGTCATCCACAGCAGAGCAGCCATCTACTTCCTATGTTGGTGAGAGTTCCAGCTAGCTTCCAATATCCTTAGATGCGGGCCAGGGTACCTGCAGTGAGACTGTACATCCACCGCCTATCACATAGGAGGATGTGGAGGTGGTTGTCGATGAGGATTCACAGCGTATGCCAGAGCACATACATAGACAGACATGGCGTGGATGCATCCAGTATACACCTGGATTTGGGACAAAGGAGAATCCATGCCAGAGGCATAGATTAGGTTGACATTTGATTTATGATACATTTTTTTGTGTCTTACTGTTATCTATACATCTATTCTTTTTTTTAATAAGTGTCTTACTGTTATCAAATTATCTACCAATATATATATATATATATATATGTGTATAATAAATAATATGATTAAATTAAATAATAAATATTAATTATATTAATTACTTCGAAATAAAATAGATTCTGGATGAAAAGATGCGTGAACATGAAGAAAGCTTGAAAAATATTATTGATCTCAATGATTTAAAATTATATGTAAAATCCTAGAATATCATGGAACACGGTTATTTGTTTACAAAAATTAAATACAATAAAGAAGAATTTGAATGAATAAAGGATATTTGTGAAGAGTAGATGATTATTATTGAAGATCAGAATAACTACAATATGAATTAAAAGTTCATTTGGCCAATTTTGAGAAGATACATATTCAGACTTTATAAAAGGAAACAATTTCTACTGGTATGAAATCTAAAGAGTGAGACTATTGAGTATGCATCTCAAAACATAGTTTTACAGAAGTAAAGGATGAATGAAAGAGGTCAAAGAGGATTATTAAACTATTACCCATTAAAATATAAACCATCACCATCTAATTCATCATAGGTATTATAAAGAAATATATTATAAATAATTCCATTCAATTTATAGTTGATCAACTTACAATGCTTTCTTACCTCATTACTATTGAGAGTATTTCACACACTATCAACATACCAATATATAAATAAAGAGGTAAGTTTACATGGATTAAATCTTTATATTAATCTAATAGAGACCCAAGTATCTCTATGACGTTTTTGGGAATCATTCAACAAGCATTGGATACAAAAATGAGATTTGAGATACTAACCACATTTAAACTAATAGTAAGTCTAAAAGGATCATTCATAGAATTTTAGATTAGCTAAAATACTTCTTGATCCATTTCAAGAGATATTATGATCAACAACATTTATTAGTGGAATTCATATATAATAACAGTTTCCACTATAGAATACAAATGGAACCATATGAGGACCTTTATAGAAATAGATGTATAAGTACAACATGTTGAGATGATGTGAGTGAGTGAAAGATGCTAAGATTATATCTTTCTCAATATATGTTAGAGAATACTGAAGCCATTATATTAATAATTATTTAATGAATATCTATTATTCAAGAATATTTATTAATAATTATTCAAATTATTTCAATATTTTCTATTATTTAATTGATATTTATTAATATTTCTTAATTTTTACTTTAAGTGTATTAGTTTATAATTAATAGTTATAAATATTGAGGAGCATTTTAGTTCTCTGTGAGACAGGTGAACCCCGTTCATGCATCCCTTCTCTCGAGAGGATGCGTGAACGGTGTTCACGCTTTTTCAGTGGGGGCTAGGATGCGTGAACGCCATTCACGCATCCTTCCGCATCGAAGGATGCGTGAATTGCATTCACGCATCCTAAACCCATTTTTAAAAATATCGGAACCCTAATCCCCTTTCCCGAATTATATTTTTGTAAAACCCATAAAAAAATTAACCTCTTTGGTCGGTCAAGAGTTGTGAGGTGAGAGGCTTAGTCTAGAATGGGTGAGAGGCTGCGGGGAGAAGATTCTAGATAAGGGTGAGGCCAAGTGCCGAAAAGTTCAATGGAGTGAGAGCAGAGGGCCTGGGTGAGGGAAAACGAAATGCTAGAGGCCAGAAGGTGGGACCTAGCATGTGGGCAGGAGGCCAGAGTGAGAGGCACAAGGCAAGGGGAAGTGTGACATGGAGCATTTGGGGGAGGGTGGCATAGGGCCGTAGCAGCTGGAGGCCGAAGTTGAGGAGCGAGAGTGTGGCGACAGCTTGCGTAGCTGGGAGGGGGCCGGGGCAGGTGCACCCCATGGAACAAGGGGGATTGGTAAACCTATGTTTAGGGATTTTTTTCATTCCATTAATAATAATATTATTACAATAACAATAATTATTTTCAAAATAATAATAATACCAATAACAATTACAATAATAAGAAAAATAATAATAATAAAAATGATAATAATAAAACAAAAAAAATGAAAATACTAAAAATGAAAATAATAAAAACAACAATAATAAAAATTATTAACAAAAAATAATAATTATAAAAAAAAATAATAATAATAATACTATAAATATAATAATAATAATAGTAAAAAAAATGAGAAATTTCCTGACTCCCAGGCTGACTACACGGATACCACCAACCTCGCAGTGACCCCGAACAAGTCTGAAGCCCAGTAAAAATATTAATGGAAAATTTTTTCTAACTCATGGAAACTAGGTCCTTGGTGAGATAATATGAAGAAAATAAATATTAAAATAAAAATAAACATAAAAGTTGGGGTGTCACAATTCACCCCACCATAGGCACTTTCATCCCCCATAAAGTCACCCAACCAAACAATAAACAAAAACCACTCTCTGTGCCTGAATGAAACTAAATGAAACCTCAAAACAAAAGATTGATAGAATAGAAGAGGGATCTCCCAACCACAATAAATCTACTAGTACAGAAACATAACACTCAATCATATCACCTCGATAGGGGGGGTGATGCGGGAACTCCCAACAGTAGAGAAAAACCTCTAAGTAAAACGTACCACAAGCAGTAAACCCAAGAAAAACCACAAACATAGATTCTTCTATAGGTGGTTACCTCTCCAAATGAACAAGGGTAAACTAAGATCAACCCTATCAAGGGAAAAACAAACTTTTAAGAAAAATTAATGATTCAAAAAATAATTATCAAACAAATGGAACAGTTTGGATTACAATAGAACATGTCCTTCATAACTCGATGATGAAACAATGATCATAAAAAACATCCAAACATTAACAACATAAAAACAAGAATGAAAATGCTTTAAATGTTCCACTGCCAACATGGAAAACAAAACCCGAACTGAGGCATCACATCCCTGATAACTTATGACTGTACGTGAGTTTCACCGCAACACTACTACAAAAAAGGGCAAGGGAAGCACCCCCTTATATCAGCACTAAGAAAAACCACTGATAAAGGTTACCTTGTATCAGTGCTAAAATTTTAGCGTTGATACATTGTAACCTTTATCAGCGCTAAAGAAGCACTGATAAAACGACCCTTTATCAGTGCTTTTATAGCCCTGATAAAGATCACCATTATCAGCGCTGATATAGGTAGTCTTCATCGCCACTTTTTTAGCGCTGATAAAACCTTACTCTATTTTTTTATAAATTCGGTCGCACTATAACGACCCGAAATTTTTAAATAAATTTTGTTTCCTAATTTTATGTGTTATTGTTATACTCAACAAAAATGTTTTATTTGATAAACATGATTATAATTAAAATGAGATCAGTGGGTTTTGACTATTATATAACCATCGGTCAACATGACCGCTGTGAACAAAATGTTTTGATTATTGTCTCTAAATATAAGTAATCTTGGTTAATTATTATAGAAAGAAGATTCGATGGCCTCACCTAGTAGTCTTGGACCGATCGAAGCCCATCTAACAGAGCTTGGGAAGGAGGTAGCACCACTTGGCTTTGCTCTGGATCAAATCCAAGCCGAACTTGATCATGTGAAGCTGGAACGAAATCGCCTTCGTGAGAAGTTCAAACTGATAGAAATTACTACTCGGGCAATGTTGACTGAGCCGCCCCAAGCTTCTATCACCCTAGCACACCTTACTCTTAGGTCCTATGCTGGTATTATAAGGGGTTATGTAACAAGACCATAACTACCTTGTGTAATCCTTGTTTTAAATAAAAATTGGGATTTCTTCTTATGATGAAGTTTATGAATTTTGAAATGACCGGATAAATATAGTATGCATATTTTTGATGAATTTTAGAAAAAGGATATTTTAAATATGTTTATGTAAACCCTAAATAATTAAAAATGTGTAATGATTTTCAAAAAATGGTCTTCTGCAATTATGTTCAGTACTAAATTTAGAGTCTAATAAGATAAACTTGATTTTTGATGAATAGTAAATTATGAATAGTGATTTTATGATTAGGATTAGTAATATGACCAAATGGATTAGTAATCTCACTTAAAGAAAGTTTTAAAATAATCTAGGCACCTTGATTAAGTAATGTGATTCAATAAAATAGTTAAATAACGGTTTCATTAATTATTATTCAAGTATTAGTTTTTTCGGGTGAATAGTTTTTTTTAATTAAAAATTAAATTAAAAATATTTAGAAAATTATTTTTATAAAATGGATTTCATTTTTGAAATCAGAGCATTGATATTTGGTTAATGTTAAATTTTGGGATTTTTCTGAGAAAGTTGAATTTTCAGTGAATAGTAAAAATACAGTTTTAGGGTTTCGGTATGTTTAATGACATCATAACGGTGTCATGATGATGTCATGAGATCTTTTGAGGGTTGGCCGGCCAAGGGTGATGAATTATTGTTTTGGGGGCCCCATGTGGCCTAACTCCATGATAAATGACAAGGGAGAGCACATGGGTTTGAGAAAAGCACATGTGAGGTGTCCCTTGGCCATTAATGCCTTGTCCCCTCACTTTCCCTATAAATACCAAGCCCTCCTCTCATCCATTCGACTCCCCACTCATTCCCAACGAATTTCTGGTCTCATTACCTCCCAAGGAGTCCTCCCAAGGTGCCCCCAAGCCCTCAAGGTCCCACCCTTTGAGGTTTAAGAGTTACATTTTAAGGTAAGGGATCCGACCTCTCTCTTTCTTTTCAAGTAATCTCTTTTATGTCTTTTATTTTATACTCCATGTTCTTATGTTGGAGGATGTTCTTTTATATTCATCCTACTTCCTATTTCATGTTCATATGATGAGAGACCCCCCTTTCTCTCATCAATTCGTTTTAAGAATGTTTAAGTGGCGCCGTTAGGCTGCCGAATTTTTAAGGGATTCTTTCACCTTCCTCGTTTTCAAGTTCTATTTTCATTCAAGTCTTTAATGTTCCTTTTTGTTATATTGGGGTATGATCTCTATATATATCATACTGGACTCTTATGTTCATATGATGAGAGACCCCATTTGATCTCTTCAATTCAGTATTTTGATGTTTTAAGTGGCGCCGTTAGGCTGCCGAATTTTTAAGTGGTTCTTCACCCTTCTCGTTTTGAAGTTCTACTTTCATGTCAATTATTTCAAGTTCCTTTTTGTTATATTGGGGTATTATCTCTATATATATCATACTGGACTCTTATGTTCATATGATGAGAGACCCAATTTGATCTCTTCAATTCAGTATTTTGATGTTTTAAGTGGCGCCGTTAGGCTGCCGAATTTTTAAGTGGTTCTTCACCCTTCTTGTTTTGAAGTTCTACTTTCATGTCAATTATTTCAAGTTCCTTTTTGTTATATTGGGATATGATCTCTATATATATCATACTGGACTCTTATGTTCATATGATGAGAGACCCCATTTGATCTCTTCAATTCAATATTTTGATGTTTTAAGTGGCGCCGTTAGGCTGCTGAATTTTTAAGTGGTTCTTCACCCTTCTCGTTTTGAAGTTCTACTTTCATGTCAATTCTTTCAAGTTCCTTTTTGTTATGTTGGGGAATTATCTCTATATCTATCATACTTAACTCTTATGTTCACATGATGAGAGATCCTATTTGATCTTTTCAAATCATTGTTTGTTGAGGTTTAAGTAACGTCGTTAGGCTGCCGAACTTTCATAAGAGAAATCTAATTTTTTTTTCTTCCTTCCATGTTTTCATTTCAAATGGTATGTCCTTGAAATCTCATTACCATGATCATGTATCCTTCTTATTCTGTCCATGTACTATTTTATGGGTCATTTATGAATGTTTGACCCATTTTACCTCTCTTTTAATGTCTTCTAAAACCTCGGAACATTGCCGTTATGCTGCAGAATTTCTGTCTCAAAATGTCTATCTCTTTTTCTAAAGTCCTTTTATTTTATTAAGTGAATACTCAAAGCTCTTTCTTCTAAAGGGCTATTCACATATATACCAAAATGTTCTATTTTAAATTCTGGGATTTACATACATGAGACCCACCTTCCTTTTCTGTGGGTTTTAAAGTGACGTAAAGATCATGTCTTTAAAGCAGTTTTTAATACGTTATGATTATGAAATGAAACCCATTTATTTTATGCTATATGGGTTATTTATGAAATGTTTGATGATGATATATGTGGATCAAAGGATAATAAAGGAAAATTTAAGGATGCGCCCTGATAGCGCTCCAATGCATTGGGTAAAGACTTAATCTCTAGAGATGACCATTTTAACGACGCCTTGGTGAATAACCTTGGTAATTTTTAACGACACCTTGGGGATGGACCTTGGTGAAAGAAACGATTGTCAATATTAAATGTTGCAGCCACATCTTCATGTTATGAAAAAGTTTTATTTTTATTATGATATGCCTCATGATTTCATTTTCATGCATTAAAGTTCTTTTCATGACTTTATTGATGTATCTCAAGTTCATATGTAAAATGTTTCACTTGTTTCCCTTGCTGGGCATTATGCTCACCCTTCCTTTTGATGTATGTCCCCAGGTTATGAGATGCAGTAATGAGCCTAGGGTGAACATGAGGAGAAGCCTTTCAAGTGTTTAAGAAGAATGTTTTTTTTTGTTTCATGTTTTATGTTCCTTGTTTCCAAGACACTAAACCTTAAAGATCCTCAGTTCCATGTAATGGAATGAAAAGTTATGTTATAAAAAGACGGGATGCTATAGTTGGTATCAAAGGATGGTTTAGTTATTTGTGGAAATTAGGATATGAAAACTCTAGGAGGAACCCTATAGAAAAGTTTAATATAGGAAATCTTCCTGGTATTTTGGTGAGTATTGAGTAAGGGGTTGCCAAGCAATACATCCCTGTCTGGATACGAGCAGGTAGAGGTGGCTCTGGCACAGATGTACATAGGGGTAAAACCCGAAAACACCGCTTTGAGCTAGACTCGAACGGGAACTGGTACACGACAACGGGCCTTGCTGCACTCTTGGTTACGACACTCCCAGGGGATATGCTTTGGTAAATTCATAAGCTTGGTATGAACCATTGTTAAAGGAACAAAGATAAAATAAAATAAAGGTTCACATAATAATATATGATCACTCATAACCTAGATGGGAACCTAGGAGATCACAACTTAGGGTATACCTTTCATATACAAGTTATCCTTATATGCTTTCAGTTCCTTTTCATGATTATTAGCTAAGTACTTAAGACCCTAATTATGCTTTCTCTTCTTAGTTAATGGTGGGAAATGGAAGAACATGTTCCGACAACCAATGTGATAGGAAATGCAAAGATTTTCGTATTAATATGACAGGGATGATTAGGGGATTAAAATATGATTATTATTTTGGAAGACGTTCATAATTTTGGGAACCATATTTGATCGAGGTAAATAGATTACTACGGTATTTTCATTGAGGAGTAAGGTTGACTTATATTTTGAAGAATCGATGAATTTAAGGTGAACTTATAGTAATTTAGGTTACTTATGGGAATGACTAACCTATCTTGGGTAAAATATTTTTAGGTTAGCTACTTTTTTATAAGATGTTAGGAGTGGTTGATGTTGTCTGGAGATGAACAATGAAGTTGTTTTGGAAGACTATGTTATCAAATCCTTATTGTATTTGGGTTTCAATCTTAGTTTGGTTTGTTTTGAAGAATTTTAAGGACCGTTATTTATGGAATGGTCTATGATGAACTTTGGGTAGTACCATGGAACTTTGATGATTTAAAAGTATTTTCCATTCCTATGGGATTCTTTCTTTTTGAAGAGTTGTTTTACCTTAACCTTTCTGTTTTTGGGATAATGTTTAAAGATAGAAGAAATAGATAGTTAATCTTTTGTAGATTATGTGATTCTATAGAAGATGATTCTTGTGCTTTTATGAGACCAAGTGTTTTTGAATTCTCATCATTTGGAGAAAAGATTAGTGTTAGCAGGGACTTTTTAAAGGATGGAAATATACTTGAAGGTAGGTATATTTTATTATGTTTTTGTTCTATGTAGTAAATGAAATCCTCAAAATTATGAAAAGAAACGTAAAACAAAAATGTTGTTGGTTTACGTTTCCTACTAGGTAATCAAAGACCGTTTACACACATCATAAGTTTGGGATTTTCTCATGGTTAACTTTCTCCTAATCATGTTCTCTATCACTCTCCCTCAGAACTTGACCCTTTGTTTTTTCCTCCATGTCCATGTTTTCCTACATGGAACCCTAGTGTGGGTTAACTCGGGTGACCATTGTACTTCCCTTTCTTTATTTTAAAGTAATAGTTTTACTGACTCCTTTTCCGATGTGGGACTTTCAATGAAATTTCAAAACCCAGTTTTAAAATTGCGAGGACGCAATTTTTTAAGGGGGGAAGATTGTAATGACCCGAAATTTTTAAATAAATTTTGTTTCCTAATTTTATGTGTTATTGTTATACTCAACAAAAATGTTTTATTTGATAAACATGATTATAATTAAAATGAGATCAGTGGGTTTTGACTATTATATAACCATCGGTCAACATGACCGCTGTGAACAAAATGTTTTGATTATTGTCTCTAAATATAAGTAATCTTGGTTAATTATTATAGAAAGAAGATTCGATGGCCTCACCTAGTAGTCTTGGACCGATCGAAGCCCATCTAACAGAGCTTGGGAAGGAGGTAGCACCACTTGTCTTTGCTCTGGATCAAATCCAAGCCGAACTTCATCATGTGAAGCTGGAACGAAATCGCCTTCGTGAGAAGTTCAAACTGATAGAAATTACTACTCGGGCAATGTTGACTGAGCTGCCCCAAGCTTCTATCACCCTAGCACACCTTACTCTTAGGTCCTATGCTGGTATTATAAGGGGTTATGTAACGAGACCATAACTACCTTGTGTAATCCTTGTTTTAAATAAAAATTGGGATTTCTTCTTATGATGAAGTTTATGAATTTTGAAATGACCGGATAAATATAGTATGCATATTTTTGATGAATTTTAGAAAAAGGATATTTTAAATATGTTTATGTAAACCCTAAATAATTAAAAATGTGTAATGATTTTCAAAAAATGGTCTTCTGCAATTATGTTCAGTACTAAATTTAGAGTCTAATAAGATCAACTTGATTTTTGATGAATAGTAAATTATGAATAGTGATTTTATGATTAGGATTAGTAATATGACCAAATGGATTAGTAATCTCACTTAAAGAAAGTTTTAAAATAATCTAGCCACCTTGATTAAGTAATGTGATTCAATAAAATAGTTAAATAACGGTTTCATTAATTATTATTCAAGTATTAGTTTTTTCGGGTGAATAGTGTTTTTTTAATTAAAAATTCAATTAAAAATATTTAGAAAATTATTTTTATAAAATGGATTTCATTTTTGAAATCAGAGAATTGATATTTGGTTAATGTTAAATTTTGGGATTTTTCTGAGAAAGTTGAATTTTCAGTGAATAGTAAAAATACAGTTTTAGGGTTTCGGTATGTTTAATGACATCATAACGGTGTCATGATGATGTCATGAGATCTTTTGAGGGTTGGCCGGCCAAGGGGGATGAAGTATTGTTTTGGGGGCCCCATGTGGCCTAAATCCATGATAAATGACAAGGGAGAGCACATGGGTTTGAGAAAAGCACATGTGAGGTGTCCCTTGGCCATTAATGCCTTGTCCCCTCACTTTCCCTATAAATACCAAGCCCTCCTCTCATCCATTAGACTCCCCACTCATTCCCAACGAATTTCTGGTCTCATTACCTCCCAAGGAGTCCTCCCAAGGTGCCCCCAAGCCCTCAAGGTCCCACCCTTTGAGGTTTAAGAGTTACATTTTAAGGTAAGGGATCCGACCTCTCTCTTTCTTTTCAAGTAATCTCTTTTATGTCTTTTCTTTTATACTCCATGTTCTTATGTCGGAGGATGTTCTTTTATATTCATCCTACTTCCTATTTCATGTTCATATGATGAGAGACCCCCCTTGCTCTCATCAATTCGTTTTAATAATGTTTAAGTGGCGCTGTTAGGCTGCCGAATTTTTAAGGGATTCTTTCACCTTCCTCGTTTTCAAGTTCTATTTTCATTCAAGTCTTTAATGTTCCTTTTTGTTATATTGGGGTATGATCTATATATATATCATACTGGACTCTTATGTTCATATGATGAGAGACCCCATTTGATCTCTTCAATTCAGTATTTTGATGTTTTAAGTGGCGCCGTTAGGTTGCCGAATTTTTAAGTGGTTCTTCACCCTTCTCGTTTTGAAGTTCTACTTTCATGTCAATTATTTCAAGTTCCTTTTTGTTATATTGGGGTATGATATCTATATATATCATAATGGACTCTTATGTTCATATGATGAGAGACCCAATTTTACCTCTTCAATTCAGTATTTTGATGTTTTAAGTGGCGCCGTTAGGCTGCCGAATTTTTAAGTGGTTCTTCACCCTTCTCGTTTTGAAGTTCTACTTTCATGTCAATTATTTCAAGTTCCTTTTTGTTATATTGGGGTATGATCTCTATATATATCATACTGGACTCTTATGTTCATATGATGAGAGACCCCATTTGATCTCTTCAATTCAATATTTTGATGTTTTAAGTGGCGCCGTTAGGCTGCCGAATTTTTAAGTGGTTCTTCACCCTTCTCGTTTTGAAGTTCTACTTTCATGTCAATTCTTTAAAGTTCCTTTTTGTTATGTTGGGGAATTATCTCTATATCTATCATACTTAACTCTTATGTTCACATGATGAGAGATCCTATTTGATCTTTTCAAATCATTGTTTGTTGAGGTTTAAGTAACGCCGTTAGGCTGCCGAACTTTCATAAGAGAAATCTAATTTTTTTTCTTCCTTCCATGTTTTCATTTCAAATGGTATGTCCTTGAAATCTCATTACCATGATCATGTATCCTTCTTATTCTGTCCATGTACTATTTTATGGGTCATTTATGAATGTTTGACCCATTTTACCTCTCTTTTAATGTCTTCTAAAACCTCGGAACATTGCCGTTATGCTGCAGAATTTCTGTCTCAAAATGTCTATCTCTTTTTCTAAAGTCCTTTTATTTTATTAAGTGAATACTCAAAGCTCTTTCTTATAAAGTGCTATTCACATATATACCAAAATGTTCTATTTTAAATTCTGGGATTTACATACATGAGACCCACGTTCCTTTTCTGTGGGTTTTAAAGTGACGTAAAGATCATGTCTTTAAAGCAGTTTTTAAAACGTTATGATTATGAAAAGAAACCCATTTATTTTATGCTATATGGGTTATTTATGAAATGTTTGATGATGATATATGTGGCTCAAAGGATAATAAAGGCAAATTTAAGGATGCGCCCTGATAGCGCTCCAATGCATTGGGTAAAGACTTAATCTCTAGAGATGACCATTTTAACGACGCCTTGGTGAATAACCTTGGTAATTTTTAACGACACCTTGGGGATGGACCTTGGTGAAACGAAACGATTGTCAATATTAAATGTTGCAGCCACATCTTCATGTTATGAAAAAGTTTTATTTTTATTATGATATGCCTCATGATTTCATTTTCATGCATTAAAGTTCTTTTCATGACTTTATTGATGTATCTCAAGTTCATATGTAAAATGTTTCACTTGTTTCCCTTGCTGGGCATTATGCTCACCCTTCCTTTTGATGTATGTCCCCAGGTTATGAGATGCAGTAATGAGCCTAGGGTGAACATGAGGAGAAGCCTTTCAAGTGTTTAAGAAGAATGTTTTTTTTTGTTTCATGTTTTATGTTCCTTGTTTCCAAGACACTAAACCTTAAAGATCCTCAGTTCCATGTAATGGAATGAAAAGTTATGTTATAAAAAGACGGGATGCTATAGTTGGTATCAAAGGATGGTTTAGTTATTTGTGGAAATTAGGATATGAAAACTCTAGGAGGAACCCTATAGAAAAGTTTAATATAGGAAATCTTCCTGGTATTTTGGTGAGTATTGAGTAAGGGGTTGCCAAGCAATACATCCCTGTCTGGATACGAGCTGGTAGAGGTGGCTCTGGCACAGATGTACATAGGGGTAAAACCCGAAAACACTGCTTTGAGCTAGACTCGAACGGGAACTGGTACACGACAACGGGCCTTGCTGCACTCTTGGTTACGACACTCCCGGGGGATATGATTTGGTAAATTCATAAGCTTGGTATGAACCATTGTTAAAGGAACAAAGATAAAATAAAATAAAGGTTCACATAATAATATATGATCATTCATAACCTAGATGGGAACCTAGGAGATCACAACTTAGGGTATACCTTTCATATACAAGTTATCCTTATATGATTTCAGTTCCTTTTCATGATTATTAGCTAAGTACTTAAGCCCCTAATTATGCTTTCTCTTCTTAGTTAATGGTGGGAAATGGAAGAACATGTTCCGACAACCAATGTGATAGGAAATGCGATGATTTTCGTATTAATATGACAGGGATGATTAGGGGATTAAAATATGATTATTATTTTGGAAGACGTTCATTATTTTGGGAACCATATTTGATCGAGGTAAATAGATTACTAAGGTATTTTCATTGAGGAGTAAGGTTGACTTATATTTTGAAGAATCGATGAATTTAAGGTGAACTTATAGTAATTTAGGTTACTTATGGGAATGACTAACCTATCTTGGGTAAAATATGTTTAGGTTAGCTACTTTTTTATAAGATGTTAGGAGTGGTTGATGTTGTCTGGAGATGAACAATGAAGTTGTTTTGGAAGACTATGTTATCAAATCCTTATTGTATTTGGGTTTCAATCTTAGTTTGGTTTGTTTTGAGGAATTTTAAGGACCGTTATTTATGGAATGGTCTATGATGAACTTTGGGTAGTACCATGGAACTTTGATGATTTAAAAGTATTTTCCATTCCTATGGGATTCTTTCTTTTTGAAGAGTTGTTTTACCTTAACCTTTCTGTTTTTGGGATACTGTTTAAAGATAGAAGAAATAGATAGTTAATCTTTTTTAGATTATGTGATTCTATAGAAGATGATTCTTGTGCTTTTATGAGCCCAAGTGTTTTTGAATTCTCATCATTTGGAGAAAAGATTAGTGTTAGCAGGGACTTTTTAAAGGATGAAAATCTACTTGAAGGTAGGTATATTTTATTATGTTTTTGTTCTATGTAGTAAATGAAATCCTCAAAATTATGAAAAGAAACGTAAAACAAAAATTTTGTTGGTTTACGTTTCCTACTAGGTAATCAAAGACCGTTTACACACATCATAAGTTTGGGATTTTCTCATGGTTAACTTTCTCCTAATCATGTTCTCTATCACTCTCCCTCAGAACTTGACCCTTTGTTTTTTCCTCCATGTCCATGTTTTCCTACATGGAACCCTAGTGTGGGTTAACTCGGGTGACCATTGTACTTCCCTTTCTTTATTTTAAAGTAATAGTTTTACTGACTCCTTTTCTGATGTGGGACTTTCAATGAAATTTCAAAACCCCGTTTTAAAATTGCGAGGACGCAATTTCTTAAGGGGGGAAGATTGTAACGACCCGAAATTTTTAAATAAATTTTGTTTCCTAATTTTATGTGTTATTGTTATACTCAACAAAAATGTTTTATTTGATAAACATGATTATAATTAAAATGAGATCAGTGGGTTTTGGCTATTATATAACCATCGGTCAACATGACCGCTGTGAACAAAATGTTTTGATTATTGTCTCTAAATATAAGTAATCGTGGTTAATTATTATAGAAAGAAGATTCGATGGCCTCACCTAGTAGTCTTGGACCGATCGAAGCCCATCTAACAGAGCTTGGGAAGGAGGTAGCACCACTTGGCTTTGCTCTGGATCAAATCCAAGCCGAACTTCATCATGTGAAGCTGGAACGAAATCGCCTTCGTGAGAAGTTCAAACTGATAGAAATTACTACTCGGGCAATGTTGACTGAGCCGCCCCAAGCTTCTATCACCCTAGCACACCTTACTCTTAGGTCCTATGCTGGTATTATAAGGGGTTATGTAACGAGACCATAACTACCTTGTGTAATCCTTGTTTTAAATAAAAATTGGGATTTCTTCTTATGAAGAAGTTTATGAATTTTGAAATGACCGGATAAATATAGTATGCATATTTTTGATGAATTTTAGAAAAAGGATATTTTAAATATGTTTATGTAAACCCTAAATAATTAAAAATGTGTAATGATTTTCAAAAAATGGTCTTCTGCAATTATGTTCAGTACTAAATTTAGAGTCTAATAAGATAAACATGATTTTTGATGAATAGTAAATTATGAATAGTGATTTTATGATTAGGATTAGTAATATGACCAAATGGATTAGTAATCTCACTTAAAGAAAGTTTTAAAATAATCTAGGCACCTTGATTAAGTAATGTGATTCAATAAAATAGTTAAATAACGGTTTCATTAATTATTATTCAAGTATTAGTTTTTTCGGGTGAATAGTGTTTTTTTAATTAAAAATTAAATTAAAAATATTTAAAAAATTATTTTTATAAAATGGATTTCATTTTTGAAATCAGAGCATTGATATTTGGTTAATGTTAAATTTTGGGATTTTTCTGAGAAAGTTGAATTTTCAGTGAATAGTAAAAATACAGTTTTAGGGTTTCGGTATGTTTAATGACATCATAACAGTGTCATGATGATGTCATGAGATCTTTTGAGGGTTGGCCGGCCAAGGGTGATGAATTATTGTTTTGGGGGCCCCATGTGGCCTAACTCCATGATAAATGACAAGGGAGAGCACATGGGTTTGAGAAAAGCACATGTGAGGTGTCCCTTGGCCATTAATGCCTTGTCCCCTCACTTTCCCTATAAATACCAAGCCCTCCTCTCATCCATTCGACTCCCCACTCATTACAAACGAATTTCTGGTCTCATTACCTCCCAAGGAGTCCTCCCAAGGTGACCCCAAGCCCTCAAGGTCCCACCCTTTGAGGTTTAAGAGTTACATTTTAAGGTAAGGGATCCGACCTCTCTCTTTCTTTTCAAGTAATCTCTTTTATGTCTTTTCTTTTATACTCCATGTTCTTATGTTGCAGGATGTTCTTTTATATTCATCCTACTTCCTATTTCATGTTCATATGATGAGAGACCCCCCTTGCTCTCATCAATTCGTTTTAAGAATGTTTAAGTGGCGCCGTTAGGCTGCCAAATTTTTAAGGGATTCTTTCACCTTCCTCGTTTTCAAGTTCTATTTTCATTCAAGTCTTTAATGTTCCTTTTTGTTATATTGGGGTATGATCTCTATATATATCATACTGGACTCTTATGTTCATATGATGACAGACCCCATTTGATCTCTTCAATTCAGTATTTTGATGTTTTAAGTGGCGCCGTTAGGCTGCCGAATTTTTAAGTGGTTCTTCACCCTTCTCGTTTTGAAGTTCTACTTTCATGTCAATTATTTCAAGTTCCTTTTTGTTATATTGGGGTATGATCTCTATATATATCATACTGGACTCTTATGTTCATATGATGAGAGACCCAATTTGACCTCTTCAATTCAGTATTTTGATGTTTTAAGTGGCGCCGTTAGGCTGCCGAATTTTTAAGTGGTTCTTCACCCTTCTCGTTTTGAAGTTCTACTTTCATGTCAATTATTTCAAGTTCCTTTTTGTTATATTGGGGTATGATCTCTATATATATCATACTGGACTCTTATGTTCATATGATGAGATACCCCATTTGATCTCTTCAATTCAATATTTTGATGTTTTAAGTGGCGCCGTTAGGCTGCCGAATTTTTAAGTGGTTCTTCACCCTTCTCGTTTTGAAGTTCTACTTTCATGTCAATTCTTTCAAGTTCCTTTTTGTTATGTTGGGGAATTATCTCTATATCTATAATACTGAACTCTTATGTTCACATGATGAGAGATCCTATTTGATCTTTTCAAATCATTGTTTGTTGAGGTTTAAGTAACGACGTTAGGCTGTCGAACTTTCATAAGAGAAATCTAATTTTTTTTCTTCCTTCCATGTTTTCATTTCAAATGGTATGTCCTTGAAATCTCATTACCATGATCATGTATCCTTCTTATTCTGTCCATGTACTATTTTATGGGTCATTTATGAATGTTTGACCCATTTTACCTCTCTTTTAATGTCTTCTAAAACCTCGGAACATTGCCGTTATGCTGCAGAATTTCTGTCTCAAAATGTCTATCTCTTTTTCTAAAGTCCTTTTATTTTATTAAGTGAATACTCAAAGCTCTTTCTTCTAAAGGGTTATTCACATATATACCAAAATGTTCTATTTTAAATTCTGGGATTTACATACATGAGACCCACCTTCCTTTTCTGTGGGTTTTAAAGTGACGTAAAGATCATGTCTTTAAAGCAGTTTTTAAAACGTTATGATTATGAAATGAAACCCATTTATTTTATGATATATGGGTTATTTATGAAATGTTTGATGATGATATATGTGGCTCAAATGATAATAAAGTCAAATTTAAGGATACGCCCTCATAGCGCTCCAATGCATTGGGTAAAGACTTAATCTCTAGAGATGACCATTTTAACGACGCCTTGGTGAATAACCTTGGTAATTTTTAACGACACCTTGGGGATGGACCTTGGTGAAACGAAACGATTGTCAATATTAAATGTTGCAGCCACATCTTCATGTTATGAAAAAGTTTTATTTTTATTATGATATGCCTCATGATTTCATTTTCATGCATTAAAGTTCTTTTCATGACTTTATTGATGTATCTCAAGTTCATATGTAAAATGTTTCACTTGTTTCCCTTGCTGGGCCTTATGCTCACCCTTCCTTTTGATGTATGTCCCCAGGTTATGAGATGCAGTAATGAGCCTAGGGTGAACATGAGGTGAAGCCTTTCAAGTGTTTAAGAAGAATGTTTTTTCTTGTTTCATGTTTTATGTTCCTTGTTTCCAAGACACTAAACCTTAAAGATCCTCAGTTCCATGTAATGGAATGAAAAGTTATGTTATAAAAAGACGGGATGCTATACGCACAGTGCCCTCATTTTATCGCGGCCTAAAGCTCTCGCGGTACTGGAACCCTGCGACTCCCCTCTTCCACCCGCTGAGTTCACGTTGCCAGACATCCGCTGCCCTCGTTTCTCGTTGCCGGACCTCCGCCGCCGGAAACACCCTCTTCAGTTTTCCGAACCTCCCTTTAAGTCATGTTTTCCAAATATATTTTTAATATTGTTCTTCTTGTTGGTTGAATCATTGATGGATATTGATTGTGTTATTTTATTTGGATTCATTAGTATGTTTTGGGTGTAACTTTCGTTAGGTTTTGATTTATGATCTTAGTGGTTCTTCAGGGTTAGTGGTTATAGTCTGTTATTTAGGTGAAGGGATGTGTTCTTAGCATATTTCCTTAGTTCAGTTGGTGGTTTCATTCTGGTTTTGTAAAGATATCAATAAATAGGTAGGTTGTTCCATTATATGACGTTGTTTTAGGTGTTTAATATGATTTATTTGGTTCTAAAATGGTTTTATAAATTGTCTGGATTGTGGGAAACATGTTTTCCAATTTTTTTGTTGTGTATAAGGGTTTGATAATGATTTGAATATTGTAAATGGTGGTTTGTCATGTGTGTTTCTATTATTGGAAGTTTGATTGTTTAAAATAGATATAATTTTATATAGGGGTGGAATTAAGCAGAATGGAATCCTAGTTATCTTGGTGGGTAGACTAGGTCTAGTATATTAGGTGAATTAGTCAGGCCGATGATTGGTCTCTTTAATAAGGATATACATAACAACACTAACAAAACATTCATGTGCTAGGTATTGGAGGCTCATATAGGACCTTCATGTCTAAGAGATGTGATCACCAAGAGTACGAGGATCCTAAGACCCTAGTAACCCTAATACCATAGAGATTTTCTATAGTGCTCATACTATTCTTACCATTATCTTGTCACATTTACTATCCCTTTTATTTGAAAGATTGTTTTATTTAAATTGTATTTTCCTTTTTCTTAAAAAATAACATGTTAATGTTTATCATAATGTCATTACATGGAATCTATTTTTGTGGTGTCCTACTAGGTATGTTGTCTCACACCTTATATACAACCTCAAGTTTACGTAGACCTTATTATGTTTTACCTAGTTAAAGGCAAGGTTCCCTTGGTGGTGATGGTGGATATATGTGCTAGTAGTTCCCCTTTTGGTGACTGTTATTGGTTGTGGAATGGGGATTTTGACCCTCATGTTTCATGGAGTCTTGGTTATATTGTTGGTTCCCTTACCTTATTTTTTTTATTTTGGTTTTGGTTGAAATTTTTAAATGCTTATCCCATATTGCAATGTTTTCTTTTGGTCTATTATATTGAGAAATTTGGTTATGATATGGTGTTTGATTATTATGTAATATTTATGGTCATTTACATGAAAAAACGTTCCCAAAGGTGTTACTCAATGCCTAAGAACTCGTTACAACCCATGGGGATTGGTAATTCCATTTGGACCTTCCCACGAGTTGGGTAAGGTGTCAAGTGGGATGGAAACCTGGCCTAGTTCATGACTAGAAGTCTACACCATAGTATGGTTGTCTAAATCCTTTCTATACGATGTCCACGGGAGGTTGCAACGTGGTATCTTTTTTTTATAGTCTTAAATTCCATGAGCCCCATTTTATATTCTTTTGTCTCCTACACAACTATCATTTGAAATATTTATTCTTTAAGGCTTACAAGAGTCATTTTAACTCATCCAAACTCCATTATTCTCAGATAGAAGCTCCAGTGGATGCGTTTGGTTTCTCTCTGATAAGGGGATCTCTCATCGATTAGAAATCCTCTATCTCCTCTTATATCATCCTTATAGAGTGATAGATCATCATCTTTTTAGTGAATATAATATTCGTTTTTTTGAATCTTGATTATAGGTTAGACTACTTGATATCCTACTACACCATCATTATTCATTGACAGATCCCATTATGGGTGTTATGTTGGGTTGATCACTAATTAAAGGCAGGTGGTTCCACAATGATTCTTCCACACAATTGAAACTTTTTTTTTGGATTTATTCAATATGAATTATAAAAATAATTTAATATTATTTTAATTAAATTGGATTTTATTTGTGATTTTAGAGGCATTTATTTTTGAAATAAATCTCCTTCTTAGTTGTTTTTTGTGTCATGGAATGATTTGAGAAACTGTATATTTTAGTGGGAATATATTATAAAATAATTAGCCTTGATTTCAAAAATAATGATTAGAATATAATATGATTTGAAAAGGGAATATATTTTATGGAAATACTAACTTAAACATACTATGACATGAATTTTTCCCCAATAGGAATTTGAGTCCCGATGACCTGGGTCGTGGGATGTGTCACACATTGAGCCAAGATCACTGATTGAGTTGTGTGAGGATCATATTACTAGAAACTAACATACCATAGGGTTTAATACATGTTACTATGAAATAATTTTTTTATTATTACATGACATTGATTATAGAACTATTTTGTTCATGCCAAGATATTTCTATAAGAGTTTTTTATACATTGTTCATTTAAGTCAGTTTTTATATATCTTCCATCTTTTTTATTATGAAAGTATGTGATTTTGGAAATATGTAAATAATAAGATACTATATTGGTACATGTTACTAAGATTTATGTGTGACTATATACTTATTATATTTTCTTATTATTTCTTACACACCACCACTTGAGTCGAGTAACCTGATTGAAATCCATATTGGTAATTTGGTTCTGATGTGGATATGGTTTTTTATGTGTTTGTGACATGTGTATGTGTGGATATATGGGTACTTAGGCATGACGATATTGAATGTATGGCAGAGACCTAGGAGCGGTAGATGTATCATTCTTGTTTATTCTTGTGTTTGGTCTGGAGTGATTTGAGGAAACTATAATGAATGTAAAGTAATTATATTTAATGAAGATGAATAAATACTAATGGTTAGGCTCTATTAATCTCTATTTTTATAAGGAATTGGTTCTCTTCTACTGTATTTGGAAGTCTTTTTTTATTTAAATGAACCATAAATACTAATATTTGAGATTCAAATAGGATAAATATGAATAATGATCGGATGTATGCTAATCGTTTAACAATAGAGTACGAGAACGGTGTGAAAGAGTTCATCATGTTTTCAAAGGATCATGCAAAGGATCCTTCTCAAATCCTTTGTCCATGTTTACGTTATTGTTATTCTAGACTACTTACTCCAGAGGAGTTGGAAGAACATTTGATATGTCACGGAATAGATCGATGTTGTAAATGTTGGAATAAGCACGGAGAAAAAGAGAATGTACCTACTGGCTGGGATAAAAATGTGTTTTATGGATCATCAGATATGAATACAAATATGGATAATGAAGGAGACCGTATGGAGGATGTGATTACAGATTTCAATGATGATGAAGATCGTATTAAGGAAATGACAAAGATAATTGAAGATGGACTCCGTCATTTCCCAAAATTGTTTGAGAAGTTAATGTGTTTTTCAAAGACGCCATTGTATGCTACTTGCACTAAGTATACAACATTGTCAGCTGTACTGAAGTTTTATAAGTTGAAAGAAGGCAACAGATGGAGTGATGCCATTTTTACGGAACTACTTTCTCTCTTGAATGACATTCTCCCGAAAGATAATGAGCTCCCAAGCCAGACATATGAAGCTAGGAAAATGCTACTCTCAATGGAAATGATTTATGAAAGAATACATGTTTGCCTGAAAGACTGTATATTGTTTCGCAAGGAGAAAAAATCACTTACAGAATTCCCAAAGTGTGGTTCTTCTCGATACAAGAAATATAAATCCAATCCTACGAAAGGAGTATGGTATTTTCCAATCATTCCACGGTTTAGGCGTCTATATAGAAGTGAATAAATTGCAAGACAATAGTCGTGGCATGCAGATAAAAGAAATAAAGATGCATTATTATGTCACCTGACCAACTCTCCTCAATGGATGAAAATTGATCATGAGTATCCTTAATTTGGAAAAGAGATGAGAAAACTTTGTCTTTCATTATCTACAGATGGAGATAATCCTTTTGGTTTTCAAACCAGTACTCATATTACATGGCCTGTTATGTTGGTAAATTATTACTTGCCACCCTGGTTATGCATGAAGCGGAAAATCATCTTATTATCTATGCTTATATTAGGACCAAAACAACTAGGTAATGATATTGATGTTTATCTGAAACCATTGATCGAGGATTTGAAGTTATTGTGGGACTCAGGTGTAATATTGTATAATGCTTAAAAAAAGTGAATACTTCACGTTGAGAGCAATGTTGTATGGGATAATAAATTATTTCCCTGCTTATGGGAATTTTTCAGGTTATAGGATTAAATGAACACAAGGGTTTCCCATGTGCGAAGAAGATACAAAATCAATTATGTTGAAACATTTATCGAAACCTCTATTTCTATGACATCGTAGATTTCTACCTCGTCGATATAAGTACCGATCTTGGATGAAATCATTCAATGGATGTTCCGAAAAACACACAACACCATCTCCACTAACAGGTGATTAGATGTTTGAGAAAGTAAAAGATCTGAACACTATTTTTGGTAAACCATTTTCGAAAAACCTTGCAAAAATCGGTTGGAAAAAGAGTGCAGTTTTTTTTTGAATTACCATACTGGAATTGTTGTACGTCAGACATTTTCTGGATGTGATTCATGTGGAAAAAAATATATGTGACGGTGTTATCAGAACGTTGGTAAATGCCTCTAGAAAAACAAAATTTGGAATTAAGGAAAGGTTGGACATGGATGAAATGGGAATACAAGAAGTGTTAGCTCCCTTGAAGGGTGAAAATCGAATGTTTCTTCCTCCAGCTGCTTATACTCTTTCTTGGGTGGAGATATATCATTTTTTCAACTTCTTCAATGATTTAAAGGTTCTATAGGGGTACTCATCAAATATCAAGAACATTTTTTCAATGAATGATTTGAAGTTAAAAGGTTTGAAATCACCTGATTTCCATGTTTTGATGCAAGTTCTAATTCCTATAGCTTTGCGTTGCATTTTTCCCATGAATGTTCTCCATACGTTATCCAAAAATTGTTTCTTTTTCAAATCTATATGTAGGAATGTTTTAGACCCAGGGAAATTACAAGATATGGAAAAAGAAATTGTCATCATATTATGTGAATTAGAAATGTTCTTCCTACCAAAAGTCTTTGATATAATGGTTCATTTGATGATTCACTTGGTGAGAGAGATTCGACTTTGTGGTCCTGTGCACTATAGATGGATGTATTCTATTGAATGGCAGATGAATATTTTGAAAGGGTATATCAAAACTCGAAGTCGGCCAGAGGGTTATATAGTGGAGTGATATATTGTTGAGGAATCCATTGAATTTTGTACTGAATACCTATCTGATGTGGAAAGCATTGGTCTCCCAAAATCTCGTCACACTGGACGCATTGAGGGTGAGAGAATTTCTGGAAGGGAAGTTGTGACAATCAGTATTACAGATCGGGGGCAGGATCATCTTTATGTTTTGCATAACAGTTGGGAGGTTTCTCCATATATTGAAACTCACAAAGAAATTATTAGGCAGTTTAATCCATCGAGGGATGAAAAATGGTTATCAGATACAGATAATCACCAGTTTATAGGATGGTTTCAGGACCATATTTTTAAGAAGATGGATGAAATTACAAATTCAATTTTAGAACGACTTCGATGGCTAGCCGCTGGACCAAGTGTGTATGTATTATCTTACAGTGGTTATGTAATTAATGGTTATACATTCTATATAGATGAACATGATGCAGATAGTACCATGTAAAATAGTAGAGTTACAATAGTGGATGAAATGATGCATGTTTCTGGTAGTAAAGATAAAAATCCAATTTATGCAAATATGTCATACTTTTTCATTATCAAACTAATATGAGAGTTGTATTATACGAAATTCCAATTGCCGATTTTTCAATTCAAATGGATTGATAAAAATAGTGGTGTTAAAATAGATGAATAGGGATGTGTGAATGTTGATTTTAGTAAAGAAGGGTACAAAGGAGAATAGTTTATAATGGAATCAAAAGTGGTACATGTTTTTTATGTTCCAGATCCCGCAATCCAAAAGTGGTCGACTGTTCTGTTATCGTCCAAAACTACTGAAGGTTCCGATGAAAATTCAGTTGAGGACAATCCTTTTAGTGGTACATTGCAATCATTTCAGAGCGGTCCCAATGAAGACGATGTTTTGTATGTTAGAGGATACCACAATGAAGGGATTTGGATAGTCGATAGTGGTGTCAAATCCCTTGAACCCTTGAAAAAAATAAAGAGAGTTCAATAAACTAGTTATATTTTGTTTGTAATATAGATCTTATTATCTCATGATATTATCTTATCATTACTGAATTTATGTAATCTGAATTACATTTTCAACCACTTTTGTAGATAATGACTTTTGCACATTCTGGTTCTCCTAACCATGATGCTGAACAAGTCTCTCAAGCTGCTGCTACTGCGGCTGTTGCTGCTCCTGCTGCTCCTGCAGCTCAGGCTGCTGTAGTTGTTGCTCCGGCTGCGCCTCCTGTTGCTCCTCCTACTATGGCTCTTGCTGCTCCTGTTGCGGCTGCTGCTACTCTTTCTGATGCGGCTCCTGGAGCTTCTAGTGTTGAGGTCCAACAACCATCAGCACATGCCATTGATACCATTCCATATGAACCTATATATGATGTTGATATCGATTAAATGGTCGGGAATGAAGAATCGGCGTCGCAAAAAACACAGGTGCATCGTAGTTTGATGGTGTTAGCCAAAATTATTAAGGAAAAAAGCAATGGCATTAAATTTGAAGTTGGATTGAATGCACGATCCCAACATGTGAATCCCAACATGTCTATGTTTAGCAGCTACATTGGAGTTGTCACTCGGTAATGTGTGATGATTGACATAGATTCATGGACTCATGTTGTGTCCCGACTGAAGGCTGTAATTTGGGAAGAAATTAGGATAATATTATAAATTTATATTTTAATTTAAAAATAATAATAAAATGAAACAATTTCTTACTCTTCTCAATATCTTCCAGAGTACATTTTTATTAGATGATTCACACAAGGATTTTTTACTAAGTCTTGCAGGAAAGATTCATCGAGGTATTCACAAAATTTTAACAAGATGTCACCTGAAAGATTCTAAAAGTAAAATAAACCAGCACCCGCCCATTGTCTACGATCACCTGTTGTCCCAAGAAGCTTGGGATGCATTTATTGGCCATCATGGGGATGACAAGTTTCAGGTAGATTTTGGGTGATAATACGTTATCTGAGGATACCTGTATTCATCACTTTGATTGTCAATATTTCATTTATGAAACAGAAACACTGTACTGAAAATAAGGAACGTGCATCAAAACCAACATACCCCTATCGTAAAGCAAGGATGGGGTATGCTTCATTAGAAAAGAAAATGGTATGTATTTTAAATTTACCGTAATATTGTTAGGTGCCAATAAACAACATAGTAATTATATTTCTATGTTTATATATAGATTGATAAGTCTAAAAACAAATGCACTTCCATCCAACGTCATGTGCTATGGAAGGAGGCACGTGTGAACAAAGAAGGGTTGTTAGTAGATGAGATCACACAGAATGTGTGGGAAATATGTGTAAGTATGACACGATGATAAAAATATTTTTTTAAAATTGCTATTACATAAAAATATTTTGTTATTTTCTTATATCTGACAGTCACAGGAATCAGCTACTCCTGTAGCGAATACAGACCTATTATCGACGGATTTGAAGTAGCCAGAAAAATAAGGTTGTGTTACAGGTGAAGGGTTTGGGGTCACACCCCAAGTATATTTTGAGAAGAATAAAAAAATGGATGATACTGATGAAACATTGAAACAAATGAACGAAAAAATAGAAACCCTTGAAGAATGATTGCAATGATAGGGAGAGTTGCTATAAACTTTAATGGGTGGGAATCAAAGGGAAGACACAACTTAGGAACAACCAGCGTGTGAACATCCCGCCCCACCCCCACCAGCTTTGAGGTGAGCCGTTCACCTCAATGAACTGTCTTAGACATGGTAATAATTATTCTAATATTTTTTTCCATGAAATGTGAATCAGACAAACACTAATAATTTTTCTATACTAATATTCTACAGGGTGATAAATATTGTGATTTAAATATGTCAATACCCACCTATCACCTTGTAGCGAGGGCTACAATTTTCAATATCCTAGATGCCAAACTGCATAATAGACCACTTCCTAAAGATCATCTGAAAGTGACGATTACTGCAGCTCATGAGCCAAATACAGAGCTACCTAATCCACTTGATGATGATGATATTCATACGGTCTAAAATGATATTGGGACATTCATTTCATGGCTGTCACAACATGTAAGATTACATGGGGACAAAGAGGTATTTATTTCTTTTTTCTTCAAGCTAAACCCTTAACAATTAATTAAACAAGGGTCTGAACCAATGATTGTTGTTATAGACGGAGAAAGGGAAGGGGGATACAAACATCGGCTTGAACCCATTTAAAAGATCAACCAACTGATCCCATGGAGCTACTAAAAGCATAATAACACCACATGTTCTCTATCCACATTTACTAGCATTGAAGACTCATGTGGATACAAATCTAAAAGATGGTAATAGTAATATAGTGGTTTTCGAAGAGAATATATATGGAGTGGAATGTCATGATTTCATTTCTGCTGAAAACTTAAATGAAATCCTTGAAAATGGTTGGCTAGGCATCACAGTTGTAAATGTATATATGAGGTATGTTTCTATGAATTTATTTTCTAAAAGCTGATCTAATGTGAAAATTATGACAAAATGCTTTTTATGTTGTTGACAGATGTATTTATGAAAGATTGTTGAAGGAATTTTCCCATGAGCCAAGATTTGGACTCGTTAGTCCTCATATCACATCAACACACCTAACAAAAATAGATCCTTCAAAAAGGGATTCAATAGTGAATGGCTTGCTGAAAACATTTGAAAGAATGATTATAGATGACATACTTTTCCTAATACCAACCACACAGGGGTAATACTCTACGATTAAAGCATATCAATTTTATTTTCACTTCTTTTATATTCTTCTTTGTGTTTTTAGGCAACATTGGTTGCTAATTGCAGAGAACTTGGATACTACGACGATTTATTTTCTGGATTCAATGCAAGGATATCCATCAAACCAACCACACATCATGGAGTTTGTGAATATATAAGACACTACATCTTACGTTTTAGGTCTAAACATCAAGTAATATAATTTATATTAAATTTTACTAAGGATTTTGTTATGATAGGGCGGTGTATCATTATCGTCTAAACAAATGAATGAGGATAGGGGACAAGCATAGGGAGGCGAGCAAGTACTACATCTGGACAAATATCAGGGTATATATAATAAGATATCACTATCCAAACACATCTCAACACACATTACTTATTCTCCAAATGACCATTTTTTTCAGTGTCCAAAACAAGCAAACAATAATGAATACGGTTATTATGTTTGTAAATTTATGACATAGATCGTTTTTTATCAGCAAACTAGCATCCCTAAAGAGGTATTTTCAAAAACAACTACTAGTTCGTTTAAGTTATTTATTAATTCTTTATTTTTATATTTTGCAGTACTAATCTGATTTCCAAAAAAACTCATACACACAAGATGATATAGATGTGTTCAGAAATGAGTGGGCTACATACCTGATGGAATATTGTACATAAATACAATGAAGATCTGACTTGGGTACAAGTACAATTGGTGGTCATTTTTGAGTGGGGTTAAGGGGATCAAAAGATGAAAACATTATTGTATGTAAATGTTCGTAGGAAAATTTTAATTGTTATTAAATAAAACATCCTTTATCCAATGAGTAATATTCCCATTTTAATAGATGATATGCACCAACAACATGCAAGATTGCTGAAAAACTCAAAGGGTCTCTCTTTTGTTTAAAATGGACACTATTTTAATTGAAAACAACAACTGCCCTACGAAAATCTGACCAAAAACATTCAGATTGCCTTGATATTTTATAAGAACTATACAAGGATCATTGGTGACATGTAAGAGTCAACCTCGCCTCAATCCGAGGCACGTTGTGGCCGGTACCACTCAGAGGGTCTCTCTTTTGTTTAAAATGTACACGATTTTAAGTAAAAACAGCAACTGACCTACGGAAATCTAACCAAACGCATTCGGATTGCCTTTATATTTTATAAGAATGATCCTATGGTCCTTGGTGACGTGTAAGAGTCATCTTTGCCTCAATCTAAGTCACGGTGTGGCCGGTACCACCCAAGTGTCTCTATTTTGTTTAAAATGGACACGATTTTAAGTGAAAACAACAACTAACCTTTGGAAATCCAACAAAACCTATTCGTATTGTGTTGATATATTTTTAGAATGATACAAGAGTCCTTTTTGACATGTAAGAGTCAACCCCGCCTCAATCAGAGGCACGGTGTGGCCGGTACCACTCAAAGGGTCTCTCTTTTGTTTAAAATGGACACGATTTTAAGTGAAAACAACAACTGACCTACAAAAATCTGACCAAACACAATCATATTGCCATTATATTTTATAAGAACAATACAAGGGTCCATGGTGATGTGTAAGAGTCATCCCCACCCGAATCCGAGCCACGGTGTGGCCGGTACCACTCAAAGTGTCTTTTTTTTAAGATGGACATGATTTTAAGTGAAAACAACAACCGACTTACAGAAATCTGACCAAACACATTCATATTGCCTTGATCATTTATAAGAACTATCCAAGGGTCCTTGGTAACATGTGAGAGTCATCCCCGCCTCAATCTGAGGCACGGTGTGGCCGGTACCACTCAAGGGTCTCTATTTTGTTTAAAATGGGCACGAATTTAAGTGAAAACAACAACTGACCTACAGAAATCTGACCAAACACATTAATATTGTCTTTATCCTTTAGGATAATGATCCACGGGTCTTTTTTGATGTGTACGAGTCAACCCCGCCTGAATTTAAGGGATGTTGTGACCGCTAGCACTCAAAGGGTCTCTCTTTTTTTTAAATGGACACGATTTTAAGTGAAAACAACAACTGACCTATGAAACTCTGACCAAACGCATTCGGATTGCATTGATCATTTATAAGAGATATCCAAGGGTCCTCGGTGATCTGTAAGAGTCGTGCCCACCTCAATCCAACACACGGTGTGGCCGGTAACACTCAAAGGGTCTCTCTTTGTTTTTAAATGGACACGATTTTAAGTGAAAACACCAACTGACCTACAGAAATCTGACCAAACACATTTGGATTGCCTTGATCTTTTATAAGAACGAACCAAGGGTCCTTGGTGATGTGTATGTGTCAACCCCGCTTCAATTAGAGGCATGGTGTGGCCGGTACCATTCAAAGGGTCTCTATTTTGTTTTAAATGGACACGATTTTAAGTGAAAACAACAACTGACCTAGGGAAATCTGAACAAATGCATTTAGATTGTCTTGATCATTTAAGATAATTATAAAAGGGTCCTTTGTGAAGTGTACGATTCATCCCCGCCTGAATCCGATGGATGGTGTGACTGTTAGCACTTAAAGGGTCTCTCTTTTGTTTAAAATGGACACAATTTTAATTGAAAACAATAACTGACCGATGAAAATCTGACCAAACGCATTTGGATTGCCTTGATCTTTTATAAGAATGATCCAAGGGTCCTTGGTGATGTGTAAGAGTAATCATCGCCTCAATCCAAGGCACGGTGTGGCCGGTACCACTCAAAGGGTCTCTCTTTTGTTTAAAATGGACACGATTTTAAGTGAAAACAAAAAATGGCCTACATAAGTCCAACCAAACACATTCATATTTCCTTGAGATTTTATAAGAACGATCCAAGGGTCCTTGGTGAAGTGTATGAGTCAACCCCGCCTCAATACGAGGCATGGTGTGGCCGGTACCACTCAAAGGCTCTCTCTTTTGTTTAAAATGGACACAATTTTAAGTGAAAACAACAACTGACCTACGGAAATCTGACCAAACGCTTTCGGATTGGCTTGATCCTTTTAAAGAATGATCTAAGGGTCATTTTTTATGTGTAAGAGTCAACCATGCCTCAGTATGAGGCACGGTGTGACCGCTATCACTCAATGGGTCTCTCTTGTTTAAAATGGACACAATTTTAATTGAAAACAAAAACTAACCTACAAAAATCCAACCAAACAGATTCGGATTGCCTTGATATATTATAAGAATGATCCAAGGGTCCTTGGTGACGTGTAAGAGTCAACCTCTCCTCAATACAAGGCACGGTGTGGCCGATACCACTCAAAGAGTCTCTGTTTTGTTTAAAATGGACACGATTTTAAGTGAAAACAACAACTGAACTACGGAAATCCGACTAAATGCATTAGGATTGCCTTGATCTTTTAGGAGAATGATCCAAGGGTCCTTTGTGACATGTATGAGTCATACCCACCTCAATACAAGGCACGGTGTGACTGCTATCACTCAAAGGGTCTCTCTTGTTTAAAATAGACACAATTTTAATTGATAACAACAAATGACCTATGAAAATCCGACCAAACACATTCAGATTTCCTTGATCTTTTATAAGAACGATCCAAGGATACTTGGTGACATGTAAGAGTCAACCCTGCCTCAATATGAGGAATGGTGTGGCCGGTACCACTCAATGGGTCTCTATTTTGTATAAAATAGACACGATTTTAAGTGAAAACAACAATTGACCTACGAAAATTCAACCAAACGCATTCAGATTGTATTTATCATTTAGGAAAATGAGGCACATGCCTTTTATGATGTGTATAAGTAACCCCCACTTCAATCAGAGTCACGGTGTGACCTCTATCACTCAAAGGGTCTCTCTTGTTTAAAATGGACTCAATTTTAATTGAAAACAACAACTGACCGAAAAAAATCCAACCAAACACATTAGGATTGCCTTGACCTTTTATAAGAATGGTCCAAGGGTCCTTGGTGACGTGTATAAGTCAACAAAAACTAAATATGAGGCAGGGTGTGGCCGTTACCACTCAAAGTGTCTCTATTTTGTTTAAAATGGACACGATTTTAAGTGAAAACAACAACTGACCTACGGAAATTCGACCAAACACATTCGGATTGTGTTGATCCTTTAGGAGAATGAACCAATGGTCCTTTGTGACATGTACGAGTAATCCCCACCCCAATACGAGGCATGGTGTGGCAGCTATCACTCAAAGGGACTCTTTTTTGTTTAAAATAGACCCAATTTTAATTGAAAACAACAACTGACCTATGAAAATCCGACCAAACACATTCGGATTGTCTTGATCCTTTTGGAGAATGATCCATGGGTCCTTTGTGATGTGTACGAGTCAACCCAGCCTCAATCCGAGGTATGGTGTGGCTACTAGCACTCAATGGGTCTCTATTTTGTTTTAATTGGACACAATTTTAATTGAAAACAACAACTGACCTATGATAATCTGACCAAACGCAGTCGGATTGCCTTGATCTTTTATAAGAACGATTCTAGGGTCCTTGGTGATGTGTAAGAGTCAACCCCACCATCCGCCCTAGACCGCCCCCACCCCCCCTAGACACCAATGCACCCCCCGGACACCCCCACCCCTCTAGACACCCCCACCCCCTATAAAGCCCCCCGACACCTTGGACACCAAACCACCCCTGGAAACCCCCCCCCCCCAGACAACAATCCACCCCCTAGACCGCCCCCACCCCCTGGATACCAATACAAACCCACTCATATAGATACCCCCACCCCTTGTAAAGCCCCCTGACACCATGGACACCACCCCACCCCTGGAAGCCCCCCCCCCCCCCCCCCGTACACGAATCCACCCCCTGGACCGCCCCACCTCCTGGACACCAATCCACCCCTAGACACCCCCACCCCTCTGGACACCCCACCCCCTGTAAAGCCCCCTGACACCTTGGACACTAGCCCACCCCCTAGAAAGCCCCCCAGACACCAATCCACCCCCTGGACCACCCCCACCCCCCTGTACACCAATCCACCCCTAGACACCCCCGCCCCCTGTAAATCCCACCCGACACCTTAGACACCGACCCACCCCCTGGAAAGCCCCCCCTGAACACCAATCCACCCCCTGGACACCAATCCAACCCCAGACACCCCCACCCCTCTGGACACCCCAACCCCCCGTAAAGCCCCCCCCCCCTGACACCTTAGACACCATCCCACCCCCTTGAAAGCCCCCCGGACACCCCTACCCCCCCTTGGACAGCCACCCCAAACCCTTGAACAACCCCCAACCCCCCTGAATTCTGAATTTAATTTTTATATACTTAATTAACTTATGAATTAGGTGTTAATGGTGTAAGGGTATACTTGGTCTAATTAGATTATGATTTATGAGTTAATTTTGTATGTGTATACTACTTTAATTAGCTTATTGGGATGCTGATTTTTTTTGCTGGTGTTCAGTTGTGCTGCTGTATATTTTTTCATAGCAGTAGAGAGGGCACTTATCTACTCATTTTTAGCACTAATAAATCGTGCTTTTATCAGTGCTAAAAAAGTGGTGATAAAGTACCCCATTATCAGCGCATAGATTTACAGCACTTTTTTTGCACTGTTAAAGCCCGTTTTTAGCGTTGTTAATGCCCGTATTTGTAGTAGTGCAAGACTTGTGGATGGGGATCTAGTGGATGAAGCATCTCCTACCTCACATTATATCACTAGAATCCTTTATTCACAATGTTTTTTTACAGGTGATGCTTCCTACAAAATATTTCTAGATGACCAGGACAACCGCAACGATAACAAATCTTTATAGGGGTGAAACACAATGGCTTCGTGTGACCTAAACGACCACACTGATTGTAAAACATTTAATGGTACAATGAACTAAAATCCAAAACCACTTCAGAGGACTTTTTAGTAAGATCTTCCTCTCGAAAACCATGTTCGCTAGATGGGGAACCTTCACAAGAAACTAGATACACTGTATTTCCAACCATATGCACTACAGAGACCAACTTAGGTAAGAATGCATCATCCACTAGCTTCTCAAAATGTTGGTCCTTAAAAGGGAGGGCCAGCTCTTGGATCTCAATATGAAGACCCACTATAAAGACAAAATGCTTCATCAAATCCTACGATGCCACCACAAGTGAAAAGGTCCCAAGCTTTTTGAAATGGTAAACATAAGTATTCAACATCTGTTGTCTTTATTGAATACACAAGAGTTATTCCCTTTTCTTCATCTTCACCTTTTTAGGTATTAATCATCAAAAAAAGATAGATTTAAAGACATCCCACATCATTCCAACTTGCATTTATGATGGGTAAAACAACTCCCATTCTCTCGAATCCGGACCCTAAAATAATCCCAGGACAGGTCGAAGTCTAACAGTCTTGGGAGTTCCAAACATCCAAAATATACACTCAACCTCTTCAAACCACATAACATCCTTTCACAGACCCTGATCACCGTTAAGGGTTGAAAATTTCCAATAAAGACCATAAAATGGGCATGAATTATCATAAAACAAGGGGACCTTTCTTGGCGGCATGTTCTGATCAACATATAAATCACAAAGCCGAAACTAATATCAAATCATGGTAAAATAAATAATTTCATCCTAATCCAAAATGACTGGCTCAAAAACAAAAACAATACAACCACAAAGAAAATTCATTTTTCAAAAACCCATTTTTATTTTAGATTTCAAAACCTCTTTATTTCAGGGCAACTTTCCAAATACAAAGCCCACTTTTCAAACTAAACTCAACTTCCAATATCATTTCTATTTTTAAAATCACTTCATAAAAACAAGGTCTAGCCTTTAATTCCACGTACCCACCCTGGTAATCCCATGAACCTTTGCACATTTCTTCATCGACTTTCATCCATACACACCAAAACACACTTACCATGCATCCCATTAAATATAATAATGTTCAAAAAGAGTACCAAAGGATGTACACAAACCATTTCTCTAACAGTGCCAAGAAAACACCAGATTTTTAGACCAATAACATTTGATATTAAAAACCATTTCATGAACTTATATCCATTTAAAATAATTCATTCTAATTTCAAAACCCCGTATTCCTTTTTAAATTTACACTCATGCCAATCATAACCAAGAAAACAATTAACTTAAATCAAACTACCAGAGTGATGGAATTGTAGTCATGCATAACCTGGAAACATGGTTTTAGTTCATGCCCAATGTAATCATCAATAACAAGGAAAAACTTAAACTATGTACTCAGACTCCATAGGGTAACTAATACATGTGAAATCACAATGTAACATCGGTATGCCTCTGTTTTCATCCCTCAATCTAAAACAAACCAAAATGAGACATGGAATTTATTCTCAGACTACCTCTGGAGACTCGAGGTTTGGAACGTGTGAGGGTTCATGAAATCCTTCCTGTACCTACCTCTCGGGTCCCGAAAATACTATTCAACATCTACGGGACACCCCAAATAACAAGGCCCCCTTTGATACCATTTTGTCATGAACTAACAAAGGTTGACCCTAAAACGGTCACCTTAGGCAATCTGTGACATGGCTTGAGGGGCATTCTCGATCCCCATGGGTTAGAAACCAGTGTCAGGCATAAAAAACATACAGTTAAGAATGATTTTACTCATGAACAAAATATAAACAGATAAATAAAAACATATGATAAAAATTGAACTACCAGTAGAAAGAAAAAAACCACACAAACCTCAATGTGACCTTTCAGGTTACCACCCATCTCAGAACCACATTCTCTCCGAGAGCGACCCAGCACTAACCTAACCTAAATCAGAAATGGCAGAATAGGCATGAGCATAAAAATTCTTATTAGGGACACCAAAAGTGAACCACGAAATCCATGGATTTCCTAAGTCTAGAATAGAAAAATAACACTAGTTCGAACTACAATTATAAAAATAAAGTTTTCAAATATACAATGCACTTTGAAAATTAACAATCAAAATTCTATTTCCCTTATAATTTAAAAATAAAGAAAATAAATAAAGAGGGTTTGACATAAACTTTTCTAAATATCCAATTTGAAATACTTTTTAAAAACCATCCATACATAGATTGTTTTTCTAATTAAATCCCAAAACCAGGTTCAAGGGTATGATTCCACACACAACATGGGCAACGGTACAGATAGTTCTCATATGAATGGATCACGAAAAAACTAGGAAGTTGGAGGAAGACCAGAACATACTATACATATAACTAATCCCGAAGGCATGCCCACTCTCGATGATGAATTAACTCCCAAACACTCAGTGTTTCCCTACCTGGCCTAATCGAGGGGCTCAATCCCCTACCAGAGAAAATTTTGTTCTAAGGTCCACTAGCTAGTGCGTAGTCTAAAGTAGTGAGACAATAATTCTCAGTAAACCCCCTTACTAGGCTATGTTTCTGTTATATGTTCACAATGTGGTTTTCCACACATTCAAACAATAATCCATATACATATAACCAAGCATGCGACATAATCTGTAACCACACCGACCACCTCAATATTAGTCTCATTCCCTAAAATAAAAATTCTCCAAAGAAGGCCCTTAAAGATGAACATCTTGTCTCATGATCAATCGACAATTCAACAGACCTAACCAAAGAGGGGTTTTCTAACAAATAGTTTCCATGATTCCAAACGGGCCTTTAGCTTTATCTCATTGAACCATTTACCAATACATTTTCAAATGTTTCCAAAATAATAATAACCTTCATTTCTTACAAGCATGATAAGATGGACCAAAACATGCCAATATTCATTCACAAAAATATGCATTTACCAATAAATTACAACAAATAAACATTTATGAACCATTTTCAAAACAATAAGGAAAACCAAAACATATTTCGAACCAATGGTTAACCATAGAGAACCCATTAAAACCATGTTTTCTAAAAAAATTAAGGAATCACTTTATAAGACCTCATTTAAAACAATTCAAAGAAACCACTCAAGTGGACCAACACTTTTTGAAAATTAAAATCTATTTAGAAAAAACAAGTGACATTATAAAACATGTCAAATGGCCCCTTAACCAGGTATAGCCATGAATACACCCAAATGCCACACATTTGTCAATCAAACAGTTTCCCTTTAAAAAATCACACCAAACCATATTCACTATGTCTTTCAAAAACTCTGAAGTGATGGAAACTATATAAAATTGTCATGACCCGTCCTTTAGGAACCATGTTGTGACTACCCCAAGCCCACCTTCCATAGGCCAGGGGATGACAACTAGCATTGAAAGGAATATTCCTTAAAACTAGGATGGCATTTCATTTATATCCTATAAACACATTCAACCCAAAACACAACAAGATATTAAAATAAGTAAACTATATAACAAAAAGAGTGTTGAAAGTAAAAGGGGTCAGAATACAAGCCCAACAGTTAAGATACAAGTAAAACTGAAGTACAACAGAAATGAAAAAGAGAAAAGCATCTACTGGGTCATCCTAGAAGGTTCTTACCTGAATGGTAGGTACAGATCACCTCCTCAACACTCTACATCCAATTGTCTCCTCTGCATACCGACACACCGTATTTTCCACCTCTGAGCACCGTCCAGTCCTGGTGCTCTCAGCCTCGATCAGCGTTGTTTGTCGTCTGCATCCAACACAATGAGGTTCAGGCCAAGATCGTGTAGGGGTGAGTATAACGATACTCAATAGGGACCCGAAGACCCTCAAGGTATAACAAATCCATAATGGATAAACCATAAAGTATGAAAATAATAGATAACCCTACTTAGGTATATTCCCATACATATAACTAAGTGATCAAGTAATACATCTTAATAAAGAAGGAACACAGAGTTTCTGACTCATCTCACACCAGGTATAACTTAGGTAAGGTAGTAGAGATGATTAGTTATAACTACTGAGTCATCTTACTCCGTTAAGAGGCTCTACTACTGACTATTATAGGATCGCTAGGAGCTGACCCGCACAGGATCGCTTGGAGATGACCCTCATAGGATCATTAGTTGCTGACCTGCATAGGATCACTAGGAGATATCCTGCATAGGATCTCTAGGAGCAGACCCGCAAAGGATCTCTATGAGTAGACCCCCACAGGATCACAAGGAGCTGGCCCGCATAGGATCCCTACGAGCTGACCCGAACAGGGTTACTAGGAGATGACCCCACTGGATCGCTAGGAGCTAACCTCCATAGGAACGCTAGGAGATGATCACAACATGATCTCTAGGAGCTGTCCCACATTGGATCACTAGGAGCTGACCCACACAAGATCACAAGGAGCTAACCCACACAGGATATCTAGGATCAATCTTCTTGTCACAACCAGCTACTGGGTTTCTTCACTACGCATGCTCATCTCTGGGAGAGTCTTCTCCCCAATCCACTAGTGAATTATCCAACTTCCATGATATCCTAAAAAGAAGTATCACAAAGGACTGCCACATCATAGGGGTCTAAAAACAACATACAATGTGTCAATCGGGATCCCAGTCTGTATGTTATTATCCTTTTAGTCCAGATCACCTGATTGGATTCATTTTTGATCTAACCCGACCGTTCACCGAATTTATCCAAATCTCCTGTGGGGTATACTCCAAGGGACTTCTTAGCTCCATGATTTGCATCACCGCCGATGGTTCATCGAACGGACATCTGGTGCCAATGTTTTTCCAAAAAGAGTGTAAATGGGTCGTAGTGTGTCCGGGTCTGGTCCGACCTGGTCTACACCAACCAGGTATGGGTCAACCATGCCCAAACCACTGGGTCCACCCGACCCACTGGGCGGCCGGGCCCATTGGGTTCGGCCTGGGACGCTGGATGGTCCGGAAGGCCATGAGTGGACATGGAGGGCCGCATGCGTTGCTGCGACGGCGGCTTAGCCCTGGGGTTCCGCGAGGGTGGCTCGACCGAGGGGAGCTGCGATGGCGTAGGGAAGATTGGCCCGGCCCGGGGTAGCTCAGTCGAGAGGTCAGAGGCTGAAGGACAACTCGAACAGAAGGGTGGAGACCGCGTTGAGGCTCGGTGAGGCCACGAGCGACGGGGTAGGGCCACGGACAGTGGCGACAGCTCAGGTGGTGAGGTCATGGGCGGCGACTCAGCTGTGGACAGCGGAGGTGCCTCGAGGGGTCTGGTCGCGGGCAGCAATTCGCTGCGGACGGTGGTGGCGGGTGGAGCGGCGCAGCTGTGGGTGGTGGCTCGCCCGTGGAAAGCAGCGGCGGCTTGGACGGAAGATCGTCCATGGTGCGCGACAATTGTGGGCGGCGGAGCTGCGGGACGGTGGGGTGACGTGCCTTTGCCATTTGCCGGTTGAGCCGGCCTCTCTCTTCGTTTGTCATCGTGGAGTAAGCCACCATCTTCCATCATGAATAACACAATAACGAAGTATGGAATAGTGGTCAATCCATGTTTTTTTGTCCCGAAACCTCTGCATTTGTGTGGTAGCAAGCGGCTCAAAAAAAATTCAGGAGTCAAGAATAGAAAACACTTCAATTTAATGCGAAGAGTGAAAATTAACTGAGAGAATTAAAGAATTTAATAAAACCCCACTACCTCATTTGATTCGTTGATGAAGATCACGAGGGAGAAGATGACGTTGTTGGGGAGGGGAAGAAGATCGTTGATTGAAGATGTCCCACGTCAGAGGATGTCCCGAGGATGAATTTTGAAGTTGAGGTAGGCGTTCTTTGTTGGCGTTCTTTATTGGAGAGCTTTCTCCCAAGTTCTCCAAAGCTCTCTCCTTTACCATTATTTTTCCCCAATTCCACCAAAATGGAAGGGTAGCCCAAGATAATAGATTATGATATCTATTATATATTTTTTTTGAAAAAACTCAAAATTTCCTAATTAATTAAATTGAGTTGGAATAATAAATGTTAGAGGAGTTGTAGAGGCTCTCCAACATTTAATAGGAAGTTTGAGGGTTTCTCCATTAAAGGGGAGTTCAAGGGGGTTTATAACTTGGGTGTTCCACAATACCATAACCTCTCATGGGAGGTTAGTTTGGGTGGTCCCACCATCATAACCTTTCCTGGGAGGTTTAGGTCTGGTGGTCCCCACTTCTCAACATCCACATAGATTTTAAAAAATAAAAATAAAAATAAAAGCTACACAACTTTATTTTTATTTTATTCTTACATGAAAAACCCAAATTATATCTTTTACTCTTAAACCACTATGGTCAATGTGATGTTCTCTTTAATAGAATATCGGTGCTATGAGTTCAATGGTGTCCCTGAATTTTAAATTCTGAGTAAAGATTCAAAAGTTATAAAAAACCGCTCGCACGTTTACTGAATGTACCTGAAAAAAAGTTCATAAATTTATTCCGGGAACGCCTAGCCTCGGAATCACGCGCCGTCAATTTTCCTGACTTATAAAATTCCAATTTAATAAAAAAAATATGTGGAATTCTTGGGTCTTTACAAAAACAATCCAAAGACCTTCTAAAAAATTACACAAAAACCCCATCCTGTTTGTAAATTTTTTTATGAAAAGATAACTAGTTTATGAAAAACATTTATGAGCAGGCCAAACCAAGTATTAATAAATTTAATGCAACCCAAACAGTTATTATCCATTCCATAAACAAATCAAATAGTTCATTAATACTTTTATTAACAAATCAGACAAATTACACAAACTATAAAATAATATGACAAAAATACTGTTACCAAACCCAAATAACATTAAAAAACTAGAGAATACTGTCCAATTATTTTTCCAAGATGTGAATATAGTAAAATAATTAATTAAAAATAGGAAAGCATTAAATTGACTTATTCTAAAAGGGAAAATGTAGATTCACCTACCTCAAAGGCAAGAAAATGTGATGTCGCATCAGCGGAAAGAGGAACAACCTCATGCGCACCAATTGCACACCTAAAACAACTAGAAAAGTGCACCAATCAACACATGAGATGTTGGGGTTTGACAACATAAATAAAAACACTAAAAAAGGGAATAAAACATCCTCATACAAGGGCTTCAGGCTGGAGAACTGAGGTATAGCTGGAGTAGAAGTGAGAGGTTGTTGTCGGGTCACGCGATGAAAAACGCATGAAACGAGGGGAAGTCGGACCACCACTGAGAAGGAGGGTATGATTGGAAAGACATATGGTGAGAGAATAGCTTGCATGGATAGGACCCAGATGGGAGTGGCTGGAGGGGGGATGGCTAGGTCGGGTGGCCAGAGAGAAGGCCAGTGTCTATGTGCACAAGGAGAGGGCACATGCCGTGATGCAAAGGGGGTGGGTGCGATGCTGGATGGGATTGCAGTGATGGGAGAGAACCAGAAGGAGAGAGTAGGGTAGGGACCATTGAGGGTAAGGATCTGGGTTAGGCTGAGGTTGGACGTCGTTGGGTTGCAGAATTGGAGAGCGAGCACGGATGTATTGGGAGTGAGGTCGGGGCACAAGCGGAAGGTTGGGGGTGACTAGGGAGAGAGGGAGGAAGTTCAGGGCATTGTTGGACAGTCGGGAGTGGCTATTTGAGGGTAATAAAGGCCCAGAGAAATCTGTTTCCCAAGAACAACATTAAATGTTTTCCCTAAATACATTGAGAGCTACAATAAACTAATAAAAATGATGCCTCTTTCTTTGTATTTTTTTTCTTTCTTGTGTGTTGCCCTAACCCATGGACTCTTTAGGCTTGTACTAGGGCCAACCCTAGGTGAGAGGTCGAGTTTAGTAGGGGTGATAGGTGGACGGGAGAAGATTATGGATGAGGGTGAGTCCGAGTGAGGGAAATGGAAAGGGAGCTAGAGAGGAGGGCCTTGGAGAGGGCGTGGAATGGGAGAGGATGGGAGAGGGCGAGCGTAAAGAGGGGGGATAGAAGATGGGACCTTGTGTGCATGTAGGAGGCTAGAGTCGGATGACAATGGAAAGGGGAAGCAAGGTAGGGAGCATGAGGGCTCAAGGTGGCATAGGGCCACAACAGCTAGAGACTGGCGGTGAGGAGACAGAGGGTGGCCAAGACTTGTGCAGCTAAGAGGGGTCCTGGGTAGGCACATGTTGAACATGGGGGGGGGAGGCTAGACCTAGGATTAGATTTTTCATTCATTTTATAATAATATTATTGAAATAATAATATTAACTATAATAATAATAATGATGATGATGATAATAATAAAACAAAAAATAATTATACTAAAAATGAAAATTATTAAAAAAATACAACAAATTAATAAAAAGAATAATAATAATAATAATAATAATAATACAATATATATAATATTAATAATAGTATATAAAATGAGAAATTTAGCGACTCTTAGGAAGACTGCGTGGCTACCGCCAACCTCGTAGTGACCGCGCACGGGTCTGTAGCCCAGTAAAAATTTTAACTGTGATTTTTTTGACTTGTGCTCACTCGAGACTCAATGAGATAATCTGAAGTGATGTAATATTGAAAAACATTTCAGGGTGAGACAATTACTTTTTCATTTAAGAGTGGAATCTATTATTTTTTTTACGAAATTGACAAAAGGAAGATGTTGAAACCATCTTTCATTGAAGTCCATCAAGAATGTTGTCAACATGTTATCCAGTGTATGGATAGTCTGCTGAGACTGGAAATGATTTTGAGGGTAATAATCTATGCGAAAGATCAAATCATTATTTAGAGAATGTTGGAGTCTATTCCAAAACATGTTGGTAAATATTTTATCTTGATCAAATACAACCAAGAGTGGTATTCCATGGAACCACACCACTTCTCTTATATATATATTTTTAAGATGTTCAATTGAATGGTTCTCTCATATTGGAATAAAATGATAATTATTTTTTAGAAGATATAATAGAACCCATATATAATTTTTTCTATTTACCTATTCTAAATATAAGAGAACAAATTCATGGCTATGTTTTCACATTTCCATGTTGGGAAATGTTTTCATCACCCCTTTAGATTTCATCCATTAAATTGGTAGTTACTGACTTAAAATTTATATTGATGTATCATTCACGATTTGAATCTTCATATTGTCTAACCAATAGTTATCTCACATGTATCTAGAAATATTTGTTATCTGTTTATAGATGGGGAAGGTTGAGCTAAATTTATCATCCAAATACTCCATGTTTAACTTAGGATATAATGGTACACCTTTCCATTACCCAAATCATAGAAACCCTTCCTCATTAATTTTAAACTCTGAGGATTTTCATTTTATTATATCGTTCACCTTCGTTATAATTTCCACATCATAACTTCGAGCACCATTTATCTTCTCCATAAGGGGTGGTTGAGTTATCATTTCTGGAAAGAATGATGATGTCCATTTCTCTATGATTCAAATTCCATCATTTTCAACTTTAAAAAGACTAGATCCATTTCAATTACCATCAATGATGAATTTTCAAGATCCGTTATACTTAGATTATCTTCTAATTTATTTTTCCCTTGTATATTAGTGGATTAAGAAGTCATAGTACCTAATAATAACTAACCATCTTAGCTGATAAGTATTCATTTCTTTATATGAGAATATATACTTCAGTCTCTCATGATCCATATATATATATAACACTTACACTAGTGAGATAGCTCGACCAAATCATTGATGAAAAAATTACTATATCAGACTCAAGATCGTGTGTTGGGTAGTTCTCTTCCGGAACTGTTAACCTTTTTATTGAAAATTCTATCACTCTTTTGTTGTACATTATTATGCATCAGTAGCCTTTCTTCAAATAACCTAAGTATACAATGAAAAGATCCCAATTTGTGGGTAGTGTAAGTATATGTTCCATCGTAATACTCTTTTAAAACTTCATGAATATTTACTCACATTAATTATTCCAAACATCCATAACTAAATTTCCGAATATCTTGGTTATAGGGAATGGGTTTCATTATAAATTTACAAAAAATTAACTACAGTACCCATATAATCTATGAAAACTAGATATTTCCATCACCGTTCTGGGTTTTTGACATCATTTAATTAATTCTGTCATTAAAGGGTCTATAGATATAGCTTTTCTAGTTATGGGATTCCCAAGGAATATATCTTCGCCCAGTTATAAGTTCAATTGAAAACACAAACCCTCATTTTGGAGGGAGTTTGTGAAATTCCTAAGGAAACATAACATCATATTAAATCACAAATAGAGTTGTCTTCAAAGATAACATTTTACTTATCCAAAATCATTTTTGAGTAAAGTATTATTTTTTATTGGGAAATAATATACGTGGTTGTGAAGATGATAAAAAATTATATTCATCATTCTCCTTGAACATGTATTAAATTAAACGGTGATGTGGGGTACAAAGGGTGAATTCCTTCTCCTATAAATTTATGATGGATTTATGAAAGGAAACCCATTACATAGATAGGATAAAATAAAATCCCACAAACAATATACTAATAATACATTCATAAAAAAACTAAAAAAACAACAAAATGTGATACACTAATCATAGATTTTTTCCCTGATGATATAAAATCATTAGTGAAGGTGAATCGATGTTCTTAGAGAAAATAAATGATAATATAATGGGGAATTAATTGAAATAAAACATGACATAGGCCACTATGGATTAAGGGTAATTCATACTTCAGTCATCATGATCCATCTAAGTATAAGACATTTGTTTTTCACATAGTCATGGAGACTGTCGATGGTCATCATGCTTGTCAGCCCTTGGAATTGAGAATTGGATTGGATAATGGAAAAATTATCCATATTAATAATATAAAATATTATTTTATACGTTATATTGTTTATTATTCTCATCCATTTTGTTACATAATTTTTAATGAAAATTGGATACCTTATTCCCTACATTTATACACACAAAAAAGCTTTAAAATATGTTGTAAAATTTCTATTGGCACCTCATTCTGCATTTTTTACACATTGGAAATTGGGCCTTCATTCCTTTATCACCTTTATCAGATTATTACCATTGATATTTCATCATACAATAAATTTATTACATTGGAAATTAATCTATGTTTCTATTTTTAATCATGTTTTTTCACTACTAGTTTTTGTATAATCTTAATATTTCTTACTTGATCACCCCAATCATGCTAGGAATCTGACTTTTATCATCAACATATTGAACCTCAAATTACTTGTATAATAGGTTCCTCCTAATTCATTCCATTGGTTAGAATAAAGGTGAAATTTGTAATGAGAACTTCAATACCGTTAAACACACAAACATGAATCCAATAACATAAAAGGGATAATTTATAAATGAAATATATCTCTTGAACATATAAATTTTAGGGATTTAATAGCTGATATCGAAGATAAATTTCATAAAATAAAATATTATTGATATTTGTTTCCCATGGTATTGGTATATAATTATATTTTACAAATACCAAAGAATATCCCCTAGGAGTTTTGAACTATGTGAGCATGTAGGCCCATTTCCATTCACCAAGAGACTATCGATTACAACTTGATGTTTACTTTTCTAGATTATTACGCCATTATACCTCTATTACCGATGCACATCCATTTTTAGAATCTATACATGATTGTTTTTCTTGAAAAAGAATTACACTATACTTATATACAAAACATAGGTATGTTTACCTACACAATGAATTATGTCTAATTCCATCAAAAATATTTTTTAATCCTAATCCCTAAATAACTTTTCATTCCTCTGATACTTACTATAACATCCCTTATATTTACTAAACAAAAAATCAGGATTTTTTACATTGGAATACAGATAATACAACCTAGAAGATAAATAATCAATTTGTATTTGGGTGATTTGGTTCATTAAAGAATATATTAAAAATACTATTTACATCATCATTATTAAAAACATCCTTAACATGCTGATATTATTCCATCATTCTTAAAATTGAATGGGATAACATGGGGATATTCATAATAAAGTGGTTAGGAATAAGGCCTAGTAAAGGAATAAATATATGAAAACATTAATAATGTATTACTCATTAGTCAATGGGCATCTCCTTGAGATATGAATGGGGTTAGAATCACGAACAAGAAAAAATGGGGTATTATATATGACAAAAACATAATTGATGCATGGGAATGCAGAAAAAAAAATTATTCATGGAATCATAAAAATTAGTCAATGTTAACCACCATGATATCAAAATATAATTTTCATAGGAGAACCTACCATGAACCAAACATGTCATCTCACAAGACTAAAACATTACCCATTACATTGGAATATGATTTGGGTACACCCATCATAATCAATTTTTTAACATGCATAATGTTCCACATAGATAATATATCCTATTAACATGTTACGTAAAATTTAATACCATGATATCGTTTTTGGGTTATATGCAATGATTTCTAAAATAAAATTATTTATAGGAACAACTATGCTAATAAACTTGTGTGGAAACAAGGACAAGTATACACCAAAAAAATGTTCAACATAGAAAATCTTAGTGACATTTCGGTAACATAACTACTAGTATATGGAGATTCATAAAATTGTTCAACAAGAGATATTGGGGTATCTAATAAAATAAAATTAAATATATAGTATGAGGTTTATGTAAAAATAAGATATAACATGAATATTTTGGAATTAATTGGCATAAGACAGGGATGGTTCTTGATAAAAATTATGGCATAGAAAAATCATATGATAATTTATATAGCCTAATAGGGGTACATAATGATTCTGGGGTTGGGTTAATGAGAGTTAAAAGTGTCTCTAATCTCTGGGACATAATAAGGGATGTAATATAGATATGTAAGACTATATCTCATAAATAGTAATTAGAAGACAATGTGCATCACATAAATAAGTTTATCGAATAAAAAAGAGAAAGATAGGATCCTTTACTGAATTTCATTACAGAAACTACTAAGGAAAATTCTATAATGAGAGGTTATATATGATATATAATTATAATAAAACCAATTATATTTTAGATATATATTAATAAATTCAGGAAAATATAACCAATTGGGATTTAAAAGGATAAATTCAAAGAAGGGTCATGAATTGGGAAAAAATAGAGAGAGTTCCCTTACTAAATTTCCACATATTAAAGAATTTGGTAAATGATATAATGAGAGGGTATAAATAATATATAATTATTATGAAATAAATTGTATAGTTGTGGGATATTCATAAATACTTGAAAATATAACCAAATGAGACTCAAATGGTGAATTTCAATGATGGTTATTGAATTGAAAAGAAGAGGGGGAAATCTGTTACATTGAGTGGGTGATTTTGAAAAAGCATTAGAGGAGCTACATGAGATATTGGAGATACATTATAGAAATATATAGATATTATTAATGAGTAATTATGTTTTGAATGGTTATTGAGTAAAGAGTATGTGGATTTTTTATGGGTTTATATAGGAAAAGAGAGTGGAGTTTTGTATTATTTTCCAAACAATATATTTGGACTCAATATAGAAATATAATCAAAACTAAAACCCTTACCATGTTTTTTGAAAATGGATTATTCCTAGTAGATGTTTTTTAATTTATTTTATAAGTCTATGGTCATAAATCAATAAAATATTACCCTTGGTTAATTAAAAGTGAGTCCTCTTTATAAAGAATGGATTTTAAAACCATCAATTATAATATATGTTTTTGTTGATTCATAATGGAATTATAAAATTAATCAAATAACCTGAAAAAATAATTTCAAAGGTGAAAGATTGTTTTGGTCGTGAATATCCTTTATAGATTTTAATAAATAACATTTGTATTGTTATGATGTCATAAAACACATCGTATATTTATAATGTATTTAATTTTTATCTAAAACATATACTTTAATATAAAATTATGAAAACATTACCGTTGGATAATTTCAATATTTTATTTAAATAATAATATTTAATTTATTAAACTAATTCAATAAATATGAAAATTTTCATTTTAAAAAAAGAATCAGCATTTATTTATAAATACATATTTTAATAATAACATGTTTTGAAACCTTATTCCAATTATAATTGACTTCATAAAACATATATTATCATTGATATTTAATAAAAAAATGTTACTTTAATTATTTAATAAATATATCATTTATTATTAATATTAATTAAACCATAAAATTTTAATATCAAAACCGATATTTTTTATTACACAATTATTCTATTTGTGTATTATCATATAAAAATAAAAATACTTTACATTTTAATGAAAATAAGAATTAAATATATTAATTCTTTTAGAAAATTTACTAATTCATTTTATTAGGGTATTGATGTATATCTATTTATTATGCCATCAAATTCCATAAGGGTAAAGTGCATGATGGTGATACTTTCATGGGGTGGTTCGATGTACATGGTTTGGGATTTGTTCTCAATGAGCCATAACTTCTCATGTACATGGGTTCACTTATGATTTAGTTATTAGATCTCAGATTGTTGTTGATGAATGAAAAACCTAGTGATTCTGTCTCTCTCATAAGTTATGATGAATGTGCATTATATGGTATGGTCCTACTGGTTTTATCTATTTTTTTTAATGTCATTTTGATTTATCATAACCATAAATTTATACTAATAAATTTAAAACTGTTCAATATCTATTTTATCAATGGTTATTATGCTTAACATTCTATTAAATAGAATAACATATAATGAAACCAATGAAGTGTATGTGTTTTCTATAAACATAAAATATATTTGTAGACGCCGGAAAAGTCCGTTGCTCCTCAAACGAAGTTCTGGATGAGGAAAGCGAGGTCATATTTGGAATCAGAAGCATGTTTCGGAAGGCCCTAAGGCCTTGCGCGAAATATCGGAGGCCCACGCACAATATTGGCTATGCGCGCGCAATCCTTCCGGGATTCGCGCAATGGGCCGAGTCGGCGCGGAATGTTCCGCGCCCGACGCCCGTGCGCGGCCCTATTGTGCGTTGGGCCCCTATTTCGCGCCCACACCGCGTTGCGCGCCCGCGCGCCGAATTGCGCGCCCGGGGTTGCCTATAAATACAAGGCGACCCCCAACGTTTTAAGGTGGCCGGAATTCGAAGGGTCGCTCGTGCGCGCTATCCCGCACCCTCCGCGCGCAATGTCGATCTTCAGGTAACCTCCTTCATTTCGTGCAAGCAAGCCCCGGGGTTCGCCTTCGCGTGCAACCCCTTTGGCTTCTTTCCTTTGACCAACTCCTTACCCAAAGGCCTTCGCGCGCAAAAGAAGCCTCTTGCGCGCAATTGCCCCCCGGGTGCGCGCAATCCAGCCCGATTGCGCGCACCCCCCCTTACTAAGTGGCCATTCATTAAAGAATGGGCCGTTGCCCCCGCGCGCTATCAGAGGCCCGGTGCGCGAAATCTCTATTCCCCGCGCGCTATCAGAGGCCCGGTGCGCGCAATCTCCATCTTCCGCGCGCAAAGCGCTGACCCAATTGCGCGCCAGCCCGCCCAATTGCGCGCCGACCCGCGGTATTGCGCGCCAAGCTCATCCTTTGCGTGCAAACCACCAAGGGTCGCCCCCTTTAACCCCTTGAGGGTACCCGCCTGCGTGGCGCCGGATGATCATCATCTCGGGTGCCCGCACCGTACGTTGTCTTCCCGTGCGGCCCTCCAGGCTCGCGCGAAGTGACACAGACCCATTGGCGGCACCACCTCATCCGCGCTGCAGGACGTTAAACTGCCAAGCATCCATCGTCCTGCAGGACGTTAAACTGCACCTCGTCTACGCTGCAGGACGTTAAAATGCCAAGCATCCATCGTCCAACATGACGTTAAACTGTACTTCGTCCGGCAAGACGTTAAACCGTCTGCTTCGTCCTCAACACACGACGTTAAACTGTACTTTGTCCGGCAAGACGTTAAACTGTCCGCTTCGTCCTCAACACACGATGTTAAACTGTACTTCATCCGGCAAGACGTTAAACCGTCCACTTCGTCCTCAACACACGACGTTAAACTGTACTTCGTCCGGCAAGACGTTAAACCGTCCGCATCACCCGATCTCGTGCCTCGCACGCAAGGTCCCCCCCGGTTTGGATGTGGCCCCCACCCGCTCGTCTCTGCAGGGATGTCAGGATTTCCCATCTTTAGGGATGATTTATTGGAGTGGCCTTCGCCCATGGGGGTAGGGTATTACAAACCCCTAGTTTCTTGTGGGGGACTGCACATGTGTATCTCCGTTGTGCTTCCCCACTGCCGAAGCCAGTAGGGGGCGTGACAGGGATCGAGGTGTCTCTCACCTTCGGCCCAAGTCCCTCTTCAACTGAGCTTTTCCACACTCAGGTTGCCTCAGTGCGTAAGTCCTGACAGAATGAACTACGTGGACTTTGATCGCTGTCTCCTAAACATGGTACGTAGGAAGCCTCCCTAAGGTTCAAGCCCACCACCTGGTCGTCCCGGTCATATTCACGTCGGTTCGTCCATCAGTGGACCCCTCTTGGGTTCACATTCGCGTCGATTCACCTCTGAATCCGCCCTTGTGGGGGACTGCACGTGTGTGTATCCATTGTGCTTCCCCACTGCCGAAGCCAGTAGGGGGCGTGACAGGGATCGAGGTGTCTTTCACCTTCGGCCCAAGTCCCTCTTCAACTGGGCTTTGTCGCATATAGTCCTCCTTAGAGTGTAAGCCCCAAACACCATCGTCCAGCAAGACGTTAAACTGTGATCCACCCACTTCGTGCGTGCCAGCAGCCTAGACCTCCTCATGAGTCGGCTTGCCATCGTCCAGCATGACGTTAAAATGTATATCCGAACTACGCTGACTTTGATCCGTGCTAACGCGCGGTACGTAGGAAGCCTCTACGGGGTCCAAGCTCTTCACTCCATCATCCATCCTGATCCTTACCCGGGCCGCCACATCCCGGTGGGGTCATGCCATTTCATTCCACTCCACTTCACTCGTGAAGCCGCCCATGTGCTAGCCCCAACATCAGAGGTTCCCCGCAAGGGGTTCTGTCATCTGATCCACTCCTCATGTTGATCAGTCCGATGCCATCCCCGCTGGACGTTAAACTCGCGGCATACCCCGTGTTAAACATGGGAAGATGAGGAAAACCTCAGGTAACGCAGTTCACCGCACCCAGCGTGGGATGCCTCAGGCCATCACACCTTCGAGAAGCCCTATTAGGGACGGAAGGCAGACATGCAGAGCCGCAGTGTTAAGACACGCCCCCAACACCCAGAGCTACCCGGTCTCCTCACCGCGGGTTGCTGCCCCGACCAGACTCCTTGTAGCGTCTGGGCGGAAGCAGCGTAATTAAACGGTGTCCATGAAGATATGGCGCCGGCAATGAGATTCACGAACATTCTTAAATCTATGAGGGAGACCCGGATTAGGCGACGAGAACCGAGGAGACGTCCACGGAAGGAGGAACCGACATCCAATCATCCCGGTTTCGATCAAGGAGCAGACGTCCCTGAATAAGGGACGGATGCCGCCTGCCTTTGGAAAGCGGGACTGTGGGGCCAGAAGCCACGCTCCCATCCCCTCGGGTCGACGGGAGCCCGCGCGAACGCGTCCTGGCGGAACAACGTCGGAACAGAAACCCGACGCACATCCGCACCGAAACAGAAAATGGTGAACCCGACGTGAATCTATTATCCTCAATACGAAGACCGATAGCTTTCAGAGGTGTTGGAAGACTAGCATGTTGCCCGGCCGAGCATTCAGCACCGGGGCACAGAACCCGCCAGGGGCTGGGGAAGGGAAATCGGGCACTCCGTCTCACGACGTCGATGGCCTGGGTTCCCCCCACGGAAGGCGTCGTGGCACTAATGATTGGTTGTCGATTCCTTTTCCTGTCAGTATTAATGGGTTCTTCTCCCTGATTTCAGGAATCAGGTCACCCAATCCAGTGCCCGATCGCCACCCGCCCACTGGCGCAGGGGTAGGTGAAACACCGACGCGACTACTCCGCGCGGTCCCACCTGTTCCACAGCCGTCCCAGAAGCCGCAATTGCGGGGAAACCACGCCCTCTCTCCCCCTCGAAGGTCATCCAGAGAAGGGTGATCAACAACTTGGTGCGAAGATATGAGGAAGAGGGAGTAATCCCCACTAGGGACATGGCTCGCCAAGACCTCGAGGAAGCTGCACCTCGCCACCAACGCCGCCCCCGAGGGCCGCGCCGGGAGGCACCGCTGCCTACCTCGACGTCCAACCGCTTCGGGAGTTTATCCCCGGAACGCTCCGATAGCTCCCTCCCCTATGCGGATGAGTTGGAGGATGTCCGGGACCACCCTATCCGAGATTCTCTCCAGGGATCCGCGATAAGGGCTCCTGCCAGGCCACGTCGACACCGCCGCCAGGCTTCTCAAGTCGAAGAACGGGCTCTCCACCTGCCTGCGCCGTTAATCCCAACTCGTCAGCCCCGAAGCCAACGTCGGGCACGAGCGGAAGAGGATGCCCACCTTGGGGCCCTAGCAACAGCGGCCGCGTTGGCCCAAGCCACTGCTGGCTCTAGTCACCAGGCCCCTGCGCATCCTGAGCAGGGGCACTTCTATGCCCGACTTGTATTGAGGCCCCGACCGCCCCAAAGGCAGGTTGGGTTGACTCTCCCGGTTGCTGGTACATGAAATAGCCACCGCGGACCACCTCGCGGTAGTGCTATTCACCAGCAGGGTCTACTCCGTGTGGCCGATCCAAGAGGCATGGGTTATCCCACATTCAGATCTCGGCCCGGAGGCCTGCCCGGAATCATCTCTCCCCGCGTCCCCTTTGATATCTTTCCCGGTGCTCCTCGCACCTTGGTTTCCAGTCCTCTTGGCCCCAGCACCGGTGTGGCCAGAGGATGCTAGGACAGAGATCAGCCATGCCCCGAAGAACCACCCAGGGGTAGGAAGGCGAGGCGTCGACGTCGAGGGAGGAATGTTAGGGAATTCCGGACAGAGATCCGACAGGTTCGTTTCTCTGATATAGAGGCGGAGTATGATTCGGCGACGGAGCCCTCCCCCTGATCCCGCCAGTCAGGGGCAGGGGTAGGAATGCGGCACGTCAGCCTCGTACTCCCCGAGAGCGAGATCGATGTGATCCCCGCTTCTCTCCGAAGGTATATCCAGAGTAGCGAGGGCCTGGTAGACCCCCAAGGATCAAGCTTGCGGTTGGTACCGGCCCCTCCGGAAGCGCCTTCTGCCTCGATCGGAGAAGCCAGAGACCTTTTCTGGGGACCGACGGTCGAGCCACGATCTAGTGCACCCTTGGCGAGCACCGATGCTACGGCAGGATGTTCGCTCGCCGGCCCGTCCTATCGTGATGTGGTAGCTGGGGCACCGCAACCCTCAGAGGGCGGCCCGGGATATGGAGGCCAATCGGCCTGCTCGCCGTATTCACCGCCGGCCAGCCCGCCGGCCCAGCGGCCCGCCTCGGCACCACTGCCAGTTCCCCGTCCATTCCCAGTCGCTGAATGGGACCAAGAAGACCTGGGTCCCGAGTTTGAGTCGTGGAGCTTCTGGACCGTCCTTGCAGAGGGCCACTTCCCTGAGAAGTTTTGGCCAGTCGCAGGACCAGACTTTGATGCACCAGAATCGCTCACCCCGGATGAGTTCGAATGCTTCCGCCGAACTCTCCGGGAGACTCACTCCCGTCTTCACCGCCTAAAAATGCCATATCCCGGGAGTCAAGCATACCTGGAGGATATTGGTGAGCAGTGCCGTCAGATTGACCTGGCCACGCTCCCCGCGGTTCGGCACCCCGGGTCATTTGGGCACCACGAGGCCCTCCAACAACGATGCGTTGAGTGTTTTCAAGTACTCCGCAAGGTTATCGAGGAAGCCACCCCCACGTGTATATCTGTGGATGGGGGAAGTACGATGCCCTACGCTTCAGTGCGATTCGCCGACAGCCCGACTCGCTGGGTGACCCTGAGGGTACATCCCCAGGGACGGAAACAGTCAATATTGCTGACCTGTCGGGAGAGGGGAACGGCTTGGAACTTCTCGACGGGGGCTCTCCCCTCGAAGAAAAGCCGTTATTGGATCCATCGGTGAGAGTTACTCGTCACCAGAGGAACCTCCTGGGTCTCCCCACACCCACTAAAGCACTGACGTTGAGCCGAAACGTCAGCAAAGGTAAAGAGCAGGGCGGGGCTATAAAGCCCGCCGACCCATCTGCCTCCATACAGAGGGCAGATGAGGATCCCGAGAAGGCCACGCTATGTCAACAGCTCGCCGAGTAGAAGAAGCTAGTTGACCAGCTCCCCACCGAGCGCGCTGCAGAGCGTCGGCCTGACTACGATGATCCTAGGCCAGTACAGCAGGGACAGGAACAACCACTCCTCGACGAGACTCTCCCGGGTAACCGTGATTATGCAGTGTTTGCCGACAGGGGAGAGACCATTGCCTATGGCAAGAGGGCGCAGTATGTTTCACCACACCCTCCCAAACGGCGTGACTACCTGAGAGACCCCACTTGGATTCCTCCCGCTGCCCCAAGGGACGCTCCGCCCGCCATCCCACGAGCTGCCGGGTTCGACGACCCGGTCGGCGACCCGATTGAAGAGCCATGCAATGCTCTCATGGTTAGAGATCCTCGCCAGGACTGGAACCCATGTCCGGACGATCCGATGGCAGCACTCATCGCCCGCTTGGAAGCCTTGGAGCCTCGGCAAGTGGCGATCCCACCGGACGGCAAGCCATACCCAGCATGGGTGGATGACATGTCGGCACCTCCGGGATTCGGGAACCCAACATTCACCCCCTTCAACGGTACTGGATATCCGCCATAGCATTTGGCCCATTTCAACTCGAGGTGCAGGCCTATGTTGGGAACTCCGGCGCAGCAGGAGGCCGCTAAGCTTCGCTGCTTTGTCCATACACTGGAAGGGCCAGCATTTGTCTGGTACAGCCAGCTCCCCGTCGGGTCGATAACTAGCTGGGAGGACATTCGTAGACAGTTCCTCTACCAGTTCAGTTCCACGACCCGGAAGACGAGTATCGCAGACCTCTTCAAGTGAAAACAAAGGCCTGATGAGCGAGTCGCGGATTTCGTCGCCCGATGGAAGGGTCTCACGTATTCCCTTGACATGCCATTGACTCAGGAGAAGTTGCTGACAATGTGCGTCGGGAACGTCAAGACCGAGCTGGTCCCTTCCATGATCACTCAGAATTACCCCGGAGGGTTCAGGGACTTCTCAGAAAAAGCTCAATGTCTTGAGGAAGCCCTGCAATAGGCTAGTCAGGCACACCCGCTGCCTCCTATGATCCCTGCAAGGAGAGTCAGCAGGGCTGAGCCCGCTGCTGTTGCCCAGATAGAGGCCCCCAGGCAGTTGGAGCTACTGTCGGTGAGGCCATCTCCACAGCCTCACAGGAATCCGCCTCCACGGGCTCAGTTCCCGGCCCAGCAGCGGCAGCCCCTGAACCGGCCGGCCCCTCCGCGTAATGTACCGCCACAACCCAGGCGAGATAATCGGGGTCCACCTCCTCGGCAGGCCCCTCCATCCCCTCGTCAAGACCACGCTCCCAGAGCCCCGCGATACCTGACTTACTCATTTCACGAGGATCAGGTCCCCGGTTATTTCCGGAGCGCCCTGGAGCAGAGGGTTGTGCGACTGTCTGAGTGTTGGAGGCCAGAGGAGGCACATCTCACGGATAACCCCCGCTACTGCCCATACCATCGGGCCCTGGGGAACACCATCCGGTGGTGCTACGTATTTAAGGACTGGCTCCAAGACCATATTAACAACAATGAAATCAGGTTGGGCCCAGCTCCAGCACAAGTGGCGGGTGTGTTTGTGAGATCAGATTACGATAGTGGCGACGAGGATGAATGGCAGCTGGTCTCCGACCGCGGATCCCAGAAGTATAATGACTGGATGGCCCGCAAAACGATCATTCGTTCCCATGGAATCATCCGTGTGCGCTTGAATTATCCTGAGCCCCCAGAATCTGCGGGTGCTACTTCGGCATTGTCATCCCAGCCTGCGACTTCCGAGAAGAGAAAACGGCGGCGGCGCAAGAAGGAGGAGAGCGCCCCGCCAATTCCACCGCTATCCCACACTCTCGGCGATGTCATGCCCCCCGGAGATGGGGGTCCCTCCCCGGATCCGCCCGGTGATGAATGATTCATCCGATGACAGTGTTGGGTACGCTTCGGTTAATACCGTCAAGCTGGTAAATCCCTTTCCGGTTCCCGACATTGAAGAATACTAGGTGGACCTCCCTAGTGTCCCCGATCGTCGCCACCGTCGGAGGAACCGCAACAACAGGAGTCGCTGGGGCACGGAAGTTGGTACCTCCAGCCAGGTCGTGCACGCCACTGAGACTAGGCAGCGGGCTCAAAACCGAGCTCAGCGCACACAGCCCCCCCATCCGGGGATGACTGATTCGCCTCCGCCACCGTTCGTGGTGTGGGACCAGGCAGAACTGCCTCAGCCACGCCGCGACCAGCTCCGTCCTGCCACGAGTCCATCCCGGCCTCCTGGCCCCAGTACGGTGACCACTTCCCGGGCTTCAACCAGTGAACAACAAGATGCGCCAAGCACTAGTTGGCCGCCGGTCCAACCGGCAAGGCCCGTCATGCCTCCAACCGTAGAGCAACCTCCTGCAACTAGGGGCTCGCGCTTGGCAAGAAAGTATGATATCCTGAAGCACTTGGCCGACATCCCAGCAAGGATCTCCATCCTTGAGGCTCTGCGCCTGTCACGTGACATGCGCGAGGCGCTCGCTGAAGCCCTGAAGAGCCCCCTCCAGTTTGAGACGGAGGTTGCGGCTGCAGAGGCCTTTCACGCCGAAGCGATTGAGAACGCCGAATGTCAGGCAGTTATCTCGTTCTCTGGTAAGGATGAAGACCCTCCTATACAGGGGCACATTCGTCTGCTGTATGTTACTGGCCAGTTCAATGGCCTTGAAGTTCAGCGTTGTCTTGTCGACACGGGGTCCGGGATTAACCTAATTCCAACTCGGACGCTCCGGAGATTGGGGTTGTCTGAGGATGACTTGATTCCCTCCGACCTCAGGATCTAGGGGTACGACCGCACCGAGCAAACTCCGGCCGGAAAGATACGTTTGAAGACCCAGTTCGGTGACCTGGTTGCCAACACCGAATTCATGGTAGTCTCTCAGGACACTGCGTATAACGCATTGATGGGTAGGCCATGGATCCACCTTCATGTGGCGGTTCCCTCATCATAACACCAATGCCTTAAATACTCCTTTAATGGTCGAGTAGGCGTGCATCAGGGAGATGCCTCTCCTTTTGCCTCATGTGGAGCCCGCTATCTGGACGCGGACTATTACAAGAGCAAGGATAAGGAGATCCTGACAGGTGAGGTTGAGCCTGTCGTTGTTGCAAGTGATCCATGGGCAAGTTTAGATGACGCTTACGTCCTCCCGATCCATCGGTTGGACGTAGCCATGGTCTCGACGGCCTGTGAGTCTCCTGATGAGATGACCGCGACCGCCCATGCTAGCACCAGCGGCCCAGCAGGATCTGGTAGCCCCAATGCAGTTTCCAACGCAGTCTCTCCCGTGGACGATCCCTCCACGAGTGGAGAGGACGTTGAAGATGCACCCCCAGCCTTTGAGGAGGGCGTCTCCGCCACGGTCGATGAGTTAGTACAGGTGAACCTTGGAACCGGGGCAGATCCAAGACCCACATTGGTCAGTGCCGCCATGCCCTCTGAGGAGCGGCAGCAGTACGTGGACTTCCTCAGACAGCACCGTGATGTGTTCGCTTGGGGCTATGACGAGATGCCGGGGCTAGATCCTCAGGTAGCCGTCCATCGCCTTGGTCTCCCGGTGAACCATCGCGGGTTCAAGCAGCCTCCCAGGAAGATGCACCCATTCCATGGTGCCATGGTTGAGGCCGAAGTTGACAAGCTTATCAAAGCCAACTTCGTGAGGGAAGTTCAGTACCCCAGATGGCTGGCCAACATTGTGTCAGTCAGGAAGAAGAACGGGCAGATCAGAGTCTGTATCGACTTCCGCGATCTCAACCGCCACTGTCCGAAGGATGATTTTCCCCTTCCGGTGACAGAGCTGTTGATTGACGCCACGGCAGGGTTCCAAGCCCTCTCCTTCATGGATGGATACTCTGGATACAACCAAATCCGGATGGCCCCTGAGGATGAGGAGTTCACTGCCTTCAGGGCCCCCAAGGTATCTTTTGTTACCAGGTCATGCCCTTCGGCCTGAAGAATGTAGGTGCCACCTATCAACGGGCGATGCACCGAATATTCAAGCCAATCCTCGGCACACTGGTGGAATGCTACGTCGACGACTTGGTGGTCAAATCGCGCCAGCGTCAGGACCATCTCAAAGATCATGAGAAAGTGTTCGGCTTCCTCCGGTCTCGCCGCCTGAAGATGAACCCGTTGAAGTGTGCCTTCAGGGTCACCTCCGGGAAGTTTCTTGGCATTGTGGTAAGATACCGGGGTATTGAGATCGACCCAGAGAAGATCAGGGCGATTAGCCAGATGCCTCCCCCAGGTAACATTTGGGAACTGCAAGGGTTCCAAGGCCACTTAGCCTATATACGCCGATTCATCGCGAATCTGGCCGGAAAGTGTAAGCCCTTTTCTCGGCTCATGAAGAAAGGTGCCACCTATGTATGGGATAAGGAGTGTCAGACCGCTTTCGAGGAAATCAAGCAGTACCTGCTTCAACCTCCGGTTCTGATGCCGCCTGTGTCCGGGAAGCCGCTGGTCCTTTATGTGACTGCCCTGGAACGATCCCTTGGTGCCCTTCTCACCCAGAAGAACAACGAGGGAACAGTGAATGGCCTCTATTAACTCAGTCGCATGCTCCTCGATGCGGAAGTTAGGTATTCCCTCATCGTGAAGAGCTTCCTGGCGCTCGTATTTTCCGTACAGAAATTACGGCACTACTTGCAGCACCACGAGGTACAGTTGGTTTCTCGGGTAGACCCGTTGAAATATATCCTGAGCCGGCCTATGTTGACTGGCCGTCTAGCGCGGTGGGCTGTGATTCTCCAGTAGTTCGACATCAGGTATGTGTCTCATAAGGCCATCAAAGGGCAAGCTTTGGCGGACTTTCTGGCTGCTCACCTGACCTCTGCGGATCAGCCGCTGGATCTAGGCTTTCCTGATGAGGCTGTTCTCTCGGTCGATCGTGCCGATCCATGCTGGCAGATGCACATTGACGATGCCTCCCGGAGCCCCACCGGTAGAAGACTCGATAATCCTAAGCTCAACAGAGTGGGCTTGGGTATCGTCTTCATTACCCCGGAGCAAGCCGTGCTACCATACTCTTTCCTGTTGTCAGAGGGTTGTACCAACAATGAGGCGGAATACCATTCCCTCATCACTGGCCTCGAGTTAGCTCTCGAGATCAACGTGCCCCATCTGTGTGTGAAATGGGACTCTGAGCTGGTCGTTAAGCAGATCAATGGCGACTATGTTGTCAGGAAGCCGGAACTTGTGCCATTGCTGGAGTGCACCCTCCTCCTGATGGCCCAGTTCCCTTCTCGGCCAGAAATTGTCCATATTCCCCGGTCGCAGAACGGTCGAGCAGATGCTTTGGCCAGCCTTGCTGCGTCACTCGTAGAGCCTGAACAGGACAACCTGATCATCCACGTGACGCACCGCAGGCTCATCGCTCCCGTTATCCTGGAGGGAGATCGCGGACAATCGGTAAGTAATCTCACCACGGTTTCCCCTGTGCCTAGAGCCCCGAGTACCACAGATATGGAAGTCGAACCAGCCCCTGATTGGAGGACTCCTTTGGTTGAGTACCTCCAACATGGCATTCTCCCGTCGGATCGGGCCGAGCGCGAGCGAGTTCGACACCGCGCATCGCAGTTTGTCCTCCAGAGCAGTCCCGGCCTGGAGCAGATCCTCTATAGACGCGGATTCGATGGTGTTCTCCTTCGTTGTCTTCAGGGAGTTGAGATCACACGAGTCAAGCAAGAGGTTCATGCTGGTTCAGGTGGTGCCCACCAGACTGGGCCAAAGCTGTCCCACCAGATTCAGAGGTTGGGATACTTCTGGCCCTCCATGATCCATGACTGCATCGAGTATGCCAGGAAGTGCCATGCGTGCCAGGTTCATGCGAACTTTGTGCATCGGCCGCCGGAGCCTCTCCATACCACGAGGTATTCTTGGCCCTTTGCAGTCTGGGGGCTGGACGTTGTGGGACCATACCTGCCGGCGACGGCTCGCCAGTGCCGGTTCATTCTGACCGCCACAGACTTCTTCTCCAAATGGGCAGAGGTGATTCCGCTCAGAGAGGTCAAATCATGTTCTATCGCTGACTTCGTGACCTCCAACATCATTTATCGATTTTGAGTGCCTCATGCTATACTCACGGATAATGGAGCCAATTTCCGAGTAGCCGAGTTGAAGACGTTGTACGCCAAGTACAGCATTCGCTCGAACCATACATCTCGCTATCATGTGCAGGCGAATGGACAGATTGAGGTGTTTAACAAAACCCTCTCTAACATTCTGCAAAAGATGGTTGGTCAGAACAAGAAGTGTTGGCCGGACAAGCTACCCAACGCCCTCTGGGCTTATCGGACGACAACTCGCAATTCCACCCAGATGACCCCTTATTCCCTGGTGTATGGAGCTGAGGCCGTCCTGCCCATCGAGATCCAGTTACCATCCTTGCGCACTGCGGTCTACGACCAGCAAGCGCCGAACAGAGCTGCTGAAGCCCGTCAAGTCAAGTTGGAAGCACTGGATGAGAATAGGCTTCGCGCTTTTCACAACTTGGAGAGGCATCAAAGAAGAATGGCTCGAGCTTTCAATAAGAAGGTTCGCCTTTGCTCCTTCCTACGGGGTGACCTAGTACTGGCACTAAGAGCACCAATGATCCCCGGCAGGAAGCCGCCCAAGTTGGAGCCCAAGTGGGAGGGACCTTTTGTCTTCCACAAGGTCTATCCCAATGGCGCGTACTACCTAGCGACTATGGATGGTGAGCGTGTCACTCCTCCCACCAACGCTAGGTTCCTCAATCAGTACATTTCCTGATTGCACTTCGTCCCGTACGACGTTAAACTGCATTCGTCCACGCTGCAGGACGTTAAACTGCATGCTCAATCGTCTCGCATGACGTTAAACTGCACTTCGTCCCGCAAGACGTTAAACTGCCTCTCAAGAACTATGTACGGCTTGATTCCCATCCTTATGGGATACGTAGGACCGCCTGGACGTTTGTGTTCCAGGTCCAGCCCCGTCTCTTGGTTTATCACTGGGATCTTCCGTCCTTTGGTTGCTCTCAAGGTGAGTCCTCCTACCCTTTCTGGTGATCTGTTAGCATGTTTTGGGGTACTCCGGTCTACGACCTTTAGTGTCGGATTCAATCCCGACAAGTCCGGTGTTACTTGTCGGGCCTCGCGCTTCCTCTTGTTCGGGCCTTCACTCAAAGGGATCCTCATTAGCGGTTCGGATGCGAGGCCTTAGTGCTCTCCTACCGCTCCTGGTCGGTTTACCAGCGGGTCTTGGGCAGCAAATCGATATGAATCCTGCGCTTGAGCGGTTGATGCTCGTTTGTTTGCCTCATCCTAGGCTGACGCGATCGGACGTTGTGTTGAGAATATGGTCAGCAACATCCTTGATCGCCATGTCAACTCTTTCAGGCTCTGAACATTGGTTTCGCAGTCCTTGTCACACTCCGCCTCAGTGCGTTGTAGTGGAAACTCGACACTCTCTCTTCATACTGACCCTCAGTACACCTCTACACGTTAGGCAGGCCAACCAGGGTAATGGTGCCATTCGAGGCTCCCACGATATGAGCACCAATGATATATGCTAATGTCCTCCCTAAGGGCCATGTGTAGCTAGACCCTCGTCCCCATGAGGAGGAAGGAGTCTCCCGAACAATCGCGTTCTGGGCCCAGCATAGCTGGAGGCTAGCATCTCTGCCCCTCGGTTGACAGACATATGCAGGCCCCTATCCCAGGATCCTTCTCCTGGAATTGTGCGTGACCGCAGGGCTGGGATGTGTCCCCACCTCCGCTGGGTCCGCCGTATCGCAATAAGCAGATTCCTCCATGGTCCGAGCCACACGACCTTAAACTGTGTTGCCTGGTCTTACCACACGACCGTAAACTGTGATCGTCTTGGCCGACCGACAAGAAACGGCACAGGATCGTGATGTTCTCCTCAGGGGACACTCACGTTGGGCGCTGGTTAATAACCACGCCATTTATCAATGCCTTTCATGGCTTGATTATTGTGGCGACGCCCGGGATTTCTTAATCACAGGCATGTCGCTGCACAAAGAAAAACCATCCACCTTTAAGGACAAACAAGAAATATCAAATACCGCTTCTTTTGGGTGTGAGGGCCAGACCCGCACCCCTCCCCGCGCTGGTGCCCGATTGTGTTGCGCCGCGCTTCAAGAACTACGTGTGGCTTGATTCCCATCCTTAAGGGATACGTAGTAATGCCCGGATGTTTGAAACTTCGGGTCCATCCCCCCACCTCTTAAAAGATTCCCCATTCTCTTGGAAATCCGCCGCCTTCGGGTCACCCTCAAGGCGTGTCCCTTGACCCCTTACAGTGGTCCACCGGTGTCAAGAGCACTCTGGTCTATTTCCAGGAGGGTTAGGTTTAGCTTGGTCAGGTTCCTTCCACTTTTCAGGCTTCATGCTCCCCTTCATTCGGACCCATCACCTACGCCCTGGGTGGAACCCCCCGTGAGCGGTCTGGATACAATGCCTCAGTGCTCTCCCACCGATCCGGGCTGGTGCCCCCAAGGGCCTTGGGTAGCAAATCTATATGAATCCTACGCTTAAGCGGTTGATGCTCGTTTGCTGCCTCATTCCATCAACGGTCAGTGGGATATTGATGTTGCCTTTCCGCCACGGTCGGCAGTACTCCCATATCGTTACGCCGGTGCCCCCAGTCCTTGAGTTAATGGCCGCATGATTCACATTACGTTTTCCACCTCCCATTCTGACCAAGAAAAATCTAGGCACTCTTGACACTATCCCTCAGTGCATCTTTGCATATCCATGGGATAGGACCACGATGTGGCGTACTTTGAGGTTCCTATGGTCCGAGCTCTAAGACCTTAAACTAAGATCTGCCCCTATGGTCCGAGCTCTATGACCTTAAACTAAGATCTCCCTAATCGGGGTTCTACGTCCCGCATGACGTTAAAACTGCACTCTTAGAACTACGTGTGGCTTGATCTCCAGCCTGATGGAGTACGTAGGAACGCTCGGGCATCTCGACTCGGGTCCAGCATCAGGGGTTGCTAAGTTCCGCCCCTCCTCGTCGCCGGCCGTCTGTCCTAGCTTATGGTAGAGTGGTGCGGTGGTGATATTCTCCCTGATTCAGCTCGGGATGCCCCATTACAATGATGGGAAGTGACAGTTTCCTCGTCAAAGAGGTTCTGTCTGAGAATTGGGGTGATTCACGGCCAGATTGGTGCATCCACCTAATACGCTTTCCCCACGGTGGCACAATTTTGGGAGTGTTAGATTCTGTCCGAACAAATCATCACTTCGCCCCACGCTTCTCATGCTCTTTTGATCCGGATTTCCACCCGTGTGTCTGAAGGAACCCCCAAAGCGGTATTGATGATGACATGTGATCCTCCTCCTGCAACATGAATGATGACCTTCGGTCCGTCTATTGCAGTAGTATGGTCGATTGATCCATTGTCCGCTTGCCGTCTTGGGCATTTCCTGGAAGACTGACCGTCGTGGATTTCTGAATTCGGGACACGCAATTCACCCTTTTTCATTTCCCTATGTTCGGATAAAATCTCAACGCCCCTAGCGTTGTCCCGCTCGTGTGTCGGGACAAGTTGGGGGGATGATACATTGATTAGGTCTGAGGTCTCCTTTCCTAGGAATGACCTCCCTCTTTTCCTTAGAAATCCAGGCCCAATTGTGGATGCATGAAGCTTGGTTAACGCTCCCGCAAGACAATGAATTGTGGTTGAGCACGTTAAGCCAAAAGATGTAGACAAATATGTTGATTCATACAAATGGATCGAAGTATTGAGTAGCGGAAGCAAAAGGTTCTGGGAATGTCAAAAACAAAGCCCCTAGGGATTAGCATGCTGAATGGATCCTTCCAACGCCGCTACCCTTTGGCTGGCGGCCTCCAGAGCTGCTTCTCGCTCTCTGCATGCCCTCTCTTCGTTGGCGGTCGCAGCGCGCAGCTCACCGATCTTGGCCTGTGCATGCTCCCGCTCGACTTGAAGTGTGACCATCTGGTGGCCAGCCCAGAAATTTGGCATTCCGGCGTCTCCCTTGGAACCCGATCGTTGTGACCTCTCGCCGATCATATTCCGAGGGGGGGCTTTTGTAGACGCCGGAAAAGTCCGTTGCTCCTCAAAAGAAGTTCCGTATGAGGAAAGCGAGGTCATATTTGGAGTTAGAAGCATGTTTCGGAAGGCCCGAAGGCCTTGCGCGAAATATCGGAGGCTCGCGCGCAATATTGGCTATGCGCGCGCAATCCTTCCGGGATTCGCGCAATGGGCCGAGTCGGCGTGGAATGTTCCGCGCCCGACGCCCGTGCGCGGCCCTATTGCGCGCCGGGCCCCTATTTCGCGCCCACGCCGCGTTGCGCGCCCGCGCGCCGAATTGCGCGCCCGCGAGCCGAATTGCGCGCCCGGGGTTGCCTATAAATACAAGGCGACCCCCAACATTTTAAGGTGGCCGGAATTCGAAGGGTCGCTCGTGCGCGCAATCCCGCCCCCTCCGCGTGCAATGCCGATCTTCAGGTAACCTCCTTCATTTCGCGTAAGCAAGCCCCGGGGTTCGCCTTCGCGCGCAACCCCTTTGGATTCTTTCCTTTGACCAACTCCTTACCCAAAGGCCTTCGCGCGCAAAAGAAGCCTCTTGCGCGCAATTTCCCCCCGGGTGCGCGCAATCCATCCCGATTGTGCGCACCCCCCTTAATAAGTGGCCATTAATTGAAGAATGGGTCGTTGCCCCCGCGCGCTATCAGAGGCCCGGTGCGCGCAGTCTCTATTCCCCGCGCGCTATCAGAGGCCCGGTGCGTGCAATCTCCATCTTCCACGCGCAAAGCGCTGGCCCAATTGCATGCCAGCTCGCCCAATTGCGCGCCGACCCGCAGTATTGCGCGCCAAGCTCCTCTTTTGCGCGCAAACCGCCAAGGGTCGCCCCCTTTGACCCCCTGAGGGTACCCGCCTGCGTGGCGCCCGATGATCTTCATCCCGGGTGCCCGAATCGTACGTTGTCTTCCTGTGCGGCCCTCCAGGCTCGCGCGAAGTGAGACGGACCCATTGGCGGCACCACCTCGTCCGCGCTGCAGGACGTTAAACTGCCAAGCATCCATCATCCTGCAGGACGTTAAACTGCACCTCATCCGCGCTGCAGGACGTTAAACTGCCAAGCATCCATCGTCCAACATGACGTTAAACTGTACTTCGTCCGAAAAGACGTTAAACCGTCTGCTTCTTCCAACATGACGTTAAACTGTACTTCATCCGGCAAGACGTTAAACCGTCCTCTTCGTCCTCAACACACGACGTTAAACTGTACTTCGTCCGGCAAGACGTTAAACCGTCCGCTTCGTCCTTAACACATGACGTTAAACTGTACTTCGTCCGGCAAGACGTTAAACCGTCCGCTTCGTCCTCAACACACGACGTTAAACTGTACTTCGTCCGGCAAGACGTTAAACCATCCGCATCACCCGATCTCGTGCCTCGCACGCAGGGTCCCCCCCAGTTTGGATGTGGCCCCCACCTGCTCGTCTCTGCAGGGATGTCGGGATTTCCCCTCTTTAGGGACGATTTATTGGAGTGGCCTTCGCCCACGGGGGTAGGGTATTACAAACCCCTAGTTTCTTGTGGGGGACTGCACATGTGTATCTCCGTTGTGCTTCCCCACTGGCGAAGCCAGTAGGGGGCGTGACAGGGATCGAGGTGTCTATCACCTTCGGCCCAAGTCCCTCTTCAACTGAGCTTTTCCGCACTCAGGTTGCCTCAGTGCGTAAGTCCTGACAGAATGAACTACGTGGAATTTGATCCCTGTCTCCTAAACAGGGTACGTAGGAAGCCTCCCTGAGGTTCAAGCCCACCACCTGGTCGTCCCAGTTGTATTCACGTCGGTTCGTCCATCAGTGGACCCCTCCCGGGTTCACATTCGCGTCGATTCACCTATGAATTCGCCCTTGTGGGGGACTGCACGTGTGTGTAGCCATTGTGCTTCCCCACTGCCGAAGCCAGTAGGGGGCGTGATAGGGATCGTGGTGTCTTTCACCTTTGGCCCAAGTCCCTCTTCAACTAGGCTTTGTCGCATGTGGGCCTCCTTAGAGTGTAAGCCCCAAACACCATCGTCCAGCAAGACGTTAAATTGTGATCCACCCACTTCGTGCGTTCCAACAGCCTAGACCTCCTTGTGAGTCGGCTTTCCATCGTCCAGTATGACGTTAAACTGTATATCCGAACTACGCTGACTTTGATCCGCGCTAACGCGCGGTACGTAGGAAGCCTCTACGGGGTCCAAGCTCTTCACTCCTTCATCCATCCTGATCCTAACCCGGGCCGCCACATCCTGGTGGGGTTATGCCATTTCATTCCACTCCACTTCACTCGGGAAGCCGCCCATGTGCTGGCCCCAGCGTCGGAGGTTCCCCGCAAGGGGTTCTGTCATCTGATCCATTCCTCGTGTTGATCAGTCTGATGCCGTCCCCGCTGGACGTTAAACTCGCGGCATACCCCGTGTTAAACATGGGAAGCTGAGGAACACCTCAGGTAACGCAGTTCCCCGCACCCAGTGCGGGATGCCTCATGCCATCACGCCTTCGAGAAGCCCTATTAGGGACGGAAGGCAGACATGCAGAGCCGCAGTGTTAAGACACGCCCCCAACACCCAGAGCTACCCGGTCTCCTCACCGCGGGTTGCTGCCCTGACCAGACTCCTTGGAGCGTCTGGGCGAAATCATCGTAATTAACCGGTGTCCATGAAGATATGGCGCCAGGAATGAGATTCACGAACATTCTTAAATCTATGAGGGAGACCCGGATTAGGCGACAAGTTCCGAGGAGACGTCCACGAAAGGAGGAGCCGACATCCCATCATCCCGGTTTCGATCAAGGAGGAGACGTCCCTGAATAAGGGACGGATGCCACCCGCCTTTGGAAAGCGGGACTGCGGGGCCACAAGCCGTGCTCCCATCCCCTCGGGTCGACGGGCGCACGCGCGAACGCGTCCTGGCGGAACAGCGTCGGAACAGAAAACCGATGCACATCCGCACCGAAACAATATTAAATTCAATTACCACTATAATTTAATTGATAAATAATTAGTTTTTTATTTTTAAAATAAAATTTGAAATGTTTCTTTCCTTTATTATTCATTCAATATAATCTAGTTTAAATATTTGTTTAAAAAAACTATTAAAAACATATTCTTACCTATGGAATTCATATTATACTTATAAAAAGGATAATGTACTAAGATTAAATGTAATCATTTTATATATATTAAAAAAATTATATTTCTTTATTTAAAACATCATAATAAAAATATAATAAAATCTATACAGTTTAATAATGACAAATACTAATGGTAATAATGATATTATATGTAAATAATCATAATCATTTTTTACCCATAAGAAACAAGATTATCGAAGATGATTCTGAGAATTTGTAACCATATAAAGATAAATATACTACTAATATATCATTAATTATATTATACATATTATTTGATAATTATAGGGATTATAGAACCAAATTGCAATATCATTTAACAATTTTCTCTATATCGTTAGTTTTTAGGAAATATCAAACATAAATTATAAATACATTATAATTTATGATTATTAATTTCTAAATAGAAAATAAATATAATAATTTATTAAAGTATGTGAAATAAATCTTAAAAAGGATTGAATAAAATTAATTAATGAGTTTTTATTTAATGTATTATAGGTTATCAAAACATCATCTGAAATACAAGATATGTTGCAAGGGTTCCATCCTGAAAATTTTCATTCATGGAGTTATTATTTCTATCAAAATTTATCACTCTATAAATTTCCCTTTTTATATTTTTCTTATTTATCGACCATTTCCTATATCCTTTCTTTTATCTTATTTCATCTCTGTCTATTTTGTCTTATTATCAACCTCTATGAAGTTTATAATGGATGGGTTTCCATTTTAATTATCAATTACCCTAATTTATATTATGTTTTATGTTAATCATTAATTTTTCCATCATGGTGTAAAACCATTTTTATTTATTTATTCTATGCATTGATCCTCTAAAATAAAATATGACATTATAAAATTTTCATTTTTCATGATTTTCATCGTGAAAAATCCTATTAACATTGTTTTGAAATAGGTTTAATTTTCATTGTTTTGTTTCAAGATTATGATTTGCGCATGTTTCCCATTAATTTGGATTAAAAATTAATGAAATATTATTAATACATATTGTAAATAATTTCAGAGTTCCTACATGATTATCAAATTCTTTAAAAATCATGATATACATATTAGGGAAATATGATCTATTTTTTTTTATTATATATTTTTAAATATTATCTGTGAGTCATGGCGTAAGATTTCGATGTATTAGCATTTATCGGTAAAATATGTTCATGTTTTATATTCATATTTTCGAAATTTAACCTTACATTCTATAATTCTTACTATTCCATAGTGACATCATGTCTCACATTCCATGTTTCTATGTTTGACTACATGTTAGAATTATTAACTCATATTATATATCACTATTAATTCATCTTATGTTGTACCCCTACAATTATTTATAGCTCAAACCATTATTTTACCTTAGTAATCCAATACAATGATATTTTCATGGGTATCATAATTTGGAAATCATGATTAAAGAATTGAAGGATAAAAAATGTTTTATAATTTTTTTTGATGTACATTATTTACAAAGTCAATATTTTGATAGAATTATGAGAAATTTTTATGTGTTTAATCATTTAATTTTAATAAAATTATGTTTATGGGATGCATGATATTATAATATTTATCAATTTTTTTTCGGAATGTAAAAATTCATAGAAAGTAAGATTGATTTCACTCATGATAATGATGATGAATAATATTTAATTTTAGTGAGGTTTTTAAATATATATTTTTATTAAAGTTGATTTGTTTTAATTAATAACATCAATATATATATATACATTAAAAAACTCGCAACTTTATTTTATATAAAAGATTAGTGTGAATAATTTATGTGGATTTGGTATTCTTCTAATGAAAATTTATGATTATTCTAGGAAATCAAAGACTACATATTTAGTATGTAGTGAATGTTATCATTTCACACATGTAAGATCATAATATATTAGTATAGTGACAAACTATTTTACATGATAGAACTGATGGTATTATTTCATAGATTATATTTTGATTAACGTGCATCATATGTACCTTTTATATTTATATCAATAAAATGTTGTGTTCATTAAATATGGAGAGTGAACTAAAATATTAATATATGAGAGGTTTTTTCAATATATGTACTATGCATTTAATAAATTAATTAAACATTTTAGAGAAATATATATATTATAATATTCATGATCAAACATATATGTTTTACAATCATTTAAACTACTTATAATGGATGTTTCATTGATAATAGAAAACATATTGATATAATAAATCATGCCAACATAGTGAATTGTCGAGGATCTGTATTCCCATAAGGGACAATTTATCTACCTATATAATGTGTTAAGTCATGAAGTCAATAATTCTAAATAAATAATGGAGATACATGTATTCCAATCTATTTAATATTTATGTGTAATAATTTATTTTATCGTTATATAGATAATTTATTTTGATATCAGGATATATAACAAAAAACAATACATTATAAGTCTACATCATCATTTTTTTTATAAAATGTATTATTAACCAATCTATGTCTAAAATTATTTGATGTGTTACATCCAATTCGTATTTATATTTTTTTATAAGCGGGGTTTTAATCTTCATAGTTGATAACATATGGTGTTCTATAAAACCATATCACTAAAATTATACATATGAAGAGGAAACGTGTTACCAACCAGCAATCCATGGGCCATTAAAATTTTCCAATGACCCATTGGGTATCTTTTAATACATAGTTTTCCATCATGGAACACCACATGATATTACTCAATAGGGTTTCTAATCTATCTAATGACCTTACTCATAAGACGACACATGTTATTTCATTGTGTTTTGGTACTCAATCACAAACTCCTTGAAAAATGTTCAAGATGGTCACCAATACCGATAACCAATCCTGACCAAGGATGATAAAATGTTGAGTTCGAATTAGGAAGTCTTATAAAAATAATGGTTCACCTTATTGTCATGGGTAGTAATATTTATCCTTTTTAGTCTCACTTTTTTTAGGCTTGTTACAATGTCCACCCATTTAATGAACAATGCCCTCGTTTTGGTCACCAAGACGCAAACACAAGTAGTGCATAAGAAAATATGGTTAGGTATTGTCTATGATACAATTATTCACGACCTAACCATCCCCATGCCATGAACCTTGTCATCTATCCCCTTGGTTCTCCTATAATTCTTGGGGTTCATTTCTAGTACATCACATATTTTTAATCATTAGGGTTTCTAATTAGACTAATGAATGTCCCCACAGACTAATACAAGTTCTTTTAGTATGAATTTCCTCACTCACACACTCTCTTGGAATCATCCCAGAAGGTCAGACATCTTTGTAAATAATCCATGCAAATTATTCTTCACTTTTTAGTTCTAATTATATATTCTATCGAAAATAAAGGTGCACCTTATTTTCATGGGTTGTGACATTTACATTTTTTCCTGACATTTATATGGGTGTTACAAAATACTTTCAAAATAAATACACAATATATATTTTTGTTAAAAAATTAATATAAAAAAATTTCAATAAAATCATATTGTAGTAAATGAAACCACCCCATGATGGAGAGTATATCATACATCATTAAATATTATCATCGATTAAAAAAAATTGAGATGGTGATTTCATGAAATTTATTTTAGAATCTATGACTGATTATGATATAAATCACATATGGATGTATAACCAAACCATGGTTTTAAATATTTCACTAAAATCAAGAAATAATTTCATTTTCATTTTACAATTCTATAAATTATTCAGTGTTCATGTGGTTTAACAATTAGTGATTTGTTTTGAAAAGAAATTTAATTTTTATGAATTTTTTTAATATGATAAAAAAATCATTCCGGGACTATCTTTTATTACCAGAACATATCATCTTGAAATTATATATATTTCATAAACCATATGTTTTGTTGATACCTACATTAAAAATATAATAAAATATATATGTTGATACTAATTAATAATGGAAAATAAAATAACACAATAATTTTTAGACAATGTTAATAATTAAGTTGAGTTACTATGAAAATCCATATATTAATTTCTATGAATGACATGATGATCCATTATGGGTAATGTAATGTACTGAAAATAATATTTTAATAAATTTAATAATAAATTTATTGGAAAGAAAATAACTTGTATTGATCTTTGAGGGTATAAATAAAAAATGATTTTGTTATTCAAATGAATATAGGTTAGTTATGTATGATGTTATAGAACATCATTGTATATATTTTTCATAATCATAATTAATTGGGATAATGATGAAGAAAACCTAAATATTCTATTATTTAATTTAAAATGGAAAACTACAATACTTATTGAATATGTATAAGAAATTCATCATTATGCTTATTATTTGAAAAATAATCATAATTTAAGGTGTTAGATGTAAAAAATATACATATAGTTTCATCCTTCTCTCAGGGTATTTTGGAAAATGGTTGTAAAAAACCTTAAATATTCATAAATCTTTTTTTTTGAAATTAATAATATAAAAAATATCCACTTTTTCCAAATATAAACTCACACACCATCATTAAAACATACATTTATTTGATTTTATTTTTTTATATCATTTTTATATTACTAAATTTTTAGAGATTAAATTCTTTATTGTTAAATATAATTATAATATCCATTTGAAAGTATATAAAAAACTATTTTTATATTTTATAGAAACAAAATAAAAATATTATATCAAATATGAATTAAGGTTTTTATTTAAAATAATTAATTTTCAGTATTTATTTTTTAAAGAAAACTATTAGTCATAAACATTCTTAGACCACATATATTTCTGTAAATAGTTTACATAATTAATATATAATATTAAAACACACATATGTATAATATTTTACTAATTTTTTTTTATTAAAACATTTCTTCAACTATTAATAAATAAGTAAAAAACAAAATTACATTATTATAAAATGTGTAAAAAATGTTTGGGGAATTCCATCATCAATGCTTAAGTTTCCTAAATAATATATAAATTATATTTCATTAAATATTTTAAATACTATACTTTATCATGAGATTTCATTGATGATTTGTAAAAAAATTCATTGTTTATGAACAATATAAATATTTATGATTATTCGAATACTTTATCTCTCTTTTACAAATAATTTTTATTATGAGGAAAATGCGGAAATTTGTTGCATTTTAAAACATCTAATAAATATCAATAATGTTTACGAATAGATCAAAATAATAATTCTAATCTTCTATCATAAGACTATCGGGAGTGATAAGGGAATTCTTTGGAACTTATCCAAACACATTTTCCAATTCCTATATAAAAAATGGTAAATATTTATATTGACATCGGTTTCAATTTTATAAAATCATTTTATTATAATTATTAATTAATGAAATGTTTTAATTTAAGATTTCATATCATCATTTTAATACTGCACAACAAATGAATCAAAATAGTATCTAGATAAGTAATATTTTTCCTTTTGAAGCCCCCAATGATTTTTGGATGTATATGATTTCAATTAGGCATTCTATCAAGTAGTTTTTCAATGTAATTAAAAAAATGACATATTGGGTGATGGATAATGTATCCACTAAAAAAGTGTAATCAGTTAATACCTATGTAGATCAGGATAGATATTTTCTTCATAGTGGCTATCACGTCATATGTTTATTGACTTGGACATAATGTATAAGAAATTAAATGAATCATGGAGAGGATAAATTTCGACAAGAATCACTTTTAAAGGCGAATAGGTGGTAGGAGATGACTATATAACATAATCTTCACGTCATGTAAATTTACTATATAATTTGTTTTGAATATGTTCAATGTGTCTAGGTGTTTTAGAAACATTTAGAGAATATCTCATGTTTATATATATAAATCTGGTAAACAAAAACTTTAAAAACACTCATTGTTGAATTTTGATTTGAATTGAGAGGGTTAATGGTTTATTTAAGAAATAATAACCTTAAAAATTATAAATATGGTGTTGAAATAGAAATATTTTATTATTACTTATGATGCAATACCTAAGGAACTCGTATAATGGTGTTTGAAATTATTCCAATAATTACTACATTTATATGAATTAGATTCGAGATATTTTAAGATGGTTAAATGATAGATGAAAATGGTTTAATTCAGAAAAATATTATTTAATGAAAAAAAATTCTAATTCTAGGACCAGATAAATTGGTAAAAGTATATAATCCTATGGTGTAAGGGAATTTACCTATGCATTAGTAATTTTTGGTTTTATAGGATAATTTTTCTGGAATATATGAAATTTGAGTTTAAATTTTATTTATTATAGTACTGAAAAATAAAGGACCATGGTTATAATGACTCAGTCCTAACATGCATATACATGACATCACTTTTTCATAATACGTACAAAATTATAAAAATATGAACCCAAAACCCATATTAGTTTAGTGCCTTTTGAAACATGTTAACATGAATACTAGTATATATATGAGATATAATGTCTCCCAATTGGTTATTTATGACTAGAACCCTTCTTTAAAACATCATACTTAATACAGATCTTCATTAGTATGGGAAAGAAAACATAAAAATTGGTGATCTCGGATGCCAATGAAGGGTAAACAATGGAAAAATGTAAGCATTAACATTTTCATAAGGGTATGTGAACTTGATCATGTAAATAAAATATCTTATATAGACTATCAAATATCATAAACAAGAATCGTAAAAAAATATTGGTATTTCATAATACATGGATCATTAATTAATTAATAACATAATCTGTAAAAGCATGACATATGAATAAGACATTGGATTGTGGTAGAAACATAAGAATATATAAAGATTTCCATAGTAGTAAAGGAATCACTTCTATGGAATTCTTAGTTGACAAATTCATTTACTATAACAAGTTCACTCCCCATTCTATCCCTGTATTATTGAACTAATTTCACTCCCCATTCTAACAATATAATACTGATCCAATTTCACTCCTCGTTCCATCCATGTTTATATCATGAGATATAAATAATTACCCAATGTATTAGATATATTTATAGGTATCCCAATATCATAATGAAATCATACATAGATGTGTTACAATATCATGAAAAATAATATCATAACCCATGAGATAAAATTGGTGTAATAATCATATAATAATATCTTAACTTATGGAAGAGAGACACGTTAAAAATCTTTTAATCAAAGCATAACCCATAAAAAGAAGATGTTTTCATAAGAATATAACCTGTGAAATAGTAATGATTATCATAAATATCATGCCCTCAAAACATAAACCATTCATGTACTGAATATGAATGGAAAAATTGAATCGTTTCCCCAGAAAGGCATGAGTAACAACAACAAATGTCGTTTTAGATGGGACATTTTTTTGAAAGATATTTCAAAAACATTTATTAAGGAAATTATCCTTTCCCATTTGAAAAAATTATTCTTAAACATAAAACCATGTAAAAACAATTTTCAGGAATACAAATTTGAAAACATATAAAATAATAATATAAAAAAGTTTGGAAGCCTTATTCCTTTGAAACCATGCATAGGATCTTGAAAACCTTTTGAAAATTTTTCCAATGATAAATTATAAAATAATCTTGGAAATATTTTGAAAATGATTTATTTTATGATATATTTTAAAACATTTTTCCATAAAAATTATCCTTTTATATAATAAAATGAATCATTATAGAAAGGATGGTGGGAAAATTTGTACATACCATTTGAGGAAAAAAGATTAGTAAATTTTAATTTTATAAGTTTTTGAAATAAACCTTGTTATGGACGTGATAAGAAGATTCCATGGAAACAATTGGTGAAATACAAAAATTATAAAAATATGATTTACATATCCTTGGGTAATAGAATAATATTGTTGGAAGCTTTTTAGAAATCATGGTTTTAAAGGAACATAGATTTCTGATTGAAGAGGGAGGTAAATAAACATATTAATAATTTTTTTTATTAATTATATTAATTACAATAAATGGAAAAAATATATTAAAAATGAATTTATAAACAATAAATATTGTACAATAAAATTCATTATTATTTTTGAAATATAGATCACAATATTTCATTAACAAAAGCATGACGATAAACAATCTCGATCAACAGTGAGATTGTTTCACTAAACTCATACCACATGGAATCATTGAATCATACTCTGCATATAGGAAAATGAAATTACATGATTATTTAAAATATCATTAAAATAATTAGATTCATGTTATAACATGTTAATGTAATTTTATACATTTCATATAAAAATATAAGATTATAACAAGACATGTGTCCTAAAGATGAAAAATATAGACGAAATTGCCTAATAGATGTAACTTTTGAAACATAATCCTCATGAAATAAATATAATGAAAATGGTTATATAAATTCCCATATATTTTTGTGTAATAGGAATATAATAGCGTAATGTGTAGTATATACACCACACAAAATAATAGAGGGGAGAATGAGCCATGTATTTCACTGAAATTAAAAGTGAGATGAAATTCCCTTATCTTATGTGTTTTCTATCATTGTACTCATACATTATTCTTATATAATAAATGTGTGTTTTTATACATAGTTTACATAATAATATTATTATATGTAATACCATATATGGTTTTATTTTGGATTAACATTACACTCTTGTTAACAATTCAATGTTAAGGTTTCACTTTATGTAATATCTGCTTTGTTTTTCTTATGTGTATTAATTTATTATAAATATCATCCTTATATTTATATCATAATTTTAAAAATTTAAATCCATGATTTAAATATAATTTTTATTCATTATCTTTTTATTATAATAATTCATAGAATATAGATGTTTGAAATTGACTACAGCATTCAAGGAGACGGTAAGCAATACGTAAGCATGGACTCTATTTTCATTTCATTGTCTCGATGAAAGGAAGTAATTATAAGATATATATGTACATATATGTATAAATACCATTATTAAAATAAATTTATCATATCATTTAAATCATATATATTTTATAAATGTAAAGCCCCGACCCCAGTTACCCAGAGTCGGTGCATCATTACATAACATTGACATGATCACAAGGAAATCATGTCCCGAAAGACCGATCAGTTTAGTATTATTGGAAACAAGATTCATACATAAGTTCAAATTTACATCTTGAAAAGAAATACAACACTAATTTATTCCACTAGAAACATCCAAGACTCCTACATTAATCATACAAGTCACTCATAATTAATGTCTTCATATGCTGGGAAAATGAAACATAAGAATGGGGTGAGCTCAAACGCTCAGTTAGGGAAAGAAATACAGTGGAAGATAACATAAATATTATGTATGGTGAATAATTGAAAACACATGCCTTTACCAGTAATAAACATGAACACTTTTATGGAAGTAATATGAGCTTAGTAAATAATTAGATAATAAAATATAATCATGGGTATTTTACTAGTTGAATGACCACATGAACCGTCAATATTATTTTTATAATCGGGGAATGTATAATGCTGGACATTCTAAAACATTTTTCAATGCCTTGGAAAAGACGTCTAAAAATTATTCAAGCCTCGGCCAAAACCATATATAAAATTGGGAAAGGCCTCGGCCAATTCCTTGTCCAGATGTATCATGAGACCCACCGATGCATCGAGGAGCTATAGTGGGCTCCACCAGTCACTAACTAAGTCCAATACATTCCTCATATGAAAAGGTTGAAATATAACATAAACTTTCATATTAAAACTAGCATACGAACTGCCATACATTAACCATAAATCAAGAATGGTATAAAAATAACACATCCATAGTCAAACATATCACTCAACCCTCAATGCAATATGGAAGACTTTTATCATAATGAATCGACTTCAAACAAGTATAAAATCCATCAATGGATGTTGATATAGATGAAATCAAAACTCTTTGAGAGAAATATATCATTTTTTTTGAAATCATTTAAAGATACATAATTATAAAAGAAAACATTTATTTTAAAAATATTCTTATAAGTTTGTAAGGGAATTTTTGACGACTATTTAACTGCAGAGAATAACCTCACCCACCGTATAAGTTAAAAAAAGTCATTCTTACCTTAATTTGTTAAAAAAGTTTTTAATGTACCTTGTTTGGAAAACGACTGAAAGATTTCTTTCAAAAAATATAAGTTCAAATAAGGGTATAAATAAAATTAACCCATTGTCAAGTAAATATTAAAAATGTTCTGAAATACATTTTTAAGAAACATGGATGTGTGTGATAAAGAGGTCCTAGTAGATACTTACATAAAAATAATGTCAGATAATAAAGCGATTGTGAAATTAACCTTTTCCTTGTACTTTTCCTTGGACGAGGGTACGTTAACCTCATGTTTAATTGTGGAATAATTGTTATTAAATTATTTAAGAAAAATATACATTAATATGATATCATATATGATCTTTTAATATTGATTTGTTAATAATATTTTAGTATTATCGTCATTTCGGGTTTTACCTGATTTATTTTCCTTTATATGCATTATTACATAAGTAATGTTTGTTATGGATAGGATGTATTTAATTCATATTTTAAATGATATTAAATCCTTAAAAATTATTTTTAATCACCAAATGAAAATTAGTCTTTAATGGATATGATGGGGAATGAATCTTATCGTGTTCATGGAGACGGTAATCCGTACATACGCACGAGTGACAATATCATTCTTTTGGTATTGAAATAATATATAATTTGAGGGTGAAATGTCATTAAAACGATGGATATAAGAATGAAGATGGTTTTACAATATTTATAATAAAATCACAGTATATAGAAGATACCAGAGTTATTATTTTATAATGGAAACAACAAAGAAAGATGAAGTGTAAGAAGAAAGGAACTTTAAAAAGGTGAAGAAATATTTACCTCTTCTTCGGGTCCATCCTTTTGATTTGATAAATAGGACACATTAAGATGGATTTATGGATAAAATAAGGCCTATAGGTTGATTTTAGGATGTTTTGGAGGATATTTGGGCAGGGGTTGGCCGAGACAAATTGATTTGAATGTGTTAATTTGAGAGAAGGGGAAATTCCCTTTTATAAGAGGGGTGAGGGTCACCTTAGGAAAAGATTGAAATATTATTTTATAATAAAATCGTTTTTGGTTTATAGTGAATCCAAAATTAATTATTTAAAGTCTAATGTGGGGAGGGGTTGAAAACCACGCAACCAATAAGTGTTAGACAGGTTTGGGTCACTATATTAACCTTATATTCTAGATTTAACTCTTTGTTAAAAAGTTTGACATTTACCATGTCTCTTTGTATTTTTATATTATATGGTTAATAAACATACTATAAACTTCCAAGGGAACCATAAGTGGTTCAGTAATGAAATATATAATAGTATTTAAGAACTTTGGTTGAACCATAGATTTTTGGCAATATAATACCAATTAATAATATAATATTCGTTTTAAAAGCTCTTTTATGTCTATTTTGACACTATTTGGTATTTTATTTTTTCTAAATTCATAATAGCATTATTACTTCTAAAAAAATTCATTTAATCGAATCTAACATGTCATATTAACCTAGAAAATTAGTGGAATTCATAAAAAGGATCAAATTAAGTTTATTTGGGTATTTATAATATCAATTATATTATTATTTCATTAATAAGGCAATTACTTCATCATCATTGTGTCATAAATGAATTAAATTATATAATATATAAAAATTATAAATAAAATACCATTATATATGAAATCATTTTATCCTTCTAATTAACATTTATAGTTTAATAGATAACATAAATAACCTTATATAAATATTGTTTTACTAAAAGATATATGCCTATGTCATTTTTGTATTTACTTTCACTTAATTAATATAAAGTGTCATTATCACATACAAGTGGCTCCATGGGGTCCCATAATCGACCCAAGGATACCCATGGTCTGAAATTTATCATCCAATTATGTTATGACATGTGTTAGTGTAATTTTATGTTATTATAATATAATTATTTATCCTTATTTACCGGATTTACCCTTTAACCATGGTAAATAAAATATTTACCAAAGTAATTATTCAAATTGTCTAAAAATATAAGTTACTTATTTACACAATTTGGACCTTATGATTATAAATATGGAATCCATTTTTCTAAATTCAAGACATTTAAGTGGATGAAATTAATTTAAAATTAATTCTCGTTGTCAAAACAAAAGGCGTGTTTTTAAGAAATAATAACTATCAAAAGATTGACACTTGCTTATGTCCATTTTAAATGTGAAATTATGTCCAGTGACCATAATTGGATTAAATGGTAAAAATATAATCTAATTATACTTAAAAAACTCAATAGTATAATTTATAACTATAAATTATTTTGATTATAAAAGATGGTTTTAATTAAAATTTAGTATTTTTCACTATTCATCAAAAAACTGAATGTTTTCATAAAAATACAGAAATTTCACCAGATGCAAATTTTGATATCCAGAACCCAAAAATAAAGTCTATTATTAATTTTGAAAGTGATAAAATTTCAAAAAATTTATATTACTATTCATAACGGCTAGATTGATTGGTCGCGATGTGTTAGAATCTCAAAGTTGCGTAAAACACAAGCTATTGCATTATTCAAAGGGAAAGGTACAGTTGAATTTTGGGGTGTTACATTCTCCCCTACTTCAAATAATTTCATCCCCGAAATTTCTAGAGTATTGCTGCATAAGTAGATTTGGGTGGTTCTTCGTCATAAGTTCCACAGGTTCCCATGTTGCCTATTCCATTTTATTGTTTCACCATTGAAATTTTACTAGAGGAGTCGTCCGGTTTCTCAACACTTGTTCTCTTGTATCAAGAATCTTGACAGACTCATTGAAATAAGACAGATCAGGTTCCATTTCTAATTCCACATAGGTGAGTACATGCATTGGGTCAAGCATGTATTTTCTCAACAGTGATATGTGGAACACATCATGTTCTTTGGAGAGACCTGGCGGAATTTCTTTACGGTAAGCTACAACCCCTATTAGTTATAGAATTTCAAAAGGTCTGATGTACATGGGACTTAATTTACCCTTCTTACCAAAAATTATAACAACATTCCATGGAGATACCTTCAAGAAAACATGATCTTTTACTTGAAATTCCAAACCCTTCCTTCTGTTATCGACATATCTCTTCTGCCTACATTGAGCTACTTTGATGTGTCTTTGGATTACAATCACCTTTTCCATCATTTCATCAACATGTTCTGGGACTATGAGTTTTATTTCACCATAATCATCCCAACAAGTTGGTGTGCAACATCTCTTTCCATATAACACATCATATGGGGCCATCTGAATACTTCAATAGAATCTATTATTATAGGAAAATTCTACTAGAGGAAAATATTGATCCCACATTCCTTGAAAGTCATTTGGGATAGATCTCAACATATCGTCTAAGGTTGGAATAGTCCATTATGATTATCCATGAGTTTTAGGGTGGTAGGCAGTGCCCAAATGATGTTCAATATAATGGGATTTCTGAATAATTTTCAAGATTCTTGATTTAAAATGTGGATCACAATCCGGAACAATCGATAGGGGTACACCAGGAAGTCTTAAAACATAGTTCATATACGGTGTTGCTAAACATTCAAGTTGTAAATTTGCTCTTATAGAAAGAAAATGTTCTAACTTGGTAAGATGATCGACAATGAACCATATTGCATCATTCCTTCTAGGAGTCTTTGGTATCCCCATGTCAAAGTCCATTGAAATATTATCCCTTTTCCACTTAGGTATGGGAAGAGGTTGCATGACTTCTCCACGCTGTTACCTTCCAGCTTTCACTTGTTGAAAATACATACATCTTGACAGAAAACCAATAATCTCCCTCTTCATGTTGTCCCACCAAATTTGTTCCTTCAAATCTCTATACATCATGGTGATCCCAGGGTGTATAGTGAAATTCGAGCTATGAGCACCATCTAACAATTTTTTTTTAGATCAGGTATAACTAGTACACAAAGTCTCTTCCCAAATTTCAAAATCCCATCTTCATATACGAATTTGATCAATCCACCATTGTTCACAGATTTAATCTTCTTTTGAAATTCCACATCGTCAGCTTGATAAATTTTTATCCTTTCTAGTAATGATGGTTTGGAAACCATTTGAAAAAGAATTCATGTTTCAACTTCCATGGTTATTCCCATAACCATTTTTACTAGATCCATGAAAATAGGATCCCTTTAAACTCTCATCTTGTTAAAAACTCCATGATCCTTTCTACTCAAATTATCTGCCATCTTATTTACCTTCCCTAGGTGGTAGTGTATCGTGCAATCATAATCCATGAGTAGTTAAAGCAATCTCTATTGCCTCATGTTGAGTTCCTTATGAAAGAAAATATACTTCAAACTCTTGTGATCAATACAAATCTCATATTTTTCACCATATAGATAGTGTCTCTATATCTTCAAAGAAAATATTACAGCTGCTAACTCTAGATCATGAGTAGGATAGTTTTGTTCATTAATTTTCAGCTGTCGTGACGAATATGCAATAACTCTATTATTCTACATAAGGACACAACCAATTCCTCTCTTTGAGGTATCACTATGAATAGAAAACCCATCATTCCCCGATGGTAGAGTTAAGATATAAGCATTGACTAATATTCTCTTTGGTTCTTTGAAATATTTTTCACACTCTTTGGTCCAAACAAATTTAACCCTTTTATGTGTGAGCTTCGTTAATGGTTTAGCCAATCGGGAAAAATTCTGGACGAAATGTCAATAATAACAGGCTAAACCAATAAAACTACGTACCTCAGTTATACTTGTTGGTGCTGGTCATTCTTGGATATCCTTTTTCCTAAAAGGGTAAATAGAGAGTCCATCCTTAGATATAATATGGCCAAGAATAGAAATATCCTGAAGCCAAATTCACACTTTCTAAACATCTTGTATAATTCATTTCATATAAGTGTTTTTAGAATGGTGCACAAGTGATTTTCATGATATTCATAGATTTTTGATTATATCATGATATCATCATTCAATACGACTACAAAATCATCAACATATTCCTTGAAAACTCTGTTCATTATATCCATGAAAATGGACGGTACATTCATCATCCTAAAAGGCATTACTATAAACTCGAAATGCCCGTACCTAGTTCGAAATGTTGTTTTCAGAATCTCTTCCTTCTTCACACACAACTAATGATATCTAGATTGAAGGTCAAGCTTTGAAAAATAGTGAGCACCATGAATTTGGTCGAATAAATCTTCAATGAGAGGTAGGGGATACTTGTTCTTTATTTGTATAGCGTTGATCTCCTTGTTGTAAATGCACAACCTCATAAGTTCATATTTCTTCTTAAAAAAATGAATAGGGGCTTCCCATGGTGAAATACAAGGGAGAATAAATACATTATTACTCAATTCCTCTATTTTTTTCTTTAGTTCCACTAATTCTACAGTGGCCACTCTATAAGGGGTCTTCAATATGGGCCTCAAACCAGAAATTAAATCAATGGAAATCTCAATTTCTCATTCTGGAGGATGTCCAGGTAAATCTTCTAGAAACACTTAAACATATTCTTGAACAATAGGTACATCCTCTATTTGGACATTCTTCTCGTCACCCATAATTATTTCATTCTCTTCCACTCCAATAATTGAATTTAGTTGAGCTACTGGGGGTGGATCTAGATAAGAATGAGGTAGTGAGGTTTCTACTCTAAAGATAAGTTGTTTACTATCATCTTCATCAAAAATATTAACCTTGTTCTTCCTACAATAAATTTTTACATCATGGAATGAAAGCCAATCCATACTGAGGATTATATCAAATTCAATCATGGGTATGATGATGAGATCAGCAGATAAAGAACTTTTATATGCCCTAATGGGAACTGATTCACAAAACTTTATAGCAATGATACTTCCCATAAAAGTTTTAACTCACAACTCCTTTGTTAAATAAAATTGGAAATGTCAAATTTTCTTAGCAAAATGGGAAAATATGAAACAATGTAATTATCTGTAATCCAATAAATCATTGGATAAACTTGATGAAACCATTAAATTACATGTCACAACATCTTTTTATGCTTCAACCACAACAGTAGTGATCGCATAAGCAGGGTCTTGATCCCTTGTTCTTTTCTGAGATGATTAGGAAATTCATTTTCATAATGTCCCATATCCCTAAAAATGTATCATTGAACATTAGTAGCGTCTTTATTTCCCTTACGATAACTAGCAAGATGGCCTTTCTGTCCACATTCGTAGCATACTCCTTTTCCTCTTAGACAGGCACAAGGGTGCTTCCTGACACAATTATCACAGGGTGTAAATTCAAATCTTCCCTTCTTCCTAATTTCCTTATTTCCTTTTCTAGAGTGTTCAATATATCTCTTCTTCTATTTCTTTTCTTATAATGTTATACGACTTATAGAATTCATTTTCCGTTTTGATAGCACATAAGAAAATATATTCATATGATGAGAAGGATTGTGATACTAATGCTTGATGGAGAAATGCCTTTAACCCATCAAATAAATGTTTAATCTTACTTCTTGTGTTATGTATATAATCTGCAGCATGACTTGATAATCTTGTAAAGTTAGCTTCATTCTTTTTTTCATTCTCATCATCTTTTTGCCTCATACTTATAAATTTACATTCCATATCCTCTCGATGGTCACGAGGAAATTATTTTTCTAAGAAACATTCACTAAACTCTGTCCATTAAATTATAGACACTTATTCATCTTCCTTTGTGTTTTGAATCAATGACCACCATTTACCAACATCTCTAGTGAGGTGATAAACTGCCATGCCAACTTATTCCCTTTCGCTACTCCCCAAAGCATGCAATATTTTCTCTACCTAATTTATCCATTGCTCTGCCAATAATTGATTTGTAAACCCATTGAATGTTGGTTGTTGTTGCCTCATGAAGTGGTCTAACATGGATCCTCCATGTTATCGATCATGGTGCTCCATAGAGGTAAGGTTATTATTCATAAACTGATCGAGTTGTCCCAATATGGTGACATGATGATCAGCACTAGTTGCATCACCGACTCCTCTATAATTATATATAGTAGGACGGAAATCCATACATGGATTCAGGATTTGAAACAGTTCCCATTCCTTCCACCAGGCTCCATTTCTAAACAATGACAAAAACTAGATTAGTTTATTAATCGAAATACATAATTCCAAACTTGTAAAACACTTAACATGAATTGAACAGTTTATAGATATAATCTATAATAAAAAAAATTTCATTGAGGATGTATATATTCATAAACCATTCATAATTGTTTGTAATGAAAATGATAATTATCCTATGCATATCCTTTGTGAGTGTCATAACCAAGAGTGTAGCATGGCCCACTGTCGTGCACCAGTTCCCGTTCAAGTCTAGCTCAAAGTGGTGTTTTTGGGTTTTAACCCTACGTACATCTGTGCCATAGCCGCCTCTACCAGCTCGTATCCATACAGGAATGTACAACTTGGAAAAATCACAAAATCTCTACAACACCAAAATTTTAGGAAGTTCTTCTATACTAATCCTTGAAGTCTATCTTAGGGCTATGTGCTCTAGTCAATGTTTATCTAAATCTAGTTTCAAAGGTTTCTACTAAACGTCCTCTAATACCAAACATAATGACCCGACCCCAGTTACCCAGAGTCGGTGCATTATTACATAACATTGTCATGATAACAAGGAAATCATGTCCTGAAATAACAATTGTTTTAGTATTATTGGAAACAAGATTCATACATAAGTTCAACTTTACAAGTTGAAAAGAAATACAACACTAATTTATTCCATTGGAAACATCTAAGCCTCCTAGATTAAGCCTTAAGTCACTCATAATTAACTTTTTAATGTCCTGGGAAAATGAAACATTAGAAAACCGTGAGCTCAAATGCTCAGTAAGGGTAAACAATATAGAAGACGATAACATAAATATGGAGCACGGTGAATAATTGAAAATACATGTACTTTTCCAGTAATAAACATGAACACTTTTATAGAAGGAATATGAGTTTAGTAAATAATTCCATAATAAAACATAATCATGGGTACTCTACAAGTCTAATGACCACATGAGCTATCAATATTATTTTCATATTGTGGGAATGTCTAATGTCGGACATTATGAAACATGTTTTCAAGGCCTTGACCAAGACGTCTAAAAATGATTGAGGCCTCGGCCAAAACCATATATAGAATTGGGAAAGGCCTCAGCTAATTCCACTTCTAGTTGTGTCATGATACCTATCGATGCATTGAGGTGCTATAGAGGGCTCCACCCATCACTTACTAAGTCCAGTACATTCCTCATATGAAAAGGTTGAAATATAACATAAACATTCGCATTAAAACTAGCATACGAAACGTCAATACTTTAACCATTAACCACAGATGGTATAAAAATAACACATCCATAGTCAAAATTATCATAAAACCATCAATACGATATGTAATATTTTTAATATAATGAATCGACTTCAAACAAGTATAAAATCCATCAAAAAATGTAGATATAGATGAAATCAAAATTATTTGAGAGAGATATCTCTTTCTTTTTTTGAAATCATTTAAGGTTAAAAAATTATAAAAGAAAACATTTGTTATAAAAATATTCTTATAATATTTTAACGGAAGCTTTGACAATTTAATAATGATGGAGAATAACTGCACCCGCCGTATAAGTTAAAAAAAGACATTCTTACCTTAATTTTGTTGAAAAGGTCGTAATGTACCTTGTTTGGGAAACGACTGGAAGATTCCTTTCAAAAAATATAAGTTCAAATAATGGTATAAATTAATTTAACCAATTGTCATGTAAATAGTAAAAATATTATGAAATACATTTTTAAGAAACATGTATGTGGTTGATAAAGAGGTCTCAGTAGATACTTACGTAAAAACATACGCAGATAATAAAGAGATTGTGAAATTAACCCTTACCTTGTAATTTTACTTGGTCAAGGGTAGGTTAATCTCTTATATAATGATGAAATAATTGTTATCAAATTATTCATAAACTATATAAATTAATTTTATATCATATACGATCATCTAATATTTATTTGTAAATAATCTTTTAGATTTTTTGTCATTTCTGTTGTTAACTGATTCGTTTTCCTTTATTTTTGTTGTTATTTAAGTAATGTTTGTTATGGATAGGATTCATCTTATTCATATTCCGAATTATATTATGTCTTTCAACATTATTTTTAATCATCAAATGAATAATAGTCTTGAATTGATATGATGGGGAATGAATCTCATCGTGTTCGTGGAGATGGTAATCCTTACGTACGCACGAGCAACAATATCATTATTTTGATGTTAAAATAACATATAATTGGATTGTATATCATATATAATGAATCCTTATCATGATATATTTATTTTTAAATCAATTATTCATCATTATTATACCTAATGAAAAAATAATGTATTGAATAACAACTACACCATGACGTGGAGATGGTAAGTCGTACGTACGCACGTATGGTGACATGTCATTGAATGGATGGATAGAATAATGAATATGGTTGTACCATATTTATAATAACGTCAAAGTATATAAAATATACTATATTTATTATTTTAGAATTTAAACAACAATTAAATAGGAAGTGAAAGAAGAATGGAACTTGAAAGAGGTGATGACATATTTAACTCTTCTTCGGGTTCTTCCTTTTGATTTGATCAAAAGGGATCCATAGGTTGGATTGATGAATAAAGTAAGGCCTCCCAGATGAAGGGAAGAAATTTGGGAGGATATTTAGGTAGGTGTTGGCCAAGACACATGGATTTGATGGTCTGAATTGGAGAGAAGGGGAAGTGCCCTTTTATAAGAGTGGTGAGGGGCACCTCATGAGAAGATTGAAATATTATTTTAATATAAAATAATTTACGGTTTCTAATGGTTTAAAAATGAATTATTTAATTTATAAGGTGGGTATGGGTAGAAAAATCTCTAACCAATAGGTTTTAGATAGGTTTGAGTCACTATATTATCCTTATCTTCTAGATTTAACTTTTAGTTAAGTCGTTTGACATTTACCATGTCTCTTTGTATTTTAATATCATATGGTTAATAAACTTACTATAAACTTCCAAGCGAAACCCAAGTGGCTCATTAATGACATATATAATATTATTTCAGCCCTTCGGCTGATCCTTATATTTTTACTAATAGAATACCAATTAATAATATAATATCTGTTTTAAAAACTATTTTATGTCAATTTTGACACTATTTGGTATTTTGTTTTCTCAAAATTTATAACAACATTATTACTTCAAAATCAATTAATTTAATCAACTCTAACATGTCATATTAACCTTTTTAATTAGGTTAATTTTAAAAAAGTCTCAAATTACAATTATTTGTTAATTTATAATATCAATTATTTTAAGAATTCATTAATATGTTAATTACATCATCATCATTGTGTCATAAGTAAATTAAATTATATAATGTCTAAAAATTATAAAAAAAATACGATTGTGTAGGAAATAGTTTTATATTTATAATTAATATTTATAGACTAAGTGATAACAAATATAACACTATGTAAAAATTGGTTTACTAAAAGATATATGCTTTTGTCGTTTTTGTATTTACATTAACTGAATTAAAGTGTCATTATCACTTACAAGTGGCTCCATGGGGTCCCAAAATTATACCATGAATGACCATGGTCGTAAATGTATCATCTAAAAGGGTTAGGACACGTGTTAGGGTAATTTAATAATACTATAAAATTAATTTTTACACTTATTTATCATATTTACCCTTTAACCATGGTAAATAAAATATTTATCGAAATATTTATTCAAATTGTCTAAAAAAAATTACCTATTTACACAATTTTGACCTCCTGGTTAAAAATATGGAATCCATTTGTATATATTCAAAACACAAAAGTTTTAGAAATTAATTTAAAATTAATTCCCATTGTCAAAACAAAAAGCGTGTTTTTAAGAAATAATAACTATCATAAGATTGACACTCGCTTATGTCCAGTCTAAATGTGAAATTACATCCAATGACCAAAATTGGTTTAAATGGTAAAATTATAATCTAATTATACGTAAAAACTAATCAATAGTATAATTTAGAGCTATAAATTATTTTGATTAAAAAAGTTGTTTTAAATTAAAATTTTGTATTGTAAACTATTCATCAAAAACAGAATGTTTTGAGAAAAAATACAAAAAATTAATCCTAAGCTAATTTCGATATTCCAAACCCAAAAATGAAGTCCATTTTGAAATATAAATTTTAAAAAACTTCAAAATGTTGGCATTACTATTCATAACTGCTAGTTTGATTGGTCGCGATGTGTTAGAATCTCGAAGTTGCGTACAATGAAAGTTATTGCATTATTCAAAGGGAAACATAATATGGAAGTTTAAGGTGTTATAGAAAACCCATTCTTTATACATTAAATATTTTTTGTAAATGAATCACAATGCTATGAGGGGGTGGTAGTCCACACTTAAACGAAATTATCGTATTAACACAAAATAGAATGTATAAAGATATGTGTTTTATAATAAATAAAAAATATTAAATACATAATAAATATAATATATAACATATATTAATTGTATTTCCATAATAATTTCCACCATGAGTGGTTGTAAAGGGAAACTAACAATCATATTTTACTGAGGCAGTAGTTTGTTGTACATGTAAATAGTACATTCGTTATGCATTTGATTGATGTGTGTGTAAGTATCGGTTGAAAAGATGGAATAAACACATCATGGTATGTAGAGGATACTATTTTTTATAAAATCTTGGAATAATAATATATTTTAGTGGAGAATAAAAATAATAGAAAGATATCGGATGTAGGGAGTTACATATTAATTGTGTAACTCCTTTGGTTTGCACCAAAGGGTTTCCTTGGAAGAATTTCTAAAAAAGTGATTCTTCCAAGAGGAATTGAGATATTTGTTTGATCTATTTGGGTATATTTGTTTTTCACCCAATGTGTATTTAATGGTGTTTGTAATTGTGAGGATAGGAGGCCATTAATAATGGAATAGGGGTGTTAATATTCTAATATTTTAGAAAAGGAAAACCACACCAATGTTTTTTTATTGAAATAGGATAAAAAATGGTCCAATATCGATAAAAGGGAGGCGAGGGTTGAAATATGTCCATAAAATGGATTTCTAAAAAGTTTATAGTTATTTTTGGGCCTCAAGGTTACAGTTTAGTCCCTTAATAAGGTTTCTTTAACATTAATCACTATAATAAATTATAAATACTTTTACTAATATTTTTTGTCAAAACATTTGTTGAACTTATTAGAAAATAAACAATTATAAATCTTCAAAATTTTTAATCCATTTTTCAAATTCAAAACATAAATAGGGTAGAAATTAAATTAAATATAATCCCGATGAAGGGACGATAATGTGAGTTTTTATATTAAATTCATTCAAAATATTGCCATGTTTTTAAAATCAATTTAAAATTGAAATTTATTCAAATGGCCTAAATTAAATTGGTTGATAAAAAATTAAAATAATTAAACTTTAGAAAGAACATCAATTTTAATTAAACTATATAAATAAATTTGTGGAAAAAATAGTTTTTAATCAGAATTCTGTATTTTTTACTATTCATTAAAAAATAAAATAGTGTTGAAAAATACCAAAATATCATCCTAAACTAATTTTTATTATTGTATTCGAAATTTTATTTGTATTTTGACACATGAAATTTATAAAAGATAAAAAATATAGATTTAAAATATGTTCTCCATTAAAAGGAGGTAAAATTCCCGTAATAAAATTTTTGTGTTTTATGTTTTAAATTGGGTTTACTCTTATCTTAGGAGAATAAAATTTATTGGATGAATATAAAAAAAATCTTGAATATATATTTTATATATTACATTAATATCACTCACTAAATTTTATTAATTTAATTATTTAGGATAAAAAAATTTGTTCTCATAAAAATAATGTTCTATAAATATATTCCCCTTATATTCAGTTGTTTCTTATACTAATTGTAAATAATTAATTCATTTTATATTTGTATAAACCATAAATTTTAATAATTTAGTAAATAATATTCATATATATGAACTTAAGGGCTTGTTTAAGTCTTAATATATTAAATAATAATATTTTAATAATAAATTGTTGTTCAAGAAAACTCGGTCTTCCATGTTACGGATTTCATCCAAAAAACTTTAGTCAGTTAGGTAACATATAATAACCTTAGAGTCTTGTATAGGGAAATTTATCCATTATATTTGTTGTAGTGCATGATTACATTGAAATTATGTATAATCCAGTCTAATTTTAGTTCTTTAATATATATAAAATATCTATCTTCAGTGTTGTGTGAAATAAAAAATATAAAAAGGAATAAATTGATTCCATAAATAATAATTCACAAAATATCACAGTGTTACATTCTACCACCCGTAAATGAATTTCACCCCCAAAATTCATTTTGGTTAGTAATGTTTTAATAAAAGAATGATTTCTTTCTTAGAAACCCACATCGTAAAAATGAATAGAAAAGCATCCTTTTAATAATAAAAGATGGAAACGTAAAAGTTAACCAATGTAACATATAATTTAGTTTCCAAAAGGGGGAACACAGGTGAGAAGTGAAAAAATGTACTTTAAAGAAGATCCTAAAAATTAGGGAGTGATTTTGGTTATCAATCACAAACAATATATTTCTTCATCAATATTTTTTTAAAAAAATTACACATTAACAATAAAATCACACATTCCAGTGATAGGTGTGAAACCATTTCCATCTTTCGTTCATGGGTTCAAGACCCATGACCTTTATGAACATGATGGGATTTCATCTGAAAAAAAGGATCTCCATTTCTAAAAAAATTAATATAATTTCCCAAATAAATATCACGAACATACATTAAATATGATTAATCACTAGATATCCTATTAACTAATGTTTTCAATACAAACTCACTACAAAAATACTTCATTCAATGTTTAACTTAACATTTCCATAACTTGTTAACCATACAAAACTTCAAAAATTTGAAAACAAAACATTAAAAATAAAGTTGAAAAATCACCCTAACATTGATCCCCCATATATCAAAAAGTTTCTCTTTGTTGTCACATTAAAAAATTTGAAAACCCTCATCATATAATCTCTGGAAACATGGTGAAGACCTTAATTACCATCAATTATTTTAAATAACATGCGTGATTCGTTCTTCCAAATGCCACTGAATACAATATTTAAATTCAATTAGTTGTAAACTAAATTCTTGATTAAATTGAAATTTTTTTCAGTAATCAGTTTCAGGGTTATTCGTACTATCCAATTACTTATTCATATCTAACATATCATTATCCAATGATCATTATATCAACATGAAACATAAATTAATGGTTACCTTACCTTAATCAAAATATCATATTTCCATGAAATAACCATTCAATATGTACTTGTAAATCCTTAAGGAAACCTTTAAATAAAAATACTTATAAAATTCATGATTCTTATCACATAATCTTTGAATTCCAAGACATAAATACTTCATTCATCCATCTATATTAGTAAGACATTACTCTGTATTAGTTAATTTATTCCATTATACCTAGTTCCAAAAATTTGAAATATGAATCATATCTTATGGTTACTCAACCTTAATCAAATCATGATTCTTATGGTTAACATAAACAACACTGGAATAACATCACATAGCTTTAATATGTCATTTACGGTCTCTATATCATCAAAAGTATAACCAATACTCACAGAACCATCCTGGTTCTCCGTATGATAGTCCCACAATATATTTAGATCTCCATAATTTAGATACCTTCCACATTTGAAACAATTACTATTAACCATATTCTTTTTAGTTCTCTACACTAATTAAACTAAAAAACATGGCGTGAGAAACACATATCACATAAGAAACCCACATATTCATGAAAAATCACATATAGAGTGTCCAAATCATGAAACATATAGTTTTTTATTTGGAAACATAGGTTTATACTAGGTAAATAATTGTTATCTTCTATTAAAATCATTTATAATGGTTTGTGAATAGTTTGTGAATTTCGAAGCATATCACCCACGAGTATCAAACCGGGTGTGCAGTAAGGCCTATTGTTTTGTACCAGATTAGAAAACGTCAGGACCAGTGAATCTTGTCAGAGTTGTTACCCAAAGTTATATATGTGATATATTCATATACACTTGTAGAATCTATACATGGATGTATTTATAGTAAACCAAAATCTATATCCTTCACCAAAATTACATGACATTTTCCAACACATTTCCTTTTCCTTAGACTTATCCAAAGACATGTCCTTAGATTTATCACTAAAGTTTTATCATCCTAGTATACAAATGTTATATAAAAAATCACTCCAATACCAACTATAGGAACCCAGTCTAAATGTACATAGACGTTACATCACTTTTTTGGAATACTTAAAACATTAAAAAAATACACACTGAAAGACCCCTTATGTCTAGTTCCTTTGGAAACATAGAAACATAAACACGGGTATAAAAGTGAGCTACATTATATCCCAATAGGTTCTTCTTGACTATAATCCTTCTTAGACCCATCATATATAATACATATAATCATAAACTGGGAAGGAAACATAGAAAGGGGTGATCTCAAACGCTGAGTAAGGGTAAACAATGGTGACATATAAGCATAAAAGTGATCATAATAATATGAGAACATGATCTTGTAGATAAAGATCTTACCCTATATATCAAATATCAAAATAGGAATCATGACATGATGTTTGGAAGTTCATAAGACATGAATCCTATGAAAATGTAGAATATGATCCATGAAATCATAATATAGAAACAACACAAGGAATTGTCAAAGACACATAAGCATATATAATGATTCCCATATTAGTCCATGAATCACTAAAACAACCATATTATTTGAAAATGTCCTAAAATATACTAGGTTCAATCCCAATTCCATCCATATATATTAATTAAGCATGTTTATTCCTCATTCCTGCCTTGTAATACTAACTAGATTTCACCTCTTGTTCCATCCATGTCTATCTCATGAGATATAAATATTTACCCAATTCATTGGATGGAGATATAGGGCCCACCCATATCATAATAGAATCATATGTATGCAAACCAAATTATTACAAAAAAATCATATAAAAACCAATGAAATGAAATCGATGTCATATACATGTAGTCATATTTTATCTTGTGGAAAAGAGAGAGGTTACATAATAATTTTTTCAAATACTAACCATTAAAATAAGCTGGTTTCATAAGAATATAACTTGTGAAAGAGAAATTATTATCATAAATATCACGCTATTAAAACATAAAACAATCAGATTAATAATATGAATTGAAAATTTTAATCATTTACCTTGAAAATCGTGAGTAACACCAAGAGATTTCTTCTAAGATGGGAAATAATTTTGAATAATGTTTTAAAGTTGTTTCCTAAGGATATTATCCTTTCTCCATTAAAAAATACTTCTCGAAACATAAAACATTTTTAAATTTTTTTTTCATAAAAATAGACTTGAAATCATATAAATAAATTATTAAAAACAGTTTGAAATCTATTTTCCTTTGAAAACATTTATTGAACGTTCAAAACCTTTTGAAAACTGTTTCCCCTTGAAAACATATAATAGAAGACTGTAAAACATTTTAACGAAATTTGATTTAGAATAAATTTATTATTTAATAGTTTTAAACATGTAAATTAAGAATCAAATAAATGATAGTCGGTAAGTCCACACATAATCTATGAGGTGAAAAGAATAATCCATTTATAAGGATAAAAGGTCAGACAAAAGCCTTGTTTGGAAAGAGACAAGAAGATCCCATCGAAAAATTATTAAAACCAAAAGGTTAAAAATGTGTTTTAATGATCATTGGAGAATAATATGATATTATTGGAAACCTTTTAAAAAACATGGTTTTAATGGAATCCATAATTCTGACCAAAGAGGGAGATGAAGTCATATATTCTTAATTTTTTAAACTATATTAAGTAAAAAAACGAAAATAATGGTACCAATAAATAATGAAGTCAACACTAAACATTATAGAATAAAATTTATGATTGTTCTTGAAAGATGGATCATAATATTTTATTAATGAAATCGTGATGAGGAACAATCTCGATAAATAGTGAGATTGTTTTAATAAAGTCTTACCACATGTTAACATTGAATCATACTCCCCTTGTAGGTAAATGAAATTACATAGAGATTTAAAATATATTCAAAAAATATATATTCATTTTATGACATCTCAATGGAATTTTATATATCTCATATAAAAATATAGTTATATAACATGGCATGTGTCTTAAAGAAGGAAAATGGATTCAAAGTTACTTTATCAATTTGGTATCTTTTGAAGCATAAAAACATGTAAATATAGTAAACAATGGATATTAAAAAAACATATATTTAAATATAATAGGAATATAATAAATTCATATGATTAATATACACAACACAATATATGTGAGTGGTTAATAAGGCATGTATCTCATGAAAATTAAGAGTGAGGTGAAATTACCTTACCCTGTTTCTAGAATTTCTTTGTACTCATACAAGATTTATATTTAATAAAGTTATGATTATTATAAATATTTTAATGAATAATATTATTATATATAATTCTATATATGGTTTTATTGTTAATTTATATTATCTTCTTGGTAGCCATTCAATATTAAGGTTTAGTTTCAGGCAATATGTGCTTTTTTCCACAAGTTTCATAATTTGTTATATAATTGGTCCTTATATTTATGTGATGATTTCCAAAATGTAAACCATTATTTAAATATAATTTTAAATCAGTATATTTTTACTATAATATTACATATAATATAGTAAAATTAAATTTAATACATTATTTTTGGAGATCGTAATCCTTAGATACATAAGAACTATATTTTTGTTTAATTGTATTGTTGAGAGGAATAAAGTAAAGTACATATATGTATATATATGTATAAATATAATTGGAATAATAGATTTATGATATCATATATATCATATATATTCACTAAATCCATCATTAATACATTTCAAGTAGTGTATAAACTAATCACTTCACTTTGAGGGGGACGTAGTCTACACTTCATCAAACGAAATTATCGTAATTACACAAAATAGAATTTATAAATATATGTTTTGTAAAAGTATTAAAAATGATTAAATGAATAAAAATATAACATATAACAAATATAAATAAAGTTTCAAACATAATTTCCACCATGAGAGGAGTTATACTAAAAATGAACAATAATCATTCAGTGAGATGATAGTTCACCGTACATATAAATAATATATTTGATACCCATTACATGGTAGTGTGGGTAAAAATTTTTCAAAAAATTATTATAAAGACATAATACTTTATTGAGTATACTTGGGATTTTTTAAAATCATGGAATAATAATGTTTAAGGGAGTGGAGAAATAAAATAAAATAAAGGAGTTTGAGGGAGGGTGTCCCCTCTTAATCGAGGAACTCCTTTTGGTTTGCACCAAAGGTACTCTTTGGAAGGATATCCTACCCAGAGATTCTTAAAAGATAAATTTAGGGATGATGTGAAGCTATTTGTGAATATTTTGGTATAAAAGTTTATTGATAGGTGCGAGGAAGTACGGGGATAAGAGGCCTTTTATAATGGATTAGGAGTGGTACTCTTATAATATTTTGGAAAAGGGAAACCCCAACCATGTTTTTTTAATTCAATTGGATAAATAATAGTCCAAAATATATAAAGGGGATGATAAGGAAGAATAATATCAAGACAATGGCTTTTAAAATTTTTTATAGGTGATCATAGTCATTAATGTTATGGTTCGGTCCCTTATTATGCTTAATTTAACCTTAATCGTTGTAATAAATTTTAATTATTTCACTAATATTTTTGGTCAAAATATATGGTGAAGTTGTTATACATTATAAATTAATGTGATTACAAATATGTAATACATATTTTCAAATTCCAAAAAATAGGAGGTATAAGTTAATTATAATATAATACCATAGACAGATTGACAATACATGTTTTTAAGGTAAAAATGTTCCAATGATTGCTATGTTTTTAAAGTAAATTGTAATGTTAAATTGATAATAATTATTAAGATTGGATTTGTTCATAAAAAATTAATATAATTAAACATTAAAACCAACATAAAATATAATTTATCTAAATAAATAAATTATATGGAAAATGATGTTTTGAATCAAAATTCAGTGTTTTTAATTATTCATTAAAAACAAAACTAAAAAGAAAAATACTAAAAATTCACCATAATATGTTATTTAGTATTAAATTTGAAATATGAATTTAGTTTTTATATATAATATTTATAATTTTTCCAAAAATTACATTTAAAATAGTTTATCCATTAAAAGGTGGTAAAATTACCTTTATAAAAATATCGAGGATTATATATTAAATTTGATTTATTAATGTATTAGTCATAAAAAATATATTCAATGAATATAAAATATATTTTATTGAATATAATATAAATATATATATTACATTAATATCATCCACTAATTTTATATAATTTAATTTATTATGACAAATAAATCTTTGTGAGCATAAAAATTGTTTTCTATAAAAATATTTCTTTTATATTCCACTTGTTCTTATATTAATTTTAACTAATGAATTAATTTTATATTTCCATAAAATATAATACTTCATAAGTTATTTAAAACTATTCATAATTGTGAAATTAAAATCTAGGTTAGGTCTTAATATATTAAATAATAATAATTTAATAATATATTACTGTTTGGTAAAAATCTATCTTGTGTGTTACGTAGGCCATTAAAGATAGTTAGTCTCCATGTAACGTGGGCTGACCTAGGTGTTCAATATAGATAATTATAACCTTTATATTTCAAGTAGTACATGATTATCATGGAATTTCATATAACTAATGACAAACATAGTTCATTAATATATACATATATAACTATTTTCATTATTCTATGAAATAGAAAATATCCAAATGAATAAATTTATTCAAGAAACAAAAATAATTTTAAAAACCTCATGTTGTTTGAAAGGAAATTCATCTACATTGAGAATCATAGAATATAATTAGTTAACGAAGATGAAATCATGCAACTACATATTCTAATTATGAAATGTGAAATATATGTTCCATATTATATGTGTAATTATTTCTATGATATATGGAAAAAAGTGATTAGAATTTGACCTTACCATGGGAGAATTTATCAACTCACAAAATTGAATAATTAAGTTCATCTTCGTGTTCAAAAAATATAAAATATATATAACACCCCGAGATTTTATGAAAAATATTCTTTTTAATTTCATTAATGTATTGTGTTTTACGCTACACCAAAAGGAGCTTTCACAACACGCATCCTTGACTTGCCTTGCATTACACGCAATCGCGGCCTTTCTCGATTGCGTGTGTAGTACGCAATACCGAGTTTCACTAAACAACGATATGATATTAAAATATTATTAAAACAAGCCGTTATGAATAGTAATAACCACCTTTTAAAATTTTAGAAATTTTATCTCTCAAAATAGACTTCATTTTTGGATTCGGAGTATCGAATTTAGCCAAATTTGAAATTTTGGTACTTTTCGGATAAGTTTCATATTTTGATGAATAGTGAAAACTACTAAATTTTAATTAAAAACAACTTTTTTAATCAAAATAATTAATAGTGATAAATTATGAATTTGTGTGGTTTTAAATTATATTTAGAATATATTTTTACCATTTAATAAAAATTTGGTCATTGGACATAATTTCCCAATTAAACCGAACATAAACAAGTATCAATCTTTTGATAGTTATTATATCTTAAAAACACGCTTTTTGTTTTGACAGCGAGAATTAATTTTAAATTAATTTATGCCACTTATGTGTATCGAATTTGGAAAAAAGGATTCCATATTTGGAATCAGGATGTTCAAATTGTGTAAATAGGTAACTTTTATTTTTAGACATTTTGAATAATTACTTCGGTAAATATTTTATTTACCATGGCTAAAGGGTAAATCCGGTAAATAAGGGTTAAAAAATAATATTATAATAATATAAAAATTACCCTAAAACGTATGATAACTATATTGGTTGATAAATGTTCGACCATGGGAATCTTTGGGTCAATATTGGTACCCCATGGTGCCACTTGTATGTGATAGAGACACTTAATTTTAATTAAGTTAAAATGAATACAAAAATGACACAAGCATATATCTTTTATAAAAGAAACTTTTACATAGGGTTATATATGTTGGATTTTAGATTTTAAATATTCATTAGAAAGATAAAAGGATTTCCTAAATAATGATATTTTATTTATAATTTTTAGACATTAAATAATCTGTTTTATTTATGACACAATGATGATGTTGTAATTACCATAATAGTGAAAAATTAACATAATTGATATTATAAATACACAACTAAATATGATTTCAGACTTTTAATGAATTAGAATAATTTTATAGGTTAATATGACATGTTATCAATTATTTAATTAACTTTTTTCGAAGTAATAATTCTGTTATGAGTTTCACAAAAATCAACTATTGAATAGTGTCAAAATTGACATAAAATAGTTTTTTAAAACAAATATTATATTATTGATTGTTATTTTATTCCTAAAAATTTAAGGTTCTGCCAAGATACTTATATCAAGGTAGGTGTATCATTAATGGACCTCTTGGGGGTCTCTTATATGTATATGGTAAGTTTATTAACTATATAATATAAAAATACAAAGTGACATGGTAAATGTCAACCTAATTATCTAAGAGTTAAAACTAAAAGATAAGGTTATTATAATGACCTAAACTTGTCTAAATTCTATTGGATGAGAGGATTTCGACCCATACCCACCTTATCTTCTAAATAAATCAATTTGGAGCTATTTAAAAACGAATTTGGCTTTATAATAAAATAATAGTTTTTGTTATTCCAAAGGTGCCCCTCTCCTCCCTTATAAAAGGGAACCTCCTCCCCCTCTTCCTCACCCTACATTGAGCCTTAAAGCTTGGAAAAACCCTGCCAAATTATATTCTCCACTTCCCTAGAAATATCCTAGAGTTCATGGTCTTCTTCAAAGACCAAATTTAGTGCCCTAAGAAGAGGAATCAAAGGGGCGCTTCAAAGAAGAGGTAATGTCCGTTACCGATTCTTTCAACTTTATTTCTTCTTCCACTTCTTCTTCTTAGGTTGTTTCATTATGAAGTAATAACATCAGTATCACTCATATACTGATATGTTATTATAAGTATTAAGCAACCCTATTTCACCACTTATCCATCCTACGGAAAACAAAATCACCGCGCCTGCGTACGTACAGAATACCGTCTCCACGCCGTGGTGTAATCTATTTTCCACCACCACCTTACTTGGATGGGTATAATGGTGTAAATAATAACTATATATGATTATTTTAAAGTTATATTTATTCTGAAATAGTATACATACCCTCCAATATAGTCCCATGATCATGAGAATGATATCATCGCTCGTGCGTACGTACGGACTACCGTCTCCACGACGCGATGAGATTCATTCTCCACGTTAACCATTCAGGAATGATTATAAATTATATATAATAAGTAATCATGAAATATATGAAATAATAATGATACTGGATTTATTTGTATATATATTTATGTCATCTACTTAATTCCATTCAACTCAACAGGGAAACGAAAATAGCGTTCATGCGTACATACGGCCTACCGCCTCCATGAACGGTGTATTTCTTTCCATTTACAGATTTATTATATATATGTATATTATGAATATATATTATATATAAATAATGTTTTATATTCTGGAATTATGTAATCATGGTCAAAGTAATCATATGAATAATTACAAGTCAAAACACGGACGACAAATGAAACAATTTTACCCAAAACGCTCTTTAACATGGAATTTACAAAAGAACAGGTAATATAAAGTCATAAGTGAACCATATATGATATCATAACAATGAGTATGATTCTGGAATAAGTCAATGACATTATTTAAATCATTATAAAGGTGGTTCAGACACTTATGAAGCAAATCGGACCTAAGGTAAGGGAAAATATCACAATCTCATTTTATCGCAGATTGTTTATACTTTGGTATTTACTGGGGTGTATTTTATCATCCACATCCATGATTCCTCAATATGTAATATTGTTTCCATCCACCTAAAATTTTTTAAATCCAATTTTACCCTTCGCTGAATTTTTAGTAAATGATATAAAAGGAATCTTTTGTCGATTTTCGTACGAGGTACTTTTTGACTTTTCCAACAAAAGTACAGGAAGAATGTTTTTTTAACTTATATGGCATGAATGGATTTTTAAAAAATTATTTTCAAGAAGCTTACTTTACAAGTTTTCAAGTATATTTTTAATCAACTTATTTTAGTTTAAAATTGTATGACATGTTAAGAAAGGAAAATGTTTTTGAAGTAGAAAGGATATTTTCCTCAAGAATGGAGTTCAAGTGTTTTATCAAAATTATTTTCCATCTAAGATAATATAGGGTTCTGTTTCTATCCCAATTATTACATTGATTTGATTATGTTGTGATGGAATTATTTTTATGAAATCCTTTATCTTATATGAATTGTTTTATGATGTCATGTTCTTTAAGAATCCCATTTTTAATACATGAGTTATGCAATGATGTATGATTTATGATTTTGTGGCACACATAATAATGGTATCATTATGAGATGGGTGGGAACTATATCTCCTTAAAATTCATTGGGTAAAGATTTTATATCTCAAGAGATAGACATGGCTGGTACAGCAGGTCAAACTGGTTCAGTGAAACAGGACTGAAACGAGGAATGAACTCAGTTCAGAAATGGACTTTGTCCACTAAGATAGTCTTGGAAATGAGTCTTGACTAATAAGAAATTATTCTCTATGATTATGTGTGTACGCCACAAAGATTCATGTTTTATGTTATAATTATTGGGATTACATTTCACTACTATGATTTATCCCATGTTATGATATTATGATCTCTTTTGCAGGTTAAGATTTCCAAAATGTTATGTTTTTATGAATATGATGTGACTGATATTACTTTTGTTTACCCTTACTGAGCATTTGAGCTCACCCTTTTATGTTTTCTTTTCCCCAGGATATAAAAAATGTTTTAGGTAAGAAAAAAAAAGGGGAAGATCTTTATGGGAGATGTTGAATATCATTCACCATGATTAGAAGATTACGTTCCGAGTTTCCAAAGACACTAAACTATTACATTCCTTGTGTGTGTGTTTTTGTTATGTACTAATTATTCCGCTAAAGTAATGTAATGTCCATGTACATCAAGCTTCGGGTCTCTACAGTTGGTATCAGAGGAAAGGTTTAGTCAGCCTTTGGAAACTAGGATGTGAGAACTTTAGTGAGATCTCTAGAGATATTTCTAAGGTATGTCTAGGGATGTCCCTAAGGATAAGTATAAGTATAGTTTATTGTACTAGAATTATGGTAACCCAAGATGTTAGATATTGAAGGTACTCCTCCTTTATTGTGTTTTCTCCCTAGCATGATTTTTTCTCTCACACTATTCTTTTTGGGTTTTAAATGATGGATGGAACCCAAAGGAACCATGTTGATCAATGTAATGGACAATGAAATGATTGTCCTACCGAACAAACAAATGTTATGGGAGATGGAGTGAAAAATCTTATTGCGATACTTAAACAAGCTATGAATCATTCTGGACTTCCAAATGAGCAGTGAAGGGAACAATATTCTATTGAGTCCTTCATGAGGCAACGTCCACCTTCTTTCAGTGGGTCTTCTGATCCACTTGTTACTGAACAATGGATCAGTACTATTGAAAAGATATTTTTAGTTCTTCAATGTTCTGAACATGATAAAGTCATATTAGTAGTGTATTGTTTGGAAGCTGATGCTGATCAATGGTGGAACCTTATGAAGAATACGAGGCCAAGAGATGAAATTGAGTCCATGGAATGGGAAGAGTTCAAGAACTTATTTTTAAATATGTACATCCCTCGTATTCTTCGAACAAAGATGGAGAAGGAGTTTCTTGAACTAAATCAAAAGGATGATGAATCTGTTGGTATATAAGAAGCGAATTTTACAAGGCTTTCAAGGTATGCATCTGGATTTATCATCCAACCTGAAAGTAAAGTTGATTGATTCTTCAGTGGCATAAAACCAAATCTTCGAAGGGAATTAGCTATAAGATACTTCAGTAACTATGAAGATATTGTTCATTGTGCTATCAATGTAGAAATGGAAGTTGGTGTTACTTATCCATCTCATAGTTTTGACAAGAAACTAAAGATGGAGTTCAAGGAGAAATCTCAGAATAATGGTGAAAAGAAGATGATAGTTTACTTATGCTCAAAGTGTGGAAAGAATCATGGTGGAGATTGTATTAAAGGGACAAGTAAATGTTTCAAATGTGGAAAGGAAGGTCATCGGGCACATGAATGTCGTAATGATGGGAAGAAGATGTCTAATGATGCAAACAAAGGATGGGATACACAAAATGAACCTACTACACTTCAATGCTTCAAGTGCAATGAAATGGGGCATTATGCTAATAAATGCCCTAATCCAAGGGTTAGTGATGATCGACATGAGCAACCACTTAAGGCAAAGGACAAAGGTAAGTCACATGAGATCACCATTGGCGATGTTGAATATGACGACGATCTGGTGGAATGATTAAGTGTTTATGTAATGGGATTCCAAAATAATCTTGTATATAGTATCGTGGAATATTGGAATATTTATGTATTGGTCTATTGTGGTTTTCAATAATTTTATGGTACCGGTAACCATGGAAAGTGATTGAGATATTTTTGGAAAAATGATGATATGCGCATAATGAAGGGATAAAAAAAATGAAATGTTTGACAGAATTCATGATCTCATGATTGATATAAGGACTAAGTGATATCATGGTTTGAGTATATAGAATTTTGAGGATTTTGGTATGTGGAAAGAGTTAACATTTAATAGCATTCATGTTTTCAATACGGATCAATGGGTATTCATTTTTTTCAAGAGAATACATGATTAAGGCCTTTGAATGTTTGGAATGTGACCAACAAGTCATATCTCATGATATATGGGGATCAACAATGGTATTAACATGCTAGTTGTATGAACACGTTGGTAATCGTTTTCACTATAATATGGGATTAGACAGTATTATTTTGGATAAGCCTAAAGATTGGAATGTATTATGTTGGACATAAGTTAGTATTGTTTAAGGATAGAAGTTTTTTCGATATTATTTATGGGATGTTATAGTAATATAGTTTTAGAAAAAGGACAACTTGCAGGATGAGTGACATCCCATCGCGTCGGACAAGGCTGTGGGAATCGAACCCACAACCAAAGCGCGACTGGCCTTTATCACCTACCACTGGCCTACATGAAGTCCATGTTAAGTACAAACTAGTTTTATTATATTAAGCAGTATGATATATGAAGTATAAGTCCATTTTAGGAACCATATATGATTAATCTCACTATAGATGGACTTAAGTATTTTTTGATAACTTTTCTAACCTTTTGTTTTAGACAGATGGAATGACCCATCATTCTATCACATGATCTTCTAACACATCACGGATGACAAATTCAACCTCATTTCATTAAGAGATGAAGTGGAAATTGTCCAAAGAATGACCAACGGTGAGACTATACCAAAATCACCAAAGTATTTATTCTAATTCCAATTTCATCAAATTTACGGAAATGATCTGGAAAACCAAGAATATTGTCCTAGTGCTCTTATATCTGATGAATCAGATGGTACCTTAGATCGTCACAAATTTATGGCATTGTGATTGCTGGGTTTTCCATAGCCATGTTCTCTACCACTCTCCATCAGAACATGATGGTTAGATTTCTCTTCCATATCCATATTTTCACCTATGTGGAAACCCAGTGATTAGTTTATTTGGGTAACCATTACGTTTCATACTTTTGTTTTTAAAGATTGGTTTTGGTATTCCTTTTTACTATGTGGGTTTCTATTAAAGAAACTTTCGAAGAGTAAACCATTTATAACCCCGACGAATTTCGAGGGCGAAATTCATTTTAAGGGGGGTAGAATGTAACACCCAGAGATTTTATGAAAAATATTCTTTTTAATTTCATTAATGTCTTGTGTTGTACACTACACCAAACGGATCATGCACAAAACGCATCCTTGACTTGCCTTTCATTACATGCAATCACGACCTTCCTCGATAGCGTGTGTAGTACGCAATACCGAGTTTTAATAAACAACGATATGCTATTAAAATATTATTAAAACTAGCCATTATGAATAGTAATAACCACCTTTTAAATTTTTTGAAATTTTATCTCTCAAAATGGACTTCATTTTTGGATTCAGAGAATAGAATTTATCCTAAGGTGATATTTTGGTACTTTTCAGATAACTTTCATATTTTGATGAATGGTGAAAATTACTAAATTTTAATTAAAAACAACTTTTTTAATCAAAATAATTATTAGTGATAAATTATGAATTTGAGTGGTTTTAAAGTATATCTATAATATATTTTTACCATTTAATAAAATGTTGTTCATTGGACATAATTTCCAAATTAAACCAAAAATAAACAAGTATCAAGCTTTTGATAGTTATTATATCTTAAAAACACGCTTTTTGTTTTGAATGCGGGAATTAATATTAAATTAATTTCTTCCACTTCTGTGTTTTGAATTTGGAAAAATGGATTCTATATTTAGAATCAGGATGTTTAAATTGTGTAAATAGGTAACTTTTATTTTTAGACATTTTGAATAATTACTTTGGTAAATATTTTATTTACCATGGTTAAAGGGTAAATCAGTTAAATAAGGGTTAAACAATAATATTATAATAATAACAAAATTACCCTAAAACGTGTGATAACCTTATTGGTTGATACATGTTTGACCATGGTCATATTTGGATCAATTTGGGGACCCCATGGTGCCACATGTAAGTGATAGGGACACTTTATTTTAATTAAGTTAAAATGAATACAAAAATGACACAAGCATATATCTTTTAGAACAACAATTTTTACATAGGGTTATATATGTTGTATTTTTTATTGAAAATATTCATTATAAAGATAAAACTATTTCCTACATAATGATATTTTATTCATAATTTCTAGACATTAAATAAAGTAATTTATTTTTGACACAATGATGATGCCGTAATTACCATAATAGTGAAAAGTTAACATACTTTATATTATAAATACCCAAATAAATATAATTTGAGACATTTAATGAATTAAACTAATTTTATAGGTTAATAGGACATGTTAATATTGATTTAATTTAATTTTTTCGAAGTAATAATTATGTTATGAGTTTCAAAAAAATCAACTATTGAATAGTGTCAAAATTGACATAAAATAGTTTTTAAAACAAATATTATATTATTTATTGTTATTTTATTCCTAAAAATCTAAGGTTCGTTCAAGATACTTATATAAAGATAGGTGTATCATTAATGGACCACTTGGGGGTCTCTTGGATGTATATGGTAAGTTTATGAACTATATAATATAAAAATACAAAGTGACATGGTAAATGTCAATCTAATTAACTATGAGTTAAAACTAAACGATAATGTTAGTATAATGACCTAAACATGTCTAAATTCTATTGGATAAGCGTATTTAGACCCCTCCCCACCTGATCTTCGAAATAAATAAATTTGGAGCTATTTAAAACAAAATATGGCTTTATAATAAAATAATATTTTTAGTTATTCCAATGGTGCCCCTCTCATCCCTTATAAAAGGGCACCTCCTCCCCCTCTTCCTCACACCACATTGAGCCTTCATACTCAGAAACAACCTTCCCAATTCTACTCTCCACTTCCCTAGAAACATCATAGAGGTCCTAGTCTTCTTAAAAGACTAAGTTTAGTGCCCTAAGAAGAGGACTCAAAGAGGCGCTTCAAAGAAGAGGTAATGTCCGTTACTGATTCTTTCAACTTTATTTCTTCTTCCACTTCTTCTTCTTAGGTTGTTTCATTATTAAGTAATAACATCAGTATCACTAATATACTGATATGTTATTATAAGTATGAAACAACCCTATTTCACCATCTATCCATCCTACGGAAAATGAAATCACCACGCGTGTGTACGTACGGAATACCGTCTCCAGGCCGTGGTGTAATCTACTTTCAACCACCACCTTACTTGGATGGGTATAATGGTGTAAATCATAACTATATATGATTATTTTAAAGTGATATTGATTCTTAAATAGTATACATATACTCCAATGCAGTCCCATGATCATGAGAATGATATCATCGCTCGTGCGTACGTACGGACTACCGTCTCCACAACGCGATGAGATTCATTCTCCACGTTAACCATTCATGAATGATTATAAAGTATATATAATAAGTAATCATGAAATATATGAAATAATAATGATACTGGTTTTATGTGTATATATATGTATGTTATCTACTTAATTCCATTCAACTCAATAAGGAAACGAAAACAACGTTCATACGTACGTACGACCAACCGTCTCCATGAACGGTGTATTTCTTTCCATTTACTGATTTATTATATATATGTATATTCTGAATATATATTATATATAAATCATGTTTTATATTCTGGAATTAAGTAATCATGATCTAAGTAATCATATGAATAATTACAATTCAAAACACGGACATCAAATGAAACAATTTTACCAAAAACGCTCTTTAACATGGAATTTACAAAAGAACGGGTAATATAAAGTCATAAGTGAACCATATATGATATCATAACAATGCGTATGATTCTGGAATAAGTCAATGACATTATTTAAATCATTATACAGGAGGTTCGGACACTTTAGAAGCAAATCAGAACTACGGTAAGGGAAAATATCACAATCTCATTTTATCCAAGATTGTTTATACTTTGGTATTTAATGGGGTGTATTTTATCATCGACATCCATGATTCCTCAATATGTAATATTGTTTCCATCCACCTACAATTGTTTAAATCCAATTTTACACTTCGGTGATTTTTTAGTAAAAGATATATAATGATTCTTTTGTCGTTTTTCGTACGAGGTACTTTTTGACTTTTCCGACAAAAGTACGGGAAGAATGTTTTTTTAAAATTATAAGGCATGAATGGATTTTTAAAAAATTAGTTCCAAGAAGCTTACATTACAAGTTTTCAAGTTTATTTTTAATCAACTTCTTTTAGTTTAAAATTGTATGACATGTTAAGAAAGGAAAATGTTTTTCAAGTAGAAAGGATATTTTCCTCAAGAATGGAGTTCAAGTGTTTTATCAAAATTATTTTCCAACTAAGATAATATAGGGTTCTGTTTCTATGCCAATTATTACATTGATTTGATTATATTGTGAGGAAATTATTTTTATGAAATCCTTTATCTTATATGAATTGTTTTATGATGTCATGTTGTTTAAGAATCCCATTTTTATTAATGGGTTATGCAATGATGTATGATTTATGATTTTGTGGAACACATAATAATGGTATCATTATGAGATGGGTGGGAACTATATCTCCCTCCAATTCATTGGGTAATGATTTTATATCTCATGAGATAGACATGGATGGAACGGCAGGTTAAATCGTTTTAGTGAAACAGGACTGAAACGAGGAATGAACTAGGTTCAGAAATAGACTTTGTCCACTAAGATAGTCTTGGAAAAGATTCTTGACTAATAAGAAATGATTCTCTATGATTATGTGTGTACGCCACAAAGTTTCATGTTTAATGTTATGATTATTGGGATTACATTTCACTACTATGATTTATCCCATGTTATGATATTATGATCTCTTTTGCAGGTTAAGATTTCCAAAATGTTATGTTCTTATGAATATGATGTGATTGATATTTCTTTTGTTTACCCTTACTGAGCATTTAAGCTCACCCTTTTATGTTTTCTTTTCCCCAAGATATAAAGAAAGTTTTTAGGTAAGAAAAAAAGGGGAAGATCTTTATGGGAGATGTTGAAGATCTTTCACCATGATTAGAAGATTACGTTCCGAGTTTCCAAAAACACTAAACTATTACGGTTCTTGTGTGTGTGTTTTTGTTATGTACTAAGTATTCCTCAAAAGTAATGTAATGTCCATGTACATAAAGCTTCAGGTCTCTACAATATAATTTATGAAATGTAAGGGAATTTTTAATTGATTATTTTGTTTCAAAAAATAGAATTGTATTCCCATTAGATAATGGACATATAGAAAGGTATTGAATAATGTGGACATGAAAATTATGTTTCAATTTTTTTTATATTATATGGAAATTATAATACGGTAATTTATATACAGTTATACAAGGATAAATATATCACTAATTAAATGTGATCAAAAGATAAATATTATGAGATGTTGATATTTTGTCTAAATACGATGACTATTGTTATTGTCAATAAGTTCAAAAGCATATAAATTATTGAAAATAAATTTATCTGATACTTGAAAATAATCGATATGTAATTACATTGAATATTTATCTATTATTAAAGGCTTGTATTATTTAATAAGTGAGTTATTTGAGAATATAGAATGAGTAAGTGAGATAGTTTGGGAATATAATACGAAGTCTCCATGTTGTATTCAACTTATTCCTGTCATAGGATTAATATATCTGTGAATATTTCCTTGATTATTTAAATTGAGATTTTTAGTTGAAAAAGAATATTTATCTAAACCAAAATAATAAAAAAAAATATTATAATTATATTCATTAAATGATGGATTTTTTGGAATTTACTTTTAATTGAAAACATGGAATAAAAAAATTCATGGGAACTCTAATCTAGGTAATTTATAATATTTTTTATTGATTTCAAATTATTCCAACATAGAATCATTTATATGATATTACTAAGAAAATAGAATTTAATGTTTCCACTAATGAAAATGAGGTGATGGTAAGTCTCAAGAGGGTGAAATTGAAATCAGATAACATAACCACTACTGATTGTGTAACAGATCATATGAATGTGAGAGAATATGTTCTACCATGGAATATGCTATTTTTAGAAGAACTATAGAGTGAGACACTTATTATAAATAGGTTTATACATTATATTGAAACATACAATGTTAGAAATCAAATTAATTCAAAACATGAAGTAATGTTGAATAAGTATAATAAAACTATGAAATATGTGTTTTCTTTGAAACCTTTAGTGAAAAAGGAATGAGAATGGAACATGTGAATAATGTTATGTCTCAAAGAAAAATGGGTATGATTTATGAGCTAATGTAGTGGTCATTTTCTATAATAATCCATCACGTATTACCTAGTATCCTGATAAGAAATCTAGTTCTGACACGGCATGAAGGTTCTGCTTAATCTTTGGGGGTTAGATAATAGAAACTAGAATCAAACATGATAAATAGGGAATGAAAATTCCAATAAATAACATTATATTTAAGATATTAGTTATTATTCTCAACACTCTAGAAATAATAATGTACCCATAACCAAAAATAATAATAAATACCAAATGAAATACATCATAAAATAACTCAACATTAAGGAAAACATATAATAGGAAACATCACTACATGTCCAAAGGATCAAGATCATACACCACCTCCTTATGGTGCTTTCCCTTTCCTCAAATAGGGATGATGGAAATAAATAAACTCCGAAAGGAAATGATAGGTTGTGAGATATAAATCCCAGTATGGTATCAGGAATTGTTCTATAATAGATTCCATAATGTTAAACCAAATATTACTTTTAAACATAAATAACATTGGACATGAAATCACATATCGTTTTGAAATTTAAAATCAAACATGCTTCTTTGAAAAGTATAAAAACATTTAAATCATGGATTAAATAAAACTATAACATAAAATAATATATATGAATCTTTATAAATTAATAAAATAGTTATATAATAAAAACAATATCAACAAAATTCAGGGTCATATTCCCTAATGTATTTTAGTTTTGTGTTATAGTATCCCCACACTTCACATATTTGTGTTCGCAAAAAGTATGTGTATACAGGTCCCTCAGGATCAATGTAATTTCCCCGACCCCTCTATAATGTAAAAATTTCTTTATTTAATTACTTTGACATAGATAAAATGGGTCTAATCCCAAGTGACTGAATATTCTGTCAGTTATGTGGAACCAAATACATACATGATACATATTTTACACTAGTAACACAAAAGAACATAATACATAACAATAAAAATTTAACCACATCATTGAAAAATCATTCAATGGTTTCTTCTTCATATCCTAGGTAAAGGATACAAAATAAGGGTGAGATCAAATACTCTATAAGGTCCAATAATATATTAATATATCATGAATAAATAATTATAAACTATATGACATGATAAATAACAAAAGGCACATTTTATAAATATAACATCACAACCTGAATTGATATGGCATAATCAAATTGGAAATGCAAATGAATTAAAACTAAAATCATTTAAAAAATAAAATTATGATCAAATTCATTGAAAAAAATCATTATATATATGTCCTACAGAATAATAACAATACAATAAGTGGATTAAATTATTAATTATTGGAGATAATGTCTCAGGAATATGATTCCTTTACCAATAAGGCCATTCACAAGACATTTCAAACAATAGGTACAAACCCACTTAATTTGGCTAACTAATTTATCTTCTAAGATGTACCAATGCATCAAGAAGTTATATGATACTTGGCCCCACCATTTATAGTAGTTACAAATCATTCCTTATATATCACATAAAATATTTAATTAAGTAATCAATATTCCTTACCATAAAATTTATGTATTGAGTAATGGACATGGATTTGTAGATATTTCCCCAGTTAATCTGAAAAAGTAACGACTATATGTTAAACTTTTATATAGTATATGATATAACAAAATACATCAATCATGATTATATATATTTATTATATATTTAATTTCCAATGAAAATTTAATATAATAATGTGATTTTTTCTTGATAAAGTTAACAATCACAAATAAGTTATATTTTTTATGGTAAACTTCAATTCAAATATCATGGGAAAAGAAATTAAAATTAATTCAAAAATCCGATTAATAATTAAATAATAATTATATTACAATTAATATCGGTAGTTTATATAACAAATATAAATTAATTGGAGAATAATATCTAATATGTATTAATGGAATATAAATTTAAACAGAATCTGTGACCTTACTCTTCCTTTTGGTAGAAAAAGATATAACCTCATTTATAGTGGTTTTAAACTATCTATTAAAATATTATAAAAACATATTAATTTTTATAATATCATATATGATCCTTTTATAACATAAAACAACCTGATCATTAATAATATTTCATTATTGTCATTGTTTTAGGTGTTAATTTCCTTGTTTTCTGAAGCTTGATTCATCATGAATCATATAGTTCATAAAAAATTATATAGTTATATAATATCCAAAATAATAATCATGAAATGACTAAAATATTTTGTGAACAAATTTACTTTCAAAAACAATCATGAATGACAAGTGTGAAACATTAAATATATTATGATCATGGAGACGGTAGGTTGTATGTACACATGAGTAGCGTTTCCATTTTCAATGATCATTATAGAAAAGTGGTAAGTAATATTTTTATTCTCCACGATTAAAATTTTATAAATAATAACTTATTATATTCATATATATATCATCCATGTTGTGTGGGGATGAAAATATAGTCACATTACTTCATGAAGGTGGTAGTCCACACATACATGAATGATGTTATCATAATTACAAGAGTGAAAAAAAGAAATAAAATGATATATATTATCCCTAAATAATGATATATATATGTCATGAATATAATAATTATTTAATATATATCAACTATATTAATTAATGTTTTCCTTATCACCTTCCATGTGAAGAATTAGTGAAATATGAATCACATCTCTTCGGGAGGCGGGAGTCTATCGTACACCTAAGCGATTTTATCCCATCATCTTCAGAATATATTTTAATTATATATATATATATTCTATTGTAAATAAATATTTATCAATAAATAATAAATATCACATATTTACTTTAGATCTCCCATAAAAAAATCTTTCAGTGGTTAAAATGGAAAAATGAATGACATCGATTGGCAATGTGGAAGTCCACCGTTCACACACACAAAAATTCCACAAACCATTTGATAGAGGTGGAGATGAAATCTGATAATTAAATTATTATAATAATGTCCTAAACAAATTTTATATATTTGGGTTATAATATCCTCAATGTTTAGAAAAATTTGAAGGATGTGGACAATTAATTAATGTAAAGACGCACGTTGAAGAACATTACCTCTTCACTAGGTATCCTCTTTAGGATTACACTAAATTATTTGATGGATGGATTTAATCAAAAAACTAGGTTTCCAAAAGGTAGATAGGAATTTAGGATATTATTTAGAAAATTAATTTCTGAATAAAAGTGGGTTTATAGTGTGAATACAAGATAAAATGGGGTGGCCTTTAATAAGTTGTGGTGAGGACACCCTTGGTATTTTTATAAAAATTGAGTTTTCCCATGTTTTTATACGTAAAAACGTAAATAATTATCAATTTAAGAAACATAGAGGTGTAATGGTAGAAATGTGGATATTATATAGTTTTGGGACATGTTTATAGTCCCCTTTACCCTTTTCTTTTTTGTTTAACCCCTAGGAAAATCATTTTTACCCTAATAGTGGTAATTAAATTTTACTACATTTTGTATACATATTTTTCAAAAATTATGTTGATCATTATAGAAATTATAAAATATTATGATCAAAAATATTTAATCCACTATTTAAAATAAAATTAAATTAATTGTAAATATATAATTTAAAATTAATAATATAGACATATCGATAAAGAATTTTTTTAAAGTGAAAATATTATAAAGATTTCTATGTTTTTAGATATTAAATCAACATGAAATCAATCACAATGGCATAAATTGGATTAATTTATGAAAAAAGGAGCTATTTTTTTAAAACAAATTCAAAATATAATTTATCATTATAAATTATTTAAATTTAATGTTAGTTCTAAAATGAAATCTAGTATTTTCCACTATTTTCCAAAAAAATGATATTTTCAGATAAATGCCAAAAATTCTTCGTAATCTAATTTTCAAATTATGGTTTTAAAATTTATACTATTATATCGAATAAATTTATAAAAGTGTTAAAAATTAATTTTGAATTTTGGGTGAAAAGAATTACTAATTTGTGTTTCTTTAGTCCCAATGAGTATCACATGCTATCGATGAAATAAAATTAATTCTAAATGAAATATATTATAATATCATTGGTTGTAACATTATTACATCATTTAGAAATTTCATTATCAGAATTTCATTGATTTTACCACTTAAAAATATGAGGGTAGTTCTTCTTCATAGGGTTTCTATGTGTCTTCCTCCAATTTTTGATTTTTACAATGTACTGTAACTAGAATTATTTTATGAGTTGTCAACACATTCTCTCCAGTACCAATAATCATGATTGGATATTTATTATAAGATAGGTCTTGTTCCAAATCAATTTCATATGAGATAACAAAATTAGTTTATTATAATATGTACCTAGAAAATATATATGAAACATTTCATGTAATTTTATGAGACATTATGGAATTTCCTATTAATAGGAACGAACTCAAATTTTTCTAGAATTTATATAGTAACAATGTATATTGGGATAAATTTCCCTTTCTCACTTGACCATATAACACTCTTCTATTGAGACACCATCAATAAAACACGATCTCTCACTTAGAATTCTAAATATTTCTCTGATTATTATAATTACACTTTTGACTACATTGAGATACCATAATGTGATACTAAAAACCCAATACCCTTATTTTTTTTATCTTAAAAATGTTTTAGGCCTACTATTTTACATTTAAAAAATTCATCCAAACTATTTGGATTACGATATCTCTTTATATACAATGCTTCATACACCCTATTTAAATACTTGAGTAGTAGTTATTGTTATAGGATAATTATACCAATGTTAAATAATAATCCAACATAACTTGAAATCAATGTGAGAATGAAATCAACATGTATTCTAATGTATGAATTTTACTTTCATAATATCCATCAATTTGAGTGGGTTAGGTAGTGCTAAAATTAATTTCAGTATCAAGATCCTTATGAATAAATTTACTGAATCTCAATGTAGAACAGTGATAAATGACATCAAAAATAAATCCTTATGATACATGAAGTCTTACAAAATCATTAATATATATATTCTTAAGGAGATTAAGTGGTGAAGATTCTATTGTGTAGATGAAATTTGAATCTTTGGTTTTATGATCATTGGTAACCCATATTGTTTCATTTATTTAAGTGGTTTTGTAGTCCGTGATAATGTCTATAGTAATGTCATCCAATTTCCATATAGGAATAATATGGTTTTGTATAACGCCTTTATGAAGATGACTCAAATAGTTAAATTTTTTCATAAACTAATCATCCAGATTCATAAACCAAAATTTCCCATTTCATTTGATCCCACCGAAAATATTCCCTCAAATACCTATACATTTTTGTGATACTAGGGTGTATAGATTACCATGATCTATAAACATCATCCAAAAATATTATTTTTATCTCTTATTTTGGATTAACACAAAATCTATTTCTAACGTTCGTAAGACCATCTTCACATATGATGTCTTCTAATTTCACAACATTGAAGCCTATAATTTTCTTCTCATGGATATTGTAATCATAATAAGAATTATATATATTTTCTATTATAAATACTTTTTCAGTCATTTTAAATAATATCGATTCATCCACCTCCATAGTAACTTCCATGTCCATATTTACTAGATCAATGAACACATGAACCTAGTCTATTCTCATTTTGGTCATAATTCCATTGTTGTTTCTACTTAATGATTCCTCTACCTTATTTTCCTTCCCTAGGAGGTAATGTATTGAGAAATAAAAATTCTTGTGTGTATTGAGTAATTAACATCACCTCATACTGATTTTCTTTTGATAGATGATTTATTTTAGCCTTTTAAAACCCATGAAAATCTCACATATTTCACTATATATGTAATTTCCTCGAATCCTCAACAAAAATATTACAAAATACAACTCTAGATCTGGGATTGGGTACTTTATTTCAGGAGTCTTAAACATACTTGAGGAATATGCAATAACATTAACATTTGTTAGTAGGAAACAACCAATTATCTTATTCAATGCAACAATATATATCCCAAACCATCACTTACAAATGCTATATTAAAAATGATAGAATTGGAAGATAAATTCATTATTTTATAAAAAAATTCATCACATTCACTTATCTATGAAAACCTAAAACATTAAAGTGTATTTTTAGGTTAATGGTTTACACAATCATAAAGAATTATGAACAAGTCACTGATAGTAACCTGTAATAGAAGTGAAACTACGTACATCAATAATGATCTTTAGTGCATAACATTATTTCACTACCTTCTTCATTGTAAAATCAACATATATTCCATCATTTGAGACAATATGATCATGAACAGAGACATCCTAAATCCATAAATAACACTTTGAAAATTTACTATATAAAATTTTCCATATTAGAGTCTCAAGAATGATCGTCATGTTATAATCATGATCCCCATATATTTTATAATATACTAGAATATCATCAATGATTACCACAAAAATATTATCATGATGTTAATTGAATATGATATTACTTATATTCAATAATATAGAGGTTTAATTATTAAATCCAAATAGTATTATAGTAAACTTATATTTTCCATACCTCTTTTGAAGAGTTGTATTGGGAAGTCCATCCTTCTTTACATGATATTAATGATACCTAGAGCAATTGTAAATCATTAAAAAATATTTTCATCTGTGAAGTTGATCAAATAAGTCATCAATGTGAGGAATATGATCCTTTTTATTTATCATAATAACATTTCTTTCTATATAATCGCTAAAAATCCTCATGGATCTATCTTTCTTATTAATAATTTGAACAAGAAAACCCCACGTTGAAACACTAGGGATAATAAATCCATTATAACCTAACTCCTCTAGTTGTTTCTTCAATTACAGTAATTCAATATTCACCATCATATAGAGAATACCTGATATTGGTCTTGAATCAGGGGTCAATTTAATGTAAAATAATACTTAGTGCTCTTGGGTATGTATAGGTAATTCCTACGTAAATATGTCATTGAATTTTTATGCAATACAAGAATCCTCAATTGGAAGATTGATTTCATCATTACTATATTTTGTTTTCTCATCCTCCCTAAGAATATTATTTAGTATAGATTCTGGAGGTGGATCTAGATATGACTCCTATGATGGATTCTCTTCTCTAATGCGAGGGAGTTCTACATCAACCTCAGAAATCATAATTTCATTCTTCTTAAAATATTTTCTGCAAGATATTTTGAAATCAAGTGCATAACAATGATTATATAAAAACTAAACATATGTATGATAATAATGTTAGAAAATACAGAATACTAATGTTTTATAATGGGGACTTCTGGGATGATCCTCACTTTAATGAGACTCCTCTAATAAGTTTTTAATAACAAGTCTATTTTTTATATAAAATTGGAAATTTATAATTTTATTAAAAAATTAGATTTGTATAAAATAGTTTATTGACCACAAACCAAATAATACGTAATCTAAATTTTATAATATAAGTAAATTTCCCACCACAACATCATTGGGTTCTTCCACCTCATGTATAATGATAACATATGATTTTCTTTCTCCCATTAGTCTCTTCTGTATGGTTTCCATTGATGTTTAGAAAATTTGTGGGTAATGTAACCAATATATCTACAGTTAAACTACTTGAAAACATTGATTTGTTTCTTCCCCATGTAATTGTGATATAGATTCCCCTTATCTCCATAGTTGTAATAGTCTCCCATTAAATTCATTGGTTTCCCAAGGATATTGATTCCAGAGTTATCAGATTGTGGATCATTATTCTTCTCCTCCTCCTTCTTTGACACATTCTATTTTTTGGATCTCATTTGAACTCTTATTTTCGTTATTTCCATTTGAAATATAATATCTAGATAATTTTATCTCAATATTTATAGCCCAAAAAACAATTTCATCATATGAATAAAAAGGTTGAGTGATTAGTGACCTTCTATGAATTCGCTTAATCACATCAACGAAATTTTCATTTTGAACTACATGATGAATTTTTATTACATAAAATACACATTTAACATTGTAAAGGTATATTCAAAATCCATTACAATTTATTATTTATTTTTATATAATATAGGGAGCATTCTAATCATCTAAATTTATCATTAATGAGGAAAATATTTTTTGAAGAATGTATTATTAAAATCAATCCATTCTATAAGTTAGATTTTTTTCTTCCTCTATATCATTTTGGATAAAAAACCACCATTGATCCAAATATACTTTGAAACAATACAGTACAATTGTATCCTTTTTATTTTCCAAAAATCCTAAGGTCATAAATATATTCTCCAGTGAAACAGTCTATTTCTTAGATATAATAAGATTACTAGTCCCACTAAATAATGGGGGATTTTTCCACATAAAAATATCCTACATATAAGAATATTTTTATCGAATCTGTTTCTATTTTAAGGAATGGTTACTTGTCCTAACCTGATAAAGCTACCATAAAATATCCATAATTTTATCCACTCCAATCCCAGCTGTATTTTTTCCCTCAGCAGGGAAATATCATCATATCCATGATTATTGAAGCCCTATTCTATCCTAGAACCATTTCTAAAAAATTTCATATTCTGGATAAGCTCAACAAAATTATGAACAATTAATCATATTTTTCTAATCAAAATATGATGTACAACATAATATTAATTAAAATGTACTCATTTTTAATCTCAAAATTATAAACATAATTTATTTTGGGATATCTTTATTATCAAATCCATCATAATGATTTTAATGGAAAATTTAAATTACCTTAAGAAAATCTCTTGGGATGGTCAAACTAGGTGTGAAGTAAGACCCATTTTCATGAAAAAGGTGATGACCTGGTCAAACCTAACATACCCACTTCTTAGTTATTACCCCAAGGTACATTTATTCCAGAACCATGTCCACTTTTGGTATCCAAACATGGATGTATTTTCTACGCAATTTACATAACCACTTCCTTAATAGAATTTTGTATATTATTTTATAGTTATAATCAAATTGGATCTTATGTTTATGATTCATAATGTATGATTTCATTACTCTAGTTCCCAATGTAATTACAAAACTACCTCCGACACCAATTGTAAAACCCCTAACCCTATTAGCCTAGAGATGTTACCATATTTTTTTACATTGTCATATATACAATTGGTTGAAACCTGATGTACCGATATGTTTAATATTTGTTTAGATCAAAATACATAAATTATAACCATTATAAAATGGGAGTATAAAATTATATATAACATATAACGACCCAAAATGAAATTCAATCTTCAAAAATTGTTCAAAGAATAATTCTACATATTCTATTGAAAGGGAAAACTATTGTGACGTTAAATTTCTAGTAATAATGAAGTAAAATAGAAGATATTATGAATCAATAAGAATAAAAAACATGGTAAAGAAAATAAATTAACACACATTCCATTTTAAGAAAATTAATGCATGAATAGATAAGGAATAATCAGAATGGAAGGGTATATAATTGAAAACCCATTCCATTTAAGTAATAAACATAGAATGAAATGAATCCAAAGATAAAGTAATAATGAAAATATCTTAGAAAATAATAACTCAAATGGCAAAGATAAAATTGAATAATTATTGGATGTCATGTATAAAAAACATGATACCTATGTCATCAATAACTGTAACAAGAATGTTTAATCTACAATTGAAAACCCATTTAATTTGGACAACTTATTTTTTACTCGAGACATACCAACGCATTGGGGGATATATTATATAGGGCCTCAAATCTCTCATTAGGTCTAAAAATCACGGATATATGAAATTATTTATTTAATTAATGAATAAATATTATTTAAAATCAAATATCCATATTAATTAATGAATTGGTGCATAATTTCAAATAAGACTCAATGTACTGTAAATTGAGTCAAAATACCTTACAACACACTCTCTATTGGTTAAACTTGATTTAAACTCCTATATAGTAGGACAAAAAATGTTATATACTTATTCTATAACTATATTAATATTCGTGGAATCATATATTATCCTTGTATTATTTCTTATTACTCGTTCACTGATAATATTTCATTATTTTCATTATTTCGTGTTCTATTTACATTTTTTTCTCATGCTTGTGTCATTTTTAATGGTCTGGTTCACACACATATTATATAGTTATATAATCTCCAAAATAACAATTATGAAATAATTATCATATTTTTACATAAATTATAGTTTCATAACCAATCATTAATGATTGTTTTTGAAAAATGATGTACGTTACGATCATGGAGATAGAAGGCCATAAGTATGCATGAGTAATGTATCCATATTACAAGGAACATTAAGGACAAGAGGTAAGTAATATTTTCCCCTCCGTTTTGATCATAATAATTTAAATACAATTTCATATACATATATATTTCATCAATGTGGTGTGGTGATGAAAATAGATCCATGTCGCTTATTGAAGGTTATAACCCACATGTACCTGAACGATGTAATCATCTTTACTTTTTTGAAACGAACACACATAAAATGATTTTTATTATCCTTCCATGATGATAATAATTTAATTATAGTTATAATTATTTTATTTTTATCTCATATAATGATTTAATTTATCTTTATCAATTTCAATGTTAAATGGTTATTAAATATGATTCATATCGCTTCGCGAGGTGGTAGTCCTCTATACATACGAATGTTGTTATTGTATCACCTAAAAAATGGAATGTACAAAACATATATTTGTAATAGTGATACTAGAGGTTTAAATATGTTAAAATATCACATATATATATATACTTCATATCCATCGTCAAACCTAGAAATGAGAGTTGGAAATAAAAAAATGCATGGAATTGGTTTATGAAATAATAGTCTTCCGTAAACATGAACGATGATTTCATAACCCATTTTATGGAAGTGGATATGATTTAAAGTAATTACCCTTTTATAAAAAATCATATGATATGGAATATAATGAGGTTATTATACCATAATGGTTTAATAATGATTTATAGATCTGGACAATGAAAGGAAAAAATGAAGGTTGTGGTAGAATATTACCAATTCATTGGGTATCCTCATTAGGAATGCACTAAGTCTATCAAAGAATGGATTTATAAAAATATGAATGCCCATGTGATAAGTGTAGTATTTTTGGAAAGTTATTTTGGTAGGTCTTACAAAAAACAATTCATTATTATGGTGTGAAAAAAAGAAGAAAGTGGAGGCCTTTCATATGTGGGGAGATGACACAATAGGTATTTTTGAAAATAATTGGGTGATCCCACATTTTTAATTTAAAACAATGTTAAAAAATTGGATATTTTAGAACTGTGGAGTTATAATGTTATGAATATGGAATAAAATTATTTTTAGACATGTTTATAGCCTGTTGTTTCCCATATCTTTTTTGTTTTACCCCTATTAAATAAAATGTTCACCTGAACAATAGTAATAATATTCTACTTCATTCACTATTATGTTTGGTAAATAATTATATTAAAATAATAATACAATATAAATCATGATTATTAAAAATATGGAACCCATTTTTCTCAATTTAATTAAAAAATCTATTAAAACATATTTTAAAGTTAAATACGCAGACGTTTTGAGACTGTTGTTTGTTAAGGTGAAAATGTTAAGATATTTAAAAAGTTATTATATCTAAATTCAGTATAACATTGAGCACAATCGAATAAATTGGATTAATTAATGAACTATTAAACTAATAATACTTTAAAACAAATTAGAAATATATTTTAACATTATATATATTTTTTAAAGGAAAATAGAATTTTTAATTCAAATATGGTATTGTTCATTTTGAATAAAATGTAAATATTTGTGTAAAAAACACAAAAATTACCCAAATGATAATATTGTATCTATGATATAACTTTTTTTCATTTTTTTAATAAATTTAAAATTAGTGTTAAAAATTAATTTTGAATTACTAGTGGAAATCCCCACTATATAACGTTTTGTTTAAACCCATTGTGCATCACAATATATCAATGAAATTAAATTTATTTTATAAGAAATATATTATAACATATTGGGGAGTTATAATTGGGTCGAATCTGAATCATAAGCCTCCCAATAGGGATAAAATATGCATTAATATTTTTATATAGTTTTAAACATAAATCCGTTTCTTAGGAATTAACATACCATCATGCTTGTCCCATGTAACACACTAACTACCGAGGATCGAATGTGCTAAATAAATCATTCAAAAATTATTAAATCATCTCATTTCAATTAAACAATCAATAACAATTAATTTTCTTTATAGTCAGTTTCAATTACCCTATTCAATTTCAAAACCAAAAATAAGGTTTTCATCATCTCATTCATTTTCAACACAAAAATGTCATCAGTATAAATCAGTTAAATTTATTCCATTTCTATCATATCAATTCTAAAATAAATTCATAAACTCCATCAATTTTACATTACTCCCAAAATTCCAACTCCATAATAATTTTGATTTTTTCAAAAAATCATTACTTTTAAAATTGAAATTCCAATTCATATCAAATTTTGGTTTCATAAATAAATCTAATTATATTTTAAAAATATCTAGAAAATAAATTATTTAATTATATTGATGTTTTAGATGAAACCACAAACCTTTGATCAGAGAATTAAAAGTGGAGACCTAAAATAGGATTCACCAACAAAGAAAGAAGGTGTTAGATATTAAGAAATATAGACCAAAATCAAGATTAAATTAAATGCTTTTAGATCCATTCAATACATTATGATCCATTAAAATATGATGATGAATGAAGGAGTTATGTTGAAAAACAAAAATCTAGGACATCCACTTATAAGAGGTTGACCATATATTCCACCAATAAATTTATTCTCACAAGGAGGGATTTGGCGGATCCAAAATCACATATAGAGATCCATACATGCCATAAAATCCTTGTTAGGTAAAATTGGGGTTGACTATGGGTTAAAATTGGGTGTTCAACATTTTAAAAGAAAAATTTGGAATAAAATAACATCGCAAAAATTATTTACTGGATTGCGTTGGACTGTTAGGAAAACTGTGATCCCTAACTATGCACCCCATCTGATCTCACTGTCCAATGTGCATGGTTTCCCCAAAATGTCGACATAGTTTGTCAGATATTTTTCTAACCATAAAAAACCATACACTCCAAGGTTTCATAGTCTCCACTAGTGGAGAACGATTTTGGAAAATAATTCACCAAGCTTTTAAATCCCATCACACGTAGAATATTTATCCAAATTTCACCCGAAGAACCCCTAATCAAACCCTAACCAATCATGATCAAAATAATGGTTGAATAATACCATGAACAAGTTATTGGATGATACAACCTCCCCAATATAAAAAAATTATGTCCCTATAAATCCTTTAAAAGTGTTTCCATATCAAAGAGATGAGGCCATAACTCTCTAACCAGCACCTGACACTCCCATTAATCATGCAAATCAGAACCATACTTCCATAATACCTGGAATAATGGAATAATCATCCATTGAATTAAATTTTAATCATAATAATAATTCCTATATGAATTCTCATTCACTGATAAATCATGCAAAACAACTAGATTTATCGATCAATAAACATGAAATTGATTAAAAAGTTACTTTTGGACCAGCGATACATTTAATGAAATTTATATCAATTTAAACTATGGTGGAGGTAATAAAATTTATTAAACATTCCACACCATATCAACAACCTGAAAAGGTCCCACAAATGATGGATAAATATTCACATTCATACCAAGCCTTTGACGAGGAAAATGAAATGATACTCTAATGACCACCTAGGCACTAACTGAAAACTACATCTATATATAATAATGATCAGAATATGACTTTTACGACCTATGTGCAGTCAACATTCTCGGATGAATCAACTAAATCATTACTAAAGTATCTTGAACCATATTCTATCCAATAAAGGAAAATTCACAAATCACCAAACAATATAATGGATATTTACAAGGCTGACCATACATGGCCTTAAAAGGAGCCATTCTGATCACAGTCTTGTAACCATTGTTATAAGGAAACTCGTCCAGTCGTAAATTTTTATCCAAATATTGGCAAAATTAGTGGATACTTGAATTTATCATGTCATCAAGAAGTTGTATATCCTCATATGTATAGACATATCCTATTAGAAGGTATGACATACTCAAATGTATTTGAGGTCCCATAACCACCTTAATACATTACAAAAAAAACAAGGAAAATGTGGATCTCTATTAGAGAGTATAAAATATGGAACTCCATGAATATAGAAAAATATTTTCACTTAGATATTTACCAGCTCCTTAATATTGGATACATCAGGAATGTGTATAATGTTAGCCTAATTGGCCAGCCTATTTATCACAACACTTAATAAGTTCTACTTATTAGGGATATATGGATACCCAACTAAAAATTTCATAGAGATATAATCCCACATCCAAGTCAGAATTGAAATAGTTGGAAGAAAACCAAAAGGTCCTAATTTCTTGGCCTTGAACTATTGGGAAGTATAATAATGAGATATTGAATCATCAATTTCCTTTCTCAAACATGGAAACAAGAATCATTGTTGAAGTTAATTGAACATCCTTTTTCCTATTGGGACTATGTCCCATTAGAAATTGTATAAATCCCCAATAATAAATTGTATTACTGAAAAGGGTACAACCTAACAGTTAGTATAATGAAGTATAACCTCCTTAGAAAACAATCACTTATAATTGGCCTAACCACAATAAATAGGGTTCCTAATGATACATAATTCATCATGAAGCTTATGTACTTAGAGAATCTTATCAAGAAGATCATAGGACAACTACGAACATTCCACGACATCCTTGACCCCTATCCCCTGAACTCATATACACAACTATGTAAAAATATCTACCATCTTCAACTATTCTAATGAATCCTCCATGTTTGGGGTTGGAAATTTCCTACTCAACACATCAGCAATGAAATTCCCTTTACCAAGGGTATATGCTATGTCAAAATAAAAAGAAAATAGGTACTCCACCTAGATCCTCTAAAGGGGATTCACTTTTTTTAGAATACATAAGTTAATATATTTTGGTCATAACAAATAGTAATCCATTATCCGAAAAGGTAATATTTCAAAATATTAAGACCATGCATCACGACTACGATTTCATGGTCATGGGTCAGATAATTATTCTCATTCAACCTATACTGTCTAGAGTTGTATGTGATAATATGATCAAAATGTATAATAACACATCCCCAACCTGAAACTAAACCTGATGTGTCACAAAATAAACCATATCCTTGGATGACCACTAGAAGAGTAAACACTAGTGTAGAAGTTAAAATACCTTTAAACCCAAAAATAGAACATAAAATTTATTAGTCCATAAAAACATTACTTCCATTTGAGTAGGAGTGGTTATAAGAGAAAAAAACTTTTTGAAACCCTTTTCTAACAAGGGATAATACCCTTCAAGACTGAAGATGCTCTTAGTCACTAAAACATTACATGGATGATCTAACACTATAATAGCTTTAAATTTCTCAACACCAACTAAAATAATATATTCTGACACTAAATATTCATCAAACTCCACTTCATTAATCGTGGAATATCATTTTGATATATTGAAATAAAGTTGTTCATTTATCAAAATTACAAAACATTCTATCAAAAGAAACACATAGTCTTTAAAAAACAATGAGCAAACACAAATATTATCCCAAATGGCTACCATGAACATATCGTGATACTCTTTGAATAAATATTCATCAATTTCATTAAAAAATTTAGAGAATATTTATAATAATTCTGTAAAAAGATACTCATAATGGATTTTATTAATATGAAATGAAATCTTCTTAATGACTGATTATTTTATACTAAATTGGTGAGAACAAGATCAATGATAAATCATATAGAATCACTTCACCCCAATAAATAGTTCAGAAATATCTTAAATTGGTGGTAATAGATACTTGTTATTTACAGTAACTCTATTGCTTTTATAGAAATAAAAACATAGGTGATGTATTCCATTATCATTCCAACAAATGGGAAGTAGTGCCGACTAAGGAGATACACTATTGTGTTTAACTAAATTAACAAAAATAGCATCCAAATTATTATTCAACTCATTGAGTTCAACTAGTTCCATGTGTTATGAATTAATAGGAACTAGTTGAGTATCAGTCAATAAATAAATTGAAAATTATTCCCCTGTTAATAGAGGGTATAAAGAGAAATCAGATGGAAAATATCAACCAACATGATTCTAAATTGAGGGTTTCCATCACTCAATGATTCCAAATCCAAATAAAAATGGAACACTTGGATTACATTCCCTAAATTAGGATATGTTTTTTCAGTCATACTTGACCTCAGAAACATTCTTCCTGAAAGATACAACACACGGAATCACGTGTAGTAATTGAGACCCATCAATGATTATAGTAAATTCAGGCCTTATAAGTGATGGGAAAACACATTGAAAAATAACAACTAGATATTTCTTTTTAAGAAACATAAAATCCCCCAAGTAACTATAATGTCTAATAAATAGAAATAAAAATATAGAAAACAAATACCCTACTATATTTTCATTATGAGTTATGTAGTAATATTCATCACATAAAACCAACATTATTTTAGAATATTTTTCTAGTTCACAATACATGTTAAAATAAATGAGTAAGATGAACCCATAACAAAGAAAGAAATTAGTAGAGATGAAGTTGTAGTGATGGTACCCATCACAGTCCCTGGAATATTATCTACTTCCTCTTGATGCTCTTCAACTACTATAAGGAACGTTTCTATGAATGATTGTGATTGGAACCCCTTTTTCATGAAGAATACAATTACACCAGAGTATATGTAGGTGTAGATGAACTCATTCAACTATATGGAGGAGAAAAGATATAACAGAATTTTACCATGTGACATTAGATTCCATAACAACTATAGATCGTTTGTGCCTTTGTGAAATCCCATTTGTAATTCCTGTGATTTCCAAACTAGATCCAAGTCATATGTATTAATATGGTAATTGAACGAGGTTAGTAAGAAAACGACTATTGAGAATCACCACGAGAATCACCATGGTTCCTATTTATGTTAATGGAACAAAAAAATCTTCCAATGGACTAAACATTAACTCCCAAAACCATGAAATACCAGCTATGTAAAGATAAACCATAAAATATCTATTAGGTACAACAATATAAGATATAATCATCCATAAGAAAAACTAATCAAAAAATGTTATGTGGATGTATCATATTAAACTATTGAGTCTTCATCTTCTGATTCATTTTAATTCAAGGTAAAACAAACGAATGATTGAAAAAGAGGTTTTTATACTCTAGCATGTTCTTATCAATTTTTTTGAATATAAAAAACTCTATATCCTCATCCATAACCATAGAAACATGGAATAACTAGTTAGTGATATAGAAAATAATGTATATCCCTTATAAATATCTATGCCTCTTAATTGTCTCCATCTAGTGCCAAAACCCCATTATATGTCCCTCTAGCTTGAGGGTGCCACATTTCACATTAACAGAATCAGATGTATCCATCAAATAAAACAAAATCGGTTTCTCCCTCAACTAATCCTATAATTCTATAAAATCATTTGAGACTTGGAAAAATTTCTTCTTCTTTCCAAGGAACTCTGTTACATGATTCCCCGATTCATGTTTTTGAGGTACCATAAATGGTTCCTGAATGGGATCAAGTGTAAGTTTATGTCCTAGATCTTGGAAAACATGCACAATAATCTCAACAAAATTCTAGTCCATGTGAGGATCCACTCACTGTGGTTCACCAAAAACATCCACCTAGATCATATTTAGACAACTTATAAAAGGAATGATTATACAAATCATCATGAAAAAAAATTCAATACATTAGAATATTAATTGGATCAACAATTAAAACAGTAGAAATGGGGATTTAAATCCCATCAGATAAAGAAATAATATTCCTATTTCACCCAATTGATATAAGAATTATTTATAATACTATAACTATGTCAAATTATTCCACATGATGTCCTTCCCAAATGACCCATTTTGAATTAATGATCATCACACTAAGAGATATCTAAGAACCAACTTATAAGTACCTCCAATTTCAGGTGAAGATACACCAAACTGAATGTTGACATCAAGAAAATATTCTTAACTGACACCTTTGATACCGCTTTTATAAAAGAAACAATAGATACCCTGGTACCCTGATAACCAACCCAACTATGACATGTCGGTAAGGGTGTTTTCGATCCCCACATATTGGAGACTAACACCATGCATAATACATGATAAAACATGTAATGCATTTTCCACAAAATTGTGGATGAAATAAGATACATGTTACTCTACTCAACACTATAAATTGTATAAACTACCATAAAAATGTAAAAAACCCAAAGTATTACACCATAAGTTTAAGCAATAGTAACACAAACAACACAAAGGAAACATCAATCGAATTACAAAGTATCACGAACATCTAATAACTTTAAGTGGTGCATTACCAATACTAATACTTGGCAGAAGGAAATATATAAAACCCTAAATGAAAGTGTTGGTTGTAATCTATAAATCCTAATTTGGTGTCACCATGTTCTCTATAAAATATTACATAATAATAAAATAAATCATTATTTCCATTAAAATATAATGTTGTATGGTATCATATACCATTTTAACATTTAAAACTAAGAATGACTATTTTTAAGGGATTGAAATTATTTCAAACATCAGTTAAAAAAATTATCAGATAAAATTTATAAAAACATTTTGTAATGAATAAAAGAGTTCTTTAATTAAAGGTTAATATAAAAATAATAAAAAAACCATTTTAATCTCCTCTAAAGTATTATAGTTACATGGTATAATATCCTCACACTTCTCATATTAGGGATCATATCATATATACATACACAAGTCCATCAGGATTAGACAGAATATGACTTAACAATATCCCTTTAGGGATGAGGCTTTCCAAACTATTTTATAGAGTTTTCATCATCAATCTATTGTTCAAGAATTAACCTCTTAATCTGATTATTACAAATAACCCACTAGCTACAAATGTTCTAATGTGATGAATAAATCTATCAAAAATGGAACAAAAATATCATTTATAATCAATCATCATTTATAATAAATTGTGTAATTTTAAATTTACAATGTTCTAGTTCAATTTATAAACCAAAACATGGATTTTCATCAGCTCATTCCTTCTCAATTTAAATTCAATGATATGTCTTAATCATTTCAATTTAATTGTTTTTTATCCAATAAAATATCAAATCGATTCATCGATCCTTTAATTTTAAATTTATCCCTAAATTAAAATTAAATTTTAATTGGGGGGGCATAAAATATATTTCATTACATATACCATTTTTAAATCATTTCAAATTGGGTTTTTGAAATTTAATTTCATGAAATGCAAAAAAAAATGATTCAAATAAATGAATTAATAACATGGAAATATCTAATTTAACCAGTTAACTTCAACCACCAATTTAAACATGAACACATCGAATGAGATTCTCTAATGAATAAAAAAGGAATTACAAATCATGAAATCAAACCTATAATCAAGATTCAGTTAAAAATATTTTTGATCCATTAAGCACATGATAATCCATTAAAATATTTTGGGAGAGAGGAAGAGATAAATTGATACTAAATGAGAGGAGATCCACATACCATATAGGAATCAGATCATCCAACAGTGCAATGATTCTCTCTAGGGGTCTGGAGGAGCAGAAATCACCTCTAGAGTAACCTCCAAGACAAGTAAATGGTTTTAGGTTGAATGGGGTTCCACCAAGGGTTAAACCGCATAGTTATGGTTTTTAAAGTAAAAAATTAGGAATAATATAATCATGTGTGAATGGTTTCTTGGATAGGGCCACATGGTTAGAGAAATTGTGCACCCTAACCATGCACCCCCCTTAGACTCATTATCAAAGGCACTTGGTTTTTCATATGTTGGAAAACAAGTGTTCAGAATGTTCATATAATTTGAAACGCCTCACTATCCAGGGTTTCATATTTTTCACTTGCGGGGAGATGTTGGGAAAACTAGGTGCTAATCAAGAATAGTCCATAGAACCTCCACAATATGCCAAATTTCACCGAAAAACCCCTAAAAATCACAATTCAAATCAAGATAAAAATAAGGTTTGAGGTGTACATGAGAACAACTAATAATGTTTAATTTTTTAATCTTTTTATTGTATAAAATTTGAGGCAAAATACTTATATAATAAGGTGAAATAAGGAAAGGGTAGTGATCCGAATATAGTGAAATTTATAATATTTATTTTTTACCTTCTTGTGACTATGATGTTAGTTAAAAAACAAGGACTGAGTTTCATGGGTGGATTCATGAATAAATCCCAATTGTAAAAGTTAGTTTTTTTTGGGAAGATGATCTGATATTATTTTTGAAGCATGACACCATTTTTAGGGAATATACATTTCATGAGGATGATGTTTTCAAATAATTCATGTGAAATGAGTAAAAATGAAACTCTAGTTGAAACCAGGTAACATATATAATATAGTAATCCATAAAAGTATAATATAATATGATCATGGTTATAGGATGATCCATTGAGGTCGGTTATAATTTTTTTTATGTTAGATTATCCATAACTAAATGGGACTTGACATGGGATTTAGTAGGTTCCCAATGAAAAGAACAAGAAATGTGATAATATTATATATTGATCAAATGACTAGAAATATACATTACATGTGATTTTTTAAAGTCATGTTAATAGTAAAATTTTCATATACATCCTAATAGATCTCAGGGTTTTAACTACAAAACAGGATTATTTATATAAAAATAATAATTTTTTAAGAATTTGAATTTATTATTTTCACCCACTCCAAAATATGTATGCATGTTCTACTGGATTGTTATACTTTGTATAAATATATGTTTACATTGACGGAATAATTGTTATTATCATTTTTTAATGAAAATATCACATCTGATTGGTTTTAAATAATTTAACTATTTTTATCTAATATAAATGATGTGAATATTTTCAATGATTAAAGATGTCCCTTAAAAAGAAAATATCTTTTAGTTTTTTTACTAGAGAAATAGTGGTTTAAGATATAACAATGAGAAAAAAATTGAATAATTAATCCAATAAGATGGGTTTTTTTTCAAAAAAATAATATAAATCACCTAAAACATAATGTTTTCAAAAGGGTATGTATTCTAATAAAATCATAAATTAAAATGATTCAAAAAATTAGAAATGTTCAATATATAATGAATAATATTTTAATTAGTTACTTGGATATTTTATACAGTAGTTAAGGATCATAAAAAATTGTTCCCTGAGGATATAATTGAATATATGATTTAAATTATAAATTCATAGTTTGGTGAAATGTTTTACATGTAATTTGAGGATGATGCATTAGAAAATTAATTAGAAAATAAATTATGATGCTAAAAAACACTGACAATTCTATAAATTTTGTGGATGAATGTTAGATAAATTAAATTGAAAGATTTTTTTTAATTTATGATTACTTTCAATTTGCTTCACATGATAAAAAGGGAGTTTCATAAAATCAATAAATAATTGATCCTTATTTTGAAAATATTTCACAAAGTAACAATGGATGTAAAAAAAGAATAACTATAAATAAATGAAAACAAAATTTAAGATCATGAATATATTTTGGAAGTGGCTCATGAGAATAAATGGTATAAGTTATAGAAGATAAATAGTGATTGTGATCATAATTATTCTCAAAAAACAAAATGATTATGGTTATATTTAATGACAATAAACATAGAAATCACCAATAATGGAACTTCATAATTGACTGAAAAGTAAATTTCATCCTCATAGGATTCATATAAGAATAATACATAAATAAAATATATTAATGGTGTATAAGAAAAAATTAAAGAGAATGGTGAATCCATGTAACAGCCCAAGATTTCATAGTATGTTATCTCATTAGAGTAATTCAATAGCTTATGCTACACGCAACACCGAGTTTGAGCTTACCACAAATTACCAAACTGGCTATTCAAAAAGAGATTATGAATAGTATTAACTAATTTTTTTATCTTATATACTCTATATAATTTTAACATCCATTTTATGTGTTTATTAGATATAATATATGAAAAAATTCATTTTTTCAGATAAAAGAATTATTTTTCATAAAATAAAATTTTACCGCCTTTTAATAGAGAACCCTTTTTAAAACCAATATTTGACACTTTTATACATTCAATTTAATGAAATTAAATTCTTATTTATAATTGGGAAATAAGAATTTAGTTAGTATATTTTTGGTACTTTTTTGTTAACTTTCATATTTTTGTGAATAGTCAAAAATACTATGTTTTAATTAAAAAATCTTTTTTAATCGAAATAATATATAGAGTTAAATTATGAATTTGAATTGTTTTTAAGTATAATATGATTATAATATTACCATTTAATACAATGTAGGTCATTATAAGTAATTTCACATTTAAATTTGACATAAGAACATGCCAATCTTTTGATAGTTTATATTTTTTAAAAACTTGCTTTTTGGCTTTGACAAAGGGAATTAATTTTAAATTAATTTTGGCCTCTTTTTTATTTTGAATTTGGAAAAATGGATTCAATATTTGGAATCAAGAGGTCAAAATTATGTAAATATATAATGTTTATTTTTAGACATTATGAATATTTACTTCATTAAATATTTTATTTACCATGGTTAAATTATAAATATAGAAAATAAGTGTAAAAAATATTATTATAATAATATTAAATTACACTAAAATGTGTCCTATTCCTATTGGTTGATATATCTCTGACCATTGGATTCTTTGGGTCTATTTTGGGACCACTTGGATCCACTTGAGAGTGATAATGACACTTTATATTAATTAATTTAATATAATGACAAAAATGACATAAACATATATATTTTTGTAAAATAATTTTTACAAGGTGTTATAAAAGTTATTTTTTATACTATAAATATTCATTATAAATCTAAAAATATTTCCTATATAATTTATTTTATTTATAATTTTTAGACATTAAATAATTAAATTTACTTATGACACAATGATGATGTAGTAATTACCTTATTAATGAAAGAATCAAATAAATGGTATCATAAATATTAAAATAAATATAATTTCATAGTTTATATGAAATAAAAAAAATTTAAATTTGAATATGAAATGTTAGGATTGATTTAATGTATCTTGTTTGAAGTAATCATGTTGTGAAGACATTCACATAAACCAAATAAAAAATAGTGTCAAAATTGAAAAAAATGAGTTTTTAAAACAAATATTATATTATTAAATTATATAGTATTCTTAAAAATATAAGGTATGGAAAAAGGGATTAAATAATATTATATATGTCATTAATTAACCACTTGAGCTTCTTTTGAATGTTTCGAGTATGTTTAGTAACCATATAGTGTAAGAATACCAGAAGACACGGTAAAAGATAAACTATTTAAATAAGAGTTAAATCTAAAAGACGAGGTTAATATTGGGACCTAAACCTATATAAATATTATTGGATGAGTTTTTATCGTCCCATATCCACCTTATTCTATAAATAAATCATTTATATCCATTATAAACCAAAAATTATTTTATTATAAAATAATATTTCAATCTTTTCCTAAAATGACCCTCACCTCTCTTATAAAAGGGAATTTCCCCTTCCCTCAAACTCAATCTACCAATTCCACTTGGTATGACCAAAAACTACTCAACTATATTTCCAAATACCCTAAATTCAACCTAGAGGCATTATTTTATTAGAAATCTAACCTAAAAATCCTTTTATTCAACTCAAAAGGAGACACCCAAAGAAGAGGTAATAATTTCCCCACCCTCTTTCAAGTTATTTTCCTCTTCCACTTCCTCTTTAGTTGTTTTTTCGAAATATAAATAATAACTCTAATACCTTATAAAAACTATGATGTTATTATAAATATGTTATAACTATATTTGTCATTATATCCATCCTATTAATGACAAAGTCACCATGCATGTGTACGTGCGACTTACCATCTCCACGTCGTGGTGTAATTTGTTATTCAACACTATGTTATTTGGATAGATATAACGATGAATAATATGTATGTAAATAATGAATATAACATGATAATTTCTCTCTAAAACCAATATAACATCAAATTCCAAAACGTTTAATCATTAAGTAAAATACATTGTCGCCCCTGTGTACGTACGACTTACAGTCTTCAAGATACGATGAGATTAATTTCCACATCCACTATTCAATGATGATTATAAAAATGTATATTATTAATAAATATGTAATATAATACATCATAACTCTACTGAATATATATATATATATGTACTTACATATATCTTATTCACTTACATCTAATCAATACGATATGAAAATAGAAACATCGTTTATGCGTACGTACAACCTACCGTCCCCATAAACGGTGTTTTACATTTCCAATATCTATCTAATATACATATTTATATTCTAAATATATATTATATATTAATCATGTGTTATATTCTAGAATTATTTAAATCATAATCTAAATGATACGATCAAGAATAATATTCAAAACACGTGCAATAAAGAAAGAGATTATAACCTGAAATGTGAATTTAACATGGAAATCATTATTAAATGGGAAGTATAAATTCATAAATGAATAATTTATGACATAATAAATATGAATATTGTTATGGTATAATTTAATAATATAATATGTTCATTATAAAGGAGGTTAAATGTACCCTCGACTAAAGGAAAGTGCTTGGTAAGGGTAAATTCCTCCATCTCATTATTATCTCAGATTATTTATGTGTAAGTATTTTCAGGGAAATATTTATTATCCATGTCCATGTTTCAAAAAAAATCAAAATTATTCTATTAAGTTACTATTCATCTAAAACATCATTTTAATTATTTTAAATATTTATTCTTCTAAATCATTCTCATTAATGTTCAAGTTTTCAAAACGATTTTAAGGATTTATTTATATGGAAATTATTGTTTTAAAATGGTAATTCTTTTGAAAAGTTTGAATTTTTTATGGTTCACATTTAGTCCAAAATATCTTTTAAATTCCTACCTTTATAAATAATGTGACTTCTATATGATTACCTGAAAAAAGGATATTTCTCTCAATGATTTTTACTGATCATTTTCAACTATGTCAAAATCCTTTATGAGATATCATTATTGATCGAGGATGATTTTTTATGATATAAATCATCCATATTGTATTGAATAAATTGTGATATGTTTGATTGTGGAACTGTTATTTTTATACAATTCATGGTTTATGGATAAAGTATTGACATTTCCTATGCTAGTTTAAATACGAATGTTTTTGTTATGATTCAAACTTTTTATATGAGGAATGTATTGGACATAGTAATTGAGGGTTGGAGCACGATATAGCTCCTTTATGAATCATTAGGTCTCATGAGACAATTAGAAGTGCAATTGGTCAAGGCATTTCCCAATTTGATATATGGTTTTGGCCAAGGACTTTATCATTTTTAGACATCTTGGCTGAGGCCTTGACCAAATGTTTTAGTATGCCTGGCTTTATACATTACCTCAATATGAAAATATAAGAGATGGTTCATTGGGTTATTAGACTAGTAGAATACCCCTAACTATGTTTTATTGTGGAATTATTTACTCATCTCATATTTCTGCCATAAAGTGTTCATGTTTATTATTTTTAGAGGCATGTGTTTTGAAATATTCCCCATACCTAATGTTTATGTTATCCTCCACTATATTTCTTACCCTTATTAAGGGTTTGAGTTCACCCCTTTCTAATGTTTTATTTTCCTAGGATTCTACGAAGTGTATTAAGATTGATAAGTTGGATTATGCTATGGGATTAATAGCGTTCTCAAAGGATCATTTATGTAATGTTTTATTTTTATAATGTGTAATATAATGTTCATGTAGGTAATATATTTTCCAAGACCGCTAAACTGATCGGTCCATCGGGACATTTTTCCATGTAATCATGCTAATGTATTAAAATAATGCACCTGCTCTGAGATTCTGGGGTCAGGGCATTACAGTTGGTATCAGAGGAAGTTTAGCAAAAACCTTGGAAATAAATTTAGATAAACTATAATTAGATAACATTACCCTAAGATAGACATTGAATATTATTATATAATAAAATCCTAGAATTTTAGTAATTTAGAGATTTTGTGTATTTTCGAGCAGTACATCTCTATCTGGATACGAGCAGGTTGAGGCGGCTTTGGCACAAATGTACCTAGGAGTGAAAACTATGACAAGGAGTTTCAGGCTTGACTTAGGGTATCTTGGGACACGACAATGTGACTTGTTGAAATCTATGTTATGAAACTCCCATGGGATATTCTTAGGTTAATTAACATTTTGATTACAAGCCATTATAAAATAAATAAGAGTAAATATTTCTCAAAGAAAACAATTTATGTTTATAGATTATATGAATAACAATTTTAATTTATGTTAGGTATTTTAAAATTTTGGAATTATTCATTGATATTCATAAACTATCCAAGTGTATGTCATTGTTTAGAAATGGTTCCCAGTATAATGAATGCGAACATTAGTAATACGCATGACCCAAAGAGTAAGAAGGATCATATCTTTCATGGTATTGAGCCAACATTTAGAAAGGAAATTGTATCCCATATATTATCATCATATGAAAAAAATAGTATCAAGTGTTAATAATATAATTAATGAATTCTATGAGTCCTATGGCTTTGAAGGGAAGCCAAATAAGAAAATGATTATAGAGAGAAATATTGATAAATGGAATAAGGGAAATAAGGATTTTCCCATAAATGAAAAATGTGGAAACAATCACCTTAGTAAATGCCTGAAAGGGATGGGTGTTTATTATAAGTGTGGAGAAAAAGGACACTATGTATGTGATTTCAAGGTTAAGAAAAAGGTATCTAATGTACAATGCTTCATCTGCAAGGTGTTGGGACACTACGTGAATCAATATCCAAATAATCAGAGTATACCAAAAATGAAGCTGTTGAATAATAATAAAGTTATGACATTAACACAGATGAAGAGTAATGACCATTGTTTTATGTTGATATTAACGTATTGTGTCATTTGAGTATTGTATTAATTATGTACATTTTATAATAGTTATAAAGTATATAAGGATTCTACTACAGTACTATTTCATTAAGGATTTGAGATTGTGTGGATCCAAGAAAAGTGACTCAATAGCAGGTAAATTGTTTTTGAAAATATATGGTTGAGAGAAATATAAATCATAAAATGGTTTTTATACTGAGGCAGTGATTTTTTCATAATATATGAATGATTTGCGTAAAATATATTGTATAATCCTGACTACCTTGAAACTGATTAATTATTTTTATATTGCATCATTGTTGGGTTTACAAAATTATTTGGATAGAAGGAGTATATATAGTATTCAATAAGAAATAAGGGAGAATGAATGTAATTAGTAATGTTTTATGGTAATTCAGTGTGTTATAGTGTTTTAAATGAATACATGATGATGGTATTGACATGTTATTACGTGGAAAAAAGGATTTGTATTATGTTTACCTTCCTTATAAATTTTGGAATGTGAGTTTGGATAAAAGTATTTTGGATAAGTCTAATGGTTGAAATCAAATAAGATTGACATCAGATACTATTGTTAAGGTTAAATCATTTCTTGAGATTATTTTTTGATCCTCATAAAAAGGACAACCTAGAGGTCGGGCAACAACCCGTCCTTTCCGGAAAGGCTGTGAGAGTTGAACCCATGGCCGAAGGGCCACAATGGTGCATCACCTACCATAGGCCAACATGATGTACTGGTTTGTATAATGTAGTTATTTTAAATAGTCTTACAAATTAATTGTAAATTCACTATATTTTCAACCCTATACAATTAGGAAAAATAGAGTATTTCTGAATTCTATTATCTTTTGGAGTGAAAGATGAACTTGTGGTAGGAATTATTTGAAAGATCATACTTTACTTGTCAAGTATATTTTTTTATTCTATGAATAAATTAATTATTAAACTTTGGGGAAGGGATCCTAAAACCAAAAATGTGTTATAATAATACCTTATTTTTTTGAACCAAATTTATTTTAAATCATCATAGATTTATGGATTTGAGGCCCTCAATTTAACACTTTTTTGTGATTGATGACCTCAATGAAAACAAGAAAATATTACATTTTCCTCCAATTATGTGTGTTTAATTTCCACCAATGTTCTTCTAATCGAGATCATAATTTGTTGGTGACTTTTTAAATATCCCTTTTCCTCTTATTAAAACTAAATCTTATGAAACCAATTTCCGATTTGGGTTTTCCACAAAGGTATTTTTGTATTTTTAAACTTTTATTTACATAGAACAACTTCAAATTGTGAGGGAACAATTTATTGAAGAAGGGGAGAATGTAACACCCCAATATTTCATAGTACGTTATCTCATTAAAACAATTCAATAGCTAATTCTATACACAACACCGAGTTCGAGCACACCACAACATTCCAATCGTGATGTTAAAAAATTGGTTTTAAATATTATTAAATGTATTATGAATCTTATGTATGAAATATAATTTTAACAACCATATTATGTGTTTCTTAGAAATAATATAAGAACAAATTCATTTTTCACATAAAAGAAGTATTTTTCATGAATATGCCATTTTACCGTCTTTTAAGGGAGAACCATTTTTAAAACCAATATTTGACAATTTTATATATTAAATTTAATGAAATTAGATTCTTCTTAATAAAAAAGACATAAAAATTTATTTTGGATGATTTTTTTTTACTTTTATGATAACTTTCATATTTTGATAAATGTTGAAAAACACTATGTTTTAATTGAAAACCACTTTTTTAATCAAAATAATTTATAGTGTTAAATTATGAATTTGAGTTGTTTTGAAGTATAATTAGATTATATTTTTATCACTTAATACAATTTAGTTCATTATATGTAATTTACCTTTTAAATTTCACATAAACACATGTCAATCTTTAGATAGTTTTTACTTTTTAAAACCCCACTTTTTGTCTTTGACAACATGAATTATTTTTAAATTAATTTCTACCACTTTGGTGTTTTGAATTTGGAAAAATGTATTCTATATTTTGACTTAGGAGGTCCATAATTTGTAAATATGTAACTTTAATTACAGAAATTATGAATATTTACTTCCATAAATATTCTATTTACCATGGTTAAAGGATAAATTTGGAAAATTATTTTAAAAAAATATTATTATAATAATATTAAGTTACCTTAACATGTGTCCTATTCCTATGTTTTGATACATTTTGTCCCTTTTTCATCCAGGGGTAAATTTGGGTACCACATGGAGCCACATGAAAGAGATAATGACTCTTTATATTAAGTAATTTAAAGTAAAGACAAAAAGGACATAAACTTATATATTTTAGTAAAACAATTTTTACAAGGTGTTATGTATGTTATCTTTTAAACATTAAATATTAATTATAAATAAGAATGTATTTCATACACAATTTTGTTTTATTTATAATTTTTAGTCATTAAATAATTAAATTTATTTATGACATAATAATGATGCAGAAATTACCTTGTTAATGAATGAATGAAATAAATGGTATTATAAATATTAAAATAAATATAATTTCAATGTTTTAATGACATAAAAGAATTTTCTAGGTGAATACGACATGTTAGGATGGATTAAATGTATCTTTTTCTAAGTAATCAATTTGTGTTGACTTTCACAGAAACCAAATACTAAATAGTATAAAAATCGACATAAATGAGTTTTTAAAACAAATACTACATTATTAAATTATATAATATTCCTAAATATATATGGTTCAGAAAAATAGATTAAATAATATTATATATGTCATTAATTAACCACTTGAGCTTCTCTTGGATGTTTAGAGTATGTTTAGTAACAATATAGTGTAAAAATACAAGAAGACCTAGTAAAAGTTAAACAATCTAACTAGGAGTTAAATCTAAAAGATAAGGTTAATAAAGTGAAATAAACATGAATAAAACCTATTAGTATAGTGGGTTTAGACCCATACCAACCTTATCCTAAAAATAAATCATTTTTGTGCCATTAGGTTCCAAAAAGTATTTTATTATTAAATAATATTTCAATATTTTCTTAAAGTGAGCCTCACCTTACTAATAAAAGGGCACTTCCCCTTCCCTCAAAATCACACCTCTAATGCTATTTGGTTTGACCAACCCCAGATACAATATCCTCCCAAAAACCCTCACATAAACCTAGAGACCTTACTTTTATCATAAAGCAAACATAAGAATCCATTTTGATCTACTCAAACGGAAAACCCAAAGAAGAGGTAATAATTTCACCACCCACTTTCATGTTATTTTTTTCTTCCAACTCATATAACATTTTTGTTTCCAAACCAAAATAATAAAATAAGTACCTTATAAGTAATGTTATGTTATAATAAATATGGTACAACCATATTTTTTATTCTATCCACACTATAAATGACAATTTCACCATGCATGCGTACGTACGACTTATCGTGTCAACGCCGTGGTGTAATTTGTTATTCCACACTATATAATTCGGATGGATATAATGATGAGTAATATGTATATTAATAAGGAAAATAACATGATAATTTCTCTATAAAATTAATATTCCATCCAATTCCACACATTTTAATCATTAAAGAAATGATGTCATAACCCATGTGAACGTACGACTTACCGCCTCCACGATACGATGGAATTTATTTCCACATTCACCATTCAATAATTTTTATAAAAATATATATTATTAATAAGTATTTAATATATGACATAATAATGCTACTTAATATATATATATATATATCTGTGTGTGTGTGTACTTACATATATCTTATTCACTTACTTGCATTCAATACTATATGAAAATATAAACAACGTTTATGCGTACATACAGCCTACCATCACCATAAATGGTGTCTTACATTTCATATATCTATCTACTAAAAATATTTATATTCTTAATATATATGATATATAAATCAGGTGTTAATTTTTAGAATTAAGTAAATCATGATCTAAATGATACGATCATGAATAACAAGTTAAAACATGTACGATAAAGAAAGCGATTATTTCCCGAAATGTTAATTTAACATAGAAATAATTTTTAAATGGGAATTATAAAGTCATAAATGAATAATGTATGATATAATTAATATGAATATTGTTATGCTAAAATTGAATAACATATTATGTTCATTATACAGAATTTAAAACGTATCCTCGACCAAAACAAACTCTATGGTAAGGGTTAATTCCTCAATCTCATTATTATCTAATTATTATTTATGTGTAAGTATATTCTAGGAAATATTTATTATCCATGTCCATGTTTCATAAAAGATATTTCAAAATGATTCTATTAGTGTAATATTTAACTAAAACATCGTTTTACATGTTTTAAATATTTATTTTTCTAAATCATTCTCATTAATGTCCTTGTTTTCAAAATGGTTTTAAGGATTTATTTATATGGACATGATTTCTTTAAAAAGTTAATTATTTTCCAAAGTATCAAAGGGTTATGGTACCCATTGATTCAAAAATATCTTATAAAGGTATTCCTTTTATAAATTATTTAACCTTTAAATGTTTCCATGAATAAGGGATATTTCTCTCAGTGATTTTTACTAGTCATTTTCAACTATGTCAACATCCTTTATAGGTTACTATTATTGATTGAGGTTGATTTATTAAGATAAAAATATTATATATTGTATTTAAGGTTTTATGATATATTTGACTGTGGATGTTTTATTTTTATATCATTCATGGTTTATGGATAAAGTATTGACATTTTTTATGCTAGTTTTAATACGAATGTTTATGTTATGCTTCAAACTTTTCATATGAGGAATGTATTAGACTTTGTAAGTGATGAGTGGAGAGTGCTATAGATCCTCTATGCATCGGTAGGTCTCATGAGGCAATTAGACATGGAATTGGCTGAGCCCTTTCCAAATTTGATATATAGTTTTGGCTGAAGCCTTAATCATTTTTAGACGTCTTATCCGAGTTCTTGAAAAAAATGTTTTAGAATATCCTACATTATAAATTCCCTCATTATGAAAATATTATTGATGGTTCATGTGGTTATTCCACTAGTATAATATCCATGACTATGTTTTATTATGTCATTATTTACTCATCTCATTTTCTTTCTACAAAGTGTTCAGTTTTATTATTTATAAAGGCATGCGTTTTAAATTATTCACCATGACTAATGTTTATGTTATCATCCACTGTATCGCTTACCCTTACTGAGAATTTGATATCACCCCTTTCTTAAGTTTTATTTTCCAAGGATACCAAGAAGTGTTTTATGATTGATAAGTGGGGTTAAACTAGAGGATTAATGGCGTTATCAAAGGATCATTTATGTTGTGTTTTATTTTTCTAATGTGTAATGTTACGTTCATGTATCTAATCAATTTTCCAAGACTGAAAAACTGATTGGTCCTTCAGGAAATGATTCATTTTAATCATACCAATGTATTAAAATAATGTAGTGGTTATGGGATTTTGGGTTCAGGGTGTTACAATAGACCAACTATAGATTAAATAAAAAGTAATCTTAAGACTAAAAAATATGGTTAAAATGAAATAATAATATTCTTAAAATACATGATAAAATAAAAATTACATATTGATCAGAATACATAAATATTATTTAAATCTAACCATTTCAACAATATTGGAGTCGAGATAGTGTGCCAATATAATCACTCAAAATTATTTCAAAGACTTTTATCAAAATATTCAAAAATCATTTAGTCTGTAATCTGAAAAATATTTATTGACTGTGCCTAATATGTAAAAATATAATCGATTTCAAGATTTTATTTTTTTATAAATACCTACTTTTTCATTTCACATCATTTCAATTTTAAAAGGTTATATAATGTATGATGTCATGGGGTGAAAATTAGAAATAACATGGAATCTGAATTGTTCAAGATAGAGTCTGATGAAATTGAATAATTATATATTTTTAAAAACATTGATAAGATTGAAATATTATCAGGAATATTTTACCATGGTGGAAAAAATATTTACAATTATTTTATAACCCATAAATTTATTACATACATACTGAAGATAGGAGAGAACTACCATAGAATGGGATGGTCGAAAATGAAAATAAATTATATTCCTTAATAGATAAACTTATAAAGAAATAAATCCAACAGGATTCAACCATAATGATAATTAAATTAGATGATATAGGTTTCACACATGTTAATATGATAAGATTAATATATTTTTTAAGATCAAGAATCATTATATGCCATTGAAAATTTTCCAAATTTTTATAAAAGGAATGATGAAATTAAAAAACAAGAAGTGGTAAAATTTAGGAACTAATTACCTGAATTGAAAATTTAGCTTACTGTACCTGTGTTTATTTTTGAGTGTATGTTTGGGAATATAAACTATAAATATGGATAATATTTTTCTAAATGTGGAAAAGGCTAGTCATATTGCAAAAAAATACAAGTAATGGCTATATAGAAGATAATCTAAGATAAAATGTAATGCAAAAAAACCTGTGCGAAAATGATTAAATGGTTTTAAGGGTGAAATCCACACAAAAAATAAGCATGAGAATAATCATAAATAAATATTAATCATAAATTTATATAATTTAGAATAATCTAGGATAATGGAGATACATGAAAATAATCACACTACTCCAATATCTAATGTGAAAAAATAAATTCAAACATAGAAGAAGTTAAAATAAATTATATGATCATTCTTCCTAAAAAGAAATAAACATGAATTGAAATGGATGAATAATTCATGAATAAGCCATATAAATTCATTGCATCTTATAACCGAGTCAATGGTTTAAAAACATGCATGCATCATACTTCTTGATTATATTGAGAAGATGAAGAGTAAATGTCTTATTATGATGTATAATGTATTTGTTTTACGATGATCAAAATTGAAGTTGAATTAGTATAGAGAGTATCCAATTAGGGTGATTCTTCAACGAAAATGAATTTAAAAAAAATATTTACATCACATGAATTTATAATTCTTGTGAGATTTGGTGAAACTGAAGAATATAATATTATTTTCACATTCCCATAAATACTTTCACTAAAAAATATTATGATTTTACCTAGGTTTTTATTATCTAACCACATGGGGAATTTTTACCTTTCAATTGAATATTTTTATGCGTGTTCTCATGTTATGTGTAGCTTTATGAATCCATTTTCAAAATTTATGAATGAAACCTCATAATTGATATACAAAAATTTATACCCCATGTGGTGAATGTATTGATAGTTTTATTGAGTAATGGTGTAACTATTTCATTTATACTATATGTTTTACCAAAGATATATGTTTTTATTATGTGTTAAATCTTTTCATTGAATAATTTTATGCAATATTATTTTTTGATTATGGTTTTCTAATGAATTTTTCCTAAAATAACCAAAAAAATAATAATACGTTATTCCAAAATATTGAATACACTTATAGAATTTATGAATTATTGATTTAATTTAGTTATAAGGATGAATACACCCTTCCAAAATTTCCATTAGTTGATAAGAAATAAATATATTTCTCTGCATAATTATGGGAGAGAATACACTACCTTTCAATACATTTAGTGTAAATTTTTTAAAGATATATTACATTGACCATTACAAATTTAATTTATAATTTTTTGTAATGAAGAAGAAAACAACTAGGGAAGTCAACATATCCCTATATATATATATATCTTATTTTTATTGTTTAATATTTACCTCTTTTTAATAATATTTAAAATATAATTAATAAAATGGTGATAATGAATGAGAGAGAAAAGTGTTCCACCCAAAGTAATTATAATATACTACTACATCTAATTATTTAACTGTGAAAATTATAAATAACGTTTATCACATTATATTCCTTTTGTGTTGATATATAAATATAATATAGATGAAAAACATTGTATTGGGGAAATTTCAACAAACGTCACTTGTAAATGCAAAAAAGATTAGAAGATCTGGTTGAGGAACACAATTTCGATAGATTCTATAATAAATTTATAAATGTATTATAATATGTTCAATGTCATTTTTAGTGAAATATGACGTTAGAGAATACATAATTCTTATAATAATAAATTTCTAGGTTGAAATCACCACGTAAAACCCTTGAATGATCAGTTATTACAATTTGGGGGTTAATGATATATTTAAAAAAGGATAATCTAATATTTGTATAATAGCTCATTAAAATTATCAATTATGATTATTTAGAATTCTACAACATATTGGGATTTTTGTAAAGGTTTTTTGGATCAATCGAACAATTCATTGGTTTTCTTGTATTTTCCATAATATTTTTTGGGGTTTGAGAATGTATAATAATTATTAAGGTATTTCTCAATATATACAGAAAACTGAAATTCATGTGCTATAACAATAAGAAATGAAATTAAAATTATACAATGATGTAATAGGATTCAATTATGCTAAATTTATTTGACATCACACTATAGAATATTCCTTGTAAATTTCTCATTTTATTTTGAAAGTTCTATTGCATAAAATATTATAAAAATGGTTCATGGAAATTATACTACATATGTAATTATATAAGAAAAATGATTTATGTGTAAGTTAATTATATAACACATAGATAAAGTATGTTATCTGAAACCATAATTAGACACTGAGTAACCAAATTAATATAATTGAGTCTAAATAATGGGAAAATCTTTTACCATCCTGTAAATTTTATTATCTTCACCACATGAATAATGTTTAATTTCAACTATGTGCTTAAAAAATTGGAAATAAAGTTCAATATTAATAATAAAAATTATTAACAAGTCTTTAAATTCAGTAAAATTGAAGTGAATTCTTAGATATTTGGAGAATATATATAAAGGGTTTTAGTGGTTGCTTCAAACTAAAAAATTATGTTATCTACATTATTGAGAATCTAAAATAATTATAATGGGAGACTACATGAGCCGATTCGAAACAAAATAAATGTAAAAAATTTAATTTAATTCAAGGATACAGATGGTAAAATAATGATATTCAATCGAAATGATAATAATATCAACAAGTTAAACAATTTAATCAGTATCATAATGTAATGAAATGATTTTATGAAGTCCTGAAAATAAATATTGATGTATTGGAATTTAATATGGATAAATTCATGAAGGTTTATATAAATTTTAAAGAAAAGTATTTGATAAGAATAATTATAGATATGATATGTATGTTCCATAAGCAAAGGTTTAATTTTCATAATTTATTTCTTCATTCATCAGGATTAGTTCCATTACACACATTGATATAAAAAATAATTTCAAATTGTAGGGGATATTTAAATGTGAATTTTTTAGATAATATTTTGGGTTAAAATAAGAATATGAAGATATGAATATAGGATAATGAAAATAGAAATTTTATTTCCTAATGAGATATATTAAATAGTATAATTTTATTTATATTTATTGGGTTGAAAATATTGTACCCTGAGAATTTTGGGAACAAGAATTTGAGTAATTTATAATATTTTTTGGTTTATAGAAGATAATTTTTCTTTTTGGAGCTCCATTTTTGTTCATTAATAAAGAAATGAGAAGTTAGTTATGTTGACTTTGCACATGAGATGGTGAGAATTTTGAAAAAGATGATATAAAAATGAAGAATGAGATAATAAAGCTTCCCTCATGATGAATATTGAGATTAGATCACCATAACATGATAGAAAAATTTATATCAATGATTAATGTGGAGGAGAATTAAAAGAATGTTAAACTTTATAGATGATATTAAATTATTCATGACAATATACATGTTTTAGATATATCTGGTGTAGTAGGACTGAGGAATATTAGAGATTATTAATCGTGGATGTTGGTCGGAGTGGATACTCAAGAAGGGGGGTGAATTGAGTTCCAATTAAAATTTCTGTTTTAAAATCCATTACAAAATTCCCCCAATTTAAAATACTAATTGAACTGTAGTGAATTTGAACTAAATCAATCTTTTAGCTAGGTTGTCAAGGGATTGATTAATTCCCAGTTAATCTAATCATAGGATCAGATTAGCTTTTGAAACGAACTTACTGATTTACAAATAATGCAAACACTTTCTAATTCAGTTATCAGAGTAACTTTGAAATAAGGTTTAGGTTTTAAAGCACTTGGCAGCGGAATAAAAGGTATTAGATAAAACTAAATAAAGAATAGCAGATATGACCAAGAGGTTCAGTCTCAAGCGGAGACATAGTCCTCTCAACAATTTATATAAATTGGATCCACACCCTGGATCGGGGTTCACAACAGTTTTCAACTGTCCAGGTCAAAGACCTCTACCACAGTTCTACGTGGGAAACAAAACAACATCAAATACAGCTATCCTGGCCATAGACGACCTGTACCACTATCCAAAGAGGGAAATAGAATGTGTAAGGAGTTTGAATGAGGATTTATAGATCCTCCATTTAAGGTTCAGGAGACAGTGTGTGTGTAAATTAAAATAGATGATACACACTGGTCGTAATGTAAATAATAAATCACTGAGTATGATATAGAGTTTAGAATGGCTCTAGTGATTGCAGTGTAGCTCTGGACTTCTTCGAATTTGATCAGAAATGGTTCTGAGTCCTCTTCTGGTTTTTATCTGAAAAACAGAGTGCCGTCTTCTTGACATCCAGGTTCAGAGATAGTGAAAATGTAGTCGATGAAGTTCTTCAAAGTCCTTGTGAATGCAACGAACTCTTCTTGAGTAAACTTGAGTGTGTATGAGCTTCTTTGTCTTCTTGTTCGTGTATGAATGATCTCTTCTTGTGTTTTTCACTTATAGGTCACTTTTATATTGCGCTTGTATATTCCTCATGTCTTTCACATGTGTGTCTCTCTCCGTGTCAATGCATCAACAGGGACTTCTTTTATTTATGGCATGACCTCCGGCAAAAGAAATGATTTCTTTTTTCAGGTATGAGGTACGGTGTCCTGACATCCAACAACCTTTATTAAATAAATGATATAGAATTAAAATATACCTGATATTACCGTTGGTTAGATTAAATAATGATAAAGAAATTAAGGAAGCATCGGATTCTTTGGAACAATAGTTTTGGATATCGGTAGCCTTGTGTATCAGTAACCTCTTGTGTAATGGTTGCCTTTCTATCTGTAGACTTCATGTCTGTCGGTAGACTAGATCGGTAGCGGTAGACATAGTGTACTAGTGACCTTTCGTGTAACGGTAGCCTTCACGTACCGGTAGGCTTGATGTATCGGTGACCTTCATGTATCAGTAGACTTGATGTATCAGTGACCTTGTATAATGGTAGTCTTGTCGTACCGGAGGACTTGATGTATTATTAGACATGATGTAATGGTGAACTTCACGTATCGGTAGACTTGATGTATCAGTGAACTTCACGTATCGGTCGGCTTGTTCTGTAACGGTGACCTTGTATAACAGTAGTCTGGTTGTAGTTCCTAAACTTAATTAAACATTATCACTGAACTTGAAACAAGAAGGGGACAAATGGGTTTTGTTGGCGAGGGTTGTGACTCGGACTTGAGTGCTGTTGTGATCTGTAGGCTTTCTGAAGAAAAACCTAGTTTGGGGTGACTGCTTGTTAACTATATATAAACTTTTAGTTTTGTGTTTCTTATTCGCACCCCACCCAAGTTGATCACTTAGTGCTGAACACCCCCATTTCATGGGGGATGGTGTTTTTCCTAACACTATTCTTAGTGGCTGGTTATTAGCTCCTTTTCTGCTCCCTTTCCCGGATAGCCCAAGCATCTTCGGGCAGGATGTGATGTCCTGAGGTCCATTATTAGCCCAAGAACCTTCGGGCGGGGTAGTGTGGTGGTTGGCCAGGTGTGTGCGGTAGGTGGTTTCCCTCGTGTCTTCGGTATGAGGCCCAGGTGTCTTCGGGCGTGGGAGTGGATTTTCTAGCAAAGGTTTCTTCGGGCGTGGTGGTGGTTGTTCTGTCCTAGGTGTTTGTAGGCGTGGTTACATGTGATAGTTGTGGCCTAGGTGTTTGCGGGCGGGATTCGGCAGTGGGACTGCGTGTGGTGGTTGTGGCCCAGGTGTGTGCCGGTGGGTGTGGCGGTGGGACTGCGGTGAGAATGACGGGATTGGTTCGATGAGTAGGATGTCTCAAAAACTAGTGGGAAAGTGGCGTGGCGTACCCAAACATCGATGTGCTCTGATTATATATATTACTTGACTTGTGTTATTTAGGGAGTGTTCCTTGGTGAGGACTAGGGTGGATAGTTTACCTTGATAGGTGTTTGGTTTACTCTTTTTTTTACGGGACTTTAGTACGTTCCCCCACTTGTGCACGTGAGTCAATGGTTTTCCCTACTGAGTGTACTTGTATGCTCACCCTACGTATATAAAACTGCTTTCAGGTTTCCAGGAGGAGAACGGGGATCACACAGGACCATACTAGCTCAGACCTTTTTGGGCAGTTGTAGTTTTTGCTTTTCTTCTTTGGTACTTACCTTTGTAGTCACCTTTTGTACCTTGTGACTTTACTTTTGGATCATGCATGTGGGAATGGTTTACTTTTGGCTTTAATTTTCTTTTACCTTGGTGTTTATGAGTTTCATCATCTTATCTCTCGATCTTATAAAACAAAAAGGGGTAATGCCTTCCATTTGTGAGAAATTTCTATTCCTTTGGTGCTAGTCGCCACTCCGGGATCAATTGAAGGCGGGTCTCGGGGGTCATTATCTCTCCTTCAACATAAAGAAGGAAGGGCCTGGAAATCTTCTAACCCTTCCCTCCTTTTTGTGAAGGCGGGTCGTGATGGAATGGTATCAGAGGGAGGTTGAGAGATAGGATAGAGTATGGAGTTAGTCACAGTGAGGATTGCATGGGATGGTAAGGCAAAAGTGTTCGGTGACCTTGGCGCGTGAATTAGGCCAGGGATGACCGGCTAGGACATGGGATTTTAGGGCCCCCCGTGATCCTATGCAAGGACCCTAGACCTACCGAACGACCAAGTGAGACCACACTGATTGCAGGGTAGAGAACGTAGGAAAGGTACAAGCATCATAATGACTTGTGTTCTTGTGTTTCTGGGATGTCTTGGGAATTAAGGATAAATTAAAATTTTAAGAAATTTTAAGAACGCTATTCTGCCCTACATTGTCTTAGGCATTCCTTGTTTACCTTGCAGCTATGGCACATGGAAGGCGACCATGTGTGGTACAGGCGATCGAGGCCCCGGAGACTACTTTGGACGATCATCAGAGAGCTGGTCGAGAGGAAGAGGATGACCAGTGGCAGAAGACTCTTCGGGCCTTCCAGCGACGTGCCCTCGAGAAGTATGAGGGCAGCACCTCTGACATGAATATGGAAGGCTGGCTAGAGGAGCTAGTTATAGCTTTCGGCCTAATTCGGGACCTGACTGAGTACTGGGTTCCTTTGGCCGTCAGCTAGATGCGGGGAGCGGCGCGTCAGTGGTGGACACTTTACCTGGGGGAGAGGAGAGAGGCTGAGGTGGTATGGGCGGATTTCGAGAGGGAGTTCTAGGTGGAATTCCTCTCTTCAATGATGATGGCAGAAAATAGACAGGAGCTACTCTCCCTCCAGCATGGGAGTATGTCCGTGAGGGAGTAAGGGATCAAGTTCAAGGACCTCCTAGGTTTTGCTCCGGGCCTCTTTCTCGAAGAGGAGTCTCAGGCAAGACATTTAGAGGAGGCGCTCCGACCCTCCCTCAAGTATGCTGTTACCCCCTTTACCCTGCCGATGTACTTAGAGGTATAGAGGAAGGCCGAAGTGGTGGAGAGGATGCATGCTCTAGGAGGAGTGTCACGAGAGGGGATCCAGCTGGGACCATCGAAGGGGAAGTCCGTCAGCACCAGGCCTCCAGCGTCAAGACCCTCTAGGTTCCGACCCGCAGGGAGCAGGCCACAACAGTTTCAGTTTCGATCCCCCTAGTCCTAGCCCCTTTTCTTTGGGCCCAGGACTGCGATACTTCATCTGTGGGTACCCTGGACATCTCCGGAGTCAGTGCCCGGATAGGGTGCAGTACGGCGGTGGTGGACAGCCCCACCACGCGTACCAGCAGCAGCTTCCAGCGAGACCTTTCCAGCAGCAACAGCAAGGACAGCGAGCTCCCACTCCTCCGACGACAGACGTATGAGGAGGAGGCTGACCTCAGGGTGCACCTCAGGGACCTCGACCGGGGCGTGGTCAGGGAGCTGGCTTGCAGCCGAGGGGCAGAGGAGCTGGCCGGGGATAGTTGCACGCTGTCGAGGCAGCAGTTCCAGCAGGTCCAGAGGTTGTTCGAGGTACGATCAGTCTATTTAGCACTCTTGATTATGCCTTGTTCGATACCGAAGATTCACACTCATTTGTTACACCCAGTCTAGCTCGTGCCTTGGGTTTAGATGCACAGAGAATTCCAGTGCCCCTGGTGTTGAGCACACCAGTCGGAGGTCAGACCAACGTTTTGTTTGTTTGTCGGGGATGTAGACTGATGATAGGGCCACATCAGTCAGTTAGGGATCTTCTTCTACTACAGATTCATCCATATGCTATCATCCTAGGCATCGACTGGCTATTTTCTGTGTGTTCCATCATCGACTGTTTCCGAAGAAGGGTTGTGTTCTCGGACTTGGACGGTCGGCGTGTTACCTTCACCAGCGAGTGGAGCAGTCAGAAGGGAAACAGGCGAGAAGAACCCCTCCTCTCCTTGTTGGCCGAGCTGACAGTGGAATCAGTAGATGCTGAAATGGTAAAAGTGCAAGAGATCGTCCGTGAGTTTATGGACGTCTTCCCTAAGGAGGTGAAGACCCTACCCCCTCGGTGTGATATCGAGTTTGGGATAGACCTGCTGCCCGACGCTCGACCGATCTCGATGGCTCCTTACCGGATGGTACCATCAGAACTACATGAGTTGTGGATCCAGATTGACGATCTGATGAAGAGGGGTTATGTTCGCCCAAGTGAGCCACCGTGGGGTGCCCCAGTCTTGTTCGCAAAGAAGGCAGATGGTGGTCTCAGGTTGTGCATAGACTACAGGAGGCTGAATCAAGTGACGATCAAGAATCGCTACCCTCTTCTGAGGATAGACGATATTTTCGACCAACTGAAGGGGGAATGATGGTTCTCGAAGATCGACCTGTGGTCTGGGTACCACCAGCTGAGAGTGAAGGTGGTCGAAATCCCAAAGATGGCCTTCAGGTGCAGGTATGGACACTTCGAGGTCGTAGTCATGGCCTTCTGTGTTACGAACGCCCCGGCTGTGTTTATGGGGCTTATGAACTCCATCTTCCGGGAGTTCATGGATCGGTTCGTGGTTGTGTTCATCGACGACATCCTGGTCTACTCAAGATCAGAGGAGGACCATGCAGAGCACCTGAGGACCGTTTTGGAGGTCCTCCGACATCATCAACTCTGTGGGAAGTGGTCAAAATGCAAGTTATGGACATGAGAAGTGCACTTCCTCGGGAACGTTGTGTCCGAGAAGGGGGTAGCGGTGGACCCATCAAAAGTTGAGGCGGTTTTTTCTTGGGCAGCACCCAAGAATGTGGCAGAGGTCTCTAGTTTCCTTGGGCTGACAGGTTACTATCGGAGGTTCGTACCCAACTTCTCCCGAGTAGCATCCCCTTTGACAACCCTTACCAAGAAGGACCAGGTCTTCGGGTGGAGTGAGCAGTGCGAGTCAGCATTCAGCTATCTGAAAGAGAAGTTGGTTAGTGCCCCAGCGCTGAGATTACCAGAAGAAGGGGTGGCCTATGAGGTGTTCTGTGATGCTTCAGGACAGGGTTTGGGATGTTTGCTGATGCAGTGACAAGTGGTGATCTCTTATGGGTCCAGGCAGCTACACCCCCCATGAGCGTAATTACGCCACCCACGACTTGGAGCCTGCAGTGGTCGTTTTTGTGCTAAAGTTATGGAGGCACTACCTCATCGGGGAACGCTTTATGGACTTCACGGATCACAAAATCATGAGGTATATCTTCTCCCAGTGGGACATAAACTTGCGACAGCGGAGATGGGTGGAGTTCCTCCAGGATTACGACTTCGTGATCTCTTATACTGAAGGCAAAGGCAATGTGGTGGCCAATGCCTTGAGCAGGAGGACACAGAAGGATGCAGTCTGAGAGTCGTCGGACGCCTGGAAAGCAATGGAGGAGTTGGCTGCCTTACACCTGGATGCGAAGATGGATAGCGGCAGAGGATACCTATATCAGATGATAGCGTAGTCATCTATGTTTTGACAAGTGGAGGAGTCTCAGTGGGGAGACCCGGAGTGCGAAGTGATGCGTGACCGGGTTGACCAAGGCAATGCTCCGGAAGGATTGGAAGAGGGTGATCAAAACCGGATGCTTTTCTAGAAATGGTTGTGTAGAGACCCGTATCTTGACGTACATGGACATTACATTACTTTTGCGGAATACTTAGTACATAACAAAAACACACACACAAGGATCGTAATAGTTTAGTGTCTTTGGAAACTCGGAACGTAGTCTTCTAATCGTGGTGAAAGATCTTCAATATCTCCCATAAAGATCTTCCCTTTTTTTTACCTAAAACCTTTCTTTATATCCTGGGGAAAATAAAACATAAAAGGGTGAGCTCAAATGCTCAGTAAGGGTATACAAAAGAAAAATCAATCACATCATATTCATAAGAACATAACTTTTTGGAAATCTTAACCTGCAAAAGAGAGCATAATATCTTAACATGGAAAAAATCATAGAAGTGAAAATGAGATCCCCATAATCATATCATAAAACTTGAAACTTTGTGGCATGCACACATAATCATGGAAAATCATTTCTTGTTAGTCATGACTCATTGCCAAGACTATCTTAGTGGACAAAGTCCCTTTCTGAACCGAGTTCACTCCTCGTTTCAGTCCTGTATCACTGAACCGAAATAACCTTCCGTTTCAGCCATGTCTATCTCATGAGATATAAAATCTTTACCCAATGCATTGGAGGGAGATATAGGTCCCACCCATCTTATAATGAATCCTTTCTTATGTGTGCCACATAATCATAAATCATACATCATCGTATAACACATGTAACAAAAATGGGATTCTTGAAACATCATGACATCATAAAACAAATCATATAAGGTAAAGGAATTTATAAAAATAATTCCATCACAACATGATCAAATCAATGTAATATTAGGGATAAAAATAGAACCCTTTATTATCTTAGATGGAAAATAATTTTGATAAAACTCTTGAACTCCATTCTTGAGGAAAATATCCTTTCTTCTTCAAATATTTTTTTCCTTTCTTAACATGTTATACAACTTTAAAATAAAAGAAGTTGATTAAAAATAAACTTGAAAACTTGTAAAGGAAGATTCTTGTAAACAATGTTTTAAAAATACATTCATGCCGTATAAGTTAAAAAGAAAACATTCTTCTCGTACTTTTGTCGGAAAAGTCAAAAAGTACCTCGTACGAAAAAGCGACAAAAGATTCCTTTCATATTCTTTACTAAAACTCACCGAAGGGTAAAATTGGATTTAAACTATTGTAATTGGATGAAAACAATATTACATATTTAGGGAACATGGATGTGGATGATAAAATACACCCCAGTAAATGCCAAAGTAAAAACAATCTCGGATAAAAATGAGATTGCGATATTTCCCTTACCTTAGGTCCGATTTGCTTCGTATGTGTCCGAACCTCCTGTATAATGATTTAAATAATGTCATTGACTTATTATAGAATCATATTCATTGTTATGATATCATATATGGTTCACTTATGACATTATATTACCCGTTCTTTTGTAAATTCCATGTTAAAGAAGCGTTTTGGGTAAAATCGTTTCATTTATCGTAGGTGTTTTGACTTGTTGTTCTTGACATTATTATTACTTATATCATGATTTACTTACTTCCAGAATATAAAATTTGATTTATATATCATATATATTCAGTATATATATATATAATAGATAGATAAAATGAAAAACACCATTCATGGAGACGGTAGTCCGTACGTACGCATGAACGCTGTTTTCCATTCCTTATTGTCTTGAAATGGAAGTAAGTAGATGACATACATATATATATATACATAATCCAGTAGCTTTATAATGTCATATATTTCATTATTATTTCTTATATATACTTTATAATCATTCTTAAATGGTTAACATGGAGAATGAATCTCATCGCGTCGTGGAGACGGTAGTCCGTACGTACGCACGAGCGATGATATCATTTTCATAAATATTGAATTGAATCGGAGTGGATTATACAATATATCAGAATCAATATGATGTTGTAATAACTATGTATAGTTATTCTTTACACCATTATACCCATCCATGTAAGGTGGTGGTGGAAAATAGATTACACCACGGCGTGGAGACGGTATTCCGTACGTACGCACGCGCAGTGATTTCGTTTTCCGTAGGATGGATAGATGGTGAAATAGGGTTGTTTCATACTTATAATAACATATCCGTATATGAGTGATACTGATGTTATTACTTCATAATGAAACAACCTAAGAAGAAGAAGTGGAAGAAGAAATAAAGATGAAATAATTGGTAACGGTAATTACCTCTTCTTTGAAGCGCCTCTTTGAGACCTCCACTTAGGGCACTAAAATTGGTCTTTGAGGAAGACCAGAACCTCTAGGATGTTTCTAGGGAAGTGGAGAAGAGATTTTGGCAGGGTTTGGCCGAGCTTGAGTGCTCAAATTGGTGTGAGGAAGAGGGGGAGGAGGTGCCCTTTTATAAGGGAGGAGAGGGGCACCTTAGGAATATCTCAAAATATTATTTTATATTAAAGTCAAAATCGGTTTATAATGGCTCCAAAGGGTCTTATTTAGAAGATAAGGTGGGGATGGGTCGAAATCCTATCAACCAATAATATTTAGACAAGTTTAGGGTATTATTTTAACCTTATCAATTAGATTTAACTCTTAGATAAATAATTTAACTTTTACCATGTCTTTTTGTTTTCTTTCACTATATGGTTAATAAACTTACTATAACATGCCAAACGAACCCCAAATTGTTTATTATTAATATATATATCCTTATCTAAGTCATTTGGCCGAACCTTAGATTTTTAGGAATAAAATAACAATTAATAATATAATATTTGATTTAAAAACTATTTTGTGTCAATTTTGACACTATTTGATATATGATTTTTGTGAAAGTCATAAAAGAATTATATGTTCGAACCAAGTTTATTAAATCAAGATTAATATATCATAGTAACCTAGAAAATTAGTTTAAGTCATAAAAAGTCTCAAATTAAATTCATTTGAGCATTTATAACATCAATTATGTTACTATTTCCTTAAAAGAGTAATTACTGCATCATCGTTGTGTCATAAATAAATTAATTTATTTAAAGTCTAAAAATTATAAATAAAATATCATTATGTAGGAAATCTTTTTAGCTTTCTAATGAATATTTATAGTCGAATTTATCTTATGTATAACCCCATATTAAAAATGGTTTAGTTATTAAACTTTGATTTTAATTATTTTAACTATTCATTAAATAATATAATATTAAATGTCATAATCTAATCCAAGTGGACCTAAATGGTCATATTATATTCATAAGGTTGTTTTTGGTCGAATTACACTTATCCAATAGAATTAGGACATGTGTTAGGGTAATATTAATATCATATTTACCCTTAATTACCCAATTTACTATTAACCGCGGTAAAAAAAGTAAAAAGTTACTATTCACCAAAAAATTATTTTCATCTCATTGAACCACATTTTAGTCCTTGATATTAACCGTGTCTCTCGGATTTTCGAAATTCCATTCACAGAAGCGGTAAAATTAAGTTTTATGCAAAATTCAGTTTTTAACCTACCACTTAGTGGTTTCACTATTCATCAAAAATTGAAAGTTTTCAGAAAAATACCAAAATTTCACCCTAGGCTAATTTCGATATTCTGAGTCCAAAAATGAAGTCCATTTTGAAAAATAAAATTTATAAAATTTCAAAAAGTGATTATTACTATTCATAACGGCTAGTTTTAATAGCATATCATTGTTTAGTGAAACTCGGTATTGCGTATTACACACGCTATCGAGGAAGGTCGTGATTGCATGTAATGCAAGGCAAGTCAAGGATGCGTGTTGTGCAAGCTCCTTTTGGTGTAGCGTACAACACAAGACTTTAATAAAATTAAAAAGAATATTTTTTTTTATAAAATCTTGGGCTGTTACATTCTACCCCCCTTAAAATGAATTTCGCCCTCGAAATTCGTCGGGGTTATAAATGGTTTACTATTCGAAAGTTTCTTTAATAGAAACCCACATCGTAAAAAGGAATATCAAAACCAATCTTTAAAAACAAAATTATGAAACGTAACGGTTACCCAAATAAACTAATCATTGGGTTTCCACATAGGTGAAAATATGGATATGAAAGAGAAATCTAACCATCATGTTCTGATGGAGAGTGGTAGAGAACATGGCTATGGAAAATCCAGTAATCACAAAGCCATAAATTTGTGACGATCTAAGGTACCATCTGATTCATCAGATATAAGATCACTAGGACAACATTTTTGGTTTTCAAGATCGGTTCCCTAAAGTTGAAGAGTTTGAATTAGAATAAATACTTACTTTATTTTGGTACAATCTCACTGTTGTTCGTGCCTTGAACAATTTCTACTTCATCTCTTAAATAAATGAAGTTGAATTTGTTATCCGTGATGTGTTAGCAGATCATGTGATAGAATGACGGGTCATTCCATCTGTCTCAAAAGGTTAGCAAAATTTATATACATAAGTCGATCTATAGTGAGATTAATCATATATTGTTCCTAAAATGGACTTATACTTCATATATCATACTGCTTAATATAATTAAACTAGTTTCTACTAAACAGGGACTTCCTGTAGGCCAGTGGTAGGCGATAAAGGCCAGTCGCACTTCGGTTGTGGATTCGATTCCCACAGCCTTGTCCGACGCGATGGGCTGTCGCCCGTCCAGCAGGTTTTCCTTTTTCTAAAACTATATTACTATAACATCCCATCAATAATATCGAGAAAACATCTATCATTAAACAATACTAACTTGTATCCAACATAATCCATTCCAATCTTTAGGCTTATCCATAATACTACAGTCCACTCTCATAACATAGTGAAAACGATTTCCAGAGATTTAATTCCATCGTTGATCCCCATATATCATAAGATATATCTCGTTGGTCACATTCTAATCATTCAAAGGCCTTAATCATGTATTCCCTTGAATACCCATTGAACCTTATTGAAAACATGAATGCAGTTAAACGTTAACACTTTCCACATACCAAAATCCTCAAAATTCTATATACTCAAACCATGATATCACTTAGTCCTTATATCAATCATGAGCTCATGAATACTATCAAACTTTTAATTTTCTCATTATCCCTTCATTATGCGCATATCATCTACATTCCAAAAATATCTGAATAACCTTTCATGGATACTGGTACCATTAATCATACACTTTCATAACTCAAGGAAAGACAACAGTGTAACAATCCTTAGACGTCTCTTTATTCCATAGTACCATGAGATTTCTTATACAACATTACACATGATAAACATGTAATCATTCCACTACATTCTTAAACCATTGACCGAGCTTCAAAAATTATTTCATCTCACATATCATTTGTAGTCTCTTCATCATCATCCACATAAATACTACCCATATGACCATACTGATTCTCTTCATGAGTCTTTCCCTTAGGGCATTTGTTTGCATAATGGACATACATTCCACATTTAAAACACTTAACCATTTTTGATGTCGTAGCAATACCATTATCCTCATCCATGGTGTTAACCGACCCTTTTCCTTTGCACTTACTTGCTTTGTGTCCTTCTTTTCCACACCCAAATCATCTTCCAGTTCCCTTGAAACATTCTCCTTGATGCCTCTTCCCACATGATTTACATAGGGGAAATTGAACTTTCTTTCCTCTTTGATCATCATGAAACTCCATATTTCTCTTATTAGTCGAGTCAGGAAACTTACCAAATTTTACTTTATTGATCATATTATGAGATTGCTGATTCGGCATAATAATGATCTTTGGACTTCCAAATCCCATTTCATTTGGTTTCTCATGAAGAATATCATTCCATTGTCCATCATATCCTCCATTATCGTGAATCATCTTGTTTCCAGCCATTTTCTAAAACCCAAAAAAAAAGAATAGTGTGAGAGGCAAAAATCATGCTAGGGAAAACAACATAATAAAGGTGGAGTATCCTTGATATCTAACATCTTAGGTTAAATTCAATGATCGTTACCATAGTTCTAGGACTGTATCCTATACGTATACTTATCCTTAGGGACATCCCTAGACATACCTTATAAATATCTCTAGGGATCTCACTAAAGTTCTCGCATCCTAGTTTCCAAAGGTTGACTAAACCTTTCCTCTGATACCAACTGTAGAGACCCGTATCTTGACGTACATGGACATTACATTACTTTTGCGGAATACTTAGTACATAACAAAAACACACACACAAGGATCGTAATAGTTTAGTGTCTTTGGAAACTCGGAACGTAGTCTTCTAATCGTGGTGAAAGATCTTCAATATCTCCCATAAAGATCTTACCTTTTTTTTACCTAAAACCTTTCTTTATATCCTGGGGAAAAGAAAACATAAAAGGGTGAGCTCAAATGCTCAGTAAGGGTATACAAAAGAAAAATCAATCACATCATATTCATAAGAACATAACTTTTTGGAAATCTTAACCTGCAAAAGAGAGCATAATATCTTAACATGGAAAAAATCATAGAAGTGAAAATGAGATCCCCATAATCATATCATAAAACTTGAAACTTTGTGGCATGCACACATAATCATGGAAAATCATTTCTTGTTAGTCATGACTCATTGCCAAGACTATCTTAGTGGACGAAGTCCCTTTCTGAACCGAGTTCACTCCTCGTTTCAGTCCTGTATCACTGAACCGAAATAACCTTCCGTTCCAGCCATGTCTATCTCATGAGATATAAAATCTTTACCCAATGCATTGGAGGGAGATATAGGTCCCACCCATCTTATAATGAATCCTTTCTTATGTGTGCCACATAATCATAAATCATACATCATCGTATAACACATGTAACAAAAATGGGATTCTTGAAACATCATGACATCATAAAACAAATCATATAAGGTAAAGGAATTCATAAAAATAATTCCATCACAACATGATCAAATCAATGTAATATTAGGGATAAAAACAGAACCCTTTATTATCTTAGATGGAAAATAATTTTGATAAAACTCTTGAACTCCATTCTTGAGGAAAATATCCTTTCTTCTTCAAATATTTTTTTCCTTTCTTAACATGTTATACAACTTTAAAATAAAAGAAGTTGATTAAAAATAAACTTGAAAACTTGTAAAGGAATATTCTTGTAAACAATGTTTTAAAAATACATTCATGCCGTATAAGTTAAAAAGAAAACATTCTTCTCGTACTTTTGTCGGAAAAGTCAAAAAGTACCTCGTACGAAAAAGCGACAAAAGATTCCTTTCATATTCTTTACTAAAACTCACCGAAGGGTAAAATTGGATTTAAACTATTGTAAGTGGATGAAAACAATATTACATATTTAGGTAACATGGATGTGGATGATAAAATACACCCCAGTAAATGCCAAAGTAAAAACAATCTCGGATAAAAATGAGATTGCGATATTTCCCTTACCTTATGTCCGATTTTCTTCGTATGTGTCCGAACCTCCTGTATAATGATTTAAATAATGTCATTGACTTATTATAGAATCATATTCATTGTTATGATATCATATATGGTTCACTTATGACATTATATTACCCGTTCTTTTGTAAATTCCATGTTAAAGAAGCGTTTTGGGTAAAATCGTTTCATTTATCGTAGGTGTTTTGACTTGTTGTTCTTGACATTATTATTACTTATATCATGATTTACTTACTTCCAGAATATAAAATTTGATTTATATATCATATATATTCAGTATATATATATATATATAATAGATAGATAAAATGAAAAACACCATTCATGGAGACGGTAGTCCGTACGTACGCATGAACGCTGTTTTCCATTCCTTATTGTCTTGAAATGGAAGTAAGTAGATGACATACATATATATATATACATAATCCAGTAGCTTTATAATGTCATATATTTCATTATTATTTCTTATATATACTTTATAATCATTCTTAAATGGTTAACATGGAGAATGAATCTCATCGCGTCGTGGAAACGGTAGTCCGTACGTACGCACGAGCGATGATATCATTTTCATAAATATTGAATTGAATCGGAGTGGATTATACAATATATCAGAATCAATATGATGTTGTAATAACTATGTATAGTTATTCTTTACACCATTATACCCATCCATGTAAGGTGGTGGTGGAAAATAGATTACACCACGGCGTGGAGACGGTATTCCGTACGTACGCACGCGCAGTGATTTCTTTTTCCGTAGGATGGATAGATGGTGAAATAGGGTTGTTTCATACTTATAATAACATATCAGTATATGAGTGATACTGATGTTATTACTTCATAATGAAACAACCTAAGAAGAAGAAGTGGAAGAAGAAATAAAGATGAAAGAATTGGTAACGGTAATTACCTCTTCTTTGAAGCGCCTCTTTGAGACCTCCACTTAGGACACTAAAATTGGTCTTTGAGGAAGACCAGAACCTCTAGGATGTTTCTAGGGAAGTGGAGAAGAGATTTTGGCTGGGGTTGGCCGAGCTTGAGTGCTCAAATTGGTGTGAGGAGGAGGGGGAGGAGGTGCCCTTTTATAAGGGAGGAGAGGGGCACCTTAGGAATATCTCAAAATATTATTTTATATTAAAGTCAAAATCGGTTTATAATGGCTCCAAAGGGTCTTATTTCGAAGATAAGGTGGGTATGGGTCGAAATCATATCAACCAATAATATTTAGACAAGTTTAGGGTATTATTTTAACCTTATCAATTAGATTTAACTCTTAGTTAAATAATTTAACTTTTACCATGTCTTTTTGTTTTCTTTCACTATATGGTTAATAAACTTACTATAACATGCCAAACGAACCCCAAATTGTTTATTATTAATATATATATCCTTATCTAAGTCATTTTGCCGAACCTTAGATTTTTAGGAATAAAATAACAATTAATAATATAATATTTGATTTAAAAACTATTTTGTGTCAATTTTGACACTATTTGATATATGATTTTTGTGAAAGTCATAACAGAATTATATGTTCGAACCAAGTTTATTAAATCAACATTAATATATCATAGTAACCTAGAAAATTAGTTTAAGTCATAAAAAGTCTCAAATTACATTCATTTGAGCATTTATAACATCAATTATGTTACTATTTCCTTAAAAGAGTAATTACTGCATCATCGTTGTGTCATAAATAAATTAATTTATTTAATGTCTAAAAATTATAAATAAAATATCATTATGTAGGAAATCTTTTTATCTTTCTAATGAATATTTATAGTCGAATTTATCTTATGTATAACCCCATATTAAAAATGTTTTAGTTATTAAACTTTGATTTTAATTATTTTAACTATTCATTAAATAATATAATATTAAATGTCATAATCTAATCCAAGTGGACCTAAATGGTCATATTATATTTATAAGGTTGTTTTTGGTCGAATTACACTTATCCAATAGAATTAGGACATGTGTTAGGGTAATATTAATATCATATTTACCCTTAATTACCCAATTTACTATTAACCGCGGTAAAAAAAGTAAAAAGTTACTATTCACCAAAAAATTATTTTCATCTCATTGAACCACATTTTAGTCCTTGATATTAACCGTGTCTCTCGGATTTTCGAAATTCCATTCACAGAAGCGGTAAAATTAAGTTTTATGCAAAATTCAGTTTTTAACCTACCACTTAGTGGTTTCACTATTCATCAAAAATTGAAAGTTTTCAGAAAAATACCAAAATTTCACCCTAGGCTAATTTCGATATTCTGAGTCCAAAAATGAAGTCCATTTTGAAAAATAAAATTTATAAAATTTCAAAAAGTGATTATTACTATTCATAACGGCTAGTTTTAATAGCATATCATTGTTTAGTAAAACTCGGTATTGCGTATTACACACGCTATCGAGGAAGGTCGTGATTGCGTGTAATGCAAGGCAAGTCAAGGATGCGTGTTGTGCAAGCTCCTTTTGGTGTAGCGTACAACACAAGACTTTAATAAAATTAAAAAGAATATTTTTTTTTATAAAATCTTGGGCTGTTACAGGTTGTTTGTTCCAGGAGTGATGCACGGCAAGGTTCTCAGTGAGTTCCACAAATCACCCCTGGTGGTACACCCAAGAGTTTCCAAGATGTACAAGGGACTAAAAGGACAGTTTTGGTGGCCCAGAGTGAAGCGAGCAGTGGCAGAGTTTGTGGCCAAGTTCTTAGTGTGTCAGCAAGTGAAGGTTGAACACCGAGTTCTAGGCGGCCTACTGTAGTCTCTAGATGTCCCCGAGTGTAAGTGGGATGACATATCGATGGATTTCATCACGGGACTACCCAAGGTCCAAGGGGGATACAACGCCATCTGGGTGGTAGTGGACCAGTTGACGAAATCGGATCACTTTTTGGCAATCAGGGAGTCGAGTGCAGTGGATACTTTGGCACGAAGGTATATGGATGAGGTGGTGCGGTTGCATGGAGTTATGAGGTCTATATTCTCGGATAGGGATGTACGGTTTACCTCGCGATTCTAGAGAGGATTGCAGCATGCTTTTGGAACCCAGTTACACCTTAGCACTGCTTTCCATCCACAGACAGATGGACAAACAGAGCGCACCATCCATACCTTGGAAGATATGCTACGGGCATCTGTTCTGGACTCAGGAGGATCACGGGTATGACACTTTCGCCTGGTAGAGTTCGCCTACAATAATAGCTATCACTCTACAATTGGTATGGCCCCGTTTGAAGCCTTTTACAGGAGGCCATGCCATTCACCTATGTGTTGGGCCGATGTAGGAGAGGCAGGCATCCTTGGCCTTGAGGTGGTGCAGAACACGGCAGAGAAGTTTCAGCTCATACGGGAAAGGATGAAGGCGGTCCAGGACCGACAGAAGTCGTATGATGATACCAGGAGGAGGACCTTGGAGTTTGAGGTTGGAGACCACGTGTTCTTGAAGGTCTCCCCTCAGCATGGGAAGCAGAGGTTTGGCAAGGGGAGTAAGCATTCACCCAGGTTCTTCGGACCCTTTGATGTGTTACGGTGGGTCGGCGAAGTGGCTTATCAGCTAGCGTTACCACCGCCACTACTGAGGATACATGATGTTTTTCATGTGTCCCAGCTCCGTCGGTATCTGCACAACGATTCACACGTCCTTGATTGGGGTGATTTGGATATCGAGGACAACATGACCTTTGTGGGGAGACCACTGATGATCGAGGATCGCATGGAGAAGGTGCTTCATGGGTGAACCATTCCCTTGTTTTGCGTGTTGTGGAGACATGGTGGGCTTGAGGAGAGTATGTGGGAGATGGAAGCACATATGCGTACCCAGTACCCAGAGTTGTTTTAATTTTTGTTCCTTGTTGTACCTGTTCTGGTAGAATGTTTTGTCTTTTGGCTATTAAATGTACTGGTTTCTTTTCCTCTGATTGTGTGAGAAAATCCTTGGCTATGGGGTAGGAGAGAACTCGACCCCTAATCAAGACGCATTAAGGTGTATGCGATTAAACCCGTGCGGCTGAGTCAGTGCTGCCCAAAGAGGATAATATCTTGACATGGGGGGAGGAAACTCCCCAACCCACATGCCTGGGCAGTTTGGCATGATATGTTTCTTGGTTCTTGATAGAGAAGTGTTTTTGGATAGCATTGGTTCACTTCTAAGAGGTATCTTTCGAGGTGGTTGTTCGGTCCCTCTCTTTCCTTCTTGGTTTGTTTTGATTCTCGAGGACGAGAATAGTTTAACAGGTATCTAATGTAATGGACCGGACCCTCATGGCCTATTACTTTGCCAAAAGTAAGGCTCCACCAAAATAGTGGCACCGTGACGGTGGCACCATGAGGGTGACACTGTGACGGTGGCACAGTGAGGGTGGCACCGTGAGGGTGGCACCGTGAGGGTGGCACCATGACGGTGGCACTGTGTCCCCTCGCCGAGCGTTTCGTTCTTCTTCCATTCCCTGAATTTTCTGCTCCCCCAACGTAAGTTTCGACGTAAATTAATTATTTTACTCCTTTTGAATCCATTTAAAGCCCATAATTAATTCCTAAAAATCTCGAGAGACCTCCGTGTGTAACTCCCCAGCCTTGTGGTCAACCCACGACCCCCCACGCCTTACGCAGTTTCGCGTTCTCACCTCAACCGTCCGCAGCTCTTATAAACGAAGGGTTAGCCGTGGTTTCTCCTATCCTCGATCGCGGATTTTCACAAACAGCTTCTGGTGCATCGGGCGCGTCGCATAGTTATCCGTAATGTTCTGTGCTCGGCCTAAGCGTCGATCGTCGATCAAGCAAGTAGGGAATTTCTCCTTCGCCTCTCTCTTTTGTGTATCATGCGGGGTGGGCGTGCTTTTGATTTTGTAGAATTGGATAAACCAGACCTAATTAATGATAATGAACGAATCCTGTAAAGAAAGAAGGGGGGGATGTGATCGTTGACGCTGTTTTATATTATGATCTTCCTTCTTAGTTGTGCTGGCTTACGCCTTCTGAAAATCGTTGTCGTTGGTGGTCGTTGTTTGTGAACTTATGAACCCCTGCTGATGTTTTAAATGGCTTGTTTGTGGTTGTAAACTCCTGCTGTGAAAGTAAATTAGTTAATCACGTATACTCGGCTGAATAAATTGAGGCACTAGGATCAATTCTTCTGTGATAACCCTGGTTAAAACACATGAAAATTTAAATCATGGAGTTTGTTAAGTCATTTAAATTTGAAAATGCCGGCATGGCCCTGACTTGTGTTGGTGGTGGTAGTTGGTCATTTTCTTTTTCGGGCCGATTGCTGTAGATATGGGAGGGGATGGGATCCCATATATTTATACCCTCGGTGGTTGTGTGAATTTGGCGATGGGATCCCCTGTTGGTATTGATTCGGTGGTTGTGAGTTTTAAGACCGGTTGGGTACTTGTTTATATCACGAATTGGTGTGGGATTCTCTATTGTTGAGAACCGGGTGTGGGCGTTATGGCTGATGCTTGACTGTTTACTTTTCTAGACCTGTGCCTATGATTACTAGTTTCCCAGTAGTGCTTAAACTTAATTAAACATTATCACTGAACTTGAAACAAGAAGGGGACAAATGGGTTTTGTTTGCGAGGGTTGTGACTCGGACTTGAGTGTTGTTGTGATCTGTAGGATGTCTGAAGAAAAACCTAGTTTTGGGTGAGTTCTTGTTACCTATATATATACTTTTAGTTTTGTGTTTCTTATTTGCGCCCCACCCATGTTGAGAACTTAGTGCCGAACACCCCCATTTCATGGGGGAGGGTGTTTTTCCCAACACTATTCTTAGTGGCTGGTTATTAGCTCCTTTTCTGCTCCCTTTCTCGGATAGCCCAAGCATCTTCGTGCAGGCTGTGATGGCCTGAGGTCCATTATTATCCCAAGAAACTCCGGGCGGGTTAGTGTGGTGGTTGGCCAGGTGTGTGCGGCAGGTGGTTTCCCACGTGTCTTCGGGATGAGGCCCAGGTGTCTTCGGGCGTGGCAGTGGATTTTCTAGCCGAGGTGTCTTCGGGCGTGGTGGTGGTTGTTCTGTCCTATGTGTTTGCAGGCGTGGTTCCATGTGATAGTTGTGTCCCAGGGGTTTGCGGTCAGGATTCGGCTGTGGGACTGCGTGTGGTGGTTGTGGCCCAGGTGTGTGCGGGTGGATGTGGCAGTGGGACTTTGGTGAGAATGGCGGGATTGGTACGATGCGTAGGATGTCTCAAAAACCAGTTAGAAAGTGGTGCGGGGTACCCAAACATCGATGTGCTCTGATTATATATATTACTTGACTTGTGTTACTTGGGGAGTTTGCCTTGGTGAGGCCTGGGGTGGATAGTTTACCTTGATAGGTGTTTGGTTTACTCTTTTTTTTTCACAGGACTTTAGTACGTTCCCCCACTTGTGCACGAGAGTCTTTGGTTTTCCCAACTGAGTGTACTTGTATGCTCACCCTGCATATATAAAACTGCTTTCTGGTTTCCAGGAGGACTTCGGGGATCACCCAGGACCATACTAGCTCAGACCTTTTTGGGTAGTTGCAGTTGTTTCTTTTCTTCTTTGGTACTTACTTTTGTAGTCACCTTTTGTACCTTGTGGCATTAATTTTGGAACATGCATGTGGGAATGGTTTAATTTTGGCTTTACTTTTCTTTTACCTTGTTTTTGATGAGTTCATCATCTTATCTCTTGATATTATAAAATAAAAATGGGTAATTCCTTCCATTTGTGAGAAATTTCTATACCCTTCATGTTAGTCGCCACTCCGGGATCTATTGAAGACGGGTCTCGGGGGTCATTATCTCTCATTCAACTTAAAGAAGGAAGGGCCTGGGAATCTGCTAACCCTTCCCTCTTTTTGGTTAAGGCGGGTCATGACAATTATAATCAATAGAAAAAAGGTAGGTAGTTATTCACTCTTAATGAAAAAAATCATTTTTTCCAAACCAACTAGGCGTTTCATGCATTATATGGTTAAATATAAAGCCATGTTTTTTAAATTATTAAATTTTAATTTAATAAAAGTTATTAAATTCATTAATTCCGGATGTAAAAATTATCATAAGATTAATATTTGGTAATTTCTTGAAAATATTGATTTTTTGTGAATATGGAAAAACACTGATTTTTTCTGAAAACAATATTTTCATTCAAAAAATTAAAATGAAAAATTAGATTTTGATTATTATATTCAAATATTTAGACTATTTCAACTTTATATAATCCAATTATAGTCATTGGAATCAAGTTTACAATAGAGTTGATTATAAAATTATTTGCATAAATAAACAAAAGTTTTTCTTAAAAATATATTTTTATTATGTTTTAGATGTCAAATTTGAAATTAAATTCTAGCACATATATGATTTGAATCAGGAAAAAAGAATTAAATAATTTTAATTATGAGTTACAGACATTGGAAATAGGTATCCTTTTTGGTTCTTTATGTATTGTAACTTTATTATATTTTTTTCACTGTGGTATGAGTAAATCTATTAATAAACATTAAAAATAATTTGATATGAACAAAACATTAACCCTTACACATTCCATTATCCTATTGGATGACTAGAGTTTTTATATTTCAATTGAAATTTCAAAAATATGGATTCATTTTGATATTTATAATATCTAAGAAATAAATATAGTCAAAAGTTTCACATTACTTTTTTTAATATCTATAATATTTTGTTATAGGTATGAAGACCATATTATTTCCAAATATTAAGTTGTATTTTAAATATAAATTATATTTATTATTATTGTTATTTATTTATAATTTTAGTGTTGCAATAATTAACTTAATTGTTTACAAAAAATACACAAAATAATTTTTCAATTAATAGAAAAATGAAATAAATAATTCCAAAAATGTTAAAAGTAATATAATATGTATAAATTAAAATTCTCCATGAATTATTTAGATTAAAATTACCTGATATGTATTTTAAGGTATTATAATCTAAATCTTTTTTTGTCTTATTTTTTTCAATGTCATCCTAAATGAAATGTCCAAAAATAGATATTAAAGGTATTAAATCTTTATTATCATTTTATTAAATGATTTAGAAATATTAAAAAACCAATCATAATCCATGTGGCAAGATTATGGATTGAAATAACAACCATGAATGATTTATAGAAAAATTTTATTTTTATAGTAAATAACCTCAGCCGTAATTTGTAAAAAACAATGTTTTCATGGTAATCATCAAATTGGTAAACATGAGTTAAAACAAAATCTTTTCATGAAAATGTAATCTACACATGGATTAGAATTTACTGGATTAAGGTATTTTGAATCATACTCATCTTACAATCAAATTATATCAATTTTGATCAATTTGATAATAAAAATTAATTAATATTAACAAAATATTTTAATAAATTTTAAGAGTTACCCCCTTCATGTAAATGGGAACATCCCATTATATATTATTCATAATTTAAAAGCATTTCTATTTCGGGAATACATATAACAATATAACCATTATAGCCCCCAGATATTCTAGAGGCCTTTTATAGATTTGTATATCATCTAATGAATGGTTTTGGAAATTACCATAAGAGGTCTCCCAAATAATTGGAGGACAAATAAAATTTGTGGTGAGTCTCACTATAGGTATGGGGTACATTAACGTAACACATTTTTTAAAACATTTTCACAATTTATTGTAAAAATATTTTTATTTTTCACTCTAATTATTCAAATTATTTTAATTGTTTAATTATACAGAAATAGAATAATTAGAAATTATATTTTATGCCTCATTATATAACATACCAGAACCCACACTCCCAGATCTGGTGACAAAATACATAATATTACATTTTGAGCTATTATGCTAATAATTGGGACCCCAATTTTTCTATTAAAACCTTCCAAAATAAATATTAATACTTATATCACCTACATTTTTTATGACCTTTTTGGTTTATAGTTATCATGAATTTGGAAATACTCATACCTGAACAGTTCACATCATATTGGACTCGTAAAAAATGGTTCCTAAAGTTGTACATCATCTCTGGATATACATAGATTTTCTTATTTCACATTAGTTCATCAACATCATCCTTGTGAAATAAATTATATATCTAAATTTTTCAGCTTCATTATTTAAAACCTGGGGAAAAGGAAACATAAGAAGGTTGACCAAATATGCCTAGTAAGGGAAAATTTATGCATTAATAGATGAATAAAAATTTTTAATATAAGAAGATAATAAGGGTATAATGACATAATAAAAATTAATGAGAATAATATATGACTATTTATAAACATAAATACAGAGATCTTGAGACATAAAAACATCTAAAATGAATGAATTAGTAGAATCAATAATCATGATCCATGTGATATTAATATTAAACGTTAGGAACATTATATATACATAAAAAGATTACTAAATAAATATTTTTATCTTGGAAAATCATATCATTTTACCCATGTATAACCCTTATTGTTCCCTTTAATACGTTATAACCAATATAGTCGACTTCCATATATAGATTACCCAATACATAAGATTACAATATATACACATCAATTGTATAATATATAATGGTCTCACCCGGTGCTGTTTCGGAGGAACAATAATTTATTATTCCCATTAACTAAACTTATATATAAATAATAAAAATTCATTGAAGCAACCTCTATTATTTTCAAAACATGATTATCCTAGGAAATGGATATTGGTCCCACTAAAATCTCTTAAAAACATGATTAACACATGGGAATGAAATTATATCAAAAGAAATGTATTTTAAATAGGATTAACCCATATAATATAAAATTGTAAAAAAAATAAATGAGTTTGAAAAAATCAATTTGATACAAGATTAACCCTAGTAAAAAAATGTGTACCAAAACAATCTATTTGAAACACTATTAACCCATATAAAACAAATGGGTTCTAAAACAAAATCCTTAAAAATTATTAACCCAATGAAAAATAATTGGTTAAAAATCATATCTTTGAAAAATAATTAACCACTAGAAAAGAAGTCTGTTCCAAAATAATATCATTAGTACATAATCAACCTTAAGAAAAGAAACAAGTTTCATACCAATCTCTTAGAAACCTACATAATACATCCAAATAATGAATGAATATGGTATGAATAAAAAATATCCCCAATAGAGGATAAATAATTATATGGTATTTTAATGATGATGAATGTAAATAACATTAAATGATTATTAATAACATTTTTGAGGAAATTAAATTTTAAAAATTATAAATAATCCCATACAACATTGAAACATTAGAACAATTAACACAATGAATAGAATAATTTTAAATATAATCTAAAATATAATTAGAATAAAGACATTATTTATATATCATTTCAAAGTATAATTATACACTCCTCATAGAATAATATAGTTGTATAACATAACTATAACATCCCGAGAAAATAAAAAACATTCAATTTTCATATTTAATAATATTTTTTGAATTAATTATTAATTTTTATTTAAAGGGATTTCTATGTTTGATGGCATACCCGATACGCAAGAACGAGTTTCTTTGAAATCTTACGTTGCACACTGATAATATAATATTATTATTTTAAATGTTAGTTAACGCATAATCATTGTATTGGTGGTAATGGATAGAAATAACTAAAATATGATTATATATGTTTTTTAAATAGTTTTACATATATCCAAAAAATGTTAGTGGCTTAAAATGTGAATGAATTGAATTTTAGGCACAAATAATCTAATATTCTTTAAAAGGTCAATTTAAAGCCTTTTAATGGAGGACCCTCTTTAAATCTAGTGATCATCACTTTTATATAATCTATTTGACAAAATATAATTCTTATTTAGAATCAGGATATCAAAATTTACTTTGTGTAAATTTTGGGTATTTTTCTGATAAAGTTAATTTTTATATGAATAGTGAAAAATATTGTTTTTTAATTCAAAACTGCCTTTTAATATAATCTATTTATATTGTTAGATAATATTTTTAATTGGTTTTAAAGTGTTATTAAATTATATTTTTACCATTTAATCAAATTTTGGTCATTGGAGTTAATTTTAATTTGAAATTGGACATAAACAAGTGTCAATGTTTTGATAATTATTATTTCTTAAAAACACCCTATTTGTTTTGAAAACGGGAATTAATTTTATGTTAATTAATTAAACTTATATGTTTTAAATTTGGTAAATTATACATAATTTTGGAATTCAGAATATCAAATATATCTTAGGCTGAATCATTAGTATTTTTATGAAAAACATCAATTTTGGATGAATAATGAAACCACTTAGTAGTAGTTCAAAAAATGACTTTCTCATTTAAATGAAATTTTACTACTTATGTGAATTGAATTTCAAAAACCTGACATACATGATTTTTATTAGTAAGTAAAATGTGGTTCAATAAGATTGAAATAATATTTCGTTAATAGTAACGTTTGACTTTTATTTACCGTGGTTAAAGGTTAGTAGGGTAATTCAAGGTAAAAAGAGTATCATAATAACATGAAATTACCATAACACAAGTCCTAACCAATTTTTGATATGTAATGTATGACCATGGGAATCGTTGGATCTATTTTGGGAGCCATTGGAGAAACTTATGGATGATAATGACACTTTATTTTAATTAACTTAAAGTAAAGGAAAAAATAACATAAACATATATCTTTTAGTAAATCAATTGTTACATGGGGTTATATAAGTCAACATTTAGACTATAAATATTCATTGGAATGCTTAAAAAATTTCCTACATCATGAAATTATTATTATTATTATTAGTCATCAAATAAATTAAATTATATATGACACAATAATGTTGCAGTATTTACCTCATTAATAAATGATTTAAATAAATAAGATTATAAATATTAAAATAATATCTAAAACTTGTTAAATTAATATTGGATAATTTTATTTCTAAAATGAGTCATATTATATTAGAATATAAATATTTTTTTGACTTTTTTAAACCGAAGATATGTTTATAACAAAATAATTGTTTCAAACATTCATAAAGAGTCCCTCCTCCCCCTTATAAAAGGACACCACTTATAACCAATTCCCCACACCTCTCAAGCCTTTTGGATGGTCCAAAATATGCTCAATTAAGATCAATACATCCCTATCCTATTCATAGAAACCTTATCATAGGCCGAAGGCAAATTAAAAAGTCTTTTTGCTTCAAACCAAAAGAAGTTACCCAAATTAATGGTAACGGTTTCTCTTAAATTCTTTTGTTTTATTTTGTTTTATTTTACTTCTCCAGCCCCATAAGCTCTTTTATTAATTTATGTTAAAACAAAACCAGTATCCTCCATATACTATTATGTTTTTATGTGAAGGATTATAACTACACATACACACACCTCCATCTAATGGGTGAAGAAAATACAGTTTTTGTGGATGGAAAACAAACGCCTCACGAAATGATGATTGTTCTATTATCCTCTACCACATATACTGGGGGCCATTAAGATGGAACTGGATTCTTCTATGACATATATTATGTTTATGGTTTCTTTATGATTCTTTATTTTTCATTTATATCACAGCATTATGGTTTCCATTATGGGTAAACGCGATAATTTCATTTGAGGAAGTGCGGACTACCGCCCCCCTCAAAGTGATATGACTCGTTAATTCCATACGTTGGAAGCATAAAGGATAGAGTTTAAGAAATTATATATGATATAATAGTGTAATTATAATATAACTTTGTATCATTATGTTTTAATTTAATTAAAATAATAAATAGAAGTGAAAGTACCGTTCATGCGTACGTACGACTTACCATCTCCATGAACGGTTCATTTCATTTCTTATCTCCAAATGTTATTTACTATTATAAATACATAGATATACTAGATATATATGATATATATGATATCTAAACCATTAATATCATTCTGTAGATAGTGGATGTTCGACCACATGAACAATTTGTAATTATAAGAAGTTCATTTTTGACTCAAGTACCAAATATCGACAAAACAACCATTATTAACTTAAATGATTACATAATGTTTATAACATTGTAATAATTGATATAAATAGAATAATAAACTTATAAAAGGTTCTTAGTCAAGTATAAATTAACATTAGTTTATTATTTAGGTGATTAAATAATGAATAGGTCAAGTCAGACAATGAGGTATGGGATTTCTTATCTCACTTTTAATTCCATGAGATTTCCACTGTTCGCCACTTATTCATTGCATGTGGTGTATTGTGTACAGAAATTTGATATATATTATCATGATTCTCATTATATTAATGGAATTTTGTGATTAATTTTGTGGTTATAAACTTTTAGTCATATGACTCAGTTGATTACAACGTGGTAAAGGGTTTCGTCTCACTTTTTTATTCCCGTGAGATTCATGCTATATTTTCCACAATTTCCTTTTGTGTGGTGTATGTACTTCCAATGGTTGTACTATTTGTGTAATATACATTCAGTAATGAGTATTTAAATATTCATTGTATGATCCTTCTTCCATGTGGTGTATGTTTTTTAAGGTAACAAATCGGTAAGGGAACCTTTCACCCACCTCTTTTTAAAAGACTTATTTTTGTTACGTCTTTTAATTTACATCTTATTATATTGGGATATGTTATTATATATAATTATTGATTTAAATTTTATGTCCAAGTGATGAGATAACGTTTTTTTTTCTCATCAACTCATTTTCTGAATTTTAAAGTGACGTCGTTAGGCTTTCGAATGTTTGTAAGGGAACTTCTTAACCCAATTTCAATTCTTTGGGTTAAACTTATACTTATTGAATATGTCATCCTATGAATATGTGTGAATGAACTATTATTTTTTTATAATTAATATCCACTTATATTTTGTGTATTTATATTTTTCACACATTATTAAGTGATTGACTTGTCCTTAATTTAAGGATACTGTCTTTATAAGGGATTTATTCTCAATTTACATTTCTATTGAGACTTAATTGTTGTTATGCACCAATTCACACTTATATGGTGTATATACTGGACTTTTTTATATTATATCATGAATCTATTTATTCTCATGATATTATAATGTTCTGATAAAGTTTTATTCCTCAATTATTTGAATTATGTAGTCTCTCAATTTGTTAAAAACTCATTATATAAAATATGATTTTAAATGTTTTAAAGATTTATTATTATAAATATTTATCCTTAATGTCCATGTTTTAAAAATGGTTTTGAGTATTCATTTATATGTACATTAAGTTTTTAAGATTATAATTCCTTTAAAAGCATAAATGTTTTATGGGACACTTCTATTAAAAAATCACTTTTTAAATGGTTTATAAAAATGGATTGATTATGTCAATATCCTCAAATTACTTATTGTGATTGCAAATGAAATGTTATTAGTGAAATGTATATATTTAAAAAAAATTATGTGTTATGATGGTACATAGACATTTGACAAGTGGTTACATGATAAACTATATAACGGGTGGTGACGTGACAAACCTGGATGGGTGGTTACGTTATAACCTCCAATGCATTGGGGTATGGAAGTCGGCCATATGGCTATTCCATTTACTGATATGTATGGAATTTGACCGTATGGTTCTTCCATTTAAGAGTGTTTATGTCCCAAGTTAACTTTATATGTTATGTGTTCTTTATATGGGGTTTATGGTAATCTTTTGGTTACAAAATCGTTAGTATTGATCTTTTATTCAATGAAGAGTATTTATTACTTCGTTATGGTGAAAATTATTACTTATGATAAAGTATTCATGGTTTACTTTGAAATAAATTAACATTTTTCCTTCTTTGTGAATCCCTTAATGTGATTTTTATGCCCATCCCAAGTGTTTGAATTGTTTTTCATACAACAAAATGTGGAATGGGGTTGAGCATGGGATCATGGAAAATTCATGCTATCAAAAACATGGAACTAGACAAGTCTCATTTTTTCAAGAGTTTTTATTTTATAAAAAATGGAAACTGAGTAGAAGTGTCTACTTTGTAATTTTTGAGATGTAATGTAATAGTAATGACCTAACTCTCTAAAACTCTAAACCTTAAAAGATCATCAAGGTGAATTATTCATTTAATTCAAGATTATACATTGTTTAAGGCCGAGTCCTTATAGTTGGTATCAGAGGTCGGTTTAGATAACTTTAGAGGTTAGGGTGTTATCTAAGAATAAGTGACATAACCATAATAGTTAACATATTATAAAGAGTCATAGTTATTTTTAATGAGTTTAAGATAACATTAATAAGTATATACTAGTATTTACCCTCATCATAAGATATTATATGATGATATACTCACACTGACCTTTTTGGATTTAGTAAATGGGTGAATCTAGAAGACAACTAAGTAACAGTGGATGTGAAGAAAACTATGACAGTTTTCCTAATGAGAAACTGAATGAAATATGATATGCAATGAGGACTCTTTTGGTTCTTCTCAACCAACTGTCTGGAGTCAAGATTGAAAACCTGAACCTTGGTGATTTTTATAAGGCATCATATATGAGAGAAACAAATCCCTATGGATGTTCAGGAAATAATCATAATGGTAAGTATGTTAAAAAAACCTATGTGTCAGGGATGTGGAAAGAAACTCCAAGTAAAATGATTCAAAGGGATGGGAATATGCTATAGATGTGGGAATGAAGTTCATAGAGAAAGAAGCAGCCATGGAAAAAGGAATCATCCAGTTGACTCTAGGAAAGGGAAAGAAGTTCTTTCTGATGGATCAATTGAATTTTTTAAATGTGGTGTGTAGGGTCATTATACAAACAGATGTCCTACAACGATGTTTCAAGAACGGGATCACTCGGATTGTAAAAATTTATGTTTACCAATACCTAATTCCATTCCAATTGAGGATGAAGAAACTAACAATGTCCAATGAAAGGTATGAATTATTTCTTAACATATGTTTTGACATTATTGAATCTTTGGATATAATTCGTGATTTGTTTTGTAGGAAAGATGTATTTCAGAATAAGTTGGTAAAGAATGGTTAATGGATCATCAAGAATGTTGAATGTGTAACAAGTAAACATATAGGGGATTAAAGAGTTATGGTAGATTTTAAGATAATTAAATACTTAAAATTATTAAGGCTCTTTTGATGATGGGATTATATTGGAAGACTTTTTATAGTATGTGTAACCCTAAAGTTTGATATATGAAAATGTTATTGAAGGAATAATTATCTTTTCTTTTGATGAGTAATGGTGGAATTTTATTTTGGGTGAATATATGTTTTTATTATAGACATATGGTGATTTCGGTTTTTTTATAGAAATGATTATCCTATCATAGAGAATATGTGATTTGGTTAATTACACATCAGTATGAGACTTTAAGAGTAATTGATTTTTATTTGGAGATAAATGTTAATAGTTACAGTGGAAGACTATGTGACTAAATCCTTCTGGGTTTTGGGATACAATCATAGTTTGGATTATTTTTACGAATTTTAAGGACAATGTTATATTGACTAGCCTTTATTTAACTTGGGGTAATTTTTGAGGAATTTTGGATATTAAGAGTAGTATTTATTTTTATAAAGGATTATACTTGTTGGGGACTATATGATCTTGTACTAACCATATTTGGTTTTGGTTAACTTTTACAGATAGGGGAAATATATATAGCTTTTTTGTGGATTATGTGATTATCTAGAAGTTGCTTCTTGAGCTTTTGATGTGACTAAGTCATTTTGAATGCTCTTTGTTTGGAGAACATATTAGTTTTTGGTAAAAACTCATTAAAGGCTGAAACTATACTTGAGGGAAAGTATATTTTCTGATGTTCATGTTATATGTAGTAAATTAATATCTCAAATTATGAAAAGGAACTTAAAAAAACATTATATCTTTACCTTTCCTACTGGGTAATCAAAGACCTCTTTACACATCACATGTTTGTGATTTTTTATTGGTTAACTTTCTCTTAATAATGACTTCTATCACTCTCCATCTGAACATGATGGTTTGTTTTCTCTTCCATAACCATGTTTTCGTACATTGAATCCACGTATAAGATACCTTAGTTAAACTTTGTGTTTATTTTTTCTTTTAAAGTGATTTTTTATTGACTCTTTTTCCGATGTGGGACTTTAAATGATGTTTTTAGGCCCAATTTAAAAATTGTGAGGGTGCAATTTCCAAAAGGGGGGAAGGATGTAACATCCCAGGTAAATAAAAAACATGAAATTTTTATTTTTACTAATTTTTTTTGGATTAAATATTAAATTTACTTAAAATGGGATGCTATGTTTGATGGCATACCCGATACACAAAAACGGGTTTCATTGAAATCTAATGTTGCACACTAATAATATAATATTATTATTTTAAATGGTAGTTAATGCATAGACATTTTATTGGCAGTAATGGATATAACTAACTAAAATATGATTATATAGGTTTGTTCAATGTTTTTACATTTATCAAATAAATTTTAGTGGCTTAAAATGTAGAAGAATCGAATTTTATGCACAAAAAATCTAATAATTTTTAAAAGTTTGATTTACCGCCTTTTAAGGGAGAACCCTATTTAAATATAGTTGTGGTCACTTTTATATTATCTATTTGAAAAAATAAAATTATTTTTTAGAATCGGGATATAAAAATTGACTTTGGGTAACTTTTTTGGTATTTTTCTGGTAATGTTTATTTTTTATGAATAGTGAAAAATACAGTATTTTAATTCAAAATTTCCTTTTAACATAATTTATTTATATTGTTAGATTATATTTTTAATTGGTTTTTAAGTATAATTAAACTATATTTTTAACATTTAATACAATTTTGGTCATTGAAATTAATTTCACTCTGAAATTGGACATAAACAAGTTTTAATCTTTTGATATTTATTGTTTCCTAAAAACGCGCTATTTGTTTTGGCAACAGAAATTAATTTTAAATTAAATAATAATAATTCAATGTTTTCAATTTGGTAAAATAGAAATCATTTTTTAATTCAGAATATTAAATATATATTAGGCTGATTTTTTTGTATTTTTCTAAAAAACATCAATTTTTGATGAATAGTAAAACCACTTAGTGGTAGTTCAAAAACTGACTTTTTCTTTTAAATGAAATTTTACTACTTCTGTGAATTTAATTTCAAAAATCCGACATACATAGTTGTTATTGGTAAGTAAAATACCGTTTAATAAGATGAAAATAATTTAGGATGAATAGTAACTTTTGACTTTTATTTTTCATGGTTAAAGGTAAATATGGTAATTCAAGGTAAAAAGAATATCATAATAATAATAAATTACCTTAACACTTTTCCTAACCATATTGGATGAGTAATGCCCAAACATGGTATTTTTGGTCTATTTTGGGACCCCATAGAGCCACTTATGAATGATAATGAAACATTATTTTAATTAACTTAAAGTAAAGGCAAAAATGACATAAACAAATATCTCTTAGTAAATCAATTTTTACAAGGGGTTATGTAAGTCATCTTTTCAACTATAAATATTAATTGTAAAAAATAAAATATTTACTACATAATGGTATTATTATTATTATTTTTCGAAATAAAATAAATTATATTATATATGAAACAATAATGATGCAGTACTTACCTCATTAATAAATGGTTTAAATAAATAAGATTATAAATATTAAAATAATATCCAAAACCGGTCCAATTCTTATTGGATGATTTTATTTCGACCATGAGTCATCCAATCTGCGACATTAATTATTTTTGGACCTTTTTATATCAAAGATAAGTTTATAGTAAAACAATTCATTCAAACGTTCGTATAGAGCCCCTCCTCCCCCTTATAAAAGAACACCACTTCTAACCTATTCCCCACACCTATCAAGCCTTTTGGCTCATCCAAACTCTGCCTAATTAACTCCCTACATCCATAAACTCTTTATATAATCCTTACCTTATTTAGAACGAACTTTAAGATTTCCTTTTGGTTCAAACCAAAGAAAGTTACCCAAATTAAAGGTAACCGTTTCTCCTAAATTCTTTTGGTTTATTTTGTTTTATTTTAATTCACCAAGCCCCTAAAATCTTTTATAAATTTATTTTATAACAACACCAGTATCATAAATATTCTAGTATGATGTTATGATAAAGATTATAACTACATTTACACACACCTCCATCTAATGGGTGAAGAACATACTATTTTTGTGGATGGAAAACTAACACCTCATGAAACGATGATTATTCGATTATCTCATACCACCTATCATGGTGGAAATTAATATGGAACTGAATTTATATAGGATATATATAATTTTTTTATTTTTTATTTATGCTTATGTATTCTTCATTTATATCATACCTTTATGGTTTCCATTATGGGTAAACCTGATAATTTCATTTGAGGAAGTGCGGACTACCGCCCCCTCAAAGTGATATGACTCGTTCATTCCATAAGTGGGACATATAAAGGATATAATTAATGATATAATATATGATATTATATTGGAATTATAATATACCTATTTATCATTATGTTTTAATTACATTAATATGAGAAATAGAAATGAAAGTAGCGTTCATGCGTACGTACGACTTACCCTCTCCCTGAACGATGCATTTCATTTCTTATCTCCAAATGTTATGTACTATTATAAATACATATATAAACATTATATTTATGATATATATGATATATAAATCATGAATTTAATTCTATAGATAATTCATTTTTTACCACATGAACAATTTGTAATTATATGAAGTTCATTTTTTACCCAAGTACCAATGATCGACAAAATGACCATTATTAACTTAAATGATTACATAATGTTTATTACATGGTAATTATTGATATAAAAATAATAATAAAAATTAAAATGGTTTTTAGTCAAGTATAAATTAACTTTATATTATTATTCAAGAGATTAACAAATGAATGGGTCAAGTCAGACAATCAGGTAAGGGATTTCTTATCTCACTTTTAATTCCGTGAGATTTCCATTGTTCGCTACTTATTCATTTCATGTTGTGCATTGTGTAATTAAATTTTATATATATTATCATTATTATCATTATATTCATGGTATTATATGATTCATTTTGTGGTTATTAAAATTTTTTCATAGGACTCAGCTGATTACAACGTGGTAAAGGGTTTTATCTCACTTTTTATTCCCGTGAGATTCATGCTATATTTGCAAATCTTTTTTTTGTGTGGTGTATGTTCTTCCCATGATTGTACTATTTGTGTAATATACATTCATTTATTATTATTTACATCTTCATTTTATGATCCTTCTTTCATGTGGAATATGTTTTGTATGTTTCCAAATCGGCAAGGGAACCTTTCACCCTCCTCTTTTTAAAAGACTTATTTTTTGTTATGTATTTTAATTTACATCTTATTATGTTAGGATATGTTCTTCCATATACTTATTGATTTAAACTATATTTCCAAGTGATGATATACCATTTTTATCTCATCAAATCATTTTATGAATTTTAAAATGACACTGTTAGGCTTTCAAATTTTTGCAAGGAAACTTCTTAACCCAATTTGAATTCATTGCATTGAACTTGTATTTCTTGAATATGTCATCCTATGAATATGTGTGAATGACCTATTATTGTTTTAATCTTAATATAAAATTATATTGGGTGTATTTATTTTTATCATGCATAATTACGTGATTGATTTATCCTTAATTTAAGGATACCGTCTTTATAAGGGATTTCATCTCTATTTATATTTCCATTGAAACTACATTATTTGTATGCACCAATTCATGCCTATATGGTGTATATACACTCCATTGTCATATTATATAATTAATCCATTTATTCTCATGGTATTATAATTTATTGATTAAATTCTATTCATCAGTTATTTTTATTCAAGAGTCTCTCATTTTTTTTAAAACACTTTAACTAAAATATCATGTAAAATATTTTAACGATTTATTATTATAAATTTTTATATTTAATGTCCATGTTTTAAAAATGGTTTTTTGTATTTATTTATATAGACATTAATGTTTTAAAATTATAATTCCATTAAAATCATCAAAGTGGTTTTCGATTGTTTGATTACAAAATCTGTTTTTTAATGGTTTATGAAAATGGATTCATTATTTATATATCTTGAAATTACTTCTTTTGATAGTAAATGAAATTTTATTAGTGAAATGTTTATATTTGAAATATTATTTCTGTAATGATGGTACTTGGACAATGGATGTGTGGTTAGGTGATAAACCATATGACGGTTGGTGCCGTGATAAACCAGGACGAGTGGTTACATTATAACCCTTAATGCATTAGATATGGAAGTCGACTGTATAGTTATTCCATTTAGTGATATGTGTGGATGTCGACAGTATGGTTATTCCATTTAAGTATTTTTATATCCCAAATTACCTTTAAATGTTATGTGTTCTTTATATGGGTTTTATGGTAATATTTTGGTTACAAAATTGTATGTATTGATATTTTATTCAAAGAAGAGTATTTACTACTTCGTAAAGCTGAAAAGTATTACTTATAATAAAGTATTCATAGTTAACATATAGTTTTGAAAAAATCTAACAGTTTCCATTCTTTTTGTATCCTTTACGTAGATTTTTATGCTCATCACATGTTTTTGAAGTGTTTTTTACAGGACCTAAACTGGAATAGGGTCAAGCATGAGATCATGAAAAATTCATGCTATCTAAAACAGGGAACAATACATGTCACATTTTCTTTAAGAGTTTTTATTTTATGAAAAAATGGAAACTGAGTATAAGTGTCTACATTGTAATTTTTGAGATGTAATTTAATAGTGATGACCTAAATCTCTAAAACTCTATACCTGAAAATATCCTTAATGGGAATTATTCAATTAATTCAAGATTATGAAATGTTTAAGGTTGTGTCCTTATAATAAAAATCCTCCCAATGAAGAAAAATTGTGAAAAACTAGAATACCACTTGGGTATCATTTAAAATGTAAATCCAATGAAAGATATATAATCAAATGGATATTTTAAACAAAAAATGTATTGGGTTAAAAATCATTAAATAATTTTACGGTCAATATCTAAACCACACAAAAAATATTAGTGGTGACTTTGGAATATATCTCATAGAAATAAAAGTGAGGCACAGAAAACTCTTACAAAGATCATATCAGTGAAGTGAGAAAAAATCAATAAAAAAATAATGTGTTACATATATACATCCTAAAAATAAATTTGTAAATATAGGATAATATAATCATAGATTATTCCACACATATTCATGGTATAACATAACCAATGAAAATGATTTTTAACCCAATTAATAGAAATTGAGTTAAGAAATCCCAAACTACCTTATTAACATATGAATAATGAAATTCATTAAAGAATAAAATCCATGAATACATTAAATGTCTTTATATAAATGAAAATAATGATATAAAATTATTTAATATAATTATACACACCACACGAAATAAACTAGTTTTATAACATTGCACTACGCCTCACTGAAACGAAATTTAGACAAAGTATCTTACCTTAGGTTTGATTTGTCGTTATTTTACACTATCATTGTAAAGAATAAAATTATGTTAATTATTTAATTGATTCCTAATATTTTCCAAGTTTATTATTTCTTTTATTTCATTGATAATCACTGTGTATATAATTACATAATTACTAAAGTCTGTGTAGGATGTTTTGACAATCTTCATCTTATGTGTTAAAACTGGATTTCATTGATTGACCATCATCAATTTAGTCATTATTTAAATTTACATTGAATAATAACAAAGAAATAATTATCATATTTACACATTAATTATAACGGTAAATAAATAATGAATGATTGTTATGAAAAATGAACCAATGTTGAAATCAGAAAGACAATAGGCCACATGTACGCCTGAGTATCATTTCCATTTTTCATTTATCATTACGAAAGGACGGTAATTTTATTAACTTTATTGAATGATAATAATATCATAAATTCCCTTTTTTAATCATATATAATTATATATAAAATTATTGTGTTGAAAAAGGATTCACATCATATAAGGGAGGCGACAGTTCACACATCCATGAACAATGGTATCACATTTATTAGTGTCATAAAAGGGTAATAATGAAAATGATATATTGTAACACCCCAAGATTTCATAGTACATTAACTCTTTGAAGTGATTCAATAGCCTATCCAACATGGAACACCGAGTTCGAGTGCGCACCATGACATACCAAACTAGTCGTTCCAAAAGCAGTTATGAATAGTCTTATCAAAATTTTTAATCTTATATAATCTATATAATTTTAACATCCATATTATGTGTTTCGTAGACATAATATAAGAACAAGTTGAACTCCTCAGATAAAGGATGTATTTTTCATTAAATGATATATTAATGCCTTTTAATGGAGAACCCTTATTAAATACAATATACGACACTTTTATATATTTTATTTGAGAAAATAAACTTAGTTTTTAGAATCGGGACATATAAATATAGTTTGGATAATGTTTTTGTGTTTTTCTGATAACATTCATATTTTGATGAATAGTGAAAAATACTAAATTTTAATTAAAAACAACATTTTTAATCAAAATAATTTTAGGTTTAAATTATACATTTGAATGGTTTTGTATTATAATTAGATTATATTTTTATTATTTAATCAAATACTGGTAATTGGAAGTAATTTAACATTTTAATTATATATAAACATCTGTCAATCATTTGATAATTGTTTTTAAAAACCTGCATTCTTGGTTTGACAAGAAAAATTAATTTTAAATTAATTAATGCAACTTATATTTTAGGAATTTGGTAAAATTGAAATCATTTTTGAATTTTGAATATCAATATTATATTTGGGTAAATGTTTTGTATTTTCGTGAAAACATTCAATTTTTTGATGAATAGTGAAAAACACTGTGTTATAGATAAAAACTGAAATTTTCATTTAAATAACTATTATTTAATTTAAAATTATTTTAAAGTAAAAATATATACATAATAACTATATTAGTCTAATGTAATTCATTTGAGCCATTTTATAATATGTTTACATATATGAACTTTAATTGAACTTTTTAATGACTTTTACCCACTTCCTAGGAACATTTAAAAATTTCCATAAAAAGTAATTTGACTAATTCAATGAATTTAATTTAAAAAATCTGAGAGACACAGTTTTCATCAGTAATTAAAATGTGGTTCAATAGGATGAAAATAATTTTTGGTGAATAATATCTTTTGAGTGATATTTACAATGGTTAAAAGTAAATAGGGTAATTAGAGGTAAAAAAGTAATTATAATTACCCTTTCCAAAGTCCTAATTATATTGTATAATATTTTTTTGATCAAAATAAATTTTAGTACAAAAATAAGATCCTTTTTAATCAACATGGATTAGATTAAGAAAATTATTATATTTTATTTTAAGAAGTGTTAAAAGTGTTAAATTCAAATTTTATTAACTAAACCATTTCTAATATGGAGTTGTACATAATATAAATTTGAAAATAAATAATCATTGGAACGATAAAAATATTTCCTATATCATGGTAAGTTTTTAAAATTTTTAGAGATTAAATAATTAAATTTATATATGACCCATTGATGATGCACTAATTACCTTATTAATGAATGCTTAAAATAATGGATATTAGAAAAATCAAAATAAATGTATTTTTAGAGTGTTGATGTCATTAAAGAATTTTATAGGTGATTATGGGATGTTAGGGTTTATTTAATGTATTGTTTTTTGAAGTAATCAACTTTTTTTGAAATTCAGAAATACCAAATAATAAATAGTGTCCAAAATCGAATAAATGAGTTTTTAAAACAAATACAATGTTATTAAATGATATAATATTTCAAAAAATTATGATTCAGACAAAAGACTTATATAATTATTCATATGTATTTCATGAACAACTTTATTTTACATTGAAATTTTATTGATTGTTTATTAACCCGATAATATAAAAATATAAGAAGACAAGGTAAAAGTTAAACTCTTTAACCAAAGAGTTAAATCTAAATGATATGATTAAAATAGTGACATAAACATGTATAAAACCTATTGTTTTAGATGATTTCAACCCAAAACAACCTTATCCTTGAAATAAATCTATTTAGAGTAATTTGAAATCGAAAAGGATTTGATAACAAAATAATATTTCTAACTTTTCTTAAAGTGTCCCTCACCTCCCCTATAAAATGGTACTTCCCATACTATTAAATTCACACCCCAATGACATTTGGCTTGGCCAAACCCTTCTAAAATATCCAATAAAAAACCAAAACTGTATCCAAGAGGCCATACTTTGATCATAAATCCAAACTTGAATGCCCTTTCGATCAAATAAAATGGAAGAACCCAAAGAAGAGGTAATTAATTAAACACCTCTTTCAACGTCCTTTTCTTCTTTCACATCCCCTTTCTTGGTTGTATCCATACCAAAGTGATAAATCTAGTACCTTATATATACTGATATGTTATTAAAAATATGGTAAAACTATATTCATTATTCTATCCATCCAATGAATGACAAAGTCACCATACGTGCACACATATGATTTATTGTCTCCTCATTGTGGGGTAGTTTTTTATTCAATGCGTTATTATTTGGATGGGTATAATAATGAGTATAATTTATGTAAATAATAAATATAAAATTTTTATGATTCTATATATATAATATACAATTCCACTACATAATATTTCACTGTCAATACAGTGATATCGTCCCTCGTGCGTACATACAGCTTACTGTCTCCACGACGCGATGTGATTCATTTCCATGTTAATTATTCAACGGTTATTGTAAAAATATAATTTATTAATAAGTATGTAATATATTAAATAATAATTCTATTGGATATATATATATATATTTCATTATTTACATATATCTCATTCACTTACTTCCGTTTAATAGGATATGAAAACTGAGACAATGTTTTTCCGTACAAACGACCTACCATATCCACAAATGGTTTTTCCTTTTAATATATCCATATATTATACATATTTATTTTCTGAATAGATATGATACAATAATAATTTTTTATATTCTGTAATCATTTAAATAATGAAATAAGTGATGTCATCAAGAATAAAAATTTGAAACATATACAATAAAGAAATCCATTATTAACCAAAATGTTATTTTAACATGGAAATTATTATTAAAAAAGTAGTATAATGTCATAAATGAATCAAGTATGAAATAATATTTATGAATATGATTCTGTATAATTTAATAACATACTATGGAAATTATACATGAGGTTAAACATACCCCCGACCAAAAGAAAGTTTGAGGTAATGGTTAACTCCTCAATGTCATTATTATCTGAAAATGTTTATGTGAAAGTATTTTATTGGAAAATATTTATTATCCATGTGCATGTTTCGTAAAATAGTATTCAAAAGGATTATTTTCAAGGGAATATTTAACAAAAACATAATTTTATATGGTTTAAATATTTATTCTTCTAAATCATTCTCAGTAATGTCCATGTTTTCAAAATGGTTTCAAGGATCTATTTATATAGACCTGAATGTCTTTGAAATGTTAATTCCTTTTCATAGTTTCAAATTGGTATGGGAAAAATTGATTTAGAAATTTCATTTATATTTCTTCCATTCAAAATTTTGTGACTTTTACGTGATTTCATTAAAAATTTGTATTTCCTTAAATGAGTTTTACTGATCATTTTCAACTATGTCAATATCATTTAATGGATATTATTCTTGATTGGAATTTATTTTTTATTATACATTGTTCTATATTGTATTGAATGAATTATGATATGTTGGACTATGGATGTGATTTTTTTATTCCATTCATGGATTATAGTTGAAGTTTTGTCATTTCATATGCTAGTTTTAATACAAAATATTATGTTATGTTTCACCCTTTTCATATGAGGAATGAATGGGACTTAGTAAGTGACGGTTGGGTCCCGCTATAGACCCTCGATCCATCGGTAGGTTTATGAAGACAAATTAGTGTCTTGGAACAAGGCCTTGACAAAATTTTTATTTGTAGTCTTGGCATGAGGCCTAGACTATGTGGTTATGATGTCTGACATTATGCATTCCCTCATTAGGAAAATAGTTATTACATGTGAATAATCATCTAGTAGAATATCAATGTTCTTGTTAATACGGTAATGTTTTATTTTTTCTCTATATTATTTTCAAGTTTATATTTAAAGGCTATTGTTTTTTATTACACATCTTGCATTAAATGATTATATCTTGTGATAAATTATTTACCCTTACTGATCATCTAAGCTCACCCCTTTCTTCTGTTTTGTTTTCCCAGGATACCAAGAACTGTATTATGATTGGTATGTAGGGTCAATATAGGGAATAATGGTGTTCTAAAAATATAATTTATGTTGTGTTTTATGTTTAAATGTTTAATGTAACATTAATGTATGTAATCCATTTTCCACGACTGCTAAACTAATCAACCCGTCTGGACTTGATTCCTTCTTATAATGCCAATGTATTAAAATAATGAACTGACTCCAGGCTTCTGGGGTCGGGTCGTTACCGTTGGTATTAGTAAATGTTTAGCCATAACCTTGGAATCTAGATTAATATAATCTTTGACTATGAAACATTACTTAAAGATAGACTTTTATGATTAGTATAGAAGACCATCCTAAAGTTTTGGTAATGTTGATATTATGTGGGTTTTCTAAGAAATACATCTCTGTATAGATACTAAAAGTGGACGTGGTTCTGGAAACAATGTACCTAGGAGTGAAAACACCAAAATGGAGTTTTGTTCTTGACTAGGGGTATCTTGGTACATGACAACCTACCTTAATGTGCACATGTTTTCATACTCATGGGGGATATGTTTAGTCTAATTCACATTTTCATTAAAAACCATTATAAAGGATTTATGAGTAAATATTTCAGAAAACATATCCAATGTTATGATTATGATATTAGATGTGTATAAGTCTGAAATTAATGATAAGATTTTTTTAGTTTTTGGATTAGACATTATGATATGATCTAACCTAGTGTATGTCGTCATTTTGAAATGGAGCCCAGTAGAAGGAATGCGACCTCCAGCAATACGAATGACACAAATAGTAGGACAGATCAGCTCTTTCATGGTCATAATCCAAAATTTATAAGGGAAATATTCTCCCACGTATCTGAATCATATGAAGAAATAGTATCACGTATTAATAATACACGTACAAAATTTTATGCGTATTATAGAATTAAAGGGATGCAATAAAAAAGGATGTTAGAGAGAAATATGGGTAAAGAGATTGAGGGAAATAAGGATTTTACCCCATGTGATAACTATAAAGAGAGACACCTTGGTAAATTATTGAAGGTAATGGGATTATATTATATATGTGGAGAAAAAGGACACCACATTCGTGATTTTGAGGGTAAGAAAAAGGTTTCCAATGTACAATGATTCATCTGCAGGGATTTAGCACACTACGCGAATCAATCTTTAGATCATCAGAGTATGCCCCAAATGATGCTATTGGATAACAATCGAGAAATGATACTGCCATTGATGAAGAGGAATGACTAGTGTTCTTATGTTATTATTAAATATTTATGTCATTTCAATGAATTATCAACTATGTTCTGGTTATATGAATTATAGGAATAAATAATGATTCTACTCCAATACTATTTCATTAAGGATTTGAGAATATATGGTTCTATGAATGTGACTCAATAGAAAGTTAATATTTTTAGAAATTACATGGTTGAAGAAAATTCAAACTATAATATGGTTCTCATACTGAGTTAGTAATTTTTGTATAATATATGATTTATTTGGATAAATTATATTTGATGTTCTTGACTACCTTGAAACAGATTAATATTTTTATATTCCGTCAATTTTGGGAGTTTTCAACATTTTTAAATTTAAGGTGTATATCATGTATTCTATGTTTTACATAAGGAATTAGGAAGAATGAACATATTCAATTTGGTTTTCTAGTATTTCAGTTTATTACCATGTTTTAAGAGAATACATGATAAATGTATTCACATGTATATTATGGGACCTTCCCTATAAATTTTGGTCTGTGAGTTTGGATAGAAATATTGTGGATACATATAAAGGATGGAATTGATTATGTTTGACATTGGATACTAATGTTTATGGTTAAATCCTTTCTTAATGTTATTTTTGTATTGTTATAAAAAGGACAACCTAGTGGTCGGGCGATAACCCGCCGAGTCCAGCAAGGCCGCATGACTTAAACCCCCAACCGAAGGGCAACAAGAGTACATCACCCACAACTGGCATACATGATCCCCTTGTTCATATAATGTTGTTTTTTAAATATTATGACAGAAGAATTATAAAATCATCTTTTTTGAAACATTATATTCCAAGTTTTAAAAGAATATTTTTGAGGTATATTATCATTTGGAGAGAAAGATGAGTTTTTGGTAGAAATAACTTAATGGACGGAAGTCTAATTATCAAGTATTCTTTTTCTCTTATTCTATGAAATAATTAATTATAAATTAATAGGTAAAGGATCTCAAAAGAAAAAAATGTTTTATCCAAATACCTTATGTTTTGTTGAACTGAAGATATTTTAAATCATCATATATTTATGGATTTGACGCCCTCAAAATTCTAATTAATGTTCTCATGTTGTGATTGAAGACCTCAATCACTCCCTGTAAATATTTACAATTTCCTCTAATTGTGTGTCTATAATTTCAACCAATTTTATCATATTCAAAACCCTAATTTGGTAGTAACTTTATCATTTCCCTTTCCCACTTATTAAGACAAAATTTGTGTAACCCTATTTCTAATGTGGATTTTCTACCAAGGAATTTTCTATTATCAACCATTTATTTTTAAAGAACAATTTCAAATTGTGAGGAACAAATTTAATGATGGAGGGGAGAATGTTACTCCCCAAGATTTCATATTATGTTTTCTCTTTAAAGTAATTCAATAGCTTGTGCCACACGCAACACCAAGTTCGTGCGCACCACGACTTACCAAACTAGCCGTTCAAAAAGCGGTTATGAATAGTATTAACTTCATTTTTAATTTTATATACTCCATATAATTTTATTATCAATTTTATGTGTTTCCTAGACATAATATAAGAACAAATTCAACTTTTCATATAAAAGAAGTACTTTTCAAAAAATCTAATTTTACCACCATTTAATGGAGAACCCTTTTGAAATTAAATATTTGACACTTTTATATATTCAATTCGATTGAATAAACATTTTCTCTCAAAGTGGGACATAAAAATTTTAGTTTGGATAAAATTTTGGTGTTTTATTATTACATTCCCATTTTGATGAATAGTGAAAAATACTAAATTTTAATTGAAAACAACCTTTTTAATCAAAATAAATTATATTGTTAAATTATAAATTTGAATTGTTTTTATGTATAATTAGATTATATTTTTTCGTTTAATCCAATCATAGTCAGTGCATGAAATTTTATATTTAAATCGTACATAAATATATGTTAATCATTTGATAGATTTTCTTTCTTAAAAACCCTCCTTTTGGTTTTGACAAAGAGAAATAATTTTAAATTAATTAATGAAACTTATATGTTTATAATTTTGTATAATTGTAATAGTTTTTGAATTTGGAATACCAAATTATCGATGGGTTAATTTTTGGTATTTTTCTGAAAATATCCAATTTTTGATGAATAGTTAAAAACACTATGCTGTAGATAAAACTGTGTTTTTCATTTAAATAATTATTTCTCAATTTAAATTTATTTTAAAGTCAAAATAGATACATAATCCATATATTAGTATTATTTAATTCATTTGAATCATTTTATAATAATATTAGATATATAAGATTTTATTGAACTTTTAACGTCTTTTACCCACCTTCTAGGCACATTCAGAAATTTTCCTAAAACCTAATTTTACCGCTTCTGTAAATTGAATTTCAAAAGTCAAAGAGACATGGTTGAAATCAATAAGTATTATTTGTTTCAATATAATGAAAATATTTTTTGGTGAATAGTAACTTTTGAATTTTATTTACCATGGTTAAAGGTAAATAGGGAAATTAAAGGTAAAAATGATATTATAATTATCCGTAAACATTTCCTAATTCTATTATATTAGGGTTTTTTGACCAAGATAAACCATTGGAAAAAAATAAGATCCTTTTAGATCTACATGGATTAGATTAAGACATTTATTATATTTCATTTAAAGATGTGTTAAATTTAAATTTTATTAACTAAACCATTTTAATATATATTTAAAATAATATAATTCAACTATTAATATTCATTAGAAAGGTAAAAATATTTCATACATCATGGTAATTTATTTATAATTTCGAGAAATTAAATAATTAAATTTATATGTGAAACTATGATGATGAAATTATTAACTTATTAATGAATGATTAAAATAATTGATATTATAAATATCCAAATAAATTTAAATTGTTATTTTTTGATGTCATCCATGAATTTTCTAGGTGAATATGTCATTTTAGGGTTGATTTAATGTATTTCTTTTGAAGAAATCATCATTTTTTGACTTTTAGAAAAACTAAATACTAAATAGTATCAAAAATTACATAAATGAGTTTTTAAAACAAATACTATATTATTTAATGATATAATATTTATAAAAATTTTCTATTAGGAAAAAATACTTATATAATGATATATATGTCATAAATTATCCAATTTTGGATCCCTTGGCATCTTATAGTATGTTTATTAACCATTTAATAAAAAATTACAAGAAAACATGGTAAAAGTTAAACTATTTCACAACGAGTTAAATCTGAATTATAATGTTAATATGGTGACCTAAAGCTTTATAAAACCTATTGGTTAAGAGGATTTAGACTCACCACCACCTTATCCTCGAAATAAATCGATTTTGATCCATTAGAAATAGAAAAGTATTTTAAAATAAAAATATATATCATGCTTTTCCTAAAGTGTCCCTCACCTCTTCTATAAAATGGTACTTCTCTTTATCTTAAATTGAAACCTCCAGATCCATTTTTCTTGGACAACCCCTACTAAAGACTCCTCCCAACTACCTTCAGTTGACCCTATAGGCCTTACTTTGATCATAAATCCGTCCTAGGGATCCCTTTTGATCAAATTTAAAGGAAGAACATGAAGAAGAGGTAATTACTTCATCGCCATTTTCAAAGTTCTTTTCTTCATCCACTTCCTATTTATTGGTTTTTTTAGTACCAAAATAAAAAATCCATTACCTTCTACATAAGGATATGTTATTATAAAAATTGTACGACCATATTCATTATTGTATCCATCATATTAATGAAAATGTCACCATAAATGCGTATGTACGACTTACAGTCTCCACGTTGTGGTATAGTTTTTTATTCAATTATTCATTATTTGGATAGGTATAGTAATGAGTATAATGGATATAAATAATAAATATGAAATTTCAGTAATTCTTTATATATGATATACCATCCAACTACATATGATTTCACCAACAGTAGAATGATAACGTCGCACGTGCGTACGTGCGGCTTACCGTCTCCACGACATGATGAGATTCATTTCCACGTTAACCATTCAAAAACAATTATAAAAATATATATTATTAATAATTATGTAATATAAGACATGATAACTCTACTGGATATATATATACATCTCATTCACTTACATACGTTCAATATGATATAAAAATAGAAACAACGTTTATGTGAATGTACGGCCTTCCGTCTCCATAAACAGTGTTTTATATTTCATATATATATTATACATATTTATTTTATAAATATATTTGAAACATATATGATTTTATATATTTTTGAAGCATTTAAATCATGATATAAGTGATATGATCAAGAATAAAAAGTTAAAACACATATGATAAAGAAACCAATTATTACCTGAAATGTCATTTTAACAATGAAATTATTATTACAGTATAATATAAAGTAATAAATGAATCAATTATGAAATAATAAATATTAATATGGTTTTTGTATAATTTAATAACATACTATGGACATTATACAAGAGGTTTAACATTCCCTCGACCAAAGGAAAGTACAAGGTTAGGGTTAATTCCTTATCCTCATTATTATTTGAGATTATTTATGTGTAAGTTTTTTTATGGAGAGATATTTATTATCCATGCCCATGATTCATAAAAGAGTATTCAAAAGGATTATTTTCCTTGGAATCATTAACTAAAAAACATTTTAAATGGTTTAAATATTTATTCTTCTAAATCGTCCTCATTAATGTCCATGTTTTTCAAAATGGTTTTAAGGATTTTTTTATATGGACATGAATGTTTTTAAATGCTTATTCCATTCAAAAGTTTTAATTTTTTATAGGAAACTTTGATTCAAAAATTTCTGTTAAATGTATTCCTTTCTAGATTGTGATACTTTTAAATGATTTCATGAAAAAGGGAAATTTCCCTCAAAGAGTTTTACTGTTCATTTTCAACTATGTAAACATCATTTACTGGATATTATTCATGATTGAGATCTATTTATTATAAAAAATGGTCTATATAGTATTGAATTAATTATGATATGGTTGAATATGTATGTTCTATTTTTATACCAATATTGGATAATGATTAAAGTTTTAGCATTTCGCATAATAGTTTTAATATGAATTTATATGTTATGTTTCACCCTTTTCATAGGAATAATGCATTGGACATAGTAAGTAAACGGTGGGGCCCTCTAAATCCACTCTATGCATCGATTGGTCTCCTGAGTCTAATTAGTGGATTTACACAAGACCTTGAAAAAATATTTATTTGTAGTCTTGGAATGATGTATTAACTACATGGTTATGATGTCCCCCATTATGATTCCCTAGTTATTAAATTAATTATTCCATGTCATTATTCGAATAATAGAAAATCTATGTTCATGTTTATATAGTAATGTTTGATTTAATTTTTCCACATTATCTTCAATTTTATGTTTAAAAGTATTTTGATTTTATTAAACATTTTTTCTTAAAGGTTTATTACTTCCTATAAATTATTTACCTTTACTGAGCATATGAGCTCACCCCATTCTTATGTTTTGTTTTCCCAAGATTCCAAGAAGAGTATTATGATTGAAATAATGGGTTAAGATAGAGGAATAATAGAGTTGTCAACAGATTATTTATGTTGTTTTTTTGTTTGAATGCGTAACGTAACATTCATATATGTAATCTAGTTTCCAATATTACTAAGATGATCGGTCCTTCAAGACTTGATTCCTTGAAATCAGGACAATTTATTAAAATAATGCTCGACTCTGGGATTCTGGGGTTAGGGTATTTCAGATATTATACTTGTTAATATTAAATTATAACATTAATATACTTAATATTTCATGTATTTCACATATTCATATTAAAAACATCCTTAGTATATCCCCTGTAATGTTTGAATGTTTCACATTTCATTGAGGAGGTGGTAGTCCACAAGTCCACAACAATGTTATCGTATTTACCAAAAATGGAAATAATAAATGTATGTTCTATATAAAAATTAAATAATAATTAATAAAACAAAAATATAACATCTTTCTTATAAAAATAGTTCCTAGTCATACTTCTAAACCATGAGACGTGGAAAAGGAAAAATGAATGACTACATTTCACAAGGTGGTAGTTTTTTGTACACACAAACGATAATTTTGTTACAAATTTGGTATAACTGTGTGTAGGTGTATCTATAACCATTAACATGAAAAATGTCACTAAATTTTAGGAAATTTTTTTATTATATAAAACATATATAATAATAATTTAATGAGTGGTGAAAGGATAAATACATAAATTCTGGTTGAAAAATGTTACATCTTTTTTTATGGGAAACTCCTTTTAGTTTTCACTAAAATGAATTCATGGTTGGATTTATGCCAAACGTGAGGTATCTATGTTGAAGGGAGGGATTTTTGGAGCATATATGGTTAGTTTTTGGATGATACAGTGGTCTTCAGAGGTGTTAAGTAGTTTAGAGGTTGGGATCTTTTTTATAGTAAGGGGGGATTGGAATTCTTGAAAATATAAAAAGGTCAACTATATTGGGCATTACACCTAATATTATTTATCTCCAATAACTATTCCAATTAGATTAAATACAGTAATTTCTTGAATAATACCTAGAAATTTTTGTTCTTACATGTTTCATGGACATTTGGTCACTTAATATTAATGTTTAACCACTATGTAAAATCATTTCCACCTAAATCATTGTAATTCATTTTAATTACATACACTAATATTTTTGGTCAAAAAAATTAACTTATTAGAAATTATAAAGTAATCTTATTCAAAACATTTTTTCCATTTTTAAAAAATCAAATCATAGAAATGGAATAAATTAATTTAAAATTAATCTCACGAGTATGATGAAAATGAGGGTATTTAAAGTGAATATGTTCAAAAGTTTTCTTTGTTTTTATTTCTAAATTAAACATGAAATTTGGTAAACTATAATAAATTGGATTAAATGATATATAATGGATATAAATATTCATTAAAACAAATTATAAATATAATTTATCACTATAAACTATTTAAACAAAAAATAAGCTAGCAATTAAAAATTGTAGTCATATTCAATTCATAAAAATTATGAAATTTCTCAGAAAATACCAAATATGTGCCATAATGTCAAGACCCATCCTCAGGGCCCGTGCCTTGACTACCCCAAGCCCGCCTTCCATAGGCCAGGGGCTGGCGACTAGCACCAATGGCGTAAATCCCGATAACTGGGAAGGCATTGCCTTTATAAAAGTAAACAAACACCACAGAGTACAAACAGAAGTAATACACTAAGTACAAAAGAAAGTGCTGAAATGATAGTGGGCCAGAATACAAACCCAATTTAAGTATAGCTACAACTGAACGAAAGTACAACAGGAAAGAGAAAAAACTGGAAGAAAAAAAGAAGCAGCTCCTGGGTCGTCGACCTCGGATCCTACCTGGAGGGTAGGTACAGATAGCGCAGCTCCTAGATCGTCCTCCACGGATCCTACCTGAAGGGTAGGCACATATATCCTCCACAATGCTCTTCCCCGTCAACTTCCTACGAGTATCGTCTCGTCGTGAAGTAGACCTTCGGATACTGACTCGTCGTGAGGTCCACCTCTGGGTACTGTCCAGTTCTCGAACACTCGGCCTCTGCCAGCACTACCCATCATCTGTAACCAACACAATGAGGTGCGGGCATAACCCGTGCAGGGGTGAGGATACGATAATCAGTAGGGACCCCCAGACCCTCAAGGTCTCACTGAATCCAACAAGGATAACCACAAAGAAGGATCTCAATGGATAACCCTTACTTAGGTATAAGCCCATACGTATACCTAAGTTATCATGTAACCCATATCAATTAGGAGGAAACACAAAGGTTACGATATCAACAGATAACCACTACCTAGGTATATTCACATACATATACCTAAGTTATCAAGTGACCCATCTCAATCATGTGGTACACACAATGGTCATAGACTCAGCTCAAACCAGGATTTTCATTATCAAAACCGTAACTGCTGAAGAGCCCCATCTCTGACGAGTACAGTGATCCTGTCACGTCTTCGAGGTACTGTTCACTAACCTCAGACTGTTGAGATACTCCTCCTATCGAGTATTGCGGGTCTGCCACCTCACAAAGTAGTGCTCCTCCACCATGGGTCTGCCACCTGACATTGTAGTGCTCCCCCTCATAGCCTACAGAGTTACTCCTTCTGTCGAGTACCGCGGGTCTGCTGCCTGATACCAGGTGCTCTGTCCGCCATGGGTCTGCACCCAAACGCAGTAGTGCTCCGTCCACTGGGCTAGTCGACTCACTTCAAGTCGAGTCGGTCAAGCAGTCGTCAGGTCTCAGCCATCTACACGGTCTCCGTACTATGTACGATCATCTCCGGGAGGGTCCGCTCCACGAGCTACAGGTTGATACTCCAAGTATCACAAGTTCCCACGAAGAAGTATCTCAAAGTATCGCCTCGTCATAGGGGTCTTAACGCAGCAGACGGCGTGTCAATCGGATGCCCGGTCTGTGAGTTATTAGCCTTTTCGTCCCAGGGGCCCAGTTGGTTTCGTGTACGAACCAACCTGACCATATCACAACTGTACCCCGAACTCTCATAGGGTATACTCATAGGGACCGTTTTCTCAATGTGACCACCAATGCCACTGACGGTTCGTCAAACGGACATCCTGTCTAAAAGTTATCTGCTTTTCTGTTCCAGGGGCCCGGTTGGATTTCTGGTACAATCCAACCTGGCCATAATCCATCTATGTTCAACCCTCAGGAGAAGTATGCTAAAAGTTCCGTCTCATCAAAAGGAATCCATCAAAGTCAACGGCACGTCTATCGGACGTCCGAAGCTCAAGTTATAAGCGTTTCTGCTCCGCGGGCCCAGTTGGTTACGGGTTCGAACCAACCCGACCATACCCAAAGTTCTCCTAACCCTTGAGTGTAATATACCTAAACGACCGTCTCATTCCAAGGATTGCATCACAGCTGATGGTGCGTAGATTTGAGGTCTTTTGCCCATATTATGGGCATTTGAATGGATCTCTCCGAAAATAGGGGGTTCGGGCCCGGTCCGACCTGGACCGGCCGGTGGGCGTGGCCCGACCCCGCCGGGGTGGGCGGCCCGGTGCGGCCGGTCAGGATCAGTGGGTGCCGTGAGCTGAGCGGACGCGGGGGGGGGGGGGGGGGGGGGTGCGCTGCCCCCGCCCCTTGGTACCGATCGTGGCACTAGCCGCCGTGTCTCCCCCGGATCCCGCGCGGCCGCGGGATCCGGTCGTCCCGCCACCACCGCGGCTGAAGCCACGGTGGGTCCGGCCGGGGGCGCACTAGGGTGTCGCTGCCTCCGGACGGTCGACCGGTGCAGGCCGCCGGCAGCGCCTTCCACGGACCACTGGACGCACTCAGGTGGTCAGTTTTACCCGCCGTCTGCGCCTACAGCTCTCTCGGGACCCGAAGATTACTGCGAAGGGTTAAAAATGCCCTTCCGGCCCCGCTTCTTCGTCACCCGTCAATCCGCATGTCAAATGAACAAACCGACGCCTCTTCGGGGTTTTCCGGCGCGACGTGACGGTGCCGTGGATTTGTTCAGCCTCCACGGTGCGACGCGACAGCGCCGCGCTTCATCGCCCGTTCTTCTTTTTTTCCGGGTGGTGCGATGGCACCGTGTCACTTTCGTTCAAGCCGCAACGATTATGACAACAAGGGGGGGTGGGGGTCGACCGTGTTTTTTCAGTCCGACCTCCTCCCGTTATAATGATAGCAAGCGGCCAACAATTATCAACGAAGTTCGTTAAATAAAACTTGAGAGAAGATTAAAACCCTAACTCGAAATTGACGTCGCACGTCATCAAGTCGCGGAAGTTGAACGTCGCGGTATTCAGGTGTCGCGGAAGAACGGTATCGATTCCGTCGACGTCAGAAGAAGAAGAAGAACGTTGTTCTTGGCGATGATCACCGCGGTCGGCGACTTCTCCCTTGACGCAGAGGAAGAGAAGAGTTCTTGTCCGTTCTTCGTCGAGAATGTTCTATGTTGAAGGGAAAATGTTCTTCGTCGAAGAAGAACCATTATTCGTTGAAGATTCATCATTCTTCATCGGAGGGAGTTCACTTCTTCTTCACACCAACATTCTCCCAAAAACTCCAGAATGTTGTTAAAGTTTTCTCACACACCAAAATCTCTAACACAAAATAATATCCCTTGATATTATTTTTATTCACACCTCAAAGATTTTAAAATTCAAACCAAACCACATAATTAATTATATGAAGAGGCTCATCTCATTAATTAAGGCATGTTGGGATGAATTAATGGTTGAAGGAAAAGTTGAAGATTTATACAAACTTAAAGGAGGAGGAGATTAAAGAGGAGTTGGCACATTATGTGCAAGGGAGTTTAAGGGAGTTGTAAGAAGTTCAAGGGGTTATGGTCTCATGTGGGCCCCACCACACTAAACTCTCCCATGGGAGGTTAGGTGGGTGAGGGCCCCACCTCCCACATATTCACACATGAGAAGTTGGGTGGTTGTGGACCCCACCAATAAATTCCCATGGTAGATTTTAACTTCCTTGAATATCAAAAATAAAATTGTTCACAATTTTATTTATTTCTTCCTTAAAACCCAAAATTTAACTTCTTCTCCCATGCAAACGCACCTACGGTAAAAGTCCTCTTAAGCAAATTCCAGTGCTACGAGTTCATCGGTGCCCTCAGATTTCAATTCTGAGCACCGGTTCAAAAGATAGAAAAACCCGCTCATTCGTTCACTAAATGTACTTGAGCTAAACTTCGGAAATTGATTCCAGGCACACCGAGCCTCGGAATCAGGTGCCGTCAGAAGCTGCAGTGTCGTAAAATACCAAAAAATTATGAAAAAAATTTCCTTGAAATTTATGGGTCATTACACGAAATTAAATTTAGATATTAAGATTTCAAAATTTAATTTAATTTTTTAAAATAATAATTATAATTTTATTAAAAATTATATTTAAAATAATTGCTACATTAAAATTTAGTAAAACTGCCATATAAAAATATACACATTTTTTTGCCAAAATGTAGATTTATTTACATAATAATCTTATAGAACATATTGAATAAATTTAATTTTTTTATAAAATATATAATATTTCGATTTCATTCATATATTTCTCCAATAGTGAATAATTGAATTTGGTATGATAAAATTCCATTCTCGTTATAAAAATATTTTTTCATAAAAACACATCCTTTAAATTAAATTGCATTTTATTTTTCATTTATAATGAATTGGTATCCAATTAAATTATTTTATAAATATTTTTAAACTATATTTTTAATTATTTAGTTAATCTCATTCAATCCCTCCATTTTAAAGGCTAGGAGAAAACCATAAAGTAAAATAAATAATAATAATAAAATAGTATCACATAGTAAGGCTTGACCATGTCTCTAATAGATGTTTTTGAAGAAACTCAATGTTACATGAAATAAAAGATAGCCATGGTGTTGCATATAACACAAGGTAAATTAATAATTTGTCTAACATAAGAAATCAAAGAATTAAAACTAATTTAAAAAAGGATATTTGTTAAAATGTTAAGATGTTACATCCTACCCCCCTTAAAATGAATATCTCCATTGAAATTCGATTTGGTTTTCAAAGGATTAAAATTTTTTGAATACCAATATTGATACACATTTAATAAAAAGTGTTAATCAAAATTCTCTTAAAAATGTAATGTAGAAAAGATAAATCTCACAAGAAGTTACACATTACTAGAATTACACCTATAGTGAGCATATATGGGAATATAGTAAAAGAATAAATAATTATAGATAGTGATTGATGTAATAGATTAGAAATAAGTTAATGATAAATGGAATGTTAAGGGTATAATAACAATAAATCCTTATTGATAAAAGAGACCATTATTTCTTCAAAATTTAATGTATTAGGATAATAATTTTGTTTCCAAATCCTTTTCCAAGAGTTAAGGAATTATCATACCATTTAGAAAAAGATAAAATTAAAATATAAATATAATTACATGAGGAGTATACTTTCATAATTTAATAAATATTTTCCAAAATATAATATTTTTATCTTAATGATGAGTATTCAAGATGATGTTCTAAATCATGATGAACTAAAAAAATTTAAAGACTATATAACCATAAAAGGCATAGTTACGAAATTCCACCAGTCTATAAAAATTAACTAAAATAGATATTGTTTTCACATGGTAAGATAATTACCAAAATAAATAAACAGTCATATGATACCACAATCTTAAAAAATTATAAATGAATACCCAAATTAGAAACTAAATTATTACAAAATAACTATCCTTCATATTCTTCAAACATTTCATAATTATGATTGAATCCCAAATATTAGTAATAATTGATCATATAATATTCCAAGATAAATAAACCATTATTACTCAAATAAAATACTGCAAATAAATAAATAATATTCTTTCTTGGATTTATGAGTACCTCAACCTCAAAAAGTAACCATAAAAATATTTGATAACCTCAAAATTTTCACTTCTTAAAAACCTAAAATAGGGTGTCTTAAGATATTGAACTTGTTATCAAAATTAATCTTATAGTTATATTAAGGTATGAATAACTCTTATGATAGCCTCAAATAAAAACATTATAATCTCCAATGTTATCATAACTGTCCATGGAAAAAACTATAACTACCCAAAACCCACACTCCTAGATCCTATGATGATGTCTATAACATTACATTTTTGGATCTGATGTTGATAATTGTGACCATAATGATTCTAAAAAAACAACAAAACATCAAAAGGTAAATGAATAAAATACACATTTTGGGTGACCATTTAGGATTAAAACCATAAAGAATTAGGAAACACTCATACATAAACAATTTAAATCAACAAGGACTCATAAAAAATTGTTTCACAAAGTTTTACATCATATCCAATTATACCCACATTTTCTTATTTAACATTGGTCCATAAATATAAACCTAGGTAAATCCTTATTTAGATATAAATTTATCGTCATCATTCATTAATATAAGGTTAAAAGGTAACATGAGAAGGTGTTCAAATATGTTGTAAGAGAATTTTTATTCATTAATAAATGAATTTCATCAGTGAACATATGAAGTACATAAGGGAATGATGAAATAATACAAATTCATGAGTAGAAAATATTAATATTCATACTCATAAATATATGGATCATGAAACATGAAAACATGGAAAATACAATAGTCAATATAATAAATAATGATGAGCCATATTATATAAATTTTCATCATTGAAAACATTCAAGATATATATAATGAACATGGAAAACATTTGGTTATATTGGAACATCATCTCATTGAAACTTTATTGAATCCTTAAAAATGGAATAACCAGTATGGTGGAGTTCTATCTTCAGAGTACCCTTCACTTCAGAGCATAATAGGAGAGCACACATTGTATAAGCTATAATAGGCCCACCTAGTGCTACTTAGAAATACCTGAGATTTATAATATCCATGAGATGAATAAATATATAATTCATCAAAACTCATTGAAACAGCCATTATTGTTTTGATAACATGATAAACCCATGAAAAGGAAACATTATCTACTAAAATATTTTCAATACATTATTAACCCATGGAAATGAAATGGGTCCCAAAACTGTTTATTTACAACATTGTTATCCCATAGAAAATAAATGGGTGCCAAAACACATCATTAAAACAATATTTACCCACGAAATATAAATGGGTTTTTTAATAAGATCATTTATAATTGAATAACCCATGGAAATGAAATCAATTTTGGAATAATCACGTTAAGTGATGAATAAACCATGGAATTGAAATGGGTTCCCAAAAAATTTCATTGAAATATTATTAACCAATTGAAAAATATTTGATTAACTATGAATCAATTTTATAGTTGATTAAGCTATGGAATATAATTGGGGTTTAATAACAATCTCTTTAGTACACAATCAACCCATGGAAAAGAAAGGTGTTTCATAAAAATCTCATTGAAACATATACAATCCATCAAAATAATGAAGAAGGATAGTATTCATACAACATATACATATTTTATTATACTTAACAACAATTATTTTTAACATTTATGATAGTAAATAACCCAAAAAGAAAATGAAAACTATTTCTGAGGATACAAATCTTTAAACATTCCAATGTGTCCAACACAACTATGAAACACTTGAATCATTAACCCCATCAATTGAATAATTTTTAATAAAACATATAACATAATTTGAATAATTATATTCATGATATATAATGTTAATGTATATTTATAGACACCTTATAAAATAATAATGGTATATAACATAAGAAATTTCACAATAAAGGTAAATTTTGACAAAAATCCAATAGCACCAAGGTAAAGTTGAAACCAAAAAACCATGAAAGGGATATCAAAAAAAGGATCTATAAAACTAAAAAAATTTAGGATAATAGTCATTAAATAAATTAATGGGATGTCTTTAATCCATAGAATAATTTTTTTGTTATTATGGAATATATCCATAGAAATGAAAGTGAGAAATGAAAAACACATTAAAAGATCATATCACAGGATTCAGAATAAATAAATTAAATAATTTTGTGTAAAAAATTAATTCGCGCAAAAAAAGATTTTATACATAATAATATAATAGTATGTATGTTGACAGAAATTCTTGGCATAACATAACCAATGAAATAGTTGTTTAATCCAATGAATGGAAATTATATTAAGGAATCCATTAAAAATTCAGTAAGTTTTGAATAATGAGATAGTTTAATGAATTACATCAATGAATACTCATTGTATAATAAATTAAATTAAATTTCGGACATAACATTACATATGAACTGTATATACACTACACAAAAGAAGCATGGTTCATAACATTGCATTATGCTTCAAAGGGATGAAATTGAGACAAAATCCATTACCATTTGTTTGATTTGTCTTATTTTTCATTTATATTCCTGAATAATAATAATAAATTAACAATATAAAATCTTCATAACCATTTAGAAGTATATTATTACATTTATTTCACTTATAATCAAGTAACTTACAATTATATAATAAATAATGTTTTGTTCTGATGTCCATATTTAGCTAATGTTTAAAAACTAAATTTCATAGGTCAACAATGGTCAATGTGGTCATTATTTAAATATCTATAGTCTAATAACCATGAAATAACAATCATATTTATACATAAATTAATATTTTAATACCTATCAATAGTTACTATTATGAAAAATGAATAAACATTCCAATCATGGAGACGATTGGTCTTATGTATGCATGAGTAAGATTCACAATTTTCAATGATCATTATAGAACGAAGGTAAGTAAAATATATATATAAATAATAATAATTATATTATAAATAATTTTCTAAATCATATATACTTATATATATATATATTAAAAGAATCACATCGTGTCAAGGAGGTGGTAGTCCACACGTCCACGAACGATGTTATCAATTATTTTTGTGTAATATAATGGTAATAAAGAAAATGATATATTATAATAACATAAATGAAATATTTTCATGTACTTAATATATATGTAACTTATATTACATATTTTTATCAAAATTATCCTTCATATATTCCATTTATTGTGTGAATATATCATATCCATTTGAGGAGTTGGTAGTCTATCCGCCAATAAATATGTTTAACATATTTACAAAAAAATTTAAATCATGAAATAAAGAGTTATATAAAAAAATTAAATATGATGAAAACATAAAAATAATATGTATCATTTAAAAATAATATTTCCATCATTATTCCCAACCATGAGAAGAGTTAAGGGAAAATGAACGACATTGTTTTGCAAGGCGGTATTTCACCGTACATAGAAATATTATCTTAATTACTCATATGATGGAAGTGTGTGTAGTTGTAGGTAAAACCATTAAAATAAAAACATATAATTATACTTTTGATACTTACTTAATTATATAATCATGTAATATTAATAATTGGATGATTGTAGAATGAAATTAAAAATAACTGCACGTTGAATATTGTTACATCTTTTTTGGGTAACTTCATTTGGATTGCAACAAAGGGATTTTGTGGTTTGATTTATATCTAACGTGAGGAAAATAGGGGGAGGTAAGGGATGTTGGGTGATTATTTGGTAAGGTTTTGGGAGAGATAAATGGATTAATAGGTGTTAATAAGCTTGAGGGTGAGTGCCTTTTTATAGTGGTTATGGGGGAGTGACATTCATGTAATTATAAATAGGTAAACACTATTTGGCAGTATCCCTTACATCATGGGTATCCAATAATGATCGAAATATTATAAAATAGGGTATAAGGTCAACAAATGTGCTTAAAATTGTTTTTGGATTTATTACTAGGTCATTTGGACACTAAAGATTAAAATTTAACCCCCATGTGAAATCATTTATACCTTAATCACCGTAATTAATTTTAATTATGTCGACTAATATTTTTGTTACACCACAAGATTCCATGATACAATTTATTTTTAAATAAATCAATAGTGTGTGATGTACACAACATCGAGTTTATGCACACCACGACCTATCAAACTATCCATTTAAAAAGGATTTATGGATAGAATAAAACACATTATGAATTTTTTATATCCCATATGATTTAAACATTCATATTATCTGTTTTTTAGACATAATAAAATGACAAATTCATTTTTTCAGAAAAAAAGAATTGTTTTTTTAAATTATACAAATCTTCTTTCTTTTAACTGAGAACCATATTTAAATCCAATAATTGACCATTTAATATATTCAATTTGAGAAAATTAAATTCTTATTCAGAAGTGAGAAATAAAAATTTAGTTTGGATATATTCTTTTGTGTTTTTTTATTACATTCTTATTTAAATGATTGTGAAAATATTGAATTTTAATTAAAAACATATTTTTCTTCAAAATTATTTTTAGAGGAAGATTGTATTACTAATAGGTTTTAAATTATAATTAGATTATATTATTATCATTTATTATAATGCTGGTCATTATAAGTAATTTTAGATTTAAATTGAACGTAAACATATTTGAATATTTTGATAGTTTTTAATGCATAAATACCTGCATTCTATTTTTGATGAGGAGAATTTATTTTAAATTAATTTCTAAAAATTATATGTTTTTAATATATAAATATTAATTCCATATTTTTAAACATAATATCTATATTGTTTAAATGGGAACCTTTTATTTTTTAACATTATGAATAGTGACATTAGTAATTATTTTTATCTACTATGTTTAAACAATAAATGATGTAAATAAGGGTATAAAAGAGTATTACAATAATTTAAAACAACCCAAACATGTGACCTAATATTAATGGATGAGATATGGATGACCATGAGCATACATGGATCAATATAAGGACCCCATGGAGCCAATTTCTGTGATAATGACCTTTTATAAGGTTTAACTTAATGAAAAGGGAAATATAACTTAAACATGTATCTATTAACTAAACCAATTTTAATTTGGTTTATATAAATGATCACATTGAAAAAGAATATTCATTGAAAATATAATGATATTTCCTACATTATTATACTTTATTTTTAATTTTTATAAATGAATTAAATAAATTTATTTATGACATAATAATGACGTACTGTTTTCATTATTATTAAAGGAATTCAATAAAATATATTATAGATATTAAAATAAATGTAATATGGATGTTTTTATTCCATCCCCAAATTTTATGGATGACTATGACATTTTTTATTTAACTTTATACATTTTTTTCCATGGAATAAATTTGTTATGACTTTAAAAAAAATTAATTACTCAATAGTGTCAAAATTGACATAAATGAGTTTATAAAACAAATACTAATTTATAAAATGATATAATAGTCATAAAAATATAATATTCATCCAAATAAATTTTATAGTGTTAAACATTTCATTAATTATCCACTTGAGGTTCCATTGGAATTTTATTGTAACTATGTTAACCATATTGTATAAAAATAAAGAAGTCATGGTAAGAGTTAACTTATTTAACAAAGTGTTAAATCCAAAAGACAAGGCTGTTATTCTGAACCAAAAAAGTATAAATCTTATTGGTTGATATAATTTAGTCCCATTATCATATTATGATCTAAATAATTCACTTTGGATCTATTAGAAATTGAAATTAAATTTATAATATATTAATATTTCAATACATTCCTAAAGTACCCATCACTTCTCTTATATAAGTACACTTGTCCTTCTACTTTATTCAAACCTAAAAATCTATTTTTATCAATCAAAACCTACCAAAATCTCCTCCCAAATTCCCTAAATTAATAATAGAGGCCTCCCATTAGGTATGAAACCATCTTAATGAGTCCTTTTGTGAAATTAAAATGGAGACACCCGAAAAAGAGGTAATCATTTTATCCCTTTTTTAATGTTATTTTCTACATTAACATCCTCTTTATATGTTTTTACATACCAAAAAAATAAATCTAGTATCATCCATCGACTGTAATTCTATTATAATCATTGGACAACTTTATTCATCATTTTATATAACCTACAAATAATAATATCACCATGTGTGTGTATCTATGGCTTACCGTCTCCACGCCATGATGTAATTTGATATTCCACACTACATTATTTGGAAGGGTATAATGACGAGTACAATAGATATAAATAATGAATATGAAATGATTATTATTCTTTATAATTAATATACTATCCACTTCTATATTATTTACATATTAAAGGAATGATATATTTACTTGTGCGTACATACGACCTACTGTCTCCACGACACGATTAGATTCATTCTACTCATTAACCACTGAAGAATGATTATAAAAAAATATATTATGAAGAATGAGGAAATAAATGAAATAATATGGCTACTGGAATAATATATATATATATATATGTGTGTGTGTGTGTGTGTGTGTGTGAATAAATTTCATTCAGTTACTTCCATACGATTAGGAAATGGAAACATCGTTCCTAAGTACGTACGAGCTACTATCACTATGAATGGTCTATTCCATTATATATATATATAATATTTATATTATTAATATATATGATATATATATCGTATTAAACATTTAGTAAGTAAGTAAATCTTGATCTAAGTAATATTTTCAAGAATAACAGGTTAAAACACATATGATATACAAAGATATTTGTTTCTGATGCTTTCATCGGGGCGCGCTCATCCATATCATTTGAGGATTAATGGCGTCGTTTTTTTCCCCGCATTCCCACTTTATAAAGGTGGGCATCATCAACTCTGTGTTCAGAGATGTTTTCTACTTGATCGAAAAGGGATGATGGGATGTCGGTTCCTCCTTCCATGGATTCCTCCTCAGAACTCGTCGCCTAGTCCGGGTCTCCCTTATTGATTTAAGACTTTTTTCGTGAAAATATTCCTCATTCCATATCTTCATGGAAACCACTTAATTAAACTAATTTTGTTAGGAAATTCCAAGGGTTCTGGTCAGGGTATAAAACTTCTGTTAGGGGAGTAGTCACGTTGGATATCAATAGTGTGTCTGAGAGCTGGGACACTGGCGTGTCTGACTTCTGTCCATTATTATAGGGTTTCTAGTGGGAACAGAAGCCTGAGACATTACACATCGAACATAGGGAATAATTTTCCATGGGCATGTATCTGAGGTTTTCCTCAGCTTCCCATGTTATACATAGGGTATGCCACAAGTTTAAAGTCCAGCTGAGATGGAGTAGACTTATCAGAACACTGACTAGAGTGGATCATATGGGTGAAACCCCTGGAGGGAACACTGATGTTGGAGTTAATGTGTGGTTGAATTTTTTGTCACTATATAGGGGAATCTGGAATGATATGGCATGATTTCACCGGGATGTGGTGGCCCAGATTAGAATCATAATGGAAGATTGGTAGACGAATAAATTAGAGGGGGAATGAAATAGGACCATTGCAAGGGCGACGGTGAAGTTGGGATTGATCCTCAAAGAGACTTCCTACGTATCCCCATGGAAGGGAATCAATGTTAGCGTTTTTCAGTGAACATAGTTCATATTGACAATGGTTTACCCCTGGTTGGAGTTCCCACGGCTAACCGCTGAAAGGGGCGACAACGGCTTACTGCTGAATGAGGCAGACAATGGCTTAACGCTGTATGGATTGACAACAGCATACTGCTAAAATAGGATGAAATGGAATACCGTTGAATGAATAACCACGTCATACCACTGGATTGGGGTGAAACAGCTTACCGCTGGATAAGAGTATCAACGACATACTGCTGGATAGGGTCACAACGGCTTACTGGTGGATGGGGTCACAATGGCTTACCACTGGATAAGAGTATCAACGGCTTACCACTAGATAAGGTCAAAATGGATTACCGGTATATGGGGTCGAACTGATGTGAATATGGTCGGGGTGAAAGAGTGTTGGGCTTGAAACTTGTGGAGACTTCCTATGTACCCTGCCTTGGGAAGGATCAAAGTCCACGTAGTTCGGAAGGGGGAATTTGGGTCTTACACTCTGAGGTAGCCCAATGTGTTGGTGAACTGACATGAAGGGTATTGGGGTGACCAATGGGTGGTGGGCTTGAACCTCGTTGAGGATTCTTATATACCTTTCCTTGGCAAGGATCAAATACCTCGTAGTTCAGAATGACATAGGGCTTACACTCTAGGCTGCCAGAGTGTTGGTCAACCAACGTGAGGAAGGTCAGAACCAATGACTGTTGGGGTTGAACCTCAAGGAGGCTTCCTACGTACCTTGCCATGGGAAGGATCAAAGACCTCATAGTTCATGTGGTGTTTGGGTATTACACTCTAGGCTGCCCAGATAGGATGTCATGGTCGATGTTTACTCTAAGCCCACGTGAGTCATGCTCAGTGTGAGAAACAATAGGCAACAAAGGCATGACGATCACGTTGTGAAAGGTGTGTCAGTGGGAAGTGGAGTGGGTCTTACAGGTGATGGCATACCAAATAGGAAATAGGGGCTTATGAATGGTTAGCAGCCCAGGGAGATGGAGATTTGGAATTACTCTAAGGTGGAGGCCCGGTGGTGAAAAGTCTAGCGGGAGAGGGATTTGGAAGTGGAAAAATGAGGGGTCTGATGTCCATTCCCCCATCTCTGGTCCATGGGACCGAAGAATAATGGAGGAGCAGGGATGCTATCTCCTGCAAGAAAAGCTAGGGGCTTACACCAAGATCATTTCCCTTTCCCCACAGACAGACGCCACTCCGATAAAGAGGATCTCATTCCATGTGAGGAATGATCTTACTTCCATGGTGACCAATGCACATGAATAATGTCCAAGGTGGGGGCACCCAGGGTATTATGCATGGGGAGATTCCATAGTTTAATGTCATGTGTTGAGGAAGATGGTTCCTGGAAGTTCAATGTCCTACAGCTCGGACGAATTAGGTTTACTCCGAACCCCTAGGACATACATAACCGGAACCCTCTGCACCTTGGTTAAGAGAAGGGACAGGAAACACCATGGCTATGGGGTGTTATGGAGCGAACCATTTGGGGGTCCACATTAGCGTGGATTTGTGAAGAAGAAATATCCATTAGAATTCTTATGAGAAGAAGCATGAGGCGAAGAAATGCAATGAGCAATATCATCCAAGGGACATTGAAGTTACTTCACATGAACCTAGAGGGTTGTACGAGAAAAGAGTATATGGCGAAGGTGCCTTGGGCATGAGAACCGCCTGAAAATGATGCCTGGAAGAGGGACATCATGGGCGCACAAGGAGGTATATTTTCACGTAAAATTAATAGTGGCATGAAAAATGGTGGGGCTGACGCGCAATTGAGCAGTGTGCGCGAAAAAGGGCGGGCCCGTGCACAACTGAGTGGCATGTGCGAAAAAGGTTGGGCGGACGCGCAATGGGGTTGTGTGCACAAAAGAGGGCAGGCTGGCGTGCAATGGCCCTGCATGCGTGAAAAAGGGCAGGTGACGTGCAATAGATTGGTGTGTGCGAAAAAGGTTGGGCCGACGCGTAATTGAGAGGCATGTGCGAAAAAGGGTGGGCCAACTCGCAAAGGCACTTCATGCACGAAAAATGGTGGGCCGACGCGCAATTGATAAGCATGTACGAAAAAGATCGGCGCGGTATGGACAGGAGGGACCACAATTTGGAAGGAATTGTGCTCAGAAGAAAGGATTTCATTCAATTATAAGGAATTGCGTGTGGGGGTTGGGACTCAATGGGATTTGGAGAAGGGTTAAGCCCGAGTGGTCTCGCACAAAATCAGACCTCCGGGTGACAAGGCGAGAAAAATTAAGTACCTGGGAGCCATATTTCGTGGACACGAGAGAGGAATTTCGCGCTGGATAGATGGTTCATGTTCTTTATCCCGAAGTCGGAGGGCTGACCTCTATTTATAGGTGCTCAGGGTCTTGGATCCGTGGGGAAAACGGGCCTCTGCGGAATATTTTGCGCCAGTATCGGCGGCCTGAAAATTCAACCGTGCAGGGAAGTGGCATGTAAATTTCGATGCTCTCATGAAAAACTCTTCAGAATCCCAGTGTTTTTTACGCGGGGAAGATTTTTCATGCCCCGCTGTAATTGTTTTTTGCAGCACCTTTGGGCCCCTCGGAATGAATCACTGGTTTAATATATGGCTTCGCTTTGTCATGCCGATACATTCCTCAGCCCTTGATCATTTTTCAGTGTCTACAAATCCCCCCCCCCCCCCCCGCGGAATCAGATCTGTGAGGGGATGCAAATTTCAGATTCCGAGGGAAACGCTGAGATTCCGGACTCCCTAGGGCCTGCACATGCTCAAAACTGGAGTAGCACGTAATACCGATATGGAGTGTGCAGTCTTCTTTTTGTTCATGCACAGAAATCCATCAACGGGCCTATAAAAGCCATGCGGGTCCCTTATTCCATTCATATTTTCTCGTGCGATATGCTAAAAGCTCTCGCGTGCGAAATATTTCCTCTGCCCTGCACGAAAAAAAATGCTTTGGTTGCATGTAATTTACTGAGGTCAGGCATCATTTTATGCGCCAACCCAATATTTTTCACACCAACATCCGATATTTCGTTCCATCCTCTGATTTTTCATGCCAACTTCTTTTTTTTCACCCCGACCTCTTATTTTTTCACGCCATCCTCTTAAGAACTTGCTGGCAGAAGATGGCTGCCAATCAGGATGACGATGAGGGAGAAGCGACATTCGCCGCTCAAAGGGATGATATGGTTTCCAACCCTGAGGTTTATGGCACTTTAAGGATCGTATCCACAACCATACGCTTTTCAAAATGTTGACCCAATCCCAGAAAGAGTATGCACTGTCTTCCAACCTTCCGATATGGGACTACGGTATCTTGGAGGAGGTACCCGTGCCAAGATTTGAAGTCGACACAACGCGGTCATGGGTTAACCAAGAGGATGAACTACCTCGGAATAATATCACCTACAATGGCCATCCTATTAGAGAAACTAGACATATGGACATTAATGTTCTAAATCCCAGGACTAGGACCATTTCGGAGAGTGACCCTGCTGTGAAGAATTCTCCGACCCTTTACGCATGCACCTTCTATCAGATTGATACTGACGAGACCAAAGAATTGCTGTAGGATTGGGATATACAGTCTGGATACAATTACACTAGTGAATGGGCCTGGGCGTCTTGGGTATGCCAGACGTGTTACCCGTTTTGGGTCGAACTACGGCACATCGGTTTGTTCGAGGCGGTTTGGACGTCGCAGTTTCATTTCTATCGCCAGCATGCGCTCGAGCCCGAGCTGTTTACTCGTTGGTCCCCTGATACCAATACATTCCATTTACATCATGGGGAAGTTGGTATCTTCCTTTGGGACATTAATTTCATCGCGGGTGTCCCTTTGTATGGGCACCAATATGAAGAATTCCTCCCACCAAGGAACGCCTGGGGAGATAGATCACGAACCCCTATGATGACATGTCACCTGTTTGAGCTAGCTAAGGAGAGGTTCGGTGTCAAGGATTTTTTGAAGGACATAACTTACAAGAAATGGTTTAGCTTGTTTCTACAAAGAGATCCATAAGTCAAGATGTCTGGGAAAGGGAGACGGTGTCCGATCACGGCACATAGGAGAAAGAGTGGATCATAATAGAGGATCCTAGAGGTGGGGGAATATCAGTCATGGGACATCAACCTAAATGAGATTTGGGACCCGAAAGTTTGATACGCCGGATTTCTTGCCACATTCCTCAGTGCGTGGATCTTACATGTGAGGGACACAAGGCTGGGAGTTCATCTAGCGACCCTGGTGATGGCGGGTATCATGGCCGTTAATCAAAGATTCAATCTGGGAGTCCCTATATTGGCTAGTCTGTTTGCAATTTTGGGATGCATTTAGAGAGGGGGGGGGGGGGGTCACCGAGGAGGATCTGTGGTTCCTTCCAGATATTTTATGTCTGGTTTGTGTCTCATTGCAGCGGGTATACCTTTTTGAATGACATTCCTCTTCCAGGTTATGGCCCATGATCTTCCTTGCTGAACACTTCTTGGGTCATGCTGTTGCCGCTCAATGGGGATGGTGTAAGGATCAGAATGGACAATCATTACAACTTCACACTCAGCCCATTCCCCACCTCGACTGGCATGATGATAGATAATGGGAAAGGCTCACTGGAGAAAATGGAATACTTCCAGAGCATTGGAGGTGGGGTGTTCATGGCTCAGATTGATGGGAAGAACCATTGTGAGGCCTATGTGACGTCTAGGTTCGCTAGGCAGTTTGGATGCCTTCAACGGATGCCGAAGAAATTGTACACAGATTTTGAAGAGGAAATGAATCCCTATGTTATTCTCCAAATGTGGTTGATTTTCACGACCTAGGGCTTTGGCAACAATATCACCTTTCCTCCCACCGGAGTTGATGCTGGCTTTTCATCCAAATATGCAGAACATTGGGCCATAGCATACCCCGAGGGGATTTTGCAAAAGAGAGTTTGGAAACTCAAGGTAGCCAGTGTAGAACCTGGGCAGTGAGAGAGCAGAAAAGGTGTTGTTGGAGGGGGGGGGGAGGTCAAAAACATGACAGGAAACTGGGCCCGCACAGGTCGGGACTTCAGTAGAGGGGACGTCGCGCGGTGTTGCCATGCACTCATCACCTAGGAGGAGAGGGGCTTGCAGAGCAGTCAGGGAGCTTCCCGATAAGCAGACAAGGTATCTAATTCAACCTTCTAATGACACAATCTTCCCAGCTCTATGTTCAACCTTAATGACTCTGCAATTGTCAATGGGTACTAAAGCTCTTTGGCAAAAGATAGTGCAAGACGGAATCCATCTGCCAGATGTCAGACTCATTCAGATTGTCGACAGGGTGAACTTTCATCATCTGTATTCATATCTGACGTCCATGGACATGTTTTCACAACAACGAGGTTGGTGTTAGGAGCCATCTTTCTTGCTGAAAATAATGCTTTTCCGGAATCATGATCCACAAAAGATGTTGTCAGGGGATGATGATAGCGACAATGATCCGGAGGGCGCTGAGATGGAAGAGGAAGAAGAAGAAGGTGAAGGAAAGGGTGAAGAAGAAGAGGATACTGAAGGTGGAAGGTCTCAGGGGGTGTCCCATGAAGGGAGTCTCCAGGAGGTTGGTAATATTCTTGTCTCTGATGTAGATATAACTGAGCGACATGAGGTATATTTCTGCCCTTGTCTATGCTTTCCCCTCATCATTTTTTGTAGCCCTCAATCAGATCTCCTTATCCTATTCAAGATCATATTGGTGCCAACCATGAGTCTCACTCCGAAGGGGAGGGGGAGGCACCGATAGAACAAGGTGGGGATCCAACACCCATTATTGAGATGACGAGCGCTAATGGATCCCATACAATGATAGCTCCTGTAGCTGCGAGAACACCAGAGGCTGATGCTTTGGGATCTTGCAAGTTCATTACTTAAACACCAGTATTTACCATCAGAGAGCTTAGTTGATTAGGGTTTTCATTGTTTGTGTAGTAATCATAGCCTTGGAGGCTCGTCGGGCAGCCGAAACCAGGTCACCCGCGATTGATTCTACTTAAAACATGTCATCCCATTCAGGACACACTTCTCAAACCGACCCGGCCCAGACGCTTGGTGAGCAAAGGGCTATGGATATCATCAGTACCAATGTCAGGGCGGGCCCAGAAGTTGACAAAGAAACTACCGGGACCGAGGCTAGAGAGGATGGTCTCCCAAGCAATGAAGAGCCTAACCTCTTGGGAGGAACACTCGAAGTGGACCCTGCTACTAGCCTATTGGATACTTTCTCCAACTATCGACCCATTGATCCTGAGGAGATTGATGATTCAGAATTGGAGGTGTCTAAGGAGAGCCAGATGACGCAACACAAAGGGTGGAAGTTCATCAAGAGCTTTCTTGGTCAGCCTCAGATAGAATGGCTAAAATGGACGGGATCACTCCACACATAGTTGTGCTTTCTCTATGTAGGAGGGGTCGATGCTCAATGCCTTCATTTGATAGTCTGTGACTACATGGCCGAGAAGCTGTATGAGGACAGCTGATGCTCCGATGTTTCCCAGTTTCAGGAGGATTTAGGGCTTACACAAGCGTTCATAAAGGTAGAACAAGAGGTCTGATGTAATGCCCTGACCCTAGAATCCCAAAGTTGGTGCATTAATACATATCATTGGCATGATCACAAAATATCAAATCTTGAAAGACCAATTAGTTTAGTAGCCTTGGAAGTACTTGGTACATTCATAAGGTTTACATTACATCATAAACTAGAAAACTACAACAACATTGTTTCCGTAGACAACACTATGATCCCATAGACTATCCCTAAAGGTCAGTCCAAATATACTTCTTTGCATCATGGGAAAAATAAACCATAGAAAAGGGTGAGATCAGTTTCTCAGTAAGGATAACAATATAGAAGAAGCTTTCATAAATAGGCATAAAAATTTAAGTAAATGTATAAAACTAAAACAAAAGCCTTTTCAATATAAAATTCTTCATAATATGGAAAATATAAATCAAAATAATTCCATTTACTTACTCACATGGATATTCTACTAGTAGAATAATCACATGCAATATCAATAGACACTTTCATAATGATGGAATAAAAAATGCCATATTTTCATAACCACATAGTCAAGGCCTTGTGCCAAGACTACAAATAAGATTTTGTCAAGGCCTTGTGACAAGACACTAGTTTTTCTCATTAGACCTACTGATGCATCAAGGAGTTATAGAGGTCTCCACCGGTCACTTACTATGTCCAATGCATTCCTCATATGAAAAGTTTTAAACATAACATTAACATTTTTATTAAAACTATCATACAAAATGTCAATACATTATCCATAAAACGTGAATGGTGTAAATAATAACACATCCACAGTAAAACATATCACAAAACCATCAATACAATTTGAAAGTTTTGTACCATAATAAATCAACATCAAATAATCTTAAAATCACTCCAAGGATGTTGACATAGAAGAAATCAAAACCTTTTTAGAGAAATATCTCATTCTATATTGAAATAATTTAAGAGTCACATAATTATAAAGAAGATATTTATTTTGAAAATATTCTTATAATCTTGTATGGGAAGCTTCGACGATGTTATAATGTTGGAAAATAGTTTCACCTACCGTATAAGTTTAAAAAAAATCTTACCTTAATTTTGTTGAAAAGGTCATAAAGTACCTTGTTTGGAAGACGACAGAAAGATCTCTATCAAAAAAATTTATAAAAATTCAAATAAGGGTGAATATGACATTAACCCATAGTCTAGTAAATAGAGAAAATGTTTTGAAACACATTTTTCAGAAACATGGATGTAGATGATATAGATTTCCCAGTAGATACTTATGTAAAAACAACTTCAAATAACAACGAGATTGTGAAATTAACCCTTAACTAGTAATTTTTTTGGTCGAGGGTATTTTAACCACCTTTATAATGGTGAAATAATTGTTATTAAATTATAATATAATTATATACAATAATATGATATCATATATGATCTTTTAACATTGTTTTGTTAATAATATCTTAGTATTATCGTCATTTCGGGTGTTAACAGATTCGTTTTCTTTTATATTATTTGTTATGTGAGTCATATTTGTTATGGATGGGATGTATCTTATTCATATTTAGAATTAAATTATTTCATTAATAAATATTTTTAATCATCTACTGAAAATTAGTCTAGAATGGATACAATGGGAAATGAACTTCATCGTGTTCGTGGAGACGGTAATCTGTACGAACGCACGAGTGACAATATCATTCTTTTGATATTAAAAGTAATATACAATTGGATGGTATATCATATATAAAGAATAATTATCATGTTATATTTATTATTTAAATCAATTCGACATCATTATTATACCCATCCGAATAATAATGTATTGAATAACAATTACACCATGACGTGGAGACGGTAAGCTGTACATACACATATATGATGACATGTCATTCAAATGATGGATAGAATAATGAATTTGGTTGTACCATTTTTATAATAACATCAGAGTATATAGAATATACTGGATTTATTATCTTAGAATAGAAACAACAAAAAAAGTATGTGGAAGAAGAAAGGAACTTGAAAGCGGTGGTGAGATATTTACCTCTTCTTAGGGTTATTCCTTTTGATTTGATCAAAAGGTCCCCTTAGGTTGGATTTCTGACTAAATTAAGGCCTCTAGAATGACGATTTTACTGTTGATAGGGTTTTTGGGCTGAGGTTGTCCAAGATAAATGGATTTAAGGTGTGAATTAGAGAGAAGGTGGAGTGCCCATTTATAAGAGGGGTGTGGGGCACCTTAGGAAAAACTAGAAATATTATTTTATAATAAATTAATTTTCAGTTTCTAATTACTCCAAAATGAATTATTTAAAGTATATGGTGGGTATTGGTCGAAAACCACACAACCAATATCTTTTAGACAGGTTTGGATCAATATATTAACCTTATCCTTTAGTTTTAACTCTTAGTTAAATAGTTTGACATTTAGCATGTCTCTTTTTATTTTTATATTATTTGGTCAATAAACATACTATATACTTCCAAGAGAAACCCAAGTGGTTCATTAATGATAGAAATACCATCAAATAAGTCTTCTGAACTAACCATAGATTTTTAGGAATATAATATCAATTAATTATATAATATTTAAAAAAAACACTTTTATGTCAATTTTGACACAATTTGGTATTTTGTTTTTTCTAAATTCATAACAGCATTATTACTTCGAAAACAATTAATCTCACGAACCCTAATATGTCATATTAAGCTATAAAATCAGTGTAATTCATAAAAATTATCCAATTTCATTTATTTGGATATTTTTAATATTAATTATTTTAATCATTAATTAATACAGTAGTTACTGCATCATCATTTTGTCAGAGAAATATTAAATTATTTAATGTCTAAAAAATATAAACAAATTACCATTATGTAGGAAATAGTTTTAGATTTTTAATGAATTTTTATAGTCGAATTATCTTATGTGTAACCCTATATTAAAAATGGTTTAGTTATTAAACATGGAATTTAACACTTTGAACTCTTATTTGAATTTATTAATAATAAATGTCCTAATCTTATATAAGTGGATCTAAATGAACATAATTTATTCCTAAGGTTGTTTTTGGTCAAATTAAAATTATCTAATAGAATTATAACACGTGTTAGGGTAATAATAATATAATTTGTACCCTTAATTACCCTATTTACTTTTTACCATGGAAAATAAAAGTTAAAACTTACTATTTACCAAAAAAAATTCATCTTATTGAACAAAATTTTACTAACTGATATCAACCGTGTCTCTTGGATTTTAAAAATTCAACTCACAGAAGAGGTAAAATTATGTTTTATGTAAATTTGTAAATGCTCCTATGAGGTGGGTAAAAGACGGTAAAAAGTTCAATAAGATTTTTATATATCTAAAATTATTATAAACTGACTCCAATTAATTACATTGAACATATATTGGTATTATGTAACTATTTTGACATAAAATAAATTTAAATAAAATAAATAATTATTTAAAAAAATTGGTTTAAAACTATAACCCAGTGTTTTTCATTATTCATCAAAAATTGAAAGTTTTCAGAAAATCAAAAACTTCACCCTAAGATAAATTTGATATTTCAAATTCAAAAATGAATACCATTTTACCAATTTCTAAAAATAGAAGTTTCATTTAATAATTTAAAATAAAATCCCGTTGTGAATACCAAAAAGCGTATTTTTAATAAATAATTACTATGAAAAGATTGACACTTGTTTATGTCTAATTGCAAAGTGAAATTACATACAATGATCAAAATTGGATTAAATGGTTAAAATTTAATATATGTATACTTACAAACCATTAAAATGTATAATTTAACACTATAAATTATTTTTATTAAAAAATTTGTTTTAAGTTAAAGTAATGTATTTTTCACTAATCACCCAAATATGAAAGTTATCAGAAAAACACCAAACAATTATTGAAACTAAATTCTTATGTCCTGATTCTATATAAGAAGTCTATGTAGTCAAATTTAATATATAAAAGTTTCAAATATTTCATAAAAGAGGTTCACCATTAAAAGGTGGAAAAATTTCATTTTTTGAAAAATAAATATTTTATCTGAAAAAAATGAATTTGTTCTTACATTATGTCAAAGAAACTAATAATATGGATTCTAAAATTATATGGATTGTAGAAATTCCAAAATTCAGTTAATACTATTCATAACTGCTTTTGAACGGCTAGTTTGGTAAGTCATGGTGTGCTAGGACTCGTTGTTGCGTGTAGTGCAAGTAATTGAATTACTTTGAAGAAATAAAGTACTCTGAAATCATGGGCTGTTACATTCATCCCTCCTTTAATAAATTGTGTCCACACAATTTGAAATTGTCCTTTGAAAATAAAATGATAAAAATAGATAATAACATTGTGGGAAAACCAACATCATAAATTGGGTTAATAAAATTTAGTCTAAATAAGAGGAAAAGGGAAATGAAAGGGTCACCACAAAATTTTGAACTCGATTTGGAAAAAATTGGTGGCGATTAGATACAGATAATTGGGGGGAAAATGTTAATATTTATAGGGAGTGACTGAGGTCACCAGTCACAAACAATTATAGAATTGAGGGCCCCAAAGCCATCAACTTATGATAATTTAAAATATCATCAGTTCAAAAAAAAATTAGGTATTAGGATAATGCATTTTTAGTTTTAATATCCCTTACCTGAAGTTAAGAATTAATTTCTTAATTGAATAAGACATGAAAAAATATATACACGACAAGTTGAGTTCCATCCTTTCACTAATTTCTACCACAAACCCATCTTTCACTCTAAAAGATAATAGAACATTAAAATATATTATATTTATCATATTCCTATAGGGTTTTGAAAAATGAATTTATAATTCACCTTTCAGACCATTTAAAAACGTAACTACATTATAAAAACCAGGGACTTCACGTAGTCCAGTTGTAGACAATAAATGCCAATCGTACTTTGGTTTTGGGTTCGATTCCCACATCTTTGTCTGACACGACGGGTTGTCACACGGTCTGTGTGTTGTTCTTTTTATAAAAATCCAAAAACAACCTTAACAATAGTATCCAATTTCAAACATAACTCATTTCAACCTTTAGACTTATCCAAAATAATTCCATCCAAACTCACAGTCCAAAATTTATAAGGAAGTTAAACACAGTGAAGACGCTTTTTTACATGGAATAACATGTGAACACCTTCATCATGTATTATTTGAAACATGGAAACACCCAGAATTAGAATAACACCTTATTGGTTATATTCTTACACCCTTATCCTTTTTATAATACTGGATATATTCCTAATATCAAAGATATTGACAATTCCAAAAATGATGAAATAATAAAACAATTAATCATTTACAAGAAATTAAATAATATCCAATATAATTTATCCAAATAAACCATATCTTATTCTGAAATCACTACCTCATTATCTAGACCAAATTGAGAATTACATTTCCTTCAACCATGTATTTTTCTGAAAAGTGAAGCTTACTATTAAGTCACTTTTCATAGAAACATATAATCTCAATCCTAAATAAAATAGTATTGCAGTGCAATCCTTATTTATCTACATAATTTATATAACTAGTATATTGTTGATACAACACTCAAATTACATTATTATATAATAACAACATAAGAACACTAGTCAATCCTCTTCAACTGAGGTAGTATCATAACTTGATTATTATCCAATAGAATCATTTAAGGTATAATCTGATGAATGGGACATTGATTCGTGTAGTGTCCCAACTCCTTGTAGATGAAACATTGTACAATTGAATCTTTTTTCTTACCCGTGCAATCAAATACTTGGTTTCCTTTTTCTCCACACTTATTAAAAACTCACATTCCCTTCAAAAATTTACCAAGGTGATTCATTCCACAGTTATCACATATGGGAAAATCCTTATTTTCCCTCTTCCCTTTATCCATACTTCTCACTTCCATACTTTTATTATCTTGCTTTCTTTCAAAGCCATAAGACTCAGAGAATTATTTACTTATCTTATTAACAAATGATATTATTTCTTCATATTTAGAGAATACATGGGAGACTATTTCACAACTAAATGTTGGCTTAATACCATAAATGATATGATACTTATTACACATTGGATCATATATTTTGTTGGAGTTCTCATTCCTTATACTGGGTTCCAATTATATACAATGACATACACTAGGTCAGTTTATATATTGCAATAAATAAATCCTAACTTCTAAAATAACTAACATAAATTGAACAGTTTATGAATATAATCTATAATCATAAAAATATTTTTATTGAGGATGTATATAATCATAAATACTTCATAATGATTTGTAATGAAAATGAGATTTATCTAAAGCATATCCCCCGAGAGTGTCGTTACCAAGAGTGTAGTAGGCCTGTAGTCGTGCACCGGTTCCCGTTCGAGTCTATCTCAAAGCTGTGTTTTCGGGTTTTACCCCTAGGTAAATATGTGCTAGAGCCACACCTAACTACTCGTATCCATACATGGACTTATTTCTTAGAAAACTCACAAAATTTCTACAATACCAAAATTATAAGAAGATTTTCAATACTAATCCTCAAATTATCTCTTAGGGTTATGTGCTCTAATCAGAGTTTATCTAAATCTACATTCCAAGGTTTGTACTAAACATTCTCTGATACCAACTGTAATGTGTTGACCCTAGAAGCCCGGAGTTGGTGCATTATTACGTATCATTGGCATGATCACAAAAGACCAAGTCTCGAAGGACCAATTAGATTAGTAGCCTTGGTGCATTATTACTATCCCTGAAGGTCATCCATAATATACTTCTTTGCATACTGAGAAAAATAAAACATAAAAAAGGGTGAGATCAGATGCTCAGTAAGGATAACAATATAGATGATTATTTCATAAATAAGCATAAACATTTAAGGAAATGAATAAAACTAAAACAAAAGACTTTTCAACATAAAATTCATTATAATATGGAAAATATAAATCAAAATAATTCCATTTACTTACTCATATGGATATTATACTAGTCGAATAAACACATGAAATATCAATAGCCTATTTTATAATCATGGAATGCATAATGCTCGACCTTTATAACCACATAGTCAAGGCCTTGTTCCAAGACCACAAATAAGATTTTGTCAAGACCTTGTGCCAAGACACTAGTTTGTCTCATGAGTCCTATCGATGCATCGAGGAGCTATAGCGGGCTCAAAACGTCACTTACTAAGTCCAATGCATTCCTCATATGAAAATGTTTAAAAATAACATAAACATTCGTATTAAAACTATCATAAAAAATGTAAATAAATTATCCATAAACTATGAATGGTGTAAATAATAACACATCCACATTCAAACATATCACAAAACTTTCAATATAGAATGGAAGTTTTGTACCATAATAAATCAACTTCCAATAAGCTTAAAATCCCTCAAAATATGTTGACATAGAAAAAATCAAAACCTTTTTTAGAAAAATATCTCTTCCTATTTTGAAATCATTTAAGAGTCACATAATTATAAAGAAGACATTTATTTTGAAAATATTCCTATAAACTTGTAATGGAATCTTTGAAGATTTTATAATGGTGGAAAATAGCTGCACCTGCCGTATAAGTTTAAAAAAATATTCTTACCTTAATTTTGTCAAAAAGGTCATACAATACCTTGTTTGGAAAATGACGGACTGGTCCCTTACAAACCAATTTATAAAAATTCAAATAAGGGTATATATGAATTTAACCCAAACTCTAGTAAATAGTAAAAAAGTTTTGAAAAATATTTTTAAGAAACCTGGATATGGATGATAAAGATGTCCCATTTGATACTTACGTTAAAACAACCTCAAATAATAAAGAGATTGTGAAATTAACCCTTACCTTGTACTTTTATTTGGTCGAGGGTAGTTTAACCTCTTGTATAATGGTGAAATAATTTTTATTAAGCAATACAATAATCATATACATTAATATGATATCATATATGATCTTTTAACATTACTTTGTTAATAATATCTTAGTATTATCGTCATTTGGGGTGTTAACGGATTTTTTTCCATTATATTATTTGTTATGTGAGTCATATTTATTATGGATGGGATGTATATTATTCATATAATAATGATATTAAGTCATTAAACATTATTTTAAATCATATAATGAAAATTAGTTTTGAATGGATACGATGGGGAATGAATCTCATCGCGTTCGTGGAGACGGTAATCCGTACGTACGCACGAGCGACACTATCATTTTTTTGATATTAAAATAATTTTAAATTGGATGCTATATCATATATAATGAATCATTATCATGTTATATTTATTATTTACATCAATTATAAAACATTATTATACCCATCCAAATAATAATGTATTGAATAACAATTACACCACGATGTGGAGACGGTAAACCGTACATATGCACCTATAGTGACATGTCATTCAAAGGATGAATAGAATAATGAATTTGGTTGTGCCATATTTATAATAACATCATATTATATATATGATACTGGATTTTTTATTTTATAATGTAAACAACAAAGAAAAAGGAAGTGGAAGACAAAAGGAGCTTGAATGAGGTGGTGAGATATTTACCTCTTCTTCAGGTTCTTCCTTTTGATTCAATCAAAATGGTTGATAGGTTGGCTTTCTGACTTAATTAAGGACTCTAGGATTAAGGGGGACTATTGAGAGGGTATTTGGGAAGAGGGTTTCCAATAAAAATGGATTTGAAGGTCTGAATTAGAGAGATGGGTGAGTGCCCTTTTATAAGAGGGGTGTGGGTCACCTTAGGAAAAGCTAGACATATTATTTTACAATAAAATCATTTTCGGCATCGAATGGCTCCAAAATAAATTATATAAAGGCTATGGTTGGAATGGGTCAAAAAAAAATCAACCAATAGGGTTTATACAGGTTTGGGGAACTTTATTAACCTTATCATTTATATTCAACTCTTAGTTAAACATTTTGACATTTACCATGTCTCTTTGTATATTTATATTATATGGTTAATAAACATACTATATACTTTCAAGAGAATTACAAGTGGTTCATTAATGATACACATATCATTACATAAGTCTTTTGGTCGAAACTTATATTTTTAGGAATATAATATCAGTTAATAATATATTATTTGTTTTAAAAACTCTTTTATGTCAATTTTGACACTATTTGGTATTTTTTTTGTTAAATTCATAAAAAAATTATTACTTTAAAAAAATTAATCTAACCAAAACTAATATTTCATATTAACCTTGAAATGTTGTGGAATTCATAAAAAGTCACAAAGTAAATTTATTTTGATATTTATAATATCAATTATTTTAATCTTTCATTAATATGGTAATTATTTCATCATCATTTTGTCATAAATAAATTAAATTATTTAATGTATAAAAAATATAAATAAAATACCATTATGTAGGAAATATTTTTATCTTTATATGGAAAATTTTTAGTCTAATTTGTCTTAGGTGTAACCATATATTAAAAATGATTTAGTTATTAAACATTGAATTTAACACTTTGAACTCTTATTTGAATTTAATAATAATAAATGTACACATCTAATCAAAGTGGATCGAAATGATCATATTTTATTCCTAATTTTTTTGGTCTAATTACACTTATCTAATTGAATTAGGACATGTGTTAGGGTAATAATAATATCATTTTTACCCTTAATTACCCTATTTACTTTTAACTGCGGTTAATAAAAGTAAAAATTTACTATTCACCAAAAATTATTTTCATCTTATTGAACAAAATTTTACATACTGATATCATCCATGTCTCTTGGATATTTGAAATTAAACTCACAGAAGCGAAAAAATTATGTTTTATTTAAATTTCAGAATGCTCCTAAGAGGTGGGTAAAAGACGGAAAAAAGGTCATTTTAATTTTTATATATCAAAAATTATTGTAAACTGACTCTAATGAATTAAATTGAACATATATAGGTATTATGTACTATTTTTACCTAAAATAAATTTAAATAAAATAAATAATTACTTAAAAAAATTCGGTTTTAAACTATAACTCAGTGTTTTTCACTTTTCATCAAAAAAAGAATGTTTTTAGCAATATACCAACAATTCACCCTAAGATAATTTTGAAATTTTAAATCAAAAATGAATTATATATTACCAATTTCAAAACATATTAGTTTCATTTATTTATTTAAAATTAATTCTCGTTGTCAAAACCAAAAGGCGTATTTCAAATAAACAATAACTATCCAAAGATTGGCACTTGTTTATGTCCATTTTCAAAGTGAAATTACCTAAAATGACCAGAATTGGATTACATGGTTAAAATATAATCTATTTATAATTCCAAACCATTAAAATGTATAATTTAACAGTACACATTTTTTTGATTAAAAAAGTTGTTTTCAGTTAAAATATAGTATTTTTCACTATTCACCCAAATATGAAAGTTATCTGAAAAACTCCCAAAATTTATTGAAACTAAATTCTTATGTCCTAATTCTAAAGAATATGGGTATTTTCTCAAATTGAATATATAAAATGTTCAAATATTTTAAAAAAAGGATCGCCATTAAAATGCGGTGAAATTTCTTTTTTTGAAAAACTACATCTTTTATCTGAAAAAATGAATTTGTTCTTACTCTATGTCAAAGAAACTCATAATATGGATTGTAAAACTATAAGGATTATAGAAAGTTCAAAATTCAGTTAATACTATTCATAACTGCTTTTTAATAGAAAGTTTGGTAAGTCATGGTGCGCTAGAACTCAGTGTTGCATGTAGTTCAAGTTATTGAATTACATTGAAGAAATAACATACTATTAAATATTAGGGTGTTACATCTGACACCATGAAGAATAGGTGAAGGAAAAGGAGATATTCATTGCAAACTGCTCTGGGATTGTGGAGCAGTTGCGGACCCAGTTGGCAGATGCTCAAGAGCAACTAGTGGAAGCGGGTCACCAAATGACTGAACATCAAAATGAATAGGCGCAAGCACGGGCCAGGGTCAGTGGACTGCACTCTGCGGCCACTGATGAAGAGAGAGTCCTCATGGGGAGGGAAGCAATCCAGGAGGCCACCAACCAAAAGGTATCAGTGCTGGAACGATCCATCCAGAAGCTAACCCTTAATGGCCCTATTTTGGCTGAACTCATAAAATAATTTCACCTTACTAATTCTTATTCTGAACTGTATGTATTGATAAATTTATTTACATGTTTGTTTGATTTAACACATTCAACAACAATATTTAAAATAATTAGCAATCCATTCCTAACCTCACCCAGGTCGCACCCAATGTGAGAAAAAAGGCATTTTCGTACTATTACTTCGTTTGATCGTGGGAGTATACTTCAGGCATTCGAGATTTGGATAACCAATCCAGATTTCTGACAATAGAAGAGGGAGGCCCGATTAGAGAGTGAAGCTCTCAGAACAGCTGAATTTATGCTTTCCCAGCGTGCTCTTGTGCATGAGCAGTGTAATTCCAGGGGCGCTTGAATAAATCCGAACAGGGGGGAATGGAAGGTGTTAATGACAATACCCAATATTTGGAACACTATAGTGGTGGCGTGACAATAAAGGATAACTATTGAACATGTTCTAAACACAGTATCCATATTACGTTAGCCTGAAATGGGGATGACAAATGAGGGCCGACCGCTGACCATGTTCGAAACATAGGGCCTGACTCAAAGGGTCATCGATTTGTCTTCCGGAACATTGGACTATGACAGATGGCGAGCCATAGGCTGAGCATCCATACTGTTATGGGGTCCATTTAGACGTGAAAGAGGACGAGGGTCTGAATAAAGTGCACGCAAAGCATGTAAGGTGGAGTGGTGGCTTGTTCGAAAAGAATCTAACACTCTTGAAAGTACACCATCGTTGTGGAAATACGTTAGGTGGACTCATCAGTCTGATCATGGACCATTCCTACTTTTAGATAAGACCCTAATGATGAGGAAACTTTTGCTTCCCAACATTATCTCCGGGCATTCTGGACTTGTTCAGGGTAAAGGTTCAGGGTTCCCCAAAAGAACTTAGGCCAAGGGGTTGAAGAAAGGAGAACACGATTTGTGATTCTTGGGGCTGGACCCAGAGGCAAGAAGCTAGAGCGTTTCTACATATCCCATGAAGATGGGAATCAATCCATACATAGTTATGGAAGATGTCGTGTCATTTAACGTATTAATAAAAGGATATATAGTGGTCTTAGTTTATGGACGTAGAGCTCGGACCAAGGATGGTAGGAAACGCGGGAGACACCTGGTGGAATAATTATAAAACCCAACGTGAATGGGAACCTGGGGTTCTGACCCCCACGTGTTCCCTAGGAAGGTTTTAGGTCGAGGGACCGAAAACAAGAGATTTGTTGGGCCCGTGGGGAAGTTCCCGGGTGTTCCTATGAAGTTCGTGAGAATGAGAATCAATACATACATAGTTCTAAAGGGTGGCATAGTAAATTACCAGTTTTAGGGATAAAAGGGTGTGCGGGTCTGGCCCTCACACCAAAAAATAGGCATTTGATAAGTCTTGTTTGTCCTTTAGGGTAAATGAAGGTGTATTTTATGAGGCGATGGGCCTATAAAAGAGACTCCAGGCATTGAAACAAGAATCAAGACAAATGATGGCATTGAAGAATGGTATGGTGTTGGACCAATAGTAAACATGATGTCCATTGAGAAAGAGATCCACAATGCGGTGCTGTTTTTCATCATGCGTCCTAGACGATACTATTAAAGTTTAGGGTCATGTGATGGGACCAACCATGCACATTAATTTCATGCGACACAGACATTATAGAGATGAGGATAAAGGGGGAATATGAACAGTTCAATAAAGCATAACCAACGTGAATGATGACATAATCCCATACCACACCATGCCCAATTCCATGAAAGAAACCTTAGGCCAGGGGGAGAAATAGAGATAAGAGGGTATGAAGTATTGGAGACTGGCTCTCAATTTTGCTGGACCTGTAGACAAGGAGTCTAGGTGTTCATAAGTATCCCAAGGTTTGGGAATCAAGCTATACGTAGTTATATAGAGGGGAAATGTGAAAATATCTTAGTTTAAGGTCTTAGAACATGGACCATGGAGAAGCAGGAATATTCTCAGTGCGGACCTTAATCCAATCCCTAAGCCTACGCGAGTCAAACTCAATGTTGGAAATAAGGGCAGATAAGGTATTTGCAATACGTGAAATACATGCAAAGGGGAAATCGGTGGAGCCCCGAATGATTGACTTATCGTGGCTATTTCCACCTAACGTGTGGATGCGCACTAGGGAATAATGCCAAGAGTCTCAAAATTGTACTTGGACATGATGAGGTGGAGAAGGGTGTGAGTCCTGTAACCAACAGTTTATTCTTATGGGGTTGGTGTAATAATGGAGGATAACTGTTGACTGTGTTCAAAACACAACATTCATACCGCGTTAGCCTGGAATGGGAACAACAAATGAGCATTGACCATTGACTAAATTCACAATGTGGGACTTGTATCAATTTTTTGCTCAAAACCCTTGAGGAAGTTGTCTGTAATGGTAGGAGGGCCCTTGGGATGTACATCCTTGCCATTCAGGGGCCCTTTCAAGTGTGAAAGGTTATGGAAGCCCTAATGAAGGGGAACACGAAGCTTGAAAATGGGTGAAAGCATGTCTGAGTAAAGTCTGACATTCCAAGTACTGAACTAGAGTACCCCTGGGCACATTGGTGAATCGCCGAAGAGGACCGAGGGTCTCATCTTGAGAGCAGACGATTTGAAAAGATGGGATATCACCAGGGGATGGAGAACTCTCGGGAGGGAGAAGTACATGGAATAGTCGTTACAAACCCGACGTGAATGAGGACATAGTCCCATGCAACATCATATACTCCCCATGCTGGGAATGGGTAGGCCAAGGGGCTATGGTGAAAGGGAGATCTCCAAGAGATGGGTTGGACTTGAAGTATAGACATTCGAACAGTCCTACATATCCCATGAGGATGGAAATCAAGCCATACATTGTTCTAGAAAGAAATTGGAGTAATGTGTAGTTTGTCATTACACAGTAAGGATGAAAATGGGTAAGATACCCCACACACAGGAGGTGTACGATGCAGTGAGTAACCTGAAGTGTAGGGGGACATAATCCCTTACCACACCGTACTATCCCATAAGAGAGAACTTGGGCCGAGGGCTCGAAAAGGCTGAGGGGCCTGAGGCTGGGCCTCAGACGGAAAGGCCCAACCAGTTTACAGTTTAATGTCATGTAGTGAGGATAAAGAAAGGGGTATGATAACCCTAACAAGGGAGGTGTATGGCGCGACAAGTAACCCCGCGTGAATGAGGACATAATACCATACTACACCGTACAATACCGTAAGGGTTTTTGACATGGGCAGAAGACCTGAGATTCGGAATGCGAAGTGTGGAAGGGCATGTGCTCATGGTATGGATGGTAAATGATGGGAGGGATGTCTAAAGGGGATATGTGTGGCAAGTTTAAATAGACCAATGTGAATGAGGACATAAGTCTGCTCCACACCACACAACCCTAAATGAGAACTTGGACCAGGGGCCAGAAAGGGCCAAAGGGGCTAGAAAAGGCCAAGGGGCCTGAGGCTGGGCATCCCGACTAATGGTAGCCATACGACCTCTTGTGCGGTTACTATCTTATCACAGTTCCTAAGCCCAAGTGAGTGGTTCTCGGTGTGGGAAACAAGGAGCCAGACTCGGCTCTCCCTACCATATAAGAGTTTAATAGCTGACATCACCTGAAGGGAGTTCGTCACATGGAGATACAACATGGCAGAATGGACCACTAAACTCAATGTTTGGGACATCGTGGGGTGGCTATGAAGATAAAGGATATTTGTTGACCATATTCAAAACACAATGTCATTGTAGTGACCTAGAATTGTAACATCAAATGGTCATCAACCGATGACCATATTTGAATTGCGGGACTTTAATCAATTTGTTGCTCAACATCTTCAAGGGAATTTAATAGAAGTGTTTGGAGAGCCCTCGGGCTTAGCTCCCCTACCATTCTGGGGATCTTCTAGATGGGATAGGTGATGGAGTCCCAATCAAAGGAGTGGGTGAAGCATATTTGTGCCAATTTGTGAAAGAGGCCGACACCTCCGGGTAGTGGTACATATGGAACGATCGATATGATCTCGACGTGAATTGGGGAAAAATCCTGCACCACACCATATGTCTTAGCCCAAGGAACGATTCTGGAATTTGGGCTAGGCCAACAGACGAAATGTTCGGGCATTCCTACGTATCCCATAAGTATTGGAATCAAGAAGTATGTAGTTATTATAGGCCATGTAGTTTAACATCGTACGGTGAGGATGTGGGAGGATATAATAATGGGGATTGGGAACATGGTGTGACCGTTGTAATCCTTGAATTAGTGGGACTAATGAAGCCTAAACCAAATCATGCAAGGATCCTCTGAGAGAACTATACCTAGGGGGGATAGTCAAAGAGAACTATTTGGGGCTGGGCTCAAGATGAAATAATTGAGAGTTCCTACGTATCCCGTGAAATGGGAATCAAGCCACATGTAGTTATATGGGTGATTTTTAATGTTTTGTAGGACGACATACCATTTATCGTCATGCGGGACGAAGTAGTTTAGGGTCATGCGGGGCCATCATGCAGTTAATGGTCATGCAACCGTCATGCAGTTTAGGGTCATGCGGGACCGAATAGTTTAAGGTCATGCAGGATCAGTAGGATCAGGAAAAGTGTCTCTTGGGGAACATGGAATTGGTGGAAGTAGTTATACACCCACCTTCTGTTGTCACCAGGGAGTACACACCATTGGGATAAACCCTATGAATTATGTAAGGTCCTTCCCATTTGGGCTCCAACATGGGTGGTTTCTTTCTAGGGATCATAGGTGTCCGGAGGGCCAATATTTGGTTACCTTGTAGGAAAGAGCATAGGCGAACCTTCTTGTTGAAGGCTCTAGCCATCTTATTCTGATTCCTTTGCAGATTGTGTTGGGAACAAAACCTATTTTCTTCAAGTACTTCCAATTCAGCTGGATGAATTTTGGCTACCTTATCTGGCGTCTGCTGGTCATACAGTGTTGTACGTAACAAAGGCAGTTATATCTTGATGGGAACAATGGACTTAGCTCCGTACAATAGGGAATATGGGATCACCTACGTTGAATTATGAGTCGTCGGCCGATAAGCTTAGAGGGAATTGGGGGTCCGAACAACTCTTCTAGTTCTGACCAACAATTTTCGGCAAAATGTTAGAGAGGGTTTTGTTGAACGCCTTGACCTTTCCATTTTCATGTGCTTGGAAGCGAGAGGTATGGTTAGAATTGATGATGTACTTTGTGTACAATTTCTTTAGCACGACTGCTTGGAAGTTCGTTCCATTATCAGTGAGAATGGAATGAGGGACTCCAAACTGGTAGATGATACCGGAGCTCACGAAGTCGACGATAGAATGAGCCTTGACTTCCTTGAGTAGAATTAGTTATTCCCACATGGAAACAAATATGTGGCGGTCTGGATAAATCTACACTGGCGAGCTGTCACTGGTGGATATGGTCCCATGACATTGAGTCCCCACACCGCAAATGGACAAGAGTACATGGTGGAGTGGAGAGGTTCTGGTAGATGATGCATGACGTTAGCATGAATTTGGAATGCATGACATCTCTTGGAAAACTAGATGCAGTCACAGATCATGGAGGGCCATAAGTACCCCAATCTATGGATCTCATGGGATAGCTTCAACCTAGTTTAGTGAGCCCCACAGGAACCGGCGTGAACCTACTACATGACCAGATAAAACTCAACTCCTTGAATGCAATGGAAGAGAACATCATTGAACCCATGTTTGTAGAGTATCTACACAAGACTGGGTCCACTCTGGATGGTAAACTGTAGCACGCGGTGTCGGATTCACTTGCGCTCAGCCCGATCAACTGAGAGGAAACCATTTTGGAGAAACTCGACAAAGGGGGATGTCCAGTCGGGGGTCACATCAACCACTTCATCTAAGGAACCTGGGGGTACAGACATGGAGGCTTCGGTGGTGAGATGGCTTACTCGCAGGCCATCGTCATCATCTGGGGTGACAGAATCAATGCCTCTCAGATGTTCCATATGTATAATCAAATCATCCTGCTCGGGTTAGGCGAGTGATGCAGCTAGGCCGGCCAAAACATCTACTCAACTGTTCTGAGAATGAGAGACATGAGTAAATTCTGACTGAGATGGAAACTGGGCCATTAACTAGAGGGTGCGCACCAACATTGGTATGAGCTCTAGCATTCTGATGATTTAGTAATCGTTGATTTATTAATGTCTAGTTTAGAGTCCCCATTCCCATGTAAATGGGGAACATCAATATCGAGGTCTAGCTCAAGGCTAGTGATGAGGGCCCGATACTCTGCCTCATTGTGGGTGCAGCATTCTGACAAGAGGAATGAGTACGGAAGAATGGTTTGTGCAGGAGTGATGAAGACAACACTCAGGCCTACACTATTGAGTCTGGGATCATTGAGCCTCCTGCTGGTGGGGCTTCAGGATGCTCCATCAAAGTGCATCTACCAACATGGGATGTCATGATCTACAGAGAGGATTTCTTCATCAGGAAAATCCAGGTTTAGGGACTAGTCTGTGGGGGTTGGGTGGGAAGCAAGAAAATCTTTTAGTTCTTTTCCCTTGAGAGCATTCTGAGGGACAAACCTGATGTTGAACTACTGGGGTATTACTACCCACCTTTATAGATGGCCGATCATCATGGGGCGGTTCAGAATGTACTTCATTGGGTCTACCCAAGACGCCGACTATACCCCATGGGGCTGCATGTAATTTTACAATTTATATACTGTGAATAATAGCACGAGGAAGCTCTTTTCTATGGGAGAGTATCCACTCTTCGTATCAATGAGCATACGATAGAAGTAGTAGAGAGTGTTTTCTATCCCCCCATTTTTCTTCTGAGTGAGGAGGGAACCGAGAGATCATTCCAGGACAGTCTTGTAGAGGATCAGTGGCTTTCCGGTGATGGGTGGCATCAAGACTGGAGGCTGGAGCAGATATTACTTGATTTCCTCTAATGCGGTCTGGAACAATTCTCCCCATTCGTAGGAGGTGCCTTTCTTTATAAGCTCGGAAAAGGGATTACACTTGCTGACCAGATTCATAATGAATTGGCGTATGTAGGCTAAGTGGCCTTGGAAACCTCGAAGCTCCCGAATATTGCTCAGGGGAGGCATCTGAATGATGGAATTGATCTTCTATGGGTCGGTATCGATGTTCAGGTACCTAACAACACATCCAAGGAACTTCTCAGAGGTGACCCCAATGTCACATTTCAACGGGTTCATTTTCAGGTGGCGGGAATGGAGGAAGTCGAACACTTTCTCGAGGTCCTTGAGATGATCCTGGCATTGGTGGGATTTTACCACCATGTCGTCCATAGTGAATTCCACTAATGTCCTGAGTATTGGATTGAATATGTGATGATGGGCCCGCTGATAAGTGGGACCTTCATTCATTAAGACGAAGGGCATGACTTGGTAACAAAACATACGTTGTAGCGCCCTGAAAGCTGTGGACTCCCCATTCTTGGGGGCCATCCAGATATGATTATATCTAGAGTAAATATCGATGAAGGAAAGGTATTATAACCAAGCTGTAGTATCGATCATCAATTCTGTCACTAGAAGGGGAAAATCATCCTTTGGGCACTGACAGTTGTGATCTCAGAAGTCGACGCCGACCCCGATCTGTCCATTCTTCTTCCCGACATGCACAATGTTGTCTAGGCACTTGGGGTACTGGATATCCTTGATGAATTTGGCTCTGATGATCTTTTCAACTTCAGCCTTGACCATGGAACCGCTAGAAGGGTGCATCTTTCTGGGAGGCTGCTTGAACCCGCGATGATTTTTCAGAAGACCGAGGCGGTGGACAACTACATGAGGATCTAGTCTTGGAATCTCATTGTAACTCTAGGAAAACACATCATGGTGCTGTTTCATGAAGCTCATGTACTGGTATTGCTCCTTGAGAGGCATGGATTCACTAATCAACGTGGTTATAGGGTCCACCTCTCTACCGAGGTTCACCTGTACAAGTTCATCAACCATGGTAGAGATGACCTCTTCAAAGGCAGGGGGTCCTCCATATCCTCTTCCTCGCTTGCAGATAAGGGATACCCAGTCGGAGAAGATTCTTCTAGGTCGACAGATTCTCTCAGGAGGGTGGTAACAGCTTGGGCACCAATGGTCACCGGATCGGGAGATTCTGGTACAGCTGAAACCATAGCAATGAAGGCTGTCAACCTGATCCCATCTGGTCTTTGGCCCAAGGGGCCATGCTTAATGATATCAAATTATTAGTGGTGCATTGGCTTGAGTTGGTTAATTCTTGCTCAGGAAAACATTAATTTATGACGTACTGATGTTTCTGTGGTGTGAATATACTGATACCTTACGAGGGTTGGAGGATCTAGGATCACCCAAGCCTATTTTGGTTCGGAGTACGAGGTGATCTTCCACCGTCTCATAGAAATGGGAATATGAACCTCCCTTATACCAGATACTACAAAACATTTCCCATGATGGGGGTTGTGGCCTCCAATCGATGGATCGAGAAGATGTAGACATCATCTAGACCTTCCAGGGGGTCTGTTGCTACCGCGATGGGATCGACCTCATTGGCCCGAATATGCTTATCCCGGATCGTGTAATAGTCATCATCTAGGTATCCGGAATCACAAGAATAAAAAGGAGAAGCGACCCCTTGGAGTATGCCTACATGACCATTTAGAGAGTACATGATACATTGGTGATATGATGAAGGAACCACTTCATATAAGTGGAGCCATGGTCTACCAATAAATGCATTGTACAGAGTGTCTTGGGTGACAACCATAAACTTGGTGCTGGAAACTAGGCCACGGAACTAGGTATTCAAACGGATATTACAAACTGGGGTACGATTTTTCCTGTTGTATCATTGGATTATTAAATCAGAGGGAGTCAGGTCATCTTTGGTTACCCCATCTTCCGCAGTGTCCATGTCGGTATAACGATAATCCTGGAGCCTATGTCAACAATACAGTGGAGAACCTCCACACCATCAAATTGGCCGGTAATGTACAATGGTCAGATGTGACCCTATATGAGAGATCCTTCATCTTATATAAATAATGAAATGATTTCCAAACATTTAGCGTTCTTGACCGCTTCATCATTAAAGGCTTCTGCAGCAGCTATCTTCGTCTCAAACTAGAGGAAGCTTCATAAAGACTCAGTGAGGGCCTCACACATATCTGATGATAGGATAAGGGCCTCTAGGATGGAAAGCCTCATGGGGATGCTGTAAAGGTTCTTGATAACATCATACTTCCTCACCAGGTGTGAACTTCTGCTTGTAGGAGGCCTCTCTGTGACAGGAGGCATGGTGGTCCCTACCGGCTGGGTCGGCAACTGATTGGTGCTGGCCATATCCTGCTGCTCACTAGTCGAAGCCCACAGAGTAGTTACCAGATGCGGGATGTATGACTGAGACCAGCCTATAGCAGGGCGAGGCTAGTCACGACATGGTTGAATTGGCTCTTCCTGATCCGGCAATACAAACGGCAGTGGAGGCGGTCCTGATGACACCAAATGAGGATTCTACGCATGCTGAACTCTACATTGGGGGTATGATTTCATTTTAGTGGTGTGCACAGACTGGATGGATATGGCAATTTATATTCCTCAATGACCCACATGGCCATGGATCTGCCGACGTTGGTGTCATATGGGGACGTTGGGGAGGCCCGCTTGGTGCTCCCAATTGTCAAGAGTCACGTAGGGATTCACCAACTCCATGGTATTAAACAACACGTACCATTGACTATCACATGAACATTCATCCATTACTGGGCAGATTCTGGGAGGAATCCCCATATCCATAAGAATTAAGTCGTCGAGAGTGCGGGATGATGATGGAATTGGTAGGGCGCTTTGATTTCCCTTGCGCAATTGATGCATGCTCTTCAAGGAAGGGGTTGACGGAGATGACGATGCAGAAGTAGCGACAGTAGCCTCTAAAGGCTTTAGATGATTTTGGAATGTAGAAATGATTCCATGGAATGAGAAACAGTTTTTAGATCCATCTAGTCATCATACTTCTGGGAAACGCTGTTAGAAACCTGCTTCAACTGGCCCTCACTGTCGTTGCTGCTATCTGGCCTTACGAAGACACCTTCCACTTGTGCTGGGGCCAGGAACAACCTAACTATGTTGTTATCAAACTGGTTTTGAAGATAGTCTTTGAACACATAGCACTACTTAATAGTGTGCCACAAGATATGATGATAAGGGTAATAGTTGGGGAGATCAGTGAGGTTTTCCTCTTTTTGCCTCCTGCATTCAGGTAAACACACAATACCTTATTCCAAGGCACTTCGAAAATATCCAGGGACCTGATTCTCATTTAATGAGTAGATCTAGTTTCTTCTATCTGGAATGGGGGACCTTGGAGCCTGGCCGTGGCGAGGAGCTGAAGGATCCTGCTGAGGAGGCAGAGCCTGGTTGTTGCACCTAGGTGGTGGCGGCGCATTCCGCGAGGCACCTGCCGATTCCGAGGAATCCACTGCAGGGTTAGAGGTTGTGCCTGTGGTGGCGGTCCTCTATGTGGCTGAGGAAGTGGCCCCACCAGTAATAATTCTAGCTATTTTGGGGCCACTATTTGGGCCACCGTGGCAGGATCAGCTCTAGCAGCCCTCCTAGCGGGAATTACAGTGCCAACAGACGTGTCTGGATGGCCTGTTGTAGTGATTCTTCCAGGCACCGGGCCTTATCAGAGAAGTGTTGAAATCCCCCGAGGTAGTTCTAGGTTATCAGAGAGGGAACCAGTTCTGTCTTGACATTTCCTACACACATTGTCAGTAATTTTTCCAGATTCATTGGCATGTCAAGAGAATATATAAGCCCTTTCCACCAGGCGATAAAGTCCGCGACATGCTAATCGGGCATTTTTTTTCAATTGAAGCGGTATGTGATGCCCTTTTTCCGCGTGGTGGAGCTGAAATAGTTGTGTAATTTCCTGCGAAGGTCCTCCCAGCTGGTTACAGATCCGACGAGAAGCTAACTGTACCAGAAAAATGCGGGCCCCTCTAATTTCTGAACAAAACAGTAGAGCTTGGAAGCCTCCTGCTGCACTAGAGTCCCTAATACGGGCCCACACCATGAGTTGAAGTGGACCATGTTTTTGCACGGGTCTGTTGTCCGGTTAAATGGGTAGAAGGAGGGATTACCGAAACTTGGAGTTTCCAACATATCATCCACCCATGCTGGGTATGGATTGCCATCAGGGTGGATTTCCAACTATCTTGTTTACAATGCCTCAAGGTTGGAAATGAGTGCCGCCATTGGATCATCTGGCCGGAGGTCTTTATTTTGACAGGGATCCCTAACCATGAGCCTGTTTAAGGGTTCTTCAACACAACATGCAGAACCAACAGCTCGTGGAACGTCTGGTGGCACGAACCTCGGGGCGGCTGGGGGATCCCGACCTAGGCCCATGGATTGTCACGTCATTCCGGAGGGTATGGTGAGACATTCCATGCCATCTTACTATAAGTCTCAAACTCAACCCAATCTGTGTGGGTAGGACGGTCAGGGTCTCTTAGAGGCAGTTCACCGAGGGGAAGTTATTCCTGCCACTACTGCCCTGGCCTGGGATCACCGTAGTCCAGCCATCACTCTACAGCACATTCATCCAAGAGGTCATCAACCAACTTATGCTTCTCAACAAATTGTTGGCACAATCTGGAATTCTCAAGGTCTTTCTCCTTCTTCTGCACTTAGGTGGATGGGTTGGAGTGCTTGGTAGCTTCGATGTTCTCTTTACCGTTACCGGAATTTCGGTTGAGTACCAATGCCTCAGTGGGCATTGGGAGACCTAGAAGGTTTTTCTGCTGGTGAGTAATCCTCCCTGATGGGTCCAATAGTTGCGGCACGCCCTCGGGGGGTAAGTACCCATCAAGAACCTCCAACTCATCTAACTTGTCCACTATGTCGATCATGTTGATCAGGACCCTTCCTAGGGGCATATCCTCGATATCTCCTAGCATGTCGGGTTTCCACCAGATAGGATTAAAGATGAGGGAAACATACATCCCCTAGCCTTGGATCTTCACTTGGGGGAAGCCTCCTTAATGATCTAGCAGAGTATCCTGAATCTATGAACACATTGTTCTTGGAGGGCCTTATGACAACCTGGTGACTCAGGGTGCTGAGCCACATGGTGCGCAACCAGATCGAATAGAAGGCATTGCTCGTCAATGTCTTTGAAATGTTCTTGGCTCATAGGATAAGCCACTCGCTAATGACGAAGGATAAAGTGCATCACCCAAAGGGTTTGGTGGATACATTCAACCTCCTCAAGGGTGAGGGATTCTGGCACGTGAAAATTTCGTGATGCCATGGGCCAGAACATCTCGGGGAAGTGGTCCTCTGTGAGGATATTCCATAAGAACCTCAACATAGATTCAAGGTCTGGCCCTTGATTTCCCCATTCATCAATAGTGGGTGGATGAGGAACTGGTAGTGGTACTGAGGCAGACTGCTGGGATGACAGGCTGACAGGTGGAGAGTACAAAGAACGGGCAGACTGGCCACCGAATCTCAGGCTGTCCTCTGATGATATTTGCGTCCTTGCCACTATGTCAAGATAAGATGGGCTGATGACCGTAGTTCCTATATCAGGGGCTAGGGATACTATTGACAGGTCACGCTGCTACTCGCCCACCATCAGTACCTAGAATAGTTTTTTGTGATCTCTTGTTGAAGTAGAGAGCGCTTTTGGTGACGACAGTGGTGATTGCATGACCGTAACCAGTGGGGAAACCATGTTTTCATCCTCCTAGATGTACCTATAGAGGGAGGAAGGAATCTTATAGACCTCTCATTCCGAGAGTACTAGGCTAATGTGACTTAGTACTACCCCAGCCCTTGACTTGACTGAGTGAGTGATGGGGTCCTGTGTTGAGTCATATTCCACTTTAGAGTCTGATAAAAGGAACTGGTTTGATATCAATCCAGACCTTCCCAAAATTCATCTTATGGAGGTGGCGAGTCGCCTTCATTCCCCTGGGTGGCTCCTCGGGACATAGATGATTTCTAACACAAGGCCCTTTTGCTGCCCAGGTGCTGAGGCAGAGAGGATTTCCACTTGAGTAAGCCAGGCTACGAGGAGCACCGGGACTAATGTCAAATGGGACATGGGAAGGACCTCCATGGATAGTGTTGGAGTGGTCAAGGCTACCAATAGAACTGGAAAGAGCACGGGGAGGACATCCATGCTTGTATCCCCTGGTGACCTTAGTAAGAGGAGGCTCCTTGTATCAGTCTAGATGAACACAGGTAGGACCTCCATGTAGGGTGATAGTGAGATGAGGTAGGCCATAATACCTTCGGTTTCCGAGGCGAGGAGGCCCTTCAACAGCTTCTAAGAGGGCATGGGGAGTATCCCCCCGTTGAAGAGAGACTGGATGGGAAATGTACCTACACTGAAGTTTGGGGCATAAGGAATGGCTCCATATCCAGTGTAATGGGCATGGGAGAGACTTCTGTAGCAAGTGTCACCGCTATGGGGAAGGTCCCCATTGGGATTGATGGTGGTACGGGGCAGACCTCCATGCCATGCCTCAAAGTGGGGAAGGCCCACGCTCTCTGTGGGAGTCGTATGGGGAGGACCACCGTACTGGGTGGAATCGCTGCGGGTTAGCATGCGGTGGCCACTACTTGTGCCGGTGACCATGAGAGTCGACCCAAACTGCCCGTGGGGAGGTTCAGGACTCGATCCTAGTCCGGCGTATAAGTTCCCCTACATTGTGTATGGAGGGAACTAATGATATGCATCGGCAGTGGCTTGTTCCATAGTAGCCATTGACATTGATACCCCTTGGTGGGCGTCCTCCTCAGCATGTTCCCGATGCTGTCATCGGGTAAGACAAACTGGGGCTGGTGGTGATGGTATGTGGCTTACCTTCTCCTCATCCACCACGACCGGGTGGTGGTGCTAACACGATGGTGTGGTAGTCCTCATTGGGATCCCCTGGAATGGGATTCTGACTAGGCTAGACTAGACTTCCCCAACCTCATCATCGTAAGGCACGAAGTCATCAAAGCATTCCAGGGAGAGGCTGCCGAAATGGTTATATGTCGGTGTGTGGAGCAGCAGCTCCATGCGTAGCCCTTGGGGGTGGCATTGGCAATGAGGCACATATGCCACCATATTTAGGAGGGCCATATCTAGGGTAGGTATTATGCCCTCCTCCTCATAACAACGCACAAGGTCATTGATCACCCTTTGTTGGATGACGTCGGACATTGAGATGGGTCCTGAGCGCCCCCAGGGCCACGGGTGTAGAGGCTGTTGCAGTAGAGGTCGAGCTGCGTGGGTTTTACAATTTGGCACTGCCCCTGCCCCTATGTCGGTGTGCAGGCAATGATTTCATTCTAAGTGCAGCAACCTGATTCATGAGAAGCAAGGGGATTAATTCAACTGTTCTGAAAGAAAAAGGAATAAATGACTAATTCCCCAAAACCATTCCGTCATCCATGACCAGTTAGAGGAATCCATGCTGACAATGTTGCAGACGAGATGTCCATTTTTCTACTTCCACAACTTCTGGTGAGTTTCATGGCAGGCCCACAATTTTCCTGGCGGGACCCGGCACCAGATAACTGAATCTGGCGACATGGAAATCCATTGATTCCACGAACACTACTAACCTCCATGTTGAGGAGAATAATATCACGTCCGGCTCGCCATTTTTGTTTCTGAAGCTTTCACCGGGGCGCGCACGTCCATCTCATTTGAGGATGAAAGGCAAGGTTTTGTTGCCCTCCATTCCCGCATTCCAAAGGCGGGTGACATCCGCTCCTTGTTCAGGGATGTTTTTTCCTTGATCAAAACAGGATGATTGGTTGTAGGTTCCTCCTTCCCTGGATTCCTCCTCAGAACTCGTCGCCTAGTCCGAGTCTCCCTTATAGATTTAAGACACTGTTCGTGAAACTCTTCCTTATGCCATATCTTCATGGATTCTATTAAATTACACTGCTTCTGTCAGGACATTCCAAGGGGTCTGTTCATTGTAGCAACCTTTGGTTAGGGGAGTAGTCATGTTGGACATCACTAGCGTGCCTGGGGACTGGGACCCTGGCGCGTCTGCCTTCTGTCTCTTATTATAGGACTTCTAGATGGTAGATAATATTGAGGAATCCCACATCAAATGTGAGGAATCATATATCATGGGAATGTATCTAAGAATTTCTTCGGCTTCCCATATTTTACATAGGGCGTGCCACAAGTTTAATGTCCAATAGATATGGATCAGACTGATCAGAATGGTGACTAGAGTGGATCAGATGGGTGCAACCACGAGAGGAAACACTGATGTTGGGGCCAATGTATGGTTGACTTCCCGGTCACTATAGAGGTGAATGTAGAATTACATGGAATGATTTCACCAGGATTTGGAAGCCCAAATAAGAATCAGTATGGATGATGGGTAGATGAATGAAGTGGAGGGGGAATGAAATAGGTCCATCGTAAGGGCGACGACGAAGTTGGGAGTGAGCCTCAAAGAGACTTCTTATGTATCCCTATGGCGGCGAATCAATGTCCACATAGTTCAGTAAAAATAGTTCTTCTTGAAAACGTCTTACTGCCGGTTGGAGTTCCATCAACCTACTGCTGAAAGTGGAGACAACGGCTTACCGCCGAATGAGGATGACAATAGCTTACCGCTGAATGGAGTGACAACATCTTACCCCAGAAATAGCCTTACAGTGGCTTACTGCTAAATGGAGTCACAACGGTTTAACGATGGATGGAGTCACAATGGATTATAGCTGGATAAGAGTATCAAAGGCTTACCACTGGATGAGGTCACAATGGCTTACCGCTTGATGGGGTCGCAATGGCTTACTACTGGATAAGAGTATCAATAGCTTACCAATGGATAGGGTCACAAAGTCTTACCACTTGATGGGGTTGAAGTGATATGAATATGGTCGGGGAGACCAAGTGTTGGGCTTTAACATCGTTGAGGCTTCTTATGTATTATGCATAGGAAAGGATCAAAGCCCACATAGTTCAGAAGGGGGCATTTAGGGTTATTCTCTAAGGAAGCCAAAAGTGTTGGTGAACCGACGTGAAGGGTGTCATAGCGTCCAATGAGTGGTGGGATTGAAACTCATGGAGTCTTTCTACATACACTACCTTGGCATTGATCAACGACCTCATAGTTCATAATGGCATATGGCTTACACTCTAGGTTGCCCCGAGTGTTGGTGAACGGACGTAAAGAAGGTTGGAACCAATGGTTGTTGGTCTTGAACCTCATGGTGGCTCCAGCATACCTTCCTTTGGAAAGGATCAAATACCTCGTAGTTTAGGTGGTTTTTGGGGCTTACACACTAGGATTCCCAGATAGGATGTCATGGTCAATGTTTATTCTAAGCCCACATGATTCATGCTCAGTGTGAAAAACAAGAGGCATCAAAGGCCTGAAAATCACATCGTGAAAGGTGCGATCGTGGGGAGTGGAGTGGGGCTTACATGTGATCTCATCCCAATGAGGAAACAAGGGATTATGCATGGTTAGTAGCCCAAGGATATGGAGATTGGGACTATCTCCAAGGTGGAGGCTCGGTGGTGACAAAGCCCAGCGGGAGAGGGATTTGGCACCAAAGAAAGGAGGGGCCCGATGTCTATACCCCCTATATTGTCCATGGGACTGAAGAAGAAATGAGGGGCATGGATGCTTCCTCTATTAAGAAAATCTAGGGGCTTACACCGAGATGGTTTCCCATTCCAAATGGACAGGCGCTGCTCTGATAAAGAGGATCTCATTCCATTTCAAGAATTATCTCACTCTCTTGGAGACCAGTGAGCATACAAATTGTCCTAGGTGGGGGAACCCTGCGTATGATGCACGGGGCGAGGTCACAGTTTAACATCATGTGCTGAGGATGATGGTGCTTGGTAGTATAACGTCCTAGAGCTCAGACGAAGTGTGTTTAATCCCAACCCCTAGGACTTACATAACCGGTACCCTCTTCACTATGGTGAAGAGAAGGGATAGTCAACTTTGTGGCTAGGGGGTATTATGGAGCGAACCATTGGGGGGTAATGTTTGAGTGGCTAATCAAAAATAAATATCCATTATCGTGCCAATGTGAAGAAGCATGAGGTGAAGTAACATGATGGGTAGTATTGTTTGAGGGACTTTGAAGTTACATCACACGAACCTAGAGGGTCATACGAGAAAAAGGTATATGGGGAAGGTGATTTGGGCATGAGAGGCGCCCGAAAGTGATGCCCGGAAGAGGGACATCATGGGATCACAAGGAGGGTGGTTTGCGCCTAAAATTAACAGTGGTGCGGAAAAAATTGGGGCTAGCGCACAATTGAGCAGCGTGCATGAAAAAGGGTTGGCCGGCCCACAATTGAGTGGTGTGCGCAAAAAAGGGCAGGCTGACGTGTAATCGCGCTGCATGCACAAAAAAGGGCGGGCTATGCGGAATTGAGCGGCGTGCACAAAAAAAGGCTGGTCGGCACGCAATTCAGTGGCGTGTGCGAAAAAGGGAGGGCCTGCGCACAATGGTGCGGCATGCACGAAAAAGGGTAGGCTGGCGTGCAATGAGGCTGCATGCACGAAAAAGGGTGGGCAACGAACAGTTGAGTGGCGTACGCGAAAAAGGTCGGCCCGATGTGCAATTGAGAAGTGTGTGCGAAAATGGGTGGGCCGATGTGCAATGGAGTTGTGTGCATGAAAAGGGAAGGCCATCGCACAATTGAGCGGCATACACAAAAATGGCCAGGGAGGCACAGAAAGGAGGGCACACAATTTGGAAGGAAGTGCATGAAGAAGAAAATATTTCATGAAACTTGAAGGAATTGCGCACAGGGGAAAATACTCGATGGGATTTAGACGAGGGTTAAGCCTGAGTGGTCTCGCAAAAAAGCAGACCCCCCTCAAGTGACCTTGCATGAAAAATTAAGTACCTGAGTGACATCTTTTGCGCGCACGAGAGGAGAATTTCATGCCGGATAGATGCTTCAGATTATTCAGCTTGGAATTCGGAGGGGTTACCTTCTATTTATTGGCGCTCGGGGTCATGGATCTGCGCAAAAAATAGGCCTGCAAGAAATATTGCGCGTCGGCGTCGGTAGCACAAATAATCAACCACGCGTGGTGGTGGTTCATAAATTTCCCCGCTCGTGTGAAAAAATCTCGCGAATCCCGGAGATTTTCACCCGTGGCTGATTTTTCGCGCACAGATGTTTTTTTTGCACGACACCTCTGGGCCACCCAGAATAGATTGGCGGTTCCAAAAATTCCTTTGCTTCGTCGTGCCCAAACTTTCTTCAACCCTTGAGTATTTTTCGGCGTCTATAATATTACTACCCAAAATGTTGCATTAACTTGTAATTGTTAATAAATGAATAATATAAAGACATAAAATAATCATATATGATATAATAAATATTATTATGCTTTTTATATAAGATAATAATATAAATAAAAACATCATATAGGGGTTCCATACACGTACGAAGAGTATCGTACCTAAGGTAAGGGATAATTTGACAATGTCATTATTATTCAATATTGTTTATATGTATGTATCTACTGGATCATAATTATCATCCACATACATGTTTCTTATACATGTATGCCAAAAAATATTTATACTCTTTTAATTTTGATTAAATTCATTTATACCCATGTTTGACTTTTTATAAAACATTTTGAAAGGAATCTTTTTGTTGTTTTCCAAAAGAGGTACTATATGACCTTTTTTTGAAATTTAGGAAATAATGTTTTTTATCTTATATGTCATGAGTGGATAATTTCCACCGTTATGACTCCTATGCATTTTAAATCTTCCCTTATAATATTGATCGATTATTTTCAATGGAAATGTTTTCTTTTATAATTAAAAATTCTTTCAAATGAATTCAATGTAAAAAATGGATACATCTAAAATATTTTTAATGATATTATTGGATCACTTTCATCTATGCCAAAATCATTTTATGGATTATTTTTTTAATTATGGTTAATATATTATCAAATAATCTTCCATATTGTATTAAAGGTTTTTTGATATGTTTGAATGTGGATGTTCTATTTTGATATCATTCACATCTTTTGCATTATGTATTGACATTCATATTCTAGTTTTAATATGAATGTTTATGTTGGTTATATTTTACCCATTTCATAAGAGGACTGCATTGGGCTTTATATGTGTCGGGTGGGGACCACTATTGCCCCTTGATGCATATGTAGTCTAATGAGATAATTATTCTTCGGTTTCAGATAATGTCTTAATGAATTTGGTATGGTATCTTGGTTGTTTCCATGATGATATGTTAAGGATGCCGCACATTATGCATTCCCTAATTATTTGATTAGTTATTGATTTAACATGTGATTATTCCACTAGTAGAATATCCATGTGTTTGTTTAAATGGAATTATTTGATTTATTATTTTTTTATTATACTTAATATAATTTTTTTAATATCCATGTGTTTTAATTTTTTACATTTTCATTAAATTTTATAGTTAAATGTGATTGCTTCCGCTACATTTTTTATCCTCACTAAGCATTTGAGCTCACCCCTTTATTATGTTTTATTATCCAATGATTCCAGGAAGTGTTTTATGATTGATATATAGGATTAATCAAGGGTAATAATATAATTCTGAAAGATTATCTATGCTATGTTTTAAGTATTAAATTGTAATGTAAATTTCATGTATTTAATATATTTTCCAACACTACTAAACTAATTTGTCCTTCGGGACATGGTTACTTATAATCATGTCAATTTATTAAAATAAAGAACCATCTTTCTACATCTGTGGTTGGGGAGTCACGACTTCTATTAGATGATGTTCAACAACAAACATGGAAATAGATTTAGAAATAATAGATTAGGGATCATAACCGGAAGAGAGACTTTGAGGATAAGTATATAAGGACATGATAGAATTTTGGTAAAGTATAGATTATGTAGATATTATAAGAAATACATCTCCGACTATAAGATACATGTTTGTGTGGTTCATGCACAGATGTACCTAGTAGATAAAAATCTGACAAGGTGTTTTAGGAATGACTCGGGGTAACCTGGTACATGACAACATGCCTTACTATGCATCTAGTTTGACAATGCCCAGGGATATGCTTTAGATAATTCATATTTTATTTAAAAAAAATTATGAAGGATTTATGAGTATATAATCCCTCAAATGAACCATATTTATGATTAAGGAATATATATGAATTAAAATTTCAATTTATGTTCGGTAATTTACTAGTTTAGAATTATTCATTATGATTCATAACCAAATATAGTTTATGCTATTGTTCATAAATCGAGCCTATTGGAAGGAGTGAAAACTGTGTCAACAAACTTAATCCATGTAGGTATTTCCCACCTAAGCAATCTAATTATAATGGAGATGTCGATGAAACTAGTGCGGAGGAACTTATAACTGTACAGGTACAACTAACTCTGGTTTGGAATAATAACCTTACCCATAGGAGAACCCTATTCCACCACCATAAGATTAATGTTAGACCTCTTAATTAGAGAAAATCCTCGAATATCCAATGGTACTACAAATCAATTTTTGTATGAGCATAAGATAAGTTAATTATAGAAATTATTTCTTGCATTGGGATGTAACAAAAGGGAGAATGTTTTCATGGATGTTTACCATCTATCAAGAGATACTGATTAATAGTCATAATTAAGAGAAAACATGATGGATGATTAAGATGTATGAAATATGGTTTTGAGGGAGTTTAAATAAATTTTCCAAGAGAAATAATTTCCTTGTGAACAATGAGCTATAATTAAACAGAAATTTCTATGTCTTAGGAAAAATGTGGATGAGACTGTTGCAATGTATGCGGCTAACTTCACAAGTACAGAAAGACATTTTTTAGATGACAAACAAATCCAATGAAATAATATTAATAGATTCTTTGATGGGTTCAAACCATTCCTCTGATGAGAACTAGTCTCACAATATTTCTCATTATTTAATGATATGGTCTCATGTGATATAAATATAGAAAATTAATTTTATAAGTATTATGACGTTAATGTAAAGAAATAGATGAAGATAATAGTGTAGCAATCGACATATAAAGGGAAAAATGAAAAGAAGTATCTTTTCCTGATGTGATAATTATGGGAAGAATGATCCTTGTACTTTCATTAGGAATGAGAGTTTATTCCAAATGTGGAGAAAACGGTCACCAGGATCAAGATTTTAATGTAATGAATGAATCCGTAAAATGAAATTAATGTAATGATATAGAAAATTATGAAAATTATTGTCCAAAACGTCAAGGAAATATCACTCCTGTAAGATCATGGATTTCTCAGTAAGATATGTTTTACTTATACCTCAGTTTAAGCACTTATTTTGTTCAATTAAGTGCTTTCAAATGGCTTTAAAGAGGCTCGGTGGGTTTTCTGGGGTTTGGGACATGAAAAAGGGCAATAAAAGAGTTTTTTTGGCCAGTTGTATGGTCTGCTCATGGTTAGTGCTAACAACGCAAGAAGCCTTGGTAAACTGTGCAAGAGGAATATTTTCAGACAATAGCCTCTTCATAGCTTGTGCATGATTTGGAAAACTGTGAGGGTAGAATGTTATAGGGGGCTCTTTGGGATAGAATCATCCTCACGGTTTGCGCATGATTTGGAAAATCGTGCGAGTAAACAATGCGGCCCAGAAACCATTAAAAATTACAAAAATGCCACTTCAGGATTTTACAAACCACTCAGGATTTTCCTCATCATCCTCCCTTACATCCCTATGAAACATCCAAAGGGACCTAGAGCTCCTAAGGATAAATATACTTGGATTATAATCTATTTGGACTACTGTTTATTGTGGATTTAAGATCTGGGTAAGGCTAAAATTTCTCTTTCATTTCTAATTGGTTTAGGGTTTCTATTTATTTTCCCTCTAAATATGATGCTCTCAAAGCCTACCTTTTCAGTGTTTTTTAGGGTAAATATTCAAGGATTGGTGGAATAAAGACCTAAGGCTTTGGTTGGGGTTGCATTTGCTAATTTGTTTATGGTAGGTGGTCTATAATTTATAACCATTGGTATTTGTATAGATTTTAGCATATAGGGTTTTTGTTCTTTCTCTCTTATGATGAGTTCTTGGTTATTTTGAAATAAGACGGCATAAAAAGTGTCTAAATTGGTTAATTGACCCATCTAGATCCACATGGGATGTATGGAGGATGACTTGACCAATTAGGGATACCCATTGGGAGTTCAAATATTTTCCAAACCTTGATTTTTCTAAGTAGTGTAAGATAGTCGTGGAATAACGTAGAGCCCTTGATGCATATGGTAAGATACATTAATGGATTGGCGGTAAATGCTAGGTGACTAGCTTATTTTTGAATATTCTTAGTGTGATTTTCAATGGAAATGCGATATGGTGAAAAGGGGTTAAGAAATTAAAAATGATTGATGTGTTAATGGATTGGGGCAATAATTTCGTTTTCCCATTTATTATGAATATTTTGATGTTATAAATGATGTTGGTTTTGTTGTTGTGATATGGTGATTTTTGGTGAATGATAAATAATCATGTGAACATGGATTTTCTATGTAGTGTATTGACTTGAGGTTGTACACCCACATGTTGAGTTGGATCGAGGTTCTAGCTCCTCCCCTAAATGCATGGGTTATGGAAGGGGATGTAGTTCTATTACCAAAAAGGATGCATTACACCTGGATCAAGGCATCAAGGCGAGGTTATTGGGAACTTTTGTGACATGAAAACTAGTGAGATAATACATGATTACTTCTCCCCAGATGAAAACATTGATCATGCCTAATCCATTGAACACACTAAAAGGGTGACGTGATAAATTAATTGTCTTACTAATAAACATTATTCAAGTGGTATGTTAACGTAAAGGAACATAAGTAAAGATATCTTATTGAACTATTTAACTTAAACTTATTTTATTTATCATTTTCATGCACTATCTCACTTGTTGGATATTTTTTAGACATCGTTGGTGGTGACCTACTGAGTTATACTCACACCCTGCTCGGGCAACTATTAGGTACCTGAACAAATTTCGTGCTTGCAGGTTAGGACAAGGGCTAGGGCCCTATGCATGGGAGATGAGTTGGACATGGGACATTTTTGTGTGAGGTTATAGGCATGGAGTTCAGACCAATTTGAGGATTATCACATTTTATTTCTTTTGGGTTTTGATCACTTGACACTATATCATGACAAGTCATATTTATCGTTGTTATGGTTGTACTCAGTTTTGGGATTTGGTTATTATGCGTGTTATGGATTGTTCACTTATGTTTCCACTATTTTAGTTATTATATATTATGGATTACATTTGTATTGAGGGTATAGTCTCCCCACATGACCTATTGGAACCTCGCTGCTAGTTGACAACCTCTAGCGTATGGGGAGGCATGCCTGAGGTCATGTAACTATACGACTCGGAGCACCGGTTTAGTGGATCCTAAGTAGGGGATGTTAAAAAGTGTAATTGAAGGAGTTATATTCCCTTTATTACTATTTGGGTATGGTAGATATGATATTAGGAATGTATCAGTTCTGGGTAATGAGCTCGTTCTTGTGAGTAGCTAACCCATGTATGGAGGAAAACCCAAGTCACCCTTGGAGGGGATTATTGTTCTATTTGTGTGTTGTTACTTTTGATGATATTTCACCATTGGGTGAAGCACTTATTGTATGATTTGATGATTTTTTCATATTTATCTTGGGGATAGAAAGGTATGAGGTTTTTCATTCATGCATCTTTATAGGAACCTATGTAGGAATGTGACAGGCATCATGATAGGCACAAACACACTGGGATGGTTGTGCGTGATATAAAGGTCAGGATGCGTTTATTCTCTTAAAAGTAATGAATTATTCCTAATAAGATAGTATGAATGAGTAAAAGCAGGGTGTGAAAATGTCAATTAGTAATTAAAAAATTGTTCTTCATAAAGAATAAAAACTGGAATAATTTATTTTAAACGTGAATTAAAATATGAAAATGGTTCTAATGGGTGTAAAAGACAAGGATTACAACCAAGATAATTAGATACTGTGTTGACCATAGACTTAGGGAGATGGTCGAGGGTAGTGAACTAGTCACGAGTAGGCTCTTTTAGTTTGTGAATAAGAAGAATTTTGTTTTTTACAAGTGAAAAGAAAATCTATATCCCTTCCTTGTCAAAAAAGCATTCTGGTTGCATTCTAAAGCTCATGTTTGGAATTGTAGAGAACTGCCACCTTGAAGGATGTGTTGATTGGGAAACATGAGGTTGTTTCTGAGAACACTCCTCTAGTAGTGAAGTAAGAGAATATGGTGGTCCAAGGAGATAGGGAAGATCCGTTCTATGAGAGCATTTCTCTTTTTATGAAGATGACAGAATGAGACCCATGGCGAGTTGCACCAAGCATGTTCGAGCTGACCAGGGAGTTTTAGCTACAACACCATTTAAACCATACTAGAGAGGGTGGTATAGATGAGGTACTATTCTAGATAGAGTATATCCGTACAATTCTTGACCATCTAGAGACTCTTCTCGGGAAGTGATTCACGTTAGAGGCCTTTATGCTAAGGGGGAAAGCAAACCATTGGTGGGACATTATGCTTCAGACAGAGCAGGCTGATGGGATGATGTGCAAAGATTTTGAAGATAATTTTCACGGGAACATATATATAGAAACCATGAGGTAGGATAAGGATGAGGGTTTTATGAGGTCGACTCAGGGGAAAATGTCGGTAATGGATGATGCTTTCCGTTTCACCGATTTGAGACGCTTCATTCTGACGTTGATGGGAGGTGATGCAGTTGGGGGGAAACACATAAAGGATAGGAAAGACATGAGATTAGTAATCAAGTGAATATATTTATACTAAAAAGGATTTATGATGTGGGGCATAAATCCATTATATTAGAAGGAAACATGAAGGGAGATTCAGGTAGTGAACTTGAGGTGCCAGCTGGGTGAGTAAGTGGTGTGACTTCTGATAGTAGGGTGCACCACTTTGGAACCTTTTATCAGGGTGGAAGCATGAAGAGTAGTCAAGAAGAGGGGGTGAGATTCTTAGGGTGGTGATCAGGTCTTCTATTTTTAGTGTGGAAGGCCAGGGCATAGGCATGACCAATGTCCCCTCCCACCAGTTGAGTGTCAAGCAGGCGATATGCTGGGCCACATGCATAGATTCTGCCGGAACCTGCTGCAGTCGGGGAATGATGGAGGTTAGAGGAATAATCCCATTGTAGGAATGGGGTTGGTTACCATGTATTAGGTTGGAAGTTGGAGCTCCACGAGACGTACTGGTAGGTGCGGTGGACGTGGAACATTGGGCCAACATCACCCTTACTAATAGAGCAGTGCAGTGAAGTGTACTCAGGCTGGATCCCAGGGTAAATGGGAAGGTCACCTCTATGTAGTTAGTGATACATCTGATTTTGATGTGGCAGGACCATCTACTATTCGAGGAATGATTCTTGGAGCTTCCACATTTCAAGTGCTTTATTCGATATAGGTGCCACACATTCCTCTATTTTCGCACAGTTTGTAGTTGTGTTGGGATTAACTGTAAAGACCGCATGTAGGGTAATGTCACTAGATACTCTGCTAGGGGTGCATGTCAAGTAAATAAGTCAATGTAATGTATGTGTTTTGGAGGTTGGTGGGTGTCGTTTCTGTGGCATTTGTTTTTCTAGATATGTCATGTTTTGACCTAATCTTGGGAATGGATTGGTTGCTGTTATATGAAGACCATATCAACTATTACAGATCTAGGGTAACATTCAAATCTCTCAATAGAGGCACTCATGTCCTTAGGGGTGAGTGGGATACTCAGGAGGGCCATATAGTGTCTCTACACCATCAGATGGGGGAGATCATAGCCCAAGTGACATGACTTATGATAGATGTCGGGGAGAAAGGACAACATGTGTTCCTTTTTTTTGTGGACCAGTTTCAAGATTAGTTTCCTAAGGAATTATCAGGGTTACCACATAAGAGATTTGCTGTATTTACAATCGAATTATTGCTTGGAGTGGAGCCAGATTCCATTCCACCTTACAAAATGGTGGTGGTAGAGCTCCATGAACAAAAGGCTTAGTTGAAAGAATTAGAGCGTAAGAGGATTATATGTCTTGTTACATCACCTTGGGATCTTTTTTTTGTTTTATAAGAAGAATTATGGATCATTGAGGCTATGTATCTATTATTGGAAGCAGAAAAAGATGACAATTAAGAAATGTTACCCTCTGCCTAGAATTGATGACCTATTTGATCATCTTAGAAGTGCCTTGGTGTTTTCCAAGATTGATTTCAAATCTGGATTCCATCAGTTGAGGGTGAAACCTTTTTACATACCACAGACAACATTCCAAAGTAGGTACGGGTTGTATGAATTCATGGTAATTCCATTTTGTTTGACTAATTCACCAGCTGTGTTTATGGCTTTGACGAACCAGATATTCCACCTCTACCAAAATCAGTTTGTAGTAGTTTTTGTTGATGACATCTTGGTGTACTCCAGAACTCATTATAATCATTCCAGACATCTTGATATCGTCTTGAGGACACTAAGAGAGAATAAGGTTTACATTATTCTATCAAAATGTCAGTTTTGGATTGATGAGGTGCATATTTCTGGACATATCATATTACAATCAGGCATGTTAGTGGATCCAGAAAATGTGCAGGATGTGGTGTCATAGAAATATCCCAATAACGTCTCTGATATTCAGAGTTTTCTGGGTTTGGATGATAATTATTGAATGTTTATTATCGATTTATCTCATTTGTAAATACTACTCACAGGCCAAACCAAGAAGGGGTTATGTTCATTTGGTCAGAGGCTTGCGATAATTGTTTATAAGAGTTGAACAAGTCTTTGACCACCTCACCAATTTTGATCTTACCCGATCCAGGTATGAATTATATCATGTTCTATGATGTGTCAGTGTTGATCTTTGGGAAGTGTTGATACCGAAGGCTTGGGTTGTAGCATGTGGGTGGAAACAATTGAGGACACATGAATGAAATTATCCTACTCATGACATGGAGCTAGCTGTTGTGGTTCATGCCTTAAAGCGTTGGAGGCATTATTTGTTGGGAGAACCCTTTATAGTTTTTACTGACCACCAACGTCTCAAATACAACTTCTCTCAATGGGATATGAATCCTTGATAGTGATGGTGGGTCGAGTACTTACAGTCCATTTGATTTTGAATTGGTTTACCCACTTGTAAAAGGGAATAGTGTCACTAATGCTCTGAGCTGGAAGACTCAGAATCAAGTGGTTTAATAATCCCTTCAGAGTGGGTGATGATGGACTTGTTTGAGGAGATTTATTTAGAGGTAGATTAGGGGTTCAAGCATATGAACCTTACTTCTATTGTAGTTGAGTATGCGCTTTTGAGCCGTGTTAAAGAATGTCAGTGGGTAGATCCAGAGTGCTTGGCTATGAAGAGAAGTCTTAAAGGTAGGGAGTCACCTTCTAGTTGGACCTTTGGAACTGATGAAGATGCTTACGTTCATGGATGTTTCATGGTACTAGAATGTGTATGAGGGGAGTTGATGCATGATTTCCATGCATCAAAGTGGGTAGTGCACTCGGTCTTGAAAAAGATGTTCTGCGACCATCATAGGACGTTTTGGTGGTTTGGAATAAAGAGGGATATTGCGGGTTTTATGGCACGATTCCTTACTTTTCAGTAGGTGATGGACGAATATCAGCTCCCACGTGGGTTTTTATAGTCATTTCCTATTCTAGAGTGGAAATGGAATGACGTCACGATGGACTTCATAGTGGGTCTTCTAAGGATGCCTCAGAAGAATTATGTCATTTGGGTGGTAGTAGATTGACTGTCCCAACTGGACAATTTCTTGCCAATTCTGGAAACCTATACAGTCAACCAGTGGGGGGTTTATGTGCTTGGTAAATAGCATGGTCGCATGGTGTTCTGAGAACAATAGTTTCAGAACATGATCCCCATTTCACCTCTTACATCTACGAGGGACTACAGAAAAAACATGTTACCCAGGTGTTTCTGAGTATGGATTACCACCCACATACTAATGGGCATCCAGAGCATACAATTCATGTATAAGAAGACATGTTGATAGCATGTGTTCTCGATTTTGGTGGTTCGTGGGAAAGGCACTTTACACTTGTTTAGTTTTCTTATAAAAAAATTTTTCCAGCTACTATTCAGGTGGAACCTTTTGAGGCATTTTATGGGAGACCATGTAGATCATTGTTGTTTTGTTTAGAGATAAGGGAGTCTGAGCTGTTATGGCCGAGTCTTGTGTAGGAGATGTTGGATAAGGGCTGTTTGATTAAAAATCATTAGGCAATAGCTCAGAGTTGACAGAATTTATATGAAGATTAGTTTTGTAGACCTATTGAGTTAGTGGTGGGTGACAGTGTTTTTCTTCAGGTGTCTCCATGGTTGGCTCACTATTGAATTCAGAGGCAGGGCACGTTGGCACCTAAATATGTGGGGCCATTTCAGATTTTGTAGAGAATCGGACTGGTGGCTTACCGATTGGCTCTTCCAAAATAGTATAGTTGAATTCATGATGTTTTCCATATTTCAAAGCTCTGATAGTGTCACCCAGATCCATATCATGTGATAAATACTGAGGATATTGAGATTTTGGTTGATGCGTCCTTTGAGGAGAACCCTCTTCATATTGTGGATCATAGTGGGAATGTTTTGTGGGGTAAGGTTGTGCCCTTGGATTTTTTTCTACGGAAACAAGGAAACATTTGGGAGGAAAAATGGGAGTGGGATTATAACATGTGATTCTAGTGTCCTGTTATATTTTCATTAGAAAATCAATGATGCATAGGAAGAGCAGCTCAGGCATGAGTTATTATAAGGTGGGGAGGTTTTAAGATCCTGGATTTCACTGTAAGGTATGTTTTATTTACGTCTTGGTTTAATCCCTTATTTTCGTCAATTAAGGTTTTCCCAAAGTCCTTAAGGAGGCTAGGGGTGTTTTGAAGTGTTGGGACATGAAAAAGTTGGAAAATGAGTTTTCTGGGCGAGCAACACGATCTGCTCATGGTTAGTGCTAATTGTGTGGGTAGCCCATGTAAAACGTGCAAGAGAAAAATTTTCAAATAGTAGCCTTTTCATGGTTTGTGAACCGTTTGGAAAACCATGCGAGTAAACTATTCAAGGGGGCTCTATGGGACAGAAGAATTCACATAGTTTGGAAACTATGCGAGTAAACCACGCAGCCCATAAACATTTAAAAAAATTACAAAATACCACTTCGAGATATTAAAACACAATTGGTGTTTTCCTCATCCTCCTCCATTATATCCCTATGAACGAACCAAAGGGTCCAAGAGCTCCCAAGGACAAATCACCTTCAATTATAAACCATTTGGAGCTCCGTCGGTTTCAGATTGAAGATTCGGGTACGGTTAATCTTTATCCTGCCTTTATTTTTGGTTTAGGGTCCCTTTTTCTTTTCCCTCTCCATATGAAGCTCTCAAACACTACTTTTTTCAGTTAGTTTTAGGGTAAATATTCATGGTTTGGTTGAATCGAGATCTATGGTATCAGTTGGGAGTGCGTTCACCAACAGATTTAAGGTAGGTGGTCAAAAAGTTACATCCCTTGGGTTTTGTGTTGATTTGGGCATGTTGGGTTTTTTTCTTGCTCTCTATGGATGAGTTCTTGGTGATGTTGACTAATGATGTGGTAATAGGTGTATAAATGGTTAAATTGACCCTTATTGATCCCCATGGGATGAAAATAGGATGAATTGACAAATTAGGGTGACCTGTGGGGTCTGTCGATATTTTCCAGACATAGATTTATCATTGTATTGTATGATAGTTGTGAAAGAACATAGATCCCATGATGAATATATTATGATGCTTAAATGGATTGGTTGGAAATTCTAGGTAAATAGCTTAATTTTGAATATTCTTAGTTAGATAGTCATGGGAAATGGAAAATAGGGCTAAAGGGTTATGTAATTAAAAATGATGAATGTGTTAATGGATTACGGAAATAATGTTATTTACCCATTTATTGATATTTCTGTGATGTTGTAAATGATGTTTGTTATGTTGTTTTGATATAGTGATTTGTGGTGAGTGATAAATATGCATGTGTGCATGGATTTGATGAGTGGAGTATTAACTTGAGGTTCTACGCCCACTGGAAGAGTTGTACCGAGGTTCTACCTCTTCTAAATGCACATATTAGAGAATGGGATAGAGTTCTATTACCCTTACAGTTGAATTCCACACAAACTGAGGCATCGTGGTTAGGATATTGCGTATTGTTGTGATATGGCACCTAGTGAGATAGGACGTGTTTAATTCTCACATGTTGAGAACGTTGGCCATGCCTAATCCATTAAACATGCTAATAGGGTGACCTGATAAATGAATTTTCTTAGTAATAAACATTGGTCAAGTGGTAGGTTAACATAAAAGAACAAATGTAAAGATAGCCTATAGAAATATTTAGCTTAAATTTCATTTATTTATCATTTTCATGCACTATCCTCATTTATAGATATTTTTTGACACTGTTGGTGGTTGCTTACAAAGTTAAACTCTCACCCTGCTCAGGCCATCATTGGGTGCCCGAGAAGATTTCATGCTTTCTGGTCAGGACAAGGGAAATGACCCTATTATATGAAGATGATATTTACATGGGACATGTTTAGATGAGGATCTGGTGATGGAGTCTGGACCATTTTTGGGGATTCTACCATTTTCATTCTTTTGGGTTTTTATCACTCGATATTGTAGAATGACATAATATATTTATCATTGTTATGGTTGTACCCAGTTATGGGATTTGGTTATGATACAGGTTATGGATTTTTCTATTATGTTTCCTCTATTCCAATTGTTATCTGTTGTGTCTTACATTATTATTGAGGGTATAGTGTCCCCAAATGACCTATTGGACCCTCACTGCTTTTCGACAACATCTACTATAGGGTGTGGCGCACTTGAAGTCATATAACTACCCATCTCGGAGCACTAGTTTAATGACTCCTCATATGGGGATGTTATAGCTCCGAAGATGAAAATGGATCAAGGTCATGCTTATTCTATTACTACAGTTGAAGTGGAATAATTAATGTATTTTTGTTTTTGGATTCAGGAATTATATTCTGGTTATAAGAATAATGTGATATAAATAGAGATTTCACTGTAGTAATTTATGTTTTCATTAAGGTTTTAATATGATGAAGAAAAGTATATATTCATTATGTGAAAATCAGTGAAACATTACATTGTTTCGGGAATCTGATGTAACAATTGATTTTGGAAATTTGTAGACCATTTAAAAAGAGTTTGAACATAAGTATTATTGATAAATCTGATGGTTGGAATGGATTAAGTAGAACATAGAATATTATTTTTTTGGTTAAAAAATTTCTTAATTTTATTTCTGAATGTTTATAATAAGAGAGTTGAGAAAAATGACATCCCGCAGGCTGAGCAACAACCTATCATGCCCGAAAGGGCTGTAGGAATCAAACCCACATCCGATGTGAAACAAGGATTTTTCACCTACCATAGGCCTTCAAGAAGACCTATAATTATTATAACATATTTTTTATTTATATTTCATAATTATATATTTGGAACCTTATAAAATTATGATAAATAGAATATTTTTTGAGTTTTATTATCATTTGAATGGAAAGATGAGTTTGTGGTAGGAATAAGTTAACAGACGAAACATTATGTGTAAATTAAGTATGATTCATTATGTTTTTAAAATATGATTTAATTGTTCAAATCATGGGAAAATATAAACTTTTTTTCCCATTTACATTCTTTTCTGATGAATCAAATGGCCCCTTGGATCATTGTAGATTTATGGTTTTCAGATTGCTAACATTATCCTAATAATATTCTCTATCACTCTCCATAAAAACATGATTATTATATTTTTCATTCATGTCCATGTTTTCTTACATGGAACCCTAGTATGTGTTATTTCTAGTAACCATAATACTTACCTTTATTTATTTCAAAATAGAGGTAGCATTAATCAGTTTTTTTATGTGGGATTTCAACTAATATACTTTAAAATATCAAAACCATAGTTTTCAATCCTTATTTTAAATTTTAAGGATGAAATTAATTTAATATGTGGAAAATTTAACACCCCAAGCTTCCTTTTTAAATAATTTAATGGCATTCGATGTACGCAACACCGAGATCAAGCACACCACGACCAATCAAACATGCCGTTTAAAAAATTTTATGAATAGAAGTAAACAAAATTTTGAAATTTATATATCCCATATTATTATAACATTCATATTATGTGTCTCTTATATATAAAAAAAATTAAAAATCCAAATTTTCTGATAAAAGAAGTATTTTAAAAAAAATGCAGTTTTCTGGCTTTTAATGGGAAACCTTTTTTAATAACACTATTTGGAACTTTTATATATTAAATTTTAAAAAATTATATTCTTCTATTGAATAGGGACATAAAAAAATTTATTGTATAATGTTTTGGGGTTTTTCTCATAACTTTTATTTTTTAATGAATGGGGAAAATACTGCATTTTAATTCAAAACTGCTATTTCATCTAAATTATTTATATAGTCGGATTATCATATAAATTAGTATTAAGGTATATTAGATAATTTTTTATAATTTAATATAATTTAGGTAATTGGAAGTAATTTTACATTTAAATTGAACATAAAAATATTTTAATCTTTTGATAGTTCTTAATTTTAAAAACCCTTTTCTCGTTTTGACAATGAAAATTAATTTTAAAATAAATACTACCAATACCGTGTTTTGAATATGGAAAAATAAATTCCACATTAGGAATTATAATTTCCAAAATTTTTAAATAGTTACTTTTATTTTCAAACATTATGAATACTATCTTTAGTAATTATTGGTATTTACCATGGTTAAAGGGTCAATTAGGTAAGTAAGTGTAAATATATATATAATAATAATATCAAACTACCCAAAACATGTACGAATCATATTTAAAGAGATATGAAAGACCATGGGAATATTTGAGGCCTTTATGACCCCATGGAGCCACTTGGGTGTGATAATGACATTTTATAAGGTTTAATTTAATGAAAAAGGGAAATATAACATAAACATATATCTCTTACCTAAAACAATTTTAATTTAGTTTATATAAATGATATTTTCAACTGTAAATAGTATTTTTAAATCTAAAAAGATTTAATAAATTATGTTTTTTAAATTTTAATTTTTATATATTAAATAATCAAATTTATTAGCGACAAAATAATGATGTCGTGCTTTCCTTATTAATGAAGAAATTAAGTAAATGATATTATAAATATTAAAATAAATAAAATTTGAAAGTTTTTATTACATAAAATAATTTTATGGATTACTATGACATGTTATATTTTATATAAATCATTTGGGTAGAAGGAATAATGTTTTTGGTACTTTAAAAAAATCATTTTCTAAATAGTTTCCAGATTGACATAAATGAGTTTTTAAAATAATCAATATTTGATAAAATGATATAATAGTCATAAAAATATAATATTTCGAAAAATAAATTATATAGTGTTAAAAATGTCATTAATGATCCATTTTAGGTTCTATTGTAATTTTATAGTAACTATATTTTCAATATATTATAAAAATACAAGAAGACATCGTAAGAGCTATCTTATTTAACTAAGGGATAATCCCAATAGATAAGGATAATTATATAACCTAAACAAGACTAAAACATATTAGTTGAGAGGATTATGACCCTAATCATATGATTCTCTTAATAAATCACTTTAGAGCCATTATAAATAGAAAATAAATTTATAATATATTAATATTTCAAGACATTTCTAAAGTGCCCTCACATCTCCTATAAAATAAAAAAATATCCTTTTCTATTATTCAGACCACCAAATCCTTTTGGATCAACGAAACCCTACCAAAATATCCTCCAAACATACCATTATTCATCGTATAGGCCACACTTTTGGCATAAAATATACATAAGGATTCCTTTTGTTAAAATCAAAAGGAGATGCTTGAAGAAGACGTAATTATTTTATCCCTTATTTCAAAGTTCTTTTCTTCTTCTATTTCCTCTTTATTTGTTGTTTCCATACTGAAGTAATAAATCTAATATCTTCCATATAATAATATGTTATTGTAATAATGGTAATACTATATTAATATTTTTATCAATCCTATAAATAATAATATCACCATGCGTGCGTACATACAACATACCGTCTCAACGCCATGGTGTAATTTGTTATTCCACATTGCATTATTTGTATGGGTATAATGATGATTATAGTAGAAAAAAATAATGAATATCACATTTTTATTATTATTTATAATTAATATATCATCAATTTATATTTCATATAACCATTAAAGGAATGATAACTTCAATCATTCGTACGTACAACCTTCGGTCTCTACGACATGATTAGATTCATTCTCCACATTAACAATTCAAGAATTATTAAATAAATAAATATATATATATTATGAAGATTTATGAAAGATATTAAATAATTAGTATAATATAATAATATATATACATATATTTCATTCAATTACTTCCATACGATATGAAAACAGAAACAATATTCATGCGTACGTATGGCCTACTGTCTCAATGAACGGTGAATTAAATTTCACATATATATATATATATATCTATTATATAAATATATATTATAAATATATATGATATATAAAAAATATTATACATTATTTAAGTAATTAAATATTCATATAAGTAAAATTATCAAAAACAAAAAGTCAATACACGTACGATAAACAAAGAGATTATTACCTGAAATATTTCATTAACATGGAACTGTTAATAAACAGTTATTATAAAGTCATAAAATAGTCATCTATGATTTCATAAATATTATAATGATTCAAATATAAGTTAATAATACGTTTGAATACATTATAAAGGAGTATCATACATGTAGGGAGAGTATCAGACCTAATATAAGGGTTAATTTCGCAATCTCATTATTATTCAAGATTGTTTATAAGTATCTACTGGGACATATTTATTATCCATATAAATTATTCTTATACATGTATAAAAAAATAATATTTATATTCCAATAAAATTTGTGAAATTCATTTTTACCCATGTTTGGATTTTAATAAAATGTTTTGAAAGGAATCATTATGTTGTTTTCCAAAGTTGTACTATATGATCTTTTCGACAGATTAAGGGAAGAATGTTTTTTTAACTTATACGGCATGGAATATATTTTCCACCATTATAAAACCTTATCATTTTACCACTTACCTTACAAGAGTAATCAATTATTTTTAGTGTAAATGTTCTCTTTTATAATTATGTATGGTTTCAAATGATTTCAAAGTAAAAAAGAGGGATACATATAAAATAGTTTTAATGATTTTGTTCGATCACTTTCATCTTTGTTGGAATTGTTTGTTGGATGTTATGGTTAATTAATATTAATATACTTTCATACAGGTTTTCATATTGTATTGAATATCTTATGATATGTTTGACTATGTATGTGTTATTTCAATATCATTTATATCTTATGGATTATGTATTGACATTCATGTGCTATTTTTAATATGAATGTTTATATTTGTTATGTTATAACAATTTCATAAGAAGAATGAATTAGACTTAGTATGTGTCGGGTGGGGCTCGCTATAGCCCCTCGATGCATCGGTAGTCTAATGAGACAATTATTTTTTGGTTTTCTCAATTGTCTTACCCAATTGGGTATGGTGTCTTGGCCGAAGCCTTTCTAGTATGTTTAAGATGTCCCACATTATTCATTCTTTTGTTATGAGAGTAGTTACTGATTTCACATATGATTATTCGACTGCTAGAATATCCAGTTGGATGTTTAAATAGAATTATTAGATTTATCATTTCTATATTATGATGAAGATAATGTTTTAGGAGCCTTCGTTTTTAATTTTGTACCTCATCTTAAAATTTTATGGTTATTTGTGATAGATTCAAATCAATTGTTAATCCTTATTGAGAATCGAGATCACCCATTTCATATGTTTTATTTTCCCAAGATACCAAGAATTGTATTATGATTTATTTTCAAGGTTATGCAAGGAGAGAAATGGGGTTAAAAAAGGATTATCTATGCACAATTTATTTTTATAAATTGCAATTTAATGTTCACGTATGTAATTTATTTTCGAAGACTAAAAAACTGATCGGCCCTTAGGGACATGATTCATTGTAATCATGCCGGTGTATTAAAATAATGTACCGACTATAGGTTTTTAGGGCTAGGGCCTTACAGATTTTTGTCTAAATGTTTTGTTTACCTTATTATAAATTATAAATTTAGATGTCCCCATATTTGGGATACATTTTTCAACATTCCATACATATAATTAGATGAAATTAATTTAATATTAATCATAAAAATGTGATGACAAAGTAGGATTTCAAAATTAATATATGCAAATAAATACCGATTTTTTAAATCTAAATTCAATTTAAAATTGATTAAAGTGACCTAAATTGGTTTAAATTAAATAAAATTGATCTAATTATCATTTATTAAAATTAAAAAATATAAATTAAGAGTACTAATTATTCAGACTAAAAATTAGTTTTCAATTAAAACTTGGTGCCATTCACTATTCTTTAAAATATTGATACCGTCAAAAAAATAAAAAAAATAATCCCAAGTAAATTTTAATATATAAATTTAAAAAATTAATAATATTTTCTAAAAAAATAATATTTTTTTTAAATTACATTTAAAATAGATGTACCATCAAAAGGTTGTAAAACCAACATAAAAGTAGTATTCATATTATTATGCTTAAAATTGGATTTATTCTTATCTCAACCTTATAAAACTATTAGATGAATTTAAATTTTATTTCCTAAATATTTAACATATCAATTTAATTAATATATTTCAATAATATATATTAATTAAAATTATCATGATTAAAGGATTTTCTTGTTATAAAAATAATATTTCTGAAAAAAAATCTTGTATACTCAACTATTCTCTATTATCATATCCAATTAATTAGTAAGAATGGAATTAATTTTTTATAAATTTGTAAACTATATTTATTTATAATTTAGTTAACCTCATTAACTCTTACCATTTTAAATTCTACATGGTAATAATCATGTTAAAAAAATAATATTAATAATATATTGTTTCCTAGCAAGGCTTGACCTTGTATGTAATGTAAGATAACATAATTTTAAAGATGATATTTATTAAAATCTTATCATTTTAAAAATTCCAATTATTTAACTCATTTAAAAATGGTTTTTTTATTTTATGCATAATTTTTTTACATCATTTAAATAATGAAAAAATAAATATTATATTTTAATGTATAAACTGTTGTGCTTTTTTTGACTCAAAAATACTATATAAATATTAATGATTTTGATGCTCACAAATACCCTTGTTTTTTTCTATTGATTTTATTTTTAGTTTATTTCAGGAAATTTATATTATATATTATTCTTATATTGAAAAAATATTCACCTATTTTTTTTTGAGAAATATTTTTTAAAGTGCTGGGAACTCTCTTAAGAATATTTGGAAAAAACTCTTCACCATATGGTGTTTACTGGAAATACTATTCAACGAAGAAAATAATGTATGTACCAAAACATAGAATTATGATGAAAAATAATCATGTATAATTAAACAACCATATGTTTGAATAAAGTCATGGTTAATGAAAATTACATTTGGATGAGAACATTACGTTTTTCAGAAAGAAAGTTTTTGGTTAGATAACCCTACATAAGTATAGAACATTACAACGATATGGATCATCAACCATACTTTTATGATCAACCTTACTTTGTTACCCTTAAATTTGGAAAAATGGATGAATGGATAATAAATGTTACGTTTAGATGTCTATTCTGACGTGGATAAACATATGGATCCTCAACCCTATGTTATGAAGTTGAACTATACATTTTTAATTTTTTTGTTTTTTGAAGGAACCTAAGGTTTGACATTTCAACATCACAAATTTCAATTTACATCGTTGTCAGAGCATTTTGTATCAGTATTTTTGGATTGTTAGGTAAATGTAAAGAATGATTTTAATTGATCTAAAGTTTGTTTTAAATGACTTATAGAGACATTTAGAGCTGAGAGTTTCCCCTTATTCTTAAGTGAAGTTACGACTAATCTGATATGTATTATTTGAATTCAAATACACTGAATTTAGCAGGTGTCTTTTGTGGATCTAAAAATCCATATATGAGATATAATATTATATATATATATATATATATTTCTATGAATGATATTTTTCATGGATATCTGAATATATATTGGGTGTATTGATATTTCATATTTTATATAGTTTATTGAACAAATTATTTTTACTGTACTACAGAAATGGAGCATCTCTGAAACAAGGACTATTTTATTAGAGATATGTATGCTCAAATCTAGAAACATGATTATTTATTTTTGTTTCTATTTATAAAGTCAAATATCTTCTGTGCAACCAGATCTCTTTAGATATACATCAAGTTAATTATTCCTCTGAAGGTAGGATACATCTTTTATCTGTTGTGTGCTGTTGAAACTACGCTCTACATATTTTTGTCATCAAACATAATCTTATCTTGTGTTTTATCTACTCGTATTTAGTCGCGGTGGAGTATTAGCTTCTCCCACTATGTTGTGGTTTTATTGGTTCACAATAAAAAACCCATACGTATCTTATTTGTAAGCCTTTGATTTTAAGGCTAACAACTTCCTGCAATCATTTGTGGATCTTTCTTATGATACGAGGACCTTAATAGTAAAATTCACCAAGCCCATAGAAAGGGTGATTGGTGGAGTTGACTTGGATACTTTTCTTCCCCGAACCACTATAAATAGATGTGCCATGTTCTCTGTTCATTATCCACTAAAAATATATTCTCTTACAGAAATGTCATTGGCTCTATCTGTTGTTGATGTGAATCAACAAAATTGTAAAATTCTTAAAATAACAGAATTCACCCCCTCTTGCCTTATCACAATTTCAATTTCGACCAAACATTTGGTATCAGAGGTTGTTCTTTTCAACATAGCCACAAAAAGATAAAGGCATAAGATCCATATGAGTGATGAAAATGGTGAATATCAAGAAATTAATGTCAATGGATCATGATCCATATTTCAGTGGTTAGAATTATGGAGGCTTGATGTCACGAATGATAAACAACTAAAAAAATATTTGATTTAGTGCATACTAAAAAATTGTTACTTCATACACAATTCCTGAAAAACATAAAACTGGATCAACTACTACAAAGGCTGAGTATGATATAAATTTTAAGGCAATGAATGACATTATCTATGGTCCCAGACCAGATGAATTCAACTATGTATCGCAATTCCCAACATTCTATGGGTTAGGTAAAACAATTTCAGTAGGCTGTGGAGGTATTAAAAATGCTAGACAAATGACATATACTATAGAAAAATTATTGTTTGATATAATTAGAATGTATGATGGAGTGAGAATCACATAGATCAATGGAATGCTAACAAAAACTGTTAATAATATAACATCTTTATGTGAGCCTATCAGTGAACCTGATCATGCATTGAATGTTCTTTGTGTTCTACCAGCAATGTGGAATGGAATTTCTACTGCAATTCTCTAATCAACACCTATTTAGAATTTGACAACGAGATAATTAATTGGAATGTTATTAATGTATGAGACTAAAATGGAAGATAAATTTTGGGATAAAAAACTCCTCGTAAAAAATGATAACACAACTTTAAAAGTCATATCCCAAAAGAAGAACTGAAAACTGAATCAAGTAGAAGGAAATTCTTACTCATCTGACACAAAAGCTGAGTTGGATCAAATAGCTAGAAAATTTAGTAAATTTTATAGAAATAATAAAGAATTAATAAAGGCCTTCAAAAAGGATGATAAAGACTAAAGGGATGTAAGATGTTATTAATGCAAAACAATTTGGTCATATAAGACTTGATTGTCCTCAATTGAAAGGAAAAATAGAAAAGATATATCCGAAGAATGAAGATTATGAGAAAAAATGACAAAAGATCTATGAAGTTTACATGGAGTGTTTATGAAGACTCCAGAAGCTCATCAATATATGACTCATAGAAGGAAGAATCTAATTTGAAAGAAAATATATTCTTTATGGCTAAAGAATAAAAAGTACAACCCTACTATTCATCTAATTCTGATTCTAGTTACTAAAATGATAAAATGATTTGCTACTACACTATGTTAGATGAAAGTTATGAATCACTCTTAATGAAAAACGTCTTTAAAAAATATTCATAATGCTATTTTGAGAGAAAGGGATACTTTATATAATCAAAATAAAGAATTAATTTAGAAATTTTGTTCATCTACTTCAAATTGTACTGACAATGAAAATAAGATTAAAAACTACATGATGAAGTAGAAATATATAAAAGTGATGCTCTTATATTTACAAAAGGAGAAGATGTTCTACATGAAAATATTAGTAAAAATTTAATTAAAATGTAACGATTTAGTATATGTAGTATGGGTGAAACACACAAACTGTACGGAAACTATTTTGTTACTTGTTCTAACAGCATAAGCATGTCTGCGGTCAAATTTTATTATTGTGTTACTAAAGGTAATTTTTCAAATGATTTTTATTTCATAAAAAAATCCATTATGTGATGTAAAGAATATTCATTATTCATAATCATTATCTAATTTTAATTATAATATTGTTGATCAAAATAGGGATGTTTGGATTCCAATGTATTTGATAGCTAACACTATTGGACCCAAAAATATATGGGTACCAAAAAACGTCTTTGTTTAATTTTACCTTGTACGTAACAAGACACATAAAATGAAATGATATATGGTATATATACAATATATGTTCACATTATTTGAGAGGAAATTCATAAAATTTATGTACTCTTACTAAAATAGATGGAGGCATAGTCACCTTCAGTCACAATGCGAACAGAAAAATTATTGGACGTAGAATAGTTGTAGTTCCAAATATTGTCTCAATTAATATAGTACTCTATGTACATGGATTTAATAAAAATATGATAAGTATATCTACACTATGTTAGTATGGATATATTGGTAATTTTTCTAATAATCACTCTTATGTTTTTGAAAATAGTTTACATAAATTTAGACCACCCAAAACCGACAATTTCTACACTTTGGATTTAAATTATTTTTGTAAATAAAAAGTGAAATATTTAATTGATAATGTAAATGAGTCATGGATTTGGCATAGAATACACGGTAATTTTAGTATTTTTTCTTAACATAAGTTATCTAAGAAACCATTAGTTTCAGATTTACCTAGTCACAAATTTGATAGTGATAGATTATGTGATGCATACCAAATAAGAAAAAACAAAAATATTCTTTCAATTATGGTAACAAAATTTATTCTTGTAAGCCCCTTGAACTTATTAAATTATTATTTTTCAAATGGGGCTATTAAACATACCTTCTCTGCACTATGAACACCTCAACAAAATGGAATTACTGAATGAAGAAACAAAACTATTCAAGAAATGGCTAGAACAATGCTAAATGTATATAGTCTTGTAACATACTTTTGGGAATAAGTTTTAAGCATAGAATTAAATATTTTATATAGAGTTCTAGCTTGACATATTTTCAAAAATACTGCTTAGGAAATTTGGAATATTAGAAAGCCCAATGTAATGTACATTACAGTTTTTGGATGCAAAGTATATATCCTGAACTCCAAGGATAAACATGGAATCTTTGATTCAATAGATGATTAAGAAATATTCTTAAGATATTATACAACTTCTAAAGCATATATATAATTTGATAAAAATTCATGGATTGATGAAGAATCAGTTCAAGTGAAGTTTGATGAAATTGGTCCTGTTAGTAAAAAGAAGAATTAAAATGATGAAGTTGATGATTCTATCAACATGAGACTTGAGAAACTGAAAAATGATTTTAAAAATTAAATAAAATTCAATCCAGTTCAGAAAAATATGATACTGATGAACTTAAAGGTTATATACCTAGAATGTCTACAATCCTGATGAATCACCCTTTAGAGACTGTTGTAGGACATCTAGACATAGGAATAAAAACTAGAAGAAGTGTATGAAGCCTTGGGGAATTTTCTACATTTCTATATTAGTGGAGACTATGTCTTTTAAATAAGCCTTAGAAGATGAATGTTGGTTGTTAGAAATTTAAGAAGAGTTAAATACATTTTAATGAAAAAAATTACAAAAAAATAGTTGATAGAACATCAAATTATCATGTTATAGGAACTAAATTTGTCTTTAGGAATAAACAAGATGATCAAGGAATTATAACTATAAACAAAGCTAGACTAGTAGCTAAAGGGTATAATCAAGAATAAGGTATAACTTATGATGAAACCAATTCTTCCAGATCAAGACTACAAGAAATTAGAATTCTTGTATCCTATGCGTCTCTTATGAACATTAAATTAAATCACATGGATGTAAAATATGCTTTTTTTAAATCGATATTTAATGGAGGAAGTTTATGTTGAGCAACCTTTGGGTTTTAAAAATTCTCAAAAACAAGATTCTGTTTTTAAACATACTAAATCTATTTATGGTCTAAAATAAAAACCTAGAGCTTGGTATGAAAGACTAAGTTCATTTCTTTAGAAAAATGTTTTTACTATTAGCTTGGCTGACCTAAACCTCTTTAAAAAATTTCTTTTTTCTAATCAATTATTAGTTCAAATATATGATGATGATGTAAACTTTGGATAAAGAAATAAAAAACATTCAATGATTTTTTAAAACATATGATATTTTTGAAATTAGTATGATGCATGTATTAAATTTCATTTTATGACTTAAAATTTATCTAAAGGATTTTGGAAGTGTATTAAATCAATGTAAATACATTAGTGATTTATTGAAAAAGATTATTCATTAAAACAACAAGACATATTCAACTCCCACATGTACTAATATTAAACTTGACTTGGATGAAGCTAGAAAACTAGTGGAGAATAGGTTATATAGTGGTATGATTAGAAGTTTAATATATCTTATTTCTAGAAGACAAGATATTATGTTTTCATCACGTCTTTGTGCTAGATTTCAATCAAACCTAAAATAATCCCTTCTTGCAATAGTAAAAAGTATTTTTAGATATTTAAAATGAATAATTAACCCATCTCTTCCCTATCCTGAAACTTATGATTTTAATTTATGATCATATTCAGATGCTTATTTTAGAGTATGTTGATTAGATAGAAAAAGTACTTTAGGAACCTGTCACTTTTTAGGAAAATCATTAGAGTCATAGTCAAGTAAGAATTAACACTCGATTTCACTATCCACAACTGAAGCATAGTATGTATCCGTAGGTAGTTTTTTTGCACAAGGGTTGTGGATAAAAAACACTCTAATGGACATTGGACTTAATTTTAATAATACACATTTTTTATGGAATAATAAATATTCTAAAAGAATTTCAAAAAAATCCAATTATTCATTTTAGAACTAATCATATTGATATTAGACATCATTTTATATGAGATCATCTTATCCAAAATGATATATCTTTAGAATTTGTTAACACTAAATATCAATTAGCTGATATTTTTACTAATCCTATTCCCACTACTTGTTTTGATTTTATTAAGGGGGATTTAAGTTTATTTAATTTGTAATTCAATATTTATTATATTTTATTTATATGATTTTTTATATTTATTTAATTTCTACCTAATATATTTCTGTAAATTTTATTATCATTTATTATTTTTATCTTTTAGTAGTTTGGTTAATACATGTTATCTAAGCCAATTTACACAGCGAATTGTTTTAATCATATTTATTCTACGGTAGGGGAAATGAAGAGAGATGTCATTTTTCAGAAACTTTTCGTTTTCCAAACCCCTCATCTTTCAAATCCTATTTACCCAAATAGAAAAACAAAACTTGGTTCTCCTATTCTCTCACTCGTATTCCTTCTAAAACCCTATAAACTGAATTCCTATGATTTTTCAGATCATTGAAAATGTCAAAAAATATGAGAATCGAAGAAGGATAAACAAGTGATCTGAAACATCGAAAACTTTTTGGAAAAAAAATTCTTTAGGGAAAGGTGATTGATCGGTAATGGTTATACGAGACAAAAGTTTTCCTAAAACAAGAACTATATTTTCAAGGTATTGAGACATATTTTAATGAAAACAACTAAGAGTTTCTGTATGAGGTAGTACTGAATTATTTTTATATGAGTGTGATGTTTATTTCCATAGATACAGAGGACAAGATTTTTTCTATTATAGAAGATGAGGATTTCACTATTTCTTATACTAAGGTTGCAGTGATTTTGTACTGTCCTCAGGAATGATTTTTTCATTTTGAGCACATGTCGATTGGAGATAAGGACCTTTTGTCCAATGAAATTATTTCTTTTATGTTCAACTCAAAAAACGCCAGAAACATGTTTTTCAAGGATTAAGAACCTAACCAAAAGATTCTAGTGAGATATATTTAGACTGGAATAGTGCAAATGATGCATGAGTTGGAGAAAATCCTTTAACAATACATGTATATTGTGTTTCTTTTTCTAAATGATCCCAAATTAAAATTTCTGAGCTGTTTATTTAGATATAATTATTAGTGTTTTTCACTAGATGAGAGAATGAATTTTTATCCATATGGACAAATAATTTCACTGAATTTATTTAAGAAAAATATTATCATTTTTGTTGATGCCAAAGTAAAATGTCATCATAGTAATGTGTTGAATGATGGAACATTATGAAAAATGGATTTTTCAGGAGCACCGGGAAACAAAAAATATTTCTTGTTGTAGTAGAGGAGGTAAATTTATCAGGAGATTATATTCACAGGGAGAATGATGGTGTTAGAAAGGAGGGAGTAGTTGAATCTCAAACAGATGCAGTTTCACTACCATCCAAAAGAATACTTATATTTAACACTGAAGAAGAAGAAGAGGAAGAGCAGAGTGAGGATAGACTTATGCTAAATCTTAGAGAAAGAGATTTTCCTTAATTTAAATATCAAGTGTTGTCTTCCATAGAAGAAACATTCTCTGTTCATTAGGAAGAAACAATTATTGAAGAGGATGTATAGGTGGAGAGTCAAGATAGAGAGCATTCATACATATCTTTGGAGAATGAAACATTAGTAGAGATCTTTACAGTGGAAATTGTTCAAGAACCGAATAAAAAATCTAAAAATGATCAGTCTAAGAATGTCAATGAGGAAGTTACCGAACATGACGTTTTTCAAGAAAGTTAGACTTTAAAATTATCAGTTACATAAATTCAGCCTTGGGGTGGATCAGACTATGGGACAGTCAAATTATATTTCTTGGGGACAGACTGAAGTATTGGATAATGAGTCATTTTCTTGTAAATAATTTATTCTAAAAATAGTGACAGATCCATTTCAAACAAAAAATTAAAATATGGATATGAATTCAGATGAATGGACATCTGATTCATTATCTCATAGGTTGAAGAAATTGAGATAAAATTACATAAGTCAAAATTGGAGAATTCCAATATGTGGTAGGAACTTGAATGTGCAATGAAAACGAATCTGGAGCTTACTAAGAAAACTATTTCATGAAGTTATTATGATGCCTTCAAGAATGATATGTATAATGAAATTGGAATGATCTGATCTGAAGTTATGTCGAAATAAAATTTTGCAAAATTAAAATGGTACTTAGTATGTGAAATTGAATCTATGAAAGGTTTAGTGAATCAGGCCAGTGTATCAACTCCTATCCCTACAACCTATCTTGTTTTAAATAGATGATTTTTAGGCCATTACATATTTTATGGAAGATATGAATATTCTACTTCAGGATATTCAGTGAAATGTGCTCCTCTATCTGTTTTATAGGACAATTAAAATTATTTTGTGGATTAGTTAAGTTAGGAAGAGCCTAGCATTATATTGATGTTGAGTATGTTTTTAGAGAAACTGGAGTTGTTCATGAAGAATAAATAAAGTCTTAATGGGTTTTTGAAATTCAACGTTTTGGAGAATCTATATATCAATAATGATTCCTAGCAGTTGACAATCCATCTAGGAGATATTTTTATGAAGAAGCTGAGATTGCAGATGGCGTATCTGAAGTAAAATTTTGAGTTCACACAAAATTCTCATCCATCAAATCCTTAATCTTTATTTTCATTCCTACCATTATCCATGGTAATGTTAGCTTCTATTTAATAGTAAAAAACTCTATTATATTCATGTATTTATTATTCAATGAGTTTTTCTTCCATATATATGTTATATTTTGTATGATAGTTAAAAACCATTTACCATTATGAATTATCATTACTTATAACATTCACTTTTAATTACATTCTATATTAATTATTTTTCAATATATTTCTATATTTTTTTGATATCAAAAAATGGGGAGAAATTTAGATAAACATAACATTTATTTTATTCTAGAGAAATTCAAATATTTTCCTTTTATTGAAATAATTCATAATTTTATTTGTGACGAATTCCCTTTAATGTTTAAAAAATTATAAATTATTTTTGTTAAGATTATAATTTTAATTTATAGGTTTTTTGATCATTAATAATGGAGAGATGTTTGGTCATGTTTTTTCCCAATAGTACTATATGAAAATTAATTATTTTGATGCTCACAAATATCCTAGTTTATTTTACAAATTATTTTATATTGTGTGTATTTCAGAAAATTTATATTCTTTATTATTCTTATCTGGAAATAATATTCCACTATTTATTTGAGAGAAATATTTGTTAATGTTTTTGGATTGATCTTAAGAATATTTTGGAAACACATTTCACCATTTTCCATTTACTGGAAATATTGTTCATCGAAGAAAGTAACGTATGGAAGAAACCATATATTTATGATGAAGGATCAGTGTGTTTCATTAAACAACCGTAACTTTGAATAAATATATAGTTAGAGAACATTACATTTGGATGAGAACCATACATTTTTCATAAAGAAAAACTATGGTTAAAAACCCCTATTTATGTATGGAACATTAGAAATTTTTGGATCATCAACCTTACTTTTATGATCAACCTTACCTTTTCAACATTACATTTTGAAAAGTGAAAAAATGGATAATCAATGTTACGTTCAACGAACTATGCTGACCTAGATAAATGTATTCATTATCAACCCTATGTTATGAAGTTTAACCCTATGTTTTTTATTGTAATTCTTTTAAGGAACCTTATGTTTGAATTTTCAACATCTAAAGTTTGAATTTAGGTCTTTATCAGAGCATTTTTCAATAGCATTTGAAAAATGTCAGGCAAATTTGAAGCTCGATTTTGATTAATCTAAATATTGTTTGTAATGACGTAAAGAGCTATTTATAGAAGAGATTTTTTCTCCTATTCTTAAGGGATGTTACAACCACTTTGAATTGTATTCTTTGAATTCAAATTCAATCAATTCATTAGGTTTATTTTGTGGATCTAAAAAACTAGTTACAAGATATACTGTTATATATATCTTTATGTGTTGGATATTTTTCACAATGATCTGAAGATCTCTTAGCTATATTGATATTTCTTTCTATTCATCATTTCTTGTATAAATTATTTTTACTTTACTACAGTGATCAAGCATATAAAAAAAAAGGACTAAATTTTTTGATATACATATGCTCAAATCTGGAAACATGATGCTTTGTTTTTGTAGCTAGTCTTATAGTAAAAGATCTTTTGTGCAACAGGATATCTACATATATACTTCATGTTTATTATACCTATGAAGGCAAGATCCATCATTTATCAGTTGTGTGCTACTAAAACTATGATCATTATCTATTTTTCATCAAACATCATATTATCTCGAGTTTAGACTTATTATAGTCAGTCATAGTGGAGTTTTAGCTTCTCGCACTAAGCCGTGGTTTTGTAGGTTTCCGATAAAATAACCATATGGCTATGTTTTTTAAGCCTTTGATTATAAGGGTATAAATTTCCTGCACTCAATTGGGGATCGATCTTATTATACAATGACCTTACTAGCGAAATTCACCAATTACATAGAGAGGATGATTGGTGGGGTGGACTAGGGGAACGTTTTTCCCTCAACCACTATTAGTTTTTGTACCTTATTCTCTGTTCATTATCTGCTACATATATATTTCCTTATGGAAACACCGCCAGCTCTATCTGTTGTTGATGTGAATCGACGTAATTGTGAAATTCATAAATGAATAAAATTCACCCCCTCTTGTGTTATAACTATTTGTATTTCGACCTAACATACACTAGATATGTTTATTACAACACATAGAACCATCATTTTATAGGAATTATATTTTAAAATATTTGATATTTTACTCAAATAAAAACCCAATTTCAATATTTGGTGAGCGTTAAATTATATAAAATGGGGTTTTAAAGGTATAAGTTATTTTAATAATTGAAAGTGTTATTAATATGAGTTAAAATGTGTTTTTCAATGGTTTTATGAAGAAAAGGTGGAATAATTATTTTTTATTCTTGATATGACACTTAATAATTTTATATGGGAAACAATTGGTCCTAATTCATCTTATACAATGGGTGAAACCCATTATAGATTTCCAATTCATTGGGTATTGTGACATATATAAAAAAGTAATAAAGGTTGTCATAAATAGATCTGGAACCTTCTGGGGATTTAACTTGGCCACTGTTATTTCTGAAATGAATTTTTCCATAGTTATGATTTTTATGATATATTTTTACAAATTTTGTTTTAAATTTCATTATCTATGTTTTACTGTAATAAATTATCAAACCATTTTTTAATTTTCCTATGGAAACAATTTATTTCATATTCATAATGAATAATTTGATAAATATATACATTTTATTGGTTTGTATGCTTTTTACTAAACAAATGAATTTCTTATTTTTATCACCCTTATTATAATTATTGTGCAAATACTATGTTTTAAGATTTTTTAACATGGATTAAGGATGTGAAGGAACAATTACAAAGAGATTTTTAAAGGCATAAATTTTGATTATGAAATGATACTTATTTTCATGTGTCATTTTTTGGGAAAAAATGGTTACTATATAGAAATTTTCACTTAGTTATGTATATATTTTTTGGGTATGTGTTTTAACATAATTTTCTAAAATTAATAACATTAATGATCCAAGAAATGTTTTAAAGTGATGTATATATATTAATAATAAATTATAAGTATTCATTCTAGGACAAAACATTAGAGTTTGTATCATATACAATCGTTTGATAATTTTAATATTTAGGACAATGTTAACATAATACACTTTATAGTTATTAATTTATACTTAAGATGAAATTATATAGAATTTTAAAATTACCATGTTTCCTCACCTAATATATGTATATTTAGAATTATATTCCATAAATGAAATAGGGATACTGATGTTAGAAGGCATCGAAATGTAATTTTTCTTAAAATTCCATAATCTTGAATGGTTTGAATTATAGGGGAGAAATTTGTTTCAGGGATCGATCCATTGAAACTGGATATAAATAATTGTTTCAACCACACATGAGGGAAAACTATTTACTACATATTAACATGTTGATTACTGAGAATTTAATGAAATAGAAACGCATAGATTATAGGGGATCTTTATGTCTTTTAGGGGTCGAAATATACTTCAATTCTCTAGAAATGATATTTTATTTCATGAGATTTTTTTTAAAAGGTAAATATTTCCACTAATAATTTGGATGGTAAATTTTACTGATGGTACAATTTTTTTATGAATATTATAGATATAGATGAACTCAACTCCATGGAATATAATAAATTTATGAAAACATTTATAGAGAAATATATCCATGAGGTTTTTCAACATAGGATGAAGAAACAATTATTTGAATTGATGAAGAATGATGCAGATTATGATGTATTATAAGATTAATCCTTTACAATATTTTCATGGTAAATTTATAAGTTTATATAATACAATTATTTTATTATTAAAATATTTTACCTTGGATTGAAACCTAGATAATTAAGATCTTTGGAAATATGATAATTTAATATTTTTAAAAATGTTAATTATAGTGTTGTTAAGGTTGAGATAGAGTTTTCCCAAAATTACATTCCACGTGATGAGAAAATTATGCAATGATCAAGTAGGAATTGAATGTAAAAGAAACCAACTAATAAGTTAGTATCTAATCCCAAAACATGTTACATATGTGTTAAAATTTGTTTTTGGTAATGTTTGATAGTGTATGGAATGCATATCCTCTGTGGTATGTTTCTGGACTATTAAAAAAATATTCCTAAAAAAAATCTAATGGGGTAATAGATATCCATGAAATGGTGTGATTTTTATCTGAAATGATTTTGATATTTATGCTAATATCATTCCAATTATACTTTATTTGGACAAAAATCATCATGATTTAATATTTTTGAAAAGTTATTTTCTCCTAATACACTTGATATTGGGACATCCAAATTTTGTTTAACAGTATGCTAATTTTAAATTTTATTTTTTTTCATTGCTTGTCTGATACTAGATATCCTCATTCCTTTAGTTACTGAAATTTTTATTTAATTTATGAATGACACCATAGGAAAAATGGTCCTTTTATTTAAAACTCTAGGTCGAAATATTAATGAAACCACAATATATTTTCATTTTCATATTTTTATTAGTGGGATGACCATTCAAATAAATCTGTTTGAAAATTTCATATTATATTTTGATATTATTTGGTGTATGGATTTCATTTCAATTTATCATGATAAGATATATTAATATATAATAATGTATTTTGTAATTATTTCAAACAATTAATAAACAACCTATAATATGAAAAATTAATTTTTGATATTAATAAATATTTCCTTCATATTGTTAATGAAAATAGAGAAATTATCCATATTAGTGATATCTAGGTGGGGATTGAATTCATCAATGTATTTCCTAATTATTGGGATTATTCCATTCTAGATCGGTGGGTTGTGATTACTATCTAGTTAGTTCTTGGTGAAAATACTATATAAAACCCCTTGATATAATGTCTCAAGTATAAAATTTGAACAAATATTGTATTTTTTATTGGAGAAATGATTTATTTCATTCTATGCATGAATAACATGAAAAAAATATTCATTTTATGTGTGTTCATGTTTTTCATAAAACTAATGATTCAATTATTGTTCACATACCTTTAGAAAAAATTGAAAATTAAATAAAATTTTAAATTGATTTCTACAATGATTAAGAATGGGAAGGGACAAGGAAGAATACGGGTAGAATGAAATACAGTTATTTTTGGAAATGGAAGCATCTATCATTTTAAATGTTTTATATTATTGGAAAATTTGGACACTAAATAGATGTGTCCACTTTGAAATATATGGTTTTATTATGTAGGTGTTATAATATAATTATCTAAAATGGAAAAAATAATGATCCTCAATATGGATAAATTTGAATTAATTATAAAAAACATAATAATATGTAATTATTTAAGGTGAGTTATTATATATTTAAATTAATTAATTATAATATATTATGATTATACATTCAATGAATCATTAAAATTTCTTTATCATTACCTTAAATCATCCCAAACTTATTTCCACTCCTATTAAAAATTAACAGAATATTCCCACGATTTCAAATGAATATAATTACTTACAATATCACATCATTAAAAAAACATATGTTTTAAAATAATATTTCTCAATAAAATTTTATAATTCCAAGTAATATATGAGTCATCTTATGATGCCATAAAAATTTATCCATATACAAACTCATCCAGATGGCTCCTCCAGTGGGGAAAAAATGTATTTAAAAAAGAAAAGTGTGTTTCTAAGCATTAATGAGGAACATTAAAAAAATTTCCTATATTTTCTAAAGACAACTTAAAATACCAACATTAACCCACTCCATTATTCATGGTTCCATCCCCAACACTACGAGACATAAAAATATGCATCCCACAATCCCATGATTAAAATCTTTCAAAATAATCAGACCTCCCTACATATTCCTTTGCCACCAACAGTCATCCCAAGATCACATCATGTCACACAATAAGGCCTTTATCCAGAAAAAAATCACAACATTACATGTAAACTATAAACATTATTCGGGCCCCTAGGATATAAAATAATGTAAATATGCCTTTAAAAAATCTAGAACATATAAACCATCACATTTATCATTAATAAATGGCATCATCACTACCTTTACGGATAAACTAATATATTTATCAATAGTTTTCAGAAAAATGATCCATAACGAATAGTTATTAAATGATGTAAATTATTTAAATTCACTTCTAAGAATAACATCTACTTCCATTATTTTTTTATGAATATTATAATAAAAAATGATTTGGTAATATTTAAATAATAAGTATACCATCTTCACATTCTTTATCTATTTCAATTAACATAATAATGAATATTTTAAATTAATCATTCCTAAAAAAATATTTTATTTACAATAAAATATAGTAATAATTATTCAATTATACCATGACCCTTTAATTCCATATCAAAAAAAATTACCATCCTTTTTAACCATTCCACAATAAAAAAATGTCAAAATTCATATATATATATATATATATCTATAAAATAATAGGGAAACTATTATCATGATGAAAGAACATGAAGTCAAAAAAACCATAAATCATAATCATTCATTAATCTAATATAACCATTATTATGTATAATTACCATATCACCCAATGTGATAAAGCATAGAAAATTAATGAATGATCATAAAATAGTAGTTGAATTAGTGAATTATTTAACTCAAGGATTTTAATATTTCTATAATTAGAATGTAACAATAACAAAAATATCTGATATCCTCTCTCACAAGGAACATATAACACTACATGGTTAGTTCACCATAACCAGGGAACAAAAAAATATTAATAATTCCACTTAAGAGAAGGCTATCAACCGATATTACATTTGAATAAAAAATGTTCAACAAATATCAAAATAGTGAAGAAACACATGATAAAATTGTAAAAATTCACTATGTATCCCCACATATAGATCTCTGAAGCATGAGGATCAATCCCTTTCAAAATAGAATTTGTATTGCCTAAGATATATTGTCTGTTCTTCCAGGGTATGGGAGAAAGGGGTGGTATTTCATAAGAGTTGGGTGTGTGATTATATTTTCAATGAAAATTCAAAATGTAGATTCATTGAATGAATGATTAAATAATATACTAAAGTAATCATTTTTTGAGAATTGAGAAAAAATTAATTTCCTCCATCTAATAAACAAGAAAAAATTACATCATGGACTTTATTATCACATCACGTGTTTTGGGGTTAATATTTAATTAATATGTTCCCCAAAATTTTTGTGTCATGAACACTTGACTCGAATCCTGAATCACACTGTTCAAACAACCCTTCAATGGAAGAAATATTTTTGTTCATCCAAAGAACTTATCCCTCTCTATCTCATGTCATGAACAATACTTTACATTGTCAAATATTATTGTAAGTATATTTCATCTCCCAAACCCCACCAAACCTATTCTTGGAATCCACTAATCAACACAAGCATCTGGAACAATTAACGTGATGGGTTTCAAGGATGTGGTAACGTACGAATGATACCAATCAAATAATTCTTCCATAGAGATATTTCGTCCATTGATAGAGATGAAAAATGGAAAAGGTTTTATTTTGATTGAACATCCTATTAGATTCCTCATAAGATTCGACTCATGACATGTGTAAAACAAAATGATTCAATTGAACAATGTGAAAATCTACATAAATCCAACTATTATCTCCCAAACACTATCCCAAGTGGTAAACATATAAAATAATACAATGGATAGAAAAAAGGAATCTATGAAGACAAACACATATCAAAACAAGGTAATGGTGTCGAACAAAAAAACAATAAAATAAAATTTGGCCAAATCATCAAACCACTTAAGATACTAAATTTGTATATGTAGCACATATTCTATGATATTATCCTTACACCCACCATGTTTCACAAGAAACTATCCAATAAAATTGATGGTTATTCAAATGACCTCACCTAATAGTTTTGGTTCTCAATAGCACACTCATAATAGTTATTATTTGTCTCATTGGAGACCTCATTCAAATATAGGACTTCAGATTTTCCATGAAATGAGAAAAACAGTTTGACAGCTTTAATACACAATTTATCTAGATGCCCAGTTGGGTATGTTTTATATGTTACACTATGTATCTAACATGATAAAACACCATGAATGACCCATAAAATCAAAAAATAATTACCCTATAATGATCTATTATTTATATCACATAATGAGGATTATAAATTCATTGGTTTTATCCTATAATCAGAATAAAACATCTAATAATCTTGTGTTGCATCCATCCTCTTGTGAATCACCTAAACCATCCATTTAATGATATATACTACGTATGTTCAAAAACATTCTTATTCACCAACCCTAATACCACACAACTAACATTAGAATAATCATCCATAAAAATACATAAAAAGATATAACCGAATCATTGAGAAACAATTATTATTAAATTAAATATTTTATAATGGTTGGATCCTTAATCATGAACCATAAGATTCAATGACTAAATATCCCATTATGATCTAAAGTTTCTAGATTATAAACACTATCATAATTTCATTATATAGAAAAGATGTAGTCCAACAGAATAACCCAGTTCTATAATCATGTTGGAGACATCTAATAACCTTAATAGAGACGGGAAGATCATGTTTAGATATGATAATTATATATAATTTTGGGAGAATCATCATATCATGAGTTACTACCTCGGAAAACATCAATAAATATCAATTATTTTATTAGAATGAACTATGATGAATTTTTATAAAGGTTTAATATCTCCAATATAACATCATATAATCCCTAAGATCAAGGTAATCTGAGGTCCATCCCTATTGAAATATACTCCCTGTTCCATTTTGGAACATATAAGGGCTTGAGAAAACCACTATTAATATAGTGTTTAGGATTTACATTATAGATAAATGAAAATTATGACAAAAACAATATAACTGAATTCTTCTACATCGGACAACAAAACTGACCACCTAGAAAATGATACCTGTTAATAATATTAGGGTGTAATCCTAAGTGATAGTTGTTGTTGTCATGGAGTTCCAACTCGTTAATCGCTAAATGAATGTAAGACCTCCCACAAAAAACACCTATTTTATATCATCCTTATACCAACCATGAATGAAACCACCAGAGAAGACAAGGTCTCTACAGAACTCTACCATAAATCCACCGTTATAGGAATCCTCCACCTACAACACAAAATAATAATGAACCATATTATCTATAATGATAAATCATCCACAATTCCTCTCAGGAATTTCATTGGCGCACTCCTAAAAAAGGAAGTAAATATTATATTTTGTACATTTGATGAACTAATTATCATCTCCTTCATCAATGAATATAAGTATGAGACACACCTCCAAACCATCTAGGGGTCTTTATCACCGAAGGACATGGTTAATACTTCATTATAAATGTATTATAAACTCTATATCATGATTTAGTCCATAATTGCCTATAACAAATAAAACCATCCCATTATGAGGATAATTTCATTTGGTTATATATATATATATAATGTATCCCCAAGAGCTATTATTCATGATCACATAATCACTCTCTCAATAAACATCATTCAACATTTATTGATCTCTAACTAGATCTGTCTTTTCCATGAGAATTGGATGCCTCTCTATGACAAGTCCCAAATCATAAACTAGATCTAGTGATTAGAAAGCGTATATATATCCAAAATTAAACAATTCATCAACCCATGAATAATCAAATAATTCGATACCTCTAATGATGTATGGATCACGTGGTGTTGGAAACATTAGAAAATTATGCTAACAACAACCTACTCCATTGAATATCTTATCATGTGGGAGACCACATCTATGACTTAATTATTCACTATAAGGACTTATTGTATCATTTGGTGGTTCAGATCCTATATTTTTTTCTATTTATTATCATAATGTTGGGGAATATTTATATCTTTTACTCATGTAAAACAACCTCAACTGTGGAAAATGATGCGGAACACCTACCACACAATGAATTATATACATGTTTAGAAACTTTCACCATATATAACCTCAAACTCCACATAAAAAAATCATTATGAACCCTTATAATGTGACAATTTATTTCCACCACAAGATAAGGGAGATGACTAGGGATGAATCCCACCCCCTATGGATATCTATTATATTTACAAAACATTTATCATAAGAACATATATATTATATACTGGGAATCCTAAAAACAACCCTATCATGATGATCTAGTCCTTGATTGAGTCCTCTCAACAACCTGTACTCTGAACAAAACCTCGTGATATGTTTATTAATCTACATGGATAACCATGAACAAGATATTTTGATAAAAATTGACACCCAAATCCATCACCATATCCTCAACCTATATAAAATGTTCTGAACCATGTTATACAAGAATAATGTAAAAAGTCCCAAAATATTTCATGGGGGATATCCCCTATCTAATGTTTAGAACATTTGAAAATATAGATTCCTTCACACATGAAAAATTGAAACTCTATAAGCAACTGGCGTAGGGACATCTCCCATGAGGCTATTAACTCCTCACTTTCCTTGAGGAACATCAACATCCACTACCTCACTGCTCCACGCAACATCACCACGACCAATGAATCCACATGTTCATTCCATTCATGGATTCAAATAAAGTATACCTCATCCTCATAAAATCATAATGACTCACTAATTAAAAAACATATCCCACATAAATTGAAAACCTTGAACACATAAATATGATAGTGTCCTCCAAGTTTTATCATCACCAACCTCAAACCTAAATCGATCATATTGAACATCCAGTTGAACATCCTTAGCCCAAACATAATGCTGATGATGACTTTATCCCATACCTAAATTGTAAAAAATTATTACATACTACAAAATATTGAATATGAAATTTTTATAAATAAATAATAAATTAATTAAACATTGTTCAACCTAATCCCATAGTCTACCAATTAAAAACACTTTCCTAAAGAACAATAATGCATTACTCATTTAACTCATTTTTTTTCAAAAAAATTGTCCTCTCTTAGTAGGATCATTGAAAATAATTTAATGTAAAATAGAATAAATTCTTCCCTAAATTCTTATTTCCTTTCCAATCTCTATTCTATATATTTTATAATGAAACTCAACTAATTACTTCCCACTAATAACCCTTACTAACCTCACCAGTGCATACATATGAACTAAATCAAATATCATAACCCGATTCATTTATACTACTATTTCATGACCACCTTATATTAATATTGAAACTATTATAAATGATATTATATATATGGGAAAATTATGGCCAAACCTAAAATAAATTAGTCTATAAGATTGAGACAAGAAGAGAGAGTACATCACAAACAATGGTGAGAGGAATTGCAATTTATGATAAATGAATATAAGAAAAAAAAGAAAATTTAATATGGAATATATAATTTTAAATCATTATACATACATTCATTTAATTTAATTTATATTAAAAACTATAAGAAACTACATGTGCAATGAGAAAACCTTAGGTGAAACCACATTTCCTCCAAGTGATTTTGGTTGTTGTTCTCTGGTGTCCTTGTTGAGTATGTTTAGACTTGGTTTTCGTACTATGACCGACATGCTTATGGTTCCCTTGCTTGTTCTTCCCTTTTCATGTTCAGTTCATACTAACAAAAAAAGTGAATTATTTGAAAAATAAAAAAATGAAGTTTCAGGTTTTCCAACAAAGTAACTTCCATGAGGCTTTAATGCATAACCTTATCGACAAAAATATCATTTGATCTTGAAAAATTGTTCATAGAGACATCAGGTAGTCATTATAGAAATATTCTGTTCGATCCTCCCAAACACTATACATAGTTATGATTATGTAATATTACTACATCCTTTTGAAAAATGGGTTAATATAACTCATCCTTTATAAAGGTATACTATATTCCCATCCTCGTGATTAACATATATTATGATGTTTCAAATACGAGATATCATAAAATATAATATCAAATGATGGTACTATGATACTACTCCTCCACTTGTTTGATGCTCTACCCAAATATCACATATCTTTACGAATCTATCTCAATAGTAAGTTATCCCAAATACACATATGTTATTATAACCCATAATGAATCTTGCAAATAATATCTTATAATTTCAAATAATGAAACAAATATAGCACATAACTTCATTTCTCATTTATATACTGAAATAAATTAGTATTCAAGAGCATCCAAAACCCGTATGTCTTGTGTTATTCCTCAACACATCACAACCCATAAATAAAATACCAATAATAATACAAAAAAGTAATGTATACAGTGATATATGTGTTTGAAATAACCAAAAGCAATTAAAACCATATAAAAACATATATAGGATGGGTAACCTCTATACATAACACCACATAATACAAATAGAAGAACAGAGTGGAGAAAGAACGGGTATTCAACAATCCATTCCATTCCAACATTGATATTAGTGAAGAGACCCTCTTAATGTCTACTTGGTGTTAGTCACCCTACCAATATGGGTGGGTAGTAAATGAAATCATAGACCAAGTAGGAGATAATATATATCATAATCACTCTATGTGGATCAACCTAATATATCACTCAACTATAGATATCATCACAATAACACCCATATTCCACTACTAGGGAGAAGATATCATTTAAGAATACATGTATTATACAAGAATACATTTATTTAATTTAAATAATAATTCCTCATTACATCGATTCTTAGGGTTAATCATTAACAATACTTTATGATCAAATTTAAATATTCAACAACTTATTTATAAGCCAAATATTCATAAACAATTCAATCACATAATTTATCAAGCCTATCATAATTTGATTTATTCTATCACTAACCAAACTTGTATATAAAAACATTTCTTAATCATTAAGATTTGATAATTTTTGGTACTATAAGACCCATCCTGAGAAACCATAAAATGTAATGGATTACCTATAACATTTATTTTCATAAAATATATTGGAAAAGATTATTGGACTACAATAATTATGTCCATCTGAACATTAATTAAAAAAATTACCATATATAAATTCCATATTTTAGTTAAATGAATTGAAATCCAAACATTAACCTATTCAATTAGTCATAGTTTCATGCCACACACCATCATGTATTTCATAATGATAATAAAAACGAATCCCTCCATATCAGTTGTCAACCACTTCTATATAACTAATCCTTCCTTACATTGTCTCATTAACCATCATCCATCCCATGTTCACATCATATCTCATAGTAAGGCTCCCATCTTAGTAAATAAAATAGGGAATAAAGAAACCAAAAAAATTAGGGATATATAAGCCCTATATAACTGTAAAGTAGCCTTTATAAAAAAATTATGTTACTCATCGAAAACATTTATCCTTAAAAAACTAGTTCTTTACAATGATAGATTGAATGATAAATTAATCACATGTTTTTAACATAGGATAATCTGTGTATCAGACAATATATGGTATAAATTATTAAAACATGACTCAAAACAACATCTAGTCTAATTAAACACAATGAAAGAAAATTCCATTAAAAAAACATTTTTATTTTTTAATTAAAAACCATACATGATTCAGATTCATTATAGAATTGCATTATCATAAAAAAATTTAATTACACAAGTTTTAAGAATAATTTTATATCTAAAAATTTAGAAGATAATTTTTTACATCATAAAAAGAATATTTATTTCCTAACCCACTAATATTAGAGAATTTACACTATTTTTACAATTGAATCATAACAAAATTATTAGTGAATGTATATACATATATTTAAATATATCTATAAAATCAATATGAAATGTTTTTTCATAGTGGAAGAATATAAGATATCGATAACCATACACCAGGGTCATTATTAATCCAGTTAATATATTACTAATACAATTCCAACATAACCTAATGATGTTAATAAAGACACCATTAGGATTAAACATAAAATAATAGGATAATTAATAAATCTTTTCTCACAATTTATTTTTCATACCTCAAAAGATTGTATAACAACACCTCTGATGTCCTATCTCCTCTCCTACATTGAATCTATTGAACACAAATGATTACATTACATAAACAAACTTATAAAAATCCAATGAAATATATAATAATAAAGGACATCAACATCCATAACAATGAATGATAACATAGGAGTAAAAATCAAAACATTAAAAACATAAAATATAAATAAGAAAAAACTGACTTCATTCCACCATGGATCAATGACTAGAAGTTGGGGACGAATCCCTATTTAATGGAAATTAATATGAAATTAGATAGATCATCTTTTAAATTTGTGTATGGTAGAATTCAATTTTAATTTAGGAAAAATGAGTGTGATATTATATATATAGGTACATTGTAAGACATATATTCATAGCATGAATGGATTGGATTTCATCCATATGAAATATTATTCATTGGTTTTTAAGTAATCTAGGAAATTTAAGATACATGTACTGAAAAATCCAACTATGTTTCATGAATTTGAAGTTATAATGTTTTCCTTGGTAATATTGAGACACTGTCTCCATAGTGAGAGAGGTGAGATATATAATGATCACCGATGTTTGAAATACATTCGCCCATAGATGGAGCTGAACATGAGGCTAAGATGATGGCAAGAACATCTTATGTAATATTAATTATTAATAATATATCACCATAAGAAATTAAATAAGGTGTCTTATACCATAATTTTGAATAACTATAGTGTTTTTTCCAAAATGATCATAGTTAGGATTTTGTATTGATTGAGGGAGTAATGAGGGATATAGTAATAATTAAGGATATGAAATCATCATCCTCTTAAAATATTATTTGAAGAAAATATTTACCTTTGAGGTTAAATAAATTAAAACATGTATATAAGGGATTGAAAAATAAAATTAAATCCATTAATAATGGAAAATTAACTGAAATTACTTCTGATGTCGGTGTGTTAATGTTCTCGAAAAGACATTGTCTCCCACATATACCAGAGTTGAAAATGGAATTACTAGATGAAACTCATTTATCATATTTATCTACAATCCATGGTTGGAAACAATATTAATATGGTTTTTAGAAATTATTTTCTATCTGGAAGCATGTAGTGGGAAATGATGGTATATATGTATAGATTCACGGTATTACAGATTGTATAGGATGAAATAAAACATCCTAAAAGAGTCATTAATCCACTTCAAATATCATTGTTTATGTTTTCAAATGATTCAATGTACTTTTCAATGCACTTGTGAAGACTCCAAAAAGAAATAATGATATCTGATTCATTATCTTTCACATATAATTTTGGGTAAATTTCATTATAATATGGGATGAATTACAACATGAATTTCTTGAATGACTTAGAAAATGTAGTAGTGATAAATTACTGGCATTTGTATAAATTATATAAAATACTGTCAATCAATTCATATAAAAATTTTGGAGGAGGATTTAGGAGTCTCTAAATATAGGAAGACATTTCATATTTTCCAATCATCCTATAATTGAATTCTAGTATAAATATACAATTTTAATATTTGAGTATTGGAAATTTTGAGCACTCATGAATTTCAAGGTATCCGGGATCAATATATCCCATTGGTAACATTTTTATATAATAAATTATTTCTGAATGTTATCAAAACTGAAATGATTAACTAATTATTAAGGAATATTTTTCATACTATAATGATTTTTCATAATTTTAGAGAGATGGATCATTTAGGATAGAATATTTGTAATAGAAAACTATAAAATCCAATCATTATGTACAAATTAATTTGTGAGTAAGATATTTTTTCTCAATAATATTTTCCATCGATCTAGAGGCCTACTGTCCTTGAATGATTAGATACATAATGTATAATCATAAAAATAATAAAAAAATTATTATATAATTGTTTACATATATTTAACAACTCCCAAATATTTTCTAAAATAATACGTGATATATTTTTGGAAATACATTAAAAAAATTGTGAAGTGTAGATATCTATGTCAGAATAAGAATCTAAATTACATAAAGCAAGATATTCAAGAGGAAAAACATGATATAATATAGAGAATGATCGTAAGTAATAAATTAGGGAATAATGAAATTAAATCAATAGATAATGGCATCATGAGAATTTTGAAAAATCATAACGAATGTCATCATAAGAATGTTTTGAGGTAAATCGTCAATACAAAATTAATTTGTCTAACCATAATCATTATCATAGTAAGATGAATATAACGTCATTCATAACATTGTGGTTTAGGATTACCATCAATGAACCATAAATAATTCTTTTATTAAAATAATTCATGTTCCATTAATTGTATCTTATGAGATATTAAGATTATGAAAATCATTGGAAAGATATAACAGAAACATCCATCACATGATATTATGTACATTAATATTGGTGATATTAGTGAAAATAAATGATACATAATCCATAAGAACAATATAAACCATAATAACTATATCATCTTCACAATCATTTCTTATGCTATATCCATGGGCTATATCATATTGATGTCTAACAATAAAACATATTAAATTATATTAAACATTAATAATTGAAAGTAAAATACGTCTTTAAAATGGGTTTCTAGAGTAAGAACAGCCTGAGAAATAACTATTGATGAATGAATCAACCTTAACAACATGGGTAGAACATTTTGAAAAATGATAGGAATATTTTAGAAGAAGAAAATTCAATATTTTTTTCTGTAATACCAAAATTTTACAAGTATGGGTTTTCATAAAATCGTGATAGTTTTTAGAATACTTTCATGGTTTAAAATTATTTTATGTGGGTGATTCATTAAATGAGACTATAAATATGAATTTTACCTTTATCAAGATTACATAATAGTGGTATTTCATATAGGGGATAAAAACATTCATAACCAAAGAAATGAAAAATATATTAAACTAGTTATATATTTATCGAATATATAATGAAATAGAAGATGTATATGAGAATAATAATTCAGAAAGTATAGAATTAAGGCACTATGTATCTAAAAAGAATTGATGATGTTACAAATAAACCTTTTTTATTTTTTTGAGAAGCTTTCAAAAATTCAACGTCAAAAAATATAGTAATAAAAATTCATTTTGATGATATGGGTAGTTAAATATGATATTAACATTAGATAAAACATAATTTGGTTTCTAGTTAAAATGGAGGATATTTGGGGATGCTAAATCGTTTACAATAAGTAGAAAACATGATTATACAATACACATAAGGTATAAAATATTTTTAATCTATCATTATAATTTATCTGTGATATAGAGTCGGTAAATATGTTCCCAAAATGACATGATTCTAGGAGGTTTTCATGGCCCTGTTGTTTTCACCCCTTAAAAGAAAAACCATAGAATGTAATCATCCATGAACCCTCATCCATAAATTCCTACCTAATAGAATTCCCATGAACATATTCATCAAAAAACCTCAAAATACACATTTAAGGTAATGCGATTGAATATAAAATTGAGCATCATGGGACACTATCATGTGGAAGCCCTTTGATATATATGTGTGGCGCACGCCTGTCGTAGAGCATGAAAAAAGCAATTTAATTTTTCCTAGTGTAGCATAGAGGCTGACCAGTGTCATCTCACTTGAAGAGATTTCTCAATCATTTACTTACTTAATATAATTGAACTAAAGTAATTCTTTTTGTTTTTTTTATTTATGAATGTAATGAAATTTTATAAAAGATAATTCTGACATGCAATGGGAAAATGCAATTAATTGACAAAGAACGTGGCCTTTATGGGTTGGTTTGTGGGTTCCATAATTCTCATTCTTTGTATTAAAATTAAGTTTGATAATTAAATTATAAGATCTCATTCATTAATTACTATTATTTTATTTATTGGTGTGAAATCTTTAATGCGTTTAGCAATCTTTACTTCACCTCCTCCTATAATCAAGGTTGATGGCACACCTTGATCGAGAGTGTGACATCTTTCAGGACCTGGCTCCATCGTATGCCATTTCAACCATTGAATGGCTCAACTCCATCATATGAAGATCTTGTATCCAGTATAAGAGAGGGAAAATATTTAATAAAAGAATAGAAATGAGTTTGAGACCAGTGTCATGGTGGATGATCGTCACACCCGTGCACATCACTCTTGCCCATCACAAACTTAATAAAACATAGGAATTTAAGCACAGAAGAAATGAAATTTACACATACCTCCCCAAGGCCAAGTCTCAGGTTAACCCCTCATATATGAGGGTAAGAGGTCACGATGGATAATATGATAAGAATAAAATATGAAGAAGAAAATAGAGTGGACGGGTGGACAAAGAAATAAAAATAATACATGAATTTTATTAGAACTTTAAATTACGAATGAAAACTAAAACAAAAATAAAGAAAAGAAATAAATAAAATGAAATGGGGAAGATTTGTGGCCTACCTCCATTGGTGGAGATCTCCTCCTTGGTGCCTTGAAGGAATGGATGGAGAATGGGATGCTTTGGGAAGGAGGTGAGGGCCTCCTTTTATAGGTAGAATTAGACCCCCGAAGATTTACGTGTTGTAGATCCCTTAAATGACCTCTTCACGCATTCCAGCCATCATGAATTTTGTTCATAAATATCTTTTCCATCTCTCATAAAACGTTCAGTTAATTTGGAAACTGGATGTAGGAGTTATGATTTTTTTATTCTCGCATTTTGTTTCTGGACGAAGCTTCCAGGATGGTTCCTCCAAACGTAAGTCATTTAATGGACACCTTAATGGCTTCCAGTCATCCCCAAATTTCTTGTAGAATCGGTCCTATATGTCCTCGTTCTATCTCGTGTAAAAACACCTCAATTGGATGTGTGTAGTCTGCGTTTGGATTTCGTTACATTGGTGGTGTCCATTCTGTCCGCCCGAAAAAATGTCCAACTTCAATGAATTTTCAGACCCTCTAGAGGGCCGAATCAGCACCTGGTCCAGAAGAAAAAAATGAACGAAATAAAATAAGGATTATAAAAAAATAGTAATCAGTAAATTTTTAATTATATTTTTCAGTAAATGACAAAAATACCTTTGACGTAAAAATCTGTCAAATATCCATAATTAGTCATTTTTCACATTTATGCTCAAAATAACACTAAAACCTAAAAACGTGAAAATTACCCTTTCAATAACACTGTAGTGGGATTATAAAAAATTATTTCAAGTATAAAATATAGGAAAACACAGAAACTTCCTCTCTCAATTCCCACTTGAAAATGGGAAAAACAACACCACCCCCTTTTATGACATGGTACATGAGCCAATAAGTGATTACAACGAATGATATCATCTATGTTCTCCATTTTTTTTTTTCAAATATCCAAAAAGTAAGAGATTTATTTATTTTTTTAAATTGGAAGAATCATAAATGCATAGCTTCTCTTATCATGAATGCTCCAGAAAGGCACATCTTTTAACAAAACGAAATATTCAGTAGGAACATAAACTCTTGAACATTTTTATATTCCTCCAAAAAGTTTCACCAAATGAGGTAGTACATCACAAGAAATCTTCCCCCACAAATACGTCCAACTAGATCATGCAATTTCACTTCAAGATCAGATAGGATAGAGGATTACCAGTTTTGACGCACGCCTATCGCAGGGCTTGGAAAAAGCAATTTAATTTTTCATAGTGTAGCATAGAGGAAGACCAGGGTCCTCTCATTTGAGAAGCATTCTCAGTTATTCACTCACATAATCTAATTCACCTAAGAAATATTTATTTTTTTTGTTTTAGGTTTTATGAGATAAATAAAATATTTGATATGAAAAATAATAGGAAACTAACATTGAATTATAAATTACCATGCAATGCTAAACAGAATGGAGGTATGGAAGAAAGGTAGTTCTCCTGATAGAATATGGAGGGAGCACCTTCATTGGCCAGATTCAAATATTCATAGTGTGCACACTCCATTGTATGTGTGTACACCTTATTCTACCCCGGTTATGAATGAAAAGTCTACTTAGCGATTTCCAAGCACACCCTCCATCCACCTCCTCAATCGAGGGAAAATGGTTGTATACTAAGAAGTTAACCTTTAGACAACCACAATGAGGATTACACCAACTATAAATTATCCTTATAATTAACTCAATCAATATTAAAAAGATGGTTTTGGGTTCAAGAACCTGATTACTCCATTGGGATATTCCTCTTATTAGTACCTTGTGAATATGAGTATTATAGTTCACGATGGTAAAATGAGAGGAAGAAAAGAGGGTGAATCGGTGGACACAAAAATAAAAACAATGCATGAATTTATTTAAAATATAAATTACAAATGAAAACTAAAAATAAAGAAAAGAAATAAATTAAAAATAATGGGGGAATATTTTCGGCCGGCCTCCCTCGGTGGATATCTCCTCCTTGGTTCCTTGAAGGAATAGATGGAGAATGAGATGCTTTGGGAAGGAGGTGAGGGCCTCCTTTTATAGGCAAAATTAGACCGCCGAAGGGTTACATATTGTAGACCCCTTGAATGATCTGTTCACGTGTTCCACACTTCATTAATGTTGTTCATAAATATCATGTCTGTCTCTCCTAAAAATATCTGTTAATTTGGAAACCGGATGTAGGAGTTATGAATTTTTTATTCTTGGTTTTTGTTTCTATACAAAGCTGCCAGGATGGTTCCTCCAAAAGTATGTCGTTTAATGGACACCTTAATGACTTTAAAACTTCCCAAAATTTCTTTTAGATTCGTTCCTATATTTCCTCGTTCTATATCAGGTGGAAACAACTCATTTGTATGTGTGTAGTCTGCGTTTGGATTTCGTTACATTGGCGGTGTCCATGGTGTCCGCCCGAAACAAATGTCCAACTTCAAAGACTTTTCATCCCCTCTAGATGGCCGAATCAGCTCCTGGTCAAGAAGACAATAATAAAGAAAAAAAATAAGGATTCTAAAAATAATTTAATTAGAAAATTTGGAATTATATTTTTTTTGTAAATGACAAAAATACCCTTGACGTAAACATCTGTCAAAAATCTAGAATTAGTCATTTTTCACATTTATGCTCAAAATAACACTAAAACCTAAAAACGGGACAATTACCCATTCAATAAAACTATGTTGGGATTATAAACAATGATTTACAGTATAAAATATATAAAAATGTAAGCTTAATCACTCCCCCACACTTAAACATTGCACTCCTGGACAATCATCATACATCCAAATCAATTTCCACACAACAGTCAAAAATGAGAAATTATCAATGATCTTATCCAAAATAGAATTATATCCTATCTCATATAAGAATAACAAGCCTCTATAATTTTCATTTCAATTATAAATTTTTTTTCAACCTCATAAATAAATCCATGGCCCAATCACAACCTACCTCACCTTGAATTTTATGTCACCCTTCACTCAAGGGAAATTGACTCTAAAGTTATACTCATACTTGAAAATCGCATGTATCACCATAGGTTTGTGAAAATTATAATTTCTCCACAACGTGAAACATGAAAAAAAATTTTATCATCAGGGATTTAATTAATGGTTCAAATGATTCTGTGGCATAGGGTTGGTGGGAAAATGATTGAAAAATGTTCCAGGCTAGAAAGAGGAGGTTGGACTTTTAAGTACAATGCATGATTAAATCAAGGTAAAACACAGAAACAACCTCTCTAAATTACCACTTGTAAATGTGAATAAAACACCACCCCCTTTTATGACATGGTACATGAGCCAATAAGTTATTACAACTAATGATATCATCTATGTTCTCCCTTTTTTTCCAAAGCTCCAGAAAGGAACAACTTTATTTTTTTAACTTTTTATTTTTTTTAATGGAGGATGAGATGAAAATTGAATACAATGAATGAATGAAAATTAATTACATTGATTTTTGGGAGGGACATGATTCATATAAGAATGTACAATGAGGAATTCAAGCTCATATCTATTTTTTCTTTTCTTTTTTTTGAAGGAGAAATGGATGAAACAAATTAATCACAATGAAATGATGACACAAGCCCAATTCACTTATTGTCCACTTCCCAAAGTATTGAAACACACCTCAAATAACCAATAAATGATACTCATCCCAATGAACACACACGAAAGGCCCTTCCCCCACACTCAAACTTGAAATAACCATGCAAAAAATACTAAAAGTGCAGGTAGGTAAGGAAAAATTGGCTTGTAGTGTGGCTTAAACCTATAAGGAAATTCATAGCATCTAAGGGATTACGAAGGTTAAATGTAAAGGTGGGTCACAAGATAAAATGTGGCTAGCAAAATATATGCTTCAATCATTTTAAATACATTCCATGAAATCCAAAGCTTCAAAATAGAATATTCACAAATTCTGGTTCTCAAACAAAATTCATGTTTCCCTCAAGAAAGTGTGGGTATTAGGAAGAATATATAAAAGTGGTTTAGAATACCTCACAGGATTGGAAAATTATTTTGAGTCAGTGTTTCATTGGCAGGGATTTCAAAAATCAGTCAAACTCATAAAAATGATTGATAATCCAATTCATGAAAAATTCTTTCACATCAACAATCATTTAAAATCCATTATTTCAAAAATAATTTCAACTATTTCTAAATCAATTGATGTGTAAAAAGTGATAAGATTATTCATTAATGCTCAATAATCCTAAAAATATAATAAACCAGAAAAAAAATTACACAACAAGAACTAAGAAGGTGACACTCCCCCATAATTAAATTTAACTACCCCTTATTTTAAGTCAACAAAATATAAATATAAAAAAAGAAAATCAAAGGGAAGGAATGATTCAACCTGACATTATTTTAGAAGTGGATACCTTGAGTTAATCTCTTAGAAGCTTCCACTTTAACATTAACTTATTGGCAATGCGACATTGAGATAGGCTCCTAATTGTTTCTCTTTGGAAGCCTAAAAAAGATAACATGAGAATTTTATTAAAATAAATGAAAACAGAATATGAATAAGATAAGAAAGATAAATCTTGGTTTAATCCCCCAAGTGGGCCCTGACATCTTTTACTGCCTCCAGAGGGCAGTACCAGCTATTCTCCATAATCTTTTTGTGGATGAAGCTTCCTTGATTTGAACCACCACATGTGGCTCTTCCAAGCTTGAAGTTCTTTGTTCTTGTTGAGGAGGACTCCATAAAGAGAGTATACTAGATCTTCCCCATTCGCAATTTGGTACAACTTGCATGACATGGGTAGGATGAAGTAAGGAACCTCCTCTTTATTTGTTGCTACTTGTGCAACATTATTATTCTCTTCTTATACCCCCTCTATTGAATATTCATTGTATTTAGGGTGCTCAAGGGGTTCCTGAATAGGTGAATATTCTTTTGCCTCTTCATCCTCCAGGGAATAATAGAAGTCATCTGATTCTGAAAATTCAAAACAATTGGAAGTTATACCTAAATTCATTTCAACAAAATTAAAAAAAATTGAGTTCAAGAAGGTGTCATCTCTCTGAGTTGGTTCAGGTTGAATATCATATTATATGGAATGTTCCTTTTGGATTTTATCATCATATGATGGTGGTATGTAGTCAGGATCCTCCATTTTGAGTTTGGAATCAACTTCATGGATGTCTTTAGTGAAATCTTGGAATACTAGTGGAACATTCTTCTTGGCCTCGAATTTTTTTATGTCAGTTTGGAGTTCATCAACCATGGCCATCGAATCTTCGAGTGAGATCCATGTTGATATTCATCTTTCTTTCTGCTTGACCATTATCATCCGTGCATCAAATCTTTGTTGGAGGGCCTCCTTACTATAGTCATGTTTTTCCTCCTGCACCTGTGAGTAGTTGTTCCATGAAAAATAATTTAAATTTGAATGCATCATTGAAAATGTTTTTTTTTTAATTTTTATTTTTAAATGGAAGCAATCTAAAATCTGAAATTAGAAAAGGTAAAGTAAAAACCTGATTAGCTCCCTGAAAACGGCACCAGTTTTGGTGCACGCCTATCGTAGGGCATGACAAAATCAATTTAATTTTTCTTAGTGCAACATAGATGCTGACCAGGGTCGTCTCACTTGAGGCGATTTCTCAATCGTTTACTTAAGTAATCTAATTGAACTAAAATAATTATTTTTGGTTGTTTTTATTTATGAATGTAATGCAATTTAATAAAAGATAAAACTAACATGCAATGACAAAATACAGTTAATTGAGAAAGAACTTGACCTTTATGGGTTGGTTTGTGGGTTCCATCATTATCCTTCTTTGTATTTAAATTAAGTTTGATAATTCAATTATGAGATCTCATTCATGAATTACTATTCTTTTATTTATTAGTGTGAAATCTTTAATCCGTTTAGCAATCTTAACTTCACCTTCTCCTATAATCAAGGTTGATGGCACACCTCGATCGAGAGTGTGACATCTTCCAAGACTTGGCTCCATCATATGCCATTTCAACCACTGAATGGCTCAAATCCATTGTATGAAGAGCTTGTATCCAGTATAAGAGAGGAAAAATATTTAATAAAAGAATAGAAATGAGTTTGAGATTAGTGTCGTGGTGTACAATCGTCACACCCGTGCACATCACTCTTTCTCATCACAAACTTTATAAAACATCGGAATTTAAGCACAGAAAAATGAAATTTCCACATACCTCCCTCAGACCAAGTCTCATGTTATCCCCTTATATTTTAGGGTAAGAGGTCACGGTGTAGAATATGAGAAGAATAAAAGAAGAAATGAGAAAAGATGAAGAAGAAAATAGGGTGGATGGGTGGACACAGAAATAAAAACAATACATGAATTTAATTAGAAATACAAATTACAAATGAAAACTAAAAAAAATAAAGAAAATAAATAAATAAAATGAAATGGGGAATATTTTTGGCCATCCTCTCTCGGTGGAGACCTAATCCTTGGTGCCTTGAAGGAATAGATGGAGAATTGGATACTTTGGGAAGGAGGTGAGGGCCTCCTTTTAGAGGAAGAAATATACCCTCGAAAGGTTGCGCATTGTAGACCCCTTAAATAACATCTTCACACGTTCCACCCTTCATAAATGTTGTTCATAAATATCGTGACCATCTCTCCTAAATATATCAGTCAATTTGGAAACCAGATGTAGGAGTTATGAATTTTTTATTTTCGGGTTTTGTTTCTGGATAAAGTTGCCAGGATGGTTCCTCCAAAAGTATGTCGTTTAATGGACACCATAATGACATCCAAACTTCCCCAAATTTCATTTAGAGTTGGTCCTCTATGTCCTCGTTCTATATCAGGTGAAAACACCTCATTTGGATGTGTGTAGTCTGCATTTTGATTTCGTTGCATTGGTGGTGTCCATGCTATCCGCCCGAAAAAATGTCCAACTTCAATGAATTTTCAGACCCTATAGATTGCCGAATCAGCTTCTGGTCCAGCATAAAAAAATGAAGGAAATAAAATAAGGATTCTAAAAAATATTAATTGGTAAATTTTTAATTATATTTTTTAGTAAATGACAAAAATACCATTGACGTAAAAATCACTCAAAAATCCAGAATTAGTCATTTTTCACATTTATGCTCAAAAAAACACTAAAACCTAAAAACGTGACAATTACCCATTCAATAACACTATAGTGGGATTATAAAAAATGATTTAAAGTTTAAAATATTGGAAAACATAGAAACTTCCTCTCTGAAATCCCACTTGAAAATGTGAAAAACAACAACACCCCCTTTTATGACATGGTACATGAGCCAATAAGTTATTACAACGAATGATATCATCTATGTTCTCCCTTTTTTTAAATGATCCAGAAAGGCACAAAATTATTATTTTTTAAATTTGAAGCTCCAGAAAGGCATATATTCTCTTATCATGAATGCTCCAAAAAGGCACAGCTGTTAACAAAATGAAATATTCAGTAGGAACATAAGCTCTTCAACATTTTATATTCCTCAAAAAGTATCACCAAATGAGGTAGTACATCACAAGACATCTTCCCCAACACTTATGTTCAACTAGATAATGCAATTTCACTTCAAGATAAGTTCAGATAGAGGCTGGCCAATTTTGACGCACACCTTTCATAGGGTGTGGCAAAAGCAATTTAATTTTTCCTAGTGTAGCATAGAGGCTGACCAGGGTCGTCTCACTTGAGGAGCATTCTCAGTTATTCACTCACATAATCTAATTCACCTAATAAGTAATTAGTTTTTTTTGTTTTAGGTTTTATTAAATAAATAAAATAATTTATATTAAAAATAATAGGAAACTAACATTCAATTATAAATTTCCATGCAATGCTAAACAGAATGGAATTGTGGAAGAAAGGAAGTTATCCCAAGAGAATATTCAGGGAGCACCTTCATTGGCCAGCTTTGTAACACCCCAAGCTTCTACGGTACGTTTCCCTTCGAATAATGCGATAGCGTGTGTTGTACGCAACCTCGAGTTCTAACACACACCACAACTAATTAAACTAGCTGTTGTGAATAGTAATACCTACTTTTTGAAATCATATATATTCTATATTTCAAAATGGACTTCATTTTTGGATTCGGAATATCAAAATTAGCCTAGGGTGAAATTTTGGTACATTTCGGATAACTTTCATATTTTGATGAATAGTGAAAATTTCTAAATTTTAATTAAAAACAACTTTTTTAATCAAAATAATTAATAGTGATAAATTATGAATTTGAGTGGTTTTAAAGTATATTTAGAATATATTTTTACCATTCAATTTAATGTTTATCATTGGACATAATTTTACAATTAAACCGAACATAAACAAGTGTCAATCTTTTGATAGTTATTATCTCTTAAAAACACGCTTTTTGTTTTGACAGCGGGAATTAATTTTAAATTAATTTCTGCCACTTCTGTGTTTTGAATTTAGGAAAATGGATTCCATATTTGGAATCAGGATGTTCAAATTGTGTAAATAGGTAACTTTTATTTTTAGACATTTTGAATAGTTACTGTGGTAAATATTTTATTTACCATGGTTAAAGGGTAAATCCGGTAAATAAGGGTTAAAAAAATAATATTATAATAATAAAAAATTACCCTAAAACGTGTCCTAAACTTATTGGTGGACACATACCCGACCATGGGCATCCTTTGGTCAATTTGGGGACCCCTTGGAGCCACTTGTATGTGGTAGGGATACTTTATATTAATAAAGTTAAAATAAAAATAAAAATGGCATAAGCTTACATCTTTTAGAAGAACAATTTTTACATAGGGTTATACATGTTGGATTTTCGATTATAAATATTAATTAGAAAGCTAAAAATATTTCCTACATAATGATATTTTATTTATAATTTTTAGATATTATATAATTTATTTTATGTATGACACAATGATGATGCAGTAATTACTAAAATAGTGAAAAATAAAAATAATTGATCTTATAAATACCCAAATAATTATAATATGAAACTTTTAATGAATTAAACTAATTTTCTATGATAATATGATATATTAGGATTGATTTAATTGACTTTGTTCGAAGTAATCAATCTGTTAGGAGTTTCACAAAAATCAACTATTGAATAGTGTCAAAATTGACATAAAAGAGTTCTTAAAACAAATATTATATTATTAATTGATATTAAATTCCTAAAAATCTAAGGTTCGGCCAAGAGACTTATATTATGATAGGTTCCTCATTAATGGACCACTTGGGGGTCGCTTGGATGTATATAGTAAGTTTATTAATCATATTATATAAAAATACAAAGAGACATTGTAAAAGTGAAACTAATTAACTTAAAGTTAATACTTAAAGATAAGGTTAATATAAGTACCCAAACCTGTCTAAATTCTATTGGATGAGTTGTTTTCGACCTATCCACACCTCATCCTTTGAATAGTCAACTTTGGAGCCTTTGTAAACCGAATATGAATTTATTATAAATTAATATTTCTATCTTTTCCAAAGGTGCCCCTCACCCCTCTTATAAAAGGGCACTCCTCCTTCTCATTTCTTCACACCTTCAAAGCCTTTTGGTTCGGCCAAACTCTGCCCAAATACTCTCCCAACATCCCTCAATACAACCTAGAGGCCTTAGTTTGATCAGAAAGCCAACCTAAGGAGCCCTTTTGATCAAATCAAAAGGAAGAACCCGAAGAAGAGGTAATGATTTCACCACCCTTTTCTAAGTTCATTTCTTCTTCCACTTCTTCTTCCTTTGTTCTTACCATTCTGAAATAATAACTCCAGTATCTCACATATACTGTGATGTTATTATAAATATGGTACAATCATATTCAGTATTCTATCCACCCTTTGAATAACATGTCACCATACGTGCGTACGTACGGCTTACCGTCTCCACGTCGTGGTGTAATTGTTATTCAATATAATATTATTTGGATGGGTATAATAATGATGTGTAACTCATGTAAATAATAAATATAACATGTTAATGATTCTGTATATATGATATACCATCCATTTATATATTATTTTAATATCAAAAGAATGATATTGTCACTCGTGCGTACGTACGGACTACCGTCTCCACGAACGCGATGAGATTCATTCTCCATCGTATCCATTCAAGTATAATTATCATTTGATGATTTAAAAATGATGTTTAAGGACTGTATATCATTCTGGATATGAATAAGATACAACAACCATGGCTTATGTAACAAAACATATAAAAGAAAATGAGTAAGTTAACTCCCGAAACGACGATAATTCTAAGATATTATTAACAAATCAATGTTAAAAGATCATATATGATATCATATTAATATATATGATTCTTGTATAATTTAATAACAACTATTTCACCATTATACAGGAGGTTAACCTACCCCAACCAAGGAAAAGTACAAGGTAAGGGTTATTTCACAATCTCTTCATTATCCGAGGTTGTTTATATGTAATAATCTACTGGGATCTCTTTATCATCCACATCCATGTTTCTTAAAAATGTATTTCAAAACATTTTTACTATTTACAAGAATATGGGTTAAAGTCATTTATACCTTTTTTTGACTTTTTATAAGAGGTTTATAAAGGAATCTTTCCGTCGTTTTCAAAACAAGGTCCTTTTTAACCTTTTCGATAGAATTGAGGTAAGAATGTTTTTTTTAACTTATACGGCGGGTGCGGTTATTTTACGCCGTTATAAAATCTTCAAAGATTTCCTTACAAGATTATAAGATTATTTTCAAAGTAAATGTTTTATTTTATAATTATGTGACTTTTAAATGATTTCAAAATGAATAATTTAAGAATTTCATAAAGGTACTCTTTATCAAAATCAGAATTTTAAATGTTTTAAAGATTTATCTTTATAAATATTTTTAATTAATGTCTTCAAAATGGTTTTTAAGGATTTATTTATATGGACATGAATGTTTTTAAAAATTTTAATTCCTTTCAAAAGTTTCAAAGTGGTATGGGACACTTTGATTCAAAAATCTCTTTTTAATTACTTCCTTTATAAATGTGTGACTTTTAAATGATTTCAAAAAAGGAGATATTCCTCTCAAATAGTTTTGATTTCATCTATGTCAACATCCTTTGATGGATTTTAAGCTTATTTGAAGTTGATTTATTATGATACAAAACTTCTATATTGTATTGAAGGTTTTGTGATATGTTTGACTGTGGATGTGCTATTTTTATACCATTCATAGTTTATGGTGAAATTATTGACATTTCGTATGCTAGTTTTTATACGAATGTTTATGTTATGTTTAAACCTTTTCATATGGGAATGCATTGGACTTAATAAGTGACGGGTGGAGCCCGCTATAGCTCCTCGATGAATCGGTAGGTCTCATGAGACAAACTAGTGTCTTGGCACAAGGCCTTGACAAAATCTTATTTGTAGTCTTGGCACGAGGCCTTGGCTATGTGGTTATGATAGTCTGGCATTATGCATTCCAACATTATGAAAGTGGTTATTTATTTTTGCATGTGATTATTCGATTAGTGGAATATCCATGTGAATAAGTAAATGGCATTATTTCATTTTATTTATGCCATACCATGTTGAAAGTTCATGTTTAAAAGGCTTTTGTTTTAGTTATACATTGCCTTAAATGTTTATTCTTATTGATGAAAGTTTCCGCTATATTGTTATCCTTACTGGGCATTTGAGCTCACCCCTTTTCTATGTTTTATTTTTCCCAGGAAGTGAAGATGTAAGTTATGAATGACCTGCAGGGATATTGTGAGGGGATTGTAGTGTGGACTGTGGAAACATTATGTTGTTGTAGTAGTTTTTGATTTTATGATGTAATGTAAAACTTATGAATATATATAGTGTTTCCAAGGCTACTAAACCAATCGGTCTTTCGAGATTTGATCTTTCTTGTGATCATGCCAATGTTATGTAATAATGCACCGACTCTAGGAAACTAGGGTCGGGGCGTTACAGTTGGTATCAGAGGAAGTTTAGTACAAACCTTGGAAGCTAGATTTAGATAAACTCTGATTAGAGCACGTAGACCTAAGATGAACTTTGAGGATTAGTATAGAAGAACTTCCTAGAATTTTGGTATTGTAGAGACTTTGTGAGTTTTGCGAGCAATACATCCCTGTCTGGATACGAGCAGGTAGAGGCGGCTCTGGCACAGATGTACCTAGGGGTAAAACCCGAAAACACCGCTTTGAGCTAGACTCGAACGGGAACTGGTGCACGACAACGGGCCTTGCTGCACTCTTGGTTACGACACTCCCGGGGGATATGCTTAGGATAACTCTCACTTTCTTTACAAATCATTATGAAGGGTTTATGAGTATATACTTCCTCAAAGAAAACATATTTATGATTATGGATTATATCCATAGATAGTTCAATTTATGTTAAGTGTTTTATAAGTATGGGATTATGTATTTTGATTCATAAACTGATCTAGTTTATGCCATTGTTTAGAAATGGCGCCTAGTGGAAGAAATGGAAACCGTATCAATGCACGCACTCCATGTAGGGATTGCCCTCCTGCTCAAGATAATTATAGTGGGGCTGGTGATGCAACTGGTGCTGATCAGCTAATCACCGTACTGGGACAACTTACTCAGGTTATGAATAATAACCTTACCCGTATGGAGCACCCTGATCCGCAGCGTGGAGGATCAATGTTAGATCGATTCATGAGACAACAACCACCAACGTTCAATGGAAGTACAAATCCCTTAGTAGCTGAGCAATGGATATTTTCCCTAGAGAAAATATTTCAGGCTTTGGGGAGTAGTGAAAGGGAAAAAGTTACCATGGCAGTTTACCGCCTCACTGGAGATGCTGATCAATGGTGGTCATTGATTCAAAACATGAAGGAAGATGATGAAGTATCAAACATGGAATGGAGGGAGTTCAAAGATCTGTTTTTAGAAAAATACTTTCCTCGCGACCATCGAGCAGATATGGAAAGGCAATTTCTGAGTCTGAGACAAAAGGAGGATGAGAATGTCACAAAGTATGAGGCTAACTTTACAAGGTTGGCGAGGTATGCTGGAGATTATATTCGCAACCCAAGAAGTAAGATTGATCGTTTCTTTGATGGGTTAAAACCATTTCTCCATCGAGCATTAGTCTCACAATCCTTTTCATCGTACGAAGACATTGTCTCATGTGCTATCAAGACCGAAAAGGAATTCTCTAAGTCTTATGACTTTAAAGCAAAGCAAGAGAAGAAGAGACCTGCTGATCAATCTGGGAATGGAAATAAGGGGAAGAAGGGAAAGGTTGAATATCCATCTTGTGGTAAGTGCGGGAAGAAACACCCCGGTGCTTGCCTGAAGGGAATGGGAGTCTGTTACAAGTGTGGTGAAAAAGGCCACCAAGCTCATGATTGCAAGGGGAAGAAGGAAGCTACCAACGTTCAGTGCTACAATTGCAGGGAGATGGGGCATTATGCAAATGCATGTCCTAAGCGTCAGGAGAAATTACCTCAGAAAAGGCCAAGGGATCAAGGCCAGGCTTATTCTATCACTACTGCTGAGGTAGAAACTCCGAAAGACGTGGTGGCAGGTAATTTAATGGTTTCCTCAAGTTTAGAAAATGCATTATTTGATTCTGGATCATCGCATTGTTTCATATCTTCCCAGTTTGCTAAGAAAATTAGATATTTCCAATTTGATTTAATAAGGGAGTTGTCAGTTAAAACTCCTAAGGGAAGTATCGTTGCAACAAAGTTTTGTGAATCAGTCCCCATTAGAGCACATAAATTTTCTTTATCTGCTGATTTCATCGTCATACCTATGATTGAGTTTGATATAATCCTCGGTATGGACTGGCTTTCGGACTATGATGCGAAGATTTATTGTAAGAAGAAAGAGGTTACGATTCTTGATGATAATGATAAGGAACACCTTATTTTTAGAGCAGAATCGTCACCACATAATTCTTATTTAGACCCACCCCCAGTAGCTCAACTTAATTCAATTATTGGGGAGGAAGAGAATGAAATAACTGTCGGTGAGGAAAGGAATGTTCAAATAGAGGATGTACCTGTTGTGAAAGAATTTGTAGATGTATTTCTGGAAGATTTACCTGGACATCCTCCAGAACGAGAAGTTGAGTTTTCTATTGATTTGATTCCTGGATCAAGGCCTATATCGAAGACCCCTTATAGAATGGCCACTGTAGAGTTAGTCGAACTAAAGAAACAACTAGAGGAATTGAGTAATAAGGGATTTATTCGCCCTAGTGTTTCTCCATGGGGAGCCCCTGTTCTTTTTGTTAAAAAGAAAGATGGATCTATGAGGTTATGTATCGACTACAGGGAGATCAATGCTATAACGATAAAGAACAAGTATCCCCTACCTCGTATTGATGATTTATTTGACCAACTGCATGGAGCTCAATACTTTTCAAAGATTGACCTTCGATCTGGATACCATCAGTTGTGTGTAAAGAAGGAAGACATTCCGAAGACAGCATTTCGAACCAGGTACGGGCATTACGAGTTTACTGTAATGCCGTTTGGATTGACTAATGCACCCTCTGTATTCATGGATCTGATGAATAGAGTTTTCAAGGAGTATCTCGATGAATTTGTGGTGGTATTTATTGATGATATCTTGGTATACTCCAAAACCTACGAAGATCATGAAAATCACTTGCGCATTATCTTGAAGACTCTGAGGAGGCATGAATTATATGGAAAGTTTAGCAAGTGTGAATTCTGGCTTCAGGAGATTTCTTTTCTTGGCCATATTGTCTCTAAAGATGGAATCTCTGTTGATCCTTCTAAGACAAAGGCAATCCAAGAATGGCCAGCACCTACGAGTATAACTGAGGTACGTAGTTTTATTGGTTTGGCAGGTTATTATCGACGTTTCGTCCAGAATTTTGCCCGATTGGCAAACCCATTAACGAAGCTCACACGTAAAGGGGTTAAATTTGTTTGGACAAAAGAGTGTGAAGAATGTTTCGAAGAACTGAAGAGAAGATTAGTCAATGCTCCTATATTGACTCTACCATCGGGGAATGATGGGTTCGTTATTTATAGTGATGCATCAAAGAAAGGACTTGGCTGTGTCCTTATGCAGAATGATAGAGTTATTGCCTATGCATCACGACAGTTGAAAATTCATGAACAAAACTATCCTACTCATGATCTTGAGTTAGCAGCTGTGATCTTTGCTTTGAAGATATGGAGGCACTACCTCTATGGTGAAAAATGTGAGATTTATACTGATCACAAGAGTTTGAAGTATATTTTCTCACAAAAAGAACTCAACATGAGGCAAAGGAGATGGCTTGAATTACTCAAGGATTATGATTGTACGATACACTACCACCCAGGGAAGGCAAACAAGGTGGCAGATGCTTTGAGTAGAAAAGACCATGGAGTTTTGAACAATATGATAATTGAAAGGGATCCAATTTTCATGGATCTAGTGAAAATGGACATGGGAATAACCAGGGAAGGTGAAACATCAATGCTTTTTCAAATGGTTGCCAAACCATCTTTACTAGAAAGGATTAAGAGTTCTCAGACCGATGATGACGAATTCCAAAAGAAGATTAAAGCTGTGAATGATGGGAGATTGAGAGACTTTGTGTATGAAGATGGAATTTTGAAATTCGGGAAGAGACTTTGTGTTCCCAATATACCTGATCTAAAAAGGGAATTGCTGGATGATGCTCATAGTTCCAATTTCTCTATACACCCTGGGAGCACCAAAATGTATAGAGATTTGAAGGAACATTTTTGGTGGGACAACATGAAGAGGGAGATTGCTGATTTTGTGTCAAGGTGTATGGTTTGTCAACAAGTGAAAGCTGGAAGGCAACAGCCTGGAGGAGTCATGCAACCTCTTCCCATACCGGAGTGGAAATGGGACAATATTACGATGGACTTTGTCATGGGGCTACCAAAGACTCCTAGAAGGAACGATGCAATATGGGTTATTGTTGATCGTCTTACCAAGTCAGCACATTTTCTTGCTATAAGAGAAGATCTACCCCTGGAACGTCTAGCAAGACTATACATTAATGAAGTTGTGAGACTTCATGGAGTTCCCCTATCGATTGTTTCTGATCGTGATCCCCGTTTTACTTCAAGATTTTGGAAAAGTCTTCAGAAATCCCTGGATACTGAACTTCATTTGAGCACTGCTTACCACCCTCAGACAGACGGACAATCAGAATGGACTATTCAGACCTTAGAAGACATGTTGAGATCTTGCTCACTTGATTTTCAGGGTATGTGGGATCAATATTTACCTATGGTAGAATTTTCCTATAACAATAGCTTCCATTCGAGTATACAAATGGCACCATATGAAGCGTTATACGGAAAGAGATGTCGTACACCAACCTGTTGGGATGACGTTGGTGAAAGAAAACTTGTAGGCCCAGAACTGGTGGAGGAAACGGTGGAAAAGGTGAAGGTAATCCAAAATCACATCAAAGCAGCTCAAAGTAGGCAGAAGAGCTATGCCGATAATCGAAGGAAGGATTTGGAATTTCAAGTCGGTGATCATGTTTTCCTAAAGGTATCTCCGTGGAAGGGAGTCATACGTTTTGGTAAGAAAGGTAAATTGAGTCCCAGGTACATCGGACCTTTCGAAATTCTAGAACGAATTGGGGCTGTAGCTTACCGATTGGCAATGCCGCCAAGTCTCTCCAAAGTTCACGATGTGTTCCACGTATCTCTGTTGAGAAAATACATGCCTGACCCAACGCATGTACTCACTTATGAGGAATTAGAACTGGAACCCGATCTGTCTTATTGCGAAGAGCCCGTCAGGATTCTTGATACAAGAGAACAAGTACTGAGAAACCGGACGACGCGTCTGGTAAAAGTTTTGTGGAGAAATCATAAAATGGAAGAGGCAACGTGGGAACCCGAGGAACTTATGATGAAGAACCACCCGAGTCTTTTTATGCAGTAATACCCTAGAAATTGCGAGGACGCAATTATTTGAAGGAGGGGAGAATGTAACACCCCAAGCTTCTACGGTACGTTTCCCTTCGAATAATGCGATAGCGTGTGTTGTACGCAACCTCGAGTTCTAACACACACCACAACTAATTAAACTAGCTGTTGTGAATAGTAATACCTACTTTTTGAAATCATATATATTCTATATTTCAAAATGGACTTCATTTTTGGATTCGGAATATCAAAATTAGCCTAGGGTGAAATTTTGGTACATTTCGGATAACTTTCATATTTTGATGAATAGTGAAAATTTCTAAATTTTAATTAAAAACAACTTTTTTAATCAAAATAATTAATAGTGATAAATTATGAATTTGAGTGGTTTTAAAGTATATTTAGAATATATTTTTACCATTCAATTTAATGTTTATCATTGGACATAATTTTACAATTAAACCGAACATAAACAAGTGTCAATCTTTTGATAGTTATTATCTCTTAAAAACACGCTTTTTGTTTTGACAGCGGGAATTAATTTTAAATTAATTTTTGCCACTTCTGTGTTTTGAATTTAGGAAAATGGATTCCATATTTGGAATCAGGATGTTCAAATTGTGTAAATAGGTAACTTTTATTTTTAGACATTTTGAATAGTTACTGTGGTAAATATTTTATTTACCATGGTTAAAGGGTAAATCCGGTAAATAAGGGTTAAAAAAATAATATTATAATAATAAAAAATTACCCTAAAACGTGTCCTAAACTTATTGGTGGACACATACCCGACCATGGGCATCCTTTGGTCAATTTGGGGACCCCTTGGAGCCACTTGTATGTGGTAGGGATACTTTATATTAATAAAGTTAAAATAAAAATAAAAATGGCATAAGCTTACATCTTTTGGAAGAACAATTTTTACATAGGGTTATACATGTTGGATTTTCGATTATAAATATTCCTTAGAAAGCTAAAAAGATTTCCTACATAATGATATTTTATTTATAATTTTTAGACATTATATAATTTATTTTATGTATGACACAATGATGATGCAGTAATTACTAAAATAGTGAAAAATAAAAATAATTGATCTTATAAATACCCAAATAATTATAATATGAAACTTTTAATGAATTAAACTAATTTTCTATGATAATATGATATATTAGGATTGATTTAATTGACTTTGTTCGAAGTAATCAATCTGTTAGGAGTTTCACAAAAATCAACTATTGAATAGTGTCAAAATTGACATAAAAGAGTTCTTAAAACAAATATTATATTATTAATTGATATTAAATTCCTAAAAATCTAAGGTTCGGCCAAGAGACTTATATTATGATAGGTTCCTCATTAATGGACCACTTGGGGGTCGCTTGGATGTATATAGTAAGTTTATTAATCATATTATATAAAAATACAAAGAGACATTGTAAAAGTGAAACTAATTAACTTAGAGTTAATACTTAAAGATAAGGTTAATATAAGTACCCAAACCTGTCTAAATTCTATTGGATGAGTTGTTTTCGACCTATCCACACCTCATCCTTTGAATAGTCAACTTTGGAGCCTTTGTAAACCGAATATGAATTTATTATAAATTAATATTTCTAACTTTTCCAAAGGTGCCCCTCACCCCTCTTATAAAAGGGCACTCCTCCTTCTCATTTCTTCACACCTTCAAAGCCTTTTGGTTCGGCCAAACTCTGCCCAAATACTCTCCCAACATCCCTCAATACAACCTAGAGGCCTTAGTTTGATCAGAAAGCCAACCTAAGGAGCCCTTTTGATCAAATCAAAAGGAAGAACCCGAAGAAGAGGTAATGATTTCACCACCCTTTTCTAAGTTCATTTCTTCTTCCACTTCTTCTTCCTTTGTTCTTACCATTCTGAAATAATAACTCCAGTATCTCACATATACTGTGATGTTATTATAAATATGGTACAATCATATTCAGTATTCTATCCACCCTTTGAATAACATGTCACCATACGTGCGTACGTACGGCTTACCGTCTCCACGTCGTGGTGTAATTGTTATTCAATATAATATTATTTGGATGGGTATAATAATGATGTGTAACTCATGTAAATAATAAATATAACATGTTAATGATTCTGTATATATGATATACCATCCATTTATATATTATTTTAATATCAAAAGAATGATATTGTCGCTCGTGCGTACGTACGGACTACCGTCTCCACGAACGCGATGAGATTCATTCTCCATCGTATCCATTCAAGTATAATTATCATTTGATGATTTAAAAATGATGTTTAAGGACTGTATATCATTCTGGATATGAATAAGATACAACAACCATGGCTTATGTAACAAAACATATAAAAGAAAATGAGTAAGTTAACTCCCGAAACGACGATAATTCTAAGATATTATTAACAAATAAATGTTAAAAGATCATATATGATATCATATTAATATATATGATTCTTGTATAATTTAATAACAACTATTTCACCATTATACAGGAGGTTAACCTACCCCAACCAAGGAAAAGTACAAGGTAAGGGTTATTTCACAATCTCTTCATTATCCGAGGTTGTTTATATGTAATAATCTACTGGGATCTCTTTATCATCCACATCCATGTTTCTTAAAAATGTATTTCAAAACATTTTTACTATTTACAAGAATATGGGTTAAAGTCATTTATACCTTTTTTGACTTTTTATAAGAGGTTTATAAAGGAATCTTTCCGTCGTTTTCAAAACAAGGTCCTTTTTAACCTTTTCGATAGAATTGAGGTAAGAATGTTTTTTTTAACTTATACGGTGGGTGCGGTTATTTTACGCCGTTATAAAATCTTCAAAGATTTCCTTACAAGCTTATAAGATTATTTTCAAAGTAAATGTTTTATTTTATAATTATGTGACTTTTAAATGATTTCAAAATGAATAATTTAAGAATTTCATAAAGGTACTCTTTATCAAAATCAGAATTTTAAATGTTTTAAAGATTTATCTTTATAAATATTTTTAATTAATGTCTTCAAAATGGTTTTTAAGGATTTATTTATATGGACATGAATGTTTTTAAAAATTTTAATTCCTTTCAAAAGTTTCAAAGTGGTATGGGACACTTTGATTCAAAAATCTCTTTTTAATTACTTCCTTTATAAATGTGTGACTTTTAAATGATTTCAAAAAAGGAGATATTCCTCTCAAATAGTTTTGATTTCATCTATGTCAACATCCTTTGATGGATTTTAAGCTTATTTGAAGTTGATTTATTATGATACAAAACTTCTATATTGTATTGAAGGTTTTGTGATATGTTTGACTGTGGATGTGCTATTTTTATACCATTCATAGTTTATGGTGAAATTATTGACATTTCGTATGCTAGTTTTAATACGAATGTTTATGTTATGTTTAAACCTTTTCATATGGGAATGCATTGGACTTAATAAGTGACGGGTGGAGCCCGCTATAGCTCCTCGATGCATCGGTAGGTTTCATGAGACAAACTAGTGTCTTGGCACAAGGCCTTGACAAAATCTTATTTGTAGTCTTGGCACGAGGCCTTGGCTATGTGGTTATGATAGTCTGGCATTATGCATTCCAACATTATGAAAGTGGTTATTTATTTTTGCATGTGATTATTCGATTAGTGGAATATCCATGTGAATAAGTAAATGGCATTATTTCATTTTATTTATGCCATACCATGTTGAAAGTTCATGTTTAAAAGGCTTTTGTTTTAGTTATACATTGCCTTAAATGTTTATTATTATTGATGAAAGTTTCCGCTATATTGTTATCCTTACTGGGCATTTGAGCTCACCCCTTTTCTATGTTTTATTTTTCCCAGGAAGTGAAGATGTAAGTTATGAATGACCTGCAGGGATATTATGAGGGGATTGTAGTGTGGACTGTGGAAACATTATGTTGTTGTAGTAGTTTTTGATTTTATGATGTAATGTAAAACTTATGAATATATATAGTGTTTCCAAGGCTACTAAACCAATCGGTCTTTCGAGATTTGATCTTTCTTGTGATCATGCCAATGTTATGTAATAATGCACCGACTCTAGGAAACTAGGGTCGGGGCGTTACAAGCTTCAAATATTATTAGTGTACACACTCCATCGTATGTGTGTACACCTTATTCTACCCTGGTTTTGAATGAGAAGTCTACTTAGAAATCGCCAAGAACACCCTCCATCCACCTCCTCAATCGAGGGAAAATGGTTGTAGATTAAGAAGTTAACCATTAGACAACCACAGTGAGGATTACACCCACTATAAATTATCCTCAGAATTAACTGAAAAAATATTAAAAATATGTTCTTGGGTTCAAGAACATGATTAATCCCTTGGGATATTCATCTTATTAATAACTCATAATCATGAGTATTATAGTTCACGATGGTAAGATGAGAGGAAGAAAAGTGGGTGAATCAGTGGACAACAAAATAAAAACAATGCATGAATTTATTAGAATTATAAATTACAATTGAAAACTAAAAATAAAGAAAAGAAATAAATTAAAAAGAAAGGGGGAAGACTTGTGGCCGGCCTCCCTTGGTGGAGATCTCCTCCTTGATGCCTTGAAGGAATAGATGGAGAATGAGATGCTTTGGGAAGGAGGTGAGGGCCTCCTTTTATAGGGAGAATTAGACCCCCGAAGGATTGCGTGTTGTAGACACCGTAATAAACTCTTCACACATTCCACACATAATTAATTTTTTTCATAAATATCTATTCCATATCTCCTAAAAATTTCCGTTAATTTGGAAATCGGATGTCAGCGTTATGAATTTTTTATTCTCAGTTTTTGTTTCTGGATGAAGCTGCCAGGATAGTCCCTCCAAAAGAATGTCATTTAATGGACATCTTAATGACTTTAAAACTTCCCCAAATTTCTTGAAGCGTCGGTCCTATATGTCCTAGTTTTATCTCAGGTGGAAACACCTCATTTAGATATGTGTAGTCCGCGTTAGGATTCTGTTACCTTGGTGGTGTCCATTCTGTCCGCCCGAAAAAATGTCCAACATCAATGGATTTTCAGACCCTCTAGATGGCCGAATCAGCTCCTGGTCCAGAAGAAAACAATGAAGGATATAAAATACGGATTCTAAAAAAATTTAATCAGAAAATTTGGCTTTAAATTTTTCAGTAAATGAAAAAATACCCATGACATAAAAATCTGTCAAGAATCCAGAATTAGTCATTTTTTACATTTATGCTCAAAATAACACTAAAACCTAAAACCGTGACAATTACCCATTCAATAACACTATGGTGGTATTATAAACAATGATTTACAGTTTAAAATATAGGAAAACACAGAAGCTTCCTCTCTCAATTCCCACTTGAAAATGTGAAAAACAACACCACCCCCTTTTATGACATGGTACATGAGCCAATAAGTGATTACAATGAATGATATCATCTATGTTGTCCCTTTTTTTCAAAGCTCTAGAAAGGGACAAATTTATGTTTTTTTACAACGGAAGCTCCAGAAAGGCACAACATCTTTTATCATGAAAGCTAAAGAAAGGTACAGCTTTCAACAAAATAAAATATTCATTAGGAACATAAGCTCTTCAACATTTTATATTCCTCCAAAAGTATCAACAAATGAGGTAGTACACCACAAGGAATCTTCCCCCAAAGTTAAGTTCAACTAGATCATGCAATTTCACTTCAAGAGCAGGTAGGATAGAGGCTAACCAATTTTGAAGCACGCCTGTCGTAGGGTGTGACAAAAGCAATTAATTTTTTCCTAGTGTAGCATAGAGGCTAACCAGGGTCGTCTCACTTGAGGTACATTCTCAGTTATTCACTCACTTAATCTAATTCACCTAATAAGTAATTAGTTTTGTTGTTTTTGGTTTTATGAAATAAATCAAATAATTGAAATGAAAAATAATGGGAAACTTACATTCAATTATAAATTACCATACAATGCTAAACAAAATGGAATTATGGAAGAAAGGAAGTTCTCCTAAGAGAATATTCAGGGAGAACCTTCATTGGCCAGCTTCAAATATTCTTAGTGTACACACTCCATCGAATGTGTGTACAACTTATATTACCCCGGTTATGAATAAAAAATATACTTATTGATCGCCAAGAAAACCCTCCACCCACCTCCTCAATCGAGGGAAAATGGTTGTAGATTACGTAGTTAACCTTTAGACAACAACAATGAGGATTACACCCACTATAAATTATCCTTAGAATTAACTGAAAGAATATTAAAAATATGGTCTTGGGTTAAAGATCCTGATTACTCCCTTGGGATATTATTCTTATTAGTTACTCATGATATATAGTATTATTTTTCACGATGGTAAGATGAGAGGAAGAAAAGAGGGTGAATCGGTGGTCACAAAAACAAAAACAATGCATGAATTTATCAGAAATCTAAATTACAATTGAAAAATAAAAATAAAGAAAAGAATTAAATTAAAAATAAAGGGGGAAGATTTTCAGCCAGCATCCCTCGGTGGCTATCTCCTCCTCGGTGCCTTGAAGTAATGGATGGAGAATGAGATGCTTTGGTAAGGAGATGAGGGCCTCCTTTTATAGGCAGAATTAGACCCTCGAAGGTTTGCACGTTTTAGACATCTTAAATGACCTCTTCACGCATTCCACCCCACATGAATGTTGTTCATAAATATCTTGTACGTCTCCGCTAAAAGGTTCAGTTAATTTGGAACCCGGATTTATGAGTTATGAATTTTTTATTCTCGGTTTTTGTTTCTGGATGAAGCTGCCAGGATGGTTCCTCCAAAAGTATGTCGTTTAATGGACACCTTAATGACTTCGAAACATACCCAAATTAATTTTAGCATCACTACTATATTTCCTCGTTCTATATTAGGTAGAAACGCCTCATTTGGGTGTGTATAGTACGCGTTTGGATTTTGTTACATTGGTGGTGTCCATGCGGTCCGCCCGGAACAATGTCAAACTTCAATGAATTTTGAGACCCTCTAGATTGCCGAACCAGCTCCTGGTCTAGAAGACAAAAATGAAGGAAATAAAATAAGGATTCTAAATTTTGTTTAATCAAACAATTTGTAATTATATTTTTCAGTAAATGAAAATAATACCCTTGACGTAAAAATCTATCAAAAATCCAGAATTAGTCATTTTTCACTTTTATGCTCAAAATAACACTAAAACCTAAAAACATGACAATTACCCATTCAATAAGACTATTGTGGGATTATAAACAATGATTTATATTATAAAATATAGGAAAATGTAAGATTCATCACTCCCCCACACTTAAACATTGCAGTCCTGGGTAATCCTCAAACATCCAAATCAATTTCCAAACAACAATCAAAAATGAGAAAATATCAATGATCTTATCCAAAATAGAATTCTATCATGTCTCATATATGAATAACTAGCCTCTATAATTTTCATTTCAATTATTAAATTTTTTTCAACCTCATAAATTAGTCCATGTCCTAATCATAACCTACCTCACATTGAATTTTATGTCACTCTTCACTCAAGAGAAATTGAATCTAGAGTTATACTCATAATTGAAAATCACATGTATCACCATAGGTTTGTGAAAATTATCATTTCTAAAAAGCGTGAATAATGAAAATAAATTTAATCATGAGGGATTTAATTACAGTTTAAAATGATTTTATGGCTTAGGGTTGGTGGGAAAATGATTGAAAAATGTTCCAGGCTAGAAAGAGGAGGTTGGACTTTTAAGTACAATGCATGATTAAATCAAGGGAAAACACAGAAAATTCTCTCTCAATTCCCACCTGAAAATGTGAAAAACAACACCACCCCCTTTTAAGACATGTTACATGAGACAATAAGTGATTAAAAATAATGAAATGATCTATGTTCTCCCTTTTTTTCAAAGCTCCAGAAAGGCACACATTTATTTATTTTTGTTATTTTTTTCATGGAGGATAAGCTGAAAATTGAATACAGTGAATGAATTACAATTAATAACCATGATTTTTGGGAGTGAAATGAGTCATAAAATAATGTACAATGAGAAATTCAAGCCCATCTCCATTTTTTTCTTTCTTTTGAAGGAGAAATGGATGAAACAAATAAAGCACAATGAAATGATGACACATGCCCAATTCACTTATTGTCCACTACCCAATGTATTGAAACACACCTCTAATCACCAATAAATGACAATAATCCCAATGAACACACACAAAAGGCCCCTCCCCCACACTTAAACTTGAAATTACCATGCAAAAAATAATAAAAGTGCTGGTAGGTAATGAAAAATTGGCTTGTAATGTGGCTTAAACCTATAAGGAAATTCAAGGAATCAAAGGGTTTACGAAGGATAAATGTAAAGGTGGGTCTCAAGATAAAATGTGTCTAGCCAAATATATTCCTCAATAATTTTAAATACATTCTGTGAAATCCAATGCTTCAAAATAGAATATTCACAAATTCTGGTTCTCACACAAAATTCAAGTTTCCCTCAAGAATGTGTGGGTATGAGGAATAATATATAAAAGTGGTTTAGGATACCTCACAGGATAGGAAAATTATTTTGAGTCAATGTTTCATGGGCATGGATTTAAAAAACCATTCAAACTCATAAAAATGATTGATAATCCAATTCAAGAAAAATGTTTTCACATCAAAAACCATTTAAAATCAATTATTTCAAAAATCATTTCAACTCTTTCAAAATCAATTGACGTGTGAAAAGTGATAAGAATATTCATTGAAGCTAAAAAAATCCTAAAAATATAATAAACCAAAATGAAAATCACACAAGAAGAACTAAGCAGGTTGACACTCCCCCACACTTAAATTTAACTACACCTTATTTTAACTCAAAAAAATATAAATATAAAGGTATAAAATGAAAGGGAAGGAAAGATACAACATGAAATTATTTTATAAGTGGATTCCTTGAGTTAATATCCTAGAAGTATCCAATTTAAGACTAACTTATTGGCAATGCGACATTGAGTTAGGCTCCTAATTGTTCCTCTTTGGAAACCTAAAAAAAAAGATAACATGAAAATTTTATTAAAAGAAATGAAAACATAGTACAAATAATAAAAGAAGGATAAATCATGGTTTAATCCCCCATGTGGGCCCTGGCATCTTTTACTGCCTCCAGAGGGCAGTACCAGCTTTTATCCATAATCTGTTAGGGGATGAAGCTTCTTTGATTTGAACCACCACATGTGGCTCTTCCCAACTTGAAGTTATTTTATCTTGTTGAGGAGGACTCCATAGAGAGAGTATACCAGATCCGCCCCTTCACAATTTGTTAAAACTTGCATGGTGGGGGTATGATGAAGTAGGGAACCTCCTCTTCATTTGTTACTACTTGTAAAACATTCTTCTTCTCTTCTTGTACTCCCTATATTAAATATTTGTTGTCTTTAGGGTGCTGAAGGGGTTCCTCAATAGGTAAATCTTATTTTGCCTCTTCATCCTCCAGGGAATAATAGGATTCATCTGATTATGAAAATTCAAAACAATTGGAAGGTATACCTAAATTCATTTCAACAAAATTAAAACAATTTGGATTCAAGAATGTGTCATCTCCCTGAGCTGGTATAGCTTGAATATATTCTTTTATGGAAAGTTCCTTTTAGATTTTATCATCACATGATGGAGGTAGGTAGTCAGGCTCCTCCATTTTGAGTTTGGCCTCAACTTCATGGATGTCTTCAGTGAAATCAGGTAAGACTACGGGCAATTTCTTATTGGCCTCGAATCTTTTTAAGTCAGTTTGGAGTTCATCAACCATGGCCATGAAATCATCCAGTTAGATCCATGTGGTTATGCCTCTTTCTTTCTACATTAAAATTATCATCAGTGCATCAGCTCTTCGTTAGAGGGCCTCCTTAGTGTAGTATTGGCCTTCCTCCTTCACCTGTGAGTAGTTGTTACATGCAGAATAATTTAAATTTGAATGCATCAAAGAAAAAGTTTTTTTTTAATTTTTATTTTTAAATGGAAATAATATAAAATTTTAAATTATAAAAAGTAAAGTAAACAACTGATTATCTCCCGAGCAACGACGCCAGTTTTAGTGCACGCCTGACGTAGGGCGTGGCAAAAGCAATATAATTTTTCCAAGTGCAGCATAGAGGCGGAACATGGTCGTCTCACTTGAGGAGCTTTCTCAATTGTTTACTTACATAATCTAATTGAACGAAACTAATTATTTTTGGTTGTTTTTATTTATGAATGTAATGCAATTTAATAAAATATAAAACAAACATGAAATGAAAAAATGAAATTAATTGAGAATGAACTTGGCCTTTATGGGTTGGTTTGTGGGTTCCATCATTATCCTTGTTTGTTTTCAAATTAATTTTGATAATTCAAATATTAGATCTCATTAAGGAATTACTATTCTTTTATTTATTGGTGTGAAATCTTGAATGTGTTTAGCAATATTAACTTTACCTCCTCCTATAATCAAGGTTGATGGCACACCTTGATCGAGAGTGTGACATCTTCTAAGACCTGGCTCCATTGTATGCCATTTCAACCACTGAATGGATAAACTCCATCCAATGAAGAGCTTTTATCCAGTAGAAGGGAGGGGAAATATTTAATAAACGAATAGAAATGAGTTTGATATCAGTGGTGTGGTGGACGATCGTCACACTCGTGTACATCACTCTTTCTCATCACAAACTTAATAAAACATCGAAATTTAAGCACAGAATAAATGAAATTTCCACATACTTACCCAAGACCAAGTCTCGGGTTAACCCCTAATATTTGAGGGAAAGAGGTCATGGTGGAGAATATGATAAGAATAAAAGATGAATAGAGAAAAGATGAAGAATAAAATAGGGTGAATGGGTGGACACAGAAATAAAAATAATGCATGAATTTTATTAGAAATCTAAATTAAAAATGAAAACTAAAACAAAAATAATGAAAAGAAATAAATAAAATGAAATGGGGAAGATTTGTGGCCAGCCTCCCTCAGTGGAGATCTCCTCCTTGGTGCCTTGAAGGAATGGATGGAGAATGGAATGCTTTGGGAAGGAGGTGAGGACCTCCTTTTATAGGCAGAATTAGACCCCCGAAATATTGCATGTTTTAGAACCCTTAAATGGCCTATTCACACGTTCCATCCTTCATGAATGTTGTTAATAGATATCTTTTACGTCTCTCCTAAAAAGTGTAGTTAATTTGGAAATCGGATGTAGTAGTTATGAATTTTCTATTCTTGGTTTTTGTTTCTGGATGAAGATGCCCGGATGGTTCCTCCAAAATTATGTCATTTAATGGACACCTTAATGACTTCCCAAATTCCCAAAAAAATTTAGTGTCGGTCTTATATGTAATCGTTCTATATCATGTGGAAACACCTCATTTGGATAGTCTGTGTTTGGATTTTGTTACATTGGTGGTGTCCATTTTGTCAGCCCGGAAAATGTCCAACCTAAAGGAATTTTCAGACCCTCTAGATGCCCAAATCAACTCTTGGTCCAGAAGAAAAAAATGAAGGAAATAAAATAAGGACTCTAAAAAATTTTAATCAGAAACTTGGGAATTAAATATTTCAGTAAATGAAAAAAATACCCTTGACGTAAAAATCTGTCAAAAATCCAGAATTAGTCATTTTTCACATTTATGCTAAAAAATAACACTAAAACCTAAAAATGTGACAATTAACCATTCAATAACACTATGGTGGGGTTAGAAACAATGATTTACAGTATAAAATATAGGAAAACATAGAATCTTCCTCTCTCAATTCCCACTTGAAAATGTGAAAAACAACACCAACCCTTTTATGACATGGTACCTCATCCAATAAATGATTACACCGAATGATATCATCTATGTTCTCCCTTTTTTTCGAAGCATTAGAAAGGAAAAAATTAATTTTTTTAACATTGGAAGATACAGAAAGGAACAACTTTCCTTATCATGAATGCTCCAGAAAGGTACAACTTTTAACAAAATGAAATATTCAGTAGGAAGATAAGCTCTTCTGCTTTTTATATTACTCCAAAAGTATCACCAAATGAGGTAGTACACTACAAGACACCTTCCCCCACACTTAATTTAAACTAGATCATTTAATTTAACTTCAAGAGCAGGTAGGATAGAGGCTGACCATTTTTGACGCACGCCTGTCGTTGGGCATGGCAAAAATAATTTAATTTTTCCTAGTGTAGTATAGAGGCTGACCAGGGTCGTCTCACTTGAGGAGCATTCTTAGTTATTCACTCAATCTAATTCTCCTAAGAAGTTATTTTTTTGTTTTTTAGGTTTTATGAAATAAATAAAATAATTGAAATGAAAAATAATAAGAAACAAACATTCAATTATAAATTACCATGAAATGCTAAATAGAATGGAATTATGGAATAAAGGAAGTTCTCCCGAGAGAATATTCCGGGAGCAGCTTCATTGGCCAGCTTCAAATATTCTTATTGTACACACTCCATAAAATGTGTGTACACATTATTCTACCCCAGTTATGAACGACGGGTCTACTTAGCGATCACCAAGCACACCCTCCATCCACCTCCTCAATCTAGGGAAAATGGTTGTAGATTAAGAAGTTAACCTTCAGACAGCCACAGTGAGGATTACACCCACTATAAATTATCCTTATAATTAACTGAAAGAATATTAAAAAGATGGTCTTGGGATAAAAAACCTGATTACTACCTTGGGATATTCCTCTTTTTATTTACACATGATCATGAGTATTATAGTTCATGATGGTAAAATGAGAGGAAGAAAAGAGGGTGAATCGGTGGACACAAAAATAAAAACAATGCATGAATTTGTTAGAAATATAAATTACATTTGAAAAATAAAAATAAAGAAAAGAAATAAATTAAAAAGAAAGGGGTAAGATTTGCAGCCGGTCTCCCTTGGTGGAGATCTCCTCCTTGGTGCCTTGAAGGAATGGATGAAGAATGAGATGCTTTGGGAAGGAGGTGAGTGCCTCCTTTTATAGGGAGAATTAGACCTCCAATGCTTGCGCATTGTAGACACCTTAAATTACCTCTTCACGCTTTCCACCATTCATGAATGTTGTTCATAAATATATTTTCCATCTCTCCTAAAATGTTCAGTTAATTTGGAAACCAGATGTAGGAGTTATGTATTTTTCATTCTCGGTTTTTGTTTCTGGATGAAGCTTCTAGGATGGTTCCTCCAAAAGTATGTCATTTAATGGACACCTTAACGACGTCCAAACATACCCAAATTTCTTGTAGCGTCGGTCCTATATTTCCTAGTTCAATATCAGGTAAAAAAACTCATTTAGATGTCTGTAGACCACATTTGGATTCTGTTACATTAGTGGTGTCCATGCTGTCCGCCCGGAACAATGTCCAACTTCAATGAATTTTCAGACCCTCTAAATGGCAGAATCAGCTCCTGGTCCAGACGAAAAAAATGAAGGAAATAAAATAAGGACTCTAAAAAAAATTTAATCAGAAAATTTGGAATTATATTTTTCAGTAAATGAAAAAAATACCCTTGACATAAAAATCTGTCATAAATCCAGAATTAGTCCCTTTTAAAATTTATGCTCAAAATAACACTAAAACCTAAAAACGTGACAATTAACCATTCAATAACACTATGGTGGGATTATAAACAATGATTTACATTATAAAATATAGGAAAATGTAAGCATCATCACTCCCCCACACTTAAACATTGCACTCCTGGGCAATCATCATACATCCAAATCAACTTCCGCACAACTATCAAAAATGAGAAAATATCAATGATCTTATCCAAAATAGAATTATATCATGTCTCAAATATGAATAACAAGCCTCTCTAATTTTCATTTCAATTATTAAAATTTGATCAACCTCATAAATAAATCCATGGCCCAATCACAACCTACCTCATATTGAATTTTATGTCACTCTTCACTCAAGAGAAATTGAATCTAGAGTTGTACTCATACTTGAAAATCGTATGTATCAACAAAGGTTTGTGAAAATTTTCATTACTCTATTGAATTAAACATGAAAATAAATTTAATAATGAGGGATTTAATTAAAGGTTCAAATGATTATTTGGCTTATGGTTGGTGGGAAAATCATTGAAAAATGTTCCAGGCTAGAAAGAGGAGGTTGGACTTTTACGTACAGTGCACGATTAAATCAAGGGAAAACACAGAAACTTCCTCTCTCAATTACCACTTGAAAATTTGAAAAACAACAACACCTCCTTTTATGACATGGTACATGAGCCCATAAGTGATTAAAACGGATGATATCATCTATGTTCTCCCTTTTTTTTCAACGCTCCAGAAAGGAAAAAATTTATTTTTTTATTTTATTTTTTTTCATGGAGGATGAGTTGAAAATTGAAAACAATGAATGAATGAAAATTAATTCTCTTGATTTTTGGGAGGGACATGAGTCATAAAATAATGTCCAATGAGGAATTCCAGCCCATATCCTTTTTTTTCGTTTCAATTTTTTGAAGGATAAATAGATGAAACTAATAAAGCACAATGAAATAATGACACATGCCCAATTCACTTATTATCCACTACACAAAGTATTGGCACGCACCTCAAATCACTAATAATTTATATTCATCCCAATGAACACACACGAAAGCCCCTCCCCCCAAACTCAAACTTGAAATAACCATGCAAAAAATACTAAAAGTGCGGGCAGGTAAGAAAAAATTGGCTTGTAATGTGGACTAAACCTATAAGGAAATTCATGTCATCTAAGGGCTTACAAAGGATAAATGTAAAGGTGCATTTCATGATAAAATATGGATATCCAAAGATATGACTCAATCATTTTAAATACATTTCATGAAATCCAAAGCTTCAAAATAGAATATTCACTAATTCTGGTTCTCACACAAAATTCAAGTTTCCCTCAAGAAAGTGTGGGTATTAGGAAGAATATATAAAAGTGGTTTAGAATACCTCACATGATTGGAAAATGATTTTGAGTCACTGTTTCATGGTCATGGATTTCAAAAATCAGTCAAACTCATAAAAATGATTGATAATCCAATTCAAGAAAAATGGTGCCACATCAACAATCATTTAAAATCCATTATTTCAAAAAAAATCAACTCATTTAAAATCTATTCATGTGTGAAAAGTGATTAGAATATTCATTAATGCTCAAAAATACTAAAAATATAATAAACCAAAATGAAAATAACACAAGAAGAACTAGGCACGTTGATACTCCCCCACACTTAAATTAATCTACCCATTATTTTAACTGAACAAAATATAAATATAGAGGTAGAAAATCAAAGGGAAGGAAAGATACAACCTTAAATTATTTTAGAAGTGGATGCCTTTTGTTAATCTCCTAGAAGCAGCCACTTTAAGAATAACTTATTGGTAATGCGACATTGAGTTGGGATCCTAATTTTTGCTCTTTGGAAGATTAAAAAATATATAACATGAGAATTATATTAAAAGAAATAAAAATAGAATATGGATAAGAAAAGAATGATAAATCTTAGTTTAATCCCCCAATTGGGCCCTGGTATCTTTTACTGCCTCCAGAGGGCAGTACCAGCTTTTATCCATAATCTGTTGGTGGATGAAGCTTCTTTGATTTGAACCACCACATGTGGATCTTACCAGCTTGAAGTTCTTTGTTCTTTTTGAGGAGGACTACATAGACAGAGTATACCAGATCCACCCCCTTCGCAATTTGGTACAACTTGCATGGCGGGGGTAGGATGAAGTAGGGAACCTGCTCTTCATTTGTTGCTACTTGTGAAACATTCTTCTTCTCTTCTTGCACTCCCTCTATTGAATATTCTTGGTTGTTAGGGTGATCAAGGGGTTCCTCAATAGGTGCATCTTCTTTTACCTCTTCATCCTCCGGGAATAATAGGAGTCATCTGATTATGATAATTAAAAACAATTAGAAGTTATACCTAAATTCATTTCAACAAAATTAAAAGAATTTGAGTTCAAGAATGTGTCATCACCTTGAGTTGTTTCAGCTTGAATCTCTTATTCTATGGAAATTTCCTTTTGGATTTGATCGTCACATGATGGAGGTAGGTAGTCAGGCACCTCCACTTTGAGTTTGGACTCAACTTCATGGATGTCTTCAGTGAAATCTGGGAAGATTAGGGGCACATTCTTCTTGGTCTTGAATCTTTTTAAGTCATTTTGGAGTTCATAAACCATGGCCATCAAATCTTCCAGTGAGATCCATGTTGTTATGCCTCTTTCTTTATGCTTTACCATTATCATCAGTGCATCAGCTCTTCATTGGAGGGCCTCCATAGTGTAGTCTTGTTCTTCATCCTGCACCTGTGAGTAGTTATTCCTTGCAGAATAATTTAAATTTGAATGCATCATGGAAATAGTTTTTTTAATATATTTTAAATGGAAACAATCTAAAATTTGAAATTAGAAAACGTAAAGCAAAAAACTGATTAGCTCCGTGGAAACGTCGCCAGTTTTGGTGCACGCCTGTCGTAGGGCGTGGCAAAAGAAATTTAATTTTTCCTAGTACAGCATAGTGGCGGACCAGGGTCGTCTCACTTGAGGAGATTTGTCAATCGTTTAGTTACTTAATCTAATTGAACTAAACTAATTCTTTTTGGTTGTTTTTATTTATGAATTTAAAGCAATTTAATAAAAGATAAAACTAACATGCAATGACAAAATGCAATTAATTGAGAAATAACTTGGCCTTTAGGGGTTGGTTTGTGGGTTCCATCATTCTCCTTCTTTGTATTCAAATTAAGTTTGATAATTCAATTATGAGATCTCATTCACGAATTTCTATTATTTTATTTATTGGTGTGAAATCTTGAATGTGTTTATAAATCTTAACTTCACCTCCTCCTATAATCAAGGTTGATGGAACACCTCGATAGAGAGTGTGACATCTTCCAAGACCTGGCTCCATCGTATATCATTTCAACCACTGAATGGATCAACCCCATTTTATGAAGATCTTGTATCCAGTAGAAGGGAAGGAAAATATTTAATAAAAGAATATAAATTAGTTTGAGTTCAGTGTCGTGGTGGACGATCATTACACCCGTGCACATCACTCTTTCTCATCACAAACTTAATAAAACATCTGAATTTAAGAACAGAATAAATGAAATTTCCACGTACCTCCCCCAGGCCAAGTATCGGGTTAACCCCTCATATTTGAGGGTAAGAGGTCACGGTGGAGAATATGAGAATAATAAAAGAAGAAAAGAGTAAAGATGAAGAAGAAAACAGGGTGGATGGGTGGACATAGAAATAAAAACAATGCATGAATTTTATAAGAAATCTAAATTACAATTGAAAAATAGACCAAAAATAAAGAAAAGAAATAAATAAATTGAAATGGGGAAGATTTGTGGCTGTCCTCCCTCGGTGGAGATCTCCTCTTTGGTTCCTTGAAGGAATGGATGGAGAATGGGATGCTTTGGGAAGGAGGTGAGGGCCTCCTTTTATAGGCAGAATTAGACCCCCAAAAGTCTGCATGTTGTAGACCCCTTAAATGACCTCTTCACGCGTTCCTCCCTTCATGAATGTTCTTCATAAATATCATGGCCATCTCTCCTAAAATGTTCTGTAAATTTGGAAACCGGATGTAGGAGTTATAAATTTTTTATTCTCAGTTTTTGTTTCTGGATGAAGCTGCCAGGATGGTACCTCCAAATGTATTTCGTTTAATGGACACCTTAATGACTTCCAAACATCCAAAATTTCTTTTAGCGTCAGTATTAAATGTCCTCGTTCTATCTCTAGTGGAAACACCTCATTTGGATTTGTGTAGTACGCGTTTGGATTCCATTACATTGGTGGTGTCCATGCTGTCCGCCTGAAAAAATGTCCAAATTCAAAGAATATTAAAACCCTCTAGATGGCCGAATCTACTCCTGGTCCATTTGACAAAAATTAAGGAAATAAAATAAGGATTCTAAAAAAAAATTATTCAGAAAATTTGGAATTATATTTTTCAGTAAATGAAAAGAATACCCTTAACGCGAAAATATGTCAAAAATCCAGAATTAATCATTTTTCACATTTATGCTCAAAATAACACTAAAACCTAAAAACGTGACAATTACCCATTCATTAACACTATGGTGGGATTATAAACAATGATTTAAAGTTTAAAATATATGAAAAATGTAGGCTTCATCAATGTGGAATTTAAATAATATGAAACTACAGACATTCCACCCTCCCACTATGAAAATCCTACGATGAGCACCTTCGACCTGAATCCTTTTTAAGGAACTCCTCATTCAATGAAAATCATTTTCCATGTGTCCATGACATAAAAATTTGGAGGTCACCCATCATTCTGTAGAATGTTTTTCCCATGAGGAAATGAAATTATCACCTTCTACATGATTAATCGACACATGACAAAGATCATGAGACTCCATCGCGTGACCCCTAAGGTACTCATGATCCCATGACCCTCTTTTGGTCTTGTGATGCCTTCATGCTACCATGAACAAGTGAATTTGATCATGAGATAACATCCAATACAATTTAGTTTTATAATGTTAAGAAATCCTGGACATGTTCTCTCAATCATATGAAGAACCTTGGACATTTCAGATTAAATATTCTGAAGAACCATGGTCATTTTATCCTCTATCATGTGAAACACGTCAGATATGTCTGGGAAACAACCTTTAACATGTCTGATATATTAGGAATACACTCATGATTCCTAAATCTAGAATCCTATACATATTATACAGACACCCAACAAATATATGGTAGATGGAGTGGATGTTTCGGGATAATGTAATGTCCCAGACCTCTCCGGCCCATTACTTTGTCAAAAAGAAGGCTGCACGTGTTCTGGAGGGTAAAATGGACTTTTCCCACACTTTCCAGAATTTTGAAACTACACGCCGTGTAGTTTGAGTACACGCCATGTACCCTCTTGTCGGGTATACCCCGTGCGGATGGTCGTGTCTTTTCCGCATGATGAAAATGGGTACACACCGTGTGTCCAATCTATACGTCGTGTAGTACCTCCCCGCGTATGCATTACCTTCAAACCGTGTGTTGACCAGTCAATAGCCACGGAGCCACGTTGGAGGCCGCGTTGAGACCGTGTGAAAACGTCCAAGTACACGTTGTGTACCATAAGTACACGCCGTGTACTTTTGATTTTCACACCTATAAAAGGAGGGATCCCCTCCTCCTTTCAACTCACACCTCTCCTCCCCTCCCCTCTGAGCAGAGCTCTCTTAAGAGTCTCGAAGGCTCTTTTCTTCCATAACTTTTCCGTCCTAGATCCGATTTACGATCTGTTAGTGGCCACAGGATCGTAACGACGAGGCGGAACATCCGAGCATGGATCAGTTGTCTTTCCTTCAACTTTTACTCTCCGATATCCACTCTAGGAGGTTTTTCCGGGACGATGACGAACGTCATCTAAAGTTGATCCGGGGGAGCGTTGTGACCAGAACCTATTTAGGAAGGGGTTTTACCTTCCTCTCTCTAATTTGTGAATCATGCGGGGTGGATATCCTTTTTGTTTTCCTGAGAAATAGTTGAACCTTTAAATAAATATAATAAATGGTTAAAGAACGGGGATGGGAAGTTCGTGATTTCTATTACTTTACCTATTATATCCTATGATATTATGTTGTGAGATGAATAGGCTTATGCCTACTGAAAATCACGGTCGTTGGGTTCCTTTGCTTGCACAATTAAATGTTTCCCTATCTTTCTAGACCATTTTTCTGAGTGAAACTTTGTCGAATGAGGAAATGGGTTAATCAGGTAATGTTGGCTTTTTAAATGAAAATATGGAACCCTTGTGTGATCACCCCGGTTAACGAAAATGGAATAATGAACATGTGGGTGTTGGCTTGGTTACATGGCATGTGTTGGGGGCGTTTTTTGGGTTGTTGTGGATCGGGTGAGCAGCGGGGCTGCGGTTGACTTGGTTGTGGGAAGGTGTGAATGTTTAATGGTGATGGGCAGTGGGGCAGCAATAAATGGTACTAAAGGGATAAAGATGTGTGGTGTGGTAATGGTGGTTGGCAGTGGGGCTGCAGGGTTGGGTTTTAAATGTGAACGGGCTATGGGTTGTGTTTAATAAATAATAAATGTGGAAGAGTTAATGAATGATGGGGCTTGGTAATGAAACAGAAATAATAATCAATGGGTTGGTTGGTTTTTAAGATGGGTTTTGTTATGCTGCTTGTGTTTCCCTTACTTGTTTTGTGGATGGCAGAGATATGTTTTAAGAATGATTGAATTGGTTGGTTGTGGATAATTTCCCAGTAGTTAAGGAACTAAATAAGCTAATTTCTGCTGAAACGTGAAAACCTAAATGGGGTTGGGTTGTTTATTGTATGCATGCTTCATGGTATTAGTACCGAGGATCGTGCTTAGTTTATCTTTTTAGAAGCCACAAGTTGGGATGAGTGGTTGATATATATATATATATCTTTATATTTTGTGTTTTATCGCACCACACCCATTCTGAGCACAGAGTGCCGAACACTCCCATTTCATTGGAGAGGGTGTTTTCCCATAGTTACTAGCTCCTTCCTGCTCCTTCTCCCCTAGGCTGTGATGGCTTGCGGAGACCTTACACCCAAGAATCTTCGGGTAGGTTTAGATTGGGGTGATTAGGCCCAAGACTCTTCGGGAAGGCTTATAGGCTATAATGGCTTGAGGTGACCATACACCTAAGACTCCTCAGGTAGGTTTCGATTTCAGGACCAGGTGTCATAGGGTGAGATTTCTGTTACTATTATTGTTCCCAAGAATCTTCGGGATGAGGCCCAGGTGTCTTCGGGTGGGGATGTGGTTGTGGTTGTGAGTCCCAGGTGTGTGCGGGCGGGATGTGTGGTTGCGAGGCCAAGGTGTGTGTGGGCGGGATGTGGGGTTGTGAGGCCCAGGTGTGTGCGGGCGGGATGTGTGGTTGTGAGGCCCAGGTGTCAGAGGGCGGGATACGTGGTTGTGAGGCCCAGGTGTGTGCGGGCGGGGAAATTATGGCAGTGACAGGATGTTCAGCTAACTGATGGGAAATGGTGCGGGGTACCCAATACTCTTGTTCTTATACTATTACTACCTGTTGTTCTTGTGTTTTGGTTAGTGTGGCTGGTGAGGTTGGGTGGATAGAATTCCTTACTAGGTTTCTTCTGTTGTTCTCACGGGACATTATAATATCTCCCCACTTGTGCACGAGAGCTTTAGGTTTCCCTACTGAGTATACTTGTATGCTCACCCTACGGTTACATTCAGGTTTCCAGGAGGACTACCAGGGCCGTGCAGGACCCTACTAGTCAGGCAGTTGGAGTTGCTGCAGTTTCTGTTCTCTTGTTTTCTTTTGGTATTGTACATTTGAGCTTTCTTGCACTTGTACCTTGTTATAAATTGTTTAAACATGCATGTGGGAATGGTTTGGGTTTATTTCTATACACTTGTTCTTTTTTCCTTTTTGGTGGTTGACTTGTCCTATTTCCCGATCCTAAATAATAAAAAGGGTAATTCCTCCCATATTTGTGAAAACTCATACCCTTAGTGCTAGTCGCCAACCCGAGGCCTACTGGAGGCGGGACTTGGGTTTCATTATCTCCCTTTCACCATAGCCAGCTTAGGAGGGGCATATTTGGTGGGAGGGGGTCGTGACAGAATGGTATCAGAGGCTGATGGTTGAGAGATAGGATGGAGACTGGAGTTAGGCACAGTGAGGATTGCTTGGGATGATAGGGAAAGAGTGTTAGTTAATCTTGGTGCGTGAAATAGGCCAGGGAAGACTGGCTAGGACACGGGATTTTAGGGCCCCCGTGATCCGATGCAAGGACTCTGAGCCTACTGAACGACCAAGTGAGACTACATTGATTGCAGGGCAGTGACCCTAGGGAAGGTACATGCATCATCAAGATTGTGTTTTACTTGATTTTGGTGTTCTGGGAAAGAAATTGAAATAAAATGATGATTAATACTTTGAGAAATTTCCTTACTACTTGGGATTAGGTGATCCTTGTTTACCGTACAGGTATGGAACCTGGACGTCATCCCCGGGTGGCTCAGACGGCCGAGGCCCAGCAGATCTAGGCTGTCAATCAGTTGAGGATTGACCGAGAGGAGGAAGATAGCCAGTGGCAGAAGACTCTCCGTTCCTTCCAGCGGCAGACCCTCAAGATGTACGAGGGTAGTACTTCGGATATGGAGACAGAGGGGTGGCTTGAGGAGCTAGGTATCGCTTCCACCTTGATCCATGCTCCTATGGAGTACTTGGTTCCCCTAGATGTCAGTCAATTGAGAGGTGTGACGCGATAGTGGTGGACGCTCTACCTTGGAGAGAGGATAGAGGTAGAGGTTCCATGGGTTGACATTGAGAAGGAATTTCGGGAGGAATTCCTTTCTTCCATGATCAAGGCGGAGAAGCGGCAGGAGTTACTCTCCCTTCAGCAGGGAAGTATGACGGTATGAGAGCTGGAGATCAAGTTCAAAGATCTCATGCGCTTTTCTCCGGATCTCTTTCCGAATGAGGAATCTCGGGCGAGACGTTTGGAGGAGGCGCTTTGTCCTTCGCCCCAGTATGCTGTCACCCCCTTTACCCTTCCGACGTACTTGGCAGTGCCGAAGAAGACAGAGGTCGTAGAGAGGATGCACTCGCTGGGAGGTGCACCGCGTGAGGTGTTTGAGACAGGTTCGTCGAAGGGGAAGGCATTCAGCAGTAGGTCTCCTGCGACAGGACCTTCCAGGTTCAGGCCAGTGGGGAGCAGGCCCCAGCAGTTCCAGTTCAGATCTTCAGGTCCTTGTTCCTTTTCCACGATCCCAGGACCAAGGTGTTTTTCTTGTGGAGGTTTCAGGCACGTTCAGAGTCGGTGCCCGACCTGAGCTCCGTACAGTGGAGGTGGGCAGGTTCAGCGCCCACCGCAGCAGCACCAGTTGCCGGTGAGGCCCTTCCAGCAGCAGCAGGACCATACTCCTCCATGGGAAGACTTTGCGGGAGGAGGCTGACCTCAGGGTGCTCCTCAGGGACATCGACCAGGGTGTGCTCGAGGAAGTGGATGAAATTAGAGAGGTAGAGGAGCTGGGCGTGAACAGTTGCACGCAGTAGAGTTGGTAGCTTTAGCAGGACCAGAGGTGGTGCAAGGTACGATTTGTTTTTTCAGAAATCTTGTTTCTGCTTTGTTCGATTCGGGAGCCTCACACTCTTTTGTTGCACCTAGTCTATCCCATGCTTTGGGGCTAGATGTAGAGAGACATTCCATACCACTGGTACTGAGTACACTAGTTGGGGGCCAGACCAGCATATCTTGTGTTTTCTGGGGATGTGGGCTGACGTTGGGACCAAATCGATCTAGTGGAGACCTTCTTCTGTTATAGATGCAGCCATACGATGTCATCCTAGGCATCGACTGGTTGTATTTTGTTAGTGCCGTTATCGACTGCTTCCGGAGAAGAGTCGTGTTCTCCGACGTAGATGGGCAGCGCGTATCTTTTGTTGGCGAGACGAGCTATCAGACGGGAAGCCGGCGTGTGGAGCCTCTCCTTTCCTTGTTAGGAGGGTTGTTAGTGGTTCTAGCTGATACAGAGATGATTGATGTCCCAGTGGTTGTTGGGGAGTTCCTCGATGATTCTCCTGAGGAGGTTGTGACTCTACCCCCCCCAACGTGACGTTGTGTTCAGGATAGACTTACAACCTGGTGCCCAACCGATTTCGATTGCCCTTTTCGAATGGAACCTTCAGAGTTGTGGGAGTTGTGGATTCAGATTGACGATCTGATGGAGAGGGGTTTTGTTCGACCCAGCGTGTCGCCATGGGGTGCTCCAATTTTGTTCGTGAAGAAGGCAGATGGTAGTCTCAGGCTATGCATAGACTACCGAAGGCTGAACTAGGTAACGGTCCAGAACCATTACCCCCTTCAAATGATAGATGATCTCTTCGACTAGCTGAGGGGAGAAGGTTGGTTTTCAAAGATTGATCTACGATCGGGATATCATCAGCTGAGGGTGAAGGAAAATGACATCTCGAAGACAGCTTTCAGGTGCAGGTATGGGCACTTCGAGTTTGTAGTGATGTCGTTTGGAGTTACGAATGCACCAGATGTGTTCATGGGACTTATGAACTTTGTCTTCCGAGAGTTTCTGGACCGGTTCGTCATTGTGTTTATCGATGACATCCTGATCTACTCAAGATCAGATGAGGAGCACGTTGAGCTTCTCAGGTCAGTCTTGGAAGTCCTTCGACACCACCAGCTTTATGGGAATTTGTCTAAGTGTAACTTCTTGACACAATAAGTACACATCCTTGGGCACATGGTGTCTCAGCAAGGAGTATCGGTGGACCCGTCGAAGGTGGAGGTAGTTGTTTCTTAGGAAGCACCCAAGAATGTGGCAGAAGTTTGTAGTTTCCTGGGGTTAGCAGGTTACTATCGGAGGTTCATTTCAGACTTCCCTCGAGTTGCTGCTCCATTGACAGCTTTGACTAGGAAGAACCAGGTATTCTGGTGGAGCGAGTAGTGCCAGAAATATTTTGACTACCTGAAGGAGAAGTTGGTCAGTGTTCCCGTACTCAGGTTTCCAGAGGAAGGGTTGTTGTATGAAGTGTTTTGTGATGCTTCTGGCCTTGGTCTGGGGTGCGTTCTTATAGAGAAGAAGGGCGTGATTTGTTATGGGTCTAGGAAGTTGCGCCCTCACGAGCGTAACTATGCCACACATGACCTGGAGCTTGCAGCAGTAGTGTTCGCATTGAAGTTGTGGCGACATTACCTCTTTGGGGAGTGCTTTGTGGTCTTCTCTGATCACACGATAATGCGTTATATCTTCTCCCAGCGTGACCTGAACTTACGGCAGTAAAGATGGGTCTAGTTTCTCGAAGATTTTGACTTCGAGATCTCTTACACTGATTGTAAGGTAAATGTTTTGGCTGATTCCCTGAGCAGGAAGTCACATAAGGAAGTGGTTCGGGAATCCGCTGATGCTTGGAAGGCGATGGCAGTGTTGGCTGTCCTGCACTTAGATGCAAGGGAAGAAGGTGTTAGAGGCTATTTGTTCTAGATGATGGTGAAATCCTCCTTGTCGCAGCAAGTGGAGGAGTCTCAGTGGGGGGAGTCCGAGGTAGAAGTGATGCGGGGTCGTGTCGGTCCGGGGAATGCTCTAGAGGGATGGTCAGAGGACAGCCGACATCAGATGCTTTTCCATGGAAGTTTGTTTGTTCCGGAGGCGATACGTGAGGGAGTTCTCCGCGAGTTCCATAGCTCAGCCTTGGATGTACATCCAGGAGTTTCAAAAATGTACCGAGGCCTGAGGGATCAGTTTTGGTGGCCCGGGTTGAAACGGGCAGTGGCGGAGTTTGTGGCTAAGTGCCTAGTGTGTCAGCAAGTGAAAGCTGAACAACGTGTTCCCAATGGTTTGTTGCATCCTTTAGATATCTCAGAGTAGAAGTGGGATGACATCTCTAGGTACTTCATCACAGGACTACCCATAGCTCAGGGTGGTTATGATGCTATCTGGGTAGTGGTGGATCGTCTGACGAAGTCGGCTCACTTCTTAGAAATCAAGGAATCGAGCCCGGTGAGTACCTTAGCACAATGGTAAGTAGCCGAGGTGGTGCATTTTCATGGAGTTCCAAGGACTATCGTCTCAGATCGGGATACTCGGTTTACCTCACAGATCTGGAGGGGGTTACAACATGCTTTTGGCACCCAGCTATGCCTTAGCACTACTTTCCACCCCCAGACCGATGGGCAGACGGAGCGGACTATCTAGACGTTGGAGGACATGCTGCGAGCATGCGTTCTGGATTTCAGAGGATCATGGGTACGAAACTTTCCTATAGTAGAGATTGACTACAACAACAACTTCCACTCTACTATTGGCATGGCACCGTTTGAGGCTTTATATTGAAGGCCATTTCGTTCACCCATTTTCTTGGTAGAGGTTTGTGAGATAGGTGATCTTGGGCCAGAGGTAGTGCAGGGCACCATGGAGAAAGTCCAGCTTGTACGTGAGAGGATGAAGGCGGCTCAAGACCAACCGAAGTCTTATGCTGATTTTCAGAGGAGGCCCTTGGAGTTCGAGGTGGGAAACCATGTGTTCTTGAAGGTTTCCCCTCGACGGGGGAAGCGGAGGTTTGGGAAAGGGAGAAAGATCTCACCCAGGTTCATCAGACCTTTTGAGGTGCTGATGCGAGTCAGCGAGGTGGCATATCAGCTAGCCCTGCCACCACAGATGGAGAAAGTCCATGACGTCTTCCACGTCTCCCATCATCGTCGGTACTTACACGATGACTCTCACGTTATCGACTGGGGAGAGTTGGATATGGGTGATGACACGACCTTCATGGAACGGCCAGTCAGAATCAAGGATCGTAAAGAGAAGGTGCTCCATGGACGAACCATTCCCTTGGTTTGTGTGTTGTGGAGGCATGGTGGCCTCGAGGAGAGAATGTGGGAGCAGGAGACACAGATGCACGCTCAGTACCCGGAGTTATTTTGACATGTGTTCCCCTGTTCTTCTGAGCTTTGTGTTGATGTTGTACTCTGTACATTTGATTTATGGAATGCCCAACTTGTCAGTTGTGAGACCTTTTGTTTCCTTGTTCCCTGGTAATGTGTAACATGTCCGGATGTGTGGGAAGGAGGGAAACCTGACCCTTAATTGAGACACATTAATGCGGATGCGATTGAACCCGTGCGGGCGAGTAAGTGCCGCCTAAAGCGGATAATATCTTGACATAAGAGAGGGATTTTTTCCAAAACCAGGTGTTCAGGCAGTTCGAGTTGAAAATCCTAATGTATGGAAGTAGGAAGACCCAACCCTTAATCAAGACACATTAAAGAGGATGCGATTAAACACGTGCAGGAGATTCCGTGCCACCTAAAGTGGATAATATCTTAACATAGGAGAAGGAATTCCTAACACCTAAATAGGATTGTTGGTTGGGTTCCTATTATAATGAGGACCCTAAGAGGTATCTTGTTGGGTTCCCCTGGGTTGGTTTTTGAATTATCGGGGACGAGAATGTTTCAAGAGGTATCTGATGTAATGGACCGGACCTCTCCGGCCCATTACATTGTCAAAAAGAAGTCTACAAGTGTTCTGGAGGGTAAAATGAACTTTTCCCAAACTTTCAAGAATTTTGAAACTACATGCCGTGTAGTTTGAGTACACGCCGTGTACCCTCTTGCCAGGTATACCCTGTTCAGATGGCCATGTCTTTGCAGTGTGAAGAAAATGGGTAAACGCCGTGTGTCCAATCTACATGCCATGTAGTCCCTCCCCGCGTATGTGTTACCTTCAAACCGTGTGTTGACCAGTCAATAGCCACAGAGCTGTGTTGGAAGCCGCGTGGAGACCGTGTGAAAAAGGCCAAGTACACGCCGTGTACCATAAGTACGCGCCGTGTACTTTTTCTTTTCACACATAAAAAATGAGGGGTCCCCTCCTCCTTTCAGTTCACACCTCTCCTCAGCTCCCCTCTAAGCAGATCTCTCTTAAGAGACTCGAAGGTTCTTTTCTTCCATAACTTTTCCGTTCGAGCTCCGATTTATAATCCATCCGCGGCCACAGGATTGTAACGACGAGGTGGATCTTCCGAGCTTGGATCTGTTGTGTTTCCTTCGGCTTTTCCTCTCCAACATCCACCCGAGGAGGTTTTGCCGGGACGCCGACGAATGACTTCTAAAGTTGATCCAGGGGAGCGTTGTGACCAGAACCTATTGAGGTAGGGGTTTTACCTTCGTCTCTCTAATTTATGCATCATGCGGTGTTGGTATCATTTTTGTTTTCATGAGAAATAGTTGATCCTTTAAATAAAGATAATAACTGGTTAAATAACGGGGATGGGATGTTTGTGATTGCTGTTACTTTACCTTTTATATCTTGTGATATTATGTTGTGAAATGAATAGGCTTATGCCTACTGAAAATCACGGTCATTGGGGGACTTTTCTTGCACAATTAAATGTTGCCCTATCCTTCTAGACCATTTTTGTGAGTGAAACTTTTTGAATGAGGAAATTTTTTAATCGCGTAAAGTTTTCTTTTTAAATGAAAATCTAGACCCTTTTGTGATCACCCCGGTTAAAAAAATGGAATAATGAACATGTGGGTGTTGGCTTGGTTACGTGGCATGTGTTGGGGTGGTTTTTGGGTTGTTGTGGATCGGGTGAGCAGCGGGGCTGCGGTTGAATTGGTTGTGGGAAGGTGTGAATGTTTAATGGTGATGGGCAACGGGGCTGCAATAAATGGTACTAAAGGGATAATGATGTGTGGTGTGGTTATGGTGGTTGGCAGCGGGGCTGCAGGGTTAGGTTTTAAATGTGAACGGACTATGGGTTGTGTTTAATAAATAATAAATGTGGAAGAGTTAATGAATGATGGGGCTTGGTAATGAAACAGAAATAATATTCAATGGGTTGGTTGGTTGTTAAGAAGGGTTTTATTATGCTGCTTGTGTTTCCCTAACTTATTTTGTGGATGCCAGGGATATGTTTTACGAACGATTGAAGTGGTTGGTTGTGGATAGATTCCCAGTAGTTCAGGAACTAAATAAGCTAATTTCTGATGAAACGTGAAAAACTAAATGGGGTTGGGGTTGTTTGTTGTATGCATGCTTCGTGGTAGCAGTACCGAGGCATGTTCTCAGTTTCTCTTTTTAGAAGCCATAGGTTGGGCTGAGTGGATGCAATATATATATATATCTGTATATTTTGTGTTTTACCACACCACACCCATGTTTAGCACATAGTGCCGAACACTCCCATTTCATGGGAGAGGGTATTTTCCCATAGTTACTAGCTCCTTCCTGCTCCTTCTCCCCTAGGTTGCAATGGCTTGCGGCGACCTTACACCCAAGACTCTTTGGGTAGGTTTCGATTGGGGTGATTGGGCCCAAGACTCTTCGGGCAGGCTTATAGGCTATAATGGCTTGATGCGACCTTACACTTAAAACTCTTCAGGTAGGTTTCGATTTCAGGCCCAGGTGTCTTCGGGCGAGAGTTCTGTTACTATTATTGTTCCCAAGAATCTTCGGGATGAGGCCCAGGTGTCTTCGGGTGGGGATGTAGTTGTGGTTGTGAGGCCCAGGTGTGTGCGGGCGGGATGTGTGGTTGTGAGGCCCAGGTGTGTGCGGGCGGGATGTGTGGTTGTGAGGCCCAGGTGTGTGCGGGCCGGATGTGTGGTTGTGAGGCCCAGGTGTGTGCGGGAGGGATACGTGGTTGTGAGGGCCAGGTGTGTGCGAGCGGGGAAATTATGGCAGTGACAGGACATTCAGATAACTGATGGGAATGGTGCGGGGTACCCAATACTCTTGTTCTTATACTACTACTACCTGTTGTGCTTGTGTTTTGATGATTGTGGCTGGTGAGGTTGGGTGGATAGAATTCCTTGCTAGGTTTCTTCTATTTTTCTCACGGGACATTAGGATGTCTCCCCACTTGTGCACCAGAGCTTTAGGTTTCCCTACTGAGTATACTTGTATTCTCACCCTACGTTTACTTTCAGGTTTCCAGGAGGACTACTAGGGCCGTGCGGGACCCTACTAGTCAGGCAGTTAGAGTTGTTGCAGTTGCTGTTTTCTTGTTTTCTTTTGGTATTGTACTTTTGAGCTTTCTTATACTTGTACCTTGTTATAAATTGTTTAAACATGCATGTAGGAATTGTTTGGGTTTATTACTATACACTTGTTCTTTTTCCTTTTTGGTGGTTGACTTGTCCTATTTCCCGATCCTAAATAATAAAAAGGGTAATTCCTCCCATATTTGTGAAAACTCATACCCTTGGTGCTAGTCACCAACTCGGGGCCTTCTGGAGGCGGGACTCGGGGGTCATTATCTCCCTTTCACCATTTCCAGCTCATGAGGGGCATCTTTGGTGGGAGGGGGTCGTGACAGCTAACAACATGGGTTTTTTAGGAGGACATATTAGAATATATCTACCTTATCTGCCATTAAAACAAGTTCATAGGCCATGAAACATATCAACATTGATTCTTTAGTGAAGTACCCCATTTACAAGTGGAGTTCCACTAATGGGCCTGGTTTACCCACATATGGGACCCTATATGTGTAATGATCTTGGATGGAACCCCATTTTATACCAAACATATTCAAAAAACCATTTGAAGTCATCATCTTGCATTAATTGTCCGGGATTGAGGATAAATATGTATCATGGTAATATATCATCGTATAATCCTCTAAAATTCCTATAAATGGTGGATAATAATGACCCCTTCGAGTTTAATCACCCACCACAATCCATCAATGGGTCATGAATAAATGATCTATAAGAATAAATATTTGATAACTAAATATATATATAGGATGCATTCTTAAGGTCTGAGATCCAATGGGTGTCATCCATGGTGAAAGTCCCCATATATCCAAAATATTTTTAAATAATGGGACTGAATTATATAATAATAAAACTATCCTTCCTCAACTACATTTAGATAAGAAGTTAAATTCTACACAAACATCATTTTATATGTATGACGCAACCATTCCTTCAAGTGTGTCGATATCATAAGTTGTTAGGAATTAACTGAATGTTGATAACTACAATTCCTATTATAAATAGGATATTCAAGATTACATCATAAGACCAAATTTCCATACCATATTATCCATGATACAGGTAATCATACCCTTTAAAGGGAAGCTTTAATGTGTAAGCCCCTTTATAATTTAACCATGTTTGATCTATCTAATATTTCTCTTTATCTTATTTCTAATACCAGGAATGAATCATGAAGGATTATTGATTGGAAATGGATGTACATATAGCATGATGAGGATTCCTGTAGTATGGGCCCTTCATTGGGATTTAAGACCAATTACATCTCATCTCCACACAAGGGGTCATACTCATTCCGAATAAAAACTAGGATTCCTTACTTTCATAAGTCACACCCAAGGACTCTATAATAAAATATTTTATGACAATGATTTCTATAACATGATAAACATAGACACTGTTTCATATTTTAAGTCGATATGTAGGCTCCTCTTCATGGATCGATCCCTATATTAATGTTCTTATAACATTACTTTGAACTGCATGGTATATTATTTTCCAATGACATTAATGTATATCAAAATAACTATGTGGGATTGGATTCATATTCTAAAATAATACATAGTTTACCTAGAGAAGGTTCAATACATTATCCAAGACACTAATCTCCGCCCTGTTTGGTAATAATCTGAATAGAACATGGACATTGATATGATCCAAATCATTATAAATTAAGAAGAGAATAATAGGGATCCTTTGGCCCACATTGTTGTTTCCTTCAACATATATTCTCAATGTAGTAATTAGAACATGAGTAATTAGTTTATTATTAAGGATTGTGATGTATTTTATGAATTCATCTTAAATATATATAATATTATAATAAATAGGCAATATTCACCAATAATGTGAAAGACATGCCTGAACTCCTATCCTATCAACCAATGTGAGTTCACATGTTTCATTGGGGTTGAATATACAAATCAACATCATCTATTAGAAAGATAGTTCATGACTTTTCGTGGATGTGGCAACCATTGGTAGTTTCCATTAGAGACAATTATGCTTAACCCATCACAAATAAATGTGAAACCACCCATAATATCCCATAATCGAGAAATAGGAAAAACTGTCTATAATTTTAAAGAAAAACAATAAAACGTAGTAATTTAATTAATGGGTATCTATAGGATTTTTTGAACATTGTTAATTTTATATGAAATTATTTTCAGGTTTATAAATATGAATTATATGTTTATATTCAATAAAAAAATTATTAAGTAATTTTTACATGAAAAAACTTTATTTTAGAAAAAATATATTATGATGAAATATTTTTAAAATATATTATTTAATTTGAATTTTTAATAAATGGATTTATTATTTAAAAATTATATTATTAAAATTAAATTATTGATATTTTTTTATGTTTTTAAGAAATATTTAATTTTTGTTGAATCTTCAATAATACATTTTTTTAAACAAATAATTTAATTAATATAAAAGTTCCACTAAGATTAAATATAATATACTGTATCATAATTATCAAATATTAAATTTAATCCAAATATTTTCTTTGGTATCAAAAGTTTATTAAATTTTTGCATACATTTATTTTTGTGTTTAGAAATGTGTTTCTTCTAAAAACTATTTTAAAGTGCATATGGTTTATCCATTTTATATAATTAATGTAACCCATAATGGGGAATGTTTAAATTACTTTATCTTAAATTATATACCATTAAATAATTATTGGTATTCCCAAAATAACTATTATTATTCATAGCGTAAACATAAACTATTATTTTCATTAAAAATACAATTTTTGAAAACTCTCTTTTTCATCGAATCCACATGTTTAGAACTAAATTAAAATTTACTAATTATATAAATTAAATTTGTTAAATTGAAATGATTATTTTTTATAAAAATTATATATTTTATATAATATGATTATTTTAATTTTTGACAATAATTATTATTAAAAAAAATAAAATCACTTATCCTGGCTAAGGTGAAAACTGAATTACCACCGGTTTTATATACAATGATATGAGATAAAATGACCTAAAAACATCTCTAAAGTTCATTATATCGCCACCAAATATCCTCTCATATTAAAACCATAAAATCACTTTAACTTAATAAATACCAAGACACCTATCTTCTGTAAAAAAACTTCACATCACCTATTTTCCTTAGTTTAATCATAAATACAACATATGAAGTCTTGTCGTTCTTACCTAAGGGGATGTCTGAAGAAGATATATCATTATTAAGCGAGAATATTTATTTTATTTTTTATCCCACCTCATTCAAAACGTATAATATTATTATTAAATAAAAACAAGAATATATCCCATTTAATTAGATTTTGTCATATTAATTTAATAAACTAAATTCTAATCATCTTCCATCAAAGTCGGATACATAATCATTATCCATGTGTTTCTATGACTACATTGGTGTAAAAAAATGTCATTGGTTGTCCATAATTAAATCTCAAAACTATTTATATTTAATGTTTTAGAATAAATAAATATGATTTTTAATATAAATTTAATTATTGAGTAATTATATCACATATACATTATAAAATTGAATTCCATGGGGGATATGATAATTTCACTCATGTGTACGATATAATAAATCCAATTTATGTGATAAGATTAGTTTTCAATAATGATTTACATGGATGTAAATACGGACAGTGTTCATTAATATATTTTTTATTCAGAAAATAATTATTATATTAATGAAACATTAATCAGTCTTAAATGATAATATATCATTTTCTTTCTTACACTGAAAAATGATAGTTTCTCTCATGAATACATGTGGATAAAAACGTTCATGAATGGATGTGGATATTTTTAATCACTAAATGAAATAGATAGAATATATCGTTATAGTTAATGAAATATTATGTTATTATGGGATTTTTTATCATTCTGGAAATATAAAAAATACATGAATTCCTTAAATATTGATAACTTAAAATGGAAATGTTACTCATGCGTATATATGACTTATTGGCCCCATGATTTTATCATAATTAATTTTCATAACAACATTTCATGATGTTTTGTAAAAGTACAATTTATATATATATATTATAACCATGACATGAATAATATTGTATTTATGATTATATAATTAACTCTTTTACCATATCATCCTTCCAAATTCATTTCTGTACATATAAGATAAATAATTTCAAAACCCATGACTTAAGAATAACTAAATGAAAATTAAATATTTATTAATATAAAAAATTTATGTGGAAAGTGAGAGACCAAAAGGTTCACCCTGATACAATCCTAAAAGAAACCACATAATTGTAAAGGGATAGCTTAAGTATACATGGAGTATTCTCCATAAATAGTTTCTAGGAGATAGTGGATACCTTTATGTCTAGATCATCATTTATAAGGTCTTAAAATTGGTATCCCAGTTTATCCTATGTTTCCGGGTACTCTTATTCATTGATCCTCCCATAGGTAAAAAAGATTATTAGTATGAGATCCTTCTTACCAATCCATAGACTATTATTTTTTAGTGATAAAATATATTACTATTATCATCATCATCCATTATTCCTATATTATGCAATTAATAATTAGAACATTTTCCAATATTTCATCATTCTAATGCACAAGTAACTCTAATGTTTTCTCAAAAACATCAATTACCTCCCATTGTTGAACCGATGGAATAACCATTAGAGGAACTAATCCATAATCTATAACCAATAACCTATTATAATTCCCATGATCCATGGAATCATTCGATATTACCATGGATTCTGACCTTTTGGTTGATCTTGTCTCCATTGGAAGTAGTAAGTAGAAATAGTGTTTTCATACCTTCCTCTTTCCATTGTAACCCATCCTCTTCATTTGACTACGATGCACTCTTCAGTGAATACTTTTTTCACTATCTCTATTGAATGGACCATAATACTTACCTCTATATTCTTCCCCATGTCTTTATAAATAATCATTGGGTTGTTCTGCCAATGTGTTTTGGACCAGAAATTTGCAATTGAATCCTTAAAACTTGTTACTTAGCTTAATAGTAAGAAATTCATTCCTTGGGCATGACATGATAAGAGACCCACCACTATAACATAGTCTTGACCCTTTCCAGATGATGAAACACCATCCCATGATTCAATACACATTTTCATAAGGTCCTGAAAGTTCTATGTCTCCATGGAACATCACATTCATTAGGGTCTGACCATGAAGGAACCTCATCCGCGTAGGATGCATGAACCTCCATGACCATAACATCATTTTTTCTTCCTCAAATTCCTTAAGTATATATATTTAATAATTATTCAATGTATACACAATCCTAGTATCACACCCTGTATTTTGGTCATGATTCAGTCATTCAAAAACTATACTCGCCATCGGGTCTAGAGGAAACCATTGACTATCCTTTGGAACGAAGACATCTCTTACAGAAAAAACTGCTTAACATGAATCCCCAAAGGTGAGTAATTAACTATAGGCTCACCACCTACTTAATGTATAATTATAAAAGGCTGATAATGTAAAAGTGTGACAAATCAAACTTGTTGTATGGGAGTTAATTTTAATTTTCTTTTATCGGGGAATATTTTGATGTTATTCATGTATATTATCCCATGATGTGTATATAATGAACCATTGACATGTTCTATTATGAATTTATCTATTATCATGTTATTCATAGTTATTTATTTTTATAATGTCATGGAGATTATGATTCAATTGTCTCAAAATTGGTCGGGGACATTTCACAAAGAAATTTCTTCTTTTAGTGATTTCCGTCAAACTCACTTATTCTCCAATGTACATGTTTTTGAAATTAATTTTTAATGAAGTTATATTTACATGATAATTTTATTATGATATACTTTTTCTTTAAATAATCATTTTTCCTTACAATATTAATCTATGTATGGATGTTTTCCATTTTTACAAATGAAAAAAATAAATGACCTATTTTAGTGTGTACGAAATCAAGGTCTATTCCCACTTCTATAAACACTATTTTATGTTTGGATTCTTTAAAAGGATTTCATATTCTTTTTAACAAGGTACCCTATATAACTAATTATTGGTATTTTGGCACTAAAAATATTTCTTAAAGCAAAATAGGGTTTATCTATTGATAGTTTTATTTTAAATTAACAATGAATATTGATTTCTAAATCTATTTTTCAAATTGTATTGAAAGTGTTTTTAAATGGTTTGGTGACAAATTTTAACTAAATAAGGATTTATGATTATTTTTTGGTTCATTATAATTGTTTATGTTGTTGTATAGTTCTATAAAAAACTATGTATCAGTGGATCTATTATAACTCAAGGATGGGTGGTCATGTTATTAATGAAGGGAGGGTATTTTCTTGAAAAACCATGGTTTGTTGGTTCAAATATGAAATAAGGATCAGTGATTCTATGATAACCCTCTGATAAATTTTGTACTTTGGAGGTGGAAAATGTCCATATTGTTTATTTCATTTACATAAGTGAAATGAATGATGATGTCCCTCATCACCAACATTATTTATATATTCATTCCATTGGTTTTGAATGATTTATTTGAGAAAAACATATGTGTGATTTCACATGAAAATTATTTATCTAATTTAACTCCAAGAACATTATGATAATTGAAAACATTTCACAAGTTCTAATGATTTTTATGGGAATAACTAAATTATTCTTTTTTATCTCCCTTACTGATATTTTTTAGATCATCACACATTTTGTTTTATTTTTTACACAGTTTAGGGAAGGGTAAGGGAATAGAAGAGGTCAATTTGAATGTCATGATGTTTTAAAAAGAAAATAAATAACATTTTATAGAAAAAATTTTATATTTTGGGAAAACTATCTACATATAAAAAGTGTCTAATGAAAATATTCATGGATTTTAATATATAAGATATTACATATTTATCAATAAATCTAAAGCTGAAAAGATACTCAAATGTAATGAAGTTAAATATTGACATAAAACTCATAGTTATATACTATTTAGGGAAATATCAACATATTTGGAATCAATGGGTGGTGCAAATAACATCAGAGTTTGAGATATTGATAATGAAACAACCATCCAAGGTTTTAATTTATTGTCAAGTTGAAATTATATTAAATTTGATGATTTCTATGTTTTTTCATCCAAACTATGTCTTTTAAGGATGGATTTATATAGGGGAAACATGTATTATTTAGACTAAATGAATTAAGAGTTATGTATCCTATAACAACAATTTCTAATAATTGTTTGAATTGTAACATAATAGTATATTTACATGATGGATTATTTAACACATGTTCTAAATGTTTTTTGTGTCCATGATATATAAGATCCCGATCTATGATAGAGGAACATGTATTTATTTGACAGTTTCTTAGGAAAAAACCCAATCATTAAATTGATCATCTAACACTATGGTAGAAAAATAATGGATAAATTCTATAGAGAGAATATTTGAAGACACACGATGTTTTGAATGTCAAAATGTGACAATTGTATTCTTTGTGTACACGAACCAGATCGATGTTGGATTCTAGGAAATTATATTATGTAAATTTTCCTCTTGATTCCATGGAATGGAAAAAATTATGTTCATTTTTTTCAGAAATATTTCCCTAAGGAGGTTCAAATCAGAACAGAAAAAACTATTCATTTAATTGAGGAAAAGTAATGAATATTATGTTGATGTGTATGTAGAAAATTTTAAAATACTATCTGGGTGCATAACAAATTTTTTTCAAGATAGTGATTATAAAAATAATATATTTTAAGCATGGTTAAAACCATGATTATGAATAGAGTTTTCCACAAATAATTAAAAATATAATAGAAATGTTTTCATTTTGATGAGAATACAGATATAGAGTTTGTTTTGACACTTATGGTTTGTGAGATTGCATGAGTATGTAAAATTATAGATAGAAGGAAATTGAGATTAAATCATGTATCATAATGTCCCTCCTCATTATCATGAGTCAATGAGGAATTTCAATATGGCCTTAAGATACATTGCCATGGCACCAAAGGCTGGAAATAAATGTTGAGGGCCTCACTAACAATTTGAGGCCGATATTCCCATGTAATCAAAACAACTAATACTAAATATACCATAACCAATCCCACTAAATCATTTCTATAAACTATATAAGTCTACTCAATTGTATCAAGACAAATCAAACAATATTAGAGTACAAAGAGGAAACCAAAATCATCATCAACTACAAAGTGTAATACTTTGCCAACAAAACTCGAAGACATCAAAGACACTAACTATGTGATTCAAACAAAAACTATAATATCCAACTCTGAAACACATTCCAATGTACCATGATACACTACTGAATATGCATGATACTTTACCTTTTCATATTTCATGATGAAAATATATCTTCAAAAGTACCAAAGTCACAATCAAGTGGTCTGCAATGAAACTCATTAGGTTTTACCCAAATGACTTCCATAATCACTACACTAGGATTGAACATGTTAACAAATATTTAGAGAATAATTTATTTAAGAAAATTAAGTTGTTTTTATTTTAATATAAAACATCATCCACATAATTTTTTCTACCCTGGAAAGAAACTAAAAATATATTTAAAACACATTAAATCACTTTTTTTTAGCATAACTAATCTGTGATTCATAGAATCCCACACATGTATACATCAGTGAATGTTCCATAATCATGAGAGGATTCTCATCTATCTATTAATTCATAAAATATTTTCAAATATCCTTATGTCCCAATGACACATTCCCCTTATTTAGTGTCGTATAAGTTTTTTACCATAATGGTGCACACCCATTAGTTAGGGTCACATTGAATGAATGAACTCACAACGACCTATGTATGCCAAATCCATGAAAAAAAACCATTTCAATACATTTCAATAAAAAATCACATTCATTTAACAAAATTCAACTTTTTTTTTCATAAATCGAACAAATAAACATTTTAAAATTTTCATTTTAAAATATAAAACACTTTTCACAACTATTAATCTCCATGAAATAAAAAACCACTAACAAACAGAGTTTCTACATTAATTTTCGCATAAATTTAAAAACAAATTTAATAAAAATAAATTAATCTTTGAACTATTCCATCAGGATATATGAAGAATATTTGAGAGTGAAGCCACCTATATTTGATTTCATGGAGGAAATAAACAATGACACTAATTATTCAATAGAACTAGGTTGAACCACCAAAAACCTACATTAGAACTTCTTCCCAAAAACCAAAAAAGGTAAATATTTTCATTTTTAAAATCCAATATCATAGATAAATCCCTAATAAATCATATCTACGAATCCATCATAGTCAAAAGAAGTATATGTTAATAAAACTACAAAAAATTGAATACTTACCAAGGAAATAGGTCCACAACTAACCATGAAATTCCACCAGATCGCTTCCAGATCGAATGAGAGTATCTCGAAAACTATTGGGAGGAATAAGATCTGATTTTTGGTTGAAATTAAGGACAAATTGTAATTCATGAGGCGAAAAATAGTGAGGTGAAATTTTTTTGTACCAAATTTAAAAACATTCATAGTTGGGTCACACGGTTATCCAAACAATGCACCAATCATGTCCAAAATTCTAACTCTAGTAGAACCACACATAAATGGGTCATATAATTAGACCAACTATACATTAACTATGAATAATACATGTTCCTCACGTTCCATGATTACTCATCAGTGGACGCATGGTTTGTCTATATTTTTAACCTAACTATGAGCCTATCTGGAAGTCCATATTTCAGATTGAATTGTTTCTGGTAATAGTTTCAGTGTTTCTACTAACTAGTCCCAATTTGTGAGCCTTTAGAATATCCACCAAAACAATAAAAATGTCCTCCAGATCCTCAGAATAATATCTTGTACACATTTGAAACTTAATATATATAAATAATTGTTTACAAACATGAAATTAGGGGTGCTACATTATCCCCAATATTTTTCATTCCATCCTCAGAAAGAATAAAACCACTTTTTCCCTAAAAGAGTTATCGCCATTGCATAGTCATTTTATTATCATGTTCCCTTGTATCTTCCAAAATTTGAAATTTTTTCTGCAAAACTGAAATTGTTCAATGCTTTTACCACACGAGTCATTTTCAAACATATCCACAATATGTACAAGTATATGAACCAACAAAGAATCCACCTCTAGCTTTAAATTAAACAAAAATCACATTATTAGGATTAGGCTGATACTTTTTCAACTGAGATACCTAGAACACATTATGAAGTACCCTGAATAGTGTGGGAAAATCAAACCGCTAATCCACCTCACCAATCTGTTAATGTGTCTTAGAAGATCCTATCTATCGAGAATATTACATGCCACGCTTCCCAAAACAACAATTCCCAAGCCTTAATGAGATTATCAAGAACACATAATAACTTACCTTGAAGAAAGTTTCCATCAATGATGATCCACAATTTATTTTTTATGTATCTGACCTGTGTCCATTTTTTTCCTAATCAAATGAAACTTCATTGTTGACTCGTAGAAGAGGCTTGTCCCACCAAGTGAATTCTCACATGTTTCCTCCTAAGAAGGTTGAGTAGGACAATAATTACTATATAATACTTTAATATGACCCATTTATATCATGTATTGATAGTATTAATTAGATAACTCCACTAACAGTATGTTCTCTTCCAAAGATCCACCAAAATCAATTACACAATCTCACATTATTTCTTCAAAAAAATTTATGATCCATTTGGATTGTCCATCTATCTAAGGATGATAAGGAATATTAAGTTTCATATATGTACCAATGTATTGATATAACGATATCATAAATAATATATTAATATTTCATCTTGGTCCGATACTATTGAAAACAGTACTCCAAGCTACATTACCACCACTAGGATATTGACTTTAGACATGCCATCCACTATGAGACATTCAAGAATATTGATTAAATGTTCTAACAATTTGATCTGATCCAGTATCACCTAGATAACATTGTTTTTACAAACCATTTTTGGGAGACCTATCAAAAAATCAATGTCTACCTACACTAATTTCTAAATAAGAATAGGTAATTATTGAATCATATATCTATGCCATTAATGCTTTTCCTTAACCTAATGAATTGTTAATAATCCCAAAAGAAACTCAACCAAATTACATTTTACATTGAACCACCCAAAATATACTCTTAATGAATTATACAGAATATGTATTTCGGGATGAAAATCCATCTCAAATGGAGGTAATAAAAAAGATGGATTTTTGGAAATGAAATAATTATGAACACCTGATGTAAAAAAATGAAAAGTAAACTCTTATTGGGATTCCATAATTCAACGGTATTCTAACCATTTATATTTTACCTCATAGAATTACACTCTAAATTAGATGTATGTGAATCTATCAGCATATTAATAAAATTTAGAACAAATAAAAAAGGAAATATATCATCATCATTATATCATCCATCACATTACATTTTCATGTTCATTATCACTAAAATAAATTAACATTGATCTGGAGCCACATTTTCCAACTGAGCATTTTAAATTCTTCATTAAAAATCATTCACCGAATTACCATTACATAGTGTATTATTAATTTCAAAGTCAAACATTTAAAGTTACTTTACCAATCTATATTTTTTCAAATTCAATTCCCTTTGTGATAAAATATTTTTCATGATATTATAATCCATAAAAACAAAACATATCTCACTAAAGAGGTAATTATGTTATGTATTCAAACCATGGACTATGGAATGTAACTCCAAATTTTGTATTGGGTAGTTCTTCTCATGAAACCCTAACTACTTTAACCCATAAGAAATCAAATGATCTACCAACATGAGAAAACATCCTAACCCATATGAAAAATCATCACAATATACCACTTAACATTTTATTGATTCCGAAAATATAATGATCATTGATGATATAAGGTAAAATTAAACCACATAAAAATACTTCTAATATTCCTCGCTCCATGGGAATGGAAGGTTATTCCTCTTCAATACTATCATTATTGAAAATAGTAAAGATAAATCATGAGCAAAACATTGATAAAAACCTGCTAGACCAAGGAAACATTGTATCTTGAAGACATTCATTAGAGGTTTACATGAGATAATAGCTTTTATATTATTTGGATCCACATAAGAATCTATTTTATAGATTACATATATACTGAATCATACATATTGTATCCAAAAGTAACACTTTTATAATTTTTCATAAAAAAGATGATCCTATAAGATTAACAACACTTTCGTAGAGTGTTTCTTATGCAGAACCCTTTTCCATGAATATGCTATTATATCATCCAAAAACACCACCTCAAAAGAATCCATATATCTATGAAACAATTGATTCATAAATGAAATTAAGACCACTGGTGCATATTTAAGAGCAAAAGAAATCACAACATATTCTTAAAGGCTATATCTACTTATGAAAGATGTCATTGCAATATCCTTTTCCAGAAATCTCAATTGGTGATATACCAAGAATATGTAAATTTTAGATTTCCAGGAGGTTCCTATTAATGGATCAATAATATCATAAATTCATGGAAGTGGATACCTATTATTTTGCATGACTTGGTAAATATTACAATAATTTACATATATACTTATTGTTCCATCCTAAAATTTGAAAAAAAGATATGTGCTTCACACAATGATTTTCTAGGCCAAATGAACCCTTTGGTTTCTTTTTTTCTCAATGGAAATTTCATTTTTCATAACCTCAGTGGTCACATTTGATAAGACGGAAATGAGGGAGGAATGGTAACTAAGAGTAGATCGGTTGTAAATTCCGCTTCACTTATAAATGGAAAATGTAATAAATTTTCTTGAAAAAACAACTTGAAACCAATAACCAACCACTTTAAAATAAATATAATTGAGCTATTTTATCAATTCCATGGTTAATTCATCAAAATGGAAGGATATAATTCTGACTACTAGTTCCAAAAAAACCCATTGGGAAGACCATTAAATTTTGGTCTCCCCTAAATAGATGCTCGATGCAATCCTTATTTGTAAATCCAACCATTTGAGTATAATAGTTGATATTATCTTTGAAAATATTCTACCAATCCATACCACGGATTATTTCAAAGAAATACATATATAGATCCGAGAAATTCTAAATCATCTCATCCATATTAATATTTATAGAAGATTATTTATACAAGAAGACTTGAAATTCTATTTATCCAATAATAGTATGTAGTTTAAAAATAGAAGAAATAATATCATCATTTAAACCAAAAATATTAACATCACATGAAGAAATAAATGAATGCGATACACCCATATCAAAAAACTCTATCATAATACAAGAATTCAGAAGAATTGTACCGCTCACCATTAATGGTCTTGAATGATCATCCACAATAGTTTTCTCAGCATTATATACTTCCTTACTGGATGGACATTGTTCTTTATTTCATTATCAATATTGTCCTACCTAATGAGTCATTGTATTCCTCATATCACCATGGATTGTTCAGTTTTGTTGATAATAATCATCTTTCATCCCTCATCTTATTGAAACATATGACATTTGTGACACATGAGAAGTGTCTGTAACACCTGTCCCTAGAGAACTGTGATAATGGAATTGAATATTCCCTATCTTGTGGAAATTATTTCATGATAAAGGTGGTTAAATACACAGTCAATTCATGTGGTCAAAATAATAGCATAAGAAACATCCAGCATTACTCTTGGGACATGGTGGAATATTAACTGAAACATCAGTCTGATTTTGAGTTATCCTTATACATTGGAAATAGGTGTCCCACTTCTTATTGCATACACGTTTAGTTTTCCACATATTTTCAATAGGTATCAACTTGATTTCTCCTCTCATACCTACTGACATGTCCCTTTCATCCATTGGTTCTTTATTAACCACCCAATAAAATTCAATATAATAATAATAATAATATATGAGAAAATTTATACCCTCATCACTGATTAAAAAATGAACCCATTCAAGGATGAAATAATAGAATATATCAGGTGAATGGTGAACTAAATTCATAAATTTAACAATGTATTCTATTACTAAGAGGTTCTTCAAATTCATGCATGAAATGCATATTTTTCTTGAAATATAGAATGTGTGAGGATGAAAGTATTTGTTGATAAATTATTTAAAATCCTTCTTTGCAATGAATTCATCCAATTTTCCTTGAAGTGATAAATCCCACCAATGGCATGCAAGGTCCTCCAACATATTCAATACCTACTTGACTTTTAGATCTGATGGTGTGCCAATGAAATTAAAGATTTGATTAATCCTATTTAGCGACATTCTTTATTTCTCTATTTTAAAATCACCCAGAATAGTTTCTAGATAATTATCTTGGAACTGAAAAGAATAATCCACATTTATTGGTTCATCCATTCAGTTCCCTCTATCAAGAACTTTAAAATCATAGGCTATACTATGAACTAGATTAAGGTTCACCTACTTCTCAGTTTCCACCTCATTCTTAGTAGCCACTTTATGATGGATTCTTATATGCATTTAGGGTTTAATTTTATATAAACATTATAAACACCATATTTATCACTCTCTATAAAAAAAGATTAAAAAATTGAACTTACACCACATCATAACTATTAAAAAATGAATTTCCATATTTAAACACGACATTTACATAAACTATTTTTGAAAATTACATTATGATTTTGAAAATTTAACAATATAAAAAATAATAATATTAGGAATTTTTTCAATATCTCACACATATAAACAATTTCAAAACTATTAAAAAATCAACACATAGTCATAAAATCATAAATCATTACTCAAAATGAAATATTCTCTCCTAGTGGGTTGTTATTTCTATAATGCATGTAATTCCATTCTCATTATATAAACCCAAGAAAATGATATTACATATCTTATATTTTTCTCCAAAACACATATGTACCTAACTCACTAGTAAGTTTATGTTCAATATAACAATGAACATTATGTATTTTTATTCTATACATTTCAATTCCCAAAAAACCTACTCCATTGTACAATCACAAATTAAGGATAAAAAAAAATTAATTTCATCTCCAAGACCGAAAACGAAAAACTTTTCCCACAAAATGATAGATAGAATAATCATTACTAATAACATGTGTATGTTAATGCCATGAAAAATGATAACACTTGTTACATCCCACCCCTCCTAATTGGATTCATTCATGGAGTAATTCCTATATAATCTTGAGTGACATCCCCAAGGTGCAAATGGAAGACAATAAATACATAGGGATTCAGTAAAAATTGTGGGATTTTTTTCCAATGAAAGTGAAACGGCCAAAACAAAATATTGAATAACCAAAACCTCTCAATAATTCATTTAAATAATTTAATACAACTATGGTATACAAAAATAAACAAAAAAATAGAGTACCATGTGGAAACCAAGATCAACATCAACTACAAAGCGGAAGACGAAACCAAAAAAAGAAAGACTCCAATACACTAATTGTGCGACTCTCATGAAAGCTCCAGGCTACAACTACATCAAACATGCCCATATATCAAGAAGAACTTCTAAATAAGTGTGATACTTTACTTTCTTGTGTCCTGAAAAACAATCTCTACCATAGCACCAATGTTAGAAGGTAGGTGTGAGTAATGAAACACGATAGGTATTCCCCAAATGACTTGCCTACTCATTCCCCTAGTATAGAACATGTTACCAATTATATATAAATAAAATTTTATATTTTTTTAAATGATATATATCAACATATAAACCAATTTCCACAAAAAAATCATTTACCGTGGAAAACATTTAATAAACTCCTTAAACCATTTCATGTTTCTTTTTTGGCATAAATGATCTGGGATTCCTACATACCCACACATGATTTATTAAATGATTGTTCCATACTCATGAGAGGTTTATCGTACATCCCATAAATGTTCACAATGTGCTCAATGACCTTGTGTCATAATGACACTAGCCAATTATTCAGTGTCATGTCACTTTAAACCACAATGGTACACAACCCTTATTTAGGGTCAAGTCGAATGAATAAAATCACACCAATCCATTTTTTCCAAAACCATCCCAAAACAACCATTTCTATAAAATTTCACTTTTATTTAAGTAAATTCATTTTTTTTCAAAAATAAAAAAAATCCACTTGTTTAAATGATCATTTTAAAATTCTTATGTAAAACACTTTTTATAACACCCAATTTCCATGATACCACAAACCAATAGTAAATAAGTTTTATACCATTATTTTTACATCAATTTAAAAAAAATTATGAAATTCAATTTTTTTTATACTAATCGATGTAGATATAATTAGTTGAGAAAATGGTGAATCCACTTAACATAGAAGATACGATGGAAATGAAAAATTGAACCAATTCTTCAACAAAACCAAGTGAAAACTCAAAACCCAAATTTTGATCATGATACCTAAAACAATAGCCAAATACTATGTTGATTATAATCTAATATTAGTGATATATCCCCAAAAAAATATGATATATGAATCCAAGATAGGGAAGAGAAGTATATCTAAGGAAAACATCCAACAATGACTTACCATTGGAATTAAGCTTCAATGAACCATGATTTTCTAATGGATCACTTGAAGATTGAAGGGGAGAGTCTCTAAATCGATTAGGAGGATGAAAATATGATTTATTATTGAAATGATGAAAAAATAGTGTCATATAAGATAATATTATTGAGATCCACGTTTTTAGGATATAATTTCATATAAGTCATGGTTGAATTGTAGAGTAGTGAAAACTAGGTGCTAACTATGTTCCAATTTTGTGCCAGCATCTACCTCAAATACCACCTCACAAGGTTTTCTTGTATGATTAGAAAAATAGTGTACCAACCATATATAATAATTCTTCCTCTCATTTCATGGTTACTCCAAGGTGTCCATATGGTTTTCTAAAACAGTGCACTTGCCCTGATGCCCATGATTCACATTTATGTTTTCTTGTAGGAGTTTCAACATTTCTAAAAACTCTTATCAAACTACGTATCTTTGTAAAATCCCCCAAAACATTCCAAAATTCACAAAAACGCAGAAACAACATCACCCATACACTTTGCATACTTAACATATAGAAATAAATGGTCACATAATTGAAACAAGAGGTTCTTCAAATCATAAAATACATATCATGATAAGAATACCACGTTTTTTATATAGTGAAATGTGTGGTAAAAGTAAGCATGTTTAATGTCTTACAATGACTAGGATGTTATTAATTTTTTTTACGTTGAGACAAATGGATTTTTTTGACAAAAAAATGATCAAAGAAAGAGTAAATTGTCTATTGTAATATGCTTTAGTTTCACATATATATGTCTTTATGGTAGTTTGTGTGCAGATATAGTCACACATAGGTGAAATAATCAATAAAAAAAATTAAGAAATGAGTATAAATATGTTTTTAAAAACAATGATTAATGTTGGGATATATTGTGATATGGTGACAGGTATTTACATTTTTATTCAAATTATTCCAATACCCTATTATACTTTGGATGATAACATTCATTAACTTATAAGAAATTTGATTATAAATTTGGAATGTCTCCTCCATAATGTCAGATGGACTTTTCAATGAAAATTTTAAGTTGAAGTATTGAAAAAAATCATTATCTATAGGAATGTATCTATAATTATTAGTGGGACTATCATTATTCCAAATATTGTTTTACAAGAAATAATACAATATTATAAAATTATTTGTATAGATTAGATTTTAGTTGATAGTCCTATCATATATTGAAGACATATAAATTTTATGCTCAATGACATTATTCGTTTGGTAGCATACCAAGAATATTTGAAATTGATCATGGACGGAAGAGAATGTTTCATAGAACATTTATTAAAAGAATGGAACTTTTCTAATTCGTGAAATTCCAAAAATTATTGAATACATGTATTTATTTCCTAAATATTTTCCTAGAGTTTTTTCTAGAATAAGTTTTTGAGTTTACTTATGACTTTTTTCCTATTAGTAATCCTATTTCTAAAACACATTATCGAATAGATATGTTGGATATTTTGGAATATAAATTTCATTCACACAAGTTTCTAGATTATAGATACATTCCCTCCACTACTTCACTATGGGGTTCGAATGTTTTTTTGTTAAAAATAATTATGGTTCATTTATAATATTCATATACAATAATGAAATCATTAAAATTAAAATTAATAAAATGTATCAATTTATTTATATCGATGATTTGATTGATCATCTATTGGGATAATAGTATATTTTTAAGGTTGATCTAATGTTGGGGAACAATCAGTAGAAGATGAAGGAATAAGTTATTATGAATAAAATATTTCAAGATAAATATAAAAATTAGGAGTATGAATTTATTCCCATTAGGTATTATAATTCACTAAAAATATTTATGAACTCTCTAAATTACATTTTCCATCAATTATTTTAATTATTTTTTATTGTTGATGAAAAGTATTATATTATCAACCATATGAGGTACATGAAAGATAAAAAAGGTTTTTTAGAAACCATAAATGAAATTCAACCAGATGGAATATTTATTCACTGTGAATTTTGGATGAACACAAAGGATTCCCATGATCATATTTTTTTATTGAAAACATAATTGTTGACCATGAGAAATAAAATTTGTTAATTAAAGGGAAATACAGTTAAATATCACACATATTTCTAGTTTTTATAGAATATATTTTTACAAATACTGGTTTGTTGCAATATTTTCCTAATTTGCATGACCCTGGACTACACTGACTGAAAAAGGAGTTAAATTCATTTGAACAAAATAATTTCATGATTGTTTCATTAAATAAAGACAACAATAAATAATTATCTAGTTTTGGCCCTATTATGTTGAAATGTTTCATTTTCAACTATAGTGTTGTTTCATTTATGGGACATGGTGGTGTCCTAATGAAAAAATAATAGGTAATTGCATATGCATCGCATTACTTAAAACCCATTGATATATATTTCCCTACACATGATATAGATTTTTTTGTATTTTTTTGTCTTTAAATATTTTTATTTATCTTTAGGAATGCATAAATTATGAAATATATACTGATCAATAAAGATTTATTTATATATTAACTCCTAAATAATTTATCGTAAGATAATGAATATAGAGTTCATTGAATAAAGATTATGATTTCGCAAATGTTTACCGTCTATGAAAATAAAAAAATAGTGTCTGATGGTTTTAGTTTCAAAAATAATGCAAAATTAACCATGCAACATTTTTAACATTAAACACTTATTAATTATTTAAAAAATATATTCCTAGATGTTATGAATGCTGATATATGCTATTTTTTGTTTTAGGACTCATTGCAATTGATTTTTCCATAAATAATAAATAATTCATAGAATGAGGAAAATGGATCGTATGAAATGGTAAAACTATTATGCAGGTAATATTTCATAATTTTAACATTGATGTTGAATGTGTGTTATAATTATTAATGGGGTTACATGTTCCATATAATCCATTGTTGAAGGACTTGTTGAATAAAGATTATACTTCCCTATTTTACATTCATTCCAAAAAGAACTAATATGTATAGAGTCCTATGAGAGTATTTATTACAGGAGGGAATAAAAAATGATATCATTGACCATACCATTACGTTCTTGAATTTTTAGATGGATAAAGGATAATGAAAATTACTAAATAGAAATTTTCAACCTTTTCCATTGCTGGAGTGGAAATGGGATAATATATGAATCTATTTTTTTATTGAGATTCTAAAAATAAATAGGTAAAAATGTGAATTTGATATTGGTTATAAGTTATCATAAATTATAAATTACCTTCCAATTTGTGATTCAATGTATCTATATCAGATTTATCAGCTATATCTAAAGGATACTTCCAAGTTACATAGACTTTATCTCCATATTAAAGAATATGTAAATCCCTGATCACAAAAAATTTTATCAAATGAATTTATAAGTTAATGGGTACAAACTTAAATAACCTTATAGCTATTATTCATCAATCTAATAGTTAGTTTTAGGAGACGATTCAGAACATGAAATATATGATTAAATTATGATCAATGCATAATAAGAAATTTTTGTATCAATAACATATTTTTTTGAGTTCTCTTATGACAAAAATATTAATTTCAGTATATAGATGAAATCTACTGAGTCATTATATGATAATTTAAGTGATTTTCCATATTTTTGGATGAAATATGATAAAGGAAGTAAATGTCACTAGAGTTGGTTGAGGAAATCACTGAGAAGGTGAATTTGATTCAACAACCTATGAGGAATCCAAAATGTTGGTAGAAAGGATTTGTAGATAACCAAAGTAAAGCTATTTTTTATGGTATGATATAAGGTCAATACCATAGACATTAAAAATTCTTCTGTTTATTAAAAAAATTTACATTCATTTGCGTTGATGATATTTTTAATTTTAGAGTTATAGATATTTAAGCCAAAGCATAAACCTACGAAAACCAATAAATGAAGAGTGGACAATGTTAAATCCTATCCATTTTTGTATAATCAAAAAATTTGAAAATAAGGGGATATATTTTTTATGAAACTCTTGATGACTATCAATATGATTTATTATAATCCCTTAATCATCTTTTTGTAATGTGATTGTTATATAAAATGTGGGATGATCACAAATAAATTATTAAGTGATATAAAAAAAATTAAAACATTAGTCCAATGATAAAAATTTAAACTCATGAAAACACATTTACCGAAGACCCAACATTTTACCCTAAAATATAAATATCATTGTTTAATAAGTATTATATACTTAACAATTTGAAAACATATGATTTCGATGAGAAATGAATAGAAATATAGAAAATTAATTTTTTTACATGGGGAAATCATCACATCAAACCCTTACAGAACCCTTTCAAACCCCCAATAGGATAAAAATAAATTATACCCAAATCAGAATAAAATTATGTTGATAATATAATAATTACCCAATTTATTGATTACTATATATGTGCATCCATCTTTTAATCTGTAACAGTATCACCCCCACCTATTTCGGCGCAACCATCATTTATAATTTATCGAAACCACAACAAAAAAAAATTATCATTTGGAAAACTCTTTTAAACTAATATGAAAAACAAATTCAAATATTAAAATACAACTTTCTTTTATGAAATAAAAATATAAGTAGATAATATTAATTTATTTTTAAAAAACATTTTCAAAATCAAAATTCTAAAAAATAGAGATGTTTTTAAACTTAATTAATTTTGAAATATTGAAAAGGAAGATAAAAAATAATAATTACCACGGTGGTGAAAAATTCATTGGCTCTATGTACGTTAAGCATAGAATAATCTTCTATTGGTTTTTCATATGGTTCTATATGAAATAAATAAAAATACTCCGTTTTGAAAAAATTTGAATGAAATTAAACGTAGACATAAATTTTTTTTATAACCCTTTTAGATAGAAATAAATAGATATATAGAATAATATTATAAATATTGAAAGGAATGGATTAAATATTTAATCATTCATAGAATCTCATGCCACATTAATCATATAAATAATAAGAAAAATGAATGAAGAAAATATTTAAATATTAAATAACTATATAATTGAGAAAATATGGTCATATAATGTCAAAGGGTATGTGTATACACTTTATAAAAGCATAAAAGTGCATATCATTATAAAATGACTCAACAAACGGAGATTGAGGAGAAAACCATTACAATGAATATAAGTTGTAATTGAGGAATTGATATTCCAAAATAATATACTTATGTTTATTATTTAAGTTATTTAGATCCCTTTTCATGTTTATCATTAATTGTTTTTCAATTATTTCATTTTTTTAAAAAATCTACTTAAAATTTATGTTTATATAAGGTGTTTTGACCACATCAGGTTTTTGTGTTAAAAATGAATTTTGTAGGTCAAATATGGTCAAAGGGGAAATTATATAAAAATATATAGAATAATAATCATAACATAATTAACATATTTATTCATTATTACTATTTTTTAAACCAATCACTAAATTTATTTTTTTTTAAATCTACCAATGCTACAATCATAGGGACAGTAGACCGTGCGTACACATGAGTAACATTCCCATTTATCAATAATAATTATGGAATGATGGTAAGTAAAACATATCATTATATAGGATAATTATATAATAAATACCATATTATTTAATAATTTATAATTACATATGGAGATCTTTGGAGGTAAAATTAATAACATCACATCTTGGAGGTGGTGGTGCAGACGTCCACGAACGATGTTATCACGTTTTTAGAATACAAAATGGTGTCAAAGAAAATAATATATTATATATAAAGTAGTGTAATTATTTCATGAATATAATTTGACTATTTTTTTATTTCAAATATTTTTTAATAATTCCATCCTTAGTACATTTTGTGTATTTTTTTGAATGTATCAGATCACTTTGAGGAGGTGAATATCCATACATCCATAAACGAGGTTACAATTTTTACACAAAATGGAAAGAATGAAGGTATGTGTATTTTAAATATCTAAAAGAATAAATTGATCATAAATATCATAAATATGATAAATATCATATATAAAAACATATTTTCCATCATAATTCTCAACCATGTGAGGTGTCAAAGGAAAAATGAATGACATCATTTCATGATGTGGTATTTTACTGTACAAAAGATCTTTATGTTCGTTACTTAGTAGATGAAAGTGTCTGTTAGTGTTGGTAGACCCCTTAGAAAAAAAATAAATATAAGTATATTGAGTATATTAAGATTAATATATAATCATGTAAAAATAATAATTGTGGTTGTGGTGAATGAAACGAAAATAAGGGAACTTGAGGAAGGATGTTACCTAATCATTGGATAAAACCATTTTGTTTTCACCAATGGGGTTCCTTCAATGTATTTCATCCAAAAGAGAGGATTATAGGGTGAGTGGAAGGATTTTGTTAGACTATTTGAGTAGGGTTTGTGTGAGATAAAGATAATTATAGTTGTTTTGAAATTGGAATGGTGAGTGCCTTTTAATAGTGGAGAGGAGTGTCATTCTTGTAAAATTATTAAAATGGAATTCCTCACATGTTTTCCGAGGTAAATTGGATTCAATAAGGGTATGAATTAGATATAATGGATGATATGGTATAAATATTAGAATCTAATGCATTTTTACATGTTTCTATGCCATTTTGGATCTTACATTTCCTATTTAGTCACCAGTTAAGCTAATTTTATATTTAATTGTTGTAATTAATTATAATTACCATCCCTAGTATGTTTTTGTCAAATGGTAAGTTTAAATTATTTGAAATTATAAATTATTATTATTCCAAATATTAAATCCATTTTCCCAAATTCCAAACACATATGTGGAAGAAATTTACTTAAATTAAATCTAGCAGATGAGATGACAAAGTGGGGTTTCAATGTTAAAATGTTCCAAAGTTTTCTTGGGTTTTATATCTAAATTCAATGTGAAATAGTTTAAAAGAACCTTAATTATTTTAAATTATATAAAATTTATCTATTTATACTTTTAAACATAATAAAAAATAATTTATCAATATAAATAAATTACACAAAAAAGAAGTTACTAGCTAAAATTCATTATTCATGACTATTCATCAAAATTTGAATGTTCTCTGAAAAATACCAAAAATACACCCGGATAAAATTTTCATATCCCTATATAATAAATATTTTTTTTTTCGTCATATAAAAATTATAACAGATTCAACAAAATTAGATTTAAAATGGTGTCAACAATAAAAAGAAGCAAAAATACGTTTTAAAAATATAGTGCTTTTTATTCTTCAAATTAGAGTTTCTCTTAATTTAATAATATCAAATTTATTAGATTAATGTAAAAATATTTACTAAATATATTTAGTGACCATATATCAGTCCTATTCATTCTCACTAATAAAAAAACTCAAAAACAACTTCTACTTAAATTAATAATTTGAAAATATTTATTATTTTTTGAATAACGTAGTCTAGCGTGCAATATTAGATTCCATATATAATAATTTTTGTTCGTTAGGTACACAATCACACATAGACTCCCCATTAATGTAAAATTTATATTTAATTAATAAATATTAATCAATGTGAAAAAAATTATTCTATCATCACCAGGTATGTCACATCCTTCCCCCCTATTGGAAATTTTTTCCTCATAATTTTTTTCACTTATTAAATAAGTGGTGATATTTATACATCATATAATTTTTAGATTAAAATATATTCTATTTGTCTATATTTTTTCCATTTAGCATTAACAAGATGAATCACGTTATTCCACAACACTTTCTCTCTGTTGTCAATAATCAGAACTAGTTTTTCCTATGAGGAATTATTTTCTCCATCTAAACTAATCCAGGACTCAAAAAACGAGATAAATTTGAGGCATACTTCCTTAACATTTAGACAAGAAATAAATTGTATAACTGGAAAAAACTCATATGTAAATACACATATTCAACTAATCATACATTCTCCAAAACGTCATTTGGACAAATAAATCATAGATTTATATTACCATTCTTTCCAAAACACATCAGACATTTTCATAGAGAAAATCCAAAAAAGAACATGATCACCTACAAAGAAAGCATGTTCTTTACTCTGATTAGCTACATAATTATTCATTATACCATGAAATTTTTTCAATATCACAGAATCAACAAAACTTACTCATTAATTTCATCTACAAAATCTGGTCCCATCAACTTCCTTTATCATACATTATCCCAAAAAGCCAGTGTCTGATAGAACCTTCCATATAATACCTCAATTGGTGCCATATGTATACTAGAATGAAAATTGATATTATAAGATAAATCAACCAAAGAGAGATATTGATCCCAATATCACTAATAATCCATTAAGAAATATGGAAGCATATTATCCAAGGTCAGAATCATCCTCTTAGACAGTCTGTCAGACTAAGGACGAAAATCCATATTGAATTTTTATTCGGTACCCAATAAAATATGAAATCCATTCAAAAAATTGGATGTGAACCAAAGATCACAGTAATATAAAATGGATATAGGCACTCTTTTTCATTATATAATCAATTTCATAGATAGTCTATATATATATTCGAAATTCATTATATCTTAAACAGGAAGAAAATGTAAAAATTTAGTTAATAAATAAAAAATAAAACAAATCTAATTTTTACCATGGGATGTATTTGAAAATACAACCAAAAAATCCATTAATATATTCTCCCAAATCCACTATAGTACTAGAAATGGTTGAATCACCCTCTTTAGTAATTATATCTTTTATTTACCTTATTAACATGTCAAACACTCCATGGTAAATTCTGAAATATCTCTCTTTATTCAATAAAATGTATTATTTTCTCTAAGGTCTCTATACATTTTTGTGCTTCCCAGATTTCCAATGGAGAAAAACTAGTTTCAGCTAACAATTATTTACTCAGAAATAAACAACAAACCATGCATATTATTTTCCAAATTTAAAAAAAACATATTTATCAATATTAAAATCACGAAAATTACCATTCCTAAAATATTCTATCTACTCTTAGAATGAATAAACCTCCTACTAATCCCAATTATTTCGTTCTTACAAAGTCAGATCCATTGGATCCTAAAACAAAACATATGAAGTCATTACATCCACAAATTCTAGACCTAAATTCATCAAATAATTAACCAATGGGTCATGTTTTAGATGTAAAATCATTAATGTAGCATTACTTTTTCTAAAAAATTCATCTACCTCCTTGGTTTCTCATCCTGGAGGATAATGAACTGAGGAGTCATAATCCTTGATTAATTCCATCCATATTCTCTGTCTCAATTTTGATTAATTCTAAATGAATATATACATTAGGTTTTTTTATTAGTATATATTTCACACTTTAATCCATAAAAATGATGACTCCAAATTTTTAAATGAAAAAAACAACATCATCTAATTCCAAATCACATGTATTGTAATGTAACTCATGTGGCTTATACTGATGTAAAGAATATGAAATTACCTGATCGTTATATATTGCTACAAAACTATGTCCTTTCAATGAAACATCACTATTGATTAAGAATTTACAATTTATGGAAGGAAAGTCCAAAACAAGAATATGTGACAATTATATTTTTTTAGTTGTTAAATACAATCATTGAATTATTTTATCTAGATTAAATTAACTCCACTTTTGAGTTAATATAGTCAGTGTTCAAGAAAATAGAGAAAATGTTTCAAAAAACTACTGGAAGGATCCCACTAAGACAAAAAAACTAAAAATCTCACTGATTTTTTAGGTGTTGTAAATTATTAAAAAAATAGATTTTGTAAGATAAAGAATTATTACATCTTATGAAACAATGTGACCAAGGATGAAATTTGTGGCAACAAAAATTCACATTTTTTAAATTTACTAGACATTTTATTTTCTTTTATCGTTTGAAAAGAAATACTTAAATGCCTTTTAGGATAATATTGTATATTATAAAATACTATAATTTAATAAATAAAAACAATTAAAAACTTTTCAATAAACTCATGAACAATTATATTCATAATATCCATATGTACAAAAGTTGAGTTAGATAACCCATACAGCATAAAAAAAATTCATAGTGGCCATATACTACATGAAATTAAATTTTTTGAATTTTATCATCTGTTACTTTCAGCTAATGGTACCCAAATAACATGTGAACATTTTAAAATACAGTGCTCCCTAGAGATGAAAATAAAATCATTGATATGAGTTAAATGATACTTGTTCTTAATGGTTTGGTTATTTAGCGCTCTATAATCAATGAAAATACTCGTTGATCCATCCTTATTTTGAAAAATTAATACTATAGTAGTATATGGTGATGTGATATGTTATATGAAACCTTAATATATTACCTATTAAAATTTATTTTTTATGTCTAAATGTTCCACATCAAACATTTGATAAGGGGGTTTACAAATTGAAATAACATTAGGTATAAAATCAATAGTAAACTCAAACTCTCAATCTAGAATAACACAATCCAAATCATCCTAAAAAAGATAAATGTTTTCGTTTAATATTGTAAAATAACTAATTTTAATTTTTTTTACAGGAAACAAGATAATCTATGTAACATTCATTTCCATCTATTTTCAATTTCTTAGTTTTATGGAATGTTATCAAAGGCATGAAATCATTGATCAAAACATTACTATAACTGTAATATATTATAGCATGATAAATTAAAATCTATTCCATACCAAGTATGATATCAAACAAAACTATGAACTTTTCAACAAGAGTTATAGGAAATACCTACCCACTATTAACAATAAGAAGATTCCAATAAATATTTGTTTTTTGGATACTTCCAAATGGATTTTTACCAAATGTTATATATTACATTCATAAGGTGAAATTTCAATTTATTATGAAAATTTCATAGAAATGAAATAATATGAGGATATATAATCAGATAAGGTATTATAACAATTCAAAAACATAAGTGACATACCAGTCACCACTACAATTGATGGCCCAACATCAGTTATAGTAGTGGGAAATAACCACTCTACACATTTCTATTTCTGATCATGAATATTGTCATTATGCGAAAAAAATTAAGGAATAAATTAGAATAATGAACCATATCATTAAAGATAAAACATCTTAATATTAGTTACCTATTAGTTACCACATTATGGATTCCATAGGATTCTTTTCCTCGCATTTTCAGGCCGTGTGTCCAAACTTTTCACAATGGTAATACTTCCCTATCTTCATAAGTGACAATCTAGGATACTTTTTATCACACTTACTATGAGATTGAAACTTCACAATCAAACCTCCAAATTTATTTTTTACTTACTTCACCATCTCCTATAATCCTAACTACTTCCTACATTCATAAGATGGTGGAAAAAAAGTGTCAAGACACTCCATCCCAACCATTCCTTCACAATGAACAACATTATCACATATTTTAAATTCTAACAGGGATAAATCTGTTCATATGATTTTTTTCAATCCAGAGTAAAATAGATTTACATTTATATTAGTTGCTAAATTAAAATCCAGGACAAACATGACAAATCTTGTAATGTTCCCTTCATATACAACTATAAAATCTTCATATTTTTTTCTAAATTCATGGAATTTATTTTCCATTCGTAATCAAACAACATTAGCTAAATATTTCTCAAGGTTAATTTACATTAATATTTCTGATTCAGTGGAATCAAGATCAAATTTTTATCTAGTATTCTGAACCAAATACCATCATTGAATATTCTAAATTTCATAATCATAAATGGAAAGGGTTGGATTCTAATGTTTTGAACATCCCAGGATATTAATTATCTTTTCTATAGAATTGATCCATCCTTCAGATACCAGTAGTTCAGATAATACACTGAATGATGTGGGATTTTTCCTCAAGAAAGTTTCCACAAAAAAACTATTTTCAATTGGGTAGATCATGTTCCTCTTTAGAATGGATACTTCCACCCTTTATCACTTGAGTTAACTAACACATCATTGCAAAAATTATTCTATTCTGATTCCGACCATATTAGGATGAAAATTTGGATGGATATCTTCTTCTCAGTTCCTTCCCACTAATAATTACTTAATTACTTTATATAAAACAATTTTGAACTATATTTTTTATTGTATGAAACCTGGTAATATTAAAATGCAATAACATTTTAACCTGCACATAAGAGAAAATCTTCTAAGGTAATGTTTCTAATATTTCTCAGTCATCTAACGTCATCTAAACCATCCTTTGATATCAACTATAAGTCCATAACCTTAAATAGTACAAAATCATGAATTTAATCAATAATTGTAATTTCTTTTTCATTGAGGATCCTTTCATGTTTATAGTTTTAATGAAATTTTCCATAACATAATAAAAATAAACCATAAAATAAAAATTAGACCCTTCCAAATAGTATCCAATTTTATATAATCTATATTTTTTAAAATAATTGATTATATATTTTTTTTCAACTCTTGAAAACAATCAATATAAATTATTTCAATCCATAATCATCCTTAAGTCATAGGAAAATCATTTAAAACTTTTGGATGACAATAAAAAACAAAGTAATTGATATAAAAATAAAGAAATAGTTAGTGCCTTAATAAAAATTAAAACTCATGGAAACCCATTAATTGAAAACATATTATTTTACCTAAAATGGAAATATCATTGTTTAATAAGTATAATTTACATAAAATTTTGAGAAAATATTATTTCCCCGAAAACTCAAAAGAAAACCTAGAAAATTCATGTAGTTACCTTGAGAGATCATCGAATTAAACCCTTATGTAACCCTTATATAACCCTTATATATTGGAATATGAATACATCCATGTTTCAATATAATTCTGTAGAGAATATAATAATTACCAAATTAAATAGAGTGTTACATGGGGGCACCCATCTTTTATGCTATAAAAATCTCATATAGTGCTATCTCAGACCCCCCATTGTTTATAATGTCCAATGAAATAATCATGGAACCAAATATAACATTATTGGAAAAACTATTGTAAACATGTATAAAAAACACTTTCAGATACTAATAATACCATATTCATTCAAAATAAAACATTTCAATAAATAATAATAATTTCATTAGAAGAGCAATTTCCAATAAAAAACTAACTAAAAAAGAGATAAAAATTTACATTTAGGTAAATATTAAATATGTAAAAGGAATCTAAAAATAAAATAATGTCCACAAGACAACAAAAATTAATTTTCTCTATGTCTGTTAAGAATAAAACATTCTTCTATAATATCCAAAAATTCTATTTAAAAAGATGAAAAATATTAATTTTTTCAAATATTTGAATGGAATTAAAAATGGATATGAAATTTCCTTCATAATCCTCTTTTAACCATATAAAAAAATATGTATAATAATATCAATATTATAAAAAGGAAATGATTAATCTTTTAAACATTCTTTGTGTCCCATACACCTTTGTTCATTTAAATCATAAGCCCCATGAAAGAAAAAAACAAAAAATAATAACCTGATAATGGATAAAATATGATATCTAATGTTAATGGGGATGTATATACAAATTTTAAATTAATAAAGGTGTATATCATTATGAAATGTATCAATGACATGATATTGAGAAAAATACCCCTTATAATGAGTCTGGAATATCATATGTTCATCTATGTTCTTGAATAATATAATTATGTTAATAATATACTTTCTAGATAAAAAATTTCCTGGTTTTCATTATTTTAATTTCACTTATTACAATGTTGTAAATAGCCACTTATACAATTACGTTTATTTCAGGTGTTTTGATGATATTCTGTTTATGTGTCAAAAATGACATTGGAAGGTCAATGATAGTCAATGGGGTCACTATATAAACATTTCAAGATTAATTATCATGAAATAATTATCATATTTATACATAAATATTATTTTTAAATCCAATCCTGATATACGGATATGAAAAATGAAAAAACATTACAATCATAGAGACAGTAGGTCATACCTGCGCGTGGGAAACCATCCCATTTTCCAATGATCATTATAGAATGAAGGTATGTAAGAATTTTCATTATATAATTAAAATTATATATAAATTAATAAACTAAGTAATCATAGATATTTTCATATATAATTATTTTTATGTAAAAGTAATCACTAGACATTTAGGAGGTGGAAGTCTACATGTCCATGAATGATGTTATCACTTTTTCCGTACGTGAAATGTTGTTAATGAAAATGATATATTATATTTACATAAATGTAATTATGTCATAAATATAAAATGGATGTTATGTATTCTACTAATTTCATATTAAACCCATCTCAATAAATTTTATTTTTTATGTGAATTTATCCAATTTCATTGGGGAAGAGGTAGTCCATACGTCCACAAACGACATTACAATTTTACACAAAATTGAAATCATGAATGAATGTGTATATTAAAATTAAAGTTGAATAAATTAATGATAAATATAATATATATAAAATAAAAAAAATATTTTCCATCATTATTCACAACCATTATTGGTTTTAAATGATGAACTATCAACATCGTATCATGAGGAGTTATTTTTTCGTACCCATGAACAATATAGTTGTTACCATTTAGATAAAAGTGTGTTTAATTTTAGGTATAAAACTTATAATAATAACATATTATTATCAATACGATACTATTTTTATTATATAATCATCTAATAATTATAATTATGGTGTTGGAGAATGAAAATAAAACAAACGAGCTTGAGGAAGGAAGTTACATCTTCTTTGGGGAACTCCTTTTGGTTTTCACCAAAGAAATTACTTGGATGAATTAATGACCAAATATAGAATTTTAAAATAATTTTAGGGATATTGGTAGATTATTTGATCAAATTTTGTGATAGCCAATGGTGTTGAGACAAGAGATAAAATGGGGAGGGTGAGTGACTTTTTAGAGTTGAGGATGAGTGACATTCATGTAAATTTGTTAAAAGGAAATTCAACCCACGTATCACATGAAGGTGGATAAAATGATTGTAAAAATTAAATAAAATGTATTATAGTTTATAGATAATATTATATAATGCTTTTTGTTAATGTTTCTCTCTAATTTCGGCATTTAGTATTATTATTTCGTCCCCTATTAAGAAAATTGTTTTCTTAATCGCTGTAATTAATTTTAACTACATACACTAATATAATTTGTAAATTACAAAGTTTTAATTATTAAAAATTAAAAATTATAATGATTTAATATATTTAATCTCTTTTTCCAATTAACTTTCATATAAGTGAAAATGTTTTATTTAAATTTAAATCTACAGACAGAATGATAAAGAAGGTTTTAAATGAAATGATGATCAAATGTTTCGTATGATTTTACATCTCAATTAAATGTTAAATTTCGTCCAATTAACATATTTAGTGTTAATGATATGAAATTTATATTATTAATCATAAAAAACAAATAAAAAAACTAAATGTTTTTTAAAAAATTAAATGAACACTCAGTTTTGAACTAAAATTTACTATTATTACTATTCATAAAAAATATTAATGTTTTCTTAAAAATACAAAAGATACACCTGATGATAATTTTTACATCCCTATTTAAAAAAATTAATTTTAATTTTTCATATAATCCTTATGGAACGAAAAGAAATTATTTTTAAATTGTGTTCTATATTAAAAGGTGGAAAGTCTACCTTTTAAAATTCAGAGTTTTTCATGCTTAAAATTCGATTTAATATTTTTTAAGATTATAAATTTTTTTATGAATGTAAAAAAATAATAAACATTTTTGAAAATAATATAGTTAGTCATATTCATTCACAATGGAACAATGGCTAAGGTGATAACTACCACATAAAATATGATATTAACACTATATTATTTTTTTGTATAACTCAGTCTTGCATAACACATAAGATTTTAGAGAAACTCATTATTACGTGTCAGGTATTATATCATACATGGAGTCCAATTTATTGTAAAATTACAATTTAATTCATAATTATTATTAATTATTAAAAATACTTATTCAATCATTGAATAGGATTTAAAATAAGTGGTCATATTTTTTGTGAAGTACCTCCTTTGAAAAAGAATATCATTTTTTTTAAAACTTAGAAGTTATGTATTCTATTAATTGTAGAATATGAAATCATCAATAAATTTTTATTTCTTTTATACCTAGTGGAATTACTCTTGATTTTATCACTTTTACACAATATTTCCCATATCCCAATGTTAAGAAAATATGTTCCTGATTCATCTCATATTTTTGAGAGCTGATAAAAATATATTCATCCTTATAAGGACCACAATTTTTATATTATTGACCATAGAATGAATTTTATTTGTATTATAGTGGTTCAACGGGAAAGGTTTATTGGAATAACATTACAGTTGTAGAAGAAACCTAGTAAACTAAAACTACTATGAGGAAAATATATATACACAAGTTTATTAAGTCACTAAAATTAATTAGGAAAAAAATTACAATTGGGGGAATAATTTTATAACTCATGTAATGAAATAATGAATCAATTTCATGTTTATTAAAAACTATTTTATTGTTATATTAATTATATAAATATTAATTAATTTTTAAATAAAAAAGAAAATAGTTATAACTAAAATATTTTATTATAATGTTTATATAATAAAGTATTTAATTTTAATTATAGAAAAATAATTTCATTTTTTAATCATCATAACAAGATTAACATAGGGTGAATGTTTTGGAATTTTGTTTTAAAAGAATGACTTTTAATGAATAGTGAAAAGTATTTATTTTTATGAAAATGTCATTTCATTTCAATAATTCCAGAAATTTAAAATTGCTTTTTATGTTTTCAATATAATTTTATATAAAATATTATATATTTATTTATATTTAATCCCCTTAAAATATTTTTATTCAATTTATATTGTATTTTGTTATATGTTTTACTTGGGTTTAATAATATTATTTTCTGAAAACTGTTTTAAAGTATATAATGTTTCTCCGTTGTATTTAATTAAGACAATCACTAATGTGTAATATATAAAATTAAATTTATATAATATATATAAATCAATATTTATTTTTATTTATAAAATTATTTTTATTATCCCATGAGTTAATATGAAATATTATTTTTTTGATAAATATACTTCTGGAAAACCTGTATTTTTTCTTGTCTAGAGGATGAATATTATGTTTAAATATTCAAATTATGATGTTAGAATTTGGTAAAAATTATTCAATATTTTTAATCATAATAATTTATATTATATAATTAATTCATGATTCCTTTTTTTATAATATACAATGAAAACCAAATAAATTAATTACCAAGGTTAAGGTGAAGATGAGTTTACTTGGGGTTATTCGTAATTGATAATGGCTAAAATAATCTATAATCATGTATAAAAAATATTATAAATCCATAAATTGTCTATAGAGTATCTAAATCTTGATTTTGGTAAATTTTGGATCAACTCATCTTACTCAAAATATGTTCACTTGATTTTCATCTAAAAAATTACATGTTTCTTTGTCACCTCACTTATAAAAGGACACTACTTATCCTCTCTTATTCAAACATTAAAATCAAATTTTATCATTACATAACTATGAAAATAATATATGTAATTACCACCCCATGACTTGGATCCCATAGTTTGATCTAAAATCTATCCTATGATTCCTTTTGGGGAATACCAAATGTGGTTGTCTGGGGAAGAGTTATCGTTCTTAACATGGAATAATTATATGAGTTTTTGAGCAACATCAGAAACATTTTAAAAAAGGATTATAAAATAATATAATTATACACTAAATGATTACATGTTATTATGTTAACATTGTAAACCAAATCCACCTTTACTTCCATCAATTGGGCTATTAAACCATTATTCATATGTACATCAGACTATAGCCTCTCTAATTAATGTTATTCATTTTTCATCATTGCCTATAATGGATTATTATAAAGATGTATTTAAAGTATATTTATATATTATATTAGTAACATGTTTATACTTATTTAGTTATTATATCACATAAACATTCATATAGTCAAATCCATGGTGGATGTGATAATATATCTTCTGTGTATGGTAGACTGCCACCACACAAAGCAATATGATTCATTTTTCCTAAATTCAATACAATGATGCTAATAATAGTACAATTAATGAACATATGTTATATGAAGTAAATACTTTTTATATTTCTGTTATATTTATAATTATTAAATTTTAATATATCAATTTCATTATTTCGCTAAAAATCATACTGTCATTCGAGCGTACGTTTGGACTACCACCACCACAAAGTGGTGTGATAATTTTTTCATCAAAAAATGACATTGATGATATATTTATATATATAAGTATCTCTATTGAAATAATATTGTATTTATGATATGATATATATTTTTAAATATAAAATAATATATATCTATTTTTTCATAATGATCATTGAGAAATAGAAATGTTACTCATGCATTCATACAACCTACTGTCTTTGTAAATGTAATGAATAATATTTTCCATAAAAAATTTTCATGTAAGAACTTTGTTGTTATTTTTTGGTATGGATCATGAATTTTTCAACTATTCTTTATTTAAATAATTATAAATGATATAATGGTGATTCCCATTGATGTTCTGGATGTATCGGGGGTGTATGTGGATCTTTTGGAGCCTAAAAAACTCTTGGAGAGTTTTAGGAATATCGGATGATTATGAAAAATTGTGTAGGTAAAAACAAACGGTTTAAGAAATCATTCGAATTGAATCAGTGGAGGTAGTAGATTCTACCTGATTTCAAGAAACAATGTGGTAGAGGCCGCAATACCATACAGTAGGTACGATAAAGTTAAAGGCCATTGACCGATGCTTTTACTCTATTATCGTACATTTAGCCAAACTGTGTGGGGGTATCTATGCATAATTCCCTAGGGTTATAGGAGTTCTCAAATGATTTTTTAATTGTTAGTCAAATTTTTCATAGTAACTATTCGACCCAGATAATTCTGAGTAAAATTACCATTTTCAATTGTTATGTTTTATAATTTTTTCCACTCCTCATTCATTGAATAACATAGGAACCATGGGAGATCCTCATTTGAAGGATATTCTTACATTTAAGATCTTTTCTCTACACATTTCCTGAATCGAGCGTCTTTCATCTACTTGGATCTTCAATGGTAATTCCTTGATTCATTTTTTCCCTTTCTCAATTATTATAGATATTAAAAGTGTTATATAGATTTAGAACCATATCCATTATATCTTTTTCTTCATTTGATCTTATGGTTTCTTCCAAATTAGGACGAATCAGTGTTGGATACTAAACGATCCATCAAACATGAGTATAAGTAATGGGGTCTTGTGCCTTACTATAATTTTCAAGCTATTTATAATTTTCGGAGAGTCACCCACCCAATTTTTTAGGATGTCACATTTATTTATAAATCGATCATATTGTTACTTATTGTCTCTTAGGTGATTAAATATTTGTTAAAAAGCATGTGATAGTTTTTTTTCCAGATTTATGGGCCACCCCTTGGGCGGGTTCCCATTTTGACCAATTTGTAGTCGTTCGAACTAGTGTACCTATGACGTATGCCTTTAGACCCACTTTTGGGTTGTTTAAAATGAATTTTATTATTTTATTGTAGTCTCCATGTTGTTATATGGATTTCTAAATGGCTAAAAGTATTAGATAAACATCTTTCCTCTTGAGCCATGTTTGATCCTATGCATGTTCAAGCATGTTTCGATATTTCCAACCAATGTAAACCTTCCCAAAGTATTTAAATAATTTTTAAATCCATGAATTTTTTTTCCAATGTTTAGTCTTATGGGAATGGTTCCCAAGTTGGTAATGATAGAATAAGAATTAGATTTTGGTCCTATCTTATGATACCTTTAGTGGTGACTTGTGAATTCAAATGGATTTGAACCCACCATGTAATTGTATTATTATATTAAACCTATTATGGGTTACTAGAAAATAGAATTTTGTAATTCATGGATTCTGTTAGAATTCCATGTATGGGCTTATATGTTTATTTTACCTTGGACCCATGAGTGAACATTATATTTTCTAGAATTCCTTAGATGGGCTCAACTAGATTATTAATTAATGTATGAGTATTAGTGAACCATGGGAACCATGGAAGGGATCATAGAGGCTATGTACGAAATTCCAAGTGAGTCATGGGTCATATAAAATTCCATAGTTGGGATCAATTGGCATGAGCTTGTCATGAGTGATACATGGGACTCCCAATAGGATCACCAAGGGTGAGCTCAGTTAACATGTACTTATAAAACACCATGAGTGATAACAGGTCCTTGAGAGGTTTACCAGTACAAGCCTGTAGGGTGTTAGTATATTTAAACCTGAAGTGATACATTAATTCTAGACTAGTAATTTAAAGGATGGGCTTAGTTCATAATTGTATATTGAAGTTAATTATGATGCTTAATCCAAGACAATGCACATGATTTGATTCGGTCTACCCCTATACTTGTTTTGATTGGCTTATGAGGTTTTAATTGTTCTTAATGATATATAGGGGATCTTTGGAATTTAGATAGGTATCAAGACTTATAAAAATCAATGTAATTGAGTTATTAATTAAATACAGATGGAAACTAGTGCCAGTAGGATTTTCTAGTTTTGTGTACTTCATATATTAATCCTTCTTTATTAAAGACCACCTATTATATATCCCCACTAATATATTGTAATAGACCATGAGTGGTTGCCTACTTGGATTTATTTTAAAACCATGTTTTGGTCTTGCAGTGGGGAAAAAATCATATGGTTGTAGGGGAAGACAAGTTAATGCGCCCTACATCATGTTCTTGATATGGAACCTTGGATAATGAGAGCATGGGACCAATCTGAGGCTTTCAATGTTGATGGAATTCATTTTTTCCTTTTTCTATCTATTGGATAATTTACTATATATGATAGCCTTGTGAATTATTTGAATGTTTTCATTGAAACATGTGATATGCATCATTTTTCATATGATATCATATCTGTTTTTTTGTATTATCAGTCTTCTGTTATTTACTTCTAATGTTTGGTATTTTTTTCTGCTATCAGTATTTTATTTCCTCTATGTTTTACTCTTCCAAAGATGGAATATTCTCCCCACTTTCATCATCTGGTACCCCTCTTCTAGTTGGAGACCTCTAGAATTTTTGGACATGAGCATGAGGCCATGTGACTAATCGGGATCAGAATACTATTATGTGACATCTAAACCTAAGACGTTATAAAGTGGTATTATTGAGTAATTTTTAAGGGTTTAATTACTATTTGGAACTGAAATCCTGGGATAGTTATGAATTGGGATTTGAAAATTGGATGTTCCTAGGAGTAGATACCACACATATAGGGAAAATGAATATTACCTCAAATTTAATTGTGAGTTTTTTATTTTAAATTGTTAGAGTTGATTCGATTACACTATTGTGTGACACATGTGTATTGTGTTTCTATTATTGATAATATTGTGCTTCAATTTTGTAACAAATTGATGATATGAGTGTATTCAATGTCATTCATCATATAGAAACATGAAAGAAATCACATGCCATTCAATTTAGAAGCATTACTAATTGCATATTATTTTGATAAGTATTGTGATAGATACACCTGATGTTGCTATGGTTAGAATTGTGTGGATGCCAATCTTTTTTTCAATGAGGTGTACATGTTCTACTATATTAGAATTTGGTGGATCACATTTCAGCCTGATATTGAACACTGATACTAGGTTATATACTTGGATTCCAAGCTTTGATTCGTGGGGTTTATGGGCCCCCACGGGTTGAAATTCATCAGACCATTGGTTATACTTTGAGAAAGGAACATGATAAGCTTGAAATGACTTCCCGTTCTAGTTTTTAATGTGTAATAAACCTAAAACATGGAATAAATGTGAAAATAAAGTGAAATAAAATTACTTTAGATAGAGAACATGACTAGACCAAACCTTAGTATTGCGGTCTCAGTAAGGGGTTCTCATTATTTTTCACCTATACTAGACCCATGGTTCTGGAAGAGGGATGTGTTTTTAGAGGAATGTTTTGAATTTTCCTATTTGTTTTACACTTTAAAGATGTGACATTGTTTTGATTAATAATTAAGGTGCGTGATTGACCTTATAGTGTCTTTCTACCATGACAGCCTCTAGATGAATGCAAGGAGGGTGGAGATGATCCTACCATTGAGGTAGTTGTCCAAATGCTACCAATTGATCCTCATGTCCTGCTAGTTGCAGAAATAGCTATTACACAAAAAAAGGTGCAGGTTTAAAATTATTTGAAGGCTTTATAAGGTTCAAGAAAGCCATTCATAGAGCACTACAACATGGCACATCTATGGCTGTGCTTATGGGGGTGTTCTAGTAGTAACATATGCCTACTTTGTTGGGGGAAGGTGGACCACGGGTTATCGAGTCATGTATATAGGACAAACATTCAATCATCTAGCTTTTATATATTCCTCATAAAAAGGTGGTAAATCCAAAAACGTATATGCTACGCGATTCTACCCAGAGATGGTGGGACATGATTACTTAGGAAGGACAACCTTGGGATATGGATTGGAGAGAATTTCAGATATCATTCTATGACTGGTACCATCTCAAGACACTAAGGGGTAACAAATCATGTGATTTTATACATCTGTATGAGGGATCCTTGTTGCGGATGGCCTATTCAACCAGTTTTATTGAGCTCCAACAATTCAAACCTATTCTAATGGGTGGTGATTTATCGAATGCTAGGTAGTTTGAGGATGGTATGAGGTATGACATCTGATCACAAGTAAATTTCTTCATGTTTAATATTATTTCTTCTATACGAAATCAGGCATTGACCACTAAGAGTTACCTGATGAAATATAATGGTTCTAGCAAAGGTGGTTTGAAACCTAGATCTACTACTGTCTCGACCGAAAATAAGAAGAGTAATCTAGAGTTTCCTCACAAATATATGAGCAGTTAGAACATATCTTCTGGTATCCAGGAGAGGTGTTACCGGTGTAATAGACTACAGAATATAAGGCCTTAGTGTTCGCATGACCGAGTAGAGTGATGATATTGTGGAAATATGGGCCCTCTTCAGCACTTTTGTAGAACATTCCACTAGTGGCTAGTGAGAGAGAGTCTACACTATCTCTATGTTTAGGATCATGGATTAATGCTTCTCATAGTCCGAGAAATGGAATGCATCAGGCCATTTTGGCCAAAGTGGTCGTCATGGCCACGGTAGCCAGAACCCATGTTCGTAGATACATCAGGGTGGATCAATAAATTGTATCTATGTAGTTTCTCATGGCTATCATACATGCTAGAATTATGTAGTGCAACTTAACTAGCAAGAGAAATATCCTAGACTATCAACTATCAGTAGTAAAATTCTAGTGACCTCTATTTTTTATTGATAATGTTTTGATATAGGGTCTTTAAATTGTTTTATATTTGTATCCTTCATGGTGATCCTTGGGATCTATGTTTTTTCTTCTCTTGAATTCATTTCATTAGTCACTCCATTAAGGATTAAAATGGTATGTCTTAATCAGTGAAATAAGTTCCCCTTGAGGTTGGTGGGTGTCAATTTTCTAGGGATCTCTATATCCTAAGGATAAAAATGTATGATGCCATTATCATAAAAGAATGGTTAGTTTCCTTCCGGGACTTTGATGATTTTTATCACCCTAGGATAAGTTTCATGTCACCATAGGGAAGATAATTTCTACTGAAAGGAGAATGTGATTTCCAAGCGAGTTGAGATGGACCTAAGTATCATGGTTAAGGCCTAATAACAACACATATTCCGAGTTTGTATCAAGATGACTAGGGAACATGCCTGATGGATTTACCTCCAATGGTTAATAATTTCAATGATGTCTTCCTGGATGAATTTTGAGGTTTACCTTTTGTCGGGAGAGGTAGATTTTTCTATTGAGATAGTGTTAGGAGTTTCACTAGTATCGATTCTTCTTTAAAATATGTCTAAAATAGAGTTTCAAGAGCTTTAGAGGTAGATAAAGGATTTAGACTAAATGGGTTTCATTTAACCAAATAATTATCAATGTGTTTTGTTAGTCCTTTTTGAATAAAAATTTAGATGGTACCCTTAGAAATTGCATGGATTATCAAAAACAGAACCATCTGATGATTAACAACCCATATCCTCTAATAAGGATAGATGAACTCTTCGACCAGCTTTAAGGAGATCAAGTCTTCTCAATGTTTTATCTGAGTTCCGATTATCATTAGGTGCATGCTAGATCATTATATATTACATGGAAAAAAATTTAGAGTAGGCATGGTCCGTTTGATTATCTTGTCGTGTCACTCAGTTTCATGAACACGGCAGTAGTTTTCATTCAATTGATGAACTGTGTGTTCTATCATTATCTTGACGTGTTTGTCATGGTTTTTTGGAAGATATCTTGGTTTATTATCATAATTGACATGGCCATGCCAAACATCTAGAGATCGTTTTTAGTACACTAAGAGATCATTAGTAATATGGTAAGCTCACAAAGTGCCACTTATAGATAGACTTCATATGTCACATCATATCAAATATAGTAGTATTATTGTACCTAGAGATGGTGAGAGTAATTGTTTCTTGTGAGCATCCCAGGTATTTCTTTGAGGTGTGTAGTTTATTATGGAAATTTATTTACTATCAACATTTCATATTGGACTTCTCATGTTTAGTAGCGCCGTGAACATGTCTGACTAAAAAAAGGATGCGGTGTAAATTTTGAAAAATTAATGCATGATGGAATTTCAGAAGCTGAAATGGAGATTGAGTATGGGGTCAATAAATATTTTTCAAGAGATATGTAAGAGTTACAATCTGTACTACAACACATCAAGTATTGGGATGTGATAATTTCTTATGTAGGGGGATCGATTCATTTCTTATGGGTCTTGGTAGTTGATGCCACAATAGTGTAATTACAAGATGAAAGACCCCGAGTTAGCTGAAATTATTTGTTTTTTCCGCTATTAGAGACACTACTTACTTGGAGATATTTTTGTGGTGTATATAGACCAAAAAATCATCAAATACATTTTTACTCAGTCTGATCTAAATTGGAGACAAATAAGGTGGGTGAAATACATTTAGTCTTTTGTATTCAAGCTTGCCTACATGCCTGGTAAAGGCAATGCGGCTGTTAATGAATAAAGTAGGAGGACTCCGATTCTGGCAGTACAGTAGACTAATAGTGAGTGAAAACATATGGATTTGTTCACTGGGATTAATATGGAGGTGCACAATAGTAAGGGACAGATGTTTATTTTATTCTTGGTTGTTACCTCCACCCAACTGGATAGAGTGAGGATGATGAAACTATCAGTTATGAATGCATAGTTCTATGGGAGAGTGTGTCACATGAGAACAGTCGTACTGGTTTAACCATAAGCAAGGATGAGGTTCTGTGTTTAAATTGTTTTATGTGGGTTTCTGTTGAGATGCACAAGGATATGATACATGGTTTTTATGACTCTATATGGGCCACAAATCTTGGTGTCCCCATGATGTATCTGGATTTACATCATTAGTATTGGATCCAGGAATAAAAAAAGGATATAACTAGTTTTTTCATGCAGTGTTCCACCTATCGGCTAGTGGAGGTGGAACAATAGAGACCAACAAGACTTTTATATTAGATAATCATTCCTAATTAGAAATGGAATGATGTCATGATGGATATAGTTAAATAATTGCCAAGGTCACCTTTGAAGTAAAAAATGTTATTTTGGTTGTCCTTTATCATCTCATGAATGTTGCTCATTTTATATCGATCAAGGAACCATTTAGTGCTGATGAGCATGGAAGGTTGTACATCCGAGAGGTTGTCTAGTTTCACAGGTTCCAACATTATATCATGTAATAAAGGGATGCTCGGATTACATCGAGATTGTTTAAACGTCTATAGTGGGATCATGGTACATATGTGATTTTGATCACATCTTACCACCCAAGACCGATTTACAGACAGCGTGTACAATTCAAGTGCTTGAGGACATGCCATGGCCATGTATCATAGTCATTGGGTGTACGTGGGTGTAAAATACCCCTAGTAGAGTTTGTTTGTATGTATAGAATTTATGATACTATTCTTATGGAGTAGTATAAGAATTTATATGGTAGGCCATGCCAATCCCCCATATATTAGATGCAGGTTAGAGGGGAAGCTATGCGTGGACATCATCTTGCCCAAGAGATTACAAAACATGTTTAGTTGACTCACAAGTGGATGGATGCTACACAGTCTCCTTATAACTTGTATGCTGATCCCCTCAGATTACCTCTCAAGTTTGAGGTTTGGGATTGGTTTCTCCTATGTGTTGCACTAAGGATGGGACACAATAGGTTTAGGTGATAGTGTAAGATCTCTACATGATACGTCAGGCCATTTGAGATTCTAGAGAGTGTCTGGGTGGATGACTTTAAGTTTGCACTGCCTTAGATGTACTAAGATATTCACGACCTCTTCCATGTTTCCCAGTTGTGGGGTTACTATTCATACACACCTCATGATTTTCATCCTGCAGAGGTTGGGTAAAATGTAGATGTGTCTTTTGAGGAGCATCCTAGAAATTATGGATCGTAGAATGAATGTTCACTCTAGTCTGCTTGTTCTTTTAGTACAAGTGTTATAGTAGGGTGACTAAGTACATGACAAGACCTTGGAGATGAAGGATCATGTTCATCTGGAGTGGATAATTTTTTCTTGGATACTTATACAACACACATAGAATGATAATTCATGGACGAATTTCTTTATGGAGGGATGTTTTTAAGAACCAAATACTTCTTTGTGGAATGGATCTTGTGGTTTCTATCTATTCCTTGTTTAAATGCTTAAAAATGACCTAATTATGATATCCGTTGAACCTATGTAAGGAAAATGTCAATTTGTGGTTTGTTAGAAGCCTCAAAGCCAACTATTAGATAGTTTTTGGATTTCCACATAGTTAGGAGAAACCATGAGTGTCGTGTTGCATGGTTTAAGAAACTGTGTGATGTGAGGAAGTAGCTTCCATATGGTTTTATGAAATAGTGATTTAGTGGCCTCACGACTGAGTGATAGAACAAAAAAAGTAATATACCTTTGATAAAGGAATCTACATGGTTAGCTAAACTATGTGTGGTAACAGTGAATTATGCCTCATGGTTATAGAAGGTCTGACATGATTTTGACATGGTTAAGAAAAACATACCCAAAAACATTGCATCCCAGATAGTTTTGTGTAAAATGACAATTTTACCCTGTTATATTTTATGTTATGTTTTTTCTTCTCCTCCTCCATTCCACAATAAATGGACCCTAGGATATCAGCCTTTGAACTCTATTCTCCCTATTCAGGTCTCTTCCATGTACATTGTCCAAATCATGCGTAGTTCATCTCCTTGAATCTACAACAGTAATAACTCAATTCCTTTTATCCTTTATCAATTTTTCTGGATATCGATTGTGCTATTTGGATTTAAGATCATACGTTGAAATATCCCATTTTTCATCAGTTCTTCAGTTTTCTCCCAAACAAGGATGGGACAAATCTGGATTCTGGACAAGATATCTTGTATGGGTCTATGGTAGGTGGTCCCATGCCATTCACTAATTGTCGAGCTATTTATATATACTAAAGTGTCACATACTGTTTTTGGGAAGTCGTGTTTATTGATAAATAGAACATGTTGTCACCTTTTCTTCATTTAGCTAATTTATTTGATATTACAATTCATGTGATAGGGTGTTTTATTGATTTAAGGTCCACCACTTCGGTGTGTCCCTAGTTTGCCCAATTTATTGTCGTTTGGCCTAGGGTACCGCTGAGGTATTCCTTGAGTCTGATTTTCCGGTTTTTAAAAATGATTTGGAATATTGGAATTAAGTTTCCATATTGTTGGATGGTATAATAATTGGATATGGGTATGTGATATGTGACTTACCCTTTGACCCATGTTTGATCCTATCCCTGATTAAGAATATTTAGATGTTCACTCCAACTATGAACATGCCCACATGGGTTATTATTTTTAATAGATGTAAGAATTGTATTGCATGTGTTTCTTGTTATATGAATGGTGACCATGTGAGTAATGATATACAATGACTAAGAGGTTTGTTCTATCCTGTGACACCCTTGGTGGTGAGTTGTGAAACGATTATGGTTTTTACCTTGGTCCCTTGAGTGAACCTTGGATTATATGGAATTCCTTAGACATGCTCAATTGGAATATTAATTAATGTTAGGCCCTAAGTGAACCATGGATGCCATGGATAGGCTAATAAAGGTTATGTACTAAAGGATGAGTGAATCATGGATCTTATAGGATTCAATTGATAGGCTTGAGTGGCATGAGTATGTCATGAGTGGTACTTGGGGCTCCCTACAGGACCATCAATGGAATGATTAGTTGATATGGACTCATACCTCACCAAGAGTGATACCGAGTCCTTGAAGGGTTCACCCAGATGGGATTTTATGGTGTTGGTAAATTCAAACATGGAGTGATAATTGAATTATTTCTTAGGAATGTCATGGACGATCTTGGGTAATAATTGAATATTGATGTTACTTAGGATGCATCTGCCAATCCAAATCACAAGACTGGATTCAATATACTCTTATACTTGTTTTGATATCCTTAAGAAGTAACTATTGCGATTACTATAATACCAGGGGTCATTGGGCTTGGTCCGAATCTCAAGACTTAAAAAACATAATCTAATCTAGTTATTAATTGAATATAAATGAAATATAGTGCATGTTAGACTATCTACATTTCTGTAATTCATAGATTACTGATACAATATTATATATTGCATGGTATACATACTCACTAACAAAAAGTCACAGAACATGGGTGGGTTTCTACAATGATTTAGTCTCACACACTGTTTGGATCATGATTTGGAATGTAACATATTATATAGTCATTGGAGTAGACAAGAGAAAGCACCCTCTATCATGTTCATGAAATGCAGCATTGGAGCAGGAGAGCAAGGGACCACGCCAAGGATTATGATGTTGTTGGAATACTTTTTTTTCTTTTTGTACCTCCTAGATCATTTATTATACATGATAGTCTTATGACTTGTTTGGATGTTTTATTAGAATCATTGGACAAGCATAATTTTGAATATAAAATTACATCTGGTTATTTGTATTCAATTTCTTTTGTGGTTTACCTCTAATATATAGTACTATTGCTTCAACTATATGTATGTTATTTCTATTGTATTGTACTCTTTCAATGAGGGAATAGTCTCACCACTATCATAACTTTTTCCCTCACTGTGAATCGGCAGCCTCTGGAATTTGGAGAGATACACATGAGGCCATGTGGCCAACTAGTCTCAGAGCTATGTTAGGTTGCATTTGGACCCAGGATGTTACATTTCATGACTGGATTCAGAAGAATAATTGATGTTTAAAAATTATAGACATGTCATTATTATTTTCTTATAGATTTTGAAATAATAACCCCATCTTCCATATTCAAGCTTCTAATTTAAATTTTGGACATATAATCCAAATAACATCAAATCATCTGATTTAAGATTAAATGAATATTTAATTGTATAAAAAGTGATAAAAAGTATCAATAAAGGAATCACAATCATTAAAAATGTCATTATGTATTTAAATAATTATGATTGGTTTTTTATTTATAAATTTAAATAATAGTATTAATGACTCAAACCCAAGGCAAGAGACATCATTTTAATTTCCTTTTATTGAGGAATGTTTTGATGTTATGAATATATTTTCAGATAAGATGTTCATATAAATCACCATTAATATTTTATACAACGAAATAATCTATAATAATTATGTTTAATGTTTTTTAATGTTACTTTTTTCATGAATCATATGATTCTGATGTTTCTAATGTGGTTACATACTTTTCATTATATAATTCATCTTAATGGTTTCCTTAAAACTCTATTTTTCTCCAATTTCAGTGTTTTTAAAATGATTCTATGAATATAAATATAGTGAAATGATAATTTTCTAAAGGACATTTTTTAATATCTTTAATGGGTTTTGATCAAAGGAATCTTCTTATAGGCTTCTTTAATTTCAATACAAAAGACAAAAATAATGTTATATCTGAATGTTTATAGTGAAAATAACTCTTCCTACAGCCATAAACATTATTTAATGATCAGATTATTTTATATGATTTAATAATCTATTTTTTGAAAAAACATAATTTATTCTTTTGAGTATTTTGGTATTTAAAATGGGGTTTAATGGAAACTATTTTTATTTGATATAAAACTTTGTTTTTTAAAAGAAATATAAATTTTGATTTCTAAAATTGTTTCTATAAAGGACTAAAGTAGTTTTATAGGATTATATGATGAAAATGAAAGCTTATGTGATTTATGATTATTTTATGGTTCTTTAGAATTGATTAGTATGACAAGTTTTTTTATTATAAACCACGAAAGGGTGGTTTTGTTATAATCAATGAATGGGTGATTATGTTAATTACCATGGACCAGTATATCCATGATAATCCAAGGATGGGTGGTTAAATTATAATCTAAGAATGGTTGGGTCTATTGTATCCCTCCAATTAATTAGTTACTCTACATATGGATGTTCATAATATTAGTTATTCTATTTGTATGAGTGATATGAATGATGATTTAGCATGTTATCTATAAGATTTTAAATGCCATATATGATTTTTAAATAGATTATTTTAGAAAAAAATATCTCTGATTTCATGTGGACATGATCTATTCCATTTCACTAAATTAATGTTGGGATACTGGTAAAAATGTCATAGTATTTCTGTTGTTATCTAAAGTAACAAAATTAATGTTTTTATGTCTATAATTATCCCTTTTCTTCTTATCCCACATTATAAAATGATTTTCATAGGGGTTAAGGATGGGTAAGGGAATGGAAACAGGCAAGCTGAATGAAATGTAGTTTTATCATGAAAATAAAAAATTTTGCTTAGAATTACTATTAAATCACTGTAAAAAGGTATATTAATCAGATTTTTCCCTTTTCTAATATATATGGGTTTTCACTGTATGAGTTATAACCTATTTATCTAAAACTATAAACCATAAAAGATCACCAAATTTAAGAGAATGAATTCTAGGTTTAAAACTCAAGATTATGTAATTATTAGGTTTTGGTATATTTAGGTTAAACTGAATTATGATACATTTAACGGTCCCACTATTTAATAAATTATTAATTACTGTTGTGTTATTAAGAAGAAGAAATTTTAATGTTATTTTAAAATTTAAAAAATATGTGTTTTGTTTTAAAATATTTTAATATTAATTTTGCAGAGAAAATTATATTTAAATGTTTCTAAATTTATTTGTGGTATTTAATATATAGGGTATTTTTTATTTCATCAATCCCTAGTTTGCATTTGGTTGATTTTTTATAATTTCTTTGAATGTTTGATTTTTTAGTGAATAATTAAAAATTCAATTTTTTATTGAAAACCTTATTACCATTCAAAAGTTATATAATGTAATACGATATTTTTTTATTAATATTAAATTTTCAATATTTATATATACTTTATAAAAATCTAATTATGTTTTTCGTGTAATTTTATACATGAATTTTATATATGATAATGTCATTTTATGAAAAATACTTTTTGTTGCATTTTTTTTATTTCAAATTAATTTTTCCAATTTTTTATTTGTAATATTGACAAATTAATTAAATATTTCTAATAAATGGATATAAATTTATTAAATTGAAACCTTTTTTATTATTCAATATGAGTATTAACATTACTGTTTTTTCTACCAAGGTAAAGGGTAAATCATGTAATTAATGATAAAAATAAAATGACAAAAAAATAACGAATGACTCTAAAAATTGATTTAATTTTATTGAGTTAGTATATATCATCCATAATAAGAAATAGTCTGTTAATATGGAACTTTTTCCCAGTTATATGAGATTATAACCATGATAATATTTTATTCATAGAAAAGTCAAAAATGTCAAATTCTTGTTATTAATAAAAATAATATTTTTGACAAGAGGATAATTGAAGATATTTTTTGTTATAATTATTAATTTGAAATATAAATTATGTTTCTAATACATACATATTTATTTTAATTTTTATTTAATAAATAATCAACCTAAATGCATACATAATACTGAATTAGTAATTATTCAACTATTTTGGAAATCAAATAAATAATAATACATATATTAAAAGTAGAGTAATATGAAATAAATAATGTGAACCAATAATTTAATAGTTAAAATAACTTATGAAAAGGGGTTGGAATTGATGTATTAAAAATCCATAATTGTCTTGATATAAATAAGGTTGATTTAAATAACTAATTCAAAACATGAAATTAATGATATTTATATAAAATAATATATAATTAAAGGATCGAAAATTAATAAGAACTTTTCATTCAGAAACATGAATCAGATACGATTAATTCCATAAACAAGGTACATCTATGGGTTGTTTACAATTTTATCATAAATTTTTTACACTCTAAGGGTATATAACATTATTATAATTTATAATTGACAAATGTAATAATGAAGGGTTAAAAAAATGTTAGGGGTAAAAGTGTGATAAAACAATATTAGAATAAAAATGTATTATATTATTTAAAATAACCATCATATAAGATTGAATAAAATAAATTTAGATTTATTTACATCAAAATTAATTTGTATGAAATTTTTATTTTAAAAAAATCTAAGAGCTCCCCACACCTCTTTTATAAATTGAACAAATTTTTATCATTCTATCAAACATCTAATAATATTGGTTCACCCGAAACAAACAAAATACATTCCTAGAATCCACTAAGATGGTATATAAACCAATTTTTTGTTGGAGTTCCCATCATATAGATCTTATGTTACTATGTAATGAAGACATTCCACAGAAGGTTTATAGTTTATAACGGTATATTTTTGTTTTTGTTTTGTCTTTCAGATCCTTCAATCTTCTTAAACCATGAAAAAATAATGACACATGTATCCTTGATATACCAATATTTTATTATGTTAATGTAATAACCTATTTGCATCTCCAAAATCATTCAATTTGGAATATAATTTATCATTCTTGTGTTCATAGGTCTAAAACATCATGGTTCGATGTAATTCATATTCTATTAAAACCAATAATCGATTGTTATAAATATGGATTTATGAATTATATATAATTTTAATGACATATTTATAATTAAAAAAATATTTCATTTATTTTTATACCATTAATTTAATAGAAAAAATATAACAATGTTTGTGCATACGTGTGAACTGCGACCTCCATGTTGCTATATTTTTTGTTTTTCACAATCACGTAACAATTATAATAGAAATAATTATAATTATATTAATAAGTTTTTAGTTATGATAATGTGGTCATCATTTATGAATTAAGTGATACATAAATTCTTTCTATAATGATCGTTGAAAATTGAAACATTACTCTTCCATATATACAACATACTATCTCTCTGACGGTAATGTAGTTCATTTATCAAAGCGATATTTCATTATTGGATTTAATAGTATAATTTATTACAAAAAATAATAATTATTTCAGTATAATTTTTAGAGTTAATTTAATAATGTAATACTAAAGTATTGTAAAATTATCGAAGTCATATTAGACTTGATAATTGAATTTTGTTAAAACATTTGATGTGAACATAAATGAATAAGTGATTTTTACAACAGGGTAATAGGTTAGAAAAAAGGAACAATTTACATGAAAATTATTCATAGTAAATGTTATAATGTATATAATTTTAATATTAATGAGGACAAATAATTCAATTTTCATGTCTGACTCAAGGTAAGAGACTTTAATTTATAATTGTCCTCTATTAATTTTTCTATTAAAACTATATTATCCATTTATTTAAAAATATTAAAATTATTTTATGTATTAATTTGGATATAAATTACTTATAAATGAAATTTTATTTCCCTTTTTTAATTTTATTCAATGTTTTTAAAATAGAATAATTTTTTGAAATGTTTTCTTTTACATCAAAAAAGTCTAATTGAATGTTATATTTTATCATATATAGTGTCAATGATTTTTCCCACCACAGTGAAAATTATTTTATGTTTTTATTTCATTAAAATACTTCATGTTTTATTTAAAATAAAATACCATCATTCCTTCTCTAATTTTATTTTTGATGAAAAATGTGTTTTCATGGAAGTGTATATATCAATATATACAACAATTATCTTTGGGGTGAAAAAGAAAGTTTTATTATGGTTGAATTTATATAACCTATAGTTAATTGAAATTTATTATGAATAACATTATTTCCATTATAATCCATGATCGTGTGATACCATTATATGTCATTAATTCATTGGGTAAATGGATGAAGTTAATGGATTTGGTTTCTCCATAGCGAATATGGTATTAAACATCGATAGTTATTCTATATATTGGATATAGTAAATTGATTATCACTCTTTAATGAAATTTTTGAAATATACTATGATGGATATTCAATGCAGAAATGTGGCGGTTATTTCAAATTTAACTGTTATGGTTACTCCATGTTAAACAATTATGGATTTTCCATGTGTAATTGTGGGGGTTAAACCGTATGTATGAGTGAAATGAAAATGATTCCCATTTTTATTATATGTATTATATATAGATGATATGTATTCAAAAGCAATCCATTAGGAATTTTTATGTGTAAATGATTTAGTTCATAATTTAAAATAATAAAGTGACAAAATTAATAATTTTATGGTTTTTCATATTTTTCACTAGACTGGTGGATTTTATTTGTTTGATGTACCTTACTAATATTTTGGTACTCAACACATCTTTAAATTATTTCTCACCTTTTTAGAGGATAATTATGTGAAAAACATAATTCATGTTGAATTTTGTGAGTATTTTTTATAGAAACCAACCATTTTTTATTTTAAATATTTTTTCAGTTGTAAAACATATTCTAAATATCAGTTTCAAAATATTAATACAATTTATTCATATATATTATTTATTAAGTAATTATTTAAAAATATAATCATTATGTTAATATTGAAATGATGTAAATTTAATTATATTATATATTATTAGAATATGTAATATATAAATCACGACACATAAAATTCGTGATTTTTGGATTAAACTAATAATTGGATTTCATAGTTTATCTCTTATTCCTGTGGGATGATCATTAATGTAGTTATTTCATTGTTCGTTAAAAAAAGATTATATATTTCCTTCAATTCCAAAAAAACATAAAATAAAAAGGTAAAAAATTATTGATGCATATTTATATTCATAAGAGGAATACAATAATCAAAAACATAAATGGGATCCAACGATAAAACAATTAGCCTTTTTATGACAGTGTTATTAAATAATTCCTTTTTATCATCCTTTAAAAACATTAGATTAAACTAGCGTTCATAATTTTGGATTATATTATAATTCTCAGTGTAGTCACTCAATGTAACAATGTAGTTAATATTTTGTAGTCTTTCATATATAGAATATAAGTAATAAATTTGTGTCCCATGATGTTTCTTTTAAGGTGTTCAATTATTATTATTTTTCATTCATAAGCTCACTTTTGAATTAATATTCAAAATACCATCTTTAGGGTTATTAACCCATGGTATAACTATTGAAAATCATATATACACTCTCCAATATATATTATTTTCACGGAAAAGCACATGATATATCCAGTTCACCAAACTTTTAGGATTTAAAACTATATATTCTTACCCCATAAACATTTCCCTATGGATTATACCTAAATATTTATTTTCATAATCTTCAAAAAATAGTAAAATTTTCTATGATACTGATAATATACACCGATTCCTTAAATAAAATTTAAATCAGGAAGTATATCCTACTTTCCAAATCATACAACCAAATGATCTAGAGTTCTAATATATTTTCAATGAAAGATATATGAATATGTTATCATCAATTTAAAAGCAACATCATTATTTTAAAAACAACTTATTTATCTTAACTCCCATAGATATTATATAAATTCATTGGATTTCTTCAAGAAAAGACTTATGTAATTGAATGAGTTATAAATCTAACAATAAATAAATCCTGAAAATGTGGAAGAGCATGAGTTTCACGATAAAAAATATGATATAAAAAATATAATGATCATAAGAATAAAATCATGGAAGAAAAAATGAAACCATAAGATCATTTAATAGTAGTCAATTTGAAAAATCAGAATGCATTTTGTCATAATAATTTGTCGAGGCTACCCAACATGAAAATATAACATTAGAAAACGTTTATTATAATTTTATTATGATATGAATAACATCTCCCATAACCTTGTGTGATTATGTGATCCCAATTTTCACCATAAATAATGTGTTTAGAATATCTTCATGTGCATCATAAAAAGTATATAATTTTATATTTACATTAACCCATTCCTTGGAAGGCTATTATGGACCAAATTATCACATCATAATATGTACATTCATATGTGTTCCACAAGGAAAAACAAACCATAAATAAATCATAAAGACAATATTACCACAATTAATCAATTGAGTTAAAAATCATTCATTCAAAAAGCAATCCTATATAATATATATTCTCATGAAATCAAGTAAATATAATAAGAAAATAATGCATAATTGAAGAAGGTAATATTTCTTGAAGATGGTGTTCTAATGTATAAAATTCATGAGAATGATATAATAAAGAGTGAATGAAAGTAAATCACTTTATTTTTAAAAATTTGAAGTTAATAAATGAAATTTTTAATGAATGAATATTGAAACCCAATTCATTTACAGGTATAAATAAATGACACATTTCAAAAATTTAATATAATAACAACCTATAGATCGAGAGACCTAGTATATATTGAATACATAGTCCTTATTGCATCAATGGGAAACTAAAACAATATTTCATTATATTTAGTCTTATACTATAAATATATATATATCCCTTAATAGTTTCTTATGGATTATCACTAAAGAATTATCTTCATAATATGTATAAAATAGTAAACTTTTCTATGATACCAACTATATATATCCATTCCCTAATGATATTTTAAATCAGTAAGTATAACACATATTCTATAACATAAAATTCAACAATATAGATGTATATTGTATTCTGAACAATAGATATATTAATACATTAACTTAAATGTAAAAAATAAAACTAGTATTTTAAAAAACATATATTTCTCATAAATCCATTAGATATTATAAAAATTCATAGAACCCATTCTATATAATACATATAGAAATCTAAAATAATGAAATCCATAAATAAAAAAATTATGAAAATGCAGCAGAACATGAGTTTGAAGAGGAAGAAAGTGATATAAAAAATATAATGATCATATGAATTAAAGAACCTAAATTAAAAGATAATTAAATATTAATAATTTAGAAACATCATAATGCATGACATCATAATCATATGTCACGGCTTTCCCCAATAAAATATAACATTGGAATTTGATTTCATAATCATCAGATGATAAGTATAAAAAATTTAATAAACAATTTTGATTACATAATCTACATGTGCACCATACATAATTAGTTTAGGATATGTCATAAAAAACCATACATAAATCATAAGCACAATATTACATAGTTTAATAAAGTTAGTTACAAAATCATTCATTATAAAAATAAGGATATATTGTAATGGCCTAAAGTTTTTATCAGTGGAAATTACTTTCTTATAATTATTCCATATCGTATAAAATACATAAAACCATATAGAGATAACAATAAAACATTATAAGTGAGCAAGCGATTCAATAAGTCACATTTTACAAAATTAAGGAACCTATATCTAGTAAATGGTAACATGACCTTTGGAATTGTAAAGCAACCCTTAGGAATATAGTCTTAAAAAGAATAATAAAATAACCAGTGAAACTATATATATTACTTATCCACATTAGAAATTAAAGTATGATACAATTATATTAGAGTATAAGTAAATAAATGTCATAAAAATGTGAAATTATGTATTGATACTTTTGTCAAACATAATTATTTATTTACAATTTAAGAGTTATTATAATTAATTAAAAGAAAATTTATTCTCATAAAAATGATTCATCAATTATTATTATATTTGAATAATTTTTTTGTTGACTTATTATTAAAAGATAATTTTATGAGACAGTAACTAATTTTTCAATGGGTTATAAAATATGTTATAATTTTCAAATGGGTATTTTTCAGATCAATAATTATTTTTTTAAAAATAGATTTCTTATATTTTTAATTTCTTTCATTTAATGGAATATTTTTTTAAATTATACACATCAAATTATGGTTATAGTAATATTTAAAAAAAATTGTAGTTGAATTTTTGGCAAATAGTGATATAGGAGAATTTACTGTATATATTCATTATAAGTTAAAAACACTATTCCAGGATTCATGGAATATTTATAAACCATAATATAGAAATATCCATATCTACATACTTAATTTGTCCATGGAATCATCAATATTTTTTTTCATCAGACAGAATAATTATATAATGAATAAAATAACCAAAAAACACCCCTCTCCTTCATTATAAATTCTACCCCTCGCTACCTCTTCTTCTCAAAACTCTTAAGCACTGGCACATTTCAAATTTCTGTCAAATAATATTACCAATTATGTTCCAAATTCCTATGAGGTTTTTTTCTCAAAAAAAATCCCAAACCCTTTTCCCTAAGGAGGTTCTCAAGGAGAAGAAGTTCAAGAGGTAAAACCCTCTTCTGTTTTCATTAATTTCTTTTCTTGTTCTTTTGTTTTATATTTTTCTCATCATATATCCTTTCCCAAGTGGCATGATAACTCTAGTATAATTTATATACTATAATTATATCATGTAAATGTAATTTCCATCACTAAACTCATTCATCTCTCTTTTATTCCATAATGGAAAACATCATCGGCAATGGGTCAATTTACCAACATCGTGGATGAGGAATTTTCATTTGACTTTTCCACAATAAAGGATGGTAATAAAAATAGTTTAAGTTTAAAACATATTGTAATATATGTATTATATCATATTTTAGGTCGAATAACTAACATGTATACGATATATTAGTTAGTTATAAAAATTTTGTTTGTGATGATAAAAACCCACCAAAATAATCCCAATGAATAACACTAATGCTTTATCTAATGATTCGTCCTCATATAATATAATTAAAATTTATATAAATAACAATTTAATATTTGGTATGTTCATTGAAAACATATAATTTCAATTTTGTTAATCTATTATAATGTTACTTGATATTTTATATATGTATGCAAGTAGCGGATCATGAGATCAATGTAAACAAATGCTCCCGAATATTATACTCTTATAGTATAACTAAAAAAGTGAATAATTAAACTTAATAAAAGTATAATGAATAAAATAAATGAATTAAATGTTATGAATTAATTAATTTATTGATTTAATTTCATTATCTAGTACACAATGCACAAGTGAAGAACACCTTCAGACATTGGGTAGGGGAATCAACCCGACCCCCATTTTTTCCTTTGAGATAATATTTCTAAATCATTATTCTATGAAAATACTTTTTATTTTTTAGAATTACTCAAAATTATATATTTATATTCCAAACTCATGTATCATGATCATTTAAACCTTTCATTTTGGGGATATACATGTTTAAAAAGTGATTCCTTTACAATTATTCCTGATAACGAAGCCCGATTAAATGGAACTTTTAGATTTCTTACCCATTTTTATGTTGACTAGATTATATATTTTAATCCACCATTATTTTTAAAAAATAAAAAAATTTATCATTAAAAACCAACTTTTTGTATTATTGGTTTTATATATACAATTATCTAATTTCCTTCTTTATAAATCATGAAAAGTTTCTCTTAAACGACATTAAAATGTTTTATTCCTAATGTTTCAAAAACAATATATTTGCATGTTTTCACTTCAGAATGACAAATATTGTCATTATATATTCATATTTTATGTTATGATTTTATATGTATGATTCAAATCCATTATTTTATAGACCCTTTTATGATACACCCTTTTATTATGCTTTATGGAATGTTTATGATATCATTCCTTCCACGGGTTACCCTTTTGTTTTTCTTTGAGCCCTTATATATGATTCTACATGTGGAAAACATATTTATGAACTTGTTATAATTGGTGTTCCTAGATAGTTCTTCAATTAATTGAGTACTTTTTAGTATCACGAGATTTCATGTGCAATGGTCTTGGTGGTAAATATTGATTCATGATCTATGTGCAACAGTCTGGGTGGTTATCCTTTACTCAAGCACTATGGGAAATTCCATTTGTTGTTTACCATGGATTTTCATCCTCTATATGTAATTATCCTTAACTCATGCATATTTCATGTTTTATTTTGTTTCCACATCTCCAATGATATGATGATCCCATTTTTATGCTTATTTATGTATATTTGTTCCTTTTAATGTCATCTTGTTATGACTTCTAACACATGTGTTATGATTTATTAAAATTCTTATTCAGTTAGGGGGGTTTTAGGATCATCCCTTTATCCATTTATTAACCAGTTTATCCTATGCATATGTAAGTGCTCAAAAGTATTTAGTAAATCATGATGATATGTTAGATATAAGATGTTTTTTGTCCCATGTTTTTTGTTTTATGTACATCATATTCCCAAGAAATTATACATTATGATCCTTGGTAGTATTTTATGGTTACAATCATGTCATAATATGTGTAAAAGTATAGGTCCATTATGGTTGGTATCATATGAACAATCTAGTTATTTTTTTGAGATCAGTACTAGAGCACATTAGTAAAAACCCTAGGGATAATTCTGTCACAATCGATAACCTACATTGAATCATAGAGAATCAAATGTTATGATGTACATTTCATTTGATAGATTATTGTTATATGTTCAATGTCCCCATTTATATTCTTATTTGTCATGTATTCACGTCCGCAAATTGTACTATCTTTTTCTTAGTTAATGGATCAAAATAAAAGAATAGGCACCACCAATAAATGTTATAGGAAATGTAATGATTTCCATAATGATATTGAAAATATGATGGGAATGGATTTTCCAAATATCCATACTGTACTTGGTCAACCAGCTCATGTTATGAAGAATAACCACAATCAGGTGGAACGACATACTTCTCCTAACAAAGAAAACATTATGGTTAAATAATTTATGCTAAAAAGGGATCCCATGTTTAGTGTATCATTGAAACCCCTCCTAAAATAACAACGAATTAACAACATAGATAATATATTCTATATAATACAATTCTAAGAAGAATAGAATATTGTTTTAGATGTCTATATATTTGATGGGGAGATGATCAGTGATGGGAATGATCAAGAATATGAAGTCAAAGGAGAAAATTCATTCCATGGAATGGGAAGATTTAAAAAAAATATTTTTCAATAAATATTTTTTCAAAAGCCCCATATTAATATTTATAGGGAGTCCCTCAGACTAACGAAAATGGAAGATGAGTCAATTAGGGTGTACAAAAAAACTATAAAATTATTGAAAGATATGCCTCTATATTTGTCACAAACACCGAATGAAATATGGATCGCATATTTAGAATACAAAAATAGAGTTTAAGAAAAGAGTTGGGTCTTTGAGACTTTTATAGTTAAGAGAATATTGTCTGTTGTAACCCTACAGTTGAGATAGAGATCTGGGACACTCATTAGTCTCATGGGACAAGGTACCAAGAGGGAGAAATTGAGTTTAATGTCAGAGGATCAATAGGTAAATCCCATGATTGAAATAAAACCCAACACCCCACTAATCAACATTTTGGGAAGATTCATCCTAATAACTATCTAAAAAAACCATGAAATGATTCAAATGCTGAAGAATGTGGAATCAAGCTATTAACTATTGACGGGATCTGAAGAATCCCATCTATTTAAAAGAACAGAGGATGGTTAAAATCAACAATCAACATATAGGTCAATGATTTCACAATAAATGACATTGGAATTCCACAAACCACGAATTGAGTTAAGGATTCTAAGAGGAAATCAACAACAAAAACCAATAAGTAATGATGTATGGGAAGATCATATGCCTACTACTGATATGGATCCCAACTATGAATTCGTTATAAGTACACTAGTTATTCATTCATGAATAGAGAATTCGCTATTTGATTATGGTTTAATTAATTCATGGATGTCGTGAATGTTTAGTAGAACTATTAAAAAACAACCTAGAAATATGGAGGTTGAGTAATTTGTGGACACAAAAAATGGGGAAATTACTTCATCCAATGTTAATAACTCCACCCCAGTTACTGTTTAAATCTACCATAAAATCTCATCTTACTTACTTGGGTGGATTTTTATCATATAATGGAAATATATTGGATATATTTAATAAAAAGTAAACATAAACTATCTGGAAATAGATATCACTCTTCACATCTCGAAACATCATCTGATTCAATAAATGTTTTAGGAGGAGGATGAATCTAATTTAGAATCATCTTCCCATGTGTGGATACTAATTCCTTTTGTGAAAGCATATCTCTATTAAATGATTGAATTAATAGAGAAAATCATGCTCGATGATATCCTATTGTGAGGGAAAACACTGATTTATTCCATGAATAATTTTCGTGGTCATCATCATAACCACGAGTATGAGTTTTCAATAGAACTTATTCCTGGATATATATCTATATAAAATAAACATTAATGTATAACCACCATCATTTTGGAAGAATTGAAGTAGATGTTATAAGAGAATCTTGAAACGTTTTTTATGTGCATGAGTGATTCACAATGGGGTGAACCAGTCCAAAATATTATGAAATTGGATAGATCAACGCACCACAACATCGATTATTGTGAGACCAATAAAATTATGATAAATAAAATGTATCCCATTCCCCTGATAAATGAATTTTTCGATCAACAATGTGGGGCCAATTATTTCTATAAGGTGGGCCTTTGTTCAGGATATCACTAATTAAAGGAGAGGAAGGAAGATAATCACAAGAGTGCCTTTCAAACAAGGTATAAAACCTATGTGAATAGTGTTTCCATTGAAAATCAGAAATGATCCAAAAATTTTCATAGACATTATGATTGGAGTATTTAGAGATTAACTTGAAAAATTATTGGTAGTCCATATTGATGAAATTTTGAAGTACTATAAAATAATTTAGGAACATACGAAGCATTTGAATAATGTGATGACGTCTTTACAAAGGGAAAAAATATCTACAAAATATACTAAATGTGATTTGTTGATACAGGATGTGTCATTATTGGTGCATTTAATAACTAGAAAGTTAATATTTTTGGACCCTTACAAGACAAATGAAATCAAATAGTGTTCCAGACAAACATCTGCAATGGAAACCCATTTTATACTTGGAAGAGTTGGATAAACCTGATGATTTTGATGAACATATCATGATGGTAAAAACCAATAATAAACTTTACTTAGAAGGGAGTTTTGTTTTTCTTGAATAATGAATTTGAAGACCATTTCAAATTGCTAAAAAAGGGTCTTATCAACATACCCATATCAACACTTCTAAAAAGTGGGTAAATATTTGTGGTGTATAATGTTACATCAAATAAAATATTTGGGTTTCACTGATGAAAAATGATGAATTTATTGTCTAATCCTCATGTTAGGTCAGAATTCATCAGAACAAATATCCAATTAATGATATGGAGTTGAATGTTGTGACATTTTTGTTGAAAATGTGGCAGTATTATCTATATGTGGAGAATTGTGAGATATATACTGATCATGAGATCCTAAAAAATATATTCACATAGAAATAGATTAATATGGATAATGTTGATGGTTAGATATCATCAAATATTACAACTACCCAATCAACTAACATCCTAAAAAAAGATGGTAGATACTCTATGAATAAATGATCCGACATTATTATAAATGAATAGAATTCAAAAGGATCCAATCTACATAGACCGGTAAAGGAATGTAATGAGAATTTTCAAGTATGAAACATCATCAATCCTTTATAAAATTATTTCTCGACCAACCCTCATTGAGAAAATAAATCGTTATAAAAGAAATGATGTGGAAATAGATAAGGGTTTGGAAACTATCAGAAATAGGTAATCCTCATAGTTCATGATTGAAAAAGTTGGAGTCATAATATTTGGGTCATGATAATGTGTAAAATCCAATTTAGAGATAATGAAATAGCTACTGAATAACGCACATAACTCTAATTTTTCTACTCTCTTAGGGATAATGAATATGTATTGAGATCTCTGAGGAAACTATGTCTTTGGAAAATATGAAGAAGGAGATAATTGAATATACCTCAAAGTTTGTGGTAAGAAATAATGTGATTGTTGAAAGGAAAAATTATAATAGTATGATTCAATTAATACCCTTACCAACATGGAAATGGGACAACATCCCCATGTAATTTTTCAATAGAATTCACAAGAATTCCCGTGGAAACAATGCTATATGTGTTCTTGTGCACCGTCTTACATAGGTAACTCACATTATCACAATTCTAGATGACTTATCACATGATTATATTTCATGAATATATACCAATGGAGTGTTAAGGTTTCACTAAGTAACACTAAATATTTAAACCGATTGAGATATGGGATTCTCCCCCAAGTTCTATAGAAATACACAACATTCTATAAACACTGAACTGAAAATCTGTATAACCTATCATCTTCGATATGATATCCAATCTGATCATATGATTCAGACACTAGAATATATGTTGATATATTGTTCTATGGTTTCATGTGAGGATGGGAAAAACATCTACCTCTGGTTTCACTCTCTAATAAAAATTATTTCCACGTGATCATCCAAATGGATCCATGTGAAGCCTTTTATGGGAAAATATTTAGAACACTAACATGCTAGGATGTGGTCAATGAACGTAAGATGTTATAACTATATATGGTTGACAAAAATGTGGAATGTTAGAAAACCATTTTTTAGAACATCAAAGCAGCCCAAAGTTGATAGAATAATTATGAAGAAAATCATCTACAAGACCTATAGTTTGATATAGGGGTCATGATATTCCTCCTCATATATCCATGGAACTGTAACATGAGATTTAGGAATAAAGGAAATCTATGTTTAAGGTACATCGAGCCCTTTGAGATTATTTACCACATTGGAGATGTGGCCAATTGACTAGAACTTTTACCTTCCATGTCTCAAGTAAGCAATGTATTGAACATGTCCCACTGAATGAAGTTCAAACTAAATCCCTCACATGTACTGAATTCTAATTTGTTATAGTTTCAAAACTATATCTCTTATAAGGAGCATCGAGTAAAGATCTTGTACCATAGAGATAATGTTCCCCACAATAAGACTACTCAACTGGTTAATTGTAATATTGTGGAACCATATGTATGAAGTAGAATCATTGGAGCCTGAGGAAGTAATGAAGGAGATATACCCTCACTTGTTTCCACATTATTTATAAAATAAAATTTGTAAAGAATAATTTAACTATACGAAAAGAATGTAACAACCCAAAAAATTTATCAATTGAAATTACCTTCTTATGATTACTTCTTACCAAATATACCACATAATATAGTTATAGAAAAAAAATAAAAAAAATATAAATTTATATTTAATGAAATATGTGGCATTTTCAAAAACTAAAATATATAAACAGATGGAATGTTAACTTGACCTTTGGATTAGAAATGTTACCCTTAAGAATATTAATCTCACTCATTGAATATTAAAACCACCAATTAATATAAATATATATATATATATACATATAACTTATCTATTTCATAAATGAAAATTTGATATAATTATATCATAGTAGATGTAACTAAATGTTTTACAAAATATTAATTAAGAATTTATAGTTTTATGAAACATAATTGTTTATTTACAATTTTATCATCATTATACTTATTTAAAAGATTTTTTTTTCATAACAATTATTTATTTATTACAATTTTGTTTTCTGTATGATTATAAGATAATTTTATGGGACACTAGTTAATTTTCAACGTGTTATAAAATAATTTATTATTTTAAATTTTTTATTAAATGGTGATTTTATTTAATAAATAAATTTATCATATTTCTAAAATTCTTTTCATGAAATGAATCCCATTTTATAATTATACACATTAAAAAAATTAGGGTTAGTTTTTGGGATTTTTAATAAATACATCATTTTTTGTAAATATTGAAATATGGTAACTAATGGTACATATACATTATATGATAAATAAACTATTCATTGAGTGATAGAATTTGTAAGAAAAATAATTAAAATATAGACTAATCTTCTTACTATATATTGTCATGTAATAATAAATATTTAGTTTCTTGAGACAAAAAAATTAATAAATAAAATAATCAAAAAACACCCCTCTATTTCACTTTAAATACCACCAATCACCACCACTTATCATCACACATATTAAGCATTAATGATTTTCCATTTATACATAATACTATTAAAAATTTTATTCCACACATCATGGAGGATCTCATCTACGAAATGATCGAACCCTTTTCCCTATGGATGTTCTGAAGGGGAAAATGTTTAAGAGGTAAAACCATCTTATGTTTTAGTTAATTTATTTTTGTGTTCTTTTATTTCCTTTTCATTTCATCACCTAAAAATGTCAATGTGGAAATAGAAATCGAATATAATTTATATACTATAATTTTATCATTTCATTAAATGATCCAACGTCATAATTTTTACCCTATCTCTTTTATTCTATAAATGAAAACATCATCTCGGATGTCTCAATTTAACGACATCATAGACTATGTAATTTCCATTTAATTGAAAGCCATAAATACTAGTAACGAAACCATTTTAATGGTTAAAAAATATTATAATATATATATATATATATCATGACATATTTGATTTTATTTAACTAACAAAAATACATAATATTAAATAATAAAACAAATCGAGTTTGTGATGATCGAATACAGACAAAATAATCCCAATGATTATCAATAAAGTTTTATCAAATGAGTAATCCTCATAAAATACAAGTAAATGATATAAAAAAACATTTAATATTTTATAATATAATTAAATACATTTAATTCCTATTCATGAAAACTATAAGGCCCCAGCCATAAACCTTACTTAATCTCGAGTTATTACAAGATTACACATTGAGGATCTTTTCAGGTTTAGAGTTTTAGGGAATTAGATCATAAAACATACATTACATTCCACATTTAAACAAAGTGGTTACATAAATGATAATATTCATTTTTTCCCACCAATGGAAACATATTTAAAATAAAACATGGATTCTTTCTTGACACTTCCTTGACACTATCATCATATAATGTACCTTTCCCTTGATCTGTGAAAAACATTTAAAAAAATCATGGGATGAGCATAAAAATCTCAGTAAGGGTTATAAAAATAAGCAAAGGAAACATGAGTTCATATATACATAAGAATGAAATCATACTTTACCCATAAAACATAGGCACTTTAACATACCTCATCAAATCATGAATAAATCATAGAAATCATAAGACATAAAAGGTAACTTGAGGCATTCATAACATTCTTACGTAGGGAGTAACCCTCTTGGTTACGTTTGGAATACCCACCATAGTATATTCCCTAAATCTATTCGGAGAAACCGTAACGTTTCACTCCTTCGCGTTACCCAATGCATCGGAGAGCTATATCGGGCTCACCCGCCCTTATTTTATCACGGAACCACCCGTCTACATAATAATTCCCAAGAACCATAACATAATCGTATCACATAAAACATTCATAACGGAAACATAACATTTCCACATTTCAATCACAAGATATCAATACAACACATTGATATAATAAAAACATTATGAAAACCATTTTCAATACCAAAATAAAAGAAAATTAAAACATGGTATTTATTATTCTTTTAAAAAGAAGTTATGGCTTGTAGAGGAAGCCGAAACTCAAATAATGGTCACGGCGGCGGAGATGTCGTTGTCCTCGCATACGTACGACAAAAACATTCCCTTTTGTCGTTTAGTAAATGCTTCGTATAAGAAAGATTCCTTTTGAATAAACGTAAAAGTCAAAGGGGTTTATACACCGTATAAAAGAAGGTTGTGTATATAACAAAATATGCCTCAATGAAAGGAGATTGAGACGAAGTCCCATACAAAGACGATATCCTTGGTTTAAGGATAAATCAATTACATAATTATGTGTGACAAAAAAATACACCATATATAAGTGGATATTAAGTGTACAACAATCAGAGGATATTCACACATATTAATAGAACGACATATTCAAGGACTGCATGTTTATCCCAAATAATCAAATTTGGGATAAGAAGTCCCCTTGCAAAAATTTGGTAGCCTAACGGCGTTACTACAAAATTCAGAAAATGAGTTGATGAGAGATAAAAAGGGTATCTCATCACATGGAAATAAAATTTTAATCAATAAGGATATTGAAGGACATATCCCAACATAATAGTATGTGAATTAAAAGACATAACAAAATAATTCTTTTAAAAAGATGAGGGTGAAAGGTTCCCTTACCGACATGGGTATCTTTCGAAACATACACCCCATGAAACAAGGACAATACAACATTGATATAAATACTCATAAATGAATGTATATTACACAATGAGTAAAATAATGGGTAGTACATACACCACTAAAAGGAAATTGTGGAAAATGTAGCATAAATCTCAGGGGAATAAAAGTGAGATGAAAAATATCTTATGAAGACTCGGCAGCATAACGACACCACTTAAAACTTCAAAAATGGATTGATGAGAGGAAATAGGGTCTTTCATCATATCAACATAAAGTTTACAGAATGAGGAATATAAAAGAACATCCCCCAACATAACAAATAATATCTTAAAATAAGTTACATAAAGGAGAGTACATAAAAAGAAAGAGATAGGTTGGATCTCTTACGAAAATTTGGCAGCCTAACGACACCACTCAAAACTTAAAAAATGGATTTATGATAGAGAATAGGGTCTCTCATCATATTAACATAAAAATTACAGTAAGAGTAATATAAAATAACATCCCAATAACAAGAAAGTTGTGATTTAAAAGGAATGACATAAAAGAGTGTACTTAAAAAGAAAGAGAGGAGTAGGATCCCTTACCCCAAGTCCAACTTGTCTTGTTTGTTTCTTTATATTCCTGAATAATAAACTTTGGTCAATTTATAATTGCTTAAGTACCTCCTATAAATATTATTATTCATTTCATATCACATATTTTAATGTTATAATAATTGGTTAATAATATGAGTTCATATCAAACCTTTTTGTCGATGTTTGGTACATGAGTCAAAAATTGAACTTGTTGGAAAATAATTTTCCATGTAGTTATAGGTACATAATATCCAGAATAGTGTTGAATTTTTAAATATCATATATATCTAGTATATAGTCATTTTATACTATTCCATAACATTTAGAGATAAAAATTAAAAGCACCATTCATGGAGACGGTAGGTCGTACGTACGCATGAACGCTACTTTCATTTTTTGTCATATTAATGGAATTAAAACAAAATGAGAGATATATATATATATATGTTATAATTCCAGAATGATATCCATCATTTAGATGTAATAGATTACATATATATCCATTATATATATGTACTTATAATATTACATAACATTTTGAGATAAGAAATGAAATGTACCATTCATGTAGACGGTAAGTCGTATGTACGCATGAACGCTACTTCCATTTCTATTTCATATTTAATAGAATTAAAACATAATGATATATAATAGTATTTTAATTACAGTATGGTATCATATATAATATCATGAAATATATCCTTTATACGTTCCACATACGGTATTAACGAATCAAATCACTTTGAGGGGGCGGTAGTCCGCACTTCCTTAAATGAAGATATCGCGTTTAACCATAATGGAAACCATAAAGGTATGCCATAATTGAAAAATACATAAGCTTAAGTAAAACATAACCATATTATATATCATATATAAATATAGTGTCATCTTAATGGCCACCTTTTAAGGTGTTATAAGAATGTTGAACAATCATCGTTTCGTGAGGCAGAAATTCGCCATCCACAGAAACAGTATGTTCTTTAACCATTATATGTAGGTGTGTGTAAGTGTAGCTCGAATAATTATTATAAAAACATCCTAGTATATTGAATATACTGGATTTGTTACAAAATAAATGAATAAAATGAGTTTAGGGGGTTGGAGAAGCAAAATAAAACCAAAGGACACGAGTGAAGACATTAACTTAAAATCGGGTAACTCTCTTTAGTTTGAGCTCAAAGGCTTCCATGGGAAAACTTCTGCCCAATGTGAGGCTTCACAGAATTATAGAGGGATGTGGTTTGACAAAATGGTCAGGGGTTGGCCGAGCCAAAGGCTTCAGAAGTATGGGTAAGGAGGTAGAGGTGGGGGCCTTTTATAATAGGAGAAGAGGGGCACTCTTGGAAAGTAAAGAAATGTTACTTTATTTTAGAATGAGTTTCGGATTTTAATGGTCCCACATTGATGTGTTTCGAGGATAAGGTGATAAGGGTTCTAAATCCACTCATCCAATAAGTTTTGGACATGTTTAGGTCTTAGATTTTACATTATCTTTCCATTTTATTTAAATCGTTAAATAATGAGGTCATCGATGCATCATCATGATGTCATAAATAATTTAATTTATTTAATGTCAAAAAATTATAAAAAAAATACTAGGATGTAGGAAATATTTTTATATTTCCAATTAATATTTATAATCAAAATTCTGACTTGTATTACCCCATGTAAAAAGTGTTTTTGTAAAACATTTCATGTTTGTCTCATTTTTACTTTAATATTAAATAAAAATTTATTTATGTCATTTTCCAACCAAAGTGGCTCCATGGGGCCCCCAAGTTGACCCATGGATGGTCGTGGTCGGCCATGACACATAAAATGAGGGTAGGACATGTGTCTAGGTCACTTCAGTTTATTAAAACATTATTCTTACCTTAAACTACACTAATTGCCTCTAATCGCGATTAAAAACTTAATAAGTTACTATTCACCAAAAAATTATTTAAATCCCATTGAACAACATTTTACTTCTTAATGACAACCATTTATGTCGTATTTTTGAAATTCAAAACACAATGATGGAAAAATTTCATTTAAACGGAAAATCAGTTTTTATATGTACCACTTAGTAGTTTCACTATTCATCAAAAATTGAAGTTTTTCAGAAAATTACCAAAAATTCACCCTAAGCTATATTTGATATTACGAATTCAAAAATGATGTATATTTTACAAAATTCAAAACATATAAGTTGTATTAATTAATTTAATAATTAATTCCCGCTGTCAGAGCAAATAGCCTGTTTTTATGAAACAATAAGTATCAAAAGATTGACACTAGTTAAAGTCCAATTTCAAAGTGAAATTAATTCCAACGACCACTATTGGATTAAATGGTAAAAATATATTCTAATTTCACTTTAAAACCAATTCAAAAGGTAATCTAATCATATAAATAAATTATATTAAAAGAGGTTTTGTATTAAAATACAACATTTTCCACTATTCATTAAAAATTGAACTTTTTCGGAAAAATACCAAAAATTTACACAAAGTAAATTTTGATGTCCCGATTATAAAGAAGAATTATATTTTGTCAAATAAAACACATAAAATTGTCAAAAAGTGTATTTAAAAGAGGTTCTCCATCAAAAAGCGGTTAATCAACCTTTTAAAGAATATTGGAATGTTTACGCTTAAAATTGGATTATTCACATTTTTAATCCAATAACAGTTATTGTAAAGAGTAAAAATATTTGAAAAACATATATAATTATTTTTTAGTTAGTTTTGTTCATTCCCTCCATTACAACGGCTAGGCATTAACTATCATAATATTATTTTATTATTATAGTGCAACACAAGATTCCCAAGAAACTCATTGTTGCGTATTGGGTACGCCATCGTGCATAGCGTCCCCTTTAAAGTAATATTAATATTTTATTCACAAACATGGATAAATATGAAAATTTCATATTCGTTATTTACCTGGGGTGTTACAAAAACTATTCTAAATTTACAAGATTTTCCATACATGTATACAAGTAACCGATCATGAAAACCACAGAAAAGAATGCTTTAGAACAATAAATTTGTATCTTAAAACTCATCAAAAAGGACATAATAAATATAATATAATTATAAATAATAATATATATGTATAATATATTATAATTTAATTAAAAAAGTTAATTAATCTAATAAACTAAGATGTAATGTATTCAGTCAAAAGTTAAGAGTTTACACAAGAACCCCAATTTTTCCCATAAATATACACTTTCTCTCTATTTCCCCTATTTAAAAATTATTTTATATATATAATTCATCTATATTATTTTTACATGTTCAAAAATGACGTATCCAAATCATTTCAACCTTCACTTTTGGAGATATGCATATTTTAAAAAGGTTCCCAATTCAATATTCCTGATTAGCAAGCTTGATTAAAGGGAACTTCTGAAATTTTTACACATTTATAAGTTCACTCCATAATATATTTGGAGCCAAAATTATTTTTTTAAAATCAAACATTTTACCACAAAATACTATCTTATTTATGTTTGAGTTATATATATTTAATTATTACATTTCTGTTTTAATGAATCTTTTAAATTTTCCCTCACACCGCACTAAAATTGTTCATTTATAATGATTCTTGAAAACTATCATTACATATTTTCACTTTTGTATGACATAAATTATCATTATCTATATGAATTTTACATTATCAATTTCCCTGTATGATATAAATTCACTCATTCATGGACACTTTTATGAAACATCCATTTTTTTCAATATGACATGTTTACAATGCCCAATTATTTATACGGATAACCATTATGTTTATATTTGATTCCATATGTATGATTATTCATGAGGAACACATATTACTGAAGATATTATGATAGTTTCACCTAGATAGTGCTCCAATTAGTTTTCTAATTCTTAGTTTAATGAGACATTAAATACAATGGTCTTATAGGTTATCCCCAACTCATGCTCCATGTCCAATAGTCATGATGATTAACTTTTACACATTCTTTACCTGCAACAGTCATGGTGGTTATCCTAGATTAGTGCTCCATGTTCAACATTCTTGGGGGGTTAGACTTGACTCATTATCCTACATGTGAAATGATCCTTGACCTAGGTTTATGTCATAATGTATATTGTTTTCGCATATGCAATAATACCATGATTACACATGTTATGCTTCCTTATTTATATTTATTCATTTTTATGCTATCATGTTATTACATCTAACCCATGTGTTTTTTCATTATTCAAATGTTCATTCTCTTACTCTGATTTTTAGATCATCCATTGGTTCATGTATTCCAAAGGTTATCGTATAAATATATAAGACATAAAATGATGTTAGGATCTAATTATGCAGTCTAAATAAATGATATTGTTTGTCCCATGTATTTATTATTGTTTTCCTAATCCTATAAAGACACTATAGTTTATGATCCTCGGTTGTATTACATGGTTAAAATCAGATGATAATATGTGTAGATGTCTTGGTTTGTTATATATATCATATATATTATCATAAAAATAAATAAATATATCATGAAAAACATTCATAATTGAATAAGAACATCGATCTTGAAAATGGAGTTGAAATTTATTAAATTCATGATAATTATATTATAAAGACTAAAAGAAAGTGAAGTATTTTGGTGAAATAATATAATGTTAATAAATTATCTTCTTCAATAAAAAATATAGAAACACAATCCATATACATATATTATTAAATGATTTATGATCATAAAAATCAAATAATAAAATCCTATAGATCATGTGACCTAGTTTATTTTTATGACACAGTTCATATGACATCAAATGGATTATAAAATAATATTTCATTATTTGAATACCCATAGTTTTCACCTATCTTCTTTGACCTCCAAAAATAGAATAGGATAACTTTGGGAATATAATAACAAAATGGGTGACCTAAAAAGAACTATATGTGAATAAATGTGGTATTGATGCATAACATGCGAGTTATAAGAAATAACATGATATTAGAAAATTAAAGGCACAATATATATTGTGTGGAAGAATAAAATAATTATTAATGGATTCATAAGGTAATGTAACTATTTGAAGATGAATAAAAAATGTAACATGAAATAATTATAAATCATGGACAATTGCCAAAACAATAACACCTAATGGATAATGTATCATCACTGATTATGTTTACTCCGTAATCCCATATATAGGGGGAAATTACGATCTGATTTCACAAAAGCTTGAGCAGATCAGTTTGAATGATCAAGCAGTCGGAATTGGTAAAGCCCAAGCGGCTCGTCTCAACAATGACAAAGTCATGATGGGATGGGATCATGCCAATGGTTCATCAGTCCGAGCCTGGGCCTATTCAAGTAAGCCCATACAGTCCCAGTACACAATCCCATATGATGCTGAACCTATAAAATCTCATCCGCAATAAAAACTGAGAAACTACTGGTAGGGAGACTCGAACCCCCTACCACAAGCTTCATAGGGTTTTCCTAGACCAACTCGTCTAGGCATTACCCCATGTTAAAAATTACTATACTATATATATATTTACAATGCTATTAATATATATATATATATATATATCTATTTAGAAATCAATTATTCAACAATATATATATATATATATATATATTAACAAACAAAATAGCAATCACCCAATTATCTTCACACCCTAACCTATTTCAAATTTTATGTACTTTGCTACCTAAAAATATTATATATATTATATATACAGATATAAATATATTTAGAAACGTATCCACCAACTGATGAAAATCTCCAACCTCTAATTATTTTTTACAAAACAAATGTATCATAACTCAATATATATTAATGAAAACAAGTACTAAATTCTCCCACTGATTTCCACACACCCCCATTATCATTAATTATTTTATATATGTTTCAAATTGTAAATGTTATATATGTGTTACTTAAACTTTATAAATATATATAAGTCTATTTAGGAAAAAAAATTAACTTGCTCACTGTTTCACACCACTATCCCCTCATTAATTGCATACAATATTAATCAATTGTATACATTCACAAATATGAATCTATTTACAAAAATTAATTTACACACCCACCTGTATATTTTCACCCCAACAACACATTAATTTTAATTTTAAAACATTAATATATTATTTATAATAATCTTTAATAAATGATTAATATTTCGATAGACATGGTTATCACAATACATTTTTTTATTGTACATTTCCAAATATTTTATGTTAACAACAATTATTTTCTAAATTAGAATATATTTTATATTTTTATTAAATTAAAGAAATTATTATAATTATAACAGGCATGTGATGTTGGTGTTGAGGGATCTTGTGAAATGCCTATAGTGAGCAATTTTGAAAATTTAAAATGATTGAAATTTAAATGAAAATTTTTATACAATAAAATATTATTAAAAAACAATAAAAATGTTTTTAAAAACAATTACTTTTTTAAACTTGTCATTAGAAAAAGGCATTTGAAAAATTAAATATTAATAAACATTTTAAAAGAAATTTTAAAAAATTTAAAAAAGCATTACTAAATATTATATAACAAAATAGTTTTAAAAACAATTATATTTTTTTGTAATGTTTTTTAAGAATAATTAAAATAGAATTTTTAATTCAAAAATTTAAGAAATAATTTTTTAAAAAACTTTTTAAGATGAAAATATAAAATTAAATGTGAACAAAAGATTTAATTAAAAAATAAAATAAAAATTTAAAAACACATTCAGAGTTTCATTAAAATAACAATTTAAAAAAATTAAAGAACATTTCAAAAAATATAAAAAAATGTCAAAAACATATTTTTTAAATAAAATTTTAATTTTTTTTAAATTAAAATACATTTAAAATACATTTAAAAACCATCTTACATTGTTATATAATTTATTTAAAAATAAAAATGCCCATAAAGGCTTGCATGTGCCCCGATAGGAAAGTACGGTCCTGACGTGATGAAATGGCCCATCTTGAAGTTGTGTTCAGGTGCCACATGGGTCTGTTCGGGTCACCTCGGCCTGGACTAAATAGTATTTCATGACCCAATTTTATGGAGGGAATTTCCATCCCATCCCAACCCAATCCGAGTTATGATGAATTTAAACCATTACCCATATACAACGTCTAACGCGGAAAAACATTTCATAGTAAATCAAAGAACTGTATTGGTTCAAAAATCAAAACATGTATATACATATGTTTTCTGAAATATATAATTATTCATAAGGAATAATCATAAGAATTACACATTTAAGGAAATAGGTTGTATAATATTGAATAATATAATAATTAAATATGTTTTTATAAAGATATAATTTAAAAAATGAAAATAATTTTTTCCTTACCCCATTATGAAATCGAGAATAAGATAAGTATATATGTGACATGAATATACATATTAATTGGAATTATTCCATAACATTAATTATACACATAATGTGTGTGAGAGAGAGAAATGTCATAGCCCAATGAAAATGCATGGTGTATAGATATCCCATTCATTACGTTTGAAATTTTTTATTTAATTGAACATAATTTATTTAAATATGAAATTATATTAAATAATTACATAATTTTCAACCTTATCCATCTTTGCTTAAAATTTATGATTTTTATATGTTCATTAGTTACTATTTCAATGAGGTATTTTGTTTAATGATATTGTTTCGAGGGTGTTAGTTTCAAAAATTACAATGTAGTGTCACTTATACATAATCATGAATGTTAATAAGAAATGGAAATACAAATATAGAAGTGAAATTAAACGATATTCGTGAACTTATAAATAAAAAATTGGTCCCCAATACCCACACATGTTCTAAAAGAGGCTCAATTACATAATATATATTGATTTTATTTAGTTATATAATTTAGGTGGATTCACTAAACATTATATACTATGTTTTAATAATATATTTTAATTATCATTAAATAATTTAAATGAAATAAAAATAGTTATATTATTATTATTATTATTATCTTATTTAAACATAATATTAGTTTCATGACCATCCCTAAAGGATGTGGATAAAAATAAAATGTGTTGTTTATTGAAGTAATGAACCATCCATATTTTGAAAACTATATTATTTTATAATATAGTGAAGGGAATTTTAGAATAAATATATTCGATTGACATAATAACATTACATTACATTACTGATACCAAATTCTTTATGTCATGTTGTGTGATATTGGTGAGGAAACGGTATAATAAGATATTTATTTAAAATAGGTAAATGGATAATATAAAATCGTAAATATTGTCATGGAGAAATAATCCTTATTAAAAATCTTAAAAGCTATTGAATGAGTCCAAAAACACAATGACATGGATGATAGGGTTAAGAATCTCATTTGGAAGAAAATTATGTCATAGAAGTCATCAACGGAAGTGGTGGTGAGGGGTGCTATTTATACAAGTAAGAGAGTGGAATTATAGAATATTATACTCATTAGTTAATTAATTTGGCTTAAGAATATCAATAATAATTATTATATTGACTATATACAATATATTATGCATGCAAGACTGAACTAGTTATTTCATAAATATGTAATGACTCAATAAATCATCTATATTGTATATAAGGTTACATACTATAATTTAATAAATTATGATATTCATAAATAATTATAAAATGTTAAAAAATACTAAAAAAGTATATTAACCCTTTTTTGAAATTTATATTCCAAAAAATATATTTTTTATTTAAAAATTAAAATTAATAGAAATTTAATTTTATAGAAAATTCACATTTATATTTCCAAAAATAAAAATTATAATTTTTTGATATAAATTAGGACCCAATGAAGATTTGAATTAGTAATTATTAAATTATTTAATCATTATTATACTAAATGATATTTTCCTATAATTGAATTTTATGAAAATAAAAATTCATTAAAATTATTATATATTTTTTTTCAAATTTTAAAATAGAAAGCACATTTTTGAAAAAAATGAATATTTACTTTGTATTTATTAAAAAAATTATGTAATTCTATAATTTTATAAAAAAGTAAAATTTTAATATTATAGTAAACCTTAATATTATGCTACATTTATATAAGTGAGGTTACTATTCTATAAATCAGATTACTGTTCCTGATAGTCATATTACAATTCCAATGGTTTGATTTTAAATTATAATATGGGATATTAAAATTCTATAAAAACCACATATTTTATTTATTCATAAATTAATTTTATTTTTAGGAATGTTTATATATTATTTAATTTTGAAAATTAATTTTGCATCACTAAATCTTGGAATAATTTCAAACAGTTTATCCCTATGTGAAGTAATTCTCGTTGATTAAGAAGATCCAAATTTCCATATTTGTGTTATCATATTTCAAATTCTTTATCCCATTAATATATCTTTAATTCATAAGGAATTTTTTAATATATATTTTATTTAAAAAATAATATAATATTGTTTTTTGATTTCAATATTTAGTTTATGTGAAAATACTAAATGTGGAATATTTATAAGAATGAAAATAAAATAGAAATATTTCTAGGTTATTAAATCCCCCCTATATAAGAAATACCCCACTTGAAATTTAATTTTACATACTATAGTGAAAACACAAGAGGTGTATTATTCATTTTGGATTACCCTAAATCCCATTTAATAGCTTTATTCTTATAGTATTTCCATAATATATTAACTATATGAGTTCTATTATATCTTGGACCTTTATAATTATAGTCTATTATCTTCATTGAATTCTCCTTATAAGAGTGATATTTTTTTATTTTTCAAAATCAAAATTTATATATGTGAGGGATCTGGAATGTAAAAAATTAAGAGAGATAAATCGGACAATTCATATTCATGAGTCCGGATTATTGGGAGTTCTAGTAAATAACCCATAACATTATGTGATCAAGGAACTCGAAAACATCAATTTATTTGGGACTTGTATTTTCTTTATTCTTAAATCTCATTATACCCATCTGTGTAGGATATTTTTAGGAACAAAATATCTCAAACCTCAAACTCTTTTTCTTATTAGTGATTTTCTGCAGAACATAGTAGTTGACATTGGGTAGCCCCAATGTGTTGTCAAATCATCATGATATTATATAAAATGTACACAACCATTTGGAGTCAGTAATTTAATTAATTATATTTCTTTTTCCATGAACACTAGTTTTATTCATCTATTCCCATGATGTGATTCACAAGGATCTTTTTGGATGCTTTTGTGAAATTATTATTTTTGGAGAACATGACCATTAGATAATGTTGATACCATCCTCTGTTTATATCCATTTGGAAGGATCTACAACTTTATTGAAGTACTGATTATTCTATTACAATTGTAATCAATTTGGGGGTCATAACCAAAAATAAATTATAAATAATTGTATATTTCATTTTGGACACATCTATAGAACATGCTGGTAAATATTGCATCTCGATCAGATACTATACATAGGGATATTCCTTATCAGTTCACTACTTTATAGTTGAATATCCTATTATGTTAATTGGAAGATTTGTCCTAAAAAATATCAATTAAGTGATCATCCTTCATCAGAAAACCCCTAATAACCCATATAACATTATATCGTCTTGTTTTATTTAGATCACCAGTGAAAATTTCGAAGTTTTTCTTTTTCCATTTTTGTGTAGATATGTGTTATAATATCATCACCCCATTGGAATTTATCATACCCCACATTACTTTCTATCATATCTGGAATGTTTATATATATTTCCTGATATTCTTCATCATATTTTCCCACAAATATTTCCCTAGGAAATCTTGATGCATCATTATGCTTCCAAGTTGGAAGGAGAAGGTTTATTAGTGAGAATAATTCAAAAAATCATTCTTTATATTAGATTTTTTTGTTCATTATTTTAATTATTTAAATTTTAAATATCCATCAAAATCAATTATAAAATATAAGGATTTTCATTTTTATATAGCTTCATCCTTATTTTAAAATTATTCTCCAACTCTAGGAGGATCATTTATCATCTCTATAAGAGTTGATTGAGAAAAAATTTTAGAATGGTGATATGATATTCCTTCCATTATGATTCTCATTTTATAATTATTCAATTCTAAGATTATTTGAACCCTCAATATTACAATTCATAATAAGGTTACCAAATCCAATAAAATACAAGAATATTCCATATTATTTTCTTTCCCATGATGGTTGTTGAATGATAATTTATAAACCTTGATCAGATCAATCCATATTTATTGGATCATTTAATCTCTTTTCTGGTTGAATTTATATTTGAGGCCTTTTTGATCCATATATTTTTCATAGTTTTATACATCAAGATAATTTCTCTACATTATCTACTCAATGATTACCACATCCAACTCCATATCATAAATTTGTTTGTTCTAATCATGTACTCAAAAATTACAAGAGGTGTAAGATATACAATAATCATTTTTTATCATAAAATTTCAGAATCACTTCTTTGAATCAAAATTCTATTCCAAGATAATTTCCCCACTAGATTTTTGTATGAGTAATGGGGTAGTGATATACCTATTTTTAATTCCCTGAATCTAACTTCACATTCATCATTATATAAAGAAATTACCTCTTCTGAGTAATCTTATTTAATGGTTTTGTAAATATGTATAATTCCCCAAAACTAAATTGTACCATCTTACTATTATTCATAAAATAAATATTTCTATTATAGATTTATGTTTAGAAAACAACTAAATTCCCTACATCATAGAAGGGTCCATTGATATCCTTCTTTGGATAAAATTCCCCAACAAATAACACATTCTTCATCTAGAAAATAAATTTTATGTACATTTCATATATCATCTCCGTTTAAAAATTATTTATCATGATATTTAAATTATACTCATGATCCAGATTTAGTTTATAGTATATGAAATATCATTTAAAAATACTACCACAATTTAATCTCTGTAAGTTCCAAATACACTTTTCATTATATCCTTAATGATTAGTGGATTAATAGTGTGTCCTTATTGAATCACTATTAACATAGAGGATCCTAAGAAGAAGATATGGAATCACAAGGTTATATATGGTATTCCATCAAGAATTATTAAACTGACAGATTCAATCAAAATAATTTAGTGGAAATTTCAAGATCCTGAACAGAGAATGAGTATACTGGGAATGATGAGTTATTCTAATTTGATAGGAAATAAAAATTAGTGGAGAATATCCTAAAGGATGTTGTGGCACTATAAAAGAACATTATAGATGTGGTGAAATCAAAATTCAATATTTCCTTCTTAGATCTTGATACGCCTCCTCCTTGAATTATCATTAATAAAAAAGGATATATCATATATTCTACAATTATAAAGCAATTGAAGATAATAGATCCTTTTTATGTACTCTATAATAACATGAGTTCTCAACCCAATAGGTGGAAAATCATGATAGTTTAATTATCTTAAACAAAGGATCATTGCGATATGTGGGTTTGGATAGTGGAGAATGACATAAATTTGGAGGGATAACTACCATGAGGTATTTCATTCTGATGAATGTAAGAGATGAGTTTAGAGAGTTGGATCAGTGTCGTAGAATACTTGGTTTCTATGAATCCAAGAAATGAATATAAATATTGTCCCTAGAAATGTAATGAAATCAAACACGGAAATATGGATTCGTTTTTTATATCAAAAAGGATACATTGGTACCCATGATTCATGTGGGATATAGCTTCACCTATTTGAAATAATATCTTGATGGATATAAAAACCAATAATCAACAATTTTTAAATTATAATAGGGTTCTAGTATAAGTTTAAATGACTAATATACTAGTGGATTATGTGTTTCTTATGAAAAGGGATTACTCCATAAATATTGATATACAATAATAAATAAAGCCAAAATTCATCACGAGTTGCGGATACGTTGGTCTTGTCACTTCTAAATTTAATTGGAATAAGGAGTGTATTTTATATAAGGTAAGTGGACATGATGATCCCACCTATAGAACTGGGAAGGGGAAGGAATTTAATCTACCATTTGATTGAAATTATAATAATATAATTGGAACATGTAATAGTGTTGGCGTTAGATGAATGGGTATCATACAGCTAGAGCATGTTTCTTTTTTGGATCTAGTTGCTTCTAATCAGTCCTATTCACATTCTTAGGATGTTGAAAATTTCATTGGTGCTATCACTTCATCACTTAGTAATATTTTTCATTCATAATATTATTTTAAGTCTATTGAAAATATTAAAAATATTGAATATTTCTATCTTACTGTATGCATGGAAAGGATGTTACTTCTTATTCTGATGATATTAGATACTATTTTCCCATGGATGATGATAGAGACACAATTGTTATATAATATTTGAGCATGTTTAATTTGGTGATAGTGAAACATTCCTTTAATAATGATGATAATGGCTGATAATCTAGGGTAGTGGATTATTCCCATTCATAAAATATTGATATTAATGGAGTATCTAACTAGAAATGTTATGTGAAATTAGATTATATTTCTAAAAACACTAATCCTACATTTTTTTTCCATATTAAGGCATAAAACTCTATTGAGAATATTATTGGGATCTAGAACTAGGTTGAGTAGTTTGTTGATGATCATGGTAGAGGGATTGTTATCATAGGTTCTCTTTAAAAAGGATTCCCAAAGAATAGAATTTTATGAGAATTATTATAATCCCTCATGGCAAGCAATAATTTTTGCCCACAGAGGGGGGTCTTGTGGGATAATGAAGTTAAATATTATCATCCCAAGGATCATATTTATGATGGTATAGAGAAGTTTTCTGTTTAATTAATTCATGGTAAAAATGACCTACCAATTTCTAATATAGATTAAACTCTGGAAATAGTAATGGGATTGGAATAAAAATGAGGTAATAAAAAAAGGATAAGATGAAATGGGAAAGTACAGAAAGATGAAAATTAGAAGAAAGTACCTCAAACAAGAGTCAATTACCTTACAAAATTATTATCATCTACTGTAATTGTCAATGGATAGTGAATTCCCTCTCCGAATATCCCTTAGACACATGTAATGGATAATAAACCATTTATCAATAGACTTATGGAAGGAAAATGTTTTATTATAATTTGGAATCATTCAAATGGACCTCACCTGGTTATAGATTTGTTTCTAAATTCCTATATATCTACATCATGGATTATAATTTTATTTTAAAGCATGATGTCCTCATATCAATGAAATAATTAAGTATAAGAATATAATATCAATTTATTTCAATACCCCATCATGTCATGTCTCTTCATCTTATGTTTATGCTAAAAAATAATATTTCAGAATAATGGATCTCCAAAAATAGATTGAAATTTTTTCAGGTAATATAGATCATACATGGGTGATATTGGGTGATTTTAATACTATTTTTAATCCTAATGAAACTATTGGGTCCATAATTAATTAAATAACTTCTATTCAGTTATCTTTTGGTGTTGAAGAATGCAAACTTGTAGAGGAATCATGTTATAATGCCAATTTTAAATGTAATATGTACACCTTGAATGATAGACAAGAAATTAGGATTGATGAGTTCTTAATAAAAATGGTAGAGATGAATATTGTGAATGTGGTTTTAGGATACACACTTCCCCACCATCATTCTGATCAAAATCAAATCATTGTTGAGATTTTCACTCAGATTCAATGGATAATACCTCTACAATTTTGTATTAATAATGGATGGTTGGTCACCCCAAGAAACATCGAGGTCATTATAGAGGCATGGATTACCCAACCTATTAGTTTTCATCTGAAAATAAATTTTGGAAAACTATATCATACAAAGGATTTAGTAAGGTATTGGAAACGAAAATCATTCTCCAAACATGAGAGTGAAATCATGGATCCTGAAGAAAAATGTGCAGCATATCAGTTTAGGTATTACAATCATACTTCTCCTTCTATAGAGGAATGAAAGAAGCACTCCAAGATATATGATCTTATTATAATAATGAAATATTTAGATTTTAATATTTTAAATGGATTCATGATAGTGAGTGAGACATGATGTTTTTCAATACATTTAAAAATAGAAGGTAGGAAGAGAAGAAAATAATGCGGTGAGAATGGACGGTTGCATGAATGCATCTGATAATGATGTCTATAAAGTTGTTGATGAATTTCTTCTAGGATATATTATGATTATGGATTATGAAACAAATTGAAAATGATTGAATTCATAACCCCATTTACTAGGGGTGCGTCAAAATCGAGACCTATTCACGGCTCCCACAAAACAGGAAGTAAAAATGTGGCTCTTCTCTCTCAACATAGACATTTCAAATACCCCAAATGGATTCAAAAATAAATTAATCCTGTATTATTAGGATATTATGTAGGATAACATGATCAATATGGCAATTTAATTATTTACTCATTATTTTGTGTCTTATGGAATCAATTCACAGTTTATTTCACTAATTCTAAAGAAAGATGGTTTAATTGATATCATAGACTTAATTCTATCTACAATTGGAAAGCCTATACCTAAAACCCTTAGTAAAACTATAATGAGAGGGTTGGGAGGAATTGTTAAACATCACATCACTTTAAATAATTATGGGTTTGTACATAGCAGGAGCATTAAAAACTATTTATCCAAGACCTTTTAAAGTGTTAATAAAATGAGAAGGAAAACCAATGAGGGGAAAAACTTCACTCAATATTGACATCTCCAAAGCATTTGATATTTTTCAAGTGGAGAATTATATTTTTTCATAAAGTAAATATATATTCTTAGTTGATTTAATCAAATTTTTACCCAATATACTCACATTTTCAAGGTTAAAAAAATCATTAATGTGCAACCTATGGGGGCTTCTCAATGTTCTAGGGGTGTCAGATAGGGAGATATACTATCAGGAAATTTGGTTTCCATTTTTGTAAACTATTTGAGTAGATGTATTAATTATCTCCCAAACATTGGAATCTATAAGGGAATTAATGTGGGTAGAGGTGGCTTCAAACCATATCATCATTTATATGTGGATAATATTCTCTTGTATGGTGATGACTCAAAGGGAACCAACATTGTGATCAAATATATTGTTTCTCACATTGAGGAATTTATATGACATGACATTTGTGGGAAGTAGTCCTTAGTTATGTTTTGTGATGTAATGACCATTTGATGGAAAACCAAGATTTCTAGAAGATGTGGAGTGAGGAAGAGACCCATTCACATAAACAACCATGGTGTTTCTATTTTTTGGGGAAAGGTGAAACATTAATACCTTCGGAGAATTTTCTACAGCAACATCATTCAAATTTGTTGATTAATATGATGTAAGTGACCTTAGCCATAATGTTGTGTCCTATAATATCTATTATAATATATATATATATATACACTCATTATCAATTTATAGGTGGACAATAAGACTAATTAAGGATCATAATGGATTATTATGGAACTTCATTTGGACTCGGTTGGTAAAAAGAGAGGATGTTCATAACTATGTCATGTAAGGAATGAATCAATCCTGTTGACATGGGTGGCCTTGAAATTAAGGATATTAGGATCTTCAATGATAGGATCATTGGAATTTCACATGGAACTTCTTAACATCTAATGATTCCTCCTATGAGTATCTTTATATTAGGTACAAAGTGATGTTACTGGAAGATTATCCTTACAAACATTCCTTCACTTTTTGATCATTTATTAGGGATTATTTTAATGCTATCATGCAAAATAAAATGTATCGGGAGAGACAACAATATGGTATTAATTATCCAAACATACTTATTCTTAATAGCATTGTCATGGACTCAATTAATGTTCAGTCAAATAGAGGTCATATTCGCATTTCTGCATTTATCCTTTACAATAACAATAGATATTGCAATGTCCTAACTCTAACTATTGTTGAAATCTAGAATTATAAATTTTTAGATGTTGAAACCATGATATGTTCCCCATACAGAGGTGATGTTTTCACATATAATGTGTTCAATAGTAATGAATGTGAAGTCCCCACTTTACATCAATCATTTTTGGGAAACTTCATGTTACAATTTTTACAGCCTTTAATATTTCAAATGCATTGAAGGATTTGTAAGAACACGATTCCCACTAAAAATTAGTTAAAGAGGGAAGGGTAGTATCTTGTATCAACATTTAACATGATTTTTAAAGCTAATAAAAAAAATAAAAAACCTATTATTATATTATTTATTTTCATAAGATATTTCAAGGTATGTTTATAATATTATTGGAATTTGTTTATGCACTAATCTAGAGCTCGATCAATTCCTATTGCTGATATGCTCTACTAGGAATATTGAATTGGTGGGTAACATGTTATTGGAAGCACCTACTACTATGCTTGCAAATATATGGAAGGCAAAGAATGACACCACTCTTTATAATCAACCCCCTCGATCCTTAATATACACATTACAATTCAATATGAAATATTTTATGCCTCATTGGTATAAATTAGAGATATGAACAACAAATTTGAGGATCTGATGACTCTGAGATTTTAGGGTGTCTTAGGTTTACCTATGAAGCCTTGTTTTCATAGTTATATATGATATATACTACCTATGAATTCATGGAATAATTTTCATGTTGATGGTGCATCTTCCAACATTCAAAGGACAGTGATTTTTAGTTATTACTGCAACACTTTTCATAGATTTTAGAATTGATTCATTCATTATTTTTTTGGCATAAGATCGTATTTTAAATCTATGTTATGGGATATGATGTGTTTCACTAAACTTGATATCTGAAAAAATTAAGTTCACTGATGAATAAATAATGAATTTAAAACATTAGCGAGGTCTCTAAAATAATGAAGCAGGGAAATTTCTAGGAGGTTTCTCTATTATTAGATTGACTATATGAACAAGATCAGGCACCATAACTTGATTTTTTTTACATGGTTACATGGTATAAAATAATGTGGTGGATGCCTTCTCAATGTGAGCGATAATCTACTTGTGCATGGTGTGGTCCTTTGGAGAACCAGATTACTAGAAAACATTGATTAAGGATTATATAAATGAAGTAATTTACTCTCAAAAATATATAACCACTTGAAAATTATGATCATTATTTCCCATATTTTTAATTAATAAAATCATAGGCAACCATATTTTCATGGATCCTTGATCTTATTGACTATGAACCCATAGTTTCCATAACATGTTTGAATGTAAGCCTTAGGAATATCTTCCTTATCCACCATTAAATGATTACTTCCTGACTAAAGTACCAAAATTGAGAAAAAGTAGTCCCTAAATACAAGATAAAAAAATTAATCTTTTCATATAATGGAATCATTTTTTTCATTACTTTGTTTAATTAGGATAGTCATTGTAGAGGAACATTAAACCATCCATCTTCGTGAAGAATTTTATTGATGCACTCCATGGTGGATCACTCAGGAATAAAAATACCTTCTTTATATGCACTTGTATATTCTTTATCAATGATTCAAACTATATAATGGAATGTTGTAAGGGTTCTGGGATATCGGTTGATACATAGGTGTAAATTCGATTGTGAAATCATAATCTTGTTTAATATCAATACCAAGAAATTTTTTCAAAAATATATCAAGATTGTCTCTCATAATGTGAATTTCATTGAGGATTATTCACTCCATTGTCTCAATCATTTTTTGTAATATATTGTTTATCATATTGAAGAAATAGCCAAATTTGAGAATAATACTACAAAGGATATTCATCCTCTACATTATACTAGTACAGAATCATATGATGTCTCATAATATGAAGGGTTATGTCCTTCTACCAATAGAAGATGTCATATATATAAGCACATCAAATATATACCCAATATAGAATCAAACTCCACAATACGATGTCAAAAATATTTTATGTGAGTTAAAATATAAATGAATTGTCCATGAAGGAGTTATATAATAGGGATAGAATAATATACCAATTTTCTATTCTGATAAAAATGTAATCCTCAAAGTTTTAATGTGGAATTTGAATATTCATACTGAACATGGAAGATAAGAATTAATGCGTTGAACAAATATTTAAATATTTATTCACTATTCTTGAATGTGAAACTCTTATAACTTTCATGAAATTATTTTTGGGATCCACCATACATGTTGGGATAAATTATATTGTTCATTGATCTCAATTAATTATTGGTTATTTTAATTTATTATCATCTATAAACCTTCGATTTGGATATTTGTATACCTAATTCATAGGATTATGGAAATTGGAATAGTTTACTGAAGGATGAATGTTTATATAAACCTTATATTATTTATTATAATTAGTGGTATTCTTCATTTCCATTAAAAACTGATTAGAATTATTATCTTATTTTTTAATTTTTTTTCATATCCCAATTCGGATCAGATTATTTTTGATATTATTCTTTCCAAACATTTTAAATATTGGATGTTATTCTTTAATTCCAATATATGATTATAACCTCTTTAATTAAAATCAATTATATGATTTTTTAACTCTAAGACCATGTGACCACTGATATTCACCAATATCATTCATGAAATAAATATTAAAATAGAAAATTTCATTATATTTTACAAATAATCAAATCATAAAATATTTTGGTATAGTTGGATTTAACCCACTAAGGAATAGATCCACCATACATTATATGTTGATGAATATTACATAGACAGATAATAAATATCCTTCGATTTTTTCTTTATATTTCCCGATAGAGTCATAATCCTTTAACATTAGTCTATGGACCCCCTCTTCATTTTAAGATAGAGAATTCAATGAACACATTTATTGAGAAATATAGTTAATGAACCATATGAATTCAATGGAATCAATTCAATGTTATATCATTGTGTTCTGGAATAATGTCCACCACTAATCAGATTATTTTTTAATACAATAGATAGCATGTATAAATTTCTATTTTTTGTGAATTGAAATTTGATGAACATATTTTCAGTGGATTTTTTGCAATTTTCTCTAATGACAGTATAAGAAGATACTCTAATTTAGGGAGGCCATTATCGCACAAAGGACTCAACCACAACATCCACTTTTTTATCTATGAAGGGTGTTCCAAAGGATTCATGATATTATTCATTGAACAAGTCATCTAATTTGTTAGATCAATGAGGTTTCCAACTTCAACTCCTATTAGTAGAAGACAATTATTACATTAATCATCACACTCTTTATCAGACAGGTTTTTGGAACATTTCCACTAGTTTCATTACAAAACAAAAAATATAGCAAAACCATGATTATAATACAATAAATAATATTAATATTGAATATAAATCTATGAACATAAATAAAATAAATTATAAATGAGAATCATCGCATAATATTTGAGTATATATGTTTCAAAATAGAATATCCATAGTAATTTCCATATTATTTTTTCAAACTAAAATACTTTTTTTAGTACATTATATTTGATCTTAAGTATTTTTTGAATTTTAAAAATCATATATATGGGGAGTGTCAAATGTGTTTTGAAATATGACCTCTTTAATTTTTACAATGTGTAGTTCGTGTTAAAAATGAATATTCCATTTTAGGTTTTAATACCATTAAGCACCATTGATAAATATCCAATCCAACATGTAATATTCATAAAGGGTTTCAATTTACAATAAACCACTATCTCAATACCTAACAAAAAATTTATGATATTTTTATATTTATTGAATAATCCCTAGAATTTTAATTAAAAAAATATATGTTCTAATACAGAAAAAATCAACAAAAAAACTATTATTATAACAACTATAGTGATACAATACTTTTACACATGTTCTTACATTATATTTATCATAAAAATCCAATAAAAATAATCCAAATATTTCTAGGGCTAGTATATATAGAAGTGAATGTTCTAAGAAAATAGAACATTATTTATATAATCTTTAAAATTAGATAATAACTCCCATGATCTAGTAAAATTACCAAGGATTACATTGGTAGTTCAAAAGCAAATGGGGTGTTCTAAAAATCCAATTAGGCGATGAAAAAATTAATTAAATATTACATGTAATTAAGAATGAATAAATTGAAATAAAAAAATACAGGGCCCATGAATAGTTATATGTAGTCATGAAATAATGAAACATAGAGTCATAAGATAGTGGAATCATATATTGTTAGAAACAAGTTATTTTATAGCATAAGTATAATTCAATGATAACAATGAATACAATATCACATGGTAGACATAATCCTTTAAATAATTAGGTTTACTCCCTATCCCCATTCATAATGTCTAGTTTTAAAACAAATTTACAAAATGAGATTGTTTTATTGAAGAAATATTCAAAAAATGTATAATTATTTATTCCAAAAATTAAAATTAATCATATACCTTATATATATTAATATTTATTACACACTGTATTAAATGAATTTCATAATCTTGCATCATATCCTAATGAAATTAGATTTACTAGTAAAAGAATTTGTGAAATGAACATAAGAAATAATATTCCATGTATATATTTTAAAGAAAAAAAATTTATTGAAACACACTATAATATTAAATAAAGAATGAATGTGATCTAGATAATGAAAATTCATATGGAAATGAAAAAGGGCGGTTCAGGAGATCCCATTACTTATGATAGAAAATCACTCTAAACAAGAATTTAATATCCTAGATATTCATATCTCATTCAATCATTTATAATTTCAGAACCTTTTCCTTCAATGTACTATTTTTAATAATTTTATTATGTTCATTTATTACCATTTCAATGAGATATTTTGTTAATGTTTTTTATTTTACGGGTGTTCAATTTTGTGATTAATGGTTTGATAAGTTTTATCCAATCATTTTTTTCTATAAAAATTGAAATACAATTAAATTAGTTAAATGAAATGGTATTCATGTATATATTAAAATAGAAAATTGTAATAAATTGTAATATTTTTAACCTCCCACCCCTCCTAACTAGCATGAGTTGAGGCAGAAATGGTACATGGCATTAAGAGACATCCCCAAGATACCAAAGGATGAAAATAAATTTCAAGGGATTTTTGTATAGATGGGGGTTGATTTTTCCATTGAGAATAAAATAATAAACCACTAATTCCATAACAAAATAAACCACCACATTATTCATGATAATAATGAAAGTGTCACGACCCATCCCCTGGGGCCCATGTCATAACTACCCCAATCCCGTCTTCCATAGGCCAGGGGCTGGCGACTAGCACCAAAAGGCGTAAATCCCTATAACTGGGAAGGCATTACCTTTATAAAATGCAAACACACACAACCAGAGTACAATAAGAAGTAAACACAAGTAGGAATTATAACAAACATGAAAAAAGTACAAGGGACCAGAATACAAGCCCTGTAGAAAGGTATGACTACCACTGAAAGAAAGTACAACTGAAAAGACATATAGCTGGAAGATGGAAGCAGCTCATGGATCATCCTCCAGGTTCCTTCTTCAAGGGTACGTACAGATTTCTTCCTCAGCGCTCCGCATCTAATGGTCCGCTCCGTGTGTCGTCACGCCGAATCTCCACCTCCAGGTACCATCTAGTCCTCATACACTCTACTTCAGTCAGTGATGTCCGTCATCTGCACCCAACACAACGAGGTGCAGGCATAGCCCATGCATGGGTGAGTACAACAATACCCAGTAGGGACCCCGAGACCCTCAAGGTCTCACTAAATCTAACAAGGATAACCACAACAAAGGATCTCAATAGATAACCCTTACTTAGGTATAAGTCCATACTTATATCAAAGTTATCAAGTAAACCATCTTAAACACGAGGAAACAAAAAGGTTATGAAATCAAAAGATAACCACTACTTTGGTATATGACCATACATATACATATGTTATCAATCTCAGTACGACTCCAACTTCCAAGACAAGGAATAACTAGTCTACATAGGAAAGAAGTCAATCATACGAAAGATAATGATTGAAATTCAAGAATCATCTCACACAGATATACTTCTCACGAAGAGGGTTGGAGATGATTAGTTGTAGCCTCTAAATCATCGCCTCTTCCGAGCCCACATAGGATCCAAGTACAGAAGTCGTCACTACCGAACCCATGTAAGATCCAAGTATAGTAACCATCACTGCCAAACCCACGTAGGATCCAAGTACAATCTTCATCGCGGCCGAACCCACGGAGGATCCAAGTACAGTCGTCATCGATGCCAAACCCATGGAGGATCCATGTACAATCGTCCTCTCTCTCGAAGCCACGTAGGATCCAAGTACAATCGTCATCGTCGTCGCAGTCGCAGACAGCTCTAGGGTTCCCGCACAAAGCACGCTCGATTCCGGGAGATTCCACTCCACGAGCCAAGAGGTTCGATACATCAATTGTTAGAAAGTCCATAGTTGATGTATCCCAATGTTCTGTATCATCAAAAGGAACTCAAAGCGGCAGACGGCGCGTCAATCCGACGCCCGGTCTAAGAGATAATGGTTTTTCCATTACAGGGGACAGGTTAGAAATACCCTCGTTTCTAACCCGTCTGATATCCATAGTCATCCAAAAGTCACATAGAGTATCGCAAAAGAACTGTCTCGTCGAAAGGATCTCAATGCCATAGACGATGTATCAATCGGAAGCCCGGTATGTGACTTATTAGCCTTTTAGTCCCGGGGTCCCGGTTGGTTTCGTGTATGAATCAAACCGACTGTATCTCAACTGTATCCCGAACTCTCATGAGGTATACTAAACGGAAGCGTTTCTCAACGTGATTAACAACGTCGCGAACGTTTCGTCAAACGGACGTTCGGTCTGAGAGTTATTAGTATTTTTGTTCTAGGGGCCCGGTTGGTTTATAAGCTAAACCAACCCGACCATACTCCAACTGCATCCAATCATAAAGTGGAGTATGCCAAAAGAACCATATCATCAAGAGGAATCCAACGTAGTCGATGGCACATCAATCAGGCATCCGGTCCTTAAGTTATAAGCATTTCCGCTCCGAGGGCTCGGTTGGTATCGGGTTCAAACCAACCCAGCCATACACAAACTTCTCCAAAACCTTGAGTGTAATTTCCCGAAATGACCGCCTCGATCCAAGTAATCCTACCCAACTGAAAGTGTTTCTATCGGAGGTCCGTATCTCATGATGTGTCCGTTTAACCGAAAATGGACCGAAAATAGGGGGTTTGGGCCTGGTCCGACCGGGCCCAACACCACCTGGGTCGGCCCGAACCAGTTCGACCCGACTCGGGTCCAGGTCCAGCCTGATTGGGCATGGCACGGCCCGGCCGGCACGGTGCAGCCTGGCTGTGTGGCCTGCCGCGGCTCGGACAGCGTGGCCGAGCAGATGCTGCAGAGTAGGGGGGCCTGATAATTGGTACCGGCGGCGCAGAGTGCCGCCCCAGTCGTCCCAAATCATGCGGACGCGCGGGATCTCCCACTTCACCGCCACGAAAAAGCCACGATGGGTCTTCTCCGGCGTCGCACTGGGGCACTGTCCCCTCAAGGAGGCCGGACGGCTCCAGCCGCCGCCTCTGGTCATCAGCGCTGCCGGGCCGGCGTGGCGCGCCGCCGCCACCTTCCACGGACACCCGGACATGGTCCTTTGGTACGTTTTTCCCACCGTCTTCTCCAGTGGTTATCCCGGGACCTGCTCTTTACGGCGACTACTTTCAAATGCCGTTGCGGTCCCGTTTCATCATCGCCATCAATTTTCACATCAAGAAACAATCTGCGAAGGGTTTTTGGGCCGTGTTTGTTTGGTCCGCGCCCTCCATGTTAAGAATTATCAAAAGGTCGAACAACAATGATGTTCAATGACTAACAAGGCACAATTTTAATCAATTAAAATTGAATATAATTCCAAACAATGCCCCCAAAAATAAATATTCCCAACCCGCAAATAAAAACATATGCGGATCAACTTGATAATGAGTTGATCCACATTCTTTGTTTTAGAGGGGAACAATCATACGAATATTAACATTCTCAAATTAAACCCCTACCTCAATGTTTTTCATTCGATGAAGAAATCATGAGAGGGTGGACGTCAGCTCGTTGACGTCATCACAAGGGAGGAGATAAAGGTGACGATGATCTTTGGTGCTCGTTGCATCTGAGAGCCTTCGATCCTAGATTGAGTGTCGTTCGTTGGAGATCTGGTGGAAGGAGAACTGTTCTTCGTGATGAGAACTTCAGATTTATTCTTCATTGGTGAGGGATGAAGCTCTCCTCTAAAATCTCCAAAGGCTCCACCACCAAATAATTTCCATCCCCCAATATTAAACCTTATCCCACTCAAAATGCAACTACAGAAAAGGTCCCCCTAAGAAATTATCGGTGCTGTGAGTTCATTAGTGCCCTTAGATTTCATTTCTTAGTACCAGTTCAAAAGATAGAAAGACCCACTCGTTCGTTTACTGAACGTATCCGAGCTAATCTTTAGAAATTAATTCTGGGAACACCGGGCCTCGGAATCAAGTGACTTCATAAGCCAAAGACTCGTAAAATTCCAAAGAAATTAAGAAGAAATTTTCCTTGAAATTTACGGGTCTTTACATTACTCCCACTTCAGGTATTTGCATCCCCGTAAAGATACAACACAAACTAGGGAAACTAAAGAAGGTACCGAGCATACATCTGAGCCTCCTGCTCCCATGTGCTCTCCTGGAGGTTCCTGTTCTGCCAGTGAAAGCGCACAAGAGGAATCGACTGTCCTCGTTGGACCAACTCATATTGATCCACAACCTCTACCGATACCCTGTGAAAGTCGTCCCATCATCGATGACCAGCTCTCCGTGGTCGATGATGACTAATAGGTCGTGCGAACATCTCCTCGGTTGAGATACGTGGATGATGTTGTGCACCAAGTGAAACTACGGTGGAATGGTCATCCGGTAAGCCACATCATCTACCCTACTGAGGACATAAAATGGTCCGATTAACCTCAAAGATAACTTGCTGTCATGACCAAATCTCCGTAGACATCATCGAGGAGAGACCCGTAAGAAAACACAGTCTCCATCCTCGAACTCCAGTGGTTCTGTCTCTTAACAACATAAGATTTTTGCCTACTATATGTAGTCTTCATCCACTCCTTGATTATTTTAACCTTCTCCAGTAGCCTCAAAATGGGTGTACTGTTCAACCTCTTCCTCAACTCCTGAAAAGCTCTGCTGGCATATCTCTGACCACACGAAGGGGTTTCCACTTCTTCATCAATGATAAAAGTGGTGCATCCACTCTGGAGATGTGTAGATCAAATCTAAGTCTGGAAGACTCATGATTGATCGACTGCACCCACTTATGCATGATTCCATCCTGTTCTTCCTAGGGTTTCCTTTTCACAGACCAAGGAAAAACCCATACCAACATTGTAGGTAGACCACAACCTTTTTATTGCCTAATACAGTCAATCTGTGTATGAAATGTGGTTGCCCAGTCCATACCCAAACTTATGTCATAGGGCCTCGATGCTGCAACCAATAGGTTCCAACCGAAACTCTTTCCTCAAGGGTCAAATCACACCATCGGTGTAAGAGTGATTATTGAGTCTCCTCCAAAGGTATCTCCAGACATGAGGGTCAAGTCAACAGATTAACCAGAAACTCTAAGTCTGGGACAAGATTCGTGGAAGGAACGGATGATTCGTATAAATGTCTATTGTTACAGAATCTAGTAGTAGACTCAGACCGTACCTAGAATCATTCCTAGAGACCTTGGGTCACACTCCTTGACCGAATGCAGCTAATCTCTTCCCCTGCCCTCCTGCTCCCTGAACCTGGCCGGGAATACGAAGGAGGGTGGTTGTAAGATGTCAAAATATACACCACCTCATGCTTCTCTCCTAGCTCTGCTTCCATGTCTACTGCTCTACAGATTCATCTAGCCTTAAAACATCTTCTTAATGAAACATTTTACACACCAAAGTCTCTGAGACTGGCACCAGGTTCTTGTTTCTTACTGCTTACATTCACTAGCTGTATTCATTCAGAGAATGAACATTCAACCCCAAAGGTTCCCAATAGCACCCTAAAATAAATAGGAATGAATAGAGAAATAAGTGCTTGCTCCAATGTCTTATAAACACACCTCGCTCAGATGTGTAAGCCCTAAAGCACTGTTCATATCATAGTCATCGAGTACCAGGAACGATCGTTACTCCTCGATGACTACTCAGCTACCGACATGTTGTTCTGTCGAAGCTGTATAAGCTCTAGAAAACTCTCAGCCACCTCCTCAAGCCAGTCCTCTGCCTCTTATGAGTCATGCTTGCTTCGGAACCTGAGGGGTATCTGATGCTGAAACACATTTAAGGCACTATGACTACATGTGTCATCTACCGGTACTGTCGGTTGGATCTTCTGACCAACAGGTAGTGATATAGCTGGCACACAACCCGAAGGTACTATCTCAGGCATCGGTCCATGTACCGAAGCCCCATCACTATGCAGACCAAACTCATGGAAACTCATTGGGAAACACTAGTAACATTGATCACCATCTGCTCTACTAGAGTCTAAACTTGGTGTAGAACTCTAGCAATCGACCCCAGCTAGTACACTTTTTCCTGGGAATTTGTCTCGCCTCGTAACCTCGGAGGCATCTGCTGGTGGATCTTGTGCAACGCGCTCTACCAGCGTGCATTGTCCACCAGTACAGCTGGTGTCATCTGCTTCCCAATGGGTGGGGGTGTTGTTGGTACACCACGAAAAGGTGCCAACATAGAAATACGACCTTGCATTGGAGCCTCATTGCTCAGTAGACCGTCATTGGGTACTCTCTCGGAACTCCAACTAACTGCCTACCTAGAGGAATCCTGAACAGATGGGACACGGTCAAAAGACTATACCTGGTTAGATGACCTGGTTTGAGATGACATAAAGAAAACATTTGGAAACACACACGCAATCAGGGTTTTCGTTCATTCAGTTGGAAATCAGTAGTTAGGGTCCTAGTGTATGGATACGTCAGCCACCGCAACAACACTGGACTCCCTGAAATGAAAACCACATTCGGTACCCTTAACACTATTTCTTCACAGAAAGGAAATATAAGAGTCTTAAGTTCTATGGTAGAACTGACTCCTCTGATACCAATTTGTCATGACCCGTCCCCCAGGCCCCGTGTCGTAACTACCCCAAGCCCGCCTTCCTTAGTCCAGGGGTTGGCGACTAGAACCAAAGGCGTGAATCCCTATAATTGGGAAGGCATTGCCTTTATAAAACGCAAACACACACAACCAGAGTACAAGCGGAAGTAAACACTAAGTAGGAAGTATAACAAACATGCTAAAAGTACAAGGGACCATAATACAAGCCCAACAGAAAGGTATAACTACAACTGAAAGAAAGTACAACTGAAAAGACAAATAGCTGGAAGATGGAAGCAAATCCTAGATCATCCTCTGGGTTCCTACCTGAAGGGTAGGTACATATGCCCTCCTCAGCACTCTGTTTCTATCGGTCTGCTCTGTGTGTCATCACACTGAATTTCCACCTCTAGGTACCGTCCAGTACTCGTACACTCTAACTCGGTCATCGCTCTTCATCGTCTGCATCCAACACAACGAGGTGCGGGAATATCCCGTGAAGGGGTGAGTATATCAATACTCAGTAGGGACCCCGACACCCTCAAGGTCTCAGTAAATCCAACAAGGATAACCACAAAGAAGGATCTCAACAGTAAACCCTTACTTAGGTATAAGACCATACTTATACCTAAGTTATCAAGTAACCCATCTCAAACATGAGGAAACAGAAAGGTTATCAAATCAACGGATAACCACTACTTAGGTATATGCCCATACATATACATGTGTTATCAATATCAGTATGGATCTGACTTCTATGACCAAGAACAACCAGTCCACACAGGAAAGAAGTCAATCATACCAAAGATAATGATTGAAAGTCAAGACTCTGCTCACACAGGTATAGTTCTTAGGAAGATGGGTGGAGATTATTAGATGTTGCCTCTGAATCATCTCCTCTGTCAAACCCATGTAGGATCCATGTACAGAAGTCATAGCTGTCGAACCCATATAGGATCCAAGTAAAGTAACCATCGCTGCCGAACCAACATGGGATCCAAGTATAGTCGTCATTGCTTCCGAACCCAAAGAGGATCCAAGTACATTCATCATAACTTCCGAACCCACGGAGGATCCATGTACAGTCATCCCCGCTGCCGAACCCATGTAGGATCCAAGTACAGTCATCATCGTCATCGCAGGCACATCCAGATATAGGGTACCCACACACAGCACACTCGATTCTCGGAGAGTCCACTCCATGAGACAAGAGGGTCGATACATCAACTGTCACAATGTACAGATTTGATTTATAACAATGTTCCTTCACGTCAAAAGGAACTCAACGCGACAGACAGTGCATCGATCAGACGCCCAGTCTGAGAGAAAAAGGCTTTTCCGTTCCAGGGGCTCGGCGATAAATATGCTCGTTTATAACCTGGAAGATAACCTTAGTAATCCAAATCTCATTTAGAGTATCTCAAAATAACCTCCTCGTCGAAGGGATCTCAATGCAACAGACGACACTTTAATCAGACACCCGGTATATGAGTTATTAGCTGTTTAGTCCTGCGGCCCCGGTTGGTTTCGTGTACGAACCAACCCAAATTTATCTCAACTATACCCTGAACTCTCATGAGGTATACTCAAAATAAGAGTTTCTAACTTGATTACCAACACCGCTGATGGTTCGTGAAACGAACGTCTGGTCTGAGAGTTATTAGTATTATCGTGTTAGGGGCCCAGTTTTTTTATAAGCTAAACCTACCCGACCATTATCCAACTCTATACAAACCTCAAGTGGAGTATGAAAAATGAACCGTCTCATCAAGAGGAATCCAACGTATTCGATGGAACGTCAATCGGACGTCAGGTCCTTATGTTATAAGCATTTCTGCTCTGAGGGCCTGGTTGGTTTCGGGTTCGAACTAACCCGGCCGTACACAAACATCGTCAAAACCTTGAGTGTAATATACCGAAACGCCCATCCCAATCTAAGAAATCCTAAGCAACTGACGGTGCATCGATAGGAGGTCCTTAGCTTATGATATGTCAGTTTAACCCAAAACGGTCTGAAAATAGGGGGTCTGGGCCCGGTCCGACCCGGACCAACACCCCGTAGGTCGGGCCAAACCGGGGCGACCCGAATCGGGTCCGGGTCCGGCCCGGTTGGGCACGGCCCGGTGCGACCGGTGCAGTCTGGCCGCGTGGCCAGCCGCGGCTTGGACAACGTGGCCTAGCGGATGCAGCAGAGCAGGGGGGGTGGGCGCGGCCTGCCACTAATTGGTACCGGCAGCGCAAAGCGCCGCCCCGGTCGTCCCAGATCCCATGGCTGTGTGAGATCCACCGCCTCGCCGCCGTGACGGGTCTTCTCCTACGGCACCCTGGGGTGCCACCTCCTCCAGGCGGCCGGACGACTCCGACCGCCGCCTCCGGTCACCGATGCTGCCATGCTGGCGTGGCACACCACCGCCACCTTCCAAAGACAACCGGACACGCTCCGGTGGTCTGTTGTTTCCACCGTCTTCGCCAGCGGTTCTCACGGGACCTTCTCTTTACTGTAACGGCTTTCAAACACCATTGTGGTCCTATTTCTTCATCTCCGTCAATCTGCACATCAACAAAAAATATGCGGAGGGTTGTCAGGTCGTGTTTGTTCGGCCTGCGCCCTCCGCATTAGGTGTTATCAAAAGGTCGAACAACAATGATGTTCAACGACTAACATGGCACAATTTTAATCAATTAAAATTGAACTTAATTCTAAAAAATTCCCCGCAAATAAATATTCACAACCCGCAATTGAAAACATCCGCGGATCAACATTATTATGAGTTGATCCCCGTTCTTTTTTTGGAAGGGAACAATCATCCGAATATTAACATTCTCAAATTAAACCCCTACCTCAAGGTTTTCTGTTCGATGGCGATATCATGAGAGGGTGGAAGTCAACTCGTTGACCTCGTTGCAAGGGTAGAGATAAAGGTGACGATGATTGTTGGCACTCGTCGCTTCCACAATCCTTCTATCCCAGCTCTAGTGTCGTTCGTTGGAGATATGGCGGAAGGGGAACAGTTCTTCATGAAGAGAACGTCGGAGTTGTTCTTTGTTATTGAGGGATGAAGCTCTCCTCCAAAATCTCCAAAGGCTCCACCACCAAATAATTTCCCACCCCAAGTATTAAACATCAACCTACTCAAAATGCAACTACGAAAAAGGTCCCCCTAAGTAATTAACGGCGATGTGAGTTCATTGGTGCCATCAGATTTCAATTCCTATAACCGGTTCAAAAGATAGAAAAACCCGCTCGTTCGTTTACATAATAAACCCGAGCTAAACTTCAGAAATTGATTCCAGGCACACCGGGCCTCAGAATCAATATCCCTCTAAATCCATAGACTCATAAAATTCCATAGAATTTAAAAAGAATTTTCCTTGGAATTTTAGGGTCTTTATAGAAAGACAACTCAAAATTTTATTCATATTATAACAAACTACAAATGTACCATAATGGATGACTACAGAACCACCATGTACATAGTGTAAGACTACAATGTAAAAAAAATACAAGATAAACATAACTCCAAAACTCCAACCTGGCACATGTTCCGCTCTATAAAAATCACATGTATCACTAAGAACCACTAGAGAAGTTTCATACTTTACCTTTCCAATTCCCCAATAAACTATAACTAGAAAAGCACAAATGTGAAAATGCGGGGTTGGGTAATGAAACATAGTAGGTATTCCCCAAAATAACATCCCTACTCATCCCACTAGGATTTAACATGTTATAAAATTTATATATAATAGTTTATGTACCACAATTTTTAAATAGTTTATATCCAAATATATATATGATCCATAACCAATACATTTTCACCAAAAAATATCATGTTCAAAGGAAATCAACAACAAAATACATTAAAACCATTTCACAAGTTCCATTTAGGAAAAATCCATTCCCCTCAACATATCCACACGTCCATCAATGCATGAAACCTGGAACACCCTATACTCAAGAGTGCTGAGTCAACCATTCACTAAACTATAACATAGTAATTCATTTTGATGGGGGAAAATCCTAAACCTTCTATATCCCACTAATGATGGTTGAGACTCTTTAACATTATCCATCATTAATGAACATGAACTCAAAAACAATTATACAAAAAATCAATGCCAAAACTTCCATTTTAACTATTTCAATAAAACAATTATTTTCATGAAATCCATTCAGACCAATAATTTCAAATGAAACATTACCATTTCATTTCACTATTATCAATATATTATTGATATCATTTTAATTAACCCATTTACTGTATTTTAAGGAAATCTACGTTTTAAAATCATGAAACTGAAACACTTTAAATACAATTTCCATAAAACCACAAAATCCAAATACAATTACTAAAGAGGGTATCAAACAATATTTTCATGAAAACATCAATAAAAACAATAAATTTGAAACTAATCCTTCATGTTAAAAATAGAAGTGTTTAGTGGGAAACAACCAACCATGGAAAACATGGAGAAATTGGAAAATTTCATGAAAAGGTCAACGAAACTATGATGAATCTCCAAAAACACACATTAGATTTCATCCCATAAAATAAAAAGAATATATCTAATCATATTTGTCTTAAAATAACATATAAATATTCACATCGAATGTATATCTATGTAACCGAAAGATAGGGAGATTTATATCTTAGAGAAATTGAGGAAAACTATCATGAATGAGGAATTAACAAGAGAATCCAGCTTTAATTAACCAATATAAGACTATAAATGACCTTATGATCAATGGAAGAATACTATAATGCATTTTTTAGGAGAATATATCATCCTATGGTCATTTATTTGAAACAATGAGGGGTAATTTTTTTATCATGAACTAGATCCTCTATTTGTGGATTTGGTTTTTAACATGTGCATGGTTAGTTATATGCTTATGTAAACCATGCACTAAATGTACGCTAGCTGCTACCTCAAGGGGGAAATCACATGGTTCTATTTTATTATTATAAAACCATGCACCATCCATTACAAATCCCACTATCCCAGGTTTTTAAATTTTTATTCGGCGTCCTTATGGTTTGGAAAAACTGTGTGCCTGCATGGGTGCCTTCTCCTTATCCCTTGCATCATCTTGCATAGTTTCCTATTATTGTTTTATGTTTTACCCATACCTTTCACCAAATGTTAACCCTTATAAGGGCCCTAAAAAATTAAATCCACATTAAAAACTTCCCAAACATAACCAAATTACTTTATGTACCTAAAAGGCATAATATAAGTGTAACTTATGTGAATCTTGTGGTGCTACATTATTCCAAACATAGGTTTTTCTATCACTTTAATTTTGAAATCCATCATTGATATGAAAGAGTTCTGGAAAATTCTCGTCCATTTCCTTCTCCTATTAAACTATTTCTTATTGAATATGACTATAGTTCTATAAAACCTTCAGTATAGCGATTTTTTTTCCACAAAATACTTTCACTTTCATATCCATAATATGCACTGGCATGTGCACCAATTAAGAATTCGGATCTAGGTCTATAGGATCTCATTGAATCGAATTTTCAAGACCATTATAATACTTTTTACACTAAGATACATGAAAAAATTAGGCACTGTATTTAATCTTGTAGGAAAATCCCCCTGATAAGCCACCTCACCAAAAAAATTTAGTATCTCAAAATGGAATATTTATAAAGGACATAAATTAACCCACAACTAGAAATGATTATATAAAATACACGGAGAGATTATTTTGAACACATGATCTCCCAACTTGAATGAAAACTATCATCAATGATGATCCACATATAATTTTTGATTACTCTGTGCCGTCTCTATCTATTTTCTAATAAACTAAATCTTCTCCATAGTTTCTTGTACAATGCATGACCCAACCATTAAATAATCCCCAATTTTCACAAATAAATGTAATTTAGAAAATAGATGCCAATATAATGCTTCCAAAGGAGGAATATGTATCATGGACTGGTAACTATATTTATAAAACAACTCCACTAATGACACATGATTTACCAATGATCCATGAAAATTGATTTCACCAGACAGCACCATGTCTTCCAATGTTTGAATTATCCATTCAGACTGGTTGTACATTTAATAATGATATTCCATTCCCATAGTAAACTGAGTTCAAATGGTTTTTTTCAATGATGTCCTAAAATGAGACATAATCCTCAGATATCTATCTTAAACTATTCAAATGGGTATTTCATTCCTCTATGCCACTTCTCGGATATAGTGTTTTGACAAGTCCTCCACTATATGAGATTCATGAATAGGAATTAAATGACCTGACATTGTTAGCAGATCCACTATCACACATATGGAATCGTGTTTCAAAACTATTCATTGGAGACCTATTATAAAATTAATTCTTATTTTCTCCCATTTCTACAGTAGATTAGGTTAATTCTACAATATAACATCCGGTCACTTTTTCTCTACCTGAACATGATGACTAGTTGAGCAGGTTGAAACAAACACAACCACTTTTCTTTTCATACTAGCCCACCGATAATATTCATTAAATTACTTATTAATATTCTATATTGTAGGATTAACATCCCATTTCTAATGGTGGTATGTAAGAAAAAGTTTTCCCCGACAAGCAAAACGTAAAGAAATCCAAGCATAAAACCAAAAACATGAACTCTTGTCTAGTTTCCATCCCTCGCTGGTCTCCCCACCATTAATTTTTGACCTCCTCCCAACACATTATAAATTTGATATATGGGCATATAAAACCATCTTCACCAAATCTAGAACAAATGGAACATGTTATAAACCTGCTACATCACCTTATTCTTCAAATTCTATGTTCATGTCAGATAGGTTGGACATAACTGGGTTTTATTTTACCAACCGAGAATATTAATTTATGCTTCATGAAAATGCTAGATAATTTCCTTTTCCAACTATATACCTTAAGTCAAATTCAATCATTTGTATATACTCAATCCATTTCTTTTTGTCATATTCAAATTCCTTTGTGAGAAAAAATGATTTAAAGTCTTATGATCCATAAACATAGTAAATTTCTCACCAAAGAGGTAATGATACCGTCTATTAAAATAATTTACTATGATAACTAACTGCAAATCATGTGTTGTGTAGTTATTATCATACACACATAAATTCCTTGATACATAAGAAAAAACAATGTATCCTTCCATGACCACACACCCCATACCAAATCCTTAAGAATCAAAATACACCACATACCCTTAACCAAGTTATGAAAAAATCCAGTTTGGTGTTGATGTAAGCCAATATTTTAAATCGTGAAAGGACTTATAGAATTCATCATTATAAGGAATTGAGAAATTTATCTTTTTCAACATTTTAATAGGTGAATCTCATCATTTAAATTCAGAAAAATGCATTGGTAACAAGTGTCTATAAAAAAAACCCTATATCCCGAATACATAATTTTTTGGTTTCTAATAGATAAAAAATTCAATCTTTTTTGGATCCATCGAAAACCCATTTTAGAAATTAAATGGACAATGAAATGCATAACCTATATCCAAAAACCTGACTTTTATAATTTGTCATTTAGAAAATGATCCTGCAAGATTCCCAATATTTTCGCCATGTTTTTCCCATGCTCAAATGTTTTCCGAGAATACAACAATATATCATCCATAAAAAACACCATAAATGAATCTTGATAATTCTAAAATATCTTAGTCATGAATGCCATAAATACTATTGTTGTATTCATAAGACTAAAATGTGTTACAAAATATTATTAATTTATATATCTACATCTGAAAGTTGTTTTTCGAATATCCTCATTATGATACTGCAATTGGTGATATCCTAATTCAATGTGAATTAAATATATCCACTGAGATATTCTCAATTGATCAAATAGATCATAAATTCGTGGAAGTGAATACCTTTTATTTATCTATACATGGCTATGAACATGATAATGTACACAAAATTGAATAATTTCATATGGCTTTTTGACAAACAGGATCGGTTCATATCATAGATATGTGCACAGTTTAATGAACCATTTTCTTTCCAACAATCCCAACTACATTTTTTGATCCATTAATTCTTTTGGTTCCATCAGATTAGATGTACATGAAATATGAATAGTCCCCAATAGGAGGTCATTTGCTAAGTCCAATTCTCTCAAAAGTGGAAACCCTGAGAATTTTTTGAGAAACACAACCTAAAATTTGTTATCCATTACTAGAATATTACTTTTCCCAATATCTTACATCAATTATAATAGAAATATCCCCAACTATTTGAGATATTTCCAACTTCTATTGCAATCATACCCACTTCACCTGACATTGCACTCCTGTCTCCTCAAAAGAGATGCTTGATGCCATATTCATTTGTAAAACATTCCTTTTGGTATTATAGTCGATGTGATCCTTTAATTATTTAAACTAATCTATACCCATGATTATATCATAGGCATCCAACTCATGAAAAAAGGAATCCCACTTTACTGCAGCTATATTAATAGTTTTAGGACATGATCTACAAAAAATGGCTAGAAATTCACTTTCTTAAGAGGTATTTTTAGTTTAAATCTAGAAAAAATCATCTCAACATTTAATGATCAAAAATCAAAAACATTAGAAAACCCTAATGAAATGGGATGAACCTGTATCAATTTTTTTTCAAAAGGTCATAATTAAATAGAATTGTACCATTCACGGTTGAGAGTCTAGGATGATCATCCACCAAAACCTTTTATAAATTTTATAATTGCTTATTCAATACACTTTTTTCCTTATTGATCAATTGTGAATTCACATACCATAGAGTAATGGTAATCCTGTAATCACCATAGCTATATTTGTTCTACTAATGAGAGGTATCAGTGTTCCAACACCTCATTAAATAATATGTTGCCTATGACACCTAGGAAGTGTCTCAACCACCCAAAATTGGAGAAATGTGCCAATAGCGTTTAAGATTTCCAAAATGATATCAATTATCCCATGCTCTAGGTGGTGTTGTGCACTCTTGCTTTAGGTGGTTGAGCATACCACCTTGAAAACATCCAATTTGGATATTTTGTTTTAGAGGAAGGATTACTAATCTCTTCATTTAATTTTGAACCATCCCACATACTAGGAAACTATTTTCCCTCATCAATTTGATCCCATAATTATATATCCCACCATATCATGAAGGCCTCAATATGATTCCACCTCATTTATCTCTTGATATGTCCCTTTATTCCATGGATTCTCTATTGAAACTTACTTTGTACTCCGGTATATTTTTCACAATAATCATCGATCAGATCTCCTATATAAACCATATTTCAAAGAAGCATTCCATAAAGGATGATTTGGAATCATCTTTGGAGGTAATGAAAAATAAATTCAACAATTTAGAGGCATATTCCACTACTGAAAGAATTTATTTCTTGAAGATGAAGAAGTCTGTTGTTCTTAGAATTCAGAATGAAGAGGATATGATTTTTTTGCTCAATTATTAAAAATACCCCCTTTCCATGCCATGCTATAATTTATCCTAAAATGATAAATCCCACTGATTCCATGAACAATCATTGAAAATATACATCAAAATCTTTTCATTTAGATATGTTGGTGTTGTAATTTAATCAAGGTTCAATGCATTATTCTCAGCCACCCCTTATTTTTTTTCTTGTTTCAAATCACCCCAAAAGATCGGTGGATTTTATTTATAGAATTAGATATAATGATCCAATTTCTATAGATCATCCCTCCTATTCCCTCATTCAATATCATTAAATAAATGTACAATACTTTGAACTAGCTATCAGATCACTTGTGGCTATTGTGAAATCTTGTTCTCGTCATCTTCATCTAGTTGGTTCTTATGATGCTCACTAGGTTTCTGTTCCAAAAAATTCCATAATTCTCACTCTATATCAAATAAACACTTATAATTTCAAATTATACCACATAAAATTTTTCAAAAAAACACATTCCAAAATCAAACATTTCCACATTTAACCATTTTTGAAAAATCTCATCCTGCTTTTGAAAATCAAACAATTTTTTAAATACCACAAGAATGCTATAATTCAAAATCATATATTTGAAATCAATTTCATATTTTTTCCAAAATAGAAACTTTTCCACTAAATCATAAATCATTAATAAAAATAAAATATGCACTCATAGTGGGAATTCATTCCTCTAATATATATCATGCTCATATCATTTGCTAAACCCATGACAATGATATTGGAAATCCTATAATTGTCTCAAAAAAACTTCTGTACCCAAATTCCTATTATCTTTATGTTCAACACAAAAAGGATAGATAAATATTTCTATTATCTGCATATCTGGATCTTCCAATCATACTCCTTTTCTACCATCAAAATAGTATGAATAGACCGAAATGGATTTTAACTCCAAGACCGATAGAAAAAAATACCACTTCTTCCTAAATTATATTTGGAAAGACCAAGACCAATACCACTTATAACATCCCTTCCATCCCCAGTTCCTTGATTTGAGGAGGAAATACCGCTTGGAATTTAGAAACATCACCAATACTTAAAAGGCTATAAATATTTCTAAGGTATTTGTTTACAGATGGGGGACCATTTTCCATTTGATAATAAAAAACCAACCAAACACATGGTAAAAAATAAAACACAACATCATGCCAGGTAAAATTGAAACAAATCAAAATAATTAATTTATATCAAATCCAACTACAAAAGTACCACAGTGGAACACTACAAAATGACCACCTTCAAAGAGGAATTGAAGTTACAAAAGATCAAATAATAACTTATAAGGGCGATTGAATCAATTGTCACATTTATTCCTGTTTCTAGATTTTAGAAACATAACCCCGATAACCTATTGAGATTAATTTTCTTATCAACATGTAGTAAATAATAATACATGAAAAATTTGGGATAAAAGGAAATCACACAAGATTTACATGGCTCAACCTTAGAGTGAGAACCTACATCCTTTCCATATCCTATTTCGTGGATCTATGGAAATTCCCTATTGTGAATAAGTGAATAAAACATCAGCCCACTCCCGTTATACACCTTATATATTCTAATAGAAAATATTATAATCACTCACACATGGTTTTTAACTTTTTTATAAAAAATTTATCTAAAATAAAAAAAATTCTTTTTTCAATATTCTACACAAATTCTCTGTCTAGATCCTCTATCTGATTTATCTTGACTCAATTCTCTCTATTCTATGAGGTCAATACAATTATCCCATAATCATTCTATAATTCTCAAAATCTGCTCAAACACTTTATCTGATCTTTCCCCATCCAATTGAATCAATATGATAGACTCAATAGAATGAACCCATTCTCAATATGAAAAACTCAAACATTGATCAAATGATCAATATGTTATTTCTCAGTTTGATGGAAATTTTCATTTACAGTTCATCAGTGATGTGACTTTTCATCTTATTTGAAAAGCTAAAAAATGTTAATGAATTGAAAAACTATTTATAAAGTACTCTAAAAAGAAAAATCCAGAATCATGAAAACGTTCCCCACATCCTCAAATTTCGAAAACTCTGAAGATCACTCACTTTTAAACTTCCACATTGAATTCTTAAAAATCTCTAATACTTCATAGAGATTTATACTCAATTAAATATAATTTTTGACCAAATTAACACTTCACATATCTTATTCCAAGTAATCATTATTTTTTGAACCTTTTTTCTTTCCTTTAGTACACAGAATACTTCTCACCTCATTTTGATGAAATATTAATGGCTTCATCTTCCTCATCATATTGCAATATTATTTTTTTCTTATCTCATAATGACCTTCATTTATTTCTTAACTCATTACAACCTTCCTTTATTTCAAACAAAATTGTGATCCGACGTTCTTTTTAAGTCATTATTGTATGTCTTCCTTTCATTACCCATTATGATCTTCCTTCTACAATTCGTTCTCATCTCATGATGACTAGCCTTTCTTTTCAGCTCATTATGATATTCTTTTCATTATCAGCTCATTATGATCTTTCTTTATTTCTTATCTCATTATGATTTTCTATTCTTTCTCATAGTCAGTTTGATGGAATCCTTGTAGCGACAAAATTCCCATTATGATTGAATTATCTTTAAATTTTAAATTCCACTTTGCAAATTTTACATTCTTTAATCATCACCAAATTTAAAAAAAATTAATTCTAAAAAATTATAAATGCATTACATATGGATCTGATGAAATAATTATGATTTCTCCATTTCTTCAAAAGTTTTTATCACGATAGTTTTTAGTATTTTTCATAACTCCACCATCTTCAAAGAATCTATTATTTTTTCTTGAGAAATTATTAAATCATTTTATCTCCTACCATCACTTTCGTAAAACATCTTATTCAGTAACATTATGACTTCCTCACTTATAAAATTTTGAATTTTTGACCCACAAACTTCTTTATTTATCTTATTATTTAAATGGAGAAAATCCTACAATCAATAATTTTTGTCTCCAATACATATGGATATAATTATTTGAATCTCATGTCAATTGATTAGATACTCTAAGTATATTGCTTATTAATATAATCCTCTAAGACTGGAAAACATATATTTAAATAAAAAAACATTCTCCCATTTTCTTTTTGGGTTTGGACATTTAACAACATCAAATATTCTTATAGAACCCATTATGACATACTTTATAAAATTCTTGAATAACGAAAACAATCTTATTAAAAAAGGTTAGGAGAAACTCATAAAAAATTGTTAAAACAATTTGTCAAAATGGTACATCAATTAACCCCTTTTTATTTTTTGAAAACCCTTCTTTTAATATTTTTTAACTCTCAGAAAATTTTCACAAATAATGTTTTTGAAATAACTCATTTTTTAACATTTATAAAATCACATCATTTTCAAAAAAGGGTTCCCTAACACCACACTATTGGTAAAAATGTTTTTGATGGAATTTCATCCCTCAGTGATAAGAAAATTATTATTCCATGTAACGATAAATTTTATCTTCTCCTACATCACATTTCATTTTTCTCTCTCACATTTTATGATCACCAATGATGCAGATTCATAAAATAAAGATAAGTAAAAACTTCATGCAACAAAATTTTGTTACTTTATCTCTTCCTTTTGAAAGATAATCAAAATTAATATGGGGTTGGGTAATCCTAATGAGGTTTAGGAAGTCATGGGAGGAGGATGATCATATATTTTGTAGCCACAATTCCACAAATCTTTAATTCATCCTTGATTTTGTGAAAATATTAACTATTTGATAATTTGTTGAGATGTATTCAAGAAAAACTTCTCCATAAAAAACATTCTATTTTGTAGTGTGGAAATATATATCAATGTGTTTTTATCTTGATTTTTGGAAATGATTTTTAGAATGATCATTTTCACTTTATTTATCACATATTATATTCAATGGTTTAAAATCAATAACATTAAATTCATCCTACAGAACATTCATCGAATTTTTTTAATAAAAGCCTAGGTAGCTGAAACATATTCAGATTCTGATATTATTAACGTTACAAAAAAAATTAAATAAGAAAACACAAGAATCATTCAGCCAAAAAAATATTCCAACTAATGTTGTTTTTATATCATTAAAATCACCTTCCTAATCGGTATGTATATAACCAATGAAATTTGTCTCATTATCTCTTCTGTATAACAATCCATGTGTTGATGATTCTTTGAAATGACTAAAAATTATTTATTCCTTCCACATTATTTATAATATTAGATTACATTGATTCTTATAAAAATAATTCACATTATAAAAAATATTAGGTCTTGAGGATGTAAAGTAAAGTAGACATCCTATGAGGTTCCAAAAATATTTTAGAATCACACATTTTTTGGATTAATCATTACTCAACATTATAATAAATGAAATATGAGTATAAACGAATTTGTTATATTCCATCCCAAACATAATTAACAATTCCCTCATACAATTTTTATGAGATATAAAAATTTTCATTTATTTTTTTGAAATGGTAATCCAATGAAGATAGTTAATTTTCCAAACATTTAAAATTCAATATTCTTATTAATTTAGAAAAAAAATCCTTGAAAGCATTTTCATGGTCCAAAAAAATGATATCATCCAAAGAAATAATTAAAAATATATTTTTGGAGTCAACATATTTCACATATATGTTTCTGTCAACTTTTACATTAGAAAAATTTAACGTTCTAAAACAATTCTCCAATAAAGAATACCATGCACGTGGAGCATGTCTTGTCCCATACAAAGATTTATTCAATTTAAAAACTTTTTTTCTTCCTTGTCAAGTAGAAACCTGATGGTTTTTAAATATAAACATGTTATTCAATCTCACCATGTGATAAATATTTCTATACGTCAATATTATAGAAATCGTAATTGTGATGTGAATCCACTGGAAAAACATTATAATTGTTTCTAATCTTGCAACTAGGGGAACATTACTTCAGAATACACCCCTTACACATGTGTGTAGAGTTTACAAACAAGGCCCACTTTGTTTTTTTGATACTTTTCCATGTTTATTGAACTAGTTTATATAAAACCACATTATTTAAATTAAATTGTTATGTGCTGGACTTAGAACAATTTCCCATGATCTGTTTTTCTTAATCTAATCCAAAAAATCATTCATAGAATCCCCCATTATTTTGTGTTTATTAGCATGTAAAAATAATTCCATTTCAACATTTTAGATAAGTGAAGTATGATTTTATAATCTCAACATTATTATTTACAGGGCTACAAACATTTGATTTCGAATAATGTTTTTAGACTCAAAATGTTTTTGTAAGCTATAAAATTTCCATGTTTATCTCTGAGCTTCACATACCTAATCAAATGAATCATATGAATCTTGAGAATTGAGTTTTGGATTACTATTATGATTATTTGAAATCACCAGTTTATCATCCTCAATATTATTAAAACAATATTTAAGGAATTTTGATTTTCAATTACGTTCACATCATATAAGACCACCTGGAATTGTAATAATTTGTTCCAACATTTGTAACGTCTTCCATTGGGAGAATAACCAAAAAAATCATTCCTTATATATCAAATAAAATATTCCAAAATGATGATTTTTTATTTTAAGTAAACATTGACTCTGAAAATAAATAAATGTAATCTCATGAAACTTTTCTTCAATTTCTACATTTCGTATAAAGTATTGTTGGATTCTAGTCTCAGTAAACAACTATTATTAACATGTCTTACAATACTAAAAACGTATTTCAAATAAATAATTGAATATTTTTATTCTACTAACACACTTATTCCCATTTCCATCATGCTTCTACACAATACTTATGCTAATCTATTTTCTAGTGCAATATTGGGAGCACTATGTAGATTTTGGATACAATATTTTCTAAGATAATTTCAACAAAATTACTAGTGAATTTGGTACCATTATCTATTATCATCTTTTTTATATAAAAATTCATTTCCTTCATAACATATTTTTTTATAAAACAAGAACATTTCCACTGCCCAAGACTTTTTTTAGATAAACATGATGTTTATCCTTTGAGTGAAATATTCAATAAGAATGACGAAATAGAAATTGCCATTAATTTTATTTATGTCTCATTATCCCACATAAATTAGAATGAATAAGTTCAAGAGGCCTTCTAGACAAATTTTTAACTCTCTTATGATTTTTTTGACATATGGCCTTTATGGAATGTAATAAAAACATCATATTCCATTATTTTCAATTGTATAATGTTTCTGTCATAATAAACATTATAATTTTTATGGTTTTATTCCAATGTTGATCATATCTCAAGTTCCAAAACTTATTTCCATCTTCCACACTCAAGTAACAAGTGTTATGAAATTCTAATATTTTGAAAATATTACCACTAAATCTTTATAATTTTGTGATAAATTTTCCATATTTCATGATTCAGATGATATAAGAATCTTTTCTAAAAAAATAATTTATATAATTAAAAAATCTAACATACCCTAACTGAGGTTTGTTTTATCCAAACCATAAATATGAATTCATAATCTTTTATGTTTTTTGATTTAATATTAATAACATTTATTACATTTATTTTTAAGAAATTATCATTATCAAATGTAAAAACACATCTATCATGATTTTCAAAGAGGTTAAATATCTTAAAATAAAATATCATTTATGAGGAACAACCGATATCATGTATCCATGTTTTTTCTTTTTAATTTCATTCAAGGATATCTAAAAAAAGATACATCCATAAATTTATACTTTATGTCTTCAATTTCATTTCCGTTTTAAGAAACCTTTTCATTAAAGGAGTGTCATACATTTTTGTCATTATGAATATCCTTATCATATATAACAAAAAAACTTCCAAAAATTCAAATTATTTTCTTATTAAGGAGTTTCCAACACCTTGATAATTCACTCTTTTATCTTTTGGTATGTAAGTAATGTTTCTTATTCCTCTTTCACTATTTATTAAAATATTCTCATACCTTCTTCTAGTTAAAGATATGTTGGGAGAAAAATTAAATTACCCCAGATGATATATTCCCAAAAACCAACAAGTACCACAATTTCTTGGATTTTTATTAAAATAATATATTTATCTATTGAAACTTCGTAGAAATTGATAGCTTATTTCCGACCTATCATACTCACGATGTAGTCTATCGTTCCATTTTTGTGGGGTCTTTATATTTTTTATATATGATTGGTTTATCAAATCTTTTTTTCCACCCATGAATTCCAATAAATTTTCAAAAAACCTAAAATGATAAAAAAAGATGACACATTATATTTAGGGGATTGTGATTTCACTTGATTGTTGATTTAAAAATTCTCCGCAACATTTGAAGTCTCAACATTAAATTTCAATTCATTTTAAATGTTTTAATTCATCTTGATTAAGATATTTTTGGACTCAATAAGTTTTGATTGAAACTTTTTTTCTTTTTCTCTCGTATCTTATAGGATCATACTAAGATATTGAACCATATTTCCCTATTCAGAAATTCCATGGTTATTACTCAAGATCACTATAATATATTATTCCTCTTATTTGAAGAAATATTTTATACCTTAAAAAACTTATTTAGAGTATTTCTTCATTAATTTTATATATTTCATGAGAGTTTTTTTTCCTTGGAATGTAAAAATGTTATGATCTATTTCAATACTCTCTATATGATTCTTCACCACCATCTTTATTTCCTTAAGAATCATTTATTTCATAAACTTTTTCATTGATGGTTCTGAATTTTTTTGGACTTTCATCTTGTAAATAATTATAGTCAATTGAGTTTGATTCCACTTTCTTGCTCATAATAATTATGTTTTTACCTGTGAAGTTTTAATTATATTTTATTGACTACTTTTATCCCTTATAGCTTTTGTCCCACTTATTTCGTGGATTTGTTTTATTGGTATCCTCTCGATATTAAAGAAATTTCTTCTTAGTAAAATTCTTATAAAAGATTTTGATTCCACCACATTTAAAACATTTGAGAATAAGCTTACCTCCATACCTTCCTCTTCCTCTTCAATAGTTCATGGAAAAAAGAAACATATTCTAATCATTCAACTCATCATCCTCTTCATCTACGGAGTCCTAAGGATCTATATCTTAAACAGATTTTATTCATTTTTCTCATGAATTAATAAAATATTTCATATTTTTTAAATATTAGATATTATCTCATTTCATAAGAGACAAGAAAGTTATGAAATTAATCACAAGAAATGTCATCCTTTTATTCTAAAGAGTAATTTTTAGAATCAAATATTTTTAGAAAATATATCATATGTTTCATAACAATTATATAATCTTCTTGGGAATCAACAAATCCTATGATATTGAAAAAACATCATTTCATCTGGTTAGATATTCATCAAAAGTTTCTTTTTCTCTAATCCTTATTCCATCATACATACTATGTCATATTTTTAGATATTCTTCATTTATTTTTTGTATTACCTTATTAAATAATTCCCGACTTTTCCCACATTTGTTTTGATATATTGATACACAACAAATTTATAAATAAATTGTATGATAAGGATATAAGGATTGAATTTTTATCCATTCCATTAGCTTCTATATTTCTATTATCAACAAACTTTATCTAAGAATCTTTCTCAATAGGTGTAGAAGAAATAGTTTCAATAAAAAAAATTCCCCTCCAAGAGATAGAAGATAAGGAATCATCATATTATTCTATCCATAATATATTTTTAGATAAAATGTTGGAATAATTATGCTTTTGACAAGATTGATGTTATCCATGATAAAGATTAAACAAAGGAACAATCTCTCTAGTACCAATTGATGTTCCAAATGATTCAATTACACATGAGTGGGGGGGTTGAATCAGTTGTTGACTTTTTATATGTTCCATGAAATAAAGAAAATTAACCCCTATATCCTATAAAGATTCAATACATTAGAAATATTTAGTAAATACTCATACATGTAAAAGTATGAAATAAAGTTAATCAAAATATAATAACAAGGTTAACTCTCAGTGTGATAACCAACATCCTTACCATAGCCACTCATTTTCATGAATGGAAATTCCCTATTATGAATAGGAGAATAAAACATGTGCTAAGTCACAATAGGAACCTCTTATATAAGGATATTATATATTATACAGACTCCTATTAGTTTATAAATTTTCATGCAAAAGTTTTAACCCCAAATAAAAGAATAATGGCTTTTTTAGTATGCCCCCCAACTGAACAGTCTGGACCCTCCGTAGAATTTGTCCAGATCCAATTCTCTCAATACAATGATGATAATATGATTATTCCAAACTAGAAATGAGCATCTCACAATCTAATGAAACAGTCAGTCTGATCATATTTAGTTTGACTGACTCAATATGATGATCTCGATATGGTTATCCTAGTCTCAATCTGCAAAACACAACCTTTTCCCAAATTCTCAATACGATTCTCCACAGTTCGATGGGAGCTTTTACTTCTAATTCTTCAGTTCTCCACCTTTTCCTCTTACCATAAAAGTTTACAAAAATGCGAATTCATTTATCAACTATTTATAATATGATTTTTAAAGAAAACGTAGGAAACATGAAAACATTTAACACTTCCTCAAATTTCAAATAAACAAATATCTGTGTATTTTAAACTTCAACATAAAATTATTATAACATTCTCAGATTTCAATGAGATTTACACAATATTTAATATCATGTTTAACCACCTCAAAAAATCACATACCTTATTATCTAGAACCATCATTCATTAAATAACAGTATTTTATTTATTGTGATGAAACCTCATCATAACAATTGTGTGTGAACAACATCTTCTTCCACATCCTCTATTTATTACTATCCTCCTAACATTATTAACGCATTACAACCTACCATTATTTATAATATATTCATGATATTCTTTTCATTCAAATATCGTTACAATATTCCTTAATTTCTTAGATCATTATGATCCAGCTTCAATTCACATATCATTACAATCCTTTAATCATTCAATGCTCAATACAATCTTCCATTCCGTCTTAGCTCATTACGATATGCCTTTATTTCACAACTAATTGTAATAAGGCTTTATTTCTAATATCATTATGGTATTCATTTATTTATCATCTTGTTATTATGTTCCTTTATTTCTCAACACATTATTATCTTTCTATATTTCTCATACATTCTTTTATAGAGTCATCATAATGATGGAATTCCCATTATGATGTATTTTTCATTATAATGGAATTTTTTTTATGATTGAAATCACACTCTACAACATGATATTCATAAATAATCACCATCTTTACCAATTATATAGTCAAAAAATCAATATCTTGAACTTATAGATATGATGTAGTTGTTACGATTTATCTATTTCATGAAAAAAAATTCAGGCGAATTTATAGGATTTTTTATAACTCAATGATCAACAAAGAATTGCCTAATTTTTTTTGAATGTATGAAAATGTTATGTCTCCTAAATTCACATTCGTAAAACATACTCTAAAGATACATTATGACATCTCCACTCAGTAAATTGTGACTTTATAACCCAACAACATATTTCTTTCTTTGGTTATGGAAAAGATTAACATAAAATAATCAATAATTTCTGCCTTCGATTCTTTTGGATCTGATGATCTGAATCCAGTTCTGATGGATCTGATACTCTATGTATGATATTTATCATTATGATCATATGATTATGTAAAATATTTGTCAAAAATACAGAACATTTCTCACCCATTATGATTGGGTTTTTACATTCAAAAGATTTCAACATTCTTACATAACTCATTACGATGGATTTGAAATGGTTCAGAAATAACGAAAACCATATTCTAAAAAATGGTTTGTTATAAAAAAATAGTAAAACATTATCAAAAACATTATTCAAGAAGACTAATAATCAATAAATAATCAAAGAGAACCAAAACTACAAATCTGAAACCTGCTCTGTACTACACTCCACAAAAGATCCTAGGTATCACTATGAACCATTAGATATGCATGATACTTTACCGTTAACCATGTCCCAAAAAACAACCAATGAAAAAGATAAAAAGTATGAAATTTGTGGTGAGTAATGAAAAATATAGGAGATCCCCCAATTACATCCACACTTACACCAATATGATAGGACATGTTAGCAAATTTATGTAAATTAGATTATGTAAAACAATTTCTAAAGCATTTATATCAAAATATATATTAGTCCAATGACCAAATATTTTTCACAAAACAATATAATTTTCCACAGAATGAAACCAAACAATTAGTTAATACCATTTCACAAGTTCCTTTTGGGAATAATCCATTACATTCCACAAATCCACACATCTAACTACGCATGGAACCTAGACCTCCCCATACTCATGAGTGGTGAGTAATCATTTCACTATGTCGTCACATTATGAAACATATTGTTCGAAGAGATACCAAACTCTTATCCATCCCATTGATGATATGGGAGACACTCTACCCTTATACATCCTAAATTCATATGAACATACACAACTGTTATTCCAAAAAACCAATACCAAAAAACCATTTCAACTATTTCAAAATAATTATTCTTTTATTAAAACCTTTTCAAACTAATAATTTCCAATCATTCATTACCAATTCATTTCAATAAAAACATCTTTATAATGAAAAAATTTAAATTAATATACATACCACAATGAAAAGAGGTCCACATTTTAATATCATTAAACCATAGCACTATGCGCAAAATTTCAATAAAACAAACATATCCACAAACCATCACTAAAGACGATTTCAAAAAATAAATTCAAATTAACATCAATAAAAACCATAAATGGGAAACTAATACTTATTTTTATAAATAGAGGAGTTAATATTGAAGACACCTAACATAGAAAATATGTTGAAAATATAAAACAATATAAAAATGCCTAAAAAACTAGGTCGAATATCCAAAAAACCACCTTTGATCTCTTCCCCTAAAAACTAAAAACCAAATATCAGTATATTTGGCATCAAATACTATAGATAAATCGACATAGGATGTAGATATAAGAAACTGAGAGGGGGGGGGAGAGAAGTTGATCTAACGAATAAGAAGAAAAACTACCAAGCAATACTTATTATGAGAATCTGGCAGCAAGACACAAAAAAAAGACATCTGATCACCTCCAGAACAATCGGAGAAGCCACTATTACATTCGGGATGATGAAATATCAATATAGGAATAACTTAGGGGATAAACTAGGGTTCAGATATCAATATCATCCAACATAAAAAAAATTTAATCAAAATTTTAAATCGTGCATGGTTAGTCACATAGTTAGGAAAACTGTGCAATAAATTTGCGTCATATATAGTCTCAAGAGGGACCTCACACTGTTGGATAACATGGTTTTAAAACTATATTCCTACCATACCAAATCCCACAGTCCCATGATTCGTGGTCTCCCATTAGTGTCTACACAATTTGGAAAAACCAGGTGCCATCCCAAACCCATTCTCTTTAGTACCCACGTCATTATTCATGGTTTCTTGTAGGACTTTCATGTATTCTACAGAACGTGCACCAACTGTAAACCCTTTAAAAGGGCCCAAAACAATCCAAATATTCCAAAACATCACCCAATAAATATATGTATCTTGAAAACATAAAATTAAGATTATAAAAAACTCAGGGTGCTACAATTTGTGTTCTAACATAGGGTCTATTCTTTTTGTACAAATATTTTGATATTTTGTAACATTATATAGGTATATTTATTGACCATCATATACTAAATTCGTTCTTTATAATTGAATTATCATTAATAAGATAAATAACATAAAATTATTTATATTATATTTATTCTCATTTTAATCAACAATATTAACATTTTTATTTCTAATCTTCAAGGTGGAGAAAAAAAAGTAGTGCTTTGTTCAGGTAGGCGATGAACCTATCATATTGAAAAAAAGATTAATATAAAATTAATTTTGTGAGTATAAAGATGCGTAATATATTAACTAAAAAAATTATAATATATTTATGAAACTAGGTTAATCATTTCATGCTTTATGAGGGGGGAGAGGCGATGGTTGAAGATGAAATTAATTTAAAATAGGTAAATATAGAATATCACATATTAAACTGTGTGTACATGTGATTCTCTAAAAAGAACAAGGAAATAATCTTCACATATGAAAATCAACCTTAGGAAGTGGAATATATTTTATTAATGGTAAAAGGATTGAAATTGTTTAATTTTTAAGTCTTAGATGTTTTGAAGAGAGTGGATGACATGCGGTGGTATTTAAATAGGGTGACGAGGGGTATTTTAGTATTATATTGATTAGTATATAATTTTGGATCAATAATATCCCTATTATATGTTTATGTGAAAATATTTAGTAAATAATCTATGTGAGATCAGAAAACATGGTTCTTACTTTTTCCATGGCTCAAAAATAAATGAATTCAGTTAATTATGATATATACCATATATTATAATATATCTATATTCACCAAAGATTAAATTATTTTTAGAATAAATTATCCATAAAAAATTATCAACATTTATATTAAAAATGTTATAAATTATATAAAATAATTTTTAAATTTTTAGAAATCAAATATTTAAATGAAATAATATGTTAGTATGAGAAATAACCTTTTTTATATAATGATAAATTTTATGACGCTTTGTAAAAGTATATTATGTTCCATAAAAAATATTATCATTATAATACAACATAATATTAATTTATAATTCCATTTTACCGGAATAATATTTCATATAAATAAATATATTTATTATTAAAATTATATTGAAACATACATGTTTCACCAAATTACAAACATCTATTGTATAATTTTTAAAACCTTACTTTATTTATATCATGAAATTAATATTAAATATTTTAATTTATAATAAAACTGAATTTTATTTTATATTCCAATATGTGATTTACTATTCCAATGGTGTGGATACTATTCCTAAAATCATGATTGTTATTTCCATTATGAAATTTGTATAGGTTATATGGGATCCTTGCATTTATTAAAGTACCACATGCTTCATTCATAACTCATTCACATAATTTTTCAACATTCAGGTTATTTATTTTAAAAAAAGTCATATTTCATTACTATTATACTTCTTCATTTCTATAGGTGTGTTAATGAGAGTAGTTTTGCTCGTTAATCGAGCATATCTGAATTTTCATATGTTTTATCTAATATTCTATATTTTTCTACTATATTTGTTTATTTATTACGGCCATTTATGCTCTATAAAATTATTATTAAATTTAATATAATAGTAATATTTTATTCATCTTATTGTGGATGTACATTATACTTAATAAGACATGGTTATTAAAATGGAAGTTCCATTGATAAAATAATGGGTCGTTATAAGGAAATACCTCTCTATTTTCCATAGAATATAAATTTCCCATAGGTTATTGCAAATAAAATAAATATTTTTTAGGGTTATTAATGATTTAAAAACATTAAATGTGGTTATTCATTACACGAGATCTAAAAATAGAAACTTCAGTTATTTTTGGTTTATATGAAAGTGATAATTTGTAATGGAACTAAAAATGTGTATAAACTCAGAAATAAAAAATATGTTAAAATATATATTTAGGGATATATATTTAATTAAATCCAACAATTATTTAAAAATAAAATGGAATAAAAATTGGTAAAATAATGGGAATTAGTAACATGAATGAAATATAGAGGTAAATAATATCCTTTTTATGATTTTAAAGTCATTTATGGTAATCCATCATTGTAAAATAATAAAATAAAACATTATTTTTGAAAGAATAAAATTCACATATTTTTTTATCATGAGGTTACACATAATGATGGTTAAAATTATAAAAAAAGAATATTGGAAAGAAAGGAAACTATAGAAATGGTGGAGAAAATTCATATTAATGGATATGAATTATTCATATCATAGTTAAATTTTACAAAAAATAATGTAACTCAATAATAAAGAATATTTTAATAAATGGTGAGATAAAAATGTATAAATATGGTATACAATATGAAATTCAAGATGAAACTCAAGGATAAATATTATAACTCAAAAAATCACATAGTATTACGAAGCATATTTTTTTATTGGATGATTTAATTTTTATACTAAAAAATAAAAAGAATGAATGCATGCGACATTTTTATTTTAGATAATAATTTTTTATATTATAAATCACTCTGGATGTAGATAAAAAAGAAAATAATGAATGATTCATAACATCAATGAATGCCTCAATAAAGGGTGATTGGGAGAAAACCCTTAACATGGGTCAAAAAGAATTCTACAGAGGAAATATAATTCCTAATTTACTAAATTATCATCATTATATATATATAAATCCATGAACCTTATTCAAATATCTATTTATATAGTCCACCAATTTTCATTTGTTACTAAATTTTAATTTAGTTTTCACATATTTGGTAAAACATTTTTTTGGATTATTTTTTCATTACACATTTGTTTGTTAATAATAGAAACATATGTTGTAAAATAACATCATGATATACATAATTTCAAAGGTTTAAGTCCTCCAATGTTATATTATAAATATACATATATAGTGTAAATGGTTATTCTAAATATATCCCAATGATTAAAGCAACTTTTACTGGACTATTTATGTTTGTTAAAGTCTATTCAAATATTTTTTGTTAAAAAAATATATAATATAACAAAAACTATTCATCAAGAATATCAAGAGTGTGAAAATTATCATATAATTCAATTCGATATTATTCTTGAACGTACCATTTTAGGTGGTGTTGGATAATATAACACATAGTTAATAGAGGTGGTAGTCTTCACACAGACATGATACTATTTTACATTTTCATAATGATTTTATTGAAAATTATAAAATTGTTGTTTAGTTGTCATAACAACAATTCATTAAAGAAAAAATGAATTTTGTTACACCATATCATGGTTAGAATTTAATTTGTAGTTGTAAAATAAGAAATGATATAAGGAATTATCCTTGAGAGAATTACCTATCACAGGGATGTTTTAATTTTTGTAACAACTTAGGCCTCCATGATATGAAATATTTGTATGAAAAAGGATTAAATGGTTTTTGTAGGGTGTTTAGGAGAGATCATGGTTGAGTTTTAGTTTATCAAATGATTTGGATTGGGTGGATAAATAGGAATTAGGGGGAGTTCATTTATATGTTTGGAAAATTGAACTTTTAAAACAACTCATTGTTTCTCAATAATGTCGTTATATTATTAAAGTATAATATATCCAAAAAACTATCCAATATTACCATATATAATGATATAACATTGATCATACTTCTTAAATCAAATAAAAATTATAGTTTCACATGTTGTGGGGTTTTTCAAAAATATAAAAAATTTTCACCCTAATTTACCCTTACTGATGTTACTCTATATTCACCTATAGAAACAATCTTTCTACCAAAAAAATTAAATTGAAATTATTTTCAAATTTTAACATTAATTTTTTTCAATTGTAAATCTAAATATAGATAGAATATTAATAAGGAAATGGAAATATATATTTCATATTATTATGCATTAGATAAATATTTATTTTATTTCATTTGAAAACAACATTTTTGTTTATTGTTTTAGAAAATTAAGTTATAACTATTACATAATAATACCATATATCAAAAATATGAAAATTATATTTAGTATCCATTTTTTCAACCAAATAATTTATTACAATTTTTTTTTATTTTGATGAAAAATGATTATGGCATTCCACTTGACTACTTATTTTCCCTTACCCATCATTAATACTTTTGAACTATAGTTTTAAAGTTAGATGGGAATAAAATTATAAATACGTGACATAAATTATTGAACTCTATTTGTTCAATAAAAAACAGTAATACCCAAAAAATAGTTTCCTTTATGACCATATTCCTTGATCTTATGAAATAAATATTTTCCACATGAAAAACATACACTATTTTATCATGGACACTTTTAAAACCCCTAAAAGGGATAGGTAATATGTGTTGGAACAATGGAAATCATTTCTTATCAATAATAAATATAGAGTGGCCATTAAGGATACATATTGATTAAAAATAATGGATATAAATTTAATAAACAATGTTGTATTCTCCCATAATATTCTTGTAGAATCCAAATTGGTTATCCTTATACCATTTCCTGTATAAAAATTGTACTGTATTCCCGTATTCTCATAGAATTATCATAACAGGTTAACTCCATAATTTTACATAATGAATTATAATGCTATAACATACTAACCCATAAATGTTATATAATTAAACCACTGATAGTTGTAGACAATTCCCCTTAACCAAAATAGTATACCTAATATATTATGTTATAAAACATTATTTACACCGATAATAAGAAATATTTTGAATAATTATATATCTCCTTCATATAAAACAAATTTTCCATAAAAAAATGTTGAAAAATAAAAGGGAATGTTTTTTATCATTGAATAAATATAAAATAAATATTGTCGAAGTAACGAAATCAATTTATGGTTATGTATGATATAAAATTCATATTCATTATATACGTTAAAATAGGTCATTTATATTTTCTTTTGTATAAAAATCATATGAATTCAATAAAAAGGTAAAATTTCATAACCATTGAAAGGATTTAAAAATAGACAAAAACATCCTTTTAAAATTCATTTATTTCCACCTAAATACATCAATAAAATAATATTAAAAATATTTACCTAAAATAAAATTATAGTTTATTGGGAATCATTATTATAATATTTTCAAAAAATGTGATCAGCTTGCATTGAGTGAGAAATGTCACATACATTCTTTATAATATGTATTAAAAATACATTTTAATTATTTAAATAATTAATAATCTCTTTCATTATTATTATTAATTTTTCCTCTATTATAAATATTTTATAAAAATTACTTAATCAATTTTTTTGACATTGGATATTTTCATAATATGTGGTTCATATGTCCAAAATGAATTTAGTATGTTTACGGTAGTGTAATTGGTCATTAATAAACCATATAATAATTAATAATAATGACTTAATTATAATATTTATAAACCAATTATACTTATATAAAAAAACATTAATAATGGTTATGAAAAAATGAACAAAGTAATAATCATACATATAGTAGATTGTACATACACATGAGTAACAGTTCCATTATAAAATGGCCATTATGGTAAAAGGTAAGTACTATTTTATATCTCTAGAAATAACATAATATCATAAATATTCTATTATAAATTTACTGAAACATATATATATAATTTATGTTATGAGGTGATGAAAAATGAATCACATCGTTTTGTGGAGCTGGTAGTCCACATGTAACAGTGAACGAAAATATCATTTTTAGTAAATGTAAAGAAAATAAATTAATGATATATTATTATTTTTTTAATTATAAATAATTAATGAATAACATATATAAAATTATTTCAATCATTATAATATAAAGTTAGAGGTGTGGATGGAAAACATATTGCAATAGTCTTTGAAGAGGTAGAACGTCGTACTGACGAACGATGAATTATTTTCCAAATTAATGGATTTTCAGATGAATATATGGTAATATATTAACATAAAACCTTATATGTAAATATATGATAATTTTTATTTTATTATTGTGGAATAATATTTCATGCATGTGGGAGAAGGAAAAAACTAAAATTAGTTGTAAAAAACTATACCACTTCTTGGGAATGTATATATTGCATAATTCCTAAAGCCCTAATGATTTGTATTGTTCCCAAAATAATTTGCCTATGACAATTTTAGGGTCTCGAGAAATGGATTTCATCAAGGATTGAATTAACTAGAAAGATTTTATTTGTGAAAGAATAAGAATAAGTGGTTCTCCTTTATAAAATTGTTTAAGTCCACTTTGGGAATTTATAAAATATTATTTTATTATAATTTTTTTCATCACAAGATGGATCTAAACCTAAATTATTCATAGATAAGAGGAGGTTTTCTCAATATACTGTAATCAATATTTTATTTTAATTATTTTGTTAACATTTTTCTTATCATCATTTTAACACATTGTTTGAACTTTTTAAAATTACATAAAAATTAATGTTTTCTACAATTTAAGAAATAATAATTTTACTATAAAATGTAAAACAACCTATAAATGTACTAACCTTCATAGAATAAGCGACATCCCATGTAATACGATGAATAAAGTATTTCCATTAATTTTAAATAATTTAATAAGATAGTCATTAATATAAAATATCATTAATGTCAATTTAATAAGTATTCATTTACATTAAATTTAATAACATCAAGATAACATGGGAATTCAAATTATATGAATAGATTCATATAATAAAATTTTTAATGACACTTTTTTGGCCACATTAACCCATTCAAATTTTTCCTCTTTTAATATTATTAGTTACATTTATTTTATTTTTCAAATAATTGAAGAATTGAAGAATCATAATTGTGTAAGAAATTAATGTAAATATTTATATAGAGAAAATAATTATCATTATGAATATTAATAACTAATAATTAATATTTAAATTTATGAATAAACATAACCTCATGTTATCCCCTTTTTTAAAATATTATATTTATTAGAAACAAGAGTTTGATAATTTTTACCTATCATTACAATAACTATTATAAGGGTTATAATCACATCCAAAAGAAAAAATGTTTTAAATTATATCGTGGGATGATTTTTTAAGATATATATACCTAAAATAAAATATATTCTAATTATAGGTACACCATTATTTCTATATCATTTTATGTTTAATCTCAATTACATGATTTACCCTTTATCATGGTACAATGAATTGGTAAGGTCATTATTCATACTGACAAAATACTAATGTGATATATTTAAAAAATTTGGACGCAATGATTCCAAAGATGTGAAATTGTTTCAAAAAAATAATAATAAATAGTTCTATAATTTAATTTAATATTAAATTGTAAAAAATGAAACCAAAAATGGTTTTTCTAACCAATTAAATGTTTGTGGGTTAAAAATTCTAATAAAAATTCAACCATAAAAATCATTTAAACAATTAGATATATTATTTTCTTTTAAAAAATAATTATTTATATTTTTAATCTAATTTAAAGAATTAATATATAAATAATTAAAATAAAAAATTTGATTTCTATAAAAACAAAATAATTCACTCATCACTGAATAATCACAATTGTTAGAAATTGAAAAACAAATCATCCTATAAAAATTTTGAAATGTTGATTTCAAATGTTTAATACTTTTAATAAATCAATATTTCAATATTTTATATAAATTATTTATAATACATGGTCAAAAAAATAACAATAAATAATTTTTATGAAAATGCACTTTTTAATAATAAAATAACAACACCTAAAACTAAGGGAGTATTTCCTAAAAAATAATAAATATATTAGTAAATATTATGGATATTATTTGCATCTCAATTTTTTAATCAGATTAGTTCCCACTAATTTCATGTTAAGCTAATACAATTAATAATAAAAAATAATATTTCACTATCTGTTTAAGCACAATGATGCATATTTCTCATGCTATGAAACATAGCATTTCATTTAAAAATCATGGGTAATTTAATTCTCCCTATTTAGTAAATAATATTTTTGATATCACAACTCATTGTTTTTAATAATTAGATTTAATTCTTAAAATAATTTTCTTTGAATCCCACATTGTAAAAAAGGTTAACAAAATTTCCTCTTGATAAGTGTTAAGGGGGTGTATATAAGTCATTTAAAATAACAAATAAACTGGTTTATAATTTGGAAGTAATTACTAAGAAGTTTAATCATATACATGGATGCAAAGAATAATTACCAATGATCAATAGATAGTGATGGAGAACATGATCCTAAAAACATTAACCAACATGAGACTATAAATCATAATTGGGTTAGAAGAACCATGATTTAATTTTTTTAAAAGTAAATAGATATTAGTTTTTTTAAAATTAATGTTTCCTATAGTTTAAAAATTACGTCATCATATTCACTAAAATAATTAGGAAATGTAATTACATGGTATATATGTTTTCATTCATTTATATATTTCAATGAAAACATCATCATTCCTCCAAGGAATGATTATTAAAAATGAGATTTTATGCCTAATGATCTAATGACAAAATCAATCAAATTATATACATCAAGAAATTGATATCATGTTATTTATAATGTATTTATACGTTAATAAAAACACAAATGGATAGCTCAAGGTAATGAATAAAATATTATATAACTATAATCTATAATGCCATCCAAAAGTTAAATAGTTATCATCTGATAAATAAAAAACCAAAAATTATAAAAAATATGCTTGATCAATACTGAAACCCATATATTAGAAGGATATTTTTTGTAAGATAAATTTAAAACTTATCACCAAAAAAATGAATAACAGTTAATGTATCCTACAAAAAATGTATATTTTATAATGAATTTAACCTCTAGGAAATACTAATAATTTCCATAAACAACCTGAGTCACTATAAAGATTAATCAAAATCAAATATTTATATAGAATATAATTAATGTTTAATCATAGATTAAATTCCCATAATATGAAATAAATTCCAAAAAACATACAATGAACTTATTCTGATACAATATAATTTCCAATTAAATTTTCAATGAAACAATTATGAGAAAACATATTTTACGAAAATCTACTAAACCATGGATAAAGTATTTCAGAGTAACTAAGACATTAAAAAGGAAATTATTTTGAGTTTCAACTATGTCTCCCAATGGTTGTGTGTTCAAGCCCTGTTGTATTTTCATATGGGATTCATTATCCCCCCAACTTACAGGTTTTACTGTTTTAATACTATATTAATATAATTCAATAATGATTTTAAGAAATATGATTAATATACTTAAAACTAATGTCAATAATCATTTATTGTAAACACTTGAATTGTTATCAATCATACAAATCATTTTTCCATAAAATAAAAATAGAATTCTTTATTGAATAAATATTTACTGGTCAAACATTAATGATATATATACAATAAACAATTATAAATTCTCAATAAATGACCCCTAGAGTACTCCCATCGCATAAAACGTTCAATGAGTATTAATGATTTTTAATCATATGATAATCCATAAATATACTATTTCATTATAAATTTTCCATACCTCTATGTAGTCCCTATCATCATTTAAAATTCATCATAAACCATTAAAATTTATTTTCCATTCTTTTCTATAAGTCTTATTTTATACAAACAGAAATATGAATCATGTCTTATGATTCAAATACATCCTATATTAATCTATGATAAAACACATAAATGTCATATTCTATTTTTGTTTCCACATAATAAATAAAAATAAAATTATGAATTTATTAATATTTATTTGTAGGATTTAGATGTGTACTTTCTTGAGATATTCTAATAGTTCATCTATTTTCAGAATTCCCATACTCACCACATTTAAAATGTTCTTTTATTCCTTGGGAAAAATATTATTCATCTTCACTTAATTAAATAAGAACTTTCTTTTTTTACATGGAAGAATATTTCATTACTCCTTCCTTCCCCACATATAAAAAATCTTCTATGTCATTAAATAAATTCCCTAAGGTGCTTTATCCATCATTTTGGACCCATATAATGTTGAATGTTTTTATCTATTTTAATTTAATCAACTAAAAAAACAAGGAAATCTATTTTTATATTTTTTAGAGTGTCTATAAACACAACTATGTACATGTTTTCAAACATAAATCATTACAAACCAATGTAAATGAACACAATAGTTTTCATTACTGATCTATTTCCTCCCAATTTAATATTCTGAAAACTTCAACATTTTATTTGACATTCGTGGTTATTTTTATACTTTAATATTAATAAAATTTCTAAAAAAATAAAATGTTAGTATGATTATATCACTCATAATAATTCATATTATAATGATGGTAAATAATATTATATCTTGAACTATAGAATTTTTGATTCATCTACTTCAAAATATATGAAATTATCATAATTATACATACCAAACCATACTTCCTTTTTATTGAATACATTAAAATTTAAAAAAAATATCATCATAAAATCATAGGTAATATAAAAACATTATATGATACCCAATATAATAAACTAACATTGTCCATTATATATTCTAGTGACTCAGACTGTAAATAATTTTATTTAATTTTTATTCAACTTTAATCATTAGATTTTTATAGAATTAAGTCATAAATCATTCATAACAATCTCATATATCACAATGTGGAAAATTTTAGTAAATATAAATGATATCAAAATTTTAAAATAAGAACCTGATTTAATTTCATTACTGGTCTTCAGAACATCCAACAAGAATATTTCTTTTCCTTTACACATACATAAAAACTATGAAACTTATTGTAAAATTTGGGATGAGAACAACCATCCATCTAGGTTATATAAAATAAGAAATCCCATAATATAACAAAAACAATGGAATCACAAAAAATATTTACATTAATTAGCTTATTCTTAGATATTATGAAATAAATAATTTCTACATTAAAAACGTACACTTTAGGTTCAATCAAACATTAAACACTCATAAAATGAATAAATAAAACATGCAAGACACCTTGGATTTATTTTAATATAATTATTATATGTGGTGAAACATTAAAAAGAACACATTGAATAATAATCACATTTATAATTTGAATAAATTTAATAGTATAATCCCATAATCACTTTTGGTAATCCGAAAATGAGAACTTCATCCAAAATTTAGAACTACCATCACCCCATATTCCCATATATTGTTAGGAGAATCTCAATCCTTTCACATTCTCCAATTACCAAATTCATTAGAGATATATAATAGGTTCACACACCCAATAATTATCCTGTAACCTCCCATCCTCTGAAATAGTTCCTCAGATCAATAATAGAGGATATAAAATCATTCACCCCAAACCATTCTTTCACCCAAAATAATATTTTTTACAATGATATAACCCCTTAAATTTAAACCTATTTTTCAAAAATTGAATTCCCAGAAAAATAGCGATTAATAATTTTCTTTAAAACAAATATGAAATATAATAATTTAATCCATTTATAAAATAATAGCTATATTAATGGGATTATTCATTTTAGATCTATAAATTAAAATATAAAATTTACGTTTTTTATTTTGTAAAGATTTCTATGTTTTAAAAAAAATCTTTTGAAAAAAATAAATTAAAATCAAAATATAGGAGAAAAGCTACATTAATATTTAATTATGTCCATAAAAAACATCAACAAAATTATGTTAGAAATTTTTTTAATGGAAGGATAATTTTTTTTAAATGGTTAGAGGTTTCACCTATTTTATTAAAAAACAAGTGAAGGAAATGTCCAAGAGAGTAAAAGAATCAAAATAAACACAGTCCACAACCAACATTTACCTTCCTACCTTTTTCATCAATCTTTTAGTGAGTTTTCTTTCCTCCCCTTGAAGAACAACCCATCCCTCTCTACCTCGACGACACCCTTGACCTCTTGCTCTCCCCCTATTTGAGGATAGAGACTGATGTCTTTCCAGTAATGATTCAGAATCAGTGCTATAATTAGAGCGGCATTATTTACTTTTCTCTGGAGAGACTCCATGTGTGACTATATTCATCTCCCCTTTATCTTCAATAAATAAAGATGTAGCAATACCCTTTTGCTGCATAACACTTCATATTTTCACAGGATAGTAACATACGACTTATCGACACAATTAAATTTTTGGTCATAGTGGGGGAGGATGATTACCTATAGTAACTTTCTCATTAACCATTGTAGGAACAAGTAGAGTCGTTTTCTTCTTATAGGAAACAAGCTGAGAACCATCTTTATCCACCAACTGTTTTGGGGATGCATGCAAATTTTTAGAAATAAAAGAAGAGTCATAATCCAAAATTTTCTTTCCCTTTATGTTACCTGAAGTTACCATCCTTTCCTTTGAATGTTTACGATCAATATATTTTTGAAGATTACCTTTATCCATTTGATCAACCGTTAAATCACCAGCACTGCTTAGTGCAATTTTGTCATTTCAAGCATTCACTTCTGTGGAAAAGAAGTCAGCCCAAGATTTCTTTCATAAGTTGAACCCCTTCTCATTACCTATTGATTATTATCACTTACTTAGGCACAATATCGTTCATTTATTCTAACCGTTTGTTGGTATCAGTATTATTTTGAGCCAGGGTGGTTTTGTGATTCTTAAAACAATTATTTACATCATGTCCCCATAGAGCGCAGAAGCTACAAACAATAGAGCGCCTACATATAGATTGATAATGAAATTTCACAATGAAATTATTGAAAAATTATAGAATTTTTTTCATAAATTATCTTCAACTAAATGGGTTCCTCCTTGTTGGAAAGAATTACCTTGTCCACAAGAGTAGAACCCAGTTCAACTTCTATTAGAATCTAGCAACGTTTCCCTTACCTTTGTCTGAATCATCTTGTACAATCATTATTTCAGAAAATAATATAATTATTTTAAATATATTTATTTTTTAAAATCATATTCATTTTGATTATTGCCTCTTTATTCATTACTAACATTATATATAAATTAATTTTTCATTAATATTCATTTTGGTTATTTCGAAAATATTTTACTCATCTGTTATAAATGACTTTTATCAAGTAAATATATTCTAAGATAAAATTTTTCAATAAATCAGGAATAAAATTAATGATAAAAATATCAATTTATACTTATATTATAATTTGAAATTAAATAATTAATGAATCATAATTTAAATAAACTATATTAGAATCATGATCACCGCTGGTCGTATATGCGCATATGTAATGTTTTTCTTTTATAAAGATCATTATGTGATAATGGTGAGTTTAATTTTATATTTACATATTGATAATCATATAATAAATATAAAATTATAATTTTAAATATACATATATATTTTTACATTTATTATGGTGATAAAAATGAATCACATCAGTTTTTTAACTGGTAGTCCAAAAGTACGCACGAATGACATTATAATTTTTCTGTGAATGGAGGGGTCAGAAATTAAATATTATATTATATTTCTACAATCATATATATATATCTCATTAGTATCATAAATAAGTATTAATTTAATGATTATAACTATCAATGATAAATTGTGAGGGGAAATAAATCAAATTAGACCGATTGGTGATAGTCCTTCAAACACGTCAATGATAAATGAATTTCCTAATTGATGGACGTTATAGATGGATATAGTTTATTACATTAACATAATATAATATATGTATAAATAGTATACCATTGTTATTATTTTATCATTTTTAGGAATATTTTATGTTGTTTTAAGGTGAAATAAAAGTTGTTCATGTGATTAAAATCCATACTGATTCTTTAGAAAGTCACCTTTTTCTTAATATCATAGGATGCCAATGTTTTGTATTCATACCAAAATAAGAACACAATAACATGGGGAGATATAATGGTAAGGGATTTGTGTTGTTATTGGATGACCCGAATGGGATTGATGTGTGACGGAGTGATAATAAGTGGTTTCTATTTATAAGAGAGGCTAGAAACACTCGTGGAATTTAGAAAAATATTAATTTATTATGATTTAATTTTCAGTGAAAATGGATCAAAATTTATAATATTATATTATAACATTAGGATGATATTAATTCCTCACTTTAATATTTTTTACACCAGTTTAGGTCACATGAATTCTATAATATTTTTTAACCAATCATTAACCCTTTTGTTAATTACTGTAATATTAAATTTATCTTCAAATTAAGGGACAATAATGTTATTATAATATAAAAAATGATCTGTAAATTGTCCATGAAGGATATATATTTTAATTCCAAATTAATTTTGACTAATATATGATTTTCAATAATTATATATTTTTTAATAATTTATTATTTAATAAAAATCCCCATCAATGTAAGTAATATAACTATTAATTTTTCTTGATATTAATAAAAATATAAAGACCCCAGAATTTGAATAAAATTATCACACTCATCTAAAATAATTCATTAATATATATATATATGGAAACCTTAATATTTTAAAATTGTAATATTTTTTAATATTAATTTAATTTTTTCCATTAATTTTTTAATTACTCTGTTAGCATTGTGTAAACATGTAATATTATAATTTATTCAGAAATAATTGGAAATAAATTACCACGATGAAGATTAATATTTTAATTATCAAATAATTATTTATAAATTAATATTTCCTCAGGTTATAAACATTAAAATATTGTAAAGATAATGAAAACTAATTTTCAATCATTTGCAACGTTTCTATACATAAATAATTATAAAAGTTATTATTTCAATTAAATGAAATTAATGGACATATATTCAAACATTGGATGATTATAAGTTATATATAACAATAAGTAAAATTAAGGCATGTTTTATGGTCATATCTAGGCATTATAATTATATTTTTAACATTAATTAACTAATTTACCATGTTCAATGGTAACAAAAAATTTTATGGATACATTTCATATTGACCAAAACTAAAAGGTACCAATTTACCTTATCTGAACTGAATAATTCAAAATATGGAATCCATTATTAAAAATTTAAAATATAATTGTGGTATAATATTATTTAATATTAATATGAAATAATGCAATGAAAATTTGTTTTTCTAAAAATGCCATTTTTATGAATAAAATTCATTTTTACTAAATTGAAATAAAAAATTTAATTTTAAATCCATAATAAGAATATTTTAAGAAATTTAATTTCATTATATTTTAATAATATTATATAACATAATTTTATTTTAATAATTTTTTAAATTAAAATATAGTTTTATATGAAAATCAGTATTATTCACAACTTACTGAAAAATAAAACATTTGAGAAAATTCCAAAAACATTATATAATAATAATTTTGACTTGGTGATTTAACCTGCTATTTACATTTAATTGAATAACATATTAAATTTTTTAGAAATTAGATACTTTAGTTTCTCACAAACAACAAGAAAAATTCAGTATATAAAAAATTTATTATTGATGAATAAAATAATTATATGAGAAATTGAATTATTATTTACTAAAAAAATATGTAATTAAATAGTTGTTATTAGTAACATTATATTTTTCATAATATATATAATCATATCCATATCCAACAAAACATTACAATTTTATAAATGGTATATTTAAATTATAATATTATGTGCTCCGTTTAAGGTAAGTGTTGTGGTTTTTTCATGCTATCCATTGTAGTATTTATTCTAAAAGTATTGTGATATTAATAATTTAATGAGATAGAGAAATTAGTTTTTATTTCAGTTCATATGATGCATGATGAATTTTATAGAAAATGAATATTTATTTTGTTCTTATGATTTATATATATGAAAATAATTATCAGTGTTATTGATTATATTAACATTAAATTGTTTTTTATTTGAAAATTATTTAATTAAAATTAAATTAAGTAGTATACTATGATCCACCGTGTGATATGTTTCCTAAATACTATAGATGATGATCATTTTTTTGTTAAAACATTACCTAAATTTCATAAAATGTTGTCTTTGTGTTTTATAAAATTTATAATACATGTAAATTTTTTTTTCACTATTCACAAAAAATTAATTATTTTTGAAAAATATCTACTTCAACTAATGAAAATACTATTTTTGTAATTGATAAAATTGTATTCATTTATTTAATAATATAATTTAAAAAAAAATAAATTAAATTACCTATTAAATTACTAATATATTGGGAAAATACTTTTGTATTGGAAAGGTATTTTTTGTATATTATGTCATATATTCACAAAATATTACTAATTAACAAAGTGTTAACTATTTATTAATTTAATATACATAGAAATTATTTTATGAATAAATCAATATAAATATAGTTCCCTTAAATTAAATTAAAATTATGGGAAAATAAATTTTTATGCATTGAACAAAATATTATTTTTCAAAAATTATAAAAATTCATAATATATATATAATAATAATAATAAATTACATGTTGATATAATACCATTTTTCAATTACTTATCCCCTTGTGATCTTCATTAAATATGATAGAATCAAATAATCTATGACTACAATATTTTGTGTTTGTTTAGCTAGTGAGGATTATATTGAAATCCCCATGATCATCAATATCCCCTATATAATGTTTCACTAAAACAGTATTCGATTGAGCTTGGATTGGTATTGCACCATGGTAAACCCCAGTTATGATAAATTCCATTATAGATCATTAAAATTCAATTCACATGGAATAATTATACAATCAGATATCATTTATTCCCACATTATATATGGATGTTTTGATAGAGTTAATTTAGTTTTATACTCTTTGATTTAAAGACTATGTTTGTTAAGCCATATTCATTATCCAAAATATGTATTCTTTCTCTCTTAGTTTGTTTTTATGAGAAAATTTATATCATTCATATTATTTATTTTATTTTGATATATCGTGTAATATTATTTCAATTTGAAAATAATTAATTAAATATCAATTCAAAATCATGTTAAGGCATGACCATGGAGTTGAAAGGGTTATTTAGATAATCAATGTAATGATATTTAATATTATGATCCATATATTTATTTTTATTGTTATATTAATCTCACAGATTTATAATGTTTCGGAGGAAGGGGAATAAATTTCTAGATATATCAGTGGTTTTAAAATTTTGGATATAATTGGTGGTGTGTCATATTTCCATGCTATGACACCAAACCTCTCTAATTATTTTGTTACATTCCATGTTTCATTATTGAGGGTGCACATGGGTGAAAGAATTCATATACCCCTATTGAGGATATAAAATTGGAGCGTTAGTTTTATTTTATAGAATATAATTATATAATTCAAGATATTGGAGAGAATTTAATGTTGTCTCAGAAGACATGGATAGTGGAACTACCTTGAATAAAGAACATGTTAGAGGTGGAATAATAGAACAATAAGATATAATAAGGAAGACATTAACACATTTTTATATGATCACCCATATTAATGTTTTTAGGATGAATATTTTTATGGGATGTATTTATAATGTATTACTTATGGCAGAACTCTAACTGTGAAACATTATATTCTAAAAATTATCAAAACATTACAGGCCATCATAATAAAAACAATTATTAGTTTTTAAAACATAGATTTACAAATGAAAGAATTTTTTTGATATAAATTACATGATTATTTAGTTTTTGTTTAAATATTTTAGGATGATTTCTTCATATTTTTATGTTATCTAGTTGAATTCTAAAAAGATATCAATTTTGAAAATACCAAAACATATTGGAAATTATAATAACACTTGAATGAATTATAATTTTATGAAAATATTTTTGTACTAAATATTTATATTTTATTTGTAATAAAATTTAATTAAAAATAATATGTTTAATTTATTATTCCCAACTTTATGGTTTTCTAATTTGAAGTATTTTTCCCTTAAAATAAATTTTTTATCTTTTCTCAAAAATCAATTTTCATCAATTATTTAAATTAAATATATCAAAAGGGGTTAATAGTTTTACATAAAAAGCATAAAATTCCATAATAAATTCAATTTTATTTTGGTGTATAGTAAAATGATTATATGATTAAAATTAATGAAAATGATAATGATAAATCATTTTTACTCAAATACTTGGTATGTTAATAATGTGTTATTATTATGTTAACAAACAAATTAATCTCCATTTTAAAATTAAATTAATATATTTTTATAAAATATATGAATATAAAATAACTCTTTAATTCGGTAATCAATACTAAATTTTATTAGCATCACTTAATAGTAAAAATAATATTTTTTTGTAGAATAATATATTCTAATATATTAAATTCGTTAATAATAATATTAGTTTTTTATTATTTATTAATTATATGGAATTTAATGGGGAATAAATTAAAGTTTATAAAACCTACAATTGATATGAAATTTGTTTTTAAATATTTTTTGAAACACAAATAACTTAGTTGTAAACTAGTTACCTATGTATACATGAATTTAGTAAAATGATAATACCTCATCGAAAAAGCTTCAAAAATGATTATTAAATATGTTTAATTAATAAGTTGGGTAATTATATACCATATATCACTCCAAAGTCAATTATTTATATATTTTTTAACCATTGACCATTGAATAGTGTCAATCTATTGTTGAAAAATTATGGGTGTTCACATAACAAATCTTTTCATTACTTATAAAAGGGAACAAATATGCATCATCATTCCACAACCATTCCTCTTAATATTCATTAACCTATTTTATTCATATCTTACAAGAAATAATCTATCATTATTTTAATTCAATGGTCTCAATATGGTATCCTAGGCCCCTTTTTTAATAGATTTATTGATGGTAATGTTCAAGGATCCAAAGTGAGTATTACATAATCCTGATTTCATTCTTCTTATTCATTTTCATCTGCACCAATCTAAAATAAGTTATATAATGAAAACAGAATCATTTCTATTGTTATATATTAGTATATTAATGGTAAAAACTTTATTCACCCTTTCCCACCCCCTTTGAAAATCATAAGGTATCGACATTGCATTGTGTGAAATAATACCTCTACAAAGTATAATTTTTTATTTCTCATTATTATATTCCATCATTATCCAAAACAGATAAAATAAAATGTAAAACCTGAAAATTTTAAATAATATAAATATTATTAAACTAAAATGATATTATTTATAAATAATTAATTAATTAACCATATGAACTAATTGAATTACGGTAATTTCATATTTAGGTCTGCCGAAAAACCTTAATAAATAAATATATGAAACTCAATCATGGATGAATTTTCCATAAAAAATACTAATATTACTATACTGAAATTTAGAATTAAATCTATATTTATAGTTATAAAATTATTATATAAAATAGTTATATCATTATTAAAATATCATATTTATTAAATACAACTTTTGGACTATTCCATCCTTAATTCCATTTTCATGAAACATAAGTAAAAACAAAATTCAATGAGATAATAGAAGTAAAAATTTGAATATTATATATACTATATTAACATTTATTAACTATGAATTACGAACCTTGGGAGAAGAGTAAATAAAAATAACACTATGTTTTCCAATATGCTCTACACCCGCTCTCATTTTAGATAACACAGACTATCTTTCCAATGGCATATGACAACATGGATTCATAAAATTAGATCGTTAAAGAAAAATTAGATGAGTGTTTGGGAACCTAGTGTCATCATACAATTTATGTACTCAACTATACATTTAATATATATTCATGAATCCATTATTAAATCCCCAACATTAGATAGGTTTATCATGTATTAATAATCAATTATTTAGAAGATGTTGATATTAGATTCATCTGTATGTATCTGAGGATCTTCATCAATAGAGAAATATATTTATATCTATGGTTCTACATCAATGGATCTTTTTTGTGAGATAATTATATATTTCTATATCCTTTATTATTATGATGCTGGTTTCAAGCCACACAGTTGGGGACCTAAGAAGTGAACAACATTTGGGAAGATTGATGTTGTTTTTATATGAGTATTAGGCCCTTGAGATGTGCGTTTTATGCATATTTGTTAATGGAATCCAAAATCACATAGTTCTATGCCACCTAGCTGGATACATCATACATTATATGGACCTTTGGAGACGATTGAACATTTTTAGTTTAATTTTATGTGAAAATGAAGTCTAAGAAAAATGTGTATAGTCTTCGTTTGTGTGGGACCTATGACAAAGAAGCCCAATATACCTATAAGTTATGTAGTTTCCTAGGTGGTGGGGGGAATGATCATATTTGGATATTTTTCTTAACAATAATTGAAATGGAGGACATCTTTAAGGAATATGAAACATCCAGATGAATATTAAACTATTGGGGTTATGGCCCAGAAAGCATTATAGGGAATTTGGGGTGTTGGGTTAGGACCTCAAAGGGGATTACTATGTATACAATTTTTTAGGAATCAAATTTATCATATATTTGATAATTGTGGATTACAACTAGATGGAAGGATATGTTTTACATCATTGGGATTAAGGTCCATTCAATGTTTTGACATGGTTTTTCTTCTAAAACATAATAAGTGGACCATGTTCTTAGGCGAGAGGAAGGTAAATTAACAGAATATCCACTCAAAGAAGATATGTGATTATGTGGCTATCATGAACATTATTAACCTCTAATTCCACATGATTAATGATTTGTGGGTAAATCTAGAAGAAGTCAAAGATAATAAAATCCATGAAATATCGATATCCAATGGGGGGAAAGGTTTGGTATATTTAAGAGATAAAGATCATTTATGTGAATGTATCCCCTTTTATTTTCATATCCATGAATAGAAATTATACACCTATGATGATACATACTAGAATTAAAGGATAGGATATCACTAGAATATTGATTACTTATTCCTGAATTATTATAACATTTGAAGAATATCCAACACTAACCATCATTAAATGTAAAGGAAATTGGTTCCCCTCACAATATAAAATTCGGAGGCCCTTAGAGCTATCTATAATGTTAGGGTCCTCGCTGACATGTGAATTTCTAATTGAGAACATTCTAGGGATCCCCCTTTTGGGGTTGGTCACTAGTTTTATCAAATTTACAATTTGAATTTATGGACTTGAGGACACAATGTTAAGAACTTTTTATCATAAATATATGATGGCATTTGAAAATGCCTTGGAATGGTAATCTATGAAGGGTCCCATTTGTGTTTGATCACTTATTCAGAGAGGTTGAAAGAGATGGTATTGAACAATTCATGGAGGGGACAAGATAAGGATGTATAGTACGTAGAATGATATATAGATAGAAGGATCCCACCCCTTATATAATTTTCTATTCAAGGTGGTGGTTCAAAAAAATTTCATCTGAATTTGGTTCATGGAATGGTGGTTTGAAAAAGTGGTCTGAAATGCATGTGGAAACCCGAAATGGATTTATCTATATGTACCACTTTTAATGCCAGGTAGAATAATTCTTATACTATTTTGTTGCATTGCAATATATGAAAAATTACTAGCTTTTGAAATCACAAGTATGGAATATCTCTCCCTTTCTATTTTCATCTACCACACCCCATTTTTTCACAAATGGAAACCCAAACCCATTAGTCCTTATGTGGGGTTTCTCTATGGGTACTTATGTAACCATTATCTGCGGATTATTAGAATAAAAACTATCACCCATTAAGGTTTATGATTTTTCACACCTCACAAAAAAATTGAAAATTCATATTCTGGGGGGATGTAAATAATACCTTACCTCACAAATGAAAAATTATTATGTGGTGGTTCTAAAGGGTGATGGGTCACTGTTGATGCTCCTCTTTCGTCACAGAGTCTACAGATTGGAAAAGGGAATTATCTTAACTCAAAGTGATTCAACCATTGGAAAAATATCAAAAATTGACAAAGGAAGGAATAAGTAGAATACTACGCAAGGGTCGCGCAAGTTATACAATGGTCGCACATGTGACTTGCGTGCCCTAAAAGATAACCGCCTGGGGTCTTCTCCAGCTTAAAAATAGTCCCTCTGGGCCCCCCATTTGGGAGGGAATTTTTTTCCAGAAACTCGGATTTGAGCATCCGGTTCCCTAGTCTCTTTTCAAAGCTTCTGAAACACTTATATGGTAATTTCTTACCTAGAACGGAACATCTAAAGAGGGGGAGGAAGGCCTAAGTGTTGAAACTCATCAATACTTTCAGGCCTGAGTGGCCAGCCCTTAAGGGAAATGGCCGCACTTACATGCCGCCTAACTCCTTCAATAGAACGTGCGTGCCACTATTCTGGAAAAACCTCAAGAGGATTCTAAAGGCTTTAACCAAGAGTCTCTCAAGTATTACCCTTCTAGATAACCATCGCGCAAGTAACCATGTGTCGCACAGGTATACCTACGCGACCATGACTTGTGCGCCCGCGCAGTACCTGTGCGCCCCTGCCTTTTTGGGTGCCCTTCTTGCCCATTTCAGCCCTCTTATGTCATTCCACCTCTCCTATTCAAGATTCGGTCTTCAAGACAATCTTCAAAACCATTTATGGCATGATTTCTTGATTTTACATCCTTATCTGAAAGGAATTATGAAGAATATCTCTCAGAACCTAGTGATTTACACATCTTTATGTCACTAAAGATTTATATTTCATTAATTAAACCTCATACTTTAAGATGAGAGAACTAGTCTCAAATATGGGCCTCCTTTTAAGGAATAATCCAAAGTCATAATTCTCAAATCTGGTCATCCTCCTTAGGAGTAAGCCCCAGTCCCCTAATTTGGGGATCCTCCTCAGGAGTAAGCCCCAATTCTCCCACATCTGGGCATCCTCCTTAGGAGTAAGCCCCAAACCTTAATTCCCTTAACATGTGACTCCTTTTTAGGAATTAGCCCTAGTCATAATCCTTAACCTGGGCCTCCTTTTTAGGAGTAATCCCTAGTATCAAATATGGGCATCCTTTTCAGGAGTAAGCCCCAGTCTCAAATATGGGCATCCTCTTCAGGAGTAAGCCCCAAGTCCCTTAATTTTTCAAATCTCTTAAGATGGGCCACCTTTTCAGGAGTAAGCCCCAGTATTAATTTCTATTAACCATTCCTAATTTACCTTTGATTTTGGATTCTTTCTCAGGAGTGAAACCCAATCATAAGTCCTCTCCTAATTTGGGCCTCCTTTTCAGGAGTAATCCCCAAGTTAGAGTATTAAAATCTCCATGAAGCACATATACCTTTATGGACCATGTTTCTGGATTTCTTCCCTGAAGTAAATCCTAATCTTCAATTATCTGGGCATTCAAACATACATATGCCCCCACATTATTTCTTATGATTGCATCTTTCATGGCACAATTGTCTGGTTTTTACCAATACCTCTTGTTTCTCACAATGAGCATGACTCACATGAGCTTAGAGTGTAAATTTAATTATGACATCCTTCTTTGAGACATAAATCATAAACATCAGACTCCCTTATTCAAACTACGTGGGTTCGGATTAATTTTCTAAACAAAGGATACGTAGGTAGCCCATCTGCGGGTTCGATCCCAATTCCGAAATAATCTATGTCCTTATGAATGACAATAAACTTCAAGTGCCCCACTGAGTGGCTTTAAAACCAGCATGGTCATCATAATGACCAATAGACTTCTATATAAATGTGTCGAAGGATACCATTGACCAAGAATCTCTAATAAATACAGATGATTCAATATCGATGAAGAACCTCCAATACATATAAAGATTCTCTAAATTTCCTACATAGTTAATCATTAATTGTCAGATCTAAAGGAAATCTCATTTTATACTTGGTAATGTGATAAGGATTCATGAACATAACTTAAATGTATAAAGAGTGTCCCGGAGTAGATGATAATTCACCTCAAAAAGGTGTGATGAGTCCGACCTCCCATCCTCTTGACCAATGAAAATTCTTAAGCCTCATCAGTCAACAAACAAATGAGCACCTACCTTTGGAATGTAGGTACAAATGGATGTGGAATCATTGGATGTTTCCAGTTCTACGAACAAGCCCATTAGAAACCAATTGGAATGTTTGAACCTCCTATCAAGGAGGTCGTCCCCAAATTACAAGGGAAACAAAAAATGGTGAACCCGATGTGAATCCTTAACTATGTTAAAGTGATGTTTTACAAATTTGATAGGCCCTTCTTTAAAACTGAATGAGAGGGCCAACAAAAACAATCATTGACATATGTTCTCATCCAAAAGATGTAGTGGCTGAATTTATCTTGATAACGTCTGTTTTATAAAAAACACACTCTTTTCCATGATCTTCTGCATTTCCAAAATGGCTTCTCTCAAGTTCACACCTGTAAATACTACTGCTAAAAATGCCACTACTACTACTCCTGCTGGATCATCATCTACTCTATGGATGACATCACCTACTCAGCATCTTCAATGCTGGGTATCAAATGCGTTGGTTAAGGAGTACCATCAACACAGTACCATTCCAACTCTGGAGGCTTCCTGACGAGCCCTCCAAGTCAACAACTCAAACCGGTCGTCCGGACAACGACGACTAGTGATCATGAAGCAGGCAGTGCTAACCACTGTCTCCAACCGTTTTGGGTCGTTATCCCCTGAACACAATCACCATTCACACCCATATTCTGAGGAGGTGAATGAGAAGGTCCCCTAGGGCCTTAATTCAAAGAAGTAGGAGTCCTTCCTGAGGGCTCCCACCAATAATCGCCGCCAGACTAGTGCAGAAGTGCGCCCTCAACATGATGAGGGTACCGACTCCAGGCATTCAACTCAGGTTTCTCGAACCCGAGCAGGAAAGACGAACCACCAAAGGAGGAATCCGGTCAAAAGTGAGTAGGTTCTCATCTCTGCCATCTCCGGAGAAGTCGACCAACCTAAATTGGTGGCAAGAAATGAGAAGGCACACACACCTACCCGTTTTAATTCCGCTATCCAGCTGACTCGTCTGGCAGCATCACGTCAATCCAGCCCGGAAAATCGGGCGGAGTACTATAGGCAGGAACATACACATATTTATATATCATCAGCTAGTCAGCAGGCTCGTCTAAATACATATGATGGATCTCTTCAACCACATTTGGCGAAGTGCAATTAGCAGGCACATACACCTGCTAGTATTAATCAATCCTACCAACAGTCTCGCTTGGTAGCATTCAGAGAAGTTAGTCGGAAAGCCCTGACAACAAATAGGAGGTAGACTCAACTCTCTGCACCCACACTTGAGTACTGTCAGGATTCACTGATAGGAAAAGGAGGACAAGAGCAGGCACATACACCATCTCCAAGCCCGGAATGGATGTATATCACCGTTCCGGGAGATGAAGTCACCAAGCATATTCTATCAATGGTGAAAGTGCAGAAGCAAATCCCTGCTCATATTCTGGATGCCTGCCGGGATATTATAACAACTTCAGCAGCATCTCAGGGAAAGACACATAAATATATCCCTAAGAGTGGAGTGACACATCAACAATTCACTCCAAAAAAGACACACACATCTGTTACACTCCAAGAGGGTTGTGGGGCATACTCCCCCATATCATACGGACAACCAAGTTAGGCACATACACAGGATTTGAGTAGAGATCGTCAGCCTAACTTGGCCATCTTTCCTGATCAGGCACATACACCTGCTCATAGTAGCCACTTTCGTCAGCAAGTGGTTTCCACCCTGAGTAAGAAGGTGTTTAAGAAGAAGACCCTCCCAACACAGTTAGGAGATCAAGAGACAATCTTTAACAAGGCCTTTCTCGATGCTGGAGTTTTTGAAGCCCTCATACAAATAACTTTTGGAATCTAAGATTTTACTCCCCCATTTCCCAATAGTGGGAACATTAATTATGAAGGTCTTCAATAGATAATTACTAATGAAGGCTTGCATCATGACAATTCGGTCGATCTCGATATTTCATCTTTAGATGACAGCCACAGGAACCCTCTGTGTGGTTAGAAGACCAAAGAGCAAGAGATATCATCTTTTGTTGTAACCCATTATGGTGGTCCTCCCCATGATGATTAATTTCTCTGTGAAATTCCTCTCTGCCGTAGTGATACACATTGCCTAGAAAATGATCCAGTGGACAATGTAGTGCCGAGAAATCCCTATTATCTTGAGGCACTTGCAAAGGCGAAACCAGTCCTATCTGATGCTTCATCACTAGCAGGTGAAATACTTTATCAATCAGAAGATAGCCCAGGGTGTAGGTCCTTCTCTGAACCACCCCTATGTCATGAATCATCTAGTTTATTCGGTGATTTCTTTACCAATACTGTTCATTATAATGAAGCAACAAGGAAGCACCGGCTCTGGTCAAAACATGTAGAAGAATCCTCATCAAATGATAAAGAGGAAAAGCAGAACATGAGAAAACAACTGGCGAAATGTGATGTGCCAGTCATGTTTTGGCCTCTGGCTAATTCTCAGTATAACATTTCAGAAATGTTGACCGAAGATGGAATTTATGATATTCATCTCAACATATGGAAAACAATTTGTAAGTTGAAAAAGAAAGTATTATATTATAGTGAATATGAAAATCATGTTATGATAATAGAAGGGTTATAATGCCAAATTGACCTGCAATCTCTATCAGTATCTCAATATCTGAAGGCTGAAAAGAAGTAGAGAGCCCTTTAGAGTTCATGCCTTGGTGCACTAAGAAAGATGCGCCAGTAAATTGCCAATGCCCCATCTGGTATTCATGTCAGAGGATGGGGTGTTCATGGAGCACTGTATTTCATGGTGCTCTCCAGTCAGCAAAGCCCATCGGAAATGGTCTCATGCAATGTTATTTACCATGTCCGGCCATAGTCAATGTGCTTTTTTTAATCAAAAGAATTACCAATAATAGTATTCAACTAGTTCCCCTCAAAATCAAGAATATAGAGAACAAGTTGTTGAATTACACCTGCATCAAGCAAACTAGAATATTTAACATGCCTCTTGTTTGGAGAAATCACATCACCAAGTGATAGAAGTGTCAGAAATAATCCAACGGTCTTTTGAACAAGGTGATAAAAGAGGATACAGGTTAATGTATCCAGCTAATTTTCAGACTAAGTTTTGCAAGATCAGGAGAGATTTTAATAGTCTCAGACATAGCATGTAAAGAGCCACCATAGTCTGGAAGACTGGGGACTCTTTTAAACCAAACCTCAAAATCAACAAATAAGATTCGAGGAGTTTAGTAGGAACATTCCCAGTCCACCAGACTGGTGAATTTTTCAAATCATCAATCCCCTCCTCAGAGAATGTCAGTCTTTTCTCAATTGGGGAAGAAGCCTCAAGAGGAACGAAGATCCAAATTATCAGGAGATTCCATCCAAATTACGGTTCGTCAAGATGTTCCTGAGGGATCGAATCAAAAAAAGGAAATGTCTCATAAAAGACAAGGAGGAAGACAATATCACATAAATTCTAATAGAAGGGATGTGATGAGTTACACATCAATCAATTTCATCAATGTCGTTGTTTCTGATCCACCAGATGAGGCTCACTTAGGGGACTCAGATGAAGAGATTCATGCCCAAGAAGATGTACGCACCGACACAAATGAAGGCGTGTGTACACGAAATCAAAGGATTACTCAGAACTTGGGTAATCCTTCGAGTAACCCAATTCCCCCTCACCGAAAAGGATCCAACAATGGGACGTGAAATAATTAGGTTATATATCCTTACTCTGGAGAAGGCCAATCACTCTCACTAGAGCAAAAGTTTTCACAACATGAGGATGAAATGAAGGAATTAAGGAGGTTGAATGCAGAGCTACTTCAGGGTAGTCTTCTTCCTAAGCAAGCTGGAGTCAGTCATCGAAGGTAATTTGTTGAAGCTACTGAGAGGGATCAAGAATATCCTCCTCTATCAGTACACCCTCACATGTCTAATCCTACAGGTGAAGTGAAACAACAGTTGGTTGTGCTACCATCAGTTGCAGCACCAACCACCACATCTTTCCAAGCTCCAGTCATTGCACCTACCCAAGTCCACGATAAACCAGATTTTTCTCAAAAGATAATAACTACCATTGAGTCATTAACAGCTCGGTTAGAAACTATGGAAGGGAAACGTGCACAGGTTCAACCAGAAAAGAATGTTTACCCTGAATGGGTAGATTCAATCTCTCCTCCATCCAGTTTTGGAAACCCTTTATTCCATATTTTCAATGGATCATGCGACCCTGAAAATCATTTGACGAATTATGTGTCTTGTTGTGTTCCTATGATGGGAACTCCGGAGCATCAAGAAGTAGTAAAACTCAAATTCTTCGTACGGACCTTCCATGTAGCAGCCTTTATCTGGTATACAAGCTTGCAATCCCGGTCTATTACTGGATGGGAGGATCACCGCCAAAAATTCCTTCTTCAGTTCATCTCAACTTTACCAAAGAGAACAGTTTTTGATCTTACAAACTGTAAGCAAAGGGAGAATGAAAGGGTCTCATATTTCATTTCTTGCTGGAAGGGATTAACATATTACCTAAACATAGCACTCCCTCAAGAGGAATTGTTTCAAATCTCTGTGGAAAATTTGCGTGATGAATTACGCACGCCATTAATCCTTGTGAAATACACAGGAGGGTTTCGAGACCTTACTTCAATCGCTCAGTAGATTAAATATTCCCTTATACAGACTAAGGCTAAATCTCGTGTAATTCCATCAACTCCAGGAAGGATAATCGGTAAAGTAGAAACTGCTACAGTTATTCTAAAACAAGAACTTGTACCTGTTTCTACTTCGAAACCTTCATCTTCTTGAAGGTATCCACCTCTTGAGTGCCAAAAATAGAGGCTGTTTCACCAAGACGATCAAAGAGATCAAAGAAGAAAACAATTTGAGGATCTGAAAAGAAAAACATACTCTTTCTGAAATGAATATGTTCCTGATTATTTCATTTCGGCTCTGGAAAATAATTTGGTTCAATTTCCAATGCCCAAGAGGTCAAACATGAAAGTAGATGAAGACCATCCCAATTATTTTTCCTTTCATCAAATGTTGGGGCATCCCATCCATGAATTTTTTCTCTTCAAGGACCTCCTGCAAAAAATTGTAGACTTGGATCAAGTCAAACTGAAAGGTTCTTCATCTCAAGTAACATGCGTTACTGTTACAGTTCTAGACGATGAAGGTGAGTGGAATGAAGTCAAAAGTAAAAATGCAAATAATTATGATGATTGGATGATTAGAAAGAAAATAAACCAAACTCATGAAATTTTGCGAGCACAATTAATGAAACCGATTATGTCTTCTTCCATGAATGTTGCAGAAAAACCCTCTTCATCAGAGGGAAAATCCTCAAAGAAACTGCATGATTCAAAGAAAGAAAACGAATCAAAAGAAGATGAGTATGTGTCAAAGACTAAGTTTCTTTGACTATAGAAGACTTCATTCCATCTACTTCAATGCCACAGGCACTGCCCCACCAAATGGCACAGCCTAAAAAGGCTAATCAAGAGGAGTCTTCATCAGACGAAGAGTAAATCTTCGGTTCTGTTAATATGATTCAACTAATAGATCCATATGCCAGTCGCAGTTTCGATTTCGATGAACCGAAATTCCCTATATCAAATAGGGAAAGTAGAGGAAGTTCTAAAGGCTCAAGATATAGGGGAAAACGTGGATCTTTCAGAAGCCACTATTCCAATTTTACCCCTGCTAGAACTGTGTACCCAGCAGAAACTCGTGGTAGATCCCTTCAGCGAGCTCAGCAAGAACATGCAAGTTCTTCTACCAATAGCAAGTTCAGTCCTGGCACAGTTATTTTGGAAGACCGATTGAAGGTTCCATCTTCTTCATCTAAGCAAGTAAATGGATCTAATCGGTATAATATTCCAAAACCAGGAATATTTCCAACTCCTATCCCAATACAAGATGCATCAACTTCCAATGCAACTGCTTCCAAGGTACCTACTAAACCAAATCTTCCTGTTGGGAAACGCAGACCTATGGATCAAAAGTATGATGTATTGAAACACTTGGCCCAAGTACTAGCCACGTTATCAATTCTAGATGCTATGAATCTATCAAAAGATCTTCTGGAAGCACTCATCAAGGATTCGTCAAGTCCTCAAGAGATTGAAACTAAAATTGTTGCAGCTGAAGTCTATCACATAGATAATATTACTGCAGAATTCCATGAAATAATATCTTTTACTGATGAAGATGAAGATGATATTGTGCGTGGGCATATTAGACATTTGTACTTATCTGCCAAGGTCAATGGAATAGATGTCCGAAGATCTTTCATTAACAATGGTTTAGGTGTCAACCTCATGCCCATTCGTACACTTTGTCGATTGGGCCTCAATGAATTTAATTTATCTCCTTCTACCATGATGTTACAAGGATATGATAAAAAGGAACAAGAACCACTGGGCGAAGTTACCCTCATAACTCAGTTTGGAGATCTTGTATTTAATTCGGATTTCATGGTTGTTGATCAAGACTCAGCTTTCAACATCTTTCTTGGAAGACCATGGCTACATCAACATGTGGCTATCCCTTCATCATACCCTCAATGTTTCAAATATTGATTCGATGGTCAAGTTGGGACATTGTATGTTGATAAGGCCCCGTTCAAGACATGTGAGTCTCATTACATTGAGGCGGAATTCTATCACATGAAAGGAGGGGAGAAATCCACAACAAAGAAGATTACCAAAGATAATGCTCCATATGGTTTGGAGAAGATTCCAGTAAATCCATTTACACATGTGAGTAACGATTATGTGTTTCCTATTAGTCAAATTGACAAGATAGACCCAAATAAATATACTATTATGGAAAGATCCATAATGTCAATTACGGCAATCGATCCAGAAAACATGGGAGAAATTGGTAACCCACCTAGCAGTGATGAAACCACAAATGGAGACGTCTTCATTTCATATGCTGAAATCCAACAAGTCTATACTTCTCCAATTAGGCCAGAAGAAGTTATAGAAACATCATAGGTGAAAAATGGTGTCGATTCTCAATCCATCATCTCTTCTTTATTACCCAAAGATTACCCTTCATCATCAATCGGGTCGGAAATGGAAGCTTCTTCTTCAAGATATGCAAATTTTGACATCTCTTCTGATCATGAAAATTCTACTTCATCATATGCTATGCAAGTAGAAATGGAAGAAATAACACATGATGAAGAAGAAGAGGAAGATCTCAGAGATGCTTCTCCAGCATTTGAAGAGGGTATCTCTACCACTTTAGACGAACTCAGAGAAATAAATCTGGTTATAAAAGAAGATCCACGCCCCACATTAATCACTGAGGCCATGAATCTTGAAGAGAAAGAGATGTATATTTCTTTTCTAAATAAAAATAGAGATATTTTTGCTTGGAACTATACAAAAATGCCCGAGATTGATCCTGATGTTGCTACTCATCATTTGGGTTTACCAGAAGAACATCGATGATTTAAGCAAGCCGCTGATGATCACACCCAACTTATGCTTCCAAAATTGAAGCTGAAGTGTATAAGCTTATCAAAGCTAACTTCATCAGAGAAGTTCACTATCCTATGTGGTTGGATAATATTGTCCCTGTAAAGAAGAAGAATGGACAAATTAGAGTTTTCATCAATTTCAAAGATCTTAATCGGCATTGTCCTAAGAATGATTTCTCAGTTCCGATTACAGAACTTTTAATTGATGCAACACCTAGATATGAAGCACATTCCTTCATGGATGAATATTCCGAATATAATCAGATCCAAATGGCCCCAGAAGATGAGGAATACACAGTCTTCAGAGCCCCTTAGGGTGTGTTTTGCTACCGGGTAATGCCCTTTGGCTTAAAGAATGCAGGTGAAACATATCAATGTGCCATGCATCGTATATTCAAACCCTTCATAGAGAAGTTTTTTGAATGCTATGTAGACGATTTGGTGGTTAAATCCAAACAATGTTCTAATCACTTGCCTTATTTGGAAGTCATATTCCGCAAGCTTCGACAACATAATTTGAAGATGAACCCCTTAAAATGTGCTTTTGGGGTAACCTCAGGAAAATTTCTCAGCATTGCTGTACACCATCATGGTATTGAAGTCGATCCTGGGAAGACCAAGTCAATCCATGATATCTCACCACCTCAAAATTTGAAATAATTAAGAGGACTTCAAGGACACTTATCCGATATTCGACATATCATCACCAATTTGGTAAGGAAAAGTTTACCCTTCACCAAATTGATGAAGAAGAGAGTCACTTACCAGTGGACTGAAGAATGTCCAGAAGAATTCGTTATTCTCAAGAAATACCTCTTGAGTCCACCAGTACTCATGCCAACTGTTGAAGGAAGTCTACTTTTCCTCTATGTGACAGCTCTAGAGTGATCATTAGGTGCCTTTCTTGCTCAAAATAATGATGTTGGGAATGGAAACAGCCTCTACTATCTCAGTTGAACAATGCTTGAAGCAGAAACTCGGTATTCAAGTATTGAGAAGTGCTGCCAGGAATTAATCTTTGCAGTTCATAAGTTGAGACACTACCTGCAACATCACGAGGTCCAATTGTTATCTCGCGATAACCCGCTCAAATTCATACTTAGTCATCCAATGCTTACAATATGTCTGGCAAGGTGGGCAGTTATTTTGCATAAATTCGACATTCATTATGTGTCTCAAAAGGCGATAAAGGGCCAATCTCTGGCTGATTTCCTAGCTGAACACCCTTCAGTGGAAGACATATCTTCAGATATTAAACTCCATGATGAGGAAGTCTTATCTATTCAAGAAATTCCTCAAGCATGGGAAATTTATTTTGATGGTGCATCCAGAAGTCCAACATGGAGGAAAATGTAAAAACCCAAAATTCAACAATGTTGGCTTAGGAATTGTGCTCATTTCTCCTGAAAAGGCAGTATTACCTTATTCCTTCATATTTTGGGAAGGTGGTAACAATAATGAAGCAGAATAACAAGCTATAATTGCTGGATTGGAATTAGTGCTTCAAGCACAAGTGAATCACTTAAAGGTGAAAGGTGATTCAGACCTGGTAATCCGACAAATCAATGGGGATTATACTATCATAATAGAAGAACTAATCCCTTTGTATGATTACGTCAGGGAGTTAATGGTGGAATTCCCTTTGGAACCAACATTTTCTTATATCCCAAGATCACAAAATGCTCTAGATGATGCACTGGGTAATATAGACACAGCTCTGGAAGATCCAAATCAGGACAGGACAACAGTCAGTATTGCCCACCGTCGTGCAATTTCACCTTATGTTCGAATCAAAACATATAAAATTAATGAAATTAGTCCCATTCCTGAACTGTACCGTCATAATATAGGATGGATGTCACCTATCAGGGAATACCTTCAAAATAGAACACTTCCACCTGATAGAGTTGGGAAAGAACAAATCCGGCGACGTGTGGTCAATTTTCTCTCTTATGATATCCCAGACCACCTAGATAAAATTCTCTACAAACATGGTTTTGAGGGAGTTCCATTCAGATGCATTGATGTTGAAGAGACAATGGCTGTCATGAAAGAAGTGCATGAAGGAGTCTGTGGGGCCCACCAGTCTGGACATAGACTGTCTGATCATATTCAAAGGCTTTGATACTTTTGGCCTTCAATGATACAAGATTGTGTTGATTTCACAAAGAAGTGTCATTCATGCCAAGTACATGCCAACTTCATTCATCAACCTCTAGAGTTTATTCATACAACTAAATACTCATGGCCATTTTCCACATGGGGAATGGATGTGGTGGGACCTTACCCTTCAGCTACAGCCAAGTAGTTTAAGTAAATTCTTACTGCTACTGACTTCTTTTCCAAATGGGCAGAGGAAATACCTCTCAAGGAAGTTAGTTCTAAATGCGGTTTTAGCTTCATCAAGTCTAACATAATTACCAGATTTGGTGTTCCTTATACCATATTGATGGAAAATGGCCCCAACTTCTGTTCATCCAAGGTGAAGAAGTTTTATCAAGGATACAACATCAAATTCAACCATTCATCTCGGTATCATGCAGCGGCCAATGGACAGATAGAAGCCTTCAACAAGACTCTGTCAAATATACTAAAAAATATGGTGGATAAAGATATGAAATCATGGAATGATAAACTCTTTCAAGCTTTATGGGCTTATGAGACTACCACCCGCACTGCAACTCGGCCAACTCCATATTCATTGGTATATGGAACGGAAGCAGTCTTGCCCATTGATGTTCAATTTCCTTCGCTCAGAGTATCCATTTGTGATCATTCATCTACATATGAACAATCTCAAAAGATATTGAATGAATTGGAACTGTCAGATGATAAAATATTGTGCACTTTGGACCACTTGGAAGTCTATTAGAATCGAATAGCGCGATCTTTTAACAAAAAATTTCGTCTCCGTTCATTCACTCAGGGAGAATTGGTATTAGTTCTTAGAACTCCAATGATACCAGGAAAGAAGCCTCCCAAGCTAGATCCAAAATGGGAAGGAACTTATTCAATACATAGGGTCTACTCTAATGGATCTTATTCATTAATCTCGATTGATGGTGAACTCATCACTACTCCAACCAATGCCATATTTTTGAAGAAGTATTTTGTATAAACACAAAATGTCATCCTCGTCCTTGCTATATGACGTTAAACTATATAGAAATGGTACATACATATGACCTTAAACTATTTTTATTAATTTCATCCCACACGACGTTAAATTGTGGGAAACAATTCCCTAATGTTTCCTCACTGCATGACATTAAACTGCACAGTCCCCCTATGGTCCGGTATGACCTTAAACCGCACCAATGTCCAGCAAGACATTAAACTATGACGTCCTCACTACATGACACTAAACTGTATAAAAGTCCCTTACATCCCGAAAGACGTTAAACTACATAATAAATGGTCCAGTATTACCATAAACTGCACCTTGGTCCAGCAAGACGTTAAACAACATCATCAATGGTCAAAGCATATGACCCTAAACTATTTTCACATACGTCCAACATGAGGTTAAACTATGTATCCTTCATCATCCTTGTTATATGACCTTAAACTATACAACAACGGTCCATACATATGAACTTAAACTATTTGTATTAATTTCGTCCCACATGACGTTAAACTATGGGAAACAAATTCCCTAATTTGTCCCCACTGCTTGACATTAAACTACACAGTCCCCCTATGGTCCAGTATGACCTTAAACTACCCCACCTCCCAGAAATACGTTAAACTATGACGTCCTCACTAAATGATGCTAAAATTTATAAAAGTACCTTACATCCGGAAAGACGTTAAACTACATAATCAATGGTCGAGTATGACCTTAAACTGCACCTTGGGCCAACAAGACGTTAAACTGCATCATCAACGGTCCAAGAATATGACCCTAATCTATTTGCACATACGTCCAACATGAAGTTAAACTGTGTCCCCTTCATCGCCCTTTCTATATGACGTTAAACAATATAGCAACGGTCCATGCATATGACCATAAACTATTCTAACTTTTGTCCAACATGACGCTAAACTGTATCGTCCCTTTTTCATCCAACATGATGTTAAACTGTGGAAAAAATCCGCAATACATCCAACATAACGTTAAATAGTGTACTCTTTTGTCCTTACTGCATGAAATTAAATTGCACAGTCTTCTTTTTCGTCCATCATGACGTTAAACTGTGTTGTCTCCATCGTCCTAACTACATGACACTAAACTATACAGAAAGTCCTTTGATATGTCCTACATGACATTAAACTGTACTTTGTCCCTGCTACATGACACTAAACTGAGCATCACCAATAGTCCTAACTGTAAGACATTAAACTTCATATTCCCTTTATATGTCCTATATGACATTAAACTGTGCATCGTTAAGGTTGTTGTTACCTCTTGTTTCTCACACTGAGTATGAATCACGTGATCTTAGAGATAACCTCAACCATAACACTCTCTCTGGGATACTAACCATGTGTATGTCCCAACAACATCATTTTTTTAGGTCGTTGTCCCCAAGAACAACTTGATCATTAATTCATTCTTTAATTGAACTACGCAGACTTTGATCCTTGCCTTCCAGGCTGGGTACGTAGGCAACCTCCCAAGGTTCAATCCCAAAATCAATCTCTTCACATCGGTTCACCTCCATCTCATACGATGTTGATTCTTGAAACTGCACCTAGAATCAATATATTTACATCGGTTCACTTTCGTCCTTGTGATACAACGTTAAACTATACAACACTTTTGTCCAGTATGACAATAAAATACAATATTATTTGATACCCTCACCTAATAGGGAACCATTATTTACATTGATTTTTCAATCATGTTTCATGTCAAAGACTACGTGCATACATCGAAATTCCCAAACCTTTTATCTTGGGTTAAACCATCAATGTACTAAAGTCCCGTTTCACCCTTCACATGTACGGACCAAATTTGTACAGAGGGTATTTCTAGAACTACGTGGGCTTGATTCCCATCGTTATGGGACACGTAGGAACGTTTGAGTGTTCCTCGAATCCAGCCCCAAGTGTTTGGGCCTAACCCCAAATTCCACTTTCAGTCCCTTGGCTGAAAAGTCCCCATGAAAGCACACACTGTGTATTTCTTTTATTGGTCAATGATCTATGACCATAAACTAAGATCTCTAATCCTTTTTTCCTACATGATGTTAAACTGTAGTTCAAGAACTACATATGTCTTGATTCCTATCCTTATGGGATAGGTAGTGAAGTCAAACATTTGAATTCAGGACCCATCCACAACATGATTTTGGTTAGCATTGATCTGTGTATCTATGTATACATTTGACAATACCCATCCTTATGTGTCATAATCCTAACCTTAAATATTTTCAGATCCTCATAACCATTTTCATGACTTCTAGTCACAAAAATGTCAAACTTCTGATAATTATTTTGCCTGACTATGCAGAACATGCCCATAGGCTGCCTTGCATAAACAGTCTACATAATAGATTTGTCAACCAAAAGATACTATTATTTGACTATGCAGCCAATTCCCTTTGGTGGCCCTGCATAATTCAACCCCATAATGGGTTTTTTGGATAGCGGTAACTTAAGTCTTGGGAAGAATGCTGCTTTTGTCCTTATTTGTCGTAAATGACAGTATGTAGGGATCCGAAAAGCATCCATCTTTAACATATTTTTCCCATATCCTTTTTCATGAACTAAAAGTATTCAAGTATATGGTTTATATTCTCCTTCCCTATGTATGGGCCAGACATTCATAGGAGTAATATCCATCCAGTTCATCGATAATCTAGTTTGGAATTATCTTTTCCATATTTCAAGCACCTCTCTCTATACAGGAAACTCTATACTTTGGAAAATTTGAATCTCCATAAACATTCACTGGCTTTTAGCACTAGGAAAGTAAATTTATGAGAGTTATTTTTCCTGACTATGCAGCACGTTCCCATAGGCGGCCTTGCATAAACAGTCTACATAACGGACTTGTTAGCCAAAATATACTATTTATTTAACTATGTAGCCAATGTCCGTAGGTGGCCCTGCATAATTCAACCCCGTAAAGGGTTGGTTAAATAATGGTAACTTCATTATTGGGAACTACTTCTTTTAATGCCTTTTAGCTCTTTTTCATATCATTCCTCAGATTCAAATATTCTTAATTCATAGTTTACATTGCCCCCCCCCCCTTATACTTGAGTGTGGTACTATGTTTTTAGATGAATTGTCAAGGAATTGAGTCAATTATAATTCATTCGGTCAAAGCTATTTCGACCTTAAACATTAGCCTCTTTATGTCCGACGTGCATGTCTTTAAACTGCCCACAAAAGAAAAGGGAACTCTGACTAAAAGTCAAGTTCCAGCTCACTAAACATACATTTTGTATGATTTAGGTAATATTGAGCAATTAAAAGGTTCAAAGTTTGTTGGGTTATTTACATGAATCCTAGTAAAAATCAAACTATGCTTACTAGGGCCATTGTCTTAGGTAAAATTAAAAGCAGTTAAAAAAAGAGAATGCATGTACAAATTATTGAAGGTGAAAGTGTTTTTCATTGATGGACAAGAATTAGAGGGACATCCACAGACTGGAGTCTCTTCTCTTTTTCAATAATTACAAAAGACATTCAACATAACTCTTCATTTGATTTACGGCATCCGAAGCTTCATCAGCATCCACCTGGAATTCATTCATTCAACTGGACACCATAAGAGATGTAGTGATACCAGCTCTTCAAGGAACAATTGTAAATGAATGTTCTTGAGTGCGGTTTGATAAAATTTTCTTCTGATCTAACAGTGACTCTGTTTCTATCAAAGAGACGTGGAAGATAGATACATGGATATTAGAATGAAGCATTGGAAGTAAAGAGCCATTTGGAGAGAGTAAACCTTTCAGATATTTCTCTAATTCCAGGTTTGTCTTCTCTCCACCAACCAGCAGCAGAAAACATTTCATCCCATGGGTTTTCCATTTTCATATTTGCAAGGAAATGACATGGAGGAAGAATTTAAAATTTCACAGCATTTTTGTTGCTCTTAATGCACAACATAACCGAAATAGAAGAGTAGTAGTGCAGTTGCATCTCAAGAATATAATTCTTTGCATCTGGAACATTGACTCCTTGCAGATGACCATGATCATATAGAGGTAGGTAGATGCTCTGTGGGAAATTAAGATGATATTTCTTCAAGTACTTAGCCAAATCTGGGAGAGTGTTGTCGCATATATCATAGTAATCAAGGCCAACAATGTTCATCATGTCATCAATCCGCTTGCTAGCCAGTTCATTAGCCGTTCTGATTCTCTTCGGAGCACTTAAATCTGCTCAAGATTTGAATTAATTTACTCTTAAATTGATTGATTTTTCATAATATTTGTGAATGTTTTTTTGAAAAAAATGGCTAAGGCATTAAGGTGCGCAAGACTAATTTTGACGTGCATGTATGGATGAGCCGCGCAATTTTTTTGCACGCAAGTATCACCGCGCAAGTCCAAATACCTATACAACAACACGACAACAAAGAAACATCACAGAGCAACTTGTGCGGCGATGGTGACCTGCGCGACGAGAGCTCGAAGGTTTGAAATCCAGATTCTTTGTACAGAAGTGAGGCCCTCTATTTATAGATGCGGCTATGAACCTGCGTGCCGCCCTCTGCGCCATCAATACTTGAGCGCCGTCCTTCCTTTGTATTTCTTCATTTACTCAGAGTCACATCCTCATTTCTTTCGGATCGAACTATGAGGGGGGACTTTTGTTGATGCTCCTCCTTTTTCACAGAGTCTAAATATTGGAAAAGGGGATTATCTTAACTCAATGTGATTTGACCTTTGGAAAAATATCAAAAACTGAAAAAGGAAGGAATAATAAGAATACTACTCAAGGGTTGTGCAAGTTCTACAATAGTCGCGCAAGTGACTTTCACGCCCTAAAAGATAACCGCCCGGGGTCTTCTCCAGCCTATAAATAGACTCCCCATTTGGAGGAAATTTTTCCAGAAACTCATATTTGATCTCCCTTGAGCCCTAGTCTCTTTTCGAAGCTTCCAAAACACTTATAAGGTAATATCTTACCTAGAATAGATGATCTAAAGAGGGGGAGGAATGCCTATGTGTTGAAACCCATCAACACTTGCGCGCATGAGTGGCCAGCCCTTAAGGGAAATTGACACACTTGCGCGCCGCCAAACTCCTTCAGTTGAACATGGGCACCACTACTCTGGAAGAACCTCAAGAGGATTATAAAGACTTTAACCAAGAGTCACTCAAGTATTACCCTGCTCGTTAACCGTCGCGCAAGTACCCATGTGTCGCGCATGTATACATGCGCGACCAGGACTTGCGCGCCCATGCAGTACCTGCGCGCCTACCAGGACTTGCGCGCCCCTACCTTTTTGGGTGCCCCTCTTGCCCATTTCACACCTCTTATTCCATTCCACCTCTCCTATTCAAGATTCAGTCTTCAAGACACTCTTCAATGCCATTTATGGAATTATTTCTTGATTTCAAATCCTTATCTCAAAGGAATTCAGTGGAATATCACTCACAACCTAGAGATTTACAGATATTTATGTCACTAAAGATTGAGATTTCACTCATTCAACCTCATCCTTTAAGAATATAGAACTAGTCACAAATATGGGCCTCCTTTTAATGAATAATCCCCAGTCATAATTCTCAAATTTGGGCATCCCCCTTAGGAGTAAGCCCCAGTCCCCTAATTTGGGCATCCTCTCCATGAGTATGCCCCAATTCTTAATGTTCCCACATCTAGGCATCCACCTTAAGAGTAATCCCCAAACCTTAATTCCCTTATCCTGGGCCTCCTTTTCATGAATAATCCCCAGTCATAATCCCTAACCTGGGCCTCCTTTTCAGGAGTAAGCCCCTGTCTGAAATATGGGCATCCATTTCAGGAGTAAGCCACAATCTCAAATATGGGCATCCTCTTCAGGAGTAAGCCCCAATTCCCTTAATGTTTCAAGTATCTTAACCTGGGACTCCTTTTCAACAGTAAGCTCCAGTCTTAATTTGTCATTACCGGTCCTAATTTACCTTTGATTTGGGATTCCTTCTCATGAGTAAAACCGAATCTGAAGTCCTCTCCTAATTTGGGCCTCCTATTCAAGAGTAAGCCCCAAGATAGAGTATTCAAATCTCTATGAAGCACATATACCTTTATGGACCCTGTTCCTGGATTTCTTTTCTGAATTAAATCATAATCTTCATTTATCTGGGAAATCATACATACATAAGCCCCACATTATTTCTTATGATTGCATCTTTCATGGAACAATTTTCAGGTTTTTACCAATACCTCTTGTTTATCACAATGAGAATGACTCATGTGAGCTTAGAGTGTAAAAGTAATAATGACATCCTTCTTTGAGCCATCAATCATAAACATCATACTCCCTTAACCGATCTACGTGGGTTCTGATTCCTTTTTAAACAAAGGATATGTAGGTTGCCCATCTGCGGGTTCGATCCAAATTTTGAAATAATCTATGTCCTTCTGAATGAAAACAAACTTCAAGTGCCCCACTGAGTGTATTTAAAACCACCATGGTCATCATAATGACCAAGAGACTTCTATATAAATGTGTTGAAGGATACCATTGACCAAGAATCTCTAATAAATACAAATGATTCTCTATCGATGAAGAACCTAGAATACATACAAAATATTCTCTAAATTTCCTACATATTTAATCATTGATTGTCAGATCTGAAGGAAATCTCATTTAATACTTGGTAATGTAATAAGGATTCACGAACATAACTTAAATCTATAAAGGGAGTCCCGGAATAGATGATAATTCCCCTCCAAAAGGTGTGATGTGTCCGACCTCCCATCTTCTCGACCAATGCAAATTCCTAAGCCTCATCAATACATAAACTAATGAGTGCCTAACTTTTTAAAGTAGGTCCAAATGGATGTGGAATCATTGGATATTTCTGGTTCTTCGAAAAACCCTGTTAGAAACCGATTGGCATGTTTGAACCTCCCATCAAGGAGGGAATCCCCAAATTCCGAGGGAAATAGTAACATCCAAAAGAAACTACCTCGGAGTGGGGGGGGGGATAAAATCTGAAAAACCTCTATGTATATGATTTTATATTTATAGGGGGCTTCAAAATCATGCCTCACCCAAAAATAAATTTTTTTTCATCGGTATTTGAAAATGTACCTCAAAGCACATAAAAAACTCATTTATGGTGGTTATATGTAACACCCTGAGATTTTATGAGAAATGTTTTTTTAATTTTTTTATGTCTTTTTTTTTCTACACCAACATTAGCTTTCATTATATGCAACACTGTATTAGCTTGTAGTATACCCCAACACTATTCTTGGCTTGTGTTGCACACAAGAGCGACCATCCTCAATAAAGTGTGTTGTACGCAATACTGAGATTCACTAAACCACAATTTATTATTATGAACTAGCCGTTATGAATAGTATTTACTAAATTTTGAATTTTATAACATAATAATTCATCTTTTGCATAATCTAGAACATGGTACGAGAACTAAATAAATTTTTCGGGTAAAATATGTATTTTAAAAAAAATCCTGCTTCGCCACCTTTTGATGGCGCACCCACATTAAATCTAGTTTTCGACATTTTTATATGTTTAATTTGAAAAAATAAACTTCTTTATTGGAATCAGGATATAAACATTAACTTTGAATTTTTTTTGATAAGTTTCTTATTTCGATGAATAGTAAAAATATGCTAAATTTTAATTGAAAACAATTTTTTTAATCAAAATAATAAATATGGTTAGGATATATTATTGAATTGTTTTAATTTATAAATATAATATATTTTTTCTATTTTATATAATTCAAGTCAGGATCGTTAATTTTACATTGAATTTATAGGTAAAAACATTTCAATCTTTTGTAACATTTTAACTTTTAAAACCCAACAGTGGGGTTGATTTTAAATTAAATACTGCAACATATGGTTTTTGAATTTGAAAAAATGGATTCCATATTTGGAATTAGTAGGTAAAAATTATGCTAATAGGCTACTTTCCATTTTTAGACATTATGAATAGTTACTATGGTAAATTTTATTTACAACTGTTAAATGTAAATCAGGTAATTAAGGGAAAAAATAAGATTATAAAATTACCCTAACACCCGCCAAAATTCTATTGGATGAATAAAGGTAGACCCGTCTCACCTAAGGGTCAAAATAGACTCATTTAATGCACTTTTGACAATGAAAAAGATGTAATTATTATTAAAACCAAAGATAGTGACAAAATGTCACTCTGTTATATCATATAAATTTAATAATTTTATTTTAGTGATAAAATTCATAAAACATAGATCATAAATAGTCACCAAAAATATAATAACATTATATATATCATTTAATTTTATTTATAATTTTTAGGTATTAAATAATTAACATTACTGGTGACACAATAGTGATGCAGAAAGTGTTTATTTAGTAAAAATCAATAATAAAGTTTTTATTAAACTAACAGTGACCATTAAAGGCACAAACACATAACAAAAACTTATTTTTCATGTACATGTAAACCATAATAATGAAATGGTAGATTTGTTTTACCATTTTTAGACTTATAAAATCGATTATGACACTTATATTATTACATTTTAAATGATGTCAAAGTTGTTACCTTCAAATTTTAATAAATATAAAAATTTAAATGTTGTGATTTTAAGATGATAAATTCGAGTACAAGTATTCTAATGGAATATATATTATTTTTCTACATCATAATTGTTTTTTAATTTTTATGCAACAAATAATTATATTAAATAATTATACAATAATGTTGTAGTAATTACTTTATTAAGGGAAATATCAATTAAATGGTTTTAAAAATGATAAAATAAAATTTATTAGAAGAAATTAATGTACTTAATGAATTTTTTAGATGAATATGACAAGTTAGGAATCTATTAAATAGTTTGGTTCGAATATATCTTTTTTTTATTTATGTTAAATTCAAATAATTGTGTAGTATCAAAATTGACACTATTGATAGTTTATAAAAATTACATATTATTAAACTGTTTAAAAATCACAAAAAAAATTAATGTTACGAATTGAAAATTATATTGTCGAAAATGTAATAATGAATCTAATTATGGAAAATTCACATAACATAAGTAATTATTTATAACAATTTAAAAATTTGAATATTATTATCGCACATATAATTAAATTGATTAAATAAGGATAAATCAAAATGATAAGGTTTAAAATAAACATAAAACATGTCTAAATTTTATTGGATGATTAGATTAAAATCCAATCTTATCTAGTTTTTCAATATATTTATTTTTGGAGTTTTTTATTTGGGTATTGATTTTTTTTATCAATTAGTATTTTTGAGGTTTCAAAAAGTGCCCTTATCTTCTCTTATAAAAGGGCACATCATCCCACTCCTCCTCACTGAATTTTGATCCATAAAGATCGTCCACCGCCTGCCCATTACTCTTCTAAACATCCCTAGTAACATTTTGGAGATTCCTTTCTTCTCAAAAGACCAACTCTAGTCCCTTAAGAGGAAGTTCAAAGGTGGTTCATCGAAGAAGAGGTAATCCGTTCTACCGATTCTTTGAAGTTTCTTTATTTTAATACCTCCTGTATATGAGTTGTTTCATTATAAATTAATAACATCAGTGTCACTAATATACTGATATTTAGTAATAAATATGAAACAACTGTATTTCACCTTCAATCCATCCTATGAAAAATGATATCTTCGTCATGCGTACGTACTGAATACCGCCTCCCCGACGAGTGTAATCTATTTTCCACCACCACCTTACTTGGATTGGTATAATGGTGTAAATAATAAAAATATATTATTATTATAACATGATACTAATTTTTATATATTCTATAATCCCCTCCAATACCATTCAATAATTATGGGAATGATATCATCGGTCGTGCGTACAAACGGATTACCGTCTCCACGACGTGATAAGATTCATTCTCCATGTTAACCATTCCTCCACGACGTGATAAGATTCATTCTCCATGTTAACTATTCCATAATGATTATAAAGTATATATAATAAATAATCATGAAATATATGACAAAATAATGATACTGGATTTATGTAGATGTTAGTTACTTACTTCCATTCAATTTAATAAGGAAACAAAACAACGTTCATTCGTACATACGACCTACCGTCTCCATGAACGGTGTCTTTCATTACATTTATCGATATATTATATATATGTATATTCTTATTGTATATTATATATAAATCATGTTTTACCTTATGGAAGTATGTAATAATAATCTATGTAATCATATGAATTATTAAAAGTCAAAACACATACGATGAATGAAACAATTTTACCCAAAACACTTCTTTAACATGGAATTGACAAATGAATGCGTAATATAAAATCGTAAGGGAATCATATATGATAACATAAATATTATTATGATTCTGATAGAAGTTAATAATATGTTTATACCCACTATACAGGAGTCTTGGACTCGTATAGAAGAAATTAGACATAAGGTAAGCGATTATTTCCTCTCACTTTTATTTCTGTGAGACATATGCCTTAATACCCAACTATTTCTTTTTTATGGTTCTTATGATTCCCATGAATATTTAATGATTTTTATTATAAAGGATATGATATTTACATATTCTAGTAATTTCCCTTATTTTATAACACATATGATTCCACTGATCATAAATGGAAAGAGATAATTATTCCAATCCCATTCTTATCCGGGATTGTTTATTCGTAAGTACTTGATTGGGTTATGTTTATCATCCATTTCCTTGATTTCTAATTTTTTTCATAAAATTTTTACTATTCTCCCATGCATTATTAAATTTATTTTTATCCTTTTTTACTTTCACCACATGTTATGGAAGTAATCTTTCTTTTTTTTACCATACGAGGTACTTTTTTGCTTTTTCGACAAATGTACAAGGAGAATATTTTTTAAACTTATATGGCATGAACAGATTTTTATCGTTTTATGACACATTATTTTCATGAAGCTTTCTCAACAAGATTTCATGATTATTTTCAACAAAATACTTTCATTTTAAAATTTATTTCATTTTTTTAAAGAAAAATGATTTTGAAGAAGATAGGATATTTTCCTCAAGAATTCATTTCAAGTGTTTTATCAAAACTATTTTGAATCTAAGATGACATTATTTAGTATGATTATGTTTCATGTATAATGTATCTGTTATTTACATGGTTTTATTTTTCTTATGATGAAATGATATCCATTTTTTAAGAATTATGTTAATATGGGATGATGTTTATGAAACTCATTTTATTCTTCATGTTATGATGAATGATTTCTATTTATTTTATGGCACACGTAAGAATGATTTCATTATGATATGGGTGGGACCTATATCTCTCTCAAATTCATTGGTTAATGATTTATATATCAGGAGATAAACATTTCTAGAACAAAAAGTAAATATGGTTACGTAATACTGGGCTAGAATGACAAGTAAACTTGATTTAGAAATGGACATTGTCCACTATGATGGTTTTGGCAGAAATGCCTTGGCGACTACGGAAATCATATCATGTTCTTAATGGTTTTACAAAATTACATGTCTTATTCCCATGATATTTTATCATGATTAATGTTCCTTTATTATCTATTCCTTATGTAATAACAAGATTTATGTCATTACTCATGATTTTGATGTTTTATGTTCATGTTTTTACATTTAAATGTTTACGGGTTGTTTTTTATTCTCCATGTTTACCCTTACTGAGCATTTGAGCTCACCCTTTTTATGTTTCTTTTCCCCAAGATATTAATAAATATTTTAGGTAAGAAAAATAAAGGGGAAAAACATTATGGGAGATGTTGAAGATCTTTCACTATGATTAGAATATTTTTGTTCCGAGTTTCCAATGACACAAAACTAATACGGTCTTTGGGGGTCTGTTTTTGTTTTCATTTAAGTGGTCCACAAAAGTAATGTAATGTACATGTACATAACTCTTTGGGTCTCTACAGTTGGTATCAGAGAAAAGGAGGTAGGAATGAATCCAATCCTTGGGAACTCTCACATGTGAGCGTTGGACGAAGCATGGCTCTCCGCCCAAGGGATTCATGAGGAAATGGCTGCCACTGGGGAAGGTGGCATGTCCCACCCAAGGGGTGTAGCTACCCATGATGTGCTCTGAGAGTTATCAATTATAGTCCCCTATAAATAATTCAAGACCACTATAATTGGTATCAGAGCAAAGGATTAGTTATCCTTTGGAAACTAGGATACGAAAACTTTGGTGAGATCCTTAGAGATATGCTTATGGTATATCCAAGGATGTACCTAAGGTTAATTATAAGTATAGATTATAGTCCTAGAATTACGGTAAAGATATTATAATTAAATATAAAATGTTATATATTGAAGGTACTCCCACTTTATTATGCTATTTTCCTAGCATGATTTTTTATCTCTCACACTATTCTTTTGGGGTTTTAGACGATGGTTGAAACCCAAAAGGAACTGTGTTGATCAATGTAATGGAAAATGAAATGATTTTCATCCTGAACAAACCAATGTTATGGTAAATGGAGTGAAAATTCATATTGCTATACTTACACAAGCATTTAATCATTCTGGACTTCCAAATGAGTAGAGAAGGGAACAATATTCTATTGAGTCCTTCATAAGGAAACATCCACCTCTTTTAGTGGGTCTTCTAATCCACTAGTTGCTGAACAATGGATCAGTACCATTGAAATGATATTTTCCATACTTTGCAGTTCAGAGCATGAAAAAATAATTTTCTTTGTTTACCATTAAGAAGTTGAAGCAGACTATTTGTGTAATCTAATTAAAAATATAAGGCCGGTTGATGAAATTGAATCCCTAGAATGGGACGAGTTCAAGAACTTTTTTTTCAATAAGTGATTCTCTTGTATTCTTTCAACAACGATGGAAAAAGAGTTACTTGAGATTAAGGAAAAGGATGATGAATCTGTAGGTATATAAGAGGATAATTTTACAAGGCTTTCAAGGTATGAATTTGGATTTATCATCCAACACGAAAGTAAAGTTAATCGATTCATCAATGGCATAAAACCATGTCTTCGAAGGGAATTAGCTATAAGAGACTTTAGTAGCTATGATGAAATTGTGCATTTTTCTATCATTGTATAACTAGATGTTGGTGTTACATATCCATATCATGATTTTGACAAAAAACGAATGATGGAGTTCAAGGAAAAATCTAAAAAACATGGTGAAAAGAAGATGAATGTTTCTCTATGATCAAAGTGTAGAAAGAAGCATGGTGGGGATTGTCTTAAACGAAATAGAAAAATGTTTAAGTGTGGCAAAGAAGGTCATCGAGCTGCTGAGTGTTGAAGTAATGGAAAAAAGTAGCTAATTATATGAATAGAGAAAATCCTACAAAGAACGCACCACCAACACTTCAATGTTACAAGTTCAAGGAAATGGGGCATTATTCTAACCAATGCCCTAATACAAGGGTGATTGATGATCGACATCAACAACATCTTAAGGAAAACGACAAACGGAAGTCACATGTGACCAATATTGGAAATGTTGAGTATGAAAACAATGTAGTGGAATGATTAAATTTTTATGTAAAGAGATTCCAAAATAATGTTGTGGAATCTGATTTTTAGTATTGTGGAATATTGGAATATCGATGTATTGGTTTATTGTGGTTTTCAATAATTTTATGTTATCAATAACCATGAAAAGATATTGAAATATTTATGTAAATAAGATGATATGTACATAATGAAGAGATAAGGAGAAAATAATATGTTTGATAGTACTAATGAGCTGATGACTGATATAAGGACAAAGTGACATCATGGTTTGAGTATCTAAAAATTTAGGGATTTTGGTATGTGGAAAGAGTTAACGTTTGATAGCATTCATGTTTTCACTTGGGTTCTCTGGTAATTCATGATTCTATAAAATACATGATTAAGGTATTCACATGTTTGGAATGTGACCAACAAGATATTTATTATGATATATGTGGGATAAATGATTGTATTTAAATGCTTGGTAGATGACCTCTCTAATATTCGTTTTCATTATACTGTGGGATTAGACAGAAGTATTTTGGATAAGCCTAAAGATTGGGAAGGATTAAGTTGTACATTAGATGGTATTGTTTCATGCTATAACTTTTTGATATTATTTCTAAAATGTTATAATAGTATAGTATAAGAAAATGGACAACCCGTAGGATGAGAGACAACCTGTCACGTTGGACAAGGATGTGGAAATCGAACCCACAACTGATGTGCGACAGGCCTTTATCACCACCCACTGGCCTACAGGAAGACCCTGGTTAGTAGAAATTTGTTTTATTTTTTTACGTGGTGTGATATGTAAAGTATAAATCCATTTTTGTAGCCATATATGATTAATATCACTATATATGTTCTTAAGTATATTTAATAACATTTTCTAACTGTTTGTTTGAGATAGATGAAATGAACCATCATTCTATCACATGTTTTGAAAACACTTCACGAATAACAAATTCAACATCATTTCATTTAGATATGAGGTGGGAATTGTTCAAGGAATGACCAATGGTGAGATTTTACCAAAATCAAGTAAGTATATCTTCTAATTCAGATTCATCAACTTTAGGGAAATGAACTTAAAAACAAAAATTTTCTTCCTTGTAACCTCATATACAATGAATCAAATAGTACCGTAGATCATCAAGAATTTTATGGCTTTGGGATTTTCGGCTTTTTCATATCCTTGTTCTCTACCACTCTCCATTAGAACATGATGGTTAGATTTCTCTTCCATATCTATATTTTCACCTATGTTCTCCTATGTGGTAACCCAATGATGAGTTAATTTGTGTATCCATTATGTTTCTTAAATTAATTTTTAAAATTAATATTTAGTATTCCTTTTTATGATGTGGGTTTTTATGAAAAAAACATTCAAGTAGAAAAATAATTTTAACCCCGAATAATTTCAAGGGGGAAATTCATTTTAAGGTGGGTAAAATGTAACACTCTGAGATTTTATGAGAAATATTATTTTTAATTTCATTGATGTCTTGTGTTGTATGCGACAACAAGATTATCTTGCACTATTCGCATCACTGTATTAGCTTTTAGTATATGCAAACACTATTCTTGGCTTGTGTTGCACGCAAGAGCGACCTTCCTCGATAGCCTGTGTTACACACAATACCGAGTTTCACTAAACAATGATATATTATTATGAACTAGCTGTTATGAATATTATTCGCCACATTTTAAATTTTATTAAAAAATAATTCATATTACACATATTATAGAACATGGTAATGAAAGGAAATAAAATTTACGGGTAAAATAATTATTTTTAAAAAAATGCAGTTTTCCCGACTTTGGATGGTGCACCCACATTAAATCTAGTTTTTTGACATTTTAATAAGTTAAATTTGACAAATTAAACATTTTACTTTGAATAAGGATAATAAAATTTACTTTGGATAAATTTTCAATATTTTTCTGATAAGTTTCTTATTTTGATGAATAGTAAAAATAGGCAAAATTTTAATTGAAAACAATTTTTTAATAAAAATAATTTATATGGTTATAATATATTATTGAACGGTTTTAAATTATAAAAGGAATATATTTTAAATATTTAATATAATTTAAGTCTTTATAATTAATTTTACATTGAATTCATTGGTAAAAACATTTCAATCTTTTGCAATGTTTTAGCTTTTAAAACCCAACAACAGGATTAAGTTTAAATTAAATACTGAAACTTCTGTGTATTGAATTTGTAAAAATGGGTTCCATATATGAAATAGGTATGTCCAAATTATGATAATAGGCTTCTTTATATTTTTAGACATTATGAATAGTAACTACGGTAAATTTTATTTACTACAGTTAATGGTAAATTAGGTAATTAAGGGTAAAAATTAGATTATAAAATTACCCTAACACCTGCCAAAATTAAATTGGATGAATAAAAGAAGACCAGTATCACCTAATGGTCAAAATATACCCATTTAATGCACTTTTTAACTTGAAAAAGATGTAATTGTTATTAAAACCAAAGAAAGTGACAACATGCCACTCTCTTATGTCATATAAATGTAATAATTTTAATTTAGTAATAAACTTCATAAAACATTGATCATAAATAGTCACCAGAAATATAATAACATTATACATATCAGATGAATTTATTTATAATTTTTCGAGGTTAAATAATTCTCATTAATGGTGAGACAATAGTGACGTAGAAATTGTTTATTTAGTAAAAAATCAATAATACAATTTTTATTAAACTAATAGTGACCATTAAAGGCACAAAAACATAACCAAAACTTATTTTTCATGTATATGTAAACCATAAGCATCCAATTCTAGAATATTTGACAATTTTTAGACTTATAAAAGAGATTATGACACTTATATTATTATATTTTAAATGATGTAAAAGTTTTTTACCTTCAAAATTTAATAAATATTACAATTTAAATGTTGTGATTTTAAGATGATAAATTCTAGTACAAGTATTATTATGGAATATATTTGATTCTTTTGCCTCATAGTATTTTTTTTAATTTTTATGCATCAAATAAGTATATAAAATAATTATACAATAATGTTGTAGTAATTATTTTATTAATTGAAATATCAAATAAATATTTTTAAAAATATTAAAATAAATGTTATATGAACAAATTAATGTGCTATATGAATTTTTTATATCAATATGATTAGTTAGGAATCTATAAAATATTTTTTTGAATATATCTTCAGTTTGGATTTAAGTTAAATTCAAATAATTAAATAGTGTCAAAATTGACACTATTGATATTTTATAAAAATAACAAATTATTAAATTGTTTAAAAATCACAAAAATATTTAAAAAATACAAATTGAAAGTTATATGTTCGGAAAATTAATAAAGTATCAAAATATGGAAAATTCAAATAACATATGTAAGTATTTATAACAAATTAAAAATTATAATTTTATTACCGCAAATATAATTAAATAAATTAAATAAGGATAAATCAAAATGATAATGTTTAAAATAAACATAAACATTTATATATTTTTTTGGTTGATGAGATTAAAATCCTATCTCATATCATGTTACAATTTAGTTATTTTTTGTGGTTTTTATGTGGGGTTTTAATTTTTTATTAATTAATATTTTTGAGGTTTTCAAAAGTTCCCCTCTCTTCTCTTATAAAGGGGCACCTCATCCCTCTCCTCCTCACACCATTTTGTGCCTTCATGCTCGTCCAAACCCTACCCATTACTCTTCTCAACTTATCTAGTATATTTTTTTAGTTTCTGGGCTTCTCAAAAGACCAACTCTAGTCCATTAAGAGGATGTTCAAAGGAGGTGCGTCGAAGAAGAGGTAATCTCTTCTACCGATTATTTCAAGTTTCATTATTCTTATACGTCTTGTATATGAGTTGTTTCATTATAAAGTAATAACATCAGTATCACAAATATAATGATATGATATTATAAATATGAAACAACAATATGTCACATTCTATCCATCCCACAGAAAACGAAATCACCGCATGTGCGTATGTAGAGAATACTGTCTCCACTCCGTGGTGTAATCTGTTTTCCACCACTATTTTACGTGGATGGGTATAATGGTGTAAGGAATAACTATATATGATTATTATAACATTATAATAAATTTGAGATATTCTATCATCCACCCCAATACTATTCAATAATTATGGTTATGATATCGTCGCTCGTGCATACGTACGGATTACCGTTTCAACGACGCGATTAGATTCATTCTCCATGTTAACCATTCCAGAATGATTATAAAGTATATATAATAAATAATAATGAAATATATTACATAATAATTATACTGAATTTATTTATATGTTATTTACTTACTTCCATTAAATTTAATAAGGAAACAAAAACATCGTTCAAGCGTACGAATGGCCTACCGTCTCCATGAACGGTGTATTTCATTCCATTTATCGAACTATTATATATATGTATATTCTGAGTATATTTTATATATAAATCATGTTTTAAATTATGGATTCAAATAATAATTATCTATGTAATCTTATGAATAATTACATGTCAAAATAGGTACAATGAATGAAATAATTTCACACAAAACACTGCTTTAACATGGAATAGACAAATGAACGAGTAATATAAACTCATAACTGAATAATATATGATAACATAAATATTATTATGGTTCTTATAAAAGAAAATAATATGTTTAAACCCACTATACAGGATTCTTGGACACATATGGATGAAATTGGACCCAAGGTAAGGGATTATTTCGTCTCATTTTTATTTCTGTGAGATATATGCCTTAATCACCATCTATTAATTTTTTATGGTGTTTATGCTTCCAATGAATGTTTTATGATTTTTATTATGAAGGATATGATATTTACATATGAATTTAATTTTCTTTATTCTATAACATGTATTATTCTACTGATCAAAAATGGTATGGGATAATTATTCTAATCTCGTTCTTTTCCGGGATTGTTTATTCTTAATTACTTTATGGGGTTATGTTCATCATCAATGTCTATGTTTTATAAAAATGATTTCATAAAATTTTTACTATTCTTCCATGTATGTTTAAATTCATTTTTAACATTTTTAACATTCACCACATGGTATGGAAGAGATATTTCTTTTGTTTACCATATGAGTTACTTTTTGACTATTTTGACAAAAGTACATGGAGAATATTTTTTAACTTATATGGAATGAAAGGATTTTTATGGTTTTATAAAGCCTTATTTTAAGGAATCTTACTCTACAATATTTCATGATTATTTTCAAAAAAAATCATATCTTTTAAAATTTCATGGAATTTTGTGAAAAGAAAATGATTTTCAAGAAGAAATGATATCTTACTCAAGAATTAATTTCATGTGTTTTTTCAAAAATGTTTTCCATCTAAGATGCAATTATTTAGTATGTTTATATTTCAAGTGTAATGTATCTGTTATTTACATGGATTGATTTTTCTTATGATGAAATTATATCCATTTGTTTTATATAGATTATGTTATGATGGGATAATGTTTATGGAACTCATTTTATTCTTAAGGTTATAGTGAATTATTTTTGTTTATTTTGTGGCACACATAACAATTATTTAATTTTGAGATGGTTGGGACCTATATCTCCCTCCAATGCATTGGGTATAGATTTATATCCCATGAGATAAACATGGCTAGAATGAATAGTACATTCGGTTCAGTAATACATGGCTGGAACGTCATGTAAACCTGGTTCATTAATCATCTTTGTCCACTATGATGGTCTCGGAAGAAATGCCTTGGATACTATGGAAATCGTATCATTTTCTGAATGGTTTTTCACAATTACATGTTTTATTCCCATGCTAATTTATCATTATTAATATTCCTTTATGATTTATGCCTTATTTACTACCAAGATTTATGTCATTACTCATGATTTTGATTTTTTATGTTCATGTTTTTACGTTCAAATGATTATGGGTTTTTTTATGTTCTCCATGTTTACCCTTACAGAGAATTTGAGGTCACTCTTTTTTTTTCTTTTCCCCAGGATATAAATAAAGGTTTTAGGTAATTAAAATAAAGGGGAAGAACTTTATAAGAGATGTTGAAGATCTTTTCACCATGATTAGAAGATTTTTGTTCTGGGTTTTCAAAGACACTAAACTAATACGGTCTTGGGTGTCTATTTTTGTTATGTATTAAGTGTTCCTAGAAAGTAATGTAATTTCCATGTACATCATTCTTTGGTTATCTACATTATATGTAGAGGCTTTATGTTTAGGGTTTTTGTGGTGGCTATATTAATAGCAACGACCCATATTGAGAGCGTATTATATGGTAGGTGGGTTCCTTTGAAACTATTTTTCCACTCCTTGAACAATAATATTTTTATCATGATGGCTATATTAAGTATCCCATTTATATTCCAGAAAACCTTCTAATATTCCATGTGAACATTTGCATACCGTAGAAAATATATCCACTATCTGACCGGTGTCCATTCGTTATAATTATGAATCAATTATATGATATGAGTTTGTCTAATTGAAATCTTTTTAGATGCATTTTGGGGTTCTTGTGGTCCGGTAGAAGTGGACAATACAATTGAAGGGGTTAGACAAGACTCATTGGTCACTTTATAAAATCCAATACATTGTGTTCAATATGATATTTCTCACATATAACCCCGCTTCTCATATTGTATACTTTGTGTATAGAATTTTCCTGTAAGAGAGGAATCTCATCTGTAAATATGTATTTTCTAAAAATAGATTATTTTTCTATGGGATTGAATTATTCTCAGGCCAAAATAAATTTCATTCACAATTTCTTAACTACTACATGGTTTGTATATCCTTTTGATTGATTCGTGAACTAAAAAGTGGCAAGAGAAGTTAACAGTCTTCATAGTGACTTTGGCACTTCATGGTCCACTTTGATGATTCAGATATATTTTTTCCACTTTATCTTACTAAATGGATAAAAGCGATTCAATAAAAATACCATTCTCCAATTTCATGACTGTTATTTCCATGACTTCTTCTCTATTATATAATTTCTCAATAGGGTATTATATAGAGTCCCATTTTAATGATACTTTTGGATTATGCATTACCAAAACAATTATTATTAAACCACTATGGCTTCATGATTATACTCTAATTTACTAGCTGATAAGAACCAACCCACTACTTGGTTTGAGGTGTAACATCCCAAACCAGGTGCCAAACATAGGTTCCCCAAGCTGGTTTTCAACATGACCTCAAGAACGTCTCCTTGTACACAAGAGTCCACCATCTACCAGCGAGGGTAAAATTTCAATAATGATGAAAATACAACCACATTATTAGAGTAATAACCCCAAAAAATAAATAATAATAACAAAATTACATAATCAATTACCAAATTAGTATGAAAACATTACCAAAAATTGTTAATAAAATATAAAAAACTCAACAATAGAAATGATATACATGTGTTAATGTCACGTGTGAATATGAAATACCAAAAATAAATAAACACTAAAAAAACCAAGTAGGCCATCACACTAAGTCTGGTTCCCATATCCACTTTATAATCACTCACCAATATAACATATGGACCATTCAAATTACCGGACTTTCAACCATCAAATCTATACAGGTTCTGACTTGGAAGGCTAAGAACGGTGTCAATAGAACTCTATATCCCACCACCAATGATGTCTAAAATTAATCCATTAAATAATATTGTATGTATTTTTATAAACAATAATATGGGAGAAACTATTTAAATATTTTACTATTGTTTAATTATTCTTTAGTTAACCAAATAACCCACTGGGTTCCCCCAGGCACCCGAACCATAATAATTACTTCCATCAGGGCTAGAGTCTGGTCCAAAAAATATACATAACTCGAATTACATTATAAGAAATGGTATTTCATTATCCATTTAATTTCAATTTATAATATGAATAATTGAAATTTTAGTCCAACACAAATATTTTAGTCATAGATAATCATTTCAAGTACCTCTTGAGTGTTTGTAGCATCAGTTCATGTCTCACACCTCATGGGTATTTTGTGCTGCACTCCCTATCCAATTCAATTAAATTAGCATTCATCATGTGGCCCTATAGTGTCATGTAGGGGACCTTATTGGTATTTTTGGGCCTTGTAGGTGTCTAAAACTCATATAACAATCAATCTAACAAGGGTATTTAGAGAATCAATCCATGTCATGTTCACATATATAAATAAATATCATATATCACATGTATCACAATATCAAATTTATCAGAATATCTCAATTAATTAATTCACAAATTATATAATCTAACACCACAATTTCATATTCATATCACTCAATTAAATAATTTAATAATTAATCAATCACCTCAATCACTATATTTAATTCAAAAATTAATGAATCTTATCAATTCCATTAATTAATTATACAATTAATTAATCACACTAATTAAATTAATTATTTCAATAATTAATTAATAAAATTGATTCTATTAATTAATTTGACAGTTAATTAATCAAATCATGAATTTTATAATCTCAACAACATCCCTTAATTAATAAATCTATTAGTCATTATAATTTCCCAATCTCAATATCACATAATTAATCCAACAATTAATTCCTCAATTCACAACCCCAATATTATAGAATTAATTCAAAAATTAATTATTCAATTTAAAATCCCAATATCCATTAATTAATTCATCAATTAATAATTCGAATTTCAATTATCTCAATATATCGAATTTGACAAATACAATATTAATTAATTTACCAAATTCATTAAATTAATTTATAAAACTAAATTTTTAATAATCAAATTTTAATTCAACTGTTAGAAACACATATTTCAAATAAAGGCACTGGTATTTTAATATTAGTTGAACTAACAAAAAACCAGTGAAGAATGCTCACTAATAGAAATCTTAAATAGAAGCGGAATGATTTAAAATGCAATGATGAACAAGATATAAAACTAGAAACAAAATATAACATCCAAAAAATCAATATCCTATAATCATATACATAGATCCAACAATGGTAGATATAGATCCAACAAAACTAGAACCTAATTCAATGAAACATATGATAAAATTTATCAAAAAGTTAAGAGATAAATTTAAGAGGAAAACGAATCAACCCAGGATTAAGATCTCTTGTTGAGAGGGGTGAAGATCTTCGATCTAGATATTGAATCATGAAGAATGGATGTTTGGGGACATAATAATTCATTAAGGATCCCCCAAAATAAATATAATGATGTTATAGTTGAGTTGGGGTTTATTAGGGGTTAATGTGTGTTTGTGAGGGAGGGGGTGGGGTCTAGGAAATTTAAAACTAAATTTTGTGGTAATTAAATACCCATGAAATATTTCTTGGAAAGAGGTACATGTTTTTCCAGATAGTGTGAATAAACCAAGAATTTATTCTAGGGTGTGGGTGAGTGGTAGATCTTATTATGGAATATAGTTAGACAAAATATGAGCCATCGATGCAATACATCTATGTGAGGGGTTGCACAGTTTGGTGGGTTGAGCGTAAGGTTTGAAAAAACCATCTCCCAACCATCAACTTCCCTACCTCCTTCTCGTTTTTCTCAATGATAATCCCAAAAACAACAAACAATAAATTAAAACAATATATACTCAAAACTATGAAATAGAATACTTGAAACCATGTTCATTAAATATCTCTAAAATATAAGTATATTATAGTTTCCCCACCTTATAATAACTCTTCCTTGATCTTTACTCCCTTGAATCTATATGCTTTTGGGGAAAATGATTTAGAAACTAAGCCTCCATATTATCTTCCATCCCTCATGTTTCCACATGCACATTCCCATGTTTCCCTAATTCAAGAACTATCATCACGATCTATCCCCACAACAGATTATTACTGTCATACATACCTCATATCATATGCTCCTAAAAGGAAGAATTAGTCCCCATCTCTATATCTTCCATATCAATCACATGGGAATGGTCAAGATGATAAAACATAAGTCATCACACATGAAAAAAAATCATGCATTTCAATCCATGGATGATCCAGTTAGTATCCTATATCCATGATTCTCTCTATATCCTCAAATGGTCCAGCAAAAATGGGTTACAACATGCCTTGTATCTGTTTCCTATAGTGACCCAATCTATAATACACCAAAAGGAATACATGATCACCCATGTATACACTATGGGTCAACAACATCTATTAGCATACAAATTTTGTATAATGTGGTCAATTTCCAAAAGCCTCCAAATCCGCTAAACCTACTCTAGCATATCATAACCAAGACTCGATCCCAATAGTTCTGACTTACCTTCCTGCATCCAACATAGAGGTGATTAGCACGACCTACCATAAATTGCATCATATTTTTCCATATTTATAGTTTCCTTATATATATTTTTATAGTCAATGTACACAAAATCTTGGTGCTTTTACCAAGACCCACATTAGTATATAAAACATTCATGAAGCATCTTCTAAAATACAAGAACTATACTCTTTGAATACCCCTATGTTTATGGACCAAATGTTGTACTCAATAAAAACTGTGTACCATGAAAATTCTATAATCTCTATAAGACGCTAGAAGTAAAGCAAAGGCCGTGGACTGAAACTATAGTATGTGGAACACCATATATATGTTCGATATCGTTGACATATAATTCATTCTACTGGTCCACTGTGAAACTATTCTGAATCAATAATAAACATGATCCCTTCACGAGTCTATCCACAATCATTGAGATAAAATCATTATTCTATGGTGTCCTCAGGAGACCCACCACAAAACTTATTGTACAGTATTCCCAAATTAATTTCATAATTGAAAATATCTTCAATTAACCACCAGGTCTTTGATTCTCAGCCTTCACCTATTGAGGGATGTACCATCGATTTACCAACCCTACTATATCCTTTCTCTTTCCTGAAAACCAAACCATTTGACATATTTCACAATACATTTTGGCCACACATGGATGTACCAATGCATCGAGGCGTGAAATTCACATATATGATACTCCCACATGCTCATAGGAATAACAACCTGATTTCTATCATGGATGATATAATTCTCATCCCTTATTCATTCTTTATTTGACTCCCCATCATATAGTATTTCTCTCAAGTTCATACATTGTGAATCCTCATAATGCATGTCTATGGTCCATAAAAAAGTATAGAGTCCAATGAAACAGATACAAGAGTCATATTCTCATAACTCACTAGAACCACAACATGATTTTCATCTAGAAAAGTCATCATCATCAACTTATCACTAGTGTCCTTAACTTCTAGTGTCTGAGTCTTCCTACATAGAGTGTCAACAACACCCTTTCCTTTCTTGGGTGTATATTTAGGATCAAAGTGGAATGAATGATAAAAATAAACTCATCTTTTTCGTAAGATATTATATACCACTATGAAAATATTTACTATAATAAATTGTGATTGGTATAAAGAGTAAACTTCTTACCAAATAGATAATTATATCAAAAATCAAAACAAAAAACATTGCTGTAAATTCGAGTACATGAATAATATAATTCTGTTATTTGTGGCCTCAAATGATATACCCCTTATGCCACATCTCAATATCATTACATCAAAACAACTCCATGAATAATCACAAAATTGTCACATCCCACCACCCAATCCTCACCAGGATCAATTAGGATAATGATTAGTGATATTGTCAAATATAGTACAGAAATAGATGAAATAATTCCCACATAATCTAGACTATTCAATAAATAATCCATTTCTAAACTGTTTTGAAATCGGTTCTTTCAAAATGAAAACTCTTGAATGATCCTATGATAATATCCTGAAAACCCTAGAAAGCAATGGATATCAATTGTTTTCTTGGGTTTATCTCAAAAAACCATGCATGAAACTTCTCTGGGTCTACTCACATATCTTCATTTGAGATAATGTTACCTATGAAGTGTACATGATGAATCCATAATTACACATAGTTAGAATTTCATATAGAATATTTTATCTCGTTGTTCTTAAGATGATGTCATGTTGTTGGGAATTTCCCTAGGTGTCTTTTAGTGCACCCGGATTTTATCCATAAACATGAAAACAAACTAAACTAGGATTGGATGAAATATTCTATTTATCATAGAAATGAATTGTTGGTTCCTTAGTAAACCCAAACAGAATTCAAAAAAACTCAGAAAAGCCATACCTACTCTATAATGGAGTTATTAAAATTTTAGAAGGATAAACTATCAACTGATGACAGCAATAAGCCAAGACATTATTTTTCATGATGGGAATTCACTTCAACTGGTCAAACTGATCATTGATATGTGGAAGAGGATACTGGTTCTTCAAATTCTTTAGATTAAACTATCATCCATCGACATATAATAATAGAGTGTTGTCAGCCTTCTTTGATAATAAAACTATTGAAACCCAAGACAATGTACATTAAAGGCTAAACCCCTTATCAATCAACTCTTTCATTAGAGTATTGATCCCTTGAAGCTCTCTTGATGTCATTCTATAAGGATGAATAGAAACTAACATAACTCCCGGAAAGAGATCAATAGTAAAATCCAAATTTATCTCAGGTGGTATCCTAGATAAGTCCTCTAAAAAATCCAAAAACCAATCCACTATGTTTTAAAATACATCCTTCAATACAACCCCATCAACCAGAAATAGACTAGAAACCTAGGCGGTTACTCTCCTTGTTTCTAATGAATTGGCCCTGTTCAACCAACCTTGATATCCCACTCTCCCAAGAGAATGTAATTTTCATACTATGTGTATGTAAATTTCACTCTCCTATATTAAAAATCTAGTTGGGTTAGGTATGATACTAACTATTCTATAAAAAAAATTAGGTGAAATCCATATATTTCAAGGATGTATAGATCCCACAGAAAATGATACTCCCCAACCTCAAGTAAACACACTTTTCACAAATAGACGTGTCCCGATAGAATTACCAAAAGTGTTTCGTTTTTCATACCCACACTCACAAACTCCATAGCTATGATTAAACCATTCACATGTTGTTAATATGCGGAAGAATGAGATGCAATAGTATTAAATAAGGCACTAAAGAGTGTTAAATGGATTAGAATAGTGCCTCTAATTATAGACAGTCCAACCATTCTATACACCAGTTTAGGATGGATGACATGTACCATATTTCCTCTCTTTCTTATAATTTATCATGAGTCCCCTAAGCTATAGTACCCTGCTGATAAGGAAAATCATAACCAGAAGTACCAAATCCACCACCTCTACTACCATGGTATGTAAAAATCCTGTTTCTAGATAGATACATGGTCGAAGAGCCCATTATCTACTCTGGTTCTACCTAGTTACTCCATCAAGACACATTTTTCATGGGTTACTAGAAAACATATTTAAATGTTACAACATTAGGAAAGCTCAAATATCTTCTAGTAATTTGAGATTATATTTATCAAAGTAGCTCGACCTACACCACTGGTGACAAATCACTCAAGTAAGATCCTGGGATACTGCCCCCTCTATTTGAGAACTATGATTCCCACATCTCTGGATAATTATTTCATAGTGATGATTAATAATCTTGAATTTTGTACCACATGACCATCCAAATAGAACCACATGTGCTCCACTGGAAGCCTCTAGTATGATCCCATCTTATATGAGATCATGAATAACTAATTCTAACGAATTAATCATCCTGAATACATTCACAAAGGACATAATTATTAATTTAAGTCCATCATAAAAATGTCTTGATGAAGTAGGCTCATATCCAACCAACACTGAAACAACGAACAAAAAAATGTCAAGAATCCAACATATACCATCAGATAAATAATTCCCTAAGTCAATCTCATAAACTCATCTTCTCTCTCCTACCCCAGATTCATTGGTTAAAAGAACAACAATAACTTCTCTTGTAATCCCTTATCCATTGTCTCCAGATATCCATTCCAAGTGTGAGTGTCCCACCATCACATATATTGACCACACAACTTTTATGATAAAAAATTAAATATCATATTGGAATTATTATCAATGTTGTCATTTATAGTCTGGATATTCTCAGTCTATAACCCAACATCCCTAGTTCCACCCTCTTTGATGAATATTGGAGGGTTTTGGAACTGGAAGTCCCTCTTCAGATCAAACATTATTTTCATAACTTATCCTGGGATTATTTTTAATAATGTTAGGAACTGAAAAATGCTATTCTACCACTTCTCTATGACATTCTAATCTGGAACTATTAGTTCCATAGGATCCGGTATTATAGAATAATCTATATCCATGACCTCTTGTCATCCTATCAATAAGTGTTGTCAGGGAGTAATATTTATTCAATCCCAAAGACGCATCTTATGAAATATAACACAACATGAACATAGTTTTGGGGTTTCATATAAATATATAAAAAATTTATTACCCCAAACCCTACCACCAAGTCAATAATAAGGGGATATCACTACCCATAAACATCCCACATCTAGGTCAGGGTTAACCTGGTAAACAGATTATAATTATCCAACTATCTTATTGGAAAACCAAATTTTCTTATATTTTATAAATTTAGAATTTTCATGTTCATATTTGGAACAATTTTAGTTTAATTACACATTCTATGAAGAATTTTTTAATTTTTTTACAACTTACAAAAAATATATTTTTCTAATGCATGTGTAAAATGATGCATTTCACAAAATAATTTTTATTTTCTAAAATTATGAATGCAACTGAACCCTCATGAATTCCCTTCCACATGAGAAATCATAGAAATTTTCAAAAACGATAATCACATCACATAATAATTATCTCACACAAAGTGAAATAACATCAAAATTAACAATACGCATTAATAACATGAATCCCACTATGGATACAGGGTTTTACCATGTACATGGGCCAGATAATATCATGAATGATCTCATGTACATGGTAAAACTATTATTTGTCTATATTCTTACTTTCAAAAATAGTAATTAAAAATAAATCAAATAAAAACTCCTCTAATACCAATTTGTGACATCCTAACTTAGCTAAAACCCACTGGTTCTCTAGTCCAGTTAACTCTGTGATGTAAGTGTTCTTCCCCATATTCCAGAGGCTAGTAGCTAGAAAAAGGGTAAAATACACCTCATGGGGAAACTATACGATAATTATTAGAATAATAAACTCGAATAACTATAATAGAATAACAAGATAAAATAATAATTAACTATATTAAACCAGTATCACCTGATTACCAAAAAAAATAAAATATTTAAACTGAATAAAATATTTTCCATGATAATGTTCATGTTAAGTGTCAATATGAAAAACCCAAAATAAATAGACACTAAAACCCCCCAAGGAGGCCCCGACACCAAGTCTGTTTCCCCCATACAGGCTCTATACGAGCTCATATATCTTATATAGGTCCCTTTCCACTAACATAATGAAACCACAAAATCTGTCCAATTACATATCAGGAATCCTATGTAGGGAGTGAGTAAAACATAGTAGGAAACCAAAAACAGCATCTAAAAAATCAAGTTAATAAATGTGTATGTAGTTGTATAATGTATTGAATATTAGAAGTAAAGTTAATAGTTTACATTTATTTAATGATCTTATATTTAACCACATAATTCCTTTTTTTTCAAAGGAGTCCTTTTTTAATAGGAAAATAAAAATCCAATTTTATTAAAAGAAAAATGAAAGACAAGAATTATGGTCTGGGTTATATAAGAAGTTAATCCCTTATTCCAAGAAAAACCATATAGAAGGAAACATCAAGGATCACAATCAAACTGATATGAAGAGTCATATTCATCATACAAATCTGATTTGGAATCTAAGGGTCCATGAGACCCGGTAACCATAGTTGACTTTAGATATGAGTAGTCTTTTCTACATGTTGATTTCTTTGGAATGATATGTTGGAATCCTTCATCATCCAAAATGAATTTTTTCTCCATTAGACAATTCTTGTATAAGGGAAATCCTTTTTGGGGAATCATATTCTCTATCATCCCAATTTCCAATGGATGCACTATTCTTAATTTGTTAATTTCTTCAAGGATTGATTAAAAAATCTCACTATTACCAAGGTTGAGGTTCTCCTCTATTATAAGAATGATGATCTATGAAACCAACTCGAATTTCATGGGAATGGAATTTTGATTACTCTAGCCTAATCCAACCAAATTAGATAGTCAATCATCGACTACATGGTTTTATAACTTCTATCCATTAGATAAAGATACCTTAGTCATGATCACAATCTTTTGAGGAGATTGTTCATCCATTCGAATAGAACCATCAAAACCATTTTTCGTCCCTGTCAAGAGTAGATTGTTTACTGCCAACATGAATCACATTATCCTGCATTTTTTCTTCTAAATTTCATCCTATAGGAAGATTCATTATTTAATTTTATCGAGAAAAATTAAAAATAACATTCTTGTGAAAAATATTCTTGACATGGCTAATAACGTGTCAATCCGGATAAAAGATAGGTAATCTATAATATTCCACATTTAAAGAGATATCATTATCCAAATAAAGTAATACTATATTATTATTCCAAAAAGAGCTCATGTCTACCACCATTAAAATCTTGGCATAATGACCATATTTTGAAACTCCAACTAATTAATTCACTGATTAGTAAATCCAAATCAATAATTCCCTATTCATATCATTCCATTACATAATTCAACAATCAATTATGGTCATCAATTCAATTATTCAATTAAAAAATTAATTAATAACGTCAATTAAATTAATAAATAAAAAATTAATTAATATAACCAATTCTATTAATTAATCACATAAATTCCATTAATTAGTTCAATTATTAATTAATCATATCAATAATTTTATAATCATAAGAACCTCTATTAATTAAACCAAAAATTAATTAATCCAATTTTTTAAATACTAATGTTCCATAATTAATTCAACAATTAATTATACAATTAACAATTCCAATATCGCACAAATAAAAAAATTATTTATTCAATTCAAAATTATTAATATACCTAAATTAATTAAATAATTAATTTTCTGACTTCAACGATCACAGAATACCCAATTGTACAAATACATAATTAATTAAATTATTAAATAAACTAACTCAATTTAATAAAATAAATTACTATTAATACAATTATAATTCTATACATTTAAAAATGTAATTGCAATGAAAAATTAGGTATTTTAATAAGGGACCACCTACCTCTAAATCGGTGATAAATGCATTTGAATAGAAATCTCCAACTGATGGAGAATGATTAAGAAAGAGAAAATGAATGAGATCTAAAACGGGAACCTAAATCCAAAATAAAATGAATCAACATCTTAAAATCCTATAACTATACCAATCAATTATATATCTGGATTATACATTAGTTTATCAATATCCAATAAAATCTACGAAAACTTGCCTCATAATTATTAGTGAGAGATGAGAGAGATTAAAAACACACACGATATTGACATCTCTTATAAGGAGGGGTGCAGATCTTCAATCTAGTATCTAAATCCTGAATAATATAGTTCAAGAGACATATCAATTAGTTATGTAGACTCTGGAATCGAGATAAATAGGTTAGGTTAATGTTGGGGTTGATTATGGGTTAAGATTGGGGGGGGGGGGGTTAGGAAATTTACACCTAAATTTTAGGGTAATTAAAAACTAGTTCATGGTTTCTTCGGCATGGTTTCACTATTTTCCAAACCATGTTCCTAAATCATGTCCTCTTTTAGGGAGGTGTTGGGGTGAAAAATTAGTTTTAAGAGGGTGGTTGGATTGGAAATCTGTGTTCAATCCATAGAATCCCTCTCTACGAAGGGTTGCACTATTTACTGGGCAAGGATACACAGTTTTTTCAAACAATGAACCAACTGTTGACTGCCATTATACCATCCAATCATTCACAAATATTCTCCAAACACACCAAAGAAGAAAACTGAAAAACATATACTCAAAATATGGAAATGAATACTTGATCCCAAGTTCAATATATCTCCATAAAAGTTTGGGATCTTGTATGAGGTGTCATTGGATCAGGTTGAATTTGAACATTTCCACCATGGGACACATTATTTAGGAATCAAACTATGTGAAGGTATTAAATCGGAATGGAAACCCTTATACTAATATTAACCAAAATAATAATATCATATACTCTATTTCCACTATTCATAATTACACAAATTTTTTTATCAATTCACGAGGTGATCCCAATGGAGGATGGAATCCAAAGTGGGATTTTTATTTTTAGGGTGTTTTTCTGATTAATGGGACTGATCATTCAAGGATTTCTATAATTTCATTGGATATATTGAGAATTTTATGATAATTATCATATGTTATGAAACATTTATTTTCTGTTTTTTATTATATTTTTAAATGATATCTTTGTTGAGTTATTAATCCATTAGGGTTTAAGAAAAAAAACCTACCACTTATCATATGGTGAACTGGGATTCAATTTGTGGTATGTTCACTAGTTAGGGAGAATTAACATTCATGGAAACATGTATAGTGAGATTCATCTTGAATATATCACTTGGGAATATAAAAAATATTTTTATCTATTAGAATAAGATTGACTTATCTCGGAAGAGAAATAACTAGGTCAAACCCTTCACACTCAATTGTTTATTCCAATCAGTGACTGGATAAAAAACATTATGCATGCTGGTTAATTGAGGGAGAATGTTAAACACACCAAGAATAAATCAAATAAAAAATATCGAGGTGTTTTGGTTTTATATTTTCCCACTATTAATATTGTACAACACTATACATGTGGATTTAGGATCTGGTTGTAAATATCTCTAGACTATTGGTTTTTAGGATTTTTATAAATGTTTTTTCATGCATGAATCTTTCCATATTATAATTATAATAATGTTATCAGGGTATGAACTTTAATTATGGTGGTCATGTTGGTGAAGTGGATACCTCTTAATCTATGAGTTCACAAACTCACTCATATTTAATAGTTTCTAGGACATATATAGGATGGAAGATCCTCCAATTTTTAGAGTAGACCCTTTACTTTTTGTATGGCTAATAGAGAAAATCTATTGATGTTATGAATATAAGAATACTGCGATGATCCATAATTCCTCCTTTCACCAATCACTACACAATGTTTCTACCATTTAACATATATACATAAGAATGGCCAGTTCTATTGAATGGTTTATGGATCACTTTAATTTTTCTATCATTATATCTCTTTTACCATTATGGGTGGTGATAGATAATGGGGGAGGAACATTCAATGAGAAATCCTACCTCATCTCATCGTGATATGATATTCTGGTTTCTTTGGTAGGTGAGATAACCAATTGGATCCTTTTAAACAATATAGGTTTTAAGGAATATTTGGATTTATGAAGCATTCTTCTTCCTTATACATCATCAGGATTACAAAAGTATCACACCCAACCATCCTTCACCAACAACGGTAGATGATGTTTTGGGAGGACTCTGGAATGAAAATTTCCTTACAGTCTAGAAAATATCTCAATAATATTTCCTAATGTTATGAAATGATGTGGGAAGAGTACAATCTAGTTACAATGTTTGTTAAACTGTTCTGACAATTGCATAAACCATTGGATCCTCCATGTTCTACTAATTCCACTCATTCATTATAAATTTCTAAGGGAGAATAATTCATGTATGTAAATTTATTGAATTATAGTGTAACCTTATCTCTGTGTTCCCTTTTTTGGATTGTTTTCCATATTTATTAAACAACACAATTGGTAGCCTTAATAATATTGTTTTTAGTGAAATGACGGTGATAATTCCATTAAATAACCCCAAACATCCAAATTCAATCCCTAAAATTAAACAGAAGGCTTTGATGAATCATTTCCCCCCTTTATTTGCATAATTTGATGAATTCCTATCAATAGATAATGTGATCATAGATTATACACCCACAGGGGATGGTAAACAAGATCTGGATCTCAATGCTTCTTTTGAACATCATCCCATTTAAAAATGAGCAGGGAATCTGGTTTACACTGTCATCATAAATACTCCTTTAGAGGATATTAGTGATAAAGTGGAATATATTCATAAAAACGTCCTCATATTAGTCATTAAAGGGGTTTTTTCTCAACATTTCCATGACAATATTAATTTTTTTTTCATATATCGAAAGGAATGGGATTCTAAAAAATGAGATATTATATAATTTAATATATCCAACCATCATATAGAATCTTTAATGGAATCTTCTTCATAGAAAAATCATTTAGCTACTATGGATATGAAACTTCAAGATCACATCACTATACAGACAACAGATCATTGAGTATATGAGGCTCGCATTACAATAATAAAGTCACTATATTTAATGACAAACATGGTTCTAGAGGCCATCAAGTAAAAAATCCAAGAGAACACAACTTCATTATGATATAAAATTAGTTATCTAAATTTGTTGATAGATTGAGAAACAATATTGAGTAGGCCCTTAACAAGACTCTTTAGGAATAAATTGGTTTAATAATTAGTTTAGGTAAAATATTTGTAGAGTTATTTTATTCACTTCTCACTGCATAATAATGTCAAGGAGAAACTCCCGGATTTGGAAATTTCTTGAATTTTTTTCAATGAATGGAAATTTATATATACTAAATTTTCTATATCCTCATTTAAAATTTACCTTCAATTTTTAATAGTAATACTATAGTCGAATCTATTTATTTAATTTCTATTTATTAATTTATTTAATATTAAAAAATGGGAATAAATACATGCTTATAAATTTGGTAGCTTAGTGTCTTGCAAGACCAGCTGCCGATGTGTTAGGTAAAACATATTTGATTGATACTTTTGGGGGATTAAAAAACGAACATGTTTTTTAGAAATTAATATGAAAATCTATAGATAGATCAGACCAATCTGTAGGATATATGAAATTTATTCGTAGAATATGTTTGGAAGCCATAGAATAATTTTTAAATTAATTTATATAGAAAAAATTCATAAAAATGAAATGGATAATTAATATTTTTTGGCACAATTGTTTTGTGTTCCATATACTAATACATGGATCAAGCTCCCAATTTATATAGAAAGATTTCATAATAAATTTTCCACTATGTAAAGTTTATTTATAGAAAAAATGTCTATTTGGATCCTTTATTCTCAAAGGATTCATGCTCGGTGTGATAAAAAAGAGAAAACATGGGCAATCATTAAAATCAACATGAGAGTGCATGAAGGGGAACATTTGGTAAAATTTCCCCCATAATTGTATCTAATGAAATGGATTAATTGGTATCAATAAAATCTTATGGTCTGGCCAAATATACATAACCACTATATCCTTGAGAAACGATGAACCCATCTATAGATATAATTGTAATATATAGGAAGGAAATGTTCATATTTTATCAAAATATGCGATTGGAATGATGTGATACTCCAAATCCAGTAACATATAATATTTCATAGATCTACCTCTCATATATATATTGGGTAATATAAAATTGACCATTCATCGCATAGTTTAATATCATGCTATATGGACTCGTATGCCCTATAGTTTATGGACCTGATAATAGGACTCGAGAACTATAGTATTATATCATGTTTCATCGATTTATGATTACTGTATCTTGAACATTCGTATATTTTATCAAGGGATCAACTATTTTCAATTATATGGTGCTCTCAAATTTATTGTTCATTATAAAAAAGACAAGAACATGAAGGTTGTATTATTTAATCATAGAGATTCTAGATTGAAAAATATATATAGTGAAAGTATAAAAGGAGTGACCAAGGATCATGTCTCAAATGATTATTTCTAGGATAAATATATGGGGAATTATGGAGATGGAGGAGATCTCAACTAACTATTAAAATCCCTCTTGCAAATGGCCCTTTTGAGGGAGATGAATACATTTCCAAAACATGGAATGTTATTAATAGTAAAAACATAAGTGTCCTTATGAATATGAGATTCCATCATTGATGAATGAGGGAAGCCAATGGGGGTTTTGATTTTCCTTGACACAATATTTAATTTGTGGATGCAATGTTCCATAATATGTAATGATCAATTCCTATTGAATCCAACCAAAAATGGGGACTCATTATCCTACACATGTCTAAAACATATGTGGGGAGATGGATTTTAGTTATTTTTACAAAGGTTATGGATACATAATGACTTATCACCACTACATATCTTTGCAAACCGAGATTCATGCCATGCGTAATTCTGGAATGATTCCCAACACTGATCAAATTTTTGTGTTGAGTTGGGTAAATTTTCATTGATTGTGGGATCACATGATGGGTGGGAATCTATATTAGACCATCATATAAAGATATTTATCATGAATAATTGTGAAATCATGGTTTTAAACTGTGTCATCTTTGGACCTTGATATGGGATCCCACTATTACTATATATACTATCCTAGTGAGAATAAAGATTCACATGGTTCTTTGAAATGGGGTGGTAGGGGACCAACACCCAACTTAGTTTTCCTCTTGGGATGGTTCCAATATGTCTTGTATAAGACACAATCCTTTCAATTTAACATCATGTGATAGGAATTTTGCGTTTTTAATTTAATATCACGCTACAATGACCATTTTAATGCTGATGTGATCTCATATCATTTAAACTTGTTGGAAAACCTTTAACGAAAACTCTAAATACTAGGAGATCTTTTTATGGTGTGAGAAACATGGAATAAAAATTGTTTCATTCATTAAAAAATAGCAACAATAAGAAATGATAGATGATTTTTGTATCTTGTGATAGATGAACTATGATGAATAATCCTTGATAAACTATATATCCTTGATGACATGAATCAAGTCAAATGTATTTTTATGAACCTAGGTTATTTATGTTAAATTTTTATGGATGAAGGTTACATGCTTCCTTGGAATGATGAGAGATATGGTTTTCAAGGTGGTGGATTTTCAGACATGCTTTACATGTGTGGAAGAAAATTGTAATCCAAGATTTTGGGTGTGGGGGTTCACAGAGGGGGAGAAATGATATGGGATAAGAATGAGATTATTATTCATGACCAATGACAATTAGTTTCCTAAATGAAAATTTTTGGGGCTTTTAGAGATATTAGAAATCAATCTTGAGGATGAATATACCTCGGATTAACAGGCCTTTTAAGGGAGTCTAATGAAAATCCTAAATGGTGGCTGTTATGTATAATAAAAAAATTGCTTCCTTAGTAATATGACATTATATAACTAATATCAATGGATATGTTATGGATATTTTAGTTCCCCAAGTAAAATTAGTATGATGTATGGAAGGAATATGCCCGAGCACAAAAGATACATGTGAGATGTAATAGTTGACGATGTATGGTGTCACCTACATAAAAGTTACATTATATATAAGAGCGATTGGTTTCCTTCACTTCATGAATAGTACTAGGATATAATGATTAAGAAGCACTTTGTATCTCATTCAGATGAGAATCAGTCCCTAGATAGTTCTAGGATAAATCTCCTAATGTTTGTCTGACCCATAAATCAGGAGGGGGAATTTTTATATTGTGGATGGAGCCATTAATGGTGATCCTGGAATCACTATGTATTTTGTGTTGAAAAAAAACAAGCATCACATAGTTTGTAGAAGGATATATAGTGGGATTCTTGCACAAGAGATAATGATCCACTTAATCATGGATTGATATTTGATGATTTTTTATGTCATGAAAATAGGACACACGCCATACTATTTACCGTCATCCGGTGTGGACATTTGAAATATATTGTAATTTCATAAGGAGAGGATAATTCATCGCATAGTATAACAATATGTGATTACGACATGTGATATGAGCTTCATGGTACCTTCCCAACCTATGTGGTGGTACATGAAAGTGGTCATCATAACTATGATAATCCCTACAGGGCCCAATACGGAATTGGGAGATTAAATGACCCTACACCCAGAAAAATAAAACGGGTTTATTTTCACGTAGATTAAAGATAAAATTTATAGACCAATACATGGGTGAAAATTTAATTTGTTCATCCAATATGCGGAATACATGATCTGAAGATAGGTCACTGAGATACTGGTTTGAAAAGAGATTTTGTAGAGGGTGGTATTTTACTATGGGACTAAGATAGAAAGTTAATGTTTTATTACATATCCTATATGGAATGTAATCATGGAATATGTAGTTATGGGAAACCATATATGATGAAATTATTGTAAGAGAACAAAACCAAGATATGGGAGATCATTGGTATGGGAAAATTTGATTTTATGTTCTAAATATTCCAACAAGATGTTGGATAGAATGAAGTTTAACATTACATGATAGGGAAGAAATTTTTAACTTCCAATAATTATCATATGAGGAATCCAATTTTATAATTGGAAATTCTATTGTTTAACATCATGTGATAAGGATGATAATTTGGTAATTAAACTATGAAGGATTCTAATATTAATGGAACTATGATTAGAATATCAACTCACATAGATTAGGGTTTGGTTGGGACTTACAACTAAAATGATTCCCATCAGATCATTTCAGGGTGATAACATGATAGGGAATAAATGGTTATGTGAAGCATTTTCTGTTGGGACTTGATATAGAAAGTCTAGGTGTAACTATATATTCATTGAGGATAGGAATCAAACCTCATGTAATTTTGGAATGAATGTGTGGTAGGATACCAGAACCAATGGTTGTGATCTACTCATATATATACTTAAAGGTTATATATTTTAACATCATGAAACAATTACAATGATGGTAAAGAATGAAATTTAATTTATAGTGTATAGGAAGAAGTTTTGTATCCTACACCTAGATAGGAAGGCCATTTGGTCGATTAAATTATGTACTAATTGATAAATGTTTCATCAGTAGTGGGTGTAGTGCATCACCCATCAATTGTGATTTAAAAATAAGCTCTATTAGGATAGAACACATATATAATGTATGATACATATTACATTGTATGTGATTTTGGAGTTTCTTCTCTGGAATAATTTGGGTGGTGGTGAATAATACAAATTCCCATTAAAAAACAAAAAGAGATGAAATTTTTTTCTTGAAGGATCCTTCAATATTTTTTGGTACATTTCTAAAGGATTAAGGTTATACTTCCTTTTCTAATAATATCCCTCTAACTCATCAAATAGATTTTTTGATTTTTCATTATTTGCGAGTTGTTCACTGAATGATATTATTAGTGTGGATAATTATACATTATTGGTAATAACATCTTATATTCTATAATATATTGAATTATAGGGTTCTTTGGTATTAATTCATGTTGTGTTTCAATAGTCCCACAAGGAATTCAAAAATGTCTCAGGTCAACAATTTTTATATTTATACACAATTTTTTAATTCTTGTTCTATAAGGATTATATGAAATCCAATAATGGAAAATTTTATTCTATATAGTATTATTATGAATTCTTGAATTTGATGTTTTACTTCTGGTACAACTTATTAAATTCATATGTATAAAATTTGGTTTGGTTTTCCATTAGTATTGTGTGAGGGAAACAAAATCTAATGATGATGTTTTACTTCGTAATATTGATGATACATTTTTTATGAATTCATTAATATGAATAGACTCATACCATTTAGTGATTATGTTCATGGTTGAAAGGATTAACTTGAAATTCTTGGTCATTTTTTGAGGTTATTATCATAAAACATCCATCCCCCATACAGAAGATTTCTTTGAGTATTTAGTTGCATACATTATCTAAAGAGGGATAATGGATTATGTTAGAATAAACATGGAAGGAAAGACACTTTTAGACAAATTGTGTGAAATCTAGTGTCACTAAAGGCTAAAAATAGTCATTTAGGATGTCTTGGTGATATATCTGAGTTATACAACTTCTGGGAAACACATGAACCCGTAGAAATTTCTTCATTGGGGGTAGTTGTATCCTCTCCCTAGGTGCATATATGGAGAAGTACATTGAATATTATCTTGTAAATATCCTTTATATTTCATGGAACTATCATAAGGAGTCAAATTGAATACCTTCCATCAGATCACCCCTTTCTTGATATTTTTTTTTGGTGTCTCCAATTTTAGAGGTATTCTTGGATGGGTTTCTTCTAACAATTCAGATCATTATCTGGTTCTCAGGTAGTAATGATCTAATGGAATATCTTAGATACCACAATGAATAAATGGAAATAATGTTATAAGACTGGCGATGCTGATTACTATTTCATCCTTAATAGTATATACCAATATAGTAGTATAAATAGATTCCACATCTTCCTATGAATATTTTGAATTGGGTACATGAGTTAGCATTGGTTTTTATGAGAATTCTACCATCAACCCTTGAACAAAATTAAATAAAAAGATCAATTATTCAATATTTTCAATGTCAAAAACATCTTTTTAGTTGTCATTCCACTAAAATATATCCACTTTATTCATCATCATAGTGATGGAAAAATAATTTCCAATAAGGTTTTCTACGAAACATTTAATTAGGGAAATGTTTCCTCTAATTACTATTCAATATTTGGGTTTAAAATATATTAAATACCATGAATTCTTTTTCTCATATCAATTTTGAATTCAATTCAATGGAAGCATACGACAATGAAGATAAATTTAAATAAATTAATGGAAAATTAACATTTTAGGAGACGCATCTATAGAATTCAGTGTAGATTTTTATTGGAAACACTTTTTAAATTTGTGAGGTAATCAACATAGTTTTGTGATCATACCCCCCAATAATTGATATAAAACTCAAAAAAAATTCCTCATAATTGTTCGACAACGATATGCATGGAAAATATATTTGTTTTGATGATGTTTTCCAAACCATATGCTATCAAAAGATAGTAGAATACTAAATGTGGTTCCATGATGAATGTGTATTCTTTATCATATGTGTCCATTCAAATTTAATTTTTTCCTAAATAACCTTCAACGAATGAAAGGTATTAATATCTAGACATTTTATAAAGGAACTGTTTTGGGATTTGAAATGGGATGTCATATTTTAAAAAATGCTAGTTGAGGTCTCTGATATCTATTAGAACCTGGGGATTCACAATAGTTTTTTTGATAAAGACAACGTCAGAGATCCATTTCATATATTGTAATTCTCGAATGAAATCTGAATTGATGTTTTTTTATTGTTATATTAAAATATGTCATCCTGAGTAAGATGTATCATTCTGGATACCTGATTGTAACCACATGGGTCTCTTAGAAAAAACATAGAGATGACTACAAAATTAGGATGAAGTCATGAAATGTCATTTCGGTCATAAGAAAAAAAATCCTACTATTTCATCATAAAATAAGTATACATTCCCTATTCATTGAGGGGAATATATTCACAGGATAACATTATTCAAAGATCCTACTATGTACATCATGAACCCGATTAATGTTTACATTTCCATGTACATTAATGAAAACAAGAACATGTCTTCAGCAAATACCTACTTCTTAGTGAACAAATACTTCGATATTGGTGATCTTGTTCATTTTCAGATGATTTCAGTCCAAAAAAACAAACTGGGGGTAAACTGAGCAAAACATACAACAACACTTTGTGTACATTATATATTTCATGTACCCTTAGACCCAGACATGGATTTTTTTGGACAAGTACATGACCAAGTTACCAGAAGCCAACACACTTCCTGTAATAAAACTACACGTCGTGTATAGTCTTGTAGAAGTGGTTGGTGGTTGAGATGAAGTCCTCACATAAATGTTGTTCGCTGATGTTTAAATGTAGTTTACATGCATCTATATGCCGTGTATCCCCTTCTAGAAGAGGTTGATTGCCGATTAAAGAGAGTATATACCATGTGTGGTAGCGTTATATGTTGTTTACTTCTACCTACTAGGCAGCATAGTGTTCCAAGTCAAAGATGGTAGCGTAGGCCACCTACCGGTGGAGAAAAAAAATACTAAAGCACATGGTCAAAAGTACACACCATGTAGTTTTGACACACGCTGTAAAATTTTATATTCTATAAATAGAGGCCTTGGAATCCGGTTCAACAATTTGAAAAGGGGGTGATGTTTCAAAGGAAAGAATCCCTACTGTTGTGCTACCATTATTTAAATACTTCCCCATTCAACCATTCTGCCGTAGTGCCACTCTCTCCTCAATGATTCTTCGATGATCCATCTGGTGTCATGGATTCTATTCATATCTTTTCTTCTATGTGTAACTAAAAACCCAGTGTGTTGGGGTTGTGGGTGACTAAATAGTTGTAATTTAGATTAGTTTTTATGAATGTGTTTGTTCTATTAGACTCTATTTATTCTTCTTTATTCACTTTATCTTATCACAAAAAATTATGACCTAGTGCAAGGGCATAGTTTTTGGGGATTCAAAAGTAGATTAATGATAAATAAATCCAAGATCATTAGACGTATTCATCGACTCAAAATTGGACTAATCCAAATAATGAATTTTGAAACAATGACTATCGGGCCAAAGAGTCAGTCTCCTCAGCTCAAAACATATTTTTACTGGACCTAGGAAACATTGTTACAAATTGAAACCCAAAGAGTTGGGTTATTATGAACAACACAACCTCATAAGCAATTTTATTTAATAAACAACCACTTAAGAATCCCTATCCCCAATGAATTTTTCCTCCATTTTTGAACCAAAACCGATTTTATGTAGTTTTCATTATCCATCAAGTAATTTTTTAAAGAAATTTAAATTAAATTATATTTTTATACAAATATTTGAAAAATCAACTCTAAATTACATACACTACACTAAGACAAAAATTAATACTAGTTAAGCACGAAAAGAATAAATATTTCTTCCCTGTGGATTAACCCCTTAAGAGTATTATACATATTAGGTTAAAACAATTTGGGACACCGATACCATACCTTTGGTAAAATGACAGGCCAAAATTTGGCATTGTTTTTGGGGAAACAATGAGAAGATATTTTTTCCTTGTTCTAATTAAATTTTTAATAAATTTTAGTGGAAATAAAAATTATAAATTCCCAAAAATCTCTATTCTAACCTAATTTTTGTTTATCATTTTTATTCCTCGTTTATAATTTGTGTGTTACGTTTTCTGGAGGTCTATAGGTGTATTAGCGGCTAACTTAGTCATTCCAAGAATGCTGAGTCATTGGGGGTTTTACCAATTGATGTAGAGACCACACATATGCTCTTGAGGCGACAATGAGTACTCATGGATGAGTACAACCCAATAATTCCTATGTTGGAGAATGAAGAAGGAAATCTAGATTCTGTCCAATGAGCTGGACAACTGTTTGGTTCAGATGACAACCAGAACCAGCAAGCTCCAGATACTCCAAGGTATGGCGGACAACATCTCCAACAGTTCCAACTGGATCTAATGTCATCTTTACAGCTAGTTTTGGGGCCATACTTCACCCATCAGGACCAAAAATGCATACCGGCTCCACTCCCTCACCAACCACATCCATGGAATACTCTTATGGAGTATGTCCATCCATTTATTTACGGAGATGACACAAGCATCATCCATCCACTGGGGCAGGCCCGTCACTTTGAGATCAAGCCTGCTATCCTGAAGATGATCCAAAAGACCATTATGTTTGGCAACTTGCCCAGTGAGGACCCCAATGCCCACCTCTCAAATTTTTTGGAGGTCTGTGATATGTTCTGCTACCATGAAGTGTCCATAGACGCCATTTTTCTTCTCCTTTTCCACTTCTATAAAAGGTATAAAGTGAAAGATTGGATTAAAGGTTTTCTACAATGATCTATCCTTAACTGGGAGGATTTAGACTAGGTATTCCTGTCAAAATAATTCCCACACTGAATGATGGTAACATTGCAGAAGAAAATAATCAACTTCTAGAAACATGACTAGGAGTAATTGTACGAATCATGGGAGTGCTTCAAGTAGATGTAGTGAAAACTCCCACACCACATACTCCTACATTGGATACAGGTCCAAAACTTTTATGGAGGATTATCAATGAATAAAATGTATGTGGTAGATGTTGCTATTGTGGGTTTAGTTATGAGGAAGTATCCTGAAGAACCTTTCAAACTACTGGAGGTCATGTATCCCAACAACTTCCAGTGTCATTCTTGAGTGGGGCACACAGAAACAATGTTTGCATAATATTGATTCCACAACTATGCTGTGTGCCTAGTTGGATATTGTGTCCAAAAAGACTGACTCGCACAATCTAAAGGGGGTGTACCAAGTACATGCGACAAACCATCCGGCGTGAAGTGAATGTGGAAATAACCAAGTCATGGTTGAATGACCGGGTTATACAGGAGTCCCTTCGACAGGAGAGGTTAGATATGTTGCCCAAAACTGGGGGACAAACCAGTACCAGTAGTACCAGAACCTAACATGGTGTGATCAACAGAACACTTGCTGGGGCCAACAACAAAAGAATCCTCCGCCCCAGCGACTACCCACCTATAGTCATCCAACTTATCAGAACTAGTACCCAATATAGCAATATCCCCAACAGTGCTATTATCAACAGCAAGGGTATTATAACCCTCACCCATAGTTTACGCAATAACCTCCACCTCCACCAGCTACACAACCACCTCTTCAAGAGAATACCTCCATGTTAGAGGATCTCATGAAGAAATTTATATCTATAGATGAGATTGGATTCCATAATCAAGAGGCTTCCATTTGATTCTTGGAGAACCAAATTGGCAAGCTGGCAATTCAACTCTCATCGAGGCAATCCAGAACACTACCAGGTAACACAGACAAGAACCCAAGAAAGGAGGCTCATGTATTCACACTACAGAGTGGAAGACAGATACAACCGAAGAAACCAACCTAGAAAAGTGCACCTACAGTCATTTATAATGATTAAGGTATAGTTCCAGACCCATCCTCATCCAAAATACCATTGATGGAGGATCTAAAAAATAAAGGGAAGGAGGTTGTCAAAACCTTTGAGCCTGCCTTATCCTTCACAGACAGGATGAAGCAGAGAAAGTTGGTCCACCAGTTTGTGAATTTCATGGATGTATTAATGAAGCTGCACATTAATATTCCATTTGTAGAAGCATTGACATAGATTCCCACTTATGAAAAATTCATGGAGGAGATAATCGCCATGAAAATAATAATGGAAGATATGGGAACCATCACACTAACTAAGGAGTGTTTAGCAGTCATCCTCCTTTCGATTCCTCCCAAACTCCAGGATCCAAGTAGATTCACTATTCCATGAACTATTAGACCATGTGAGTTTGGGAAGGCCCTCTACGACTTAGTGACCAGTTTCAACATTATTCTACATAGAGTATTAAAAAAACTGAGACTCAATGAACTGAAGCCTACACGAGTAGCTCTTAAGCTTCCTGACCGATCAATAAATATCTAAAGGGGCTACTAGAGGTTGTGTTGGTCAAAGTGGGTATACTAATCCTCCCTATATATTTCATCATCCTCGATATGGATGAAGACTAGGAGTCACCTCTCATATTAGAATTGCCATTCCTAGAAATCAGGAAGGTACTGATCAACGTGCACCAGGGGGGATAATTTTCCAGGTAGGATGCGATAGAGTCTCCAACAATGTATTCAAATCCATCAAGCAAGAATCATGGCCTGAGCATTAGGGCGGTTATGTAGTGACCACCATGGATGATCACTTCAGTAAGGAAGGGGATGATCTGGTATATTATTTTACCTCATATAAAATTATTATTCCAGGAATTCTATTTGAAGATGAACCATCAGATATACAATTCCCAGATGGCTAGGGCAGCCACTATTGGCAACATGCAATTATACCCGATATTATTGTGCAGGAAAAGGTGCAAAAACATGAACCTTAGATTCTTATGGTGCCTGAACTAGAACTGAAACCTCTTCTGTCTTCTCCTATGTATTGGTATTTGGGAGACCATAAAAATTTGTCTGTCATACTTAGTGAACCACTATCTCAAGAGAAGAAGGATGCACTTCTACAGGTTTTGAAATAGTGGAAGCACACTATTGGGTTGAAATTTTTAGATTTGAAGTGCATCATCCCTACCATTTTCACCCACAATGTTCTTATTAAAGAAGGTGCAAAGAAATATCAGCATCCACAACAAAGCCTGACCCCCCCCCCCCATGAAAGAAGTTGTGAAGAAAGATGTAACTATGTTATTGGACACAAGCATCATTTATCCCATCTTAGATAGTCTGTGGTTGAGTCCCCTACAAGTGGTACGTAAATGGGGGGGGGGGTATCGTTATGATTTCAAATGATAAGAATGATCTCATCCTCACATGCATTGTAATTTGTTGGAGTGTCTATGCGGAATACAAGAAGTTGAATGATTCCATGAGGAAGGATCATTTTACCCTACCCTTCATGGATCAGATGGTAGAGAGACTAGTGGGGAAAATATTTTACTGCTTCCTCGACGGCAATTCTAGCTACAATCAGATTTCCATTGCTCTAGAGGATCAAGAGAAGAGCACATTTACTTTCCCCTATGATATGTTTGATTATCGAAGGATTTCCATTGTCTTGTGCAATTCCCCTGCCACCATCCAGCAAGGTATGCTGGATATCATCCTGGACAAGGTGGAACAAATATTGGTGGCATTCATGGATGTTTCTTCCTTTTACGAAAAGTCATTCACCGCTTGTTTGAGATTCCAGGAGCATGTTCTTGAATGATGCGAGAAAGGTAACCAAGTTTTCATCTAGGAAAAGTTTCATTTCACGGTGCAAAGTTCCATCCTCCATGGACAAAAAATCCCAGCAAAGGGGATAGAGGTGAAACTGGAAAATATAGACGTTATTTCCCGACTACCAATTCTAACATTCGTCAGAGCCATCCAGAGCATCCTGGGGCATGCAGGTTTCTGTAAGATATTTTTCTGTGACTTCTCAAAAATAGCCCAGCCTCTTACCAATCTTCTGACCAATGATGTCATATTTTAGTTCATTGAGTCATGCACCACAACTTTTGAGAACCTAAAGAAGAACCTGGTGAAAGTTATAGTGATGATTACCCCCAACTGGGAAGGAAAATTTGAAGTGATGTGCGATGCCAGTGACTACGCTGTAGGAGCAGTCTGGGGCCAACAACTTGACTGAATTTTCCAACCCATATATTATTCCAGAAGGGCACTCAATGAGGCATAGATGAATTACACCACCACAGAAATAAGAGAAGCTGGGAGTGGTGTTCTCTTTTGACTGTTTTTTTCTCTTACTTAGTGCTATCTAAAATTATTATTTACACTGACCATGTAGCACTAAAGTACCTGCTGAATTGGAAAGATGTGATGCCCTAAATGATTCGATGGGTATTGTCCTAAAATAATTTGACATGGAGATATGAGACAATAAAGGGAGAAATAACGTTGTTGCTGATAATCTATCTTGCCTAGAGATTCCTCATTTAGAGAAGGATGAAGATCTGGAGATCAGGAAGGATTTCCCTAAAGATCACTTCTTTTCGATCAAAGAAACACCTAGACATTGGTTTGTTGATATTGATAATTTTCTGGTTACAAGTTTCGTTCACCATGACCTACCCTTCCAGCAAAGGAAGAAATTTTTCTCTAATGTAAAGAGGTACTTTTGGGAAGGTCATCAGTTATTCTGATCCTGTGGAGATGGTGTGATCCTCCGTTGCATCCTAGAAGCTAATGTTCATGGCGTCCTGGAATTTTTTCATGCATCGCCAGTTGGGGGACATCATGGGCTGACCGTACGATAGCAATGATCCTGGAGTTTGGGTATTTATGGACCACCATGCATAGAGATTCTCGATACATTATTTCCAGATGTTATTAGTACTAGGGAAAATGTAATGTGGGTTGTGGAGATGAGATTCCCATGCACCCCATTGTGGATTTCGAGAACTTTTACTTCTGGGGAATTGATTTCATGGGACCATTTCACCCATATTTCTAGAACACATACATCATATTATGCATCGACTATGCATCCAAATTGGTATAAGTTGCTATTATAGCACATGAAATATGCAAGGTAGTCATGGGATTCTTAAAGAAACATATGTTCAACATGGTTGACATTCCTCGTGTACTAATCAGTGTCAGAGGGACCCATTTTGAAAACACATTGATGAAAGGAATACTGTCGATGTATGTAGTGAAGAATTGTATAGGGACACCATATCATCCCCTGTCCAGTGGACATATGGATCTCACCAACTGTGAGCTCAAGAAACTTTTGGAGAAAATAGTGAACACTTCGATGAAAGACTTGTCAAAGAATCTAGATGATGCTTTGTGGGCATATCAGAGTGCTTTCAGAACACTATTGGGGATGTCCCCATTCCACCTAATCTATGGAACGTTATTACATATTCTAGTAGAGTTGGAGCCCAAAGCCTACTGAGCCATCATTACCTTGAATTCTTATATGAAGGTGGAAGAATAGAAGAATATTTTCCAACTCTCGGAACATGATGAAATTCGATTAGAGGTGTATGAGAATGCCAAGCAGTTCAAAGAGAATATGAAAGAAATTCCTGACTGGATGATTTCAAGAAAATATTTCCAACCTAGAGATCAGGTACTAATTTTTAACTCTCATCTTCGATTATTCATAGGGATGTTAATGTCAAGATGTCCGGGACCATTCTGAGGCATACTAGTATTCCATCATGGAGTAGTGTAAATTTCTTGAGAGGATGTTCACCCATTCATGGTGAATGGACAACAGTAGAAGATTTACCATCACATGGAGGAAATGGTAAGAATGCTTTCTACCATACATATCATGTAATGCAGAGGTAAGTCAGTTGAGCCAACAACCTAAACACAAAGGCACTACTTGGGAGGAAACCCATAGTATACACATCGTGTTCCACTTATCTACACAGCGTGTACTGTTTTCCTTTTTTTATCTTCTAACTATTATAATTATATATTTTAACTATGTAATGAACATGGATGATGTCGATGCCGATGGTAAGGTCACTGGAGTTTATCTGAGCCATCACTGGTTCGAATCCTCCCAACCTACCTTCGACATGGGGTTCCTCCTTTTTATCTTCATGTTTTCTTGCATGGAATGTGTGGTATTTTTCATATTATATATATATATTCATATAATAACACCCATGATGGGGATGGATCCATTGGCCAGGTTCCTAACCCTGCTCCAGAAGACCTGGGTTAGAATCTGGACAACCACCCCATTCCCATCAATTATCCTTTTAATAAAACAACACGATGTTTCTTCCAATATATGTCATGTGCACCATGTTTTCATTACTAATCAAAATGTATTTTTAACATAAAATAAATAAATGTGTGTGAAGTTGGAAGATAGGCAGAGTCTAGGCCCTAGATCCAAATGACCCAAGTTCAAAATCGACTAATCTTCCTGCTTCATCCCTTTTTTTATAATTAACAACCACACATCGTGCATTTCTTTCTTGTTGTGTAGTATAGGCCTTATACAATAAATATATTTAAATAATAAATAGGACCAGTAGTACATCCATTGCATTAATGGTTAAGGGGTTTCATTCGGAATTGCTGATCTATGGTTCAACCCCACCCCAAGCACATGACCAAAGGTTGTCCTTCTCTTTTCCCACTTTTAGAACACACCAAATGTATTTCCCGATACATTACGTGTATAGTTTTACATTATTAATTATTTATATATCTATTCATATTTCTATTTTTTAAATTATAATTATTAATTCTTATATAGTTTACCATAATAATAGTATATCTATATATGTATATATTTAATTTAGATTAAAACAATTTGTTACACAACATGTATCAACAGACTACACGCCGTGTATCTTGGCTATAAAAGTCACTCCCCACCCACCTTCAGCCCGTGTCATGTGGAACCCCCCCCCCCTTCCCCGTTTCTGCTCCCACACCCCTTCAGCCTCCCCTTCCCAAATCTGAAGATTTCGTGTGTTTTAACTTCTAATTTTTACTGAAATGTGACCCCCAGTCTAGGTACACCCTTATAAACCATTTATTTCATGTTTTCATTGGCGTTTAGAGTTATTTGTGGATCAGGAGACCGTTTGGATTCTGCGATACATGAACACGATTTGAAGAACACATGTCATGTACTTCTGTACACGACGACACACCAAATGCATCACAATTTGAAAATACACGGTGTGTATGTATGGTACACACCGTTTACCTTCCCCAATAGTTCCTAGGTAACATTTTCACACGGCCTCGCACTCCACATTCACATACACGACATGTCTGTTCAGTACACACCATTTCTACCATTACTTTTTGCTAGCCTGTGTCTAGCACTACACACCTTCATATAAGTTGTACTATTTCACACACCATTTTTTCCTCTCACACGACGTGTCCTGTGTTTTTTGATCTACTAAATGGTAGAAATGTCTTTCCCAACACACGAAGAGGACAACATTGCATGAACATTGCGTGTATGTTTGATACACACCATATATCCTTCCCTAGTCTATTCCATGCTCACACGAAATGTCTATCCAGAGAACACAGGATGATAAACCACTTTCGCCACACTTCGTGTACTCTGAATACATACTCTGTGTTTGTTTTATTTTTAGGTTTTCTCCCATTTTCTTCTAATAAATTTTCTTCCATTTTTATTTTTTTGGATTATCATTCTTTTTCAGGATATAGCAGACAGAGACCCTTCACGTGGGAAGTGGCCCACCTCATCTACTAAGGATAAGAGGCCCATTTTTCATCATATTCGGCTTCAGCCTGCGACGCTACCATCTCCAGACTATCTGGTGTACCATCCTCCTCCGATACCCATCTTTCCAAAACATTACTTTTCCGCAGAAGTTGTTCCTAGTACCGCCACACCTCCACTAGCCCACACGGAGCCTCTGAGCACTATAATTTCATCTCCACGGGCTGTCACACCTCTTGTACCCTCTTCAGTCACAGTTAGTCTATAACATCCCTCCTTTAAATATCATAATCTTTCATTACATTACACAAAACTGAGGATCTTTAAGGTTTAGTGTCTTGGAATCCTGGAACATAATACATGAAAACAATATAAATAATTCTTCTTAAACACTTTAAAGACTTCTCCTTATGTTCATCCTAGGTTCATTACATCATCTCATTACCCGGGGACATACATCAAAAGAAAGGGTGAGCAGAAGGCCCAGTAAGGGAAAGAAGAGAATCATTTTACATGTGAACTTGAGATAATTCAATAAGGTCATGAAAAGAACTTTAAGGCATGAGAAAGAAATCATGAGATATATCATAATAAAAATAACTTTTTTCATAACTTGAAGATGTGTCTACAACATTTAGTATTGAAAATCTTTTCTCTTCACCATGGTCCATCCCCAAGGTGTCATTAAAAATTACCAAGGTTATTCACCAAGGTACCAGTCTAAACGGTCATCTCTAGAGATTAAGTCTTTACCCAATGCATTGGAGCGCTATCTGGGCGCACCCTTGACATGTCTTTATTATCATGTGAGCCACATATATCAGCATAAATCATTTCATAACAACCCATATAGCATAAAAGGAAATGGATTCATTTCATATTCATAATGTTTTAAAAACTTCTTTAAAGACATGATCTTTATGTCACTTTAAACCCACAGAAAAGGGAAAGCGGGTTTCATGTATGTAAATCCAAGAATTTAAAATAGAAAATTTTGATATATATGTGAATACCCCTGTAGAAATAATAGCTTTGAGTATTCACTTTATAACAAAAAATAATTTTGATAAAAGAGATAGGCATTTTGAGACAAAACTTCTGCAGCATAACAGCTATGTTTCGGGGATTTAGAGAACATTGAAAAGAGAGGGACCATGGGTCACCCACTCATAAATGATCCATAAAACAGTAGAGGGAAAGAATAGGAAGGATATATGAACATGGTAATAAAATTTGAAATATGTACCATATGAAATGAAGAACATGAAAGGAAGAAAAAAATAGATTTCTCTTATGATTGTTCGGCAGCCAAACGGCGTTACTTAAACTTCAACAATAATGATTTGAAAAGATTAAATAGGGTTTCTCATCATGTTAACATAAAAGTTTAGTATGATAGATATAGAGATAATACCCCAACATAATTAAAATGAATTTGAAAGACATGACATGAATGTAGAACTTTGAAAAGAATGAGAAGGGTGGAAGAATCTCTTAAAAATTCGGCAGCCTAACAAAATCACATAAACATCACCAAAAATGAATTGAAGAGATCAAATAGGGTCTCTCATCATATGAACATAAAAGTTCAGTATGATAGATATAGATATCATACCCCATAATCATAAAAAGGAACTTGAAATACTTGACATGAAAGTAGAACTTTGAAAAATGAGAAAGGTGAAAGAATCCCTTAAAAATTCTGCAGCCTAACGACGCCACATAAACATTCATAAGACGAAATGATGAGAGTAAGAGGGGGTCTCTCATCATATGAACATAAAAAAGACAGTATAATGAAGATAAAATAACATCATACAACATAATTACATTGAGCATAAAAGAAATGACATATAAGAGATTACTTGAAAAGAAAGAGAGAGGTCGGATCCCTTACCTTAAAACATAACTCTTAAAACTCAAAGGTTGGGACCTTGAGGGATTGGGGGCACCATGGGAGGACTCCTTGGGAGGTAATGAGACCCGAACATCGTTGGGGGAGAGTGGGGAGTCGAAATCGATGAGAGGATGGCTTGGTATTTATAGGGAAAGTGAGGGGACAAGCCATTAATGGCCAAGGGACACCTCAAAAGTGGTTTTCTCAAAACCATGTGCTCTCCCATGGTATTTCCCATGGAGTTAGGCCACATGGATCCCCGATACAATAATTCATCACCTTTGGTCAGCCAAACCATAAAATATCTCATGATATCATCATGACACATTTATGATGTCATTAAACATACTGAAACCCTAAAACTGTATTTTTACTATTCACTGAAAATTCAACTTTCTCAGAAGGATCCCAAAATTTCACCTTAACCAAATATCAATGCTCTGATTTCAAAAATGAACTCCATTTTATAAAATGAATTTTCTAAATATCTTTAATTTATTTTTTAAATAAATAAACTATTCACCGAAAATTCATTTTTTTCAGAAAAATCTCCAAAAATTACCTTAACATAATATCGATGCTCTGAGTTCAAAAATGAAATCCATTTTATAAAAATAATTTTCTAAATATTTTTAATTTAATTTTTAGTTAAAAAACACTATTCTCTCGAAAAAACTAATACTTGAATAATAATTTATGAAACCGTTATTTAACCATTTTATTGAATCACATTACATAATCAAGGTGCCTAGATTATATTAATAATTTAATTAAGTGAGGTTACTAATCCATTTGGTCACATTACTAATCCTAAGCATAAAATCACAATTCATAATTTACTATTCATCAAAAATTATGTTGATCGTATTAGACTCTAAATTTTGTACTGAATATAATTGTAGAAGACCATTTTTTGAAAATCATTACACATTTTTAGTTATTTAAGGTTTACATAAACATTTTTTAAAATTTACATTCTCTAAAATTCACCAAAAATATGCATACTATATTTATCCAGACATTTGAAAAGTCATAAACATTATCCTAAGAAGAAATCCCAATTTTTATTTAAAACAAAGGATTACAAAAGGCAGTTACGGTCTCCTTAAATAGCCCCTTATCATGCTAGTATATGACCTAAGTGTAATGTGTGCTAAGGTGAGAGAATCTGAGGGAGGCTTGGCCAACATCGCACGAGTAGTAATTTCTATGAGGTTGAACTTCTCATGAAGGTGATTCCGTTCTAGCTTCACACGGTGAAGTTCGGCATGGGATTGGTCTAGAGAAAATCCCAGTGGTGCTACCTCCTTCCCAAGTTCTGTTAGATGGGCTTCGATCGGTCCAAGACTACTGGGTGAGGCCATCGAATCTTCATTCTATATTAATTAACCAAGATTACTTGTATTTTGAGACAATAATCAAAACTTTTAGTTTCTAGCGGTCATATTGACCAATGGTCATATAAAAATCAAAACAGAATGGTCTCATTTTAATTATACTCATGTTATCCAATGAAACATTTTTGTTGAGTATAAAAATAAAATAAAATAACACATAAAATTAGGAAACCATATTTATTCAAAATTTTGGGTCGTTACAATCTTCCCCACATAAGAAATTTCGCCCTCAGAAATTTGAATATTAGGTTTTGAAATTTCCTTGAAAGCCCCACATCGGAAAAGGAGTCATTAAAACTATTACTTTAAAAGAAAGAAAGGGAAGTACAAAGGTCACCCGAGTTAACCAACACTAGGATTCCATGTAGGAAAAATTGGACATGGAGGAGAAAACAAAGGGAAATTTTCTGAGCGAGAGTGATAGAAAACATGATTAGGAGAAAGTTAACCATAAGAAAATCCCAAACTTATGATTTGTGTAAATGGTCTTTGATTACCTAGTAGGAAACGTAAACCAACAACATTTTTTTATGTTCTTTTTCATAATTTTGAGGAATTCATTTACTACATTGAACAATAACATAAGAAAATATACCTACCTTCATGTAGACTTTCATCCTTTAATAAATTTCTACCCAAAACAAATCTTTTCTCCAAACTATGAGCATTCAAAACAACTTGGTCTCATCAAAACACAAGAATCATATTCTAGAGAATAACATAATCTACAAAAGATTAACTATCTATTTCTTCTATCTTAAAACATTATCCCAAAAATAGAAAGGGTAAGGTAAAACAACTCTTCAAAAAGAAATAATCCCATAAGAATGGAAACTAATTTTAAATCTTCAAAGTTACATGGGACTACCCAAAGTTCATCATAGACCATTCCATAATTAACGGTCCTTAAAATTCCTCAAAATAAACCAAACTAAGATTGAAACCCAAATACAAGAAGGATTTGATAACATAGTCTTCCAAAATGAACTTCATTGTTCATCTCCAAACAACATCAACCACTTCTAACATCTTATAACAAAAGTATCTAACCTAATCATATTTTACCCAAGATAGGTTAATCATTCCCATAAGTAACCTAAATTACTATAAGTCCACCATAAGTTCATCTATTCTTTAAAATATAAGTCAACCTTACTCCTCAATGAAAATACCGTAGTAATCTTTTTACCTCGATCATATAGGGTCCCCAAAATAGTGAACGTCTTATAAAACAATAATCATCTTTTAATCCCCTAATCATATCTGTCATATTAATACGGTAATAGTCACATTTCCTATAACATTTCTTGTTGGGACATGTTCTTCCATTTCCTACTATTAACTAAGAAGAGAAAGTATAATTACGGGCTTAAATACTTAGCCAATAATCATGAAAAGGAAGTTAAAGCATATAAGGATAAATTGTAGAAGAAAATTATACCCTAACTTGTGATCCCCTAGGTTTCAAACTAGGTTATCCATGATCATATATTCTTATGTGAATCTTTATTTTATTTTATCTTTGATCATTTAATAATGGTTCATATTAAGCTTATGAATTTACCAAAGCATATCCCCCGAAAGTGTCGTAACCAAGAGTGCATCAAGGCCCGTTGTCGTGTTCCAGTTCCCATTGGGTCTAACTCAAAGTGGTGTTTTCGGGTTTTACCCCTATGTACATCTATGCCAGAGCCACCTCTACCTGCTTGTATCCAGACAGGGATGTATTTGCTTGGCAACCCATTACTCAATACTCACCAAAATACCAGGAAGATTTCCTATATTTAAAATTTTCTATCGGGTTCTTCCAAAAGTTTTCATATCCTAACTTACACAAATAACTAAAACAACCTCTGATACCAACTATAACATCCTGCCTTTAAATAACATAATCTTTCATTACATTACACAAAACTAAGGATCTTTAAGGTTTAGTGTCTTGGAAACCGGGAACATAATACATGAAAACAATATAAAACATTCTTATTAAACACTTGAAAGGCTTCTCCTTAATTTCATCCAAGGTTCATTACTTCATCTCGTAACCTGGGGACATACATCAAAAGAAAGGGTGAGCAGAAGGCCCAGTAAGGGAAACAAGAGAAACATTTTACATGTGAAATTAATATACTTCAATAAGGTCATGAAAAGAACATTAAGGCATTGGGAAGAAATCATGAGATATATCATAATAAAAATAACATTTTTCATAACTTGAAGATGTGGCTACAACATTTAATATTGAAAATCATTAAGTTTCTCCAAGGTCCATCCCCATTGAGTCATTAAAAATTACCAAGGTTATTCACCAAGGTATCTGTCTAAAATGTCATCTCTAGAGATTAAGTCTTTATCCAATGCATTGGAGCGCTCTATGAGAACACCCTTGACATGCCATTATTATCATGTGATCCACATATAAGATCATTAATCATTTAATAACAACTCATTTAGCATAAAATAAATGGTTTTCATTTCATAATCATAACGTTTTAAAAACTGCTTTAAAGACATTATCTTTATGTCACTTTAAACCCACGGAAAAGGGAAAGCGGGTTTCATGTATGTAAATCCCCAAATTTAAAATAGAACATTTTGATATATATGTGAATTAACCTTTAGAAATAAGATCTTTTAGTATTCACTTTATAACATAAAATAACTTTGATAAAAGAGAGAGGCATTTTGAGACAAAAATTCTGCAGCATAACAGCTATGTTTCTGGGTTTTAGAGAACATTGAAAAGAGAGAGGAAATGGGTCACCCACTCATAAATTATCCATAAAACAGTAGAGGGACATAATATGAAGGATATATTAACATGGAAATTAAATTTTGAATGATGTACCACATGAAATTAAGAACATTAAAGGAAGACAAAAATATATTTCTCTTATGAAAGTTCAGCAGCCTAACGGCGTTACTTAAACTTCAACAAAAATGATTTGAAATGATCAAATAGGGTCTCTCCTCATGTGAAAATAAGAGTTCAGTATGATATATATAAAGATCATACCCCAACATAATTAAAAGGAACTTGAATGACTTGACATGAAAGTAGAACTTTTAAAATAATGAGAAGGGTGAAAGAATCCCTTAAAAATTCGGCAGCCTAACGACGTCACATAAACATCAAATAAAATGAACTGATGAGATCAAATAGGGTATCTCATGAAATGAACATAAAATTTAAGTATGACAGATATAGAGATAATAACCCAACATAGTAAAAAGGAACTTGAAAGACTTGACATGAAAGTAGAACTTTGAAATATGAGAGAGGTGAAAGAATCCCTTAAACATTCAACAGCGTAACAGCGCCACATAAACATTCATAAAACGAAACGATGAGAGTAAGAGTGGGTATCTAATCATATGAACATAAAAAGGACAGTATAATGAACATAAAATAACATCCTCCAACATAAGAACATGGAGCATAAAACAAATGAAATAATAGAGATTACTTGAAAAGATAGAGAGAGGTCAAATCCCTTACCTTAAAACATAACTCTTAAAACTCAAAGGTTGGGACCTTGAGGGCTTGGAGGAACCTTGGGAGGACTCATTGGGAGGTAATGAGACCCGAAATTCGTTGGGGGAGAGTGGGGAGTCGAAATGGATGAGAGGATGGCATGGTATTTATAGGGAAAGTGAGGGGACAAGGCATTAATGGCCAAGGGACACCTCAAAAGTGGTTTTCTCAAAACCATGTGCTCTCCCATGGTATTTCCCATGGAGTTAGGCCACATCGGTCCCCCCATAAATTAATTCATCAAATATGGTCGGCCAACCCATAAAATATCTCATGATATAATCATGAAATAGTTATGATGTCATTAAATATACTGAAACCCTAAAACTGTATTTTTACTATTCACTGAAACTCAACATTCTCAGAAAGATCACAAAATTTCACCTTAACCAAATATCAATGCTCTAATTTCAAAAATGAACTCCATTTTATAAAAATAATTTTCTAAATATTTTTAATTTATTTTTTAAATAAATACACTATTCACCGAAAAATCATTTTTTCAGTAAAATCTCCAAAAATTACCTTAACATAATATTGATGCTCTGAGTTCAAAAATGAAATCCATTTTATAAAATTAATTTTCTAAATAATATTAATTTAATTATTAATTAAAAACAATATTCACTTGAAAAAACTAATACTTTAATACTAATTTATGAAACTGTTATTTAACCATTTTATTGAATCACATTCCTTAATCAAGGTGCCTAGATTATATTAATATTTTCATTAAGTGAGATTACTAATCCATTTGGTCACATTACTAATCCTAAGCATGAAATCACAAATCATAATTAACTATTCATCAAAAATTGTGTTGATCTTATTAGACTCTAAATTTTGTACTGAACATAATTGTAGAAGACCATTTTTTGGAAATCATTACACATTTTTAATTATTTATGGTTTACATAAACATTTTTTAAAATATACTTTCTCTAAAATTCACCAAAAATATGCATACTATATTTATCCGAACATTTGAAAAGTCCTAAACATTATCATAAGAAGAAATCCAAATTTTTATTTAAAATAGAGGATTACAAAAGGCAGTTACGGTCTCCGTAAATATCCCCATATCATGCTAGCATAGGACCTAAGTGTAAGGTGTGCTAATGTGAGAGAATCTGAGGGAGGCTCGGCCAGCATCACACGAGTAGTAATTTCTATCAGGTTGAACTTCTCATGAAGGTGATTCCATTCTAGCTTCACACGATGAAGTTTGGCAAGGATTTGGTCCAGAGAAAAGCCCAGTGGTGCTACCTCCTTCCAAAGTTCTGTTAGATGGCCTTCGATCGGTCCAAGAATACTGGGTAAGGCCACAGAATCTTCTTTTTATATTAATTAACCAAGATTACTTATATTTAGAGACAATAACCAAAACGTTTGTTTCCAGCAGTCATATTGACCAATGGTCATATAACAATCAAAACCCAATGGTCTCATTTTAATTATACTCATGTTATCAAAATAAACATTTTTATTGGGTATAAAAATAAAATGAAATAAGACATAAAATTTGGAAACAAGATTAATTCAAAATTTCGGGTCATTACATAGTCCATCATCGGCCACCCCATCTAGAGAGCCTCTGTCTACTGCAACTGTTCCACCCCCTGAGAAATCCCTTACTACTTTACCATTTGGGCCATGCCTTTCAGGAGTCCCATACACTTTCGTGGTGTTCTCGGTTACCAACATGGCAAACAATAGAGTCTGGCATGTCTCTCACCACATGATCCCATTGAGAAGCTGCTATCTGGATAACATCGTCCCTCGGTTGATGGGTATCTTTGGAGAGATGAAGGATCTCCTCGAGCACCCTTCATTACTCACTATATTCATGTTCATCACTCCTATTTTTTGAGATTTCTTTTTGAAGTTTGTTCTTCCGTTGGGTTCAATGGGCCTAATTACTGGTAGATTCCTGGAGATGCGGTCCCGGTGGTCCGATTTTGGGTAGGCAGATGACTCTTATCCCTTAATATGAACGAGTTTGGCCAAGGGTGTAGTTTCTGTCCCCATACCATTACCCAACCCCCATTCCCCTCTCTGAACCGACCCGGGCCCTCTTAGCTCGTTTCCATTTGGCTGGAGATTACTATTACTGACCACCGATACCCCCCCACATCCCAGAAGAGTATCCTCAATGTTGACCCTATCCTTTGATTCACACATCGGTGCTTTAGATCCATCCTTTTCCCCCACCATGAGGATATGGGGGTCATGACCGACCATGACATGGAGCTCCTCACCTATGTCATCCGACAATACTACCCATACCACCCTTACCTTGTAGAATTCTAATTTCATTCCATTTTTACCGGACATTGTGGAAACCGAAATGGTGGGTTATACGATGCTCGCCTCACCCACCACAATAGGGTTTTAGAGCCTTATCTTCCACATGACCGATAAGGTTCCCACCAACAGATGGAATTTCTCTAGTTTACTCGCATGGGATTGGTTCAAACGTAGGGGTGCTTAAATACTTTCTTACGAAACACCCCAACCACCTGATGACCCACCTGCCCCTGCTGATGTACCTGATCCCCCATCCCCACCCCTTCAGATTCTCCACCCCACTCCAAGTCATATGAACTTACTTTTTCTATTACCTCTACTACCCCACCTACCACCACACCCTCAGTTGATCTCCCATTTCCCTCCACCTAGATGTTGTGGAGCAGCACTTGGTTCGTCTCAATGAACATCAAGTCCAACTCGAGATAATGTTGGGGATTCTTATTTAGAATCATCGTATTCCACTACTATAAGGCCCCAACCTTAAACCTTAATTAATCTTGAGTTATTAAAAGATTACACATTGAGGATATTTTCAGGTTTATAGTTTTAGAGAATTAGATCATGAAACTTGCATTATATTCCACATTTAACCAATGTGGTTACATAAAAGACAATATTCATTCTTCCCATCAATGGAATCATATTTAAAATAAAACATTGATTCTTTCTTGACACATCCTTGACGCTATCATCACATCATGTACCTTTCCCTTGACCTATGAAAAACATTTCAAAAACTTGGGATGAGCATAAAAATATTAGTAAGGGTTATAAAAATATGGAAAGGAAACATGAGTTCCCAGATACATTAGAATGAAATCATACTTTACCCATAAAACATAGGAATATCACATCATGAATAAATCATAGAAATAATAAGACATAAAAGGTATCTTGAGGAATTCATAACATTCTTACGTAGGGAGTAACCCTCTTGGTTACACTTGGAATACCCACCACAATACATTCCCTAAATCTCTTCGGAGAAACCTTAACGTTTCACTCCTTCGCGTTACCCAATGCATTGGAGAGCAATATCGGGCTCACCCTCCCTTAGTTTATCACGGAACCACCTGTATTCATAAGCAATTCCCAAGAACCATAACATAATCATAGAACATAACTTAAGCACAATGGAAAGATAACATTCCCACATTGTAATAACAATATAACATTTTAAGATATTTAAATAATGAATCCATTCTAAAAACCATTTTCAAAAGCATTTAAAACATTTAATAAAGAGATTTTTGAATCAAAGTGTCCCGTACCACTTTGAAGCTTTTAACTTTTTAAACCATTAATATCCATACAAATAAATCCTTAAAACCATTTTTAAAACAAGGATATTAATGAGAAATATTTATAAGTATAAATCATTAAAACATTTAAAACAATATTTTAGTTAAAGGGTTTTTAACAAAATGAGAGACACTTGAATACAATAATTGAGGAATAACATTTAATAAAAAATTTATAATATCATGAGAATAAATGGATTCATGATATAATATTTCAAAGGACAGTATATACAACATATAAGAGTGAATTGGTGCATAACAACAATGAAGTCTCAGTAGAAATGTCAAATGTGATGAATTCCCTTATAAAGAAGGTATCCTTCAATTAAGGATAATTCAATCTCAAAATAATGAGTGACAAATATAAATACACCCGATATAAGTGGATATTAAGTGTAAAACAATAAAAGTTCATTCACACATATTCAAAAGATGACATATTCAATAACTACATCTTGAACCCAAAGAAATCGAAATTGGGTTAAAAAGTTTCCTTGGTAAAATTCGACAGCCTAACGACATCACTTCAAAATTCAGAAAATGAGTTGATGAGAGATAAAAAGGGAATATAATAACTTGGACATAAAATGTACATCAATAAGGATATAAAAGAACATATCCCAACATAATAGTATGTGAATTAAAAGACATAACAAAAGAAGTCTTTTAAAAAGAGGAGGGTGAAAGGTCCCCTTACTGAGTTGGGTAACTTTCGAAACGTACACCCCATGGAAGAAGGGTCATACAATGAATATGTGAATACCCATAAATGAAATTATACTACACAATGTGTATAATAATGGGCAGTACACACACCACTCAAAGGAAATTGTGGCAAATGTAGCATAAATCTCACGGGAATAAAAGTGAGATGAAAAATCCCTTATGAAAACTCAGCAGCCTAACGACGCCACTTAAGACATCCAAAAAGGATTGATGAGAGGAAATAGGGTCTCTCATCATATTAACATAAAGTTTACAGAAAGAGGAATATAAAAGAACACCCCCCAGCATAACAAAGAGGATCTTAAAAGAAGTGACATAAAGGAGAGTACTTAAAAAGAAAGAGAGAGGTTGGATCTCTTACGAAACATTCGGCAGCCTAACTGCGCCACTCAAAACATCCAAAATGAATTGATGAGAGAGAATAGGGACTCTAATAATATGAACATAAAAATTACAGTAAGAGTAATATAAAAGAATATCCCAATAACAAGAAAGATGATATTTAAAAGGAATGACATAAAAGAGTGTACTTAAAAAGAAATATAGGTGTAGGATCCCTTACCTCGAGTCCGACTTGACTCGATCGTTCTTTAATCTCCATAATAATAAACTTGAGTTAATTTCTACTTCCTTATGAACCTTTTTCAAGTTCATTATTCCTTTTATATCACTTATTACCATGTCATGAATAGTATGTAACTATCTTAGTTAATAACGGTCATTTAAACGATCGTTGGTACTTGAGTCAAAATGCGCTCTTTAAAATTACAAGTTGTTCATGTATCCATTATATCCAGAGTTATAATCGTGATGTATATATCATATATATCACATCTATCTAGTAAATATTCATCTTATACTATTCCATATCATTTTGAGATAAAAAACGAAAATCATCGTTCATGGAGACGGTAGGCCGTACATACGCATGACCGCTACATTCATTTTTTTCTTTTTCATATTAATGGAATTAAAAATAAATGATATATATATATAGATATATATTATAATTCCAGTATAATATATATGTTATATAGGTCACATATGTTCATTAATTTCATTCTTTATACATTCCATTTATTGCATGTACGAGTCACATCACTTGAGGGGGCGGTAGTCCGCACTTCCTCATATGAAATTATCGCATTTACACAACATGAAAAAAATAATGGTATGTTTTAAATATAAAATACAGAAGCATATAGTAAACATAAATACCATATATTTAATATATAACATACAGTGACATCATAATGGCCACCTTTAAAGGTGTTAAAAGAATATTGAACAATCATCGTTTTGTGAGGCAGAAAATCACCGACCACAGAAACAGTATGTTCTTTAACCATTAGAAGAAGGTGTGTGTAACTGTAGCTCAAATCCTTCTTATAAAAACAACCTAGTATATTTAAGATACTGGATTTGTTACAAAAGAAATTAATAAAAAGAGTTTAGGGGGTTGGAGAAGTAAAATAAAACAAAAGGACTCAAGTGAAGACATTACCTTAAAATCGGGTAACTTCCTTTGATTTGAGCACAAAGTCTTCGTTGGAAAGGATTCTGCCCACAGTTAGGCTTCAAGGAGTTATATAGGGATGTGGAGAGACAAAATGGGCAGGGTTTGGCCGAGCCAAAGGCTTTGGAAGTGTGGGTAAGGAGGTGGAGTTGGGGGCCTTTTATAAGAGGAGAAGAGGGGCACTCTTGGAATGGTATAAAATGTAACATTATTTCCAAATGAGTTTCAGATTTTAATGGTCCCACATTGATGTGTTTCTAGGATAAGGTGATAAGGGTTCTAAATCCACCCATACAATAGGTTTTTGACATTTGCAGGTCTTAGATTTTACATTATCTTTCCATTTTATTTAAATCGTTAAATAATGAGGTCATCGCTACATCATCATGATGTCATAAATAATTTAATTTATATAATGTCTAAAAATTATAAAACAAATACTATGAGGTAGGAAATCATTTAGTCATTCCAATTAATATTTATAGTCCAAAATATCATTTATTTAGACAAAATTAAAAATATTTTACATAGGTGATACATTCTTTGTCACATTTAACATTTTTTAAAAATAAATATATAAAAAGTCACTTTCTCACAAAAGTGATTCTATGGGGCCCCCAAGTTTGGCACAAAGCATCCCATGGTTGGACATGAGACGCCCAGTATCCTTAGGACACATTTTGTGGTCATTTTGTAATATTATGATATTATCTTATTATTTTTAACTACCCGATTACCCATTAATCAAAATAATTAAAGATAATTACCGTCGTTACTATTCATAATGTCCAAAAACAAAAGAGTCTTAATTACATAATTTGGACCTTTTGATTCCAAATATTTAATTCATTTAACCAATTTCCAAACACATAAATTGCAATAATTAATTTAAAAAAACTTCCCCTTGTCAAAACAAATAGCGGGGTTTTTAGAAACAATTTTTATGAAACGTTTGGCACTTGTTTATGCCTAATTACAAAGTGAAATTAATCCCAATGACCATAATTGAATTACATGGTAAAAATATATTCTAATTACAATTTAAAACAAATTAAAAATATAATATTACCATATAATTAAATTATATGAAAAACAGTTTTGATGTAAAATGCAGTATTTTTCACTATTCATTGAAAAATGAACATTGTCAGAAAACACCAAAAATTAACCCAATGTAAATTTAAATGTCCCAATCATAAATAATATGTTTATTTTGAAAAATAGAGCTTATAAAATTTTCAAAAATTGGATTTAAAAGGGGTTCTCAATCAAAAGGCGGTTAATCGACCTTTTAAAGAATATTAGAATGTTTTCGCTTAAAAACTGGATTCATTTGCATTTTTTATCCTCTAAAATTTATTGTAAAGAGTAAAAATATTTTACAAACATATATAATTATTTTTTAGATAGTTATGTTCATTCCCGTAATTACAATGGCTAGGCGTTAACTACCATTTAAAATAATATTATTTTATTATTAGAGCACAATGCAAGATTCCCAAGAAACTCATTGTTGCGTATTGGGTACGCCATCGTGCATAGAGTCCCCTATAATATAATATTAATATTTTATTCACAAATATGGATAAATATGTAAATGTCATACTCTTTATTTACCTGGGGTGTTACATCCTTCCCCCCTTTTGGGAATTGCGTCCTCGCAATTTTAAAAATTTAGATTGGAAACATCCTTGAACGTCCCACATCGGAACAAGAGTCGGTAAAACAATCAGTTTAAAATAAATAAATATAAGTACAAAGGTCACCTGAGTTAACTCATTCTAGGATTCCAAGTATGAAAATATAGACATGGAGGAAAAAACAAAGGGTCATGTTCTGATGGAGAGTGATAGAAAACATGTTTAGGAGAAAGTTAACCACAAGAAAATCTAAAACTTGTGATGGGTTAAACGATATTCGATTACCCAGTAGGAAAATTTAATAGACAACATTTTTGTTTTAAGTTACTTTTTATTGAGGAATTTATTCAAAAGGAAACATAATCACTTATCACGTTGACTTTCAACTTTTATTAGATTCCTTACACAAACTCATATTTTCTCCAAAAGACGAGTATTTAGGAAGACTTGTTCACATTAAGAGTACTATAATCAACTTCTAGAGAATCACCTAATCAACAAAAGAGAACTATATACTTCCCATGTATTTAGACTTTAACCAAAACCAAAACCAAAAAGGTTAGTACAATATCAGAAAATCCAGAAAAGGATAACCCTTTATAAAAAGAAAATCTATGCTTAATCTCCAAAATTTGTCCAACAAAACCCAAAGTTCAATGAGGCCCATTCGATAAACAATTTTTCAATAAAATTCATCAAAGTAAACTAAACTATGATTGAAACCCAAATATTTGAAGGATTTAGTCACATAGTCTTCCAAGTTAAATAGTAATATTTTTCTCCAAACAACATCAGTTTCTCTTAATGTCTCGTATTGAAAAGTAATTAACCTAATCACATATCCTCCATGATAGGTTAATAAATTTACATAGATAACCCAAAATCAAATTACTCTTAATTAATAAAATCATATAACTAAAAAGAATTAGTGAAACTAACCAGGGACTTCACGTAGTCCAGTGGTAGGCGATAAATACCAGTCGCACTTTGGTTGTGGGTTCGATTCCCACAGCTTTTTCCGACGTGACAGATTGTCACACGGTCTGCGTGTTGTCCTTTTTCCAAAACTATATAATTCTTAAAACATTCCCCAAAACGAGATAAAATTTTCAAATATGATCATAACATATTTTAACCTCAGGTTTATCTCATGCCTTTAATTTTCCGTCATAACCTATAATAACCCATAATTACCTCAAAAGTAAGGATCATATAAAATCTAATGGTTACCTTTATAATTATTACCTGAACTTCCACATCGATTGGTCATCTCGTACATGATGCATTACAGATCATAACAAGGTTCAAGTGGTTGATCATAACTCCTTGCTAGTTGGTTTAGAACAACCATGAGTTTCCTCATTGAATCCCCTATTTCATCCAGTCTCTTAATCAGAGAACCACCACAGTTTCCTTCAAACCTATTGTCACTTTGGTGCCTGGTAGATCCATCCATTTACTAAAACCAAAAAGGCCAGTGTGAGTATATCAACAAAACCATCATGTGCTAATGAGGAAGATAAACACTAAGATATACTTAATCATTCACTTTATCTAAAACTAGGACTCTTTATGAAATCCTAACCATTATGGTAATGTCACTTATGCTTAAAGAATACCCTAACCTCTAAAGTTATCTAAACCGACCTTTGATACCAACTATAAGGCCCGAAACTTAAACCTTACTTAATCTTGAGTTATTACAACATTACACATTGAAGATATTTTCAGGTTTAGAGTTTTAGAGAATTAGATCATGAAACTTTCATTACATTCCAGATTTAAACAAAGTGGTTACATAAACGACAGTAATCATTCTTCCCATCAATGGAAACATATTTAAAATAAAACATTGATTCATTCTTGACACATCCTTGACACTATCATCACATCATGTACCTTTCCCTTGACCTGTGAAAAACATTTCAAAAACTTGGGATGAGCATAAAAAGCTCAGTAAGGGTTATAAAAATATGGAAAGGAAACATGAGTACATATATACATTAGAATGAAATCATACTTTACCCATAAAACACAGGCATATCAAATCATGAATAAATCTTAGAAATCATATGACATAAAAGGTATCTTGAGGCATTCATAACATTCTTACGTAGGGAGTAACCCTCTTGGTTACGTTTGGAATACCCACCACAGTATATTCCCTAAATCTATTCGGATAAACCTTAACGTTTCACTCCTTCGCGTTACCCAATGCATTGGAGAGCTATATTGGGCTCACCCGCCCTTAGTTTATCAAGGAACCACCCGTATTCATAAAAAATGCCCAAGAACCATAACATAATCATAGAACATAACTTAAGAACAATGGAATGATAACATTCCCACATTGTAATAACTATATATCATTTTAAGGTATTTAAATAATGAATTCATTCTAAAAACCATTTTCAAAACCATTTAAAACATTTAATAAAGGGATTTTTGAATCAAAGTATCCCATACCACTTTGAAGTTTTTAACATTTTAAACCATTAATATCCATATAAATAAATACTTAAAACCATTTTTAAAATATGGATACTAACGAGAAATATTTATAAGTATAAATCATTAAAACATTTAAAACGATATTTTAGTTAAAGGGTTTTTAACAAAATGAGAGACACTTGAATACAATAATTGAGGAATAAAATTTAATTAAAACATTATAATATCATGAGAATAAATGGATTCATGATATAATATTCCAAATGATAGTATATACACTATATAAGAGTGAATTGGTGCATAAAAACAATGAATTCTCAATAGAAATGTCAAATGTGATGAATTCCCTTATAAAGAAGGTATCCTTAAATTAAGGATAATTCAATCTCAAAATTATGTGTGACAAATATAAATACACCCAATATAAGTGTATATTAAGTGTAAAAAAATAAAAGGTCATTCACATATATACAAAATATGACATATTCAATAACTACATGTTGAACCCAAAGAAATCGAAATTGGGTTAAAAAGTTCCCTTGGTAAAATTCGACAGCCTAACGACATCACTTCAAATTCAGAAAATGAGTTGATGAGAGATAAAAACAGAATCTCATCACTTGGACATATAATTTACATCAATAAGGATATAAAAGAACATATCCCAACATAATAGTATGTGAATTAAAAGATATAAGGAAAGAAGTCTTTTAAAAAGAGGAGGGTGAAAGGTCCCCTTACTGAGTTGGGTAACTTTCGAAACGTACACCCCATGGAAGAAGGGTCATACAATGAAGATGTGATTACCCATAAATGAAATTATACTACAAAAAGTGTATAAAAATGGGCATTACATACACCAATCAAAGGAAATTGTGGAAAATGTAGCATAATTCTCACGGGAATAAAAGTGAGATGAAAAATCCCTTACGAAAACTCGGCAGCCTAACGGCGCCACTTAAGACTTCCAAAATGAATTGATGAGAAGAAATAGGGTCTCTCATCATACTAAAATAAAGTTTATAGAAATATTAATATAAAAGAACATCCCCCAACATAACAAAGAGGAGCTTAAAAGAAGTGACATAAAGGAGAGTACTTAAAAAGAAAGAGAGAGGTTGGATCTCTTACGAAAAATTCGGCATCCTAACGGCGCCACTCAAAACAACCAAAATGGATTGATGAGAGAGAATAGGGCCTCTCATAATATGAACATAAAAATTAAAGTAAGTGTAATATAAAAGAATATCCCAATAACAAGAATGATGCGATTTAAAAGGAATGACATAAAAGAGTGTACTTAAAAAGAAAGAGAGGTGGTGGATCCCTTACCTCGGGTCCGACTTGACTCGATCGTTCGTTAATCTCCTGAATAATAAACTTGAGTTAATTTATACTTCCTTAAGATCCTTTTTCAAGTTCATTATTCCTTTTATATAACTTATTACCATGTCATCAACACTATGTAATTATTTTAGTTAATAACGGTCATTTAAACGATTATTGGTACTTGAGTCAAAATATGCTCTTTATAATTACAAGGTGTTCATGTATCCATTATATCCAGAGTTATAATCATTATGTATATATAATATATATCACATATATCCAGTACATACTCATCTTATAAAATTCCATATCATTTTGATATAAAAAACGAACAGCACCGTTCATGGAGACGGTAGGCCGTACGTACGCCTGAACGCTACTTTCATTTTTTTCTTTTTCATGTTAATGGAATTAAAAATAAATGATATATATATATATATATTATAATTAGAGTATAATATATATGTTATATAGGTCAAATATGTTCATTAATTTCATTATTTATACATTCAATGTATTGCATGTATGAGTCACATCACCTGAGGGGGCGGTAGTCCGCACTTCCTCATATGAAATTATCACATTTACACAACATGAAAAGAATAAAGTTATGGTTTAAATATAAAATACAGAAGTATATAGTAAACATAAATTTTATATATATAATACATAAAATACAGTGACATCATAATGGTCACATTTAAAGGTGTTAAAAGAATATTGAACAATCATCGTTTCGTGAGGCAGAAAATCGCCAACCACAGAAAAAGTATGTTCTTTAACCATTAAATGAAGGTGTGTGTAAGTGTAGCTCGAATCCTTATTATAAAAAAATCCTAGTATATTTAAGATACTGGAGTTGTTACAAATGAAAAGAATAAAAAGAATTTAGGGGGTTGGAGAAATAAATAAAACAAAAGGACTCAAGTGAAGACATTAACTTAAAATCGGGTAACTTCCTTTGATTTGAGCTCAAAGGCTTCCATAGAAAGGATTCTGCCCAAAGTGAGGCTTCAAGGAGTTATAGAGGGATGTGGAGAGACATAATGGGAAGGTTTTTTCCGAGCCAAAGGCTTTGGATGTGTGGGTAAGGAGGTAGAGGTGGGGGCCTTTTATAAGAGGAGAGGAGGGGCACTCTTGGAAATGTATAAAATGTAACATTATTTCCAAATGAGTTTCGGATTTTAATGGTCCCACATTGATTTTTTTCGAGGATAAGGTGATAAGGGTTCTAAAACCACCCATCCTATAGGTTTTGGACATGTTTAGGTCTTAGATTTTACATTATCGTTCCATTTTATTTAAATCGTTAAATAATGAGGTCATCGCTGCATCATCATGATGTCATAAATAATTTAATTTATTTAATGTCTAAAAATTATAAATAAACTAATATGATTTAGGAAATCTTTTTAGCTTTCTAATGAATATTTATAGTCCAAAATATCATTTATTTAGAAAAAATTAAAAATATTTTACATAGATGATACATTCTTTGTCACATTTATCATTTTTTAAAAATAATTAGATAAAAAGTCACTTCTCACAAAAGTGATTCCATGGGGCCCCCAAGTTTGGCACAAGGAATCCCATGGTCGGCCATGAGAGAAACAGTAGACGTATGACACATTTTGTGGTGATTTTTTATTATTATGATATTATCTTATTATCTTTAACTACCCGATTACTCATTAATCAAAATAATTAAAGATAATTACCGTCGTTACTATTCATAATGTCCAAAAACAAAAGAGTCTTAATTACATAATTTGTACCTTCTGATTCCAAATATTTAATTCATTTAACCAAATTACAAACACATAAATTTCAATAATTAATTTAAAAAAACTTCCCGTTGTCAAAACAATAGCAGGTTTTTTAGAAGCAATATTTATGAAAAGTTTGGCACTTGTTTATGCCTAATTCAAAAGTGAAATTAATCCCAATGACCATCATTGAATTACATGGTAAAAATATATTATAATTACACATTATAAAAATTAAAAAGATAATATAACTACATAATTAAATTATATGAAAAAGCAGTTTTGATGTAAAATGCAGTATTTTTCACTATTCATTGAAAAATGAACATTGTCAGAAAAATACCAAAAATTAACCCACGGTAAATTTCAATGTCCCAATCATAAATAATATGTTTATTTTGAAAAATAGAGCTTATAAAATTTTCAAAAAGTCGATTTAAAAGGGGTTCTCCATCAAAAGGCGGTTAATCGACCTTTTAAAGAATATTAGAATGTTTTCGCTTAAAAACTGGATTCATTTTCATTTTTAATCCTCTAAAATTTATTTTAAAGAGTAAAAATATTTGAAAAACATATATAATTATTTTGTAGTTAGTTCTGTTCATTCCCGCCATTACAACGTCTAGGTGTTAACTACCATTTAAAATAATATTATTATATTATTTGAGTGCAATGCAAGATTCCCAAGAAACTCATTGTTGCGTATTGGGTACGCCATCGTGCATAACGTCCCCTTTAAAGTAATATTAATATTTTATTCAAAAATATGGATAAATATGAAAATTTCATACTCTTTATTTACCTGGGGTGTTACAACTACCCCCACCACCTATGCCTACCTAAGCTCTTAGAATTTATTCTTATGCTCCACCACCATTTACTGCACTGGCCACGAATTATGTTCTCATCTCAACCACGGGCACAACTGCTGCCACTACTGTTGCCAGTCCATGGATTGCTATTGAGCCTAATATTCCTAGTCTAGCTCTTGAAGCTCTGACTCTTATATCATCTCTTTCGAGTGCAGAATTTGAGCCTCTAGATTCCATGGCTCTCGATCATTCTCTTTCAAATGTTTTTGTACCAGATGATGCATCTTCGGAGGCGACCCCCTGAATTGTTTTTGGACACATGTTTTTAATTATATATATTTGTGATATCTTGTGCATATTTATGTTATGTATTCTTTTAGTTTTCTCTCTCCATGACCATCACAGGTACTCTAGAATGATTTCGGTTGCCCTTATCCACCAATTCCAATCTATCTTCACCTAGACACAAGAGGTGTATTTTTTCCCATATTCCATTGTTTTCTTTTTCTTTATCGATTTACTTCTTTCATTCCTTCCCCTCGTTCTAGTCCACTATTGTGTTCCCCAATTCCCTTTTCCATATTTTTAGGGTACATGGTGGACCACGTGAGATATTAAATATAGGAGAGTGTCTCTCGGCCAATTTAGTCTTTTCTATCATCATCATCTAGGAGACATCATTATTGGAAGATATATTTGAAAACATGAAGAAATTTTGGTTAATCATTTTGTAAATTAAAATGAAAAAATTGGGAAATATTTAAAAGTTACATGCTTATTTTGATTCATATGTGTTTTAAAATGATTTCTGATATAGTTTATATCACAACATGTAATCCATGAATAATTACATTGTTCAGGCTAATCAATTATATGCATGTCATGAATTGGTTGTATCTTTATTTGTTTTTCCCACTCCTGAGTGGTATTTACAACCCTTATTCATATTCATTCTAATAACCTTATTCTTGAGAGATTCTTAGGATATACATAACAATTAGAATTTGGGCGTTTTTCTTTTTGAAACATGATGAATTGTTGAATTACATTAAAATGGTTAAGGAATTTGATTGTTTCAACCCATTTATCTTGAGACCTAACCTACATATGATACTGATGAAGCCCCTAGAAACCATGAAAATCCTTTATTGGAATCCATATTACAAAACTATTTCCCTTCCTACCCTAATCTATTTTTGATTTTTCATGATTATTCACTTGAGTATAAAAAAAGAATTTGGAAGTATATAGCATATTTTTCTGAATTTTCATGAAATTAATTATGGGGGAGAGACTCTTGATCATCTAGGGAAAAGAGGCATCCAAACCCCTATTTTTGGAATTTATAAAAGGGATCATTTGTTCTATTAATAAAATATTATATAAGAAAAGGAACCTTATACTCAATTATTGGTTTGTGAACCTTACTTATCATAAAAATATGGTGGTGATAAGATCATTTGATAGAGCTTGTTGAGGACTTTTTTTACAAAGATCATAACATTGAAAATCATGCACTATTATTTAAAAAATATAGCCTCCTTTTTCAAGACTCGAAGTTATTTTTCATATCATTACCTACCAACCCTTAGCCACAGACACATCTGATCCTTATTTAAATCCACTCATGATTTTTGTAAATCAATTTTCTAAAGTAGAGAACTAGATTTCTTAAAAACATCTGGATAGAGTGTATATATCATTGATTGAGAATAACCCTGATTTAAAATATCTTGAGTATTAATTATATTATTGGCGAGGTAGATCATCAAGTCGCATGATTATTTTTGAAAGGTTGTAATATGTGTTTATAGTAGGATAAAGTAGTTAGTTGAATTATATATGAGGAATGATTAGAATATCATATGAATCAAAACCATTTTGTACCATTTCCAAAATTTTCTCCTATGAATGTATCATTTACATTTATGGTTAACTAAATTCCTACCTTTTAAAATATAGATTATTTTAATTATATGTTGAGATTTACTCGGGGGAATGAAAATTATTATGTATGGGGGAGTTTGGTGCACTTGATTTGTGTATACATTTCCACATACTTTAATGAAAATAAGACCATGTCTTCATAATATACATTTTACATAGTGAAAAAATACTTTGATTTGGTGATCCTGTCCATTTTCCAATGATTTCTGGCCAAACACACAAACTGGGGGAAGACGGAGAAAAACATACAAATACTAGGTATGTAAATTATATATTCTATGTACACTCAGACTCAGCCATAGATTGGCATTGACAAGTACATGAACTAGTTACCATATGCCGATACATGTCGTGTACTAAAACTACATGCCTTATATAGTCTTCTAGAAGATGTTGGTTGTTGAAAAGTAGTCTACATGCCCGTGTGGCCGGCTGATGTATACACATCGTGTACACGCATCTATACGTCATGTATCCCCTTATTGAAGTGGTTGGTGGATGATTAAAGAGATTACACACCGTGTATAGAGGTGCTACATGCCGTGAACATCTACATACATGGCGGCACCGTGTTCCATGTCAAGGATAGCGTGTTAGGCCACCTACCAGCATAGAACAAAATGAAAAAATCCCATGGAAAAAAGTACATGCCATGTACTTTAGACACACACCGTATACAATTATTTTCAATAAATAGAGGCTTTGGCCTCTATTTCAAAGATCGGAGAAAAGGGGTGACGGTCCAATGGAATGAAGCTCTAATTCCATGCTACCATTATTTAATAACTTCAGCATTCTACTGTTCTACTGAACAACCACTCTCTCATCGATGTTTCTGTGATGATCACATCAGGTGTAAATTATTATGTTATTCTCTTTTCTTATCTGTGTATCTAAAAACCCAGTGTGTTGGGTTGTGTATGATGAATGTGTTGTAATTTAGATTAGTTTTTATGAATGTTTTTTTTTCAGTTAGCCTCTTTATATTCTCCTTTAATCAATTTATCTTATCACTGAGAATTATTATCCCAACCAAGGGTAGAATTTTTATGGATTCAAAAGAATAATACGATAAATAATTACATGATCATTAAACGTATTCATTGACTCAGAAATGGACTACGAAAAATAATGAACTATGAAACGCAGACTACCAGACCATGGAGTCAGTCTCCTCAGCTCAAATCATATGTTTACTAGACCATGGAAACCTTGTTACAAATGGAAACCCAAAGAGTTGGGTTATTATGAACAATAAAAGCTAATATGCAATTTTATTTAATAATCAAACTCTTAATAATCTACATACCCAATGAAGTTTTCCTTCATATTTTCACTAAAACCAGTTTCCCATATTTTTGATTACACCTCTAGAAATTTTATAAAAAATTTAAATTCAATTAAATTTTTATCCAAACATTAAAAAAATAGACTCTAAATTCCGTACACTTCACTAAATCAAAAATAATGACTAGTTAAGAGATATATGAATAACTTCATACTACCTGTGGATCAACCCCTTACTTGTACTATACACAATAGGGTAAAACAATTTGGGACACCGATAACATACCTTCAGTAAAATCATAGGTCAGTACCCCAATTTACATATCTTAGTTCATCGATTGTGGTGGAAAATCCATTCTAAAATGTTATAGGAGTGTTTCTGACAACGTTTTCTTCATCCTTTTTTTCATTTTCCTCATTCTCATACTATGTATACATATAGGGATGGATGGTAGATGAAGGGGAATCATTAATGTCAACTGAATCATGTTTCTAATAGATGGATTCCAGTAGTGAAATTTTGGTTTTTGTAGGTTCTAAATCTAAGGTAATTGACTACAGATGTTATAAGGACATGTTTTTCAAATTTGCATTTCATGAATTTATATTAAGAAAGGAATTATATATTTCTACAATTACATTAAATTAACCTAACATGTATAATATCATAGAGACCATCGAGAACGTCTTTAAATTTGAGAAGATATATTAAACCTAACTAATGGTATCAGATATTTTTATCTAAGATCTTATAATTGATTAATTGAGTTATAACTAGACCATTTGTAGAATTAACTTGAGAAAGACCATTAGTTATGAATTTCCTCCCTTCCCTTCTATAGAATTTGAAAATAATATATTGAAATTCATATGTCTTGAAATGAGATAGGTCACCTTATAATGTATCAATTTCCTTATTACTATAGTGGTTAGGTAATTTATGTTAAGATGATGGGATCATTTCTTATTGATTAAACCATGTAATCCCTAGAAAAATATTAAAATATTTTTTTTAACAAATGACCAGGAACTCTGGAGCAGACACTAAATCCCCAGGCAAAGATCTGTGCTACTGAAGCCATGATATTCCTATTGACACAAACCATTCCATTTTAGCTATAGATAGAATGAAGATTGATTATATTTATTTTATCTTTGTTGGTGTATTATCGTGATTAGAATGTGGTTGACTTTGGATGCATTTTCATTGAAATATTGATGGATGTCAATGTCATCCAATCTTCCAAAAATGTATTGTGGCTTAATGTGTCCCATTATAACATATTATTTTTTGACATTCAATTAAATATAAAACTACCATGGATTCCATATGGTTATCCCCTAGAATTTATACCTTAGTGGAAGAAGCATTCTTCGTGAACACTTATGATAAAAATAGAGCCCACACAGCTACTTCCCACACATTTTTTGACATATTGATAGTATCCAGAATTGAATACAATAATGGATCTCTAGATAATTTAATTGGGATATTGTACACATGTGACAATGTTATTTGTTTCATGGTATGTTATTGTTCCCCAAAAGGAATTTTTAGAGCTATTGTTCCTATAGAATGTTTTTATGTAGTTTAGTAGATGTGAATTGAATTTTGTCTAATGTTTAATGAAGATTTCTTATAATTTATAAGAGCTTGGTCTAGTCGGTTTGTATTGTATTCATCAATGAGCTCTTATAATGTAATTTCATCCAAATAATGTGTTGAATAATCATTCTGATATTATTGGGCCTGTAGAAGGGCCATCTCGTGGGTCTCAGCATCATATACATATCTAGAATGGATGTGGGAGACATATTATGTTTTGTTGTGGTTATTCCTACCTTTTTCTATTTGTATCAAATGGAAGAAATTCATGTATCCCCATTTTAGTGTGGTAATATAATATCCAAAATAGTATTCATCATCAGTTTAGGGATCCATTAATTGGATTAAATTAATGGATCCAAATATTGACCATTCATTGAAGAGTACTCTATTTTTTGAGTTTATTCCCATTATTAATTATTATTGTGAGGTGACCTTTCTCTTGGGATTATTGGTATAAGGTTTTATATATTAAAAGATAGATATATATTTTATACATATTCATCCTTTTGTGTTTGTTTACTATCATTATAATCAAGTAGTTTTATATAATAATGGAGTTTTTATGGTTTTAGTGCGGATGTAGTCGGTTGTGCCACTACATAAGTTGTTGGGGGAATATTTTTTTGTGTTAACTGTGCTTGCATAATAGAAGGAGTTCATTTAATTTTATTTATGGTAATGTAAAAACTATGAATTTATTAAATTATTTAGGTAACATCCACACATTCACCTTTTTATTCATATGTGGTGATGGAAATAAAGACTACATGCACCTGTGGATTGCACCATTTTACATACCTTGAATCAAATACTATTTATTGGAAATATTTCCAAATGAAATAGTGCTAGATGGTGTGAACTAACATTCAATGAAAGTGCAAATAATTATTTTTGATCAAGAAGGAAAACTTGATCCAGTATTTTTAGATTCGTCAAATTTATCATATTACATTACAAGCCTGCAATAATGTATCCATGGTCCCACTCATATCTTATGGAGGGGACATTGTTTTTATTTTCCTAAATATGGGAGTTTTTTGGATCAAGAATTTTAATCAAAATTTGGGTTTTCTATTATATCCATCTATGAGGGGGAGCCACATGATAATGTGAAGTCTCTAGATCATGCGTTGGTGTATGAATTGGTTTTATAGTGATGGTTGTAGTTTTTTTTTCCTCACCTCATTCTATTAGATACTAGTATCGATCTGGATTCAGATATGATTCTTGTGATTTAGTCTTCAAATATTTTTTTCAAATGCAATAAGATATCAAAACCCACCCGTGCATTTAATGAGAATTGGTGGTGTTTGCAACATAAATAAACTTTTATGATGAGACACATAAATTCTTCCTATAGAAACTAAAATTTCTGTGATTTTGTTAGAGCCTTCCACATGTAAATGAAATTTAATACCCACTAATATAATTTATATATTAAATTATGAAGGTCATAGAACACTATATATTTAAGAACCCAGAATAAGTGGTAATGAAATTATTGGAGATTGTCTTCCAATACATTGATTGAGAAAGTGGGTATAATGGTTTTCCATAAAATAGATGGTACATATATGGTTTCAAAAAATACCATTGTTCAATGGCTTACTATATCAAAAAATTATCCATCTTGAGAACACACTAAGATATATATTATAACAAATGCTGGTCTAGATCTCATGAACCATCGAATGTTGTAAATGTCAGATCTCAAAAAATGGGTGGAGGAATAATTGAATCTAAAAATTCAGGGTATGGTTTTATTTCTATTAGAATACATGTTTGTTGTCCCTTTATATCTTTTATCCATGAATTCAATGCTTCAATAGTTTTAATAAGTCATATGTGAAAGGCCTCCTAAGATGTAACTTGTGTAGGGGGGGAACAATGGAATGAACCAGAAGTGTTATTTCAATCTAAATTTGTGGTGGAGTTTGATGGTTGCAGCCTATATAGAATTGGTCTTGTAGATTGAATAAAAGGGGGAAATCAGTTTAATCAAATGTCCATGAATCCAAATATATTGTATTCCATTCACAAGAATAGAGCCAATGTTGAGAATCTAATTTCACCTATGTAATGTGCTATTCTTTCACTTGGACATTGCCTAGAAGATTGTTTTTAAGTTTGGTTGTAAGAATATATATAATAGGAATATGACCCATGAGTAGTTATATGTTGTTCCTTTTCATTTACCACATTTCCATTTCATACCGATATAGTACTTCCAAAAGTAATAGGGGTAGGACACCCTAGGGTAATTGGGGGGATTGAACTATATCTATCCACATTTCTTTTTCTTTTTCCCACTAATGAAGTGATTGAAATTTTAATAGATTTACTAATATATGGTAAATACTATAATTTCATGTATGCATATCTTCTTTCTCAATTGTAGTGTGGAAATATTTTTTAATTTATATATTCTATTGTTATTGTGTCACATTTAATTGATGTTATGTAGTATTGTTAGAAGTAGTGTAAATGACATTTATTTTTATAACCACATTATGTGTGTTCAATCAGTCTCAAAATAGAGATAGAGGTGATTTCTATGAGATTTTATACCAGAAGAGCTATGATTATATGGATTTGTTTTTCAACTAACATGAATTTTTTTTGTGACATAAGGGGAGATCATCCTTTCATTTAGTGATCCATTTGAAGCTTTCGGCTGATGGATGATCTTAAAGGATCCTCTACATAATTTTCATTTCATGTCCTTGATGCAAGAACAACCTCAATGCCTGGGATAAAGTTGGTAGATTCATTATGCTGAAATTTCTCCAATGGATAAAAGGATGAATCACAATGAGGTAGAGGTAAAACTTCACCAATTCCTATAGGATGGGGTTATTCTATACCATTTTCCAAAAGTATTTAGAATGATTTTATAGACCAAAGGGTTGTGTTAAATATTTCACTAGCTTTATAAGCACGATTTTCTTATATACATTCTTCACTACAATTTTATTGGCTGATCTTCTGATTTTATATAGTTTTTCCAATCATGGGTTTGGTGAATGGTAATTCCAACACCTAACCCACTTGATTCCCAATAAAGTTTTGCTTTATTTTTATTTACATCCCTAAAGATAGAGAATTTTTTGATGTTTGGATACACAGGATGCATGAATATTTAAATGGAATTATTTTTACACGCCTGATGTATACGAGAGATATTATGAGGTATTTCATACTGAGAAAACCATATTTCATGGAAATTGTTTATTTCTTGAAGTTATCCTAGTGCTACGAGGTTACATGATTTCACTAATGGAAAGGTTCTATGATATGGGAGTGAGGTGAAGTGAAATACTACAGGTTCATCCAATCCTATGATATGGGAATTGTATAGGGATTTAATGATAAACCAATACAGTCTTTTTAATGCATAGGGATAAGCATATTGAAGGGCTTCTTTTTGCCCTCCCAATTTTGTGTCCCATGTAGCTTGGAGGACTTAGTGTCTATTATGTGGTGAATTGTTTCTATTACATTGAATTTTTTTTATATTACTAAATAGGAAATACCTTTTTCATTTAATGATTTTTCTTCCATGTATTAAGGTGTATTTCATGCACAAAATACTTTTATAGTGCCTCTGTAATGATGAATTGATTAGTGTATTAAAAATGGAACATTTATAGTTTTTTATCCTTCAATTTTTTTTATTAGATATATTTCTCCATCATATTTTCAAAGAGGCTCATCATCCTGATCTTAAAAAAGTTTTTGTTTTCCCGTAGCTTTATTGTGTTAATTAGTTATGTTAGGGATTTCCTCTATTGTATTATAAGGAAGGTGATTTAAGGAGGGTTCATAGAACAACAATTGCATTGGGATATCTTCTAGTTGAGAGAGAGTTTTTTTTGTCAATTAATAAAATGATATTTATAATATAACATTCCAAACGTGAAGTGTATACATGTAATACATTAAGATACATTCATAAAACTACATATGTCTCAATGAATTAAAACTATGAAAAACTTATCTTACAATATTGGTAACACTGTCACTATGAAACCCATGAATGTGATATTGGTAAATGGATGTCTAAATAGATATATATTTTTGGATTATAATCATTATATAGAATCATGTGCATTTTATGCATCACATAAAATATAAACATGGTGAATAGGAAATGTGTCTCATAGAAAATATATTTGAGTTAGAAATCCCATACCACAAAGGTAATTTTTATACTGTAGACTCCATGAAGGATATATCATAAAATGGACTCGTAAATCTACTTAATTTTCATGATAAAAATCATAAAATGAATTCAGGTGATGTATACACCACATAAAAGTTACACATGGTGAATATTCCATGTGTCTCTCAGAAAATAAATGTTAGAGGGAAATACATTACCTTTTATCTCAACCCCCTTCATACATTAATGAAAACCCATTAAAATAAATATATTTTTATTTGATATATGTTACATACCCAAAATCATAGGTATCATACTATATAGTTTTTACATATAACCTTTTATTACATATTTATTAATTATTTTATGTTAGGGTCATGTTTTGTGTCGCATCTTCATTTTTCTCCTATATGTTTAGACTTTTAATTTTGGGTCCCCAAAATTTTAACATGGATACATAATATCCATAATTTTAGAAAAGAATTAAATATCTTTTATATTAATTATATATTTATTTCTAATAATCCAAAAAATTTAGATGTAAAAAAATGGAATACATCGTTCATGGAGATAATAGGCCATTTGTACGCATGAACGTTGTTTCCATTTTGTCACTAGATGTCATAAATTAAAGGTAAAAAATAGATTACCACTGAAGAATAATTTTTATTTTATATAAATCACATTTGTTGATCTAATCATATCTTAATTATCATTGAGGTAATTAATTTCCAAAGAACACATCACAATGCTTCACATAGCGATTATCCGCCATACACACGAACGACATTATCATATTCCCATAGAATGGAAAGTACGAAGTAATAAATTATATAATTATTACATCACCATAATAATAATAGTAATATCATATAGGAATTATAATGCATATTTATATTTATCTTTGATACGAGGTCAGAGAAAATGAATTAACTCAGTTTGCAAGGTGGTAATTTTCGATACACATTAATGATAACTCTGTAACCAATTTGACGGTATATGTAAATTATTTAGCTTAGTATTTTTTGTTACTAAAATTTAATTATGTCTAATATTCATTTTATTTTATATCACAATAGTTTAAAAATAAATTAAGGATATAATGGAAGAAGTAAAATAAATTGCTCACTGATGGATGTTACCTCTGCTTTAGAAAACATTTTTTTGGTTTACGCCAAATGAATAATATGATGGATTTATGAGAAAAATAAACTATGTAGGATTAGTTTAGGTAATCATTAATGTTATATTCGTATGTAATATCTTATAGAATTTATTTTAATATGTTCATTGGAATGGGGAGGGGTGGCAATTTATAAGTGTTATGAGTGTCACACATGTAATTATTGAAAAGAAAAAGGTGTACCAAGGTTTTTCCACTCCCCAAGAGAATATAAATGATAAAATTTAAAATTTAAAGGTGGTTTGGTTCAAATAATTCATGAAAATTTGTGTTGAAAAATTTTCTATTCCATTTTACTTCTTATCGTTTTAGTTCAACCCAATGGAAACCCAATTTTTACCACTACAATGGTAAATAATTTTTTATTTTATTACATTTATTATGGTGAAAAATAATTTTAAATTTTGATAAATTATAAATTATGTAGATTACTAGTACTTAATAGTTTTTTAATTATTAAATTAATATAAGAGGAAAAATCTGATCTATAATTATTTCCACATAGGCGACAAAACATATTTTTTCATAATAAAACTTTTGAAAAGATTAAAATGTATATATATTGAAATCCGTTATCAAAATTATTACAATTAACTAAATTAGATTATTATCTATATAATTCAACTGATTTTACTTTTAAAATAGCATTAAATTAAATTTGTATTTTTTAAATACATTAAAATAAATGATAATTCTTTATAAAAACAAGTATTTTACATTATTCATCGAAATATTTATTGATTTAACAACTTTTTAAAAATTGATTCGAATATAATTTAACATTTAGATTTAAAAAATGAATTATATTTTCTCAAATAAATTAGCATAAAATTGTTATGAATTATTTTTAAAAATAGTTCTCTAAAGAGATTATAGTATATATAACAAATAATACATATAAGAAAAAAAAATTAATGATTCTTATGTTAGGCCTATAAAACATATATGGTGAATGTTTAACATTTGAAATTATATTTAAAATATAAATTATAGTATAATAATTTTACAAAATGGATTTTTTAAATTTATTTAGCTAAATTGTATTTGGGAAATTAAATTAGGTTTTTAGTAAATGATTTCATTTATTTATAATAGTTTTTTTTTATAATTTATAATTTTTTTTCCACAAATGAATTTTTTTTGTATACATGTTAAAACCATGATTTCATAATATAGTAAATATTATTTATATATTCCATTACAATGACTAGGAAAAGACATTTATAATATATTATATTATATTATATTTAAAATATGCATAACATTGTTCAAAATTGTTGTTTTGTGTAAATAATATAAAATCATTATTTCGTGTAACACAATATATCAAAAATAATAAATTTATTTGAAATAGTATATTTCATGAAATCTAATTGTTTTAAATTCTATTTCCATTTAATGAAATGTATCTCTGCCAGGTTATCTCTTTTGGTCCATCAACTATTGATAATTGTGCCACATTACATCATCATGTTCCCACATAACATCCTCAAGATTGTGTTTTTTCATAAACAATTTACTAGTTTACTGATCATGTATCATATAATATTCTCTATACAATAAAAAAATATTCACAATTATTCCTCGCAATAATATAAAATCTCTAGTGGTATGACCAATCAGTTTACTAAGCATGATAGATTAGTTAATCCCTTTTTAGGATATATTCCTGGAGAACATCGTGAACCTAAAAATCATTTAGTGGATGTTCTAAGAGATAAGATAATATCCCAATGAGATCAACAATTTTTGTGGGAATAATATACCAAAAAAATAGTTTAAACTAATTTATTATATAATGATTTTTATTGAAACACCTTCATAGTTACATGAAATTATAGACCGTGTTGATGATTATTTGCATAAAATTTCTTTCACACTGTGCTTACCTTACTTGTTTCTCAAGGGATCTAAATTTATCTATCATTTCATCAACTATATCAAGTCCTATTAGATTTCAATATCTCAATTTATTCCAAAATATTGGATCTATTCCCTTAATTATTGAGAAGTATTTATAATTATACATATTATTTTTTGTATTAATGTTATTATTGTATAAAAACTAATTTAGTGAATGGTGTGGATCCCATTCACCGTAGAAATAAAAATAATATATCTTAAAATTTTCTTATAGGGTTATTATTTTTATCTCAATATAACCATATTTATGAGTATGATATGTATTTATGAAACTCAACTTTATTTATTTGGCTTGTGGAAGAATTGTCTAGAGCATTCTGAGAATCCTCCGAAATATATTAGACATTATTGAATCTAACACTCTATGAAAATTTACTGCTTCATTACTTTATATTGTTTCATGCTGATATATATAGAAATACTATATGATAGTAACGATGTGTTTTTTCATCATATATTTATTAAAAATAGCACATACTTACCTCATAATCATTGATAATAGAATCCCAAAATGGTTGCAATAACATTAATCATATATCAATAAATTGTAAATGCATTCCTCTACTATCATTCTAACTAAAACATGTACAAATACATAGTGTTGTATTTATATTAATGTGTCTTAAAATATCATTAATCCAAATAAGATCTCATAACATAAACTGAATATGGGGTGTCATTGAATTTAAACATATAATTAACATTATACTCATAATCACATGATGGTATCATTAAAACTTATCTAAATCATAAATAGATACATATACATCACTAAAAGTAATTTTTAACATTATTCATTAAATATTTTGTTACCCTATATAAAAAAATTCCATTAGATGGATGGGTTAATACTTATTCGAATAAAATATAAAATTTGGTTTCATTATTCTTAAATTATTTTTTTGGTAGATAATTACCTTAAATTTCCCTAAAGTATGATTAATAATATTTTTGGAGGTCTCATTCATACAAAATCTAACATATAGTTATATACTATTGAGAAAATAATATGTCTACCCAGATTATCATGATTCGATTCATGTAGTGTGATTTCCCAAGCTTTCCCTTTTGTCTTTTATTTTTAGTGGATGTTTTGGATTATCATAAACATTATACCTTGGATAGGGGTATTAATTTTGATAATTCCCAAATTATTTAATCATAAAGAACGAGTTAGTGGGTTTTTGAATTTGTCATACATTATCTATATTTTAATAATTAGTCAAATTCATCCAGTCACTTCAGAATTTAATTTCTGGAGGACTTACCCATCCAAAAAATAATAAATTTAACATTACCATTAATTAATGTTTCCCACATTTCCATAACCACATCAGGAACAATGGAATGATCATCTACTTCAATACATGGTTTTTGGTGTTTCCATTGAAATCCATCTTCCGTTTCATGCCAATACCATTATGTAGATTAGTTACTGTAATCTTAATTTCCACATTGGGAGAAAAATAAATATTTCATCATAGATACTAAAATTCATTATGGACAATTCCCTTCATAGATGTGGTTTTCTTACACTGATAAATCAATCGATTTTAATTTCATGATGAGTGATTAATCAAGAACCATACCTCAAATGTATTATATATTTTTCTTCATAGGTTCCAAAATATTCATCATACATTTTTTCTAGATTATGGAATTCTATTTCTATTGTTTGTACGAAGGATACAAGGGATGTATATATTGACATGTATTTTTTAAAATCATCCCATTATATTGTGTTAGTTTCATTATGTTTACTCATATTCTTGATGAATGTACACCATTGATATTTTTCTCCTTCCAAATGGTAAAAAACTAAAATTGATATTTCATTCTATAAATAGTATACAACAGAAAATATTTTTTAATTTGTAAATATCAATTTCTATGAAACATGTGGATTTTTAAAATCTCTAAAAAAAGGTTGAATCTACCTCATGTAGGGAACCACAAAATGTCACCCTCTATGATTCATGTTTGGAATTTTTACATGATTCGTATCCTTTGAATACTATGTGATCATAATAAAGATACTCTTCATTATATCTCCTATAATATACCGTTACTTGCGAGGAAAAATGTTTCATTATATATTACATTATTCAATTACATGATTACTTTTGGTAAAAAACATTAGCTAAAACCTAATGCATAGTGTGAGTAAAAATATGCATTATGTAGAAACACATAATCATGAAAATTAAATCTAGGATATCAAAATAATAAGATATTAATTCAAATATATGACCCCATATTCTTAACATAGGTAAATATAGACAATTATTCAAAATTTTAATGATGGTGGTAATGATTTTACAAATATAAAAAGCATATTCCCTTGGAGTGTAAAACTGTGTTTTTAGGAAGGCAATATATTAGGAACTTGATGATGATATAGTCTAGACAAATGCACCTATTTAAGAGTTATTAACCCTGGTTACCTCTGTTCCAAATATATAAGGATATGTAATTTCATGGAAACGCCTAACTCTATTATTTTCTAAAATTCAAGGAAATTATCCTATTCATTGAATCATCCATAGAATTGTTCATTGATATATACGTCGACATATCCTTTGCAAATTTCATAGTTTTCTCACTATAGATTTCAAATCATAGTTTATAAGGGTTAATTAAACCATTATGTTTATACTAACTATAAAGAACCAATCTTCTCATTAGAAGATATTACATTTTTTAGATGAATATTGACAACATTTGTCAAACACATGTCTAAGGAATATAAAGGTATAGTGAACGTGGAGATATAGAAACACAAAATTTTTATCCTTAATCGATCTATAAAATATAATAATATTATCAACATTACCAGAACACTTCTTATACATAACTTACATTGTAACATTAATCATAAAATGGTGAGAAGAGAAATTATAAAGGGTGACCTCAAATACTAAGTAGGGATAGATAGTGAAAATAAATAAGTATTTGTTGTCATTAGGATATGATAATGTGACCATATCATATTAAAAATAAACCAAGTATATCGAAAAATCAAAATCATGAGTCTTGGATTAATGATTTTGATATTTCAAGATGTGAATCATGATGAAATAAAAGGACATGATCCGTAAGAGAATGAAAGTGACATTAGACATGAAATTTGGGTTTACACATAAGAATAGAAAATTATATCCATAGTAATCAAGGATATTTTCAAAAAATAATATAGTATAATGAGTAAATCCCTAAATCATCATAGGATTCATTACTAACTCCTAAGAATATTATAGTGGTAAAAGTAGCATACTAAACAGGGTTCACTCCCCATTCCTATATTATTAATCTATGGAGATATATATCAAATCCAATGCATTGATGGGTAATATAGGTCCCACCCACCACATAATGAAAATCATACACATTCATGTCACATGATCATAATAAATTCATTATAACATTTCCTATTAATTGTAATGATTTTCATAAAATTATTATGACAATATAGGATATATTAAAGAAATGGACTTCATAATCATTTCATAATTTCATCAAAACCTAAAATGTGGAAAAGTAATCGAGTTTTATAACAATTTGATCATTTTAAAAGTCGTGGATATGAAAGGAGTTTCATAAACAACATATTATTATAAATATAAACATTTAAAGATTCAATATGAATTGTATCTATAGATATATACCATGTAATTCATAGGTATCATCGATGGATTCCATTTCATATGGGAAATTATTTTTTATTATCACATGGAACACTTTAAAGGAAAATTTAATTTACATGTTAGAAACCACTTATTAAAAATTGAATCTCTTTTAAAATCATTTTCTTTAAAAATAAGCATATAATCATATAGAGGATTATTTATGAATTTTATAAAACATTTCATGAAGAATAGAATAGTTTTAATTTGGAAAAAAATTAAAATTAAAATATTATAAAAACCATTTTCTTTAGATATAAAATAAGAAATATATAATTGATTCATTTAAATAATGTGATTCCTTGGTGGAATAAAAAAAATTCATTTGATTAAATTATAATTTATTTTTTTCACATTTTCATTAAATGAAAAATTAAAATTATTTGGAAAGTGAAATAAATATTACAATATATTATATTTTAAGTAATTAAATAATGGTTAAAATTGTATTTAATAAATATTTAGGGGATTAAAAAAAAGAAAACTATTTTTTAAAATATTCTTTATGAATAAAAATATTTTTTATAGATAAGTGCAATAAAAATGATTTTTTATAAAACTATTCCATTGAACTATAGAGTACATAAATAGAAGAAGATGTGGGGAAACAAGCAATCTCCTAAAATAAAAAGTTTATATGAACAATTATGTGTTTTTTTATATACGTACCATAATATTTTATCATCTAAAGGATAAACATAAAAAATTACAAAACAAATGATGATATGTTTTCATAAAACATATACCACATTGGGGATATTTAATCCCACTCACCATGAAAAAAACAAAATTATATGAAATATAATATATAATTAATAGACGTATATTTCAGATATAAAATATCATTGGGGAAAAATATATGTCACATGAAATAATGTAGGATCATAACATATAATATGTATTCATGAATTAAAATTGAAATAAATTACATTACTGTATTAGTAAATTGAAATTGTAAACACAATGAAAAATATTTAATAATACGGATTTCAAAATACATGTTTTTCACTGAATAATAATCATAAAAAATAACCTGGGTTATATAAACCCAATAAAAGATACACATGGTTAATATGAGATGTGTCTAATAGAAAATAAAAGTCATACCAAAATCCCTTATCGCATTGGTATCTTTGAAACCACAGGCACCATGAAAGATAGATAATGAAATTCATATGTAAATCCAGAAAAAATTCAGTATATGAATCATAATGCGCTTTAGTGGGAGGTATATAATAAACATAAAATATAAACATTATGAATATGGAATGTGCTTTATTTAAAATAATATTTAGGCGATAATCCATTACCTTAAGACTAGAAATACACCATTTACCTTAAAACATTCTGTATAGTAAATATTTTTTTATTATAAAAATATTATATATATATTATCCTATTTACCATAAAATATATTACTTACACATTACTTCTTATTTCTCATTAATTAATAATTTTATAATGAGGCCTTGTTTCGGTTAAAAACTGCTTTGTTTTTGTTAGATACATTGATTTTGTATTTTCGATCCACATAGATTTATCATGATTACATAAAATACATAATTTTATTTATTATACAAATATTCAATATATTCATTATATATATATATTTATATTAGTCCATCCAATTACAAGATAGAAAATGAAATACACCATATCCTGTAGAAGGTAGGTTGTATGAATGCATTGACGATGTTTTCATTTTCTCAATTGATGAAATGAAATAAAGTTAAATAATTTATTTCCTACCATGAAATATTTTACTTAATATATATCACATGTTTTCATTTAATATTATCTTCATTACCTTGAAATTTTGGTCTTTGTGAGGAATAGATCATATTGATTCGCAATGTGGTAGTACTCTGTAAGCCCAAACATTGTTACCATATTCTCATGAAATGTATAAAATAAGTAATTTAAGATATCATGATTCCATAAGCTAAACAATATAAAAATTATATTAATTAAAAAATTAATGGATCCTAATATCCAATTGGGAGATGTTGTTATGGAAAATGAATAACATAATTTCACGAGGAGGTATTTTCCCTTTCACATGAATGATAATTTCGTCACACACATGATAGATTATGAGACAGATTTGTGTTATTATTTTTTACATATAAATTATAAGTATATTGAATATAATTATGTTTTCATATCATCATGTTTTAATAATAATTGAAGTAGGTGGATTTAGAAATCTAATAAAACTCTTTGGTTCAGACATTACTTCATCTTGGAAAAATATGATATTGTTTCACCAAAAGGATCCACATAATGGGTTTATAAAAAAACTATACAGTATAGGAATTTATTAGGAAATAATTAATTTATATATTTTTGTTATTTTATGAAACAATATGTTTTTAAATTTTAATATTATAGGAGAGTTGGTGGCATTTCATATGTAAGGTGAGTTCTATATTTTTAATTGTTTAAATGATAAATGTGTTCCCACATATTTTACATTTAATAAGGACACAAAAGTTTCTAATAAAAATAATATATGATGAAAGTTATAAATATATGAATCCATTTTTTGTAAAATTCTCTAGACCATTTTACCCCAATTACTCTTAGTTTATCACCCCGGTGAACACATTTTCACCATACCCACGTTAATTAATCATTACTCTTTGTATTTTTTGTTAATGATAAAAATATAATTTTAAAATATTATATTATATTTATATATATATATTTAAAATTAAGGAAATATAAATTAACCTAAATTGGATATTTTTATTTGAAAATAATCTAAATGATGTGATGAAAAACCTGATTTCCAAAGAGAATGTATCCAAAATATTAACAATTTTTTTCTGAAATATACATATGAAAATTAATAAAATGTCATAAATTGGATTGATTAATATAAAAATGGACAAATTTAACGTTTATAACCATATTACAATAATATTTACCCTTTCAATTCATTAATATAAATTAAAAATATTAATAAAACATGTATGTTTTACTATTCATCAAAAACATTACATTTTCAAAAACCTTTCAACAATTCACCTAATGATAATTTTAAAAGGTTTTGATTATAAAATATGTTTACTTTTTATAATAAATATTTGGTAAATTATAAAAAATTAATTATGTACACAAAAGGAGAGAAATATTTCTTATAGGAAAATACATTTTGCAAGAGTAAAATTGGATTCATTCTTATCAAACACCTTGAAAAAGGGTAAGATTTGGGAAAATTTAATTGAATATATCATATATACGTTTAATTAATATCTTTAAACAATTTCTAATTTTTTAATTTATTATGGTAAAATGTTTTGTCCATATAAAATTATCATTGGTAAAATATTTTCATAATTTGAAGTAGTTTTTATTTTATATTTTAATTTATCGGTTAGAAAATAATTAATTTTATATACTGTTCAAAACCATATAGTTTCATAATTTAGTTATTTCTAGTGATTCAAGTTATTTCGATGTCTTGTAGAAAACTATCATATTGAATGATAATATTTTAATACTATTTCATGTTTTGTTCACTCATGATTTTTTATGTAACATAAACTTAATTTATTAGTTCATGTTAAAAAATATATCGAAAGTAAAATATTTAATTGAAAAAACTATTTCACAAAATCATAGTTTGTAACTGGTACCATTCAAATTATTTTATTTTAAAAATTACTATTTTTTGTATATAATATGTTTCCATGTTAATTTCAAATAACATCATTTTCATTGTATAAAACACTGTCACATTTTTGGGAAATATTTTTCAAATCATTGTTTTTTTAAATATATAATTTTATTTATATCATGTTTTATTATAGTAATATTTATTATAATTTAATCCCATTGTCCTTTGTAGGTGGTAAAATCCACCCTAAAATCAAAAATATGATTCGATAATAATCCAAAAATTTACTTTGATCAACATATTCATCATTAAACTAATTCTTATGATCATCTATCATTGATCTTAATATGGGGTCAAATAATTAATTCCTTTTGTTATTAATAAGTATATATATTCTTTGTGATAATAGATTTCATAATATTTAATGAAACAGAATATTATTTTTTTCAACAAACATTAGTACCTTATTTATATTCATGATGTTATACGGCATAACTCCTTTTCATAAACAGATTATTAAATTAACATGTGATATGTATAATGTGATCTTATGTAATCTATGAGTGGAGGGGGTTAATTATAGTTTCTTGAGAATATATTTATATTATTATAAATTTTTATTTCTTATCATCATATTAGGAATTATATCATTAGTATTTATTATAGGTATTTTATTATGAAAAATTTTAAAGGGTAGTGGTTGGAATAATTTTATTAGAACACCTATATTGAGTGATATTAAATGAGCATATATCAATAACGTATTGATATTATATTTAAACACTATTTTACATGATTATATTGTAAGGGTAATAATATTAGTCCTTAATGGTCAACAATGGATTACACTCTTGCATGGGGTCCATTAATGAGGGTTAAGAACATATAATAATTATAAATATCTAATTCTTAAGGATTTAAATAAAAGACGAAACAATACTTCAATGGGTATTAATTATGAAATTAATTTTTGCAAATATATATATATATATATATATATATATATATTTTAAATTTTAATAATTATTTATTCCACCCATGGTAGTAAATTTCATTCAAAATGATCACACATAGCTTTTTAATTACATGTATTTATTGTAAATTACATCTTACTCTCAATTAATATATCATAATTATTTCTCTCTGCGTGTTCTTTGTTTAATTAATCTCCATATTTATAGAAGATCCATCCACATTGAAGGAATATGAATTTTAAATTAAATTAATAATGAAATTTATCCACATTATCATTGAATACAATCATTTGATAATTTCTATGTTCAAAAACTATAATGAAATTTTTGAAACGTACAATAGTTATAAAAATGAATTCCAAACCATAGTGATATTTCCATGACATCTGATATGAAAAAATCCATATAGTTACATCCCAAAAATGTAATTATATACATTATGGAATGATGGTTTAATTTCTCTTTTTTCTATTTAAAATAGCTAGATGAGTCCTTTTATCACATGAGCCTTGTATAAATGTGAGTTTTCAGTGCACTAACCATAGCGATGACTTGAATATCATCCCTATAGTATTCTTATGTAAATATACACATATAATTTATTCTAGTAATAATTATTATTTTAGGAAACATAATGAATTATTTATTACATTGTATTGGAATTGGATCTATACAACACTAGAAATTCTCAAAATGATTCTTATTAGAATGTTCAATAATCCATTTTTTGCAACATTAAAATTTTGAACCTCTGATATCCTCCCAAACATCCATTTAAATGTTATTCATATGAAACTAGAATAACACATCGAATTATTACACATAAAGAATGATTTATTATATAATATTTCACTTACTTCAACCCAAAATAACAATAATTATATTGTATTTGGGAATTAGGTAAATTACATTAAAACATACAATACATAATAAAATATATTTTTTTAAAACATATTTATCATGGTTGCACTTAAAACTTCTTTGGATAACCTAATGAAATATATATGAAAGTGGTGATCTATAAATCCCTATAATGGAATAAATATGGAATACGGTAAAAAATGTTAGAGAATAGGAATATCAAGGTTCAAAAAAAGGATAGGAATCTTAACAATTAATGATAAGACACGATATAACATGATAACATAAAGGTAACATGGGAAATGTGGCAACATTTTAAAACACTACATCATTGGTTACAGATAACTGTGAAGACATAAAAATAGAATATATAACATAATGGAATTAGATTAAATACTTATCCCATCATGAAGTATCATGATTCTAAACATTATCAAATTCATTTTAGCACTATATAATTCTAGTATCACCCATCACATTCATTCCAATCTCAGGCTTAAGTGTTCTACATATATAATACAACATGGATTCATTCATCATCATATATTATTCCATGAAAATTTAGAGTGGAATAAATACATATAAATCCACAATAATATGGATTATAAGTTAATAAATGTGATCTCCCTTGATATAAATTAGGAATGTAATTCAATTCAAACTTTTATTAGCATTGATTCCCTTGGTGAAATTTTGCCAGCATGTTGGGGAAGTGTAGATACCAATGGAGTGACTTAATGAGAAGTAAATGGGTATCAAATAATTTAGACATCATCTGTATTGTATGGGTATGGTGTGATAAAATTCCTCAATATTATGAATTTATAATTAAATGGAATAAAATTAAGAATATTATTGAGTAAACGGAAGAAAGAGTTGTTCCCTTATGAAACTTCGGTAGCCTAATGACATGACACAAATTATTAATATATACTGATGAGATAGAAATGGTAATATTATTATTTTCAAATAAAATGGGATTTAATTGGGAGGTGTAAAGACATATCCCAAAATTAGTAAAGGGAGAATAGATGGAAAAACATAATAAAGAATAATGAATATAGAGGAGAAAGGAATGAACCGTAACTTGATTATATTTCTCCAAAATCATTAAATAGGTCCTATTGAGTGCATGGGGAACCTTTGGAGGATTCTTGAAAGAGGTGGTCAGATTAATGATGTTTTCCATGGATTTTGAGTGAAGATAAATGGGAGATTGGGTGGGTTTATATAAGAAAAGAGTGGTATATCTTTAATATTTAGGTTTTGGGCTCTACAAAATAAAATATTCAAAACCACAAACATTACAATGGGGTTTCCCATGGTTTCTACCAAAGGGGAGTGTTTTCAATTTTTTTTAATAAAAAATGGTATGAAATTATTAATATAATTACCTTGCTTATTTGGAGGTGAGTCACTAATTCAATGAAATGAAATTTAAATCAAAAAATATATTAATGGTTTTTTGGATTAATAACTACATTATAAAAATAATCACATATATCTGAAATCACATTATTTTAAATGAAAAACAAATATTTTTCCAAATATAACAATTATAGTAGTTATTACGACATTTTCGAGTCATTAGGATTTCATTAAACACATCATGTATTTATACTGTATTTATCTGAGAAAATTTTGAAAAAATTCACCATTAGATTATTTTCACTTTAAAATTAAAAAAATAAATTTAAAATTTTCAATTCTTTAAATATGCTAATATTTTATTTAATAAAAAATAACTAATATTTATTGAAAATGATTGGTTTTGGAAATAACAATTTTGGGACCATAATAAAACATTACATTTGACTTCATAATAATCATTATATAATTTATATTTATTAAAAAAATTAATAATTATATTTAATTAAAAAAATATTTATTTCGAAAATACATTAATTCATCATAATTAATTCTAAATTGGATTTAATAATACCAAAATATATTATTCATGTTTTATAGTATGAAAATAAATATATTATTTATTCAATAAAAAATAATGTAAATAATATAATTTCTATGGCATTGATACATATCCCTTTAGTACACTTGTGTACAATCTAAGATTATAGTTTGTGATTATGAGACATTCATGAAGTCATTCGGAAAACAAGGTTTATATGGAGATCTCGATGATCTTGAACATCTCACATAATTGGTTTTGCTCTTGCTTAATTTGACAGATATCATATAGGTCTTAGCCGAGGAAGAAACAAGAGATGTTATCTCCACTGGAAGCTCTAATAAATGGGCTTCATAGGGTAAAATTCTACTTGATGAGGCCATCACTTCCTCTATCTGAGTTGATTGAATTTTTTAAATCCTTGTATTTATACTAATAATTTGATTACTATTTAACAACTATATTATCTATAGTAATGATTCATATATGCCTTTTTAATCTAATTGGATATAATAAATCTAATAATTTCACGTGTTTTCTATAACCTTATTACATAATTAAATAATAAATCACATGGGAATTTTATTTATAATAGTTAGGGTTGTTATAATATACCTCCATTGATAAATTTTACCATCTATATTTTCATTTCAATCCTTAAAATAGTTGAGGTTAATTATGTTTTATCACTTTTTATAGTCCCCATGTTGCATCTTCAGTCGTTTGGTTTCTCCATAGATCTTTGACAAGGTGTATTATTTAATTACGTATAACATGGTATCTATAATCTATGATACTCATTGTAAAATCTTCATTAGAAAGGTCGTTCTCCAATAGTACCACCACTAGATTGAGTACTTGTGAGAATTCATGTATGTAATCCTCAAGAGTGATAAATGTAATACATCATGGACGTGAGATAGGTTTGGTGGGAGTGCAAGTTGATGGTCCACTACTCTGATGCGATCAAAGAACTCAAAAATGGTGATGTATCTTGGAATACGATTTCCCTTCTTCCAAAATCTCATCACATTATTAAATATAGATATGTGGAGGAATATAATGTTTGTGACATCAAACATGAGTTCTCTTTGATGATTGTTATCATAGGACTTCTGTCGACTCTGAGGTTATTTTTTTTGTGATTCTGAATGGTCTTAACCATTTCCCCCATTTCCATGACTATTGTAAGACATAGTAGTTTTTGTTTCCCATATTCATCACAACATTCATTTATCCTTCATCTCTTCCCATAATGGGATTCCAAGGTATCAATTAGGATGCTTGAGTGTTAACTATTTCTATAAGAGAATTATACTAGAGTATGTGGTTTATCCCATCCTCCAATGATGTCTATGGAAAATACCCTCAAAATTTATTCATGTTTTTTGAATAGTCTAATCATATGGACCATCACTTTGAGGGTTATAATATATTCTAAATATCAACTCATAGATTATAGCATGATGAATAAATTTCTAGAATTTGGTGTTGAATCTTCGATCTCGATAGATACAATCAATTCTGGTACTACATGAAGCTTGACCACTTTTCTACTATATATCCATGTAAGATGATCCTCTGAAAATTCACCTTCTATCAAAATGATGTTTCCTTTAAAAATAGAAAAATTCACTAAATCCAATGTATAATTATTCCATATTTTGTTCTTTTTAAGACTAGTGAAAATGTCCAGGGTGATGTTTTCCCATTCCCTTACACGTATGGGTAATGGTAGCATCATCACCTTATATTCCATCCATTATGATTTCACATGTTGACCTACACTATAGCATGATGTATATTATGTGATATCCTTCTTAATATTGTACCACAAATAGTGTTCTCAGAGATATTGATACTTAATTTTTCTTCCAAGATGTATGTATAAGGATGAGCTATGTGAATCATCCATGAAATACTTCTTTAGCTCTGGATTTTATGTTATATATACCCTGGATTGAAATCATACAACACATTTATCAATAACAATGAACATTGAGGATTTTCCTTCACTTATAACATCCACATTCATATTAATTCCCACATGAACACTTTGATAATCTGTAATCCACTATACAAGTGATGGGTTTTTAATCATTTGTGAAAGGGTTGACGACGTTCCTTCATTTTTAATCTCCATGTCCATCCTTTAAAAATCTATGAATCTTGAATCCCGCCAAATTCTCATCAATGAGATAATTTTCAGATCCTTTCTATGCAGAGTTTCTTCCACTTTTTTTCTTCCCCAAGATGGTAGTGGATTGAGTATTCATAGTGTATAATCAACTCTAACCATCTTCGTTGGTTCATTTTAAGCACTTTTAATTAGAATATATACTATAGGATATCGTGATTTGTATATATATCATTATTCTCTGTAAAAAGACAATTATGTTAAATTTTCAAAGATAATATCACTCCATCCAACTCCAAATCATGCATTGGTTAATTTTTATTATCAATATTAAACAACCCTGAAGCATATTGTATCACATTTCCTTCTAATTAACACACAACACAATTACCATTTCTATGTATTGATGAATACCATGAAAATATTTCCACATCAAGTTAGTGTATGAAGAAGTAGAGTGATAATCATACTTTTCAACTACTTGAATCTATCGTCAGATTCAACATTGTACGAAAACACTAATTCCTTCTGATTTATCATGGTAACAAGGTTTGAAAATCGAGAAAAAATTCCATAAAATCAATAAATTCCCATCTTATCCAAGGATACTATGGATATCTATTACTATTGTTGAAATCTTTAATTCATCATTTTATTTAGTCTTTCATGGTTCCACAGATATCACATTGCTTATGATTATATGCCCATAGAACGAGACTTACTTCAATCAGAACTCCCATTTTCTAAAAATTGAAAAGAATCTTGTTTCATAATATATTTAGCATAATAAGAATATGATCCTCAAGATCCTCCATAATATTATACTGTATTAGAATATCATCTATAAAGACTAAAAATAATTTCATGGTAATATATAAGCAAAATATTCATCATGTCCATGATTATTTCTGCTACATTAGTGAGTCCTAAAGTCATCACTATGAACTCATAACACTTGTACCATTGTTTCGCGGCGCACGACGGGGTCATGTAGAAGAAACGTGTGCTACCCGATAGTTAATTAGTGAATGTTGGGTTCTACTTAATCACTCATACCGGGTGAACCGTTTTTTTTGCCTCGAAACGCCCAACAGTTCCATATCCAATAATACATTAACCTTCTTTCCAAATGCTGGAGTTTTCTGGGTGGTCTGACCAGCAATACATAAGAACTCTCATTGGTCGAGAGGATGGGAAGTCGGGATCATTGCGCCTTTCTTGGAGGGAATTATTGCCTGTTACGGGACTCTCTTATAGATTTATGACGTATTCATATCTTCGCGAATTTTGGTTTATACCCCAGCATAGTATTCACAGATTTCTCTTGGTTGGCAATGGTCAGCTGGACACAGGGGTTCAGAATCTTTTATTCCCGATGCTTACCATCCCTCGATTGATTAATGACCCCAAGGAGTCTGGAATCATTGAGGCGTCACTAGGGTTGTTGCGGTGAACTGATGTGAAGATAGTCGGATCGGCCGGTTGTTGGGATTGAACCTCAAGGAGGTTTTATACATACCTTGCCTATGAGACAGGGATCAAAGTCCACGTAGTTCGAATTGGGGTGTCGGAGAACCAACATGAAGGTGGACTCGGGGGTCCGATGGTGATAGGGCTTGAACCACTTAGAGGCTTCCTATGTATCCCTGTGATGGAGAATCAAAGTCCTCGTAGTTCGCATTGGTGGGGTTTATATTCTGAGGCCGCCCATAAGAGGATGTCATGGTTGATGCTTACTCTAAGCCCACATGAGTCATGATCTGTGTGAGAAACAAGAGGCATCAGGGAATAGATGATCACGTCACGAAAGGTGCGTCCGTGGGAAGTGGAGTGGGGCTTACACATAAAGCAGCCCATAAGGTCGGGGCTTACTCCGAGATGGACGCCCATGGCGATAAAGCATCGCAGGAGATGGAAAGAGGTGCTCCTGTGCCCGTCACCTCTATTTTTCCAGTGGGAAGTACATATTTGCACAGGGTCTTCCTTTTGATGGGTATTTTACTACCCCCTAAAGAAGTACCCCAGCCCCAACAAGTGGAGGGGCAGAAAGGGGACCCCCCGAGCTCATACTCCACATTACGGTGGGAATGTGAACCCATGAATGCTTCGGGATTCTACTCATGGGTCAGGAAAACCCCTTATCCCATGCTTACCGTAGGTATGTGGACTCAAAATGGTGCGCTGATGTGCCAGAGGGTTACACCACATGGATCCGGTGGATCTGGTGGAGGCCTCGGCTCGGGGAAGATGAGTAGGCCAATGAGGGAGTCAAGGAGAATCAGTCCGGATTGGAGGGATTTTATCTGGCTCGAGGAACGGGGACTCCAAAGGATTCGGCGGGCCACACGGGGGTATGGGTTGTGGTTCCCTTCACACAGGGAAGTGCTGCGCGGTTGGAGAAACCGTCCGCGAACCTGGGTGGTCCGCAGACTGATGAGCATCCTGCGAACCAGGGTGGTCCATGGAAGAGTGAGCATCCCGTGAACCAGGATGGTTCGCGGAACGGTGAGCATCCCCTGAACCAAAGAGGTTCATGGCTTTGGGTTCGATTTGCATACCAGGGTGGTTCGCGGAGGGTTCCATGTGAGAAGTGGCAGCCACGGGCGGTGCCAGACAAGGGTTCTTCGGTCGCGGCTTTGCCCGCATAGGATGGTGCTACGCGGTGTGGTAGATCAGAAAAGAGGCATAAACACCCTGGTTCGTGGAGAGTGCATCTGAGGAGGGGCCATGGTTCATGGTATTTTCTTATTTTTTATTTTACGTTCATGGTTCACCAAGTTATTATGCATTTTTGGTTCCTTATTAGTTCGTTCCCAGGTTCATACCTTCTCTAGTTTGCGAACTGCAACGTCGTTGTTTGCGAAATCCTAAGCCTTCCTTCAAAATCCTTGCACTCAAATATGATCGATCCCCTCCGAATCCTCTATTTTCTCTTCACCTCAATATCCTTTTATAAATCAGGGAAAGGGATGTATCTATGGTCATGCATCACCTTTTGTGGAGGCCCATGAACTAAAACCCGATTCACAGATGACTCGGTCAATCCGTAACTCGCGGGGGGGGGGGGGGGGGGAATTGAGAACATCACCCCCCCCCCAAACAAGCTCGAGGAGTGCTTCATGGTCGTGGAGGGTTCCGCCTCCATTCCGTGAACGACAACGAATGCGGGCCGGACCGGTTGTGTTGGTCCGTGGATGGGGATGGCTCGTGATGGTGAACTGGGCTGGTGCCTGTCCTACTTCGCGCCCGCGGAGGATCTCCGCCTCTATTCTGCGAACGACAGTGGTCCGCTGAGGGGGTGCTTCATGGGACCGGCCACATGGCTTCATTATTTGGACCGATATACGGACCGATTCATCTTTGTGAATAAATAGAGTTTTCTCCATTCTCTCCCCCAATTATTTGAGGGAAATTGGGTAGAATCTCCTTTGCGGATTTTTCAGGACCCTACAAATTCCCCCCATCGGAATGGGGTCTGATCGGAACAAAGAGGATGCCATTCCGATGCTGAGTGGTCCTGAAACATGGATGGTTTGCAGTAGAAAGGCGGACCCAGCCTATAAATACAGCGGTCCCTTCTTTTGTCCTTTCCCAGATTCTTCGTGAAATCAGAGTCCTCTCCCTTTTCTCTCTCTGCGTGTTCATTCCTTCGCGAAACACCTCATCCACGAACCAGCTGTCACTTTCCATGAACCAATACTTACTTTGCGGTCATCTTCACCCATGGACCAATTTCCCAACCATGAACCAGTACTTTTAATTAAATAAAAAGTAAGTCACGACGGGGCGCAGAGGAATTTGCTTAACAGTTTCGATGCTCCGCGGACTGAAATATTCCAAACTTTGGAAACTTCCTATGTTTACTGATTCTTCATTAAATCTGGGATTAGGACTCTGCGGAGAAACCTACTTCGTGGTTCTCTGGCCAACGCTTTGTGGGCCAGGGTACCGCAGACTTCTTCTGTGTAGGGTCGGTTCGCGGGATGCCATCATCGTGAACCTCCTTATGAGGCCTGCCAGAGGACTTTTCCATATTCTTGGTAATTTTTTCTATATTTGACTATTCCGGACTAACCATTGGTGGTCATCATAATGTAGGGGGGAAACATGGTTCCTACACACCATGCACACATTCCTGCCGCAGAACCTCTCCCAATTGGCTTAGGGAGACATCTAGCCATGATTCGTATAACAGAGAGCATCGAAGAGGATCCTAGATGGTCTATCATTCCTGACGATGGTGTCTTGAAGGACATGCTCTCTCATGTGCTCCTGGGTTATCTTTTATTGAATCATATTACTCTTTATAGATTCGGTCTTCAATATGACATCCCTATCCCCCCTACTTTCTCAGGTCTTCCGTCACCTTGCTTGGAAGTGTCACCGAAGTGTATTCAAGGAAACCTCACCCAATCGGGGGAGATGATATCTGATCCTGATCTGAAAGATACCTTCATTTTGAGAGGCTGTTATGGACCCAAAGTGATCATTGCACTCAAGATTTCTCTCAAAAGGTTTTCCTCAATAATTACCCTTTTATTATTAACCTTGCTCGAGTGGATCCTAACGATAGGTGGATTCATAGGTGGGATCTTCAGTCTGGAGAGATCTTCTCAAATGACTGGGCCTGGGCCTTCTAGGTCCATCATCATTTCATGTAGTCTCCCGAGTCACTGGAAGCTTCAATTTGTACTCTGTAGTGTGGGCTTCCAAATTTTCAATTCACCCACCATCCTTGATCCTGCCTGACCAGCTCAGTTGCCGGTGTTCAAGCACTAATACCTTTAACCTTTCCCATGGTGAAGTTGGCATTAGTGTGTGGGACATCTATCAATTAGGAGGGCTCATGATTATCAGTGAGATGTAGGAAGAGATCCTTCCCCGTCCTGGTGCCTGGGACGATGTCGAACAAGTGACTTCATTGGCGGGGGATCTGCTGGTTATGGCGGAGTGATCACATGCTTAGGCCTTGCGTGCCCGCACTCTTATTCTTTATACCAAATGGATTGGGTTATTTATGAACACCACTAGTCCTATTTCAATGATTAAATGGCCCATGACTCATCCTTCTCAACAATCACGAACCATCCCAGGTTCCTACTGGGTGGTTCACGAGGCGGGTGACTACCTTTCATGGGGTTACGATGTGCGCCCCGGTGTGCTGCCTATGCACTAGCTGGCAGTTTTGTTTTCTATGTTTCTAAGCGGGTGGATATTCCCTTCTCAGGATATCAACCCAGGTGTCAGGGCCTACACCTTGATGATGGAAATTGAGTTGTTAGAGGGACGTCCGGTGAATTTGGTCATTCCCACTTTGGCTCACATTTACAAACAACTGATCAACATGCTGGAGGGTGGGCCACCCTACCGCCTGAGTGGACCATTTCAATTCTCATAAAGATGGATAGCGAATCATTGCTGCTGTTATGAGTATCGTCATAACACAGTCATCCCGCTACCTACCTTTCGGCCTACCTTGCTTTATATATCTGGGGTTCGTCTGAAGCCCCTCAGTTCTGATGAAGTCATCGAGCTTCTGAGCGATTTCTCCTAGTTTTCTTTCACTCCCCACCCACCCCTTCTGGTGTCTTGGTTGACAATCGTTGGGGGAGCCTTGAAGAAAGTTCTTACATGATTTTGCTGCGGGACGGGTTTTTGTCAGCACGGATTGACAGAGTTTCTCTGTGCAAGTCGTACGCCCCACATTGCTTTTCCCACCAGTTTTGGTGTATGCAACTCAAAATTTCCCTTCCTCCTCTTCAGGCTCGAGGACTGCACCCAGCCAATCTCCGTCAATGGTGGTTGATGCTAATGCGATAGGGATCTGATAAATGCATTCTCTTGCCTGGTATGGGAGAAACTACCAGCATATCCTTGGAGTACGCATGGATGTGGGTAAAACATTACCTTAATCTGGTCCTAGGGAAGGCTGTCCGACAGATTTCCAAGTCAGGGGTCATTGCGGCTGCTGTGCCTACCGCTCCTTCCTCATCGGCTCTGAGGGAGGACTGGCTGATGGCTCTTCGGTCAAAGTGACTCAGGGGATTTTCCTCTCCCATCCCCTCTACATTCGAAGTTAGAACGGACCCAACCTTCTTGGATGCGGATCAGCATAACCATGTGGCTTAGGGTCCTATAGAGACAATTCATGAAGTATTTCCCACTGATACAGGAATTTGCAACATGACATCCAAACCCAAATAGGGTTTAGAAGCTACATGTCTTCAAACTTCAGAACCATCGTCTTGCGTGCATGTGTCGGCGCCGGTCGCAATGCCAGACTTTGTTCTCGCGCCGTCTTGCGGCGATACCAAAGATCCTCATGTCATGGTGGATCACCGGGTAGTGCGTAGGTGGGCCTGGCCCCAGATTTGGGAGATTTTCACTGAAACCCCTCTGAAAAAAATGGAAACTAAAACTGAAGCACTCCGACAACTCTTCATGGGTTTGGGGTCGGGTGGCTTTGACTATCGGCAGTTTCATTTTCTCGCCTGCCAAGTTGTCGTGGCCCACGGGGAAGTTGTCGATGGTGAGCACAAACTTTCTCACCTTACTGCTTCTCATTGTGGGACCCGAACCCTGGAGGGAGCCATGATAAAGCTTCATCAGCTGATAGCATGGGAGGTGAGCTCTCGAGATCAAGCGGTCATCCTATCTTCCAAGTTGCATGAATGTGAAGTATGAGTAGCGATGGTGAGGGACCAATTGTCAACTCTGACTGGTAACCATGATGCCACAAGGAAAGGGATCAACGATCTCCAAACAATAGTGGAGCTCACCCGTTCGTGGTAAAGGTTGAGGCTAGGGAGAAGGCCGTGGTGGAGATGACTTGAAACAACCTTCGCCGCACAATTGGCGATCTGATGGAGAGAGTGATCCAGGATCCATTATGACTGTCGGAGCCATTATTTTACTCTGTTTTTCTTACCCCTCTTTTCTCTTTTTTTGTGAGGGAGAGACCATAGCCTGTGGACATCCTCCCTTTCTGTTCAAATAGAATACAATCCTTATCAATCTTTTGTTGCTGTAAAATGTGATTTTTAAAAAAACAATCGTTGTGTAAATAAAAACTCACTAACTCAGTATCAATCATAACTCAGGAAAACAAACTCCAAATTTTACATGGACCATGGGATCCAGTGAGTATAGTTTGACTATTTCTAGGGTTTTGTAGAAAATCCCCACAAAATATTTTGTCTTTTCCATTAATACCTTAATTTTTCCTGATCCCATTCGATTTAGACCCAGCGGGTATGGTCCAACTTTTGCTTAGGTCTCCCTTTTCCAGTTATCGGCCTAATGTGCTATGTTCCTTTTTAGTGAGTGTCTTAAAGCCCCACTGTCAAGACAATCATTATTGATGTTTTAGGTCGAACAACTCTGACCAAATATAGTGGGGTAAGGTCCATAATGAGGTTTGGTTGATTAAATGATGTATCAGTATCCTTCAGACTTGTGTGAAGGGAGTGTGTTTAGATTTGAACGACATCCAGGGCTTGTCTCAAGGCATGGGAGATATACCGGTGTGTAGAGTTGGGAATAGCATCACCTAAGGACGTACTGCCTTTGGTAGACGAGCCAGGGGCGATCAATATGTAGAGCCGCTAATGGCATGGTATGCATAGTCATGCGAAGGTGTCCCTAAGTCAATGACTCTCTATTTCTGATGGCCATAGGACTTCATGAAGGTCCGGTTTATAGAGACCAATATGGGTGGCTTGGAGAATTATGAAAACCACCGGGGGTGGCTTGGAAAGGGAATGGGATGTCTAAAAGGTCATGAGAACATCTGTATCAATCAGGAGTGTGGAATAAAGGTTCATGTCTTACGCATTTATCCAGCGTAAAGGACGGTTAGAGCTTGGCGTAGTTTAACGTCATTCAGCTGGGTGTTTTTCTAGAATGGAATGACTTCTCATGGTCCTCAATAATCTCACCAGAGACATTCCACCATATTCATACAGGGTTGTGAAAGAGGATGGTAGACTATATCTTAGAGGGTTTATGAATCTCGGGACGGACATGGGGGCTCAGGGGCCAAGAGGCGTACGGAGAGAATCATTGCCTGAATAAATCATGCCTTTGGTAGATGGGCATGGGCTATCAGTATGCAGATCCACTGAGGGCATTCTATGCATAGTCATGCAAAGGTGTTCGTGGGTGAATGGTTGTATTCTCCCGATATCCAAGAACATTTAGGGAAGTTGAGATTCGGGGCCACCAGGGGTGGCTTATGAGAGTTAGGATTTTTCTGAGTACAGAGCATGGTTTATAAGGAGAAGGTGCATGGATACGGGAGGAGAGTCTTGGCTATGTATCCCGATAATGGGTGATGTCATTACTTCTCAGGATAGCATGAGACAGTGGTTCCTTTAGGTCTACCCTGTGCATTGAGGGACAGAGAAAAGCCTCCGTTCCATTCTGAACCCATGATGGGTTTCACCATGCAGTTCAACATCATGCAGTAAGGACTAAGAGCATTTTTAAAGGATGTTGTGCAGTTTCACATCATGTAGAAACGAAGGGGGGGGGGATTTTTAACCAGTGAAAATGCTTGTAGTTGAAGGAATTTCCTGGGATTGTTATTGCTTGGCCTTTGCATTTTTATGCCAAGTAGCCAAGATGTTCCTTGTAGTTTATCATTGTGCGGTAAGGACTTAGTTTCGAAGATTCTCTCGATCATAAAGAAACTAGGCTTGAACATCTCGGCATGCCCAGATGTGGAGAGTGGTGGATTGGTGTAAATCGTAATTCCGTGGATTCTTGGATCTGGAGGTATGGTATGGGGGCTATGAGGCCAGTAAGTGTACAGAGCTAGGAATAGTGTTGCCTGTGGAAATATTACCATTGGTAGACGGGCCAAGGGCTATCAATATGCAGAGCCGCTGAGGGCATGGTATGCATAGTCATGCAATGGTGTCCACAGGTCGATAAATTTCCACTTCTGATGGTCGTGAATGGTTATGGGGATCCGCAATTGTCCCGTCCACGAAGTCTGTCGTTTGGGAAGAAAATTTTTGGACATGTCGGGCATAATCAGCCCTGGATTCTGTTAATGATTAGAGGGCTCCCTGCGCTGATTTAGTTTGTTCGCAGGTGTGTACCTTTTCTCCATGCAGTTTAATGTTGTGTGGTAAGGACAATGTACTCATAGTTTAACAGTCATAGGGCTCGGACCACTGGGCGACTATTACTGCAATCACTCGAAGGATAACTAAGTTACCATGCTCTGATATGCTCTGAACAGGGTGGGGGATGAAGGTTGTAAACTGAAACCCTGAGGTTTCCCAGACTAGGAGATGTGGTGAGGGGGATCTGAGGCCGGTAAGGGTACGGAGCTAGGAAGAGTGCCTCCCAAGGAAATATTTCCTTTGGTATACGGGCCAGGGCCTATAAATATGTAGAGCCACTGACGGCATGGTCTGCATAGTCACACAACTGTGTCCCCGGGTCGATAACATTCCACTTCCGATGGCCATGATTCATTATGAAAACCAGATATTTCTCACGGTATGGAGTTTGACATGTGGGGATAATGGTGTCTCAGCATACAAGAAACATATTCACTGTAATTTTCCGTTTTTTCAAAGTATCCAAGTCCTGGCTTGGTGTTCATATATGCAGGTCGTCATGTGAACCATGGGCGGATACATAGGTTAATCAGGTAGGGATACCCTGGCGACGTTTGGATGTGAAAAGGGGAAAAACTTTTTAACCACTATGCCATAAATTTCTGGATAATTAGGTATGGTATGGGGGCTCTGAGGCCGGTAAACATATGGAGCTAGGAATAGTGTCTCCTGTGTAAATCTTGTCATTGGTAGACAGGTCAGGGGCTATCAATCTGTAGAGCCGTCGAGGACATGGTATGCATATTCATGCAATGGTGACCATGAGTCGATGAATTTCCACTTCCGATGTCCGTGAATGGGTATGATGATCCATAATTATCCGAGTCATGGAGTCTGATGTATGGGGAGGATGTATCGAAATTCACAAGGAGTATTTCCACCTCGTTTTTCTATACATCTTAGGTGGTTCGCGACGAAATCCGTGCAGTTTAACATCGTGCGGTTAGGACGTGGTTTGTGCAGTTTGAAATCACGCAGCGAGGATGAAAAATACACCCCTTGCAGGTCTGGTCCATACATGGGGGAAAGGGGCATATTTAACTTTCATTATCCATTCAGTTTAATGTTGTGTGGAGAGGACGTAAAAATACACCCCATGCAGGAATAGCACATACACGGGGGAAAGGGGAATTTTTAACTTTCCTTATCCATGCAGTTTAACGTCAAGTGGAGAGGACGTAAAAATAAACCATGTGCAGGTCTAGCCCATACATGAGGGAAATGGAGATTTTTTAGATCTTTTTATCTGTGCGTTTTAACATCGTGCGTTAAGAACGGGGAGTACACTTTGTGTCGGTCTGGTCTGTATATGGGGGAAAGGGAATTTTTTTCATCATCCATTCAGTTTAACGTCGTGTGGTAAGGATGCAAAAAAATACTCCCCGTGCAGGTCTGGTCTATACATGGGGGGAAATGGAATTTTTATCTTTTATTCGGGGGTGGCTGGCCCAGGACGAGGAACCCTGACATCACTACATATCCCGCGAGGGCAGGAATCAAGCTGCACGTAGTTCTCTAAAAGAAGTACACCCCATGGAGGGCTAGTCTGTACATATGGGAAGGGGACATTGTTTACTTATATTGTATTTCATTTGGGAGTGGCTGGGCCAGGATGAGAGACCATCGTCGGTACGTATCCTGCAAAGGCAAGAATCAAGCTGTGCGTAGTTCTCTGCTAAATAAACCCCATGCAGGTCCAGTCCGTACACTTTGGAATTGGGATTTTTTTATTTGAGGGGTGGCTGGGCCAGGATGAGGAATCATGGCGTCACTACGTAACCAGTGAAGGTAGGAATCAAGCCACACATAGTTCTCAAAAATCTAGTTAGTTTAACGGCATGCGGTGAGGACGAGTAATACACCCCGTGCATGTCTGGTCCGTACTAGGGGGGAAGGAGCATTTTTATCTTCCCTTATTTTTTTTCAAGGGTGGCTGGGCCAGGATGGGGGTCCTGGCGTCACTACATATCCTGCGAAGGCTGGAATCAAGCCTTATACAGTTCTCTGAGAGACAATACACCCCATGTAGGTCTGGTCCACACACGAGGGGAGAGGGAAATTTTAAAATATCTTGTCCGTGCAATTTAACATCGTACGGTGATGATGAAATATTCTTAGTTTAAGAACATAGAGTTTGGACCGATGGGTGCTTGGAAGTTTAACATCATGAAGCTCAGATGATCCCCCTTTTTTTCTTACCCAAGAAGTTTATCGTCGTGCGGGTAGGAAGAAACATACTTTAATTTCTATGCGAAATATTTCTTCAGGAATATCACATTTGTAGGAGCGGTGGTGAATTTCCCATCCATGAAGATCAGGGAAAATGTTCAGTTGGATTAGACCTTATGAATAACATATGGTCCCTCCCATTTGGGATCCATCTTTGGAGGTTTCCATCCGAGTATCATTGGGGTCCAAAGGACCAACACCAATTCTCCCTCCAAGAAAATCCAAAGACGGACTTTATTATTGAAGGCTCGTGCAATCTGGTTCTGGTATAATTCCAGATGGTGCAATGTGTGAATCCACTTCTCTTCTATCTGTTCCAATTCACCTAGCCACTTTGTTGATTGCTCATAATTGGATAATTGATCACAAATGGAAACACATATGGAGGGTAATTAGAGCTCAATGGGAAATACCACTTCTGTTCCGTATACCAATGAGTACGGAGTGGCCTAAGTATCAGTGCAGATTGTGGTTTGGTAGGCCCACAATGCATGGATGAGTTTATCTGGCCATGACTTCATGTCTTTATCCACCATTTTCAGGAGAATGTTGGACATGGGATTGTTGAAATCCTCTATCTGTCCATTGGTCACCGCATTGTAGTGGGATGAGTGGTTAACCATGATGCCCTACTATTGGTACAGTTTCTCCAATTCAGCAGAGAAGAAGTTGGTGCCGTTATCTGCCAGTATGGTACGAGGGACAC